>OY776111.1:141665514-144631197 GCA_963675035.1 Allygus modestus
TTTTTCATCATTTATATCTATCTGTTTTAATGTGTTAGTATATATATATATATATGTGTGTGTGTGTGTGTCCGTGGGTGCGATAACTCTCTTAAAAAATGTCCGATTTTGATGAAATTTGGTATAAACTTGTAAAGCAACATTTATGACTTTAGTTCGAAAACCAGCCATATCACTCTATCTAAAGGGGTATTTTGGGGGGGGGGGTTTGTATCCCAAAAATAGGTTTGTTGAACTTTTTACATATAATTTTTGAAAAAGTCAAACTTTAGTTTTACCATTGGATTTAGCTTAAAAAAATACACAATTTGGTATCTTCAACATTCCTCTACATCAATTGGTTACCGAGATATTGAAAGTGCTAAACACAGTACGTTGTCTAATGTTATTCTTATGGAGGATAAGAAAGAAATTATATCTCGCTTCTTTATGAACGTATACTGACGGAACTTGATATACGTCTTTATCTAGTTGTGGTCTATTGATATTTGCTCAAAAAAAAACATTTTTTGCTAAAGGTTCCTGTAGCAGCAAACCTGCGTACTCAGCCCCCATGTTATTTTTAAGGAGAGATATTAAAATGCTATGTCTCCCTCAATTATGAACATAAATGAATAAAACCTTGTATATGATTTCACCTATTTGAGTTATATTGATATTTGTCTAAACACTCATTTTTTTCATTCCTTGTTGCAGCAAACCTGCGTACTCATCCTCCATGTTATTCTTATGGAGATTAATCAAAATGGGATATATCGCCTATTTATGAATGTATATTGATGAAACTAGGTATGTGGCTTCATCTAGTTGAGTTACATTGATATTTGCATAGAAACCAATTGTTTATGTTCCTTGTTTCAGCAAACCTATGTACTCATCCCCAATGTTATTCTTATGGAGAATAATTAAAATTGTATATATCGCTTATTTGTGAATATTTTTATGAAACTTTTGGTATGCGGCTTTATGTGATTTTAAGACATATATTATGCATTGGAAATTTGCTGAGTATGCAGGTTTGCTGCGACGGGGGTATTTTTAAATTGTCACTGGACATGCAGAAACAAAATTTAATCCCTTAATCCATTAATCTAAAAATACAAATAAATCAAAACAATATACAGTAGAACTTCGTTAGTTCGAAACTCGATAGTTCGACAGTCTGTATACTTCGACACAGGCCGTGACGACATGACATGACATAGCGGCGACCGATTGTGTCCTTGACGGGTTCGCCGGTCAGTGATGGGAGCCCGCTTATTGTTTTCGCGATCGTGCGCTGCCGCCTTTTCTATAACTAACTTATTCTTCCTACCCCCACCTCGTCTTATCCACCCCTTTCCCCGCCCATCCCAGGAAGTAGGTCAAGTCAGTTCGCTCGAGATGCTGCAGGAGTTAAACACGTTTTTGATTCTTTCGTGATACGTTATTGTTTTTTGCTCATAATACTCCCTGTGTTAAAATGTTCCATATACTCCCTATAGTTCGACATTTCGATAGTTCGACACCTATTTAGTCCACAAAGTGTCGAACTATCGAGGTTCTACTGTACCTAATATTATTAGTTTCATAAAATAACAGCTGATTCAAGTATGAAAGCAGTTAAACAATGTTTTTTTAATTGCAATGATAAGGAAAATATGGTACACGTATGATAAATATCGCGTTTCCAGCAACACTGCAGATGGGATTGGTGATCACGTGACCTTACAGCTGTTTTTACCAAGTCTCTCCCAGTTAGCTAGAAACCTTAATTATATCGACTGCGCAGACCTTTACGAAGTATCTATGGACCTTATTGTTACCAACTGACATAGAGCAATAATTCAAAATATTAAATTTTGTTACTGAGTATTTCCTGAACTGATGGAGCGGAATATATTTTCTAAAATTTGAATCTATTCTCACAGAAAAAAGTTAAATTCTAAACTTAAATATTAAGTCACCAACTCATCCCTATAAATCCAGAGGATGGAATGAAGTTCTTCATCCCCACAGGCTAAGTTAAAAAAAAAATGAGGAACATATTATTAAAATATATTTGAAAAAGTAACTTATTAAAGCAAAAAATGGCTTGAAATAAAAAAAAAGTGTAAACATTATCTAATAATTAATGCTTTTTATTCTATTGAAGAGCTTTCCATCCCTCTTTAAATCTAAATAACTTTATTTGATTTATATAATTTTTGTGTTAATGATAAGATTCTTTTGTTTCAGTCAATAAACTTTGACACTATTTATTGTATCATATGTGCAAATTTATTTTGTAAATCCATATTATTAAAAGAATTTCTTGTTTTATTTACAATCTGTTCAATATATATATATATATATATATATATATATATATATATATATATAGAACAATAAGTAAATAGGATAATGGACAATCGACATGGGTTAGTCTCCATCTGTTGACGGAGCTGGACAATCGACATGGGTTAGTCTCCATATATTGACGGAGCTGGACAATCGACATGGGTTAGTTTCCATATGTTGACGGAGCTGGACAATCGACATGGGTTAGTCTCCATCTGTTGACGGAGCTGGACAATCGACATGGGTTAGTCTCCATCTGTTGACAGAGCTGGACAATCGACATGGGTTAGTTTCCATATGTTGACGGAGCTGGACAATCGACATGGGTTAGTCTCCATCTGTTGACGGAGCTGGACAATCGACATGGGTTAGTCTCCATCTGTTGACAGAGCTGGACAATCGACATGGGTTAGTCTCCATCTGTTGACGGAGCTGGACAATCGACATGGGTTAGTTTCCATATGTTGACGGAGCTGGACAATCGACATGGGTTAGTCTCTATCTGTTGACGGAGCTGGACAATCGACATGGGTTAGTTTCCATATGTTGACGGAGCTGGACAATCGACATGGGTTAGTTTCCATATGTTGACGGAGCTGGACAATCGACATGGGTTAGTCTCCATCTGTTGACGGAGCTGGACAATCGACATGGGTTAGTCTCCATCTGTTGACGGAGCTGGACAATCGACATGGGTTAGTTTCCATATGTTGACGGAGCTGGACAATCGACATGGGTTAGTCTCCATTTGATGACAGAGCTAACACTTAACAAATTAGAATGTTAAAAACGATATGGCAGGTCCAAATATCCAAATTGGCCAAATTGGATAGTGTTTCTCCAATCTATACATAGGCGTAATTTGGGGGTGGCATGGGGGCAGTAGCTCCCCCAATAATTATAAGAACATATTATTGTAATATATTAAAAGTCACAATAATCACAATCACGACTATGTTTGCCCCTCCAATAAAAATACTGAAATTACGCTTATGAATCTATACACTGATTTACTATTGACCATGAGATTCTTGGCTAGATGAGTCAGATGAGCGTTTAGTTTAGCTTGATAGCTCATGCTTACATTTATGACTATGACTAATCTTTGGCAGGAAAATTTGTGTAATACATTAAAACATAGTCTAATACTAGTACAATACTGTATTCCTTTGACTGAAATACAAACCCAATTAGGTTCTAAAACCAATACAGGTTTTAAGATCCAAGTTTTATAATGAGTTTACTAATCAGTGTTGGAAAATATTTGCAATAATTTCTAAACGAGTTCGCACGCAGCACGCTGATGTGAGGGAAGTGAATTTCCACATAAAAACTTGTAAAACTCAAAATAAGTGTAAAAACATACATTTGTACAATTTTTATTAAAATCTGAAAGCATTGATTTTTGGCTGTTCTGATACTCCTGGTTTCATTTACATGCAAAGCTGGGAATAAAATTTTGCGCATTATAAGAATAGAAGGTCCAGACAGGCTTGAAAGTAGGCGTGAGGTTGCTGGGGATGATAAAAGTACTCTAACAAAGGAATAACAGGCTTTTCTAGTGTAAAACCCCCATAAGATAACGTACTGTGTTTAGTCTATACAAATTTTCTTTAATAAATCGGTAAATAATAATTATGCTAGAATGACGAGAGAGGGCTTAAAACTTTTGCCTCTCTAATTCCCATCTTTTTACATGCATTTTTCTTACATCTGGGGCTTTTATGACCCTTTTTGTGCCCAAAAACTCGAGATTTGAAAGATCAATCCCAAAAAAAGGTTAGAGTTTTCTGATTGTTTTGCCCAACGAACTTGTCCAACTGATTACAGAAAGGAACGTCCCTACCAAATTTGAAGTAAATCGGACAACAAATGTGACCGCTAGAGTGCAAACACACACACACACACACATATATATATATATATATATACAATTTTGAACGACCCCCCAAAACGTGTTCAGGGGGTCACGTTAGGAACTTCTATGGTGGTCCCGGGCTTAAGTTTCACCGTGCGGGTCATGCTAATAAATCACTTTCCAAAGGAAATTCACTAATAACAACCAACAATGAATCCAAGTTATGTTTGAACGCTGTATTTGATGACTTATTCTTTAATTTAGGTTGTAAATATCATTTTGAAGAACAATAATAATTGTCCTTGGTAAATATATTGACTATGCCAGTTATATTTATATTTTTATAGTGAGTAAAAATTATTAAAAAAAATAAGTTAAATGCTTCAAATTGTAAGATTGAAGTGTATGTAATGCAATAAATTTAGTTATAATTATTTTTAAGCAAAATTTAAAGCAGAAAAGTATTCACTTAGAGGATGATCAGATAAAGTAGGAACTGCTTATCAGGTAATTTAGTTTGGTTTGGTTTGGTTTCCTGGTCTGCACACAATATTGGCCCAAGTACTCACTGACAAGAGGTAACATGTTACTCAGTTATCAATGTTCTGAAACCCTCCCACTACATATCTCATCTACCTTCAGTTAAAGGTCTGACTACTTTGCTCAGAACATAAACACATATTTCATGCAAGTGCAGACTTCTTTCCTAGATTATCAGCTTAAATAAGGTATCCCTGCAACCCACAGTTACTTATAGTAGAGTATTTGTATAGGCACTAAAGTATTTGCTTATCACTCAAATTAATTAATTTTGTAGATTATATAGGTACTATAGATAATAAAATGATTTCAATGTGAATTGATTTACCTTTAACATGAATAAGGCTAAATATTTTTTTAACCTCACCATTTTCAAATGTAATTCTAAGCAACATCCCAACCATAGTTTGAAGTTTTAATTTTACTATAGTACATTATAAAATAATAAAATAGCTAAACTAAGAACATTGGATACATTTTTTATTTTATAATATTATTTATATAGTAAGGACCCTCATAATTTATTGTACATAATGTCTTGTCATTCCAATGATAATTTTATTTTTACAATAAAAAATAACCTCTGTTCTTGCTCTTGTGATGTGTTTTATTAATGTATCAAAAACTGTTAAACATTAAATTTGATTTGTTGTTTTTCTTCCATCATAATAATGTTGAAGCTTAGAAGGCCTATAGGGAAGGAGTCCAGGACGAATCCAACTTATAAGAGTTTTAGTGGAATCTCCACCTCAATCTCTCTGTGTTAAAACTCCAACTATAAATACCCCCATTACAGCAAACCTGTGTACTCAGCGAGTTTATTTAATGCAACTATGTATACCTAACCACCACATGAAGCCATGTTCCAAGTTTTATAAAAATACTAGCAACCTGTTGCTGCTTCGCTCGCGATTGCAGAAAACCCTTTGTAAAACATAAATTAATTACAGTAGCGGAATATATTTTAAATTAGTTTGTTATAGAATTATCCATTTAATTGTTTTATGTTATGGTGTATAATTTATCCTCCTACCACATTTCAGCTGCTGCGGTGAATACCAATTACCTGATTAACACTCATTGGTAAAAATAATGGCGCACTGTAGTTAAATATTACAATTAGTAAATACGTGTTAGTAAATGGTGAAACATTATGATTAGTAAAATTTATCCTCATAAGATTAACAATGCAGCATTGACGAACTTGGGGGCAGAGCTCTAATGATGTGCGATGAAGTGAAATGACCTAAATGTTTCTCACAGCTCTACATGACAATTGAAAAAAAATTGATTTATCTACTTTCGATTTAAATTGGATTAAACAAAATATTATACGTAAACAAATTAAAATACTCCGTCACAGCGAAGCTAATGCAAAGTCAGTGAATTTCCAATTCATATATATGTATCCCACAGCATGGTAGTTATTGACTTGGTGTCCTAACACAGATCCGGCATCTTTGGTGCCCGTTCTCTAAAACTTCTGAATTTCAAATCCACTTATTACTCGATACACTCTCAATTGTTCACTATTATCAATCTGTTTCTTGCGACTAGAGAAAAGTTAATAAAAGACGGCCTGTTTGTGTATGGAGTTCAATGATTTATCATTTATGATAATACATTGTTTTATCTTTCGAGGGCTAACATTTTTGTGCTTTATAAACTTACTCTTTTATAATCATAACTTGTATAGTTTTATGATAAGCTTTCACAAAGTCTTATAAATCACAAATAAGCGCTTAGCCTACATTGATTTACTTAATAATTTGTTCCGACTTTAGAATGATTAAAGTGATAGGCAATCGCCTATTAACAGATTAACAAACTTGATTAACAGATGAGCGAAGGGAAAGCTGAGCCGGAGGTGGTTGAGTTGGTGGTATCGAAGGGGAACACTTCAGCCCCTCTGGATGGCCTGCAACACTGCGACTGTGACGACACTGCTGTGCAGGCTCAGGTAAGCACATTGTACCAGCACAAAAACTCTGTAGTGTCAGGGCAGGGCCACTATTTAATTAATTCTTATCCTTTTCCTCAACAAATATAAAAGCAAATTCCAAGATTTCTACTGGGTGGATTCCCCATCAGCATGAATTGTTGGGCCAACGTTGGAAAATGGTCGGCAGAAATTGTAGGCCAACGGTTGGGCATGTCGCTTTTTGCGAGGTTGGCCCATTGGTGGATTAACCATTATCCAGCAATGCCAACCTATACCCAACAAAATACCAACAGTTTATAATTTATTATTTAAATGTTTATTTTAATTGAAAAAGCATGATTTCTCCAATTGAATTGTTTGGTAAACCAATAGTAGAAATTTTAAAAAAGGAATTTAGTTGCAAAAATATTGAGTCCCGGTCGGGTCTTGAACCTACAACCATAGGCGTAATTTAGGGGGGGGAAGTTTCCCCCATTAATTTTGAGGAAATATTATTGTAATATATGAAAAGTCACAATAATCATGATCACGACCACTTTTGCCCCTCCAATAAAAATTCTGAAATTACGCTTTCTTTGAGTTACTAAACACTAGCCTTAACCCCCACGGCCATTTTGACTCATGAGAATCGAAGGATGGACTGAGATATATAAATTACCAATAGTCTGTACCTGCACGACTTTTACCATATACTTATGTTTTATTCTTCTAAGATTGAATAACACTTGTTTTATCCTTCTAAGTGAATCTACTCGTGCAACTCACTGTAATAAAAGTAGGAACAAATTAATTTGATTTTCGATCTATGAAATATGAAAACTACAAGCAAATTAATATATATTTAATATAATTATAATAATAAAAATATAATGTTAATATAAACCCTATCAGCACAAATCGTTGGGCCAAAGTTGGAAAATGGTCGGCAGAAATGGTAGGCTAACAGTTGGGCATGTCGCGAGGTGCGAGGTTGGCCCATTGATGGATTAACCAACTATTATCCAACAATGCCAACCTATACCCAACAAAATGCCAACAGTTTATATTTTGTTTTTAATGCTAATTTTAATTTTAAAAAGCATGATTTCTCCAATTGAATGGTTCGGTAAACCAACAATAGATATATATAAGTAGATAATCATATGTCACTTCTTACAGAAAACGAAAACACAGAAAACATATGTAAAATCTCTGTTTTCGAACAATAAAGCAAAATATTATTTGATTATCTATAATTTTAATAAAAATCAGCAAATTTCAAAGAAAAATCAATAAATTTAAACAAAAATCAGTAAATTAAAAAATCCAATATGCAAAATAATTTTAAAAAGTAGTAAATACAAAAATCAGTAAAATAAAAAGTAAATTTAAACAAAATAAGAAAATTTAAAAAAATAAGTAGATTTAAACAAAATCAGAACACTTAAAAAAAGTAAATTTAAACATAATTTTTAATAAAATTAGTAAATTTTGTTCAATATTTTAAATATGTTTAAAACAAGTAAAAATATAATTTCTATAATGATTTATTCAAACAATATTTTATTCAAATTTAACTAAAGCAGTGCTTTATCTTTAAAATGTTTAAATTCTGTAACAATCAAATGTAAATTTTCATTTTTGTTTAATTCTTTAATTTTTTTATCATCGATAATATTTAAAAATCGATTTGCAAATGTGTTTTACAATCTTCTAACTCTACGATAATTGTATAACCATATTTACCTTTTGTTCTTTCAAATTTTTCAATTTTATATTTCTAATTCAAATTTAAACTTTTTAATGATTTATATTCTTGAAATCTTAATTCACCAATATTATTAATTTCTTCTAACAGATCAATTTATTAGAACAAAATGTTAATCAAAAAGTTCAACTATAGAGTTTTTAATAGAATTATGTTTTCTCTGTTTTCATTTGAAAGTATTACATTTCGCGTTTTCTCATAATAATTAAAGCATCTGTTTCGGATAGTTCGTTCGTCATCGGACAAGTTCGGCTTCTTTCGGGTGGCAATGTCTCCTCTCCCAGTGGCTCGTGTGTTTTCTGCTGGTAGTCTATTAAAGCCACCTCCACATTTTGGCCAGATGTTTTAGAGAGTGGTTCAGCTGTTCTTCTACAATATAAATAATCAGCTGAAATTACACAAGTGGCAGCAAACTACACCACACACCACAACCATATTCCCTTCCATTACCTTTTGTTTTTGCTCGACTTAGTTTTACCAATGTGAAGAGACAAACAGCTTTACAAATCTCAGTACTTTGACATATTAATACTAGTAATACTGCTGTACCAGAGTAAGTATTACTTTAACAAGTCACGGGTTGTTTTTGAACAGCTATTGTGAGTTTGTTTTAACTTTTGAAATTCACATTAAATCATTTTTATTTGGAATTTTCAAATTATGTTTATAAATTGTCATTCTTAGGGTGGAGAAATCTTAAAAACATTTTTAACAGAGAAGTTTCAACATTTAAAGGAAATTGATTGTGCCATTTTTGAGATAATCGTTCAACCAAGCAGGCAAGCCTACAAACCTTACACATGTAAATTTATAGAATCCTATATCAGATGGTTAGCAAACACCATCAAAGAATTGTTTTAGGTAAAGTGTAATCTTAAAAATCATATCTTTAGCCCTAAACTACAATTAGACATTTTAAGGATATATAAATGCCTCCACCAACAAAAGTAGTCTTATCTAAGTTGATTACCTTATTTATTAATACTTTGTGTATTTTGGAAACTCATTAATGTCAAAGGACTTGTTATTATATTAAGATTTTCTTGGACTTTACCCATCGCTTATAGTATTTAATAACCCACTCTGTTTCACGATTCATTTATGTTACATTAGTCTCACAAACTCGACTCCTTATAACTCGACACTCCGGGAAACTCGGTGCCTCCATTTTGCCATGTGTATCTAACACGCCGGCACTCGGTCATATGTCATGTGCCTCTGGCACTCGTCTGTACCTCACGCGCTTCCATTGATTTTGTCGTTCTTAGTAAATTTGGCATTTCCTCAGTCTATCTCGTGGTTTTAAGTACATCAATGTATGGTTTTTCTATGTTTCTTAATAGCATACACAGTATTGTAATCTGTTTAAATATGATTTAATATACCGGGTGTCCTATAAAGGTTCCCCCCCCTTAATTTTTCAACGATTGTAAATTTTAAAATAGTATTTTTTAAATGTTACTAGCCGAAGTACTTTTTTAGGTGGTTAAGGGTTTCAACCCTCACACCTAAATAGGGGTTGCTAGGGGTAGTTTTTATTTTTCAAATAGCAACCCCTAACAAACATATAATTTTAAAGAGGGTAAATAAAGGAAATGAATTCCGTTAACTAGACCTCTCTATATTTATTTAATCTAATGTTATGGCCAGCAAAAACATACATTAATTTTGTAATTTGTACTGCCATAAGAGTCCCCTCCTTACCAGAAATCAGATTCGGAGTGGGAAATTCCAACTTTTCCTTCTTCAGACCTTAGAACAAAGACCTTTTAAAGAGCAAGAGAGTAATTTGAAAACCGTCTTTACTTTTTCCAAGAGGTGAATGGAGGCCATTGTAAGTACTGGTTTCTCATTTAGTGAGGCAAGAGAAGAGGTAAGATTTTAAAAATAATTTTAGTCTGAACAAGAGAAACTTGGAATTTTCCACTCCGAAACTGATTTCTGGTAAGGAGGGAAACTTAGCAGTACAAATAATAAAATTAACACATTTTTTTCTGGCCATAATATTAGATTAAATAAACACAGAGAAATCTAGTTTGCAGCATTAGTTTTCTTTTTTAAACTCCTTAAAATTATATACAACTTGTTAGGGGTTGCTATTTGAAAAATAAAAACTACCCCTAGCAACCCCTATTTAGGGGTGAGGGTTAAAACCCTTAACCACCCTAATAAACGGTATCAAGAAACTGACACATACTTTCTCCCTTTTAGCCCAACTTTAATGAATAAATTACTTTTTATTTACTAAATTAGAATACAAAGCACAGACGAACGTACTGAATCTTAGATCTTGGATTAAAATCTTGTTGATGTTATAAGTCCTGTAATTTCTGAACCCGTATTTTTTCAGAAATGCAAGTGGTGTCATTTTGTCGGAAGACGAAAGCTCTCCAAACGACTAGAGCTTAATTAAAATCGTTAGAGCCGTTTTTAAGAAATTTTGACTTTTAATGTTTTTTGGGGGATAATTACCCTTAAAAATAAAAAATTAAAAAAATGGAAAAAGGCCTTGAGATATTGTGGATTAGTACATACATACCAAATTTCAAAATCGGTCCACTGGTGTCGTCTCTAGCTCTGTCCATACATCCATACAGACAGACAGACAGATATCATGTAAAAAATCAATTTTTATTCAGGGACCATCAAAACGTATATTTCCACTACCAACTCAAATTCGAAAATGTTGACAAAAACAATACTTTCTCCATACAGTATGTATAAGGGGAGAAAGTAAAAAGTACTTTGACTTATGCTAGTAACACTTACCAAAGATTATTTGAAAGTTTACAGTTGTTCAAAAACTAAGAGGGGGGGGGGACTTTTATGGGACACACGGTAAAATTTAAAGCTATAGCTTGGGTTTTTTCCCCCCAATATAACTCCAGGAAACGCAATATTCACCAACCTTGACATTGTCAAAGCCCACATTGTGATGAGTTTGTGGGTTCAACTACATTAGATTATATAACAATCACCACCATATGAAGTCATTCACTAATAGTTATTAGAATATATGAGAGGTAGAAAATATTACTTATCCTCCAAGCAGGGGTGGATCCAGAGGTCATGTTTGGGGGGGGCGGTCACCGAAAGTTACCCCTCCCCCTTCCCGGTAGCAAGTCCCCGGCACCCCCATTATTGTTTTTAACTATACGAAATTATGCAATGAATTAAAGTAAGTTAACATAATATATCAATAACCTTGTACCCAAGAAAAAAACAATCTAAACAAAAATTAACTTTAGTTCTACTGCGCCCGACCGTAAATAAAAATAAAATATTTAGGCATTACACATTTTTCTACGTCATCTGTAGGCGTCTAAGAACAAGTAAGATGCCTAAATAAACAATTTATTTTAGTATTTACCCACGCGAAAAACTATTTAAAAACGTAATTGAAATCTGCAATACTGAACTATACTACGCGAAGATACAATTAGGAATGAGGGTGACAGCCAAGGTCAACCACTTGAAAAATGAAAATGTCGTACCACATTTTTATAAAATAAAATACTTGGTGTATGAGTTTCTGTTTGCACGCAATTTAATCTTTATTTCCTATTATTTCATTACATATAATTCGAGGCACTTTTTGCTTCTAGCCTAGCCACTGGATATTTATTGCCTAGCAGCGGATTACGTGGTTTTAAACAAAAATCAAACCTAACCTGTAAACAAAACACCGCTTACAGCAAACGACGGTAGGCGGGCGAAATCCAGTAAAAAATAATCACCGAATACAATTGTAGCAACCTTTGCTGCTAAAATTTACCTCCAAGACCATGTTGAAAACACTGCATTTTCGGTCTGTCAACTGGTAAAACTGCAGCAACTTCGTGGTACTCGGGAATATCCATGTTTTTATAAGACGCTTTTAGGTTAAATACATGGATCTAAGTAATGTGTTATATTCTAAAATGGAAGTTTAAAATTTCACCTGTCTAATGGTGTGCATTTTATTTCATTATTTGTGAGGCGGAAAGCGAAAAGGGACCTCTTGTCGGCAATTTCCGATTTTGAGTTATTGATATTTTTATTATCACCTTAAAATTCCTAACAGTTTGGTGCAAATTTCATGTCTCTACGATTTTTTTTGTTTGAGTTATGGACGTTTGAACTTTCTCGAAGGGTGAAGGGCATTTTCAGTAAAACGCCCTCAAAAAGTTTAAATAAACTCAGAATCTATATTTTTCATATTTAAGCGATGCTTTTGGTATCAATGCAAAGCTTATAATGTCCTCTTTAGGAAGAACACTAGTAGTTTCCTTAACTAACGCTAGAATTTAGGCTTATACTGTGTTTATTGCAACATGTAGTACACAAGGGTATTTTCTGAAAAGGGACCTCTTGTCGGCCCCGTGTTATATCTCCATAACGACAAGAGATACCTTTTCAAGGCTGAACATTTACTGCTGCCACATTGTTGTTTAAGTGTTTTATCCAATAATTAGTTTAATATAGTCAAAATGAAGTATAATTAACATCCTAATTAGAAAATAATATCGATAGTTTGAACGTTGACCATTGAAAAGACAAGTGGGACCTCGGTTATAGAAAAGGTACCTCTTGTCGGGGCCGTATTAAAATAATCAGACGATGTTCTGCTTTTACTAGAACTTCGTCCTAGTTCTCTAAGTGTCCGCTAGAATTCAGGAGAGACTACTTTTTGAACCAATGTTTCTTTACGAAGTGTGTTGTGGAAAAGGGACCTCTTGTCGGCCATGTTATTTTCCCATAAGCGACAAGAGGTACCTTTTCTCAGGGCATGCAGTGACTAACAAAATGATTTATATCGACTTGTTTAAGCTTTGATTCGACTTTTTAACCGATACACGCCTTTTCTACTCAAAATATCGAATAATAATCGATAAAAAACCGAAAATCGATGATTTGGACCGAAATTGCTGTATTTAGCTGTACTGAAAATTTTACTTTGCCGACAAGAGGTCCCTTTTCGCTTTCCACCTCACATTTAAAGAAACGTTTAGGTTCGTTAGTTTGAATTTTAATGTAACCTTGTAGACGGGAGAAGCAAAATTTGACTCTTGGAACCGAAAAACGGGGTTTCGGGAGGCTTTTAATGCATACATTTTCATTCGGATTTATTCAAACATTCATCGTATGCCTGAATAATAAAATATAACACAAAAATTCTCAGGTTTGGGGGGGGGGGGCGACCGCCCCTACCGCCCCCCCCCTTGGATCGCCCCTGCCTCCAAGCATAATTTTATTCAGATAACTGACTATGAAGGTTTATTGTAACAGGTTATACAAAAGTGGTGTTTTATGTCATGAAATACAATGTTTTATAAGTTGATTGCATTCATGAAGACAAACATAAGGGGCTTTACTAAAACTAGCTGCATTCAAAAAAAAAGTTCATTGGTTATCCAGTGATTTTGATGGATAGTGACCCTTAAAAAAACAACAAAAAACTATCTGTGGAATTGTACAACATTTCATAACCTTTGCTGGTCTGTATGTCTGAACACAAGTAGGCAGAGAGAAAATCATCACTGAAAAAGCACTGTCGGAACCATAGAAAACTAAAACACTACAGAAGACTAACTGGAATAGGAGAAGGGTTGCGCTGCTGTGGCAGTGCCACGAGGTCGCTGTGAGGGGAGGCAGCGAGGGCAAGTGTACCCCTCTGAGTGACCTAGCGCCACTTTGCGTTCAAAGCGGCCGGTGACCGAACTAACCATTTTAATCGCAACTGCCGTTAACATAGTGTTTTGGTTTTCTGTGGTTATCCGCAGTCATTTTAATTGTTTAATGTTTACAAAATCTTTACTTTTTTCATATATGAAATATTTATTCTTCATTTTGAACTAACAACTCTTAAAATTCTTCATTAAAAATTGTAGTCACTGATTTGTTAAAATACACAATGACAATAAGAAGTAAGGAGTTTTATTATGCATGTTTCTAAACTAAAACCTTTTCTAAAAGCAGTGACTTCAATTTTATTGAAGAGTTTTAAGAGTCTTCATCACCCTCGCGAAAAAAGCTAAAAACATGCTTTCGTAGTACCCTGTTTCTGACACCATTTTTCAACCGATTTTCTCATAAATACTCTTAAACTAATCACGAAGAGTGTGTCTCTTTTTATATAACCTCATAATATTAAAAAGTATATAATTTAGCATCGAGAAAATCTATCAAAATTAGCCAAAATTACTTGATTTTCATAATTATTTAAAAATACTTCCATGAATAATTTTGAAATTTTTAGGTTATAGAAAGAAGCAGTAAGATTCGAAATGTACGCAGAAATTTATCCCATCAACAATTGTTTGTAGGTTGCGACGGAAACAGGGTACTACGAGAGCGTGTTTTAGGCAAAAACGAGGCCGGTGAATAAAGCCGTCTATGGCGCTACTAGCCTTTCCAGAAACATTGTCATTTTCACTCACACAAGCACACAAAGATAGATTTAAACATCCTACACGCGTTCGAATCTCTGAGATTCATTGTCCGTGTTCCAAAGTTGGATATGAGGATTACAAATCTGCGTCAGTGCTATGGTTGCGATTCATCTTACGTAAGAAATGTATTATTTTATTAATTTTAAAATAAAATATTTATTTTATTCATTTTAATTATTTACAAACCAGTAATTAATTAAAAACGTTGTTTTACTTCAAATATCTCACCTATAAAATAATGTGCAAAGAGATTTTGCTTTAGTCCCAAACCAAACATGTAGGCTAGAAGGCTACCATAGAAAAAATGTCTATAACATTAGACAACGTACTGTGTTTATCACTTTCAATATCTCAATAACCAATTGACGTAGAGGAATGATCAAAATACCAAATTGTGTGTTATTTTAAGCTGAAACCAATGGCAAAAACCAAAATTTGACTTTATATGTAACGATAAAAAAAAAACATTTTGGGATAAAAAAACCAAATATCCCTTCGGATGGAGCGATCTGGCTGGTTTTAGCGAATTTCCCCTATAGAGAAGAAGCTATTACGGTAGTCGGCATGGTAAGACCTAGGCCCGGGATCATGATAACTTTTCGTTTTGAGGTCCCCTTGACCCCAAAAACACCATTCGTTCGAAACTGTATATATATATATATATATATATATATGTGTCCGTGAGCTTGATAACTCTCGTAAAAATTATCCGATTTTGATTAAACTTGGTATAAACGTGTAAAGCAACATTTATGACTTTAAGTTCGAAAACCAGCCAGATCGCTCTATCCAAAGGGGTATTTTGGGGGGGTTTTGTACCCCAAAAATGGGTTTTTTGAATTTATTACATATAATTTTGAAAATAGTCAAATTTTAGTTTTTTCCATTGGATTCAGCTTAAAAAAACACACAATTTGGTATTTTGATCATTTCTCTACGTCAATTGGTTACCGAGATATTGAAACTGCTAAACACAGCACGTTGTCTAATGTTATTCTTATGGAGGAAAATAAAAATTTTATACCTCGCTTATTTATGAACATATACTGACGAAACTTGGTATACGGCTTCATCTGGTTGTGGACCATTGATATTTGCTCAAAACAACAATTTTTTGCCAAAGGCTCCCGTAGCAGCAAACCTGCGTACTCAGCCCCATGTTATTCTTATGGAGAATAAGTAACGTGTTATCTCCCTTCATTATGAAAATAAATTAATGGAATTTGGTATGTGGCTTTACCTACATGAGTTATATTGATATTTGTATAAAACACCAATTTTTGTGTTTCTTGCTTCAGCAAACCTGCATACTCAGCTGTCATGTTATTCTTATGGAGAATAATTAAAATGTCATAAATCGTTTATTTATGAATGTATATTGATGAAACTTGGTATGTGGCTTTATGTGGTATTAAGATACATATATATGCATTGGAAATTCGCTGAGTACCCAGGTTTGCTGCTACGGGGGTATTTTCATTTCAAATATCTCACCTTTAAAATAATGTGCAAAGATAATTTTGTTTAGTTCCCTATATATAAGGCTGCCACATTTAGGTCAACTGTCAGTCTGGATCTTCTTGCTCATTATATCTCTCTGCTACAGTTCTTAGACAGTGATTGTCGTGATATTTCCGAATACCTTACCGACATATCGTATTGAGGGTTGTTTTAACAAAAAGCCACGGGGCGCACTGCAGTAGTTTCCCGCTCCCGCCTTTTTCCTTCTGTGCCGTGGAAAGCCTGCATGCAGTCTGTAGTCTACACAGTTCCCAGATTTTCAGTTCTGTTTTATTTGCTTTTGTTTTTGTCGATGTGAGGCATGGGAAGGAGGCAGTCAAAAAAGGGTGGGTTGTTTTTAAACGCCAAACGTAAAAAGAGAATTATAAATGTTGGTATTGTGAAATGGCGCCAACAACAACGTATGAGGTGAGTGCATTTTAATTTGATACTCAATACATTTATAAATCCAGCAGAACAAGCACTTTTAAAAACAAGTATAATTTTTTATGTTATTGTTTAAATGTTATTCTGCTAGTCTTCAAATTGAATTATTAAACTTATCTAACACCTGTTAAAAAAGTCAAAAAAATAAGTAGGTTATGTATTATTTTTATAGCAACCAGACTATTATTAAATTTATTACGGATCAAAGTAATAATTTTAAATGATATGGTTTTAGAGCTTTTCCATGTATAAGTTTGAATATACTGTAATGAGATTTAAATTGCCAAAAAATTATAATAACAATATTTTGTTGTTTTTGTTTTGATAAAGGCGGCAAGTCAAATAAATCTGTAGCGTGTTTAGCACTGCAGTCAGTATGAAACACTTCTGGTTGTATGTCGCTCGATAAAATTTATTTTTGGTAGTCGTATCGGATGTTTCGACCAATATATATAGTTGCTATTTCAAAATTACATTTACAGACATTGTGAGCCACGACCGCAAGAGGACACTAGGAACGACATCAATTCGGAGACACCTTCTTTAAATCCTCAGACAATGTAAGCATGACTTAGGCAAAGTAACAATTTTTAAATGATGTAGCTTTGTTGGAGTCTTTTCAAATATAGACTAAGTAATATACTTTAATATACTTTAAATATAATTAAATACAATTAAATATAAATATAATTAAGTTTTTGAATATACTTTAATGAAATTTATACTTACAAAAAATTTAAATACCAGAATTGTATTACGTTGTTTTATATAACGTTAAAAGGCATATACATCTTTAACGCTTTTAGTTCTGCAGTAAGTATGAAAAAATTATTGTGGGTGTATTTCACTCATTGAAATACGTTTTTGGTGGATTTGTTAGATTTTGCTTCCAACATTTTTAATCGCTATTTAAAAATCGCAACAAAAATGGTAATCATAAGTAGTGGTACATTGCAACATGTATATGCTACGTTCCTGTTTCTAACATAATTCATTTAATTTTTAGATCCCAATCTTCAGAACCGCAAGCAGGGACACATAGAGATGAGTCGAATAGTGGATGGGCTCAAAACTTATCATCTGAAGTTTTTAACCCGTAAGTTTTAGTATGTTACCTTCCGCGTAGAAAGTGAATTTGAGTTCAGCATAATACCTGGGTGATTGCAATATCATACATTATTATAACAATTATATTATTGTTTAAACATCAGTGTTTGCTGAGATATTGAAAGTTCCAAACAACGTGTAGTTAAATACTTATGACAGGTAATAAATTACAGTTCATAATTCGATTATTCGTGAATATATTTAAAGAACTGTAAGTGGCTTTGTGTTTTTGGGGTTTATTTTAAAACTTGCTTAGTATTTTAACTATAATTTAGTTGCATAATAATAATGGCAATAAAAGACAGCCACATTTTTTACCAACTTGACTTTGGCAGGTATTATTTGTTCCTATTGTTATATTTCAAAAGCTGCACTTCCCGCTCTTTCTTTATAGGACCTCCTCTTTCTTTATTACAGAAGAGGTAGCAGTACGCCTTACGGCAAAGAGCCTATGCCGAAGTCCAGAAGGAAACTTGATATGGGCAATTCATATCTGAATACGGATCACAGCGATAGTAACGAACCTGAGAAAGTAATAGTGGGTAGAAGAATAGTACATTTTGAGAGTGTCTTTAACAGCTTAAAAAAGATTAGTGACCATAATCATGCTATGGGGTGCAGTTTGACCAACATGAACATCGTTCAAGAGGCCCGATATGGCTTAAAGTCAATAATTCAATTGAAATGTAACATGTGCAACTTGGAGTGTTCCTTGAACACCGAAGCAGAGACTAGTATGGACATAAATACTGCGAGTGTCGCTGGAGCGATGGCAATTGGCATTGGCTATTCCCAGTTGGAGGAGCTGTTATCTGCCATGGAAGTTCCTGCCATGTCTCAGAATACTTACACAAAATATCATGACTTGGTATCGGATGCTTGGGAAAAAACCGCCCTTCAAGAAATGGAAGCTGCTGTAAAGGCTGAGATTGACCAAGCGGTTGAGGAAGGTCAAGTAACACCAGATGGAATCCCAGTTTTGACAGTGGTGGTAAATGGCAGCTGGTCTAAACGATCGTACAGATCAAATTACAATTCGCTCTCTGGAGTGGTAAGTTATTAATGTAAAAAGTCGCTTATTTACAAAAAGAACATCTAAAGGAAATTTTCTACATTAAGGAAAGAAGGCTAAATTAAAATTCAATTAATTATGTTTTTTCGTTAGCTGTTGCACAGTTTATCTCTCCACAGTTCCTAACGAACTTGTTAATTTTTAAGTTTTAAATGATAGAAACATGTCTGTAGTTTTGCGATCCGACGGAAAACATTTATATATTTCAATACATTTACCAATTTTTATGGTTAAAAAGGAGTTTGTTAGTCACATAGAAAATCAAGGGAATGAGATTATCCGATATAGTCATAGTACTTTTTTAAATGTAAAAGTTTATTTTACAAATACATCACATTGGTACCAACTATACACAAATCGAGCGGCTAAACTGTATAAAATATTGCAAGATTTTAGGGATAGTAATAGTAATAGTTTTGTTTGTCAGAAGAATATCTTAAACCATCTTAAATTCCTAACACTTCCTGTAAATATTTAATTCTTCATGATTTTGTCTACTATTGATAATTTTATTTTTTAGGCTGCAATAGTGGGCTGTCATACCAAAAAAGTATTGTATCTCGGAGTGAGAAATAAATATTGCACAATATGTTCACGAGCTGAGGCGACGAATACAGTACCATCTGACCACACCTGCTACAAAAATTGGACCGGTAGTTCATCAAGCATGGAAGCCGATATTATTTTGGAAGGTTTCCAACGAAGCATGGAAATGTACGGAGTGATGTATGGTACAATATTAGCAGATGGTGATTCCAATGTTTACACAAAGCTTTTAGAAAACAGACCTTACGCCACTCTTACAGTCGACAAAATTGAGTGTACCAACCACTTATTGAGAAATTATTGTAACCACTTAAGAGATGTAGTGCTGGATAAAAAAGCTGGACCAATACACCTGAGAAAGGTTCTTGGAAAAAACATCCTTAGATTAAGAACAGCCGTATGTAAAGCTGCAGAACACAGAAGAGAACAGGATAGTTTGTCACTTGGCCAAAAGATATCATTTTTAGAAAAGGATGTAATCAACTCCGCCAGTCATGTTTTTGGGGAACACCTAAAGTGTAAGGATCTGAAATATTTTTGCAATGGTCCCAAAGAAAATGAACAAAACTTTGTACCTGAGATGAAAAAATGTGGTCTGTATCAGCAAATTATGCGGTACATAAGTTACCTTACTTCTAACTGCAGAAGTTTGCTAGTAAGTAAAAATAACAACCCGGCAGAACACTTTAACTCGATAGTGGCGAAATTCGTTGGAGGGAAAAGGGTGAACTATGCCAAAAAGAGATCATATAAGGCCAGGTGCTCAGCGGCAGTTGTTTCATATAATACTCGTTTACCACTCTATACACTTCATAAGACTATGCTCAAGGTAAGTCCGGGAAAAGTTTTGAAGACCCACCAGAAGAGAAAAGCCGAAATAGTAAGGAAAGCAGCTTTGCGCAGAAAAAACATCGGTCATAAGAAAATGAAATGTACGAAAATAACTGAATCAGAAAGAGAAGAATCAAAGAAAAGCTACGGGCCAAGGGCTGAAAAACCTGACATACCTGCTGACCTGTATGAAAGAAGAAAACAACATTTTCTGAAAGAGTTACAAAGAAATGCAGTTGAAAGGAACGAACTACAACAATCAACCGTTATGCAAGCTGCAAGTGGGCTTTGGAGAGAGGAAAGGAGGAAATTGATTACCGCATCAAACTTTGGTGTCATATGCAAACGACGAAAAACTACTAGTTGTGGAAATCTTGTTAAAACACTTTTGTATACGAACGTCGAATGTACGGCAATGAAGTATGGGAAGGACAATGAAATCAATGCCCTTTCACAACTGGAAGACACTCTTCAAAAGAAAATAGAAAAATGCGGACTCTTTGTGGATAAGGAAATACCATACCTAGGCGCTACCCCTGATGGACTTGTTGGAGTCGACGCCATAGTTGAGGTCAAATGCCCAGAGACTTGCAAATACCTAACACCAGACGAGGCAATATTGCAAAGAAAGTTTCCATTTTGGACGTTCTCCAACGGAAACAAAATAATTTTGAACAAGAGTCACAACTACTATTATCAGGTGCAAGGACAATTGCACATAACTGATCGTAAGATTTGTTATTTTGGTTTGTGGACGCCTCTTGGCTTAAAGACGGAAGTTGTTGAACGAGATGATACGTTTTGGAAAGAAAATATGTCAGATAAATTGAGTATGTTCTATTTAGACTGCGTACTGCCAGAATTGATTGACCCTCGGTTTAACCGGTCCATGCCAATTCGGAACCCTCCATATATAGAAGAGGCGATCAAGGAAAAAGATAGAAAAATTATTAACAAGAGGAACTCACCAAAATAGTTTATATGTCTGTAACAGGGAAAAAATGTAAACGCTGTATTACGCTGTGTTAATTTTAAAATCATAGAAAGTAAAGGCACAGGTTGACAATAAAATTGTTGTATCATATACAAATTGTATTCCTGTTTTCTTGCCTAAAACCCTTCGAGAAATTTTTTTTAAACTTGGTATAAACATTGAGTTTCTGGTTTTTAACATTTTCCAAAAATAATTTTTATTAAACTTATCAAATTTCAAAATGGCGGCAATTTAAATATTTCAAAGTCAAATTCCATGAAAACTAGCAACTGAAACAAAATTTTACAAGACATACAATTTAAAGCACGTTGTAATCCAAATCCAATGACGTTGTTACTGTAAAAATCGGTTAATAAACAAAAAAGTTATGGCAATATTTTTAAATAAATTTCAAAATGGCGGCCATATAACATTTTCAAAGCCAAATTTCCTAGTGCATTTAACCAAGTCCTTTAAATTTTATGTCTTGCAAAATTTTGTTTTAGTTGCTAGTTTTCCAGGAATTTGACTTTGAAATTTGTATATGGCCGCCATTTTCAAATTTATTATAAACAAATCACCATAACTTTTTTATTTATTAACCGATTTTTACAGTAAAAATGTCATTAGATTCGGATTACAAAGTGCTTTAAATTTTATGTCTTGTAAAATTTTGTTTCAGTTGCTATTTTTCATGGAATTTGACTTTGAAATATTTAAATGGCCGCCATTTTGAAATTTGATAAGTTAAATAAAAATTGTTTTTTGAAAATGTTAAAAACCAGAAACTTAAAGTTTGTAATAAGTTTCAAAAAATTACCTCGAAGGGTTTTTGAATTATTAATTATTTTCAAACAAATACAAAATGGCGGATTACGACTAAAGTAATCCGAAATCGCAAAAATGTTACTGTACATTTTCGACTTGTTTTTGTATGTAGAATCCGGTTCTGCATAGCGCGCTACGCATTTTTGTGACACTGTGTATAGGATCTTTCACTAGGGGCTTGAAGGGTCCATAACCCCTTTTAAATTCCTATACATTTCTTATTGGGGATGTTTTACGTTATTTCTCGTTTGGTGGTAACTTTTTGGAAATACTGCTATTTTCCCGAGTCCCTGGGATCGAGAACTTTAATTTTAGCCGTCTCTCATCGCCCTGCAATTTTCAAAATTCCCACAACTTTGACATAAAATTTCGCTTACACAATGATATATAAAGATACTTGAAACCTGCTTATCAAATATATTATCTTATCTTATCTTATCTTATCAAATAGCCTAATGTTTTATTCTTTCATAAAAGTAAGTCTCTTATTATTTACTGTCTAATTTACTTTACAAATCAAATTATAAGATACCTCATGAGCCTAATTACATCTCGATAACTGAGTTTTCTATCAAAATCGAAAGCTATGTTTAAAAACGGTAATCTCAATAAAGGATGGAGTAAAATGTACATAATTAATATTTTACAGGTGAAAATCTAAGTAAAATGAGGATCATTTAATTATGCTGGATGTGGTAGAACAGCGTGGAGCCGTGGTCCGCGACGACGCGACGGCGCGCTTATAACTGAACATAGCGGTTATTTAGATCGGATTATTGAACAAACTATAAGTTATATCGAAAATTGTTTTGAATGAAAATTTAAGATCATCTAATTAGCTACAACTTTCTCGCTGGAAGTTTGTTTCTACCTCAAAAATAAAAAAGTTTCTCGCTTGCTGACTTTTTCATGTCATGCTGTTACAGCTTTCTAGTATTGTTATTATTAAAAATTACACATAATTGTAAACTAAAATATATTTTTACTGTTGGATGCGGAAATTTATGCAGAAAATGAATATATAAGTTTCATTTTAGTTTTATTATTATTACGAAGTACAGGAAAGTGTAAACGACAACGCGCTCACCGCTCGGGATTACTCACTTATCGTCTGGCCTGACAATGCCGCGGACCGTTTTCTGTCCATTTGGCGAGCTCTACATGGCGAGCTGAGGTAGCGTAGCAGTCGGGGAAGGACGACCCATTGGGACGACCGCGACGGCCGGCGGCGTGGCGGCGCGGTGGTAGATGGTCTGATGTTTTTAGAAAAGAGCCCCCTCTTCGCCCCTCGTCCTAGCCTGGCGCACCTGACTATACGAGGTCCTTTGGAATCAAACCAGACTGTACGGTCGAACTTTTCTCAAAGGTGATGAAGACTCTTAAGAGTCTGATGATGATATTGATAATCTCAAAATCGATAACACCTTATGTAAATTTACTCACTGGCGAAAAAATAAAAATAAAAATAATAGGTATTTTATTATCTCGAATAAAAATACATGAATCGTATCTAAAAAAGAAACATATTTAAATTAACTTATAATCACAAATATAACCAAACATGGTAGAATATTTATATAAATGATTTGCCTCGGTAGACGGACTGAAGATCCCAGGGTTAAAATTGACATGAGAATTATTTACCTGTTTTGGCAAGGCTTGACCGAAGGTCCCAGCACTAATGACGGGTCGAGCGGGGATCCTGAGTCAAGCCTCGCTCTTGAGATTGTCATCGAGTTTGATGAGGTTGACCAGGGGCACCAATAACACCTCACACCATGGGTCATTTACATTTTGCAGTAATTTAAAACAAAATATTAACTAATGGTTGTACTTCCTACCCTGTATTTCAGTACAAAACAATACAAAAAAACCTAATTCAATCTCCATTATTTCCTTATGTGGGTAGTTTGCTCTTTTTGACTGCAGTTATGATAGATTTGCCCTTGTATTTTCATAGATATCAAAAATATATCATACTAGTATTCTAAGTATGACAGTTTGGATGTATGTATAGATGGATGATTATTCGCCCCCAAACACGAATGAACCTATTAACGTAACATTGCGCATGGAGCTTATATATCACATTAACATATAAAGACCTGATAACGTAAACAAAGATTTTATGGTGCTGGTCAGGTTAATATTTGTAATGTGGTTTAATTGTTCACACGAGTGAAGCCACGGGTAACAGCTAGTACATTTATATATTACTAGAATGTTCTATGCGCAGCTTGCGCATCCCGTGTTGAGAAGCGAGAGTAGTAATTAGTTAAATAGCAAACAAAACAATGACAGTCTGTAGTTAGATACAATCATTGTAACAGCTGTTTATTTAATTTAATTGGATGAAGGAAAAGCACATGTGTTATAAACCAAATAAAACTTTTCTCTCCATATGAACTTGGAGACTTGGAAGTCCCGTGGGGCAGAGCCCTGAGGCCTAAATCGAAAATCTAAAGCCAGTTCCCACATCTGCCTCTTAGTGTAACCCTTATCTCCAAAATTGGTTCTTTATGCAGATGACACTTCAGCAATTTTGAAAGCAAACTCGGATCATGATATTAAAATTATTTTTCAACATGCTATAGCAGATCTTAAAAACTGGTTTTCAGTAAATGATTTGTTGCTTAACAATTCCAAAATACAAATTGTTAAATTTCAAACTGCTCAAAGCAAAGAAACCATTGGGAAAAATATTTATTTTCTAGGACACTCTTTCTCAGTTAATAACTCAGTTAACTTTTTATTTTAGGAGTGGAGGTTTATTATCAATTACTTTGGAAGGCTAATGTTAGTAAATAAATCAAACAACTAAATTCAATCTGTTTTCAAATGATTATTTTACATGAAATTGTTAAGACTCAAACAAAGCTAATGTTATCATGGGCTTTTCTGTCCAATCATAAGTTATGGGACTGAATTTAGGAAAATCTCAAGTCACTCAAAATTAGTTTTTAAAATTCAAAAAATACATCAGAATCACGTTCTCATAAAAAAGGAAATCTTGTAAACCTCTATTTAAAGAATTCAGCATTCTGACAATACCCTCATTATACAGGGTGTCCCGTAACTCTCTGGACAATGGTATAGAGTGTTATTCCTTGGGTCAATATAAACTCATTTTGCCATATGATCATGGGTCTCCTGTGCCTAGTTTTCCGTTTGTCTTTCTTTATATGTTTCTCACTTTAAAGTTCATATTTTAAAAACTACATTACCAAACTCAACCAAACTTGAGTCAGCTACTTCCCAAGTAGCATAGAAATAATTTGTAATATTTTCAAAATAATTTCAAATGGTTTTGAAATGAGTTTATGTTTAAAACGAGTAAAAATTATTTTAATATAATTATAACATGGGTTTATAATTGATTAAAAATAATTTTGAAAATATATATTAAAGAAATTTCTATATTAGTTTTAATATTATTATAAAAAAATGTTACAAAACTTGTTCAAGATTGTAAAAATAATAATTTAAAATAATTTTAAAATGTTATTAATATGATTTTAAATTATGAAATGTTATGCTTTTTTACATTATATAAAATCATTGTTTCATCGATGATAAACTATGAATAAATCAAAAGTGATAGTAAATTTAACATAAGTTTTGAAATAATTTTAAATAATTTTGAAACAACCTTATCATATGTTTAAATTAGTTTCAAAATAACTTTAAAATATTAATATAAATTGTTTTAAAATTATATTAAATAACTTTTTACCAACTCAATTAAAAATCCTAACCAAATCTTTAAAAATAATTTCAAAAAGAAATTATAATAGTTAAAATTTGTTTAAATAAATAACTTTTAAGAATAAGCAATGTTTATAATTATTAACATTGTTTTTTTTCACTGACTGGAAGTTAATGAGAAACATGGAGTGCTTAGCATAGAAGTTCTGTATTAGTTTCAAAATTGTTTATCTTTGGCCAAAATGAGTTGATGTAGTAATTTGTTTGCAGCCTTAAAAAACATGTAAATTTCATTTCCCAAGGATTTGTGTAAACTCGGTTTTGGGTACCATATTGTTCAACATATATATCATTGGAATATTACAAGTTTTGTTTCACCAACCTTACAAATTAAAAGATGTATACAAATTACAGTGTTTACCAGCAACATCAAAAGCAAACAAGGAATGCTATAGTTTCACCAAGTCCCCCTGTAGTCAATTGGTTATTTTATGCTGCCAGCCCAACCATTAATTATCAAGGGGCGAAGTGGTCGAGAGGGTTAAGACCTGTGTTTAGTGATTAAAAGATTGTGGGTTCTACCCCTGGTTTGGCCATAATATTTTTGAAACGTAAAATATATTTCATAATTTTGTTCAATGATTTTCAAGCCCATTACATTAGTAAGATTGTGAAAATAATTATAAACAGTATTTTTTCAGTAAATATTGTTTTTGTAATTTTTAAAATTATTTTGAAAGAATTTAAAATGAATTTAAAACTGATTTATAAGTTATTCAAAATTATTCTAAAATAAATTAAAAATTATATGAAAATGTATTATAAAACGGATCAGATAGGAAATTTGTTTGTAAAAAAATCATTTTATAATAATAATTTAAAACCATAAAAAATCATGTTCAAATTATTTTAAAATTGATTTTGCCATTACTAATGCTACTTGGATTATGGTGATAGGATCTATCAACACAATAGTTATGGTGAAGTTATATCTGACAATTTCAAAATAGCAGCCATTTTAAATTTGAAAATGGCTCGAAAGCCAGCCATTTTACAAAGCATTTATAAGAATAACTTCTTTTAGGTAATTTCATGACCAATCTAAAGATTTTTAAATTATTAATAATAATAATAATAATAAATTGTATTGCTTTGGCAAAATCTTGCATCAGCATTACAACTTATTACTTGAAACTAGATTTATTTGAAATGTTATCTTCATGCTCGTCATTGGTTATTCTATCTTCAAAAAAAATCATCCAA
Source organism: Allygus modestus (assembly GCA_963675035.1). Classification (NCBI taxonomy): domain Eukaryota; kingdom Metazoa; phylum Arthropoda; class Insecta; order Hemiptera; family Cicadellidae; genus Allygus; species Allygus modestus. The sequence continues at coordinate 141,692,624 of OY776111.1, forward strand.
AGTATAATAACTTTTTTCAAGAAGATAACATTTAAATTTTGATTTGAACTCTCCAGAAAGTGAATTGTTAAACTTGTCAGGGATTTTATTCATTAATTTTATTCCATTGTATATTAATTGTCAATTGAAAAATGTAGTTCTATGATAATTTATGGGTATAATATTCTTTTTTCGAAGATTTAAATTGCAAGTGTTTACATTTATGTTTTGAAATTGCATGATAAATAATTGAGCTGATATAATTAACATGTGACCGGACATAGCTCATCTTTGGTTTCTCAACAATACAACAATGGAATAAATTACAGTACTGTAATTGTAACAGCTCGGTGGTTTATTACTCGATTTGAATAATCTAAAAGTCGTTAGATTGTCCATAAATACCCTAAAAAAGTTATTCTTGTAAGTATTTTATCAAAGGGCTGGATTTTGTGCCATTTTAGATAGAATATTTAAAATGGCCGCAAATTTTAAATCATCAGACATAATTTCACCATAAATGTTGTATTGATAGATACTATTACTTTAAACAGTTGGCTCAAGTTTGGTTGAATTCGGTTCCGTAGTTTTAAAAATATGAACTTTAAAGTGAAAAACACGTACAGACAGACAAACAGAAAACTAGGCTCAGGAGACCCATTTTCACATGGCAAAATATGTTATTGACCCAAGGAACAACCCTATATAACTTTGTCCAGAGAGTTATAGGACACTCTGTATATTTACAGACGTCTAATTTTCGTTAAAAATAATCTGGAGTTCTAAAAGAAACACAACATGAACAAAATTATAATATTAGATTTTGCTATGATTTCCAGTACCCAAGACACCGGTTGAAACTATCTAAAAAAAACTCCTCATTACATGGGGAGAAAGATTTTTAACAAATTACCTGACAACTTAAAGAGTATTGTAAATTAAAATAAGTTTAATCTGATTTACACAAATTTCTTCTACAAAAAGTATATTACGCAGTGAATTAATTTTTGTGGGGGTGAATTTTATTTTGAGTTTTATTAGCTGGAGTTCATTATAATTTATTTCAAAAATGTTGTAATAATTTACTTATTATTAGATTACTTTAGTCTTAGAAATTTGTCAATGTTATATGTTCTGTGCTGTCCTTGCTAGCTGTAAAAGAATGCAATTTATAACAATAAAGATATTCTTATTCTTATTTAATATGAAAAAAACTTGCGAAATGATAATTTTTATATTTCAGATTGATAGACCCTACCCAAAGAACGATGTACAACCTAAAGAAGGTAGCAAAGATAGAAGTTACTTTTACCATCAAGATATAGTCGAAGCTTACAGTGAAGTTGAAAATTTGGCTTCTAATAGATCTTCTTGTACAGAGAGATCCAGCAATAGTTGTAAACAGGAAGGAATGCAGTCTGATCATGAAAGAAACTGTACTCAACAGCAACATAAACAAAGTAATTATGACAATGATAATTACTATGCAGACCGAGATCAAGAAAAATATGTGGTTTATTCAGAAGAAAACACGTATCAGAGGAAAGACAGAGCTCCACATAGCGGGGTATCCCTTATGGAGACAAGCTATGACTATCCCACAACAGATGAAACTTTACATCAGGAAGATGAATCATCAACCTTAGCAAGTGAATCTCATGTAAAAACTAATAACTCAAATTCTAAGAGTCGAAGTTTCATCCAAATGAAAAATCTTTCAGTTGATGTTCAAGAATCATATCAACAAAGAGAATATGAATTCTTGAAAGATAGCACCAGTGCCAATCAAAGGAGCACTGTGACTCTGGATAAACGTGAGATGTGTGTTGTTAGGGAGTACTTTTATCAAGGAAGTGATTACATTATTCAGGAAGAAGGTAATTTTAATAATAATAGGGATCCTTGTCATGATAAATACTACAATTATGACTTACAAAATGAGAAAATTGATCAGGATGAAGTCACTGCCTCCACTATAAAACAACAATCCCAAGATCAGAGTTGCATTTATCAACCCAATGATGGAAGATTTTACAACAGGGAAGAACCACCTACTGTAACATGTGAAAACCACCAAGATAGAAGCTACAATTACCTAGAGACTAATAACATTCCTGAAGATAAATCTTATGTAATGAATGAAATACCTCACCAGGAAACCAATCAAGATAAAGATAAATTTCAGAGAGAAAGCAATTTACTAGCAGAAGAAAATCATTATATATATGGAGAAAACAGCCCATTTCAAAGGGATGAAACTTCAGCCGTAGACCTCAGGATTTTGAGACCTTTAAGATACTCTAAACTCCCAAATGAAATACAGCCGTCTCATAACAGCATGGAAGAACCAGTGATTGTTTCGCATATATCAGATGATTTATGCCTTACTGAGCATGCACGAGAAAAAGTCTCTCCATCTAAAACTTGTAATGACCAAGACACTAATTTATCAAATTCAAGCTATATTATTCCTGATCAAACGTTCTGCGAGGAAGAGCACAACAATATGGAGCATCCAAGGGATCATAAATCATTCGATTACAGTGTTTGTGAGACAGCAGAAATAGAAAATAATAATGGATGGGATGCAGCAACAAACACAGACCACACTGTAGTAGAAGATAAAGAATCTCAAACTGGACTAACAGAAGTGAGAGATGTTGCTGTACAGACAGATGTTGAAAATAAAATTATACCTTTCGCTCTCTTTAAAAATATCCAAGAAGAGATTGCAAAATATGCATGTCCTATTTGCCAGCGGGTTTATATCTCTAAAAGTAGCTTTGACCGCCACCTCAGAACACATGAGAAAGAAAAAAACAACAACGTCATAACCAACGTGAGGTTTACAACTGAAGCAAAACTACAAGTCTGCAAAAGAGCTGTTAAAAGCAAACACTTGAAAACACATAAGCCTATAATAATCCAGGTCCCTAGATCTATTTTCCAATGTGACATGTGCGAAAAGATTTTTCCTAATAAGAGAGAGAAAGATAATCATGACTGCATCCATAAGCTTTTCCCTTTGACCAAATGTCCTGAGTGTCATATCAAATTCTACACGACTGGGGCACTCAATGAGCACATAGGGATTGTTCACAAGAAAGAGAACGCATACTATTGCATTTTCTGCAATAAAAGTTTCAATGCTGGATACAACTTTCACCTACACTTAGATGAACATTTGTCTACTCAGTGATCTGAGCTACTCAACGTTGATTTGTTACATTTTATTTTGTTTTGAGAAGTTGGACTGATTTAAACAATAATAAAAGAGATTATATTATTGCCATTTTACAGTTTTTTAATGAAAGTTATAAGTGTTTAAGAAGCCAGTTATTCCTTAAGCTATTCAAATTTAACATAGAATTCAATTATAATTTTAAATGTTTATTTTTCATTGTTTGTAAAATGAATTTTTTATTTTTAATATCATTTTAACTATGATAAAAAATATTTGTACTTCTTTACATTTAAATAATTGTACTAATTTTTTTCTATATTTAAGTTTAGGTCATTTTACAACGAAGGTTTGTCTAATGACACAAATTTGTTTGCGTTTTTTATTTGCCATTTTAAGTTACATTTATTTGCTTTGTTCTTAAGTTATAACTCTTATGGTTTTTTTTCAAGAAGTTTTCTTTTGACTTGCAATTGAAATCAATGTTGATGTAGTTTGTAACATCAAGAAACAATGATGTTTTATCTTAACAAGCATTATAATTATTAAATCCCTGATAAAAATAATGCTTTAACATGTTCAGTGCGCGTCGGATTTCCGGCGGATTCTTAACAAGGAAAACAAATGCAATTATCCTGAATATACACAATTAATGTAGTGAATGCGTTAAACAAATGTTTCCCAGTTAAACCACACTGTACTGAAGAAGACTTGATTGATATTCGATGAAGGGATAGGAGGTACGGAGAAAGTTACCCCTTCCATTACTCATTGACGAGGCCAATCAAGAAACTATTAATTAAAGGTAGGTTACAGAATATAATGATCAGCTTTAATAAAACCTTAACAAAGTCTTTTTGAAATAAGAAAAATCTTCTAAAGGCAATGATAAGCAAGGATTGTTAGTGTTGAAGGTACTTTCTCATCATTTTCTTTCCCGACCTTAAGCAGTCATTAAGTCATCTCAAATCAATTTAAATCAAATCAGTTTTGTTAAAAAAATACATTACATAAATGTATACAATTAACAAAAATACAAATTATTCGACTCTTCCTTTATTCTTAATTCAAGTCATTATTAAGTCAATATATATAGTATTTTTAACCAACTTAAAGAAATGAGGAGGTCGGTTTGTTTTTTGCATAACTCTCTTGTTTGTCAAATGGAGTTTAATGATTTTAGTCTTGTTTTATATATCTTGACTCCAGGGTGGTTAGGGATGCCATATCACCAGATTTCCCCGGAGATTACCGGATTTTGAGGGAAAAATATGGCTCTGGGGAATTTCTGTGAAAAATTGCAAATCTCCTCTTTTTGAAATTGTTCCTAAAATTGCGTTGAATAACAAACATTTTGAGTTAAAATCTTATCTGTGAACAAAATTTAATGTATTTGCGTTTGCAACTTTTATAGTCATCCAACGATTGCCAAAGCTAAATCCTGTCTCCCTGTAACTCTAACCTCTATTAATTGTTACTCTTTTGCTTTATTTCGGCAGGAAATATCGTAACTTTCATATATACTCGCCGTTATCGAATGCTGAAAATCCAAGATTTATGGCTCTCTGCAGTTTATTAAATAATAAATCTGAAAAGTAGGTAGCCTATATTGTTTAAGGGCATCCATTTTTGTTTCTATACGTTTGTATAGTTTCTGTGCGATTTACAATTTAAATCAAACAAGAAATAATAATAAATAGTGTACATTTTCCTACAACGTTTACTTTAATCATAAATTACTTTTTTATACTCCCAATAAATTTTGGGACTATAGGCATATAACATTAGCAAATAATTTGATTTTATAATTGATTTTATATGATAAATAAACGGTATCAGGAAACTGACACATACTTTCTCCCTTTTAGCCAAACTTTAATGACAAAAATATTTGTTATTCACTAAATATAGAATATGAAGTATATTTGTACAGAAAATTGTCTAAAATAGTTGTTTTCAGAAATATCCACCCAAATCCCTTGTTGGGAGGCACTATAGAGTCCGTTGTTACACTCAGTAGTTTTGAGAGGGGAAATGCCCCCTTGCCCCCCCCAGGGTTAAATAGCAACATATTTCGAACATCCTCTGTTGGTCAATGCTAACTTGACCTGCATACAAAATTTTAATGAAATTGATTAGTAAATAAGAGAGAAATAGTTATTTTTGTATTCGCCATAAGAATAACATTGGACAACGTACTGTGTTCACCGCTAAATGAAAATTTCAATTTTCTCCGCAACTAGCAATCGTAGAATAGTAATTTAAAATACTAATTTATTTAGTTTTTGAGCTCTTTTTAATGGTGAATAGTAATCTTTTTAAACATTTATGATTTGTTATGAAAAATCCAAAAAACTGAATTTTGGATGTTTTAAGTCCTGTAATTTCTGAACCCGAATCTTTACAGAAATGCAGGTGGTGTCATTTTGTTGGAAATCTAAAGTTCTACAAACCACAAAAGTTTAATCAAAATCGTTAGAGCCGTTTTTGATAAATTTGGATTTTACATGTTTTTTGGCGATTTTTGGGGGATAATTACCCTTAAAAATCAAAAATTCAAAAAAATGAAAAAAACGCCTGGAGATATTGAAGATTAGTACCTACATACCAAATTTCATAAAAATCGGTCCATAGGTTAGGGCTCTAGCTCTGTACACATCCACACAGACAAACACACACACACACACACACACACACACACACACACACACACACACACACACACACACACACACACACACACACACACACACACACACACACACACACACACACACACACACACACACACACACACACACACACACACACACACACACACACACACACACACACACACACACACACACACACACACACACACACACACACACACACACACACACACACACAGAGAGAGAGACAGACATCACGTAAAAACCACTTTTTTAGGTTCAGGGAGCACAAAAACAAATATTTCCACTAACAACTCAAATTCGAAAATTTTTACGAAAACAATACTTTCTTCATATACTATGTATAGGGGGAGAAAGTAAAAGCATTAAAATGTATTATTAATACATGATATTCAACATGTTTCCGGGGGGAGCACCCCGGACCCTCCGACCCTCCCCCATGGTGGTTAGTTCAAAATCTTCTCTTTTTTCAGGGGTCACAAGCTAAAATCTCCTCTTTTTTTGGCATCACTAGGTATGACATTTACTTAGAGTCATCAAAGACGTTAATAATAATGTGTTCCATTTTTAATGTGATTAAGCTTGCTTTTTTGCAACTTTAGATCAAAAACAGCTCAATTGATTTCCTACTAAAATTAGGATTAATTATTGGCTGGATTAAAAATGTGGTCTAGACAGTTGTCATCCTAGAAAAAAATAATGTTATAAAAAACAAGCCTTTAAACAAAATGTAAATGCTGGCTTATTTAGTTTAAAATAAAAATCATTAATTAAAAACAGCTAATGAAAAACAACCAGTCAATTTTAATAGTATTATTCAACTGGATTCTATTGTGACTAATAGCCATGACAAATTAAATTGCATTATTTTTAGATTCTTTCCAGTTACTGAAAATAATTAAATAAAATCATACAAGAAAATAGAACCAAATCAAATTATTATAACACGCTAAAAAGTGTGTTATAATAGTTCCGTTTATCAACTGTTCATCAAATGTGTTATAAGAATGGCACCGACTCAAAATCAAAATAAACAGTTATTCAAGTAGGCCTACTTAATTCCCAGCCTTAATTTAAGACAATTAATATTTATTTATTTATGGTGGCTGGTTGGCTCCTGAAACTGGCATATTAAAGAATAGTGATTATTTATTTCACCCTTTTTAGCGTGTTGTAATAATTTGAGTCAGTTCTATTTTTAGTTAAAAAGAGTTCATCTGAATAATATTCTTTTATTTTTCTTGACATATTTAGTTTAGTTAGTTGAGATATATTATGATTTTCTCTTAAGTTATTATGTAGTTGAGAGTTTCCCTATCGGGAAGAAGCTATTACCGTAGGTCTCATGGGTAAGACTTAAGCCCGAGACCATGATTTTGAGGTCCCCAGATGCCAAAAACACCAATCATTCAAATTTGTATATATGTATATATATGTCCGTAAGCATGATAACTCTTGTAAAAAAGGTCCGATCTTAATGAAATTTGGTAGAAATGTGTAAAGTACCATTTATCTGAACGAGTTCGAAAACCAGACGAATCACACCATCGGAAGGGGGGTTTTGTACCCCAAAAATGGGTTTTAGGGGGTTTCCACATGTAATTTTTATTTAAATAAAATTTTAATTTTTACCATTAAATTCAGCATAAAAAACAAACAATTTGGTATTTTGATCATTGCTCTTCGGCAATTGGTTACTGAGATATTGAATGTGCTAAACACAGTACGTTATCTAATGTTATTCTTATGGAGAAAAATAAATATTGTATATCTCGTTTATTTATAAAACATAAACTGACGAAATTTGGTATATGGCTTCATCTGGTTGTGGTTTATTGTTGTTTGCACAAAAAAATTGTTTCGCCTATGGTTCCCATAGCAGCAAACCTAGGTACTTGGTCCCCATGAGAGCGGATCCAGAGGTCATGTTTGGGAGGGCGGTCACCGAAAGTTTCCCCTCCCCCTCCCCCTGGGTAGTCCCTGGCACCCCCATTATTTTTGTTAACTATGTGAAATTATACAACGAATTAAAGTAAGTTAACATAATATATCAATAACCTTGTACTCAAGAAAAAAAGGAATCATAACTTTATAAACAAGCTTAACAAAAATTAACTTAAAATTAAATTGGTCATCTGTATGTGTCTAAGAAAAAGTAAGATGCATAAATAAACAATTTATTTTAGTAGTTGCCCATGCGAAAAACTATTTACAAAACGTATTTGAAATCTGCAATTCTGACCTATGCTATGCGAAGATACAATGAGGAATGAGGCTGACAGCCAAGGTCAACGACTCGAAAAATGAAAATGTCGCACCACATTTTTACAAAATAAAATACTTGGCGTATGAGCCAAGTTTGCACGCAATTTATCCTTTATTCCCTCGTATTTCGTTACATATATAATTCGAGGTACTTTTTTCTTCTAGCCTAGCCACTGGATGTTTATTGCCTTGCAATGGATTACGTGGTTTTACACAAAAATCAAACCTAACCTGTAAACAAAACACAGCTGACAGCAAATGACGGTAGGCGGGCAAAATCCAGTAACAAATAATCTCCAATACACCAAATACAATGTTAGCAACCTTTGCTGTGTGTGGCTAAAATTTACCTCCAAGACCATGTTGAAAACACTGAATTTTCGGTCTGCTAACTGGCAAAACTGCAACAACTTCGCGATACTTGGGAATATCCATATTTTTGTAAGACGCTTTTAGGTGAAAGACATAGATCTAAGTAATGTGTTATATACTAAAATGGATGTTTACAATTTTACCTGTCTAATGGTATATATATTTCATTCCATTTATCAAACGTTTAGATGCATTAATTTGAATTTTAATGTAACAATGTAGACGGGAGCGGCAAAATTTGACTCTCGGAACCGAAAAATGGGGTTTCGGGAGGCTTTTGCTACTTAAATTTTCATTCGGATTTATTCAAACTGTCATTGTATGCCTGAATAATAAAATAAAACACAATAATTCTTAGGTTTTTTTTTGGGGGGGTGACCGCCCCTACCGCCCCCCCCTTGGATCCGCCCCTGGTCCCCATGTCATTCTTAGGAAAAATAATTCAAATGTTATATATCGCTTATTTATAAATGTATATGGATGAAACTTGGTATGTGACTCCACTAACCTCCTTTGGTAACATAAAAATTCCCCAAAGTAGTTTAACTCCATTAATACAAAATAAAATTATAATATGGGGTGGGACTTTTGAGTCCCCCGGTATGGTTTATTTCTTTAGATTTTTTATCAATAAAATTCATTTTTGTAAAACACATTCCCCACTATTACTCTTACCACACTTCACCAAAATTAAAATATTTTAAAAACTCTGATTTGCCTATTCATATATTTAAAATTGTAAGAATTAAAAAGTGAGGCTAGAAAATAACTAAACTGGTTACTTACAAGACAAACAACACCGATGTTAATCCCTTTTTCATGTCTTTTAACATCCCCTCTTCTCCCTGGTATGATTGCGATAAAGTGTAGTTTGTCTTCGGGATATTTTGTCTTTGGGAAATTCGGGATATTTTCTAGTTTTACCTTGTTTATAGTTATTATATTGTTGAATATATGAACTTAGTTGAAGTTTTTGTAAAACCTATTTTTTACACTAGAACATATAAAACAAAATTTTAAAATTGTTAGTTGTAAGACTATTTTCATTTTGTAGAGTAATAAACTTTTTCTATATATAAATTTATCTGCATTTTTTAACACTTACATTTTACTTCCCGACTCTCCCTCTGTAATAAAAAAAGTCAATCATCCTAAACAATTGAGATCAAGGTCTGTCCAGTTCAGGTAATCAAATTTTACTTTTTAAGTCCTAATCAATGTTAAGAGAAACAGCAAATTCAAATTTAAAATTTTGAAATTTGTTGTCTGAGTTCACTCAGACAAAATGGAGTGTAACAAAAATCTGACCACATATAAGGAATCTGTCCATGGGCCACTATATGATCTATGGATATACTTATATTTCCCTGCTGATCAGATTATGCCACTTTATTGCATTGAAAGAATATGAGGACAAGGAAATGCCTTATGTTTATCACAGTATATAAGAATTAAATAAACTACAAGCTGCTTTTGTTTAGCACAATTCAAAATAAATCAAGGGTTTGGATTATTTAAGTTGAGATTGAGACTCTTCATTTTTCTCTCCTAGTGCTACCTTGCATTACAGTTTATTTTTTGAGCCTATAATACAACTCTCATAGAGAACATTTTTGGAGTTAATAAATTGAAACTGTACAATATTAATTTATTTCATTACCAGTTTGGTTTTAGAAATAATAACAATCATCTTCCTGCTTGTAATCTGTTATGAAATTGGTAAGGTTAAAGAATTTTTCATAAAATCATAAGCACACTTCAATAAGTAGGTGTTCTGATACAGTAGTGTATTATGCTCTTAATTTTTTAATCTCTCTTTAAAAAGACTCCGAAGGCCATACTGTGTTATTTTAAAGTGAATACATTTTTTTGGGCTATTCTGATGCTCCTGGTTATACATGCAATGCTGAGAATACAATGTTGCGCATTATAAGGTTAGGAGAGTGTCCAGTCAGGATTGAAAGTAGGTGTAATGATTACGGGGATGATAAAAATACACCAACTTATGAATAACAGGTTTTTCTATGTAAAACCCCCATTAGACAACGTACTGTGTTTAGTCCATATACATTTTCTTTAATAACTCGGTTATATTTGTGCTAGGATGATGAAAGAGTAAAAGTTTTTCCTCACAAATCTCCATCTTTTTACTTGCATTTTACATCCGGGACTTTTGTTACCCTTTTTGGGCCCAAAACCCCAAAATGTTCAATATAAAATCCAAAAAAAGGGGGTTAGAGTTTTCCTATTGCTTTGCCCAACGAACTTGTCCAACTGATTATTATAAGGAATGTCCCTATCAAATTTTAAGTTAATCGGACAAAAAATTTGACCGCTAGAATGCAAACACACACACACACATATATAATATATATATATATATATCCACAATTTTGAGCGACCCCCTAAAACATGTTCAGGGGGTTACGTTAGAAACTTCTATGGTGGTCCAGGGCTTCATTTTTACCTTGCAGGTCATGCTAATAGTTAAATTTTCCATAGGTAATTATTCACTAAACATTTATTTTAGAAATTGTACACATTTTTTGTGTTTTTCAGTATCAGCATTTCTTTTTAATCAAGAAACGTAAGCTTTATTTCAGGACGATAGAAATTGTAATTTTTTCAAGTTTCAAGGGGGGAATATATCCCCCTAACCCTCCCCCCCATCCACACCACCGGTGAGGGGGGTGGGGGAATAAGTAAGGTATGGGCCTACAGGAGCAGACCTCGCTGAAAATGCGGTGGCCACGGGGCTGCTATTGCCGCGCGCCAAGCTTCATCAATGAGTGGGCGATATGGCAACACTGAGATGACTCATCTGGCTACGATTCACCGTATTTTAACATACAAACATTACAAATGGACATGTCCTTGATCTATATGTTTGTCGGGACAATAAACACATTATCGTGCTTGTCGGGACATCCCGACAGTAAGTTTTCCTAGTTCACTCAGACAAAATGGAGTGTAACATAAATCTGACAAATCTGACCACATATAAGGAATCTGTACTTATTTGTAACTTATATGTACTTATATCTGTACTTAAGGATGAACATTAAATATGTTTTAGCTTGAAAGTCCGACAAGTGTGTTATATTCAGGTGTCCCGACTAAGATACGCATGCGCGCACGTGTGTGTGTGTGTGTGTGTGTGTGTGTGTGTGTGTGTGTGTGTGTGTGTGTGTGTGTGTGTGTGTATGGATGTGTACAGAGCTAGAGCCCACACCAATGGGCCGATTTTGATGAAATTTGGTACGTAGGTACTAAACCACGATATCTCCAGGTATTTTTAATTTTTTTTAAATAGGACTTAAAACATCCAAAATTCAGTTTTTTTAATAAAAACATAAATGCTAAACAAGTTGAACTATCACAATTAAAAATACCCCCGTCGCAGCAAACCTGCGTACTCAGCGAATTTCCAATGCATATATATGGGTATCACTACTACCTAAAGCCACTTACCAAGTTTCACAAAAATACATTCATTAATAAGTGATTTATAGCATTTGATTTATTCTCCATAAGAATAACATTTTAATTGAGTACGCAGGTTTGCTGCAACAAGGAAGATAAGATATGTGTTTTTTGCAATTATCAATATAACTCAACCAGGTGAAGCTACATACCAAGTTTTATTAATTTAGGTTCATAACTAAGGGAGATATTAAACTTTACTTATTCTCCATATGAATAACATGGGGCCGAGTATGCAGGTTTGCTGCTACAGGGAAAAATCGACAAAAACCATTTTTTTGTGTTAATATAAAAATTCTACAACTAGTTGAAGCGACATACCAAGTTTCATCAATATACATACATAAATAATCGAAATATAACATTTTATTCATTCTCCATAAGGATAACATTGGACAACGTACTGTGTTTAGCACTTTGAATATCACTGAACGGTTGGACGTAAAACAACAATTAAAACGCCAAAATGATTTTTTTGTAGAGCTAAACTGATTGGTAGCCAGAAATTTGGAGTTTTTAGTGAAATTATCTGAGTAAAATCTAAAAACCATATTCCCATAAGATTAACATGGGAAATTTTATGGACACATATTTTGACTTTTCTCCACAACCACTAAACCTAGCTTAATGATTCAAAAAACAAAATTGTTTGTTTTTTTAAGCTCTATAAAATGGCTATAACCAAAATCTAGCGTTTTAAAAATTTTAGGGTAAAAAGTTCAAAAAACTGATTTTTGGAAAATTTTAAACCCCCATAAAACCCCCTTCCCATAGACAGATCCATCTGGTTTTCGCACTTAAAGTCATAAATATTACTCTCCACATTTGTGCCAAATTTCATAAAAATCGGGCGCTTCTTTCAAAAGTTATAGCGGTAACGGACATATATATATATATGGATATATACAGGGTGAGTCAGACCACCCGTCCAGCATGTATAATGGGAGAACAGTTTGGTCTAAAGTCATCAAACAAAATTCTTCCCCACTAAAAAGCATATGGGCTATCTATTAAAAATATTTTCATTAAAATCTATATACAGGATGTTCCAAAACTGAAGGTCACGGGTTCGAATCTCAAAATGTTCTTATGTAAACATAGGGCATATTATACATAATTTTAAAGGTCTCGTTAAAATAAACATTTTGTCGAAAACAGAATTCACTTATCTTTATCCGTCTCAAAATGGCGGCCATGTTTGTGTAAAATGTTGACATTTAGGGAATACCCTGTATTTTCTAAACCACTACTCATATCATTTTTCCGACTTAAATTTCTTACTCGTAATAAAGTCAGCTTTACTCTGATATGCTACAAGACAGGTTTTTTTGAGAAAATCTATATTTCAAAAAAATATTATTTTTCAAAATGCTTATATGCCCAAAATTGAAAAAAGTAAAATGGTAGCGTATGTAAAAAAGCATATCATTGAAAAGGTATTGTAAATCCTAGCAACTTTCTAATTTACACCAACCTTTTATCTCTTTTAGTTTTTCTGCAATCAGCAAAAAACTTTGTTTTCCTATATGAAATGCATGTTAATTTGCATAACACTTGCATGTATTCTGTGGTCACATTCGTTTTATGTGTTATGTACAACTAACATTCATTTCATATGGGAAAACAATGTTTTTTGCTGATTGCAGAAAAACGAAAAGAGATACAAGGTTGGTGTAAATTAGAAAATTGCTAGGATTTACAGGACCTTTTCAATGATATGCTTTTTGACATACGCTACCATTTGACTTTTTTCAATTTTGGGCATATAAGCATTTTGAAAAATAATATTTTTATGAAATATAGATTTTCTCAAAAAAAAAAAAACTGTCTTGTAGCATATCAGAGTAAAGCTGACTTTATCACGAGTAAGAAATTCAAGTCGGAAAAATGATATAAGTAGTGGTTTAGAAAATACAGGGTATTCCCTAAATGTCAATATTTTACACAAAAATAGCCGCCATTTTGAAACGGATAAAGATAAGTGAATTCTGTTTTCGCCAAAATGTTTCTTTTAACGAGACCTTTAAAATTATGTATAATGTGCCCTATATTTACATAAGAACATTTTGAGATTCGAACCCGTGACCTTCAGTTTTGGAACATTCTGTACATAGATTTTGATGAAAATATTTTTAATAGATAGCCCATATGCGTTTTAGTGGGGATGATTATTGTTTGACGACTTTAGACCAAACCGTTCTCTCGTTATACATGCTGGACGGGTGGTCTGACTCACCCTGTATATATATGTATATATATATGTATATATATATGTATATATATATGTATATATACATATATATAAATTTGAACGAATTGAATTTTTGGCATCTTAGGACCTCAAAACAAAAAGTTATCATGGTCTCGGGCTTAAGTCTTACCATGAGACCTATGGTAATAGCTTCTTCCCTATAGGAGAAATTCGCTAAAAGCATAAAAAACTAAATAATTCAGTGCCTGTTTTGAATTATTATTCTACGATTGCTGGTTGCGGAGAAAATTGAAATTTTCACTATGCGGTAAACACAGCATGTTGTCCAATGTTATTCTTATGTGGAATACAAAACTTCCCATTTATCTCTTATTTACTGATCAATTTCGTTTGAACTTGATATGCAGATCAAGTTAGCATTGACCAATAGAGCATATTCAAAAATGTTGCAACTTAACCCTGGGAGGGCAAGAGGGTATTACCCCTTTTAAAACCACTGTGTGTAGCAACGGATTCTGTAGTGCCTCCCAAAAAGGGATTTGGGTAGATATTTCTGAAAACAACTATTTTATAAAATATTCTGTACATTAGTCCGTACTTTATATTCCATATTTAATAAATAAAAAGTAATTTATTCACTGATGTTGCGCTAAAAGGGAGAAAGTATGTGTCGGTCTCCTGATACCGTTTATTTATTTATGTTCTTAAAATATATCGATTTTGGCCCACTGGATTTTACTTATTTGAGTAGGTTCTAGGGGCCCATGTTATATCAAAATTAGACTCTATTAAAACTAATGGTTAGAAAAATCCATTTAGTTTGTCTGAATAAAAGTTTATTTCCCCCCTGAAATTTTCTTCTCGTGTATTTTTAATAATGTGCCTTTAGATAATTATTAATTGCTTTGTCGAGATAAGAAGAGGCCTCAATAAATCACTGGCGGGGCGGCCGGGATTAGCTGGTAATTGTAGAGGTGTCGGAGAATGATCACTTCCCCAGGAGGACACGAGTACAGCATTCATAGATAGCGATATTTTTTCACATGGATTTAAAAACTAGAATTTATTCTTGCTTTCCTTCAATACAAATATTAGTATTAGGAAAAAAACAGGTGGGGGAGGAAAATATATTTATTATAACTAGAATGTGGGAAGAATTGTTTCTTCCAAATTTTAGGTATTACAACACTTTTCTCATCTTGGTATGTTTTAAAATAAACAAATGTTAATATTTAATTGGTATTTATCAGCTGGTATTTATAGTTATCTGTATATATAATTCTGTAAGCGAAATTTTTAAGTCAAAATTGTGAGAGTATTCCCGTCTAATTGTTTGACCTAGTAAGCAAATCTGAAGTAAACCAAATGAAATTAAACTGAAAGTTATTTAATTTTCATCCGCTTTATAATGATGGAGGGATATATCAGACACAATTATTTTTCCAAGCGAAAAATATGAAAACTGTCATTTTAAGCAAAATATGCCTAAAACCCCTAAATTAATTGTTTGGCTAAATATACAAATTTTGAGCGCAGCAAACGAATACGACGGAATACTTTTGGTTTGTTGACGCCAATTTGCACAATTCTGGACTAACTCTGTGTGTAATCCTTCGCTGATTTAACCTAATTTCTTTCTCTAATCGTTTTCAAGATTCTAATCGTGAGCTTAAAAAAAAACTGTATATTTGATATAGCAGTATGGACACTAAAGATCTATGAACATTACATCACCAGACTCCTATTTAAGATTATACTCTATTACCAAACATTTTTTTCTTTGGCTTAAAGACATGAACCCTCAAACTACTTTAAAATCTCGTTACATTTCAGCAGCAATAATTACAACTTAATTAAGAAACAAACTAATATCAAACTTATTATCAAACTTCAGAGCTTTTAACAAGTGCTGGTAAAGGAAACTTATAATGAAGAACACGAGTTAAAGAAATTATAAAGCAATAATACCTCGTAATTGTGGTTTGTTAATATTGCCCGATTTAAAAGACAATAATGATGTTTTATCTATATCTCAGCTAATGTAATCTGTAAAAGCTAATGTTATTTGAAAACGAAGGGAGAACATAGAAATCAATGCATGATCAGCTTTAGACTAGGTATACACTCATCCTTGTAAAACGACGAACAAAAATGAAATATTACACATCAATACTTGCCTAATGACAATTTTGCTTACAATGTTGACTTTTGGTTATAATAATTGCCTACACTAAAATATAAATTTTTGAATATTTTAAAGATAAGAAACGTCTGTTTTCTTGCAATATCACCCAACCATAATACTTTTTCGTTCCTCCATTGTAAACATTGTAAAAAATAAGAAGTAAAAAAGAAGAATTAAATATATTTAATAAAAAATGTAAATAATACCTTGTTCAATATCCTTAAATATTCTTTGTTCGAAGGATATTGAACAAGGTAATATCTACATTTTTACTTTCTCCCCCCTATCTATAGTATATATGGAGAAAGTAGTATATATCGTCAAAATTTTTTAATTTGAGTTGTTAGTGGAAATATTCGTTTTGATGCTCCCTGAATCCAAAAAAGTGATTTTTGAGTGATGTCTGTGTGCCTGCCTGTCTAGCTGGATGTGTACAGAGCTAGAGACGACACCAGTAAACCGATTTTGATGAAATTTGGTATGTAGGTACTAATATACAATATCTCCAGTCGTTCTTTTTCGTTTTTTAAAAATATTTGATTTTTAAGGGTAATTATTCTCCAAAAACCGCCAAAAAACATGAAAAATCCAAATTTTCCAAAAATGGATCTAACGATTTTAATTAAACTTTAGAAGTTTGTAGAGCTTTAGGTTTACAACAAAATGACACCACCCACATTTCTGGAATAATTCGTATTCATAAATTACAAGGATTAACATTTTCAAAATTAATTAATTGTTTATTTTTCATAAAACAATGAAAGTGCTAAGTAAAATTTACGTATCACCATTAAAGAAAGCTCAAAAACCTAAACAATTTAGTATTATCATTCTACGATTACTGGTAGCGGAGAAAATTGAAACTTTCATTTAGCGGTAAACACAGTACACGTTGTACAATGTTATTCTTATGGGGGAATCCAAGAATAAAAATTTCCCTCTTATTTAATGATTAATTTAATTGTAATTTGATGCGCAGGTCAAGTAAGCATTAAACAACAGAGGATGTTCAAAAATATGACCCCCCTTAACCCTGGGGAGGGTAAGAGTGTGATTCCCCTCTTAAAACCATTGTGTGTAGCAAAGGATTTTGTAGTGACTCCAAAAATGGGATTTGGGTGAACATTTCTGAAAAAATGTTTTTTAGAAGATTTCCTGTGCATTATACCATGCTTTATATTCTATAGTTAGTAAATAATACCCCCATAGCAGCAAACCTGCATACTCAGCGAATTTCCAATGCATATAAACTTATCTTAATACCACATAAAGCCACATACCAATTTTCATTCATAAATAAATGATTTATGACATTTTAATTATTCTCCATAAGAATAACATGGCGGCTGAGTATGCAGGTTTGCTGAAATAAGGAACACTAAAAATGAGTTTTTATACAAATATCAATATAACTCAACTAGGTAAAGCCACATACCAAGTTTTATTAATTTATGTTCATAATTAAAGGAGATAACACGTTACTTATTCTCCATAAGAATAACATGGGGCTGAGTATGCAGGTGTGCTGCTACGGGAACTATCGGCCAAAAAATGGGTTTTTGTGCAAATTCAATAGACCACAATGAAATGAAGCAATATACAGGATAAGTAGGATAAGGTCAGGATAAGTAGATAAATAAGCGAGATATACAATTTTTCTTATCCTCCATAAGAATAGCATTGGACAACGTCCTGTGTTTAGAACTTTCAATATCTCAGTAACCAATTGATGTAGAGCAATGATTAAAACATCAAATTGTGCCTCTTTTTAAGCTGATTCCAATGAAAAAATAAAATTTTACTTTTTCAATAATTATGTGTAAAAAACTCAAAAAACCTATTTTTGGGGTACAAAATCCCCCAAAAATACCCCTTCGGATAGGTCGATCTGTCTGGTTTTCGAACTTAAAGTCATAAATGCTGCTTTACACGTTTGTACCAAATGTAATCAAAATCGGACCTTTTTTACGAGAGTTATCGCACCCACGGACATATATATATATATATATATATATATATATATATATATATATACAGTTTCGAACGAATGGTGTTTTTGGGGTCTGGGGACCTCAAAACGAAAAGTTATCATGGTCCGGGGCCTAGGTCTTACCATGCCGACTACGGTAATAGCTTCTTCCCTATAAGGGAAATTTGCTAAAAAACAATTTATTCATTAAAGTTGGGATAAAAGGGAGAAAGTATGTGTCAGTTTCCTGATACTGTTTATTAATTGATACATCAATAAACAGTAGTAGGAAATACCCCCGTAGCAGCAAACCTGCATACTCAGCGTATTTCCAATGCATATTAATTTATCTTAATACCACATAAAGCCACATACCAAGTTTCATCAATATACATTCATAAATAAACGATTTATAACATTTTAATTATTCTCCATAAGAATAACCTGGCGGCTGAGTATGCAGGTTTGCTGAAATAAGGAACACTAAAAATGGGCTTTTATACAAATATCAATATAACTCAACTAGATAAAGCCACATACCAAGTTTTATTAATTTATGTTCTTAATTAAAAGAGATATCACATTAATTATTATCCATAAGAATAACATGGGGCTGAGTATGCAGGTTTGCTGCTATGGGAACTATGGGGCAAAAAATGGGTTTTTGTGCAAATATCAATAGACCACAATGAAATGAAGCAATATACCAAGTTTCGTCAGGATAAGTTGATAAATAAGCGAGATATACAATTTTTCTTATCCTCCATAAGAATAACATTGGACAACGTACTGTGTTTAGCACTTTCAATATCTCAGTAACCAATTGACGTAGAGCAATGATTAAAACATAAAATTGTGCGTCTTTTTAAGCTGATTCCAATGGGAAAAAATAAAATTTTACTTTTTCAAAAATTGTATGTAAAAAACTCAAAAAACCCATTTTTGAGGTAGGAAACCCCCCAAAATACCCCTTCGGATAGGTCAATCCATCTGGTTTTCAAACTTAAAGTCATAAATGCTGCTTTACACGTTTGTACCAAATTTCATCAAAATCGGACTTTTTTTACGAGAGTTATCGCACCCACGGACACACATATATATAATAATAATAATAATAATGCTTTATTGTCATTAATCAATTGAAATAGACAACGTCACAAGAAATACAAGAGACATGCACATACCATTCTTCAATAACATACAATATCACATGCAAAATACAATATTACAATATCAGAATTTAAGCTAAACATAGCATGCCATACTAACTATGCAAATCTATAATTGTGATCAAGCCAAATTTATTCATGCTATATCTATATTCCAAATTAACGCATAATGCAAATCAAGCAATTTATTCACTTCAATATGACAGGCAAGTTGCAAGTATAAGGTAGATTTTCGACAAGCTTATAAACAATATCAATAAATAGACACAGTATGGGAAAGCATTTAACATATATAAAAATAACAAACAACGTAAAAATAAGAAATTCTAACAGAGACATTACATTCCAAGTGATAATAATAAGTTAAAAACAAGCAAAATCATCACAGTTTAAAAACTCGTCAATTGAGTAAAACGCCTTGCTCAATAGCCACCTTGATAAACGTTTGTTAAATAAAATAGAATCTAAGCTACGGTAATCTACTGGAATTTTATTAAAAATCTTAATCTGTAAATACTTGTGGCTGTTAATGAATTTACTTAATCTAGCAGCTGGAGCATTTAAATCACAAGATCCTCTAGTATCGTAACTATGAACTGAATCACGAGTAACAAAGTTGTTAATATTTTCCTTGACAAAAATTATATTTTGAAAAATGAATATGGAAGGCAGAGTCATAATTTCATAACTAATAAAAAAAGGTTTACTACTAGTTCTAACAGGAATATCAAACAAGATTCTTAAAGCCTTCTTTTGCCAGATAAAAACATGTCTAGCTCCACTACTATTACCCCACAAAAGGTTTGCGTATAAGAGATGGGTGTGAAAAAAACTATGGTAAGTAATAAGCAGCATATGAATGGAAATACATTTTTTGAGCCGTCTCAGTAAAAAAAAAACTCTGGCCAATTTAGAAATAACATTGTATGTATGAGACTCCCAAGTAAGCTTGACATCAAGTGTGACTCCTAGCAGTTTAACGTGGTCATAAATCTTATTATTAGCACAGCCTAATTGCCTCAATGAGAAACAAATTCTTTCTGTTTTCTCATCATTAATAGATAAAAAATTACTACTAAACCAGGTTTTACCAAAATCAATCATATCAGTTATAACTTTTTCAGTCTCCTTAAAATCCTTACCCGAGTACAGAAAAGAGGTGTCGTCAGCGTATAACAATGTTTTACAAGGCATGGAGTTAGGAAGGTCATTAATAAAAATTATAAATAACAATGGTCCAAGAACGGACCCCTGCGGCACCCCAGCAAGGACTTCTCTGAATGAAGAAGCTTCGGAATCTAAAATAACCATCTGCCTCCTTCCACAAAGGTAGGATCTAAAAAACTCTAATTCTTTATCTTTAATACCATAAAATTCCAATTTGTTCAGCAGAACACTGTGACAAGCAGAATCAAAAGCCTTGCTGAGGTCCACAAGGGCCACGCTCAGGTACTCATTACACTCAAAACTCAAGAATATCAGACACTACCATCTCTACTGCTGAAGTTGTTGAACGGCCACTCCTAAATCCAAACTGGCTGTTACAAATAATATTATTGTCAGTTATGAATTCATTTAGGTGTAATTTGACACAAACTTCAATTATTTTAGAAAATATAGTTACTATTGATATCGGTCTATAGTTAGAGATACATGATCTATTACCTTTCTTGTACAGAGGTATCGTTTTTGACGGTTTTAAACAATGAGAAAAGTGAGATTTCAGGAAAACTAAGTTAATTAAAAATAACAAAGGTTGTAATATAAGAGGGTCCATTAACTTAACGATTTTGTTTGACAATCCATAAATATCTTCACTGCCGGAAGAACTTAAATTACTAATAATTTTCGTCAAGTCATAAACAGTTATTGGTTTCCAATGAAAACTGGAACATGGAGGATTAACATTATGAAGAAAAGATAAATAATTTACATTATGACAGCTGCTATTTGACTTCTCCATGACTTGTTTACCAATATCTATATAAAAATCATTAAACTCATCAGCCTTGATTGGTGAACTAGCATTTTCACCCCTTAAAAATGAACCACTTTCAGCCCTAATCACTTTCCATGAAGCTACACTTTTGTTTTGTGAATTAGAAATAAATTGTTCATTGTGTCTGATTTTTGCAGCCTTAATACTCGCTCTATATTCATTTTTACAAAGTATGTAGCTATCAACATAGCTAGGAATTTTTAACAAGTCACTAATAAGCATCAACATATTTCTGTTCTTCCTAAGATTATCATCAAACCAACCATTTTTATTTTGCTTAACCTTATTATCTATTTTGATTTTCTTAGTAATTCTAGGACAACAAACATTATACAATGAAAGAACCACTCCTAAAAAGCACTCAAAAGCAAGATCAACATCCTCATTTACATAAATTAAATCCCAATTAACATTAGCCAGGCTTAACATAAATAAATTTAACCCATCTTCATTTAACTTTCTGAATGAAACTTCTCTCCAGAGTAGAGAGGATGTACATGCAAGAGTAAATTTAAAACACAAAATTGGGTGGTCAGAGATTCTTTCCTTCCATACATAATGACTATAGCAATTATATATATATATATTTTATATACATATATATACAGTTGTGAACGAATGGTGTTTTTGGGGTCTGGGGACCTCAAAACGAAAAGTTATCATGGTCCCGGGCCTAGGTCTTACCATGCCGACTACGGTAATAGCTTCTTCTCTATAGGGGAAATTCGCTAAAATGAAAATAAATATATTTACTGGTTCTAAAATGGTGGGCAGGAAAACTCGTTCAATTTCCATAATATAAAAACCGCTGAACGGAGAAGTGCCACTAACAATGATGGCATGTCCGATTCCATGAGGTTGCGGGAGAGCCACCGGGATGTCCGAATCATAGTGGCGGGTGACTTCTGTGCACGTGCCAAACAATGGGGCATGCCCGTCACAAACTCTAGGGGAAGACTCGTTCTGGAGGTGGCCTGGAGACTTGAATAAATAAACAAAATGGTATTTTATTTTAAGCATTTTTTATGAATATTTACATGGTTTTCAAAACAACTCGAGTCACATAAAACTATTATTAGATCGTCATTTACAACAACAATAATCTAATAATAGTAACCATATAACTTAGAATGAAAGACCAACAAAACTGACTTGACAAAAAACCAAAATTCCCAAAATCTGTCCATTTAACAACACATTTTGCAATATTTGTTTAAAAGTGTTATGATTGACCAGCTCATGGCCCATAATGGACGAAAAAGAGTTAAGGAGCTTTGGAGCAAAATAGGAAACCCTTCTGATTGCACGAAAATGGGCTGGGCCGACGAACGAGTACTTAAAACCCAGCGGGCTGGAATTTAACGAAGTTGTACAGGGAAAAATTCATGGGACAGCTCAACGCTCAGCTCGAGGCCAGTACGATGATGCGCTTCAGGAGTCCATGGACAGGGCACAATTAGAATCGGTAGTTTATTTTACCAGATAGGTGATTCAGTGTGCGAATCCTTGATGCCACAGGGAGAAGTGCACCGAAACTCAGAAGGATGGCACTTATGCTTAGAAGAAGAAGAGTGCAGCAGGCTCTGAACTGGCCCGGCCGAAAGCTGAAGTAAGGTAGGCAGAGCACAAAGCTGCAAAGAAAGCGCTCCAGTATTGCGGTTCGCCTGAGCAAGGTGCTATGATCTCATGTGACTTTTGTTTACAAAATATCAAAAATATTTGTTCCTGATTTTTTATAAATTTAAAAATTATCCATTAAGTTTACTATAAAATATATAAAATTGTGAGTTAAGAAGTTTTGCATTTATGTAAGTAATAGAAATTTCAAGATTTTACAAAGCAAAATTTAGATAATCAAAGTATTTACTGAACAAAACCTACAAATACCAAAGTCTCAGAATGTTGATTAAGTTTAATTTTTATTTTATATTTTAAGCTTTTCCTCAAGTAATTATAGTAACAAAACTTCAAGAAAATTTATATTCTTTCTTTATGGAAATTCTAAATCATTAATTTGGAATACTACTCATAAAGTAGGTAGTGAATGCGGATGTGCAGAAAAAGTTCAAAAATAAGGAAGTGCATAACTTAATCAATTTTTGGAGTAAAAATGGAAACTTAAGTGTGGAAAAATATATATATATATATATATATATTAATACTAAGTCTACTAATAATCTTGCTCAGTGGAGATGTTGAACTCAATCCTGGGCCTAATCACAGTAACACTGATTTTCAAATATCTAATTATATGCCAAATAATGTTGAAAATGTAAAAGACTTATGTGACATTTGCAATAAAGTATTTAGCAGACTAGCAGCACACATGAAAGCGTCCCATCCGGAATCAATCTCTAATAGTTCCGTTAGTATGTCTAAATGTCGTAATAAGATAAACACTTGCAATAATTTAGAGCCTAAGATATCTGGAATAAACATGATTGATTGTTTGAATACTCTAATGAATGGGCAGCAAAAAATGTTAGATTCAATCAATTTAATTAATTAAAGTCATCAAAGTCAATTTGAATTAAGTCATTAAATGAAAAAAGATTTGCACAACCTAGATATGAAGATTCTGATTTATCAACTGACCTGTCAATAATAATAGAACATAGCACTAAGGAATTTTCATTTAACCAACAAAGCCATAGTCAAATAAATACTATTAATGTCCTCAAACACATAAAGACAAATACTAACAAAAACAAAGTTAAGTGAAGTGTATGAATTTTGATAATAGTTTTTCTGAAGATACCTCAATACACTACTAGGACAAAAATTGATAAATTATGATACAATTAAGATGTATTTTGATGTTTTATCATTCAAAATTACAAAAGAAGATTTTCATTTTATGCACCCATCTGTAACTGGGATTATCACTCATATGATTTTAAAGATTATTGGTTCATTAAAATTACAAAAAAAGGCTTATTTATTCTTCCCTATTTGTCATTAAATTGCTACTCTTTCCACAGAGAGAAATGGTTCTCACTCAAGTCTGTTTGAATATATTAGTCAGTCTCAATAATTTGTCTTCTTTGATTCAGCTGGAACGTATAATTTAAAACAAGCACAATTAATTGCCTCAAAAATCCATGAATATCTCAAAATAAATTCAAATCATCTATAAGAGTAAAGCCGGTGCCCCAGCAAAGGAATACAAAAGACTGTGGAATATATGTCACAATATTTACTGATATATTACTTCAGAATATATTAACAGAAAATATAAATTTGAATTAAGAAAATATAACAAATGTTCCAATGAATATATCAAAAGCAGAAGTGATGATGAAGAGAAGTCACTTGGCCATGTTACATCATAATGATCAACATTCCATTATTACCAAAGAAGATATTGATTGCATGATGTTTTGGTTTCGAGAGAGAAAATATTATAGTATGGTTTTCAATGCAAGATATTCTCTCAATTGTCTAAATTATATTAATAAATGCAATAATAATAATAATGAAGAAATAACTCTTAAACAAAAAGACAAGAGGGAATATCAAAATTAATCAAAGTTTGAGAAAAAGAATATTGACTACAAAAGCAATTTATTGACAGACTTAAACTTAATATCATTAGAAACAAAAATGAAAGAAATATTATGTGGAGGCAAACTAGAGAATGCAATGAGAAGGCCACGAATGAAAAGAAGCAGATGAGAGAAACGTATGTACCTGTTGAAAATATTGATATATACTGTGACAGCATGGGGAGGGGATTACCTTCCACAATTCTAAAGAAGAATGAAAACTATAAAATAACAGTGTCTGGAGTTTGTAGGTCTGGAGCACCTCTGAATGTTGTGTTGAGTACTATAAATTTCCTTGGTAAAAATAACAAAACATGTAAAGTTATTTTTGGAGGTGCAAATGATGTATCAGTTGGTAAATTACAAACTATAGCTGAGAACCTTCGTAACTGATTGAAAACTCATGACAGTAAAGTATTTCTAATTGCTACCATACCGAGAAGATGTGACCTTCCCCACTGGCATAGTGGCATTATCTTAATAAAATAATTGAGGAAACAAATAATAATAATAATATTTATTCCGTGACAATGTTTAACAATGTGTTGGAATTTACAAAACAAAATATTAAATAAATAGAAAAATAATAGAATTAATAAATCATTACCATAATGCTTATCTACTGGACTAAAGAAAATTAAAGAGATATCATTTCACCTATCATGGATTTCATTTTAACCACCTAGGTAAAAAGCTTATAGCAGATACAAATTTAAATCATATCAAACATATTAATTTTAACTAATAGGTGCCCGTTGAAATTGGACGGATCCAATACATTAATAACAACTGGCTAAAATCGGCAACAAATAAAAAAAAAATACATCTAATCTTTGACAGGGGGCGGAGTCTTAAAGATGCTGCATTATCTTAATAAAATAATTGAGGAAACAAATAATAATAATAATAATAATAATAATATTTATTCCGTGACAATGTTTAACAATGTGTTGGAATTTACAAAACAAAATATTAAATAAATAGAAAAATAATAGAATTAATAAATCATTACCATAATGCTTATCTACTGGACTAAAGAAAATTAAAGAGATATCATTTCACCTCTCATGGATTTCATTTTAACCACCTAGGTAAAAAGCTTATAGCATATACAAATTTAAATCATATCAAACATATTAATTTTAACTAATAGGTGCCCGTTGAAATTGGACGGATCCAATACATTAATAACAACTGGCTAAAATCGGCAACAAATAAAAAAAAAAATACATCTAATCTTTGACAGGGGGCGGAGCCTTAAAGATGCTGGGTTTGACGTTTCTACGTTGGGGCTTCATTCAAGAAATGTGGTTTTTAAAACTAATCCAAATAACCACATGCCATATATGACATGCCACATGTCACATGTCAAAACAGAGGTCGGGAAATGATAGAAGAAGCCAGTGAGGTGGAGCCCTGATGTTTGAAAAAATTATCCAAAGTTTTCTATTCTCCTTGTACCTTGTTTGTATAGTCCAGGAACAGATTCGAGGAGCCTTTTTCACAATCGCCTGGAGTACTCTGTTCTCCATAAAAATAACATTACAAAATTTTAGCAAATTTTGATGGGGGGGGGGTACACATCCAACGTTGGGGCATCATTCAAGACATGAATCTTTGTAAAAGAAATTCCAAAGAACCATCACAAATCAAAGTTGGATGTTGGGAAGTGATAGAAGATGCCAGTGGGGCAGAGCCCTGAGGTCGGGAAAAGGTTCTCCGGAGTCTTTAAGTCCCCTAATAACCTGGCATGGTCCGGAAGCAGATTTGATCAGCCTTTTTCGCAACAACCTGGAGTACTCGTTTTTCCTTAAGAATAACCATGACAATATATGTTTTAGCGACTGGGGCGGAGTCCTAAGGTCGGGGTCATAAAAAACCTACGATACCCTAATGTTATGGATTAATGACAATTGGCTTAAATTACACAAAAATAACTGCAAGAACAACATTACAATTTTGCCAAGTGGGTGGAGCCCTAAGGTTTGTAGGGGGGGACGTATCCAACGTTGGGATACCATTCAAGACATACGGCATTATACAAAAAATCCAAAGAACCATCACATGTCCAAATCGAACGTCGGGAAGTGATAAAAGAAGACAGTGAGGTGAAGCCCTGAGGCCGCCAAAAAATTATCCAAAGACCTTTAGTCACCTAACAACGTGGTATCATCCGGGAGCAGATTTGAAGAGACGTTTTTGAGCAATTTAGGAAAAACCTTTTCTCCTTAAGAATAACATGGCAGCTTTTGGTGCCACTGGGGCGCAGCCCTGAGGTTTAGGAGAAAAGCAAAAAAAAACACATACAGTAGCTAAAATGTGATGGTGTCCTACAACGCTGTTTTCAAAATCACTTGGGACACACACACTCACAACTACTTTATTAGTATAGATAGATAATACACAAAAATAAATCAAAAGCTTGATGAGCTGATCAGCCGTCTAATTAAAATCACAGAGTCAGGATTATAATCAGCTGTTTGTTGTAAACAAAACATACTATAAATCCCACCAAAACGGTTTGTAGACATTTACATTTTGTATCATTTAACAAACTTAAAAGGAGAAAATTATAATTCCGACAATTTTGGGGAGTATCGGAATGTTTCAACTTCAAATTGGTATAAATCCCATGACCACACATTACCTGGTTTTCTCAAACTAAGGCAGAGTTCCTGGTTAAAATGTTTGTCATATGAATAACATGGGGAAATTTAAGTACTTTATGCTTTATATCATTAAACAAACTTAAAGGGAGACAATTATAAATCTAACAATTTTGGGGTGTATCGGAATGTTTAAAGCTACAAATTGGTACAAATTCCATGACCTCAAGTTGCCTGGTTTTCTCAAAGTAAGGCCGAGTTCCTTCAAAAATATTCTCCCATTTAAATATCATGGAGCAATCGTTTAACTGTCAATATTTTAAAAACTAAAGCGTTATTTTTGAGTTTTACAATTTTCCGTTAATCTGCAGAGTAAAACCTTTAAAATGACAAATCAATGTCCGAATCGGTTGAAAAATAAAGACGTAGTAGGCCGAAAAAACAAAATTCCTTAGCTAATTAATATATAAGATTTAGATTCAAGTCCTACTAATGAGTGCTGCAGCACGTATTTTATTTATTTGATTTATTCTGTTTAGACGTATACGACGTATTTTATTTATTCTGTTTAGTTGTAACAACACGTATCATGCTAATAAAGAAATTATATATTTTTTAGGAATGACGAACAAACCTGTTTAGTTAATACCATTTATGGGACTAATTTTAAAATAAATAATAATAATCAAAATAAGATTAATTCAAGCTCGGTGGTTTTATTCAAGCTCTTTTGTTTTATTGAATTTGAATTTGATTATTAAAGAAGACTGATATCTTAAAACTATACCTAGATGAACATCAAGTAGACTTTGTCTGTGTTGTTGAACACTGGTGTAAACAAACTGACGTAGATTATACTTATATTCCTGGATCTTCAATAGCAGCACACTACTGCAGACCAAATGTGATCAAGGGTGGATCTATGATTATTGTCAAAGAGAATTTAGAATCAATAGAAATAAACTCTATAACAAAGCTGTCAGAGGAAATTATCTGTGAAGTTTCAGCAACTAGGATAGTAAAACATAACATGATAATATTATCACTATACCGACCATATAGCAAAAGGACTGAGAAACTAAAAAGATTTTTTTAGAAACTTAATGAAATACTAAACACAGTATTCAAATTTAAAAGCATCATTTTCTTGGCTGGAGATTTCAATATTGATCTTCAAGAAGAAAGTTGGGATACCTTAGAATTATTTAAAATAATGAATAATCTATAGTATCACAAGACCTGGCACAGTAAATGATGGCAGTTGCATAGACAATGTTTTTACTTCACTCCCTTTTGAAATTATTGAATTTGAGTTAATGCACACCATTTTATCTAACCACATGGCCATGAAACAAAAAAAAACATTAACGAAAACATATCCAGGAAACAAAACAAGAGGTACACTGAGGATCTAAAGAAGTTAAAAGAAGAATGTACTATAAAATATAAAACAATTAATGAAAACAACTCACAGTCAACGACAAAATATTATCTTGAATCTTCTACAAGATATAAAAACTAATAAAGAAAAGAAAATTGAAGTACAACAGTAATTTAATAACAAAATGCAATAATAATAAATCTAAGGCAGTATGGTCTGTGTCATAAAAAGAATTACATCAGTTTGGATATACCGATTAGATAATGTACCAACAAACCTAAGTGCAAATGGTTTTGATAAATCATGTACAAGATGTGTAAAGGAAATCAAGAATAATATTCGTATAACTATTCATAATTCGTAACTATTCATATTCGTTCATAATTATGACTATTTATTAAAAAGAACCTATATTAAAACCAAAAATGTTCAGACATGTCACAGTTGAAAAAGTGTTCAGTATAATGAAATTTCTAAAATCAAGTTCTTGTTTATATATATATATATATATATATATATACTCTAATCACATTAATAATAAAGAAAGTCTCAAGAGACGTTTGTGAAATACTGTGCAATTTATTCAACAAATGTATCAACGAAGAAAATTTCCCATCTATTTACAAATACGTGAAAGTTATCCTGATAAATAAATCTGCTCAAAAAACTTATAATAATTATAGACCTATTTCAATATTCCCTGTATTTCAAATATTTGAAAAACTTATGTTTAATCAAATTAATGACTATTTTGAGACCATTAATCTACTTAGTGATTGACAGTTTGGATTCAGACAAAATTTAAACACCAATAATGCAGTTTTAGATTTAACTACAAATATAATTAACAAAATTGTATGTGGTAAATAAGTATGTTTTAGAAGTTTTGATATGTCTAAAGCTTTTGACACAGTGACACACAACATATTATTGGGGAAAATGAAAAATTATGGTTTTAATGACAGTGCGCTGAATTTGATTGGCACATATTTACATAGAAGAATTCAATATGTTGAATATATTTTTTGATTTATTTGGACTTTACCTATCGCTTCTATTGTTTAAAACTACACTACGTTTCGGGAGGTAAGGAAACTCCTCCCGTTATCAAGTGAACCCTACTTACATTTAAATATCAAGATCTTACACCTAACTAACCTACATTTTTATATTTTATTTTCTAATCTTTTTCTTTTACATTTTAATTTATACTACACAAAAATAACAAATACATATACAAAAAATCAAATACAATACACTAACACAACATTTATATACACAAACAAATGGAAAACTGGCAATACATTACCTGTTCTGCATCGTTGCCTCCAAGCTGACGGCAAAAACAGGAAACATCACTCTCACGTCAACCCACTACCAGATCGCGCACTCGACTAGTTGCTAGCGGTAGTGGAGGGGGGAGAGCCGTCACCCCCACCTACCGCCAGGGGCACGTGACAAAACAGCTGTGGCTACCCACCCGTCTGTGTCAGCGGAAATATGACACGGAAACCAAAAACTGCATGATTTCTCCTGGAGTGCTACACGGGCACTCGTACGATATTCTCATAGAGATTACCGCATGCCTCCAAGGTGAGCAATGGGAACTAGTCATGCAATCAGGTCGCTGTGTTTCCTCGAAGGGCGATCACGGACGCATGTGTCGTAGCCGCATTGGATGGACTCTAGGCGCGGGAGCAACTGGAACACAAGGAACTGGCATGTGTTTGTGGGGTGATTTTCGACTGAAATGGTTTTTAATTAAGGGAACCCATAGTGGTCTGACATCAATACTACTCTGACTTATCAGATTTTCATGTAATTTAATTAATGCCCCTTCAAGAAACTTTCTGTTATAATAGTGAGACTCATGATGTATAATTTTTGCCTCTTCCCACCTAAATTCATGATCATATTCCCAGGCGTGTTTCGCCAATTAAGATTTTACTGTTTCGCCATTTTATGTGTTTCTTTTATGTTCGTTTATACAAGCTTTTAGCGGCCTTTTAGTTTCTCCTATATATTCACCCTCACATTCACATTTGATACTGTAGATACAGTTTTTTGAGGCTTGTTCTTCATTTTTCGGTTTTACTTTAGTTAGTTGCTGTCTCAAAGTGTTTGACGATTTAAAAGCTGTTATGATCTTATATTTTCTGGCAACTCGCCTTATTTTTTCCGACAGTTTTGGGACATATGGGATGCTTATGAAAGCTGTTGGTTTATCCACATTTGGAATAGTGTCTGGCTTCATCCCCCTTTCCTTTTTGCATCTGTTAATTATTTTTTGAGGATTACCATTGTTTTGTATCTCTTGTGAAATTTTATTGTGCTCCGCATCTAAAGTTTTATTTTCACAACAAACTGATTTGGCCCTGTTGAAAAGAGAATAAGCTACTGATTCTTTGACTGATTCACAGTGGTTTGATTTGTAATTGAAGTATCGACCTGTGTGTGTTTTCCTTCTAAAAATGTCTGTTTTAAGGGCGTTTCCATTTTTAACTACATTTACATCCAAAAATGCTAGTTTTTTGGCTTGTTCTTTTTCTGTTGTGAGTTTAATTGTTGGTGAAACTTTATTTAAATGCTCAGTAAACTCATCTAACTTTTTATCGCCATGATTCCAGACTGCAAAGACATCGTCAACGTACCTCAGCCACACGTTCGGTTGAAAACAAGCAGACGCAATAGCTTTCTGTTCGAATTCTTCCATAAATATGTTGGCAAATATTGGCGACAGAAGCGATCCTATTGCCATTCCCTCATCCTGGCGGAAGATTTGGGCCTCCAATTCAAAATAATTTGACTCGGTACATAATTTAAGCAATTCCATAATTACATTTACTGGAATTTTGGTTCTTGTGTTTAAGTTTTGGTCATTGGTTTTTCAATGATTTCTAGTGTTTATTTGGTTTACGGGGATATTAGTGAAAAGACTTTCAACATCAAAACTAACTAACATGTCCTTGTCTGAAATTTGCATGTCTTTTGTGATTTCTACAAAAAGCTTTGTGTTTGTTACACGTGAATCAGTATTTTCTGACAAAGGTTTGAGTGTGGGCAGGAGAAATCTGCATAGTTCTCTACTTGGGGAGTCTCCTGAACTAACAATTGGTCTTAGAGTGTATCTTGAACTAACACTTTCTTTGTGTATTTTTGGTAGCCCATACATGTGTGGAGTTTTTGAGTGGTGTGGTGTAAGTCGTTTGCGCTGTGCGTCTGCATAAAATTCTTTGTGTTTTCTGAGAGTATTTTCGGTTTTAGTTTCAAACTTTTAGTTCAGTCCTTCTTTAGTAGTGTGTATTTTCCAGCTTTAAGAACATCCTGAATTTTATGCGAATAATCAACTTTATTTATTAACACAGTTGCATTTCCTTTGTCGGCTGGTAAAATCTTTAGGTTTTCTTCCTTTTTTAAAGCAGTTAGGCCTCTTTTTCATTTCTTGTTATGTTCGGTTTCACTGGTTTTACATTTTTAAGTGCCACAATGGCCTCACTCCTGAATTGATCAGCTATACTGAGAAAAATATTTCTTTCAGTCGTAAAGGCAGTCCCGTAATACCTAGCTTACGGGCTTTTCTGACGTAAAGAAGTCTGGAAATCCCTAAAACCAGGTGAAACAGTCGGATAAATTATAAAATGGTTAGCAGGACCACCTTTACGCGTATTGGTGAAGCTGTGATACCAGTAGTAGTACAGGCAATTATTCCAGTACCCTTTTGGATTACCTGGAGCATGGGTAATCCTGCAAGGTTGCTGGTTCCTACTAGGTCAAACTGACTGCGCTTCTAAAAGATTTCATTGACCAGTTTTGTACTGGCGTTCCTGCCTGCTTTATGCCCTCGCCAGTTTATCAGGGCATTTCTGACTGTTATACGTCATCGAGGCGGGCATCCGCAGCGCTGCGTATCGGCCATACCTCCAAACCTACTTCATAAAAACTTAATTTCGTTCGATAATGGTGAAGGTGTGTCGTTGGTTGAAGAAATGTTTATTTTTAGTTTTGATTTCGAGTGATGTGTGAGGTTAAGGAATTATTGGAGGAATGGGGTCTATCTACAACTTTTCCTGTGGAAAAAAGTGTAGAGTGACTTGTAACCTACAAGAGATACAACAAAAGTTGAACTTAACGTTGGATACATTGTACTCTGTTCCTTGGATTATTGCTTAAGGTAATAAGATTCGAGCCAACTCAATTCTTACTGTAGACTTGTGCGAAGATACCTTTCAACCCTTGTTTGCATCTGTAATTCACATATGTTACACCAGATGAAAATGTAATTTTTGATTGTGTTGTGTATGAGACACTGGATTTGACTTGCACTACTTTGCCTACAATGTTCGTAAAACAGATGACAAGTTATAATTAAGTCTTCCTCGTTGATATCTATTGTACCTAACACTTTAACCATAATGAGAGACCTTGAAATGTACATTACAATCGGATTACCTGTTCATTGAAAATTTGTACCATACCGTGTGAGCTTTATTAACGTATGATTTAATAAAAAATAGTAAATTTTGTAACAATTGAAATATACAAGAGTTCTTTATTAGGTTATAACTTCAACAAAGTTTTCTTTGAAATTTTCAATTGATTTTTGATTACAAGAAAGGTTGTGTAAAATTCTAATAACACTTACTACTTATTGGGTTTAAAAAAAGGCTGAACCCCACCAGTCGGAAGCTTGAGTAAGGGAATATATTTAAGGAGAAATTTCTTCTGGCTTAAATATTTCACCAGATTAAAAAAAATGTTACCAGTGTTTGTTTAGGGGCCAATCACATATTACGTAACACACTTAAAGGGGGGGAGGGGGTATAGCGTAGCGTTATGCTGTGTTATGTTGGGGAGGGGGAGGGGTTTGGATCTACGTTACATAACTCATACATTTGAACCCTAACAGCTAACACACTCCCGTTTCTATTGATATTTTTATAAATCTTTCAAAATTTCAAATTGATGTCTAAATCAAAGTTACAGTTAGTCATATAAACAAAAACTTCCGTCATACTATTTTAAAAACAGTTAAACTAATAATAAACACATAACGTGTTTTGAGTAAGTTATATTTTTACATAGCTTTGCACCTATGTTTTGTGTTGTTTTTTTAGAGTGTTAAATCATGACTTGATACATAATTGTGCAATGCCATCCATATCTTAAGTTGTTTTATATCTATATTATTAAAAGAATTTATTGATTTTGTTCAAAGATTTTAGGCCTCTAAAATTATTAATTTTTTTAAATGTTTGGTATCAATCAAAAGCTCTTACCCCCAAGATGTGCCTTTTAGGGTTTTGAAACACATCTACCTTCAGGGATCTGTCCCATAAGCTTTTAAAGTTTCAGTGTTAATCTTATGGAGTTATATTTTATTTAGTCAATCAGCTTTTTACAGAAGAAACATTTTAAACCATCTGACCCAAGCCTACGAGATTCCCGAGCGGGTTAGTTTGTATTAGTTAAAGTATAAACTAAATTTGTTACGTTTTATCTGAGATACTTTATTTTGTTGTTTATATTATTAGTAAAAGTCTTGTTTGTTTATATACATTTTGCTTTGGAATAAGTTATTAAACAATTTTTTTGAAAGAAAATAATTTATAGTTTAATGATTCATTGAAATCCATATTCCAAATTGCTAATAAAACGATGTTTATAAGGTGTGAGCAGTTTTAAAGCCTACAACGATTGAGTTGTACAACGATTGAGTTACGTAACACATTGGGGGTTGGGGGGTATGGTCAAGCGTTATGGTGCTACAAGGGGGATATGAAATAATCAAAAATGTGTTACGTATATGCGTATGGCTCCTTAAACCCTTTATTCTATTTTTAGCGAATTTCCCCTATAGGGAATTAGAGAATTTCCCCTATAGGGAAGAAGCTATTACCGTAGTCGGCATGGTAAGACCTAGGCCCGGGACCATGATAACTTTTCGTTTTGAGGTCCCCAGACCCCAAAAACACCATTCGTTCGACACTGTTTATATATATATATATATTTATATATATATATGTATATATATATATATATATATATTTATATATATATATGTATATATATATATATATATATATATACATGTGTCCGTGAGCACGATAACTCTCGTAAAAATTATCCGATTTTGATGAAATTTGGTATAAACATGTAAAGCAACATTTATGACTTTAAGTTCGAAAACCAGCCGGATCGCTTTATCCGAAGGGGTATTTTGGGGGGGTTTTGTACCCCAAAAATGGGTTTTTCGAATTTTTTACATATAATTTTG
Source organism: Allygus modestus (assembly GCA_963675035.1). Classification (NCBI taxonomy): domain Eukaryota; kingdom Metazoa; phylum Arthropoda; class Insecta; order Hemiptera; family Cicadellidae; genus Allygus; species Allygus modestus. The sequence goes on from OY776111.1 coordinate 141,727,919, forward strand.
GAAATAGTCAAATTTGAGTTTTTCCCATTGGATTCAGCTTAAAAAAAACACACACAATTTGGTATTTTGATCATTTCTCTACGTCAATTGGTTACCAAGATATTGAAAGTGCTAAACACAGTACGTTGTCTAATGTTATTCTTATGGAGAAAAATAAAAATTTTATATCTCGCTTATTTATGAACGTATACTGACGAAACTTGGTATACGGTTTCATCTGGTTGTGGACCATTGATATTTGCTCAAAAAACAATTTTTTACCAAAGCTCCCGTAGGAGCAAACCTGCGTACTCAGCCCCATGTTATTCTTAAGGAGAATAAGTAACGTGTTATCTGCCTTCATTATGAAAATAAATTAATGACATTTGGTATGTGGCTTTACCTACATGAGTTATATTGATATTTGTATAAAACCCCATTTTTGTGTTCCCTGCTTCAGCAAACCTGCATACTCAGCCGCCATGTTATTCTTATGGAGAATAATTAAAATGTCATAAATCGTTTATTTATCAAAGTATATTGATGAAACTTGGTATGTGGCTTTATGTGGTATTAAGATACATATATATGCATTGGAAATTCGGTGAGTACGCAGGTTTGCTGCTACGGGGGTATTAAAGGTTTTAATACGGAAATTCACTTCCTTACGTCAGCGTGCTGCGTGCGTACTCGTTATCAAGTGCAGTGTTTTCAAAAATCGGTGTTTAAAATATATAATTTGAAAGTAACACAATCAATCGGACGTTAATTTATAAGGTTGCTACATAAATAAAAGCGTTTCCAATAACCTGTTTATAAAACTTTACATCTGAATTTTTACTTTTTTCTATATTTGTTTAAAATATGTTTGGACATGTTTGATTAAACAAAATGTAATAGCTTTAGTTTGTTCCGTAACATTATTCATTAATTTTATTTATAATTATCTTCATAGTAATGATTGGTTTATAGCTTGATATAGTTTTTTTTCCAAAATTACTGTAGAGTTTTGCCTAGCCACATTGCAAACATTGTTGACCACATGCACTGCTTGTTTACTCCATGCTCACTTAGCCAACATGGATAAATAATTTATAAAGTTGCAAACGCCTCCATGTACCTGCAATACTAATCGTTATATTTTGAATGCCAGTAATATACCTCTAAGAAGTTATAGTCAAAGCTGTCACAATTTACATTGTAGGTGCATCTGCAACAAAAGTTATTCATTGAAGCCTATCAAGTAATAGTAGTTTTCATTACTAGTCTCGAAAGTGACTTATTGCAGGGAGAGATTCCATTTACGCGCGAGGCGAAAACGAGCGTGAAAAAAGCTATCGAGCCCCGCAAAAGCACTTTTGAGACGAGTATTGAACATTATTTTTCATTACGATATCGAAAAATTTGTAAACAACATGAATATTTTTGTTTATTCAACTTAGTATCAAGAAAAAAAACCGAACTCATAACGCTGAGTTTCCGTGCTTATATCGAAAGCAACAGCAAATAATGCAACAGCTGATCGGCCTAATGCAACAGCTGATCGGTCTCCACCGCAAAATCCCATAACGGTTACTTTCTGTGCACCATAAATGCACAGAAAGTTAACATTATGTAATTTGCCGTGCAGTAGCAGAAATAGCCTATTTTCTTAGCTCATTTTACGTTTAGAAAGTGTACTTTCGTGTGTAGAGTAATGAAAAAACATATTTACAATATGTATTCAGTACTGAATTTTAAGTTTAGCTCACAAAAAGGCAACAGGCTAGTTTTTTTTTTTCTTAGTTTGTTTTGACCAACGTGTAACTTACTCTACCAGTATTTATTTAACAAATTATTTGTGTAATAAATTAATAATTTATGAATGCAATCTTTAATAAAAAACATACAAACTGACGGCTCTTGGCGGAGTGGCTTGACGGTTGCCCGTGCTGATAACTGCAGTTACCCGGGTGGTAATCAGTGGCCACCACCAGTGTCCGGACACCGGTGGCCTTGTGTGAACCATATTTTAAATAATTAAAAATTCAAGAAGAAACTTCAACTCAATTATGTACCACTAAGTAACTAATATTTATTTGTTTATTTTAAATTGGGGTCCAGTCTTTTTTTAATTGAATACTTCACAGTTCATGGGCATATTTTTACCTTTTTGGGTTATTTAATATATTTATGTAGTAAGTTCGATGATTGTTCATGTATATTGTTGTAATATTGTAAATATTTGTTATTTTTTGTAATAGCCTATTTGTATCTGTCTAATTAATAAATTGTATATAGTTAAATAATATGCTTTCATATTATACACATTTGAACCTTTTTGAATTTTGTACTATATTTTATATTGTTATTAAACTAGAAAAAAATTCAATAATTGGTTTTCATTCGCTAAACCTATTGATATTTGTTCATGAATTCAAAACAAGGACCTGCATTGGAAAATTTGGCAGCCCGTATGGTAGCAACGGCAGACTTGACAAAAGTGCACCTTATCTAACCTTGGTCAAATGGGAGAGAAGCCGAACGACCATAACGGCGAGTGACCATACCCAAAGGTGTATTGCACCAACATCATTCAAAGACAGTATAAGCAAGGCATGATTGGTGGTTGAGGTCTAAATGATTGCTTCATTTGGTTAATTAGCTTGTAATAATTAAGGTTTGTAAGGTTCAATGTGGTCTAAACACACACAAAATCCCGTCGTTAGACCACATCAAACTTTACAAACCTTAACTAACTAAATGATAATTAACTTAATTAAGTATTAATTTCGAACCCAACCACCAATCACCCGAACAACAAATTAGGTTAGGTTAGGTCGCTTGCCGTTATGGTTATTTGCTAGGATACTGTTTAAGTAGTTGTAGGATCAATTTAATTTCCCCCCATTACCTGAATCATGTGTTTCTTAATTAATGTTTGGTAGAAACCCAACAATAATTTTAATCAGTTGCCCATTTATTTGATGTGGAAGTCTGATTTGGGCTCATCTTAAACTTACCAAGTTCTCTCGAGAAAATTAACAAATTAGTCTAATTTATATTATCAGTTTATGCCTTAAAATGAAGTTTATTTTTAATAGGTGGTACGGTATGTAAGATACAGCAGTGAAAATGAAAGAGTACTTTCTACATGTAGGATTAATTAGGAATGAATATTGAAGGCAAATAAAATATGCCCTGTTTAAAGGATTTGTTGACAGTATTTCTGACTGCAAGTTTGAATATAAACTGCCTTAATCACTTTGCCTTATTGGAGGAAGTTTATATGTCCTTACAGCTTTAGTTTGAAATAGGCCTATTATTGTTGTCATTCATAATAATTTGAGTTTAATACAGTTTATTATATGACTATCATTTTGCTAGAGACATCGACATTAAATTTGCATAAAATGTGTTACATTTTGTTCAAAACTAATTTAAAGGACACAGGGCTTAATTAATGAGGGAGAGGGCATAGAAGACGAAGTATTTGAGGGAGTTTATCCAAAGCTGCAGTAAGGAAGACCTAACTATCCCTTCAGAATGGCAAGTATAGAATTCAGTTTATGCCATATCTGCAATCAGAAGGACCTAAACTGTCCCTTCAGGACGGCAAGTACACAATTCATTTGATTCCAAACAGGCAGTCAGGAAGACCTAACTATCCCTTCAGGATGGCAAGTACACAATTCAGTTGATTCCAAACAGGCAGTCAGGAAGACCTAACTATCCCTTCAGGACGGCAAGTACACAATTCAGTTGATTCCAAACAGGCAGTCAGGAAGACCTAAACTATCCCTTCAGGACGGCAAGTACACAATTCATTTGATTCCAAACAGGCAGTCAGGAAGACCTAACTATCCCTTCAGGATGGCAAGTACACAATTCAGTTGATTCCAAACAGGCAGTCAGGAAGACCTAACTATCCCTTCAGGACGGCAAGTACACAATTCAGTTGATTCGAAACAGGCAGTCAGGAAGACCTAACTATCCCTTCAGGACGGCAAGTACACAATTCAGTTGATTCCAAACAGGCAGTCAGGAAGACCTAACTATCCCTTCAGGACGGCAAGTACACAATTCAGTTGATTCCAAACAGGCAGTCAGGAAGACCTAAACTATCCCTTCAGGACGGCAAGTACACAATTGAGTTGATTCCAAACAGGCAGTCAGGAAGACCTAAACTGTCCCTTCTGGACGGCAAGTACACAATTCAGTTGATTCCAAACAGGCAGTCAGGAAGACCTAAACTGTCCCTTCTGGACGGCAAGTACGCAATTCAGTTGATTCCAAACAGGCAGTCAGGAAGACCTAAACTGTCCCTTCTGGACGGCAAGTACGCAATTAAGTTGATTCCAAATAGGCAGTCAGGAAGATCTAAACTGTCCCTTCAGGACGGCAAGTACACAATTCAGTTGATTCCAAACAGGCAGTCAGGACGACCCTGACCTCCCCTGTAGTAATGCCAGTGTCTCCTTCTGTCGTGCCTAGTGTTTGCATGGCATTCCCCACAGCCGTGGCATTGCCATCCTGACTGCTTTAATGGTCATCCACCATTACGGGATCACCATTACACTAGTAGGCCGATCTGACGGATATACTTCTATCCATGGATATCCCTTATTTCAGTCAGGATGACCAGTATTTTAAGGTAATCCTGAAGTTCTTTTTTATCAGTGTACATCCTCAGGGAGCTGGGGTGTCGCCGATTCAATACCAGTAATGAAATTAAGTACGTTTACGGCTTTAGGAGCTACAGCAAAATTTAGGCCTTTAGAAAGTAGTTTCATTTCGTCGTGAGTCAGTGTTTTGTCCGAGAGGTTGACGACCGCTTGGGGCGTTGCGGAATTCGTGGAATGTTCCACTTGCGCCGCTAAGCCCGGCGTGTTAAAACTTTCTCTCGCCCTACTGTCCATTGCTTTCAAGTGATTTAGCTTCTTTATTTGTGATTGTTGGATTCACTGAGCCTATCAGCAGATTTGTTTAAGTTTTTTAAGATGTTTTCAAACTCTGGACCTCTGATAAACTCTGGATAGTTAAAAGTCCAAATAAATAAAAAATAAATTCAAATCCATCGCTATTACGAGTTTCAAAAATACAGATGTTGAATATGATAGTGAAATTTCAGAAGGAATACCAGCTGAGATGGGTGTACCACAAGGTTCTTGTTTAGGCCCGCTATTCTTCAATATTCTTCAATAAATGTCAATGACCTACGTACAGTTTAGCTGGAGAAAATAGAACCAATTTGTTATATGCTTATGATTTAGGAGTAAATGTAATAGGTGAATCTCCTGATCAGTTGATTGAAAATATCCAGACTGTGACAGAACAAATTCAACATTGGTGTCATGCTAATAAATTAATCTTGAATATGAGTAAGATACAAAATTTAGAAATAAGTTTTTTCTCAATAACAATAAAAGTTTTTTGAAATTTTTAGGACTTATGATAGATTCACGAATGAATTGGAAAGACCACTCTTTATATATCATTGGGAAAATCAGCAGAGGATTATATGTTTTAAGAAGTAAAAGGAAATTTAAATTTGGAAGTAATTTTAAATGCCTACCATGCAGAGTTATATAGGCTATGGAACTTTAATCTGGGGCAACGGACCAAACTACAAACTTATTTTTAAAATTAAAAAACACAATCTGAATAATTTTTGGTGTTAAACCAAAAACCCATTGTAGACCATTATTTAAAAGACTAGGTATACTAACATTGGCATCAATCTACATTTTACAAAGTTTACATTACAAGAAATCACTCTATCTTTGTACTAAATTCAGATATTCACCTACATCAAACAAGAAATCAAAATAAATTTCAAGTTACATGTTTCAAATACTCAAAAAGCAAAAGGAATTTCAATGAAATGGGTACCTATCAAACATTATTAATAAATTACCAACTGATTTGAAAAATGTAAGTGAAAGAAGCTTTAAAAAGAAAATCAATAAAATTTTACTAAATGACTGCCCTTACAAAATTTATGAACGTTTTAAGAACAATTATTGGACCCAGAAGAAATTTAAGTAAATAAATGTACTACAATGTATCCAAATTTATTGTTCTGTTAACTATTGTCATGTGTTATTTTTAATGACCAACGACAGTAAAAATATTTATTTATATGATAGAGAGAGCATTGCCAGGTCGTAAACAAAATATAATAATGTCCGCCACTTTAAACCAGTATTTTATATTTTGTTTATCCGACAACTGTCTGAACAAGGGACAGCATATTTGCCAAGTCTCATCGTTATATTGTAGGTGCGTTGTTCTGAGGCAATACATTTTATTTATAAAAAAGATGGACAGAAAACTAAGAGTTTTACACCGGGCTCTTCATTCTTGGTCCCACTAGCAAACCCTCCAACCTTCTTTAAAAACAAACAAACATGTTGTTAAGAAAACATTAATGACTTCAAATGACCAGACTTTGGTTACGAGATGACTATTAATAAATGTTTGGTCTGGATTGTCTCTGGTTTAGTGGTACACTGCAAGGATACAGTTGTGTTATATTACAAATTAATCTTAAGATAGTGCGTTGCACGAGTGACAAACCAGGCCGTCCATAAGACTGATGGTGTTAATAATTGTGGCTTATACATTGCCTGGTTTTTCACTCGTGCAAAGCACTGTGAGTCGTAAGATTCTTTTATATATAATTTAATAAATTATTTTATTTATATTAATAGTATTGTAGGAGTCAGCCTATTGTTTTGAAAATATACAAATTCCACAAGGTGTAGCGAGGGGCATTCCCATATACACCAACACATCCGTAACCGTTCCCCCACCGTTAACATCTCTCTGATTAATAATAAGCTCTCTTCCAAAAGAGGACTGCAATTAAATTTAGTACAATGGATCTACTTTTAACTTTTGCATTAACAAATAAGATTTTGTTAATTCGTTAAAAAAATGTCACTCATGGGTATATGATTAGTAGACATTGTCATAACAACACTTTCAACAAACAAAATGACTATAAATTTAGCACTTTGTGAAACACTAAGGTTATTTATATTATAATTAATAGTTGAAATATATGAAATACAATAGTATTAGTGTGTAAGAGGTGCGACCTGACCGATGAAGTTTGTTGCAGGGTCGTCAATATCAAGTTATTGGATCGCTTGATGTTTCCGAGCCACTGGTCTTGCAGTAATTAACAATATCTCGTGATTACAGCTTTATTGCCCCTCCCAGCCAAATAAACTTTTTAAGTAACAGTGACTGTTATATTTACACATAAACAACTTCTTGATTAGCCGTTACAACTAGGTATGGGATGAAACTAAAGACGTTTTACAACACTACAAAAATATATCCTTTCATTGGTCTTGATGATGATCAGATCTATAGATAGCTTTGAACCATTTTGTATAGGCGTGTATTTAAGCATCTAGTAAACGCTCACGTTTGCACCTAGTTATGAAGGCTATTTTAATTTGTTGTATGACGTTTTTAATTACGTGACGAGAATTGGAATTTTTTAAGTTGATTGTGTCTTTAAATAAATTACTATGTGACCCGTTGCAACTTGCCCACGTAAACTATGATAGTTGTGTGTGCTTCAAATTGTGCCCGTGGAATTTATAAGAATCAAGATCAGCTGTTTGAATTTTCATCAGCTTAAACCATAGTAAATATCCATAAGGAATACATGGTAACTTTGGGACCCAGCAAGGCGGAACACAGGGGGAATTTCGTAATACCGTTTCTAAGCAAGCACCTAGGGCCAAAGAGGAACCTATATGTCAAATTTCAACTCTATAGGCCTTATGGTTATGGATATTTCGAGATAGGTCAGTCAGTCAGTGGTATTTGGATTTTATATATTATGATATATGAACATACAAAACAAACTTGGACAGTACGAATTTGCTTTCAGGGAAGAATCTATCTCCTTACATGGTTGGTTAACCCATGTGTATGGGACCATGACAACTTTTAATTCTGATTATTCTACATGACAAAACCACACTCTTTTGCTTATTAAGGCCAGAATTCAAAAAATGAACCCAGAAACTCAATGTCCAAAAATATTTAGTACAACGAATGAAATTAAGCTATACAAGTACCGCTTCTGCCTGTTCATTACATAGAATCCTGAAAAACAAATGTGTTCTCTCGCCGGAAAAGTGAAAGTCAGTGTTACCGGTACCTAACTCATGCCTGTAAATATTTCTCATACAAATCAGATTTCATATGATTTTCACAAACTTTAGTAAATTAGTTAAAACAATTTAATTAACACGAAGAGAATGTGTCGTAGCTAAAAACCAATGTATGTTATTAAGACTGTCCCATACCGTCAAAGCGGTCAAGGCGACGTCATGCTATCCTTAAAAGAGCAAAAAAAGCCTTAAGGGAAATAATCTTTTACCATAGAAGGAGAAAATATTTTACCGTTTTATCCCCACATCATGTAATCAGTCAGTTGATCAGGTTTCAACACAGAATTCTAATGTACATTTTTTGCCATGTTTCAAGCTGATAACAATTACCGTGCTGATATCGACAAAGCCCTTAACAAAGGTAAGTTTCCAAGTTTGAGCTGTCGCATGACGTCACAACACTACATGACGCGCTATGCATGTTGTAATTGAACTGCATTGTATGCACAAAGCCATCAGCGTGGCGTGGGCACTCTATCTATCAGTGATTCATTTAATTACGATGTTTATTAAATCTCCTGCTGATAAACTGTCGACTAGTTGGCGTCAAACATCAAATAATGATGTGACAACACTCAGCCTGGAGAATTATGCATTGAACAACAGGATGTGTTAATGAAATGGACATCTCGTATGTATGGAAGTTATCAACCGGTTTTGTTACCCACCATTAATTTGAATACTAAATATCGCGTCGAAATTGCCTATGGTATTGCTTTATGATTTTTCTTATACTGAATGTCAGCATTTTCCACACAAATGTCTGTCTTGAGAGTGTTCCTTGGGGTTATTAATAAGTACTGTTGAGTGTTTTGATTTGTTTAAAAATGTGAGTGGAATTTTCCATATAAAGGTCTGTTGGTGGGCAGCATTATTGAGTATGACGTGGATGAAGTAATCGCCGTATTACGGGCAAGAAGCAATTACTTCTTTGATGGATTAGCTGTTGCTTTAATTATCGATTTTGTACCACGTCAGTGGTGGATGGTAAAAATCTAAGGGGTAATTTTTTAAAGCGGAAATATTTCATGTTGTATAACTAAGATAAATTTTGTCATTGTTAATTATGCATCTTATTTAGGATGTTTATAGTTATAGATATAAACAGACATATATTGATGCCCAATGATATTAAGGAGTATAATTAAAATTATTAGTGAATTTCCTCTGGAAAAGTGAACTATTAGTATGACCCGCACGGTGAGACTTAAGCCCGGAACCACCATAAAAGTTCCTAAAGTGACCCCCTGAACACGTTTTGAGGGGTCTCTAAAAACTTGTTTATATATACAAATATATGTATTCACACTCTAGCGGTCACAATTTTTGTCCGATTTACTCCAAATTTGGTAGAGACATTCATTTTTATAATCAGTTGGACAAGTTCGTTGGGCAAAACAATTGGAAAACTCTAACCCCCTTTTTTGGGAATTTTCAAGTTTTCAAATTTTGAGTTTTTGGGCCCAAAAAGGGTCAGAAAAGCCCCGAATGTACACTTATTGCACTTTAAAGTATTGTACTAAAAATCCAAAGATTTAAAGCCCTCCCTCATCATTCTAGCATAAGTAATTACCGATTTATTAAAGAAAATGTTAATTGTCAAAATACAGTACGTTGTTTTATGGGGATTTTACACTGGAAAAGGCTGTTTTTCATACCTTGATATCGTTTTATCACCCCCAATACCCCTATACCAACTTGGAGCTATATTGTTCTATATTCTTATAAAATATTAAACAGTTTTATTATCTTACGGAGTTAATGCTTTTTTATGCTTCTTACCAAATAAATAAACTATATTCTAACAGTAATTTAGTTATCTATAGTTAATTAATTTGCGTGCACAGAATTGTAAAGAACACGTAGTCCCACGTTGCTTATGTTGGACTAATATCCGACAGTGATGTTTCAATTTGGGTGCAAAAATAATTCTGCTTTGCTATGAAATGTATAACGGTGGGTGTATTCATTTTTAAACGTTGTAAATAAATGGGTTTGATTTGAATGCAGGTCAGCTGTGGTCGCACCTGTATACACGGTTCGGCAGATGACGATGGTAATGGTGATGACCGAGTACTGAGTAGTTGTGCAACATGGCTCGGTATTGGCGCACAACAGTGCTCAGGTTCCTTCTGTGGCTCTATCACTCTCTATCCTCAGGTACTGTATAAACACGTGTAGTGCGTACCCTAAGTCTCTTTATTGCACATGAGGATTGACTCACAGTCTTTAAAAGTAATAGCTATGTCCTAGTTTATTAGAGTTCACTTTTATCAGGGTAGGCTGATATACTAGGAAATTATAAAAGTCTTAGTACATAATTTGTATGCACCTCCAAAATAACAACCTCTGCACATTTATACCTTGGATGTAAACAATAAAGTATTTGTTGAGATAAAATAACAATAATCTACAGTTACAGTGTAGTTCGTGAAATTGAAAATGTGAATAAGTGAAGCAAGAGTTCATTCAAGCAGTAGTTTTAGATTGTATTATGTTATGACATTTTATTTTAATATTGTTCCCAAGGATATCATTCTTTTAAGTTAAACAGATATAAACGTAGGCAATCAAAATTAAAGTGTACATTTAAATACTTTAAAAAGTTTACAGCGCATTTATTTTAAAAATATTTTATAAATATTCGTCTTTTACATACTCATCCAACTAACAAATCGATACCTACCTAATAAACGAGTTTGCACGCCGCACGCTGACGTGAGGGAAGTGATTTTCCACATTAAAAACTCAAAATCAGTGTAAAAACATACATTTACTCCAATTTGTATTGAAATCTGAAAACATTGATTTGGCTGTTCTGATGCTCCTGGTTTCATTTACCTGCAATGCTGGGAATAAAATTTGGCACATTATAAGTAAGAGAAGGTCCAGTCAGGCTTGAAAGTAGGCGTGAGGTTGCTGGGTATGATAAAACTACATCAACAAATGAATAACAGGCTTTTCTAATGTAAAACCCCCATAAGACAATTTACTGTGTTTAGTTGATCCACATTTTCTTTAATAAATCGGTAGATATTTAAGCTAGAATGACGAGAGAGGGCTTAAAACTTTCGCCTCACTAATTCATATTTTTATACATGCATTAACATTACATCCGGCCCAAAAACTCGAAAATTGAAAGATTAATCCCCAAAAAAGGGGTTTTAGAGTTTTTCGATTGTTTTGCCCAACAAACTTGCCCAACTTATTATAGAAAGGAACGTCTCGACAAAATTTGAAGTAAATCGGGTAAAAAATGTGATCGCTAGAGTGCAAACACACACACACGCACACACACACACACACACACACACACACACACACACACACACACACACACACACACACACACACACACACACACACACATATGAACTTCTATGGTGGTCCCGGGCTTAAGTTTCACTGTGCGGGCATGCTAATAGTTCACTTTCCATTGGAAATTCACTAATAACAAACGGTATCAGGAAACTGACACATACTTTCTCCCTTTTAGCCCAACTTTAATGAATACTTTTATGTACTTAATATAGAATACAAAGTACAGTAAAATGTTCAGAAAATCTTCAAAATAAGTTGTTTTCAAAAACATCCACCCAAATCCCTTTATGGAGGCACTACATAATCCTTTGATACAGACAGTGGTTTTAAGAGGGAAATTACTCCCTCATCCCCCACAGGGTTAAGTGGCAACATATTTCGAATTTACTCTGTTGGTCAATGCAAAGTTGACAATCATATCAAGTTCGAACGAAATTGATAAATCAATAAGAGATAAATTGTAAATAATGTATTCCCCATTAGAATAACATTGTACAATGTACTGAGTTTACAGCAAAATTAAAATTTCAATTTTCTCCGCAACTAGCACCCGTAGAATAATAATTCAAAATACTGTTATTTAGTTTTTTGAGCTCTTATTAATGGTGATAAGTAATATTTGTCAAAATTTATGTTTTTCTATGAAAAATCAAAACAACTTAATTTTGGATGTTTTAAATACTTTAATTTCTGAACCCGAATTTTTCCAGAAATGTGGGTGGTATAATTTTGTTGGAAACCTAAAGCTTTAAAACCACTAAAGTTTAATCAAAATTGTTAGAGCCGTTTTTGAGAAATCTGGAGTTTTCATGTGATTTTTGGGAATAATTACCCTTCAAAAATTCAAAAAATGAAAGAAACAAAACGCCTGGAGATGTTGTAAATTAGTACCTACATACCAAATTTCATCAAAATCGGAAACTGGTGTCGTACACATCTCTCTGTACACAGCCGCACAGACACACACACATAGACAAGACATCATGTAAAAATCACTTTTTTGGCTTCAGGGAGCGTTAAAACGAATATTTTCACTAACAACTCAAATTCGAAAAATTTTACGAAAACAATACTTTTTCCTTACACTATGTATAGGGAGAGAAAGTAAAATACATTCAAGATTATACCCGTATATATATATATATATATTGTTTGGAGCTGGATGTTTTTGGGAAAGATAAGATAGGCGAAGGACCAATGTGAAGAGCAAAAAATGAATGATAGTAATGGACAAATTATAACATATAACAAACATTTATTTTACATAAAGTAATAAATAAGTAAGGACTGACAGGCTGGTTATTGACAAAGAAAAGGGAAACATGTTATGTATTGTAGTTCATAATTTGTACTAATTGTTTTAAGGCACTGATCACCAATATTAGGATATTTATAATTAAACAAAATGAAAATAAAATGTTCAAAAGAATTTTATATTAATTACTTATCCACTCACCAAATTGGGTGGAAGTTTTAAGTCACTACTTTGGATGGGGCATGTGGAGATCAAATGAGTCAGGAGATGGGATGAGAAGGTCTTGAAGATCTAGACGTTCTAGACGTTCCAGAAGTTCTAGAGGATCTAGAAGGTCTAGAAAATCTGAAGGGTCCAGGGTTATAGATGATGTCACTCACTTTATTACAGGTACATATACATAGTTTGGGGTTTTAACCAGCGTGTCGTTGAAAAACAATTAACATGAAGTGAGATATAGAAATACATAAATTATCATATTGATAATTGACAAAAAGGGGAAATAAAATGGGAAGAGGATGAAATGTTAACAAAAACTAAACTGGGAGTGGTTATTTGCTGGTCTATTAATTGAGAAGAGGGTTTGTTATTATAAAATAGGTAACAATGAAAATGTAAACAAAAGATATCAGGTGAGAATAAAAGTATAGGGAAAGAGAAGTATTTAAAATCAAATTAAAAATAAAAACATATGATTTTAATTGGTTGGGTAAAAATATGATGAACCAGGCTTTTGTTGAGTAGTTGGGAATTCATTATTTTTAAAACCACATTATATAAATCCAGAAAATATAAGTCCTGAACATACCGCCGACCTTGAAGTGTCCACACTTCAACAACATTAAGTATTAGGTAGTGGACAAAGTTTGATGACTGGACGCAGAAATGTATTTGTGGAAGTCTTGACTTTAGCCACTCGAACTATTCCATCACGCCCAGGAAAGATTTTAATTACTCGAGCTAATGGCCATTGAAGTGGACTTGATGGTGAATTGATCAAAACTAAATCTCCAATCTTGAGGTTCAGGCTGCTAGTAGTCCATTTACAGCGTTGCTGTTGAGTATGCAAGTACTCTGTTGTCCATCGACGCCATATGGTTTGAAACAGCTGTTGTGTGAGTTGCCATCGCTTCAGTCTGTTAACAGGAACCTGGGTAAGATCCCTCTCTGGGATTGATACTAGTGGTGCACCTGTTAAAAAATGTCCAGGTGTTAAAGCATTAAAGTCAGATGGGTTAGATGAGAGAGGAGTCAACGGCCTTGAATTTAACATTGCTTCAATTCTTGTAGTTAACGTAATAAATTCTGGCAGTGTTAGAATATTGTTGCCCATGACCCGATGTAAGTGATGTTTTGCTCCTTTTATTGCACTTTCCCAAAGTCCACCTTGGTGTGGAGCAGCTGGTGGGTTGAAATGAAATCGAATGTCTTGGTTAGATGCGAAGCGTTGAATCTGATTTTGAGATTTACTACATTGAGTGATAGATTGCACTATTTTTCGTAGTTCTGTGTTTGCACCAACAAAAGTTGTTCCGCAGTCCGAGTAAATATCTGTACACAAGCCTCGGCGAGCTGTGAATCTCATAAGTGCAGCAATGAATGCGGATGTGGTTAAGTCTGTGATAACTTCTATGTGTATGGCTTTTGTGACCATGCAAACAAAGAGACAAATGTAAACTTTGACTTGTTTAATGAAGCGTAAATTTAGTACCTTAATGTTGTAGGGTCCACCATAATCGATACCAGTTGATGAAAATGGGTTTACACGGGTTGACACGACAGGAGGGTAGTTCTCCCATTAATGGAGCATTACTTTTTGGTCGGAGTTTGAAGCACGTTAAACATTTATGAAGGCGAGAGCGAATCACATTTCTTGCACATAGTATCCATACATGTCGTGAAAGCAAAGCTTGTACCAATTGTGGACCGGCATGAAGATGATATAAATGGTAATGATCGATTAGAATGTTTACAACATGATGATTTTTGGGCAACAGAATAGGGTGACGAGTGTCATAGGGTAAGGAAGTGTTAGTCAAACGCCCACCAACACGTATTAAACCATTAGAATCCATGAATGGGTTTAATCGTTGAATGGTTTTAGGTCAAACACGTTGTTCAGAGAGTAACTTGAATTCGTTGCACAAGAGCAAATATTTTGACTTGAGCTTCGTTTAGTTCTTCAGTTTCGAGATATCCATTTTGATGTTGTGAACTACAGCAATTGCGAACGAAGCGCAATACATAAGCCATAATTCGAGTCAATGTTAGCCAGGATGAAAACTTGGATAGAAATGACCATTCTTCTTGTGAAGTAGTTGTTAGTATGGTTAATGAGTTTAGTTTAAGTTCGTGGGTCGAATCTAATGTCACAGATGTAAACTTAGATGTTGGCCAATCATTTGATGGGAGCGATAGCCAGGATGGGCCATTCCACCAAAGTTTGTGATCAATCAAATGAGACATGAGTAGGCCTCTGGAGGCACAATCTGCAGGATTATTTCCGGAAGAGATATGTCTCCATGACTCAGTAGGTACCAATTCTTGGGTTTGTGAAACACGGTTAACTACATAGGTTTTCAACCTGTATGGAGGGGTTTGCAACCATGTGAGAGCTACAGTTGAGTCAGACCACAAATGTATATTATTAGATGTCATTTTATCAGGAAATAAGGATTTGATATGAGACACTAATTGAGCCAATAAATGTGCAGCGCATAATTCAAGGCGAGGTATCGTGACTCGTTTCAAAGGTGCGACACGACTCTTTGCCATTAGTAGTTTTATCGATACGGATTGGTTTAGTTCACATCTTAGATAAGTAACAGCAGCATATCCGACTTCGGATGCATCACAGAATCCATGTAGTTCAATTTTACATGTTTAACATAAGTTTAATGATCGAGGTATTGTAATATTAGATAGCAACTTAATATTATCAGTAAATGAGCACCATTGCATCTGAAGATCTGATGGAAGTGGTGAATCCCATGACAGTCCTTTTGTCCAGATCAGTTGCATAAAGCATTTGGCCAGCATTATAAAAGGGACAAGAAATCCACAAGGATCATAAATCTGTGCTATAGTACTGAGTACAGAGCGCTTGGTAGGAGTTTTGTGTGAAGTAAGTGTTTGGAAATCATATGAGAAGGCGTCGGTGACTGGAGACCACTTAAGCCTTAATACTGAAAATTGTGGCGTTTCTGAGTTTTGCAAGAACTTTGGTGTTTCAAGATGTGAATCGGGTAAGTTACTTAAAAGTTTAGGTGAGTTCGAAACCCATTTTCTAAGCTCAAAACAACCTTGATTTAACAAAGAAATAAGTTGGAACTGAAGGGTCAGAGCTTCGTTTTCAGTGTCCGCTCCAGAGATAATATCATCCACATAAGTGTGATTACGCAAGAGACGAGCTGCATGTGGAAATTCATCGCCATGGTCATCGCTAGTTGGTGCAACGTTCTGATAGCTAAATATGGAGAGCTGTTAATTCCATATGTTACAGTATTGAGTTGGAAAATAGATGGGGATTGGTTTGGATGTGATCGCCACAAAATCAATTGAAAAGTTCTATCATCGGGATGAACCGAAATTTGACGGTACATTTGCTTAATATCACAGCAGAATACAACATTGTGTCGACGAAATTGTAAAAGTAGATCACATATATTGTTTTGCAGTTTGGGTCCCGTTAAAAGGATTTCATTAAGCGAGAGTCCAGAACTGGTTTTACAACTTGCATCAAAGACAGTGCGAAGTTTAGTCGTACTACTACTCTCTTTAAGTACTCCATGATGTGGAAGAAAGAAGTGTGGTTGAGATAGGTCAATGTCATTACATTTGGACATGTGGCCTAATGGTAAATACTCATCCATGAAATCATGATAAAGTTCTGAAAAGTGAGGATTAGAAGAGAACTTGCGTTCCATGGCAAAGAGACGCAATTCAGCGGGTTTTTTTTATTCACCTAAGACAGAGTTTGAATCTTTGAAGGGTAGACGAACTACATATCGTCCGTTGGCATCACGAGTGTGATTTTCCATAAAGTGTTTGTCACACTGGATTTCTTCTTGAGTTTTAATGGAAGAAACAGGAGGTTCTTCTTGGGACCAAAAACGTTGAATTGATGAATGCAAATCAGAATTACTAATGGAGTGTAAACAAACATTGAGAGTTGAACTTGGTATGACATTGGATATAGAAGGATTAGAAGGCAGACAAGGAGCGGTACCCATTATTACATAACCAAAGTGTGTTCCTACAGCATATGGCATATTATGGCCAAGTGAAAATTGTTCTGTTGTAAACAATTGGGGGAAGAGTGCACCTCCGAGTGGCAACTACAGCAATCAACAATCCATTTACAGCCATCATTAATATCCACAGCAAATACAACCAGCTGAATGTTAATAGCATGTTGTTAACTTTAGAACATCAGGTTTTGGTGTTTAATGCGTGGGTCCAGGGTTATAGATGATGTCACTCACTTTATTACAGGTACATATACATAGTTTGGGGTTTTGAATGTCATCGATGCGATTAGGAACATGGAATGTGGGATCAGCTAGGATAAAAGAGTGAGTTCTTTTCAGTATTTCTGGAGAAAGAGGCATGCGAGGAAGATCAACAGTTAATCAATCCTCGATAGATTGTTCGACCATTCAGAGTTTTAATGTTAACAAAAATCTGTCCTTTATTGTCTGTCATGTGGTGATCAATTCCAGAAAGTTGGATACTAGATTTATGTCGTGGAAAGTGTAAAAGATTAGCTGCATGTTCGGTCATTAAGTTACACATACTCCCAGAATCCAGGAGAGCACGAAATACATGCGAGTTTCCACCTGGTGCACTAATTTGTACCAGTAAAGTGCCTAATACTACGGTGGTGTTACTGGATGAAACTTCTAAGTTGTTCTGAGATGTGAGTGTTACAGATGTTTCAGGTTTAACCATAGAGTCAGATTTTATTTGTTTGTTTAATGGTTTAGCATTAGAGTTTGTTACAGTTATGGAACTAATCACATTGTTAGTATCACTGTTAAAGTGTAGCAACGAATGATGACGTCTACTGTTACATGATTTGCAACTAAATTGTGATTTACATGATTTGGTGTCATGTGTACCTAAGCATGATACACATTGATGACATTTCTTAACAAGCTGATATCTTTCATGAGGAGACATAGCTTTGAAAACAGAACACGAGTATATTTTATGAGATGACTGATTGCATGCAAAACACGTTACAGGAATGTTTGTATGAACATTTGATTGAGGTGTTACTTGAGTAGCTATCATGCTGACATGGTTACGAGTTTTGTTGTTAACTGTGGGTCTTGGACGAGAGTTAGAAACGTTAATTTCCAGGGATTGCATATTTTGTGACAAAGTAGCGTCCTCGAGTTGCGTACATTCGTTATTAAGGAAATCCAGTATTTCTTTTACTGAGGGTAGAGAATGCTTAGGAGACGAGGAAGATGCGCGAAATGCTTCTAGTTTTCTTCTGAGGTCTACGTCCATTTTACGCAATAATACTGCAACAAGAAGGGCATTTGAATCTTGAATTTCACAGTCAAGAGCATTTAGTACTTGAACATTTTCATTGAATATATTTACAACCTTGCGAACACCCTGAATGTGTGAAGATGTTAGTTGAGGTAAGTAAAGCAAATTGTTCAAATGTAGTATTTGAAGCCTACGGTTGTTATGATACCTGTCTCGTAACAAGTTGTAAGCTATCGCATAATTCTGTGGAGTGATACTGAGACTGCGAATCAAAGATAATGGTTCCTTGTCCAGAGCACTGAGGAGGTACTGAAAGTGCATAACATCAGATAAAGAGCTATTGTTATGAATAGTGGTGTCGAAAAGATTGATAAATGACGTCCATGTACTTAGATCGCCTGAGAACTTAGGGAGATCAATTTTTGGCAAACGTACTTGTGAGTGCGCAGAAGCACTTGACGCTTCATCGACACTGTTATTTGGATTAACAGACTGTTCTGGTACCGGACATAATGATTCAATATTACAAGAAATATAAATAAATAATTCATTTATGTCATTTTGAGTTTGTCAATGTCCAACGTGTTACCACCTATTGCAAGAATACGCTGAAAGTTTGTTTCAAAATCTTCAGTTTTCCGCTTGGTTTCGGACAAGTAAGCATTTAACATTTTTGTCTGAACATTTGTTAGAGGATCTTCTTGAGAGATGATACCGTCTACTGAACCTTTAATGAAGTTAAGTCGTGTTTTGGTTACTGCACTGGTACTGGTTACTGCTCATAAGTTTCGATTTTAAAGTCAGTGTTCTTTGGGGGTGCCATTTTTAGAAATCAGTTAGGTAAACACAAAGTAGCAAATGGTTAGTGGTTGCAAAAAAGTTGTGTTACACATTCTCTTGCTATATTTGGGTTGTATTACAAGAGCTGGTTAAGACACATAGCCTATTAATAGAAGGTAGAAAATTAGTATTAGGATAGTGATTTAACTTCGAATAGAGAACGATATGTCCAAATCGCTATGAACAGAATCCGGTTCGTTAATGGACCAATGTTTGGAGCTGGATGTTTTTGGAAAAGGTAAAATAGGCGAAGGACCAATGTGAAGAGCAAAAAATTAATGATAGTAATGGACAAATTATAACATATAACAAACATTTATTTTACATAAAGTAATAAATAAGTAAGGACTGACAGGCTGGTTATTGACATAGAAAAGGGAAACATGTTATGTATTGTAGTTCATAATTTGTACTAATTGTTTTAAGGCACCGATCACCAATATCAGGATATTTATAATTAAACAAAATGAAAATAAAATGTTCAAAAGAAGTTTATATTAATTACTTATCCACTCACCAAATTGGGTGAAAGTTCTGACCTTTAAGTCACTACTTTGGATGAGGCATGTGGAGATCAAATGAGTCAGGAGATGGGATGAGAAGGTCTTGAAGAGCGAGACGTTCTAGACGTTCCAGAAGTTCTAGAGGATCTAGAAGGTCTAGAAAATTTGAAGGGTCCAGGGTTATAGATGATGTCACTCACTTTATTACAGGTACATATACATAGTTTGGGGTTTTAACCAGCGTGTCGTTGAAAAACAATTAACATGAAGTGAGATATAGAAATACATAAATTATCATATTGATAATTGACAAAAAGGGGAAATAAAATGGGAAGAGGATGAAATGTTAACAAAAACTAAACTGGGGGTGGTTATTTGCTGGTCTATTAATTGAGAAGAGGGTTTGTTATTATAAAATAGGTAACAATGAAAATGTAAACAAAAGATATCAGGTGAGAATAAAAGTATAGGAAAAGAGAAGTATTTAAAATCAAATTAAAATAAAAACATATGATTTTAATTGGTTGGGTAAAAATATGATGAACCAGGCTCTTGTTGAGTAGTTGGGAATTAATTATTTTTAAAACCACATTATATAAATCCAGAACATATAAGTCCTGTGTGTGTGTATATATATATATATATATATATATATATAAACGTTTATATAATATAAAATTGGGGGGGATAGGAAGTATTGGTAAAAATGGTTTTTTGTGCAAATAAGAATAGACCACAACCAGATGATGCCACATTAATATTTGTTCATTAATATTAATTAATAGCTATCTGACGTACCCGTTATTCGTACAGGGGCTTTCTCTACCCGTTCTTTAGTCAATGCAATTTGCATTTTAGATAGCTTGAAACAGCTGTTCTTGCTTCTGCTCTTTAAGCTGTCAAATGGAAGTATCCACAGCTGTTCGCATTACAGTTTCTGAAGGTTTACTTTCTTCTGAAATGTAAACATTGAAACTTAGGACGTCCACGGGGCGTAGCCCGAGGGGATTTTAAGGAATTGAATAGGCCTATGTGTTGCGTGGGTTCAAGATCTACCTTTGTGTAAAGTTTTAGCCCAGTCGGTTCAGTAGTTTTTGCGTTCACCCGGAACATCAGACAGACAGACAGATAGACAGACAGACAGACAGACAGACAGAAACCACCTATTCTTTATAATATTATAGATATTATAGATAACAATCTTCTTAAACTAAATTTAACCACTATGTAATATCGTACAAAACTAAATTGTGTTATGGAATTTATAAAATAATGCATTAAATAATAATAATTCAAATTATTTATTTTCTCGCATGCGCATTCAGTTCTTACACGGCAGTGCAAATAAGGGATGTATCGAATACAAATAATTTTGTGTTTGGGTGTGTTTTTTACTTTCAAAGTTTATATGTTTTGCGTTCTGCTTTTCGTTATGCTTTTCATTTAATAAACGGCTGAGTTATTCAAATAAATATGTAGCACAACAGCAAGAACAGATGATTCATAAATAAAAGATATTACTGACTACTGGAATGGTAACACCCAGTAATAATCCCAATGCTACGCTGTGATAACCTCTTCTATGTTTATAAACAAAGCATTTGACATAAGCAATGAAAGGTAAATAACTAACATATTATATGATCAGCTGGAATTAAATATCTTATTAACTTGTAACCAATAGAATATGGAACAACAACATGCATACCAATTTACCTATGATTATATCTGCTTTCGTACCTTTCCAGTTATTATTATTTATAAACCCATATGTTTATATTAAATAATTTCATCTTTATAAATATTGTGTTATGTGTTATTTTTAAATAATTTTGATATTGCAATAGTTCTTTGAGATTGGCAATTATTTATATTTAAAAAATTCTATCATTGGCAATAATTTATAACACGATTAATAACGTGTAGACTCAAATATAGTGCAAACTCCAACAACTATGCACAAGTTATGATTACTACATATATCAGTGACTTGATCAATTCCACAGGTGTATAATAAATTAAAAACAAAAAATCTGTTGTGTGAGTTAAAAAATCTCAACCATCAAGATGTTTATTAGTGTTAAAAATAATTAGTGAAGAAAGAACAAAACAAAATTGAAAAACTTGAAGCATACTACACTTAACAAAAAGGTTATGATTTTTGATATTAATATAAAGTGGGTAAGAACAATTATTTGTTATTATCAAATTTCACACATTATTTTCAATGTTAAAATGTAAAAATGTAATGTATAAATGTAAAACAAATGCAACCGAGTGAGGCAGCGATTATTACACCTTACCTTCGGGAGGTCTTGGGTTTAATCCCAGACCGGCCATTCTGAGAAGTATTTGAACGGTTTCTTATCTCATTTAGGCAAATGCTGGAATGGTTCCCAAGAAAGGGCCGTACCCCGCCAGGAAGGGAAATATAGGACCTACCTTACCTGGTTTAAAGATTTCCCTATTAATTTAATATTTTGTTTTGTAAATTCAAATACATTGTAAAACATTTTCGCAGAATAAATACCTCTGTCGCAGCAAATCTGCATACTCAGCAAATTTCCAATGAACATAAAACATAACACATCAAAACACTTAAGAGGGGGCTCCAGTCCTCTGCGTCTTCCTGCTTCTCCCATAAGACCAATGTTAACTTTTAAAGTCCGTCCCTCCTCAACGGGTTGTCCAAAATTGATTATTCATGGTTCGTTTTAAAGACTAAAAATACATCTACCGATTTCAGTAAGCAGAATTTCCTTATCATTAATAGTTTGTGCATACAAAAATCTTAAATATTGAATATTTTGGAATTTTATTGAGCGATTATTATTTGCGATATCGAAGTTCTGCTTACTGAAATCGCTAGGAATATTTTTGCTCTTTATAATGAGCCATAAATCAACGATATCGAATAATCCGTTGAGGAGGAAAGGGCTTTGAAAGTTAACATTGGCCTTATGGGCGAAGCAGGTAGAAACGCGAAAAGTTTCGTGACTGGAGCTGTTTAACTCTTAACAGGATTCATAAGAAATACATTAACAAACAAGCGATGTTTAAAATATTAATTATTCTCCAAAAGAATAACATTGGGGATGAGTACGCAGGTTTGCTGCAACAAAGAACACAAAGTAATGGGTTTTTATACAAATATCAATAGAACTCATCTTAGTGAAGTCACTTACCAAGTTTCATCCATATATATTCATAAATAAGCAATACATAACATTTTAAGTATTTAACATGGGGACCAAGTACCTACAAATTGACAATCTACACAATTCAGTGTTTACAATGAGGGGTTGAATATTTAAATCTGTCCGTTGGAACTCCAGATTTAGTTGTACAAAGATACCCCTTACATTCATGTGTTTTGCTAAAGGTAGATTGCGAATTTAGAAGTTGGTTTGAATTTGTATCTATAATTCAAATACCCCGTACCAGCAAACCTGCGTACTCAGCAAATTTACAATGCATATACATACATGTGTCTTAATACCACATAAAGCCACATACCAAGTTTCATCAATATACATTCATAAATAAACGATTTATGACATTTTAATTATTCTCCATAAGAATAACATGGCAGCTGAGTATGCAGGTTTGCTGAAGCAAGGAGCACAAAAAAAGGGATTTTATACAAATATCAATATAACTCATGTAGGTAAAGCCATATACCAAATTTCATTAATTTATTTTCATAATGAAGGGAGATAACACGTTACTTATTCTCCTTAAGAATAACATGGGGCTGAGTACGCAGGTTTGCTGCTACGGGAGCCATTGGTAAAAAATTGTTTTTTTGAGCAAATATCAATGGTTCACAACCAGATGAAGTCGTATACCAAGTTTCGTCAGTATACGTTCATAAATAAGCGAGATATAAAATTGTTACTTTCCTCCATAAGAATAACATTAGACAACGTACTGTGTTTAGCACTTTCAATATATCGGTAACCAATCGACGTAGAGCAATGATCAAAATACCAAATTGTGTGTTTTTTTTAAGCTGAATCCAATGGGAAAATCTAAAATTTGACTATTTCCAAAATTATATGAAAAAAATTCGAAAAACCCATTTTTGGGGTACAAAACCCCCCCAAAATACCCCTTCGGATAGAGCGATCTGGCTGGTTTTCGAACTTAAAGTCATCAATGTTGCTTTACACGTTCATACCAAATTTCATCAAAATCGGATAATTTTTACGAGAGTTATCGTGCTCACGGACACACATATATATATATATATATATATACAGTTTCGAATGAATGGTGTTTTGGGGGTCTGGGGACCTCAAAACGAAAAGTTATCATGGTCTCGGGCCTAGGTCTTACCATGCCGACTACGGTAATAGCTTCTTCCCTATAGGGGAAATGCGCTAAAACACTCAATTTTAGTTTTAGCCATTTTATAGAGCTTAAAAAACAAATAATTTGGTATTTTGAATCATTAACCTAGGTTAAGTGGTTGCGGAGAAAATCCAAAAAACGTGTTCATAAAATCTACCATGTTAATCTTATGGGAGAATGGTTTTTAACTTATCCTCAATTAATTTTACTATAAACGTCACATTTACTTTTTCCTAATCAGTTTAGCTCTACAAAACAATCATTTTGGTGTTTAAATTGTGATTCTACGTCCAACCGTTGCCGAGATTTTCAAAATGCTAAACACAGTACGTTGTCCAATGTTATCCTTATGGAGAATATTTAAAATTTTATATCTCTATTATTAATGAATGAATATTGATGAAATTGGTATGTGGCTTCACCTCCTGGTATATTGATATTTGCAAAAAAAATTGATTTTTTGTTGATTATCCTCTTAGCAGCAAACCTGCATCCTCATCCCTAATGTTATTCTTATGGAGAATACATAAAGCATTATATCTCCCTTAATTATGAACATAAATCATTAAAACTTGGTATGTAGCTTCACCTGGTTGAGTTGTATTGATAATTGCAAAAAAAAATGTTCATCTTCCTTGTTGCAGCAAACCTGCATTCTCAGCCCTAATGTTATTCTTATGGAGAATAAATAAAATGCTATATATCACTTAGTTATTTATTTATTTTTATGAATCTTGGTAAGTGGCTTTATGTGGTAGTAAGAAATATATTCATGCATAGGAAATTCGCTGAGTACGCAGGTTTGCTGCGACAGGGGTATTAATGTTTTATGTTATATATTCATTGGAAATTTACTGAGTATGCAGGTTTGCTCCGACGGGGGTATTATCTCTATCACAATTTACGAACAAATAAGATTTCCCCAGTATATGGGGTTAAAGGGAGAGCTCATTAGAGTTTTTAATGTTTTTTAACCTAGTTATTAGATAATAATATATAAATATACAGGGTGTCACAAAAATCCGGAACTGGCTATACATAACCATATTCTACATACAAAAATAAATCGAAAATGTTCAGTAAAATTTTTTCGATTTCAACTTCGTTTAGCCGCTATCCGCCATTTTGTTTTTTCACTTAAACATTTCTATTTCCGTAATGGATTAATGTATCAAGTAAAAATTTGGTATGGAGCTTTTCAGGATATATGTCTAAATCCACAAAAAAAATATTTTTTTCCGACGTTTATTTTCAAAATGGCGGCTACTTTAAATTTGTAAAGTCAAATTCCATGAAAACTAGCAGATTTATAAAAAATTGTTTAGATACAAAAAAAACTATATATTTTTAATACAAACCTAACAAGACCTTGTTTGTTAAGATCGATCAATAAATAACGAAGTTAGTAACATTTCAAATGTTATCATTAGAACCAACATTACGGTTTAAGAGCTGCATTGCAACAAATTTCAACAAGTTCGCACGCAGCACGCTGACGTGAGGGAAGTGAATTTCCACATAAAAATTGTAAAACTCAAAATAAGTGTAAAAACATACATTTGTCCAATTTTTATTGAAATCTGAAAACATTGATTTTTTGGCTGTTCTGATACTCCTGGTTTCATTTACTTGCAAAGCTGGGAATGCAATTTTGCGCATTATAAGGTTAGGAGAAGGTCCAGACAGGCTTGAAAATAGGCGTGAGGTTTCTGGGGATGATAAAAGTACTCTAACAAAGGAATACAGGGTTTTCTAGTATAAAACCCCCATAAGACAACGTACTGTGTTTAGTCGATACACATTTTCTTTAATAACTCGGTAAATATTTATGGTAGAATGACGAGAGGGGGCTTAAAACTTTCGCCTCACTAATTCCCATCTTTTTACATGTATTTATCTTACATCTGGGGCTTTTCTGACCCTTTTTGGGCCCAAAAACCCGAAATTTGAAAGATTAATCCCCAATTAAAGGGGTTTAGAGTTTTCCGATTGTTTTGCCCAACGAACTTGTCCAACTGATTACAGAAAGGAACGTCCCTACCAAATTTGAAGTAAATCGGACAAAAAATGCGACCGCTAGAGTGCAAACACACACACATATATATATATATATATATATATATATATATATAAACATAAACCGTACATACAAAAAATGGGTGTTTGTTGTATATTTGTTTTTGGTTTGAATTTTGATTTAAAGTAAAAGTTATGAGCTGATATTAGTTTTGTTTTGACGGTTTGTCTTAGTATAGTTTTGTATAACAATAATTTGTTTTCCAAAGTAAGTTTTGATTTAATTCCGAGTAGCCAATTTAGTTTGTTTGCTTTTAAATTTAGTTGCTGTCTCTTCATCCAAATGTGTGTGCTTTTTGTTTTTGTTGTTGTTATATATAGAAAGTATAGAGGGTTCTTAACCAAATCCTTAATTCCCTATTTTTATCGTAAAATATGCTATTAATTTGTTGAGTTTTCTTCTAAATTCGATTTCCATAGCTCCTTCTTTATTTGCTCCGCAATATGCAGGGGGTAGCCGTGCAGTTGATTTTATTAATTTTGGAACTAAAGACCTGAACTATAATTTTGGACCTAAATCCACTTGGAACTAAATAAAAATCCCCCACTTCAGACACCCGACATTGGATTAAAATAAAAAGAAAAAAACAATATAAATACTGAATCACGCAAAGAACTAACATATTTGTAATTGTTTCAGACGTTGACGAGTATCACAAATTTACAGGTAAGTTCTGGTTAATTCCACGCTTGTTCGTTGTTATAACATATTTAAAGCATTGTTATTTCTACGGTTTAAACAACTCACTTCTGTTATTTCAGAAAGTATTGGTACAAACATTCACATAGTATTTTCAGCTTGTATTGGAATATACTCGTATTTTAATTATCTGGGTATGTGAATGGATATTTGAAGTAGTTTGAATTAATTAAATGTATCTAAGTGATATTTATTTTTCTTCCGCATTAATTTGCTGTAATATTTTTGTAGTGCATATTTTTATTTCGCCTTATCGTTTTTCATTTGGATTGTTCCCGCCTGCTTCCGGCGTTGTTTTGCAATGCGTATCTCTTAACATGATCTCTGATTGTTTTTCGTGGGTTACCATAACCCAAGATAGTAGCTACCTCCTTAGCTTTGAACCTAGGATTATTACTACTGTCAAACAGAACATTGACCATCTGATTTATTAAATGCATAGGAAGTTAAGTGAGACATTTTAAAATCAAACAACTTCCGTACACTGTGAGATCTTGACCAACACTGAAGGAACAGATTCGATGCGTGATGACACAAAGGAGTCGACGCGGAGAGGATAGGTGTAGCTTTTGAGCGCAGGTGTTCGAAAAAACAACCCTCTGTGTGGTAATGTGGGGAAGGTTCCTGTTTTGTTGACGAAAGCAGACGTGATAAATCACTGTCAAGGTCGCCGGGTGAGGGGGGAGGAGGGGGCTCGCAAAAAAATCTCGGGGAGGGAACGCAACAAAAATCTAGTGGCGGGGGGACTACAAAAAATCTCACGGGACGGAGCCCCGCCACACACAGAACCGGATAATACGCCCTACTATAACTCAGGCAATCCAACTCAAAGCATACATTCAAATACTTCAAAAAGTTCAAAGTGCCTTTATTTAGCAATATTTTACGAATATTAGTTTTTCAAATAATCACCCAGAACTTACAAATCGTTACCTAATAAATTAAAAGTACCTTGGGGCCGAGCTTTGCTCGGGGAAGGCTAGTCAGTTTGTTTAGATGGATTGGAGTAATATTTCACCACTTCCCCCAACTCATTATCAGACTTTTATAGCTCATTTGCCTCTTGTTTGCAGTTTTAAGGTGACTCCAGTTTTTATTTATAGCTCAATGTCCCTTTAATTTATTTCCGATTTGACCACTCTACATATGCAATCTTCACTCAAAAGTTGTAGTCACAGCTCTCAGGAAACCAAATGTTAGCAATTATAATGAACGACACGATTATTACTTTGACAGAAATCAGTGAAATTAATTGTCCAATTTCGACTGTTGATGATACTAGGATGACAGAACCCTTTACTATGAAGGAACTGGAGATTGCTTTGGCTAGTAAAAAGAAGGATACAGCCCCAGGGGCAGACAGTATATCATATTCAATGATAAGGAATTTGCCTCAAAATGTTTTGGAATTTCTGTTACAAATATACAACAGAATTTGGAAGTCTGAAGGAGATACAATTCCTAAATGTTGGAAGAACTATGTCATCGTACCTCTTATCAAACCTCAATGTGACAAAGGTGTAGCTGAATCCTACAGACCTATTGCAAAGATTTCATGCTTAGCTAAAATCATGAACACTTTAGTCAGAAATAGGTTGGAGTGGTTTACTGAACACTTCAATCTAATTCCACAAACACAATTCGGATTCAGAAAGGATAGTGGATGTTATGATCATTTGTTTCCGATATCCAAATAGCAACAACAAGGAATGAAACTGTTATTGCAGCATCTTTAGATTTGTCTAAAGCTTATGACAATGTACTTATAAAAACTTTAATATCAAAAATGTTTACTATGAACGTTCCTTAAGTTTTTATAAAATACTGTTTTAATTGGCTCTCAGAGAGAACTATTTCATTTCAATTTGGAGACAGGGAACTATCAAGGATAGCCTATAAAGGTATTCCTCAAGGAAGTGTGCTAAGTCCTTTGTTATTTTCTTTGTATATTGCGGATGTGAATAAACATTTGTCTCCAGGAGTAACGTCCCTGCAATATGCAGATGACTTTCTCGTTTATGTATCTAACAAATCCTCTACATTAGCAGCTCGAAAATTGCAAGTAAATTTAACAAACATAGCTAACACATTAAATTTCAAATCAGGTCTCACATTTAATCCCTAAAAGTGTAAATTACTTGTTTTCACGAGAAAAAGGGGATTAACTGAATATTCTTGTAACATATTTGGTGAAGTTATTCAAAAAGTGAACTGTCACAAAATTCTCGGTGTTTGGATTGATACAAAGCTTAAATTCCATAAACATATTGATGAAACAATCATCAGGTGTAGAAAAGACTTAGACGTCTTAAAATGCTTAGCGTTTGGGACGAAAGGAGCTCATCCAAAGTTTCTTCTAAGAATCTACAAAGCTTTAATACGACCAAAATTGGATTATTGCAGTTTTATTTTTGGACATTTAAATAGGACATATGAACAAAAATTGGATGTTGTACAAAATAGCGCATTAAGGATATCTGGAGCTATTAAGACAACACCTATTCAGGCATTACATGCTGAAACTGCCACAATGACACTAAATTTGAGAAGACAATTGTTATCGGAAAAATTAGCTCTGAAAATTCATTTAAATACATCTCATCCTGCTTTTTTAAAACTCCAAGAACTAAGCATGCTCACCCATCACCATCCATTTTGGGATAAAAAACATACACCAACAATTATACAAGCTTTTGACAAAATTAAAAATTATATTGGTGAAGCCGACAACGAACCCTATGGTCATTCAATTTTCCAATTTCATAAACCTCTATGTATGATAAACCCAAATATCCATTTTTCTAAAGTTCTTGTTTCAGGTACTCAATCTAGTAAACAGCATGTAAACGATACTGTATTGCTGCAATCATCATTATACATTTTACACCACAAATGGAACGGTCATAGGATAATATATACAGATGGATCCAAAATTGGAACCAATGTTGGTGTTGGTATATATGATCCTGCAGCTGACATGGAAATAAAAATAAAAATTCCCTCAATATCATCAATTGTCTCAGCAGAATTATTTGCCATTTTAAAATCTTTAGAATATATATCACAGTTAAATGACAGCAAATTTGCTATTGCAACAGATTCTCTTGTGTCCCTTTACAACATTGAAAATGCTCTACGTGGCTTTAACAATGATAACCTAACTTTAGCAATTGCAAAAGAAATTATTAAATGTTCAAAAGAAATTGTGATACAATGGATTCCTGGCCATGTTGGAGTTCCTGGTAATGAAAAGGCGGATTCCCTAGCAAAGTGTGCAGCTCACGATGATGCCTTAGTTGTAGATGATAAGTTCCCTTTGCGATATTCCGATATTTGTTTTGATATAAAGAATAAAATAAGAGCTAAATCTAATGAAATATGGCAATCTACAAACAAAGGTGAATGGTATAAAAAGACTCAAAGTAACTAACCGAACATCCCATGGTTGAATCAACCAAATTCAGTAGACGTGACACCACTATGATCTTCAGACTTCGTTTTGGACACTGTTTTACAGCAGACCCACTTTTTTTACTTAAAAGAATTGATTCCCCACAATGCCTAAAATGTAATGATGGAACTCATGAAAGTTTCAACACATATTTGAGGACTGCACTGCCTACTCAATACATCAAAATTATCTCTATGAAATGTTGAGAAAATGTAACTGTCATATACCTCCTGATTTACATGAAATTCTTAAAGAAGAAAACTCAAAATTATGGTATTACATTTTAGAATTTTTACACAGAATCAAGAAAATGATTTAAGTGACCATATACCTGATGAAATTGATTAAGTTTTTGGACTTGAATTGTAATATTTGGACTTCATTCATCAGAACTCTTTATGTAATTGAAATTAATTCAGTGTGTTTTCAAAATTATAGTGTTACGTCTTAGAATTTTTACATAAAATCGAGAAAATTATTTAAGTGACCATGAACCGGATGAAATCAATTAAATTTTGGACTTGAACTGTAGTCTAATAATTTATGTTCGTAGCTCTTAAGGCTTCATGTAATTTAATACAAAGCCTCTAATAAAAGATAAAAAAAAAATACTTTGACAGTTGCCTGTTTGATTATGAACAGCTGATACAATTCTTTTGTTTTGATTTAAAAATTTATTTAACTTTTATTTTTGTTTTTTTTACATTATTTGATTTTTCCTGGGGATGGGACATGTTTAGATCTTATTTTTATCCCAGAAATTAGTTATTTCAATCATTTGAAGGAAATCATTAGTGTAGTTTTTGAGATCAGAGTTACAAGAAAGCAAGCAAACCTTACTCATATTAGAGTGTAGGATAGGATAGGATAGGATGCGTTCAAGATTTATTTTGCCAATTTGATATCCAATTCTACCCTTACAGGTTTTAAGTTGCGGTGAGGAGGAGAGGGAGGGGTGGTGTTTAATCATAATTCCGTGAAACCATGTGCCTTTCATTTACAAACTGATTCTTATTACAAAATGAAGAATGTAAATGCAACGTTTTACTTTGATTACTTGACTAAGTTTCAATTGCAAGCGTAGTGATACAGACGGAACTACTTGCAATGTCATCCCTATATCGAGCAAGACATTACATCACTTCAGACACCCGACATTGGATTAAAAGAAAAAGACAAAATTCAATATAAATACTGAATCACGCAAAGAACTAACATATTTGTAATTGTTTCAGACGTTGACGAGTATCACAAATTTACAGGTAAGTTCTGGTTAAATCCACGCTTGCTCGTTGTAATAACATATTTACAGCAATGTTATTTCTATGGTATAAGCAACTCACTTCTATTCTTTCATAAAGTGTTTGTACAAACATTCACATAGTTTTTTCAGCTTGTATTGGAATATAATCGAATTTTAACTAACTGCGTATGTGAATGGATATTTGAAGTAGTTTGAATTAATTAAATGTATTTTGGCGATATTTATTTTTCTTCCGCATTAATTTGCTATAATATATTTTTAGTGCATATTTTTATTTCGCCTTATCGTTTTTCATTTTGACCTGACAATAGTTAAAATTATTATTTTATGTTTTGTTTGTTTATTTTATTTATCAAACGGACAACCTTTTACAATAAAACTTATACAATTTGAAATGACGTATTTGTTGAAAAACTGTCAACAATAAATTACAATAATCAAACTATGATAATGTAATAACAATAAATATAAGTAAACAGCAACATTGTAATAACAAGTAGATGATTTCAGCAAACCAATGAGAGCTGCCAGTCAATGTCTTCCTTAGAAACAGCCTGACAATCATAGCCCATTCTAGTACCGACCAACCTTACAAAGTTGTCTTGGATACTCTGCAGTTAGTGTTGAAGATAGGCTTGGTGTGGAGACCATACAACTGAGCAGTAGTCAAGATTGGGACAGACATAGCCACAGTACAGGATTTTGACAGTAAGAGGACTAGACAAACCTTTGGTTGAGCGACACAGGAAACCTAAGTTTCTATAAGCTTTGGCACAACAACTTTGGATATGTTGTTCAGGACTAATAAATTGTACTCCCAAATCATGGACTGAAGAGGACCGAGCCGGCTCCTGATCTTCAAGTGAATAGCCAAATAGTAGAGGCTGAGAGATACGATGGAAAGTCACACTAAGGAACTAATGCTCTTGGCTCATAACATTGTTTTTACACCAATCAGCGAATGAATCTAAACTAGATTGTAAGGGTATGCAATATTCAATCGTTCTAATACAATTATAAAGCTTTATATTATTATCAAACAATAAGCATTGAACAGTAAGAGCATCGGTAATGTTATTGATGAACACATTAAGAAGTAAGTAGTCCAAGATGTGAGCCCCGAGGTACACTAGAGCCCGCCGGGAATTCAGACGAGAAATATATATTTTTTAAATTTGACAATCAGTTTTCTCTCATCATGGTAGCTGTGGAACCATTTTATGAGTGAACCAATAATGCCCAGTGATTCTTAGCTAAAAGATGATGATGACTCATTCCGTCGAAGGCCTTTGCGAAGTCCAGGTATATGAAAATCGAGCTGCTTGCGAACAGTGAAGGCTGATACAATTTTGCTCTGAAGTGTAGCTAAGTTTATGGTTGTAGACTTATTAGGAGTGAAACCATCTTGATTCGGGCAGATCACATTTTTGATGAATAGAAATATTATGACTAAGACAAGTTTTTCAAACACTTTGGCTAATGTTAGTTGAACAACAATTGATCGGTAATTCCTAACATCACTTTTGGATCTACTGTTATGAGTAGGAATGACGAAGCCTACTTTCAGAATATCAGGGAAGACTCCCTCCTTGATAGATTTATTAAAAATTGATGTCAAGGGGGGGAGAAATCAAATTCAGATGCAGTGTTTGAGCACATTAGGCGGTAAAGAAACTGGGTCAGAGCCCTTAGATACATCAAGGAGAGCTAAGTTTCATAACCTCATCCTCAGTAAAGTCAAAGGTAGAAAGAGTGTCTTCTCTTCTACTTTGGATCTCCACACAGATATCTGCAGATGGAGGAGAAACGACGGAAGCAAAATACCCCGGTCTCAGCAAACCTGCGTACTCAGAATTTACAATGCAGGTATATATGTTTCTCACTACCACATAAAGCCACTTACCAAGTTTCATAAAAATACATGAATAAATAAGTGATATATATCATTTTATTTATTCTCCATAAGAATAACATTGAAAGCTGAGATGCAGGTTTGCTGCAACAAAGAACACAACATATGTGTTTTTATGCAATTAACAATTATTATAACTTAACCAGTCGAAACTGCATACCACGTGTTATTAATTTATGTTCATAATTAAGTGAGCCACCACATTTTACTTATTCTCCATAAGAATAACATGGGGGCTGAGTATGCAGGTTTGCTGCTGCGGGGAAAATCGGTAAAAAATGATTTTTTTGTGCAAATATCAATATACGAGTACTAGGTGAAGCCACATGCCAAGTTCCATCAACATTCATTCATAAATAATTGAGATATCAAATTTTAATTATTCTCCATAAGGATAACATTGGACAACGTTCTGTGTTTAGCACTTTGAATATCTCTGCAACGGTTGGACGTAGAATCACAATTTGAACACCAAAATGGTTGTTTTGTAGGGCTGAACTGATTGGTAAAAGCAAATGTGAGGTTTTTATTAAAATGAACTTAGGAAAAGCTAAAAACCTTTTTCTCATAAGATTAACATGGGAGATTTTATGAGCACGTGTTTTGGATTTTCTCCGCAACCACCTAACCTAGGTTAAAGATTCAAAATACAATATTATTGGTTTTTAAGCTCTATAAAATGGACAAAACCTAAGATTAAATGTTTTAAACATTTGAGGGTGAAAAATGCAAAAAACAGATTTTTATAAAATTGTAAACCCCTTCCGATTTTTCTGGTTTTTGAACTTAGTCATGAATGTCACTTTACACATTTGAGCCAAATTTCATCGAAATCAGACATTTTTTAATCAAGTTATCGTGTTGACGAACACATTATATAAATATATGTATTTTGTTGTTGTTTAAAAAACATTATTAACAAGTACCCTTTTTTTGAAACATTTTTATTTTGACTGACTAGTTTCAACCATAATGGCCATCTTCAGAGTCACATAACCTCAACAAATTTTCTTTTATATTAATTACAAACATATGTTAAAAATAAATAATATATGATCACTAATTCTAAAATTGTGTATATAAATATAAAGGTAAAAATAAAATAAAATATTAATTTGTATATACTATGTAAAGTTACTTTCTCTGAGTTCTAATTTCATCAATTTTTTCAAAGATAGGGTGTTGTTGACTGACTTGCATAGTATTTAAAATATTTTGTGGATCTTTCTTATTATTTAAATATATATGCATCTCTTCTTTGACGTTAAGTTGTTCTTGCTGTTTTTCGTACTCCAAAACTGATAAATTTTCTTCTAAGTTTGTATATTTATGTCGTGTATTACTTATGTGTTCTGCATAATTGGATCTCATAGTTGTGTTATTTCTTGACTTTAGGGCTTGTAAATGTTCTTTAAATCGAACTCTAAAGTTTCGTCTTGTTTGGCCAATGTAATAGCTATCACATTCACTACATGTAATTCTATATATGCCAGACTTACTGTATTGATCTTCTTGAATATTTTCATTTTTTGTTGCTTTAGAGTTGATAAGGTTAAATGCATTATTTTTTGTTTTATAACTTATTTTCAAGTTTGAGTTTTTGAAAGTACGTCGTATCGCTTTTTCAATGTTTGAATGAAATGGAACGCACATATATTTGGTGTCATCCTTCGTTGTAGTCATATTGTTTCTTTTAGCGAATTTCCCATATAGGGAAGAAACTATTACCGTAGGTCTCATAGTAAGACTTAAGCCCGAGACCTTGATAATTTTTTGTTTTGAGGTCCCCAGATGACAAAAACACTATTCGTTCAAATTTATATATATTTATATATATATATATATCTATATATATATATATATATATATATATGTGTGTCCGTGAATGCGATAACTTGAGTAAAAAACGTCCGATTTCGATTAAATTTGGCTCAAATGTGTAAAATGACATTCATGACTTTAAGTTTGAAAACCAGAAAAATAGGACTATGGGAAGGGGGGTTTATGGGGGTTTTAAATTTTTCAAAAATCAGTTTTTTGCATTTTTCACCCTAAAATTTTTGAACAACTTAATTTTGGTTTTGACCATGTTATAGAGCTTAGAAAAACAAATAATATGGTATTTTGAATTATTAACCTAGGTTAAGTGGTTGCGGAGAAAATCCAAAAAACCTACTCATAAAATCTCCCATGTTAATCTTATGGGAAAAAGGTTTTTGGCTTTTCTTCAGTTTATTTTAATGTAAACTTCACATTTGCTTTTACCAATCTGTTCAGTTCTACAAAACGATCATTTTGGTGTTTAAATTGTGATTCTACGCCCAACCGTTGCTGAGATATTCAAAGTGCTAAACACAGTACGTTGTCCAATGTTATCCTTATGGAGAATAAATAAAATTTGATATCTCGATTATTTATGAATGTATGTTGATAAAACTTGGTATGTGGCTTCACTTAGTACTGGTATATTGATATTTCCACAAAAAATTGATTTTTTCTTAATTATTCCCGTAGCAGCAAACCTACATACACAGCCCCCATGTTATTTTTATGGAGAATAAGTAAAATGTAATGATTCCCTTATGAACATAAATTAATAAAACTTGGTATGTAGCTTCACTTGGTTGAGTTATATTGATAATTGCATAAAAAACATTTTTTTGTTCCTTGTTGCAGCAAACCTGTTTACTCAACCCCCATGTTATTCTTATGGAGAATAGCTAAAGTGTTATATAGCGCTTATTTATGATTGAATATTAAAGAAACTTGGTATGTGGCTTCGCATAGTTAAATTCTATTTATATTTGCATAAAAACCAATTGTTTGTGTTCCTTGTTTCAGCAAACCTACGTACTCATTACCAATGTTATTCTTATGGAGAATAAGTGAAATCGCTTATATGTGAATATATTTTAATGAAACTTGGTATGTGGCTTTATGTCGTAATAAGACAAATATTATGCATTGGAAATTCGCTGAGTACACAGGTTTGCTGCGACGGGGGTATTTTGTTTTCTTATCTTCCGATTTATCATTCTTTCGATCGTCTTTTTCTTATACCCATTTTTTATAGCTAAATACTGTATTTTTTCTTTTTACTTTTTGAAATTTGAGCTATTTAGTGGCAGGTTTACTAGTCCATGTACCAAAGAATGGAATACAGCCATTTTTTGGTGCCAGGGATGGTTAGAGTTCGATGGGATTATTATGTCAGTAGTGGTTGGTTTTCTATATATATCGAAAGAATTTTTGTTCTCTTTGTTTGATATCTTAATGTCCAAGAAGTTTATACAGAAGAAATAGAAGAAGATACCATAAACTTCTTGGACATTAAGATATCAAACAATAGGAACAAACATTCTTTCGATATATATAGAAAACCAACCACTACTGACATAATAATCCCATCGAACTCTAACCATCCCTGGCACCAAAAAATCGCTGTATTCCATTCTTTGGTACATAGACTAGTAAACCTGCCACTAAATAGCTCAAATTTCAAAAAGGAAAAAGAAAAAATACAGTATTTAGCTATAAAAAATGGGTATAAGAAAAAGACGATCGAAAGAATGATAAATCGGAAGATAAGAAAACAAAAAAGAAACAATATGACTACAACGAAGGATGACACCAAATATATGTGCGTTCCATTTCATTCAAACATTGAAAAAGCGATACGACGTACTTTCAAAAACTCAAACTTGAAAATAAGTTATAAAACAAAAAATAATGCATTTAACCTTATCAACTCTAAAGCAACAAAAAATGAAAATATTCAAGAAGATCAATACAGTAAGTCTGGCATATATAGAATTACATGTAGTGAATGTGATAGCTATTACATTGGCCAAACAAGACGAAACTTTAGAGTTCGATTTAAAGAACATTTACAAGCCCTAAAGTCAAGAAATAACACAACTATGAGATCCAATTATGCAGAACACATAATTAATACAGGACATAAATATACAAACTTAGAAGAAAACTTATCAGTTTTGGAGTACGAAAAACAGCAAGAACAACTTAACGTCAAAGAAGAGATGCATATATATTTAAATAATAAGAAAGACCCACAAAATATTTTAAATACTATGCAAGTCAGTCAACAACACCCTATCTTTGAAAAAATTGATGGAATTAGAACTCAGAGAAAGTAACTTTACATAGTATATACAAATTAATATTTTATTTTATTTTTAACATATGTTTGTAAATAATATAAAAGAAAATTTGTTGAGGTTATGTGACTCTGAAGATGGCCATTATAGTTTAAACTAGTCAGTCAAAATAAAAATGTTTCAAAAAAAGGGTACTTGTTAATAATGTTTTTAAAAATAATAATATTAGTAGCCCTAATATACAAGTCAAGCAATATATATATATATATATAAATATATATATAGATTTGAACGAATAGTGTTTTTGGCATCTGGGGATCTCAAAACAAAAATCATGGTTATCACGGTCTCGGGCTTAACTCTTACCATGCTACCTACGGTAATAGCTTCTTCCCTATAGGGGAAATTCGCTAAAGGTGTAAAATAGTTCAAAAATTTGAGTGGGGTCGGATGAGGAGGCTCCATCTAAACAAATCCGAGAGGGAGACAGATTCTGTTTTTTTTTCAGTGTTCTTGCACGCTTCAAAATATTTTAGGATTTTCTTGAAAAAGATCTTGCACGTGTGTATGATATATTAATCATGACACTGTATAGATAACCAGCGAAACTCAAGCGATATTCAATTTGGCATAATGTTTGTTTGTACTCTTTGAGAAGAATTCGGCCAAACCTAAACAACCCGCTTACATTTCAACAGATAGTCTCAAGGATTAAGTAGGCATTACTGACACCTAAAAAGTGGAAAGACCATTTAATTACAACTATGATCAAACAAGACACTTATCTCTAGACTGTTTACATGATTTTTGCCCTGAAGTGGGCTCGCGAGGAAGAGGATTCCGAAGATGAAAGCGGAAGACCAATAAAGTGCGCAATCCAATAGTCATAACAATACACTCACCAACAATAAAAACACTGAAAACCAACAACATAATATGTAAAAGCAACATAATACGAAAACATCATAATATTATTATGATATTTTAAATTGTTAAAAACTGATAAAATAAATATAAATGTAAGGCATATCAG
The DNA here is from genome assembly GCA_963675035.1 of Allygus modestus. Lineage (NCBI taxonomy): Eukaryota > Metazoa > Arthropoda > Insecta > Hemiptera > Cicadellidae > Allygus > Allygus modestus. Next base: position 141,766,403 of record OY776111.1, read on the forward strand.
ATGACCTTTAAATTTAAACTTAATGGGTACTAGGCGACGACAACAACGCAACGCTCGGGCGACGCCGACGGCCGCGACTCACCAAATAGCTACACATTGGTTAAGATAACACATTCAAACATATTAGGTATCACATATATGTCACAGATAACATATCGGTTTATCACATGACACTTTATTGGCAGTTTTTGTCTAAGCGAGATGGAGCAACCCCAACAACGGGTACTTCCCGCTGCCGTGGTCCCTTGAACAGACGGGTCCAGGCACCCCGTGGCGCCGCGCGGAGGAATACCACGCCATCAACGCTGTTATGGTGTCTCACATCGAAGATCCTCGATTCTTTCTTCTTTTCGACAAACAGAAGACAATCGCAGGAGTCATTTTTGGAGTAAGTAATTAAGTTTTGTAAAACACTTGAAGGACACACGATCCATTATTGCGAACCAGAAGTTTTTACTTTCACTACACTTTTGGCAGTCAGGGCAGTCCATGGCAGCCTTAATTGTTACCGTGGAGGACAAACCAACTAACGACTCATAATTATTTGCTCTGAAAAATTATTTAGTAAAACTTAACCAACATTTTACGCGTAAACTTATTATTTTAGATACGATCTTGTTTAAAAAATTCTAATCCTAATTTCTGCCACAATTATACTAAGTGTACTGCATACGGTACTATAGCAGGCAAAGACTGAGGAATTGGTTTAGACAACCACCACTAACTCTATGATTCCACGACCTTCTGTTTAACAAATCGTTTGAAGCTGTTATTATAAAGACAGTTGATTTACAATAAATGTGATCTTCATACACACTGTAAGTTGCTTCTCACAAAGAATACGAATTATACAATTGTTTAAATACCAAGTCTAGTGTACAAATGATTTCTTAAAACTTTAGTGGATCCTTTCATTGCCAAAAGTAATATAATATTGTTTTCTATTTACTAAAATTTTATAAACTTCTTGAACAGATTTTTAAACTACCCTTCAAAAACCCACCTCTTTTAGTCGAATGATTTATAATAATGATAATGATACTTACTGTATTCTGTGACAATGTTTAGCAATGTATTGGAATTTAAAACGAGTTCGCACGCAGCACGCTGACGTGAGGGAAGTGAATTTCCACATAAAAAACTATAAAAACTCAAAATCAGTTAAAAACATACAATTATTCCAATTTTTATTCAAATCTGAAAATATTGATTTTTTGGCTGTTCTGATACGGTACTCCTGGTTCTATTTACCTGCAATGCTGGGAATACAATTTTGCGCATTATAAGGTTAGGAGAAGGTCCAGTCAGGCTTTAAAGTAGGTGTGAGGTTGTTGGGGATGATAAAAGTACACAAAAAAAGATTAACAGGCTTTTCTAATGTAAAACCCCCATAAGACAACGTACTGTGTTTGGTCAACACACATTTCTTTTAATAACTCGGTAAATATATATGCTAGAATGACGAGAGAGGGCTTAAAAGTTTCGCCACACTAATTCCCATCTTATTACATTCGTTAATTTCACATCAGGGGCTTTTCTGACCCTTTTTGGGCCCAAAAACTCGAAATTTGAAAGATTAATCCCCAAAAAAGGGTTTAGAGTTTTCCAATTATTTTGCCCAACAAACTTGTCCAACTGATTATAGAAAGGAACGTCCCTACCAAATTTGAAGTAAATCGGACAAAAAATGCGACCACTAGAGTGCCTGCACATATATATATATATAAACATATATATATGTTCAAAATTTTATGTATATATATATATATATATATATATATACATAACATTTTGAACGAACCCCCAAAACGTGTTCAGGGGGTCACGTTAGGAACTTCTATGGTGGTCCCGGGCTTAAATTTTACCGTGCGGGTCATGCCAATAGTTCACTTTCCATAGGAAATTCACTAATAAAATAGTTAATTTATGGGGAAATCTTTTAACCAGGTAAGGTAGGCTGGTTTATAATTCTTCATAATATAATGTCTTGTAGAAATTCAATGTCGGCCTATAGATTTTTTAACACCATATTATGCAGCATAACTTACTATTCTACCTTTATCTATCTTCCTTTGTCACAGTTCGACAAGCTCGATGTAAACCGAGTGAAGCAGGTAGACAGTGGCCACATATACTCCTTCCCCAACTCTATGTTCCGTAGCGCCAATATTTGGAACAAGGATCTGTGGTACAGCTGCGTGCTGTTCGCGCATCCAGGTGACTAAATATATTTAGTATCAATACAAATTAACTGAACCTAGAATATCTATGGAAAAAGAAGGCGATTAAGATGTTTATCAGCTATGCAAAAGTAATATTTACATGTGAACTTTTATAAGATTTGCTTGATTGGACTGAACAAATTATTGTTCAACCATTTTTATAAGTTACCGTAGAATAGAAAATGAATATAAATAATAATGCATAAATTAACGTAGGCTACTTTATGTGGTGTTTTATTGCATAATATTAGTAGGCCTAGTTTTAAAATGTAAAACCTGAAATAAAGTTCTAATTGGTATATTTTCAATGATAATTTCCAACGAACTTGATACACTCTTGGCAAATAAAAAATTCCAATTTGAAAATGGTTGAAAAAGTAAACAACGTATTTTCGTATGTTGACCAGCACTGTTGAAACAATGCATCGAAAGATTTATCACGTTTTTCTGGTTAATAGATGTAATTCGAACCGGAAGGCCCAGACTGAACCCGGCAACCGATGACGTCATCAGCGAGCTGTACTACTGGGCGGACTACGAGTGGAGGGCGGCGCCGCGGCTCGAGCGTGACGTCACTGGGGACCTGGTCGAGCAGGGCTGCTACAACGGCATGGGTTTGTACCTTGTAATAGGGAAACACCTGTGTTCCCAATAGGTTTCATTGCCTTATTAAAGCCGTTTATACTATGTCGATTTCTCTTATGGATGGAACCCATTTAAGTTACAATGACTTTTCTTAACAATCACTTATCCGATGACAAGGTGGATATCCCCCTTATGTCACTGATAGGTTTTTGACCAATAATTACGGTCAGACGGCACACAATACAGTCTGATACGTACTAGTGGTTTATACTTATACTAAGAGCACTTTTAACTAACTTTCACCAATTAAAGACTAATATTTAATATTCATTATCTGAGATTCAAGATTAATTTTAAATCCGTAACACGTTGAAACTCTTTGCTTGGCAATTCGGGTCACGATTAAATTCAACCAATGAATTACAGAAATCCTTCACAAGAGTTTTATTTTATTGAATCCTTACACTGGAATTATTATGTTCTAAGAACCTCGCACCCAAAGTGTTCCTTTACCATCTAAAGACACATTGTAAAATAGTTGTTTTCTGTTTAGGGAGTGAAAAGGTTTTTATTAGTCGCCGCGCCTTAAGCTGGGTTTTCCCTAGGCGAGGAATTTTTCGGCAGCGGAGCAAGGAACGCGGAGATTCTCCGCTCGTAGTTTCAGCTCAGCGGAATTATATTTTCCTAGACGCAGAATTTTTCGGTGACCGACTGCGGAATAACCTAGCTCATTTTGGTTGTGACAGTGAGAGGATAACACTAAGGGCAATAACATAATACCCCCGTCGCAGCAAACCTGCGTACTCAGCGAATTTCCAATGCATAATATATGTCTTAATACCACATAAAGCCGCAAACCTAGTTTCATAAAAATGTATTCACATATAAGCGATTTTAATTACTCTCCATAAGAATAACATTGGTAATGAGTACGTAGGTTTGCTGAAACAATTGGTTTTTATGCAAATATAAATAGAATTTAACTAGGCGAAGCCACATACTAAGTTTCATCAATATTCAATCATAAATAAGCCCTATATAACATTCTAGTTATTCTCCTTAAGAATAACATGGGAGCTGACAAAGCAGGTTTGCTGCAACAAGGAACAGAAAAATGGGTTTTTATATAATTATCAATATAACTCAACCAAGTAAAGCTACATACCAAGTTTTATTAATTTATGTTCATAATTAAGGGAGTCATTACATTTTACTTATTCTCCCTAAGAATAACATGGGGGCCGAGTACGCAGGTTTGCTGCTACGGGAATAATCAACAAAAAATCAATTTTTTGTGCAAATATCAATATACCGGTACTACGTGAAGCCACATACCAAGTTTCATCAACATACATTCATAAATAATCGAGATATCAAATTTTATTTATTCTCCATAAGGATAACATTAGCCAAATTTCATCAAAATCGGACGTTTTTTACTCAAGTTATCGTGTTAACGGACACACACATATATATATATATATATCTTTATATATATATATATATATATATATATATATATATATATATATATATATATATATATATATACATATATATAAATTTGAACGAATAGTGTTTTTGGCATCTGGGGACCTCAAAACAAAAAGTTATCATGGTCTCGGGCTTAAGTCTTACCATGAGACCTACGGTAATAGCTTCTTCCCTATAGGGGAAATTCGCTAAAATTATATATTCTTAAACGTAGGTCAATTTCAACACACAACGTACCGTGTTTGGTTTTTTTTACATCTCCTCAACCAATTGTCGTATGGTAATAACATGTAATAGAACAGTGTTTTCTTGTTGTGATTGTGATTGACTGAGTGTTGCTTTAGTGTTTATAAACTCAGTATCGCGAATTCAACCAACATGTGTTTGTATATTGGTATGGGTATCCAAAATTGTAGTTGTTGGAAAAAATGTATATGCAATCCGAATGAAAAGTATCTTTACCGATTTTGAAAAATTACCAGTTTTCTCTCAAGCGATAAAGACTTACTTTACGCTCAATACATAAATAACTATTACCACCCATGAAATTTGAAACGAATATGAGGGATAACGCGATAGGAAATTGTTGAAAGGTGATAGCCACTAGGAAATAGATTAATGTACTCAAATCAAACAATTTATCCTCAAAGTGACACAATTTATCCAGTGTTACACAAGTGACCGGCAGAGCATTATCACCCCACAGGCAAGCACTACTTCTACAAGACCGACGGCCGCACCGAGTGCCGCCAGTGGCAGGGCTTCTTTGTCACCTACGACCGCGGTCTCCTCGCAGGGTTCGGCGTCGCGGTGCTGGGCTCCTTCGTCTCCACGTACTTCACCCGCACCTACTACGAGTATCCCGCCTTCTCCGTTGTCAGGGTCAGTTTTTGCTATTTCAAAGTAACAGTAATTATTTTTCTATAATTTTATTTTAATCGCGTGAATTCCAACTAGGAGAGAGTTTATCGCCCGTAAATATATGAGCGAACTGTAGTTGCTAAACATCTGATTTACTAAATATTTAATTTAAGGTAACTGCTGAGACACTGAGACATAGACAAGTATACTATGTTAGTGTCAACGTATTTCATCCCCAGAGATGTGCTCATTAGGACAAATATTTACGTAATTTTAAATATATCTATATTAGATTTTTTCCAAGAATATTTTAGAAAGGATCATGTTTGTTTTTGGTTTTAAATTGACAATATTATTATATCACAGGTTTGTGTTGATATTTATTATTTTATGATTTAATCAATGATTATCATGTCTCCTTGTGTGTAGCAAAAAAAGCCTAATTCGATTGAGTTACGTAACAATTATTAACAATTGTCAACATTGGGTGGGGGGTGAGGGGGTGTGGTCAAGCGTTATGGGGCGTTACATCGGAGAGGGCGGGGGTCTGAAATGACGAAAAAATGTGTTACGTAAATATGTGTATGGCCTCTTATGTGTAAACACATCCCAGGACAACCTTAGAACTGGTCTATACCAGTTTTGAGGCTGACATTGGGTACAGCAAATGAAGTTGCCATTACATTTGGTAAGTCCATCATGACAAACTTACCTTTCACCTTTGTTCCCTCCATTTGCAGTGGCTGGGTACGGTTCCATAAAGAATGGTCTTAAGGGAAGGGCCCTAGCCGCTCTTAAAGTTTGTAATTTATCCATAAGATTAACATTATGAAGAAACTGTTTTTAATTGTATGACCAAACAGCTGAATAGAGTAAACACGTTTATCAACAAAAACCCATGTTCACTACTGGAAAGGAAACGCAATATGTACATCATTTTGATCATGAATGTTAGCATTAATCATATAGTGAGTTTATAACCTTTATCCCATATTGCGGCACATGAAACTTAATGTTAAATAGTAATAAATAAATTCTTAGGGCTGAATTATAAAAATACCCCCGTCGCAGCAAACCTGCGTACTCAGCGAATTTCCAATGCATATTATATGTCTTAATACCACATAAAGCCGCATACCAAGTTTCATAAAAATATATTCATATATAAGCGATTTTAATTATTCTCCATAAGAATAACATTGGTAATGAGTACGTAGGTTTGCTGAAACAAGGAACACAAACAATTGGTTTTTATGCAAATATAAATAGAATTTAACTAGGCGAAGCCACAAACCATATTATTTCATCAATATTCAATCATAAATAAGCACTATATAACATTCTAATTATTCTCCATAAGAATCACATGGGGGCTGAGAAAGCAGGTTTGCTGCAACAAGGAACAAAAAAATGGGTTTTTATATAATTATCAATATAACTCAACCAAGTGAAGCTAAGTACCAAGTTTTATTAATTTATGTTCATTATTATGGGAGTCATTACATTTTACTTATTCTCCATAAGAATAACATGGGGGCTGAGTACGCAGGTTTGCTGCTACAGGAATAATCAACAAAAAATCAATTTTTTGTGAAAATATCAATATACCAGTACTATGTGAATCCACGTACCAAGTTTCATCAACATACATTCATAATTGATCGAGATATCAAATTTTATTTATTCTCCATAAGGACAACATTGGACAACGTACTGTGTTTAGCACTTCGAATATCTCTGTAACGGTTGGGTGTAGAATCACAGTTTGAACACCAAAATGATTGTTTTGTGGAACTGAACAGATTGGTAAAAGCAAATGTGAAGTTTACATTGAAATAAACTGAGGAAAAGCCAAAAACCATTTTCCCATAAGATTAACATGGGAGAGTTTATGAGTAGGTTTTTTGGATTTTCTCCGCAACCACTTGACCTAGGTTAATAATTCAAGATACTATATTATTTGTTTTTTAAGCTCTATAACATGGTTAAAACCAAAATTAAGTTTTTTAAAAATTTTAGGGTGAAAAATGCAAAAATTTGATTTTTGGAAAATTTAAAACCCCCATAAACCCCCCTTCCCATGGTCCGATTTTTCTGGTTTTCGAACTTAAAGTCATGAATGTCATTTTACACATTTGAGCCAAATTTGTTTTTTACTCAAGTTATTGTGTTAACGGACACACACACACACACACACACACACACACATATATATATATATATATATATATATGCATATATATAAATTTGAACGAATAGTGTTTTTGGCATCTGGGGACCTCAAAACAAAAAGTTATCATGGTCTCGGACTTAAGTCTTACCATGAGACCTACGCTAATAGCTTTTTCCCTATAGGGGAAATTCGATAAAAATCACATTTTACTTTTGAATAATACCAAACATCTTTGAAGGCAATAAAATATCCCATCCTTATTATCAGAGTCCCCATAAAATGTAAACCAAAATTAGCATGCCATGAATTTTGTGTAAAATTCAACAAAACCTTCCCTATTCATAATGGCATTTCACTCAAAATGTGTTAAAATTGTTCAAAACTCAGAACCTAAAGAGTTGGCACAAGGTAGACCTGAAATTTGTTACAGCAAAGCAAAATAGGCAATATCAAGGGGAAAAAATGGAAAAAGACTCGGTACATTTATACACAATCGGAATTCCAAAAATCTGAGTTGCCACACGCCGATCTGAGACAATATCAATAGTCTGAGACAAGAAAGGCTGCATTAGCGATACAGATGATAATATTTATACAATTCATGCTCATGTAAGCGAAATATTGCTCGATTTCGAGCAACGGGTTTTCTAGTTACTAATAATTACCCTTAAAAATCTGAAAGCGATCTGTGAATGCAGCGATCTTCCACATCAATAGATCAAATGTATTTGTCTACAGTAAGATTCACTTCGTTCATCCAAAATAACCAAATGAGTAACATTTAGAATAATGCAGGGTATTCGTGCTACAAAAATATGCTTCACAAAATTAAAATATTTGACTAAACAACACTATGAAATAATTTATCAACCTGCCTTTGTTTAACACCAATGACATTTTTTGTTAACAGAGCACAACAACGCTATTAGGGAAAGCGGTCCAAACCCCACATATTTTTACCTTAACTATTGTTGATTTATATTATATTAGTATATGTACATTTCCCATAAAATGATGGATTCCCACCCGCAGAGCATGCTGCCCAACCGACCGGCCTGCCTGGACGAGTGGCTGCCGTACACGGGCGTCACCTCGGTGCACGTGTTCGTGACAGCAGACGCCGCCAAAATCAGCTGTGCTCAGTCAGCTGATGAGAGTAGGGATGTGCCAAGGCCTACTGAAAAAACATAAATCCCACGAATTAGTTGCTATTTCCAGTTTCAAATTACGTTAATGCATTTTTAACATAAGTAATGTGTATTGTAAAATAGATGTATATCAATTATTAAGGGTAAAATAACAATTAATTTATAAACGGCATACATTATAAACTCAACTTTATTACGAAGTTGACAATTTCTGCATGGTTTACTCAGAATAGGTGTTACAATTGGTTGAATATATAGATTTAAATTAACGAATACAAATAAATAACATTTATTATAATATTATACCATTAGAAAAAGATTTAATACTATTGAGGAATACATTGTTTCACAAAATACAACTTACTTGAATTAGCATTAAGAAAAATTATTCCTTTCACCGCTTATCTCTGATTAATTAGAATCCGTAACTTGGAAATCACCCACAGTAAAAAAGGAATGGGAGCATCAGATTAGATATAACCAAGCAGGGGTCAATATCCCAAGAGTTAGAAATGATATTTTAGGAATGATATGTAGAAATATAGCTAGATCAAAGTAACAGGGAGCGGTAAACCATGTAAAACAAAGATATCAGTAGTCATGTATGTCTGTAGTATGTAATATATCAGTAGTATGTCTGTCATCATAGTGTATCTCTTTGCACTAAGGCGGTCCCACACTTCTCGCGAACACGCCCGAACATTCGGCCGAACTCAGAATGTTCGGATTATTCGCGAGAAGTGTGGGAACTGTGCGAGTTTTGAATACGGGACCGAATATTCAGTGGACATTCGGGCGAATGTTCGGCCAAACATTCCGACGAATATTCGGGAGGCTCCCACACTGTTCGCGAACATGCATCATTGATAGTCAACTATCTTGTACTACTGAGACAAGAATTAAGGAAAAATTGTGGGGCAGTTTCTACAAGGTTAAGTCTGTTCGACTTTTAAATCATTACAAGATTTGAGTTCAAAACGGCGTACTATAAAACATGCGTATTTATTTGTATGCGTACCGTATTTATTTTTTCTGTTTTTAAGTATTGAATACCATGGCCTCTTAAGTGGCCATTGATTATGAAAAATCTATAATTAAATGTCAATTTCTAGTTGTACTGACATTCTAAGCGTATGTCAGTTAAATAATTATAGCCATAAATAAGTTATTTTACTGTTATTTGTTTAAATTGAAGTTTTGTTTTAAGGCGGAGGGGGTTGGCATTTATTAGTATACTGGCAACGGATTCTGCTGGATCCAGGGCTTGCGTCCCTTCTTCAACTCAGCTGCACTATGCGTCAGTGTGTCGGGCAGTGTGTTGTTTCCAATCATTCAGTTCATAAAAGCACTTGCGTTTTGGTGGCAGCAGATTGATGCCAACCTCAATAATGGATAAATTAAATGAATTTTTTTTAGAAGAGATAAAAATAAATCCTGCAATACTTACGGAACCCTTAATTATTGTCCCTACACATTCTTTATTTAAATAGAAGTTGATTTCCTTCCACATTCCATAATCAGTGCTGGTCACAGTGGTGAAGAGTGGACAAACTACTCGGGGGGAAAAATCTTGGTTTGGTCACAATACCCAAACGTAACTGTTTTACCAAATTAATATAAATGTGTCCTCTCACTATCTCAGTTGATTAAACGTCATCAGAATCGATTTACCTCAATTGTTTAACAAGAGATAAGAAGCTTCCAATAATTACAAACGTATCGCATCGGCGCGGCGGCGTGGTGCAGGTGCACAACCAATCCGTCATTCCCATGGTGAAATTTTACCTGAAAAGAATAGTTTTTGAGTTATCTCTTTTCTAACATTATTGATCAGTAAATTCCTTATTATAAGGTAATTTTAAAAACCAAACTGTTAATAAACTTAATATTTAAATGTTTATGCCAAATAATAAAACCATTTCCAATGTTTGTTAACAGTTTTTTTTTTAATTATTAACTATCCTATCCTATAAATGTATAAAAGAAAGGTGGTGGTGACTGTCTGTCGACTTGTCTGTTCCGTTTCAACGTCCCATCTTGGCAATCCCTTAGGGTTCCGCCCCAGTCGCCCTCAAAGTTACTTATCAGTTAGGTACTTAAACAGATGTTGTTGCAGTAGGAATTTTAATCAGATGTGCGAGATACTGGTATCAACTAGTATATGATCATGATGTAAGAAAATGGTATATTATATATTATATTTGATATTTTTACTTCGTGAAAAATAGGCTTCTCATATTTTCGTTGGTTTCTTCTACACGACTAAATTGTACACCTTTTATACTGTAGATACAACAACAGCAACATTATCTGTATAATCCATCTGTCCGTTTTGTCACGACAGTGCTCATTGGACACGACGGGCAATGCGCCAACAGCTGATACAATTTATTTAATATTTTCAAGGGAATGTTCGCCCGAACATTCGCCCAAATGTTCAGTGGGTGTTCGCGAGAAGTGTGGGAGCTTCAAACAGGGCGAACGTTCAGTGAACGTTAGGCCGAATGTTCTGGAGAATGTTCGGCCGAATGTTCAGGCCTGTTCGTGAGCAGTGTTGGACCGCCTTAAGTTACTTTTGGAAATCGAATCCTAATACTAATAATGGCCATCCCCAACAAGCTTCATATATTTAGAGCTCTCACGCACATGTTAATCTCCAAGAAAAAGTGAAGCCTAAATGGCCTACATAGGGTTTTCCTGAATTAATAAACAAACCGTATACAATACAAATCCCACCGTGTCCATGGTAACCAATTCTACCCCACCATCTCCTTTGTAAAACCCCTTTCTTTGAACATATTTGTTATGCAGAGGGGAAAATCGCAGAGCCCGTGTAAGCTTCACTTTTTTACTCCAGCCGAGAAATCGTAGTTTGTTTACTTTAAGTTCGTTGACCATCCCCAACGAGGTTAATACTAGAGGTCTCGTGTCGTGTAAAAAGTGCAGCCTACATGATTGACCACCATTTCCCCCTCTGTCCCATCTGCTCCCACGGCAATCAACATGGTAACCAATAAAATCCTCTCTTCACAAGTTATGTTTCTCAGCTGACAAACAGCAACTTGTGAAGAGAGGATTTGATTGGCCATCCGAGGAAATGGTGGTCAGCATGTTGGCTTCCCTTGTTTACCTTAATCGAGACCTCTATATGTATTAACCTCTATGGCCGCCCCCAGATGATATTCCATCGTCAGCTGTTCACTTCGCTGTCCCACCGTGGTACCACAGCTGGTAGGGGCTGCTCCCCCAGGCCTCGCGGGAACACCTAGTCTGCCGAGCCCTTCTACCGCTATCTGACCACTGTGTGCTTCAGTGCTGCCATAATTTATTATTACTTTTCATATTTTATGTAAGCTATAATATGTAAACATAAAACAACGAGTCGTTTATATATAAACCTATTTAAAATATGATAATTACTGTTTACATTAGGAGTGTCTTTAGCGTGTAATTGTGTTTTCAACTGTAATAGGAATTAAATATGACAGAAAGTTATCTATATTGAATACAGAGTTTGTAACATTTGCTACTGCAGTCCCTAAAATGTTTGCAATTCCTCTTACAGTTTGATCTTTTATAAATACAGTATTTGAAATATATGTTTTACGGATATCATTATATGATAGTGCATTGTAAATAAATGGTTCTTGTTTAATGGCAACTGGTTAAATGGGTTGAGTATCTAAGTGTTAGGTTTTTACCCTCTATTAAAGTATAGTTTTAATAAAATAATATTTTTATTGATGTTTTGGTGTTTTTTATGACTTGTTGAATTTTTCTAATGGTTGCGAACATCTAATTCTTATTGTTGTGTTACGTATTTTTCACATTACTTCTTAGCTAGCAGTACAAAGAGAATATTTGACTATTTACAAAGTAAATATTTGAAAAAAATAATCCATCACAAACAGCTGTTTTCGCTGATTGTAAATCATTAATGTAGGAAAGATTTATGTTAAATTTACTTCATCAAGAATGGTTTAAATATAAAGTTGGTCAATTATTATCTTGTAATAGCTATTCATTTATATTCTAATACGTTTTCTAAGTAAACAATTGTTATACATAACATCTCACGTAAACGATTTGACATGCACCAATTTAAAATTACATTAAAATACCCCCGTAGCAGCAAACCTGCGTACTCAGCGAATTTCCAATGCATATATATGTATCTTAATACCACATAAAGCCACATACCAAGTTTCATCAATATACATTCATAAATAAACTATTTGTGACATTTTAATTATTCTCCATAAGAATAACATGGCGGCTGAGTATGCAGGTTTGCTGAAGGAAGGAAAACAAAAAATGGGGTTTTATACAAATATCAATATAACTCATTTAGGTAAAGCCACATACCAAATTTCATTAATTTATTTTCATAATTAAGGGAGATAACACGTTACTTATTCTCCATAAGAATAACATGGGGCTGAGTACGCAGGTTTGCTGCTACGGGAGCCTTTGGCAAAAAGTTGTTTTTTTGAGCAAATATCAATGGTCCACAACCAGATAAAGCCGTATACCAAATTTTGTCAGTATACGTTCATAAATAAGCGAGATATAAAATGTTTCTTTTCCTCCATAAGAATAACATTAGACAACGTACTGTGTTTAGCACTTTCAATATCTCGGTAACCAATTGACGTAGAGAAATGATCAAAATACCAAATTGTGTGTTTTTTTAAGCTGAATCCAATGGTAAAAACTAAAATTTGACTATTTCCAAAATTATATGTAAAAAATTCAAAAAACCCATTTTTGGGGTACAAACCCCCCCCAAAATACCCCTTCGGATAAAGCGATCTGGCTGGTTTTCGAACTTAAAGTCATAAATTCTGCTTTACACGTTTATACCAAATTTCATCAAAATCGGATAATTTTTACGAGAGTTATCGTGCTCACGGACACACACACACACACATATATATATATATATATATAGTTTCGAACGAATGGTGTTTTTGGGGTCTGGGGACCTCAAAACGAAAAATTATCATGGTCCCGGGCCTAGGTCTTACCATGCCGACTACGGTAATAGCTTCTTCCCTATAGGGGAAATTCGCTAAAAAGACCTGCTCATGATCACAATATTATTATAAACGTATCCTTAAACTATGTAGAATAATTTGGGATTTTACTACTCGTCTACAAAGAAAAGAGTATAACAAATTATAAGTAATATACACGTGTTGCTCAGTACCGACCATGTTGTGCGTCTGCAGTTGCGACGAAGAAACCTCTATAATGTACTAGGTGACGATAAAGTCAAAGTGCACCGCGCCATGACATCTATTACCTAATTCTACCTGGCTGGAGCACTAGTTTCAAATGGTCTTGCTATGTAAACAATACCACACCAATTAGTTGAAATTATTTACATGTGTTTAACTACAATTATTCTTTGTATTACTTAAGTCTTTCTTCAAATACTACTCATTAACATTTAAATTTTAAATTATGATGTGGGTTATATATAAAAAACCTCAATACATATAAATAAATATGTTAAAGTTATTTAGAGGAATACATAGTGCCAGTCAATCTAATTGCACTGGGATTTTTTAAAATATGTTCATATATATATTTACTATCTGCTGAAAAAAATATTTATCTGTTATACTAGATGTTACAAAATGTGCATATAAAGTTACTTATTAACTATGTATTCTTTAGAAAATTAATTTTTAACAAAGTCCTCCTGTGTTGTTTGTATTATATGTAGGGGTCTATGTATACTATATACCCACTGTCCATATGACTTCCGGAACAGTGAAGATGTAGGGGTCTATGTATACTATATACCCACTGTCCATATGACTTCCGGAACAGTGAAGATGTAGGGGTCTATGTATACTATATACCCATTGTCCATAAGACTTCTGGAACAGTGAAGATGTAGGGGTCTATGTATACTATATACCCATTGTCCATAAGACTTCTGGAACAGTGAAGATGTAGGGGTCTATGTATACTATATACCCATTGTCCATAAGACTTCTGGAACAGTGAAGATGTAGGGGTCTATGTATACTATATACCCACTGTCCATATGACTTCCGGAACAGTGAAGATGTAGGGGTCTATGTATACTATATACCCACTGTCCATATGACTTCCGGAACAGTGAAGATATAGGGGTCTATGTATACTATATACCCACTGTCCATATGACTTCCGGAACAGTGAAGATATAGGGGTCTATGTATACTATATACCCACTGTCCATATGACTTCCGGAACAGTGAATATGTAGGGGTCTATGTATACTATATAACCACTGTCCATATGACTTCCGGAACAGTGAAGATGTAGGGGTCTATGTATACTATATACCCACTGTCCATATGACTTCCGGAACAGTGAAGATGTAGGGGTCTATGTATACTATATACCCACTGTCCATAAGACTTCCGGAACAGTGAAGATGTAGGGGTCTATGTATACTATATACCCACTGTCCATAAGACTTCCGGAACAGTGAAGATGTAGGGGTCTATGTATACTATATACCCACTGTCCATAAGACTTCTGGAACAGTGAAGATGTAGGGGTCTATGTATACTATATACCCACTGTCCATAAGACTTCCGGAACAGTGAAGATGTAGGGGTCTATGTATACTATATACCCACTGTCCATAAGACTTCCGGAACAGTGAAGATGTAGGGGTCTATGTATACTATATACCCACTGTCCATATGACTTCCGGAACAGTGAAGATGTAGGGGTCTATGTATACTATATACCCACTGTCCATATGACTTCCGGAACAGTGAAGATGTAGGGGTCTATGTATACTATATACCCACTGTCCATATGACTTCCGGAACAGTGAAGATGTAGGGGTCTATGTATACTATATACCCATTGTCCATAAGACTTCCGGAACAGTGAAGATGTAGGGGTCTATGTATACTATATACCCACTGTCCATATGACTTCCGGAACAGTGAAGAGCGGATTTCCATTGTATAATTTAGAAACACTTCAATGACAATCCAGATAAGAGTTGTTATAACTGTGCAATATCCAGAAAAGTGCCGCCTTCATCAAATCTCTCGCAATTATAGACAATCCCTTAGCTGTCCTATAACGATTCATTATACATTTTGATAAGGCCATTGATTCATTTGAAATAAAATTATTTTATTTTCCTCTGTATTACTGACGCCTTCAAACCAATAATATCATCTGTTATTAAGTAGAATTAACTTTCAAGACAATGTTAGATAGTTGTTGAACGTTGTTTTGGTTAACATAGGATTCTCCAATCTCCGTATGACAATGTTTCCGGAATTTTTGCGAATAGATTAGGAATAATAGGAATAAACTGATAAGATAAGAAAGTAGAAAGTCCTTCAAAGTCGACTGGTAGGCAAAGAAAAGGAGCGACACTTTAGTTATAGATACAATTAATCGACGTTGCTAAAATACATAACAAACTATTTGCTTTATCTCAGTTTATGAATGTAGAAATTCGACGCATTCATTCTCAGATTAAATTGGTAGAAAGACTAAATAATATCTCTACAAATTGTATTATACAGTATTTTTATCCCTGTAATAGACAACTAACATGAATTATTTGGGTTAAAATTTGATCAAAATAAACGCAGATTACAAGACAACCGAAACAGCTAATCCATCAAAGAGGAACGGTGATTGATTCTGGTGGAGAATAAGGTATTGTTCAATTTTCCATCAATGAGGGATCATTATATTGTATTTGGTCTTATCACGATACTAATTAACCTATTGACATATGTACTATGTTTAAATAACAATATTCTTTTTTTGTATTTTCCATCAGCTCTGATCGTAATGATTAGCGATTATTTAATTGATAACGAAGAGTTTTTCTGTGCTTTAAACACCACAGGAATTTTGTTAAATGTGCACAAAATATGATTTTAGCCACAACATAGATGGGTACAAATAAAAAGATCTGAAATAGACCCGCCGAGATCAGAAACAAGCCTCGCTCGTCTTCGTGCTGGGGAATACTGCGTGTAGAACGTGTGGACTTACAACAAACTCACCACCGACAATCACCAAGTAGAATGTCAACCGAAGAAAGCTGCTCCAACAACAAACTAGAATAATGTCAGTTAATATTTGTGTTGTAAATTGTTTATTGTGATCCTAATGTCGAGTACGGTCGATTTGATTAAACTTTTGAATATTTAACTTAAAATATTATTCTAATACTACTATTGATTATTCTAATACTAGTATTGATTGGACCCTTAACATGAAGCAGAGACTCTACACTATAATAACACTTAAAATGTAGGTACATAATTCAGCTTAAGATAGGCATATTACAGAATTGCATCAGTATATATTCTTTTTGTATTAACTATTCATTTTGTATGAATTTAAAAAACTGTAATATTTATGAAAAACTAGTAAGAATCAAATACCCCCGTTGCAGCAAACCTGCATACTCAGCGAATTTCCAAAGCACATATGTCTCAATAAGACTTAAGCCACTTATCAAGATTCCCAAAAAATATACTCACAAATAAGCATTATATAAAATAATAATTATTCTCCTTATGAATAAGATTGGGTATGAGTACACAGGTTTGCTGCACCAAGGATCGTAAAATAATGGGTTTTTATGCAACAATCAATACAACTCAACTAAGTGAAGTCACATCCCAAGTTTCATCCATATACATTCATAAATAAGCGGTATATAAGAGTTTAATTATTCTCCATAAGAATAAAAATGGGGATGAGTACGCAGGTTTGCTGCTACAAGGAACGCAAAATAATGGGTTTTTATGCAAATATAAATAGAACTCAACTAAGTGAAGCGATATACCAAGTTTTATTAATTTATGTTCATACTTAAGGGAGATATGATATTTTCCTTTTTCTCCATAAGAATAACATGGGGACTGAGTATGCAGATTTGCTGCTACGAGAATCATCGGTAAAATTTTGTGTTTTTGTGCTAATTACAATAGACCACAAT
The DNA here is from genome assembly GCA_963675035.1 of Allygus modestus. NCBI lineage: Eukaryota > Metazoa > Arthropoda > Insecta > Hemiptera > Cicadellidae > Allygus > Allygus modestus. Next base: position 141,783,878 of record OY776111.1, read on the forward strand.
CAGACGAAGCCATATACCAAGTTTCGTTAGTATGTTCGTTAGTATGTTCATAAGTACGCGAGATATACAATTTTTCTTTTTCTCCTTAAGAATAACATTGGACAACGTACTGTGTTTAGCACTTTCAATATCTCGGTAACCAATTTACGTAGAGGAATGATCAAAATACCAATGTGTGTTTTTTAAGCTGAATCCAATGTAAAATCTAAAATTTGACTATTTCAAAAATTATATGTAACAAATTCAAAAAATAATTTTTGGGGTACAAAACCCCCCCCAAAATACCCCTTCGGATGGAGTGATCTGGCTGGTTTTCGAACTTAAAGTCATAAATGTTGCTTTACAGGTTTATACTAAGTTTAATCAAAATCGGATCATTTTTACGAGAGTTATCGTGCTCACGGACATATACATGTTCATACAGTTTCGAACGAATGGTGTTTTTGGGGTCTGGGGACCTCAAAATGAAAGGTTATCTTGGTCCCGGGCCTAGGTCTTACCATGCCAACTACGGTAATGGCTTCTTCCCTAGGGGAAATTTGCTAAAATCAAAAACGAATTTAAACTTACATTTTCTGCTGGTTTCATAACGAATATCATTTTTCTATGTTAATCACGTTATAAAATACGGAAAATGCTCATAATGTTTATAATTTAGTGCATCATCACATAAACACATAACATAAGAAATGGTGATTTAATTTATATAAGAAAGTTAATAATCTGACATATTTTGTCCATTAAAACAAAATACAAATGACTGATTGCTTTCTAATGCTTGATGCGGCGCGACCTCAACAAGGCAAATTCGTTATTAAATACTACTTTTGTGATTTTATTCGTTCCTCAGTTCAGATTTATTTATAAAATGCGTATTAAACAAATAAGTTCATAGTCACAGCTTTCATGGTTTCAACTATCCGTCCTTTATATTTATAAAGAGATGACATTAGTACCAAGAATATTATACATTTACAGTCATTCATAACGGTTAGAATGCGTCTATGTTAGTAAACTATCTGCTGGAAATCATATTCAATATCATGTACGTCATGAATTGGTAATATTCAGAATGTAATTTACAAGAGGCAGGTCGCTTTAAAAAAACTATATATAACAAATACTTTATCATAATCCTTTTCTAGTACATGTAGAGCTTTATGTAGAGTTTTATGCTTTCCTCCTATGTACAATCTTGTGTTCATAAGTCAGTTCAATTAGCTTTACATGCCTCCCTAAATAATAGGACACCTAACCACTTGATAAATAAAAAAAAATCGAAGTAAACTAGAAATATATTTTTACTTCCCCCCACGCAAATATAATATGGAGGAAGAAAGTTTCATCAAAATGTCACGTCAAAATGTCAAAGTTAAAGTTGTTAGTAAATATGCTTTAAGATACCCAAAAACGAATTTTTCGGGGTAACAGAGTCCGTCCTTCTATCTGTCCGATTTTGTTCATATTTTATAATCACGCCAAAGTTCCAAATTTAATATAATTTAGTGTTTAGGTACAAATCTACTATATCTCCAGACGTGTTAATATATTTGATTTTTTATTGAAAGGTTAACTCCCGAGCACAACTAGACACCCAATAAATCTCAGTTTCTCATGATTGGCCCTTAAGATTTTAATACAAATATGTGATTTTTAGCGTTTTGCGTCATTAACAAAATGTATGTATGGGAAAGTTCGTGGTCAGAACTTACGTAAACGCGGTTTCAGATGTTGCCCAAACATAATAAAATACAACATAGTAAAACAGTATAACATAGTAAAATGCAACTAACACTAAAATATAGTGAAAAGAACTGACAATTTATTATCTTAAATTATTATTCTACCGCAGTTTGTATGGGGATTTTTACTTTCTCCCCTTATACATGGTATATGGAGAAAGTATTGTTTTCGTAAAAATTTTCGAATTTGAGTTGTTAGTGGAAATATTCGTTTTGGTGCTCCCTGAACCCAAAAAAGTGGTTTTTACGTGATGTCTGTCTGTGTGTGTGTGTGTGTGTGTCCGTGTGTGTGTGTGTGTGTCTGTGTGGATGTGTACAGAGCTAGAGCCTTAACCAATCGGCCAATTTTTATGAAATTTGGCATGTAGGTACTAATCCACGATATCTCCAGGCATTTTTTTCATTTTTTTGAATTTTTGATTTTTAAGGGTAATTTTCCCCCCAAAACCTCCAAAAAACATGAAAAATCCAAATTTCTCAAAAACGGCTCTAACGATTTTGATTACACTTTAGTCGTTTGTAGAACTTTAGTTTTCCAACAAAATGGCACCACCCGCATTCCTGTAAAAATTCGGGTTCAGAAATTACAGGTCTTAAGACATAAAAAATTCTGTTTTTTGGATTTTTCATAAAAAGACATAAATATAAAAAAATATTACTATTCACCATTAAAAAGAGCTCAAAAAACTAAATAATTTAGTATTTTGAATTACTATTCTACGATTGCTGGTTTCGGAGAAAATTGAAATTTTCATTTTGCGGTAAACGCAGTACGTTGTACCCATGTTATTCTTATGGGGAATACAAAAATTACTATTTCTCTCTTATTTACTGATCAATTTCATTCAAACTTGATATGCTTGTCAAGTTAGTATTGACCAACAGAGGAAATTCGAAATATGTTGCCCCTTAATAACCCTGGGGGGGGAATAGGGGGCATTTCCCCTCTTAAAAGCACGAGTGCAGCAATGGATTCTGTAGTGCCTCCAAAGCAGGGATTTGGGTGGATGTTTTTTAAAACAACTTGTTTACAAGATTTTCTGTACATTCGACCGTGCTCTATATTCTATATCTAGTGAATAAAAAGTAATTTATTCATTAAAGTTGGGCTAAAAGGGAGAAAGTATGTGTCAGTTTCCTGATACCGTTTATTTATATGTCTATTGGTGATAAGAAACGATATTCCGATCCAACCATTATTTTTCATTATCTATCATTTACTCAATATTTTCATTAAACCTTGGGATAGTTGAAAATATCCATAATGTGTTTCCACCAAACATGGAGTAATAAGGGGAGGACTCCTTTAAAACCTTTGTATATTAAGGAAATTATTAATGCCTCAAAGTAATAGATTTAAGTGAAACCTTGAGAATAAATAGTACAAGACTTACAGACTAATTGTATGTTAGCAACTTTGCAGGAGGTAAATATAGCAAAGATGTCAGGACGGCATATGAATCAAGACTACAGTTGTTGGTTAGAAGCATACATATATCTCGTTTACACTGTATATGTTTGTATTGATTACAATAAATTGTAAAGTGAAGAAAATATGTCAGCTTGCTGATCAAGTTTATTGTGTCGTATTTGGTTATCTTCAAGAAAAGCATTTGTTAAGAATTACTTACCTCACTCGATGCACGGCTTGTTGTGGATTAATTTATGAAGAAATTAAACATTGGATCATCACGATAGCCTTTTTTGGCAATGGGTTCTAAATCGATACAATTTACACTGGTATTTATTTATTGATCACCGCAAGGGCTGTCCGTTACTTTTGTCTAATTTTTAGTAGCATTCAAAGAGCTATATTAAAAACATTTTGAAAAGAAACGAGTTCGCACGCAGCACGCTGTCGTGAGGAAAGTGAATTTCCGCATTAAAACCTTGAAAAAATCGAATAAAGGGTTTAAAATAACACTGGTGACTTTTTTTGGGAAATTTAAAATCTTTATTTTTTGGCTGTTCTGATGCTTCTGGTTATACTTAAATTTACTATTAGGATGGCAATGTTGTACATTATAAGTTTAGAACGAGGTATAGTCAGGATAATAAGTTGATATATGGGTATTGGGGGTGATATAACGACATAAATATATGAGAAACAGCCTTTTCCAGTGTAAAATCCCCATAAGACAACGTACTGTGTTAAGACAATTAACATTTTCTTTAATAACTCGGTAATTATTTGTGATAGAATGACGAGAGAGGGCTTTCGCCTCACTAATCTCCATTTTCTTAAATTCATTAATTTTACATTTGGGTCTCTTCTGACTTTTTGGGAATAAAAACTCAAAATTTGAAGAATTTAAATCCCAAAAAAGGGGGTTAGAGTTGTCCGATTGTTTTTCCCAACGAACTTGTCCAACTGTTTATAAAAGGGAAGGTTCCTACAAAATTGCAAGTAAATCGGACAAAAACTGCGACCGCTAGAGTGCGAGCATATATATATATATATATATATATATATATATATATATGTATATATATATATATGTACACACACACACACACACACACACACACACACACACACACATATATATTCTTAAATATATATAAAGTTGTTAGAGACCCCCCAAAACGTGTTCAGGGGGTCACGTTAGGAACTTCTGTGGTGGTCCCGGGCTTAAGTTTCACCATGCGGGTCAGTTCACTTTTCCATAGGAGATTCACTATTAAGTCCCACAGCGTGACATGAAACTAGGATGGAGAAGAGCGGTTGAATTTGATGTATCTTTTAATCGCCTACAATTACTGTTCATCAGGTTGTATGTTTGCGGAATTAAATCAAGTTTGCGAAAGTTAATGAAGTTTATTGGATAGCAATATTCCTAGGCAAAATGGGACTAGCTCTGAGTGTTATCCAGATGTTCAAGGGTCAAGTAACTGCGGCCGACGAGCTTGGCATTACTGCCCACCCTGTACCGTGTACATGCTGTGACCGGTGTCCTGTGTTTGTACAAGTTATTCGCCTCGCCTACTGGCAAGATTAACCGAGGAAGCGGCGGTTATATGCTCATATAAACTTGACTTCAGCCCTCGCTTTACACTATGTATTCATGAACCACAATATAATGTCTGCGGTGGTGCTACCGTTTTCTTAATATCTCCGGGACGTTTTATTGCAAAAGTTAATTCTACAATTTAAAGGAAAAAGTATAATCTCAGGGGAAAATGAAATTATGGTATGTTAATAATCCATTTATCATATTGAATAATTAACAATATTACATGTCCTCAACCAGCTTTACTATGCCAGATTTGTTTCATTTATCAACTAGATTTTTAGTTATACCGATTATGTTAATGACAATAATAATTGTAAGAGTGGCCATAGGGTAATGCCATTAATAGAATATATTGATTACTAGCCTTAAGGAAATAGGTGTGTACAGTGAATTGGATATAAAATCAGTAAAAGATCATAGTAACACCAGGGATACCTACGTTATATGATGTACATGTAAAATAACCAATCAAGAACAAAAAGAACATAGAAAGTGTCATTTTTTATTTGTTAAATATATTTAAGTTAGACGAGGCGTGCACTGGTAAAATATGTTGAAAGATAAATAATATTCACTATACGTGCACGTACTTTCTTAGGCTATTCAGTAAATTAATCAGAACATTTACTAAAAGTTTATTTACACATAAGCTATTTATCCAAAAATATTTTGTTAAAAAGTCGAATAACAATAAACTTATACTTGAATTCATCAATACTATCCTTAGCAAATGTTATCTCAATTATCCTACAAAAAGTATATAAACATTTCTAGCTTAAAACTGAAATATTCATTTTCTACATAAACGCCTTATTTCCTTCTGTAATTGGTTTTTAAATCAGCAATATATCAGGCTTTAACAGGCAAGATTTCGGGTGTAGTTTTCAAATGTTATGAAGCAATAATAATTGAGTAAAGCACATCGCTCAGTAATAATGGAGCTCCAATTCTCTTCAAGATTGTTTCAAACCCTGTTGATTAAATTTAAGCCTATGTAAAAGATAGCTAAAAAACCCAAAGCTCCACTATCTTTGATCACAACCGTTGATCGATGTATTGGTAAAATTTAAAACTCAAAACGCATAATATATTTCAGTATAGTTCATTAAATCCACCCGTTTTCCTATTTCAGATTACAGAGCTTTGTAAAATTAAAATTTTCTTGAAGGCTCTCCTTCTAATTCATAATTATTTCTCTTCCTGCCAGATGTTTGTCGACGATTAACAATAGTGAGATTAGTGAAAAAGTTGGGAATTTATGGGAGCGACATAATTAACAACAACTTTTGGTTTTAGTGGCTTTATTGGTTATATTTAGCGTTATGACGCTCTTAGATATTTTGTCTTAGTATTGCACTTAAAAAGTAATAAAATCGTAAAAGTCGTACAGTGCGTGTACGCTCTTTTATCGTAATTAAACGGAATGCGCATTGCAGATAGATTTCATCAAATAATAATCTACAATAACCCTGGAGATATCCGGCCAATTTCCATGAAATAAAAAAGCTACGATAACAGTGGAGCTATATCCTTGGCCCAGTCTGCACCTGAAAAGACATTTATGTATTTATCTTTTTACAGTTTTTCAGTTTGTGGTTTTACTGTGCAAATTAGTTCAACACATGTCAGAATTTTTGGTTTATAATCAGCTGGTATGTATTGTAAAACTTTTGTAAAATAAGTTGAACAGAGATGGTTGACATTAAAAAAGGTTAAATTGGTGTTTCTATATCCACTTATAATTTGTTTCAACAGGGCCCTCTGCCGTCGGCCTCGCATATCAACTTATAATTAATTCATTAACTGCGTATACTTGTATTTGCTATTTATTTCATGACAATAGTACCTATATTATTATTGCAAGTATATTTTTTTACATTTTTAAATGGAATTTCGTTGCCCCTAAAGCCGCGGCCTATTCGGCCTATTTATAAAATGGGCGCTGATTAGGATGTTACGCTACTAGGCTCTCTTAACTATAGGCTAAATTTACTTAAAACGTGTTAAATGTCACATCCCACAGAAACTATAATCGTATGACGTATTTTACCTGTCTGTCTTAATCCAAAAATAGGTACTGAGGTCGGTTTTAATTACATACAGTCATTTTCCAATATAGTATAAATATATATAGACCATATTCACCATGGACTATACATATATGCTAAACAAGAGGATGGAGTTGAGCTGTGTAAACAAGTAGTAATTGATTTTATATGCGCAAATCTAGTTTAGATCGAATACCAGAATAGTATTACAAATATTTTAATTTAAAGATCTTTAGAAATGAATTTTAAGTATTTTCCTAGATAGTTTAAATATATCTACTGGCCTAAAAAGTAATGAATCACTTGCATACATTGTTTTAAAAGTATTCTTCTTACCATATCATTTACCTATCTAAGTCCCTTTATTTACAGTTAATTTATTTTTTCAGTTTTTTGTCCAAATAAAATTATATATGATGAAGGCTTAAGCCAAAAATTTGAGTTTTATTGTAATAAAAAAGAATGTGTATCAAGAGTGTTTTAAATAATTATTACTTTAAATGTAATCATTCAACAATTTGCCACGTGCTGGGGAACCTGCCTTTTAATTCCTCAATTTGTAATCGATTAAACTCATTTTTCGAGTTAAAAAAATACCCGCAGCGTAAAATATATGTCAGACCTCAACCATATTTCTAAATATTATACTATACTAACTATATCATCTGGTTATATAAGCTATATTTTATATGTAAAGCTATATATATTATTTTAAAACAGAAACAGGCAGACATACGGAGGAATAAGCGAAATTAAATAGGGTAAAGTGATAAATATTATAAAATATATATTTTACGTTGTTACATTTATCAAGGGGGGGTGTAATAGAAGAGTGTTCAAGTAATATTTTAATTATTCCCTGAGAACCAGCCAACAGCAGCCGACAGGAAACATTCAATAAACTCATATGGACCGGACTGCCAGTTTAATTATGTAACTTATTTGTGTGAACTCAAATTTACTACTGTATGTTTTCTTAAAATATAAGTACACGTTATTTTATATTGTATCCAAATCGTCAGGGCAGGCAATGTCTAGATTAATATCGCTTTATGTTTTTGATTATCACTAACCAACTCAGAACTAATTACCGAAGAGGTCTTAATGTTTTAATTTTATAATTGAAATAGTTTGTACAATTGTAATGTTGTAATGTTCAAGTACGACTATACAAGGAGCCTGTAAAATACGTTCCAAAAATTTGGCATGATGTTTTCTGGACACAATAAGTAAAAAGATTACCTTAGGACCTTGGTCCTAAGTGCTTCGTCTGATGAATGTTTTAACATGTGTTTTTAAGTAGATACATATGTTAGGATTCCCTTGAGACTTTGACTTGTAGCTTGTCTTATTAATCTTGAAAGATAATTTGGCACTGAATTTTAAGTTTTTAGCTTTCATCGTTTTAAAATTACGGCCATTTTAAATTTTCATAGGTGAAGTATCTTCTATATCTATAATACGTTAAGGCGATCTTTGTAAACAGAACTCCTCCGTTGTTCCTGGATCGATTTCGATGATTAAGGTGTAAACAAATGGTCCAGATTCGAAGTTGTGCAAAGTGGTCTTCAATTTCCAATACTGTTTTGCTGAAGGGCATAGACCACTACCAAAGTTAAATTGTTCCTATAAATATAACATGGAGAGTCGTTCGAATTTAGTTGCATTCTAAAATAGGTGATTATACATTAAAACATAGGTAAACAGTAAGAACAGCTGATAACTGATATAAACAATAAAAGTTTGTTTTGATCGATCTAGAGCAACAGATCCACTAGTTACTTTTTATTCACATAAATACTTAAAAATAATGCAATGTTTATACAATTTGACAAACAATTATTTTTATCACTAAAAAGTAGGCCTATATAATGCAACCAATGAGAAAGGTTGTGTGTAGATGACTCTCTTTGACAAGACGCTATACTCTACGTGACCCCACTGTCAAAGGCATCAGAAAACTTGATACTCTAGTAGGTATCATACATATATTTGATGAATTTATGCCAGTGAGATGGCATCATAATATTAAAATGATAAGGTAAATCGTGTGCGGAGGCTGACGGCGAAATGATTAAGAGTTAATCAATGCAACGAGAATAACTCGTAAGTTGTTGAAGGATATTTAACAATTTAGGTAATGTACGACATACTTGACGTTTAACAAGAACATGATTAATCTATAAAATGTGAGATTCTATCCAAATAAAATGTTATGGTTTATTTATCATACCAAAACATTTACACCCGATATAGATTGTCGACGTAGGCCGGAATTATTCAAGTTGTCACGCTCTATAACACGTTAAAGGTTTTGATCAGATTTCAGGTAAACAATGAATTTAAATATTAATATAGTCGCAAATGAACTGTTGATTGAATCCGGTTTGAAATAAATTAATGCTGATAATTCAACATCAATATTTGTTAGATCATTTTTTAAAGTTGATTTTTAAATGGGTATTTATTACATTTTATGGAATGAATGATAGAATGCAAAAACAAGGAACACAAAAAATACACGATGGTACACAAAACCAACCTCAAATTTAGATGATACAGATAAAACAGAAAAATAATATTATAAAGAAGAGGTGGTTTCTGTCTGTCTGCGTGTTTGCGTGTGTGTGTTTGCGTGTGTGTGTGTGTGTGTGTGTGTGTGTGTGTGTGTGTGTGTGTGTGTGTGTGTGTGTGTGTGTGTGTGTGTGTGTGTGTGTGTGTGTGTGTGTGTGTGTGTGTGTGTGTGTGTGTGTGTCTGATGTTCCGGGTGATGTGGGGATGTCCTCTAGGTGGGCAACCGCATCATAAACATACATTAGCTGATTAATTGCAGTGATGAGCCAGTTCTCAGATGAGGAGGTTCGCTCGTACTTCCGCGTTCCGCTGTGGAGTAATTTATTTTCGCCGGATTCGGACAACGTGTTCATGTCAAGTTTAGCGTTCAGTTTGCGGGGTTTTTATTTAGTTATTATGGAAATTAAGCTAAATATTTAATATATATTTCGGAAATGGCTGAAAGTGGTGTTATACGAGTAGATGACTTTTTCTTCCAAAAATTTGCTGAAGTATTTTAATTCATAATGACGGCAAATTTTATAGCATATTTGTGAAAAATACAATTTTTCAATCAGTTTGGGTTTAGAGGTGATTTAAATGTTGAACATTTTCTAAACTATTTTATGACTAAATTAAATGATTGAATTACAACAGAAAAATAATTGTTTGTGATTAAACTAACACAAAACTGTGTCTCAAATTTCTAACACAGTAAAATACAAATATTGAGGCTTGAATAACGAATAAATTTTGATAAAGTATAGCTAAAATTGCAGATACCCCAGAGAATATATATTAAAATGTGTTATTCTAATTTTAGATTACATTAAGTAAAATTGACAATTTCGTGGAGTATTATTTGACTTATAATACTTTATCAAATGAATTCGGTTGATATTTTGAGCCAATGAACCCAGTCTAGTAAGAATACCCACTAAACTGGGTATTGCATTGGATATTTCCCAATGTCGTAAATAAATAAAACTCTCGCAACTTACAATAATGAGAACTTAACCTTACTTTATTGGTTTCATACTTTTCAATCGTTATATTCCGGGAACCGTTCTGGATCAAAGAATCTATTTTGCTTCAGCCGGAACTGTCAATCAAATAATACGTGATTGGATTCTGCTGTCAAAGCAAGAACTGCGTCATAGCCGAACACTTAATAAAAGCCGAACACTGGTAATTGGCCGTGCGTCAGGCCTAATGGACGCTGAAAGCGGCTCGGCGCGATGAGCCCATAGGTGCTCAACAACGGTGTCTAGCCGGATATAGTGAATAATATTATTTATATCATTGTCGTTTAGTCAGTTCTTGTGGCTATCCTCTCCAGGTACACATTGAAATAAAAAGTATCCTCAATAGATGCAGTGATTTCGTCATTCCCTAATATCACAGCTAAAGAAACTAAATACTTACTACAAGTTAATTTAATTGTGTTTACTAGTTAGGTATTACTATGTTAAAAACCAGAGAGTTAGGTATAATTTTCGGTAGAAATATATGTTTGGTTTATTGCATCAAAATATAAACAGTATATTGTATTTCGTACATACAAAATAAAATCGTTCACTCATAAGAATTATTTGAATCGACTACTTCGGAAGACTATTGTATAAACTCTCATATAAAATAATTATTTTCTGTCTGTCTGTCTGTGTGTTTGTGTCTGTGTGTCTGATGTTCCGGGTAAACGCAAAAACTACTGAACCGACTGGGCTGAAACTTTACACAAAGGTAGATCTTGAACCCATGCAACAAATAGGCCTATTCACTTCCTTAAAATCCCCTCGCGCTACGCCCCGTGAACGTCCTAAGTTTCAATGTTTATATTTCAGAAGAAAGTAAACATTCAAAAACTGTAATGCGAACAGCTATGGATAAATCCATTTGACAGCTTAAAGAGCAGATGGAAGAACAGGTGTTTCAAGATCTCAACCTTTCTATCCCGTGCGAAGAACGGGTACATTGTACTAGTTTGTTATATAAGAGTCAGTAAATATAAAACCGTACTAATAAAAATTACAACTGTTGTTTAAGTTATTGTAAATGCACTAAATTAATATTTAAACAAAATTATATACGTAGATTGTATTTATTCTTACCCTAATATAAAACAAGGACGGATAAATTAAATAAAAATAATTTCACTCTTAACACTATTTGACTAATTAAATGTTGTATTTTTACACATGTAGCACGATTAATTTTTAATTTAAGTAGATTTTATACCAAATAGTTTAATTTCAAAATTTGTAGTAATACTCAAGAAGTTAAAATTGTTATATTTCAGTTTAAGTATAAAACACAACAAGCAACGTTAAAGATTAGTTCAGTAGGCAAGACAGTTTATGCGTTCTATTCTGCGTATGTTAAATTAAATGACATTTTAAAAATATTTTGTGAACTTCAAACACCGAGTAAAATATGGAAATCAAATCAAGAAATGCTGAGTAAAACAAACGTTGTTTTACAAAGATTTTTTAACTGATACAACAAGACAACAAGGCAAGAAGCATCTAACGTCCCTACCCCGTGGGACATAAAATGAAGAGTTAACCGTCAAAATTATCCAGAATCATCTACAGTACAAATATATTACTTTATGTTAACAATTCTAACTAAATCGTATTTGTTTTGAGTTAAAGTATAATGCAATAATCTTAATAGTCAATAGTCAATACGAGAAATTGTAAATACATGTATATTGAAATAAAACACATATATAACACTAAGCTTATCGCCGTTGAAGGCTTCGCCCCCAAACCTCCTTTTGGAGTTCGCTTCGCTCACTTGCACTCCTCAGTTAACACAAGTTTAAATCAAACTCTTTGTAGTCCGTTAACCAAAGAAAAACTACACAACAATGACTTGGTGAGCACATTATAGCCTACACAGGCGCAGGTGGTCCAATATCGGTTTGATATCGAAACATTTTACTAATTGGCTCCTTGTTCGTTTTATCGAATGAACTCCCGACTGCGAAAGTTGTTTCGAGGTGTGTACATGCAAAAAGTGCTCACTCAATTCAAAGTCAATCAGATATAAGTTAAATAAAAAGTTGTGGTTACAATGTTAAATTGGAGTTCTACTAATGGATTTTCGTGTAAATAAAAAGAAACAAATTATGCTTCAGTTCATGACAAAATTATAGTAACCTAACCTAACCTAACTCCGCAGAGCGCTGTATGGTGGCTGTTCGTTGTGCAATGTAATAAAATATACCCCCATCACAGCAAACCTGCAGACTCAGCAAATTTCTAATGAATATATAATGTAACACATTAAAACACTTAAGAGTCTTCATCACCGGAAGTTGCTCGACGCCATTTTGGAGTTTTGTTCCATAAGGCCAATGTTAACTTTGTGCCTCCATTACACCTCACCTGATCATCACAAACAATTAATTTTGGTGTAAAATTAAAGGTTTCGTCGTCCTCTAGGGAAATACAATAGTAGAATTTGGATTTTGTGACAAATTAAGGAGAACATGTACAGTGTTTCAGTTCAAAATTAAACTACTTATTATGAATCTATGATACCCAAATTAAGGAATTCGACATTGTATTTCCCTAGACGACGATGAAACCTTTTATTTGACACCAAAATGAATTGTTTCTGACGATCAGGTGAGGTGTAATGGAAGCACAAAGTTAACATTGGCCTTATGGAACAAAAATCCAAGATGGCGTCTAGCAACTTCCGGTGATGAAGACTCTTAACAGAATTCATAAGAAATATATTCACAAACAAGCGATATTTAAAATATTAATTATTCTGTAAAATAATAACATTGGGGAGCAGTACGCAGGTTTGATGGAACAAGGAACACAGAATAATGGGTAGTTATGCAAATATCAATAGAACTCATTTTATTGAAGTCACCAAGTTTCATCCATATACATTCATAAGTAAGCGATATATAACATTTTTATTAATTTCCAAAAGAATAACATGGGGGACCAAGTACCTAGATTTGCTGCTACGGAAACCATAGGCGAAAATGTTTTTTTACAAACAACAATAAACCACAATCAGATGAAGCCACATACCAAATTTCATCAGTTTATGTTCTTAAATAAGCGAGATATGAAATTTTTCTTTTTCTCCATAAGAATAACATTAGAAAACGTACTGTGTTTAGCACCTTCAATATCTCAGTAACCAATTGATGTAGAGCAATGGTCAAAATACCAAATGGTTTGTTTTTATGCTGAATTCAATGGTAAAAATTAAAATTTGATTTAAATAAAATTACATGTGGAAACCCAAAAAAGTTTAGAGTACAAAATCCCCCAAAACCCCCTTTCGGATGGTGCAATTCGTCTGGTTTTCGAACTCGTTCAAATAAATGGTACATTACACATTTTTACTAAATTACATTAGGATCGGATCTTTTTTACGAGAGTTATCGTGCTTACGGACACACACACACACACACACACACACACACACACATTTTATATATATATATATATATATATATAAATACAAATTTGAACAAATGGTGTTTTTGGCATCTGGGGACCTCGAAATGAAAAGTTATCATGGTCTCGGGCTTAAGTCTTACCATGAGACCTACGGTAATAGCTTCTTCCCTATAAAGGAAATTCGCTAAAATGGATTTGAAAATAAAATCAAGTCAAATTAAATAGAAATTGCAGACATCAAAAAGTAAACATCAAAAGTAAGATTCGAACCCGAGACCGCATTATCGTGAATCTGACAACATTAGACAACATTACATTTAGCCCCGTGGGCTAATGGGCTAAATTCATTCGACAAAACAAACAATCGTTTGATGTCATTTTCCGATATCGTAACAAACGATATTCGCGATATTTAACCTCCTGTGTAGGCGATAATGTGCTCACAGTGTTTTGTAATAGCTGATTTAGATAAATCTCATTGTGAGAAAATTATCGCCTACATGGGAGGTTTATTTAATCAGCTGATGCAAACATGAGGTATTGGCCAAAGATAGTGTGCTTTCATAAAACACCTTTCCAAAACTTTGTACACATTTAAATGGGCCAAAACACCAAAATTACTCCTTCTCTGATGAACAGCGGCTAAAAGGATGATCGGATCTTAAATTTGACTGAAAATCGTTAGTTCGCAATTAAATGTTGTACAACTTTTGAATTTAACATTTTTGCCATCTCTTACCGTTTCCGTACAAAACGCGCTCAAAGTGGACAAATTGAAAAAAGTGAAATTTTTCCCGCCCAAAAAGTGCCTTAAAAACCCAAAAATGTCAACTCTTGGCAATTTATCCGAGGGTTTCTCATCAAGAGCTTTAATTAAAGTATAGGGTCGAGGGGGGTTTGATTACAGGAAGTGCCTCATAGTTTATGTCAGTGAATGAGTGAGTGAGTGAACCCGTCTAGTCCGTAGATTCACAATATGATTGGATAAAGTTTTACCATTTTGTATATGTGATTCCATGTTAGTTTTACGATGTTGAGCTATATAAACAATAGATTCATTATATAAAGATGTAGAGCAACGTTAATTAATCGGTGTCATCGTACATTTAAGACGGTAAAGCATCGGAAAGCGGGGTTTTCAGCAAGAGTTTCCTGAAGATGGCGGATTTCGGAAATCACGGTACATATAGTCGGCGAGAGGAAAGAAGACCCCTGAAATCTGGCCAACACAGAAATTTCAGGTGCTTCCATATGGTCACTACGCTAGCGCTTCATGCGGCGTTCATTGTTACCATTTGGTAAGCGCCTTGCCGTAAAACTATGATACCGCACAAACACACAAGCTGTTTAGCCAACATTCCTACCTCTCGCCGACATTAACCATGTGAATGTGAAACGGGATCAACTTTAGAGTGAGCTAGATTGCGACGGTAATAATAAAGCTAAGAAGTGTAAATAACTTGAAAGATAAAATAATAAAGTAGATAAAGAATAGATAATTTACGTAAACATTAACTGATCTCAAAGAGTTCTATGTAAGATGTTTTCATTTATCGTCTTAAAACGAAGATCGAGTTCGTACGCAGCACGCTGTCGTAAGGAAAGTGAATTTCCAGATTAACACCTTTAAAAAATAAAGGGTTTAAACCAACACTGGTAACATTTTCATGAAAATTTAAAAATGTTATTTTTTTGGCTGTTCTGATGATGCTCCTGGTTATATTTAAATTCATTAATAGGATGGCAATTTTATACATTATAAGGTTAGGAGGAAGTATAGTCAGGATACCAAGTTGGTATTGGGGTTGATAAAACTACATCAAGGTATAAAAAACAGCCTTTTTCAGTGTAAAATCCTCATAAGACAACGTAATGTGTTTAGGCAATTACAATTTTCTTTAATAACTCGGTAAATACTTGTGCTAGAATGAAAAGAGTGCTTAACATTTTTGGATTTTCATGTTTAATTATTTAATGTAATTTTGCATTCGAGGCTTTGAGTTGAGTTTGCATATACTACTATTTAACACGATAAATTGGTGTTTTTATTATACTACTTACTATATTACTATTGTATATTATTGCTTCCTATTATCGGAGTGGTGATGTGAGTGTCTCGTTTCCTTTATAGTCTCAATTAGAACTTGGTTCAAACAATGGGTGATGTAATATTCCTGTGAAAGTGGATCGGTTTAGACTGACCTGGTAAATTGAAATCTTTACTTACCTGTAATATTTTCCTATAACTAATATTTGGCTTAGTAACCAACTAATAATAATGATAATTTTGGAGGAAAGACGGAAAAATGCGATTATGCACACAAGTGACTAGTCTGCCGCGTGGCACTCCTGATACGCAGTACACGTAGTCTAGTCACTAAAACACCTCCTCTACTCATTAGGACACAAACCCGGGGACGGCTTTTCACGTTGCTTCAGGCTAGGCCTGTGTTATGCTTACTCCCCCTAGGGTCTCTCCTGTTCTGGCAGACGTCCCGGTCTAGTAGATTAGTATATAAAGACAAAATACACAACACTTTACTAGACAACATATCCAGTAGTTCTGGATGTTTGAATAATAGAACCATGTTTGTCTGGACCATGAAAACTCAAGTTTTCGGCACCCCACACCTAGGGGAAACACATCAGGGGAAACCCATAGAAAATTATAATTTTTCCATTTTAGAACATTTAAACACAATTTATATTATTAGAGGTTTTATGGTTCATAAAATGTGATACAATTTAGTATTTATACTTTTACCAAATACAAAAATCAAGGAAGATATTACGATTTGAAACTTCAAGAAACAACCAAACTCGTGCAATTATCAAACTCTTGAATTTATTTTGACTTTACTTTGCAATAACTCTGTTTCTGAAATGGTCAATTGAATAGCCAAAAACACCCACACTAATAATACGAAAACTACCTAAGTTTATTTTAACGGAATTGGACTTTTTGAACCAAAGGTTTTATGTAGTAAATCTCAGAAAACACTTTTAGGGTATCGACAAAACATTTTACGTTTTTAGGGCACATCATTGTAATTTTATTTGAGATGCATTTTACCTTTAAACACCTTACAAAATCTATTAAGAAGGCCTTTACCGGTACACTAAATTGAAGTGGTCCACGTTAATGCAAGGTAAAGCGTAAGTTATAGACAGTTGCATGAGTTTTGTAATTTTTGAAATTCTTATCTCCGTAGATATTTGACGCAGGTAAAAATATCAAATACCCCGTCACAGCAAACCTGCGTACTCAGCGAATTCCCAATGCATATATATGTGTCTCACTACTACATAGAGCTACTTCCCAAGTTTCAAAAAAACTACATTAACAAATAAGTGATGTATAACATTTTATTTATTCTCCATCAGAATAACATTAGGGCTGAGTACGCAGGTTTGCTGCAACAAGGAAGATAAGAAATGTTTGTTGCAATTATCAATATAACTCAACCAGGTGAAGCTACACATCAAGTTCTATTAATTTAGGTTCATAACTAAGAGATATATACAACTTTACTTATTCTCCATATGAATAACATGGGGGCCGAGTATGCAGGTTTGCTGCTATGGGGAAAATCAACAAAAAACTTTTTTGTACAAATATCAATACACCACAACTAGTTGAAGCCACATACCAAGTTTCATCAATATAAATTCATAAATAATTGAGATATCCAATTGTATTTATTCTCCATAAGGATAACATTGGACAACGTACTGTGTTTAGCACTTTGAATATCTCTGCAACGGTTGAACGTAGAACAACAATTAAAACACCAAAATGATTGTTTTGTAGAGCTAAACTGATTGGAAAAAATAAATGTGAAGTTTTTAGTAAAATTATCTGAGGAAAATCCAAAAACCTTTTTCCCATAAGATTAACATGGTAAATTTTATGGACGCATTTTTGACTTTTCTCTACAACCACTAAACCTAGGAAAATGATTCAAAATCCCAAATTTTTTTTCGAGCTCTATAAAATATCTATAACCAAAACTGAGTGTTTTTAAAATTTTAGGGGGAAAATTTCAAAAAACTGATTTTTGGAAAATTTAAAACTCCCTTCCCATAGTCCGATCGATCTAGTTTTCGAACTCAAAGTCATAAATGTTACTCTACACATTTGTGCCAAATTTCATCAAAATCGGGCGTTTCTTTCAAAAGTTATCGCGGTAACGGACACGTATATATATATGCATATTTATATACATATATAAATTTGAACGAATAGTTTTATTGGCATCTGGGAACCTCAAAACAAAAAGTTATCATGGTTTCGGGCTTAGTCTTACCATGCCACCTACGGTAATAGCTTCTTCCCTATAGGGGAAATTCGCTAAAAAATACACGTAACGTAGTTTAAGTTAAAATTATCAAAAACGGATATGCATTTTGAAAACTGAAAAATGCAAGCTTATGGCGTTTTTCCAAGAGCAGACCCAGTTGCCCTAACCTTATATCGTTTAGCAACCTCGCTGAGTCGAAGGCGTTCTTCACATCAAGCGTAAAAATAAGCGCGACACGACACGACAGAGAAAAATGACTATGGCTCTCTGATCTTAGCATTGCTACGACTACGCCAATCGTTGATCGCACCTTTCAATCGGGGAGGAAGGGGGGAGAGAGATCTGGCAGCATCGTTCGAGGCAGAAGATAGGCGAGAGCGGATCAACTTGTCAAAGACTTTTGCTGCCGTGACCACAAGAGTTTGATTATTTATATCATGAACTTCGTGTGTTTTGTTGCACCTTAATCCTTATGTACTTCACTCTTCAATATAAACAATGGAATTAGAGGAGGAGTTTCTGTCTATAGTTTATAGTTTCATAGTTTCAGATATATACAGAGTGTCTCACGTAAGGTGTCTCAAACCGATTGCAGACGAACCACTTGACCTAGAAGGATAAAATCAAATAATTTCCCACTAAATCAACCCCAAGGAGTAACGTAAAAATAATTTTAACTCGTTTAAAATGCAGGGTGTACCAAAAACTGAGGGTCACTAGTTCGATTCTCGGAATTTTCAAATGTAAACATACGTCATGTTATGCACCATTTTAAAGCCCTTTGACAAGACTAACATTTTGGTGAAAGCAGAACTCACTTATCTCTACCCGTTTCAAAATGGCGGCCATTATTGCGAAAGATATTAACTTTTACGGAATATTCTGTATCTACTAAACCACAAGACATATTTTTATTCTAATTCAAATTTCTTACTCGTATTTAACTCAGCTTTACCCTGATATGCTATATGCCAGTATTTAAAACATAGTAAAAAATAACAATACTTTTTTTGAAAACTTTTACATGCCCAAAATTCAAAAAAGCCAAATAGTAACGAATATCAAAATGTATATCATTTAAAGGTCTTAGAAATCCTAACAACTTTCTAATTTACATCAGCCTCGTATCTCCTTTAGTTTTTTAGCGATCAACAAAAACCTTCATTTCCCCATATAAAATACAATTTATTTCCACAAAACTCATTTATAAAAGAAGCCTCAGAGTTTTTGGAAGTGTTATGTAGAAATAACATGTATGGGAAATGAAGATTTTTGTTGATTGCTGAAAAACAAAAAGAGATACGAGGTTGATGTAAATTAGGAAGTAGTTAGGGTTTTTAAGACCTTTAAAATGATATCTTTTTTATATACGTTACTATTTGACTTTTTTGAATTTTGAGCAGTTAAACATTTTCAAAACAAGTATAGTTGTTATTTTTTTACTATGTTTTAAATACTGACATGTAGCATATCAGGGTAAAGCTGAGTTCAATACGAGTAAAAAATGTGAATCAGAATAAAAATATGTCTTGGGGTTTAGTAGATACAGAATATTCCGTAAATGTTAATATCTTTCGCAATAATGGCCGCCATTTTGAAACGGGTAGAGATAAGTGAGTTCTGCTTTCACCAAAATGTTTCTCTTGTCAAAGGGCTTTAAAATGGTGCATAACATGACGTATGTTTACATTTGAAAATTCCGAGATTCGAACTAGTGACCCTCAGTTTTTGGTACACCCTGTATTTTAAACGAGTGAAAATTATTTCTACGTTACTCCTTGGGGTTGATTTAGTGGGAAATCATTTCATTTTATCCTTCCAGGTCAAGTGGTTCGTCTGTAATTGGTTTGAGTCATCCTGTATAGAGTTACGTTACAGCCCGTAAATTATTTGCGCAAACATACTAACCTTTGCCATTTTGATCATCTGTATAATGATTTACCCAACTAAAATTGTTTGTAACCAAATAAAATGTCTACGTAGGTAGGCCTACATTTATCTTAGACATTATTAAATAGTTACAAGATGGTCCCCAATATGGGGGGCTGAAAAACAACATGTTTTTAAATATTGTATCATCTTCTAAAACTGCAATAACAGAAGGGTCTGGAAGAGTGGCAGCTCTTTTGCCAAGCTCAAAGTTCACTGTTCGAGAAGTATCTTATTACTGTACGACCGCGATCAATGAACACTTTACACTGAGTAATATCATTGGCTATTGATTCATAATTTAAATGTATATAACTCTGTATAGGATACGTTATAAAAAACATAGAATTTGTAATAAAAAGGCTCATTTAGAATAATTTTTGGCAGTAAATCAGGGAACTAGTCGGTAAATTAATTGTTATATTGCATAACTTCTATAGTACTGTTTCGTTGTTTAATATATACAAACTAGCGAAACACCCGTTGAAAAATTAACGGAAATTATTATGATTTCGACCATTCAGAAAAATGATCCGGGCGTTTTGCCTGTTAACATATGAATATTTGTTTCAATTTAGCCGGGACTGTTAATTTCCAGTTGAACACAGTCAAAACAAATGTGAAGAACTTGGTTTTTATAACGTTGTAATCTCACATGAGTCCTTAAGGATGATTTTTATTGCCTTCTACAATATCATACATTCGAGTTTAGAAGCGAGGCGTGATTTTTTTCCTTAGAAAACAACAAACTTTAAATAACATATAACATACAGGCTCACTGAAATAATAATTATGTCCATTCTAAAATTGAAAATCATAATCCAAGTTTAAAAATGGGTTAATTGGTTCAAAAAATCCCTTATTTAGCATATTTAGCAGAATAGTTTGTATTTGGTAGAGCTTAAAATTGTAGGTTTTGGAAATACTCATTCTTACAGATGCAGCTCCGATTTTGCACGGCAGTTTTATAAATACATGTGTAGGCCTAATTGATGAACTGGGCGGTGATTTTATCCAAATTATTAATTATTCCGAATAAGACGTGCAATACCTTGGTTATAGAAAAGTCTTTACACGACCTTTAATGGTTAAGGTACCATATGTATTTTAAACGACCACTTTTCTCACACTATATACACGTTGGCAGCTAAGACTACCAAAAGTTACTTCCAATTTCAAACAAGCAGGAAATAACTGTTTTCTTCTACAACAATGTCACCAGTTATAGGGTAAAGCACGTTGTCAAATTGGTAAATTACAAATCCAAAAGAGTTTTCATGATTTAAGCACCGCAACCTCTTGGTTATTTAGAAAAAACTTCAAAAATACAAAGAACAGTCTTGATACATCGCTAAAACCATGGTTGATTACTTTCCTGGTTATTGCTCTGATCAGCTGATTAATTATACAACAAATTTAAAATCATTTGTTTACTTAATATTTTTATTTATTTGCAACCACTGAGATCTAACTAAATACTCAATGTAACACAGCAAAACTTTAGAATGATTCACGTAAGATTGCCGGGCCGTTGACTGTAAGGCTGGTCCTCCAGTGATAATTACTTCTATTTCTGTTACAATAATAAGCTTATTGAATCTAACTGAATTTATAACACTAAAAGAACTAAAGCTCTAAATAATGTATTTTATTCGTTATGTCTGTGTATTTATTATTCCTATGCAATATAATAAAATACTGACAAAAAATTAATGTAACCTTATGTTATGTTTAAATAATGATTTATTATTTTGAGTTTGGCGACTCGTACGATTTGAGCAACATGTTCATTACCCTCACCAGAAATTAGCGGCCGGCACGTCCTTGATACGTGTTGCCTCCAATATTTAGTTAGGGCTCAGTGTTCGGTCTACCTACCAACGCTGAAAATATACGCCCCAAAAACTATTTGTGTTTTAAATATTGTAACTGGGGCACTTCTGGTTGCTGTGGAATTTTAATCCAGACATCTTGTGATTATATAATAAGATTGTTTTAAGCAGTCGTTCAAATCGTAAACTGGCATAAGTTTAATCAACTAATTAAAGCCGGTTGTTATTAAATACGTTTCAATATTACAGAATCTTCATAAAATATAGTAAAATTTGAAATTATGTACTGGCCATTAAAAAACTGAAAACAATATGGTTGATGTAAATTGCTGCTATGAACTTTTCGTTATACAAATCAGGTGTAACTATTTTAAAGGGAAAATATATTGGTAAAATATAGATAGACGTATTGGTTTATTAAAACCAACTAACGAATACGTTTCAATATTACAGAATCATCATAAAATATAGTAAAATTTGAAATTATATGCTGGCCAGTAAAAAACTGAAAACCATATAGTTGATGTAAATTGCTGCTATGAACTTTTCGTTATACAAATCAGGTGTTTCCTTTCAAGGGAAAATATACTGGTAAAATATAGATAGGCGTATTGGTTTATTACAACCAACTAACGAATGTGGCATTAAAAAACATATGTTTATTGTTATTCTTAATGGGGAAATTTCGACTTTTAATTAATAATATTTTACCGTTCGGGACCTAATACATTCCTGCACCCCTACGACCTACAAACTATTTATGTTTCAAATCTTGTACTTGGCGGATATTTCAAAAGCGTAATATTTCAAAGGGTCACTTCTGGTTACTGAAAAATTTTCATCCGGACACCGAACAAACAAATAATGGTGATTATATAATAAGATATTGTAAAAATCTGAATACTGTCATTTCAATATCCTACAAAAAATAATAAAACTAATATGATACGTTGGTATAAAAAATAAAAATTACCCTAAATCGATTTACCCCCACAGAGCAATTTTACCACCCCACCGCTCTTGCCTTGTGCAGGCTTTATGGGCTAATAATGCCGGCAGGATTAGTCCCGTAGCCGAATTCTGTGTAGGGATTATTTGGCTGTTTACGGCCGAAGGTGTAGTGCGTTTCCCATGGGAGGCGCGGGCGATAAGCTGCTCGACGCCGTATATAACGCCGCGACGCTGCGCCTCGCGCCACACGCCGCCCGATCCAGCTCCGGACCGACACACCCACCCCACACACGCCGCGCTCGCACGCACGCACGCACACAAACGCAAAGGACGTTTTCTTTTCTTTCGCAGTTTTCAGTTGAGGTAGCGCAATGGTCCTGAGGTCCACCCTGGTCGTCTGCTTCGCCGCGCTGCTAGCTACCCCCCTCTGCCAGGCCAGACCTTACAGGTACTACTTTATAATTGTTTTAAAACATGTAATATAACATATATAAATATAATTTAAACAGGTTTATGGGATTCAGAAATTCAAACAGGTACTTTAAATAAACTTTCAATAATATTAAATTGAAAGTACTATAAAATAACCAAATAGTAAAAAGACAAAAAAAGTGTGATAATAAATCCCCTACAATGTTTTCTTTGCTAGAGAAATTGAAATGTTTTATCTTAATGAAGTTATTAATAACATTCCCTGCCTTAGTTACCAGTGTGTTCGTTTAGAAACAAATCTGTGCTATTACTGCTGAACATATTAACTCAGAGGTAGTTATCCGAGTAGGTTAACTAGATTTAGTTATCTTAAGAGATCTAAGTTTACCGAATACATGTTTTCCACAGATTAACAGATTATACCACAAACTATCAAATATACCAATACATAAACATGTTTAAAATAAATACAATAAGAATTCACCAGTAAACAATCTAGTTTTCGATTATCATCACAAACTTAGAACTGAAATACAAATATGCGGGGTATATACATGCCAAACATCTGTAATGATTAAAACCTCCTTAAATGACTCATATGGCTATATTTATGTTATTGCGTTGCGGTGTTAATCGATGATTGTCTAGAATAACTTTGTCATGGATGATTTTGTATTTACATAAAAAATTAAATAAGCTCTATCTCGTACTTCAATAACTCCTTCCTTCTCGGAAGCGTTTTTATGAATTTGTATCGTGTGTTTTTTTATTTCTCGCAGCCAAATAAGACCAACTTTTGATTAATATTACTTATAATGAAATAATATCACAGTAGACTCTGCAAGATGGAGAGTAATTTATTACCAACTAAAGTACAGTAGGTTAATGTTTGATGCTTCGTGTGTCTTTTAACATTAAAATCACACAGCACGATGAGATAACTGATTTCACTCATCTTAAAATTGAATAACATTGTATCCACAATATTAAGCCTCACACGTCAAGTGATTTTATTGGTCACATGTGAAATATTTTCAGTTACAGGGCAATAAAAAACACTAGTGCAAACTAGTCTTCATGTTTAGTAAAATCCTTATATGTCCACTAATTAAGATTAGATATACGCTTTTTACACTACTAAAGAGCAGAAAGCCACCTAAGAAAACTTATACAAATTTGTCCTTGCAAATGAACTTGAATAAAACTGTAACCTGTATATTAAATATTTATAGTCAAGAGTTAATAAACTGAAGCCAAACGACGATTCAATTCAGGGGGCAAATCTAGGGATAAAAGGTTAAATTACATTTTCGCGGATCCAATAATTATCTTTAGCTTTAAAAGTTCAGCTACATAGCTATTGTTTTCATGTTTTGAATTGTAATTTGTAACTAATGTGTAAAGAGACATTTGTGACTTTAGGTTTGAAAATAAGAAGACCACACCAAGGGAACATGTTCATAAAATCAAATTTATATATTTTGAGAGGTACTGTGACAAAGCAACTGCTACATGTAAACAAATAATAAGTAGCTATAACACTTGTACACTAAAGCCCTGTTGTGTTATGGAAAATGGTATGCCTGTGACATATATAAATAAAACCCTTTTTTATCAATAAAAACAACGTGAACGTGAATTGTGTCGGATACCAAGTAACATACAATGAAATATACAACTTAGATTTTTTCCTATGGTTAGTCAATAATATAATCTTATATATTAATACGCTAAGCCGATTCTTGTTAAAAGAACTCCTCCGTTATTTCTGAACCGATTTTAATGATTAAGGTACCAAAATATTCGTCCTGATTTTTAGTTGTGCATAAAGGTTTTCATTTTTCGATATTTTAAATCTGAAGGGCACGGGCCGCCCTCAAAGTTCGATTTTCGCCCATAAGATTAACATGTATTAATAAGATTAATAATTGTATTTGGATTGCAGCTGTTAATACATTATGGACAGGTTATTAGCACTACCAGATGTTACAGCTAAAGAATGTTCTTATCTATCTACATAACAATTTTTATCTACATCGCTTTTAGCAGTTCAATGTTGAATTCAGCGGAGATATTTAAATTGTTGTTAAAATTTGTTTCTCTATCTGGCTGTTTATGAGCCATATTTGTTCCGCGTTTCACAAAATATACTGTACTGAATGAAACAAAACATTCTGCCCATTTTCGAGTGGATGAAACTTTTAGAATGGTTTGAATCATTGTACGTTATCAGAGTTATGCCCCTTTGTCCGGCACTGATACAAAGTAGATCTTAAAGGTCCAGGTTACTCAATATTTCACTGCAGTGTGCAGAATGCACCATATTTGTTCCAAATAGAATTTAGTCAGCTAATTATCTTTTATCACAGAACAGAGGAAACATGTCTGCTTTACTACTCTACAATACTAAACCAAATAAAATATTGGCACGGCAATTAAACATTGGTTATGGAACTCATAAGCCCTTGCAACGTGGTTTTTAAAGCTCAGTTTGTCTAGGTAGCCATTGTGAATATAATACTGAATATTCTATGTGTTTTTAAGTCTGCCATCAATAAACTACAGGAGTTATTGAGCAGATATTTGAAAGAAGATGGGTGCATCCAAAAAAAGTAAAAAAGTTATGGGCTTATTCCCGATCCAATAAGCTTCAACATTTCCATGTTAATCATACAATTACTAGACCGACTGAGCAAACATTTGGTAGAAGACAGCAGGCATTACACTATAATCAGAAACAGGCCTATACTTTCCATTCCGTATGTCCTTTGGGCCTTATCTGCTCCGTCGGCCTTTAAAATTTTAATTTAATCATCAGTGACATTAGTAGTTAACTGGACAGATAGAGCATACAACAAAAAAACCCCGTAGCAGCAAACCTGCGTACTCAGCAAATTTACAATGCATATATATATATATATATATATATATATATATATATATATATATATATATATATATATCTTAATACCACATAAAACCAAATACCAAGTTTCATCAATGTACATTCATAAATAAACGATTTATGACCTTTTTAATTATTCTCCATAAGAATAACATGGCGGCTGAGTATGCAGGTTTGCTGAAGGAAGGAACGAAAAAATGGGGTTTTATACAAATATCAATATAACTCAAGTAGGTAAAGCCACATACCAAATTTTATTAATTTATGTTCATAATTAAGGGAGATAACACGTTACTTATTCTCCATAAGAATAACATGGGGGCTGAGTACGCAGGTTTGCTGCTACGGGAACTATAGGCAAAACAATGTTTTTAGTGCAAATATCAATAGACCACAACGATATGAAGCAATATACCAAGTTTCATCAGGATAAGTTGATAAATAAGCGAGATATACAATTTTTCTTTTTCTCCATAAGAATAACATTGGACAACGTACTGTGTTTAGCACTTTCAATTTATCGGTAACCAATTGACGTAGAGCAATGATCAAAACACCAAATTTTTTGTTTTAAGCTGAATTTAATAGTGAAAACTAAAATTGGATTTACTAAAATATTATATGTAAAAAACTCAAAAAACCCATTTTTGGGGTTCGAAACCCCCCCAAAATACCCCTTTGGATAGAGCGATCTGGCTGGTTTTCGAACTTAAGTCATAAATGATGCTTTACATGTTTGTACCAAATTTCATCAAAATCGGATCACTTTTACGAGAGTTATCGCACCCACGGACATATATATATATATATACAGTTTTGAACGAATGGTGTTTTTGGCATCTGGGGACCTCAAAACGAAAAGTTATCATGGTCCCGGGCCTAGGTCTTACCATGCCGACTACGGCAATAGCTTCTTCCCTATAGGGGAAATTCGCTAATAAAAACCTTTACCTATTTACTCCTGCTCCTAAAATGCTTTACTTTAGGGCTCTACAAATGTTGGAGCCATCGAATCTATGGGTTATTTTGTGTGTTCTAATCAGGCCTCATTCATGGGGAAACCCGTTTTGTATAGAACATTATTTTAACATTAGGGTTATTGTTAAAATTTGTAAATAAAAACAAATTAACCATGACAGCTTTTCATAAGCAACCATTAAATTGCAAAAATAACACTCTAAAACTCACTTGGTAAAGTATCATTTGATTTTTGTGAGGATAGTGATTAGAACCAATGTGTAGACAGCAGGCAATACACTATAATCAGAAACAGGCATAATCATGTGTTAATACACATGATTATGTTATGTATACTTGCGAGAACCATTAAATCTGAGGATTGAATATCAAGCGGATACGTCCAAAATGAAAATGAACGAGAAAATAAGCAAAGCAAATATGTTCGCCTTGGAGAGGAACCGTGAATATAAGTACTCTTGGCATTTTTAACAAACTGATTGGCTTTTCGAAATCAGTGTAAAACCAAACATTTATTCCAATTTTTATTGAAATCTGAAAATATTGTTTTTTTGGCTGTTCTGATGCTCCTGGTGTCATTTTCCTGCAATGCTGGGAATACAATTTTGCGCATTATAAGGTTAGGAGAAGGTCCAGTCAGGCTTGAAAGTAGGCGTGAGGTTGCTGGGGATGATAAAAGTACACCAACAAATGAACAACAGGCTTTTCTAATGTAAAACCCCCATAAGACAACGTACTGTGTATAGTCCATACACATTTTCTTTAATAACTCTGTAAATAATTATGCTAGAATGACGAGAGAGGGCTTAAAACTTTCGCCTCCCTAATTCCCATCCTTTTAAATGCATAAATTTTACATCTGGGGCTTTTCTGACCCTTTTTGGGTCCAAAAACTCGAAATGTAAAAGATTACTCCCCAAAAAAGAGGTTTAGAGTTTTCCGATTGTCTTGAGCAACGAACTTGTCCAACTGATTACAGAAAGGAACGTCCCTACCAAATTTGAAGTAAATCGGACAAAAAATGTGACCGTTAGAGTGCAAACACACACACACATATATATATATTTATATGTTTATAGGTTTATATGTTTATAAATATATGGATAACATTTGGAACGACCCCCCAAAACGTGTTCAGGGGTCATGTTAGGAACTTCTATGGCGGTCCCGAGCTTAAGTTTCACCGTGCGGGTCATGCTAATAGTTCACTTTCCATAGGAAATGCACTAAAAACACCATAATAATAAAAATCAGTCAAAGCTTAGAGGCTTTATCAATAATTTGTATTTCAAGAATAAGGTACCTTCAATAATTTACATCTCTGCATTAATCACAGCAGGGGTGGTTCCTTAGCGAAATGACGTGAAGCTTTTAAACTTATGCCTTGATCTATTAGGAGGTTATTCAATGAGTTGCTGATAGACCCGCTTAGCGACTGTTAGACAATCCCTTCAATGTAACAGATCATTTCAAGATGAGAGGTAATGTAATAGACTGCTTTTAAGTTTTAGGGATTTAGAAGAATACCATCTTTTTAACTTTAATTTCCTCTACCTTTGTCCAGTTGATTGAAGCTTTACTATGATTGTCTTAACAAACTTACAATATACATTCCAGGTGTAACAATAGCAGTTTTATTCACCGAGTCTGTAAATAGTAAAATACAGGAACTGATGGCCTTCGATTCCAGAAGATTTAATTTCATGGCACTTTCATTACTTCTCAGTAGTACTAAGACGCACTCCAATCGGTTGATAAATAACAAAGTTATTCCCACTTGTGCGATTAATTACAACTATTACTAGTGGTGAAAATTGGTAAAAACTGTTTTGTTTGGCTATTTTTAACAGTTCATTCACAATAATCGGTCAATAAGTTATCTGTAATTATGCATAATAAAATTTAAAAAAGAAAGTTGTTCTTATTCATTTTTTGTAAAATAAACTATTTTTAAGATATTTGAGTTTGAAAATTTAAAGTTACCGCCATTATGAATTTTGAAAAGTTGAAATTTTGAAAAAAATCCACTTATTGATAACTAGAACCCATATACAGAGTTTCAAAGCTTTATCTTAAACATACTTGAAATTAAAAATTATTTTCTTTAAAACACATTCAGACAGACAGACAGCCACTTACGCATATAAAAAAAGCTTATTATTTATGAGCTTACTAAGCATCCAGGAACAATCCTCTAAAGTATCCGACACGAATTATGAAACATCCTGTATATGTGTCCGTGGGTACAATAACTCTCGTAAAAATGGTCCGATTTTGATGAAATTTGGTACAAACATGTAAAGCAACATTTATGACTTTAAGTTCGAAAAGCAGCCAGATCACTCCATCCTAATCGGTATTTCTGGGGGGTTTTGTACCTCAAAAACGTTTTTTTTTTTTTACATATAATAATTTAGTAAATTAAATTTTATTTTTCACCATTGAATTCAGCTTAAAAAAACAAACGATTATCCAAAGGGGTATTTTGGGGGGGTTTCGAACCCCAAAAATGGGTTTTTTGAGTTTTTTACATATAATATTTTAGTAAATCCAATTTTAGTTTTCACTATTAACTTCAGCATAAAACAAAAATTTGGTGTTTTGATCATTGCTCTACGTCAATTGCTTACAGAGATATTAAAAGTGTTAAACACAGTACGTTGTCCAATGTTATTCTTATGGAGAATAAGAAAAATTGTATATCTCGCTTATTTATCAACTTATCCTGACGAAACTTGGTATATTTCTTCAAATCGTTGTGGTCTATTGATATTTGCACAAAAAAAATGTATTGGTTGATAGTTTTCGTAGCAGCAAACCTGCGTACTCAGCCCCCATGTTACTATGGAGAATAAGTAAAAAGGTTATCTCCGTTAATTATGAACATAAATTAATAAAACTTGGTGTGTGGCTTTACCTAGTTGAGTAATATTAATATTCGTATTAAAACCCATAGTTTGTGTTCCTTGTTTCAGAAAACCTGTATACTCTGCCGCCATACTCATGTTATTCTCATGGAGAATAATTAAAATGTCATAAATCGTTTATTATGAATTGATGAAACTTGGTATGTGGCTTTATGTGGTATTAAGATACATAAATATGCACTGGAAATTCGCTGAGTACGCAGGTTTGCTGCTAAGGGGTATTCATATTTATCTTTAATATTTTGTACCTCGCCTTTCTCTTTAATGTGGAATATCTATTTTTCGTTTTCTTTCACTGAATTTTCACCCTCTATATACATTGAACACATTCAGCATTTATCTTTCCTTCGGTGATTAAATTTCAAGTTTATAGAATGAAAAACTGCACAGCATTTTCCAACACTGGCTATTTTCTTTTCTTTCATTTTTGGTACAATTCATTCTAATATTCTTGTCAAGTTTAAACGTTAATGGAGGTTTTTGTTTCTGTATCCGCTCTTACCTAGTGTGACTCAATTCAAACATATATTTTTATACGATTTACTATGCATTCAGTGTTTTCTTTATCTTTAAAAATAGTTGAATCATCTCTAACTTTTTCTGGTTCTCAGCCTTAGCTTTTCAAGAATGGTCCTAACTAGTTAGAGCCATTCTGACTTAGAAGTCTCTCAATAAGGGATTTTAAAATGTAGCCTTACAAACTAGCTCCTGCTACCCATTTAATGGTAAAAGGTAATTTACGATGTTTGGCTTCTTTGAAGTCTCATTTTTGTAACATGGGATTTTTCTTTCATGTACCATGTGCTTTTATATCCTCCTTTTAGGGTTGAATTCCATAAATTGTAACGGGAATAAAAAAATGGTAAAACTGTCCTTAAACATAATTCCTTAAACTTTCCTGGTAGGAATTAAGGTGGTGGCTCTTTTCCTCTGTGGTGTTATTACATTTCTTATTTGATCTTTGGCATGCATCTTTGGTTAGTCTCCTTTATTTTAGGAGCAAAAAATTACTGATATGATGTTGAGTGAATCCTTTACCCAAATTGTGTAGTTTTGTCTTTAATTGTTATGTTTAGTTACAGTTATAGTTCTTCCCAAAGTTAATAAATTGCATTAATATACAGTATTTTGATAGGTATATGTTTTTTCTATTGGTAATTCACTGACTACGCAGGTTCTGTCACGGAAGTATTTTTTCTTCCAAAATAACTAGCCTCTAAAAAGTGACAAGAAAATTGCTTACACTGTGCATAACCTTTATTCGGGTTGATTGAAAATAAATTATTATTATTATTAGCTGACTCAGCCAGTAGCAAAACAAGTTATTTTCAAAAAGCAATAATGTAAATGTCAACAAATTGGATTCTGATATTGAGGGTTCGGTGAGTAGCATTGAGACTAATCGAGTTTTATTAAACACAAGCAAATGCCCTACGTCATTATTTACTCAATTCAAAATGTTTTTACGAAAACTAATCGTTTTTAGATTATTTTATTTATCGTGCGTCGGCGAATGTGAATAAACTAGCTGTTATGTTGACTATTGAGCAATTAGACTTCTCCTGTCTGATCATCGCAGTGACAGTTAACCTTCCTCCTGGACCAACCACACTGAGGGTAAAGATTACTGGTTTTTAATCTGATAGTTAATAACCAAACTATGTGGTGTTGATTGGATTCTGTAAGTTAATAATCTTAAGAGAACCTTGCGATTCAAATAGTCATCTATTTTTAAACGGCCACAAGTTTTAATCAAAAGAAATAGCAAATGTAATCTCCAAGACATAATTTCCTTGACATTAAACGGATAAGGGCTAAATTGTGCAGCAGGAACCAACAAATTAAACTAGCCGATCTTGGTCGTTTAATCTCAAAGACTTAACGGGAAGTTCCTAAACAAGAACTAAGCACTGGACTTAGGAACCTCAGTTTGAGAAAAATAACTGCCTTCAATAACCAAAACATTAGATAAGATAAAGTAAATTATAAATTAAATTAAAATATATTATTTCTACTGATTTGTTTATTATATAATAACAATATGGATAGGCCTCCCTTAACATACATATTCAAATTGTAAAAGTAGGTGAATTTCGATTTTGTTTGTTAACGATATATGTTCAGTGTTCTGTAACTGTAACAAATCAGAATGTAAAATAAAATAATAATTTAGTATGGATAACGACTTGACGATTAGATAATTAATTTCATTTACTCTAACATACTTCACATAATGATGATGTAATGTACCTGCATCATAGGATATGGGAAATCATATCAAACCACAAGATGACATCTGAATACATTGGAATACTTATCGTTTCTATTATATTTTGTCATAGTATTTAGTCAAAATGTGTTTGAATGTCAGTTACCGACAAAAATAACATAGACTGTAATTGATGGGCTCGAAGGCCAAAGCTCAAAGGAATACAAGGCATGGTTTGGAGTATTCAATGGATATTTTTGTAGTTATAATCTGCATTTTTGTATCTCTACAAAGTAGACTTACAAAGTTATTCCTTGATTTACCATAAATTCATATAAACAGGATTTATTCCTCGTTGAGCACTTCGTTCAAAGCAAAAAAGAAGATAAATTTTAAATAGGAACAAATGTTTTCCAATAAGCAGAGGAGTTAAATAGAGGAAAACAGGGTTGAAACCATCCCAACAGTTTATTGAATTGATCATTTCTTATCATTTAGTTCCCCACAGAGTCGTATTTCTAAACCCAGCAATGGTCAAAAGGTAAGTAATGGAAAAACTGAGGATAAACCGAGAAGGATTAGTTATCTTAAACAAATATCAGTTAAACAATAAATTGTTCTGAGGTGTGCAATGAAAGTCTACGTCAGAGTGTCGTATGAAGTTACCTAATGCAATTTGACTGTTGCAAGAATCGCCTAGCTAGCCTTCTCGCTGTTACAAGAACTTTTTAAATGTTTATAAAAGCATAAAGGCTATAAAAAGATGCACGTGAAACTATATCGTCTGACTTTAACGAATTATGACTTATTTGGTTTTATTATTATATGATTTGTTATACTTCTTAATCTATATAAAGAAATCAGAGTTCTTGTCTGTGTGTGGATCGCCGTACGGCTAAAATACAAGAAGTTAAGTATTAAATTTTCAGGGTAGGTTCCTTTAGGTTACAGCTGTTGTACTTGCCTCTCAGTTTTCTCTAAATCCTCTAGGGCTACTCCCCGTGGGACATCCAAAATTCCAATGTTAATTAAATGAGACCATACGGTTACAGTATTCTGCTATTAAATGTCATTCAAATAAACAGCTGATATTAATAATTTACTTTTTAGCGAATTTCCCCTATAGGGAAGAAGCTATTACCGTAGGTCTCATGGTAAGACTTAAGCCCGAGCCATGATAACTTTTCATTTTGAGGTCCCCAGATGCCAAAAACACCATTCGTTCAAATTTGTATATATATATATATATATATATATATATATATATATATATATATATATATATATATATATATATGTGTGTGTCCGTAAGCACGATAACTCTCGTAAAAAAGGTCCGATCTTAATGAAATTTGGTACAAATGTTTAAAGTACCATTTATTTGAACGAGTTCGAAAACCAGATGAATCGCACCATCCAAAGGGGGGTTTTTGGGGGGTTTTGTACCCCAAAAATGTGTTTTTTGGGGTTTTCACATGTAATTTTAATTTAAATCAAATTTTATTTTATACCATTGAGTTCGGCTTAAAAAAACAAACAATTTGGTATTTTGATCATTGCTCTACGTCAATTTGTTACCGAGATATTGAAAGTGCTAAACACAGTACGTTGTCTAATGTTATTCTTATGGAGAAAAAGAAAAATTGCATATCTCGTTTATTTATGAACATAAACTGGCGAAATTTGGTATATGGCTTGATCTGGTTGTGGTTTGTTGTTGTTAGCACAACAAAAATGTTTCGCTTATGGCTCCTGTAGCAGCAAACCTAGGTACTTGGTCCCCATGTTATTCTTATGGAAAATGTTTAAAATGTTATATATCGCTTATTTATGAATGTATATGGATGAAACTTGGTATGTGACTTCACTTGGTGATGACTTCTATTGATATTTGCATAAAAACCCATTATTTTGTGTGCCTTGTTGCAGCAAACCTGCGTACTCATCCCCAATGTTATTCTTATGGAGAATAATTAATATTTTAAATATCGCTTGTTTGTGAATACATTTCTTATGAATCCTGTTAAGTGTTTTAATGTGTTATGTTATATATTCATTGGAAATTCGCTGAGTATGCAGGTTTGCTGCAACGGGGGTATTTAACTACATTTTATACCCGGGTGAAACCGGTATAATCAGCTGTTTAATCAGGTGTTTAATAACAAATAATCGATACATGTATATATATTTCTCGAATAGAGTTTTTAAGGTTCGAAATTTTAAATTAATATTTTCATGGAGCGATTAGTTAGCCATTTTATTATTAGCATGTAATTTATATTAAATTGGTAGTTGCTTTTATTTACCAAATTTTGCCTACAATTTTGATCTAATTTTACACGTTTCGTAGCTACACTGAAGAATCAGGAAGTTAGGCTACTAATAAACTAGAAACTATTAAAAAAAGTATTACTGCAATAAGTAATGTAAAGGATACTACATTTTTGTATATCAATATTCATATTAATTGTCTAAGCAATTCATCTCCTCACATGATCAACATTGTCAATCGATTATATGAACTTTATTTGACTTTGATTATACAGAGTGTTTCAGAATTCGTGTCAGATACTTTAGGGTGTTGTCCCTGGAGGCTTCGTAAACTTATAAATAATAACAAATTTGAATATATTCGTAAGTGGTTTTCTGTCCGACTGTATTTTTTTAAATAAAATAATTTTTAATTTAAAATATTTTTTAAATAAAGCTTTGAAACTCGGTATATGGCTTTAAATTATCAATGTAAATAAGAGTGATTGTTTTTAAATTATAACTTTTCAAAATTCAAAATGCCGGCCAGTTTAAATTTTCAATATCAAATACCTTCGAAACCGTTTATTTCACAAAAAATTAACAAGATTAACTATGTTCAGAATTAAATTATAGATTATAAAAGATTCACTCCAATCAGTTTAAAAATAACTAAGTTGTTCTCACTTGTGTAATTAAATTATTGCTACTACTGCAAGGTAAATACAAGTAACAGTAGTAAATTAACTACACAAGTTAGAATAACTTAGTCTTTATCAACCTATTGGAGTGAAATATCTTATCTTTTATAATGTAAAATAAAATTTTGAAAAAAGATATTCTTGTTAATTTTTGGTAAAATAAACGGTTTCAAGGATATTTGAGTTTGAAGGTTTAAACTGGGCGCTATTTTGAATTTTTAAAGTTAGTATATTAAAAAAATGCACTTATTTACATTGATAATTTAAATCCATTTACCGAGTTTCAAAGCTTATCTTAAAAATATTTGAAATTAAAAAAATATTTTATGAAAAAACATACTGACGGGTAGACAACCAGTTTCGTATATTTAAAAAAACTTATTATTTATGAGTTTATAAAGCCTCCAGGAACAACACCCTAGGTATCCGACACGAATTCTGAAACACCTGTATATATTACCTAACCAACAAAACAGACAACAAATATATTGACTATTTATATGATAACATAACAACATCAAGTTATCATGTTATGTTTTTTGCATATAACATGATATATAACATTTTTCAAGTAAACTTAAATGTTGATGCTAAAATTGGACGCTCATGCTCGTAAACTAAACTGTTTTTTTTGTGTACCTAACCTTTTTCATTTCAATACAACAAACCTTGTGACAAGTAATCATTCGACACAATTATTTTATTATTCACTACTTATGCAAATATACGTATACAAAATTAAAAATTGGTCTCTTATGTCTTTGAATTTCAACATGACCTACACCACTAATGTAACATGAAATGTGAAATAACAAAGAGGTGATAAACTCCGCCCAAATCTCGACTTGCTATAAAGCTGCAGATTGACGACTCATCCTCTGAAAGGGTTATAACAGACAGTATGGTTTTATTATTCATATAAATCAATTTCGATCCGTTAAAGCTTTGCATAAATCAAACATGCTCTTAAGGCTTTTTACAAACACACTTAGGTAATAAATTATTTTAAAACTCCCTTCCTTACTGAATCAAACCTTTCGCTTTTAGCATTGCAATGTGAGGGTTTCCACTTTGTATTATACCGATTTAATTTGATATTCTTTATCAGTTTAAGTAAGTTTACTATTTACCGTCGTTGAGTGTTAGGGCCACAGTTTTATGTGTAATTTTAATATTAGAGATACAACACAAGTAATGCTACTGTTTTGTTCACCTCAAGATCTTTTTTTTATTTATTCTTTACTAAAACGTTCTTAGCTCTGTACTTGGTCCTCCGTCTATAATATCACTCCACCATAAATATTTTGGTCATCCGGGCCGGATGACCAAAATATTTATGGTGGAGTCATATTATAGATGGAGGACCAAGTACAAAGCTAAAAACGTATTAGCAAAGAATAAATAAAAAAGGATCTTGAGGTGAACAAAAATTTGTATAATTTTATAAGAACAATGAATGAACATAAACAATAATATTGACACGTATGTTAAATGTGTAACATGCGACATAAGTTACTATTAGAAACAGTGGATTATAAATGTCTGTCTATATCAGGAGAGTTCACCTTTTGAAAGTATAAGAAGTGATAGCCGCCATCTATGTGGCCTAGGATGCTTTACATTATCCTGGATGGCCTAATTTTGTTTTATGATGTTTAGGGCATTCTTACGAGTATGAGTTGTGAACGATCGTTGTTTGGCTAAGGTATACTAGATCACTGATAAAGTTGAATGTTACATTTTAGAGAGAAAAGCTAACAAATTTTTTATCTCAGAAATTTAGATAGAAGATAAACATACATTTTCTAATGGCTAAACATTATAATCAATATTTACCCTCTAATCTCTATACACATTTAGCGATTTAATTGGTTATATTCGTTTATTGCAATGTTACGGCACAGTTCACACGCCTAAACACGGGGACACGGTTTTTTCAGAAACTTCAGGTCCTCAGATATGACATTAAATTGTTGATTATATTATATATTATACTGAATATTCTTCTACGGGGTTTGAGGCAATAACTCCTATTGAGAACCATATTCATACCGCACACAGTTACCTTTCTATTACATGTAGCTGATTAATTTAGAAGTATGTGTCTTTGAGTATATTGTTTTAATACTTTCCCTTGCATTAAATTATGCAACTGAACCCGACTTCCTAAACCTCAACACAATAACTAAAATTTTAAATAAACCTTTATCTTTTACTTTATGTTTAACCATTATCATCGCATGGTTTAATCAGTCGGTGTAAGACGTTTCTATATTTTCCTTTATCCTTAGGCTGTTTAAATTCTCTACTTCGTTCATAAACTCATTCTGAAAGTTTATAATCGTTATAGTTCTTAGCAAAATTTAACTCTGGCATTTATCTCTTGACACCCCATAAAACTAGCTGTTATATTTACTGAAAAAAACGTTATAGATAGTTTTATTATTGAGTAATTCATTTTACTCATCGCACTTTGCTTATACTATACAAGTTTAACAAACTATACAGAATTTTAAGTGGTAATTATATTGACCAATTGCTCTTAGATAAAACTGAAAAATCACCCGAAGTGATCATCACTTGGCCTTTGTTACGTTTAAAACCTCGCCGTTGTACCCGCGTAACATAACTCCTAATTCTTCCTTTGGTTTACATGGTATTCACTCGTCAAGGGTTTAACTCTTATTTCGTTTTATTGACTTTGTTTTGTTTATTTATCACCAAAACGTTGTTATGGCGATATAATTTTTGTTATTATGGGTTGTAATTAGTATTTCTTTAAATTATTTTGTACTCAACAATAAGTGTACGATATTTAAGGCTTGTAGACTTTGTATATTGACGTGAGGAATTTAAATATGAGGAAACCCATGAAACTTATATTTTATTGCTAGTGGTATTGTTGGGATAAATATAAAAACCCATTGAAGATAATACTGATGTTTTTGTTTCTACATTACACATGTTTATAGTTTGTCACTTAAAAGTGAGTTTTTTTCTGATATATTAAAAACTCCCATAGTTATACATAATTATAAAGCTAATGATAGATTTTTAATGAGTAATTATCGCCCAATAATTCGAATATTGTTGTCAAATTTCTAAGGTAATTGAGATTCATGAAAAAGATAGCATCTTTATATATAATTCTGTAAGCGAAATTTTTAAGTCAAAATTGTCGGAGTTTGGCAAATTGCAGGATGATGGGAGACGGCTCAAATTAAAGGTCTCAATCCTAGGGACTCGGGAAAAATAGCAGTATTTCCAAAACGTTGCCAGCAAACGAGAAATAACGTAAAACATCCCCCATAAGAAAAGCATGGGGATTTAAAAACGTCTGTTTTGTTTACATTGAAACATGTGAATACTTTGTTTTTGAACTGACATGTGGTACTACTTTTATTTTGTATTTTCCCCAGTACGTAAAGAGTAAAAGAGTCAGATGAGGCAGACTATTGGAGCAAGGTTAGGGGCATTGGCTCCTTCAAGCCACTAGTTATTAACTATTTCAGTACGTTTAATATTTTTTCACGAAATCAGTTTGTTTTCATTCCAGGTAGAGAAGTTGATAAAGCCCTTAGTGAGCATATTCCAGAAATAGTAAATAAGGCTTAAAATAATCAGCTCTGTGTTGGAGTAAACTTGGATCTAGTGCCTTTGATTTAGTAGGTGTAAAGATTTTATCGTATACATATGAATGGTATGGTCTCAGAGGAACTCTTGTAGGGTTGTGATTGTGGTAAGTGGTTGTGGCCTTTTTAAAACAAAATAGAAAGCAAGTTATTAAAATTGGCAATTCCCTTAGTACTGAACTAGAACAAATGCACGGAATCGCACAAGGAGTGGTACTTGGTCCCTTAAGCTTTGTAATTTATGTAAATGACTTACTAGCTCTACATTTAAAGTCAAGTACTAATATTATATTACAATTACTTATACTATATGAATATCAACGGAAGTTAGTTCCATCCACGGATGTTCCATGTACATAGTTTTAAATATTGTTTTTTTCTTTAAAGTATTTCAGTAAGTGACGCAGCTAATCCAGAAATCCTCTACTTTCAAGCGAAGGAGCAGGTAATAAGTACATGTATGATGAGTAATCAATTTGAGAAAAAGTATTTGCAAAATATGCATATAGTTATTCTATAAACTAAAGCAGAAAGTCAAAAAAACGTATATGAATAAGTGAAGCAATTCTCAGCTATATTTTTGTGTGTTAAAGTTAGAGAGATTCTCAAACCTACATGATAACTTATACTGAAATTAAATGCTGGTTTAAAAAAATACTTAAGAGAAAGACCTATTTACAGAATAAAACAGTAAAATTATTGTTATCTTAACCAAATTAATTGATTACTACCAAATTACCAACAAACAGAGATTACCAACCATATTACCACCAGAGCCTTGAATTACCACCAAATAGTAATTACCACCCTATTGGCAACTCTGCTAAAAAGTTATATCTGACAGACCTAAAGATATGTAGTTGAACAAAAAAAATTGATTGTTATTACAAAATTTAAAAAATTATGAAACTGTCTCAGATACCCGCGTGCGCTGCACTTGGGAAATAAAAAAATGTAAATTGTGTTATTTTGGAAATAAAGCATTTTTAATTTAATTTTTAATTGAACTTGACTTTAATTTTTTAATGTCTTCTAAAACAAGATGTGCAAATTCACAATTCGATTGCCAAATTGTACATG
Organism: Allygus modestus; assembly: GCA_963675035.1. NCBI lineage: Eukaryota > Metazoa > Arthropoda > Insecta > Hemiptera > Cicadellidae > Allygus > Allygus modestus. Next base: position 141,823,798 of record OY776111.1, read on the forward strand.
TAGTACCAACCATAATAGTAGGAATGAAACTAATCACATTTTTCCAAATCTTTGTTTCAATAAAATAAGGTGCTCAAAATACTCAATACTCAACAAATAAAATTAACTCCCTATGAGATCGCATTGATACAAAATAAAATAAATAACTCACCAATGAAATACAAATATTTCAATTGCCAAAATGTCAAGATAAATTTTTTACCCTATGACTCCGAACGTCAAAAGGCAGTAATAATTGGGCACGTAACTCCGGCTCCGGTCTCTAACAAGCTTATCTTATCTGTGGTAAGTTTAGATAATTCCAGAAGCACTCCTATAAATGCCGGTGCAAAACATAAATTTGTATCTTTAAAAAAATACGCATCCATTAATATAGAATAAGGAGAGAAAGGACGCATTTGACAACGTATTAAAAATTATAATACATAATTGTTTTTGTTATTATTTTCAATAAAGAAATAAAACAGTTCATCCAATGTTACTTAAAATGGGAAGTGAAATATCTCAGTCTTCGTTGTCAAACTTGAATGCTGAATCGCGTGCGTCTTTCTGAACCTTTGATTCCATCACTTATGTCTTAATGTACAACAGACATTAGATAAACAAATTAAATGTTGCTAAAATTTTGAGAAATAAAATATTTTTGATTTATTTTTTACACAAAGCTTCTAGAAACAAATAATACCTCCTCGCAGAAAACTGCGACTCCAGCGAATTTCCAGTTATATGCACCTAACTACCAAATGAAACCGCTTACCAAGTTTCTTAAACATATATTTATGAATACATATAAACAAGCGAGATATAACATCCAATTTATTCTAATTAATAATATGTTCTAACACAGGACAATGTACTGCATTTAGCACTTTCAAGATCTCAATAACCAATAATTGACATAGAGAATAATTTAAAGTGCTATTTTTTTTTTTTTTTTTAATTGAATGTAATGGTGCAAACTAAATTTTGATTTTTGCAAAATTTAAATCAGTGTTTATGCTTAAATTTTACTTGGAGTTATTCTAATAAATTTGTCACCTTCTTAGATGTGGATGTTTTGATTGATAACAACAAACTTAAAACTAAAATCCATGTTAAAGATACTAATGAAATGCAGTATTTGCATTACCAGAGCTGCCATCCTATGCATATGAAAAAGTTTTTTTTTTAAGTTTATCAATTCGTGAAAAATCTCTTTGTAGTGACAGCTCAGACTTTGAAAAATAGATATCTAAATTGAACTCTCTTTTTATTGACCGAGTTTATCCTAAAAAACCTTTCGATAATCAAATGAGAAAACCAAAGAATATTGTTCAAAACACACATTTTTCAAACGATCCAAAGTTTATCACAGAATATTATCCTGGGCTTCAAAAAATTAACAATGTAATGGAAGCAGCTTTTAATGTTTTAAAATCATCCCCTACCACAGAAAATTTGTTTTCCAGACCACCACGTGTCGTGTTTAAGCGACCAAACAATTTGGAAAATATGTTGATAAGACCCAAAATCCAAAATTCTCGGCCTGAAAACAATTTGGAATTCAATCACGGCTGCGAAACTTGCCACAAACCCTTGGTTTGGCATTTGCAAAATTATGTGTAATACAACGGAATTTAAAAGCAGTCAAAAACAAGACTTGCCCAATAGTTGGTAAATCAACTTTTGACGCCCACAAACTATCGTGTAAACACTGCCCAAAACAGACATCGAATTCCTTGCGAGTACGTATGACTGGCCACCGTTTTGATGTGGTACATGAAGACAAACGAAAACAAATTTACAATCATGCAACTCACCACAACCAACATTTTGAAGGTTGCTATGAACTAAAAGCCCTTCACAAAATTAAACCACATCAAAATCCCAAATCTAACCAACTGATATTAAGAAATTAAGAACTGGCACATCAGTTGGTATTGAAGACCAAGGTTCTTTCTGGGTTAAATATCAGTAATTTTTCTTTAGTCTAAAATGATTCAACTCAGCTGATGTTTTACTTTATTTTTTTATAGCAATTTTTATTTACCATCTGTTCAACATGAACAATAAGCAAATGTGATATAAAATCATTTATATCAGTAACATGAGTTAGTTACGCACCACTGTGCGCACTAACATAATAATAGGAACAGAAAAACTGTTTGAATGTTTTTAAATACATTAGAGCCCTTGTAATTGGCCGGATGGTCCCCCCCACACCGAGCTAGAATTGTCTTTGGTACATTTAGCAGTGTCGTGTTCTTTTCCACATTTAACACATCTGAAGGGATGTCTGCAGTAACTTTTTGTATGTCCACATTGCTGACATCGTTTACACTGGACACTATCCTTTTTTAGTGAATTTCCTTTGGAAAGTGAACTATTAGCATGACCCACACGGTGAAAATTAAGCCCGGGACCACCATAGAAGTTCCTAACGTGACCCCCTGAACACGTTTTGAGGGGTCGTTCAAAATTTTATATATATATATGTGTGTGTGTTTGCACTCTAGCGGTCATATTTTTTGTCCGATTTCCTTAAAATTTGGTAGGGACGTTCCTTTCTGTAATCCGTTGGACAAGTTCGTTGAGCAAAACAATCGGAAAACTTTAAACCCCTTTTTTGGGGGATTAAACTTTCAAATTTCGGGTTTTTGGGCCCAAAAAGGGTCAGAAAAGCCCCAGATGTAAAATCAAAGCATGGACAAAAATGGGAATTAGTGAGGCGAAACTTTGAAGCCCTCTCTCGTCATTCTAGCATAAATATTTACCGAGTTATTAAAGAAAATGTGTATCGACCAAACACAGTACGTTGTCTTATGGGGGTTTTACACTAGAAAAGCCTGTTATTCCTTTGTTAGAGTACTTTTACCATCCCCAGCAACCTCACGTCTACTTTCAAGCCTGTCTGGACCTTCTCCTAACCTTATAATGCGCAAAATTGTATTCCCAGCAGTGCAAGTAAATGAAACCAGTATCAGAACAGCCAAAAAATCAGTGTGTTCGGATTTCAATAAAAATTGGACAAATGTATGTTTTTACATTGATTTTGAGTTTTAAAAGTTGTTATGTGGAAATTCACTTCCCTCACGTCAGCGTGCTGCGTGCGAACTGGTTTTATAAGGGGGCTTAAATGTTATTTTTGCCTGTAACAAATATTGTATATTACAAATATCCTTATTACTAGAGCTTGGCTCCAAATCAATGAAAGACATAGACAATGGCTTTTTAGTGGAAGAATGAAGTACATTCGTAATATTTCTCACGGTGTGACCCATCTGACTCAAAGCTTCTTTCAGTTCATTCGTGTCAACTGAATAATGCATGTGTTTTAAAACCATTCGGTATGCTCTTTCCTGTTTAAGTTGATACGTGTGGAAACTGACATTACCTTCGTTCAATATCCGAACAAGTTTCCTGTAAATATCGGCAGATTTTGGAAGAATTTTTACCGAATTGTGATTGACACATTTACATGAAAAATCATCAGTGGTGACAACCGATTCAAATGTGTGAATCATTGCCTGTACATTGCCCACATCGGGAATGAAAATTTGTGGTGGCTTTGGTTCTGACTGTTGTGAAGTAGTAGAATCAGCTTCCATGTTATTGTCATTTTCTTTACTTAAAACTTCAAAGCTATTATGAAGCTTAATGTTACTCGATGTAGAAGTCTCGTGTTTAATCTTTTTTGACCTCTACTGGACATCGGGTCAGAAGACCTACGCTTCGAAATAGTCTGCCAATTGGTAGTGTCATTAGTTGCAGTACAAGGACGCTGAGTGATGTTATTAGTTTGTTCTGACAAGTCAGAAACCTCCTCGACTGAATAGTTGTGGTCACTAAGAAGAATAGAGTTTAGATAGTTAGCACCTTCAGTTGACTTTTCGTCTGCCATGTTATCCATGCAATCAAGTGTGTCATAAGTAAACAAAAACAAACATGCGGTAGGTTATGAACACAATGAAGCGTAAAACATTTCCACTTTTAAACCAGAAAATGAAACCGTTATCGAAAGTAACAAACGGATATTTCTGCAATTAAAATCTAACTATAAAAACACTAAATCGTCGCTTAGCGTTAAGTTTATCTCACAAAATATCAAGAAGAAAAAACCGTACGTGTTTTCGTCACTTAAATCACTACTTTAATTTAAATTAAATTTGTTTACATGATCCTAAAATCACATGTTTTAGTTTTTAAAAGTCAAATGTAAAATATTTGTTTATTTTTATTTATTTGCTGATCAAATTCCATTCTTTCTCCTTTATTGCTTGAAAACGTTTGAATTATAAACGAAAATTCGCCAAAAACTTATTTTTCATTATTTACATCCATCTGTCTTAATGTGTTAGTATATAAAGTCGTTTGGCATCTATACCGCAAGATTTCTAATATATGTTTAGCAGAAATATTCTCTCCATATTCAAATTTGAAAATCTTTATTAATTTTCGTTCATCTGGTGAACTTCGTCGGATAAATATAAAAAAGTTGTTATAAATATGTACATAATTGTTTAAAAAACTAAACAAAATAGGTTGACAACAAAATATAAACAGATAGTAAAAGTCATATGCAATATAAAACAGATGGGTCATAGATAAAAATAATATACAAGTTAAGACTAAACTATCATACATAATCATAGTACAATCGCATACATGCCATTGGACTTATAGTTATCTTAGATTTCAACTAAACGGGTGCCGTGTTTGTAAGACTAGTTGGTGGGCCAGTTCAGTTCAGACTTACGAAGATTAACCATAGTAATATTCTTGTTGCTGTTCTATGTAACTTGTTTGATGGCTTTTTAATTGTAGCAGTCTTCGATCTTTTGTTTATTATGAAAAATAGCATGTTTAGCAACTGGGTTTTCTTCGTCACCATGTGCACTATATCTGCACGGTGACCCGTCATTCGTATTCTTAAGTGGTTTGACGTCTGACCTATATATTGTTTTTTGCAGTACTTGCAGTCAAGTCGGTAAATTAATTTTTTTGAATTGCAGTCCATCTCACCATTTATATTGTATTTTTTATTTGTAATGATGCTTTTAAATTTATTAGATTCTGTCATTATTCTGCAAGTTCCGCACCGTGGTTTTTTGCATGTTTCCCATCTGTTTTTTCGATTCCCATCAACAGATTTATCCGATAAATTTGTTTTCACCAACACATTCCTCAAGTTGGGCGGCCTCTTAAAAATTACTCTGGGTGCTTTTGAGAAATTTTTTGTCTCTTTTGATGACTGGAGAATGTTAAAAGACCTTTTTATCACATTGTTTATTTTATGTAGGCCTGGATAAAATTGAGTGATGAATTTAGGTTTATTCACAACAAAACTGTTAGTCTGCTGGTTCTTCGGTTGGTTAACCTGCTTCTTAATAGGCCAGTCTCTCAGGATAGCCAGACTTTTGAAGGGAAACCGTCAACCTATTTATGTAATTCACAAAGTCTGAATTTTCACGATACAGTTTCTTTACTTTAAATTATGGGCTTTTGGGTATAGATTTGTTTATATAAGTAGAATGATAGCTCTTGTAATTTAAATATTGCATTTTGTTGGTCTCCTTCAAGTGAAGTTTTGCTTTTATGTATCCAGAATCTAAGTAAACATCCACATCAAGAAACGTAGCACATTTTGTAGAGTAATCCCAAGTATAACGTAACGATGAAGAACTGTTGAGGGATTTCAAGAAATTCATTTAGGCGTTCTTGTCCATATTGCCATATGAAAAATATATAATCTATAAATCTATACCATAGAAGAGACAAATAGACTTGTGTGTTAAGGAAATTCTTCTCAATTGTCCCCATAAACAAATTAGCATAGCTTGGAGCCATGCGAGTACCTACGGCTGGGGAGAAACCCAGCTATAAAAGCAAAGGTTAAAAAAATGCGAAAGACCAGTGAATTTACATGACAATAAAAACACAAAAAAATATTGTATGTTCATTGTACGATTAATTTTGGTTGGTTCATATTTGATATTAAATATAAGTCCATGACTGAGTATAAATGATAGCATACAAGTTCGTGGTTTACTTACCACATTCAGTCACTATATTTTATTAAAAAACACATTCATTTATAGTTTACATCTTTTATTTAACTGAGGAATAAAGACTAGACAATTAATAACAAGAAATTGTATAACACCAATAACATATGACAAAATGAAATGTAAGAACATATGACATGATTTGAAAAAAGAACAGGTAGAAATATATTGCCATCGATGTATGATTATGAATTATGGATTATGGATTATTTTAATCTTCTAATCTTTAAAAATACTTAACATGCAACTGGAGCAACGGAGCTTCAATCAGTTGCATTAGGAAGAGGGTACAGCTTGACTACTGGTCGAGTAAAAATGTCACTTCGGCGACTCGAACGATGCCATTAGTGCCGGGGTGAACTGCAGTAACACGAGCAAGTGGCCAGTGAAGAGGAGGGGATGGTGTATTCATTAAGACCAGGTCTCCAACTTTAAGATTGTCTCGATGAACATTCCATTTCGTTCGTTGATGCAATGTATGTAAGTACTCGGTGCTTCACCTACGCCAAAGGTGCTGATGAAACTGCTGCACTAATTGCCAGTTTTTTAAACGATTGGATGGTGTAGAGGTAAAATCCATTTCTGGTAGCAAAAAAATAGGTCCACCCACCAGAAAATGCCCGGGGGTTAATGCTGTAACATCTGATGGATCGTTTGAAAGAAGAGTTAAGGAGGTTAAGGTTAAGCATCGCTTCAATTCGCACAGTAAGAGTAATGAATTCTGGAAGTGTAATAACTGTGTTGCTTGCTTAACACTCGCATTAAATGATCTTTGGCACTTTTGATTGCAATCTTCAATCTCCATGATGCGGAGCGGCTGGAGGGTTAAAATGAAACTCAATATCACAAGTTGATGCGAAACTGTGGATTTGCAATTTTGATTGAGGAGCATGGATTGTAGATTTAATAATTCGTTTATTTCAGTACTAGCTCCAACAAAGTTGGTCCCACAGTCAGAGTATATATCTGTGCACTTGCCTTGGCGAGACATAAATCGAACTAAACAAGCCATAAATGCATCAGTGGTCAGATCAGTTGCAACTTCAATATGAATGGCTTTGGTAACCATGCATATGAACAAACATATGTACACTTTAATATGCTTGACAAATCTAAAATTTAACATCTTGATAGTGAAGGGACCACCATAATCTATTCCAGTGGATAAGAATAGTTTTGCGGGATAACTCGGGCAGCCGGTAGTTCTCTCTCCCATTAGAGGTGCATGATTTGGAGGTCGGTGTTTGAAGCAACGTAAACACCTCGTAACGTAAAAATTCTCGACCGTATGATGCTGCGAGCACTTAGAATCCAAAAGAAACAAAGATTATACAAAGATTGCAATAATTGCGGTCCAGCATGTAAATAGCACACATGATAATAGTCAATGAGAATATGAGTTACATGATGATCCTTGGGAAGCAAAACAGGGTGTTTGGCATCATACGAGAGTGAAGTGAAGTTTATTCTTCCACCAACCCGGATAAGCCCTTGATCATCTATAAACGGATCAATCGTATGAAATGTTTTTTGCATTCTTTATATATCCTTTCGTTGTTTGCTGTACACACCAAAAGGTTTTTGAACGTGCAAAACGAAGTTCTTCTGTAGTAATGAAATTCGATCGTCGATCAGAATTAGCTGACCTGCAGTTATGGATAAATCGTAAGATGAGTGCAATTATTCTTTGTAGTAGGATCCAAGACGAAATTTTGTTTATACAGACCATTCGCCATCGGTGTAAGTAACCAGAACTGTAAAAGGAGTTGATTTTTTTCAGTGGAAGAGTCAAGCGGAAATGGGGTGAAATCACGTCGAGGCTAATCACAATGAGATGAATGGAGCCAAGTCGACCCATCCCACCAAAGAGAGTTATCTTTTAATTGAGACATTAATAAGCCTCGTAATGAATAGTAGATCTAAAAGGTTATTCAAATGCAAAGATTGCAAACGTTGATCATTATGATAGCAATCGCGCAGCAGTTGGTAAGCAATGACAAAATTATCTGCCGCGAGGATTAAACTTTTAAGTTTAATGGTTCCCCTTGAACGACACTAAGTAAGTATTGAAACTTCATAACATTTGAGACGTCCACGTTCTGATGTATTGTGGCATCAAATAAGTTAATGAAAGCTGTCCATGTTTTAAGGTCGCCGGCAAACTTAGGTAGATCAAGGTTAGGTAATCTTACTTGAGCACTGCTACCCAAGCTATGGCTTGAACTTACATTTACGTCCAGATTGTTATTAGACTCATTAACTGGAAGTAATGTGTTTATGCGAATTGAAATATAAACATGTGTGTCATTAACAAAGTCTTGATCTTGAAGTGTCCATGTTGACAGTGTCTCCGCAAAGAGATACAACCCGCTCAAGATTGCATTCATAATGTGCCTTATTAGTTTATCAGTTTATTCTTATCAGTTTCAGTTGCCTTTAAAGTTTTCACATCAATTGAGGTAAGTGAATCAGGGCTATCACAAAAACGTTCAATAGAAGTTTTAATAGAGTTAAACCTTGTTTTGGTAAGAATTGTTAGTCGTTCATAGGATTCAAACTTTAATTCTGTTGCACGATTAGTCGGTGCCATTTGAATAAGTTTATCAAAATAGATAAGTTACAATTTATTGTAATGAATAACTCAAAATATGTATGTCAAAATATTGGAAGGGTCAATCAGGTAGCATAAATACATAGCAGCACACAGATAACACGATTATTAAAAAACAAGCACAAAAAGCACTTCTTCACCATATTCACTCATAGTCTTTGTCATGAAATGAAAGAGCTTTACTTTACACACATATTAAGACAATAGGATTGAGTGATAAAGAGCTTAATTAGTGATAGAACAGCGGGAGAGTAGTATAAACTCCATGGCATTAGAATCCGGTCTATTTGGACCAAAATGGGGGAGAAACCCAGCTATAAAAGCAAAGGCTTTGGCTTAAAAGCAAAGGTTAAAAAAAGTCGAAAGACCAGTGAATTTACATGAAAATAAAAACACAAAAAAGATTGTATGTTCATTGTACAATTAATTTTGGTTGGTTCATATTTTATATTGAATTTAAGTCCATGACTGAGTAGAAATAATAGCATACAAGTTCGTGGTTTACTTACCACATTCGGTCACTTTATTTGATTAAACAACACATTCGTTTATAGTTTACATCTTTTATTGAACTGAGAAATAAAGACTAAACAATTAATAACAAACAATTGTATAACACCAATGACAAAATAAAATGCAAGAACATATGACATGATTTGAAAAAAGAACAGGTAGAAAGCAGGTAAGGCAGGTAGGTTATTGAGTATATTGCCTTTGATGTATGATTATGAATTATGTATTCGTTAGTCTGCTGGTTCTTCGGTTGGTTAACCTGCCTCTTAATAGGCCAGTCTCTCAGGATAGCCAGACTTTTGAAGGGAAACCGTCAACCTATTTATGTTATTCACAAAGTCTGAATTTTCACTATACAGTTTCTTTACTTTAAATTATAGGCTTTTGGGTATAGATTTGTTTATATAAGTGGGATGTCAGCTCTTGTAATTTAAATATTGCATTTTGTTGATCTCCTTCAAGTGAAGTTTTGCTTTTATGTATCCAGAATCTAAGTAAACATACACATTAAGAAACGTAGCAGATTTTGTAGAGTAATCCCAAGTATAACGTAACGATGAAGAACTGTTGAGGGATTTCAAGAAATTCATTTAGGCGTTCTTGTCCATGTTGCCATATGAAAAATATATAATCTATAAATCTATACCATAGAAGAGACAAATAGACTTTGTGTTAAGAAATTTCTTCTCAATTGTCCCCATAAACAAATTAGCATAGCTTGGAGCCATGCGAGTACCTATGGCTGGGGAGAAACCCAGCTATAAAAGCAAAGGTTAAAAAAGTACAATTAATTTTGGTTGGTTCATATTTGATATTGAATATAAGTCCATGACTAAGTAGAAATAATAGTATACAAGTTCGTGGTTTACTTACCACATTCAGTCACTATATTTTATTAAAAAACAACATTCATTTATAGTTTACATCTTTTATTGAACTGAGGAATAAAGACTAGACAATTAATAACAACAAATTGTATAACACCAATAACATATGACAAAATAAAATGTAAGAACATATGACATGATTTGAAAAAAGAACAGGTAGAAATATATTGCCATTGATGTATGATTATGAATTATGGATTATGGATTCGTTTATCTTTAAAATCACTTAACACATGGCTGTCCCATTTGTTTATATGTATATGTTACTTAAAATTTGAAAGCATTCATTGTTTATATATATATATATATATATATATATATATATATATATATATATATATATAGTATATGTAAAATTTTAGGAACCCCGTTTTTTTGTGTGCACAAAACCTCCACCTTTGGTTGTGTGATCGTCTGGTTTTCCAACTCCAGAGTAAATGATACTTTACACATCAGTGCTTCAAAGTTTGGTCAAGGCCGGAAATCTGTTTACGAGAGTTATTGTACTCATGGAGACATAAATAAATAAATGAATTGATCAATATATAATAGATTATTTAAATAATTAAAATGTATTAATTATTTAACGAAAATAAAATAAAATAAAATGTATATAATTTAACGAATGGGATTTTTGGCATCTGGGGACCTCAAAACGATAAGTTATTCTTGGCTTAGGTCTTACCGTTGCCCCATAGGGTAATAGCTTCTTCCCTATAGGGCAATTTGCTAAAACAACATTAACTATGTACTTCGGCAGATTAAAACAAGAAGGCAAATTAAACATAAACATGTCTTCCTTTGCCTTCCGCTATGTTAACCCCATTGGAAATGTTATCCATATATAAAGCCAACCCGTACACCTATGAACCGTGTATTTTATTTTTACATGGTATTATCATTAAATTTATTAAAATGGAAGGTCTCGGTGACAATTGGAGGAAAATCATTGGTTGTTTGATTCGCCAATATAAATTTAAGTAATAGCAAAGTAATAGTGTCTACGTTTCAAGAACATTTATATTGACCATTTACCATCCGTATGATTTGATTTGACTACAAAACTTAAATCAGGTGAACTAGGGAAGCTGTTGGGCAATGCTAGATTACATGTTTTTCTATGTTAACAAAATAACGTAACCACTTTCGATATTGCGTCCCTTCCTCTTGAAAAGTGATCACTAATATGTTTTGCTGATTTGCAATTCTTATAAAATGAAGTATGTGTGAATACATAGGGTATGTTTAATAAAACCCTTACATTGTAGTGGTAAAGTATGAGGGTTGTTTTTGTAAACTTCCTTTGACAAAGAAGCTATTATCGTGCAAATATAAAAGTGTACATGAAAAGCAAGTTCAATTTTATAAAATAGTAACTATATTTGCATGCCCACTGTTGGAGAATTCGGAAAATATATAAGCTATAACTGTGTACAAATGCAAGAGAAATAATCTATTTCTATGGAACATTTCATTGGAATTTGTCAAAGTATGCAGGTTTGCTGGAACAAGGTTAATTCATCTTTTTAGGTTAGGTATCTTAAATATCGGTAAGTTTAATTATTATTAATATTATTATTATTAATTTACCAATTCCTTTTGCACATCTTTGAAAAACTAATCAATAGAATTAATTATAAAAACATTCTGCAGGGGATTAGTGCGAACGATAATTCGCGATGTACGCAAACGTTCAACATATTTCTTCTGAAGAGCTAATGCTTTTAAGACATTCGGTATTTGAAACATAATTGAATTTGTTTTGCCAAAACCCAAATGTATTAAAATATTTTACTTTTATTTAAAATACTCCTTTTTAACAACAGAGTGTTTTATTCTAATAAAGAACTAGTAGTGGTGAAACAGGAAAGAGGCATCACTTCCGGCGCTTTTTCCCCATGTTATTCTTATGGGGAGCCGTTTTTGCGCCGACGCCAGCTCCCGCCTATAGAGCTCCCGCGCCCTAGCCTATACTATTGTCCAACCCCTGCCTATATTAAATATATTGTCCCCATCCCTCCTCTATATTTTTTAAAATTAATTTTCAAATTCAGGCTAAAAAACTATCTTTGGTGTTTATGGTCCGATTTGTCTGCAATTTGGATATGTTATTGTCCTAGGCAAGTGTTTTAATAAATTTCACTTACATTTCCCAAATTCACTATAACGGTCAAATTAAAAAATTTTGAAAAATACTGCCGCCAACTGAAATTTGTGTTTTAATCCTATTTAAAATTCATTTTAATACATCCTTTGCAGAAATCCACGAGTTCAAAATAACTCCACACTAAATAAACAACACATGTAAACAACTTAGAAGTGCACTCGGTTATCGCCACTAGCGCGACAATCAACCTTGAAGGAGATTCTGCAAGATCGGCACCAAGGACACAGCGACCGATGCATAGTAACCGATGCGTAATTTTACAAATTGTGTGAATTGTCGGCTATATAAAGAGCCGTTGCAGGCCAGGGTCCTCACTTCATATCCTACAGCCCCAGCATCAACAAGACCCGTTGCAGATTTTAACTTAAAATTCAGTGGTTAGAATAATTTCGGCTAAAATATGATTTTTTTACTCTGGACTTAGAAAAATTTAGTGGTTAGAATAATTTCGGCGAAAATATGTTTTTTTTACTCTGGACTTAGAAAAATTTAGTGATTAAAATAATTTCGGCTAAAATATGTTTTTTTACTCTGGACTTAGAAAAATTTAGTGATTAAAATAATTTCGGCTAAAATATGCTTTTTTTACTCTGGAGGTTTGTAGGTGCTTTATACAATTATCTAAAAAGTAGTTTCTCAGATTTTTGATAAAGGGCTTAGTTTTTATAAAAATTTTGAATTTGTGTTTTTTTTTTAAATCTTCATATTTTGAATTTTGATCGTATTTAAATTTTTAAAATGGTAATTTTTGTTTATAAAAAGCAGAGCATGACATCTCTACAGTCATTTCAACACAAAATGTTGACCTGTGCAGTCTGTTTTATGTCTTACTCCAACAGAAGCAATTTATTACGCCATTATCGACTTGTTCACAAAGTTATTCCTAAAATTTGTAAAAATGCCATCAAATATTTGATAATAACAATCATTTTAAAATGCATATGCTAGAGAACCACTATACTTGTGATGTGTGTAAGAAGGTTGTTAAATGTCAAAAGAAACGCCACTACCTACGATGTGACAAACAACCTTACAAGTTGTATATTTTTAACGGCGAATCAGCGGAAGTATTAGACACTCTCCAATCTTGTCCTCTACCCATCAAATGGATTCTTATTAGGAGAGTAAAATTCATCAAACACTCAGTGGACAATAATGGTGATTTAATCATTGACAAAGAATGTATTGCTGATTTTCGAAGTTTAACTAATTTATCAATTGAGAAAGCACAGCTAAAGACTCAAATTGAAAATTCACTTTTAAAAATCGATACCTCCATGCACAAGTATCAAGCTCAAGGCAGTGGATGGATATATGACCGCACCAAATACTGGCAGTTGCATGTTTACAAATATAAGCCCCTAACTCCCAAATCATACATTCCCACGCCAGAAAATATAAAATCAAAACATGCTGTTTTAAATATTAAAAACACCGATAATAAATGTTTCACCTGGAGTGTTTTAGCAAGCCTAAGACCAAGGAATAGTAAAGAAAATGCAAATCGAGTAGTTCACTACGAACCCTATGAAGGCCAGTTGAATATGACAAACATAAAATATCCAGTAAAAATATCCGACATTGATAAATTTGAAAAACAAAACAACATAAGTGTTAACGTATATGGAATTGAAGGAAAAACAATATATCCACTGAGAATAACTAAACTAAATAGCAATACTCACGTCAACTTGCTTCTTCTACAAGAAGCTCGGAAATCACATTACTGTTTAATTCGTGATTTTGACAAGTTAATGTTGCGGTCTACAAAAGATGACCACAAGAAATATTTTTGCAAGTTCTGTTTGCAACATTTTGGCACCAAAGATATATTGGAACGTCACACAACATATTGTAAAACCTTTGATGCCCAAAGAGTACAAATGTCTAAAAAAGATACACTACGATTTACGAATTACAAATATCAACTTAAAGCTCCCTTTGTGATTTATGCAGATTTCGAATGTTTTATAAACTGCGGCAAACACACTCCTTCTGGATTTGCTTATGTTGTGGTGAGAGACTCTAAAATTATTTACGAAGAGTTGTACAGCGGTGAAAATGTGATGGATGTATTTTTCGAAAAGTTATTTAAAACTTATGACTTTATTAAAAGTCAGATGGAAGTATATGTTCCCCTTGTAATGACTGCAGAGCAAGAGGCTTCCTTCCAAAACTCTACACGCTGCCACATATGCAGCCAGCCGTTACTGTGTGATAAAGTGCGCGACCATTGTCATCTAACAGGCAAATTCCGAGGACCCTCCCACAACGCTTGCAATTTAAACTATAAAGTAACCAAGAAAATTCCAATATTCTTCCACAACCTTAAAAACTATGATGGTCATTTAATAATGCAACACTTGGGAAAACTCAATCGCAAATTGAATTGCATAGCCAAAGACATGGAAAAATATATATCGTTCTCTGTTGATGATTTGGTATTTTTGGATTCCTACAACTTTCTGTCTCTTCCCTTAAGCAAATTAGCTTCCAATTTAAATACATTTAGATTTATAGACAATCCACTACTACAACGCAAGGGCGAATTTCCATACGAATACATGACAGGACCAGAAAAGTTTTTAGAGCCCCTACCACCCATAGAGGCATTTTACAGCAGCCTAACTAAAGAATGTATATCTCCTGCACAATATGAACATGCTAAAAACGTATGGAATCATTTTAATATAAAGAATTTAAAAGAATATCACGATTTATACCTTAAAACAGATGTGTTGTTATTGGCTGATGTGTTTGAGACATTTAGGGACTTGAGTTTAAAGGATTATAAACTCGACCCCGTCCACATGTACTCATTGCCTGGACTAACATGGGAGGCGTGTCTTAGAATGACCGGCATAAAATTACAGTTATTTAGTGACATTGACATGCATTTGTTTATAGAACACGCCATTAGAGGCGGTGTAAGCATGATTTCCACGCGCTACGCTAAAGCCAATAATAAGTACATGGGCGAACATTATGACCCAAATCAAGAAAGCACCTATCTTGTATACTTAGACTGCAACTCGCTATACTCTACAGCAATGTGCGAGTCGTTGCCCGTTGATGGCTTTAGATGGACAAACGAGAAAGATTATAAAGCCAATAAAAATGAAAACTTTGGATTTATTTTGGAAGTTGATTTAAAATACAATAAAAGTTTACACGATTTGCACAACGACTACCCGCTCGCACCAGAAAAAATGAATGGAAAATTAATACCAAATTTAAATGACAAAACCAAATATATTTTGCATTATAAAGCACTAAAAAAATACGAAGAACTGGGTTTGGTAGTTACAAAATACCACAGAATCTTAAAATTCAGACAATCAAAATGGCTCGCGCCCTATATTAATTTTAATATTGAAAAGCGACAAAAAGCTGAACATGATTTTGAAAAAGACTTTTACAAACTGTTAAATAACAGTCTCTTTGGTCGAACAATTATGAACCAACGCAAGTTTCGTGATATACATCTTGTAGACGAGTCTAAGTTAACAAAGTATGTTACAAAGCCAAGATTTGACTGCAGCAAAATGTTCGATAACAAGTTGCATGCTGTGCATTTAAATAAATTAATTGTAAAGTTTGATAAACCAATATATTTAGGAATGACCATTTTGGATATCAGCAAAGTAATAATGTATGATTTCCACTATAATTATATGTCAAAATTTAAGAATAAAAAGTTCTTAATGACAGACACAGACAGCCTTCTTTATTCTATAGTAACAGAGGACTTTTACAAGGAAATACAATGTGACTTGGACCGTTTTGACACCTCTGCATATAGTAAAGACCATTTCTTATACTCTGATAAAAACAAAAAAGTTACGGGCAAGTTTAAAGACGAATTAAATGGTCAAATTATGTATGAATATTGTGGTTTAAGGCCAAAATTATACTCTTTCATTCCTCTACAGTGGTTATACGAAAAAGAAAAGCAGCTAGAGGTTAAAAAGGCAAAAGGAGCTGACGGCGCTACAGTTAAACATCTCTTAAGACACCAACATTACTTACACTGTCTTGCAACCGGAGAAGATTACTACGAGAATGTTACAAGAATTAAATCCACAAACCACCATCTGCAAACATTAACGATGAACAAAAAGGTACTCTCTTTTGATGACGACAAGAGGTTTATTGTGGATGGCATCAACACCCTTGCCCTTGGTCACTATAAAATTGGTCAAACATAAATCTGTATTTGCCATTATTCTTTGGCCTTTCCTTGTCTATTACAAAAAGCCATATTTAGACCTATCCCAGCACTGATGGCAGAGATTTCTAAATTGGTTAAATGAAAAATCATTTCCCACATGATTGTTATACACATGTTTTAAATTTAAATCGTCTTGTTTAAATAATATTAGGAAATTAACATTGTCACGTAAATGTTTGTGTACTTTACTGTAAGATTGACACAAGTAAAAACTGCTAATATTTTTGTGTCTGCCCATTGAGAAAAATTGTGTGATATTTGGACTATTTATGTCGTCAAATACAACTATTGAGTGTGATTCTACATCATTTGGTGTGATTTCACAGTTTGAATATGTGTGTAATTTAACTTCATCACACAGACGGAATATTTCAATTATTTTTTTATATTTTTCTTGTTCTAAAGATTTGGATATTATATATAAATTTGTAAACTTTAATCCTTGTTTTTTTACAATTAAGTTATAAATTACAACAGTCTTCCCCGAACCACTGGGCCCTATTATAAGACAGCGAATATTATTAGGAAATAGACCCAACTTCTTTGGTGTATTTTCTTTATGTGCAATTTTAAATTTGTTCTTTTGTTGAATAAATGACATTTTTTATATAATGGTGTATTTTCTTTATGTGTTAAATGACATTTTTTATATAACTGACAACCGACACAAAAATAGTTTGTAAATTGTGTAATAAATACATGTAATATAAACAAATTTAACACAATCATAACATTGTCCACATTAACATTGGAAGTTAAAGGGGGGTGTATCGATACACCCCCCTTTAACTTCCAATGTTAATGTGGACAATGTTATGATTGTGTTAAATTTGTTTATATTACATGTATTTATTACACAATTTACAAACTATTTTTGTGTCGGTTGTCAGTTATATAAAAAATGTCATTTAACACATAAAGAAAATACACCATTATATAAAAAATGTCATTTATTCAACAAAAGAACAAATTTAAAATTGCACATAAAGAAAATACACCAAAGAAGTTGGGTCTATTTCCTAATAATATTCGCTGTCTTATAATAGGGCCCAGTGGTTCGGGGAAGACTGTTGTAATTTATAACTTAATTGTAAAAAAACAAGGATTAAAGTTTACAAATTTATATATAATATCCAAATCTTTAGAACAAGAAAAATATAAAAAAATAATTGAAATATTCCGTCTGTGTGATGAAGTTAAATTACACACATATTCAAACTGTGAAATCACACCAAATGATGTAGAATCACACTCAATAGTTGTATTTGACGACATAAATAGTCCAAATATCACACAATTTTTCTCAATGGGCAGACACAAAAATATTAGCAGTTTTTACTTGTGTCAATCTTACAGTAAAGTACACAAACATTTACGTGACAATGTTAATTTCCTAATATTATTTAAACAAGACGATTTAAATTTAAAACATGTGTATAACAATCATGTGGGAAATGATTTTTCATTTAACCAATTTAGAAATCTCTGCCATCAGTGCTGGGATAGGTCTAAATATGGCTTTTTGTAATAGACAAGGAAAGGCCAAAGAATAATGGCAAATACAGATTTATGTTTGACCAATTTTATAGTGACCAAGGGCAAGGGTGTTGATGCCATCCACAATAAACCTCTTGTCGTCATCAAAAGAGAGTACCTTTTTGTTCATCGTTAATGTTTGCAGATGGTGGTTTGTGGATTTAATTCTTGTAACATTCTCGTAGTAATCTTCTCCGGTTGCAAGACAGTGTAAGTAATGTTGGTGTCTTAAGAGATGTTTAACTGTAGCGCCGTCAGCTCCTTTTGCCTTTTTAACCTCTAGCTGCTTTTCTTTTTCGTATAACCACTGTAGAGGAATGAAAGAGTATAATTTTGGCCTTAAACCACAATATTCATACATAATTTGACCATTTAATTCGTCTTTAAACTTGCCCGTAACTTTTTTGTTTTTATCAGAGTATAAGAAATGGTCTTTACTATATGCAGAGGTGTCAAAACGGTCCAAGTCACATTGTATTTCCTTGTAAAAGTCCTCTGTTACTATAGAATAAAGAAGGCTGTCTGTGTCTGTCATTAAGAACTTTTTATTCTTAAATTTTGACATATAATTATAGTGGAAATCATACATTATTACTTTGCTGATATCCAAAATGGTCATTCCTAAATATATTGGTTTATCAAACTTTACAATTAATTTATTTAAATGCACAGCATGCAACTTGTTATCGAACATTTTGCTGCAGTCAAATCTTGGCTTTGTAACATACTTTGTTAACTTAGACTCGTCTACAAGATGTATATCACGAAACTTGCGTTGGTTCATAATTGTTCGACCAAAGAGACTGTTATTTAACAGTTTGTAAAAGTCTTTTTCAAAATCATGTTCAGCTTTTTGTCGCTTTTCAATATTAAAATTAATATAGGGCGCGAGCCATTTTGATTGTCTGAATTTTAAGATTCTGTGGTATTTTGTAACTACCAAACCCAGTTCTTCGTATTTTTTTAGTGCTTTATAATGCAAAATATATTTGGTTTTGTCATTTAAATTTGGTATTAATTTTCCATTCATTTTTTCTGGTGCGAGCGGGTAGTCGTTGTGCAAATCGTGTAAACTTTTATTGTATTTTAAATCAACTTCCAAAATAAATCCAAAGTTTTCATTTTTATTGGCTTTATAATCTTTCTCGTTTGTCCATCTAAAGCCATCAACGGGCAACGACTCGCACATTGCTGTAGAGTATAGCGAGTTGCAGTCTAAGTATACAAGATAGGTGCTTTCTTGATTTGGGTCATAATGTTCGCCCATGTACTTATTATTGGCTTTAGCGTAGCGCGTGGAAATCATGCTTACACCGCCTCTAATGGCGTGTTCTATAAACAAATGCATGTCAATGTCACTAAATAACTGTAATTTTATGCCGGTCATTCTAAGACACGCCTCCCATGTTAGTCCAGGCAATGAGTACATGTGGACGGGGTCGAGTTTATAATCCTTTAAACTCAAGTCCCTAAATGTCTCAAACACATCAGCCAATAACAACACATCTGTTTTAAGGTATAAATCGTGATATTCTTTTAAATTCTTTATATTAAAATGATTCCATACGTTTTTAGCATGTTAATATTGTGCAGGAGATATACATTCTTTAGTTAGGCTGCTGTAAAATGCCTCTATGGGTGGTAGGGGCTCTAAAAACTTTTCTGGTCCTGTCATGTATTCGTATGGAAATTCGCCCTTGCGTTGTAGTAGTGGATTGTCTATAAATCTAAATGTATTTAAATTGGAAGCTAATTTGCTTAAGGGAAGAGACAGAAAGTTGTAGGAATCCAAAAATACCAAATCATCAACAGAGAACGATATATATTTTTCCATGTCTTTGGCTATGCAATTCAATTTGCGATTGAGTTTTCCCAAGTGTTGCATTATTAAATGACCATCATAGTTTTTAAGGTTGTGGAAGAATATTGGAATTTTCTTGGTTACTTTATAGTTTAAATTGCAAGCGTTGTGGGAGGGTCCTCGGAATTTGCCTGTTAGATGACAATGGTCGCGCACTTTATCACACAGTAACGGCTGGCTGCATATGTGGCAGCGTGTAGAGTTTTGGAAGGAAGCCTCTTGCTCTGCAGTCATTACAAGGGGAACATATACTTCCATCTGACTTTTAATAAAGTCATAAGTTTTAAATAACTTTTCGAAAAATACATCCATCACATTTTCACCGCTGTACAACTCTTCGTAAATAATTTTAGAGTCTCTCACCACAACATAAGCAAATCCAGAAGGAGTGTGTTTGCCGCAGTTTATAAAACATTCGAAATCTGCATAAATCACAAAGGGAGCTTTAAGTTGATATTTGTAATTCGTAAATCGTAGTGTATCTTTTTTAGACATTTGTACTCTTTGGGCATCAAAGGTTTTACAATATGTTGTGTGACGTTCCAATATATCTTTGGTGCCAAAATGTTGCAAACAGAACTTGCAAAAATATTTCTTGTGGTCATCTTTTGTAGACCGCAACATTAACTTGTCAAAATCACGAATTAAACAGTAATGTGATTTCCGAGCTTCTTGTAGAAGAAGCAAGTTGACGTGAGTATTGCTATTTAGTTTAGTTATTCTCAGTGGATATATTGTTTTTCCTTCAATTCCATATACGTTAACACTTATGTTGTTTTGTTTTTCAAATTTATCAATGTCGGATATTTTTACTGGATATTTTATGTTTGTCATATTCAACTGGCCTTCATAGGGTTCGTAGTGAACTACTCGATTTGCATTTTCTTTACTATTCCTTGGTCTTAGGCTTGCTAAAACACTCCAGGTGAAACATTTATTATCGGTGTTTTTAATATTTAAAACAGCATGTTTTGATTTTATATTTTCTGGCGTGGGAATGTATGATTTGGGAGTTAGGGGCTTATATTTGTAAACATGCAACTGCCAGTATTTGGTGCGGTCATATATCCATCCACTGCCTTGAGCTTGATACTTGTGCATGGAGGTATCGATTTTTAAAAGTGAATTTTCAATTTGAGTCTTTAGCTGTGCTTTCTCAATTGATAAATTAGTTAAACTTCGAAAATCAGCAATACATTCTTTGTCAATGATTAAATCACCATTATTGTCCACTGAGTGTTTGATGAATTTTACTCTCCTAATAAGAATCCATTTGATGGGTAGAGGACAAGATTGGAGAGTGTCTAATACTTCCGCTGATTCGCCGTTAAAAATATACAACTTGTAAGGTTGTTTGTCACATCGTAGGTAGTGGCGTTTCTTTTGACATTTAACAACCTTCTTACACACATCACAAGTATAGTGGTTCTCTAGCATATGCATTTTAAAATGATTGTTATTATCAAATATTTGATGGCATTTTTACAAATTTTAGGAATAACTTTGTGAACAAGTCGATAATGGCGTAATAAATTGCTTCTGTTGGAGTAAGACATAAAACAGACTGCACAGGTCAACATTTTGTGTTGAAATGACTGTAGAGATGTCATGCTCTGCTTTTTATAAACAAAAATTACCATTTTAAAAATTTAAATACGATCAAAATTCAAAATATGAAGATTTAAAAAAAAAAACACAAATTCAAAATTTTTATAAAAACTAAGCCCTTTATCAAAAATCTGAGAAACTACTTTTTAGATAATTGTATAAAGCACCTACAAACCTCCAGAGTAAAAAAATCATATTTTAGACGAAATTATTTTAACCACTAAATTTTTCTAAGTCCAGAGTAAAAAAAGCATATTTTAGCCGAAATTATTTTAATCACTAAATTTTTCTAAGTCCAGAGTAAAAAAACATATTTTAGCCGAAATTATTTTAATCACTAAATTTTTCTAAGTCCAGAGTAAAAAAAACATATTTTCGCCGAAATTATTCTAACCACTAAATTTTTCTAAGTCCAGAGTAAAAAAATCATATTTTAGCCGAAATTATTCTAACCACTGAATTTTAAGTTAAAATCTGCAACGGGTCTTGTTGATGCTGGGGCTGTAGGATATGAAGTGAGGACCCTGGCCTGCAACGGCTCTTTATATAGCCGACAATTCACACAATTTGTAAAATTACGCATCGGTTACTATGCATCGGTCGCTGTGTCCTTGGTGCCGATCTTGCAGAATCTCCTTCAAGGTTGATTGTCGCGCTAGTGGCGATAACCGAGTGCACTTCTAAGTTGTTTACATGTGTTGTTTATTTAGTGTGGAGTTATTTTGAACTCGTGGATTTCTGCAAAGGATGTATTAAAATGAATTTTAAATAGGATTAAAACACAAATTTCAGTTGGCGGCAGTATTTTTCAAAATTTTTTAATTTGACCGTTATAGTGAATTTGGGAAATGTAAGTGAAATTTATTAAAACACTTGCCTAGGACAATAACATATCCAAATTGCAGACAAATCGGACCATAAACACCAAAGATAGTTTTTTAGCCTGAATTTGAAAATTAATTTTAAAAAATATAGAGGAGGGATGGGGACAATATATTTAATATAGGCAGGGGTTGGACAATAGTATAGGCTAGGGCGCGGGAGCTCTATAGGCGGGAGCTGGCGTCGGCGCAAAAACGGCTCCCCATAAGAATAACATGGGGAAAAAGCGCCGGAAGTGATGCCTCTTTCCTGTTTCACCACTACTAGAACTAAAACAAACCTTTTTTATTTGTAAGTTGTAATAAATTATGTTATGTTTAATTTGGGGTTGAACATTAGATTACTGCATTTTGATTGATTCTAATCAAATCAAATAATTTTACTGTCAAATAAAGTTGACATAATGAAGGTGATGTTAAGGCAAACACTCGACTTGTAATGTTGTGAAAAACAATATTTATTACATTACAGATTACTGAACAATTTTTGTGCTATTGTAACTGAGATGTTGAAACACTGATCATACTCCTCACAACTCGTCTCAGCGGATTTAAAAAAGCTTTATGATTTGGTAGTTTTATTTAAAAAATAATAGGCTATGTTTTGTAGGCCTATCCTTATATAGATCGATGACATATATAAACCAAACTTTCACATTTAATTCAACTGGATTTTTTTGTAAACATCTCACAAAACCCCATTTATTTGGCTACTACTTACAATATTACGAGCGCAATAAACTATGAACATATTCAAAGTGTCGGTACATTTTGGTAAAAAGAAGAGATACAGAAAAGCACTAATAGTTATATATTTTTTCAGGAGTTTCAGGGTATAAAAAATTCCTCCTGTTGTGATCCCATCGGAACGCGAGCTAATGCAGATTAACAACATCAGCCTTCACCCGGCACCGCGCGATAACACCAATTATCATTTGTTTTGACAATAGGCCTTCCTATTGAACTTGTAAGTACATATATACATTCATATTCTGATTAAATTACAAAATTCCAGATTAGTGTCTGCATTACTGATGGTTAACTGATTTATTTGTTTCCTTGTCTATAAAAACGGATCTGTAAAACGCCTTGAAGTACCCGTACAAAACATTTTCTCACTGGAATATTCAAAACCTATGATACAGAAAAATAAATGTGCTGAAGGCAAAATAATTATACACTAACATCAAGAACACAATTAACTGGGAAAATAAATAAACGCAAGTTAAAAACATTCTAAAAAGTTGGTTCGAATACTTCAACAGATTTGACTACCGGCTGTTGCACCTGAATATCTCAATTGAGACTGAATTCCCTATTTCAATTATAATTACATATTATTTAAATACATATTCAGGCTGATATGAAAGTTTCAAAATGTATTTATAAAGGGCGAACTTTAAGTAAAGATTTTGCTCTAAGAAAACAAGCTATCAAATGGTACAATAACACTAAGCACACTAAGCACAGTACTAATAACACAATAAGCGTACAATAACACAAATAGAGGTCAAGGGATTTAGACATACCAAACGTTTAAAGTTACTTCAGTGGATGAGGCACATCAGCTGTCCGTAGTTTTCGGGGTGGAGGAAAACTACCCCCAGAAAAGTATCCGCATGAGAAAATCTCTACGTCATTTTGACAGTGGTTTGGGGGTAGTTTTCCGGCCACTAAATTTAAGGACAGATTATGTATATTATGTATTTTACTATACTAAAATTTCACGGTTTAAGTAATTGAATTAAGCGGTGGTAATTTAATAAAAATACCGGTAAAGTTAACACTGGAAAACTACCCCCAGAAAACTAGCCCCAGAAATCGAACCCAGAAAACTATTTCCCAAAGAAGTAATCTGCAGAGAACGACTACTGGAATAATGCCCCCAGAAACATAGCCCCAGAAGTCTAACCCCAGAAAACAACCTCTCAGAGAACTAAAATGCAGAGTACGACTACCAGAATTCTAGACCGAGAAAACTAGTCCTAGAAATATAAAAACTCGATTAACTCTACAACGCTTTTCCGAGCAAACGGATTTCCTGTTACAATTTCACTAGTCCATTAACCATTAGAAATGTTATGTTAGTGTAATCCAAGACACTCTGCGGGAAAATTAAATGAATTTCAACGAATCACTATATTTTATAAATTTGTATTCTTCCTAAACAGGTACAAATTATAATAATGGAACGAAGTACTTTTTTATTTCAGTTATTTCGCAATCAGAACAATCTGTGGCCCGGAGTGTCAATAACATAAAGCATGATTTAGGCTAATATAATATAATACAGACTGCTATAATCCAAAGGTGATAATCCTATTTAGTGTTATTGAAATGTTACCTGCATTATCTTTTACCTACAGCGGCTAGTTTGACTTGAGGGGGTAATTTTCCCGGTTAAGCTTTTTGGGGAGAGATTTCTGGGTTTAGTTCATTGGGGGCAGTATTTTGGGGATTCTTTCTGGGGGTAGATATCCGGGGTAAGCTCTTTTTGGATGAATTTCTGGGGTTAGATTTACGGGGTTAGTTCATTGTGGCAGCGTTCTGGGGATAGTTTTCTGGGGATAGATTTCTAGGGGCCGAACTGTTGAGTTAATTATTTAAGTGTTAGTGTGATAGCAATTTGATAAAATGATAATGTATCGAGGGTAGAATTCCAGTCGCGGGCCAACTTTCATGCGGCTTTAGGCCCCCAAAATGACGTAGTCGATTTTTCTTGGGGGTACTTTTCTGGGGGTAGTATTCCGGTGACTCGATTATATTGAGTATAATCCATTTACATTCTCCAATATCACACAAAAGTAGTAATTTAACAAATTCTCATTTTATTCAAGTAAATATTTTGGTAATTTTTCATCACTGATTCTAATGAAAATAATTTCTTAAATTATAATATAATCACTATAATAAATCACCATTACCAACAATTAGTTTTATAAATTCAAATGTCTTGTATCAGCTAAATTCATCCAATACAGTTAATAATTTTACACATACAACATAAATCAAATGTTGAAAACAATTGGGACAAGTGGAGACATGAATCATCAAAGATTAATTATTTAATTATTTATGCAGCTGGCTGACAAAAAAATATTTCCTTAAACAAATCAATCTTGAAACAAATCCGTCAATTTCACGTATTTATTCGATATTCAATCATTTTATGACGTACTGTCTTTAGTGAATGTTTATTTTTATAGCCTCGGAAAACATGTACAGTATATGCTAGAATGCTACAGGAGGGCTCATTTATTTATTGTTAAAACATACATTATACAATTGTAAACTTTACTTCACTAGTCACAATATTTTTTTAAACATACATTAATATTACACCATGGAACAAAAATGTAACCTTTATTATTCCCAAAAAGGCGGTTATATTGTACCGATTGTTTTGAAAAAAAATCAGGAATAAATCGATTGCGGCTGAATGTCAAGGAACGTATTTGTGGCTTGGACCGTCAGTGATGAAATCGTTTATATTGTCTAATGGGTCAATGTCCTTAAAATTAGCATTTTTTTGTTTTTAATATATTCTGGAGGTAATTTAATTTGTTTTATTATCACAAGTATATGACATTGTTTCGTGTTGAATGTTATATACAGAAAGGGGACGAAATTCAGCCAATAATTTCGAGGTTAATATAATTCATATTTATTGTTAATAATATGTAGAATTATCGACTTACTATGCAGATCACCTAAAGTTTGACATCTTCAAATATATAATTTCGTTTAATATTGATTGTATTTTATAAAGTGTAAATCCTTATCCTTGTACTTCGTCAGTATATATTGAATATCCCAAATTGATCCTAAAAGAGAACACCACAATTCTAACCGTTGCAGTTGCTTTTATATTAGTATACATCTAGGTTATAATACATTAAGCAGAATATTTTTAATCTATTAATTAAAATGTAAAACTTATTGAAAAATAACTTAATGAATTAAATAAGTAAGTCAATAAACGACTCAGATGTTTAAAAGCTCAAATTGCGAGTGGTAAGAAGAAAAGGTAAAGGATAATATACATTTTTTATATCAGTTCACTATAACTAACATCAGACATGTATATTTATTTATAGTGTTATGTATATTTCCCTTCATTTAGCCATAATAACATCATGAATAATAATTTGAGGAATCCAACCACTACTGTTTAGAGAGTGTTGGTCAACATCGATCAATTGGATTAATTTGTTGATGTTCACCAAACACTGATCCATGTGTTGTTGATTCGCACCTCGGCTCAGCGGTGGGGGGGATGTGCGGAATATGAAACGCCTATAATAAATTCGTGCAAAGACCAAGTAGGTGTAATGACCAAACAACTAGGAAACAGTCAAATATGGATTCGTTGTTAAAATTTATTTTGCGGCCATTCCCATTGCTTAATTCCATTCCATTGATTAATGGAAAGGAAGTTATTTATTTGAGAATAGATACATCCTGAGTATTATTGTTTCCAAATCATTTAATTTAATTAAACTATTATTTAGACAGGTAGGATACAGTCAATAAAACAGCAAATATGTGGCGCGCTGTGTCCTTACAGCTATGACCAGGTTCATAACCTTGAATGAAGGAAACAAACACATGACGTTTTATAACAATTCGATTTTTTTTAATTGGAATTTATGAAGTTCTTTTTTTATAAAAGACAATATCTTTGTGAACAAACAGAACAAAATCTTTACTTAATTGATAACATTTTACTCCTTCTACCTAGTTTAATCCACGAACTTAGTTTAGTGGTGGCGTCGAAAGCATTGCAATGAAATACGCTACCATATGGATCTGTGTGTTTCTGGTGTTTTATGATGTGTCAGTTTGTAAAACAGCTCCTATTACCGGGACGGGACGTCACTTGGTGGGGCCGCTACCTCGTTATCTGGCTTCTATATCTATTATATTTCAAGAAACATTACACTCAACATTTTTTCACCAACTTAGTTCTCTCGAGTAAGACACAAGGGCCAAGGGGCGCAAGTTCTCAATACGAATTTGTTGAACTCTGTTAAGTAACATTTATTAATGGCATGAATTGCACTTGTTAACATTTCAAATTTATTCTCCTTTCTCTGGAGTAACATTTCAATGGATATCAAGATATACGAACTAATTAAGTACATCCGCTTTCTATGCGTAGGAAGATGACCAATTAAATTAATCAAGACTTAAAGATCTAATAAAAAACTGCTAAAGGAACTAACTGACCAAATATGAGTAATAGTTAAACATAACCGACGCTTTTCTGCGGAAAGTAAGATAAAGAAAGACACACTAATGCACACTTTCTAGGAGTTCTTTCATATCAAAGAGGGGACTAAGCTTGTTTCTTTCTACATGAAAAATGTTTAAAAATTCATTTTCATCATAAAAAGAATAATTAAACACACGTTAAATAATCAAGTGCTTGTCATTCGTCTGTTTTAGATTATTATTTTTTTAAACCTTAGTGTTTGCTAATTATTTTTGTCATTGAATGTGCCTTGAAAATGCTGAAGCTTTATTAATAAATAAAAAAATATTGGCTTTGAGTTAGTTCTGTTTTCAAAAGGATTTACGTAACTGAACTTGCCCATTACAAATATGAAATGTTAAGTAGTTGAATGGAGTTCAAGTTAAGAAAGGGTGAGCTATCTCCATACCTTTTTCCAAACGGAATTAGAAGCTTGAAACTCCAAAAAATGGTGTTAAGCCGTAAATGAAATGTTCTTTAGTAGGAAACCAAACTACTCTTAATTAGAGGATAGCGCGCGTGAAATCAGGAGAAAACGTCGGTACGAACATTGGTTAAAATTGTGATGAATTATTTTTTTTATTGATGAGTTGAGTTGTTCTCTTTACACTTTTTCGCAATAAAAAACGAAATAGGGAAGGGCAGGGGATTTAACTGACCATACCTCTAAATTTTGGAAATACAGTATTTTAACTCAAAGGTAAACATGAGTTAAAAATGTACATAAACACTTTGAGCGTGCATATAAGTGTTTAAAATATATAAATCAGACGGCAAGAGTAATTAGGGCTTAACTTGTATCTCCTACTAAAGCCTACTACAGTCCTTTGTTAAACTTCATTGTTGGTTAGTATCAATTATTTATCAGCTCAGGTTTAAATCCGTCTTGAGAAGGGTCTTCCGAGGTTCTTCTAAGACCTGCATAATTCCAAATACTTCTTAAATACAATAGCATTTCCCCATTCTAAAACAATTATTACTGAATCACTTCCGCGGTTCATGCGATTGCGCGGTTTGAAATTCATTGTTTGTGTGTTTTGTTGTTAAATAGAATAATCCGGTCACTTTATATTATTGGTTACAAACTTTGTTTCACGACATTTCCGGTCTGTAACCTAATCTTAAACTGCCTAGAACTTAACTTAGGTACCACAAAGATCACAAAGATCAGGCTTTTATGCAAATACCAATGAATCACAACCTCGTGAAGGAATTTACTTTATCAATTTATTCTAAAAACAAGCGAAATATAAAAGTTCTATTATTCTCCATAAGAATATGTAGCATTTAAAGCAGGACGCAGGTTTGCCGTCACGGTGACAATAACAAATGAGATTAGTATGCAAATATCAATAGGCCGCAAAGAATACAGACATACCGCCCACCCAAAGAATACAGACATCCCGCCCACCCAAAAAAAAACCTTTGGATGGGTCGATTTGTGTAGTTTTTTTAAATTAAAGTAAATTTTGCTTTATAAGATTGCACTAATTCCTTAAACAAAATATTAGTGAAAACCTTATCACACGTTCAGTCTATATGTGGTTTGACATAAACTTTGAGGGAAACGGGGAAAGCTCATAAACCAAACTTGAGAGGTCATGGATGGCGTCATAAGAAATTTTCTCATGAGATAATATATACGTCTTCGTTTATACGTTATTGAAATAGCCCTTAGCTTTTGAACTCCCTTTTATGATGGTACACAATTACATGTTTATAGTCAACATACGTCTTGTCGAAGTAGGACTAACTCATAAGGTAGGATTAGTTTAAAGCTGCGATTGTACAGTGTTAGACGACAACCATGTCGGTGACGCGGGTTTATCAAATATAAATTCATTAGATGACCAAGTTTACCCCGGAGCTCCAAACGACATGAATACGCACTCCAAACTTAGCCCTCCTCGTGTAGACAAGCGCTTCTGCTCGTGGCATCTGGAGTTATGTACTCTGCCTAGCTCTACGTGGCGTAATTGCTAGGAGTGAGTGCCCTAAAAAAGTATTATCTTTCATTTCATGTTAATCAATTAACAAGTAGTCGTTTGGTTATATCGATGATCGAGTGTAATTTACTAGGGCGTTTACAAACATTAATTTGCTATTGCATTCGTTTTGAAAACACTAATTTCAAGCTGAAATTCACACATTTGTTTTTTCAACTAAATCTAGAAACAGTTGTTTTAACTGTTTAAATAAACAGTATTAACAGTGATAAATAGAAGCTTAAACCTCAATACCTAACCTTGAGGGAATGTAGGATCTCGGCCTCAGAAATGCACTTTGAAACCCTTTCTACCATGAGGTTTCTCTCAGAAGATGACATTCCTTAGTTGGTGTAAAATATAGAAAGCCCTGAGTTGTCAGTTAACGCGTTTGCAACGTCAACACACCTGGCTTCAGAGACCTATGGCTTTTATTCGCGAAAGATATAGTAGACGCTAACAATGCGTTTGGTGACTTTAAACAAGAGGGACTAAATGTCCAGCTGTGAGCTATTAGAATGGAACACTGACGATTTGTGTTAACGAAGGACAAGGAATCAACCTACCTTGTCATCACCCTTCTGGTTCCATAAACAATCATAGTAATTAACAATAGCAATAATAATAACAAACCTATACTTGCCAAAAATAATTAAAAAATAAAACTATTTATAGCATTCACTGAGTAAACAAGCCGAAGTATCGTTATGACAGTAAAATAAAATATTGTTAATTGAACAAAGAATTGTTGGAGTGGTGTATTCTTTAGACTACGGCCAATTTTTGAGCCTTCTCCCATCATTATGCATTCACCAAGCTTATCTTTACCTTTCAATATTTCGCTAAAGAAGAATATCTAGATTTTTGTACGGACATATTTCAATCTTAAAAACTATAATTTTATAAACATTATTCGGATAAATATATGTTATTTTGGTTGGGTGATTTTGGTTGGGATCTAGGCATAATTACCTATCAGTTAAAAAAATAATCGTGAAAATCGGTCTTGTAAAGTTTTATAATTTTTTAAACACATATGCGTGAATAAATAATAAAAAAAGTTGCTCTACAAAAGGTTTTCGGGGATTACAACGTACTTTCCATCAAGTTTAGACTTCTGCCGTTGGAGAGCGCCACGGTTCTGAAAATTCAGCCCTTTACTGTATTTAAGTGATGCCCTTTCTTAAAATTCTGAGACGTATTGGCAAATCTTCGTAAAACTACCTTTAATTTGACACCTCAAACGTAAAAATCCGTCCAGCCGTTATCGAGTTATGACTGTGAAGAAAAAACCCCTAGCGTATTAATAAATAGATAAGACCTGAAATTACTTTTATTTTTTAAAACCACTCTAAATGATAACATGAAACATTTTTGAAATCATACGAACCTAGTGAGGTCAGAGATTTTAGATAATATCTTCAATCTGCATCGTAAAATTAAATTTGAATGCGACTATTTGTTATTCACTTCTATTTGAACGTATTAAAATATGAATTAAAAATAAATAAATATGAAGCGTCTTATAGATTTATCGAAAACTAAGAATATGCAATAATAAAATTTAATTTAAAACAAAAAATTTTGACACCTACTACTTTACTCTTTAAATTACCTAGACATTTTTTTCAGAAGTTAAGTTTGGATTCCCATACAACTATAATTCCTCAATAAATCAAGAATCAAACTTTCAGAGTAGATATTTGATATAAATTTGGATTATAACATTACATACCGTGACGAATATGTGTTATGTGCTTGCTGCTGTCATACGTCCCGTCCCTTTGAGCATTTTAATTACAATGCATTATTGTGCAATGCTCAATGCAAATACAGTGCATTATTGTGATCTGACGAGGAATAACATCATTTGGCTAAACGAGGTGTCTGTTCATTTATATAACTAACCATAAAAACTCTGAACAAAAAGTTTAATGTTGTAGGCTAACCACAAGCTATTCTTGTTCACTCTTAGCTTGGTGGAAAGAAAATCTGCGGAAAGAGATTTTAAAATCTGGAAAAAGATAGTGTGTTTTCATTAAACAGCTTTCCAAAACAGTACACATTTAAATGGGCCAAAATACTCAACATTATTTCTTCTCCGATGAACAGCGGCTAAACGGATGATCGGATCTTAAATCTGATGGAAAATCGTTAGTTGAAAATTAAATTTTCAACAACTTTTGTATTTAACATTTGTTGCCATCTCTTACAGTTTCCGTACAAAACACGCTCAAAGTGGAACATTGAAAAAGTGTAATTTTCCCCGCCCCAAAAATGCCTAAAAAACTCTAAAATGTTAACTTTTGGCAATTTTTCAGACGGTTTCTCGTCAAGAGCTTTAATTCAAGTATCGGGTTGAGGGAGGTTCGATTATGGGAAGTGTCTCATAGTTTATGTCAGTGAATCAGTGAGTGAGTGAGTGAATCCGTCTAGCTTTATGTAAGTAGATGATAGTTTTTTGTTTGATGACGCCAGTGGACAGTGGAGGGAGTAACTTTTCCCACACCCCCTGCCATCTCACTGACTACTTAGTCATTTACGCCCAGAGATTTCGAACCCAGATTGTGTTTTAATAATATACTCTGTTAAAAAAGCGTTATTTAAAAATTGTTTTCCTTTCAGAATAACGGTGGCAATATGATTACCAAACAGTAAAATACAAAATAAATCTTCCATGAAAAAATAAATTAAGTAACTTTTGTAATATTTTAAATACTGTGAGCGTTGGCATTGCTATATATTAAACGTTATACATTCTAAATTTACTATTATTAATTATTTTTGTCCTCCCAAAAACTCTGGAATAAATAAGTAATACGATATGTGTACTTTAAAAGCTCCTGGAGGACTTCATAACTTTTCGGATTTCCTTGTTTGGTTGTAACATAAAGTTAAGATTAATATGAATCATATTTAAACGAATTGAAGAGAAAATTCATTGACAAGGCAAATTATAAGTACAAAATCAATTTACTTCAGAATTCACGTAGGTAGGACTGCTGTCAAAGGAATTTTTACCTTGTGTTCGTTTTTTGATACCATAGTAGACTCTTTGAAAATTGAACGCAGGACTATTCAAATTATTTTTTCACGATAATTCCCTCACAACACATCTTAAATAATTAAGGTATATCAAACTTCACTTGTTTTTTCTTTCTTATAATTACATGGGTTCTAAACTTCCTCAAACTTAAATTTTAATTCAAAATTTATAAGATTGTTTAAAGAATGTTGAACCTGTCAGTTTCAGGAAGAGGCGAGAAGGAGAGTTTAAAAGTAAAACGAGTTCGTAAACATCTCTTAGGAACCACAACATTATCGGACCACTTCATGGAATATTTTATTTTTCTCATTACCTGTAAAGGAAACTAAAATCAAAGCGGAATCGTGCTGGTTTAAAATAGAAAAGTCCGAAATGCGGACTGCTGAAGTTTCCTCAGAAGTTGCTACTGTATCCAGTTGTTTTTGTCAAATGTATTAATGATATTGCTTACATACGGCGAGCGACAATTAAAATAAATATTTACACGAAATATTAAAATAAACACGTTATTGTAAACAAAATTTCTTTCACGAACTGCTCAGTAGAAATTGTAAGCTACCGAATGTAATTTTAAAGCAAATTCGCTATGATTTACTGGTATAGCTGCTTCAGTACAACGTTCTGTTAGTTTTAGGCAAACACATTCTTATCGAAATCGTGATTACATTCGTGCAGTGTTAAGAAATTATTACCAAATAAACTCATATCTAGTTGCACAATCACTCTCCACTTTGTACAGCCTCTTGCAAAACATTTCTATTTTCATAATTTTGATACAATTTCAATAGTTACTTTTAATCTAGTGCAAGCAAACTAACTATTGTCTAATTACTTGACAACAAAGATTGCAGGACTTGGTCCAATCGCACTGGACTGGCTGCATAACTCGCATCACTCGTGGGAACGATAACTTGCCTACAGGAATTTACCATGTCGTCCAAATTATATGTACGAGTACAACAAGTTTAGTAGTTTAATGTAAAGTATTTAATGTTCCACTGACTGATTTTTAAAGTTTTAGAACTTACTTTAATGGTGATAAGCAAATTTTATTACATGTTCACAGTTTTATACAATAAAAAATAATAACTCTGGAGCCGAATCAGAATTTTGAATAGTTTCTGAACTCAAATTTGTCCAGGAATGTGGGTGGTGTAATTTTGTTGGAGACCTAAAGCACTATAAATCCCCAATTGTTAATTGAAATCATTAGAGTATTTTTTTGGAAATTTGAATTTTTCATGGTTTTTGCTGTTTTGGAAGGATAATTAAAATTACACCTCACTTTTTTATGTGGAGGGATAATTAATACGGTTATTTAATTGTCTTTAAACAATCAAAAAAATGAAATAACTCCTGAAGATACTGTGGATTCTTACCTACATCCTTCTTACCAAAAAATGTTGTCACATTCTGACCATTGGTAGCCTCTAGGTCCTTACACATCCACACAGACAGACAGAAATCCTTTAAAAACCCTCTTTTTTAAGCACAAAAATTTCCGCCAAAAACTGAAATTCAGATCTTGTCTAAAACCAAACTTTCTCCGCTTACTATGAAAAGGGGTAGAAAGTAAAACAGCTTTTGATGTATAACAATACTCGCTGAAGAAATTGTAATTTTATATTGGAAATGTTCTTTTTCCAATGAAACATGAAATTAAACATGAAATCGTATTAATAAAACGTGACATCGAGTTTGATTGAATCCAAGGAACTGCCTAAAGCAAGATTGCTTGATAAGATCATTTGTAACCGAACGTTTGCACACAATTGTTTAAAGCCTCGTGTTATTCACTTCCCTCAGTAAAAACACAATCGAAAGTTTTGCATAGATACATAAACTACAAAATACTACTACTAATATCACTTAAAAGATTTGTTTTAAAAGTTAATTAGCACTTAAGATTTGTAAAATACTGTAGTTATTCTGCATGCACCTGTATACTTAACCTGTATACTGCATAACATGTACCAAAAATACGATTTATTTGATTAATATAGTTTCTTGATAGAAAATTTCAGTGTTTCAACAATTTTAAACAAAATTATGTAAAACCAGCTACTAAAACTGTCAATTCCCAAAAAAAATGAAACAAAAATTGAATCTAAATCGTATGCCTTCTGAGCTTCAACGAATTTAGATTATGTCTGTTTTCTTTTTTATTAAAGTAAGCTAAACTCAGGAAGATAAGCTACATTTTAATACAGCTAATTTTTATGAAGAAATTGCTGTGATGAACTAGGTCCCAAGATTTTATGACCTATATGTCAACGTCTGATCAGGTAACCAGATTTAAACAATATTGTAGGTTTGAGCACAATAACTAGCAATCAATATTGTCGTCTACTGTTATCTAGAATTCAATCTAATATCCGACATAGTTTTATGTTGTATCTCTGTGTATACCCCGCCTTTGATTTGCCATTAGTTTGGTCTCATAAAATGTATGTTTGTATGTACTATGGACGTTTTTATAAAAGGGTGTCAATTACAAATAAAGTTTAATCCTATATAAACGTATTAGCGTGTAGTGGCGACGTGTAACCACCTATTCAGAGTAAACTACTAAACGTAGAGCGGCCAGGTTGGTTTCAATAGATTTCCTTTAAGCCCAAGGATAATGAATAATACGATATTATAAATTTACTCAGTTATAAGTTTCAAATTGGCAAATAACACTGTTTTTTTACATTTTTTCGCCATCCCCAGGTATAAGGAACGTGTAACCACCTATTCAGAGTAAACTACTGAACGTAGGGAGGCCAGGTTGGTGTCAAAAGATTTCCCTTAGGCCCAGGATGATGAAAAAATACGATATCCTACATTTATTTAGTTATAAGTTTGTAATTGGCAATAAACACAGTGTTTTTTGTCATATTTTATTTACAATAATTTTGTTTATTGAGTGTTAACCATGTGTTCCCTACTTTGCATCCAAATTCAATATAACAGCTGAATAGAGTTGAGGTTGTTTTTGTAAACAAAGCAGACAACTATTCTTAATTAAATTTAGGTTTTTGGATTGAAATTTACAAGAAATAAGGAACAAATATTCTACGCAAAATGGGAATAGAGTTTATAATACTATATAAAAGTGTCTGCAAAGTTATATTTAGACTTGCGTATTCCATATTTTCTATTTATATTTCAGGTTGTTTTACTTTTACTCTTGCGGAAAAATTGTGATTTATCGCAGAAACAGAAGAAACAGAAGTATATTATTATCGTTTGATAAATCCCGAGTCTCAGAAAATATGAGAGCAGGGCAGTATTCTAGCGGGTCATAGCTGAAATTTTAGTTTTATAAGTAGTTTTTATAGTTATGAGTAAAACTGAATCAAAAACCTTTTGCAAACAACGATGATAACCGTTAAGAAAAAAAATATATGAGCCGAGTTTATAACAAATTATAAAAAACACAAATACAATTAAAATAGGAGGAGTTATGTTATGTTTATGGTAAAAATTTGAATGTAAAATTAAACACTCAAGGTTTGTGAAGGTTAAGACGACTGCTATAATCCACTAAACCATTTCGGTTACATATTTTTTAAGGCGAAAATTCCAACTTAGTTTTTTATCTGAAAATTTAGTTCGATTTCGATTTTATTTGCTTTATTGGATAACATTGGGTGAAACTTCATGAAACTCTGGTTAGAAATTGAAATACAAGGGATAAGAAAACTATGGACCTATCCTATTAGCATTTAATATATACATATTTATCCATACAATTTTTTAGCTAATTATATATTTTTGTTGATCTTTCTTTAGATAGTTTGTGTGTTAGCAGACTAAATAAAATTAAAAGTCGGTACTTTTATTTATTTTTTGCATTCCTTTATTCGGCTTTGGTATATTACCATTAAAGCCCATTAAAGGATTACATTGGGAAAAATTAATAAATGTAGACTGTATTTTTAATTTAGTAACAACAGTGAAAGTAGTAAGGTTAATTTTTATTAAAAATTTCAGCCCGATGAACAAACTTTTAAATATTTAATACAATTTAACTATAGTTTTTAAGAAACAAAATTTAGCTTGAAGTGATACCAAAATAGATCAGATTCAATATCCAAAACTTAACTAACAACAAAGTTTAAACTAAACCATTGAAAATCCTCTTTGGGCTATTTTGTATGTTGGCGTAAAAAGTCTTTCGCGTAGACACTTTTTGAATGTTGACACTTTTTAATGAATATTTTAATATTCAATATACTGGGGCTTCATTATAATAACACCTTTACATTTTTCACGGTGGATTCACATTTTATTACATGCAATTCAAAATTAGTTTTTAAATATAAACCTTTAAAGAGCAATTTTCAAGCCACTACATTTATTTCATAACCAAACCAGATGCGAGGGAATCTTTATGCATAAATAAAATGAGTGATTTAGTAAATAATGTCCATTGAATAATTCCAATTTCTCCGTTATTAAACTGAGTATACAGTATTATAAGAAATTTGTAAAGAATATATTTTAAAAATTTTACTATATTATATATTTGATTTCATATATATATATATATATATATATGTATATATATATATATATATATATATATATATATATATATATATGTCCACCTAAAACTTATTACACTTTGATGTTCTTCACATCATATGTGTGTGTTGGTTATATTTAAATTATTATTGTAAATATAACCTATTTCAGTTTTTGAGTTCGTCTGACGAAACGGTGAATATTTTAATAAAAATCAGTTAAAACCAACATTACGGTTCCTTATTAAAGAATATTTCTTTAGATTTTTAAGCCCGTCATTGTTGACGGGCTAATAGCAGCTAGTTAAAATATAAAACGTTTAAAGTGAAACTTATATTGAATTTTCATAGAGAAACACTATCTAACAAAAATAAATGGGAAACCAAAGGAACTCGTTTGTGATTAATACAAAGGGGCGTTTCTACCAATATTCACTTACCCCAATGCTAGAGTGAGTACACATATTTTAGTTCTCAAATGGTGGTTTAGGATTAAGTTTCATCGAGGGAGAAGTCCCGACGGCTAACTTTGTCGCAAATCCGCTACAAAATGTGTTAAAAGAAGTTGGTGTAATGCTGTAAGACTGTAATTGTATCGTTCAATTTCTCAAAGCTCAAATGTAGTTATCAATTTTAGCCTTTGCGTCTCCGATTATAAAATAACAAAGCTATGTCGATTATAGTTAAAAAAAATTATAACAATCCCCCCAAAATAGGTGAGATAAAGTGATCTGGGTTCTTACTGTGCTTTAATAATGCGTTGAAATAATGGATAATTTCCAAATGTGTTTTGAATGTTAATCACAAGCAGTGTGTAATAAAAGCGTAATGGTGTTATTTCCTTAGCTAAGTTCTGATCCCAGGTAATATTCACTCCTCCGCCCTCATATTAGAAGCGTGAACGACTATTGCGACGGACTCATTCCAGAGGGGTGCAGAATCAATTAGTTCTACTATAATGTGTTGTAACATGTTACTTCTATTATCATGGTTGTATTATAAAAATAAATGTACACACTTTTCTTACAGAAACTGTTTTTATTTTACTATAGTGCTCATTAAGTCACGTTATTTATAATTTTAACATTTTACTTCTATTATCAGGGGTGTATTATAAAAATAAATACACATCTTTCTTACAGAAACTGTTTTTATTTTACTATAATGCTCGTTGAGTTATGTTATTTATCATTTTTGTATTAACAAAAACAAAATCATTAGTTGTTATAGAGTCTACGCAGGTTTGTAGGATACAGTTATTTTTTCATAAACAAGCAAGTCTGTAGAATCTTTAGTTGTATGTAAATTAATTCGCTTTTATAAAAATATTGTACTCGCATATATAGAAAAGTTGTATAACTCAAACTCCTGTTGTTAAATGCAGTGAAATCCTCACACAAACCCAGGGTTTTTAAATGCTTGAATTCTTTCGTGTACAATATTATATATAAAGTTCATGGTAATTGTTTAGGTCTGCTGAAGGTTTTAATTCGGGGTTCCTTTTAATGGGTTATCCTTTATTTTCCATTCGATGTATGTGGGCCGGTGTTGAGGTCTGGTGGTCTTAACGCTGACAAAGAGGAACATTATGCGGATGACGTCACTAGGGCATGCAGCGCATAAGCTGCAACCTCTTTGGCGTGTTAATTGTACCTTTATATGTAATAAATAAAAACTAGTTGTATTTTTTCTTTACAAATGCAAGTAGAAAGTGCTTCGTTGAAAACATGCAGAACATGCTAAAAAGTTGATACATTTTGTATACAACCATTTACATTTATTGTTATGGCTAAATTGTATTAGATACTATAATTAAAAGCTTTTAAATCCAATTTGTTGCAGTTCATCACGATGAAAAAATAAAAATAATAATTGGTGTTATAAAAAGTTAAATACTGATTAGTGTCGGGTGTACTAAAAAAAATGAACCACACTTTTGAGCCTTATCATTTTGTGTAAGGATATCAAAACAAGACATTTACATGATAGAAGAGGCTTCAATATAGTTTTGAGCATGTTTAAGAAGGTTAGTTCTTCTATTTATATCTCTCCAAACTAAAAATTTAAAATATATGTAGGTGTATTGAAAAAAAGCGAAGTTCGTTAAGTTACTATCACTCTAAAACTAATATTATAGTGCAAGGTAAATTTGGACTTGTCGAACAATTGTTTACAGTCTGAAGTGAATTGGAAAAAACAAATGGAGTTATTGTTTTGACAAGGTTACCACTAACTAAAACCATAAAAACAATTTATATTTATATATATTTTACTTTAACATTCTGCAAGAGGAAAATTCATTCTACAAAAAAATTATTAACTATCTATAGTCATAATTATGAGTTTTTAATGTTACAGCTAAAATTTGAACATATTTTTCCCACATCCACAACAACCAAGCCGTAATACATGTTTAGATTGTTATTTATAATAGTTACGGTATTACAGGACAATACTTATGAGCCAGCCTTGACGTTAAAAGCGTCCCAATAATATACTACACACTACAGCACGGCAGTGGTGAGCGGATATGGGAATTGCATTAAAATATAATACCCATGTGGATATTTTACCAAATGTCAAACTGAACAAAAATTGTCTTTTGTACAGTTTAAAAAAGACAACAGTAAAGTACAGATAAATCAGAACAACATTTAAAAAGCATCAGTGGGACCCATCACTCGCCATACACAAAGGCGCAGTTTAATTTTACATGAAGGGTTGTGTTGAGGGCGGCGCCGCGCCGCGCCGGTACAATTTGGCGCTGGAATGGCAGATGAGGCAATGGACCGATAGGACGAAATTACGTCTTAAGTGGAGGCTAGTCGAAAAAGGTTGACAATTGAAATACAGGGTGAAATTAAAAAATAAAAATCTGGATAAACCACTTTGTGAGAGTACGCTTTTCTTATTAAACATGACGAGAAGGTGTATTCAATTTCCAATCAGTTTAAAGAAAACGTGTGAAGTATCAAGCTTTGATTGAGTACGTTATTTATGAAATATATAACTTCTCGACTACAAATAAAAACCTTTTTTAATTTTGAAAAATACTCTTTGAATAAAGCTACCGTTGTTTTATTTCAGCTTGTTTGGATGCGTATGCAAAGAAATTGTATTTTCTAAAACCACCTAATTAAGTTAATTAGGTTTAACCATCTAAATAATTTATATTACAACAATTTAAATTATAATTATTTGCCTTTGTCGGACTGACAGCACGTACATTCTTTCAATTGCTTACCTTAAATAAATAGGACATACTGTTTGTATTGCTCAACACTAGGACGTTGCAACTGCTTTATTATTGACAGGTTGAGTAGTTTACAAATACAGATCTATAATTCTGTTTCATAACTACACAAAATAGTATACAAACGGAGATTTCACCAATAACAGTTTTCTTCATTAGTGTGACTCATAAAACAACTTCTCGTGCAATAATCCCATTGCAACAACGGCAAGGCAATAGGAACTGGTTATCTCCACCACCTTCTTCCTTAAGTTTACTGCGGAAATTAATCGACTACTTTATTTATTCGGGTATTTGTCAGTTTTCACTCCTAAACTCTCATTAGACCAGCGATTTATTCGGTGATAGTAATTGCATAAGATTCTGTTCTATAACCATTACTGATTTAAAATGTTCAAAAGCTATTTCTTTACAAACAAAACAAACAAAAACAGCTTAAAATATTTTAAAATTGTAATGGAGTAAACAACTAATGTATATTTAGTTTGTATTATTCCAAAATAAAGATAGATCGACGAAATTTGTCTATACTTCCATCATATTTTTAAACGTGTTTTAATGTATCTCAAACAAAACGCACTGCCAACTTTTTTCAGTGGCTTGGTAATGTAGGAAAAAATCCTTTATTTTACAATTTATAGCGAAAATTAGTTTATATTAGCGAATTTCCCCTATAGGGAAGAAGCTATTACCGTAGGTCTCATGGTAAGACTTAAGCCCGAGACCATGATAACTTTTCATTTTGAGGTCCCCAGATGCCAAAAACACCATTCGTTCAAATTTTTATATATGTATATATATATATATATAAATATATATATATATTTATATATATATATTTATATATATATATATATATATATGTGTCCGTAAGCACGATAACTCTCGTAAAAAAGGTCCGATCTTAATGACATTTGGTACAAATGTGTAAAGTACCATTTATTTGAACGAGTTCGAAAACCAGATGAATCGCACCATCCGAAGGGGGGTTTTTGGGGGGTTTTGTACCCCAAAAATGTGTTTTTTGGGGTTTTCACATGTAATTTTAATTTAAATCAAATTTTAATTTATACCATTGAATTAAGTTTAAAAAAACAAACAATTTGGTATTTTGATCATTGCTCTACGTCAATTGGTTACCGAGATATTGAAAGGGCTAAACACAGTACGTTGTCTAATGTTATTCTTATGGAGAAAAAGAAAAATTGTATATCTCGCTTATTTATGAACATAAACTGGCGAAATTTGGCATATGGCTTGATCTGGTTGTGGTTTATTGTTGTTTGCAAAAAAAACAAATTTTTTGCCTATGGTTCCTGTAGCAGCAAACCTAGGTACTTGGTCCCCATGTTATTCTTATGGAAAATACTTAAAATGTTATATATCGCTTATTTATGAATGTATATGGATGAAACTTGGTATGTAACTTCACTAAGATGAGTTCTATTGATATTTGCATAAAAACCCATTATTTTGTATGCCTTGTTGCAGCAAACCTGCATACTCATCCCCAATGTTATTCTTATGGAGAATAATTAATATTTGAAATATCACTTGTTTGTGAATACATTTCTTATGAATCCTGTTAAGTGTTTTAATGTGTTATGTTATATATTCATTGGAAATTCGCTGAGTATGCAGGTTTGCTGCAACGGGGGTATTTTTATAAGCTTTTACATGTACGACAATATATTAAATGTAAAAAAGCAACCTTTGTTTATAAAAGCTAATCATTTTTCATGGTTCGAGTAATGTATATTTCTTTAACGGAATCAAAATGCTTGAACAGCGTTATCATAAGTAAATTTTAACTTTATTTTTTATAATACATATATTCAAGTTTAAAATGTATTGTTTTATATATTAAAATATAATATTTAAGTATAGTCTAGTGTCATCGCTCAGCTTCAAAACTAAAGATTTCACAATTATTTGTAGTAAAAACACTAGAAATACATTTTATGTATTATTTGTAGAATACATACACTAGGAAACGCTAAATCTGGAAACACATCATTGTCTTCAAGAAACATATATCTTACAGAAAAACATGTCAGTTCCAAACTTACGGATGTCATTCAAAAACAACGGAATCCAATTCTAACAAATGATAAACTCGACAAAGTATATCCGGTGACGAGGAGCAATTTTACTTCCAGCAAGTTTTTTTCGGTGTACAATTAAAAATTCTTGGACATCGGTATTTAGAAAAGTTATTTATTGCCTTCAATTAGTAAAATTAATTTATTAATTGTATACAGATTGTTTATAAAAGTAATACTGTATGTTATTCACACTGTACAAGTATTTTAAGAAACGTTTACAGTTTTATTTGTCGTACACCGAAAGACAACCGAAGATTTATCAATGCATAAAATACTACATGTATGTGTATTTGTATTTGTACTAGTATTTGATTATTAAACTGGATATTAATATATTACAAATAAAGTATTTACAATGTATTATACTGTTAAAATAGTTTTAAAGATTTAACTATAAAGAATTGTAAAATCGCGTCTCGCTGGCCTAACGGTTAGCGTATTGGACTTCGGTTCAAGGTGTCACGGTTTCGAATCCTGGGATGTCCACAAAAAATTGAGGGGTTTGGACCGCTTTCCCATAAAAACGTTTGTAATGTCCTCATAACAAAGGTGCCTCTGGCCTACAATCAAATAGTATTTTGACACAAATTAAGGTAAACAACGCTTTATTTCTCCAATAATAACCTGGCCAGAGATTTTTTGTAATATGCGTATGTAATCCGTCTTATGTACAAATTGTTGACTATAAGGAATGCTTCCATTATTAATTGGAAATTGCTTTTATATTGGTTTGTGTATAACATACTTAGAGTCTAATTGTCTAATTCAACAAGTTTAAACATTAAGCTTTACCTTCTTGGACAATACAACCTAACCTTATCATTAAACAAAAATATATCAAGAAATGTTTCCAGTTAAACTCAATTCCTGCAATATTCACATTTCTGGTAATTCAGAGTTACTAAAAAGACGCTAAACTAAACCTAAACTTTCTTAGGGGTGACACTTTCTAAAAACTCTTACAGATAAGATTTTGTTATAAATAAGCAGTTTTTTTCACAAGGAAAATCTTAAAGGACCACACGCGTATAATTTATTTGTTGTTATACGATTTAATATACTGCAAAACCAAATTAACTGTAAGATTGTAGTTAATTTGGTATTTTACCAAACTATGAAATATAAAACTGCATAAACTCTTTTGGTAATAAAACTAATTTCATGACAA
The DNA here is from genome assembly GCA_963675035.1 of Allygus modestus. Lineage (NCBI taxonomy): Eukaryota > Metazoa > Arthropoda > Insecta > Hemiptera > Cicadellidae > Allygus > Allygus modestus. Next base: position 141,867,459 of record OY776111.1, read on the forward strand.
ATGAAAATTTACTGCTTACAGGAAATTAAAATTGAAAAGCAAAAGAGGAGAAACACACAGCACACAGTCTGTTTGTTTGCCCGCAGTCATATTAATATTTGAGGCAATTCTGTCGGGGATGACGCGCACGTCACTTTTTAGAATCTGGTTTATGGCTTTTCGAGTGACTTATTTTACAATCAGAGTACCGTTTTCTCTCTTGTATTATGAGGTTAATGTTTCTGTGTGAAAATTATAGTTTGAACTTCAGGATTCATCTAAGTAGGGGAAGTATTATAAATTGTGCGTTTGTATTAAGGATTGTATATTTTTTCATCCCATATTTACCGTATTTAATCCGTACAAGGCAACAACTTATTGACGATTGAATGTTTAATGCAAACACGAGTGGCATTCCATCAGTCGACAATAAGTTTTAAATGAACATAACTTTGTTTGGTTCAGTGTAAGGTTATTTTTAATTATTTATATCTACAACTAACATTTATATTTCATGCAGGAGGCAACTCTAGGGGTATTGTATTTTGTTTTTGTTGCTGAATTAAAGTTCTTCCATTCCTGCCTTGGCAATCTACCTTAAACTCTGGTGCCTATGGTTACAGGAATCGGAATAATATTAACAAACATTTAAAGATAAATTGTGTTCGTTCATTTATTTAAAGATCTTAACATATGTTTAGTTGTTTTAAACAGTTTCTATGTATATGGTTATGTTGATAGATTAGCCACAGATTAATCTTTCGTTAACTTTATTTTGTTTTACAAACAAGAGAAATCTTCAGGTTATTTTGTTTCATGAGATAGTTACAAGTGATTAACCGAGTTCGCACGCAGCACACGCTGACGTGAGCGAAGTGAATTTCTACATAACAAACTTTTAAAACTCAAAATCAAAGTAAAAACATAGATTTATTCCAATTTTTATTGAAATCTGAAAACATTGATTTTTTGGCTATTCTGATGCTTCTGGTTTCATTTACTTGCAATGCTGGGAATACAATTTTGCGCATTATAAGGTTAGAAAAAGGTTCAGTCAGGCTTGAAAGTAGGCGTGAGGTTGCTGGGGATAATAAAAGTACACCAACAAATGAATAACAGGCTTTTATAAAGTAAAACCCCCATGAGACAATGTACTGTGTTTGGTGGATACACATTTTCTTTAATAACTCGGTAATTATTTATGCTAGAATGACGAGAGAAGGCTTAAGAGTTTCGCATCACTAATTCCCATCTTTTTACATGCATTAATTTTACATCCGGGGCTTTTCTGACCCTTTTTGGGCCCAAAAACTCGAAATTTGAAAGATTAATCTCCAAAAAAGGGTTTAGAGTTTTCAGATTGTTTTTCCCAACGAACTTATCAAACTGATTATAGAAAGGAACCAAATTTGAACTAAATCGGACAAAAAATATGTCCGCTAGAGTGCAAACATATATATACATCATTTTGAACTACCCCCCCCAAAACGTTTTCAGGGGGACCCCCCAAAACGTTAGGAACTTCTATGGTGGTCCCGGGTTAAGTTTCACCGTGCGGGTCATGCTAATAGTTCACTTTCCATAGGAAATTCATTAATAACCTATCGTTACTCAGCTTATTGTTCACGGTTGTTAGTTTATCTTAAGTGATATTTCATTAATGCAGTCTATTTTAATGTAAACTGTTGTTTTGACATTAAACAGGCAAAATATTATCATACATATTTATAAGGATTTGGTTACTTCGCTAGATATAATCCGCGTAATTAGGTCGGCTGAGAGTGTGCAGTTACATAGACCGTCAGACACAAAGAAAGAATAACTCTATGATAGCTTGCACTCGGTGGATGTGACTCAGAGGTGACTTGTTGAACGACGACTCAGTGAACGCCTCTCTAGAGAACACGACCATTTTATGTTCGAAAATTAAATGCATAAAGCCATAGAAGCAAATTTAAAAATTCCACGTTTTTAGTTTCCAAGAATGTTATGTTATATTAACAATTTTTACAAAGTACACTATAAACCTTCATTTTTCATTCATTCATTTGTTTTTTCTGGGTTTTGGTTAAAAATGGTTTAGTTAAATTGCAAATTCAGTACAAGTGTACAGATGATATCCACAACGGAGGTAGTTTGCGCTTCATAAGACGGGAAAGTGGTTGGTGTAATAGTCTCATCCCCCATCCTTAGGAAACGTGGTTAACTATTAAACATTGTAAAAGTAAAATGTGCCTCAATTTTGTTATATAATATAATCTTTGTATTATTCATATTACAATAGTTTCCAAACCTGTACAAGTGCATAACACAGAAAGTATGAAGCCATCAGTACCATATGACACTCGAGTAACAACAGTACTAAGTAGAAGAATTCAGTGTTTGGTTATTTTAAATAAAGAAAAAAAAAATACTTTCTCAGCTTATTTTGGATCATTATAGTAATGAGTGTTCTTTCTAGAATAGGCACATCGTTTGGTCTTGCTCCCTAATAATGCTGAAAACTTTAAAGATAACAACGCACATTTAGCGTAAATGTGCAGAAACTAAATTAACAAAATAATTAAGAGTTATATAATATTTTTAATCCATAGTTTTTTAATAAAAACGGTAAATGAACATTTATTGAAAATGCTAATCAAGTACTGTATTACATTGTTCGGTAAATTACCGTATAATGCTTTGTATTATAACAGGAAGTTATTTCCTTAATTTTTAATAATCAAAGTTCACATGCACTTGATTATTTGAAAAATAATACTGATTATGTCAATAAATTCTTACGAAAGGTATACACAACCTCTTAAAGTGTTTAAAATACAGCATAATATGAAGGTTCATTGGTCACTAACTAAATTAGCATTCTACTAATAAACAAATGAACAAGTATAATATATATTATCTGGTTAATGTTTATGAATAAAAAAATTAATTGGTTATTTTTGGTTGATAAACAAACTTAGTGATATCAGTTGATTTAGTAGAAGTGTCAACACAGTGATAACAAATAATCAAAGATCAAATTATTAGTGGCATAATAATTTGTTCCTAAAAACAAATATCACTGTGTTAAAGATTCTACAGTAACTTTAACTGGTAGGTAAACAAACCAGTTGTCACAAATGTGTTCCCAATATAACAGCTGAGACCCCGTGTTACATGTCCGTGGCAGCGCAGCGCCCTGAAGCTGTGCCTCGGCGTCTGCCTCACTTTGAACTAGCAAGGCAGCAGTTCGCAGTGGCCTAACTCAAAACTAGTTACTGTATGTCCTGACTGAGCAATACCGGTATCTCACATCCCTTTATCCCTTACACGCACAACATACTCATTAAAAAAAGCTCTAAAGCAAAACTCTCCCTTATACTCACATCCATTGAGTTGTTATCATTAATCTGTTTCTACCATCAAATCTTATAGAGTATTTTAATACTTCCTTCTCCGATGCTTTTCATTGTCTCCCTATGAACCTATTACTATATTTTTTCATGTGAAGCTTTTTTTATGGCCAGTTGGAAAATGTTAAGATCATTATTTATTAACCCCGTTAAAGCAAACCTGCGTACTCAGCTAATTTCCAACGCATTTATTTGTGCCTTGATATCACATAAGACCCCTTGCCAAGTTTATTTATGCGATATATAACTTTGTAATTATCCTCCATAAGAATAACATTGGGCTTGAGTACGCAGGTTCGCTGCAACGAGGAACAAAAGTATTGTGTATTTTTTCAAATGTTCAAATGTCAATAGAACTCATACCAAGTTTTATTAATCAATGTTCATAATTAAGGATTATCCATAAGAATTACATTGGAGCTGAGTACGCAGGCTTGCTGCTGCAGGAATAATCGACAAAAAATTAGTTTTTGTGCAAATGTCAATAGACCACAATAAGGCGGAACGAAATCGCTTTTAGCTGAATCTAAAGATGAAAATTAAAATTTGACTTTTAAAAAGATTGACACGTTTTACCAAATGTTATCAAAATCGGACCCACAAACACAACAAACTGATATTTCCGTTTCCCACATCAATACTATACGGAGCATTTGTCTGTGGCTCCGTGCGTCCGTCCATCCGCGGATGTTTCTCGAGCTGCAATGGCTCCAAAACTAACATAACAAACATAACAAAACATAACAAAACGAAAATATATTTTTTAGGGGTAATCGAGGTCGGGGAAGCTGCAAGTGTCGTTTGTTTGCCTTGAAAAGCAATATTATTTGAGTTACGGTAGCTTAAAGTTTTATGTTTCTAGGCCATTTTAGCATATATTAGCGGAGCCGGGAGCATTCAGTTGTGGATTTATATTTCTACAAGCTTTGTTCCTGAAGCAGCTGATTATTTCCTGCGGTCTCAATAGCAGCCGCCAATACTAGTTTTCATATTAAAGGATTAACAAATAGTGTTTAGTGCAGTAGTTACAGATGAGTTTCCGACAAAAGTTTGTTTGATATCTTATATCTCTAGATGTTTGTCAACGGTACGCTATACTGAACGTTTACCCTTCCACGATACAACCCACAGAAATCGTATATTTCATAACAAGAGTGGAAAGTGGGATTTTGCATGTTCGAGACCATATGTTTGAAGTGCGAGACTTCAAATGGTCGAGATAACACACCAATGGTGTGCTGGATAGCACGCCAGCATAAATATGTGTTTATTATTTAAGTGTAATTTAATATAAGTATTAGACCAATAGAAACTGTACTTCTGGTTCAAGTGTATTTATAGTTTTGACATTACCTCCCAGCAGCAGTTCCATCCCTTTATTACTCGGGAAGTACATCACAGACAATATGCTACTCTATTCCAAAACGGGTGACACGCTGCACATCAGGTGGCTAATTTTAAGTAGGTTAGAAACATTAACTGATTACAACTTTTTTAAGAGTTTTAGTTGATATGAATATTTTATTTACACATTCAACCCCATAAAAATGTCGTCAATCACTCATAAACCGACTGACACATCCATAAGGATCTCCTGGATCCTTAGATCCATAAGATCTATGCAGTTTGATGTAATTCGTTTTAACGAAAATCCCCTATAGGGAAGAAGCAATTACCGTAGGACTCATGGTAAGACTTAAGCCCGAGACCATGATAACTTTTCATTTTGAGGTCCCCAGTTGTTAAAAACACCATTCATTCCAATTTTTATATATGAATATATATATATATATATATATATATATATATATATATATATATATATATATATATATATACAGTTTTGAACGAATGGTGTTTTTGGGGTCAGGGGACCTCAAAACGAAAAGTTATCATGGTCCCGGGCCTAGGTCTTACCATGCCGACTACGGTAATAGCTTCTTCCCTATAGGGTAAATTCGCTAATGACCACATTTAAGTTGAATTAGGTATTCTTAAGTTATTAATCCATAAATACTTTATAAAAACTCGAATAGAATAGAAACAGTTCTGTAACATTAGGAACAAACTCAGTGTACTCAATGGGTACTTAAGCCAGTACTTAACTCAGTATTCCATACTTAAACCGTTCCGGGACTTTCTACCTCACATACTCAGGTCCCTCATTAATCTAAGAAAGGAATTAGTATACTAGGTTATTTTATTAAACATGGTTTTCAATCTCTTTCCTAATTGGCAAGGAGGGGAATTTCCTATGGTTGCGTTAACTCGCCTCAGCCACCACTCTGTAGGCCTGAGTGACGTCGTCTACATAATGCTGCACTTTGTCAGTGTTACGAACACCAGGGCCCTCCTCATACCGGTCATGTGTTTTACTTGACAGGTTCAACTGTATAAACTAATACTATTGTTAAACGCGTTAGTAAGTCATTAAAATGTGTATAAGAAAAAAATAAGGATAAAAATTGCTTTATTCAGGGAAACCATCTCTTGAATACTGTTTCATACCTCCCTTATTTGCGTTAATAATTAATTATTGTCTTGTGACATTCACCTATCACTTTTTAACGTTTTTGAGCGAGTTATATAGAATAATTAATGAACGGTTTAGGGATTAAACCGTTCGATCAATCAGTCATCGGGTAGTTTCTCCAGGCTAATTTGTCTGATAATATTTCCGGAGCCAGAATAAATATTGTACTCTAAGTTTTTTTTATATATTCCAAGACATTCTAGGCAAATTTCTGTTTATTCTCGAGGATGACCCCGTTGTAATAGTCTATATACTATATTAATAAATGTTTATATGTAAGACAAAGGAACAAATGTAAAGCATTGCCTATTTGATTAGCTTAGCAAATAATATAACTTAGTGATGCCAGGCGATATCGGATATTACGTAAATTAGGCTGGATAAAAAATCTAAACAACTACTCAGGATCTGTGTGCACCAAACACTGTCTTATTCAGATAACATTTCCAGTTATAACAACACTTTGGAAGAACTAGGTCAGCTGCAGATCGGAATGTAAATTTCATACAACTCACATTCTATAGACAAGGAATAAGACTGTTTTGTACCATACTTGACAAACTTTCCAAACATCAATATATCCTTTATGTTTAACAAACTTGATGATGCGCAATAATTGCCTCTACTTCCATTTCCAAGCTTTATTTTAGATTAAAGTTTTGTAATGAATATAACCGGTCTTACCTAAGGCAAAGCCAGTCTGTTTTCTAAGATAACTATCGTTGTTAAATAAATTTAAAACAATATCATGTACTCATTAGGTTGGGGTTTACTAAAAATCAAACTTAATTGATTTATTATCCGAGTCAAATGTTTTACACGACGGTTATTTAGGGCTGTAATTAATCACAAAGGAAGCGATGTTCTCAAATAAAAACTAAAACACCGTTCACTTACCTCTTACTAATTAAATGCAGCCAGTTTGACTCCGGAACTAAGTGAGATAATTAAATCCTCCGAGCCTCTTTGTGTTAGTCTTCGTAAATACAGAGGTGCCGTGTGTTGACGTGCCAACGTGAATAACGTACAATTACGTTTTTGTTCAAGTATTTTTAAGTCGACAGCCAAAATGAAAATTGTACATTCAGTGTTTATTTTTTGCAAACTGTATTTATGAAATTGGTGACGACTCAAATAAAATGACGCCTGAGAACTGATTAATATGTGATATTAATATCGGGGGTATATATATATATATATATATATATATATATATATATATATATATATATATCACCCGAGGCTTTAACTTTTGTTAGTATTATTTTCATGCTTAATATATTAGCTTCCTTTCTCTTTTTTTTATGATAGATAATACATGTTGACAAGTTCGACTTATCAAAAGTGCATTTTTATAAGCACGTGTTTAATTTACGGAGTTTGTGTTCATGTTTACATTCAAATGATGGTGGAAATCCCCTGACGTTATAGACTAGATGGATTTCCGTAAAAAGATCCAATTCCCTGTTTCGAATTTCTTAAATTAATCCCACTTAGTTATTGTGACTGTGCGTGTGTATGAGGCTTATATTTTTAAAAGTTGGATTGTATTTACATACTATAATCTATTCCACGTTCACAGTGCAGTACAGGTCTCATGGGAGATAGCCATCCATACTACTACCATGGAGGTAGTAATACTACCTCCATGGCTACAAGGCTACTGTCATTGAATGCTACTACCTGAGCTGCAGCGGCAACAATCATGTTTGCACTGTCACGCGGGTTGCATTAACTGTCCCGCCACCCGCGTGAAGGCGCAAAGTATAATTTATTACTTTCTGCACTTTATAATAAGTAAGGTCAAATGTATGTTATCTGTTGTGCCATTTTTTGCGATAAAACTGTTATAAAATAAAAAACAACTAATTGTCAAACAATGAAATAAGACTTAATTAATTAAATAAAACACGATTACAAAACCGGGTAGTTAAATATTTTCAGGACGGCTAGTACCTCTCGAAATGCCATTTGAAATACATGGTTTATGATGGGCGCTCCGCACTGCACGGGAACGTGAAATGGCTCATTATTTAAATTCTATGAAATGTTCAGGGGCTTAAGTTTTGATCGCGTTTTCCTCCTTATAAGAAGCGGGAACGACTATTACAACGGGCTTAGTTTTACGATCAAATAAACGGGTTCAATTAGTATTAACTTCTTCTACATTATAATTGAACAATTTTAACCATCAGTTTATGTTTCCTTTCCAGGACTCCACTAAACTATATTTGCAAGTTAAATTCGTTGAACATTTTTCCAAAAATCATGTAAAAATAGAATTAGGGTAGTAAATGAAACTTGTAACAATGTGCCTACCAAAACTTTCAAACGTTTACTGTCAGATTATTTGTTGTATAAAGTGTCAAAGTTGGCCAAAATTCATGGCGAATAGATTATGCGGAACACACTCTAACTGGAACTGCGTTTCGAAGAAGCATGAATAAAGAACTTCATATACAGTACTGTATTCTCAAATGTAATCTCCTTTATATACGACAGTTAAAACATTATTTCATCACTTAACTAGGCTTGTTATGTTATGCTGTACGCGTCTTTCTAATTGGGTTACAAGCAGAAAAGCTTAGATATAAAATATAATTTTAAATTTATACATCAAATATACGTATGAGAAAAGGGCCGAGTTAACAAGCCTACCTATGTCAAAGAGGAACATCAGGAAAACGGTCATAGCCGGACATAGGCCTCTGTGTCGTTGAGAACTTGCGTATCACGAAACAAAATGAACAACCATTCTGATACTTTCATTGTAAAAAGCGAAAACGGCTCAACAACTAAATTACATCATTTTAAAATAACAATTTCAGTTTTAGTTTTAAAGTATATTTTTAGTTTAATTGTTTTAAGAGTTAATTCACATTAAGAGTTTTACGTTTATTTAAAGTGGTTTTTTTTCAAAATAACATGTATGACATTCTACTGGACAATTTTCAAGGCAATTATGGGATCTTTTCGGTTATGTATCAACAATGCAAAAAAACCTTCCAAACATTACGCGAGCAGTAGGAGTTGTTGTTTAGTTGAAAATAAACTATAAACGTAAGAAATTGGTGTCCAACAAAGGGGGCAAAGTTAGGTAGACGTGGTAGGCAAGATAAGATAATGCGACTCGACGACGACGCGACGCTTGCGACGCGACGGCTGGACAACTGCCCGCCAAGCCAGGAGTCTTATTCCTGTCAGTGCGTGGAGCGGTTACCAGTTTTGTTACTGTTTATGTATGTTGTGTTATTTTATGAACGTTATGTTATGTTACGTTTATGTATGTTTATGTATGGCTATGTATGTTTAAGTACGTTATGAATATGGACTTCCTGATACAACTCTAATATCTGACGAATAGAAATATTACAATCAGTTGTCTAAACACGGTTATACAGTAACCACCAAATAACAGTCACCACAAACATTATTTTGTTGATCCCGGCTCTGGGGCGCATACACAAACTGTAGAGTCGTAGAGAGTCATTCCAGGTTGGCTAAACAACGCAATAAAGAGCAGTGTGGCACGCACCGCTCGATGCTTGACTCATATATTTGTGAATTTTTGAGGCGTCGACAGAATCAAGATAATCTATTTCAACAGATTCTAAAAGATATACTCGCCTATTGTCCGCCAGAATAAAGGTAAGGTGTTTTTATTTGTTTTTGACTAAATAAAAAGATTTTACAGATTGTTGACACATAACCGAAAAGATCCCAATTATTTTTGTATTGTTTTAATCGCAAATTTCTACTTCCATACTATAATATATGCCTTTACGATAGTCTAAAGGAAGAGGAGTATCATAAAATTGTGAATAATGCCAGGAGTGATTATTTATTAAATTCCATAGCTAAGTCTCACAGACGGCTTATGGTGGTTAATACAGCAATAAATAAATAAATAAATAATGCCTTTATTTACAAGTGTTTTTCAGTACAAACTGTTTTTCAAGACAATTCAAGTCAACACAACACAAGAGAAAAATAAAACAGACATTACAGCAAAATAAAAAATACAGGTCAAATTATAAAATAAACCAAATGCTCTTAATTAAACCTATGACTTTAACCTGGCCTTGAACGATTTATAATTCAACGATTTCATGCTTGGAGGAAGGGTATTGTATGCTTGGGGTCCAAAGTACGAGAACGCTTTCTTCCCTAACTCAAGCCACACTCTTGGCATTACAAGCAAGGCATCCTGCCTGGTACAGCGTTTCCTAACCAATGCACGAGTCACAAGCTTCCTCTTTAGATAAGGAGGTACATTTGAAGATAGTACCTTATGTACAACTGATACAGTCTAAAGAAAAGACTGCTTCCCCAAGGTGAGAACCTTAGCCTGTCCACGATATGCAGATATATGATCAAACTTCCTAAGATTATAAACAAACCTTAGGGCTCTATTCTGCAACCTCATCAGAAGCACTCTCCAGGGTCAGACATTCGCCAAAGGATGGAAGGGCATAAAGAATTATTGGGAAGACCATAGATCTTATCATCTCCAGCTTAGCAGTTTCAGTCTGCACAAACTTCAGTCGATGGAATATCCTTGACCTATTTAAAACTTTCTGACAAATATAACATGGGAGCGAAAATTCAACTGAGAATCAATCTTGACGCCCAGAACCTTGACAGAGTCAGAAACAGAGAGAGCCCTGCCATCCAGCTCCACCTTCCCAAGAAGACTATTCGCAGGTTTCAAGTAAGAGGAACCAAAATTAAGCACGACACACTTTTCAGGATTAAGAACCAGACCATGACCGTCAGACCATTGCTTCAACCTGAACAAATCAGAGTTCATGAGCTTAACTGCTTCATGAAATCCAGACGGATCATAAGACAGGACTAGTTGACAATCATCAGCATAGGAATGTAAACTGGAGAATTCTAGCACACTGTGGAGGTCCTGTGTATACAAGATGAATAGAACAGGTCCCAGACATGTTCCCTGTGGAACTCCTACGTCCCTATGAAGTACATCAGAGTACCTCCCATTCACCTTAGTTACCTGCGATCTGTGACCTAGATAAGAAGAAAACCATCTGAGAGAATCCTCGGCAAATTTGAGAAACCTGAGTTTTGACATAAGCATGTCATGGTTCACAGAGTCGAACGCCTGGGAATAGTCAAGTGACGCCATAATACTGTGTCGCCCTTGGTCTTTAGCTTGAGTAGCTCATCAGTCATTTTAAGAAGAGCAGTACAAGTGCTGAACCCCCTACGAAAACCTGACTGCGTCTCTGACAGCACATCTGAAACCTCTAGGTAATCCACCAACTGTTCCACAACAATTTTCTCCAAAATGTTGGAGCAAGCAGGTAAAATCGATATTGGGCGGAAATGGCAATTCAATGTTGAGTTCGAGCACTTCTGAAGCGGGATCACAATGCTACGCTTCCAACTGTCTGGGAAAACACCAGTAGTCAGTGACACATTAATCAGATGCGTAATGGCTGGCAGACAATATTGGCTCACACTCTTTGTCATGTCTGTTGATAAGCCATCTATACCAAACGCTTTTGATGTTATTTTGTTCATAGTGTCCATAACCTTTGCTTTGCCAACGGTGCTAAATCTGAAACCTACCCTTACCGCTCCACAGTAGTTTCCCTTATAAAAGGCCAGTTTCTCTCGATCAACTTTATTACCTACTCCCATGCTAGCAAAATACACATTTAACTCTCTGGGATAGAGTGGGCAAGAGTAGTCCTTGTCGTTTTATTCTAAAACTCCACTTTTGGACAGAGCAGACCAAAACCTTTTAGAGTCTTTGCAGTCCAAGTTGTGGGAAAAATAGTCCTTCTTGGCTCTTCGGACAGCACTATTTAGTTCATTTCTGCATCTTACATAGGATTCCTTAGCAATTGAACAACTTTTGTAAAGGTCTCTTAACTTGTTTTCTCTTTAATTAATTTTGTAATCTCACAATTCATCCAAGGCGACCTCTTTCTTGTCACACGTTTTCTCAACACTGCAGCACACTTGTCAAATACATGCATTATGTTGTTCATTATAAAATCTACGATATAATTTACATCATTTGATGTTATCACAGCACCCCAATTTATTTCCAAACTGAGTTTTATAAATAGTGCCATGTCAAAGTTTTTATAGTCTCTATATGATATAAAATTGCCTTCCTTTTTAATCTTGAAGCTTGGAAATTCACAATAAGTCAGCTTATGGTCGGTAATTTTCTTTCCCCTGCTATAAAATATTGCGGAGGTGTCAATCATTCCAATAAAAGGATTCATACTTTTATCGACAATGATATGATCCAACAGGGACGAAGAGGTATGTGTGACACGAGTAGGCTCTTAACTAACTGTGTAAGCCCCTTAACTAACTGTGTAAGTCTCCGAGAGTCCAACAAACATTTGAAAAACTTTGTACTGGGCTTACTTACATCCGTAAATTCGAAAGAAAAACAACGTTGATTATATTCTAGCTTCACATCTCCTTCGGTGGGTAAATATTTCACAGATAAGGTTTAAGATGCATTCTGAATGACTCTTGACTCGTGAGAAGCTTCTATATGAATATTGTTTGTTTCGTAAATGACTGTACTTGTTGACGATCGTGTGGATCAGTGGTCGAAGTGCGTTGTGAGGTATGCGAGCTTTAGCTTAATCGTCGAGGCTGTAAATCACTGATATGTGTGGTGCAATCTGTTATTTTATCTATATTTTGAAATTGATTCTTTTTATTATTGTACATATGAGTTTATAGGATTGATAAAGATGGAATTGAGGAGTTTGGAGTTCTTAAAAGCTTTCACTTTTCGAAATGAATCAACATATCGCACTAACTAAAATTTAAAAAATGTTTGAATAAGAAGTTCTATACTCATATAAATCAGATAATCTATATATCTAATTCCTTAAGCCCAAATTTGACAATGAAATTGTGAGTGGCGGGAGGTCGTAGAAAGCTGGGAGAGGTCTCATTTTAAAGGTCTGGGCATGAGATTTTGGGTAAATTATTAATTTGTCTTTGTTATGCACCGGCAATTTGTTACGAAATAAAATAATTCCCAATGAAATAGCATGGGGATTTTAAAACGAATGCTTTGATTACTTTAAAGTGTGGTTGAGTGTCTACTTTATTTACGAACTGATGACACGTGTTCTTCCTTACATTGTTTTATTTTCCTTAGCACGTAAAGAATAAAACAATCAGATGAGGCAGAGTATTGTAGCAAGATTAGGGACTATGTCCCCTTCAAGCCTCTCGTCTTTTCTCTATAAAACTAAGTCCACCAAAGTACTTTAAAAAATCCTGAACTTAAACTATTAAGTAATCATTTTCCTTTAAAATTATTTTAAATGTTGTTTAACCTAATCTTTAGGTTGCTTAACCTAACCAATCTTTAGTTTTAACTACTTAAATAACTAACTTAGTTGTCTAGCTACGTATGTATTATGTATGTAAGAAATGCACAAATATGTAATCGGGAAGAATAACGTAACAAATACATGAAGTAGATTTAGATCGTTAAACCTATTAAATCGCACATCTACCACCTTGTCTAGCTACGTATGTATTATGTATGTAAGAAATGCACAAATATGTAATCGGGAAGAATAACGTAACAAATACATGAAGTAGATTTAGATCGTTAAACCTATTAAATCGCACATTTACCACCTTGTCTAGCTACGTATGTATTATGTATGTAAGAAATGCACATATATATGTAATCGGGAAGAATAACGTAACAAATACATGAAGTAGATTTAGATCGTTAAACCTATTAAATCGCACATCTACCACCTTGTCTAGCTACGTATGTATTATGTATGTAAGAAATGCACATATATATGTAATCGGGAAGAATAACGTAACAAATACATGAGGTAGATTTAGATCGTTAAACCTATTAAATCGCACATCTACCACCTTGTCTAGCTACGTATGTATTATGTATGTAAGAAATGCACATATATATGTAATCGGGAAGAATAACGTAACAAATACATGAAGTAGATTTAGATCGTTAAACCTATTAAATCGCACATCTACCACCTTGTCTAGCTACGTATGTATTATGTATGTAAGAAATGCACATATATATGTAATCGGGAAGAATAACGTAACAAATACATGGAGTAGATTTAGATCGTTAAACCTATTAAATCGCACATCTACCACCTCCTAAAAACTATCTTGTACTTAGACCTTTATAATCCCTGCCTTAAAAGTATAAATATTTCTTCACAATACTAATGTGGTAAAAAAGGATTACACCGTTTTCAGAACTCTTTAATGGCTCTTTAAAATAGGTTCGAAATTTTGTTTACTTGTAAAAACGTTATGATGAAAAGATAATTGTAAAACTGCGACAAAAAGTAAAATAAAGTAAAGTAAATAAAAACAAGGAAATATGTATATGCATTTCATTGCATAACAGGGTATGATAAGTATATCATCCAATATACTTACTGGATATACACTCACTGTATACGTACGCCAAAATGTCCCCACGTAATATATTTTTTCTGTAGCGTATAACATTTATATGAGCTTGATCCTATTTTTTTATTTTATTTTTTGTGAAGACTGAACGAGTGAAGATGACGGTGTGTTGTGTTTACCGACATTGCGGTGGAGAAGCGGTCCATTGTTGGGCGGTGAAATACAGTTGATAATGGACAGTTTCATAGTGTCCTAAACGTCGGAAAACATAGCATCATACGTTATTTATTTTTAACTAACAAACATCATCCGGCCGAATATTATCCCTTAAAAAATCAAGTTTTATTTTCTCTAAAAACTCAGTTACCAGATTCACTAATCTCTTAATTTGTATTAATTTTAATATTGACTATTAAATTAATAGATGTTTATTTTAATCACAGCCTGGGATGGCTGATATTTTTCGTATGTCTCTTAAAAATAACGTATTCAATTATTCCACACTGATTTATTACAACATAGTCTTTTAATAAACTGACCGCAAAGAGTTCAGCTGCGACGTGCAAATATACGGAGGAAAAGTGTGTTTTTGGTTTTCCAGAACAAAAGTCACTGATGATAGGGATCGTAAATGAGGTGAGCACAGGTGGACCTCTGAATACAAAATTAGTTTATGGCCTTCCTTACAGCTTGCCGCGAGCCGCTGAGAGGCCTGGCTAACTAAGTGATTCCGACATTAAAAAAATATTCAAGAACAAAATATAACATAAACAAAGTATAGATTTAATTACTACCATTGTAAAAAATACCCCCGTAGCAGCAAACCTGCATACTCAGCGAATTTCCAATGCATGTTAATTTATCTTAATACCACATAAAGCCACATACCACGTTTCATCAATATACATTCATAAATAAACGATTTATGACATTTCAATTATTCTCCATAAGAATAACATGGCGGCTGAGTGTGCAGGTTTGCTGAAATAAGGAATACTAAAAATAGGCTTTTATACAAATATCAATATAACTCAACTAGGTAAAGCCACATACCAAGTTCTATTAATTTATGTTCATAATTAAAGGAGATAACACGTTAATTATTCTCTATAAGAATAACATGGGGCTGAGTATGCAGGTTTGCTGCGACGGGAACTATCGGGCAAAAAACGGGTTTTTGTGCAAATATCAATAGACCACAATGAAATAAAGCAATATACCAAGTTTCGTCAGGATAAGTCGATAAATAAGCAAGATATACAATTTTTCTTATCCTCCATAAGAATAACATTGGACAACGTACTGTGTTTAGCACTTTCAATATCTCAGTAACCAATTGACGTAGAGCAATGATTAAAACATCAAATTATGCGTATTTTTAAGCTGATTCCAATGGAAAAAAATAAAAGTTTACTTTTTCAAAAATTGTATGTAAAAAAACTAAAAAAAAAAACATTTTTTGGGTACAAAACCCCCCCAAAATACCCCTTCGGATAGGTCGATCCGTCTGGTTTTCGAACTTAAAGTCATAAATGCTGCTTTACACGTTTGTACCAAATTTCATCAAAATTGGACCTTTTTTTACGAGAGTTATTGCACCCACGGACACACACACATATATATATATATATATATATATATATATATATATATATATATATATACACACAGTTTCGAACGAATGGTGTTTTTGGGGTCTGGGGACCTCAAAACGAAAAATTATCATGGTCCCGGGCCTAGGTCTTACCATGCCGACCACGGTAATAGCTTCTTCCCTATAGGGGAAATTCGCTAAAATCAGGGAAAATGTATAATGCTTTTATTTACTACTAAAAGTACGCAATTATGTTCGTCAGCCTATTTACGTAAATTACTATCTGGCTGGCTACCTGAATGTGTGTTCCCAATAACACAAAACCAACTGCGCAAATTTTTAGTAAAAAGTTCATTAAATTAGATTATACAAAATCCGGTAAGTCAAACTATTCCTCGGAAACTGATTGGAGTCTAATGTTTTTAACTCCCTCATAACCCCCTCATTACCTCATAACCACCCTCATTATCTCCCTTATAACGGCAAAACGTAAGTTAGGAAGGGAGAATACCCCCGTCGTAGCAAACCTGCGAACTCAGAGAATTTTAAATATCTTAATACCACATAAAGCCGCATACCAAGTTTCATCAAATATATTCACAAATAAGCTATGAATACAATTTTAATTATTCTACATAAGAATAACATTAGGAATGAGTACGCAGGTATGCTGCAACAAGGAACACAAAATAATGGGTTTTTATGAAAATATCAATAGAACTCATCTAAGTAAAGTCACATACCAAGTTTCATTCATATACATTGATAAATAAGCGATATATAACATTTTAATTATTCTCCATAAGAATAAAATGGGGACCGAGTACCTAGGTTTGCTGCTACGGGAACCATATATGACAATTTTTTTGTGTAAGTAACAACAAACCACAACCAGATGAAGCCATATACCAAGTTTCGTCAGTTTATATTCATAAATAAGCGAGATATGAAAATTGTATTTTTCTCCATAATAGCATTAGACAACGTACTGTTTTTAGCACTTGCAATATCTCAGTAACCAATTGACGTGGAGCAATGATCAAAATACAGAATTTTTGTTTTTTAAGCTGAATTCAATGGTATAATTTAAAATTTGATTTAAATAAAACTTACATGTGAAAACCCCAAAAAAAAAACATGTTGGGGTACAAATCCCCCCAAACCCCCCTTAGGATAGTGTGATTCGTCTGGTTTTCGAACTCGTTCAATTAAATTGTACTTTACACATTTGTACCAAGTTTCATTAATATCAGACCTTTTTTACGAGAGTTATCGCATATTGTATGAGAGCGTATCGCACACACATATATACATATATAAATATTTGAACGAATTTTTTGGCATCTGGGGACCTCAAAACAAAAAGTCCCCTATACGGGAAATTCGCTAAAAAGACATGAAATGGGCGTTCATCATTAAATGGTTTTCTATCTTACCGATAGGCGATAATTGGCATGACAAATTCAGCGAAAAAGCTCTATCTCTAGCGAGGACTCAGCCAATCTCCATATAGTGGTGGCCGATACGCATTCCAGCAGTCTGAATGCGTAATCATGTTGTTTATATGTGTTATACCCAATAGTCGCGTTGAAAAAAATTTTTAAATCAATTATAAATATTTTATTAGCTATGTAAACCTTGAAAAAAAACGTAGTATTTCAAGCGTATGAGAAAGACATGGGCGCTGCCGTTCATGCAAGTGTACGGTTAATTGCTAAGCGTTTTCTTTGACAAACAAGGCAAACCCAAAGGCAACCCGGGAAACATCACTATTTCTTTTTCCTCCTATCCATTGTAATGTTATGAAAAAAGTATTATCCTTTCATAAATGTTCGAATTTGAGTTACTGGTGGAAATATTTGTCTTGATACTCCCTTATCCGAACAAGTGGTATTCACGGTCTGTTTATCTGGCTGTGCTATAGAGACCACACCAACGGCCCGATTTTTATAAAACTTGGTATAAAGATTCACTACCTCCAGATTTTAGCGAATTTCCCCTATTAAATATAGGGAAGAAGCTATTACCGTAGTCGGCATGGTAAGACCTAGGCCCGGGACCATGATAACTTTTCGTTTTGAGGTCCCCAGACCCCAAAAACACCATTCGTTCGATACTGTATATATATATATATATATATATATATATATATATATATATATATATATATATATATATATATATATATATATATATATATGTGTGTGTCCGTGAGCACGATAACTCTCGTAAAAATGATCCGATTTTAACGAAATTCGGTATAAATATGTAAAGCAGCATTTATGACTTTAAGTTCGAAAACCAGACAGATCGACCTATCCGAAGGGGTATTTTGGGGGGGTTTTGTACCCCAAAAATGGGTTTTTTGAATTCTTTACGTATAATTTTTGAAAAAGTCAAATTTTAGTTTTGACCATTCGATTCAGCTTAAAAAACACACAATTTGGTATTTCGATCATTGCTCTACGTCAATTGGTTACCGAGATATTGAAAGTGCTAAACACAGTACGTTGTCTAATGTTATTCTTATGGAGGAAAAGAAAATTTTTTTATCTCGCTTATTTATGAACGTATACTGACGAAACTTGGTATACAGCTTCATCTCGTTGAGGTCTATTGATATTTGCCCCAAAAAATTGTTTTTGCATGATTCTCCTGTAGCAGCAAACCTGCGTACTCAGCCCCCATGTTATTCTTATGGATAATAATTAAATGCTCTGTCTCCCTTAATTATGAACTTAAATGAATAAAAACTGGTATACGACTTCACCTAGTTGAGTTACATTGACATTAGCATAAAAACCCATTTTTTGTGTTCCTTGTTGCAGCAAACCTGCGTACTCAGCCCCAATGTTATTCTTATGGAGAATAATTGAAATTGTATATATCGCTTATTTGTGAATATATTTTTATGAAACTTGGTAAGTGGCTTTATGTAGTATTAAGACATTTATATCTCCATTGGAAATTCGCTGAGTATGCAGGTTTGCTGCGACGGGGGTATTATTTTTTAAAAGATACCATCCCCAAAAACATAGAAACAAAACTTTTAGTCAGCTTTATTGGTTTTGATTAAAATGTAGTGGTTTATAGTACTTTGTTGGTCCGTAATATCTATGATGTATTAACCGCATGTTGAGGACAATTTGAGGTAAATATTCAACCCTAAAAGCGTCCAAAAATCAGTTTTGCTGCAACCATTTCTTTAAATTAATCAAAAATATCGGAAAAACTAATAAACTGGTGCTTTGAGTTGTCTTTGACGGAGAAAATTTCCAGTTGGTTGTCAACTCAGTTCGTTTTCACATGTTAATTTTATGTAAATTATCATTATTTTTTACTTTCTTATTACTTTTATTAAAAATGTAGGACTCTGTTATGCTTCCAATGAATGGCTGTTAATGATCCTTTCTAAACCTTTCTAAAAAGTAGTTTACTTGAGGATAAATTTGATTTAAACTACTCACGATAAAATAGGGTATACTTTAAATGGATAGGTAAATTAGTGAAGGAAATTCACCCTAATTTATTGTGGTGAATTTCGTGTTGCAAGATTGCTTGATTTGTTGTACTCTTGATTTATTATGTTATTTAGTTGTTTATTACCATGTACAGTATGATAATAAACTGTGTTATTGCTATTTTTGTTTATTTAGACTATGTATTATGCTTACGAACTATTGTTGCACTGGTGATATCTAGAGTTATCTGTTGTTTAGTTATTTTTCGTTTGATATCGTATCAATCAATTGCTGGAAGTTTGGTCTGGCAATATGTAATAATTTATTGCACTATTTTATACATTATCCTTAATTTCAGAAAAACCGGTATTCTCTTGTAAAAACGGCCGTTGGCAGGTAAATAAATAAATTAAAAAATCGACAGAGAGGCGAGTAGACAGTGCGAATTCACTCTCATTAGAATGGACCGATGAAAATTCGAAGGATTAAATGTATATTTTTAGTCAACAAATCCTCGGCAACAAAATGTATTGACTCGCATTCGGTTAGCTGGGGGCTCCACTAGAATCACCAGGTCCCCGCCAGGAGTTTCCCCTTAAGCGTTACAGTTCAATCATGTATTTGTCATTGATCATAATCCATGAAATAGTATAGTAGTATAGTAGTATAGCAGTTTCAAAACAAGACTGGAAAGTGGAATTTTGCATGTTCGAGACCATATGTTTGAAGTGTTATAAGTCTCGCACTTCAAATGGTCGATAACATTCAAATACTTTCCACTCGAGTTTTGAACGATACTTTTCTCTACACTACTTTGATAACAAGAGTGCAAAGTGACAATTTTCCACAGTAAACATTACTTTCACTGTAAACATTGACATCTGTATGTAAATATGAAGTTTCGCAGGTGATAAACACATAACGAAAACAGCTGATATCAAAGTAGTGTAGTGAAATAGACTTTTTCATGACCATTTATTAAGAAATCAAGTCATACATTTAAACAAGTTGTACTGTCGTACTCTTCACATAATTATGCCAGATAACACGGAAAATACTACAAGTGTAGTTAATAAAACGATTATAGAATACTAAATTTACATTTCATTTAAGAAATTGAGGAATGGGGTTAATAGGGTTAAGCAATAAATTCGGGTACAACCATTATATTTGCGTACTTCATTATTTGTTACGTCTTTACTTTCTCCCCTTATACATAGTATATGGAGAACGTATTATTTTCGTAAAAATTTTCGAATTTGAGTTGTTAGTGAAAATATTTGTTTTGGTGCTCGCTGAACCCAAAAAAGTGGTTTTTACGTGATGTCTGTGTGTGTGTGCGTGTGTGCGAGTGGGTGGGTGTGTGTGTGTCTGTGTGGATGTGTACAGAGCTAGAGCCCTAATCAATGGGACGATTTTTATGAAATTTGCTATGTAGGTACTAATCAACGATATCTCCAGGTTTTTTTTCATTTTTTGGAATTTTTTATTTTTAAGGGTAACTATCCCCCAAAAATCACCTATAAACATGAACAATCAAAATTTCTCAAAAACGACTCTAACGATTTTGATTAAACTTAAGTCGTTTGTACAACTTTAGTTTTCCAACAAAATGATACCACCCGCATTTCTATAAAAATTCGGGTTCAGAAATCACAGGACTTAAAACATCAAGAATTCAGTTTTTTCGTTTTTCATAAAAAATCATAAATATAAAAACATATTACTATTCACCATTAAAAAGAGCTAAAAAACTAAATAATTTAGTATCTTTAATTACTATTCTACGATTGCTGGTTGTGGAGAAAATTGAAATTTTCATTTTGCGGTAAACGCAGTACGTTGTCCAATGTTATTCCTATGGCGAATACAAAAATTACTATTTCTCTCTTATCAAATCATCAATTTCATTCAAACTTGATATGCTTGTCAAGTTAGCATTGACCAACAGAGGAAATTCGAAATATGTTGCCCCTTAATAACCCTGGGGGGGGGAATAGGGGGCATTTCCTCTCTTTAAACCACGTGTGTAGCAGTGGATTCTGTAGTGCCTCCAAAACAGGGATTTGGAGCATGTTTTTGGAAACAACTTGTTTACAAGATGTTCTGTACATTCGACCGTGCGTTGTATTCTATATTTAGTAAATAAAAGTAATTTATTCAGTTGGGCTAAAAGGGGAAAAGGATGAGTCAGTTTCCTGATACCGTTTATTTAATTATAATAACCACACCATGAAGAAGTTTCACAGGCGACATTCACAAAAAGTAGATAAGGAGGAATGACTCGATGTATGTTCGCCGGCCGATAACGTATCAGTAGTGTTATCTCCGATGTAGTTGTAATGGCTCGGAATGCATTGTACTTGGTTGCGAAATAGATCAATAACCGTAAAGGTTAATGTTTGGTCTACCAAATTCAGTATAATTTTATATTGCAATTCACTTTTTAAACTTAGATTTCATAATTTAGTTCATAATACTTAACAGGGCACCACTGCAAATACCATTACGAAAAGGGAAATAATTATTTATCTTTCGCTGTAATAGCATTCATCAATGAAGATAATGGTCTGCTTTGTTTACAAACAGGAACTATAATTAAAACATTTTTCCATCTATTTTTAACAAAAACTTCAGCGAGAATATATTTGATGTTATGGTAAATAAAAACGTATTTGATGGTGTATTTTTATTTGAAAATGTAAATAATAATGTTTGTAACGTGACTAATTTCAAAAAGTAGTTCCCTTGCTAACTTACATGCCTCGTACTCCAACAGTAAATACATTAAAGTATTAAATCATGCCTTAAGCCTGCGAGTTTTCCGTACGCAGAACACTTGCTAAACCAACTATTGCGTAATCAATATGAATCAGGCACTTGCTGTAAATAATGGTTTAAGCTTGTCGAACATTTAAACAGCAATTAATTATATTAATTAATTTGAAATAAACATTAAAAAAAATAATTATATCATTTTATCAGTAAAAAAATCACGTAAAATGCATTACGATGCCAAATAGTTTCTTAGCGAGACTAGTTTTGATCTAACTACAGCTCATCCTCAGCCGCTCCTTTTCATGTTAAAATAGGAGAAGATGAAATAATTTGACATCGTAAGCCATTTTACGTGAGTATTTTACTCTAAAATAATATATTTAACAGGTGTCAAGGTCGATAAAAATGGAAAAAGAATTAGTATTGAACATTTCTAAAAATTTAATAAATTTCAAATGTCCGTGGACCAGTGTGTGTGTTCGTTGGTCAGTTTTGGCACTTAAAACACAGATATGCATTTCATGAGGCAATAACTACGTTACGGAGTTTGCACGTCGCGTCGGCGTCGCCCCAAGCGTCAACACAGTCCTAATTCATGTAAAACCAAAAGCATTTTCTAAAATGTTTACCCTACGATAATACATGTAAGTCCAAAAAACCTGTTGGTCAAACAAGATTTTTCGAGACGTCCGGGCCGTTATCTCCGAAATGCTACTGGAGTGGACAAAAATATAATCATCTTTAAATAATGAACAAAACATAAAGGAAAAGAAAACCAAATAATGAAATATTTTTATTTTAAGAGGATAATCTAGGACCGTACAATAACTTCTTTAACAAATACGACATTGCTCTGGTTTATTGTCTCATAATTCCCTTAGCTCGAGAAAAAAATTAGGTTAGACAACTTTTTAAGTACCGGTTGTTAGAATATTATATTACAAACATTGTGATGTAGCATAGAATAAACCGATCCGTATAATTTATTTTACTGATGTAAATAAAGGAAAATTGGGGAATATAGTTTAGCACTGTAATTTGTAAAAAATATAAGAACCTGACAAAGCTTTAATAACACGTAATGGTGTAAAATGTTCAAGATTTATATTGTACACTAAACAAAAACGAATATTTTTGAGAGCAATGCATCCGAGCTCGAATAAATCGATAGATGTTGGAGCCTCAAATAATCACAGAATATTAATTAAATAACGTTGCTGTGTTCCTCATGTCTAGCTTCTACTTTTTATTGGATATTTACCAGTAAACCAAAGTAAAAGTAGACTAAAGTAAACCTTGGTAATTTACGGGCAGAGTGGGAACCCTTTTAGAGATGTGTATCATGGTTACCGCGCTGCCCGAAAAATGACTAAGGTTAATAATTTCGGTTCACCATGATTTAATATTTTAACATGGTTTAAAAACGTTTTCCCGTTCACTTAATACAAACAGAAGATAAGCAAGTTGTTGTTATTATTCATAAATTCAGTGAATCATATTTTCCTTACTTAATTAAGTGAATAAATTTACTTAACATATAAAAAGAGCTACGAAATCCCCTCTTCGTGCTGTGGGTTAGAAAAAAGAGTTACTGACAAACTGATGTTAAAGCTTTTTCCTAAAAACCAAATTGACGGTTGTTTTCTCGTAAAAAAACTCATCTCCATACTAATTTTTGTATATAAATGATATAAATGTATATAAATGATATAAATGCCTTCTTCGTGGCAAAGAATTATTTTAGTTCTTACAGAAACATAAATTAGTATCATTTAAATGGGCATATTCAACAGAAAGAGGTTTAACAACACGGAAGGGTTATAGAGTGGCCTCATAATTGAGTTTAAACTTTTTAACAACGGCCTAAAGTATTTTTTTTCCTTACGAACTAAGTCGTTAATTTAAAATTCAGTTCAGTTTTATTTAAATATTAATAGTAATTCCAATTAGTTATTCAATCAATAGACACATATCATTCCTACAAAAAAGTAATACGTTGGTGTATCATCAACCACCTGCAGATATAAATATAGCTATTGTAACAGAGATGTATATTGTTCGGGACACATCTCTGGTAATGTGCCTAATTTAATGCACTACTCCAATTAGTATTAGAGGGATTAATCCACTACACTGGTATGGGAACGTGCAGGCAGGAATAATTACATCGACTTTAACTGTTATGGATCAACATTATATACTACTGTATGTATAGTAAATATCGATGACTGGCTAACCGATTCAATCCAAAACTATTAAGAAATATAGGAAAAATCGTAGGAAGTAGAATTTGGAACGTGTATCTTTAATTCTTTGTGCCCACAGAAACCAGTTTTAACGCAATTTCACTCTAAGATTATGTGGACTTCAACCAATATATGCATAATTACCACCGCAACCTAGGTTATTGTTTTATCTCGATAAACGTATAGTGTTAATAGCTCAAATTTACACATTTTGTTGGTGAAAAACTTCTAAAATGTTACCTAAGAAGAGTCTCGTACCTAATATCATAACGGGTGTAGGGGAGTTTGACAAAGATTATCCATTATTTTACTCTTGTCGGGTAATAATGTGGCAAATTTGATCTCTTTAAAACTACAAATGATGTTTTTTTACCACCGAACAGTGATTACCTGAATAGTGCAAAGGCAAAGGAACCTACACAGTATAAGGCCAATTGGTGTGGCTTGGTCCAGCCTCAGTAAGTCGTGTCTGACTCCAGTGAGAGCAAGTCCAGGGATCGTTTGCATAGTCAATGTATAGTTTGGCCGGATACGGAAGGCTTGCACACACTCTGCTCCCACACGCGCAGGGACAGGCTGCCAGACAATGCTGGCCAGGCTACTTGGCACTGACTCATTTGCATTCCATGTTTCCAGTTGATCATCAATTCCAACCATTATTAACAACTTACTCACAGATTTAAGAGTTCTTATTGCAGAATATTTTGTTAAAATTAAAACTATTTATCTACTTCTGTAGGTATAACGGTATGTAGGCATATTCACACCTCTTTTGATTTCATAAGAGTTCATTTAAGGTTTTCGAAATAGTTCAAAAATAGGTTAATGCATGTGTGCCTTGGTAAATCTGAAGATAAATCAGAAGCAATAAATCTTAACAACCTACTGCTACATTAGATTTATTAAATAAGTTATAAATGACCTAATAGCATCAATAAAACGTGTATATAAATGGCGATGGTATAATGGCGGTGTATATATTGTTTTTTGTTTATAAGAAAGGAATTTGTAAAAAATTGGGTTAATGATGGGAAAGTGAATTATATGAGTGCATCATGAAGTTAAAAGGAGATAAATCAAAACTGGTTCAATACATTAAACGACATCTCTACCAAGATTATGCATAAGTAATATGCCGGTATAATTCATATAATGATGTATCCGAAAATGTCTTTTTGTGAAGTTAAATGTCTAATACAGTATCGATACCTTAATGACCCTTATAAAACAAGGCACTAGTAGAGGTTCTGAGAAATAAGAGTTCTTAGGAAAAATACTAACAGTAAAAAGTAAAGTTCTAAACATTTGATTTTATACAGAATGTCTCGTCTTCATTCTGTAATAAGATTTTAGTTTGTCCACACCATTTGTGTGTTTTTTGTTTCATTAAAATTATTAAAAATTGTTTTGTGTGACAATAATTTACAGTTATGGCCAAAGACAAAAATAACTCGACAAAATTTAAAACACAACAATTTAACCATGATATGTTTTAATTATTTTAAACATATTCGATCAATACTTTTTTCAGACATTTATAGAAATCTTTTTACTCATTTACATCTAGAATCCTCGAGTTCTTGATATATGTCTTCACAGTTATTTTTAGTTATACTAATTTAGCGTTAAATAATGCCCTTTTTAAGATCTCGTGGGCTCGTAGTTTTTTCATCTCACTTATATGTAAACTAATAACGGATTCGGGCTGACCCTAACCGCTGATAGCAGTGCATTCAGACCTTGGAGTTGGTACTTCTATCAAGGGGCCTCATGACAAAGCTGGCTCAGGGCATCGAAGTTTATAGTTGCGGTCTTCTCACCCCATGTGCTAAGATTCCAAACCTATAGAAATATCAATTAAAATACATACATGAGAAATATACGAGAGAGGTATGATAAGTCAACACTCAAAGGTTCAAAAGTATTGTGTTTTTATGGCATTCCTTAACATTTTAAAACATTCCTTCATAAAACCTTACCATAGCTCTTGTTTAGTTGCATATTGTGAAGAGTATTACAAATATTCATGAGGAGGTGTCTTTGTGTTTGTTTTAAAATGTTGTGGGTTTTCATCTCAATAAAATTCAGTGGCTAGCGGAATATTCTTGTTGAATGTAATAATTTAATACTGGTGCTGCAGTCTAAATACAAAAACCTTACTAAAATAATATGATTACTTCATATATCGTTGAAAAATTGATTTCCAAAGACTTTACTTTTGATTTATGATCTTGGATATAGAAGTAATTTATATTGGTTAGGCATTTCTGATCCGAGCCGAAGAGGGGTTTTGTGCCCCCGAAATAGTTTTTTTTTGTGGTTTTCACATTTAATTTTGATTGAAATCACACTTTATTTTTTACCATTGTATTCAGCTTAAAAAATTGGGGTTTTGATCATTGTTCTCCTATTGAAAGTGCTAAACACAGTACGCTACGTAATGTTATAATGTTATCCTTATGGAGAAAAAGAAAATGTATAAGGATGTTTATGTTACTTAGAAATATATAGTAACGTATCCGAGTTCTACTAACAACTTTGAAGGTAATATCATATGAAAGTTAGAATAAAAATGTTAACGCTAACCCCGTTCAAAGGCAGCCTCAACGTTTTGTTTGTCGTTTTGAGAGTGAAATAACAGTTGCCGAGAGCAAGACATGTCGCCGCAACATTGCTCCTCTGCCGGGCAAACGCTCAAAAGAAACCGCCAACAGCAGCAACTGTTTGGACTGGAATCAGCTTAATTAAATCACAGAAGCGACCTTTTATAGCAATATGGAGCATTATAATCTGAGTTTAGTCATAAAACGTGTACTGGAAAGTCTTCCATATTGAGGAGGTGTCTTAGAACACAATAGACAGCTACTACACCTCGTCCATATCGAGGAGGTGTCTTAGAACACAATAGATAGCTACTACACCTCGTCCATATCGAGGAGGTATCTTAGAACACAATAGACAGCTACTACACCTCGTCCATATCGAGGAGGTGTCTTAGAACACAATAGATAGCTACTACACCTCGTCCATATCAAGGAGGTGTCTTAGAACACAATAGATAGCTACTACACCTCGTCCATATCGAGGAGGTGTCTTAGAACACAATAGATCGTTACTACACCTCGTCCATATCGAGGAGGTGTCTTAGAACACAATAGATAGCTACTACACCTCGTCCATATCGAGGAGGTGTCTTAGAACACAATAGATAGCTACTACACCTCGTCCATATCGAGGAGGTGTCTTAGAACACAATAGATAGCTACTACACCTGGAATGCTTGAGTTGCAGTTATTAACTGTCCTCGCCCCTATTTATTGATACTACTTGGGAGCACTAAAATACAATCTTCAGTAATATCTGTACCGATAAGTTGCCTTTAAAGACAGCGTCATCTTTAGTAGCGAGGTGATTCTAAGATAATGTCACACCTATTTGTTTTGGATTTCTTCTACATTCAACTAATTATATTCTAAAAAAAATACATTCTACTACGCCTTCAGACGAACTAATCGCGAGACTCTTGAATAAAGACGCCAACACTGAGTTGTTCGGAGTAGAACAAAACTTCTCATTGAAATTCATAAAATTATGAGAGTGTTCGACACTGAACCCAGCTGCCAATTGTTCTTTTAATAATTTTGTCACTGTCTAAGATAAGGTCAATCAGAGAGAAACAAGATCAGGTTTGAACAGTTCCCTTTCATCAAGTAAAATAGTGCTAACGGCGTAAAACATATATAATAAAAGATAAGCCGATTTGTAATTAGTTGCTTGATCGTTAAGTTGCAGTTTTTTATACTGAGATTTTGAAAGTTATCAAAGCATTATAGTGAAACTTAGATTATACCAAACTAATGCAGAACAATGTTATACTAAAATGAACTCTAAAATATACACTGACATTTTAACAATAGATAGCTTGGGATTTGATAAATTCTCAAAAAATGCTCACTTATAATAATTATACAGTCAAAGAGGGCCGCCACTTCGTGCAGTTAAGAAACGTATCTGGTGGCTCCCTGGAGTGGTTTGCGCAGTTCAGGATACCCCAGCTACCTGATTGAGGTCAATTCGCACAGTTAATGCCCGCCCGTAAAAATCCCCCCGATTCGCAAAATGTTTAGGGCTCCGCCTCTCTTACAACTGACTTACATACTCACGACTAATTCCAAATCTTCCGACCTAGCCAGCAAGCTGAAATTTGGTATACTAATTCCTTAGGTTTAAAATAGGAAAACCAAAGGGTTTTGATGCCGATGTTGCCGTAGGGCTCTACCCCACGGGTTGTCAAAGTACCCATGTTTTTCTTATATTCATTGACAAGGCAGCATAAACAGATATCACTTATTCAAAAATATAATATGCCAGAGTAAATAGTATGTCTATTTCCATTCCACAAATGTGTTTGGGCTCCGTCCCTTTACGGTATGCTGGAGGAGGTGTTCGTTGTTATGTATGTATAATCTGGACTAATTTGAAAATTACGTAACCGGTTGAACTGAAATTTCAAATGAAGGTGGTTAATGTATAAGGGTTTTGGGTAGGCTTATCCGCATTTCAAAAATTCATTGTAGTTACGCTCCACGGGTCTCTAAGGTTAAAATATTTTCCTTATGGTTATGGATTATATGTTTAATGATACCATAGAAACATGTTCAAAACATCCATGATTTTAAGATCACCGTGTTAAGAACAGGACTAGTAGCACAAACAGTTAAAATTATTATATTTAATTCAGTTTAACTCATAGTTTAATAGCGAATCCGCAACGGATCTTCTGGTGTTAAATGTAAACGTTTATTGTAAGAAATGCTCGCAGCAATATTGTCTGGTTGGATGCAGTTAATTTAACTATTACTTAAATAAATATTTGTTTACCAACTGATCAGAAAAACAAAACTCCAGAATTAAGTGAATCACACACACTCACCCACTCACGGATCACGCTTTTCAAAACATTTTCCTCGTCTATAATGAGAGTTTAGCATGTCGTACATCCACTTTACAAATTATAAAAGTTTTCTCCAAGTGTTTTCTTGCATAGAACTAATACCTTAATCAGTTTATCGTTGAAACAATATAACATTTATTTGTTTAAATATCAGTTCTGATTTACCGCCTTCCACGGCCTTCAAAAATTTACGTTTTTTTATATGCATTAATGTTTATGTAACAAAATATCAAGTTTTGCAGTAAAATTACACCGCTTGTATCTTAACTAAGAGTTAGGCATTTTGGACCCATCTGAAACAAAAATCATAACTATTTTTGGAGACTTACTATAATAAAAATATACAGTAAAGTTATATCTATGCAATATATATGTAAATAATGATACTGAAATCGACTGAACTGAAAGTTTGAAAACTATATTAAATAAATTTTATATTTAAGTTTATAGAAAGTATCACATTAGAGTTTTTTCAACAATATCACCTGATAAACTTCGTTAAGTGCTATGGGAAGTCCCTTAAGCGTTTGTGCAACGTATTAAGAACTGTTTATCTGTGGCGTGTGTAAACATCAAACTCAACAGACAATTTACATGTAATTGTAGTACGCCGCTGTAGTGGGCATCAAAGGCGTGTTTAAGACTTTGTGCTTCAAATTACATCAGATTTGTCACACGTATTTACTTTTTTAATTTTATGACGTGAAATAAATTTTCCAAAACTACGTATTTTAATTTATTCATATTGTGTAAGGGTGACTGATTTACATAATCATGTTTACATATAATAATATACATAATTATACTAATAAGGTGTACATGGTTCCTTACGTAGTGTTTTCATATTAAACAACGTATATTAATTAAGTTTATTGGGTTCCTCTCATCTTAGTTTAATCCTGGAGGACTTATCAAAAGTGTCTTTTTCATTTCTCAAGTCCCCCAGGAATAAACTAAGCTGAGATCAGCACGATAAAAAGCATTAATAACTTCCCCTTGTCATGATAAATCACGTAATTCAAAAGTAAAAATGTATAGTGCAATTGATCTAAACTAATTGCTGTTACCATGAGAAATTGTTTAAATCCTTAAGTTGTGATTAACCACTTATTTAGTAAGTAGGCGTTTATAGTTAGTATTATTAATATGAAACTGCAACAGTAACATTAAAAACTATTTTACAATAATATTTTTAATTCGATAAGTAATCTACAAAAAAGATTTATCAAATAAAATGTCACAAAGTCTCTCGAAATTGAACGTTTCTTCAGACTCGATGATCCTTCATTCAACCGGACACAGCCATTGTGCGTCTGCATTATGTGGCCTTTCTTGCCAGCAAAATACATGCTCTTTGATCACATACACGTACATAATCCTACATCGGTAGAAACAACAAAGTAGCTTTGTTCGTGTTACGGTGATTAAGTTTATGTTGCGTTATAATACGTTAGTATGGAAAATATTGATTTGGAACGGAGGAGGGAAATGTTTGGTTTTAAAAATATACCAACGATTGGTCGAAGGTCCTTATACGAGCTGCTCCCCCACAAAGATTTGCTGATATAATCCTTATAACAGCTGTTTATTGAATTAGGAAAACAATACACGTGACATAAACCAAATAAAACTCTCCTCCATATGAATAAAATGGGAACTTGGAAGTCCCGTGGGGTAGAGCCCTGGGGCTTAAATCGAAATTCTGGCTCGACAGTGACTTAGAACTTTAAATTATCTTTTAGATAAAAAAAAAACTTCAAAATCGGTTAGGTATTAACTTCAGGAAGTGAGTGAACAAAAAGCAGGATTTTTTTAAATATGTTGATATGCTTATATAACTAAATTGTAGATCGTGCGATCGTACAACTCGCCCTACACTTTCAAAACATTGAGCCGTAATAAACAGTCCTCTGACCCCATCACTAGTACACTTAGTTTATAGTCATAAAGGCCAAACACATTTAGAAACAACAACTTGAATTGCTACATAGCGCTAAAACATAACACTTATATGGCAGTCACGCGATCTTAAGAAACCGCCAGCTGATTACAAAACCGCGCGCTCTGCCTGACGCTGATGCCTTTCGCATAAATGCTTCAGCGGGGAAAAAATATTGGCCTGATACTTTTTGTCTTGGTTATTTTACAAAAAATCTACCTTTAGCATAGGCAATTTTTTAACACTTCAATTTTATTTGTTTCATAAGTAGTCGCATGTAAGCAAAATAACTGTCTTCCTTTCTACGTTATATTGTTTTACGCCAATGCTTTAAAGCCGTTCCATGCTTATTATACTAAATACCCCCGTTGCAGCCAGCCAACATGCGTACTTGATCAAGGAACTAAGCCTTCCTACTGAAACATGATACTTAATTTTACACAGTTAAAATGTTTCTAGATTTTTCCAAAGGATGACTTGAAGGAAACATGACAATTTTGTATACCATAAATGTATTTTTAAGTATCGTATTTGTATACACCAAATTATACACTCGGCAATTGTTTACCAAAATATTTACAAACTTAATGACATAATACTGAGGATGCAGATTTGGGGCTGCAGATCACTTAGTGATCACTTAGATTAATTAGTGAAGATACTCGGACGTTTTTAAGTTACTATTACGAAACAACTTTGAATTGTAACAAGGCGAAACGTAATTATTTAAGTAAATCACTATGAATTTAACTCACAGGTATCCATTCAGTATAAAATGAAAGACCCCTAATGATATAATTATGACACGCAGATGTTTTTAAGTCACTATATCTCTTACATCTCTGATTCCATAGCTCTCTGGTGAGCCCACAGGGAAAGCGAGGGGCAGAGGCATTTGGGAATAATACTTATTTAATAACTACAAAACATGAATAAAGATCAGTATTTAGTTACGAAAAACTGTGTGAAGATTACAGTGTCAAATAATATTCCATACACAAATTTTCCGTTTATCTCCTCGAACATTAATCTCTAATTAATTGTTTTGTTGTAAAATTTAATTAGTTCAATGTCATTATGAACAATCTGCTAAACCACAGACCTGTGGCTAATGAGTTAGCAATACCGATCAATGTCAGTTGTAATAATTCTATTCTGATATTTTTTATAAAACAATAATCATTTATTATATAATTTGCTTTTTTATATCAAAAACATTCTTGTAAACCAATTACAGGTTAGTTAAGAAGACAAAAATACTTGGAATGTTAAATTTCATCTTATCATATCATAACTAGTGATAAATAACAAAGGAGGAGGAAAAATCAAAAATACAACACATTAAGGCTAGTTAATTGTTTTATATTTAGATGTAAGTAGGGTTCACTTTACCTTCCGAAACATGGTGTAGTTTTAAACACTAGAAAACAGGTAAAGTACAAACAAATCAATAATAAATTCAAATCCATCGCTATTATGAGTTTCATAAATACAGATACCTAGGGAGCCGAGATTTTCTCCGACAAAGTCAGGAAATAATTTTGGTAGATTTGGTGTAAATGCAAAGTAACTCCCGACGCTACGGATGTTCTACCTGGTGGACGGATCCCATTACCACTCGTTTTTTTAGGACGGGCACCTTCGCTTCGCTTATTTGGCTTTTCGTGCATGGTGGGCAACGGGCTAAGCTCGTTTGACTAGTGAGCAACTTCCAGTTCGATCGTTTGTTTAGGCCCATGTTGTATTATTAATCTCTAAAATATGTCTGTGAGCGTACACTTCAACATTATTGTTGTTGAAGACCTCTTGTTACCGAATTTCCCTTACAGGGAAAAATATATTACCGTAGTCAGCATGGTAAGACCTAGGCCCGGGACCAAGATAACTTTTCGTTTTTAGGTCTTCAGATGTCAAAAACACAATTCGTTCAATACTGTATATACACTGAAACCATTTAAGGCGAGTACTGTATATACATTGAAACCATTTATTGAGTGACAACACATAATGGGATTAAAAAATGGATTTTTGCCGCCTCTTAACACACATTTCAATTTATCTCGGTTATGTTTTGTTTGATTCTCATGTTTTTGGGGTTGAAAGGTTGGAAATACAATTTTCTAAAAAAAATTGGTCTTAGTACATATTGGTATTTTTACCGTTTTCCCGCCATTATAGATTAAAAGTTTAAAATGGCCGCCATTTTGAAATTTTAAATTGGACCAAGTTCAATTTTTTTTCTACAGTAGGTCTCTTTTATTTAAACATACTTACCGAGTTTTATAAAGATCAGTTGAAAAATATTGAAGATAATAATTATTTTGTAAAAAATCCAAAATGGCGGATATCTGGTAAACGAAGCGTTTTTTAAAAAAAATTATTCTTGATTTTATCTTAATTGTGACCCATATAACCTTTTCTTAGAGTTTGGCACTTTACTTATGGGACACCCTGTATATCCATATAAGGCAAAACTTATACAACAATGTGACTGTGTTTCAGACAGAAGCGGCCCTCGGATCAGAGGCTACAAGAGCTACAGACGTTGCTGGAGCTCTCTCAGATGAAGGGCGGCATTGTCAGTGTCCCTGTAGAACTGGGGATAGACCCTGAGTCATTGTACGTACAATGGAGTGACTACAACAATGTGACTGTGTTTCAGACAGAAGCGGCCCTCGGATCAGAGGCTACAAGAGCTACAGACGTTGGAGCTCTCTCAGATGAAGGACGCCATTGACAGTGTCCCTGTAGGACTGGGGATAGACCCTAAGTCATTGTACGTACAATGGAGTGACTACAACAATGTGACTGTGTTTCAGACAGAAGCGGCCCTCGGATCAGAGGCTACAAGAGCTACAGACGTTGCTGGAGCTCTCTCAGATGAAGGACGCCATTGACAGTGTCCCTGTAGGACTGGGGCTGGACCCTGAGTTATTGTACGAACACCGGAGTGACTACAACAATGTGACTGTGTTTCAGACAGAAGCGGCCCTCGGATCAGAGGCTACTAGAGCTACAGACGTTGCTGGAGCTCTCTCAGATGAAGGACGCCATTGACAGTGTCCCTGTAGGACTGGGGCTGGACCCTGAGTTATTGTACGAACACCGGAGTGACTACAACAATGTGACTGTGTTTCAGACAGAAGCGGCCCTCGGATCAGAGGCTACTAGAGCTACAGACGTTGGAGCTCTCTCAGATGAAGGACGCCATTGACAGTGTCCCTGTAGGACTG
This sequence comes from Allygus modestus, assembly GCA_963675035.1. Lineage (NCBI taxonomy): Eukaryota > Metazoa > Arthropoda > Insecta > Hemiptera > Cicadellidae > Allygus > Allygus modestus. The sequence continues at coordinate 141,901,995 of OY776111.1, forward strand.
GGGCTGGACCCTGAGTTATTGTACGAACACCGGAGTGACTACAACAATGTGACTGTGTTTCAGACAGAAGCGGCCCTCGGATCAGAGGCTACTAGAGCTACAGACGTTGCTGGAGCTCTCTCAGATGAAGGACGCCATTGACAGTGTCCCTGTAGGACTGGGGCTGGACCCTGAGTTATTGTACGAACACCGGAGTGACTACAACAATGTGACTGTGTTTCAGACAGAAGCGGCCCTCGGATCAGAGGCTACAAGAGCTACAGACGTTGCTGGAGCTCTCTCAGATGAAGGACGCCATTGACAGTGTCCCTGTAGGACTGGGGCTGGACCCTGAGTTATTGTACGAACACCGGAGTGACTACAACAATGTGACTGTGTTTCAGACAGAAGCGGCCCTCGGATCAGAGGCTACTAGAGCTACAGACGTTGGAGCTCTCTCAGATGAAGGGTACGTACAACGGAGTGACTACAACAATGTGACTGTGTTTCAGACAGAAGCGGCCCTCGGATCAGAGGCTACAAGAACTACAGACGTTGCTGGAGCTCTCTCAGATGAAGGGCGGCATTGTCAGTGTCCCTGTAGGACTGGGGATAGACCCTGAGTTATTGTACGTACAACGGAGTGGCTACATCAATGTGATTGTGTTTAGACAGAAGCGGCCCTCGGATCAGAGGCTACAAGAGCTACAGACGTTGCTGGAGCTCTCTCAGATGAAGGGTGGCATTGTCAGTGTCCCTGTAGGAGTAGGGCTGGACCCTGAGTTATTGTTCGTACAACGGAGTGACTACAACAATGTGACTGTGTTTCAGACAGAAGCGGCCCTCGGATCAGAGACTACAAGAGCTACAGACGTTGCTGGAGCTCTCTCAGATGAAGGGCGGCATTGTCAGTGTCCCTGTAGGACTGGGGCTGGACCCTGAGTTATTGTACGTACAAAAATTTAAAGACTTATATTATAACTGATATAAAATCTTTTCTCTTAAGTCCGAGTAAAATCTATTAAAATATATTTAAAGGACTAAACATGTACATATTACGCTAAGTAGCTCAGAACTATAAATGTCAAAAGTATAAATTTAATTTAATAAGTATATCATTATTACATTAACTCATTGGTTATACATTTAAAATATACAGGTCATGCTCTTACTTTGATTTTTCCCAAAGAAAATTACAGTTGTACAAAACCAAAATAGCCTGTAAACATACATAATTTCTTCCAAATAAAATTATAACTACACAAAACCAAAATAACCTGGAAACATATTTTTTAACATCCCAAAATGACACCATTTCCTATCCAGACACTGTTTTTTCAATATGTATGTTTGTCTGTATGACTGTATGTTTGAATTCATTGGACTTGCAGCTGTAAATTGGACAAACTTATGCACAATGAGATAAAAAAAAACATAGTGTTGATCAAAATATAACAAGGAAGAAATTTGGAATTTGATGTATACTACCATAAATTTTAAAATAAATCGGATCTTTTGACAGAATTAAGCAGATTTTTACTACATTATGCTACTATTATTCCAATTTCCTTCCTCGTCGGAGCCGTTTACAAGAATAACTTTTTCTGTTGCTTACTTATGGTTATAAAAAAATATTATAATGCTCTTGGGACAAAAAATATTTTTGAAAACTCATAAATGAAAGAATGAAAACCACAACATAATTATAGCTATGAGGACTGTACCAGCTTTGCCTACCAATTACTGTAGCTACAATTCGTTTCCGACCACTGCCTTTCCTAAACATGGAAAAGTTGAAAACTCACAGAAAGGTCTAGTTGGGGGTTTATTGTGGGGTGGTTACAGTTTCAGCTGTATCTCAATTATCTGACAGAAATAAAATAACTCAATAAGAAGGAGCGAGTCCTCCCAGCATACCAATGGGCGGACTTCTTTATCTCAAATATCGCTTTCTCGTCTTACATTGAGTAGCCAAAAAGCATCACATACTTTACTAAAACTTCTAACAAAGAAAGTCTATGTATTTGGTTCTGGATTTGTTGTCTTATTTCTAAACATTTGTTACAAAGATTTATCCAAAGGAAACGCAATCATTGGCCGGAAAAAGGGTATATATAAAATATGTATTTTTATTATTGGGATTTTATGTATTTGTATGTTCAATCTACATGAATATAGATTTAGAATTGAAATTCTACATAATTATATAATTATTGCGCTAAAACATGTTTAACATCACCTTCTATAGCAACCACACCTTCAATATTAGCTGTCTACCACAATAGTTATTCAGAACTTTATCGTGGAATATGATCCCCTTCTACAAAGTCTCAGCTCAAGCTGACGTACAATTATTATGAAAGCCAGTAATATTAAGATTTTGAAGGCAACAGGAGTAGAGCCACAAATGGGGAAATGGAAATGAGAATAGAATATCTTATTTTGGGATAACTATCTTTCTAACAAATATCAGTGCAATCAATCCTGCAATTAGATGTGCTAGACTGACTTAAGGACAAAAAACTCAGCTTTATGACACATCAAAATGATGATGTAAACAGACTGAGCTTCAAATAGCATTCTTCAGAGGTACATGTGTTCCGTGCCTAATGTTTCACTACCGTACCTCGTCATTACTGTATGGTTTAGTATACTCTTGTAGGGTAGTAAAACAGATGTGTGCACTCCATTCTGTGGTAAAACTAATCAGCTAACTAAATGCTCATTAAATAAAACAGGGTGAAATCTGTAATAAAAGCTTTAACGTCATAGAAGTACAAGGGAACATTGATGAACTACCTGTATACTAATCTGCTTGCAGTTTTATCATATCCCACAACAATAACATGGTAAGAAAATAGATACATATAAATCAAACGAACCAAATGATTTATTACAGTTTGTATTACTTTTATTCCAGTGATGTGCATAAGTACTTAGAAAAATCAAACTAAAGTATCGTCCGAGTCGTGTAGGTGTAGACTATTGGTAATTTGTATATCCCACTCCATCCCTATGTTTTCAACAGACAGAATGGCCGCGGGGGTTAAGGGGTACAGTATGTACAGTAAGTCAAAGATCGTAGGTTCGAGACGCGATTTTGTCATGATATTTTTGCAACTAAAATCCTATTTAAAAATTGTTATTATTGGTTTATAAAACAATTAACTTGAAAAAATCATATTTTTAAACAATTAAAATAATTATTAAAATAACAAATTATAGTTCTGACCCATTACTGGGCCGGTACTAGCCCAGTACTGGTCCAGTAAAGATTTTTTCCACATGGGTATGGGGCAGAACTCAATGACAACCTGATGTTGGTTTTGAATGGCCTGAATTAATTATTCTTACAGCTCCACATGAAATTGTGACAAGGTTTTATCAAACTCAGTACGACCTACTGTATTTTTTTGTGAGACACAACAAGTTGACCCATGAGCATAACGGTCAGACAGAAAAAAACTTAAAACTCAAAACGAACTTTGATTACTCCGATGTCTAAAACCAAAAACTAACTAAAAATGTCAAGACTCTAAGTGATGTACAAACAAAACTATGATTTTATTTATACATAGATTTCTAGCTTATGATATATGTTATAACTGATAACCTTTCCTCTTCCTGTATTAATAACTGCAGTTAAACTAATGTTCGTCCTCATGTTAATCTTATGGGCAAAAAGATCCCTCAATCGTTGAAATCGGTTTAAAAATAAGATGAGGTTTAGTTACCTAAACCTCGGATGAAGTATAACTGAATCTAGCCTTGCTATGATCGAGTTATTGAACCACGCCCCCGCACCCGCACCCAAGCGAACCAGAATTGGAAGCGTGCCCCCATGGACGCGGGGCGAGGGGCGGCTCACAGCCCTACCTAAAAGTGAAGACCGTGGAGGAAAATATTAAAACACACCATTTGAGAGGCACAAAATGTATTAAACAAAAAACAACAATAATACATGTGAGTTGAATATCTTTACCAATTATGAACGTCCTCACCTGCCTTCTAGTTTACATGTTCCTTCACAATTAAATAAAGGTGCTTTTGATTCTATAAAAGTTTTAAGATTTAGATAAGTAAAAGGATATATTCAAAAAATTAAATTGATTCCAATAAATTGTTAAATTTGTTGAGTTAAATTTGTTAACATTATCCATTTAAAAAATATATATATATATATTTTAACCAACAGTAGATAAAAGAATAAACATTTAAATAAATAATTCAACAACAATAATAATTAACAATAAACAATTAGTACAACAACTATTATCAACAATTTAAATAATTTCTTTATATATATATAGACATGTCAAACGGTTGGTAGGGGCCCCCTTAAATAAATAGCGAATAAATAATTTCCAACAAACTGTGCCTAAAACTAAATAACGATGAATAAATTTTAAAGTCCATGGTGGCAACAGTTCTCAACACTCAACAATAAATAAATAAATAAATATAAACAATAACAAAAACGTTGTAACTTGCGGCAGGCGGCGGTTTTAACTGGGCGGGTCAAGACGGCCCACCGGAGGGGCGACGAAGCTGGGCGGAGAGGGGGGCCAGAATCCGAAGTCGGCAGCCAAGGTGGAAAGTCCCTCTCCGCCGACGCTCATGATGTTGAGGTGGTCGCTCTCCTCCGGGACCGGCAGGCGGCGGTTTTAACTGGGCGGGTCAAGACGGCCCACCGGAGGGGCGACGAAGCTGGGCGGAGAGGGGGGCCAGAATCCGAAGTCGGCAGCCAAGGTGGAAAGTCCCTCTCCGCCGACGCTCATGATGTTGAGGTGGTCGCTCTCCTCCGGGACCCCATCAGGCGGTAACGGCTCGTTTAGGCGAACATTACGATGACATTAACGAACAGAAAACATTACACAGAATAACTTTACTAACACAAACTTTATCACAGAAAAATTCGCAGATGTTCGTCGTTTGACAGTCACGGAGCCTATGAGCAATTGCACGTTGTGCAACGGAAATTCTACTCGGGGGTCACAAGTCAACGCCCAAGGATTCCGTGCACACGAGGTACACAGCTGAGCAAATGGGGACGTCAGACCACAGACATTAGAATCAACACTATATCAAAACACTAAATGAGGCGTGACATTCGTCGGTGAGGTAGTCACGGCTCAACCTCCCCCCCAAAAAGAGGACACTCCTCTCCAAAGGGACAACACAAAGCTTCTCCCCATTTCAGAAAAACAACGACACCAGTAGACGACTCAAGTGTCTGGAGTGGGGAACGCCGAGGGACTTCCAAACTGGGGGGAATACTCACCCCCAGGATTTGCTCTGGCCAGAGCTGGAGAATTTACTGAGGGAAACACCTCCGCAGAACACAGGGGACAGAAGAATTGATCAGGTTCTCTGGCCCAGTGCACTTCCCACCCAGACACACGAGTAATCAAGAATGACCTACGGGAGAGCTCCCCGGAAAGGCTTCAGGTGTGAGATGTGGGCCTTCCGGAAGACTGCTCCCGTCCGCGGGTCTCCCAGCTGCGCCGTAACAGGCGTCAGGAATCTCAGAATGCGGTGGGGACCTGACCACCGATGACACAACTTTGCGGCTCTCTTGTCAACAGCCGAACTGGCTGGATGAGCCTTGCAAAATACCAAGTCCCCCACCTGGAAAGGGTTGTCTATCCTACCGCGGTTATGCTTCCTCCGGACCAATTCCCTAGCCCTTATCAAGTTTCTCCTGGCCGCTTGCCAAGTTGCCTTGACATCAGCCGCGCCAGGAGGTGGCAGAAGGTCGCCAATTCCCCACACATTCGCTAACGGGTTGTTAGGCGGATAGCCTAGGAACAGCTCGAAAGGGACCGCCTTGTGACTCTCATGATGCGCAGTATTGAAAGCAAATTGGAGCCAGGGTAGTTCCTGATCCCAGGTGGTCTGCTTATCAGCGTGGAAGGCTATGAGAGCGGATCTAAGATTTCGGTTGAACCGTTCGGCGTGAGAAGGCTGTGGTTAGTAAGGGGAAGTGGTCACATGGCGGATACCGTGCCCAAAACACATCTTCTTGAAAAGATTGGAAATGAATTGGGTCCCGTTGTCGGAAACAATGGTGGCGGGTACACCGAAGTGTTGGAACAGGTGGGTGCGAAGTACTTGCACGGTGAGCTGTGCAGTGGCATTCCTTAAGGGAAAAAGCCAGCAAAACTTGGAGAAGGCATCCACACAAATAAGCAAGAATTTGTTTCCTGACTTGCTACGTGGGAGAGGCCCAACATAGTCGATGAAAACCTTCTCCAAAGGTCTCTCCGCCACCTCAGAAGCCAATAGTCCAAACTTGGTATGCTGAGCGGGCTTGCTAAGCGAGCACGTTTGGCAAGAACGTACCCGCGCAGCAATGTCCCGATCCATACCCTTCCAGATGAAAAGTTCCCTAACCTTAGCGATGGTCTTGTGAATCCCTAAGTGCCCACCCACAGGGGAAGAATGAAAGTACTCAAAGACCATCGGAATTAGAAGACTTGGCAGCACTACTTTTGGTTTGCCTCGCTGCCGGGCTCGGCAGCAAAGGGCACCCTGGGACAGAAAATAAGGGGGGTGGGCTCCCCCATTCTGAAGCTCACCTATGATTTTTGCCAGCTCGGGATCTTTCAACTGATGGGGAATGAAATCTGAAAAAGCCAGAGGAAAATCCAAGAGCACGGCACATCCCGTCTGCTCTGGATTCGAAGGATGGTCGTCGGGTGAGTGGTACATCCTAGATAATGTGTCGGCGATCACATTCTGTGTGCCTCGGACATGTTGCACCTGAAATTTAAGGGACGATATTTGCACAACCCAACGACCAATCTTCCCAAGCTGGCGGGGATGGGCGAAAAGCCACGAGAGTGCTTGGTTGTCGGTTTCTAACAAAAATTCTTTATGTTCTAAAAATCTTCTAAACTTATTAATACCAAACACGACAGCCAAACACTCAAGTTCATAGACAGAAGAGCTTTTCTTTTCACAGGGATTCAAAGTACGTGAGGCGTACGCAATTGGCTGCCTAACCCCATCCACCTCTTGTGACAACACAGCCGCAATCGCGACGGAGGAAGCATCAGTCTGCAGGACGAACTTTTGGTTGAAATCCGGCATAGCCAGCACAGGCGGCTGCATGATGGCCTCTTTGAGAAAATCAAAGGACGTCTGCTGCACTTCACCCCACACAAACTTGGCTCCCTTCTTGCGAAGTTCATTGAGAGGGGCCGCCAACTCAGCAACGTTGGGGATGAAGCGTCGGTAGAAACCTACCATGCCGATGAATCTGGCAATACCCTTGGCATCTTTAGGAGGAGGAAACTCCCTGATGGCCTGGGTCCTAGCTGGATCGATGCAGACGCCCCGAGAAGAAACAAGATGGCCAACAAAAGAAATTTCTGGCTTAGCAAAACTAACTTTGTCGGGATTTACGGTAAGGCCAGCCCTACGCAACCTACTCATAACTTCCTCTAGATGAGTCAGATGGTCTTCGAAACTCTCACTGTACACCAGAATATCGTCGAGGTAATTGAACACATATTTGAATTTGACGTCATGAAATATGGAATCAAGGAGTCTGGTGAGAGTCTGGGCCCCCACAGCTAGACCCATCGGAACTCGTGTGAATTGGTATAAATTCCACGGGACGCAGAAAGCAGTGAGAGGTCGAGACTCAGGTTTCAAAGGAATCTGATGATAAGCCTGGTTTAGGTCAAAGACAGAAAAATACTTGGCCTTACCGAACCAATCGAACGCCGAATGCAAATCGGGGAGAGGCACAGAGTCGATTTCAATTTGCGCATTCAACTTGCGATAGTCCAGGACCATTCGAGACTTGCCATTGGGTTTTGGGACGAGAAAGGCTGGACTTGCGTAACTTGAGCGGGAAGGCTCAATAACCCCATTTTCGAGCAGTTCATTAATGATGGTACGAAGAGTTTCCATTTTGGGTGGAGCTAATTTGTACGGATGAGAACGCACGGGACGGGTGTCAGTGAGTCGAATCTCGTACTCCAGAAGATTGGTGACTCCCAGCTTCGGCGTTAGCACTTCAGGGAAACGAATGCACAGTGCTCTAATCGCTTCAGCCTCACCAGGAGTCAGATGCCCTAAAGGATCGATCTTCGCCTCGCCGGGTGACTCAGGCTCCACCACAGCGGCACCACCGTTAATCTCATCAGCAAAAGGAATTAACACCCGTCTCGCGAATCGGAAGAAACACTGGCCTCTACCTAAGTCCAAAATCAGGCCAGTGTGCTTAATGAAATCCGCTCCCAAAATGACAGGAAAACAAAGGTCCTTAGCCACCCAAAAGCTCCACACCCAAGAAAAATGTTCGATTTTAAATTTAAAGCGGGCTTCATAGATGATGGGGAGTGGGGAATTAGACGCAGTCCAGCAGATAGGGGAACTTCGCTCAACCTGCTTAATTAGCCCTGAAGATTCTAAATTTTCAAACAGAGGTAAGGAAATGAGACAACGGGCTGACCCAGAGTCTACGAGAGCCTTCTGCACCGTGTCACCTAACAAGATGTTGAGTCGTGGACAGGTTGAGCGCACCGCCTTCACACCCATGGATGCAAGGCCCGTCATCCCCCGCAGCAGAGGCTCAGAAACAGAAACGGCACTCCCAGAAGGGGAGGCAACAGAAACATAGTTGGGAACAGAATTCAACTTTAACTTTGGTTTAGCCATTAACTTAGACTTAGGCTGAACTTTACTTGAAACATTGACTTTATTGCCCTTACAATTGACAGCAAAACCACAGGAAGGATTGGGCAAACTATCCCCCTGCGCGTAACTCAGTTTTTTGGACCACGTCCAAAATTTCCTCTCTGGCGGCAATCCCGCCGGATGTGACCTGGTTGACCACAACCAAAACAAACAATGGGCTGCCTCTGCCACTGCGGCGGTTCAAGACCCTGCCCCACAGGTGCTACGACGGGGCGAAGACCAGCCCGGGGAAGATGCCCCGCAGCTTGGCTCCTCTGAAGATCCGCGTCCTGGACGCTCCTAGAAAGGATAGCGAGTCTGTCCAGGTCCGCAAACGATGACGGTCTAGTGGAGAAGACCAGCCTGGAGCGTTCCTCCGGCTTTAGCCCCTGCAGAATAATGTCGATGAGCTCCTGCTCACCGATTCCCAGTCGCAAGACACGCTCCACCGTCCGAATGTCACCGACATACTGGCTGAGAGCTTCCGAGTGGTGTTGAGGACGGAAAACCCTCTCCACCTTCAATTTTTCCATAACCCGTCGGGGTAAGAATAACTCCAAGGCTTCCTTGTGGAAATCATCGAAACTCACGCCTCTGCGCAAGCAATCTAGAAGTCTGTCGCCCAAAGGTTTCAGGCAGTACGGAGCAATGAGCTCCATCAATGTTGAGTCCGACATACCAGGGAACTCACGCATGCGCAACACACATTCCAGGAAACGGAGCAACCCGTCCACATCAAGCCCATCTACCGGTTGAAAAACACTGAGAACTGAAGCAAGGGGATGTGGAAGTCTGGCGAAAGTGTTTGATAATGAATGGCTACTGTTGGATTGAGGACCCAACTGAACAGGGGCATGCAATTCTAAAGTGGGCAGTGTGGGTGCGCGGGGAGGAGACGCAAGCGCCACCGCGGGCAACCGGAGCAGTGCACTTGGCGACGGTTGTTCCCGGGAACCTTCCCCCAGAGCGGCAACTACAACCTCAGGCTTTTCCGGAGTCCCAGCCAAAACCTGAGATGGAGGGGAACCTTCAAAAATTTTAACCGTCTCCTTGACAGATTTGCCTTCCCGAATAGTCTCAATTATCCCTTGTAGTTCCGGGATTCTCTCATCCACCCAAACCTTATCTACATCAGATATTTCAGAATTTTGGGCTAACAATTTTAGCCGGTTACACCAATGTGTCAACTGTGTGATGGAAGCTGCCTTGGCGGAGCCGGTAGGCAAGGCACTCCAACTGTCAATTTCGCCACTCAGCTCTTCTACTCTTTCCCTACATGCGTCAAGCCCCTCACTCAAATCGAGTGACTCATGCCAAGATTGAGGCGTGCCTGCAATCTGCCTAAACTGGGCTCTCAACGTGCGTACATCCGCTCCGGGAGTCTCCCCCCGGGACCGCACCTCGTAAACTAGCTCCGGTTTCCTCAAATGTTCGGGAACAATGGACCCCATGGCTCTCAACCAGTATGCCACTTAACCAACAATGAAAACAAAATTTTAACAATGTAACAACTTAACCTCCTAAGGCTACAGTACTGAAATGCCTGTCCACCTGATGAGGTCCCAAAAGAAGAAAAACCTGCCCATTCATACCGCCAATACCGCAGAAATTGAACAAGATTCACACACACATACATACACAGATACATACACTAAACAACAACACCTAACACTTGCCTGGTGGGGTAAGCACCCAGCAAGATTTAATTTTGAGTGTCGGCCATGCTTTAGAAAATTCTTGCCCCCTAAGCTCGGAAGCAAGACATTAACCAGATTCCACCCGGTGCCTCGGCTAAGGGCGAGCTCCTAATTGAAAAAAAAATAATTTGTCTCCCCCCACCAGAACAACAATTTTTCCAGAGTCAGCTAGGACAAAACACCCGAGAAAACAATCCATCCACGGTCCTTCCAAAAGAATTTAGAACGTGGCCAGTGATCGGGTATCCCAGTCCCTCAGTCATGCACCGAATAAGGTCCACAGCCAAGGGCCAGGACCACAACCACTAAACCACGCTCTGCTACCATCTGAACCACGCCCCCGCACCCGCACCCAAGCGAACCAGAATTGGAAGCGTGCCCCCATGGACGCGGGGCGAGGGGCGGCTCACAGCCCTACCTAAAAGTGAAGACCGTGGAGGAAAATATTAAAACACACCATTTGAGAGGCACAAAATGTATTAAACAAAAAACAACAATAATACATGTGAGTTGAATATCTTTACCAATTATGAACGTCCTCACCTGCCTTCTAGTTTACATGTTCCTTCACAATTAAATAAAGGTGCTTTTGATTCTATAAAAGTTTTAAGATTTAGATAAGTAAAAGGATATATTCAAAAAATTAAATTGATTCCAATAAATTGTTAAATTTGTTTAGTTAAATTTGTTAACATTATCCATTTAAAAAAATATATATATATATTTTAACCAACAGTAGATAAAAGAATAAACATTTAAATAAATAATTCAACAACAATAATAATTAACAATAAACAGTTAGTACAACAACTATTATCAACAATTTAAATAATTTCTTTATATATATATATAGACATGTCAAACGGTTGGTAGGGGCCCCCTTAAATAAATAGCGAATAAATAATTTCCAACAAACTGTGCCTAAAACTAAATAACGATGAATAAATTTTAAAGTCCATGGTGGCAACAGTTCTCAACACTCAACAATAAATAAATAAATAAATATAAACAATAACAAAAACGTTGTAACTTGCGGCAGGCGGCGGTTTTAACTGGGCGGGTCAAGACGGCCCACCGGAGGGGCGACGAAGCTGGGCGGAGAGGGGGGCCAGAATCCGAAGTCGGCAGCCAAGGTGGAAAGTCCCTCTCCGCCGACGCTCATGATGTTGAGGTGGTCGCTCTCCTCCGGGACCGGCAGGCGGCGGTTTTAACTGGGCGGGTCAAGACGGCCCACCGGAGGGGCGACGAAGCTGGGCGGAGAGGGGGGCCAGAATCCGAAGTCGGCAGCCAAGGTGGAAAGTCCCTCTCCGCCGACGCTCATGATGTTGAGGTGGTCGCTCTCCTCCGGGACCCCATCAGGCGGTAACGGCTCGTTTAGGCGAACATTACGATGACATTAACGAACAGAAAACATTACACAGAATAACTTTACTAACACAAACTTTATCACAGAAAAATTCGCAGATGTTCGTCGTTTGACAGTCACGGAGCCTATGAGCAATTGCACGTTGTGCAACGGAAATTCTACTCGGGGGTCACAAGTCAACGCCCAAGGATTCCGTGCACACGAGGTACACAGCCGAGCAAATGGGGACGTCAGACCACAGACATTAGAATCAACACTATATCAAAACACTAAATGAGGCGTGACATTCGTCGGTGAGGTAGTCACGGCTCATTATCTAAACCTCGGATGAAGTATAACTGAATCTAGCCTTGCTATGATCGAGTTATCTAAACCTCGGATGAAGTATAACTGAATCTAGCCTTGCTATGATCGAATTATCTAAACCTCGGATGTATAACTGAATCTAGCCTTGCTATGATCGAATTATCTAAACCTCGGATGAAGTATAACTGAATCTAGCCTTGCTATGATCGAGTTATCTAAACCTCGGATGAAGTATAACTGAATCTAGCCTTGCTATGATCGAGTTATCTAAACCTCGGATGAAGTATAACTGAATCTAGCCTTGCTATGATCGAATTATCTAAACCTCGGATGAATTATAACTGAATCTAGCCTTGCTATGATCGAATTATCTAAACCTCGGATGAAGTATAACTGAATCTAGCCTTGATATGATCGAGTTATCTAAACCTCGGATGAAGTATAACTGAATCTAGCCTTGCTATGATCGAGTTATCTAAACCTCGGATGAAGTATAACTGAATCTAGCCTTGATATGATCGAATTATCTAAACCTCGGATGAAGTATAACTGAATCTAGCCTTGCTATGATCGAATTATCTAAACCTCGGATGTATAACTGAATCTAGCCTTGCTATGATCGAATTATCTAAACCTCGGATGAAGTATAACTGAATCTAGCCTTGCTATGATCGAATTATCTAAACCTCGGATGAAGTATAACTGAATCTAGCCTTGCTATGATCGAATTATCTAAACCTCGGATGAAGTATAACTGAATCTAGCCTTGCTATGATCGAATTATCTAAACCTCGGATGAAGTATAACTGAATCTAGCCTTGATATGATCGAGTTATCTAAACCTCGGATGAAGTATAACTGAATCTAGCCTTGCTATGATCGAATTATCTAAACCTCGGATGAAGTATAACTGAATCTAGCCTTGATATGATCGAGTTATCTAAACCTCGGATGAAGTATAACTGAATCTAGCCTTGCTATGATCGAATTATCTAAACCTCGGATGAAGTATAACTGAATCTAGCCTTGCTATGATCGAATTATCTAAACCTCGGATGAAGTATAACTGAATCTAGCCTTGCTATGATCGAATTATCTAAACCTCGGATGAAGTATAACTGAATCTAGCCTTGATATGATCGAGTTATCTAAACCTCGGATGAAGTATAACTGAATCTAGCCTTGATATGGTCGAATTATCTAAACCTCGGATGAAGTATAACTGAATCTAGCCTTGATATGGTCGAATTATCTAAACCTCGGATGAAGTATAACTGAATCTAGCCTTGCTATGATCGAATTATCTAAACCTCGGATGAAGTATAACTGAATCTAGCCTTGCTATGATCGAATTATCTAAACCTCGGATGAAGTATAACTGAATCTAGCCTTGATATGATCGAATTATCTAAACCTCGGATGAAGTATAACTGAATCTAGCCTTGATATGATCGAATTATCTAAACCTCGGATGAAGTATAACTGAATCTAGCCTTGATATGATCGAATTATCTAAACCTCGGATGAAGTATAACTGAATCTAGCCTTGCTATGATCGAATTATCTAAACCTCGGATGAAGTATAACTGAATCTAGCCTTGATATGATCGAATTATATAAACCTCGGATGAAGTATAACTGAATCTAGCCTTGATATGATCGAAAGAGGTGAAAACCTTGCAGCTATCAAGCCCGTCGGATAGCTAAAGGTTTTATATCCGCGAGATCCCGATGTCAGAAAATAAAACAGCACTTCACTCAAACTGACATTTAACCCATAAAAACGGATATAGGAATTGTTAAAACTTTACATCAAATTAAAAAACTTGAAACTTTGAATTGAATAGCCTTCATTAAAGTTTTAAAAATCCTGGATATTTATTTCCAGGATTTTTAAAACTTCCAACAGGTTGTAGAATAATTCTGGATCGAGAATGAGGTAAAAAAGTATCAAGCGAGGAGTTATTTTATATTTTGTTCAGGTAAAAAACTGTTAGTGGGAAATTTGTAGATAACATTCTAAAGATAAATTTTTTTGAACAATTTTTTGCTGTAAATTAGACGGTTGCAGCGAGTCATAATTGAAGATTATGCCACTTTGGTGCAGTGGCCGGTCACCCAACGACGGCCTCGGGGACAGGCAAGGTTTTCGTCCACTGAAAGCACGATCCAGTTATAAGTTAGTTACTTCATCTGAGATCTAAACAAATATCGCTTTAATTTATTAATAAATTGGGGATGTGATGGATCCCCAAGATATGTTATTTTTCAACCCCTAAAAAGGAAGTTACAACATATTTTTACATAAAAATCAACAAATTATTATAAATTATAAACAAAACTTGTATGTATCAATCAACCACCCCTGACGCATAGCTCTATAACACGGTAACATACATAAATATAATTGTTAAGTGGGAAAGTTATTTTTAGAAAGCGACATTCAAGAGAATTAAGTCGTATTAAAGCACACATGTGTTACAGCTGGAATCCTGAGTAAATAAGCCTCATTTAAATTGTGCAGCCACGCCGCACTGTACTGTACCAGTATTTAAATGTGTTTCAATTTATTTTTAACCTTATCCATTGTTTTTTTGTTTTCTGAAAATATAATTTAAAAGTTACTAAAATTCAACAAAACAAATTTCCTTTTTTGTTCCCCAGAAAGAAAAATAATTGTTTTGATGGTCTAAAACATTTTTAAAAGTATAAACAATTTGAAATACAAAATAAAAATAGGCTAATAATACTAAAAGTTGAGGCGCTGAAAAAGCAACCTTCTTACAGAACTAATGTAAGATACAGTATATGAAAAAAACGGTGTAAGTAATACTGCTCTCATTAGCATTGGATAACGCTGAATGGTGGTGTTAGCCAATAATAAATACATCTCACATTGTTTGTTGCATATAAATTTAACAACTACATTCAACTTTAATTTTTTTTACAAAGGTATATTACAAGTATTTTATCTGTTTTAAAGATTGACTGAAAGTGTAACAAATTCATAATAAATCTCAAGTACATTTAAATTACTCTGATATTGAACAAGACATGTAGCTTTACCATAATGCTGCTTCTAATGGAAGACTTTCTCCCTTACGAAAGTCAGTTTTTTTAGGTTCTACTCATTGATAATTGAAAACATACTTATACACAGATAGCATTAAATTCATTTTCTAAGTGAAGGAGAAAACTATATTCAGCCCCAGATTAGCCTTCAGTCTTGTTATGCAGAAACCTCTTTTATGTTACGCACACACTTAAATGTTACCCTACATTGGCAACCACTCATTTTGGGTATTCATTTAATTGCGCCCCTCTTCTATGATTAAGTAAGGCAATAAAATGAAATAAGATTCTTTATTTAATAAAGCATGACCTTGTCAACTTTGTGTTAATCTGCCTTATTATGAGATGAATGGCATTTTAAGCCAAAAAAGGATACGCCGAATCTTATTTGCCTTATTTATATATATTTTTCAATTGTTTAAAATGCTTTTTTGTTTTTAAATTGTATTCAATAAATTACCAATATATATCTCGTTCGTTGATTTGTTGACATCCTCACAATTTCCACGGTTAAATTACTTTTATACTGATTGTGAAACTCCTTCGGAACTGTAATAGGGAGTCATCATAGTGGGTGGGTTTCAAAACTCCAAGAGTTCATAATTCCGAGGTCTGTAAAAAACAACTAAATTGTTAAAATATCATAACTCCGAGATTTCATAATTCTGAGGTCTCTAAAATTCAACTAAGAATTAAAATGATCATAGTTCTGAGGTTTCATAACTCCAATTTCCGTTTATCTAAATATAAAAATGCACTTTATCATAGTTCCGAGGTTTCATAATTCCGAGGTCTCTTAATATCAACTAAATATTGAGAATATCATAATTCCGAGGTTTCACAATTCCGAGGTCCAGTCCGCGCCAACACAGCTTGCCGACTCCGCGCGGGCCGTAGTAGACGGCAGATCACAAAGAATTCAACTATCCTTTCAATTGTGTTTACTAGTTGTGAAATGTAAAGCACTATATGCATGTCAATATAATTGTATATTAACCTTTAACGGCTTAAAAACGTTAAACACAAAACATATAGATTCTCAATTCGCCGATCTACGTATTTAAAATTAAAATATGAAAATTGTATGCTCTATTTATAATTGATTACACACACTTATAATTTACTTAAAATTATGAAAGTTTGCACAGTGAAACATGATCAGTGCTCCAAACTGATAGTTAATTAAAATACCCCCGTAGCAGCAAACCTGCGTACTCAGCGAATTTCCAATGCATATATATGTATCTTAATACCACATAACAATACTAAATTATACCACTAATTACTAAATTATACAATAATAATACCACTTAATACATACTAAGTTTCATCAATATACATTCATAAATAAACGATTTATGACATTTTAATTAATCTCCATAAGAATAACATGGCGGCTGAGTATGCAGGTTTGCTGAAGGAAGGAACACAAAAAATGGGGTTTTATACAAATATCAATATAACTCATTTAGGTAAAGCCACATACCAAATTTGATTGATTTATTTTCATAATTAAGGGAGATAACACGTTACTTATTCTCCATAAGAATAACATGGGGCTGAGTACGCAGGTTTGCTGCTACGGGAGCCTTTGGAAAAAAATTGTTTTTTTGAGCAAATATCATTGGTCCACAACCAGATGAAGCCGTATACCAAGTTTCGTCAGTATACGTTTATAAATAAGCGAGATATAATTTTTTTCTTTTCCTCCATAAGAATAACATTAGACAACGTACTGTGTCTAATATATCTGTGTCACTTTTAATATCTCGGTAACCAATTGACGTAGAGAAATGATCAAAATACCAAATTGTGTGTTTTCTTAAGCTGAATCCAATGATAAAAACTAAAATTTGACTATTTCCAAAATTATATGTAAAAAATTCAAAAAACCCATTTTTGGGGTACAAAACCCCCCCCCAAAATACCCCTTCGGATAGAGCGATCTGGCTGGTTTTCGAACTTAAAGTCATAAATGTTGCTTTACACGTTTATACCAAATTTCATCAAAATCGGATAATTTTTACGAGAGTTATCGTGCTCACGGACACACACACACATATATATATACAGTTTCGAACGAATGGTGTTTTTGGGGTCTGGGGACCTCAAAACGAAAAGTTATCATGGTCCCGGGCCTAGGTCTTACCATGCCGACTACGGTAATAGCTTCTTCCCTATAGGGGAAATTCGCTAAAAATATACATAAAATGTAACATAAAAAATATATATTTGTTTAGTTATGATAATTAACGAAAGTATAACCAATTATTGAAATCTGTAATAGTGACATAACAAAGTTAGTAAGCGAGGATTTTTTTATTTGTTGGCTAAGAACTTGTTGTCACTGACACAGTTTTAGATCAAGAGTTTATACGTCACCGTAGGATTTTTGGGGAAAATACAATTAACGGTTCAGGATATAATTTAGGTTGAAGCGGAAGATTTATTTGTCTCATCGCAGTGCTCGGGACCCGCTCCACGTCACGTCGCGTCGAGCCTTGCGCTGCCCATTCTGCTGTACACCTGGTTAGGTTTGAAATACATCATTCTCAGGTTTACTGCGACAATGGTATTATTTGTTATACCCCTGAATGCTATAAGTTTTAATCATGTGTTTAAAACTCATACCAGAATCGCTATATAAACTATATTACTTTATAGCAAAGTCGAATATCCTAGCGTTATTGGTCGATTGATAAATACGGGATTTCATAAAAACCTGTGTGGACGGCACCCTCGGGCCTCTCGGGCCTCGGGCCGAATCGCCTAGGTGATATCGGGTTACATAAATGCTAATAAAGTTATACAATACTAGTTGTCTTATTGCTCGAATCATAGCAAGTGTGTACCCAACGACAGGTTACTACTGTTGTAAACAAACATAACAAAACATCTGATATTAAAACCAACGAGTTCGCACGCAGCACGCTGACGTGAGGGAAGTGAATTTCCACATAAAAACTTCTATAAATCAAAATAAGTGTAAAAACATACATTTGCCCAATTTGTATTGAAATCTGAAAACATTGATTTTTTGGCTGTTCTGATACTCCTGTTTTCATTTACTTGCAAAGCTGGGAATACAATTTTGCGCATTATAAGGTTAGGAGAAGGTCCAGACAGGCTTGAAAGTAGGCGTGAGGTTGCTGGGTATGATAAAAGTACTCTAACAAAGGAATAACAGGCTTTTCTAGTGTAAAACCCCCATAAGACAACGTACTGTGTTTAGTCGATACACATTTTATTTAATAACTCGATAAATATTTATGCTAGAATGACGAGAGAGGGCTTAAAACTTTCGCCTCTCTAATTCCCAACTTTTTACATGCATTTATTTTACATCTGGGGCTTTTCTGACCCTTTTTGGGCCCAAAAACTCGAAATTGGAAAGATTAATCCCCAAAAAAGGTGTTTAGAGTTTTCCGATTGTTTTGCCCAACGAACTTGTCCAACTGATTACAGAAAGGAACGTCCCTACCAAATTTGAAGTAAATCGGACAAAAAATGCGACCGCTAGAGTGCAAACACACATATATATATATATATATATATATATATATATATATAAAATTTTGAACGACCCCCCAAAACGTGTTCAGGGGGTCACGTTAGGAACTTCTATGGTGGTCCCGGGCTTAAGTTTCACTGTGCAGGTCATGCTAATAGTTCACTTTCCAAAGGAAATTCACTAATGATAACATTTGAGTAAATGCGGATAACGTACTTTCAATCAACACGTAGTTTAGACTTCGGCCGTCGGATAGAGCCACTGTTCCAAAAATTCAGTCTTTCTTAAAATTCTGAGACGTATTGACAAATCTACGTAAAAATACCTTTAATTTTACTCTTCAAACGTTACAATCTATCCAACCGTTATCGAGGTATGATTGTGAAGAAAAACAACTCTAGCGTATAAATATATAGGATTCTTTTCTCTTCTAAAATGTTGATAACATCTTTGCGCTTTGGCCATAAAAATGTCTGGCTACATGTTATGGTACATCCTTAGTTGCAACTCTTTAGATGTATATGAAAGTTGTATTGCTTTAATCCCTTTTAAATAAATTAATCTTAACTTCATTAATGGTTATTTGATTTATATTAGTTATAGTCGGCTGATTACAATAAATCGTTTTTATAAATAAAGGCACTTTCCAAGTAGTTTGTTTACCTCTACAAAGAATGCAGCACAAATAATGTGGTTTGTTATGTATAAGTGTATATAGTGTAATTTAAACTATCAGCGACGACGGTTTTTGATATTTTGATAAATGTGCAGTGGTTTGACATTTATCTATCCATATTTCACGCAGAAAAAATGTCCAAATATGTTTGTGAATTTAACATAATTACATTAACAGAACATAGCATTTAACAGGGTGTTCGGAAAAGGCGTTCCAATAATTTAAGATGTTATTTTACACATGAAAATAAGCAAAAAGTTTCCTATGAACATATGTACTAAAACGCATAGTTTTCCGTCTATCTGTCTGTATGTGTTTTTTACATAACTTTTTAACCACTCAAGGTATCAGCTTAAAACTTGGTACGTGTATGATGACCGATAAGACTTAATTTTGTTCGCAGTATCAAGTTTCTACTTTGTACCAATTAAAAATGGCAGCTATTTCTATTTTTCGAAGCTTAATATCTCAAAAATCGTATAATATATAGGAACAAATTTAAAGAATAAAAAAGTTTTAAAGATTTTGTCTTTAAAATAAGAGTATGAAAATTCTAACTATAACATTATAAATAACTGATAAATTGTGATTTTTAGACGTTTAAACATGATGTTTTAGTCTAGATACGGCAAAAAAACATGTTTTAACTTATACGAAACAAAAGTGCTTAGTTAATTATGATCCTATAGTTAAGATCTTCATATCATTATTTTTAGGACAAAAATACACAACCTTTTTGATTTCTTAACTATTTTCCTAAATATAACGGTTTTTAAGATAATAAGTTCTGGAAATTAAAAATGGCTGCCATTTTGAATTGGTACAAGCAGAAACTTGAAACGGCGTACCAAATTAAGTCATCATACATGTACAAAGTTTTAAGTTGATACTTTAAGTGGTTAATAAGTTATGCTAAATTATGTAAAAAAACACATACAGACAGATAGACGGAAAACTATACGTTTTAGGACATATGTTCGTAAGAACTATTTTCTTATTTTTATGTGTATGATAACATCTTAAATTATTGGAACGTCTTTTCAGAACACCCTGTATATAAATTATTTTTATCGAATTTGTATATGTCCACTATATGTATGAACTTCATCAATCGTTCTAGGTCTTGTTTTGAGTAATACCACTTGCTGATGCTTGATACTTTTTTATGTGTTGCTACACTGGCTATTTAACCACATACATAATTTTTTATCAATCAATAACATTTTTCGTGTGGATTTATGAGCAACATTTGAGTTGTCTCAGGTTTTAGGTTTTCGACAAATTCAAAAATGCCTAATCTCAAAAGTATAAGCAACTTCTATGGCTGAACAAATACAGTTTGCAGACAAATAATAAGACATTTCTCGGATAAAAGTATAGGATAAAAAGGTTTATTTTTATGGCTTTAAATTTCACTACAATTACATTTTTGCATTAACAACGAAGCTGCAGGTCCCAGCGCCGTACGACCACAGTGCGGCAGCCGGCGCGGCGGGTTCACTTGTTACACATAAACAACCCATAACCTGAAATAAACATGATTTTAAGCATATTAGATTTGCAGTTGGGATTAGTGTAGTTTTTGGATGTAAGTAACTAAACGTTAATCTATTGTAAACTACAATTGATATATATATATATTGAAAGATGAATATTATTGGGAGGTATACTGAGCAGACTGTACCTCGGAATTTTGAAACCTGGAGTTATGATATTCTAGATATTTAGTTAATTTTTAGAGACATCGGAGTTTTGAAACCTCGGAACTGTGATAAAGTGCAATATTATATTAAACTAAACCTACCTCGGAATTATGAAACCTCTGAGTTATGATACATTTAATATTCAGCTGATTTGTACAGATTTCGGAGTTACGATACGAGGAGGAAAACTCCCAGGAAACCTCGGAGTTTTGAGATGACGTTCCCCAAGGCCGCACTAGACCCGGTCTTGCTTCTATAAATCAAACAAACAAAAAGTACAAGTACTGTAACTCAATCATAACAACACAGCAGTTAATTGGTTATCATTGATTTGCATACCAATTCATTAAACTGTTCAAAATATCAATATATCATATAGCCTACTGGTAACTGAAAGGACCTACATATTTTTACTGCATATGTAGTTCTGAAATATACACGTTTTTAACCGTTTGCCTTAGGTATATTAACCATTATTTAATAATACTTTATATATTACTTTCTACTATGAACACCGAAAAAGCCGTGGTCCCAACAATAAATAGTCACTCATCTCTCTTAATACATTATTTTGTACATGTTATCATAATTTGTCTTTACCAAAGTTGGCTTAAACTGTTAAACTTGTAAATCATACAAGTTCTAGTGACTTAACAGGAATGACCAAAGGGGTATATTAATTATTTTAACATGTATACACAATTATTTTATAATCTATTACCATTTCCTTAAACTAGTTTCCTTGAATTTATTTAAATATTATTTACTTTATCAATTTTCATCCCGAAAAGGGTAGAGAATTTAAATAACAATGTATTCAGAATTTATCACCCTAGGTGCTGCGATGTTTTAGGGCGCGTATACTGGTATTTTGTTTTATAAATTGAAGCCTTTCCAAATTTCAGTGCACTTTCCGAGATTAAAAGTATTTATTTTACACAATTGATGCTTGTATGTCATATTTCCGTCGTATTTGCTATGACTTGTGACTAGTTCCCGTAAAACACATACTTAATCATATTGCATCACGTTTTGTGTTAATTTATTGAATAAATGAATCAATGTTTTTAATTAGTAACAAGGACGGTAAGTGAGATGCCTTGTGTAGCCTTGACAAAAAGACTGACTTGATACCAATCTTTAGCCAATACCCAGAGTTAGGTCTAATGACCAAAACCAACCAAGGGACACCTACAGTTTCACATCGGATCCGAACTATAAATCAATAGTACATTACCGCAAAGTAACTAAACGTTAATCTATTGTAAACTACAATTGATATATTTTTTATTTATTTATTTTTAGGTTTTTACAGAACACCATTAAAGCCCATAACAAATATACAATAGCAACGATTAAATCAGCATACAATTGTTATAACAAATAATCTTCTACTATTAAAAATCTTACTAATGAAACCCAACTTTCGGGATTATCTTCTTTGAGTAAATTTATGACATACAAACTTCCATTAATTTGAAAACTTTTCATTGCATCTTTGATTTTGATTTTTTCAAATATGGGTTACAAAAATTATATGTTATAAATTTCCATTTGGATGTAAGCAATTACATGTAGTTCAGTCTTCATTTTTGAATAAATGGCTAGGGAAAATTCCATGTCCGATCTGCATTATGTTTATGAGAGTAATTTATTTTCTTCGTTTGTTTTCGTGGGGATGAAACCAAAAAGTTTGCCTCTTATATGGGGAAATAAAATGAAGTCTTTGTTTTTAAACGAAAAGTGATGGAGAAGGATGTTTGTTATATTCTGGGATGAGTCCACTTTTAATAGCTGTTTATGATAAATTATCAAACAATAGATAAATATGTTATGTACATTTATGCTAAAAAATGTCAATACAAAATTAAACGCATGATTTTTAAAGACAACGCGTATTAGCGTAGATTTATTTTTTATTTGTATTTTGGTTATATATGATAATTGAAATTCTAAATACTTTAGGTTCTTAAAATATCCACCCAAAGATCATTATGTAAGGTGAGTTTTAAATTGAAAAAAGTGACAAAGATAGCCTTGCTTACTGTCAGATTAATGAAATTAATTTGTTCTTTTCCTCATTTAGTAAATGGTTAGTATTTCAACCACAAAAAACAGCCGTTATGAAATGGGTACCTTAGTAAAAAATAGATAGCAACAGCAGTGCGAACTACTTCATAATATTGCATTTTTAAGTCTTCGTGCCTTTAGAATTGTAGAGAAATCGGTCAAAACCAATTAATTATTAGTGAATTTCCTTTGGAAAGTGAACTATTAGCATGACCCGCACGGTGAAACTTAAGCCCGGGACCACCATAGAAGTTCCTAACGTGACCCCCTGAACACGTTTTGAGAGGTCGTTCAAAATTTTATATATATATTCACTCTAGCGGTCGCATTTTTTGTCCGATTTACTTCAAATTTTGTAGGGACGTTCCTTTCTATAATCTGTTGGACAAGATCGTTGGGCAAAACTATTGGAAAACTCTACACCCATTTTTTGGGGATTAATCTTTCAAATTCCGAGTTTTTGGGCCCAAAAAGGGTCAGAAAAGCCCCGGATGCAAAATTAATGCATGTTAAAAGATGGGAATTAGAGAGGCGAAAGTTTTAAGCCCTCTCTCGTCATTCTAGTATAAATATTTACCGAGTTATTAAAGAAAATGTGTATCGGCTAAACACAGTACGTTGTCTTATGGGGGATTTACACTAGAAAAGCCTGTTATTCCTTTGTTAGAGTACTTTTATTATCCCCAGAAACCTCCCGCCTACTTTCAAGCCTGTCTGGACCTTCTCCTAACCTTATAATGCGCAAAATTGTATTCCCAGCTTTGCAAGTAAATGAAAACAGGAGTATCAGAACAGCCAAAAAATCAATGTTTTCAGATTTCAATAAAAATTGGACAAATGTTTGTTTTTACACTGATTTTGAGTTTTAAAAGTTGTTATGTGGAAATTCACTTCCCTCACGTCAGCGTGCTGCGTGCGAACTCGTTTTTATGTACATCCCGAAAATTGAACTGAGACTTATTGAATCCGAGTCAAAATACATTTAACAGGTAGGCTAGTGAGAAAATTGGTTGCCCTTATCACTACCAACGGCTTTCACCCCTTTAGTTAGTGGGCTATTTGCTGTAAAGGTAAACTGAGTAAGTTTTCATTGGAGTTTGTTTAACAATTGCTTTGTCCACGGTATCCAGGATGTGGTCAAACAGTAGCGGCTCTAGGGCAGTGCGAGCCGTGCTCCAGCACGGGGCGCGCCGCTTTTGGGGGGGCGGCGCTCGGCGCTTATGACGGGTAGCGGGACGGGGGGCGGGGGGGGCGTAATCTGCAGCGCTAAAATAAAGTATTTGTAAATATATAAACACCTGACTGATTTTGTAAATTTGGTGTATATTAGTAAGTTGTTGAAAGACATAATTAGAAAGTTGTGTATTCACCATATTGCACCTTCATTATACTTAAACATTAAATTTACAGATAAGATATTTTCCCCTCTATTCCAAATTGAAAACTTGTTTTCACCACTATCGTTTTGTGATAACTTCAGGGCTTTCTTATTGGTATTGAGAGTGTGAATAAAATTCGCAATATGATGCAAGAATATTGCGAAGTTAAAATATAAAGTTACACGATGCAACTTATTGTTTCAATCCGCCCTCTTCAATTATTTTAAACTACTTCCTAGATATGGTTTGAGGATAAGAGAGGATTAAATAATATGGATTTCAATTATTTCATATTTAATTGAAGCTACAACGAATCGAGTTTAATATTGTTATGTAATAAGGCGGAAAATATGATGCGCCCCCTTCGATCGTTACTTGTAAGGTTTCCTCCTTTAGTTTACTTTGAAAATATCGTTTATCGTTCTGTCTGTTTAGTACTATTTCAATCAAGTTCTTATTTTTTAGCTGAGTCATTTTGGAGCATTGGAGAAGAAGTAGGAAATGTTAACTATTAAAATACTTCTCGTCATTACAGATTACTGTACTTGCGCTCTGGTCGTAATTAATCGACTAATCATCTGTATTTCTTCCAAAGTTGCAGTACTTAAAATTAGTTGTGGCAGCATATCACAGTTATGTACTAACGAAAAAAATATGTTTTCACCCAACTTGAGTTTTTAGAGTCACTGGTATTAAATTTAAGTGATACAAACATATAATACCAAAGATAATACTAAATATATTAGAGAATCAAACAAATTAAGCTTCATAGCTACACAAAACCTTTAAGATTAAATACGCGAAAATAGAGTCTGTATAACTCAAAAAAGTGTAATATCTTAACAACAAACATTGCTGTTGTCATTGTAAACTCAGTCTAAATTCCCAGAACCGTCAAAATCTTGGTCGGTATTGATGATTGTTTTGTTTCCCCTGCACGAAATCTTTCCCACGCTTAGAACAGGTGTTCTGTTATCAGTATACACTTCCCCCTTCCTACTCAGTTTTGAGGTTTGTTTTCATTATAATTTTCTTAAAGAAGCTCATCGTTCTCTGTTGATAATCAGTGTATTGTGATACGTTGACTTCAAGTGTGTGAGTCTATCGTTTTTAAATTTTTATTATTTAAGATTTTGAGTTATTTGTTATTTTTAAATGTCAAAAAAGTTTAGTGGCGCGGAATATCGGAAACGGAAGAAGGTAAAAGAAGAAACGGAACAAAAACTGTTAAAAAGTGTCAAAAAGGTTTCCGAATATTTTACATCTACTCCAAGCTGTTCATCGTTTACAACGGATCCTAAGGAAGCAAGAAAAGATGCAGGACCATCAAAGTCATTAACTGAAATTACGATTACCTCCAATGAAAAGGTAATTTTTAGTTTAGTAATTACCATAAAGAGGAACTAAAGAGTTTTGGTTTCATTTTAGGCACTTCGCTTATTAACTATGACCAGACTTCCGAAGGTCTGTTCCTATTCTCTGTTAGATTTGTACTTGCATATAAAAAAATATTATTTTAATGTTCTAAAATACCGACTAAAGTAAATTATCTAAAATTGGTTCCTGGATCTTTATTATTTTTTGGGTAATTTTCTCCTAAAATATACAAATACAGCCATTCTGACGTAAAATTTCTTATTAAATCCTAACATAAAAATTAATAGAGTTTTAACGAGCTCAGATTAATTACAACTTATCAAAGAATTTATTAAATGAATTAGTATCGCATAAAAATACTTCAAGTATTGCTTGTTTTTGGGACAGGGATTTTTAAGAATTGTCCCAATACTTACAATTTAAACATATCTCAATTTAGACCGCCAGAGCATTGGCATTGAAGATGTTAGTTTATTTAATTGAACTCTTTGGATTTGTTTGTATATAGTGTACTGGATATTTATTATTTCTCTCCGGAAACTGTAGGAAGTTTTCCTGGGCTTAAAATAAACAAAAATGTCCCATAAATATATGGTCTATATCGTTCGGTTTGGTTTTGTATCCCTGTTTCCATATGTGTTTTAACCCAAATGCTTTTAATTGTGTAATCTTGAATCGTTATAATGATGAAGAAAGGAAGAATATGAAAACCCTCATAGACATTCTAAAGTTTATAAGTTTGAACAAATTTATTGAAAACTTTCCAAATTTAACTATAGTGCTGAGAGTCATGCTGACTCTGCCAGTTACTGTGGCATCTGGAGAAAGATCGTTCCCTAAACTTAAAATCATAAAGAACTATTTGAGGTCAACAATGTCGCAAGAACGCTTAGTTGGTCTGGCAATCATGTCGATTGAGTTTGAAGAACTCAATAATTTAGATATAAATTTTATTATTTCAGAGTTTGCAGAGAAAAAGCAAGGAGAATTCATTTTTCACAGGAGTAGAAACAAATCAAAAATGTATTGTAACATGTAAGCACTTTCCGATATTTAGCCTGTAATCAATACATTTTTGTTTATACGGACAAAATGTTATCAATGATTTCCTCTTCTACATTTTTAAAAGCAATGGACAATAGTTCTTTATTCAATATCTATTATGACTAATAATTTTAATTTTAATTTGGCAGAGTATTTACAACTTCCAAAGAAATTAAATAAATCCAAATCAAATCAAACTTTCTTTTGATCAGAACAAATTATTTAGTACTATTGATTTCCTATGTGTTTGTATACCTTGCACAGAATATCATGCTCATGGCGATAGGCTACCTCCCTACTAGCGAATCTAGTAGGCGAGTCACATTGCACGAGGGCGGCCGGTAGCTAATTCCCAGTCTACCCTTGTGTCAGTGTGAGGGAACCGAGCGATCGTAGCAGGTAGCCTACTGCCGCGTCGCGCGCCGCTCCATGACATGAGATCGTCCTGTACAGGGTATATTGTAGTCGTAGCAACACATAAATAAATGCACGACCCGTCATTTGTTTATAGTGTGTGACCCGACATAAATAAACAGTCACACATAAGTTAGTGCAGACCCGGCCGTTCTTGTTAAATTTGCTTAAATTGTTTCCCACTGTTTTAATTCCAGGTTTTTCAGAACAGCAATTCAGATATGACTGTTGTAACAATTTATATATTATCGAAACTCAGCATTTCCTGGGCGATAATATGAAATCAATATTTTAATTTACACAAGTCTCTGAACTGAATATGTTCCATCGCTTGTCATTTCAGGTGATCAGTATCGCACGGAACCAGTAACAACGCAAACGTAACAAAGCGAGGCGCGCACGTGCCAGTCTTATCGTAGAGCTATGTGGGAGGGAGGGTTTCGATGATGGGGAGGGGGGAGGGTTCGGACGATGGGATGGAGGGCGGGGGGCGGCAAGTTTGGTCTTTGCACGGGCGCTGAAAAACTGACGGGCCGCCCCTGTGGTCAAAGGCCAACTTTACCATACAAGTACAGTTATGTTATGTTATGTGGAGAAATTCATACAATTTAAAAACACAACTATAAGAAACCTCAAGATTTCCTTGGGTTAGATTACATACAGTACAGGATGTGAGTGTTCACTCTGTGTAATGCAATTTCTGTTCACGGACGATAAATTATTTTCACTATTATCACTTAATTTTTTTAAATTTAAAAGTCACTCCAGTAACCCTTGCAAACATAACATTCTTTGTAAATGTTATATTAGGTTCTCAACTGAATGTGCTATTCCTTCATTTAACTCATTTAATGTTTGTAGAGAGTTAATTGTGTTTACATTAACTAAGAATGGTAATATGTTAAATTATCGTTGATATTAAACTATCGTACATCATTTCGTTTAAAATGTGTTCATATTTATTAAATATTATATCAGCATCCAAAATTGCATCGATCCAGCAACATGAATCCAATTAATTTTTCTTACTTAATGGCAGGCTAAAACTTAATGGAATTAAGGCACAGTTATAATAACGTAATAGGTAATGAATAACATTTCGGTTATAACAATATTTAATGACCATAAAAAGATCAGCTAAACTAAATTTAATATTTACTTTGCACGACTATAGGTCGACAGTGCGAGGCTAAACTGACATCTGCAACATTCACATTCACGGGGCGTGTAATTCAATACATGAGACCCAACGTACACAATTAAACCTTCACTCAGCACATTGTGACTTCCGCGGTTGATTATCATCAAAGACAAGTGTGTCAAGGTGTGATGCAGCTTTGTAGAATGTTTATTGTTTAATGTCAATGCTGATTTGTAATAAGAGTAGTTATCTCATACTGTTAATAAACCTGTGTAATAGGCTAGAGATTTTTTCATGTGACTGACATTTTATCTTGAGTTTTTAACTTGTTTAACATATGTGTATTGGATAATGCTTCTTCTAAAGTTATTTCTGCAAAAATATAAAAACTAATAGAATGCATGGCCTCAGTCGTCCTCAAAGTTATATAGTTTCTTCATAAAGTATGTTGTACCATATATGTATATTATACACTATTATCGGTCAGAGCTGCTAACCGAAACAACCTGTTTACAGGATATATTTTGTTTGGAGAATATGAATAAAACATAAACTGTAATAATTTAGGGGTAATACTTAAGGAAAAACTCCGTGATAAAGGCAGGATTTCCTCGCTGCCGATTTCGGTTGTGTATTATTTAATCTCGCAGGACGTTGACGTTCAGTGCACCTGCATTTTTTGGCAAGAATGTTATCCTAAACTGCGATATTCAAGTGCGGAGTGCGCCAGTGATTCAGTTTCAGTAGCCTATAGGGTCGTTTGACGGTCATATTCGCCATGCCTGTGTTTAGCAAGTCTAAAAGAAGACACATTTTTGCTGTTAGTGAATTTCCCCTGTAGGGAAGAAGCTATTACCGTAGGTCTCATGGTAAGACTTAAGCCCGAGACCATGATAACTTTTTGTTTTGAGGTCCCCAGAAGCCAAAAACACTATTCGTTCAAATTTGTGTGTGTGTGTGTGTGTGTGTGTGTGTGTGTGTGTGTGTGTGTGTGTGTGTGTGTGTGCGTGCGTGCGTGCGTGCGTGCGTGCGTGCGTGCGTGCGTGAATGCGATAACTTGAGTAAAAAACGTCCGATTCGATGAAATTTGGCTCAAACGTGTAAAGTGACATTCATGACTTTAGCTTCGAAAACTAAAAAAATCGGACCATGGGAAAGGGGGGTTTATGGAGGTTCAAAATTTTCCAAAAATCAGTTTTTTGCATTTTTAACCCTAAAATTTTTAAAACACTTAATTTCGGTTTCGACAATGATATAGAGCTTAAAAAACAAATAATATAGTATTTTGAATTATTAACCTAGTTTACGTGGTTGCGGAAAAATCCAAAAAACCTGCTCATAAAATCTCCTATGTTAATCTTATGGGAAAAAGGTTTTTGGCTTTTCCTCAGTTAATTTTACTTTAATCTTAACATTTGCTCTTACCAATCACTTCAGCACCAGAAACAAATCATTTTGGTGTTTAAATTGTGATTCTATCCAACCGTTGCAGAGATATTCAAAGTGCTAAACACAGTGCGTTGTCCAATGTTATCCTTACGGAGAATAAATAAAATTTTATATCTCGATTATTTATGAATGTATATTGATGAAACTTGATATGTGGCTACATGTTGTACTGGTATATTGATATTTGCACAAAAAATAAATTCGTTGTTGATTTTCCCTATAGCAGCTAACCTGCATACTAAGACCTAATGTTATTCTTATAGAGAATATGTAAAGTTTTATAAAACTTGGTATGTAGCTTCACCTGGTTCAGTTATATTGATAATTGATAAAAACTCATTTCTTATCTTCCTCGTTGCAGCAAACCTGCGTACTCAGTCCTAATGTTATTTGTATGGGGAATAAATTAAATGTTATAAATCACTTATTTATGAATGTATTTTTGTGAAACTTGGCAAGTGGCTTTATGTAGGAGTGAGAAAGGTTTGAGGCCCCCAGATCCCAAAAACACCATTCGTTCAAATTCATATATATATATCTATATAAACGTGTGTGTGTGTGTGTGTGTGTGTGTGTGTGTGTGTGTGTGTGTGTGTGTGTGTGTGTGTGTGTGTGTGTGTGTGTGTGTGTGTGTGTGTGTGTGTGTCCATAGTCACAATAACTTTCGTAACAAAATGTCCAATATTGATAAATTTGGTATAAACGTGTAAGGCAGCATATATTTTCATGAGTTTGAAAACCAGACAGATCACACTATTACTGGTACTGAAGCCAAAGGCACCGGCCTATACCAAGGATGTAAGCTCTGAGTGAGTCAGGTACGCATGAATGACGATTATGATAGCGATAGCAAACTTTTTTTATATGTCATTACACTGTAAACTAATAGCCTAAATAGTAGGCTGTAAACATTTTTGCCCAGTTTCGAACATTGTGTAACCAATTCTTCAAATATTAAAATGTCACATGAGTTTAGGGCAAATAAATTCACTAACTTACTACATTTGCTAACTTATTAAATATAAATATATACTTTCAGGATGAAGAGCTTAGAAAAAGTAGAAAGCTTGACTCTTAGCTCTTATACACATGAGAATAATACATAGCTGTTTAATTATTCAAAATTTAAATTTCAAAAATACTTTAAGAACGTAATATGTTATAAGTAGGTACAAATTGTTCTTCACTTTTGTAATCATTGGTTTTAATATAGTTAGCTGTTGTTATAATGCAATCCAAAAGTTACATTTAAAAGAATAACAAATATAAATAAGTACTTATTTAAATTTTAAACTGTGAAATTAAATCATCAAAATTCCAATAATAATAAATAATAATAATTATTGGAATTTTGATGATTTCATTTCACAGTTTAAGATTTAAATTGATTTCCAATAATTAGCTCCAAGTACATTATGGAAGTACCTATTTGTTTTAAGAATAGGTATAAAAGACAGACTAACAAGGAAATAAGTTCTCAAGTCTGTTTTTCTTTGTCTGACACGGCATTATTGAAATTCCTCAGAGGACCTCTACCATGATAGGAACATACATTCATCTGCTTGGCGATGCAACATATTTGTAGTTGGTTCAAATGTTGTATAAATGATCTTAATGAATTGTCATTGATTTTTGTTGTATAAATAACTCTGTGAACTATTGGGTAGTAATATTTTAAAAGAGCAAAATCATTTCAAAATGAAGGAATTGTATATATCAAATTTATTATTTTGACACAAATTATAAAAACAAATTGTTTAATAGTGTGTGCACAGTATATTTATTTACTGTAATTGTTACAGTAAATCAAAACATCTCTAAAGCACTTTTTTTCAGATCTTGTAAATAATAAATTTGGGATCATAATTTAATTCAGAAATGATTCCTCTCATAAAAAACCTGCTTAACATAATGTATACTAAAAATTTAACCACCTTTCTCTTAAGAAACATCCCAATATAAACAATTACTTTAAAATACATTAAATAAAATAATAAATAATTTCTTTATTAGCATGATACGTGTTGTTACAACTA
Source organism: Allygus modestus (assembly GCA_963675035.1). Classification (NCBI taxonomy): domain Eukaryota; kingdom Metazoa; phylum Arthropoda; class Insecta; order Hemiptera; family Cicadellidae; genus Allygus; species Allygus modestus. Next base: position 141,933,903 of record OY776111.1, read on the forward strand.
AACAGGATAAATAAAATACGTCTTACAACACTATAAAGTATATTTACAATAAGTATATTTACACAAGACCGCTTCATTTCATTCAATGCTGCACAGAGCCTACAAGAACCCATTAAGTGAAACAAGCAGAAGAAAGGAAATAGCTACAATCAAATCTATAGCTTGAGCCAACGGATACCAATCTACACTCATTGATGAAATGGGGGCGAAGATATTGAAGAAGATGAAGAACCAAGAACGGCTCCAAAATAAGACAACTCTGAGCAACGAACGGGGGAAGGAGAGTACGAGATATGTGGCATTTAAATTCACTGGCGATAAAACACAGAATATTGCAAATCGATTTAAGAAGTATGGAGTATCCGTAGCCTTCAAGACACAAAACACCATGACTAAAATTCTGCATCCGAACATAGAAGATTGTGATAAGTTTGATTAGCCCGGTGTATATAAAATCGGTTGTAATGATTGTGATAATTGTAATGTCAGTCAAACTGTTAATTTTGTAAAAAGATACAAGAATCATGTTTCAGCATGGAAGAACCGAAAACTGGAAAGATCGAATGTCGCAAAACACCTCCTGGAAAATGACCACTCATTGGGAAAAATTGAAGACAATTTGAATATTCTCCATATATGTAAGAAAGGAAATGTAATGAATGCATGGGAAGAATTGATTATTTTTAAGGAAAAATGTAAGGATAGGGATAAATTAATCAACGAACAGGTCAAATTTGACTCTGGTGGTACTTATCGCAACTTGTTTCCGGAACTTCCGGTAGCCAACAGTATATAAGCTGTTCGCCATCTTGTTTCTGTCATTCTCTGATTGGGCCTGATGATGACCAGTGTAACTGGTTGAAATCGATCGCCTTGTACCATCTTTTGTGTATATTTTAGCGTTTTGTGTGTAAGTACAGTATAAGTGTAAATATACTTTATAGTGTTGTAAGACGTATTTTATTTATCCTGTTTATAAAATAATACTTACAATTCTTGGGATATCCGCAGAACAAAAAGGTGTTAGTGACAACAACCTGGCATTTAGTGCTTGAAAGCTAAAGCTCAGCAGATGTCTGAGTTGTTGAGGAAAACTGCGATGTAGCGTCATCCAGCCATGATGATTTCAGTTACTGTCCCAACAAGGTGATAGTACTAAGAGGGGTTTATTACTTATGATTCACATATTTTTGAAAATAATTCTGTTTATGAGCTAAAGTTTTGTATGTAATGTTTTTAATTAGTAAGTTTATACGAGGTTATGGTTTTAGAGGATAACAAGTTTTGGTTGGATATTATAAAATAAACTCTTATGGTTTCTCACGCTCTCCTGAAGCATCTTGCCCCTGAAAATATGGGCATTGCCCCCAGATTGTCATTGTTAACACACTTCGGTATTGTACCACACACCTGATGACCACTGGTCTGATTCTGAGGTGTATTGTGCTCTTGGATCCTCTTGCCTTTTCAGTCATCATTCTATATGTTAGGAATCCTAATTTGACTGCCATCAAAATTGGAGTTAAAAAAGAAAAGCTCTTACATCAATCAGCTGGATAGACCCATGATTTTGCTACCATGCATTTTTGTACTAAATATGACCTTTGCATTTTTGACAATTAATTGGGAAAAGTATGGATTGGCAGAGTGTGCTTGATTTCAGTCTTGCCAAATGTGCTTACTAAGCAAACCACCCAGAATACCAAGAACAAATAACTAGCACCTGAGGTGGCGGATAAACTTCTGGTTAAGGCGTTCGTTAATCATGTGTGGGACCTCTCCCATATAAAGTCGGAAAATGAATCCCTTCTTGACATTGGGTGCTGGCCGGTCACCGGTGACCTTTTTAATTTACATAGAATCAAATGGTAATTTAACATGTTTAAACATGTTTGCTGCACCCAATATGTTAATGAACACCTTTTACAAGTTTTGCTACCTACCCCAGTTGAGAAACAAACACTATAATGCAGCGCATGTTCAGGTATTCCATATTCAAACACCTTGTCAGCATTCCAACACATCAATATTCCCACAACCATCTTTCAGGTAGATATCTGACATTGTATAATGTAGTAATGTGGTGTTATGTACAGAGGTCGCAGGCGGAGGTCGTCAGAGGTGCTGCTACAGGAGCTACTGGACAGTCAGGAGGAGCGGTCACGAGACGACGACGACAACCCACGTTGGATGTCTGACATTGTATAATCTCTCACTGTATGTACCTTTTAAGCTATTTTCTTTACTTAGTTTTTTAGATTTTGTAATGTTATAGCAAATAGCGGTTTTGATATTCCAACATGACTCGGATGTTTGGACTGTTGTCCTCTTACAACGTTTAAATTGGAATGAATTGTCAAAGAAATCCATGATGAAAAAATCCAGTAAAGGTTACTAAGTTGATAAAATTCATGTTTATGTAATTATTTCATAAAAGTACTGGTCACAAACGTATTTCATTCCCTCTTGCAATGAATTTGGAGCAAAACAATAAAAATATTTATTTATTTTATTATTTTATTTGTTTCTAAGGCAATAAACAATTTTACAAAGGTACAAAGAGTGGATGGCTAACTAATATACATTACAAACAAAACAAAAAACAAACATTATGAATGAGTGCAACAACAATGGTACAAAGTACGTCGTACAGTAGGTACAATATCAATGCCAATAATAATAATTGTTGTGAAGATTCTCTACAGCATCTGTTACATGAAACAATGGCTCTAAGGATTTTGGATTTAAAGGTTGCAAATTCACTAAGTCTGTATATTGGTTCATTTAGGTTAGACTTGTAACATAAAAATATGTTTTATATTGATTTAATAGACAGTCAACGGCATCAGCTGTTTATTAAACAGTACTTTGTACTTTTATATACTTCACTTTATCAATATTCACTTTATTTTACTGTACTTTATTTTTGTACTTTTTTGTGCTTATAGAGAGGCTGTCATCATGGGAGGGGTGCTGTCTGCTTGGCCACAGTTTTGGTCTTGAGAAATGTTAGCTGTGGGGTCCTTTCCCCACCCATGGTTCACAATGAATGTTCATAAAAACAATATTTTAGAGGTTCATTTAATATTTTGTGAAAATTACATCATTTTTCTCTGCTAAGTTCACCACAGAATATTGCAGCTTATACATAACTGCTTTATTTTTGAGTGTTTTAATTTATTTTCATACAAATTTTTGTGTTTTCTTGAATATATGAGTAATCAATATTTTTAAAGTTTGACGTAATTTAAAGAGTCAGTAGTAATATACTTTTAAGTTTAACATATACTGGTTTAAGAATTTCAAGAGTCAAACTAGTTTTGGTCAAAAACAAAATAAGACATAATTTTAAGTTAACTCATACATAGTTAGGCTCACACAAAACTAATTATATCCTAGGTTTAGGATAATCGTTTAAAAATAAAAATACTACAATTATGTGTTATTTGTCTTAGCTAACTTTTACCAGTTACAATTTGTTTGTTATATCAAAAATTGTGCAACGCTTTTTTTAACTGGCTCATAGCACTTAGCCTCTTCCTTGCTGCCATTTTAGTCCTTAGGAGTCAGAATTTTGATTGCGCCCTCTCCTTCTTTCATATCTTTAAAATTAACAGCATTATGTTTGAGAATACTCTTTTTTAACAAAATATTTGTTTAACTCTGAATAAAGTGAGTGATGATGAATTGTAACAAAACCAGTGCAGGAGTGGTCTGTTGCAGGAGTCCTGATGTTCGTGTTGTGTTCCCACTGCATGTGTCTGGCCCGGCCAGTCTCGACTGTGGACTCCATTAAAACATTTTCTCGTCTTTATGTTTATGTATAGCTTATTAAATAATATATTTCTGGTTTCTTGTTCGTTGTACTTATTTGGTTCACCCAATCTCTACCGAATTTTACGTAACAATAGATATAAATATCTACAGAGTGCTCCGCAACAATATTGCACAAATGCAGGATTTGGTCAAACTCATCAAAAGGAGCAAAAAACTAAATATAAATTAAATCGCCTGAATCTATTTTTTTCTAAATCGCTTCGATTTCTGTCTGTCTACCTGTATGTGATTTTTAATCAATGCACCATATCTTAGGAACTACTTGAGGTGCTGACTTGAAACTTGCCATGTGTTACTAGTTTAGGGCTAATTTGGTATTAAATTTGGTTTTTATCTTTAACCGTTTCAAAATGGCAGCCATTTCAATTGTTTAAAGCTTAGTATCTCGAAAACAGCAAATTATTGAGTATTTGATCTGTGCATTTAAAAAATGTGAAGTTTTAAGCCTAAAAGGAGCCTAAAAGTATAAAGAGTAAAAGTTCACTCAACCCATAGCTGAAAAATTGCGGTTGGTAAGAATAAAATTGTGCAAATTCTATATAAACTACCAGAATTACCACGATTTTAATCATACAAATTGTCACTACTTTAAAGTAACCAACCATTACTAAAGTAACGACTACTTTTTATTTATTCCTCCTCCACCCCTCTCCCTTCATAAAAACATGTTTTATGTTTTTGTCAAAATGTATAAATTGAGTAACTGGTTGAAATATTTGTTTTGTTGCTCCAAGAATCCCTTGCAGATAAGCCAATGTTTCTGCGTGGGTGGCCAAACCATGATGTTAAGGAATGGCCAAACTGCAAGATGGATGGAAGGGTAGGAATTTACTAAAAACACTGAATTTTATACAATTTTAGTGTATGTCTATAAATGTGAGTCAAACAATTGTAAACAATACAATGGGTAACAGCAAATAATCTATATCTATAAAAGGCAAAGCCCTGGCTGACTGACTGACTGACTCACTCATCACTAATTCTCCACCTTCCCATGTAGGTAGAGAGCTGAAATTTTGTACACAATATTCACTATATATATATATATTCACAATATCTTTAGGCATAAAATAGGAAAACTAAATGGTTTTCATCTGATCTGACCTTAGGGCTCCGCCAGAGTCCCCGGCAAAGTTCCCATATCCCTTATGGACATTAATTTTTGTTTGAGCTGATGAAAATACAAACAGCTCATCTTGATTTGTAGTTCCACGGGCTAACCACAGAACGCAGCACACCCAACTGTAATAGTTTTTATAAATTATTTGCGGGGCGAAGCCTGCGAGGTTATGCTTTTTAATTTCTCACCCTTATACATAGTTTATGGAGAAAGTATTGTTTTCATTAAAATTTTCGAATTTGAGTTGCTAGTGGAAATATTCGTTTTGGTGCTCTCTGAGTCCGAAGTCCGAAGTTTATGAAATTTGATATTTACGTACTAATCCACAATATCTCCAGGCGTTTTTTTTATTTTTAAGGGTAATTGTCCCCCAAAAACCGCCAATAAACATAAAAAATCAAAATTTCTCAAAAACGGCTCAAACGATTTTAATTAAACTTTAGTCTTTTGTAGAACTTTAGTATTCTAACAAAAAATTACACCACCCGCATTTCTGTAAAGATTCGGGTTCAAAAATTACAGGACTTAAAACATCAAAAATTCAGTTTTTTTGATTTCTCATAAAAATAAACAAATATTACTATTCACTATTGAAAAGAGGTCAAAAATCTAAATAATTTAGTATTTTGAATTACTATTCTACGATTACTGGTTGCGGAGAAAATTTAAATTTTCATTTTGCGGTAAACGCAGTACGTTTTCCAATATTATTCTTATGGGAAATACAAAAATTACTATTTCTCTCTAATTTACTGATCAATTTAGTTCAAACTTGATTTGCTTGTCAAGTTAGCATTGAACAACAGAGGAAATTTGAAATATGTTGCCCTTTAATAACCCTGGGGGGGAATAGGGGGCATTTCCCCTCTTAAAACCACATGTGTAGCAATGGATTCTGTAGTGCTTACAAAACAGGGATTTGAGTAGATGTTTTTGAAAACAACTTGTTTACAAGATTTTCTGTACATTTGACCGTGCTTTGTATTCTATATTTAGTAAATAAAAAGTAATTTATTCATTAAAGTTGGGCTAAAAGGGAGAAAGTATGCTTCAGTTTCCTGATACCGTTTATTGTGTTTAGTGTAGTTTCAATCCCACACAGTTAGAACCTTAGCCAATCTTTATTTTGTCAAGCTAAGTTAGTTGTCTGATACGTTGACTTAGGTTTGATCAATAGTTATGGAAGAGTGATTGAAAATGTTTTCAACTGGATTAAACTAAAACACATAAGATACCTTAATATAAACACTGAACTTCATATTTTGTATTAAAACTTGTAACAGCTTTTTGATAAAAGAGAATATGTAAAGAGTTCCATCACAGTGAATGACTGTTTACTTCATAACTGTATGCAGGACTCACCGATAAATCCTCTTCAGTTTTGTTATTATTCAATTATTTGCAAATTCATTACAGATTGTACATTAATGGGTTCACTAAGCAACGTTATGTTTGTTGACAAGGCCCTTTGTTTTCTGGATTCAATAGTGGGATCTCTCTTGTTATATGATTATGTGATGCATTTTTTAACATGTCTTAAGGACTAATAACATTCACTCTTCCCATCTCTTGATTAATTTTCATTGCTGTTTGTATAGTGGCAATTTTAATTTCTCTGTAGTAAGTATGGCCTGGGATTGATCTTAATCATTTAATTTTCACTAGGACATCATACTTTCCAACAACATTAAATAATTAAACCTGTGTACTCAGCAAATTTCTAATGCATTTATGTGTTTCTCATTGCCATATAAGCCCACTTACCAAGTTTTATAAAAATACATAAATAAATAAGTGATCTATAGCATTTTACTCATTCTCCTTTAGAATAACATATTAGGGCTGAGTACGTAGGTTTGCTGCAACAAGCAAAATAAGAAATGTGTTTCTATGCAATTATCAATATTACTTAACCAGTCGAAGCTACATACCAAGTTTTATTAATTTATATTCATAATTATGGGGGATATAAAACTTCACTTATTCTCAATAAGAATAACATTAGGTCTGAGTATGCAGGTTTCTGCTATGGGGACAGTAAAAACTCAATTTTTTGTGAAATATCAATATACCAGTACTACGTGAAGCCACATACCAGGTTTTAGCGAATTTCCCCTATAGGGAAGAAGCTATTACCGTAGTCGGCATGGTAAGACCTAGGCCCGGGACCATGATAACTTTTCGTTTTGAGGTCCCCAGACCCCAAAAACACCATTCGTTCGATACTGTATATATATATATATATATATATATGTGTCCGTGAGCACGATAACTCTCGTAAAAATGATCCGATTTTGACGAAATTTGGTATAAACATGTAAAGCAGCATTTATGACTTTAAGTTCGAAAACCAGACAGATCGACTTATCCGAAGGGGTATTTTGGGGGGGTTTTGTACCCCAAAAATGGGTTTTTTGAATTTTTTACATATAATTTTTGAAAAAGTCAAATTTTAGTTTTGCCCATTCGATTCAACTTAAAAAAACACACAATTTGGTATTTCGATCATTCCTCTACGTCAATTGGTTACCGAGATATTGAAAGTGCTAAACACAGTATGTTGTCTAATGTTATTCTTATGGAGGAAAAGAAAATTTGTTTATCTCGCTTATTTATGAACGTATACTGACGAAACTTGGTATACAGCTTCATCTCATTGAGGTCTATTGATATTTGCTCCAAAAAATTGTTTTTGCATAATTCTCCCGTAGCAGCAAACCTGCGTACTCAGCCCCCATGTTATTCTTATGGATAATAATTAAATGCTCTGTCTCCCTTAATTATGAACATAAATGAATAAAAACTGGTATACGACTTCACCTAGTTGAGTTATATTGATATTAGCATAAAAACCCATTTTTTGTGTTCCTTGTTGCAGCAAACCTGCGTACTCAGCCCCAATGTTATTCTTATGGAGAATAATTAAAATTGTATATATCGCTTATTTGTGAATATATTTTTATGAAACTTGGTAAGTGGCTTTATCTAGTATTAAGACATTTATATCTCCATTGGAAATTCGCTGAGTATGCAGGTTTGCTGCGACGGGGGTATTATCAATATACATTCATAAATAATCAAGATATCAAATTTTGTTTATTCTCCATAAGAATAACATTGGACAAAGTACTGTGTTTAGCACTTTGAATATCTCTGCAACGTTTGGACGTAGAATCACAATTTAAACACCAAAATGATTGTTTTGTAGAGCTGAACTGATTGGTAAAAGCAAATGTGAAGTTAAGGTGCGCCCTACCTGCCTTCCGCACGCTCAAGTAAGGGGTTTGCATCTCCCTCATTGTAGGCTAAATTGTTAACCAATTAAAAATAATTTGATGTTATTTAATTCAATAAATGTTCATCTAGAGATCATACGATTTAAAAATCGTGATTTTAATTCAAAATAAGTGGTAGGCCATTAGTAATGTTCTCAAATTAAGCGTTTTTCTAAAGATTCCTAACGTATGGAGAAAAATTATTTTGGAGAAAAGGAACCGTATGATCCCTAGATTGGAATCTGAAAAGTGTGAAACTGCAAATAGTTTGGTAGAAATCTGTAAAATAACAGTGCGATCGAGGAGAACAAAATGGTCTTCAAGCGTAAATATGCATGGCCCTGCTTGTTGGCGGCGCCGGCGCGGCGCTAAACAACAATGAATTCAATCTGGGTAGGGCGCACCCTTAACAGTAAAATGAACTGAGGAAAAGCCAAAAACCTTTTTCCCATAAGATTTACATAGGGGTTTTATGAGCAGGTTTTTTAGATTTTCTCTATAACCACTTAACCTAGGTTAATATTCAAAATACTATATTATTTGGTTTTTTAAGCTCTATAAAATGGTCAAAACCAAAATTGAGGGTTTTAAAAATTTTAGGATAAAAAATGCAAAAAACTAATTTTTAGAAAATTTAAAACCCCCATTTCCCATGATCCGATTTTTCTAGTTATCGAAGCTGAAGTCATGAATGTCACTTTACACGTTCGAGCCAAATTTCATCGAAATCGGACGTTTTTTACTCAAGTTATCACATTCACACACACACACACACACACACACACACACATATATATATATATTTTTTTTTTTGTTTGAGCTGATGAAAATACAAACAGCTCATCTTGACGTTTTTGATGCAGGATTTGGCTTTTGGGATGAGTCGATACTAAAATTTATCGATTCTCAATACTAATACCGATACCAGACAAATCGATCCTCGATTCTCGATACCGGTACCGATACCACCGACACCTTAGATTTTTTCGTACCTATAGTTGTTAAAACTATTGTTAAAAACAGTTACAAATTTGTTACAATTTAAAATTATTCAGTACAGATAATTATTTTGTAGTTAATTATCAAACATATTTTTAATGCAATTTTTTACACAATTCAACGTTAATTTCCCTAGTATGCTGTAGTAATATAGAAAAACAAAAATTATTTATTATAAATTCATAATGGGGAAAGACTTGTAAGATAATGAGTCAAAGAAATAATGTTGACCAGCCGACTGATTTTATTGCTTTCAACCGGACCCCACCCCTCCCCTCCCCTCTTCCTTCCTTATCTCCAAGGTAAGATTTTTGCCGCCGACCCAAACACTCCCCATGCCTTATGTAGCGCGGGTAAACGGCAGGAGTATCTATTTCCGTCCACTTCGTAGCGCGGGTAAACGACGGGGTATCGATTGTATGGGTATCGACATTGAACGAATGAATCTCGATACCAATGTCCAAGAATCGGTGGTATCGAGAATCGACTCATCCCTAATAGATATATATATATGAATATATATAGATATGTATATTCATATATATATATATATATATATATATATTAATTTGAACAAATAGTGTTTATAGTGTTTTTGGCATCTAGGAACCTCAAAACAAAAATTTATCATGGTCTCGGGCTTAAGTTTTACCATGAGACCTATAGTAATAGCTTCCCTATAGGGGAAATTCGCTAAAACAATACTTATTTATAATTTTAAAACACATATTTAAAAACTCATTTAATTTTTAATTACTTTTGGGTAACTTAATAATTAGCACCCAAGTAGCATAAAAATTGTTGAAAACGGTCCTAAAATTGTTTTAAAACAATTTCAATATATTTTGATATAAGTTTTATATTAAAACAACTTTAATACAAACTCAAAACAACTTTAAAATTGTTTTGATATTAGTTGTAATGTCTGATATTAAAATAAATTTTAATATTAGTTTATAACAGTTTTAATGTAGTTTTGAAACAATTTTAATATCAGTTAAAAGACTTATATTAAACTTGTTTTAATACAACTTTATAATAATTTTAAAGTTGTTTTGAAACAATTTCAAAAACCGTTAAAAGACTTATATTAAACTTATTTTAATACAACTTTATAATAATTTTAAAGTTTTTTTGATACAATTTCAAAAACAGTTAAAAGACTTATATTAAACTTGTTTTAATACAACTTTATAATAATTTTAAAGTTGTTTTGAAACAATTTCAAAAACAGCCAAAAGACTTTTATTAAACTTTTTTTAATACAACTTTATAATAATTTTAAAGTTGTTTTGAAACAATGTCAATAACAGTTAAAAGACTTATATTAAACTTGTTTCAATACGAGTTTATAACAATTGTAAAGTTGATTTGAAACAATTTCTGTAATAGTTAGAAGACTCATATTAAACTTTTTTGTAATAAGAGTTTTTAACAATTGTAAAGTTGAATTGAAAAAAATTTCTTTAATAGTTAAAATAGTTGCATTATTAAACTTGTTTTAAAACGTGTTTATATCAATTATAAAAAGTTGTTTTGAAACAATTTCAACAAACAGTTAAACGACTTATATTACCCTTATTTTAATACGAGTTAATTGCGATTTTAAACTTGATTATATATACATTACGATAAAAGTTAAAAAACTTATATTAAACAAGTTTGAATAGGAGTGTGTTACAATTGAAAGCACTTTCAGTTAAACAGCGCTCGTCGCGCTCCCCACAGATCACGTGACAGCGGACGTTTATGAAACGTATTGTTCAACTGTCAACTAACTCGCCGCCATTTTGCCTTTATTTTCTAGATTTGTTGTTTTTTGTTGTTTATGTGCTTTCGGCCGATATGAAAGTACTCAAGAAATCTGTTTTGGAAGTGTTCATAACGATGGATAAAGGTAAATACAGTAAACAGTTTTATAATAGTTATAATTAGTTTTAATACTTATTTTTATTGTCAATATTCAACTGGACCCTGCATTAGTTCACTTTTCTTTGGCTTAAACCAAGGCTAGGTTATGGTTAGTTAACTTTACAACTATTTTAAAGCTTTCCAACTTGTTCTTATTTCCTAATTTCACACGGCAGTCACAAACTTAATTGAATAAAGTTATTTGAAGCTAAATATGCCCATATTCATAATTAAGAATCAAATAACTTGGCCTATTTACTACAAGTCAGAGATATTTGTAAAATTGTATATAGGCCTAAGTTACTTTAAAACTCAAAGAACATGCAGGTAGCAATTAATTTTGGTTAATCCATAATCAGTCCATGCTTTGAAGTGCAATTATTCAGGTTTCTTTCACTACCTTAACACTTAAGTTACTAACTTACAACTAGGACTGCCTACCGGTACGTAGTTAAAATAGGTTACTAGTTACATATCATTTTTGTGTGGTTACAACAGTTATGAATGAATACATCGAAGGGTTAATTATGGTAGGGTTTTTAATTGGTATTAATTAAGCGGTTAAATTATTTTCAACACTTTTTTTATTCTGTATTAAAACTACATTAGAATGAGTTTCAAGCCACTATTTTTTTCTATAGCCCTACCTATTTCTTATGTATCGATGTTTTTTCCTAAGAGTAAAAGGTAAGAGTACAGCAAACGATAAAATATTATTGATTTGTGTGGGCTACCACTTGTTGTACAGGGCGCTTAGGTGGTTAGGTTAAAAGTGTTAAGTATGTTACACGACTAACATAACCTTATTTTAACAGCACAGCGTGCTGTTGCATATATTTCTGTTAAAACTATAGGCCTAACAGCTTTTAACTGCTGAAAATTCATTATTGATAAAGGCTAACTAATGTAGCAATTGCCATTTTTAAACATTGTTTCGATAGTAACGTCGCATTCGGATAAAATATTTATAGTACCGGTACCAAAAAATATGGGTTGAAAATAATCAAACCACTTATGAATCCATACCCGTTATTCAAATACTAATAATATCTAAGTTTAATACATAAATAGAGTGTTATAATACAGTAACTTACTTTATATTTATACACCTAAAACACAACTATTTTGTGAAATAACTTTTAAAACTTCAAACTATTTTTTAAAGATAAGCTTTTTTGTTGAGGAATTCTTAAGTTACACATAGTACGGTACTAACAATATGTATATATATGTATGTGTACCTAATAACTATGTATAATGTAGGCTTAGGCACATTTGAATCTACCAACAGAAACCTCAACATTTTAAACATCCGGATAAATGTACAGTTAATTACCACTTGTTTATCTATTTCAGATGAAACTTATATCGGAACACTTTCACTCGTCACAACAAGTAAGCCTGACAGACCCAGGAGCTTACCGTTGGATAATGACTGCCCAGCATCGATCAATTTGTAAGGTACCGTATTTTGAGAAGGGGTTTAAATTTTAAGTCATGGCAGTGGGGGAGTCAGGATTATAAAAGTATCCTATATGTTTATTTTGAGTAGGCCTAATAGTCTTACCACTGTGCAATGATGATAATTTTATTTTTTTTAATATTAAAATTTTACTGAATGTTCTTCACACAAATAGGAATATCTCATACAAAAATTATGACTGAGACCTAACCATATTTTGAGAAATAAAGCAATGAATTTCAGTAAAAACGCTGCATTTGTACACGACAGTTCACTGACAAGTTAGCACACAACGGCTTGATTATATCATGAGTAAAATATATTTGAGTCTCAGTCATATTTTTTTTATGAGGTATTCCTATTTGTGTAAAGAACATTCAGTAACATTTTCACTTTATTTCATTCAGTCCCTTTTCAGATACCGGTACCGGTATTGTAAGAAAACTTACATTTTTTGTTTTCGTCCATTTTTGAAAAGCTACAGTAAATAAACGGTATCAGGAAACTGATACATACTTTCTCCCTTTAAGCCAAACTTTAATGACAAAAACATTTGTTATTTACTAAATATAGAATATGAAGTATAGATAAATGTACAGAAAATTTTCTAAAATAGTTATTTTCAGAAATATCCACCCAAATCCCTTTTTGGGAGGCACTATATAGAGTCCGTTGCTACACACAGTGGTTTTGAGAGGGGAAATGCCCCCTTGCCCCCCCAGGGTTAAATAGCAACACATTTCGAACATCATCTGTTGTTCAATGCTAACTTGACCTGCATATCAAATTTTAATGAAATTGATCGGTAAATAAGAGAGAAATAGTTATTTTTGTATTCCCCATAAGAATAACATTGGACAACGTACTGCGTTTACCGCTAAATGAAAATTTCAATTTTCTCCTCAACTAGCAATCGTAGAATAGTAATTTAAAATACCAATTTATTTAGTTTTTTGAGCTCTTTTTAATGGTGAATAGTAATCTTTTTTAACATTTATGATTTTTTATGAAAAATCCAAAAAACTGAATTTTGGATGTTTTAAGTCCTGTAATTTCTGAACCCGAAGTTTTCCAGAAATTCGGGTGGTGTAATTTTGTTGGAAACCTAAAGTTCTACAAACCACTAAAGTTTAATCAAAATCGTTAGAGCCGTTTTTGAGAAATATGGATTTTTCATGTTTTTTGGCGGCTTTTGGGGGATAATTACCCTTAAAAATCAAAAATTCAAAAAAATGAAAAAAAACGCCTGGAGATATCGTGGATTAGTACCAACATACCAAATTTCATAAAAATCGGCCCATAGGTTAGGGCTCTACCTCTGTACACATCCACACAGACACACACACACACACACACACACACACACACACACACACACACACACACACACACACACACACACACACACACACACACACACACACACATCACGTAAAAAACACTTTTTTGGGTTCAGGGAGCACCAAAACGAATATTTCCACTAACAACTCAAATTCGACAATTTTTACGAAAACAATACTTTCTCCATATACTATGTATAGGGGGAGAAAGTAAAAGGAGTGCATCTCAGGACTAAAATTTATACTGCACATAGTCCTAAAAGTATTCAACACAGAAATAAAAAATTATCAGTGAGTCCCTTTTCCTTCATAAAATTTTATGGTTTTAAAAAGTAACGGTTGACGACTTTTTTCAAATCTTTTACAGAGAGAGTTTGACTAACTCTCTAGTATTAAAGAATAATTAAAGTAATGTGTACTTGAAGTCCATTGTATGCTGAACAGAGTGGTTTTTGAATTATTCTGATATCTTTTAAAATGGCTTGGCAATTAAACTTTCCGCAAACCATGTTTTTTATGAAAATTTGCTCAACCACCATTTTAAAAATGGCTGCCAAACAAAATGATGGTATAGGCCTATACATTTTTTCATAGGTACTGTGTTTTGTGTTTATCTACCTATAAAGAACTCTTGATAGAAAAATCAGGAAAATAAAAAATGTTGAGCGACAAATTTTATTTATATTGGGTGATTTGAAATGGCCTACAGTGAAAAATATGTAAATCAATCAACTCCTTTTAAACAATTCGGGTACAGTATATATAAAAGTCACCTGGAGACAATCAGAAATTAAGCTAATAAGGTGTTTTCCGGCTTCTCTGGTGTATGAAACATCAAAATAACAAAAAATACCAAAACATATCTAATTAAAATAGGCCTACAGACAATTCTCTTGTTTTGTTTACATTTTTTGAGATTCATGTGGATTAAATGTTATGATTAGGTCAGTATTATCATAGATTAAACATATTCCTTAGTATTTATGAAGTTCATTTCCTGGTTGGTCCGTGTAGATGTCGACGAAGTTTTTGGCCGACGTTTCGGATATATTACAATATACATCGTCAGGGCGACGTGAATTATTAGCGAAAACCTACTAAACGCTCACTCATTGACTGGTGCGCTCGTCCGACTATCCTGCTTATATAGTCCCGCTTACGTGCCACGGCCGTAGGTTGTAAACAGACCTAACGTATTTTTTGTTTATAGTTGTCTTCAATCGCTGCTAGTACTTTAATATTCTCAGAGTTTATTAGGCCTAGATGTTTAATCTCATACGAATGTTTAGCTACGGCTGACATCTCGGTATCTCCATTCTTGGTGTTCCTTATGTGTTCTTTTAGTCTAGTAGAAATTACTCTGCGGCTTTCTGTAATGTAACTCATTCCACAGCTGCACTCTATATGATAAACCCCTGGTGTCTGCAAATGAATTTTATCCTTGACAGGCCGAAGAAACTGTTTTGTTTTCTTGTAAGGTTTGAATATTGTTGTGATTTATTTTTTTTAAGTACTGTGCCAATTCTATCAGTTTTACCTCTTAAATATGCTAAAACAGCGTTTTTAATATTTTTGTTGTTTTCTATTCCTATCATTTCTAGTATCAATTTGAGTTTTAAATTAATTCTTGTTTCTTAAAGGCATGTAAAATAGTCGGTAGTCGACGACCGAGATCAGGTCTGTTTACAACCTACGGCCGCGGCACCTATATAAGCGGAAGAGTCGGACGAGTGTGCCAGTCAATTAGTGAGTGTTTAGTACACTTTCGCTACTAATTCACGTCGCCAGTGATATTGTAATTATATCCGAAATATCGGCCACCAACTTCTTCGACATCTACCGGACTAACCCGGAAATTAACTTCATGACTGTATCTTCGGACCGTGGAAGCCTACACGATAAAAAATACTCCTTAGTAGCTTATCCAATGGTTGCTAAAGACTATACTATAAAGAGCTACTATATTTTGTACTTAAGCACCATATTTCAGCCGCCATCATTTTTAATGGAATTTTAAGTGTTCCTATTGTCTTGTCTTGTCTGAGTTTGGGTATGTTATAGAGAAATTTCTCATTCACTAACTCTTCCATATGCTTCTGTTGTGGTTGTGCCCAGGTTGAAGGTATATTTACCGAGAATAAGGAGAAACATCCAAAAAGCCTTGTGGCTGGTAATTTCTACAGCTTATAAAGCCTATAAGTTTTTAACCGTTAATCCTATGACAAAATAGGAAATTTAATTATCTCCAATTATTTATCTAGGACAATTGGCTAAAACTAATAAATAAGGAAATGTGAACAAAAATCATGGAATTTCCAAATTTCACCATAAAATTTCCCCATAAGAGGCTTCCCCACCACCCGCTCACCATCCTCGCTCGTGGACTTTAAGTATGATGTGCAGAAGGGGGTAATAAACAATCCTACTAATTTTCAAAACTCTGGGATAATACATAATACGCACAGCTCAGGGGCCAAAACAGTGGATGATTATGATATTATTCCATTACTGGATATACAATGCTCCCTAAAGGGATTTACTCCCTCCTTCCCCCCCAATAATGGATATTATTCATAAAAAGTTTAGGATCTAACAGCCATCACCATTTTTATTATCCGTGTGAATGTGTTTCAACTTAACATTTTTTTATAATCTGATATAGTAGCTTTTCGATGAAAGAAAGCCAAAAATGGACGTCGCAAACGATAATTGATGTTGCGGCAAGCAGTAAGAGATTCAAAGTCCATATGCCGCTGTATTTTCTGTGACTAGTTTTTCCAAATATATTAATACGTAGAATGTACAGGCTTAAAGTTAGAAATTAAAGTACAAACATTGTTATTCTTTGGTTATGGGTTTTCATTAGTTCATGGGTCATTGATGTAAGCATTGAATTACAGATAGTTACGATGCTTGGTTGAGATGTGCGTACAAAAACCATTGTTAAAAACTGTGATTGTCGTTATATTTTAGATTTATTTACTATACCACACATTTTTGTTGCAGAACAATCCATGCTGAACACATCAGTGGCGAGGAAGAAACCTAATTAGTGGAAGATAATTTTGAAAGAGGATTAAGACTGATATTATAGATTTAATAATTGTTACAATTTATATTTTTCAATAAAACGTTTAAAATTTTAATTGGATATATTTTTTATCCAGAATTCTTAATGTATAAATATTTTACAAACAAGTTTTAATGAATTAAAATATATAAGAAAAACAGTTTAAATTTAAATTTTGTAAACTAATTTTAAACTATTTTTAAAAGTCAGCTTGTTAATTTTGCACAGATAATTTAAGAATAAATCATAATTTTGAAATAATTTAAAATTGTTTTAATATTGAAAACAATACCAGGTTTGACTTATATTAAAACAGTTTCACAACAATTTTGAAATATTTTAAAACAATTTTTTTAACATTTTAAAGTTGTTTAAAACTTGTTTTAATATTGGGAAAAATACCAAGTTTGACTTCTATTAAAACAATTTCACAACAATTTTGAAACATTTTAAAACAATTTCTTTAACATTTTAAAATTGTTTTAAAACTTGTTTTAATATTGGGAAAAATACCAAGTTTGACTTCTATTAAAACAATTTCACAACAATTTTGAAACATTTTAAAATTGTTTTAAAACTTGTTTTAATATTGGGAAAAATACCAAGTTTGACTTTTATTAAAACAATTTCACAACAATTTTGAAATATTTTAAAATGATTTCTTTAACATTTTAAAGTTGTTTGAAACTTGTTTTAATAATGGAAAAAATACCAAGTTTGACTAATATTAAAACAATTTTTAAACAATTTTAAAATATTTTGAAATTGTTTTTAAACAAGTTTTATGCTACTTGGGCAATTTAACTTTCTTATTATTATAGATTTAGAGATTTTCAAGTAAGCTAGAAAGTTTAAGGTCCTCTCAAATAGTTAAATTGGTGTATGGCCAAGTAAAGGGCGTTTAAAAAATTCCTTCAATAACTAGATTTAGGGATTAGTCATCCTCATCACGCTGATATTGAATTGGCAAATCATTATATAAAAGAAATAGCAGTTCGTCAAGGTATTAATGTAATTGATTTTAATATACTAAAAAAACACCATTTTACAAAACATGGATTGCACCTAAATCGTTATGGCAAAATTAAACTAGCCAATTCAATATTTAAGTTAATTGAAAAAGATATTCCATCTAATCGAAAACTTGAACCAAAAACGTACTATTCCTGACACAAAAAATCACTGCAAGGAATATCAGGTTGAAAAAGATTTTGTTAAAAATAACAAATTTACGTTTAAAGTTTTACATCAAAATGTCCAAACACTCTCAAATAAAATTGCTTCAATATCGATTTTTCTAGAGGAGGAAGACCCAGATATTTTTTGTATTTCTGATCATGACATAAAGAAAGAGAACATAATGAGAATTAATCTTAAAGGTTATAAAATAGCTTCATATCATTGCAGGGAAGCATCTAAATTCGGTGGAGTATGTATTTTCATAAAAAAAGACATTAAATACAATAGCATAAATTTATCTTCAGTAACTATTGATAAAGATTTTGAAGTATGTGGATGTAAGACCAAACTAAATGGATTATCACTGGCTATCATTTGCCTCTATAGATCTCCGGCTGGTAATATTAACACTTTTTTCGATAATCTTGAAGCAGCACTATCAAATATTATAACATCGAATAACAAAAAATTTATAATTTGTGGTGATTATAACATTGACTCTCTCGGTAGGGATAAAAAAAGTTTTGATAGTTTAACGAATTTATTCAAAACTTATGGAATTTATCTAACAATTAACATTCCAACTAGAATCACAACCAAATCAATTTCAAGTATTGACAACATTGCTACAAATTATGAGCCAAAGGATATACAATCAGTAGATGTAATAGATTCTGCCGTATCAGACCACATGGGACAATCAATAACAATAAAATGTAGTTCAAATAAAGACAATACACCTAAATATATTTATAAAAGGGAATTCAATGAAACCAATATTGGAAATTTTAAATCGTGCATGAACGAAGCATCGTGGGATGTAGTATATAATGCTTTAACCGTCAATGATCAGTTTAATGCATTCCATAATATATTTAAACATAATTTTGATACTTGTTTTCCAATAACACGTAAAAAAGAACGGAAAAGTGCAAAACTACCTTGGATAACCAAAGGAATAAAAATATCAAGACAACATATAAAGTCATTATATTCAAGAAGGATATTTGATAAATCCACTGAATTCGGTAATTATTTAAAATTATACCAACAAATCTATAACAATGTACTGAAAGCAGCTAAAATAAAATACCACTCAATTTCTATCAAAAAAGCCATCAACAAACCAAGAAAAATATGGTCAATTATTAACCAAGAAGTTGGTGACAACAATGAATCTGATAATATAGAGATTTTTACCTTAATGGATGGTAGTAAATTATCTGACCCTCAACTAATTGCAGAAAACATTAACGAATACTTCTACAATATTATTCCAAATATGTTCAAGGAAAAAGGTCTAAAGACTCCTTCTCCTCTTTATATTTGTGACAACTCTCCTAACCACTCCTTGTCATGTTTCCTTGAGGTTACAGTTGTTGAAGTTGAATCTGTTATAAGGAACCTTAGCAACTCCTTGACCACTGGCCCAGACGATATTCCTTCTCTTGTTATCAAACATAGTGCCCCGTCCATTGTTCACCCTCTAACATTTATATTGAATAATTCATTTTTATCAGGCATTTTTCCAGAACAATTTAAGCTCTCTAAAATAGTCCCAATAATAAAAAACAAAAAAGAAGGATTTAAAATTAATAATATACGTCCAATTGCTTTGACCACAATTTTTTCTAAAATATTTGAAAAAATTGTTCACAACCAAATGACAAACTATATTATAGAAAACTCAATAATAAACCCAAATCAATTTGGATTTCAAAGAAACAAATCTACAATTGATGCGATATACAAACTAGTAACAAATGTAATGGCAAACATTGATACAGATCTTCCATCTCTTAGTATATTTCTTGATTTATCCCATGCTTTTGATAGTGTTAATCATAATAGACTACTTGATAAAATTCGATTGATGGGATTTAACAGGTCAGCGCTTGGATGGATAAAATCATTTCTAACAGGACGAAAACATTTCACAGAACTAAAGAATAGAAAACATCCAACAAAATCAAGAATATCATCTGATATAATTCATGGAGTACCACAAGGTTCTACTTTAGGGCCATTATTTTTCATTATCTACATGAATGATCTACCATCCGTCGTAGATAAAGGAGAAGTAATACTTTTTGCAGATGATACAACTCTCAATATTACCGAAAGTTCTAACAAACAATTAGAGATATCTTCTTTTGTTCAAATTTCTAAAATGGAACAATGGTTTACAGAAAACAGTTTGATAGTAAATGATTTGAAATCCTCAGCTTTACAATATAATAAAAAATTTAATAATGAAACAATTCAACTTGTTCAACTTGCCAACTCTACGATACCACTGGCAACTGAGTATAAATTTCTTGGATTAACATTACAACCAAATCTTTCATGGTTATCTCACATTGATAAAATTTGCAAAAAAATCAGTTCAGGAATCTTTTTGATAAAATGTTTTTCTAAATGCTGCACTCTAGACATAAATAAAATGGTATATTATGCTTATATCCATTCACATTTATCATATGGACTAATTATATGGGGTTCAAGCCCAAATGCCAAAATTGTATTTAAAATGCAGAAAAAAGCTATAAGAACACTTTGTCAAGTCTCAAGAAGAACATCGTGCAAACAACTATTCAAACAATTAAATATTCTAACATTATCGTCAATTTTTATATTACAAGCAGCAAGTTTTGTACATTTGAACCTTGATAAATTTTCCTTCAGAAGACAAATTCATAATTATAACACGAGAAATATCAACCATATAGACTTGCCACATCCAAATTCAACATTCCGACAAAGATGCTCAGACTACATATCAATCAAAATTTACAACAAAATTCCTTCAGAAATAAAATCTTTAAGTAACATAAGACAATTCAAAAATAAATTAAAGCAATACCTTATCGTTAAATGTCCATACAAAATTGAAGATTTTTTAAATGAAAACAACAATGAAAATATAATATAAATTTAAAATCAAAATGTTGTGTTTCAAGATTGGACGAAGATTATTTTGCAAGATTCAAGGATTTAAATAATCAAAATTCTATCAGTTATTATTAGCATTACATACTCTGTTAATGTAATTTAGTCTTAACCATAATTTAATTATGGCAATTAAGATACTTACCAATAAAGAAATAAAGAAATAATTTAGGATATGGCTAATTGGTGTAAAAATAAATAAGAAAGTCCCTGTAAAAATATGTTATAAATTGCTGATTTCCAATTATCTGCCTGTATATATATTTTGTAATTGTATGACTCCAGAATCATTGATAGTACTGTAATAAACTTATGTTGACTTGTTAAGATGGTATGTGATTGAACAAATTAAAAATAGTAGTTTTCATTACTAGTCTCGAAAGTGACTTATTGCGGGGAGAGATTGCATTTACGTGCGAGGCGAAGCCGAGCGTGGAAAAAGCTATCGAGCCCCGCAATGGCACTTTTGAGATGAGTATTGAACATTATTTTTCATTACAATATCGAAAAACTTGTAAACAACATGAATATTTTTGTTTATTCAACTTAGTACCAAGAAAAAAAAAACGAACTCATAACGCTGAGTTTCCGTGCTTATGTCGAGGTTGCAACAGCAAATAATGCGTTGAAAAAGCTATCGACCCCCGCAATGGCACTTTTGAGATGAGTATTGAACATTATTTTTCATTACGATATCGAAAAACTTGTAAACAACATGAATATTCTTGTTTATTCAACTTAGTATCAAGAAAAAAAAACCGAACTCATAACGCTGAGTTTCCGTGCTTATGTCGAGGTTGCAACAGCAAATAATGCAACAGCTGATCGGCCTAATGCAACAGCTGATCGGTCTGCACCGCAAAATCCCATAACGGTTACTTTCCGTGCACCACAAATGCACAGAAAGTTAACGTTATGTAATTTTGCCGTGCAGTAGCGGGAATAACCTATTTTCTTAGCTCATTTTACGTTTAGAAAGTGTACTTTCGTGTGTAGAGTAATGAAAATATATATTTATACTGCTTTCAACATGTTGATGTTCAATAAAATTATGTAAAAAACGCTTATTTTACAATAAAATATACAGGATAACTTTCTGTAGAGTTTTTTGTTACTCATCCAGCCATGTGTTATATAAAAAAAGTGATAAAAATAACGGAGCAGTACCTAGAAATGATGATATATACATATATATGTATACTATCCGTAGCTGATTTTAAATCCCGAGATTCCAAGATTGTTTTAGGTCCTGGGATTAAAGTAATTCAGTTTTATGCTTGTTAGCAAACAAAAATATTTATATTCTTAGGACAGTTGTATGTTTATAATCAATTTGTAATTTGCTGAACAGCAAAATAACTAATGTGTATGACTAATGTGTATAACTAAAAGTCAGGCTAAGATGCTGTTTTGAAATACATTTTTATTTATCTCATTATGATTAAGTTATAAAAGATCAGAAAATTATAAAATAATAATAGTGATCAGATGTAAATTTACTTCATTCATCTCCGATTTCGATTAATTTGAAATTCACTATATGAATGCTTGTTGGGCTGAAAATATCTAACCAAAAAAGATGAAAATATGTTACTGAAACATAAAAAGATGCTTAGTTTTAATTTTTTAATATAAAAAATTGTTAACAATATATTAGATTTAAATAATGAAAATAATTAAAAATGCATAAGAAAGAAAAGTATTACTACAAAATAAAGATTATTAAAACTCACTGAGGCTTAATATCGTAACGTGATTTTGACATTAATGGAGTTAGTAAACCTTTTCTGTGTATACTTTTGTATACAAATTTGTATTTTTTTAACTTCAAGCAAATGGTTGATGGCTCAGACCCAAGATGTATGTTAGGTGGATTCTTATAGGTTGCACATCTGATCACATGTTTTACCTATCTTTACTGTGTTGTGTATGTCCACTGGAAGCAAGCTTTTTTATAATGTAAATTGTTCAGGATCTAAAGTATTATAAAATAACAAATCAACACAGATTAAACTGATCCATTTACAAGCTCAGGGCTCAAAAGGGTTAAATAACTTGGCCCCAGTAACATGTTATTGTCATATTTTGCTAACATGGTACTAATTAGTTATATTCTATAAAAAATCATGCCTGTAAAAAATTAACTTTAGTCGACCACTTACAATTTTACAATAATTGCTAAGGCATAAATACAAATAAACTGTTTTCAATTAAGGATTGGAATGAAAACAAATTGGATAGAACAGACAAGAGTTTATTTTCAACACCTATTGAGGTTTGTTCAAAGTACAAATCAAATAAACTCGCACAAACAACATAAAAACAACAAGGTGCAAGGAGGAGATGTGCTGTCATCTAAGCCACTAACTATGAAAATTATAATCTGTTGCACTTTCACGATACACAAGCCTGGTACAGCCTGCACTTGACTAGCTCTTTCTGACAAAGTATTGACATCATTAATTTAAACACGTTTGTTTTTCTTTTGATATTGTTACTTTAACACGTTCGCTACCGAGTGAAACATATTTCCGTCGGTCCCGTCACTCCCACAGACCAAAATAAATAATCTGAACGTTGCAAACAGACCAGGAGGTACAGGAGTAACATTAACAACAGACCACGAGAGAAATTGGGTTTAAATGGACTAATTCACTTCATAATAACCTAATATGCATTTGTAAACAATAACAATTGTTTTTTTACTTTACTTTGAGCAATTTTAAAAACGTTGCATATATGCGTCAGTCAGTATATACAATGGAAAATAGTAAAAAAGATTGTATTTTTGTTCAATAGACTGAGCAATGCACATTTGTGTTGTTGTAAATTTGATCATTTGTAGGCCTATTCCGTTTCATTGTTAATGTTCTGCACAATAATCAAACAAACACCACTATAGCACGTCCAAAAACTGTAAGGTCAGGCACGTAGACAGTGATGCAGCAAAAATGACAATGGAAACAACAGTTCTGCTAGTTGCGATGTGACGTCACCAATCGTCATAACCACAGACCAAGCAACGCGCATGTGTGTCAGATAACCCTACAGACTGATACAAAGAGATCAGGGTTTTAAAATAGAACATTGCTAAAAAATACATGTTTGAATAACAATCGGACACTGATGCAAATGCCGTCGTCAGTCTATTTCAATGTGACCAGCCGACGCAAATGCGCCGGTGGTCCATCGGGAGAAACCACTCGACGCACAGCTGCGTCGCTGGTCTATGTGAATGACAAATTCCATACAATTGCAGTAGCGAACGTGTTAAAGTTCATTTTAAACAAAGCCTTTAAAATTAACAAGAGGATAAAGGTACAGACAGGCCAAAGTTTCTGTGTGCGTGGCCAATTCATGCTGTGAGATGGCAGGAGTTTTTAGGACTCTTTCCTAAAAATATTAATTTTTATGAAATTTTTTAAACATCATCAAAACTGTCTCTTGCGATGTAAACGCATGTAAACAAACATGATATATTGATTATTTATGATCAGCAAACTGTGCTTCATATCTTATATTAGCGGCCTTTTGAATGTATATCTTGTTTGTGAGTAATGTTTTTCATTAAGTAAGTACATATATTAAAATTAATGTACACAACTTGTTAACTTTTTGATTTTTCCGGACAAACTTAAAAGAAAGTACTTCACAAAACAAAAATAATGATATTAAGCTTTAAAAAATTACTTAAAATTTGGTCAATTGATATTACATTAATATTGTATTTAGTGAAAACATGTCAAGAACTAATCGACAGTAAGTGAACTGGTGAAACAGTGAAACACAGTGAAACAGTGACACTGGTTAGCCTACGATCAGCTGGCTTGCTACAAAAACTGGCCCTCATTCCGTCACGTAGGAGTAAACACTTCTTGCCGGGTGCTTAAAATAAAATAACAAAAACGATTCAGACGTGTTATTCTAGCAACCACGCTGAGTCACTCACGTTGACGGCCCTTGAGATGTAATTAGGATTGTTTGTTGTGGATTAGGAACTGTTTAGAGATGCACTACTATTTTAGTACAGTAGTGAATATCACCTTCGGCAGTACAACATTTATTAGGATAGCTCAGAGTTTCAACTCAACCTATGCCTGACCAGCAACATTTGT
Organism: Allygus modestus; assembly: GCA_963675035.1. Taxonomy (NCBI): domain Eukaryota; kingdom Metazoa; phylum Arthropoda; class Insecta; order Hemiptera; family Cicadellidae; genus Allygus; species Allygus modestus. Next base: position 141,959,160 of record OY776111.1, read on the forward strand.
TACTCCATCTGTTAAGCATTTATGAAACAGTCCATTCTTAGCAGCAAATTTAAAAATCCATTTTACTCTTTTAATTTACCTCAGAAAAACTGCATATAAACAACATTGCCACAATGCATACTGCCTACTGGAGAGTGAACGAATGAAAGGGGTGGCCAACTTATAAACTTGTATTGATCTTAAACAGTGACTTGGTCCTTGTAAACCGAGTTACATTAAAAAAATGCCCTACATAATCATGATATGCATGAGCTAAGACTGCTTATGTTTCTGTTTTGTTTTTTCTTGTGATATGATAAGTAGTGTTGATTCCAGGCGCACAGAAGCTTTGGCCATCTGCCCATCTGTAATGATTATGCTTACTGAATTTATTTTGCGGGATATCTGTAGTTGGGTCCCTCAATAAACAGCCTTCTTACAAAACTTGCACTAGATATGCAAAGGTATCAGTAAGGCTGTTCCCAACAGCTATGATTGGACAAGCAAACACCATGATGGCAGGACCAATAAATATAAGTTTTAACTCACAGCGTTTGTTGTATATATTTTACCTATTAGAAGGTTGCATATTCAGTAGCCCAACTTTACAATATAAAACATTCATTGTGTAAATTTTTTTCTTATTTTCATTCTGATAAGAACTACCACTAAATTATATTGCAATCTAACTGAATTAGTAATATCATTACGACTGAATTTACTTTTTGTTTCTTATTTTCATTCTGATAAGAATTACCACCAAATTATATTGCAATCCAATTGAATTAGTAAAAACATTTTGACTGAATTTAACTTTCAAGTACTAACAAAATATTTGTACACGTTACACTTATATCCTTATACACAGAAATGCAATTTTACTATTCATACATTGCAATTAATTAATAAAACCACTTCAGGTAGTAAACACAGAACATTTACAAGAATAAGAGTAACATTTTATTGCATGTTGCTAACAAATCAAATATTATAATTCAGCCATATTTTAATTTACACTCACTTCTTCACAATCAAAACCTGCATTTAACCCATTGGCTGTGATTAGAACGGCCTGCCAAGTATTCCACGATAATTGTTGTAAATAATGTTTTTATTGACACGATAATGGAAGACATTTAAAAAACTTAGATGGATCGACAACCTGAAAGTATGATAATAATTCTGTTTGTCATGAACTTCTGACCGGAAAAACGGCTTAGGCAATTCCCAGACTAATATGGCGTTCCGCACATGGCTCTTAAGAGTACGATCTCCTCATTTGGGTTTAGCAGCCAAAGGGTTTATTTATAAATATTTTTGTCACAACATGTTACAATTGTTACCACTGCTGTCCCACTTCCCCTTAAAACTACAATAAACTTTTGAAATCGGAAAAATTGCTACATATAATAAGCTAACCCACATACAGCTGTACATTCTCTTACATGCAGATGTACTCATTTCTCAGACAAATTCTTTTACTTTGTGTTTATAAAAAAATAAAATAGTTTTTGATTTAGTTTAATGTTTTTGCCTGAAATGTTTTGTATAAACCACCCATCTAGAATATATATTTTCTACAAGTACAAATTTAGGAAAGTCCAAAGCTTACATTTAAGGATTTAAGTTATAATTGATTAACACATAGGAAATGTAAGAGGGAAGAAAAACGTGCCAGCACGTTTCAGTGACAGAGGAAAGAGAGCAGATCACTTCAGTAGAGAAGAAGGTATGTACTAAATAATGTACAAACTCGAATTGGTAATTACTATATACATTTGCAATCAAACTCATTAGATTGAAAGGGTTAACTAATGTAGACTAATTAATATACCTATCAGAGGTTTACTATGAAATAGAACAATAGATAAGTTAAAAAGGCCTGATTTTTGTCTGTTATTAGAATGTGGAAACTGTCCCCCATTGATAAAAAATACTAGTTGATGGTACGACAATTTACTGTTTAAGTGAATTGCTACTAGTCCACTAGTTGAAATTTTCAATGACTTTAGATGCCACTGGTTCGTTTTCAATTTTATGGAAATAAGATTTTTTTAAATAAACCCATAACGTAATTATCAAATCCACTTCACAAAAAGTAGGAGAAGGATACTAAACAGTGATAGAAAATGTCCGCAATAATTTCTGAATAACACAAGATCATAATTTATAACTTTTTACAACTTTCTCTGACAACAAGCAATTCCTCACTTTTTCCCATTTGCTAGGGACCCTTCTTCATTCATGTAGTTTTCAAATGTTCGCATAATGGTTCACATTAAAAACTAAACAAAACAATACAAACCGTTAAACCATGTTTACATTGAAAAGAAGTTGCAAACTATCAACTATACTGTATAATACCATTGACTATAAATACTGAAGAAGACTTCTCATTGCCATTGTAAAATGTGCCCCTAGTTTTGTGTGTGCCAGGATTCAAAGAGGACGTAGTTACACTAATCACTAACGTGAAGATATTTTACAAGTTAATGTAACTAACTAAAATAAATAGTTGGCAACAGCACACACTGTTGGTGACCTAATAAGACTACATCCACTTAAAATTCTGGCAAACACTAAAAGTGGGACACCTGGGCCGTATATATGGGATGTCTCCTTCAGTATATATAGTCAATGAAAATACCTTATAATCAAAAAATCTGAGAAATTATATTTCAAACTGACACAGGCAAAATTAACTGTGATTTGGATCTAACATTTCTTTAGCCAATGGAAGGAGGAAAATATACTGTCCTCAAGAAAAAGTTGTAATTTTTATACAGATATAGAGACTTATCGTTATTCATAATCATTAAACAAACAATAAAAAAAACTGATATTTTCTCATTGAAATATAGATGAGCAAGTAACTGAAGTTTTACTTTAAAACAAATTATCATAAACTTAACAACAAGTTATTTAACAAAACTCAATAAACAATTTCAAAGTATACAACCACCGAATTAAACTTTTAACACAGTTAACAATATGTAAAATAGCCAAATATAAAACACAAATATTATATAAACTTATTTTATAACCTACAAAAATCAACAAATCTTTTTATCAAATGGTAAAAATCAACAAAGCCTTTTATCAAATGGTAGAAAATAAGTTTTCACACTTTGACTAAGTCTAAGTACTTGACAAATATTTAAAATTTATAATTATCTAATTGTCTACGGTACTGGTTTTCCTAGCTATAATTGTAACAAAACTATCACCACAACATATGAATCCTAATCTACACAATGATTCCAAGGAATGGTTTCCAGAAAACACAGTCGGAAAGTAGACTTCTCAAGGCATTAACAACGATCAGCACCAGTGCTCTGCCCTCAGCAAGTTTTGACTGGCGTGATTGTAACATATGATAGGTACACATTTTCTGACCATTATGATAGGTTTTGATCTTTCAAAAAAATGTTATGTTCTCACTAATATTATTAAAATAAAGCTTAAAAAGGGTTAGGGCAATTATCCCTAATGGTAAAAAATTAAATTGCTGCCAATTGGTACATAAAGTTGTTAAGATTCATTAAAAAAGAGTTAACTTACAAATTTAGTCTGACATGCACATAACGACGAATATTAGCATAACTAAAAAATATACAACTATTGGGATAATTAAACAAAAGAATACAAAGGCCACACACAACAAATATCAAGCATATTTTTCATTTTAATTTGTTACAATTTGATATTTTTAGGACACTGAGTGAAAACAATGACCATTTAAATAATAAGATCAATTAAATTTAAACTCTAAAATTATTATATGTGAGTCTCAGGGGGTGTAGTTACCTAAAAATTCTAGACACGCTCTTGCAGAAATACATGAACAAAATGTAAATAATACTCTAATTTAAAAGAAACATGATGGTAGCATGTGTATTTATTTTCCCGGCACACATTCTAATCATCCTCCAGGATAAACTTTTCCAACTGAATCTTATACTAATTCAATATATTAAAAATGCTTTACAGCATATCCCATGAAAATTTAAATCTACTCCAATGACTATTTTCAAAAGAAAAAGTTATAAAAGTCAATAATTTTACCTCAACAAATTATTTTATGTGTCTTAAAATGTAAACGATTCTAAATTTGTATACTCATTCTCAGAAACACATGATATGACTTTTGGACTAAAGGCTGAGGAGGACTTCTGGATGTCATGACGGTTTATTAAGAACTCAGTAAATGAGTTTGCTCAGGTGAAATTATTAATTTGATGTATTTTACAAATCTACAGGCTAAAAATGAATTACTATTTTATTGACAGTTAGAGAGAAGTTTTGATGAGTTTGTGCCCAAAATCCCTGATTAGTTTACACATTTAATCTAAAGGCTGGAGGAACATAATAAAAATTACGAATGACTAGAGCAAATATCTTGCCATAAAGCAGATGACACTAATATTTAATTATTAAAAGGATTATATTTTTGTTTAATTACATTTCATACTACAACAAAACTACAACTACATTTAAAGTGCCTTAGGCACGATGCACACAACACCAGAGTTGGCAAGGGTCGGTCAGATTCGGATATCAACACGCTTGACAACATGACAAGCAAACAGAATTGATATGACACCTGCACCAGTGTAATGTGCATCGTACTACGCCTCCAATATTAAAAACAATAACAAACAAAGGGTATATGACTGTTACAGTTGGAAAATAGGCACAAAAGTTTCAAGGTACTTTAAGTTCAAGGAAAAATTTGTTAAAATAATTTATTTAGTTTATAAAACTTAGACATTAATTATTTAATTTTAAAAAGATAAGATTTAACTGAAATTTCACAAGGTTTCTCCTAAGTTGTATCATGGATATTCTAGTCAAAATTAAAATATAAAAAAAAATACCTCTACCTCTAGAACAAGCACAATTTTGTGCGATTTTGTGCGTACGGTTGGCACTAACTTTGTGCGAATTTCCAATGGGTGACAGCCAGCTCTTTTTCGACACAACAATTTCTTCATTGGTAATTTTTCAGTAAAATAAAAACTTCAAAAAGCATTCCAAATTCAAGATCTTATACCGGGTGAAATGAAAACCATTATATTTTAATTCAAGATTGTTTAGTGTAGTCTCAAATTATTAAACAAACAATACTTAACTTGTTGCAAAATTATCCTTTAAAAATAAAAAGATAAATTTTAAAATTAAAAGTCAACCCACATCCCATTACTAGTACCCATAACTGTTATTCTAATTGACTGAACTGCAAGAGATAGAAAGTTTTACAAAAGTGAAAGCAGGAATCTTTTAAGAACTAGTCATTATTACATTAGAAAGTAGCACACAACTTATCTGAACTTTGTGCGTTTTGATGTGTGCATTAAATATATAAAATGTTTGTGCGTAAATTGAATTTACTTGTGCGTTTACATGTTTCACCTAATCATACAAGGTTTGTGCGTATATTGTGCGTATTTGTTCGATACCAAAATTATCAACTTCTTTTTCTGAATAACCAATCTGCTCTTTGAAGTGGGACACCAAGTAGCATTGAAAAATATGAAGACAAAAATAGTTAATTTGATTAAAAGGATTTTTCTCCAAATATAGTTTAGGATAAACCAATTTTGGGAGATTAAATAGGAAGCTGTTAATTAGGAGTGCATGCTGTCCTGTTAAACTTGTAAAAACACATCACTAATGCAAAATACTATACTTAGGTCGAATGACAGAATGAATAAACTATACACTTGGTGGGAAATACGATTGCGGCATACACTTTGTTGAGCTACAAAAAGATATCTAGCGATTGCATAATCATGTCGCTGCCACGGCTGGGTAGCAGCTGATATGACGTGCATTTCTATGAAAGAATTATGATCCTCCTCTACAACCCGTGCAGTAAAGAAACGGAGGTTACTTCCCGAGCAGCCCTTGTTCTTATTAATAATTTGTATACACTATTTGAGGTTTGATTCCAGCCCACTCAAAGTCAGCTAAAAATTTAAAACCGCAAATATATTAATTGATTGCAAAAATAATGAAAATTGCTACAAGAGTCCTACCCAAATAACAATAATTAGGCAGCTCCTACAATAATTTATGTTACAATACAACAATTCCAGCAGCTCCTTAGTTTATTTAAAACATATTATCTACATTTACCTAATGAAATAATATCATGAATAGTGTGAGACCAAGAGTTTTTATTAGGTTGCAGTTTTTATATTACGTTTTGTGCATGTCAGATTTGTACCAATTAAGTTGAAAATATTTATGAGAATATAAAAAAATGTGCTCAATAAAGTAAATCTTATATATAAAATAAGTTTTCATTGTGGCAGTGTTTTTGATTACTTATCTTGATATGGTAAAATCCTGAAATAAAATCACTTTAAAAACAAATGGAAAAAAGGAAATATATAGAAAGAAAGTTTTATTAAGCCAAAATATATGTTTTTGCCAAGAGTGACAATAAACAATTTTAACTGTATTGCTAGTTTTGTTTTTCACTCTTAAAAGAGATATTTTAAACTGCACACATAAGAGCACTGGTGGCTGAATACCATGGTACATAAAAATGACTGTATAATGTGTACAACACACAAGAAGGTCAACAATCCTGTGAGAAAACCTGAATTAACCTATTGGTCATGTGGTACTGGCCTTTAAACAGACCTTACAAGCTAGAGATCTTACTTTCACTCGGCCATAACTGGACTGCGTTCAAAATGATTTGGTTAAATTGTATATATAATTTAAAAATCATGATCTTGAGAAAGCCACTAATGTATATAGATTTTGTATTTCATACTTAATACTTGCATTGGTCCTCATTTCTAGGCCATCTTGGACATCTTTATCAGTAGGAAGGTTACTCTTTAAAAAAAGAGTTGTCCAAAGTGGCACTGAAACGTTTTGGAATAAGCATACACAATCCAAATGTAATTGCCGAAACTTTTAGTTCACGTAAATTGCCAGTCTTGATATAATTTGTACTATACCATTTTTAGTATGTTTATTTTTTACGAATCTTAATCGAAATTTGGTTTAAAAAATCAAAAACATTTCCATTAAAAATTATCTGATACAACACCAGTAGCTCTTTTGACTTACTGTATATTTTTTCTCAAAGTTGCAAGCTTGCTGACAATAAACAAAAATTTATTTAGAAATACAAAGTGTTTGGTTAATATTTGGAGATAGATTCCCCATAACTGACTGGTTGATGAATAGCAGTCCAGTATTGGCTGAATATTCAATACAGTTAAGTCTATGAGTCTAGCTTGGCCAGCTCTGCGGTGTAGATGCCAATGCTCTCCATGTCCCAGAGTACGAAGAATATCTGTTTGACAGAGGAAGACAGGGTTGAGGAGAAGTAGCTTGAGATCGACCTCAGAACTGTGTTGGCAGCTTGCTGTTTGGGGAATCCAGCCCTGGCAACAAAATCAAAACTATTGTTTTTAGTTAACCTGCCACTATTTTATAGAAGTTTGAAGAAATCTAACCATTTTAATTCTGAATATCCAGATTTTCTAAGTGTAAAATTTTAATTTAGTAAAATTGATTTTAAAATGTGTTTCAATAGCTCTTGAGGTCAGCTGGGCACCACTGAGTTCCCTAAAAGAGGCTTGTTTAGGCCGGATTTCACCAAACTTTTAACACACCGTTAAAGCTTGGTTAAGAACCTTTTAACGCTAGTTCAGTATTAATTGCCTCATTCGGATTTCACCACACACGGTTAGCGTTAATAACAAACTGACTCTAAAACTGGCGTTTGAATACGTCATTCAAATAACTCTTATTTGTTTATTTATTTCAGTCTGAAATAATTGTTTACTTGAATCATAACCTTACTTACATTTAAAACAAAAACCAAGTTTTAAACTATTGTGCATAATGCAACCCAAGAGGTTGATATATCTAGAGGTCTCGTCAGCGATAAGAAAGTGAAGCTTACATGGTCGACCGCCATTTTCCACAGGTACCAATCAAATACTTTCTTCCCAAGTTAAATGTTTGTCAGCTAACTGTCATATAACTCGTGGAGGAGAGGATTAGTTTAGTTGCCATGTTGGGAGCAGAATGATGGGACAGAGGGGCAAAATGGCGGTCGTCCATGTAGGCTACACCTTTTTACACAAGGCGAGACCACTAGGTATATTAACCTCGTTGAATGCAACGTCTGCATTTGTTTTATTACTGACCGCATCCATTTTTTACACTCGTTTATGTTGAAGTGTTTTCCAATTAGGTAAATTAAATACAATCCGATGAGAATGAAGATCCATACAAGGATCAATTATAATTAAATCAAGTTTTTCTCAAGGGGTGCAGATCCCAGTTCTCTTTTGCTCTTATTTTTTTATGGTCGCCGGTTGTTGAAGCATTATAACAAATCAAAAGGACAAAATAAACTAATAAAGATGATTATATTTTTAATCAAAGTGTGTTTCAAAACAACTTTGCAACAATTTTAGGCTAGTAATATTTTTTTAGTGTACGAGTACTCGAAAATTTGAGTATTTCTGCAGACTACCATTTCATTACTTTGACTTGGAAGTTTTAAAAAATTACTTGAGAGTTTGAGTGAGTATTTCCCACCAATCACCAGACGATTGCGACCTGACAAATCGCATAGTAAGGGAAGCAAGAGACAATCGCACCACGTAAATCTACCATGAAAAAACAAGCGAGCGTGTTTAATTGACGACTGGACCGCGTAATATCGGAATTAATTGAAGAGGCTACAATCTTAATCTTCAATGCAGGGTCGGATTTAAGCATAGGCGCACGCCTAGGAGCTCGCACCACACAGTACTAAATTCAAAAGCCTCATCCAAGACAAAATAGGTCACCAACTTGGACCTGAATGGCAACAAGGGCCCACACCACTGGTTGAGCCTAGGGCCCCCAGCTCCTAAATCCGGCCCTGCTTCAGTGTAGACCGTCGTCGGCGCCACTGTTCATGGTATCGTCGTGACATAGGACCATGGTTTCGGCGGTTTGCCATCATCAACAACTGCGAAACTCATCGGAAGAAGCTGCACATGGTATTATCAGGAAAAATGACTTTACCACATACTATCGGCTGTAAACGACGACAGAAAACATAATATTGGCCAACAATTTCTAGTACAGATTATAAGCGATGTCCAGACCAAGTTATATTGAGCAAGTAGCAACTGGACCGTGTTTTATCAGCCGAAAATGACAGTCAAACCATGATTTGTTTGCCAATAATAAAACGTATTGATTTTACTGACCCAAAATATGCATTGATTCTCATATATTAGTTAGAAACCATGTTTAGACTATCAAATCTGGAATGTTATCCAAATCCCATTACACTGTTTTTAATTACCGACAATATATTATTGCTGACGGCAAATTCTCGCTCGAAAAAACTCAAAACTCAAGAATAATATTGGCACTACTCTACTTGATCTACACCATGAAATTCGTTATGAAACATCATATGTTTTACAGTAATTTAAATATGCAATAATTAACAGATGACAATTGAACTAGCGACAGTTTTGCATTCGTGAAATCCAATTTTCTTTAACTGATGCTAAAACAGAGTTCAGTTTTGACGCCACGTTAATTGAACTAGCATTAATAAAAGTTTGGTAAACATCCGGCCTTTGTCATGAGTGGAACAGCTCCTACCTCATTAAAAACATGTTATTTTCAAATAAATAAATTACTTGCTGTCAGCATTTACTATATTGGGAATCGGTTATTCACAATACTCTTCAAGAGAGACATAATGAGTACAGATTGAGTTTAAAACACATTTAGTGCAAAGAAATATTTTATTAGTAGAATACAAGATGCTAAAAGCTAAATGGCAAAAGATGCAATAGTTAGCCACTACAGGGGCACAATTAGGTGGTTATATAGCCATTACTGGTGGCAACAAGGGGCTTTGTCACACAGCCACTCCAAGTCAGTTGTGCTACAGTCGTGCCAATGCCATATAAGTTAAAACCACCCACATGTAACTGCGTTAAAACAGTTTTGTTTTAAATTTGTAGAGCATATTTAAATTCCTAGTGAAATCGATCATAATAAGTACCTGCCCGGGGGCCGTGTGAGCTAAGCTCCCGCAGGGGGCCAGAGGGATGCACCCTGTAATGGTGGTGGTGCGTAGTGTGCTATATTGATTATAACAGCTGATTCATCAAATATTATTACCGAATTTCCTATGGAAGAGTGAGCTAATACCATGACTCGCACAGTAAAACTTAAGCTCGGCACCATCATAGAAGTTCCTAACGTGACCCCCTGAACTTCGTTTTGGGGGGTCAATAAAAATTATAAATGGTTGAAACTAATTAGTCTAAATCAAAATGTTTCTAAATGGCATACTTATTCATGTTTTTTTAAATAATATATACAGACATATTTATGTGTTTATTTATACTCTAGCAATCACATTTTTTGTTCGATTTACTTAAAATTTGGTAGGGACGTTTCTTTCTATAATCAGTTGGACAAGTTTATTGGGCAAAACAATCGGAAAACTCTACCCCCCTTTATGAGGATTTTAATTTTTGAAATTTTGAGTTTTCTGGCTCGAAAATGGTCAGAAAAGCCCGAGATTGTAAATTAATACATGTAAAAAGATAGAGATTAGTGAGACTAAAGTTGTAAACCCTCTCTCATCATCCTAGAACAAATATGTACAGAGTATTAAAGAAAATTTATATTGACTAAACACAGTACATTGATATTTGGGGATTTTATGTTGGAAAATGCTGTTATATTCATATGTTAGTGTGGTTTATGTTTATGGAGTTTGGTGTAGTAGGGTATCATCCTCAGTATCCCCACACCTACTTTCAATCCTGTCTGGACCTTCTCCTAATCTTATAGTGTGCAATATTGTTTTCCCAGCATTGCAGGTAATTATAACCAGGAGTATCAGAACAGCCAAGAAATTAAATGTTTTCAGATTTCCATAAAAATTGGGAAAAGCCAACGTTTTAACACTGTTTTTTAAAGTTTTTTTTTTATGTATAAATTCACTTCCCTCACATCAGCGTGCTGCGTGCAAACTCGTTAATTTATGTTTTTTTTTCCTAGAATTTAAGTGAACGAATGTAAAAAACCTACATCTACATTATTAATACTCTACATCCAAACTTTGTAAACAATAAGGCTTTTTTGTTTAAAGAATTACCTTTACATATTGATATTATACATCAAAATGTGCGTCTAGGTGTGCAAACTGTCATTCCATTTTCGATTTAGGCCTCAGGGCTTTACCCCATGGGACTACCAAGTCCCCATGTTATTCATATGGATGGCAGTTTTATTTGGTTTATGTCACATGTGTTTTTTTATTAATTCTATTCATTTAAATACACAGCTGTTATAAGAACTACATCTAACTATAGACTGACATTGTTTTATTTACTATTATTTAACAATTTTCTAGGGGTGTACGAGTATTCGAACTTTAAGCTTTTTCGAGCCAAATATTGCAGTATTTGGCTCAGCTCGAGATTTGCAAAAAGGTTCAAAATTCGAGCCGAATATTTAAAACGCCCAGTGACCAGTGAAACGACCAGTTAAAATAGTCGTCTACAAAAGTCAATTTAAAAACAACTTTCCAGGATCAATGTTGGGGGGGGGGAGAGAGAGAGAGGGGGGAGAGAGAGAGAGAGGAGAGAGAGAGAGAGAGGGGGGGAGAGAGAGAGGAGAGAGAGAGAGAGAGAGAGAGAGAGAGAGAGAGAGAGAGAGAGAGAGGGAGAGGGAGAGGGAGAGGGAGAGGGAGAGGAGAGGAGAGGAGAGGAGAGAGAGAGAGAGAGAGAGAGAGGAGAAAGAGAGAAAGAGGGAGAGGGAGAGGGAGAGGGAGAGAGAGAGAGAGAGAGAGAGGAGAGAGAGAGAGAGAGAGAGAGAGAGAGAGAGAGAGGGAGAGAGAGAGGGAGAGAGAGAGAGAGAGAGAGAGAGAGAGAGAGAGAGAGAGAGAGTTTTCTACAACTTACAACTTCGTACATTACACTGAATTCTGAAATTATGCCTGGCAACACTGTTGGCATACAATAATGATTTAACGTGACCAATAGCTAGGGACAAGGGTGTAGGTGATGAACAAGATGATTAGAGTAAGTGTTCCACCCTTACTCCACTCATCTTGGGTGATGAACGCCTAATAAACATGACGGCGTTATAATGTGCATACGAATTAGTACTCTCCAAAAATTGGATAGTTAAATACCCCCATCGCAGCAAACCTGCATACGAATTTCCAACGAATATATAAAATAACAGATTGAAACACTTAACAGGATTCATACAAAATATATTCACAAACAAGTGATATTTAAAATATTAATTATTTTCCATAAGAATAACATTGGGGATGAGTACGCAGGTTTGCTGCAACAAGGATCACAAAATAATAGGTTTTTATACAAATATCAATATAACTCATCTTACTGAAGTCACACACCAAGTTTCATCTATATACATTCATAAATAAGTGATATATAATATTTTAATTATTTTCCATAAGAATAACATGGGGACCAAGTACTTAGGTTTGCTGCTACAGGAACCATAGGCGAAAAAAATTTGTTTGTGCAAACAACAATAAACCACAACCAGATCAAGCCATATACCAAGTTTCGCCAGTTTATGTTCATAAATAAGCGAGATATACAATTTTTCTTTTTCTCCATAAGAATAACATTTGACAACGTACTGTGTTTAGCACTTTTAATATCTCGGTAACCAATTGACATAGAGCAATGATCAAAATACCAAATTGTTTGTTTTTTTAAGCTGAATTTAACGGTATAAATTGAAATTTGATTTAAATTAAAATTACATGTGAAAACCCCAAAAAATACATTTTTTGGGTACAAAACCCCCCTTCGGATGGTGTGATTCATCTGGTTTTCGAACTCGTTCAAATAAATGGTACTTTACACAATTGTACCAAATTTCATTAAGATCGGACCTTTTTTACGAGATTTATCATGCTTACGGACACATATATATATATATATATATATACATATATAAAAATTTGAACGAATGGTGTTTTTGGCATCTGGGGACCTCAAAATGAAAAGTTATCATGGTCTCGGGCTTAAGTCTTACCATGAGACCTACGGTAATATCTTCTTCCCTATAGGGGAAATTCGCTAAAAAATTGACGAAGCGCCAGGTTCACAAAATCTACGGATTTTATAAAAATTCTGAATAGTTACGTAACCCATGTTTATAATATCGGTGGTCATATTATTTTAAAGATTGGTTATATTCTATGTACGCCGAAGGCCCTAACCAAGAGCAAGACGCGATCAAAATGGCGCAGTGTTTTATTACGCTACGCTACAGCTGTGCGATTAAAATCATATTGTTAGCTCCGCGGGATTGTTTGAATTTGTGAATAAACGTCAGTATAAGTAGAAACCATATAATTTTGTAATTGTATGCTTTGAAATTGTTAAAGTTGTGATGGAAGAAGAATGCATTGACAATCCTCTTCCACCTTCTGCTTCTGAAACCTTCAGTTTCAGATGCAGATATAATAGGTTAAGCCTATTAGGTAATAGGTTAGATATAAAATAAGCCTGGCCTACGATTATTAACTTATTCCTGTGAGTGCAATAAGATATAAAGACTGGTTTAACTATCTTATATTTATAAAAGGATGATAACCTCAAATTTACTGTTTACAAACAGTTGAATGAGAGATAGGCTACTGGGTTTTGGCGATTCCCAAGGCTAGGGCCTAAGTCTTTGGTTACATGGAGTGTACATATTGACATAGTCAATTATTATTATTATGGCTATTAATAAATACGGTAATATCTGCATTAGTTAACCTGTGGGCTCATCAGTCTAGTTAAACATTTTTAGCTCTCTTCCTTTATGTTATTTGTTCTCTATGTAGGCTACCTACTTTATATTGAAAGACAAATTGTTCGTTACTACCAACAAGTGGTCTCAATAAATCTTCCATTTTAGAAGTCTACCGTACTTATTTCGTTATTTTCCAACTGCAGGTCTTTATTTATTTAACGTAGGAATAATGAATCTAGAAGAAGTGAATAAAAGATGACAAATATTGAAAATTATAAGTTATTTTACATTACCATAATGGATGAAATGTTTATTCTTTTAAACATAATATAAATAAAGAATATATATATATAGGCCTAATCAAACATGCTCAAAGCTCGAGAACTTTGAACAAATTCTGCCCGGCGTGGCTCGACTCAGAAAATCACTACCGGTATATTGCACACCCTAGAGAAAATTCCCATAAAAAATCTCGGCCAAAGAAAGCTCAAAGCTCGAGAACTTTGAAAAAAAGCTCGGCTCGGCTCGGCTCGGCTCGAGCCAGAAATCACTATTCGCACACCCCTACTATTTTCGCTCCCCAAAACGGGATGCGCAAGCTGCGCACAGGAAATTCTAGTTCAAATTAAATTGCTTCCTTTGTATAAACTCTGTTAATATCTTGAGATGGTAATGGGGATGGGATTAACATTTGTAATACCTCGAAAAACTATGGCTGCATACATCAAAGCTAATAAACCTCAGCCCCTTGATCCATATTCGGAAACAACTTCAGTGGGACAGCGCTAGACCTACTGGGTAAACACTTTTGAAAGGTTGCATTGCAAGTTAGAAAGAATATCTTAATTTTTAAATATAGCCAGTTACTTTTAAAATCTGAGGATAAAGAGCTAGGTAGCCTTATTTCAATCGTATAGAGGAGATTCAATGACTGAAGATGGTATTCTTTTGAGAGGTAACCGCATCATTATACTTTCTTCTCTATACTTTCTTCTCATCCACAGAGAGTCATTATTTAGCACACAGAGGAGATTCATTTTTGTTCAAACAAAGCAGCTCCTCAGAGAATGGACATGGTTCCCTGAAATTAATACTATGGTGTGACAAAAAGTAAAAGGTTGAAAAGCATGCCAATCAGTGACACTAGTCAACTTTTTTATACAGAACAATGAGCCAAATTTTTACCCTAAAATTCTTCACCTAATTTTGACTAAGTCGTAAAGACTTCACAGTAATTTATAGTTGCAAAATTAGTTTTTAATGTACTAGGGCCATTGTTGGACAAGTTCCTTAACGGAGGGGGAGTGGATTAAATGCATGTTTGACTGACCTGCCACTCCCGATAGCTGGCAGTGCTAGAGACTTGATGTTGCGCTGGTCAGCCGCAGTCAGGCAGTTGCGCACGGCTTTCTCCAGCTTGTCTAGGGAGTCTGCCTCGTTGAACCCAGGCGAGTTTATGTGGATCACCCACCGCGCCGTGAAATTATGGCCTGGGCACACCACCGCTGCCAAACAAGCGAGGAGATATGTTGTAAGTGAATGACCATCGCAACAGTGTAAAATGGTGAAAGGTGTTAAATGGAAACTCTCAGTAATCAATACAAACACCTACTACTCTACTAATACTATTAGTTAAGATTGTGTTTTTGTGGTGGCCAAAAACTCAATCGACTGAGCTGATTTGTTTTATGTATGGATATAGAAGATAATACTTCAAAGACGGCATAGGCATAATCCTGTTTTGAAATATGTTGGGGGTCTGCCCCACTGGCCTTCTATTATTCATTTATTATATTAGATCAAATAATTATTTAAATAGGTGTTCTTTATTCGAGATGGTTCAGCAAACTCAACTGATGGGATCTACGTGGTATTTCCTACACGTATCCGGTTTGAAACAAATCAAAGCCAGCCTACGGATATCAATCAAGAAAAAAACAAATTTATTTACCAAAGACGACATATTTTAAAGATTATTGTGACATTAGAAAGTTTTGAAGTTATTGGTTTGTTCATTGGAGTCCGAGGAACATTATCAAATTTTGTAATTGACTTTTGGACAAGATTTAATTTAAATCAAAAGAAACTTTATTCGATAACTTTGACAAGCGTAAAACATTCAATTTATATTTTAAGAAATCATTTATACGGCCAAAATCAAATACCGGTATGTGAAATTTAGTAGTCTTTGTTTTTAGCAACTTGAATTGATCTAGAAGAAGTACATTTTTAATGAATTTTCTTTATGCATGTGGTAATCGTACAAAGTCCCTGAGATGAAGCTGGGAAAAGCTGTGATAAATGTGTTTCTAGTCAACTCAAATGTGTTTTTAAATGGATCCATTAATTTAACTTAACCCTAGAACCGGCAAGCACCAGATATACGGCGCGAACGGGAGCAGCTGAAATGGCAATGCCGGATATACGGCGCCAATGCAGGAATCTTTATTTACTACCGGTATTTCAACAAAAAAAATATCTTTTTTAACATTTTTTATACGTCATTTTTTTAGTGTGTATTTATATGTGTATAAGAGACTGTTCTGTAAATAAGTTCAGGGATTATGTGATAATAGTTCAGGCGTAATCAACGTTATTTTTTATAAAAGGGCTGTAAAACAATAAAAACAAGCCAAAACTATATTTTTAGAATCAGTATAAAATTTACAACAATCTTCACTTTTACTGTATAATGATAAAACTTACCTGCACTGAGCTACATGACGGAATATATAATGGATTGTGTAAACAAAATAAAATGTCACAATATCTATAAAAGCACAAAAAAAACAGTGACCATAGAAACTATATGTATATGATTCTTTGTCTTATTCTGAATAAAATTATGTACAACAAGCCGTAGTTTGTAATTATTTATAATTTTAATGATGGTTTAAAAATTGTATTGCATAATGAATAAAATCCCTACGCCAGTACAGCGTTACACCACAACCAGTGCTAGGGTTAATTTATAGCAACAAATTCACTACCAGCTGTCCCCCAACCATGATACTGAGAGGACTCAGGTATGGAAGATTTATTAACACGTTGAATGCTACACAT
This sequence comes from Allygus modestus, assembly GCA_963675035.1. Taxonomy (NCBI): domain Eukaryota; kingdom Metazoa; phylum Arthropoda; class Insecta; order Hemiptera; family Cicadellidae; genus Allygus; species Allygus modestus. Next base: position 141,975,999 of record OY776111.1, read on the forward strand.
AGGAATTCCCGTGCGCCTGATCGCCGCGCGGCAGCTGAGCGCGGGTTTTCCCACGCTTTGTCACACACAAAACATATTGTATCAGTCTGCCCGTAGCACTGAGACGGGAACCTCGACTGACATGTAGCACTGTGTATCGAAGTGAGGTTAGTTTTTGTACGGTTTTAGTTTCGATGTGGCGCCCTCTGTGTATGCTAGTGATGTGTCAAAACCAAAACTTGAATGTCAAAACCACCAAAACTTTGGAAAAGTTTCGGTTTCGAGATTCGATCGGTGAGTTTCGAGAATCAAAACTCAAAACTGCTGAGATTTTTTGTGTCTTTATTGTTGTTTTTTAACAGAAATCACGCCCGTGTTTCGATCAATAATGCAAAGGTCAAAAGCCAACTGTCATCGGTCGTATACCTTCACCTTTTTTGGATTATTGATGTTTTATTTCTGAAAGAACAACTCTAACCAAAATATATAATTAGTTTTAATTAATTTTTCTGGATTTATTTTTCATAACCATACCCAGGCAAGTAAATAGGGTTTCGCGATTTGAGTTTCGAGATTCGAGATTCGATTTTGTAAGTTTCGGTTTCGGTTTCGAGATTCAAAATTTCTGGTTTTGACCATCACTAGTGTATGCGTGTGTGTAATGTTATGTAATGTCAGCTTCTGGAAAAATTTTTTATTTTCCTTTAGCAGTCAACGTGTAAACGGTGGCACCAATAAACTTAATTAATTTGTTAAGTTACAATAGTTATACCTTTCTTTATGACAAAAATTGATTGACAGCTAAAAACATTAATTAAATGTAGAAGCCATACAAATTGAACTAAATTAATTTATCTCTTCTGAGGGCTTTTAAACTCAGTAATTATCTAAACTAAAGTAATTTTGTTAGATTATAAAACCATCTTCACTTTACCTTCAGCAGCATCTAGATTCCCATGAGTCTGCTTGAGCAAATGGACTTCCTGCAAATTGAATGCCATACTTAGTTAGCAACAATACATAAATTAAAATGTATGTCTGCTTGATAATTTCAATACTAACATATGCTAGGTATAACTATACTTGTACGACATTGACACCTAAACTCATGCATATTTTAAGCCAATATTACGAGTGAAGAATGAGTGACACCTAATGAAGCCTTGTTATCAACAAGTTAAACTGTAAATATATAGCTATAAAAAACATAGAACACCAGCCAAGCAAATAGGTACATTTTAGCAGAATAAAACATTTTACATTTTAGCAGAATAAAACATTTTAACTTTTATATATGTTGTGAGACATTACAGAATATAAGCAAAAAAAAAACACTTGTAGAAAAGTATATTAGATTTGTATTTAACGATAACACTAGGTGGGCCTTTTAGCTCCACTTGCTCACCTGTTTTAATTTGTTTGATAACATTTTAATATTACGAATAATCAATTTAAGGATACAAATTTATTTAAGTGTTCCCATTTTTATGATTTTTCCCTGATGCAAGGTGGGGGAAAAATTTACCTCAAATTGTATTAAGAGGTAAGACTTTCATTCTCATATGTGGTTAATGGGGATTGAGCTTAAAAATGTTCACTTGAAGTTCCTGACACAGTTTAGGTCTGTATATAGATTTGAGTTTCATTTGAAAACTCTTATGTGTCCTAGATTCACCACAAATTCATACAAAGTCTAAAAAAATCAAAATCGTTTAAGTACTTCTTTTCTAATTACATATAATTGGTTTAATTGGTTGGAAAATCTTATGGCAACTATTTTAGTGTGTTTCATTCTGCAAGAATACGATGGCTAATTAGATATCAAGTGTACGAGTACCGCATATTTGACTATGATATACATCCTATAGCATATCCCAAGTGTTATAAAAATTTATTGTACATGTTATTGGTTTAAAACAATATTTAGTTACCTGTAAAAAGTCTTTGCCCCCTTTTCGCTCCAGAGCTTGACCCACATCTCCCATCATGGCTAGGGTTGCATTTGTTGGGTGGACAAGCGCATCAGCCGTCATGCCCGTGATGTCCCCTTGCACCAATGTCAACTGTAGACAAAGAATAATGTAGCAACAAAAACTACCTAGAAGTAGGGGTGGGAGAGTACTCGAGTATTTGTTCGAGTACTAAAGACTACTCGAAGGCCGAGTCGAGTAGTTAAAATACTCTAAACTATTGAGTCGAGTAGTTGACTACTCCCACCGTTCACCCCAGATAGTTGAAATGAGTGTAGTTACCCCCGCCGTTTACCCATGTTTACGGCGCTAACCAATGTTTAACAAAATAAGTGTCTAAAATAAAGAAAAATGAGCTTAAAATCTATTTTTAGCTCATATGAAAGGAGACATTGACAGGTGGGTTATTTATGGATACCTGTGAGTTAAGATAAGTAAGAGAGAGTAAGACAGGGAGTGTTTGAGCCGGGGTCAAAAAATCACTTTCTTGTTAAAATGTTCTGGTTTTGATAAACCAACCCAAAATCTTTGTATGGATTATATTTGTAATACTTGTCTTTTGTTTGTTATGGTTATTGAAAACAGTATAGCCTAGCCTATATATATACATATATACATATATACATATATATATATATATATATATATATATTTCATTTAAATCGTTATTCATTCATGGTAAAATAAAGGTTAAAGCACCGTAAAACAGGCTAATCCCGGACAGGGGGGGTATTCCCGGACACGGTGTACATGTTTTTAAAACATAAATATTTCTAAACTAACCTGCATAGTTATTAAGTCGATCTTTATCCATTCCTATACAGCAGAAGACGCTCTACACAGCTGTATAGGTTAGAACTGTGTGGGATCATTTTTTTGTTTTATTTTGCAAGTATACCAACTTACGACTTTTTGAAAAAAAAATGTATGTCTAACTAAGACATGTAATTTTCGTCAAGTTTGTCCAATTTTTGTTGCGAAAGCATATTTTTATTCTAAATTTAAGAGCGCATAATGCCATGCTATTTAAAGCTATATACAACATATATTTACAAAAATATATCACTTTTAAGTATTCCAGTACAAACCCGGACACTAATAATACACCGTGGATATGACTGTTGGGCCGGCTGTTGCGACTAGCGTCTGCCGTTACTGACGTAAAAAGCAGATTTCCTGCCGTAACTAATAACAGCATTGTGGTGTTTTGCCCTGATACGGTACCTATCTGTGATTGTTATTAAGATTTGTGCTTTTAATTTATGAAAAATTGTTTGTACAGTCTCCAAGATGAACAACAAAATTCAAGAGCCAAGATATTAGAGCAGGCAATAAAGGAGGAAAGTTAAGGTCATGATCGTGATCAATGATCATGTCTCATGATCAATGATCGTGATCAATCATCATGTCTGTGGAAAATATAATGGGCCCCATGGAAAGCAGACAAGTTTTCAGCCCACAGGAAGAAAATATCATCGCTGATCATGTTGAACAAATATATATATATATATATTATTCTTTGTTTCATTTAAACTCCTTTTCCCCTTATGGTTCTTTGTTTAGTTTCATGTTAATTGTAAAGAATAAACAGCTGAAAACGTGACGTAAGAATATTTTGTATTTACTTACTATTTTTATTTACTGAATTGTTAAGCCTTTGACTGGTACAAAGGCATTTGCAGACCTCAAAACACCGTCCGATACGGACAGGAGAGGTCAGTTTAGACGTTATAATGTTATTTAGGTGGGTGTCAAGTATTCTTTGCCTAAATCTACCATAAGTGATCATGTCTGTGGAAAATATAATGGGCCCCATGGAAAGCAGACAATTTTCAGCCCACAGGAAGAAAATGTCATCACTGGTCATGTTGAACAAATATATATATATATAAGTAGTATTACTCTTTGTTTCAAACTGTATTTTAAACGCCTTTTCCCCTTACGGTTCTTTGTTTGGTTTAATTTTATTTGCAAAGAATAAACAGCTGAAAACGTGATGTAAGGATACTCTTTATTCATCCCCAACCCATTTAAAATTGTTGTTATTTCATTTTTAAGCCTTTGACTGGTACAAAGGCATCTGCAAATCTCAAAATACCATCCTATTATGGACAGCAGAGGTTAGTTTAGGCGTTATAATGATATTTAGGTCAGTGTCCGGGTTTAGACCGTTTGTGGAGGTTAAGCCGGACACTTTTATTTATTTTTTATTTATTTGATAATTACATCTAACACATAGAAAGGTACAGGGATATAGTAAATGATACACACACTTTACAATGGTATGGTTTTTATTGATGACATCATTGTCTGAAAGGCACTTTAACCTAAAAAACGTAAAAAAGTGTCCGGGTTTAGCCTGGTTTACGGTAATATAAATAATGACATTAATAATTCAATAAAATGTTAAGTTTATAATTAATGTTAAATATGTAGTAAAAAACATTGTTTTCAATAAAAAAAATAAAATTACTTTTTTAATTTTTAAAGAACTACTCGACTCGATACTGAGTAGTTTGGTTCAATACTCGACTCGACTCGACTCATTTAAAAAAAAACACTACTCGTCCACCCCTACCTAGAAGGTAACATAATATTCATATTTATATAAACCTGGGCTGGAATGTTTATAAATAATAATCATGCCATTAAAATATTTAAAAATTAGTGAGATGTTAAAATGTTTTGATGAAATAGAGAGACCTCTTTGAAAAACTTATATTTGAATATCTTATAATTAGGGGTGTGCGAGTACTCAAAACTTTTGAGTTTTCGGCCAAGTATTTTAATACTCGAACTCGACTCGAAGTTTTGATAACTACTCGAAAGTTCGAGCGAGTATTTCCCGTCGATCGCTAACGATTGCGACCGGCCAAAACGCGTAGTAACGGTCACAAAAGGAGAACGCATCACGTAAAATCGGCCGAAAATGACGACCGCGAACGATTGCGACCGGCCAAAACGCGTAGTAACGGCCACAAAAGGCAATATTATCACGAACAATCGGCCGAAAATGACGACCACGACCGAATGCGACCGGCCAAAATGCGTAGTAACGGCCGCGAAAGGCGATCGCATCACGTAAAATCGGCCAAAAATTACGACCGCGAACGATTGCGATCGGCCAAAAACGCGTAGTAACGGCCGCGAAAGGCGATCGCATCACGTAAAATCGGCCAAAAATTACGACCGCGAACGATTGCGATCGGCCAAAAACGCGTAGTATCGGCCGCAAAAGGAGAACGCATCACGTAAAATCGCCCGAAAATGACGATCGGACCGCGTAATTTCGGCCGTAACTAACGATTTCGTCATTTAATACTGATTATAAGTGATGTCTGGACCAGGTGAAATTGGTCAAATGACAACCAGGCCCTGTTTCACTGGCCGGAAACGAATGTCAAACCGTGTTTTGTTTGTCAATATGTAATCCAGTTTGATTGTACTGGCGAAAACTTTGTATTGCTACTCATGTATTAGTTAGAAACCATGTTTAAGTTATCAAATCTAGGGTGGTATCCAAATCTAACTATTTTAAACTACCAACTGATGGCAAATACTCGCTCGAAAATACTCGAAACTCGAAAATAATTGGCACTACTCGACTCGATTCAAAAAATCACTACTCGCACACCCCTACTTATAATAAATTTGTACATCATAAATGAGATTAAAACCTTGTATCATAGCCAACTGCCTCTCTTTTAAGCCGTTTTCCTGGCTGATTCAAAATCGAGTTTTCCTCTACAAATTAAGTTGGCCACTAACAAAGCATCAGCAATTACAATTACAGATTTCATCTACAAGGTGTACAAAAACAGAGGTTTCATTGTTAATTTCAATCTAAACGTTTGGACAATGTTACACTGTATGAAATTATCTCTTTACAACTTGGATATAACAGCTGGCTCTATAATCAATTAAGATATTAATTTGTAGAGGCTTTTGATGTAAACATAAATACCCCCGTCACAACCGACCTGCTTACTCAGCAAATTTCAAATGGTATTCACTACCACATACGATAGGTCTAACACCTGCCTTCTTTAATTAAAAGGTATATCATCTTGATATGACAAAATAAAGTGGGGCCATTTTAACTTAAGTCTCCTAATACATAGAATCTTCAGACCATGCCAAAAATGATTAACCAAAGCTGACCCAATCATTAGATCAATGGTTAAATAGAACTAACAAATTATAACCTGATAGTGGATTCTATCTAGGCCACGATGATTGTCCTGGTGTGTTCAATAAACACTGACACAAATAACAGAATATAGCAGCTCACCTCCCATTTTCAAGACTATTTCAGTCAATTTTAGGGTGATTATAACTCGGTTTTTTTTTTATTTAGCATTTCAACAACTACTAAAATATGAGTAGGTCAATCTTCAATAAAGAGCAGTAATATTGGTTTAAAATTATAACACTCACCAATATTTGTTTAAATTTGTATATTTTGTGAGGCTTTTCGCCAGCAACGCATCTTCAGACTAACTCACAAACTACAAATTTAATGTACAAATTTTAAAAAATATTGGTGAGTGTAATAATTTTAAATTAATGAGTAGGATAGTTTCATTTTCAGATGAGAAAAATTGTAAGAATAATAAGTTTACAATAAAATATTAAACATTTACTAACAAGCACACCTAAGAATAATAAGTGGTGATTTTACCTTCTGACCAAGAAATAGTTTCTTTTCTGATAAAACAGTGACAGTTGGAGCTGAAGGCGAGGCTGCTGCTGCTTCCTTGGCTTTCCCAATTTTTCCTCTCACTTTCGCTAAAAAATTAGTGAAATAAAATGTATTTCTTGTATGTGCCAAGTAGAAGAATACAGCTGCAACTTGACAGCTGGAATCTTAGGTTCAATATCTTTGTTTATAAACTAAATCTCACGCGATATCTAATTTGACTTTCCAGAGTAATCAACCAATTATGCTGGCACAGAGGGCTCCACATTTAACCACTTATTACGTTTATTAAAATTTAAGGTTTAAATAAAATTAAATTTATAATATTGAAGGGTTCTGGTTGAGTCTATTATACTTTAATGCAGCCAGTTTGATTTTTTGTACATATTTAAAAAAAATCTTATTTGACACAACTTTTACAACCAAAACACACAATCCTGAAAAGTAACTCACTTTATTTTATATTTTACTTCCCATTTTTCTACAATAATTCCTTGTTTTCTCAAAGATATCCCAGAAAAGTGATTGGGCTAGATCAGTAATAGGCCCAGTTTTGGCTTCAGGGGGGAGGGCCATAAAATAGCTCCCTCTCCCTTCTTTATAACAAGGTGTATTTAGGCCCACACGTTAACTGGAGGGATGTGTTGGTTCCAGTTTCATCGGTCCTGGTTGCATTGCATAGTAAACACAGTAAGTTATGAACAATCATCCACACAGGAGTAATCATCCAGACTTTATATCATCAGAAAACGATATCCGGACCATGTAACATCGGCCGTTAATAATGACTGGACTTTGCAGTATTGGCTGTAATAAAATGCAAATAATTTTAAGGGTAGTTATGTATGTTGGACATCATATTTGGGAACATTAATATGCAAACCTTTTTTCCAGAGCTTCAGGGAAGGGGGTGATCACCTTTTCACCCTCTTCCCCTTCTGGATTCGCCACTGAGCTATATTCACTCACAGTATAAAAACTAAATAAACTCATTAAAATCACTGACAGGCCCCTTACAAAACCTATAAACTATATCACTAAACCATGGCTGACAGAACTAATTGTAATTCTTGCCAGGCTCACTACATTACGAATTAGAAACATCATTAAGTTTAACCATGGCTGACAATCAAGATAATGCCATGCATAAAATTGATGGACAACCACAGCTCAATAATAGCCCCATACAATCCTATATAACCTATACAAATTTATGATAAATTCCTGCTAAATAACTTCAAAATCACAAGCTACAACTTGTCTCTGTGACAGAAGAATTTGATGAGGTCTCAACTATCTTCTAGAACTTGAATTCAAATAATTTGTATTTAATTTAAATACAAATGAATGCAGATTTATATTAACAACACACTTTAGGCCTACTAATATTATCTGCTTCAACCAAACAAGGTAAAATCCAACTACCATGAAACGGCTGTACACAATGCAACCAAATAAGACAAACGAGTAGGTAATCTCAAACGTGATTTGTAGAAACTCGAAATGAGACTAATAGTGATCTCAAAAGGTGACTCTGTTTGTCTCAGAAGGAATCAGGCGCCTCACTAGCCTAACGGTTAGCACCTTGGATTTAGGTGCAAGAGGTTACAGTAACAGGTTCGATCCCTGGGTGTCCATTTGACTTTGAGAGGTTTAACTGTTGTCCTCTAACGCTTGTGATAAAAATACTGGCAGACAAACAAAACAAAAAATAAAAAAGATGCCAATTGCTTTTTATTCACTACACAAAAATGTCTTAAAATTATCGTTCTAGCCAAAAATGAATACATTCTGATAAACCAGTTTCTATAAGTAAGAGCTGATTTCTTATTTAATAATGAATAATACCCTAAACAATTTCCTATTTATTTACTACTTTCATGCCAATACTCACTCGATGAGGGGGAGGCGGGGGCAGGAGACGCAGGGCTCTGGGCAGCTGCTATTTGTTTTTTGTGAACCATAGGTTTTGTGGCAATTGGTTTCTTGTATGGCACTGTCAGAGGAACATTATTACTTAGAACAAACTTCCCTCCTTTTTTCTTGGCTAACAGTTCCGGGTGAATTTTTGGTAACACTCCACCAGAAGCAATTGTTACATTTTTTAACAACTGGAAACAAAACTAACATTTACAAATTTTATAAAACAAAACAAATAAATAAAGTTGATCTTGTATCATTCTTAAGATGCAATCAATAATAAGTTTACTCCAAGATGCCTCCTAGAGATATTTGTCACTCTAAGATACAAGATTGCAAAAATGTTTAAGGATAAAATAAAAAACGATTCTCTAATAATCAAGTTTAACAAACCAAGTTTCACAAAAATATATTAATAAATATGGGAGATATAAAAATGTATTTATTTTCTATAATAATAATAATAACAATTGACAACATACTGTGATTAGTATTTTGAATATCTTTGCGACAGTAATATATTTTTCTTACACCAAGTAAGAAAAATATTGAAATACCAAAATGATTTCTATGGCAAAATGTTTTTGAGAGCTGAATTAATTAGAGTAGTAAAATCAAAAGTGAGAGTTTGAATACAATTATTAACTGGGCAAAGGATAAATATTTATTCCCCATAAGATTAACATGGGACATTTTTTAACACTTTTTTAAATTTAAAAAAAAAACTTAATAAAAGGTTTAAAATACCTTTTTCGTCAAATGATCCAATGATAAATTTTATGTTCTCAATGGTCTTAAAAAGTTTCAATTTGACGTTCTTGTAATTGTAGGCTAATATAACTTGACAAGTTTCCAATTTCATGATAAATAGCCTCTGGATCATTGATTAACATAATAAAAGTTTTAAACTACCTGATCCGTCACATGATCCAATGACTTTTTAAGAAGTTAAAAATCTACTTAACTTAGGCTAATAATCCAACATCCCACACATTCGTTGTACTGTACTAAATTATTTATTTTTAAAAGCTCTATAACATGGTCAAAGTTAAAATTGTGTTTTCTTTTTTTATTTAAGGGTAGATTAATTTTAACATCCTTCCATCTTAAAATTATTTAAGACGATTAATTCATTTCCCCACCTGTTCAAAGGACTTTCTTTTCCCCTAATAATTATGGTGTCCCGTTTTATAACAAAATATTGACTGCCACCCAAATATTCTGCTAGGTCCAGTTTACTGTTCGGTTAACTTGTTTAGAAGGATATAAAGAGGGTACCTTTAAATTCAAAGGAGTCATGAAGTCCTAATAATGATTCTTTAAACAATAGGCTTACAGTAGATACTTAGTAAGCCTAGGCCTGATTAAGAAATATTGTCAATGTCTATGGCCTATGACTTTGTCTACTAGGCCTGGTATGTATATTTGTTATGCTGCTAAGTTGCATTTAATTCCTTATTCATTCACAGTAAAAGCAAGGATCATGACAAAGTTGACAGGCCTGTCAAGTTATTTATTGTTTGTTAATTAGTCGTGTCTGTTCGTTTGTGTCACTGTGTACCAGAAAATATTAGATCGAAGATGAATCATGCACTAAGTTCGAGGCTAATAACCTTCTCAAAGATGTTTAAATATTTAAACACAATCAGCTACTTACCAGAATTTTCCTATACATTTTAGTATTAACAAATAACTTATGTAAAAAACTTTTGTATGTTTAAACAAATAAAAACGGTAGCTTACAGAAAATTATTTGTGTTCACTACAACTTCTTATTTTAACAATATTTCTTGTACCGGGATAAAATGCACATGGAGGCTACCCCCAACTGGGCGGTATGTCACCGGGTGCTCTTGCAGTTTTCCTCCATATTTATTATTGCTTGCAATGGGTTGACAAAGATAACTTATGGAGTGCTGCTATAAGGTAGTAAGTAAAATTATATTACTGTCACTAATAATGTAATAGGCTACCTAATATACTTGTATTAAAAGAAAGAAATGTTACACGGAGGAAATCTCCGCTTAGCGATTTCTGGAGAGCTAAGTAATTGTCACTGTCATTGTCGTAACTGGTCCCAAATATATTGTGCTACTGAACTGTCGAATATTTAACACTCAACACACATCAAGCAACCCAATCCTATAGGCCTGATTTATGTTGACAGTCATCTGTATGAAAAAAGTAGTGCATGTAGAGGAGGGAGAAAGCTTCGCACCATGTCTTCCTTGAGCAACGAGATATGTCTGTCTTTGGCCCGACTATGTCAATATGTGAACCGAGTGACCCAAGTAAAACATAAGTCACTATATGGCCTAATATTTAAGTTTCTACAATTTAGTACCCAACCTTTAAAAACTAGTCTCTTACATATTGGTAATAAGGACGAAAGCACACTATTATTCCGACCTTGACCACAACCCCGACTCCGACAAACCTTGGTCAGGGACCGTACGTTAAGAAGCGTGACCATGACCATGACACCCTGTTCAACTGATCAGATGCTGCTGATTGGGTCAGAGTTGGAGTTAGAGACTGTGTCGCGCCATAACACTCTGTGTAATTTCTGGCTGATCCATGCTCGACTAAAACCTCCTGACTCTAGTTGGACGACAAAGCCTCGACTGACGTGTTGCATTTTGCCTAGTGCGCATCGTTCCATGAAAAACTGGCTGCCTTCAACAAGTCGTGGTCATGGTCAGACTAGTGTGAACTAGCCCTAATACCTAACATACTCAAAAAGACCCAAAATATAGGTTATCCATATAATGGATTTAAGGTTGATTTTTAAAATGATCATAATATTAATTCCAATGGATAGAGCTTCCTTTGGGATTACCTCTATTTGATGCCCCAACAGATTTTGAGTAATGAGAGAAACTGATATGAGTGGCTAGCATGGAAACAAATTAAAATAATTAACACGGATCTGTAAGAGGATTTCGTATTTTGAATATTGATACTAAATCATACACAACAGGAAATTGGTACCAAATGGCCAAGCCAGCAGAATTGTTGTCAACGAAAGGTGTGAGGGTTAGTTATTCCTTCCACTGTGCATACAGTACCGTTGATGTGGAAAACTTAGTGATGGGCTAACATGTTAGTTTTTCAATAACAATAAAACTGTTTTAGAAATTTAAATCATTTCTGCTTTCTCGCACTCATTTTCTTTTAAATGGTTGAGGTATGATAAATTATTTTTCAATAACAGTTACAAAGTGCCAGAAGTGCAGATCATAGAAGTAATGTTATTGCGGCACTATAGAAACAAACATACTGAGCTATTATTAACAGCTTTAAAAAAGATTAAAAAAGATTAAGACTTTGAAAGAATTAATAGAGCATAATAAGCTTTACTTAGTTTCGGCAAAATAGAATTAATATGTTGACGCCACGCCAAGGAAGAGTCAAGCTCTAGGCCAAGAAACTTTGTTGAGGTGACTAGATTTAATGTGGCTGGTAAATAAGAGGAATCACCTTGAGCAGTATTAATATGGTTTAGATGACAATTTATGAAATGGGTCTTATCAGGGTTGAGCTTTAAACCACTCGCATTAAACCATTCGTGCATTACTTGAAAATTATCCATTAAGATTTTAGAAAGATCGTATTTATTGGCTCTAGAGGCAACTACAGAACTGTCATCTGCAAACATTTGAATTCTTACACCTGAAGCAATCTCTGGTAGGTCGTTACAATAAATCAAAAATAATAGTGGGCCCAATATGGAACCTTGGGAACCCCGGAAGTTTACTCTTTTGAAACAACTGCTTCAACTTTATTTGCAGATTTCTCGATATAACGCCCATTATATTTGCAGTTTTAACACACTTCTTGAAAATAAACTTGTATTTTTTAACATAGGCTATATAATGAGGGTTCTTATTACACTTTAACATGTTGTGTGGTTCTCGTTTTTTCTTACTTGAAATTTGAATACCCTTTACTATCCAGTTTTTTGGACCTTTACTTCTATGAGCATTTTTGCTCATTTTAAGTGGACAAGCTGCAAAAAATTTCTAATACTTTCAATAAGGTTAGGTTTGCAAAGGAAAAGCACTTGGCTTGGGAGTTTCATTGAGAAAAGGTGGGATACACAGCTAACTCACCTGAAGAAACTGGTTCAGATGAGCACAGCAACAAAGAAAGTATTTTTTACACACATATTACATAATATTTCGTCTCCATTTCAGACTTCTTCAGATGTAGAGAGAGACTGTCAGTTAAAATACTTAAATACAGTATTTTAACTGACAGTTTCTCTCTACATCTGAAGAAGTCTCAAATGGAGACGAAATATTATGTAATATGTGTGTAAAAAATACTTTCTTTGTTGCTGTGCTCATCTGAACCAGTTTCTTCAGGTGAGTTAGCTGTGTATCCCACCTTTTCTCAATAATACTTTCAATAAAAGATTTATAACTTATATTAATATCAGCACCATTACAAACAACATCACACCACGGTACATTTTGCAACTGAATGAGAAAATCATCAATGTTGTAATCAGTAAAACTACGTATAAGGCTAGAAGGAGATTTCTGGATTAAGACATTACTAGAAAAAGTCAAAATATTAGTTTGATGGTCAGAGAGACCAGTTTCAACTGTATTACATGAATTTAGTACAAAATTAGTGAAGATGTTGTCTAAACAACTTTTACTTGTAGGTGTGTTGCAAGTTGGGGTGTTAAAATTAGCTCTTAAATTAAATGATTTTAAAGTATTGATGAAATCTTTTTTCAGTTTGACTTCCTTTAAGGTAGTCAAATTCAAATTGCCAGATACAAATAATTTTGCATGTTTAAATTAAACAGTTACCTTCGTTAAAATTTCATCCAGGATACAAAAAAATCATTTATAATTGGCTTATTAAATTTAGGTGAATGATAGGATACATACTAAAAATATGGGCTCACAATTTTTTTGGGAAGGATTCACCAGCACAGCACTACAATCAAGAACTCCCTCTTTGGAGAGATCACTTAACTCCTGCACAGGCACAGCAGTGACTCCATCTCTTACCAGAATGCATGTCCCTCCCCTTTTTGCTCTGCTTCTATTAAAAGTTGAAATGAGTATAATAGTATACTATAATAGTATAACAAATCACAGTTCTTAATATCATACATGCTCCCAGGTATATCTGGATTACTCACACAGTGCAATTCCTCGTCATTGGCAACTGCTAATAAAATATGGCGAGGGGTGATTCGGCCCTTCTTGTTATCCCTGGCAGCATTACCAGCCAACTCCAATACTTCAGCTATAAGTCAACAAAGAGGATACATGTTATAAAGCTCTTCAGTAAATAATTGTAATATGAATAATAACTTAGAACAATAGTCAGTAAATGCATTAATGATCTTATTAATAATAAGATAAGTCAGCAAATAACACCCCGTTGTATCATGGTCCAAGGCATGGTGTTTACCATGCCAACTATAGTAAATGACCTTATGGGAAATTCCTATAGAGGTAAAGTTCACTATTACAGCTAAAGGCTGTAGGCTGTTGTACACTTATTTATTGTTTTACCAAAGTTTGCTGATTTTGAGTACCGTAACATGTTTCCTAAGTTGCCCGATTGACCTTAAATATTTTCTAAGCTTATCTTTTGGGGAGTGTTTTAATTGATAAAATGTTTACTTTTTCATTAGGCTATATAAGTTCCATATCTAAGAGCAAAACCAAGTGGTAGAGCGCTGTTAATGTATAAAAACTCACATTTTATGTGGCGAAATCTACATCGTGGGGTTGTGGTATATCTGCTGAAAAGTTTTTACCAACGCTGAATCCTCCGATTACCCCACACCCAATAAAAAATAACGTAGGACCAGATAAGAGCAAACAATGAAGATCATTTCACTGTGTCATCATAAAGAAAACTCAATTTGAAAATTAAATATAAACGCCTTCAAATTTCCGAATATTTAAATATCTTTAAGTGTTTTAGTATCTTGGTGATATAACAAAAATGCGTCCATAGGAAAAACATTTCCTAAATAAAGTTTTTGAATCTTAAATTGGAAGTACTGTAGCATTGGCTTATTCTTGAGCAAACTTCTACAGACCTTGTCTGTTTAAGTGAGCATTGGTTATGTGAGGAAGAAATTAATTTCTATATCCCTGAAAATTTTATTTTGGCAGCTCAATATTGTTGCAAACCTCCTTTGATACATGGAGGTACTGCTATTTATGTTAATAAATGTTTAAGTATGAGATGATTGACTTTTCAAATTTTAGTTTTGACTACTTAGGCCTACTAGAGGTATGTGCTATTAGGCTCATAGATTATGACTTTGTGATTTTGTCAGTATACCGAACTCCAGATTGTTTTTTCAAGGAATTCACAAAGAAATTGGAAACCGTTCTGTTGTACATAACGACTGAACCTAAACTTTTTAAATATGTTGCAATGGCAGGAGACTTCAATGTAGATATTTTAAAAATTCACGATAAAGAAAGAAAATACTTTTTAGATTTGCTTAGATCTTTTGATTTATATTTTACAAATGACAAACCTACCAGAAACCTTGCTTGCCTCGACAACATGTTTACTAATATTCATAAAAATCTGTTTCATTGCTCTTTGATTGGAGAGGATATATTTTCTGATCATGCAGGGGTTGTTGTAAAACTTTTACTAAAGCCAATACACAAATTTAATAGAGGTTCAAGTGAAAATGTTGACCACTTTTATTACAAGCGTTTGATCTCTACAGTAAGGCTTGAAAACTTTGTAAATAGTTTAAGTTTTGTTGACTGGTCTGTCTTATATAATACTTTTGATGTAAATATAGCATTCACACATTTTTTAAACAATATAGTTCATAATTTCAATGTTAATTGTCCTCTTGTAAATATGAAAGCTAACAGTAAGAAGGAGAAACTAGGTTCCAAAAGGTGGTTTTCACCTGAACTAGAAACAATGCGCAAGTACTTATTATTTTTATATGATAAGTGGAAAATCAGTAAAACTATAAATAATAAGATTATTTTTAAGAGGTATAAGAAAATGTATACACATAGTATTAGAGAGGCTAAAATTACATCAAATGACCAACAAATCTCACAATCTAAAAATGCCTGTAAAAAAGCTTGGGAAATAATCAGAAAAGAATCTGGTCACGTTAAAACATTTTCTAATATTCCTCTATCTCCTAATACCCTTAATGAGTTTTTTGTAGGTGTTTCAAATAATAATAATGTGAGAAATCAGTCTAGTATATCATTATATAACATTTCTCACAGTGACATGTTAAAGAATTTTCCCAAGCCAACTGCCAATTGTTTAAAGGTTTTTAAGTGGAATTTAGTAGATAAGGAAACTGTGCATGCTATAGTTTGTAAACTCAGCAACTCTCGTAGTGAATATATATATGGGCTTTCCAATTTTGTTCTTAAACACATAATTAACCTCATTTTAGTTCCTTTACCCACCTTATTAATTTAGTGCTTATTCATGGCACACATAATTAACCTCATTTTAGTTCCTTTACCCACCTTATTAATTTAGTGCTTATTCATGGCAAGTTTCCTGATTGTTTAAAAACTTCAAAAGTCACTCCAATTCATAAAAAAGGCAACAAAAACGAGTCATCTAATTATCGCCCTGTAGCTTTAGTGCCAATTTTAGGCAAAGTAATTAGTCATGTTTATTTTATCAATTGAATACCTATTTCACTCAACATGATTTATTATATACAAGTCAGTATGGTTTTAGAACCAATTTTTCAACTACCATGGCTGTGGAGGAAATAGTAGATTACATTTTAAGTGGTTTTGAAAATAAATTGGTCATTGGCTCTTGCCTGATAGATTTAACAAAAGCTTTTGACACAATTTCTCATTCAATTCTTTGCGACAAACTATTCTATTATGGTGTAAATAACAATGAATTAAGTCTTCTTAAATCCTACCTTGAGAACCGCAAGTAGCTAGTGGTTTTAGGGCAAAAACGTTCAGATATTTTAGATATAAAAGCAGGTATTCCACAGGGATCAGTTTTAGGCCCTTTCCTCTTTCTAGTTTTTATAAATGATTTTAGCTTTAACATTCCTGCTCGCTCGGTACTTTATGCCGACGACACCACTTTGCTCTGTGAAAACTTAAACTATGTAGCTGTTAAATCCCAGCTCAATGATGCTCTTGAATGTGCTAAAACGTGGTACAAAATTAATAATTTGACCATAAATGATGAAAAAACTGAATTAATTTATTTTACGCTTAAAAAAGAGACAATTTTTGACAATGTATCTCAGTTAAACTTCTTGGTATTCACCTTGACAGCAAGTTAAGCTGGGATGATCATTTTACTCACCTTTGTAAAAAATTGGCAAGAATAACATATCTTTTAAGAAAATTTAAATCATGTGTTAGCTTTAATGTATTGTTAACTACTTATTATAGTATTTTTCATTCACAACTTCAGTATGGTTTGCGTCTTTAGGGTAGTTCTCATTTTGCTCAGAAAGCATTTATCTGGCAAAAAAGGCCCTTAGAGCCATGTTGGGCTTGCAGGATCATGAATCGTGTAGAGGAAAATTTTCAAATTTAAAGATTTTGACTTTACCATCCATGTACATTCTTTGCAATTTAATACACAATAAAACAATCCTGTTAATTTTCTCAGCCATTCTCATTCATACAATACTAGACACAAAAGTAACCTTGTCCCTCCTCAAATTAGACTTTCAAAATCACTAAATAGTAACATTTACTTACAATACCTTTTTTCAATAAATTGCCTGCTTCTGTTAGAGAACTGCCCTTAAGACCATTTAAAAGGAAAATTGAACATTTTTTAAATCTGAGAGAGTTTTATTCAGTGGATGAATTTCTTCATAGTAACTTATCTGATCTGGATTTTAGTTAATTGATTCTACGTGATACACTTATACACTTATTTGTTGTGATATCCTATACTCTAATATGAGTAAGGTTTGCTTGCTTGCTTGCTTGCTTGCGTGCTTGCTTGCTTGCGACACGGATCTCAAAAACGGCTCCAACGATTTCCTTCAAATGTTCAAAATAACTAATTTCTGGGATAAAAATAAGTTCTAGACAGGCCTCATCCCTAGGAAAAATCAAATAATGTAAAAAAACTAAAATGAAAAGTTACAAAAAATAACATTGGGCTTATGGAGTTTCAAATCAAAACAAAAGAATTGTAACAGCTGTTTATAATCAACCAGGGAACTGTCAAAGTAATACTCATGGTGTTTATGATTATTAACATGTGGTTTCCTGAGAGCAGAGATTAAAATATTTGAGTTAAGATTACATATATAGAGTAGTAAAATAAATCAAAGGGACATTGAGCTATAAATAACAACTGGAGGGACCTTAAAAATGTAGAAAAGAGGCAAATGAGTTATAGAAATCAGATTATCAGCAGGGGGAAGTGGTGAAATATTACTACAAGTCATCTAAACAAACTGACTGGCCTTCCCCCGAGCAAAGCTCGGCCCCCCAGGTACTACTTGTATAATATGTTTAATGTGCTGATGTACATGACTATGCCTATTGCAACAATTGTACTGCGTAATGGCTACAATAAATCTTATTTAATCTTATTAAACAAGGACGTTTACATTCTGTAAACATCCTGACTACAAAATAATACCATGCGTCTCCTGTATTTTTAAAATGTAATAAACAATTTTGCAGCCAAGATAATGCATAAATATATGTATCGGTAATTGCTGGTTTTTTTTAAAATTAATTTAGTACAGTGATATTAATTTTTGTGGTAAAGCATTTAACTATAGTATTTAATTTATATATTAAATATTTGTTGTTATTTTAAGTAGGCAACACAATTTTTCTGTGTTGCCTATATAAATTATTGAACTATGGGCTATAATATAGAGACTTTTAAAAGTACCGTAACTAAAATTATGGAACCAATTTTGTAAAAGAATAAATCTAAATTTTCTGTTTGTCATTATTTAAAGTAATGTTAAAAATTAAAATTAATTATTTAACTAGTTGCATTTGGTGTATTTATCGGCCCAGTGAATTTAAAAAGTGTCATGTCTTGTGTAATAAAATCACAACACTTTGTATTAAATCATAACACGATGATATAAAATCACAGCCGCATGTGTAACTCACTCACTGATTGTTTCATTCACTGAGGTATACAAATTCTAGGCCAAATATTCTAGATGAGCTAGAAACTTTAAATTTTTCATGTGGGTAGTTTATATAACTTGTAACCCCCAGGAAAATCGCCAAAACTAACAATTTTATATTTTAATAAAAAAATTTAAAATCCCCCCAAAAAGGCTTATTTTAGAATTCTAATTTTTGAGCTCTGGTGAGCGAACGGATGGTGCTATCGAAAAAGGGACACCATCACAACCTGCTGATTTTGCAAGATCTACAACTTTGTTCCTAAGACTTTTTGCCAGATCTCACTCCCTTCACCCCAGCGCTTGATTTTTCAAATTTCTGGCAATATCAACTCTTTTTTCCTGGTTTTAGCGAATTTCTCCTATAGGGCAGAAGCTATTACCGTAAGTCTCATGGTAAGACTTAAGCCCGAGACCATGATAACTTTTTGTTTTGTGGTCCTCAGATGCCAAAAATAACATTCGTTAAAATTTGTATATATGTATATATAGTATATAAAGTCGTTTGGCATCTATACCGCAAGAAATATATATATATATATATGTGTCCCTAAGCACGATAACTCTCGTAAAAAATATCCAATCTTAATGAAACTTGGTACAAATGTGTAAAGTACCATTTATTTGAACGAGTTCGAAAACCAGACGAATCGCACCATCTAAAGGGGGGTTTTGTACCCCAAAAATGGGTTTTTTGGCGTTTTCAGATGTAATTTTTATTGAAATAAAATTTTAATTTATACCATTGAATTCAGCCTAAAAAAACAAACAATTTGATATTTTGATCATTGCTCTACATCAATTGTTTACTGAAATATTGCAAGTGCTAAAACACAGTACATTGCCTAATGCTATTCTTATGGAGAAAAATACAAATTTTATATCTTGCTTATTTATGAATACAAACTGACAAAACTTGGTATGTGGCTTCATCTGGTTGTGGTTTGCTCTTGTTTGCACAAAAAACAAAATTTTCACGTATGGTTCCCGTAGCAGCAAACCTATGTACTCGGTCCCCATGTTATTCTTATGGATAATAATTAAAATGATATATATCGCTTATTTATAAATGTATATGAATTAAACTTGGTATGTGACTTTACTTAAATGAGTTCTATTGATATTTGCATAAAAACCCATTATTTTGTGTTCCTTATTACAGTAAACCTGTCTACTCATTCCCAATGTTGTTCTCATGGAGAATAATTAAAATTGTATTTATTGCTTATTTGTGAATATATTTTTATGAAACTTAGTATGCGGCTTTATGTGGTATTAAGACATTGGAAATTTGCTGAGTACGCAGGTTTGCTGCGACGGGGGTATTTAATTTCCCATCACTTTAATTTAGTATTTACAGTAGAGGCTTGATATTTGGCACACAATATGTTTACACATTTATCTTCATGAAGCGGTGGTAAAACTAACATAGGCCCCTATTTTACTATTTAAAACCCTTAAAAAAAGTAAAACGTGATTGATTTATAATTAACAAACTACTTTGCCATCCTACTCAGGTAATGTATTTTTAAAACAGCTCTAACGGCCAAACGGATGATTCTATCTAAATTCTGAGACAACTACGTGCTACAGGTTTAGACGATCTACAACTTTGGTCCAATGAATTTTGTCGTATCTTGGCTCCTTCACCCCTAGGTAGCGCTAAATTCTTCAAATTTTGGCCTATTTATGAGATTTGGTGGTGGTTTTTAATTTATTACTATTTATCATGTTAACCCTCTAGGTGTCGCATCAAAAAACCTGAAATGTTACGCCATTTTTTTAACTTTAGCAGAATTATATATAAAATGCTATACAAAATAAAATTTTGATATACGGTATTGGTAAACAAGTATACATTTTCTTAGAGAGCAGAAAATGGGCTATCTTTTAATATAAAATTTGTTGGCCTAAATGTATGGTATAATAGTCCGGATTGGGTTCAAATCTAAACAACCCCAAAAAAAAACTTATTTTTTATGTTACGAGACCCGTAGAATATATTTAGACAGCCATAATCAAAAATCCAAGATATACATTTTGTTCAAAATTTAATAAGAAAAAAGAAAATATATATATGTATATATTATATATGTATATATATACATATATATATATATAATACACAACAACGTAACCTCACATTACAGCATTCCTCATATACAGCATCTTCATTACAGCATCTTCATATATGTATATATATACATATATATATATATATACATATATATATATATATATATATATATATAATACACAACAACGTAACCTCACATTACAGCATTCCTATTGAAAACATAACTAAACAGCTGATTAAAAACGGCTGCAAAATTATTAGTTCGCAAAAGGGCGAACATTATTAGTTGCCATGAAGCCCAGATGTTGCCGATTACTTTGGTATAATGGATGGTTCGAAACGACCGATCGTCAACGAGATATACACGCTGAACTGGATGTCTGCAAAGTCGACTGAAATCAGTCGATTAACACTCGAGCGTCAAAAAAAGTCGACTGAAATCAGTCGATTGACACTTAGAGGGTTAATATACTTGACAGAGGCCTAATATTGTTCACACAGTATGTCCACATCACGCTTAGTTAATAGCAGCAGTCATATGACTATTTTTGATTATTTTTCCTTAGTGTTTTTCCTTAGTGGGTAGGTAGGAAATGACGGTTCTGTGCCTATTGTTACTAATTAGAATGAACGTTACACCATTCATACTTGAGCTATGAACGTGAGATTTTGTATGCATGTACCTTGCACCTTTTAACCCCTGGAACAGTTCCCAAATCCTACTACTTTTATTTTTTTTTTATTTGTGTCAAGATTTAATTAATTTTAAATATTGGAAAAGGATAAGATTTGTTAGGAACATAATAATATACAAGTGGTTAACCAATGACAATGGTAATTATTTCTTAACAATTTTACATCACTACTAATAGTTAATACTGCAGTCCCATGGTGCTAGTCGCGTCTAGACGCATGTAGTCACTTGCGAAAAAACAAACTCGATTGTTCCAACAATAGACCGCGCCGCTTCGCCCACTGTCTGTTCACGCCCATAGCACGAATGACTTTGATATTGTTACGCCGCTTTGCACCGCACCGCGTCGCTTGCTGTGAGTTTTTACCCTCAGATTCACCACAGAATGCAGCACATGCAATCTTTATATTCAACTGTGTTTACTTTTATATAGGCTATAGGCAAATTTCTGGCAGCAGAGGGAAAGAAGAAATAGTTTTAAGTAAAAAAGCACTCTTGAATAATAGTAACAACTTCCAGTCCACAATATATACAAATTATTTGTTCAGATCCAGAGCTTCTACCTTTTTTTGAACGTCTATGGCAGATATTGAACAGCTTGAAAAACTGTGAATGCAGCCATGGTCAAATTAAGGACCAGGCACATCAGTATGGTCTATTGCTAATGAAAGAATCAAAGTAATCTGCAAAAAGCTCACATTTATCTCTGGTTTTTGAGGCTTCATTGGAGTCATACGCAGATAATCTTGGGGCCTATTGCTATGACAGAAACAAAGTAATCTGCAAAAATCTCATATTTATCTCTGGTTTCTGAGGCTTTTTTGGAGTCATAGCATTTTTGGTAGATAATCTTGGGGGGTTAAGGAGGAAGATTTATTCAGACTGCTGACATGAGACCAAAAGGATTTTATATCACCTGGGATACCTTCCTCCATTTTATTTGTGTGTGTTGCATGATATTCACGAGCCAGGTTCTTGCAATTTCTTCTTAGATTTTGTAAAGCTATCTTTCACAGATTTTCTTTGTACCATTTAGTTTATATTTTCTTACTATTTGTATATATTTTGCACGACTTGAGAGCTTCTTCAAAATAAAAATAAATTTGTTGTGTTTTTTGCTAATTTTCAGGAAATAGGCTCTTGGGCCCAAACTTATTGGTTCCTGAAAAATCTATAATTTTCAGACTAAGAACATGAGTGGGAAGTAACAACTTATTGGATACTAGATGTTCCCCGCAGCCTTCGTCCCGTAAATGATTTATAAAAACTATGACAATAATTGTCATAGTTTTTATAAATCACATACAATTGCAGCACATACAATTATTGAATGTGCTGCATTCTGTGGTTAGCCTCTGGAACTACTATGAATCAAGATCAGCTATTAGTATTTTCATCAGCTCAAACAAAAATGGATGTCCATTAGGAATAGACTACATGGGAAAAGTGAACCCCCATGGGGCAAATTTCTGTAGGATTTTCACAACTTTAGTATGGCTATAGGCCTATGTTACTCAGGACTATCAAGTAGGACTATCTCTCCGCCAAATTCCAGCTCAATCAGTCTAGTGGTTAGAGCGTGATTGGGCCACAAATATCTAAACAACCTTTCACATTTATAATGTTCATGGGATTGCATATTTGAAGCTGTTATAGCATGTGTAATTTAAAAATTAAAATATGTCTCAAACCTGTCAAATATTCTATCACAGCAGCCATATACACTGGAGAACCGATCCCAATACGAAGCCGGTGTGTGCCCATTTTTAGAAACCTCTTCATTCTGCCAACAGGAAACGTTACATTCGCTCTTTGAGACTTGGACATGGACTTTTGCCGCTTTTTAACGCCCCGAGAAGACATTCTAGGATAGTTTTGACTATGCAGGGACAAATTATAACTAAAAAGCACTAACTACACAAGTTCCACAAACATCAATAAACACTTACACAAAAACAAGTGACAACTAAATCATAAATAGGAACAGGTGTTTTGATTTGTTTGAAATATACAAACAAAAAAACATGGGTGGAGTTGTAGCAAAGAGAATGACTAGGACTAAATATATTGTATTATAACATAGGTTATATGTATATAATAAATGCCCGAGTGAATAAATTAATCTATTTATTTATTTGTTTATTTATTTTAATTTGTCCACTAACTTATAGTTATTCCAATAAATTATGTTAAATACAGTTTCGTACCAGCCATATTTAAAGATATTATTTTACATTTCTATTGCAGAAGAATAATTATTGGAAAGGTATTTTGTCAATGTTTATCTTCATAAAAAAATCTAATAGATTAAAATTCTCATTGAAAAATAAAATTGCTGTCTCAGAACCATTAGAATTCCCATTATTTAGCTTAATTCATACCTCACTCTCACTGTGTAAACATTCTGAAATCATTTTCACCGGCAAATTAAGCTTATTTAAAAAATCCCACACATCCAAAATTAAAAAATATATGTGATGCGGAAAGGAAAAAGGGACCTCTTCGCGGAAAATTTTCGATTTTGAGTTATTCATATTTTTGAATTCCTCATTTAATTTCTAACAATTTAATGCAAGTCCCATGAGTATACGATTTTTTTGTTAAAGTTATAGGACTTTGAAATTACGTGAGAGAAAAGGGCCATTTTTGAGAAAAATCAATTTGAAAATTTCAAATAAGCATAAAACATATATTTTTCATATTTATGCAATGATTTTGAAGAAAGCCCTAAATGTCGTCTGTAATGGAAATACCTATTTATGTCTTAACTCGCAGTAGTTTTCAAGAAAATAATGTTTTTATCAAAGCATGTCGTGAAAAGTGATATTTCAGAAAAGGGACCTCTTCGCGGCCCTATGTTATTTCTCCATAACGAATCGCAAAACGCCCGAAAGGGACCTCTTGGCAGAATGAGTTATGGACAAAACAGTCACAACGATAAGACTGCTTGATATCACATATAAAACGTAAACAACATCAAAATCGTCTGCATCGCCGTGGTTCAACCGAGAGCAGAGCTGCCAACTGTCCTCCCTACTGTGGCGCAAAACTCCCGTAATTTATTGTTTCGACAGTACATAAACTTACCAAAACTAGAATGTATTACTTAATAATTGATGAACGAAGTGAATCATTGTATTGATGAAGAAGTTTCAGTGGCCGTGTGTGGGTGTGTGTGTGGGTGTGTTATCGAAGTACTAACTATAAAACATTTCTTAATGCAATTTTGAAGGAGTCATTTGGGATACGAAAGGGATGTTTTAACACAGCATTTGTATTTTATTTTGGATTATTAATAATTAATAAAACTAATTTTAATGTTTGATATTCAGTAGTTGAATTGGATTTCGTAGTAATCTATTGACTATGGTTGTCTTTAAAATGTCAGCTGGGATTTATCTGTGTTTCACTTGAGGGATTTTTATCCCATATATGGGATATATTGACTGCTTGTGGGATAAGATGGGCTTGTGGGATAAAGTGGGATTTTTGGAAATTGGCATTTCGTCAGCTAGTTTGCTTACAACTTAGAGCAGAGCACCTTAGCAGTAGCACTTCTAGTGGATTTTCTCGCCGTACTGGCAGTTGCGGGGTTTCCCATTTTTTAACCTCGCTGTCCGCACCTTTTATGATTTTATAAACGTCACAGAACGAACGCTGAATCATGTCAATGTCTTAGGCCGAGCCATGTTTGAATTAACAAGCAAACTATTTGCCATTATTTAGTACCTATGTCGTACTCTTTAGTACTACCTTTAAAAATATTAGTACCTCTCACGTAAATAAATTATTTAATTTAGTTAATTCACCGTATCATTTAGCCTATGTCGCATTGCTCAAAATCCTTTGAGGTACTAAAATGTAAAATACCTATAGGTAATTAGTAGATCTAAATAAGCTCTATCTAACGGTATAAATATTTTACTAATACATATAGTTAGTCTATGGTAATATCAAATGCATATAGATGATCAGATATAGATATAGATGCATTTGATATAGATCAGAGAAGATTTAAATACCCCTGTCGCAGAAAACCTGCGTACTCAGCGAATTTCCAATGCATGCATATGTTTCTCACTACCACATAAAGCCACTTACCAAGTTTCATAAAAATACATAAATAAATAAGTAATCTATATAGCATATTATTTATTCTCCACAAGAAAAACATTAGGGCTGAGTACGTAGGCTTGCAGCAACAAGGAACACAAAATATGTGTTTTTAGCGAATTTCCCCTATAGGGAAGAAGCTATTACCGTAGGTCTCATGGTAAGACTTAAGCCCGAGACCATGATAACTTTTTGTTTTGATGTCCCCAGATGTCCAAAACACTATTCGTTCAAATTTATATATATGTATATATATATATATATATATATATATATATATATATATATATATATATATATATATATATATATATATGTGTCCGTGAATGCGATAACTTGAGTAAAAAACGTCCGATTTCGATGAAATTTGGCTCAAATGTGTAAACTGACATTTATGACTTTAAGTTCGAAAACCAGAAAAATCGGACCATGGGAAGGGGGGTTTATGGGGGTTTTAAATTTTCCAAAAATCAGTTTTTTGCATTTTTTACCCTAAAATTTTTAAAACACTTAATTTTGGTTTAGACCATGTTATAGAGCTTAAAAAAAACAAATAATATGGTATTTTGAATTATTAACCTAGGTTAAGTGGTTGCGGAAAAAATCCAAAAAACATGCTCATAAAATCTCCCATGTTAATCTTATGGGAAAAAGGTTTTTGGCTTTTCCTCAGTTAATTTTACTTTAAACTTCACATTTTCTTCTACCAATCACTTCAGCTCCACAAAACAATCATTTTGGTGTTTAAATTGTGATTCTACGTCAAACCGTTGCAGAGATATTCAAAGTGCTAAACACAGTACGTTGTCCAATGTTATCCTTATGGAGAATAAATAAAATTGGATATCTTGATTATTTATTAATGTATATTGATGAAATTTGGTATGTGGCTTCATGTTGTACTGGTATATTGATAATTGCACAAAAAATAAATGTTTTGTTGATTGTCCCCGTAGCAGCTAACCTGCATACTCAGCCCTAATGTTATTCTTATGGAGAATAAGTAAAGTTTTATATCTCCCTTAATTATGAACATAAATTAATAAAACATGGTAAGTAGCTTCACCTGGTTCAGATATATTGATAATTGCATAAAAAATAATTTCTTATCTTCCTCGTTGCAGCAAACCTGCGTACTCAGTCCTAATGTTATTCTTATGGGGAATAAATAAAATGTAATAAATAACTTATTTATGAATGTATTTTTGTCAAAATTGGTGAGTGGCTTTATGTACTAGTGAGAAACATATCAATGCATTGGAAATTCGCTGAGTACGCAGGTTTGCTGCGACGGGGGGTATTATGCAATCCATCTATAATATTATAAAGAAGAGGTGGTTTCTGTCTGTCTGTCTAATGTTCCGGGTGAACGCAAAAAAACTCCTAAACCGACTGGGCTGAAACTTTACACATATGTAGATCTTGAACCCATGCAACACATAGGTCTATTCACTTCCTTAAAATTCCCTCGGGCTACGCCCCGTGAACGTCCTAAGTTTCAATGTTTCCATTTCAGAATAAAGTAAACATTCAGAAACTGTAATGCGAACAGCTGTGGATACTTCCATTTGACAGCTTAAAGAGCAGAAGAAAGAACAGCTGTTTCAAGCTGACTAAAATGCAAATTGCATTGACTAAAGAACGGGTATAGAAAACCCCTGCCTGCGAAGAACGGGTACGTCAGCTAGCTATTAATTAATATTAATGAACAAATATTAATGTGGCTTCATCTGGTTGTGGTCTATTCTTATTTGCACAAAAACCAATTTTTACCGATACTTCCTGTACCCCTCCCCCACGATTTTATATTTTTGCTCCCCCCCCCCGATTTTTATTTTCGCCCCACCACCGGTTTTATATTTTGCTACCCATCTCTTCGATTTTGTATTTTTATTTTATGTCCCCCCCATTTTATATTTTTGCCCCCTCCCAATTTTATATTTTTGCTCCCCCCTGATTTTTATTTTTCCCTATCCTCCGATTTTATATTTTTGCCCCCATGTAACCTTCCAACGGCTCCAGTCTAGCTCAGGGTTTTGGGGTGGTTCTTATTTTATGTTGGAAGGGGTTATACACTATGACACTTGATATGGCAGTTTTGAAATTTAGACATTTTTACTTTTGCCAATTAGATGATGGGATGAGGAATATAATGATTATGATTATGATTATTAACTGGGTGCCTAGCCGGTCATCTTTCTTTACAACAGGTCCCCTGCTGTAAACCTTATATAAAAAATATATATAATTAAAATTGATTTGTTGGACTAATAATTTATAAAGAACCGCACACGTGGCTAAACGCACGTGGGAAACACAAGGGAGCCTGGGAACGGAGCTTGCACTAGCAAAAGTTTCAAATATACAATGGGAAACATTAACACAACGTATCGAATAGAAGGGTAAACACTTCGTGGGAAAGTTGCATGCCTAGAAATCAAAGAACTTACCAACTGGCAGTATCAGCATTCAAAAATGGCGTATTTCCGCTGACAGTTGATCAGCCAATCAAATAGTAGAGGCATGGGCTAATCGTCACCCCGATTGGTTAATAGATTATGGGATGGACATAATTTGGGGGAAAACATGAACAGAGAGAGGGAACTGAAAAGGAGGGAGGAAGGAGGACGATGGAAGTAAGTCATTCTTGGGAGAGTTAGGAAAGGAGCAGGGACATCTGGGGGACGAGTATTAAGCCGCCCTTAGAGTTCCACAACGACTGTCACCGAGATTCACACTTCAGACGAGCCCACAGATTCCTCATCACTAGTCACCATCCCAGCCGAGAGAGTCCAGGACGGGGAAGCTGACGGAAGACCACCGACATAGATCTCCCGAGACGTTCGAGCGGAGCCACCCCTGCGGGACGAGCGACCCCGAACTTCGGTCGAGCGAGGGCCCCGGCACTACCCCGAACCAGGACACCGCGGACCCGTGGGAAGAGGCGAGGGCCACCCCCAACGGCGAGCCCGGCGGACAGCGGTCCCTGGACAACCCCAGAGAGCAACACCGCAGCCAGGGCAGAGAACCTCTTGGGGCAGGACCACTTTGGGACTTTGGGACGGTATGTGGAACATCGCTACACTCTTAGTAAGTAATCATTACAATCTTAGACATACCACTTCCTTGACCATCCCCCAGCATAATACCAATTTTTTTTAAAGCAGGCATATTTCAATATTGTCAAATTATTTAATTCCCTTCCACTCTCATTAAAAACCGAGCTGAATGAGACCAGTTTCAAAAGGAGGTTGAGATCGTTTTTGGTGGCTAAAGAATATTACAGTGTTCAGGATTATTTTGATGATGGCAGAAAGAATTCGTTTAGTAGCCTATGTATGAAAGTTCACTGAAAATGTTATTATTTTTTCTCATGTTTTTTTTCATGTACATTGACTATTGTTTATGCTTGTAAAGGTTTTATGACAATAAATATATTCTATTCTATTCTATTCTATTTGTGCACAGAAAGTTATAGGCTCCATTTCCCGAAAATTTAATCAAAGTTAATAAAAGCTCAAATAACGGTACGAGCTCCTTCTTGAGTAATAAAACATAATCAAATCTATTTGTGGTAATCATATTAGTTAAGGTTTGCCTGAAATGAAGTAAAACGTTAAGTAATGAGTCTTAATAGACAGTAATCGAAAAATAAGCGTTAAAATACTTAAACGTGAAGTAATTCAAGAATAAAAGGTTCAGGGCCCTATGTAAATATAATTAAGGAATTTTCAATAAATAAGTGTTGTATTTAATTTTGATTTGGGGATGTTTAAATAATTAATATTTGTGTAAGAACTCAATTTTGGGAAAGAGTGCGGACCCAAGTCCTTGTCATGGGATATCCCCTAGTAGAAGGGCAACCTCACAGAAGGAAATAAACCGCTAGGCCGCACACACCGAAGGACAAAAGTCCCTAAACCCAAACCGAAACAACAACACCATACTGACCCCCCAGTAAAAAAACACCCTGAACACCCAAAACAAATAAAACAACGGACCACCAGCAAACCGTAAACCCCCCCACCACCACCACAACTGCAACCCATAACCCACACAAACAAATGTGGGCCGCTACATTGAACACAACACACACCAACGTACCACACAGCCTCACCCCACTACTATAAATACCACGAGCCCCGCCGCTAGCGATACGACGATGGTGAGGATTGCGGTCTTGACCAGCGAGCACATAATACAGCTGGTCTTGAATGTTGTCATTTTAGTTTCCAGTTCACTGGTTTATGTAAAGTAGTCTGCACGATGGAGTGGTCTGAGGAAAACACTTTGATGTTTATTTCCGAGTACAACAATGGGCCAGTTTTGTGGGACTTGTCCCATCCTTCACTACCACAAAGTGAAGAGGAATGACGCTTGGAGAGAAGTGGGTGAAATCGTGGGGAGGTGGGTGACATGGGTGAAATCTACAGACAAGTACACTGCCGACTTACACAACGGCAACTAAAAGACGTCCCCACCGTTTTTACCCCGCTCGGTCTTGATCGGGAAGAAGTTCGGAGTGAATTTAGCTACCTTCGTGCCCTGCTCCCTGCTCGATCCGATGTCTTGTTCGAGCAAAGGTCCGGTAGTGTGTGGCCACCTTTAAATTACGGTTCGGGTATAAACTA
This sequence comes from Allygus modestus, assembly GCA_963675035.1. Lineage (NCBI taxonomy): Eukaryota > Metazoa > Arthropoda > Insecta > Hemiptera > Cicadellidae > Allygus > Allygus modestus. Next base: position 142,006,223 of record OY776111.1, read on the forward strand.
TTGTGGTTTTCCTTTTGGCCAATAAACTACGTTTAAGCCTACTTGTCGTTTTCGGTTTAAAAGTTACGGCGACCATGAAATGCGGTCAAATTGCAATTTTTTATAAAAAAAACCGGTCAAATTGCTGATTTTTGTCCATGAATTCAAGACAGTAGTATTTTTAGGCAGATAACACAAATGTTGGTCAATAAAACGCGTTCAGCTATTCTTTACGGCCGATCAAATTACTATTGATATGGAATTTTTATCAAATTTCCGGGGGAGGACTCCCGGACCCCCCACCCCTGAGGGGTATTCTATACACCCCTCCCCCAAAAAAAAACCCGGGAATTTCCCGCCACCCAATGTGACTCCCTGGATCCGCCCCTGATCGTGCCTGAATTTTACTTTGTAACAGTAAGTAACAAATTCTTCTTTAGCTTTAACAACAAACGGATACTAAATTCCAACAATAGCGAAAACTTACATCTAACAAAGGTTAGTATGTTGGTGATTGGAGTAAAATATCCCACAATTGTATATTTATGGAAAAAGTGTTATGGAATAGTTCGGGGACACCCTGCACATTTATTTAATACAGTATTTTAATAAATTAATCAAATCAATGTATTATGATTAAATAAATATATTTGTTAAATTGTAATTCTTAAAATTAAAAACCATTTTATATTTATAATTAATGTTTATATAATAAATAATGTTATTTGTTTTTAATACAGTAAAGCTATCCTAGCTTATTTAGGCCTAGATAATTCGACCCTTTATAATTAAAATTCAATTTTTAAGATAGTTTGAATTTTATTACCGCGGTCCCTTGGGATTCGAACTATCCGAGTTCCACTGTATTTTAATGTGCTCACAACTGTGTCAAACATTTTTAATGATAAAATCTGTATAGGCTACAAGAAATGTACTCATCAAACCTATAAAGTGAACGCTCAAAATGAAAATATATTTAAGATTAGTTGTCGGCGACATTGAAAGGCACATCAGTGGAAAATAGTAAGCAACCCAACCCTACACAACCAGTCGAGCCGCGGGCCGGGGCCGCGCACCCCGGACCGAAGAAGAACGAGTAGACGGAAAGACAGTGCAGTGTGGGGGGAGGGGGAAAATGAGGAGAACGCGCTCCTCTCTCCCCCCAGCCAGATCACACACTCACAGCACTGGCCGAGTTGTCTTCCTAGCGGCGCGCGGTGGCGACTTTTATAACTACTGCTCCTCACCGCCAGACTAGCCTAGCGGCCAAACACCCTTTTAACGTCTTGGACTTCGGTTCAAGGGGTCACGAGTTCAAAACCCGGGATGTCAACAACAGTTTGAGGGGTTTAGACCGCTTTCCCTTAAAAGCGTTTGTAATGTATTTTTAAAAAATGTCACTGGTGTTAAAATACAAAAAATACAACATTTTTCTTTTGTAAGTTTTTAAAGTTTTGATAATAAATTAAAATTTGTTATTTATTTGTATGTTCGGTGTATTTATTAAAGACTAGAATATTAAAAACGGTTATAAACGGGTTATATTACTGAATATACAAAATAACTTTCGTATGTACATATCTATACCTACATAAATACTCGTATTTATGTTAGGGGGGCCCCATCTAATATATATACAGCCGCTTGTGTAACTGACTGACTCACTGAGGTATACGAATTCTAGACCACTTCTAGACGAGCTAGAAACCTGAAATTTGGCACGCAAGTAGCTTACCCTGTAACCCCAGGAAAATTGCCAAATTTGACAATTTTTCAGTTTAACCCCCCTAAACAAAATATTTAAATTCCCCCAAAAAAGGCTTCTTTTAAAATTACAGTTGTTGAGCTCTAGCGGTTAAACGGATTGTCCTATCAAAAAACAGACACCACCATGTGCTACGAATTTTGCAAGATCTACAACTTTGGTCCTGTGACTTTTTGTCGTATCTCGTCTCCTTCACCCTTAGATAGCTCTAGATTTTTTCAAATTTTGAGATTTTGTGGCGGTTTTGTTATTTCCTATCACGTTAACATAATTGATGGAGGCCTAATATTGGGCACGCAGTATGTCTACATCACACTCAGTACATAACAGCAAAAATATGACCAGTTTTTATTACTTAAACCAGTCGGAAAATCAAAAACTCTTAAAATCTATAGATTTGACCGTTTTCTAAGTCTTAAGTAGTAAGGAAAGTTCTGAAACAATTGCTATTAATTAGAATGCACGTATCACCATTTATAGTTTAACTAGGATCGTGAGATATGGCATGCATGTGCGTTGCACCTTTTATTCCCAAATCCTACTATTTTTAGTTTGAACTATCTCAAAAAAATAGATAATTGTGAATAAAAAAATCAAAATGTAGTCTTTTTTTATTTGAGCTCTAGCGGCCGAACGGGTTGTTCTATCGAAAAACGAAGACCAGCACGTGCTACGGATTTTAGACAAACTACAACTTTAGTCCTATGATATTTTGCCGTATCTCACCCCCTTCACCCTTAGATAGCGCTAGATTTTTTAAATTTAAACTTTGTTCTAATTTGTCCGTGGTTGTTAATCGTTTGTTGCTCTAATATGGAACTTAGAGGCCTAATATTTATCACACAGTATTCCTACATTACAATTAGTACTAAACAACACTCACACGCTCAGATTAAATATCTTAAACATCCAAAAAAAATCAAAGTCTTTGGGCGTTTGTAGATTTTATCGTGTTTTTCGGGTATCTTTTTTATGTTGCACTCTATCGAGGGTAAAACCCCTTATAAATTATGTCATATTTGTTGCAGAAGGCTTTTAGTTACCCAAAGTCATAGCATTTCAGGTTGTTAACGGTGGTCATATTCCTTATATGGTTCAAAAGACGCCTTATAAAGGCTACATTATACATCAGTTAAGGGTATTAATTTGTTTCAAGTACTTAGGAAGCACTTAAACCTGTTTTACATGGAGGCTTAACATTTAACATAATACGTCTCCATGCCAAGTAGTATTTAGCAACAGGCACATGACCAGATTTTATAGGTTAATCCCTTAAAAATAATCAAAGCCTAGGAATAGTTGTAGAATTTAGGTCTTAAATAGAATTGGACCAATTTACATTAAACTGTGGCCTGGGGGCGAAGCCCCCCACAGGTGTCTGGGGGCAGAGCCCCCAGCGAGCGAAGTGAGTTTTCCTATACACCCGGGGCCCAAAAGGCCCTAAATACGGCCCTGGGAGCAGGATACACAGTATCTTTCTAGATACCGTACTGTGGCAGGATATGCACTGTCATGTTTGTGCTGAGATACATGTCGCCACTGGTTTGTATACATTTTTACACCTGGTGTGTACTACCATAGACTAACTACAGTACTACTGTAGTTAGTCTATGGTACTACTGTCTCATAGGAATGACACATAAGTTTTTACCAAACTTATATATAGCAATAATCTGTAATAATTATAAGTAGCAGTTGCTCCTTTATATCAGTAATCGTATGTAGTAATATTTCGTTATCTAGAAGTCTCTTATAAATTAAATCTTGAGATAGAAATGGAGTTAGTCTATGATATAACTTCACTGTTATATTTAGAGTAATAAATGTTACTCAACATGATAGCCATTATAAGATCAATGATTCGATAGTGATATAATGGTCATAAGCTTGTTGGTCATATTGCTTGTGATTTTAACAAGTGTGTTTGTAAAGAATGTGTCCAGCTGGAGTTCCAAAGATATTAAACAAGGGCTACAAACAATACAGGAAACAATTAACTCAGCAGTTGAAAAACGAACCAAGGTACAACCATATATACAATATTCTATATCATACTATAAATATATATATTGCATTGAAAATACACACATTTTAAGACATTCATTTTAGCGAATTTCCCCTATAGGGAAGAAGCTATTATTACCGTAGGTCTCATGGTAAGACTTAAGCCCGAGACCATAATAACTTTTCATTTTGAGGTCCCCAGATGCCAAAAACACCATTTGTTCAAATATATATATATATACATATGTGTCCGTGAGCACGATAACTCTCGTAAAATTCATCCGATTTTGACAAAATTTGGTATGAATGTGTAAAGCAGCATTTATGACTTTAAGTTCGAAAACCAGACGGATCGATCAATCAGAAGGGGTATTTTGGGGGGGTTTTGTACCCCAAAAATGGGTTTTTTGAGCTTTTTACATATAATTTTTGAAAAAGTCAACTTTTAGTTTTTTCAATTGGAATCAGCTTAGAAAGACGCACAATTTGGTGTTTTGATCATTGCTCTACGTCAAATGGTTACAGAGATATTGAAAGTGCTAAACACAGTACGTTGTCCAATGTTATTCTTATGGAGAATAAGATAAATTGTATAACTCGCTTATTTATGAACTTTTCCTGATGAAACTTGGTATATTGCTTCATATCGTTGTGGTCTATTGATACTTGTACTAAAAACATTTTTCGGCCGATAGTTCCCATAGCAGCAAACCTGCGTACTCAGCCCCATGTTATTCTTATGGAGAATAAGTAATGTGTTATCTCCCTTAATTATGAACATAAATGAATAAAATTTGGTATGTGACTTTACCTACTTGAGTTATATTGATATTTGTATAAAACCCCATTTTTTGTGTTCCTTGCTTCAGCAAACCTGCATACTCAGCCGCCATGTTATTCTTATGGAGAATAATTAAAATGTCATAAATCATTTATTTATGAATGTATATTGATGAAACTTGGTATGTGGCTTTATGTGGTAATAAAATACATATATATGCATTGGAAATTCGCTGAGTACGCAGGTTTGCTGCTACGGGGGTATCTAAGCATATTATGATAAAATATATCTTATGGTTACCCACAATGTAAAATTACTAAAATTATTATAAAGTCTTATTTTATGACACCATTTTAAGTAATATGATTAATTGTTCAATAGTGAACCAAGTACCAATATATATAATTACATCAGATAAAAAACGGAAATGGAAGCTGTATGTACCTTATGGAGATACTGTTACCCGTCACTGTCTCAACCTACCCTTGATTAGGTCAAGGTATTGGCTAAAGGTATAAATATCAGGTTCTATACGTAGACTGAAAGATAGATAGCGTGTTAGCTGTTTTATAATTGGTTCTTTTCTACCCTGCTAAGCATAGATCCAAACTTGAACAAAATCGCTGTAAAATGTTTACAACTTTACCATGAAGAAGAGAAGAAGTGTTTTAACTCTGTAATAAAATAATAAATACTAAACACTTTTTTGTAATGATCTTTTCCAGTTTATTTTTTGTTTACTGATAGTTTATTAATGTATCAAAGCAGTTAATATGCATAGTGATATTTTTTTGTGGTTTTTGGGGTCCCATTTGACCAAATCCCAGAATGTCTAAAAGTTAAAATCGTCCCATTTTGTCTAAATTAAAATCGATCCATTTTGTCCAATAATTTAGATAATATGGAAAGATCTCGCTTTAAATTAGATCTAGTGGGAATATTTAAAGTTAAGTTATTTTCTTCCCATATTGTCTAAATATTGTACAGTTCAATTTCACCTAAAACCAGTTTGTCTCGCTTTGTTTAAAAATGCAATCAATGTTCCCATTTTGTCTAAATACCACAATATATAATTTGCGCGGGAAACGTGAAATTTAAAACATCCCATTCTGTCTAAATGAGCAGATCATTCTGAACAGTTCTGTAAAAGAGTCGTTCTCTAAGTATTTCCCGTTCCTTCAACTCGATCGTTGCGCCTTACCCTGTGATTTATATTGAAAAGTGAGCTCTTCCTCATATGTCGATGCAATGCATTTTGATATTTATATGGGCTGCTTATTTTTTGTTCTTGAAACACTGCTTGTACACAGGTGGACATATATGTTACCATCCTCTGATAACAAGGCAAAATTTTCTTCACTAATTAATATCTCACTGTAGTAAGGGTGTGTTGTTTTGTTGCAGCCACACAACTGCATCATTAACTTTCTTTGCCCTGACATGAAAATCTACAAATGTCATTGTGCCATCTTTTTTGTTCTTTACACTTATTGCCAGCACTGATGCCAAATCTGCAATCTTGTGAGGGAGGTATGCTGCAAATTCATTGACATCCTGGGGGAAGTTATCGACATTACCACTTTATCCAAGCAGGCGGTGTCCTCTTATTATATAAACACTGACAACAGGATGGATCCTAGCAATAAGTTGGTTGATCTAAATAAGTTAAGCCACTAAATGCTGGAGGTACATTTCCAGGGTTCACATAATTTAACTGCAGTAAAGTTTGAACAATTTAGCTTCCACAACTAGTTATTGTTACTGAAATAAGTACAATTACAAGTATATGACTCATGTTGTTTATGATTATTAACATGTGGTTTCCTGAGAGCAGAGATTTTTTTTTTTTTAGCGAATTTCCCCTATAGGGAATTAGCGAATTTCCCCTATAGGGAAGAAGCTATTACCGTAGGTCTCATGGTAAGACTTAAGCCCGAGACCATGATAACTTTTTGTTTTGATGTCCCCAGATGTCCAAAACACTATTCGTTCAAATTTATATATATGTATATATATATCTATATATATATATATATATATATATATATATATATATATATATATATATATATATATATATATATATATATATATATCTATATATGTGTCCGTGAATGCGATAACTTGAGTAAAAAACGTCCGATTTCGATGAAATTTGGCTCAAATGTGTAAACTGACATTTATGACTTTAAGTTCGAAAACCAGAAAAATCGGACCATGGGAAGGGGGGTTTATGGGGGTTTTAAATTTTCCAAAAATCAGTTTTTTGCATTTTTTACCCTAAAATTTTTAAAACACTTAATTTTGGTTTATACCATGTTATAGAGCTTAAAAAAACAAATAATATGGTATTTTGAATTATTAACCTAGGTTAAGTGGTTGCGGAAAAAATCCAAAAAACATGCTCATAAAATCTCCCATGTTAATCTTATGGGAAAACAGTTTTTGGCTTTTCCTCAGTTAATTTTACTTTAAACTTCACATTTTCTTTTACCAATCACTTCAGCTCCACAAAAAAATCATTTTGGTGTTTAAATTGTGATTCTACGTCAAACCGTTGCAGAGATATTCAAAGTGCTAAACACAGTACGTTGTCCAATGTTATCCTTATGGAGAATAAATAAAATTTGATATCTTGATTATTTATGAATGTATATTGATGAAATTTGGTATGTGGCTTCATGTTGTACTGGTATATTGATAATTGCACAAAAAATAAATGTTTTGTTGATTGTCCCCGTAGCAGCTAACCTGCATACTCAGCCCTAATGTTATTCTTATGGAGAATAAGTAAAGTTTTATATCTCCCTTAATTATGAACATAAATTAATAAAACATGGTAAGTAGCTTCACCTGGTTCAGTTATATTGATAATTGCATAAAAACTCATTTCTTATCTTCCTCGTTGCAGCAAACCTGCGTACTCAGTCCTAATGTTATTCTTATGGGGAATAAATAAAATGTAATAAATCACTAATTTATGAATGTATTTTTGTCAAAATTGGTGAGTGGCTTTATGTACTAGTGAGAAACATATCAATGCATTGGAAATTTGCTGAGTACGCAGGTTTGCTGCGACGGGGGGTATTTTAACATACATACTTTATTTACAATCTGTTTAGTTACAAAACAATAAGCAAATGTGATAAATTTACAAAGGCATGAGTTAGTATTTGTCCAGCAACAAATCTAACAAAATAAATATATATTTAAACTATGTCTTGAACCGTAATGTCAAATCCAGGACACTATGGCGTTTTAGTCTGTAGATGTGGTCACTGTTGTCCAGAAGATTCACTGCAAGGTGATTAGGATGACTGTCTAATTTTGAAAGATATTTTACAGTGAAGCGTTCTATTTCTTCCACTACAAAAGGTATACAAGTGTCTTTATGAAGAGTGAGGTTGCTGACGTACCAAGGGGCTTGAAGTACTGCTCGTATCACTTTAGATTGAAATCGCTGAATGATGTTTATGTTAGAGATGCTGGTAGTTCCCCACAGTTGTATACCATAAGTCCAAATTGGTTTTAGAATCACTTTGTAGAGTAAAATTTTGTTTTCATTTGACAGTTTTGAGTTTTTGTGAAGAAGCCAGGATAATTTTCTGTACTGTAAATTTAGATTCAATCACTTATTCCAAATGTGAGATTTCCATGTTAGTCTTCTGTCTAAGTGCATTCCTAGATATTTTACTTCGGTTACTTGAGGTAGAACAACATTGTTTAAATAAACAGGAGGGCAAGTATCGGTTTTCAGGGTAAATGTTATTTGAGCTGATTTACCTTCATTGACAATTATCCGCCATCTCTTCAGCCAGTCTGATATACAGTTTAAGTTTCTTTGAAGGATTGTTGTGGCAGTCCCTGCATTATGATGGGAGACTAGTATGGCTGTATCATCTGCAAAAGTTGCAGTATTTGTTCCATCGCTTATTGGGAGATCTGCAGTGTATAGCACATACAGGACAGGACCTAGCACACTACCTTGAGGTACTCCTGATTCAACTGCGTGGAAACCTGATAGGACGTCTTTAAGTTTTATTTGAAAAAATCTTTTGCTTAAGTACGACCGAAGAATATTGTAAAGTGTATGTGGAAGCATTTTCTTAATTTTATACAATAAGCCTTTGTGCCACACCTTGTCAAATGCTTGACTTACATCCAAGAACGCAGCTGTACAGTATTGCTTCTTCTCCAAGTCTTGTTTAATCAAATTAGCAACTCGGTGGACTTGCTCAACTGTAGAGTGCTGTCTCCGAAACCCAAATTGGTGATTAGGAATTAAGTCTCTTTCGTAAATTATTGGCAGTAATCGTTTTAAGAGAACTTTTTCAAAGACCTTTGATATTACAGGAAGGAGACTTATTGGCCTATAAGACGAGACTTGGTGAGAAGGTTTCCCAGGCTTTTGTATCACAACAATTTGGGAAATTTTCCATTGGGTCGGGAAGTATTCTAATCTTAAAATGGCATTGAAAATAAAAGTTAACAATAAATACGCTTTACCAGGAAGTTCTTTAAGCACCTTACCAGTTATTAAATCGTAGCCGGGAGATTTTCTCGGGTTTAGTTCGTTCTTAATTATAGATTTTATTTCATTTGTGGTAACAGGCTGAATTGGCAGGTCCATTTGAGTTGGGGCTTCAAGTAACTCATCAATTTCGTGACTGATATCAATGCCAGTGTCATTTGGCTGAAAAACTTTTTCAAAATGCCTAGAAAAAACTTCACTTTTTTCTTTTGTACTTTTTGCCCATGAGCCGTCTGTCTTCAAAATAGGAGGGATCGGGGTTTTCGGCTGTTTGAAATGTTTAGTAGCTTTCCACAATGAGTAGTTGGTCGCTTCTGTTGGAGATAGATTTTCTGTAAAATCTCTAAACCAATCATTTTTGAGTTGTTTCAACATAGCGGTGAGTTGCCGTGATGCTCTATTGAGGTTGGTTTTGTCTACTGGATTTCTAGAGTTTTGCCAAATTCTTCTTAAGCGTCTCTTTTCGGCTACTTTTCTTTTGATGAAGAGTGGATAAATTATTCTATGATGTTCACTACAATTTGTGGGTTTTGGTGTCGAAATCCAGGCTGATTGTTGTACTGACTGAGTGAAGGTTTCAACGGAAATATCTATTTCATCTGGAGTTTTTAGAGGAATTTTTAGATTAATTTGTTCTGAAAGAATGTCACAGAAGTAATTCCAATCGGTAAATTTATTACACAAATTAGGAGGGTTATCTGTAATAATTAAGGACGTTCCTACACTTAGAATTACTGGTGAATGGTCAGATGATAAGTCAAGATTTGATTCAATTTGGAGGTAGTTATTTGAGATTCCTTTTGTTACAAAAAAGTCCAACAGATCCGGAAGTTTATTTGGATCAGTTGGCCAGTATGTAGGCTCACCAGTGGATATGAGACTAAGATTGTTATCGGCAATAGTTCTCCTAAGTTGCATACCACGTGGATTAGTTATTCTTGATCCCCACATTGGATGTTTAGCATTATAGTCCCCACCAGATAAAAATCTCTGTCCAAGAGTGGTGAAAAAATTATGAAATTGGGGATGAGTTATGTTGTGCCTAGGTGGGCAGTAGACTGATGACAATGTCAAAGGACCTTGCCAGTCTTCTATAGTCACACTTGTAGCTTGTAAGTAATCTAATTGGAATTTGGGGTTCTCAAAATGTTTTATACACGTTTTAATCAATACCGCAGTACCACCATGAGCAGTGTTATCAGGATGGTTGGTGAAATATGTCGTAAAATCAGGTAATTTAAAATAACTTAGATTAGTGAAATGGGTTTCTGAAATTAAGACTATGTCCAATCTGTTGTGAAAAATGAATAGCTTTATATCTTGGCAATGTTTGGCCAAGCCGTTGGCGTTCCAGAGTCCTACTCTATAGAAATAGTTCATTTTAGTTTGCTGATAACGGTGGACAATAGGTTCATAAGTGTCCATATCTGTTGTGCCTGTTGTATAATAAGTTTTTCAAATTTGTCAAAAAAGTTATTGATTACCTGAGTGAGGTTGTCATTATCAGCAGGTTTAGGATGTTTGTTTTCCGAGGAGGTGACCTGGGCATAAGTTTGAGTATGTCCAACGCTTGGGCTGTCGAGGTAGGCTGCAGTTGAAGTTGGTCTTGGTTCGTTGGTTTTAGTTGCTTCTTCTGTTTCTTGTACTGTTACGTTGTTCTTTCATCTCAAAGGCGGGAAAGACTTTTGTTTAATTTCTTTGTACGCCGTACAACCTTTGTAGTTTGCAGGGTGATTGCCCCCACATAAAGCGCACTTGGGGGGCTCTTCCTTTGGTTTTTTACAAACGAGTGAGTTGTGGTTATTGCCACATTTGACACATCGGTGTGGGTGCCAGCAGTAGGACTTTGTGTGGCCGTAGCTTTGGCATCGTTTACACTGTACCACTTCATTCCTTTTGTACGGTGGTTCGAACACTATTTTGGCATTCAGGAGGTACTGGACGTTGAAGACCTCCTTATTGTTTGGGCTGGGTTCCAGGTCAATAAAAAACATCGATATAGGGGATTTTGTTTTAAAATTTCTAGCGTTTGTTACGTTCCTTACTTTGAACCCATAACTTTCAATAGCCTCCTTTATTTCACTAATGTCAGATGAATAGTGCATATTTTTTAAAACAACTCTATAGGACTTTTCCTGTTTTATTTGAAATGTGTGGAAGTTTACTTTCAAATCAGTGAGTTGTTTCACAAGCTTCCTATAGGCTTCTATTGTCAGAGGACACAATTTAATACTGTTCTGATTTGAACATTTGTAAGTGTAATCGTTCTTGGCTATAACAGACTCTATTGAGCTGACCATAGTTTTTACATCTGTAATGTTAGGTACAAAGATTGGCGGAGGTTTTGAATCTTTGGCTTGGATGATATGTGGTGCTTGGTTATAATCGTCCATTTTGTCGCAGTTATCTAGTGCTTCAAAGCTGTTGTGAAGCGACACGCTTGTTGGTTTGGCTTTTTTGAGCTGCGGAGCATTTGGCGTACTTGACCCTCGTTTGTTTTGTACTGTTTTCCATGAACCACCTTTGTCTTCAATGGTACATATTTTTTCTTCCTCATTGCTATCACGAGAAGAGTTCATATTAGTAGGTTCACGTGTGGCCGGTATCGTGTAAATGTCATGTGGATTAGCATTTAACGTGATGTTATCTTTAGATACACTCATCCGAGCGTAGTCATGGTCACTGTGTATAAAGGAAGGCTTAAAGTTTGTCGAACTCGATTGAAAAGATGAAGTCATAATGATAACTAGTCGTAAACTTACAAAACAAAACGCAAACAAAAAAAGGTAAACAAAACTGCCTTAAATTGGCTGGGCAGTTATTGTGAAGATAAAAGTTTTTAAAACACAAACTAGTATTTATTGAATCACATATTAAATTTTAGATGTAAACACACTAATTGAAATATTAACCAGTTTAGAAAATTATTTTAAAACGGATTTTAGCACAGAAGATAACTAAGCTAGTTGTTTACACTTACACCACATACCTACAAAGATGCAAGTTAACATGAATATTTATCAAAAACTGAGAGCAGAGATTAAAAGATTTGAGAGAAGATTACATACATGGAGTATTAAAATAAATCAAAGGGATATTGAGCTATAAATAACAACTGGAGTGACCTTAAAAATGTAGAAAAGAGGCAAATGAGTTATACAAATCTGATTATCAGTAGGGGGAAGTGGTGAAATAAGCTCCAAGTCATCTAAACAAACTGACTGGCCTTCCCCCGAGCAAAGTTCGGCCCCCAGGTATCATATACTGTAATATGAGAAAGGTTTGCTTGTATGTTTGCTTGCTTGCGACACTAATCTCAAAAACGGCTCCAACGATTTCCTTCAAATGTTCAAAATAACTAATTTCTGGGATAAAAATAAGTTCTAGACAGGTCTCATCCCCAGGAAAAATCAAATAATGTAAAAAATAAATAAAATGAAAAGTTAAAAAAATTAACATTGGGCTTATGGAGTTTTAAATCAACACAAAAGAATTTTATCAGCTGTTCATAATCAACCAGGGAACTGTCAAAGTAATACTCATGTTTTTTATGATTATTAACATGTGGTTTCCTGAGAACAGAGATTAAAAGATTTTAGTGAAGATTATATATATAGAGTAGTAAAATAAATGAAAAGGACATTGAGCTATAAATAGCAACTGGAGGAACCTAAAAAATGTAGAAAAGAGGCAAATGAGTTACACAAATCTGATTATCAGTAGGGGAAAGTGATGAAATATTACTCCAAGTCATCTAAACTGACTGATTGGCCCTCCCCCGAGCAAAGTTGGGCCCCCAGGCACTGTCGTGTTAAAACGGATATGAGAAGGGTGTTACCATTCCAGTAGTCAGTAGTATTTTTTATTTACATTAGCCCTAAATTATCTGTTCTTGCCGTTGTGGAGTTAAAACGGATATGGGAATGGTGTTACCATTCCATTAGTAAAATGTTTGGTTTATTAATTATCTGTTCTTGCTGTTGTGGAGTTAAAACGGATAACAGAAGAGTGTTACCAATCCAGTACCTGCCTACATATCTTTAAAAATTCAGTCTTCGTTCATCCTCTTACGGGAAGAATGAGCGTACACCTAGTTATTGTTACTGAAATAAGTACAATTACAAGTATATGACACAAGTTTGTCTCTGAATCTGCCTCATGGCGACTTCAAAATCATGGCTTCATGGCTTCTCATTACATCTGTATTTGTTGATTATGTTGTACTACAGATCTCAAAGTTTTCTGTTTCAATGTCTATTATTGAGTGTGACTCTGGAAATTGATCTTCTGGACTCCTGATATATTTATTTGATGAGATTTTTGGACTTTTTTCGTTACAGTTTACTTTTTTGGGGTCTAGTTAAGTATGTAAAAGTTAAAAAGTAAGAGCGTTAAAATAAAACGGAACATGAACAGTGAATTAAATTTAAAAGTTTGTAATGGAAGGCCAATCTTAATTGATGACGTAACGAAGTGAATGAATCTATTTATTAGCAGAGACAATGATTCGTTGTCCGTCAGTGTGTGGGTATGAGGGTATGTGTGTTCGTAATGCAATATCGTGAAAACGGCTGCACGGATCGTTTTCAGATTTTACACAAATTTTTTCCAGTATACATCACGCTTCCAGTTAAAAAATGGAATACATTTGTTTAACTGTTTTTATTAATTAAAATTTAAAAGTTTTACAATTTCCATAAGGTGAGCATTTAGCAAAAATGTCTGTTTGTAAAGTATAAGATACTAATAAAATATTATTTCTTAATTACAAGAAACTACTAACAAATGGTCCTATTTATATGTTTTATGATTAAATAAATAATGTACTCTCCGTTTAACATGAATTAATTCAATTTATCAAAGGGTTTTGACATTTTTAGATTAAAAAAACTAATACCAATTTTTACAAATAAATATAAATTTCACCTACTATTTCTGTGTTTGGTCATACCATTACCCAAATATTTGAGCGTACTCCTAGTAATTGTTAATAACGGAAAAGGCGATATGTTACAAATTATTTATTTCAGAGTGAAAAATAGTTGTTGACCAGATGCATTAATGTTTATTGGAAATACACATAAATTATAATAACTATACATATGGATTTGATATTTTAGGATGAAATTTGATGTTAATGGTAAAATGTGTCAAGTTGGTTCTGTATTCAAAATCAATGATTAGTAGTAATATATAGAAAGAAAGAAAGTATTTATTTCTATTCAAGCATATAACACAACATGGAATTCACTTATTACATAAATAAATTACAAATCAATAAACAACAATGATTCAACATAGAGTCTTAACCTAACAAAACAAAGATAATTAAGTGCAAGTTAAAAAATAAACGAGTTCGCACGCAGCACGCTGACGTGAGGGAAGTGAATTTCCACAAAAAAACTTTTAAAACTCAAAATATGTGTAAAAATAAACATTTGTCCAATTTTTATTGAAATCTGAAAACATTGATTTTTTGGCTGTTCTGATACTCCTGGTTTCATTTACTTGCAAAGCTGGGAATACAATTTTGCGCATTATAAGGTTAGGAGAAAGTCCAGACAGGCTTTAAAGTAGGCGTGAGGTTGCTGGGGATAATAAAAGTACTCTAACAAAGGAATAACAGGCTTTTCTAGTGTAAAACCCCCATAAGACAACGTACTGTGTTTAGTCGATACACATTTTCTTTAATAACTCGGTAAATATTTATGCTAGAATGACGAGAGAGGGCTTAAAACTTTTGCCTCACTAATTCCCATCTTTTTACATGCATTTATTTTGCATCTGGGGCTTTTATGACCCTTTTTGGGCCCAAAAACTCTAAATTTGAAAGATTAATCCCCAAAAAAGGGGTTTAGAGTTTTCCAATTGTTTTGCCCAACGAACTTGTCCAATTGATTACAGAAAGGAACGTCCCTCCCAAATTTGAAGTAAATCGGACAAAAAATGTGACCGCTAGAGTGCAAACATATATATATATATATATATATGTTTATATATATATATATAAAATTTTGAACGACCCCCCAAAACGTGTTCAGGGGGTCACGTTAGGAACTTCTATGGTGGTCCCGGGCTTAAGTTTCACCGTGCAGGTCATGCTAATAGTTCACTTTCCAAAGGAAATTCACTAACAAAGTACCTAAACAGAAATTAGGTCCTCCAAAGGCAATTATGGAACCTGTGTCGGGGTGACCATAATTTTAATAAGAAATCTATGCAGGCCGGTGCATTACAAAAAATAAATTAACATTCGGAGAATATTGTAGAATATGACGGATGCAATTAAGACAACATCAATACACACCCCAATGGTGTGGTAAAGATGGTGAAATGGTGTGTTAAATGCATTGGGGTTTGGCAGGTCTTAATAAAAGACATCTGGCCAAATTGATCACTTTTTCACATAAAATGGCTGTCCCATGTTGACCTAAAAACAGAATAGGAGGTATTGTACAAAACAAATACCCCCTTCACAGCAAACCTGCATACTCAGTGAATTTCCAAAGCATTTATGTGTTTGTCACTACCACATAAAGCCACTTACCAAGTTTAATCCAAATTCATAAATAAATAAATCATATATAGCTTTTTATTTATTCTCCATAAGAATAACATGAGGGCTGAGTACGTAGGTTTTCTGCAACAAGGAAGGTACTAAAAAAGTTTTATGAAATTATAATATAACTAAATCAGATGAAGCTACACTACAAGTTCTATTCATTTAGGTTCATAATTAAGGGAGATGAAAATACTTTATATATTCTCAATAATAATAACATTAGGGCTGAGAATGCAGGTTCGCTGCTATGGGGACAATCAACAAAAATTATTTTGTTGTGCAAATATCAACATAGAAGCTACATACAAAGTTTCATCAATATACATTCATAAATAAACGATTTATCAAATTTTATTTATTCTCCATTGTACAACGTACTATGTTTAGCACTTTGAATATATCTGCAATGGTTGGACGTAGAACCACAATTTACAAACAAATTTAATAGTTTTTTAGAGTTAAAGCTATTGGTAAAAAAATGTGCAGTTTTCAGTAAAATTAACTGAGGAAAAGCCAAAATCATTTTTGCTATAAGATTAACATGGGAAATTGTATGAATCGTTTTCTGGATTTTCTCCGCAACCACTTAACCTAGGTTAATGATTCAAAATACTAAACTATCTTTTTTAAGCTCTATAAAATGGTCTTCACGAACATTGAGTATTGAAATTTCAGGGTAAAAATTGCAAAAAACTGATGTTTGGAAACTTTTAAACACCTATAAAATCCTCTTTCCATGGCCCGATCATTCTGGTTTTCGAACCTAAAGTCATAAATGATACTCTCCACATCAGTGCCAAACTTCATCTAAATCGGGTGTTTCTTTCAAAAGTTATCGAGGTAACGGACACATAAATATACATACAAATTTGAACGAATGGTATTTTGGCCATCTGGGGGCCTCAAAATGAAAAGTTATCTTGGTCCCGGGCTTAAGTCTTACCATACCATCTAAGGTAATAGCTTCTTCCATGTAGGAGATATTCGCTTAAACACGAAAGATAAAATCAAACGATATATATTTCCAAACTTTTTATAGGTATTCAAATGTAATGACTGTTGTTTAACAAACTATACCAAAGTAATATTCCTAAAATAAAGGTAATAATAATAACGAGTTCGCACGCAGCACACTGACATGAGGGAAGTGAATTTCCGCATTAAAACCTTAAGAAAAATCTAATAAAGGGTTTAAAACAACACTGGTAACATGTTTTGAAAAATTGAAAAATGTTATTTTTTGGCTGTTCTGATGCTCCTGGTTATATTTAAATTCACTATTAGGATGGCAATGGTGTACATTATAATGATAGGAGGAGGTATAGTCAGGTTAACAAGTTGGTATAGGAGTATTGGGGGTGATAAAACTACATCAATATATGAAAAACAGCATTTTCCGGTGTAAAATCCCCATAAGACAACGTACTGTCTTAAGAAAATTAACATTTTCTTTATTAACTCGGCAAATACATGTGCTAGAATGATGAGAGATGGCTTAAACGTTTTGCCTCATTAGTCTCCATCTTTTCTCATGCATTAGTTGTACATCCGGGACTTTTCTGACCCTTTTTGGGCCCAAAAACTCAAAATTAGAAAACTTAAAATCCCCAAAAAGGGGGTTAGAGTTTTTCGATTGTTTTGCCCAACAAACTTGTCCAACCGATTATAGAAGGGAATGTCCCTACCAAATTTGAAGTAAATCGGACAAAAATTACGACTGCTAGGGTGGGAACACATACATATAAATATATAAATAAATATATGTATATATATATATATATATATATATTTATTTATATGGAGATTTTAGCGACCCCTCAAAACGTGTTCAGGGGGTTACGTTAGGAACTTCTAGGGTGGTCCCGGGCTTAAGTCTCACCGTGCGGGTCATACTAATAGTTCACTTTTCCAAAGGAAATTCACTAATCTATTTATACTTATTTAATAGGCGAGCAGGTTTTTTGTGACAATCACTCCTTCTAAACTACTTAACCGATTTTCATGTTTTTGGTGTCATTGGAAAGAGCCTAACGTGAAGTTGGGCAGGAAACTTTTTTTATAGCGAAATAATTTGTGAGTGAGGCCCTGGGGCCCCTTAAAGTTGAGTTTTTTTCCATAAGCTTAACATTGGGAAATAACTATAAGTTATAAGCAATCAGCTGGATAGAGTAAACACAGTTAATCAGCAGGCCATGTTGGCTTTGGAAGGGTAACACAATATTTATTCGGGAATGTCAGTATAATATTACGTTGTGATCGCGAGCGAAGCCGCGACAGGCTACTAGTAATATTTATTCCATGACAATAATGGTTAACAAGAATTTACAAACAAATAATTTATTTATGCATGGGAAAATAATCTTTAAATCAGGTAAGGTGAGTCCTGACTTCCTCTTCCTCGTGTGAGGTACGTCTTTTTGGGTTTACCCCATATAAGTTTAACATGCATGGGACATTTAAAAACCGTTTTTGGGTTTTCCCCAAAACCACTTAGCCTTTTTAAGTTAATTACTCAAAAGTACCTACTACATTATTCATGACTTAAACTAAAAAACCTATTAAACCAATTCACAAGAAGAGAAAAGGGAAATTCTTCGCTAAAACTAATTAATTAAGCATACAATTAAAATCTAAACGAGTTTTGACACACAGCTCGCTGACGTGAGGGAAGTGAATTTCCACATAAACAACTTTTAAAACTCAAAATCAGTACGGTATAAAAACTTACATTTATTCCAATTTGATTGAAATTTGAAAACATTAATTTTTGGCTGTTCTGATGCTCCTGGTTTCATTTACCTGCAATGCTGGGAATACAATTTTGCGAATTATAAGGTTAGAAGAAGGTCTAGTCAGAATTGAAAGTAGGCGTGAGGTTGCTGGGGATGATAAAAGACACCAACAAATTCCCTAGTAGCACAAATCGTTGGGCCAACGTCGGGAAATACCAAGTTTTTTAGTATTAAGCAATTTGGATTTAGAGCCGGAATGAATACCGAGAACGCTTTGTTAAATTTTATGACTGATGTATATAAAGATATAAATGAAAATAAAAGTGTAAGTGGGCTTTTCCTTGATATAAAAAAAGCTTTTGACACTGTGGATCATAGTATTTTGTTACAAAAGCTGTACAACAATGGTATTAGGGGAACAGCTTATGAATGGTTCAAGAGCTATCTACTAGATAGAAAACAGTGTGTTAGGATTAATTTAGTGTTAAGTGAAATGGGAGTTATTAAAAATGGGGTTCCCCAAGGATCTGTTTTAGGGGCTATTTTGTTTATAATATACATAAATGATCTTTGTGAAGCCAATTTTCAAGGAAATCTGACCTCATTTGCTGACGACACGGCATTATGCTACTCTGAAAATTATTGGGAAATAGTTCAGCAGGCAATGAACAAAGACCTTGAAGCGCTCCAATGGTGGTTCACTGTGAACCGGCTAATGTTGAGTGCCGAAAAAACAAAATACATTAATTTAAACCTCAAGAAAAATATAAAATTTAGAGACAGCATTATGTATAAGTGTGCTGATTGCTTAAATAAGCACACGATATGTACATTAAAATGTGCTGTTGTAGATCAAATTGGCGATATAAAATACCTAGGACTGCATGTTGACAGTGAGCTAGGATGGAAAATTCACATAACAAAACTCAAGAATAAGATCAACAATGCAATAAGATATTTTTACTTTTTAAAGGATCTCAGTAATAGTAAAGTTCTGCGTATCTTATATTTTGCTTTGGTACAAAGTAGAATCGATTACGGCATAGTCTTTTGGGGTAATACCTATGAGTCATATACTAAACCATTATATTTGCAGCAGAAACATATTTTAAGATTGATTTCATACAAAAACAGATATGAACCATCAAAACCTCTTTTCATAAGTCAGAGAATTCTTCCGTTTAAATATATTTATGTTTATAAAGTTCTGAAACTTTTCTACAATAAAAGTGGAAATATGCCTCAAAATGAGAATGAGTATAGAAAAAAATTAAGAAAAGCTAACCAGTTTTTTATTCCCAAGCCAACCAATACATTTTTTACAAAAACTTTCAATTTTATAGCTCTGAAACTGTTTAACAAACTTCCTGAAAATGTAAAGATTGCATTTAATATTCAAATTTTTTTAAGTAGATTAAGGAAATGGTTATTTCAACTACAGGATATCGATTTTTTATTTCAAATTCAGCAATAGTTTTATTTTTGATATTATAGCTAAGTAAATTTATAAGGGCGCACTTTGGAGGACTATGCCACACAGGGACTATGCATTGCATGCAATGAGCTTTGACGGCACCTGGGGAGTCCCAACTCCGGAGGCAAGCCTCCGGGGAGGGCCATGAGCCGCCTGGTGGCACAAGTGCGGTGCGCGGTTTGAAAGAGTAAACCTTAGAATATTATAATACATGTATAATTTATATGATAGACTATATGAATCTACAAATACAGTTTTATTTATTTTCTGTAATTAGTTTTTATGCATTGAGCCCATGCTTAATTTCAGTGTTTATGTGAGAAAATAAGGCACATAAAATATTTAATTTTGTATTTATTTTTTATTTTTGTATACACATAGGTTGTCTGAGACAATTGTGTTTATTATATTTCAATCATTTCTGTTCGCTTACTTTACTTTATGTTATTTTAATTTAAGTGATGGAACCTCATAACAGGCATTGCCTTAAGAGGCCCTATTGTTTTCTCATTATTTTATTTTTATTTTTATGTCAGCCTGACAAGTAAAATGGACATTATTATTTATTAATTAACGTTGGCCAACGTTGTATCTCCCAACCAAATGCCAACAATGCCAACCAACACCCAACCAAATGCCAACCGTTTATAATTTTGTATATGAATGGTTATTTTGTACTAAAAAACACAATTTCACATTGAATTCGCTTAGTAAACATTGGTAATATAAATTTTATAAACGATTTGAATAGCAAAAATATTGTCTCCTGGTCGAGTCTTGAACCTACGACCTTTGACTTACTGTACACTCGCCTTAACCCTCGCGCCCACTCTGACTCGTGTATGTGAATGGAAGGACTAGGATTTAAAAATTACCAATAGTGTACACCTACACGACTAGGACAATGGACAATAATTCCTTTAATTCTTATATAAATTAATCTACTTGAGAAAATCACTGTAATACGAGAATAAAAGTTGGAACAATATAATTTGGTTCTTTTGATTTATATGTCTTTTTTTGCTACGAAATATGATGAACTAAATTATGAGCAAATTAATATATATTTAATATAATTAGGTATAATAATAAAATATATGATGTTACGGTATACTATTATATATATACATTACTATTAATAATAATAATAATATAGTATGATTTTCCAACCATAGCTTTTGATGGCCCAACGTCTGCTATGGTTGGATTTGCCAACGCGGGTTACCCAACGATTGGTTCGTTGGCCCAACGTCTCCTATGGTTGGATTTGCCAACCGACCATTATCCAACCACTCCTAACCATCCCTACCATTCCCCATCGTTGGGCCAACGATGTGTGCTGCTAGGGTTAATAACAGGTTTTTCTAATGTAAAACCTCCATAAGACAACGTACTGTGTTTTGTAAATATACATTTTCTTTAATAACTTGGTAAATATTTATGCTAGAATGACGATGAGAGAGGGTTTAAAACTTTCGCTTCACTAATAATTCTCATCTTTATACATGCATTAATTTTACATCCGGGGCTTTTCTGATTCCTATTGGGCCCAAAAACTCAAAATTTGAAAGATTGATACCCTAAAAGGGGTTTAGAGTTTTCCGATTGTTTTGACCAACAAACTTGTCCAACTGATTATAGAAAGGAACGTCACTACCAAATTTGAAGTATATCGGACAAAAAATGCGTCCGCGAGTGCAAACACACACACACACACACACACACACATACATATATATATATATATATATATATATATATATATATATCATATTGAACGACCCCCCCCAAAACGTTTTCAGGGGGTCACACGTTAGGAACTTCTATGGTGGTCCCGGGCTTAAGTTTAACCATGCGGATCATGCTAATAGTTCACTTTCCATAGGAAATTCACTTACAATTGTGATTGTCAAGACTGCGGTTAGACACGTCTATAATGATATCAGTAATTTTAATCTAAATTAAATTATATAAAACCTGACATAGCAAAAACACCCCATAAGGGTAAAGTTCAATCCATCAATAAAACTATAAAGTTCAGGATATTTGGGGGCCAGTATAATGAGCACAGACGCGCGAAGGAAAACCCAGTTCCTTTGAAATTACCTACAGGATAATCCCTTTAATTTAACGTTTCAATCGTTAAAATCGGGAGATATAAAAAGTTGTTCCCTGGACAAATTATTAGATAATTCCCGACTCACCAAGTGATATCGCATCGGTGTTCTGCGAATTAAATCATGCAAGAGAGAACGAAAGAGATAAGAAGAAGAAAACATCTCCCCCACTCATTCTCATGGGTTGTCAGAATACATCTGTGACTGTAGGTCCCGCTGTGAAGCGCTTTTTTTAGGAACTAGAATAAAATCTGTGACGAAGGAACAGGTGAAATAAAGAATCTTTTCAAGATCTGTTCAATCTGAACCATTCAATTTTTAGACAAAATGGGACAATTCAAACTTCACATTTCCCGCTTAAATTATACTTTGTGGGATTTAGACTAAATGGGAATAGGCTGTTAACGCTATTTGAGAAAGTCCCATTTGTCCTAAATGAACACGAAACTGACCCACTAAGTCTAAATCAAGATTACTAGTGGCTTGAAGGGGCCATAGCCCCTAACCTTGCTCTAATACTCTGGCTCATCTGATTTTGTTACTATGTACATGCTGAGGAAAATAAATCCATTGACTATAAATTGACATCAGCAAAATCTGTTGGTGACCTATTCAAACTACGTCCACTTCAAATTCTAGCAAAACTAAAAGTGGGGCAGCTCGGTCATATAGATGTGATGTCTCCTTCAGTATGTAATAGTCAATGATAAAACTATATAAACAGGAAGAGGTGTCAAGTTCGTAATCAAAGTAGACATTTAATCACTTGTTTTAATGTAAACAAAGCAGACAGTTTTAAATCCCCATGCTTTTCTTATGGTTGATGTTTCACATTATTTCTCGTTTGCGGTTTTTTTTTAGAAATACTGCTATTTTTCCCAAGTCCCTGGGATCCTTTAATTTAAGTTTTCTCCCATCATCCAGAGATTTTCCAAACACCCACAATTTTTATACTTAAAAATGTTGCTTACAGAATGATATGTTTGGGTAAGTGGATAACCACAGCTGATCATTAATTCATTTTGCTTATTAATACAAACTCTGCAGTGATATTTCCATAATAAAATCATTGGATCTTTGAAGTCCAGTGACGCGTAGCCCACGTAATTTTTGACATTTCTAATATTTTTACCACTGTCCTTGGCCCTCAAGCTTTAAAATAAATCATCACAACCTCTAACTTACTTCTTCCTAGCTCGAGATATTTCATGGGGACCGGTTCCCTTACGGAATTATGTATATAGATAAGTAGGAACTTATGTCACTTGGTAAAGAAAGTAGTTACTTAAAATCACATGTTTAATTTAAACAAAGCAGACGTTTATAAATTCCCATACTTTTCTTATAGGGAATGTTTTAAGTTATTTCTCGTTTGCTGGAAACTTTATACTGCTATTTTTCCCGAGTCTCTGGGATCAAGACGTTTAATTGTGCTGCCTTCCATCATCCTGCAATTTTCCAAACTCCCACAATTTTGACTTAAAAATTTCGCTTACGGAATTATATATAAAGATTATACTAAATAAATCGGTCTGTATAGACATTCTTTAGACCTTTTAGGACGATTCAAACTTCAGATTTTCCCGCCACTTTTGGACTAAATAATAGGGCAACACAGAGTTTAGACTTAGTGAGACGATTTCAGCTATTAGACAAAATGGGATTAGATCAGATTGGACCTCACGATTTTGTTTAGTAAATTGCTAAGCTATTAGTTGTATCATAGACTAACTGTAGTTGGTCTATGGTTGTATCTATGCTTTCCTCTTCGATAATTGTGGTATTACACACTTTTTAACAAAAAAAGCCTAAACTGGGAAAATTGTCTTTTGCTAAGCAGTTTTCTGGTAACATAAAAGGATTTCATGGTCACAATTAGCAGTTGCAGCATTTCAGTAACGGGAAGATAACTGCAGGTAGAATATTTAAAACATGTGATGAATAATCTATATGTAGTCTTTAGTCAATGGAATCAACAGGCAGCTAACGAGCCGACAGCTGATTAACCATTGGGAATTGAATTGAGTTTTTTTAGTTTGTTTTGGTGTCGGTGTCACTGCAGTGTTGCCACTTTTAGGGTAATTACCGTTTTTTAGGGTAATTTTATTGGTCTTAGGGTAATTTTACGGTAAAATCTAGAGCCCTTATAATTTAAATTTAGATGTTTTGGCAATATGTAAACTGGTTTTTCTAGGACTTAAACCTTTACATTAAGTGCTGGGTAAATTAAAAGTACTATATAAGAGATAAAACTAGCATGTACATCGTATATCCTATTGAGTATTAGACTAGAGATGCATGTAATCACAAAGGACCCAAAGTATAATTTTCGAACAGATAAAACTGAGGCACATTATGTTATTTGTCCAAAATTGGACACAACATAATAATATAGAATAACCTAAACAGTAAAAATATAACGGGTTTATTTGGTTAAATATAGGTTGTAGATTTACAGCGCTGTTGTAGAAAATATGTTTACTGAAGATGTCTCCATTTTGATACATATCTGTATGAAGGAGCTAAATTGTATTTTATGCCTGTGAAATCCCCATGGGTGAGCCAGGTGAGGGCACATACAAACATTACAACTAGGCATAACATGTGTAAATTTGTTTGATGTGGTGTATTGCAATGAAACTTATTATTGATCTAATCAAATAGTAATAAGATGACAAACATATTTTCTGGGCATTATTATTTAGAAATAAGAACATTAGCAAATTTGTACAACTGAAATAAGTTTATAAAACAATAAAGTACTAAGTACTCCCAGTCCCAACAACTGTTAATAACATGTATCAGCAAGTTTATATTATCAGCAATACCAGCACATTAAGTATAGCGCTGAATAAAAATATTACAACAGATTATTTATTTTAATTTTTTAATACATATTTAGTTTTTGTGTGATATTAGTACCAAAGACAAGTCATAAATGCTATGTTACCTTACTTTGTATCAGGGCCAGGTAACAAGGGCTATACCATTATTTCTTTGTTCGCGGCGCGTAAGGCGCGTTGCCGCCGTGACACCCTCCCGCCCCGCTCGTGAGGTCACGTGACAGGGGGGGTCCGCTCACAGGCAAAATGTTACGCCCTTGTTACCTGGCCCTGCTTCGTATGCCTTAATCATGTTTTAAAACCTTTCTCGAGTGTATTTTGAGCTTTTATAGAAGAAAATCAACTCTTAGGGTAATTTGCAACAAGTTTAGGGTAATTTAGGGTAATTTTACCACACGTTTAGGGTAAAATTTCATCTACCTGGTGGCAACACTGGGTGTCAGTCAGTCAGTCAGTGGCAGAGTTTATGAGGTTAAGAATTACACGAAGGTGTACTAGGTGTAGGGCATAGTTGTGATTAATTGTTTTTTATTCAATGACACTCTTGAAGATGTGTGACAGTGATGTTCGACAGGCATTAAAATCGATTATCAACAAAGTAGAAGCTGCATCCCAGAGGAGACATGTGGTACTATTAATAGTGACATACTTAATAACCTTTTATATACCTAGTCCTAGCTCTTCAATAATTTCTAATCCTAGTTTGTCATCCATTTTTCTTAATTTGTTACTATATAAATTTTTATAAATTTTCAGTGGAGGAATAGGCTTTTTAGATTTGGTAAATTTCAGAGCAATAAAAGTGCTCAATGATTTGAGTGATCGTTTTGAAACTTAACACGTTGGCTGCGGGCCACCAAAGGCGGGTAATCCCGATGTGCGGCAGCGAACTCGATTGGCACAGATGAATCCAAATATTTTGGTCTGACGTATCAGAAAACACTATGCGGTGCTGTACTGCGTATCACGAGAGTGGACGTAGTTTGCTGAAACACCCACAGATAGCAGCGCTGCCTGGATAGTACCTGGTCCCCTTGAATTACCAATCGGAGGGAGGAAAGCGGGACAAAAAGTAGTTTTCTAAGCATTGCCAGACGGGAATTTTACAGGGAAATTTAGTCCCAACCTAACTACATTGAAGATACAGTAAGCGGGTACCGTCTCTCCCAATGTGCTGGGCCACACTGAACTCATATTGTCTAGGAACGTCGACCACAACTTGAGTTGTAGTGCGCGTGGTGGTGGGAATCGGCACTACAACTCGAGTTGTGGCCCGCAGCGAATGTGTTAACCCTAGAACTGCAGCAAACGTGCATACTCAGCGAATTCCCAATGCATAAATTTTAATTATGCACCTAACCGACACAGAAAGCCACTTACAAACATACGTTATTCATAAAGATAAAGATATAAAATAAGATATAAAATGTCTCTCATTCCCAAGAATAAAATGTTATATTTACTGTCAATAAGTTAGGTAATACTAAAAGATAATTGTGTATAAGTTATCAATTAAGGTTTATTTGCTATTGCTGCTTGAAACTAAAGCTAATAAACCAAGTGTCTAATGTTGATTGTCCTTAATGAATTCTTGCTTTCTATGATTATAGAATTTGCCAGATATCAAACCCAGATTAGTAGCAGTGAGTAAAACAAAACCAAAAGAGCTAATATTCGCTGCTTATGATGTTGGTCAGAGGCATTTTGGTGAAAATTATGTCCAAGAATTGGTTGACAAAAGTCATGATGCTGAGGTAAGTTTCTTTGATTTCTGTGTTAAAATTTGTACTACATTTTCTGAACAGCTTAGCTTGAAACAACAATCTATCTGTAAAGGCAATCATACCAGGGCTGGTCGACTAATTTTAAGCGATTGGAAATTTTAAGTGTTCTAATGTATTTGTATGGCTACCTACTTAACTTAGATTAGGCGCAGATCCACGGGGGGGGGGGGGAAATGGGGGAAATTTCCCCCCCCAAGGCAAAAGGTTGGAGTTGCACGCACACCCCTGCACCAGCGCTACGTTTGCCCAGCAACGTTATCATGACTTGTAGTCTGATTGATGCGTCGTCAGTCAGACTTATATGCCTGTAATACTACTACAGACTGGAAATTCCAGGAAAATCGGATAATTATGCAGGAATTTTTATGCTGGGAAAATGCGGGGAATATACGGGAATTTAGTTTAAAACGCCTTTTTACACCATTCTCGTTCATGCGGCTCGGTTGTCGTTTTCAGCCAATAAAACATGTTTTGGTTGTCATTATCAGCCAATAAGAAATTTTGCAGATCGTCATTTTTGGGCCATTAAGTGCAACTAAATTCTTTATTTTTACCCATCCGACGCGGAAAAATAGGCATTCATTGGTGGTAGACGGGGTCGTATCGCCGATTATATTCGTAAAAATATGTTCCGGTTGTCGTTTGGGCATATAACCTGCGATCCGGCTTTTTGTGTAAATCTACTGCCGTCGCATTTTTTAAAGTTTTAATATGGAAAACCCTATCAAACCCTGTTCTTGATACTACCTAAGGTCGACCTGTTCTTGGAAAGCATTATTAAAAATGGCAGCTAGGTCCAGTTTCGAACCTTCTCAAAATTTTGCGATGCTTTATTAATAGCCCAATGACAAATGGCAGCTGGGTCCAGTTTCGAACCTTCCCTAAATTTCGTGATGCTTTATTTTTCGCTTGGAAAATGTGGTCAGATTGCTAATTTTTTAATGATTAATCACGGTTAGATTGTGATTTTTGGCATATATTGAGGCTCGGTCGTCATTTTCGGTCAATAAAACACGTTGCGGCCGTCAACTTTGGACTTTACATTGCAAAGAACGGTTCTTTTCGGCAAATAGAAACAGTCTTTTTCGGCCGGTAAAATGTGGCCCTTAATTTTATTGTGGTAGATTTTATGAGCGATTGAGTGTTTTTGAGCGATTAAGTATATTTCCAATATAAAATACAGTTTTTACCGTACTCTATTTTCGGCCGGTAAAAAATATTGCGGTTGTAGTTTTTTTTGCTTGTACTATGATGTAAAATTGCCGGCACAATTACCGATTTTGGCTGATAACACACGCCCGTTCGGTAAATTTGTCTAAAAACACAATTTGACCATTTTCAGGCTAAAAATGCGGCCGGCCCGATCGACGTTTTAGACGTCAAAATGAGAATATATTGCTATTTCAGGCCGATATGTATCTCGGGTGTCTTTTAAAATCGCCATATCTCGGCCGATACAATTTTTTTCGATTTTAGTTTCGGTAAAATCTTTGTTTTCGATGATAACATACTTTGATACTTCCGCTGGCATGTTGGCCTTTAATTGCGGTTTGGATATAAACTATTGCATTTTTTTTTGGCCGATAAACTACGTTCACTTGTAGTTTACGGTCTAAAAGTTACGGTAACTATGAAATGCGGTCAAATTGCCATTTTTAATCCGAAAAAAACAGGTAAAATTGCTGATTTTGGTCCAGAGCTCAATACAGTCGTCTTTTTAGGCCGATAGCACACATTTTGTTCAATAAAACACGTTCGGTTATTTTTTACAGCTAATTATTGATATGGAGTTTTTAACAAATTTCCGGGGGAGGATTCCCAGACCCCCAACCCCTGGGGGGATTCCATAACCCCCCCAATCCATGGCATTTCTTCCCCCATCCAGACTCCCTGGATCCGCCCCTGGTCATGGGATGAAATGTTTTGAACAAAACTAATAGATAATATAATTAGCTTTAAAATAATGGGTCTAGTAAAGATATTAGTTAACATGATGGCTTCATAGAGAGTAATGAACAGTAGCGGACACGGCGCTGGGCCTAGCAGCGCCGCATATTGCGTGGTGACTCTGGCGCTTGGCTGTCTGCATGAGTCAGACTGCTCATTGCTACTTGTTTGTTTAATGCCCTCGCTACGTTGCTTGTTGAATACTGTCTATGTTCATTAATAATGTCATCTTACTGTATAAGGTTTGTATTCATTGTTAATAGTGGGCCTTGTCAATTTAATGTTCAGTTAACCATTGCATTGTGTTGGTATTTTGTGTTTCGTTCAAATGTTTTATTTTTTGTACAGAAATTTGGTTGTGTTGTGCCAAGTTCAGTGAAGTACCAAATACAGTGAAATGCCACACTGACATCACAACCTGCACCTGCTGTTGTGCTGTGTTCGGATTGTTGAATGAGGGAAGTAAGATGGAAGGAAACCCTTAAAAATGTTAAAAACTTTTTAAATCTGAACTGTTATCTACAAACTTTACAGTTAGGCACTCTTTATTATCAAAAGCTATTAATAATGACTGAATTGATCAGTATCATGCGTAATATGTAATAAGGAAGTCAAAGATGCTGGGGTAATTGTCACTAAAGGTATAAACACTTGATAAAATCCAGTATTGATAGAAAAGACGACATCCATAAGTTACTTGCTAACGTCAGTGTAATAAAAGTACATTTTGTTTGCAGGCAAAATTATACCAGACCTAGCAATATTAAAGCAGCATTAAAAGCGGAAAATTAAGAATCTTCTATATCGCAGCACTTTCTCAGAGAATTAGAAACCACATTTGATTTCAAGCATGACTCTTTGTTATGTGGATAAAAAACGGTGTTTTCCCCAAAACATCCTTCTAAATACCGAACCCAAGTTCATGAGGTTTCAACAGTCTAAATAAAGCAAACGCACCTTAATGCTTGTGATGATATGAATGACGATTGGGCCTGTAGGTTAAGTCTAGGTTTTAATGTCCTGGACAGGTTTACTGGCAGGTGGCATAAAATGTAACGTTGCCAAACCGTGTATTTATTATCTTGGGACTGACCACCTGACGGCTAGCAGAACAACATGTCACTGTAAAACTCTACTAACCTTGACTGTACAAGGTGTCTCCTTAGTCTAAATATAATCAATCGACTTCTGCTATGTTTACTTACCGTCTGCTTTATTTATTAGTGAATTTCCTTTGGAAAGTGAACTATTAGCATGACCCGCACGGTGAAACTTAAGCCCGGGACCACCATAGAAGTTCCTAACGTGACTCCCTGAACACGTTATGGGGGGTCGTTCAAAATGTTATATATATATATATATATATATATATGTGTATGCACTCTAGCGGTCACATTTTTTGCCCGATTAACTTCAAATTTGGTAGGGACATTCCTTTCTGTAATCAGTTGGACAAGTTCGTTGGGAAAAACAATCGGAAAACGCTAAACCCCTTTTTGGGGATTAATCTGTCAAATTTCGAGTTTTTGGGCCCAAAAAGGGTCATAAAAGCCCCGGATGTAAAATTAATGCTTGTAAAAACATGGGAATTAATGAGGCAAAAGTTTTAAGCCCTCTCTCGTTATTATAGCATAAATATTTACCGAGTTATTAAAGAAAATGTGTTTTGACTAAACACCGTACGTTGTCATATGGGGGTTTTACACTAGAAAAGCCTGTTATTCCTTTGTTAGAGTACTTTTACCATCCCCAGCAACCTCACGTCTCCTTTCAAGCCTGTCTGGACCTTCTCCTAACCTTATAATGCGCAAAATTGTATTCCTAGCTTTGCAAGTAAATGAAACCAGGAGTATCAGAACAGCCAAAAAATCAGTGTTTTCAGATTTCAATTAAATTGGACAAATGTATGTTTTTACATTTATTTTGAGTTTTAAAAGTTTTTATGTGGAAATTCACTTCCCTCACGTCAGCGTGCTGCGTGCGAACTCGTTTAATGTTTTTAAAGCAACTGCATGAAATAATATGAAGCATAAAATTAAGGTTATTTGTTGACATGAAATGATTTGTATTCAAGTCATTCATCTTTAAAATCAATCTTTCAACAGGGTTAAGAGATTTATTTTAATAAATGTATGTTTTAAAATTATTTTGAAATTACTTTGAAAATTATCGTTTTTATCAACACAGTGGTTTTACATACTGGCAACAAATTTATATATTGAGCTGAACATATTTACAATTAACAAATTTTAAAATAAACAGTATCAGAAAACTGACGCATACTTTCTCCCTTTTAGCCCAACTTTAATGACTAAATTTATTTTTATTTACTAAATATAGAATACAAAACACGGTCCATTGTACAGAAAATCTTGTAAACAAGTTGTTTTAAAAAACAACCACCCAAATCCCTGCTTTGGAGGCACTACAGAATCCATTGCTACACTCGTGGTTTTAAGAGGGGAAATGCCTCCTATTACCCCCCAGGGTTATTAAGGGGCAAAATATTTCGACTTTCCTCTGTTGGTCAATGCTAAATTGACAAGCATATCAAGTTTGAATGAAATTGATCAGTAAATAAGAGAGAAATAGTAATTTTTTGTATTCCCCATAAGAATAACATTGGACAACATACTGTGTTTACCGCTAAATGAAAATTTAAATTTTCTCCGAAACCAGCAATCGTAGAATAGTAATTAAAAATACTACATTATTTAGTTTTTTGAGCTCTTTTTAATGGTGTGTATTAAAATATGTTTATATTTATGTTTTTCAATGAAAAATCAACAAAACTGAATTTTTGATGTTTTAAGTCCTGTAATTTCTGAACCCAAATTTTTACAGGAATGCGGGTGGTGTCATTTTGTTGGAAAACTAAAGTTATACAAACGACTAAAGTTTAATCAAAATCGTTAGAGCCGTTTTTGAGAAATTTGAATTTTTTGTGTTTTTTGGCGGTTTTTGGGGGATAATTACCCTTAAAAATTAAAAATTCAAAAAATGAAAAAACGCCTGGAGATGTGGTGGACCTACATACCAAATTTAATCAAAATCCATTGGTTAGGGCTCTAGCTCTGTACACATCCACACAGACACACACACACACACACACACACACACACACACAGACACACACACAGACACACAGACACACACACACACACAGACACACACACACACAGACACACACACACACACCCACACACACACACCCACCCACCCACCCACCCACCAGTTAAAATTTTACGATTACAAAAAAATTCTTGCAATTTTTTTATTTTACTGGTTTAAGCACGATATGAGTATTGTGAAAATAAATAATGATTAAATGAGTTAGAAACTCAACACTTATAACTTCATTAAATAAACGGTATCAAGAAACAGACACATACTTTCTCCCTTTTAGACCAACTTTAATGAATAAATTACTTTTAGCGAAATTTCCCCTATAGGGAAGAAGCTATTACCTCATGGTAAGACTTAAGCCTGAGACCATGATAACTTTTCATTTTGAGGTCCCCAGATGCCAAAAACACCATTCGTTCAAATTTTTATATATGTATATATATATACAGGGTGTCTCTCTACCAACCTTTTCAGGTATTATTCCTGGACCATAGACAAGCCAAAATATCATATTCAAAATTTTGAAAACTCAAAAGTAACTCGTATAGCCGCCATTTTGTTTTTTTCACATAGGAAATTTTAATTCGAGAACAGCTAGTTATAATTAAATGAAATTTAGTATTTACCTTTATTCCCTAAAGACCTAATTATAGAAAAAAAAAATTTTTTTACAATCATTAATTTCAAAATGGCGGCTGCCTAAACATTTCAAACGTAAATATCTTAAAAACCGCTCATAGTAAAAAAATTACATTTATTACAATTTATTTAGAAAATTTAATTGCAAATCTAATGACACCAAATTTACGGAAATCAGTTCATAAATAACGGAGAAAATCTATTTTTAAGATATTGCATTCTTTGTCAATATCAACTGTTATCATGTGACATCACTGCTAGTGAGCCACGTCGATCAGCTGTTTCAAGCATAATTCCACCAAATAGCTGATTAATACATTAACCAGCTGTTATTATGTTCATTTGCACCAATCACCTGATTGATACCCTTACGATTCCCAGGGTTCACTAATGCTTCAAATAAAACATAAAATATCAAAAATGCGTTAAAATTACAATAAAAAATGGATTTATTTACATGACATATGACTACAATTCTACAGTATTTACAAACGATGTTCAATATGCCCACCGCCAAGTCGATTGCACATCGTGAACCTAGATGTCATGGATTGCCGGAGAGCTTCAAATTCATTTTTCTCTTGGATGACCGCAGCCGCCTCTACAATTCTACCGATCAGGTCCAGTTCATTTTCCACAGGTGTTGAATAAACAAGATCCTTCATCCTCCCCCAAACGTAGAAATCTAGGGGAGTAAGATCAGGTGATCGCGGAGGCCACGACACCGGTCCCCCGTGACCAATCCACTGCTGATTGTAATTTTGGTTGAGGAAATCTCTTACAACTTGCCCAAAGTGTGCAGGAGCACCATCATGTTGCAGCCACATGTTCTGTAAGTCTGCCAAGGGGACGTTCTCCAGAAGTTCTCGGAGTATGTCCCTCAGGAACACAAGATAGGTGGGGGAATTCAACCTATTTGGGAGAATGTAGGGGCCAATTAAATTATCCCCAAAAACTCCAGCCCAAACATTAACTGAGAAACGGTGTTGCTTGCTGGAAAAAAGCAGCGATGTCACATGATAACAGTTGATATTGACAAGAATGCAATATCTTAAAAATGGATTTTCTCCGTTATTTATGAACCGATTTCCGTAAATTTGGCGTCATTAGATTTGCAATTACATTTTCTAAATAAAACAGAATTAATGTAATTTTTTACTATGAGCGGTTTTTAAGATATTTACGTTTGAAATGTTTAGGCAGCCGCCATTTTGAAATTAATGATTGTAAAATTTTTGTTCTTTCTGTAATTAGGTCTTTAGGGAATAAAGCTAAATACTAAATTTCATTTAATTATAACTAGCCGTTCTCGAATTAAAATTTCCTATGTGAAAAAAACAAAATGGCGGCTATACGAGTAACTTTTGAGTTTTTGAAATTTTGAATATGTGATTTTGGCTTGTCTATGGTCCAGGAATAATACCTGAAAAGGTTGGTAGAGAGTTCAGAGACACCTTGTATATATATATATATATATATATATATATATATATATATATATATACATATATATACAAGGTGTCTCTGAACAACCTTGTAGAACCTTGTATATATATATGTGTCCGTAAGCACGATAACTCTCGTAAAAAAGGTCCGATCTTAATGAAATTTGGTACAAACATGTAAAGTACCATTTATTTGAACGAGTTCGAAAGCCAGACGAATCGCACCATCCAAAGGGGGGTTTTGGGGGGGTTTTGTACCCCAAAAATGGGTTTTTTGGGGTTTCCACATGTAACTTTTGTTAAAATCAAATTTTAATTTTCACCATTGAATTCAGCATAAAAAAAAAAACAATTTGGTATCTTAATCATTGCTCTACAACAATTGGTTACTGAGATATTGAAAGTGCTAAACACAGTACGTTGTCTAATGTTATTCTTATGGAGAAAAAGAAAAATTGTATATCTCGCTTGTTTATGAACATAAACTCACAAAATTTGGTATATGGCTTCATCTGGTTGTGGTTTATTGTTGTTTGCACAACAAAATTTTTGCCTATGGTTCCCGTAGCAGCAAACCTAGGTACTCAGTCCCCATGTTATTCTTATGGAAAATAATTAAAATGTTATATATATATATTATATATGTTATATATATATCGCTTATTTATGAATGTATATGGATGAAACTTGGTATGTGACTTCACTTAGCTGAGTTCTATTGATATTTGCATAAAAACCCATTATTTTGTGTTCCTTGTTGCAGCAAACCTGTGTACTCATCCCCAATGTTATTCTTATGGAGAATAATTATTATTTTAAATATCGCTTGTTTGTGAATATATTTCTTATGAATCTTGTTAAGTGGCTTAATGTGTTATGTTATAATTCATTGGAAATTCGCTGAGTATGCAGGTTTGCTGCGACGGGGGTATTTATTTACTAAATATAGAATACAAAGCACGGTCGAATGTACAGAAAATCTTGTAAACAAGTTGTTTTAAAAAACATCTACCCAAATCCCTGCTTTGGAGGCACTACAGAATCCATTGCTACACTCGTGGTTTTAAGAGGGGAAATGCCCCCTATTTCCCCCCAGGGTTATTAAGGGGCAACATATTTCGAATTACCTCTGATGGTCAATGCCAAATTGACAAGCATATCAATTTTTAATGATATTGATCAGTAAATAAGAGAGAAATAGTAATTTTTGTATTTCCCATAAGAATAACATTGGTCAACGTACTGCGTTTACCGCTAAATGAAAATTTCAATTTTCTCCGAAACCAGTAATGGCAGAATAGTAATTCAAAATACTAAATTATTTAGTTTTTTCAGCTCTTTTTAATGGTGAATAGTAATATTTGTTTATATTTATGTCTTCTCATGAAAAATCCAAAAAACTGAATTTTTTATGTTTCCCTGTAAGTCCTGTAATTTCTGAACCCGAATTTTTACAGGATTGCGGGTGGTGTCATTTTGTTGGAAAACTAAAGTTCTACAAACGACTAAAGTTTAAACAAAATCGTTACAGCCGTTTTTGAGAAATTTTGATTTTTCATTTTTTTTGGCGGTTTTTGGGGGATGATTACCCTTAAAAATCAAAAATTCAAAAAAATGAAAAAAACGCCTGGAGATATCGTAGATCAGTACCTACATACCAAATTTCATAAAAATCGGCCCATTGGTTAGGGCTCTAGCTCTGTACACATCCACACAGACACACACACACACACACACACACACACACACACACACACACACACACACACACACACACAGACAGACATCACGTAAAAACCACTTTTTTGGGTTCAGGGAGCACCAAAACAAATATTTCCACTGACAACTCAAATTCGAAAATTTTTACGAAAACAATACTTTCTCCATATAATGTATAGAGGGAGAAAGTAAAAGGCATTAATAAATTTTCTGCATTGGCCTCTCCAGTGACAAGTTGTATAAAGTAAGGTAATGTAATCCTTACTTTACAAAAAGAGTCACCATGGTTAGACTCCCCTCTGAAAATCAAAGCCAAAACAAAAATACAAATATACTTTGTATAAAAATACAAGAAACAGAAATATATAGGTGCAATGTTCTAGGTGTGTAAGTACACCTACTGCTGCACCTGGTGTACTGTAACTGCTGCACAGTTGACAATTTTCCCTCTCGACACACTCGCTGAACTGATAATAAAATCGGGTTCCTTGTCCAAGTCTTTGATGAGTGAAAACAACAAAACCGCACAAATTTGTCTTCTTTAAAACTTATTGGATAATTGAACGAAGTGAAAGTATCCTTATACACAACTTTACTGCTTAGACTGGTAAGAGAATCAACTCAACTGGCGTGTCTGTGACCACAATAACTCGAGAATGCCTCCACAGTTAAACTTTTTCAGAAAAACTTAACAGGTCAAAATCTCGGTCAAGTTCGTTATTCAGATAATTTCGTTCAGGATTAATCAAATTATCTTAAAACCAAATTTATTTTTTTCTCCATAAGAATAACATTGGAAGCCATTTTAGTGGTACTTGAATCGTTAAAATTTAGCCGACGTCTATGTTTCAACAACAGAGTAACAATAGTTAGTTTACTAGAGTATACATTGTTATACTGGATAACAAAAGTTTTTTTTACCAACAAAAGCACACAAGAGAGATAAATCAAAGTATATTTTTAAGTTGTGAGCATATTTATTATTTTATAAATTATTAAGTTTAGGTTTAAAAAAATATATATATTTATACAGTTAATATTCCCTTAGTACGCCTACTCTGTGTAAATATCGTAAGTCGGTCAAAGGCGACGATTGTAACAGTGGCAGACGACAGACGACGCGTGTGGCAGATCGAAAAACTCAAAATAGCTTTTTGATGACTGTAGATACTAAGATATTAACTTATAAAATAGTTTGTTTTATTACATTTTCTTAGACAATTGGTAAAATTGTGATTGTCATGTGTAAAAAGTATACAAGCCTCAATTTGTCTAGAAAGCGTTGATGAAGTTAGTCACAGTAAGCGAACAACCTTAAAATTTATTTTGTAGGACAATTATTTGCTAGGTTATATTTTTCACTAAATTAATAATAAACATTGTCTACATTACCTAACATACATTACCAGTAATGTAGTAGGTAACCACAATAAAAGTTATAGATTATTCTAACCAAACAGTCTTTTTCGGAAGGTTATCTTGAATGATTTGACATAGCCTAGGGTTGGATTACAGTAAGAGTAAGCCGACATTAAACTGCCAATACAATGTTGTAAAATACTTTAAACACATTAACAGGATTGTTGTAGCGAACCAAAATAAAAGCTTTAAACTATTCTAACCAAACTAAGCCTTTTATACAGGTTATCTGAAATGATTTGACAAATCCTAGGTTTTGATTATACTGAGCTGTTTTCATCATAAACTTGGACCTGTGGTTATAAAATGTTGGTCTATACACTTAGGCTACTTGCCATTTTAGAAGTTTCATGTACGGTCTTGGACCAACCCATGTTTATAGAATTTAATTTCATGATAGCCTAGGCTATTGAAACAATATGTTGAAATATCATTTTGTAAAATACAACTGTTGTAAAATACTTTAAACATTACCAGGAATGTTGTAGCAAACCAAAACAAAAGCTTTAAACTATTCTAACCAAACTAAGCCTTTTATACAGGTTATCTGAAATGATTTGACATATCCTAGGTTTGGATTATACTGAGCTGTTTTTATCATAAACTTGGACCTATGGCTACAAAATGTAGGCCTATACACTTAGGCTACTTGTCATTTTAGAAGTTTCATGTACGGTCTTGGACCAACCCATGTTTATAGAATTTAATTTCATGATAGCCTAGGCTATTGAAACAATATGTTGAAATATCATTTTGTAAAATACAACTGTTGTAAAATACTTTAAACATTACCAGGAATGTTGTAGCGAACCAAAACAAAAGCTTTAAACTATTCTAACCAAACTCAGCCTTTTATACAGGTTATCTGAAATGATTTGACATATCCTAGGTTTGGATTATACTGAGCTGTTTTCATCATAAACTTGGACCTATGACTATAAAATGTAGGCATATACACTTAGGCTACTTGTCATTTTAGAAGTTTCATGTACGGACTTGGGCCAACCCATGTTTATAGCATTTAATTTCATGATAGCCTATGCTATTGAAACAATATATTGAAATCTCACTTTTTCATCTAAATAACTGGGCCTGACGATTTACTGTTAATCCTTAAGGATATTTTGAGTTGGTCTATAGAAATTGTTAACATTAGTTCTTATAGGAAACTCGCTGTTCTCTTAAAAGTTAAATTAACCACACTGCTAAAGTCACTGCTTAGCCCAAAATGCTCTGTTTGTTCTAAGATAACGCACCCATGCCAATCCTAACAACAAACCATGCCTGAAATCTTCAATTTATTTTAAAAATAAATAAATTTACGTATTTATACAACATTTACTTTGATAAAAACAAGTGATAAATGTATGTATGTTTTTCTACGGATAAAATGTTAGGTCGGCGGCGGGATCCGAACCTGTGACATTACGCTCCAAGAGCCAGTGCGATACCCCTCAGCTACCGCGACAATTGATTCTTAGAGAAGTGACTAAAACCATAGATTAAGCATACTCCTTAGGAGTATGCTTAATCTATGCTAAAACTATAGCTATACTGTATAGACATAAAATCTGGATTCTGGCGGCAGTTAAATGATAACGGAATGTATTCTGATGATGTTACTCAAATCAGATATTGAATTTTTTATGAGACTCGATTTAAATTTGATCATGTGTTTTAATTATCCTTATGCGCGAGGAATGAGCGTACACCTAGTTTATCATAGTCATGGCGACTATGAATGACCGTCAAAAGTCCCTATGTAGGCTACTGAATCACTGGCGCACTCCACACTTGAATATCGCAGTTTTAAGGAAAACGCTCTTGCTGAAAAGCGCAAGTGCACTGAACATCCTGCGATATTCAAAAGTACGCAACCGAAATCGGCAGCATTATTCAAGTGCCCATTTTTAAATGAATACAGTAAAGTAATTAGAAAATACTTCACTTTATAATCGTTGGTTAAATTATAAAACTCAACATCAATAATTAACGTAAGCTTACAAAAATTCAGGAAAACACAGGTACCTTTTAATTGTAAGATGTTTACACCACATCAAAATACAAACAAAACCTACACATGTGATTATGTAAACAAAAAAACATATGTAACACTTGGACAATACTGGCAACATCGGAAGCACAGCGTTGTTGTTTACACGGGTTAGAGAGAGAGAGAGCTATGCAAGATAGAGGACAAAAGTGGCAACAGGGCGATCTTATCCACCCGCCAGTAAGCCTGACCAGAACAATAGATGTAAATGATTAGTTGCGGCTATGCCTGTTACCATGGGCAATGTTATAAGAAATTTTATAAACCTATGTTGAACAAAAAGTATAATTTAATCTGCATACACCTTGAGAATCTGTTACCTCGAGAAAGAAAATGAGTGCCATTATTCACTAAAAGATTTTAGAGAGAGCGTTAGGAGGTTCTGATATAGACTGTAGTAATTATTCTCAAGTCAAAACTTGTAGATTTGTTCAATGATCGGCTAGTTGTGCATAATTTATCTGGAAAGAAAAGTATTTTATGTATGTCACATACTACTCGCAAGGTATTAGATTCATGGCACAAAAACAGAGACAAGTACTGAAGGGGAACGTAAAATAATTGTAAGAACAGCAGCAGAAATCGCTAGGGAACACATTCAAAAAGTTAATTACGACTGTGGAAAATACTTAAGGGAAAAGGAAGTGAGTGCTGTATAAAATGATTTGATCCCTGAAACATTGGCACTATTTACGAGTTCAGTGACTAAAAATAAGAGCTGGAAAATTCGTCCCCTGACACAAGAATCGTTTATCTCCCATTATAAACAGTTTACAACATACAGTAATACAATAATTCACCACTGTAATTATAAATAAATGTTCATCTTTAAGTAACATGATGGTGCAGTACCTAGTCAGAAATTTACATGAATTACATATTTTAAAATCTAACAATCATATTAATAGGTAAATCTTGTCAGCCTATTTAAAAATCGAATAACTTGTTATACAACCTAAATAAAGTTTACAGTATAATGGGAAATATAGGTACCCCTAAAGGCAAAGCTTGAGCTGGGGTTACCATTATACATTAACAAATAAAACGAAAAAAGCGAAAACAAGCAGTGTTAATATCAAAACAACAAATAATTTTTTAAGACCAAGGTCATTGTCAGGGAGCGACTCAGGGTAAAAACGGTGGACGAAAATATTTTCTTAGATCACCACTAGAATGCACTTCTCAGTTGTTCATTGCTTATGTATTTGTAACTCTTAGCCGCTTATGTCATGTAGCTCAGTGGCTATAATATTAAAGTTCTGATTAAAAAATCCTGGGTTCGACACTAATTATGTTTATTTTCTTTTTATGTTTGACAAATATTTTGTAAATGTTACTTTGATATTCTGTACACAAATCCAAACCCGTAATTTAGTTATTTTGTTTATGTCGGCGATATGTCAGCGCTTTCTGGGGGTGATTTAAGAATCTACATCCATCATTTCTCCCTTAAGTCGCACACTCCTTGTTATCAATGCAAACTTCCTTGTCTCTATATTTGAATAGAATCTATAGGTCAAAACATCTAATTAACTTCAAAAATATTGCCCAAGTCAAATTTTGATTTAGCAAAACTTCCACCAACTTCAGATGCTGCTCATTAACATCATAACCACCAGATTCAAATTTTTTAGGGTGTAAAATTCCAGCAGAAGAGAGGGGTTGTCAGTATCCATCAAATAAGTGACTTGATAACTAAGCTCATGACGAATCCTGCTCCAAGTGAACTTCTTCTACTAATTATCTTGTAATTATTGTAAAATATTGTGTCTTACAAATTGTAGCTGTCGTAAAGCACACGTATGTGTGGGCATTATACTGCAGTAGAATGTAACGTAACAATTCTTCGGACCAAACCGACAAAATATTAGAAAATGACACTTTTTAAACAACTAAAAAAAGGAAAAAAATAATCGTGATTAGTATTTGTTGCATAGGAAAATGCTGGAAATTTGTTACGTAACTTATCAAAAATACTATTAATCCTTATTTATTTAACTGCAAGACCAAGATAGTTAACCAAACACTAGGGGCTAGACAATGAAAATTTATTATTTATCAGTGACAAAAGCGTACTAAAACTGGATTTAGGTATTACAAACTTGAATTGAAAGTTATTATATTTTATCTCCATCCAAACAGAATGACTATTCAATATTACGGATACGAGTACATACAGCGGATACGAGTAATACAGCGGTGTCCCTCAGCAACGAGTGGCAACGGCCGGCTCGGCGCCCGGCGGGCGGCAGCGAGTGACAACGGCCGGCGGGCGGCAGCGAGTGACAACGGCCGGCGGGCGGCAGCGAGTGACAACGGCGCCCGGCGGGCGGCAGCGAGTGACAACGGCCGGCGGGCGGCAGCGAGTGACAACGGCCGGCGGGCGGCAGCGAGTGACAACGGCCGGCGGGCGGCAGCGAGTGACAACGGCCGGCGGGCGGCAGCGAGTGACAACGGCGCCCGGCGGGCGGCAGCGAGTGACAACGGCCGGCGGGCGGCTGCGAGTGACAACGGCCGGCGGGCGGCAGCGAGTGACAACGGCCGGCGGGCGGCAGCGAGTGACAACGGCGCCCGGCGGGCGGCAGCGCGGTGTCCGCTACAGTTTTATCACTATCTATGAAGCCATCATGTTAACAAATATCTTTACTAAACCCAAAATTTTCAAGCTGGTTAAATTATCTATAAGTTTTGTTCATAACATTTTATCCCATGACGCAAGGATAACAATGTTCAATTAATTGACGTTTATTTTTGGTTTTCACAGAGGCATTTTTGTATATATATATTGAAGTATTACGGTGAAATTAAGCTGTCTGCATAAAAAGTATATGTAACATAATTTGCTTAGAATATTGTTAAGCGTAAAATAATGAAAAAACCACGTCCGTAACTTTATTAGTTTTTGAGCTAAAAACATTTAACCTGAGTACTGCTCTTGTAAGGTTGGGGTGTGGGTGGGGGGAAGCAAGAGGAGGGGGCGGGTCTTTGTGTTTTTTTTAGTTTACTGTATACTTTGTATACTAACATCCTACAAAAATTTAGCTTTCCTCTAATTAGTTGTGACACAAAACCATTATTGACTGGGCTAATATTATTCAAGTTCTTCACTGGACCATTCATGGTTAGTAAGGAGTAATATTTGCGAATTTAACCTCTATTAAATATCAATACTTATGGTTAAACAGCTGATCTGGCTTGACCACTCTATGAGACCTTTGTATTTGTTTCCTAATATAAAATGGGGTTTTAATACTAACACTTTATTTTTCTGAGTGATCTTTTATGTTAAGATAATGTTTTATAAATGATTTTCTTTTTTGAGAGCTTGATTTAGGCTAACATTAGCACATTGCCAAAATCCTAAAACAGAAATTAACTATAGGTTTTATTTTCAAAGTTATAAGTTATGTATAAAAAAAACTGTTAACCCCTTCAGCACAAATCGTTGGGCCAACGTTGGAAAATGGTCGGCCAACGGTTGGCACGAGGTTGGCCCATTGATGGATTAACCAACTACAGTATTACCCAACAATGCCAACCTAAACCCAACAAAATGCCAACAGTTTATATTTTCCTATTTAAATGCTTACTTTAAATTTAAATACCCCCGTCGCAGCAAACCTGCGTACTCAGCGAATTTCCAATGCATGTATATATTTCTCACTACCACATAAAGCCACTTACCAAGTTTCATAAAAATACATAAATAAATAAGTGATCTATAGCATTTTATTTTTTAGGGCTGAGTACGCAGGTTTGCTGCAACGAGGAAGATAAGAAATGTGTTTATTTTTTGCAATTATCAATATAATTCAACCAGGTGATGCTACATACTAAGTTTTATTAATTTATGTTCATAATTAATGGAGATATAAAACTTTACTTATTCTCCATAAGAATAACATTAGGGCTGAGTATGCAGGTTTGCTGCTACGGGAATAATCAAAAAAATTATTTTTTTGTGCAAATATCAATATAACAATACTAAATGAAGCCACATACCAAGTTTCATCAATATACATTCGTAAATAATGGAGATATCAAATTTTATTTATCCTCCATAAGGATAACATTGGACAACGTACTGTGTTTAGTACTTTGAATATCTCTGCAACGGTTGGACGTAGATTCAAAATTTAAACACCAAAATGATTGTTTTGTGGAGCTAAACTGATTGGTAAAATAAAATGTAAAGTTTACATTAAAATGAACTGAGGAAAAGCAAAAAACATTTTTCCCATAAGATTAACATGGGAGATTTTATGAGTAGGTTTTTTTTGGATTTTCTCCGCAACCACTTAACCTAGGTTAATAATTTAAAATACTATATTTTTTTAAGCTCTACAACATGGTCCAAACCAAAATTAAGTGTTTTAAAAATTTTAGGGTGAAAAATGCAAAAAACTGATTTTTAGAAAATTTAAAACCCCCATAAACCCCCCTTCCCATAGACCGATTTTTCTGGTTTTCAAACTTAAAGTCATAAATGTTATTTTACACGTTTGAGCCAAATTTCATCGTAATCGGACGTTTTTTACTCAAGTTATCGCATTCACGGACACATATATATAAATTTGAATGAATAGTGTTTTTGACATCTGGGGACCTCAAAAAAAAAGTTATCATGGTCTCGGGCTTTAAGTCTTACCATGAGACCTGCGGTAATAGCTTCTCCCCAATAGGGGAAATTCGCTAAAAGCATGATTTCTCAAATTTGAATTGTTTGGTAAACCAATAATATATATATATACTATATATATAGTATATATAATACTGTTAATAAGTATATATATATATACACTGTATATAATATATATATATATATATATATTTATATATATGTACCGGGTGTCCCACAAAGAGGTTTTGAATTAATATACTAGACATATCGAACACGCTACAAACTTGAAACTCTACAGTTATAATAAATACATATGTTACTAAAATATCCCCGAGTCTCATTTGATTCTGATTAATCAGAACAAAATTGCAGAACATCAAAATAACGGTGCATTTTCGTTAAATTAATTTTATTTGTAAAACCATTTCAGATTAATTCTTGATTTTTACAATGTTATTGAGAAAATAAAATTAAAGAAATTAAAGAGATAGGAAAGTGGTAAATCATAGATTAAATTAATTTGATTCATAACCCTTCATTCAAACTGATGTCCATCAATCGCTATGGACTGATGGTAACGAAACAAAAATGAGTCATAAGTGTTTTTGAAAAATTGCTGAGGTATCAACAACAGTTCCTCTTCAATCAACCTCATTAATTCATCATCTGTCGAAATGTTGTGAGAATAAACCTTTTCCTTCAATAAGCTCCATAGGACATTGCGACAGACGTTGAATTAATGAGGTTGATTGAAGAGGAACTGTTGTTGATACCGCGGAAATTTTTCAAAAACGCTTATGACTCATTTTTGTTTCGTTGCCATCAGTGCGTAGCGATTGATGGACATCAGTTCGAATGAAGGGTTATGAATCAAATTAATTTAATTTATGATTTACCACTTTCCTATCTCTTTAATTTCTTTAATTTGATTTACTCAATAACATTGTAAAAAATCAAGAATTAATTTGAAATGGTTTTGCAAATAAAATTAATTTAACGAAAACACACTATTATTTTGATGTTGCGCCTTTTTATTCTGATGAAACAGAATCAAATGAGACTCAGGGGTATTTTTATATATATATATATTTATTATAAC
This sequence comes from Allygus modestus, assembly GCA_963675035.1. NCBI lineage: Eukaryota > Metazoa > Arthropoda > Insecta > Hemiptera > Cicadellidae > Allygus > Allygus modestus. The sequence continues at coordinate 142,050,863 of OY776111.1, forward strand.
TGTAGAGTTTCAAGTTTGTAGCCTGTTCGATACATCTGGTATATTAACTCAAAAATAACGACCTCTTCGTGGGACACCCGGTATATTAAAATATAATAAGACTACCCGACGATAGGTTCGTTTGCCTAACCGCGGTAATGCCAACCGACCATTCCCCAACCACTTCTAACCATGCCTACCATTCCCCATCATTGGCCCAACGATGTGTGCTGCTGGGGAAACTTTATTTTCAATTTGTGTTAGGCTATATAAATATTTTAATGACAATCTTAATAATTTTGAATATACATTACTTCATTAAAACACTTTTTAAACTCTATTTAAAACCAAAAAGTGGTTCAATATTGATAAAATATTATAAACTAAATTTAAACTAAACAATAATAATAAATAACGTATAGTAGGGCCTAAATTAATAATGTTAAATATTAATAAACAACATGGTGTATAGCTTTAGGTTAGGATGGCTCGAGGCCCTGACACAGAAAAGAACTTACCCATTGGGAAGAAGTGTAGATTATTGGCACAATAGTCAAACACATATAGGTACACAATAAACTATTTTCAGAAAGAGTTGTACCGAAAATTATCAAGTTCCAGTCGTTCCAGTCTGATGAACTTGGCTAACTGACAAAAAACAACAGTAAACAGTTGCAAAGTTTAGACAAAAGAAGGAATGTAACATCAAAGGTGGTTGATAAAGTAACAGATTTATCTGAGTTTTATTAAATTGACCAAAATAATCTCAATTTTCAGCCGAAATTTCTGTTTTAGAGAGATTGCTGTAGGATCAGAAATCGAATGAAATGTCATTGATAGAAATTAACTGGTTTCATGGCTGGTTCTAATATTACCAGGAGTGGACTGAATAATGCCAGTCTTGTCCCCTCACTATATAGCACTGCATGTGGTTTTAGTTCCTACTTTTGCTGTTATATCGTGTTAAACACACCTTTCCCCATTATTTGTAGTTCAGTTTCCTTTTTTGCTGCTAGAATGTACTATACTTCTCTTTTAGCGAATTTCCCCTATAGGGAAGAAGCTATTACCGGAGTCGGCATGTTAAGACCTAGGCCCGGGACCATGATAACTTTTCGTTTTGAGGGCTCCAAACACCATTTGTTCAACACTGTATTTGTGTGTGTGTGTGTGTGTGTGTGTGTGTGTGGGTGGGTGGGTGCGTGGGTGGGTGCGTGGGTGCGTGCGTGGGTGCGTGCGTGTGTGCTTGTGCGTGTGTGTGTGTGTGTCCGTAGGCACGATAACTTTAGTAAAAATGGTCCGATTTTGATGAAATTTGGTACAAACTTGTAAAGCAATATTTATGACTTTAAGTTCGAAAAGCAGACAGATCGCCTTATCAAAAGGGGTACTTAAGGGGGTTTTTACCCTAAAAATGTTTTTTTTTTTAGTTATTTACATATCAGATTTTAAGAAAACTAATTTTACTTTTCACCATTGCATTCGCAAAAACGAACACAATTTAATTCAAAAAACGAACAATTTGGTTTTTTGATAATTTCTCTACGTCAGTTGGTTACAGAGATATTCAAAGTGCTAAACACAGTATGTGTTCCTGTGTTATTCTTATGGAGAATAAGAAACATTTTATATCTCGCTTATTTATGAACGTATCCGAACGAAACTTGTTATATGGCTTCCATTTCATTGTGGTCTTTTGCTAATTGTCCAAAAAAACAATCTTTTGCCGATGGTTCCCGCAGCAGCAAACCTGCGTACTTAGCGCCCATGTTATTCCTATGGAGAGTAAGAAAAGTGTTATGCCTCACTTAATTATGAACATAAATTAATATAACTTGGTATGTAGCTTCACCTTGTTGAGTTACATTGATATTTGTATAAAAAGCCACAATTTGTGTTCCTTGTTGCAGCAAACCTGCGTACTCAGCCCCTCATGTTATTCTTGTAGAGAATAATTAAAATTGTATAAATTGCTTATTTATTAATGGGTACAGCTGAAACTTGGTAAGTGGCTTCACCTGGTTGTGGTCTGTTGATATTTCCATTAAAACCTAATAGGTACTGTTCCTTGTTGCAGCAAACCTGAGAACTCAATCCCCATGTTATTCTTATGAAGAAAAATTAAAATTTTATATAAGGCTCATTTGGGAGTATGTATCTATGAAACTTGGTAAAAGTGGCAGTATATGGTACATAAATACATGCATTGGAAATTCACTGAGTATGCAGGTTTGCTGCGACGGGGGTATTTCTTATTTAGTAACTTAGTTTGTGGTAATAACTTTTATTGGTAATACACACAACATTAAGTTTTATCGTGTAATCTGATATTTCGTATTATTTTACAATGAAAGATAATTTACATTCAGTTATTCATACAATTAAGATAAGAACTCTATATTAACTTATACATGTCCCACAAATAGAACATAACACAATCAAGTAAATACTGTGATTGCTCATTGCCCTCTGATGGAGCAAGGCGCACTTTCGTGGGTGCAACACAAATTGCAATTGGTTAATCTTCATATAATTTTGTTGATTGCTGTTGCATAGTTTTTTGGTGCTTATTATTTGTTTCCTTAAAATTTTAAGATAATTAAAGTACAGAAATAAATATTGTGAAGAGTCTGTCTATATTTATTGCCTCACAGTTTGAGCGCCATTATGAGAAGGTGCTTTTACCGTTAATATTATTTTAACTAATTATTGCTGACTTGGGTCTCGGTTTAAGTTAAGATATCCGCAAGTACAGACAATTTTATGCACAGCTCACTTTTAATCTTAATCTCAGGGTCGCTTTTATTATAAATAGAATCTAAAAATGTTTGTAAAATAAGAACAAAAGTTAAGTTTCAAAAGTCAAAATTTATTTAATAATATGTTACTGAAAAATTAATACATGAAGTGCTAAAATAATTATTATGGCTGGTAATTCAAGTTATAAATCAGATCTTATTCTATACAGAGCAAAACACTTTAAAATAGTTCACTGAATGGTGAAGGAACTTAGCTGTTTTTTACAGTCGTTGCGAAGTCTCGAAGTTCGTGGGGTAGAGTACAGCATGGTGACGCCTTACTACCGGTGAACAGCGACGGATCAATGCTCACGATGATTATTTAAGTGTTTTTAAGAATGTCACAATGTCTGGTGTTTCAAATACAACACCCTCCCCCACAATTAATCTCAAGCTATTAAAATAAAGTCTCGTTCACGCCACTTATTATTTTTATAAAGTTCATCGGTCGCTGAATGTATAAGCTCAGGACGGGTTCTCGGTAAAGATATTATATATGGCTACTTAGGCCTCGGAAACTAACAAATGACTTCCGCGCACGCTGATGGTACTCCACTAAGACTATATTGTCCAACCGTAAACGGGTATTGACTACGACTTCACATATATACACCACGACGCTGGTATATGACGAACTCTATGTCCATCGGACACGGCTGGTAGCTACGGACTATGCACACACCTCGTCGGTGGTACTTGAGGAACTGCGACCTCCCCGGCAAGAATGGTGGCTGACGACTGTCCACAGTCCACCCCGCATGGGTACTGTGCTGGGAACTGTCCGCGTGCCGCGCTGCTCCGGGTTATAAGGGAGCTTGTCACGTGACTACCCTCGACCAATGAGATTTGATTCTATAGGACCGTGGCCTGAACCGCAGATCGTACTGCGCTCAGTATCACGGTCTGTAACTTATGTTACTGTAATTTTCTACTGTGAACCACCGTCTTTCTCGTTGTAACTGGAATATATTTGACCGTTGGAAGTTACCGAATAAATCTCAACTGTCTTCTGACTTTATATTTTAATATTACTTTATGCTGTTTTATTGACTTTATATGATTATTATGAAGTTATTGTTTTATTAATTACTAGGGTTTTCGACCCATCACAATATCAATAAATAGTCATAGCAGGATGTTCTGATTGTATTAGTAGAGGGTTCATGTTTAATTATTACTTAAAACCTAGGAGTTTGTATGCAATATATATTTTTAATAATAAACTATTTTTAACTTCATTACAGCTCCTAGAAAGATGCAAGGAAATAAAATGGCACTTCATTGGAAATTTACAAAGCAACAAAGTCAGCAAAATTGTGTCTATTCCTGGAATTTATGTTGTTGAAACTGTTGATTCAGAGAAACTGGCCACGTTACTCAACAAAGCTTGGGAGAAACAAGATCAGAAAAGTCAAGAAAAACTTAATATAATGATCCAAATCAATACAAGTGGAGAAAAAGGTATAACCTTTTACAAATCAATCAGATTTGAAATTATAGATATTTTCAACAGGTTACGTATACACTTCATTAGTGAAATACTACCATACTGAGAGAGTATATTATTTTATAAGGGCAATAAGCAGAGTTGACTTTAATTGAGTATCCCATATGCAAACTAAAGTGTTTATTTAGTAAGAAACCCTCAAGACTGATAGAAAATTAAATCTTTTCTTTTAAATCCTTTTACAAATTTTTTATTTTTAAAGGAGATTATTTATTTTCTTTTATTGCTTTATAATATACCATTAAAAATGTGTGCCATACTCTAGCAGGACAGTTACCCAGCAGCAATGCTCATCCTTCAGACAGGTTAAGAAAGTTATAACAATTGCATATTGTAGATAAATGTCATTTGCCTTCATGAAAATGGAAGGTAAATTAAATTCGATCAGTAAAAAATTAAAACTGCCAGTGGAGCAGAGGCCTTTGTGAAATTTGCTTAGGTAGTTCTGTTTTAATGATATATTTTACATCCATTTATGTCCACATGACTAGATTAGATGCACTTATTTAATGCACTAGGGGGGTTTGCTTGACTGGAACTCCTACAGGTTTTCAATTTATGTTGTTGGTGTCATTGGTTAGAGCTCAGTCTGACGCATAGGCTTGCGCAGAGTCCGGTCAGCGTGGGTGCCGGATCCGAAAAATGTGCCTCCCCCCAATCTTGCAGCTCTAAGACCTTAATTGTCTGTCAAATAATTGAATATGGCAATTATTATATGTTATCTATAGTTTACTCCTTGACATAAATATGTGCTAATCTTATTAAATGCAATACATATTGTATCTGCAGAAGTAAATTTGGTTTACAAAATATGATAATGTTACTGGTTTTGCATTATCTTCTAACAAAAAAATCTAGATTAGGCTACGCTCAAGCGGGCGGCTGTACGTCACTCCGATTTCTCGGTAAAATAGTGTATCTTAAAGGTTTTTTAACAATATAACAATTAGCAATCAACTGAATTAGGGTACCCTAAATAGGTTAAAAAGCTAAAATACAAGAAGATAATATCATCACGGAATTTATCTTTTCTCAGAAAAATATACTTGGTAGTAATATATCCAACTGATGATAGCGATGAAATTATTATTTTATATTGATATGTTTATATTGTTTTACTTTTCCCATTGCACTCAAAGTGAAAAGTAAAGTTCAAATAAAGCGATACAAAAGTATTATATCTATTTATACTCCAAATTTAAACCATTATGACATTTACTTTTCCCATAAACCTCCGCCTAACAGTGAATAAAAGGACGGCGAAGGGGTATTGGCAAGGTGACCAGATTTGGATTCTATGAAAACGGGATGGATGGAACCGGAGGGTGTGGGAAGGAGGGTCCGAGGGTTCACCCCCGGAAAAATTTTGGAAAATTAGGAGCAAAATAGTGGGTTTTGGCTGTTTTGAGGAACTTTAGGAGTAGTTTTTTAAGCTATTAAAACCAGCGAGCAAGGAATACCATAGAGTGGCAATGTGGCGCGCGGACTGACGCCGACTTTGAAACACCGGGACCTCTGGTGGAGGGGATACGGCGACTAGTCACCCTAGTAGCGAGCGTCAGGACTGCCATTCTAGGCTTCCTGACATTTTTAAAGATAATGATCACTTCTCAAAACAAGACCCTGATCAAAATCATTTTGTTTAGTTAATAAAGGCTATAAGCAAAAAGTATTCCACTGTGCGGCTTTACCACTACAGTAAATTGTATAGTGAACAAATTCACAAAGAAAAAGTAAGAAGCCACTTAACCAAAACAATTACATTTTTAGGCCAGTAGATTTATTCTAATTTGCTTTCCAATTATTTTTATATTTGAATATTAGTTAGTTTATTATTATTACTTAAGTAAATTCATTTCTATTGAATCCACTCTATTATTGTTGTTATCTTTAGAAAATTCACATTAAAGTATAATTCGCTTGCAAAACTGCGTATTTATTTGTTTACCTAAGAAACATTTATTGATTGATTTGAACTTAAATGATGGTTTAGTTTTCCAAAATATCAATAACTATGTTTAACAATTTTAAAAATGCCTTTATAGAACGAAAAATTTGGATATGGAATGTAATCAGATTGGTTCCCACTCCACGCTGTGGGATGCAGCGTCGGCGCGGCGGCCGGGTTCGGGGCCGTTCGGTGGAAAAATAACTTCTTACTTTACAGCTGCTTGCAGGCTAAACTAAAGGTTTTACAAAAAATTTTTAAATGTAAACGTTAAAATTTGGTGCATTTCAAACAACTTTCTCGCTGACGAAAATCACCTGACCAAAAAATAAAAAACTTACCAGCCGACCAACTTTTTCATGTCCCAAATTTTACGAAAACTTGTCTTACTAAATATTTATATTTTTTTTAATTGCTCCAATTTCAATTTGCATATTTATAAAACAGCATTACTAGGGTGATATAGTATTATTTAATATCTCAAAATTTCAGAATTTTATCTCAACTCTAAGTGGTCGATTCAACGGTGTTAATGAATCGCGGCAAATTAAAAATTGTGGTCGCGGCGGACAGTGGAGCTGCCTGTTGCACCTCTGCTAACACAGAAAGGTGGCTTCAGCACCTCTGATGTGTAAAGGATAGGGATTGCCACTCTATGGTATTCCTTGCTCGCTGATTAAAACTCACTGTTACTTTTAATTTGCACTTGAATATAGTACCTAGATTGTTTTGGGGTTAGGAAGCTAAGCTAGGGAAAATAATAAGATATAATAAAAAAAATCACACCCGTTCTTATTCTACTTCACTGTTAAAACTGTTATTTTTAATTTGTTTTTTAACTTGGATAGGGCCTACAGTAGTTTGTTTTGGGGTTAGGAAGCCAGAGTAATCAAAGGGATGTAATCAAAGAAATCACGGTCAAACTTATTCCTCTGTAGTAGTATTTTATTTACTAAGTTTTCAAATTGAGAGGATGGATAAAACAATGTTGGGAATAAATTAAATTATTTTACAAATGTAAGTTAAATGTTACAAATGTTGTTAACAAAAACTAAGTATTTAATTTGACTTTAAAGACATAGCCCTCGTTTAGCTATTATTATGCTTACTTTTCATACTTTTTTTATGAATGACTATTTCCTAAAATATTTAGTTCCTCTTTTATTACTTTCAAGTACGGCTGATGGGAACCGACCATTCCGTGACAGCCGTTGTCGTCGGATGGAATGCCGGAGTTCGGAGTTGTTCGATAGTGCACGAGCAACGCCGGAAACGGATGAGCACGCTTGCTTTGGAACATGGAATTTGGGAAGAACACAATGCTGTCAATTATTTATTATAATTTAAATTAGTTTGACGTTCTCTATTTAGGAAAAGGCAAAACAACGACAGAACCCAAGTAGAGGAGTTTAAAATAATTACAATTATTTTAAACTGATTCAAAAAATATTAAAACCCCGAGAGGGTTGGTTGGGACAACGGGACAAGTCTCAAAAAACGGGACTGACCCGTTGAAAATGGGACGTCTGGTCACCTTAGATAATTGGTATTTTTCTTACATCCGGCATTCTTTTTCTAAGAAATCTGCTGTTCGTCACGAGAAAAGTCAGATAACAGTTCATGATTTGGACGTCGAATTTAATTGAATTTGCATTAGTAAATACTACCTTACTGTGTTACAATAAAACTCTTAATCCCAGTATTACGGTACTTATACTATCTAAGCAAAAACATACATACTATTTTGTACTTATTTCTTACATTCAAATTACATTTGTTAACATACCAACATCTAAACATTTATTTAATAATCTATTTTGGCGCCCCCCTCAAGCCCTCTTTGTAGCTACCGTGGGTGCCGCGGCACCCACGGCACCCACCATGCACACGCCTACGGTCTGAAGTTGTTTCCACGCTCATAAAAAAAATTGAATGTCAGAGAATGGCTCTAGCCAACCTCAAATTTGTTCTTTGTTTAAAAGATTAACATTGGGGATGATTTTTCTTGCTGGGTTTTATTTGCTAGTCTACACTAGTGGCATTTTCTCTTTAATGTTGTTAGAGGACAACAGCTTAAACCTCTCAAAGTTATGTGTGCGCTCTGGGAATCTAACCCTTGACCTCTTGCACCGAAATTCAAGACGCTTACCATTAGACAAGACAATTTTAAATAAGTTTTAAAATATAAACACACTGAAGTTGATGGCCGATGTAATATTTTACTAGGCCATAGATGGAGTATCTAGTTGACCATTAATTATATTGACTATGGTTAAATGTGTGTATTAAACATGTATGATTGCTAAGATAATATCCCTATAATACCTTGATTTTATAATACCCCCATTGCAGAAAATCTGCATACACAGAACATTTTCAATGTATATTTATGTACTTCACTTCTACATGAATCAAGAACTTAAGAACAATGAAGCCATTTACGAAGTTTCATAACAATATGTTCATAAAAAAGTGAGATATAACATATTATTTATTCTACAAAACTGTAAAATTAGGGCTGTTTATGCAGGTTTGCTGAAAGGGGATTACAAAAAATGGGGTTTTATGCATTTAACAATTAATCACAATTAGATGAATAATAATTAATAATAAATAATTATAAAAAATAATAATTATATTAGATGAATTAGATGATTGTGTAATATTTTACCAATACATGTTTATAAATAACTAATATATAAAATGGTACTTATTCTCTTAAGAATAACATTGGAAAATGTAAGTTACTGTGTTTAGCACTTTTAATATCTCAGTAACCAATTGATGTAGAACAGATTCAACTCACTAAAAACTGAATATCCTTTGTTGTAAGATTCCATCTTTTATCTTCCTTAACAGTATTTCTATATGAAATATTAACAACACGTATCATGCTACTGAAGAAATTAAATATTAACCTTGAAAATGGTCCTAGGAATAAAAACATGTTGGATGAAGAATACATTTTACAACAAAGGGTACTCAGTTTTCATTTTATATTTTATTCTATTTAAATATAATTGTAGCCCTAAACAGTGAATCTAACAATCTGAAATATATATATATATACATGAATACCAATTTCTTCAAACTGTTTCTGACAGTTATGTGGGGACCTCAAAACAAAAAGTTACTATGGTCCCAGACTTAGCTATTACCATGCCAAATACAGTAATAACTTCCTTCCTATAGGGGAAATTCGCCAATATAGGGAGATTTTCCATAGAGACAACACGGGCAATTTTTGTTTATTTTGCTTGATTTTGAATAACATGTTTCCTAGTTGATGACGGAACAAAGTGAAGGAATTTAAATTGATAAGATGTTTACTTTTTAAACATAAATTCTAAAACATAAAGAACCGCTGTGTTTCATTTTGCGCGCATGCCATGACCGTCCAGTGACAATTCCCTCACAAGACACGTTACAAAGCAGCACAATACGAGCAGTCAACGAAATAGCCTTGTCAAAATCATTTAGTAAAGGCGCTGTTTCTGTGAGTAAACTCAGATTTTTAGTGGCGAACTCGACTATACTACTCTAGGCTTAAAGCATATTTAGTGAAAATTAAAATTATTAATTATGTTATGGTGTCAGTTTTACTTAATGTTTGCTAGTTACATCTCATCCCAGTTCACTATATATTATGATGATAGATTAGTCTCCACCAAAAGATCTATAATCTGGTTTTGCTAAACTAATGAGGTTTAACTTGAGAAAGTAGATATAATATTTGCTCTTACTTGTTATTTAGCCAAAAATGGAGCACCGCCTTCACAAGCTGTCCCCCTGGCCAAACATGTGGTTGAAAATTGCCCCAACTTGAAGGTCTTGGGGTTGATGACCATCGGGAGATTTGACCATGACCTTTCTAAAGGACCCAATCCTGATTTCCAGGTATTGTAGAGTATTAATATAAGATTGCATACAGCAAATTGACATGAGGGAAGCGAATTTTATTTTTAAATAAAATACCCCCTTCGCAGCAAACCTGCATACTCAGCAAATTTCCAATGTCTTAATACCACATAAAGCCGCATTCCAAGTTTCATAAAAATATATTCACAAAAAAGTGATAAATACAATTTTAATTATTCTCCATAAGAATAACATGGGGACCGAGTAACTAGGTTTGCTGCTACGGGAACCATAAGTGAAAATTTTGTTTTTTGTGGAAACAACAACAAACCACAACCAGATGAAGCCATATACCAAGTTTCGTCAGTTTATATTCATAAATAAGCGAGATATAAAATTTATTTTTCTCCATAAGAATAGCATTAGACATCATACTGTGTTTAGCACTTGCAATATCTCAGTAACCAACTGACGTAGAGCAATGATCAAAATACCAAATGTTTTTAAGCTGAATTCAATGGTATAACTAAATAACTTATTTGATTTAAATAAAAATTACATGTGAAAACCCCCAAAAAAACCATTTTTGTGGTACAAAACCCCCAAAAACCCCTCTTCGAATGGTGCGATTCGTCTGGTTTTCGAACTCGTTCAGATAAATGCTACTTAACACGTCTGTACCAAATTTCATCAAGTTCGGACTTTTTTACGAGAGTTATCGTGCTTATGGACACATAAATAAATAAATATATATATATACATATTTACAAAATTTGAACGTATGGTGTTTTTGGCATATAGGGGCCTCAAAATGAAAAGCTATCATGGTCTCGGGCTGAAGTGTAGTTTAACCTACGGTAATAGCTTCTTCCCTATAGGGGAAATTTGCAAAAAGTGTTCAACAAACATTTTTGCATATTTTTGTGAAAATTGATTTAAGGTTTTTTTTATCTGCAGTGTTTTGATGGTAATATTGTGTAGTGTGAGGTTAAAAGTAGGTCCCATCAGTTGTAAAACTAGGTATGGGAGTACTGGAGCTGAGGACAATTTATTTATTCATCTACAAAGGCACAGATTGCACCATATCTAAGGAATGATATAGAGTGAAATCCCTTTCAAAAGTCTCAGATGATTAACATTGCTGGTCAGTTTTTTGTACCTTTCCAAACTTGAAATTACTATTATTTCTACAGCTTATGTGTCGTGTCCTCTTGTCATGTGCTTATTGTTAAATGGGAACAAATTCTACTTTCAAGTTTTAGTTCTAAAGCTTCGGAAAAAATTAATACGCTATGAACTGTATAGTATGCTTTTAATTTTTGTTTACATTTCTGATATAAATTTATGGTATAACAGTCCCATTAATTGCAACTAAGCATACAGTAATATTCAAGCATAATACAGCATGCTGTATTTTAATAATAAAATAATCGAGCATGGGTGGAGTTAGAGGGTTGGGAGACTCACATTTCAAGATTACCTCATCATTACATCAATAAATACTGTAAAGATGTTATCAGTATCATGATTTTAATTTTTCGAGGTTTGAAAAAAAAAACACTATAGATTACCATTCTTACATAACTTTTATTTTTCACATTTTAATACCTGAGGTCCTTCTCTGTTACCCAAAACAAACAAATAATTAATTAGGGAGGGATTATTTTAACTTTTGTTCTAAGAAGTTGGGGAAGTTCCCATAGCTCCATTCATACCACCAGTAGTACATATAATTCCCATAGCTCCATTCAAACCACCAGTAGTACATATAATTCCCATAGCTCCATTCAAACCACCAGTAGTACATATAGTTCCCATAGCTCCATTCATACCACCAGTAGTACATATAGTTCCCATAGCTCCCTCCATTCATACCACCCGTAGTACATATAATTCCCATAGCTCCATTCATACCACCAGTAGTACATATAATTCCCATAGCTCCATTCATACCACCAGTAGTACATATAGTTCCCATAGCTCCATTCATACCACCAGTAGTACATATAGTTCCCATAGCTCCCTCCATTCATACCACCCGTAGTACATATAATTCCCATAGCTCCATTCATACCACCAGTAGTACATATAATTCCCATAGCTCCATTCATACCACCAGTAGTACATATAGTTCCCATAGCTCCATTCATACCACCAGTAGTACATATAGTTCCCATAGCTCCATTCATACCACCAGTAGTACATATAATTCCCATAGCTCCATTCATACCACCAGTAGTACATATAATTCCCATAGCTCCATTCATACCACCAGTAGTACATATAATTCCCATAGCTCCATTCATACCACCAGTAGTACATATAGTTCCCATAGCTCCATTCATACCACCAGTAGTACATATAATTCCCATAGCTCCATTCATACCACCAGTAGTACATATAGTTCCCATAGCTCCATTCATACCACCAGTAGTACATATAGTTCCCATAGCTCCCTCCATTCATACCACCAGTAGTACATATAATTCCCATAGCTCCATTCATACCACCAGTAGTTCATATAATTCCCATAGCTCCATTCATACCACTAGTAGTACATATAGTTCCCATAGCTCCATTCATACCACCAGTAGTACATATAGTTCCCATAGCTCCATTCATACCACCAGTAGTACATATAATTCCCATAGCTCCATTCATACCACCAGTAGTACATATCATTCCCATAGCTCCATTCATACCACCAGTAGTACATATCATTCCCATAGCTCCATTCATACCACCAGTAGTACATATAATTCCCATAGCTCCATTCATACCACCAGTAGTACATATAATTCCCATAGCTCCATTCATACCACCAGTAGTACATATAATTCCCATAGCTCCATTCATACCACCAGTAGTACATATAGTTCCCATTGCTCCATTCATACCACCAGTAGTACATATAATTTTTTTGTTTGGATGAGAGGAAGGGTTTTATAAGAATCTTATTTTGAACAGTTATGAAAAGTCGGGAGTTTCATTTTGAAAATTTAGACATCCTGTAAGACTCAAAACTTATGGAATTATCTTGAACTAGAATGACCTTTAATTTTGTATAACTTTATTGTCTTATATTTAATTTAACAAATATAACGTTCAGATAAAAGGTAAAATTATAACTTTGTTTACTGTTCTCATCATTCAGATATAGGAGATTTAATACGAGACTGATAGTGATAGTGGGACTGTTTATCTCATTATTTATTTTAACTTCCTACATCTTAGTTCAAAGTGTCTAAACACTAAGTAGCTTTAATATAGCGTGAGAACTATGTTAAGTTTTATTCATTATATTTTGTCCTTCTCAATATACCAATTGATTCATCTAAAAAAATAAGTTAAATCGAGAAAATAACCGCCTATAAATCTGAAAACAATAGACTTACAAATTGGCACTAAGTTTACATATAACAATTTTTCAAACATTTTTGATAATCTATCTGTATATTATAAAACAGAATTTCTTGTTTTTTGTTATTTATTTTTTATTTTTTCCCCTGCTACATGGAAAGGTGAACACACTGCAACAGGACTTTTTTTTTGCCTGCTACAGTGGTCAGGGGATAGTTTGGGGGTTGGGAAGGTGAACGCAGTGTGTTCACCTTCCCAACCCCCAAACCATCCCCTGACCACTGTAGCAGGCAAAAAAAAGTCCTGTTGCAGTGTGTTCACCTTTCCAACCCCCAAACCATCCCCTGGCCACTGTAGCAGGCAAAAAAAATAATAATAAAAGTCCTGTTGCAGTGTGTCAATCTCCCCCTCACCACCCAACCCCTATCCGACGGCTGAAGAGGGCCCAAGCGCCCTAAAGCAGCCACAGTGGGCCAGGGACTTTCCCGCCCACTGGAACCTCACAAAAACAACAACAACTTGTTTTTTGTTTGGCGATTTTATACCTTTAAATCTGTTAATTTGCCCCCATGTTTAATAGCAGTCGAAAGCTCATACTTCTTAGATGTGTCTTTTAGGTTTGGAAAAATCCGCCTTACTCCACCCCATAGGCTTTCAAAGCTCCAATGTTAATCTGATGGAGATTTATTTAGAAGTCAGCTGATTATAATGTAAAACTTTCAAAACATTTGACTCTATACCTGCGATACTCCTGTGTGGAGAAAAGGACATCGGATAGTAATTTTATAAACTAGAAACTCAGGGCAACCAACACCTACTACATTATGGGAGAAAAAACCTTACAATTTTATAAGAAACTAGCTGTTCCCGCAGGCTTTGCCCTGCAAATGATTTATAAAAACTATTACAGTTGTTTGTGCTGCATTCTGTGGTTAGCTCATGGAACTTCTACAAATCAAGATCATCTGTTTGTATTTTCATCAGCTCAAACAAAATTGAATGTCCATAAGGAATACATGAGAACTCTGTCTGGGTCTCTGGCGGAGCCCTAAGGTCAGATAAGGATAAAACGATTTAGTTTTCCTATTTTATGCCTAAAGAATCAGCTCTCTACCTACATGGGAAGGTGGAGAATTAGTGATGAGTGAGTGAGTCAGTCAGTGAGTCAGCCAGGGCTTTGCCTTTTATAGGTATAGATTAGTTCATCCTCTTTGAGCGTTTGAAGACAGTTATTTTTTAATTTGATTACAAGAAGAGTTGATAGTTAACAATTTTGTTTTATTAATCCCTGACCTTAAAAAGTACAGTAAACTTCCAATAATCCTAGCCCCGTTACCCAAGACTCCGAGTTATCCGAGGTGGCTATTAATACTTAACATACATATAACATTTTTTATTTCCAATTTGATCGTAATATTTTCATGTTATATCTGTGTTTTATTTAAAACTAGCTGCTACCTGGGGCTTCGCTCACGACGAATTAAAATACATTAAAAGTACTAACCTGACCAGCACTATCGACTCTATGTTTAGTTTTTCTGATTCCCTTTTTCCTAACTGACAAGCAACTACAGCTAATATTTTATAAATTATATCCTTCCATAAGATTTGCATTGGAACTTACAGGACCAGGGGGGTGGAGCCCTAAGCTTGGATGGGACATTATGAGGTCTATATGTTCATGTGATATGTAAGCTATGTTCATGCAAAATTTTAGGTTAATCGGTCTTGTAGTTTATGCATGATGGAACTCCAAATATCCATACATATATCCAAGACAACAACAAACATCCAAACTTTCACATTTATAATATTTGTTGGATAACCGTGAAAATCTTCATATTTTATTAAATTTAATATAATTGGATATAAAAATATTATTTACATCATCCTTTAATACAAAACTATTTGGCAAAAAACTAAATTGAGTTTCAAGTTAGCAGCCCAAAAACTTCTTGAGCTGCTTGAGTCATCTGCCATCAGGTCACGAGAAATGAACTTCAATGTTTGTGTATCATTAGACCGTTCCCATTCCTAATCCTCCCTCTTCTGTTTTCCTTGAGCCCTCTGAGATGATTGGTGTGCAAGTTTGTTTACATTTTGTAACATTTTTGTCTTGTGAAATATGTAATATACATCCTAAATACTCTAACTTTTTACAGTAGTAAATTCCACTACCGTCACAACCTTTGTTACAATCGTAGGAGAAAAAATTATGCGTCATTCCTTGCTCTAGGACGTCCCTTTTAAAACAATCATACTTGTTCCAAACGTATTATAAAACTCGTCAGTATTCTACCTGACAAGAGTAATGTTAATGACAGAAATAGCTTTGGGAAGATGGTCAAATACCTCCTAATTGAGACATTTTTTTATAGAGTTAAGGATTTTGTTGATAATTTAGATGATTCAGTTTAAGAAGTTCCACTTATGTTACTTAATTTATGAGACTTTTATGCAGTGTATTAAATGTCACAATAAAGATAATCTGATTGGTTATGATTCTAAAGAACAGTGATTTCAGTAAAAAAAATATTACTTACAGAGACTAGATGCAGGAGAATCAATTAGAAAAGTAGCTCATAAATTAGGAGTGGGAGAAGTGACCGTTGGGGATTTGAACTTAAATGAAAAGATATTTTTTAAATGGTAAAATATTGTAATAAAGTAGTTATTCATTGAAAACTATTTTTTATGACCAACACACTTATTTTATTGTTAACTACTTGGCCCGACAGACATTGTCCTGTCCTAATGTCATTGAATTTGTTTTATGTAAAATTTTCAAGATGAGCTCGTTTGCTTCGCTCACTCGCCTCCCAGATAAGCTCGTTCCCCTATCTCCCCTATCTCGCATTCGCCTATTTTTATATAGTACTAAATTCGACATTGAAAAAAGAGTTTGTTGCCATTCAAGTAGACTTGTTATTTCCATAATGAACACATGTTTATGCCTTTCAAGTATGTTTAGATATAATCCTTGTTAATAGCTGTTTGGTGTAACTAACTGAACTTTGATCAAATCAATGGGAACTTTGAAGGCCAGTGAGACAGAGCCCTTAGGTCGGATTAAAAATTTTCTTTTATAAAAACCTTGTCCGTTCTACAAAACTCCAATAAGAGAGAAAGTAAAAATTTACCAGAATCTAATTTAAATTTATCTTTGGTGCCAAAGTCTCGAGGAGTTTGTTTAAGACTTGGTGATTTTTGCTGCTTTAGGTTCCTGTTCTTGCTGTTGTGCTACATATTTATTTGAATAACCCAGCTGTTTGTTAAATGAAAAGCAGAACGCATGTTCCCATAAGGATACTATGTAAACTTTGAAAGCCAAAAGGGCATAGCCCTACACATCCAAACACAAAATTATTTACATTTGAGATTTCTCTTAGTAGTACCGTACTAAATAAGTGTGACAAGTTTCATAATTCTACAATGCCGCATATCCGAGAAATCGGTAATCCAAAAATGTCCTAAGCCTATTAATATATTAGATAGACACTTGTTAGAATAAATAGCACAACCTAGTTTAATCTGATTTAATAACTTGTAGTTCAATTTTTAATAGTAAATTAAGTTTTTCCCAAGGACTTCTTATTGAATGGGTGGATTTTAATGTAATTTCTTGAAGAAATAGCCTATTTCATATGGCCTTCTTGCTGTTAGGTCATTGAAAGAAAGGGAAAGGGAATAAACAAAAAATGTTATCCTCTATTTACAAAAGGACGATTATGATAAGGAATTTGTTCAACAGATTGGCTTAGGATTATAACAAAGATAGTGTTGTCCTATTTGGAGGAAGATAGACCTTATTTTTTTTACTTTGTTGTCTGTGTGTTTAATTGATAACACCAATTGATAACACTTTAAAACTGAACCAGTATAATGAGTGAATGATTGCCATACTTACTAGTTTTTTATCACTAGTATAGATTAAAAACAGTGTTTCTCATTTTAAAACAAATCCTTAAAATCCGCAACAATAAGTGGCACAAAAGTAGGACAGGTGGGGTTTTATTACAGCATTCTGATGTGTCAAGAGTATTTTAAAATAACAAAAAAATTGATCATATTGTTTGTACTTGCCTCTTTACTGTATTTTTGGTTCCAGGTGCTAATAAAGTGTCGGGAAGACGTGGCGAAGGCTCTGAATACCAACATCGCCGAACTTGAGCTATCTATGGGCATGTCAAACGACTTTGAGCATGCTGTAAGTTTGGAATTTTGATCCTAGGAAAATTACTTTTGAAGATTGATATTTAAAGGATATTGCCCTATCAATTTTATGTCTTTAAATTTTTTATTTTATTTTAAGTAACATGCACTGTGGAGTGTTGTACATGTGGGGCTTACATTTTACCATGCCACCTACGGTAATAGCTTCTTTCATACAGGAGAAATTCTCCTACACCACCAACTCGATATTCATGTTCAGCTTTCAAAGATGAAATTTTTTATCCACAAAACCTACCATTCAAAAATGGAACCAAAAATAAATATACTGTCCCAATTTCAGTCTTTGATCATAATTTTTGTGTGTTTATATATTTAGTTGTTTATATTTAAAACCCAATAAGTTAAACGTTAATTTCATATAGTTTGAGTACCCAAAACCTATTAGTAAAAAATATTAACATTTTCCATTCAGAATTTGTTATTTTATTACAATTTTTAGTTAAACTGTTTACAATTACAGAAAACTTGGTTATGTATTAGCATTATTGTAGGATTTTCAAGTTGGTGAGCACTTTATCGCCTCCACGGGAGGTTCAATATCGCTAATATCGTTCGTTACGATATCGAAAAATTTCATCAACAAATTGTTTCCTCTATCTAATGACTGAATTTTTACATCACAGCGTTGGTTTCTGCGTAACTTTCATGGTTCGATATGCTAAGGTAGCCTAGTGGATATGGTCTCAGATTCACGATCAGTGGTCCTGGGTTCAAATACTACTTGTTATGTTTACTTTTTGAGGTCTGAAATTCTATTAGTGAATTTCCTTTGGAAAGTGAACTATTAGCATGACCCGCACGGTGAAACTTAAGCCCGGGACCACCATAGAAGTTCCTAACTTGACCCCCTGAACACGTTTTGGAGGGTCGTTCAAAGTTGTATATATATATGTGTGTGTGTGTGTTTGCACTCTAGCAGTCGCATTTGTTGTCCAATTTACTTCAAATTTGATAGGAACGTTCCTTTCTGTAATCAGTTAGACAAGTTCGTTGGGCAAAGCAATCGGAAAACTCTAAACCCCTTTTTTGGTGATTAATCTTTTAAATTTCGGGTTTTTGGGCTCAAAAAGGGTCAGAAAAGCCCCGTATGTACAATTAATGCATGTAACGAGATGGGAATTAGTGAGGCGAAAGTTTTAAGCTCTCTCTCGTCATTCTAGGATACATATTTACCAAGTTATTAAAGAAAATTTGTTTCGACTAAACAGTACGTTGTCTTATGGGGGTTTTACATTAGAAAAGCCTGTTATTCCTTTGTTAAGAGTACTTTTATCATCCTCAGCAACCTCACACCTACTTTCAAGCCTCTCTGGACCTTCTCCTAACATTATAATGCACAAAATTGTATTCACAGCTTTGCAGGTAAATGAAACCAGGAGCATTAGAACAGCCAAAAATTCATTGTTTTCAGATTTCAATACAAATTGGAATACATGTATGTTTTTGCACATATTTTGAGTTTTAAAAGTTTTTTTGTGGAAATTCCCTCACATCAGCAAGCTGCGTGCGAACTCGTTTTAAATCTTACTTTATTTTGTTTATATAAATCCATTTATTCATAATTAATTATGTTGCACAATGAACAGCCACCATATAGTGCTCTGTTAAGTTAGATTACTTATTTAATTTTGTTATACACAGTTTTATTATTAGTTTTTTGTTTTGTACGGTTTTTACTGTAAGCTGCTATCTTTTGTTATTTTTTACATATAAATCCATTTGTAGAACTCCATTTTAACTTTTTATCCAAAACTTTGTATATAACTGGTTGATTTTGAATTGAACCACCATTTTTGGGTTTATTCTACAAAACAGCTATCATAGTCAAAGTTTGTTCGATAAAACAAACACGCAACCAGTTGGTAATATGTTTCGATTTCCTTGCAATATTGAACCGATGTTGGATCGCTTGTGGAGGCGATAAAATGCTCACCTTTCAAGTTGAATTGCTAATTTTGTCTTTAAACAAGTGATTATCAGTTTGATTCTTTTATTTTTCAGATTGAAGTAGGAAGTACGAGTGTTCGAGTTGGCTCATCAATATTTGGCGCCAGACAGTACAAAAAACCAGCAGACAAACCAGAGGACTCAATTTCAAATCAAATGGCAAAGACTAACATTAGTTACGACAGTTAGACTTGTGAAGATGAAGTAATTCTTCAGAGTTTAAAAAGTTAACTACTGTTTAACTGTGTAAAAAGTAATTATTGTCTTCCATTGGTAGTTATGATTTGCTGATATACCAACATCAATTGGATGGAGGGTGAATTTTCCTCTTGAGGAAAAGGGTCCCATTGGCACTATCAGGCTTTAAAAATAGCTTTACCAAGGAGTTGCAGCATGTAAGCATAGTAAGAGGACGATGAGGCAACTGAGCATTCAGCCCACACTTGTCCAAAAAATACTTCTCTCCATATATTCCCCACTCTCCTTGTTGACTTAGATAAATTCTGCAGAGATTATTAGATAGATTATCAGAGATTAATAGTATGGGGATCCCTCAAGTGCACTGAATGGGCAAGCAACCTATTTAAAAAACAGTAACTGTGACATGCATAAGCGTTTTCGGTCTGCAAGATTTAGCCTGACATAGTTGAGACACTATTCTGTAGAAAAAATCATTTGCGTCCCGTTTACATGATGCTGGTTGATTTAAGTGTGTTATTTATACTGTTTCACACGTGTGATGATCATGCAAGTCCAATGTAATGGTAGTTTTATTTGAATAATTAAATTATAAATCCGGTTTAAGTTTTAAAAATAGTAGTTTACAGTTGAAAAATAATTCAAATTGGGTTTGAGGAGTTTTATGTCTGTCCCTCTATGGTGCAATTAAACTGTTTGATTCGAATATCGGTTGTTATAAGTAAAATTTATAGAAATGCTAGATTTTGTTAGCCTTGTACATTGTACAATATTAATCACAATTTGATTTTCACAATCGAAGAACAGGTCAAATTTCTTTAAATTAAATGTTTCCTGTAAATGGAATTTAGGATACTGTATTTTATATTCAAATTTGTTCTACCAATGTAGGATTTTATTGAATAAATAGAATATTGTATGGTTCCAAGTAACAAATGAAGTAATGGAAGTAATCATTTTAATAAACGGTACACAGAAAACTGACATATGCCTTCTCCTATGTAAAACTGTCCCTGCATTCTCCATTTTGTTCTTGAGGTGTTTAATGGAATACATATTTCCCCATTTGTATAAAGTTATGTGATAGGGCCTCTAGTCTATTCAACAACAAATTTGCACTAAAATCCATCGGTTCGTTGAGAAGCTACTTTTGCTGGGGCTTTGCTCGGAGGGCAGTTTGTTCAAAGGCTTAACATATTTTACCACAGCCCCTCTCTATGGTGAGCATATTGCTTTGCTCATTTGTCTCTTTTGAACATTAAGTTGTCATCTAATTCAATGCTTCTTCAGGTTTGTATTTTTTTTAAATCCAGCTAAATTTTCTCTATATCATGACCATGCTTTAAGCAATCTCCTTTCAATAGTTCAGAAAATGGGGAAATTTGTATATAAGCGGTGATATTTGAGATTTAGGGGAAATACAAATAAATATTTCTTTTTATTTTGTGTACAATTTCAAATTAGAGATGATTTCCAAACAATTATAAAAAACTATTTCTTGTTGTCAACCAGACGAGTAATATCCACATTCAATAACGGAATATCCTGTACATTGTCAAATACACCAGTGTTAACCAGACGAGCAGTATCCAAATTCAATAATATCCTATACAGTGTCAAATACGCAAGTGTTAACCAGACGAGTAATGTCCAAATTGAATAATATCCTATACATTGCCAAATACACAATACAAGTGATTTTAAAACGAAAACAGAAGTTTCTTAGCCCTTAAAAAGCTAGAATTTATTTACAAATACATGCTAAATTACAATAATTACATTTGTTACTTAAACAGTTATTAATCCGCGCGATTACTTTTCGAAGCCCATATAAACTACATTGTTGCCATAACAACTCGCTTTGCAACGCTTCTTGAAAAAGAAGTATATTATACGTTTTCAGCTACGTGTTACAGATTCCAAATTATTTAGTAAAATTATTCAAAAAATAAAAACACAAAAGTTTAATAGAGTTGAAATGTAAAATCATGTCACAAAATGTTGGCGGCCATATTGATTACGGCCATCAACACGGCTAGAGGCTAGAATGTCAGAAAAATTTGCATTCCGGGCTTTTTGGACTCGTCTACTCATGTACTATCTGAATCCAAAGGGGCGCATTGATTGCCAGAAGTGAAGTTTTTTACCCTATCACATCCCAATATGAGTCTTTCAGCGCTGTAGTAAGTTTTAAAAAGAAAATTCGCATTGAAGCAGTGGCCGGCCGGGTCTCCGGTGACGTCATCCGGCTTGGCGATTGGCATAGGGATGAAGGGAGTCTGGCCCACCTCCTTACTCCACTCATCTTGCTGCAGGGGGGGCCCGTCAGTTTTTCAGCGCCCGTGCAAAGACCAATCTTGCCCCCCCCCCCCATAGCTCTGAGATAAGACTGAACGTGTGCGCCTCGCTCCCTTGCTTTTTGTTGTGTTTGCTTTGTTTCTGGTTCCGAGTGATACTGATCACCTGAAATGACAAGCTATGGAACACATTCAGCTCAGAGACTTGGCTTGTGTAATTCAAAATTTTAATTCATGTGTTATAATCCTGGAAATGTATCTCGTCCCTGATATTCCGCACCACTAAACCTTTTTGACCGAAAAAATACACCACTCAAAACCTCAAATAATTAGAAAATAAACGGTATCAGGAAACTGACACATACTTTCTTCCTTTTAGCCTAACTGTAATGAATAAAATTACTTTTTATTTACTAAATATAGAATATAAAGTACGGTTAAATGTACAGAAAATCTTCTAATTAAGTAGTTTTCAAAAATATCCAACAAAATCCCTTTTATGGAGTACGGGTGGTGTCATTTTGTTGGAAACCTACAGCTCTACAAACCATCGTTAGAGCCGTTTTTGAGAAATTTGGATTTTTCATGTTTTTTGGGGATAGTTACCCTTGAAAATAAAAAATTAAAAAATGCCTGGAGATATTGTGGATTAGTACCTACTTACTAAATTTCATAAAAATCGGCCCAATGGTTAGGGCCAGATGTCTAGCTCTGTACATAGACACAGACAAACACAGACACAGACACAGACACAGACACACAAACACACACACACACACACACACACACACACACACACACACACACACACAGGCAAACATCAGGTAAAAACCACTTTTTCGTTTAAGGGGGCACCAAAACAAATATTTCCACTAACAACTTAAATTCGAAAATGTTGACGAAAACAGTACTTTCTCCTTTTACTACGTATAGGGGGGGGGGGAAGTAAAACAATAATTATTTAAAAACAACAAATACCCACGCTTGTAGTCAGTGTATCACAATACACTGCGTATCAAAAAACAATGATGTATTTCTTTAAGAAAAATAATTATGTAAAAAAACCTCAAAACTGGATAGGAAAGGTAAAAAGTATATATTGATAACTGTACAACTATTCTGAAAGTGGGAAAGATTCCGTCCGGAGGAACCAAAACAATCATCAAAACTGACCAAGATTCGGATGGTTCCGTAAATATGTGAGGCTGAAGTTTTTGACGAAAACAGTAAAGTTTGTTGTTAGGGTTATTTTTGTTTTTACAAAACTAATGTTTTCTGAATACAGTTTATGTTTATTGCTTGTAATTTATGACACCTTCAGTTATGCACACTCTTCTTTGAGTATTTAATCTTTAAGGTTTTGTGTAGCTATAAAGCTTGATTTTTTTATTGTTTCTGATTCTCTGATATATATGAATCTTATCTTCTAAAATTATTTAGATCAGTTAAGTTTATACCTTAACTCAAGTTGGGTGTGAACATATTTTTTTTCGTTAATACAAAATCGTGATATACTGTCGCAATTCTTTAAAGTACTGCCATTTTTGAAGAAATTCAGACCATTAGTCGATTAACCACGACCAGAGTGCAAATAATCTGTAATGACGAGAAGTATTTTTAATACTTAACATTTCCTCACTTTGTATCCAATGCTCCGAAATTACTCAGTTAACAAATGAGAAATTGATTTAAATGGTATTAAACAGATGAAATGATAAATTATATTTTTCAAAGTAATGATCGAAGGGGGCACCAAAATTTTGAGGGAGAGGCGCATTATATTTTTTCCTTATTACATATAAAAGCAATATCAAACTCAAATCATTGTAATTTCAATTAGAGGAAATCCCGATTCAACACTCTCCAATCCCCAAATTATATCTCTCCTAATCTAGGAAGTTTTTTAAAATAATCGAAAAGGGCGGATTAAACAGTTAGTTGCATCGTGTAACTTGATACTTTGACATAGCAATTTTCTTGTGTCGTTTTGCGAGTTTTATTCACACTCTCGATACCAATCAGAATGCCCTGAAGTTGTCACAAAATGATAGAGGTCAAACTAACTTCTCGATTTGGAATAGAGGGGAGCGGAAGTTGTGTTATCCGATATGTAAATTTAAGTTAAGTTAGTGTTTAAGTTTATGTTATGTTATGTTAATGTTTAAGTATAATGAAGGTATAACATGGTGAATACACCCAATAATGCCTTTAAACAACTTTTAGCAACAAAATACAAAAAATGTACAAAATCAGTCAGGTCTACTTTAAAATACTTTATTTTGGCGTTACGGACTATGCCCCCACTCCGCACCCCGCGACCCGTCATGAGCGCCGAGCGCCCCCCCCCCCCAAAAGCGCCATGCCCCGTGCTAGAGAACGGCTCGCACTGCCCTAGAGCCGGTACTATCTTGCTGCATGCAAACTCGTTTACATAACCCTAAGTAGGGACCAGCAAGGTAGAAACCATGGAGAGCCCACGCCCATAGTCGGGATAGACCAAAATTCAGTCCGACCAGGCTTAAGGTCACATCTCAAAGTGTAGGACTCGTCGCAGTACTCATTACAGCGTCATGGGTTATTGGCGACGCTTGCTCAGTTAAATGAGGTTTACGGCGACGCGAAGAATTTTTTTATTGTAAATTGGTTTTTGGAACCGTATTACTGAATAAATTTTTTATCTTTTGGTACTAAATTCAAATGTATATAACGTCTAATTATGACGTAAAAACACGTGAAGTTTTCATTATTAGTATAAAAACTCGATCTTCACGTACTTAACCTAGATTTTCATCAAAAATGGCTGCCATATTTGCTTTACTCGATACATTCCTCAATTTTAAACATGAAACAAAACTATACAACAACTACTGTAAGGCTTGATTCTATATTATTTAATTTATATTTCCGGTAGAAAGGTTTATTAACAACTAAGAATCCTTTGTAGTCAAGTTCCTTGATATGTTCCTCTACTTTTAACGACAAACATATTTTTATAGGATTGGTTATATTGCTGATATAGAGGATTAGTTTTGATTTTTGATACAAAAACATATATTTATCCATTATTTTAATTTTATTTTTTAGCTACAACAATTCACTTCCGGCTAAGAAGCCTTCCTATTTGGATGGGGGAATGTTTAAGTAACAGATAGTTTAAAAGGAAGTAGGTTTTGTTTATATAATACCCCCGTCGCAGCAAACCTGCGTACTCAGCGAATTTCCAATGCATATATTGTGTCTCACTACTACATAGAGCTACTTACCAAGTTTCACAAAAATACATCCATAAGTAAGTGATATATAGCATTTTATTTATTCTCCATAAGAATAACATTGGCTGAGTACGCAGGTTTGCTGCAACGAGAAAGATAAAAAATGTGTAGTTTTGTAATTATCAATATAACTCAACCAGGTGAAGCTACATACCAAGTTTTATTAATTTAGGTTCATAACCAAGGGAGATAACTTTACTTATTCTCCATATGAATAACGTGGGGGCCGAGTATGCAGGTTTGCTGCTACGGGGAAAATCAACAAAAAACCTTTTTGTGCAAATATCAATATACCACAACTAGTTGAAGCCACATTCCAAGTTTCATCAATATACATTCATAAATAATCGAGGTATCAAATTTGATTTATCCTCCATAAGGATAACATTGGACAACGTTTAGAACTTAGAATATCTCTGCAACGGTTGGACGTAGGACCACTTTTAAAACACCAAAATGATTGATTTGTAGAACTAAACTGATTGGTAAAAGTAAATGTGAAGGTTTTAGTAAAATTATCTGAGGAAAATCCAAAAAACTTTTCCCCATAAGACTAACATAGGAAATTTTATAGACACTTTTTTTACTTTTCTCTACAACCACTTAACCTAGGTTAATGATGCAAAACACCAAATTATTTGTTATTTTAAGCTCTATAAAATGGCTATAACCAAAATTAAGTGTTTTTTAAATTTTAGGGGGAAAAATTCAAAAAACTGATTTTTGGAAAATTTAAAACACCCATAAAACAAACCCCCTTTCTATAGTCCGATCGATCTGGTTTTTGAACCTAAAGTCATAAATGTTACTCTACGTATTTGTGCCAAATTTCATCAAAATCGGGCGTTTCTTTCAAAAGTTATCGCGGTAATGGACACACACACACACATATATATATATATAAATTTGAGCGAATAGTGTTTTTGGCATCTGGAGACCTCAAAACAAAAAGTTGTCATGGTCTCGGGCTTAAGTCTTACCATACCACCTACGGTAATAGCTTCTTCCCTATAGGGTAAATTCGCTAAAAAGGCAACGTTATGTTTTCTTACTAAAGTATTTTATTTAATTATTAACTAAAACAAGTTTTGCTTCACGACTAAAATAAAATCACTAGTCAGATATGTTTATCTTATCATATAATGTGTTATTCTTTCTAACAAAACAGTCTCGTATTATTTACTTTATAGTACCGGGGGACCAAGCCATGCTCGGTGTTTGATTCCGCAGAAGAGGCATTGAATTTGTTTTATTTCAAATACTCGTTCATTTTCAATATGAGCTCCTTCGGTACGCTCACTCGCCTCCCGGATGAGCTCCTTCAGTACGCTCACTCGCCAATCGAAAAAAGGGTTTGAGTTGCCATTGAAGTAGGTTTTTTATTTTCCTAATGATAAACAGCTGTTTACAATATTTTAATTTATAGAAGCTGATTTAATGGTTTGTTTTTGTTATTCATAGTAACTGGTGTTATGATTTTAAACTTCACAAGCCCAATATTAAAATTTTCAATTTTCAAATGAATTGTTTAGAAAAATACGTGTTTTCCTGAGGTAGTGGATTTCACCAATCGATTTTTTAGACCCAAAAGCCCCTAATCCCAAACTTTGAGCAAAATCCTTCCGCTGGATCTCGAGATAAATTTTTCAAACAAACAGGCATTGCTTGTATTAGAGTATAGGATAGGATAGGATATCAAATTATAAGATTCCTCATGAGCCTAATTAGCCTACATATCGATGACTGAATTTTCTACCAAAATTGAAAGCTATGTTAGAAAAACAATAATCTCAATACAATATGGAGTAAAATGTACATAAATACTATTTTCTAGGTGAAGATCTAAGTAAAATAAGGAGCGTTTAACGATGCTGGATGTGGTAGAACAGTGTGGAGCCAGCGGTGCGCGTAGAACTGAACATAGAGGTTATTTACATCGGATTATTGAACAAACTATGAGTTCTATTGATAATTGTTTTGTATGAAAATTTAAGATCATCTAATTAGCTATAACCTTCTCGCTTACTGACTTTTTCATGTCATGTTACAACTCTAATATTTTCATTATTAAAAATTATACATAATTTTAAACTAAAATATAATTATACTGTTGGATGCAGAAAAGGAATATAGAGGATTCATTGTAGTTTTATCATTATTAGGATGTACACAGTACAGGAGCGTGTAAACAACAACGTGCTCACTGCTCGGGATTACTCAATTTTGCCGTGTCCACTTTTGGTCTAGCCTGACAATGCGCGGACCGTTTTCTGTTCATTTGGAGAGCTCTCCATGGTTTCTACCTCGCTGGATGGTAGGGACACGCTTAAGGAAAAACGATTTAGTGAGAACGCCGCCCCCCAAACGCAGATAGTTTCACTCAAGGTTCGTAGAGCTTTCAGACCAGGTGTGCTGAGTCGGATCTATTAAAGATTTTCTACTTAACCGGAAGAGACCTCGTAAAAACAGCTGGAAGGTCACGTTATCATCAATCCAATCTGCAGTGTTGCTGGGAACACAATATTTATCGTACGGTTACCATATTTTCCTCATCAGTTAATTAGAATTAACATTGTTTAACTTCTTACATCCTATGTTAAGCTGTTATTTTATGAAACTAATATGTTGTTTTGATTTATTTGTGTTATTATATTAATCGATTAAGGGTTTAAATTTTCTTTCTGTTTGTCTAGTGACAATTTAAAAATAGCTGTACCATTATTATACCCTTGAGGTTGGCAACACTTTATGGTATGTTGTTGACTTATGAATCAGCTGGTCGCCCTCGTAAGACATCTTTGCTGGGAACATTACTCTTAATAAGTAAATAAGCACACCTGGACTGAAAGCTCTACGAATCTTGGAGTTTCAATTGCATATTTGACTCTATTTGGACCGGATTAAGTGTTTACGGATAAAGTTAATCGTACAAATTCTAACAGCTGGCTGAAGTACAATTCCAATGTCCATAGATACTTTGTAAGGTCTGTGCAGTCGGTATATTTAAGGTTTTCTAGCTAAGCGGAAGAGATATCTTAAAAACAGCTAACCAATCCAATCCAATCTGCAGTGTTGCTGGAAACACGATATTTATCGCACGCGTACCATATTTTCCTCATCATTGCAATTAAAACAACCATTGTTTGACTACACAATTTTATTAGCTGTTATTTTATGAAACTAATTATTGTTTTGATTTATTTTTATTATTATATTAATGGATTTTGGGTTTAAACTTTATTTTTGCATGTCCGGTGACAATTTAAAAATACCCCCGTAGCAGCAAACCTGCGTACTCAGCGAATTTCCAATGCATATGTATGTATCTTAATACCACTTAAAGCCACATACCAAGTTTCAACAATATACATTCATAAATAAATGATTTTTGACATTTTAATTATTCTCCATAAGTATAACATGGCAGCTGAGTATGCAGGTTTGCTGAAGCAAGGAACACAAAAAATGGGGTTTTATACAAATATCAATATAACTCATGTAGGTAAAGCCACATACCAAATTTCATTAATTTATTTTCATAATGAAGGCAGATAACACGTTACTTATTCTCCATAAGAATAACATGGGGCTGAGTACGCAGGTTTGCTGCTACGGGAGCCTTGGGTAAAAAATTGTCTTTTTGAGCAAATATCAATGGTCCACAACGATATGAAGCCGTATACCAAGTTTCGTCAGTATACGTTCATAAATAAGCGAGATATAAAATTTTTATTTATCTCCATAAAAATAACATTAGACAACGTACTGTGTTTAGCACTTTCAATATCTCGGTACCCAATTGACGTAGAGAAATGATCAAAATACCAAATTGTGTGTTTTTTTAAGCTGAATCCAATGAGAAAAAATAAAATTTGACTTTTTCCAAAATTATATATAACAAATTCGAAAAACCCATTTTTGGGGTACAAAACCCCCCCAAAATACCCCTTCGGATAGAGCGATCTGGCTGTTTTTCGAACTTAAAGTCATAAATGTTGCTTTACACGTTTATACCAAATTTCATCAAAATCGGATAATTTTTACGAGAGTTATCGTGCTCACGGATACATATATATATATATATATATATATATATATATATATATATATACAGTTTCGAACGAATGGTGATTTTGGGGTCTGGGGACCTCAAAACGAAAAGTTATCATGGTCCCGGGCCTAGGTCTTACCATGCCGACTACGGTAATAGCTTCTTCCCTATAGGGGAAATTCGCTAATAGCTGTACACCATTATTATCCCCTGTAAGGTTGGCAAGACATATACTATGATGTTGATATGTTGTTGATTTATGCATCAGCTGGACGACATCGCAAGACATCTTTGCTGCGATCCAACATTACTCTAATGGAAATAATCAT
This sequence comes from Allygus modestus, assembly GCA_963675035.1. Classification (NCBI taxonomy): domain Eukaryota; kingdom Metazoa; phylum Arthropoda; class Insecta; order Hemiptera; family Cicadellidae; genus Allygus; species Allygus modestus. Next base: position 142,080,640 of record OY776111.1, read on the forward strand.
ACCTGGGCTGAAAGCAAGGTTCATAGATACTTTGCAAGGTCTGTGCAGTCGATATAATTAAGGTTTTCTAGCAAGCCGGAAGTGTCATCCTAAAATCAGCTGTAAGGTCACGTGATCACCAATCCAATCTGCAGTGTTGCTGGAAACATGATATTTATCGTACGCGTACCATATTTTCCTCATCATTGTAATTAAAAACATTTTTTAACTAATTACATAATTTTATCAGCTCTTATTTTATGAAACTAATTATCCTTTTGATTTATTTGTATTATTAGATTAATGGATTTAGGGTTCAAACTTTATTTCTGCATTTCCAGTGACAATTAATTTAAAAATAGCTGTACCATTACTATCCCCTGTAAGGTTGGCAACATTTATACTATGACGTTGACGATATGTTGTTGATTTATGCATCAGCTGGACGCCATTGCAAGACATATTTGCTGCAAACATTACTCTTATATAAATAATCATACCTGGGCTAAAACCTCTACGAACCTTGATATATTGCCAGGATTTTGTTATTTATTAGTTTGTTTACATATAAATATACTCATTTTGACATTTTAAAGGTAAACCGTAGCGCGCGCGACGGGACCAAAGCGGATTAGCAGGGACAGTCAGCGCTATATTCTCCTCTGAACTTGGGGGGGGGGGGCAAAACTAAAATAAAATAACATGGAGTGTCCCTAGTTTTCGAGTTGTTTATAAATTGTCGTTTATCTCAGTCTATCTTCGTGAAATACGTTATCCTATTTCTTCTATACATCAACAACATCTCTGACTATCTACCCGGTAATATTCTTACAGCTTTTGCAGATGACACTTCAATTTTAACTTCAAGCAAAAATCTCAGTGTTTTAGAGCAGCAGACTTTTTTCAACCTTAACATACTCTCACAATATTTCTCAGGTATAAATCTTCATATCAATCCCAAAAAAAACACAGTTCATACATTTCATGACCGACCAGAAAAGAAACCGTTTAACTAATGCAGGTACAACTTTTCCTTCGGTTGTACTTGACGAGATGATCATTGAGGAAGCTCAATCTGTCGACTATCTAGGAGTGAGGTTGGACGATGGCCTAAGGTGGAATGAACATGTGGATAAACTTGCCAAGCAACTCGCTTCAAATATTTTTGTTTTGAAAAATATTTCATCTTTGAACAACATTGCACTATCCAAATTGGTATATTTTGGCTTGATTGAGAGTCTGATTAGGTACTCTATTATACTTTGGGGCTTTCCCAGTAATATTAATTTAAATAGAATATTTGTACTCCAGAAAAGAGCGATAAGGTGCATTTTGAAACTTAAACCTACAGAATCATGTTTTGACCACTTCAAAGAACTGCAAATTTTGACAGTACCTAGTATTTACATGTTTGAAGTAATTATTTATGTTAAAGAACACAACCTTGTTAAAGCTCATCAGCATTCTTACAGTACCAGAAATAGAAACATTAATCCTTCTGTGTCTCATAACTTAAAGCTTTTTGAGAAAAAGCCGATTACATTGGTCTTAAGCTATTTAATCAACTTCCTGCTCACATAGCCCAGATTGGTAACTTGAAAAAATTTAAATACGAGCTCAAAAAGTACCTCTTAGATCAATGTCTTTACCAACTCCCATCATACCTGACCTGACTTTCAAACCTATCAAGAGGTTTTTTTACAACCCCTCCCCTCCATTTGCATCTCTGCCTATCATGAAGATATACCTAACCTGAAGATGAAACCTGTAGAAGCTGACTGGTCCTATGCCACATATGGTCAATCGGGACGACGTGGGATATGTATGTATGTATATGTACCATTTTCGATGGCAACGCTACCTAACCAGGGCTCCCTTGTAGTGTTGGGATATCGAAAGAAAATATCGATTTTGATATCGATAATAATATTGGGCAGGGACTATCGATACCCCGATAATATCGAGGCCAAAATATCGATATTGTGTAAAATATCGATATTACATATAATCTGCTTTGTGTGCCAACAAAAAGTGAAATTTTTTGAAGAGCTATATGGAAACTAATTTTGCACCCCTATTTATGAACCTCAGGCTTAAAATAGCTAGGCTATTTTATGACCATTATCATTATAATTGTGCAAAATATTGGCTTTTTAACCAAACTATAGTCATAGGACGCAGACTCACAATTACTGACGTAATCCAACATTATTTGTTAAAGTAAATTCGAATAAACAATTGTTGGAAATAGGGCCGGATTAAAATTTTGAGACGATGGAATTGGCTAACTGCGGAACTCGCTAACCGATGTTCTATGTTGGAACTGGCTAACCACGGCATTGGCTAACCGTCAGAGTCTGGAACTGGCTAACTTGGAACCCGCTAACTCAAAAGTGTCAAGCCACGGAACTCGCTAACTCTGGAACTGGCTAACCAACATGGCGGCCTCTGACTCCCACCACTACACAAGTTACGCACGATGGTGCCAACCCTGCAACGACAAATTATTGTAAAACAGCTCGTGCGTAACGTAGTTGTTGAAACACATTAATATATTTAGTTTTGTATGTAATGCCATTTGCCATTGCATTTTACTTAATAGCTAAATATAATTATTAGACTACCATAACTATAGTATGTGTGTAAATTGATGAATCATAAACTGTAATTTCTCGTACTCTAGTATGAAGATAACTGTCTTGAGTAAGTATATAACTTGAAATGGGAAAATATATCATCGTTTCAGATTCGAACAAGCTTGGCAGTGGTTTTGTTAAAAATCATAAAATATACAAATAAAATAAGTAACAGTAATTAAAAATGTTATTGATTGAATGTTAAGCTATATAATATTGTTATTCAATATTTATTCCAATTCAAAGAAGAAGGAAATAATTCAATGTGCATGGATATCAAATAATAAATTAGAACGTTTTACCTTTGTATCCGAATAACGTTTGTGAATAACAGATAAATAATAACATATATATATATACATATATTTATTTATAAATTAATTGTGCAAATAAGACCATAATATATATACAAATCGTTAAGAACCTCCTAATATTAGAAAACTAGCTGCTATCGTACCCGGTTTCTCCCGGAAATACAACAGTTGTGTGTGCTGCATTCTATGGTAAACCCGTGGAACTACAACACTTGATCAGTTGTTTTAATTGTTATCAGCTTAAACTAAAGTGAATATCCACGTATGTGTTTATTCCACTAAATTGGAACTTTGACTTCCCGTGGGGCGGAGCCGTACGAGTATTTCTTAAAATCCTTTCTTAGTGGTTACCTACGTTAAACAAAGAGTTCACGGGCCAAATTTCGAGGTTGTACGCGAAGAGGTTTGACCTGTGGGATGAACGGGTTTTCGTTTTTAAAAATTGTCCATAAGAATAACACAGTATTTGAACTATGAAGCCCCGTGGGGTGGAGCCCTATGGGAATTTCTCAGAATCCTTTCGTAGTGTTTATATTATTTTCGTATTTATAGATAGTACCTGGGGGCTGATCTTTACTCGGGGAAGGCCAGTAAGTTTGTTTAGGTGACAGGGAATAATATTTCATCACTTCCCCCAACTGATTATCATATTTTTAAAGCTCATTTTCCTCTTTTCTACGTTTTAAAGTCACTCCAGTTGTTATTTATAGCTCAAGGTTGAACTATTTCTGATATGACCGCTCTATATATGTAATCTTCACTCAACATTTTTAGTCACTGCTCTCAGGAAACCACATATATAACAATTATTATAAACAACACGAGTATTACTTTGACAGTTCCCTGGTTGACTATGAACAGCTGTTACAATTATTTTGTTTTGATTTTAAACTCCATGAGCCCAATATTAATTTGTTTAAACTTTTAATTTTTTTATACTATTTGTTTTTTTCTGGGGATGATACCTGTCTAGAACTTATTTTTATCCCATAACTTAGTTATTTCCAACCTTTGAAGTAAATCGTTGGTGCAGTTTTTGAGATCAGAGTTGCAAGCAATAAGCACGGACGGACGCACGCAAACCTTACTCATATTAGAGTATAGGATAGAATATATTACGCGTAAAAATATAAATCTTCAGGATTTGTTTAAATATTTTAGTTATTCTAATATCTAAATATTCAGATTTTAACCTTTTAAAAAAATGTTTATAGCATAATGCAGTTTAGTTTTATTAAATTGTTTTAAAAACGGCAACTTTTAGTTAATTTTCTCATTAGGAAGAAGCTTGTACTGCTGTACCCTCACAGCTTTGTAACCTTTATATACTTCTCTTTTAAATGTGTTACTTACGTAATAATATGTCTTTAAATGTAATTGTATATATCTATAGTACTAGATGTTATTATATAGCCATAATAAATGACGAGCTTAAAAACCAAATTATTTTCATGAAATAAATAATTTATAGTCTTAATTTTTTACATATTTGAATATGAACATTTAGATAAATTTGAAATAAGGAATTATTAAGAACGAGTAGCTCCCCCGCAAAAATTTGCGTATATAATCCTTAAAACAGCTGTTTATTGAATTAAGAAAAATACATGTGACATAAAGGTAATAATACTCTCCTCCATATAAATAACATGGGAACTTGGGAGTCCCGTGGGTCAGAGGCCTGGGGTCTAAGTCGAAATTCTCGACAGTGACTTTAAATTATCTATTAAATAAATAATCATCAAAATCGGTTAAGTATTAACTTCAGGAAGTGAGTGAACAAAAAGCAGTAATTTTTTTAAATAGGCCTATGTAGATATTGTTTATAGATTCTTATAATAAGAAAGCAAGTTAATACTGCATTGTCGTCAATTTCTGAGCTTTGTTTAAAGTTTTAAGTCTCTACGAGCTTGCATTAATGTTATTGAAATATATATTATTTGTTTTCTTAATTTTAGATCGAAGCAGGTGTAAACAATAAAATTCAAAGCAGTCATAGGGGATTTTTTCTCCTTTGCCGTATTAAATAATTGTAGATTAAATTGTAAATGAAATTATGTACTAAAGAAGTAACGATTTACTGTAATACTAATACCGCATAATAAAAGTATATTATAATTTATTAAATCATTATCATAGTTATGTAATCTCCTTACTAATCAGGAGAAAATATAAAAACTTAAAACAGTAATAAAATATTCAATACTCATACACTTTACTAATCTTTTTTTATTTACCAAAAATGAAATTATTTAGGGTGAACGAACAATTTATTTAAATTCAACAAACTAATATAATCACATTCATCGTCTTGGTAATATATTACCTACGCTGTTACCTTTGTATTTGACCTGGAAAGGCACCGACGGGGGCGCCGAGGGGCGTGCGGGTCTTCTATATTCTCTTCTCTGGCATCCTGACTGGCATTTAAAATATATTGCACACGGTACCAACACAACACGTTTTGAATACCCCGTCTTATGAACTGTCAGTTCTAACATTTCATTTGCCTTGCTTTCTTTACCTTTGGTTTTCAATAACCTAATTCACTAATATATTTATATCTATATAAATATAAGTGTGCAACTTACTTATCTTCTGATAGGGGGAAGCTCGATTACACATCATATAGATGGTCCATCTCGATTATTTATGAATGTATATTGATGCAACTTGGCATGTGGCTTCACCTAGTACTAGTATATATTTACCCAAAATATTTGTAAAATAGTTGGGTGGATATTTGTACCCAAGATTTTTTTGTTGATTGTCACCATAGCAGCAAACCTGTATCCTCATCCCTAATGGAGAATAAGTTGAGTTTTATATTTCCCTTGATTATTAACATAAACTTAAAAAACTTGGTATCCAAGGGTTTTTGAATCATTAATTATTTTCAACAAAATAAAAAATGGCGGATTACGCCTAAACTAATACGAAATCGAAAAAATGTACTATACATTTTCGACTTGTTTTTTTATGTAGAATCCGGTTATGCATAGCGCGCTACGCATTTTTGTGACACCTGTATATTAATAATTGCACAAAAACATATTTATAATATTTCTTGTAGCTGCAAACCTGGGTACTCAGCCTTTAATGTTATTAATTTGGAGAAACATAAAATGCTATACATCTTATTTATAAATGTATTTTTATGAAAATTAGGAAGTGACTGTATGTGGTAGTGAGAAACATATACATGCAATGTAAATTCGCTGAGTACACAGGTTTACTTATTGCGATGCGACGGGGGTACTTGCACTTTCACTGTTGTCCAGTAGACTGGCGTCAAGGTGTTTATATGATCTTATATAGTTAGTTTAATTTAACACATACAATTTGTAACATGCCACCATTTCATTACATGCCACTAGATTTTGGTTATAGCCATTTTATAGAACTTAAAAAAACAAACAATTTAGTATTTTGAATTATTAAGCTAGGTTTAGTGGTTGTGGAGAAAAGTAAAAAAATGTGTCCTTAAAATTTCCCATGTTAATCTTATGGGAATACGGTTTTTAGATTTTCCTCAGATAATTTCACTAAAAACTCCACATTTCTTTCTACCAATCAGTTTAGCTCTACAAAACAATCATTTCGGCGTTTTAATTGTTGTTTTACGTCCAACCGTTGCAGTGATATTCAAAGTGCTAAACACAGTACGTTGCCCAATGTTATCCTTATGGATAATAAATAAAATGCTATATATCACTTATTAATTACTGTATTTTTATGAAACTTGGTAAGTGGCTCTAGGTAGTAGTGATACCCATGTATATGCATTGGAAATTCGCTGAATACGCAGGTTGCTGCGACGGGGATATTATCATTGCTCTACGTCAATTGGTTCCTAAGATATTGAAAGTGCTAAACACAGTAAGTTGTCTAAAGTTATTCTTATGGAGAAAAAGAAAAATTGTATATCTCGCTTATTTATGAACATAAACTGAAAAAATTTTGTATATGGCTTCATCTGGTTGGGGTTCATTGTTTGCACAAAATACAAAATTTTCACGTATTTTCATAATAATGGAGGGTAATTAAAATGTTATATATCGCTTACTTATAAATGTATATGAATGAAACTTGGTATGTGACTTCTAATGATATTTGCATGAAAACCCATTATTTTGTGTTCCTTGTTGCAGCAAACCTGCTTATTCATCCCCAATGTTATTCTTATGGAGAATAATTAATATTTGTAATATCGCTTATTTATGAATATATTTCTTATGAATCCTGTTAAGTGTTAAGTTATATATTCATTGGAAATTCGCTGAGTATGCAGGTTTGTTGCGACGGGGGTATTGTAAATGATAGAAGGAAATCATAATTCAACAGAAAAGGGCATTACGTATTTAATCTAAAAAGTAAAGATTCTGTAAAACATATTTTTTCTGAATTAGATATATTAACAGTTTATGGTCTGTATATTTATGAGACGATAAAATATGTTAAAACAAATAGCTTTTTAACAGAAAATAGAAGTCATGGCTACAATACACGATCTCAAAGATATGTCGAGAAACACAGACTAGAAATATTTAAAATGAAACCTTCCTATAAAGGGATTAAATTCTTTGACTGTTTGCCTAAATCTTTAAAAGATGAGAGTAACATCTGCAAGTTTCTTAAATTGTTAAAAAATACCTAGTAAAGGAAGCTTTTTACTCATTGGACAATTTTTTAAATAATAGATAAATTAAGACAATAGATTTATAAGGCTTATGTTGTATATGTTATCTGTACATATTCATGACTTGTTCATTGTATATACTGTATATGCTTTTCTGAATAAAGAATTTTGATTTGAAATGATTGTAGTAATATGAGTGTTATACAGTTCGGGCCACGGTGCTTGGCGCCTGGGAAAGGCGAGAAACAACTCAAATTTTTCGTAAATAAGAGCAGACAATATCGAAAATAATCAAAACCAATGTTTTAAAATTAAATAAAGTAATTTCGCTTTCTGTTAACAAAAGTATACTGTAACACTAACGGTACAAAGCCAAATAGAGGTGAAAAGTCATTGCAGAGCATACGCTAACCAGGCGTCAAGCATTGTGACCCAAACTGTACCCGTCCCTAAAATTCAATTGCAAAATGTTTTAAAACATAATATTTTGTTATTTAGTCTTACTTTTGACAAGTATGTAAACACACAGTTTGCCCAGCGCAACCTTCCGATCAAGCAGACAACTGCAATGTAGCAAATTGCTAACAAGAGTAGGCCTACGTCTCGATTATTCTCCGCTACGCCTTGATGGAGAAGCGGACACATGAAGCGTACAGAGCCATTTTCAAGTACCTTAAATCTTTGGTACCAGAAATGAACCCAAGTACAGTTACGTCCGATTTTGAAAATGCTATTCACCGTGCAGTTAAAGAAGAGTTTAGCGATGCACTCATCGTAGGATGCTGGTGGCACTTTGCAAACGTAAGAAAACGTCCCTACTTTTATTTTCATCTAATTTTAATTTTTACCACTGAATTCAGCTTAAAAAACAAGCAATTTGGTATTTTGATTATTGCTCTACGTCAATTGGTTAGTGAGATATTGAAAGTGCTAATCACAGTACGTTGTCTAATGTTATTCTTATGGAGAAAAAGAAAAATTGTATATCTCGCTTATTTATGAACATAAACTGATAAAACTTGGTATATGGCTTCATCTGGTTGTGGTTTATTGTTGTTTGCACAAAAAAACAATTCTTCGCCAATGGTTCCTATAGCAGCAAACCTAGGTACTCGGTCCCCATGTTATTCTTATGGAGTATAATTAAAATGTTATATATCACTTATTTATGAACGTATATAGATGAAACTTGGTGTGTTACTTCACTTAGATAAGCTCTTTTGATATTTGCATAAAAACCCATTATTTTCTGTTCCTTACTGCAGCAAACCTGCATACCATCCCCCATGTTATTCTTATGGAGAATAATTTAAATGGTATATAATATGAAAGTATACAGATGAAACTTAGTATGTGGCTTCACCTAGTTGAGTTATAATGATATTTACATGAAAACCCATATTTTGTGTTCCTTGTTGCAGCATACCTGCTTACTCAGCCCCATGTTATTCTTATAGAAAATAATTAAAATATATCGCTTATTTTTATGAATGAATATTGATGCAACTTGGTAAGTGGCTTCACCTAGTTTAAATCTATTTATATTTTCATAAATACCTATTGTTTGTGTTCCTTGTTTCAGCAATCCTATGTACTCATCACCCAATGTTATTCTTATGGAGAATAATTAAAACTAGAGACCACCAAATGGCCGAAATTCAACCAAATATTTTAAAAATGGAGAATAATTAATACTATAGACCGCCCAATTGTCAAAATTCGACCAAATATTTTTAAAATTTAAAGTCGACGAATGAAAGAGTTTAATATTTAGTGGGTTCTGTTGCGCTCATCTCTCTCTGTTGCTTCATATGGTGTATATTTATACATATATATATATATATATATATGCCTTGGAAATTCGCTGAGTATGCAGGTTTGCTGCGACGGGTGTATTTTTTATGTGTGGTTGTTTATAACATAGGTTTAACTGAAACTAAACAATCACAAGTAAATTATTTACATTTTATGGCTGAAAATAATTGCCTTGATGTAACCTAATTAAAAAACCATTTACTTATTAAGTAATTTTAAATTTAAATTATTAGGTTGTCCAGATTTTAGGTAGGGCAATAACTTACACAATTTTTTTCTGTCAAGTTCACCTTGACATTATGCTAGGTACAATGTTTTTATTGTATACCATATCAAGATTGTTTACAGTGTAAATTATTTTTTAGACCACTTGAAGAAACTGGAGAATGTCTCATTCTCAAATCTAGTAAGATGCCAGAATGCGCTTCCTCTGGCAAGAGCAAAAAAGAGGAAGTACCTTGTCAAAGACATGGCCATCAAAAGGGCAACAAACTTGGTGTGTGACAGGATCACCACCAGTGAGTTTCTGCAGTCTGTGGCAGTAGTTATAGGCCGCCGCATCTGTCCTCAACAACTGCAGGAAGAAGAGGTCGATGAAGATGAAGACGACATCGATAGGCCCCATCCCCAATGACCCATGAACTTGAAGCTGCTGCAGCAAACCCTGAGGGTAATTTAACTTTATTAAATGAACACATTCATGATACACATTTAGCCTTTAGTCGATACACTTTTTTTAATAATTCTGTAAATATTCATGCTAGAATGACGAGAGAGGGCATAAAACGTTCGCCTCACTAATTCCCATCTTTAGTACGGTACATATCAAATATAATTTTAAAAAATGATTTCTTGTTATAACTTGTTCCTTTATATATTAAATGTTCTTACGAAGGTTTGCTCAGATCTATACGACACTAACAAGTTCATTTTTTTCAGCTAACCATGATTATATTTGACCAGAACTCAATGAATACCGATTAAAGAAAACAGTTCTCCAGCAACTTCATACAATCTCAAACTGCCCGCCGCAAGAATTTGTGACTCAGCAAATTTCTGAGTTGACAGAAGATCTTGCTGGAAGGGAAGAGGTTGTTATGGCTCCAGAAAATTCTGCTCAGCCAGTGTGCAACCACTGCTTGACAAATATAGCTACACGTGTTGCAGTACCTTGTGGACACTGGGCTGGGTGTGTGACATGCTGTCTCAGGAGTTTGACAACACCTGTGTACTTCGTAACCACCTCAGGATTTGCGGTCACAGAGTGCAGGCTGCCAATGCGTTGCCACCAATGCTACTGCCTGGTTGGCAAACTAATTCGTGTGTTCTAGTGGCAGGCATAGGCCTATCTTTTTTCTGTATATATTTTTTCCTATCACGTGATTTTAAATAAGTTTGTGTAAGTTCTTAAACTTCCCTGTACTTAAACTTTTTTATAAATAAATAAGTCTTTCATGTGTCAAAACATCCACGATATAGCACAAATATTTCATTATTGATCTTCGCAACACTTTTTCTTGGACTACATCTAAGCGTGGTATTGGCTGGTTATCTGAAAAAATAAATGACTAAATTAATTTTTCCACAATCTGTTTATTAACAAATAAGTTAAATAGGCATAGCTCAAAACAGAGAGCCACCAAGACACAGGTTTAACAATTAAACAAAAATTAGCATTTACAAAAATGAAGCCTAAACAAAGAGGTGGCATGTTAAAACAGAGGCCTGAGACCGTTGGGTGTCTGCAAGTTTCTTCTTTAGGCCCCTAGATGCAAGAATCAATGAAGAAGGTTCATATTTTATGTTGATGATTGATTCACCAAAAAGGCTCTGAGATGTGTTTTCAGGCTGCATCCTCAAACATCTTGTAGGGGAAACTTTAAAAACTAAAAATTTAAACTGTAACTAGTGTAGGCCTTTATATTTTAGACAATACGCGGCATTGTTTTCAGAGTAATGACTTTCGGAGTAATGCTTTCAGAGCAGTGCATTTCAGAGTACTGCTTTTGGGGTTAAAAGGGGTCAGAAGGATTTTAAATGGCGACATTGGCGAATGAAAAGAGACTAACTTGCCCCACCCATGAATGTTGACACGCAGGATCTTTGTCACATCCATAATGAGGCCTAAATTGGCTTATTGATGTAGGTGCCAATAAATATATAATTGTCTTTATTACTCTACACCATTACTGTGCTTACTTATTTAAAAAACAAATAATCGTACATATTAATAGGTTTTAAAAAAATTCTGAACTGATTGTGACAATTGAGTTATTAAAATATTTGTCTTCATTATTAGTTGTGCATAAAGTTATTTATTGTATTCAGAGTATAGCTTTTCGAAGCAGTTAATTTCGGAGTGATAAAATCAAGTGTGTGACATTAACCCTAAAATGCGTAACCCCGAAAGGCAGTACTCTGAAAAATTACACAGTTTTTAAGGCATTAGCCTGAAATGCGTAACTCCAAAAGGCATTGCTCCGAAAATTCACTACTCGGAAACCAGTATTCCGAAATGCACTGTTCCGAAAATATTTTCGGAGTAATGCCTAACAGAGCTAAGCATTTGCAGAGCAATGCATGGCTCATGTTTTATAAATAGCAACCTACATCAAAGCTAATAAAATTGTAACTCAAAATAGAAACCACACCTTCAATAACCTACAACATTTAAGAACACATACTAGGAGCAACACAGACTATCACTTTTTGAAGAAAAACCTGACTTAACAGTATGACGCGTCCAACGTCACTCGTGACCAATTGGACGACTAGAAAACAAGTAAGTTTACCAAGCAAGTATTGTCTGTAGGCCAATTATCACAGACAACCTAAGGCCATATAGGCCCTAATCAATACTTCGTGTTGTTCGGGCTCAATACCAATCCTAATGTTAAAGTAGAATCAGACATTTATGCATCATTTTCTTACAAATGCTAAATTACATACCGATGTTCTGATTTATAACTTTAATAAAACCATTGGTACAATTTAAATGACAAAGTTTTGTGGGTTCCCAATAATATGGAACAAGCGAATATTTAATAATAAACAAACATCCATGAGCTGATGAACAACTTGTGTGAAAATCTAATGTTCATACTAATTTGGGTACAGTTTCATAAGCGGCCACCAACTAATTTGATCTTAAAAACATTCGATACATCGAATCACATTTTTAATCGCTCTTTAACCAAAATAACACAAATGCCTAAACACATGAGTCCTCATGGTGTGTGTTACAACGGTCTCTGAAAACTGGGATTAGGAGCAATGATGTCAGTTACAAATATATTCTGATGAAACATTTAATAAGTAACAAACAAATGAAAACTAAAATTTAAAAATAATCAAGAAATGTATAACCAAGATAAATCTTATAGTTATTTTTGCCAGGGTTCCGTTCATTCAATTCATGAAAGCAGCCCATAAAGTTTACTCTGGCAAAGATAACTTAAATTTTAGTTTAGTTATACGTTGCTTTATTATTTGTTTTGTAAAATTGTATAGTTTTTGTTTGTTTGTTAAATGTTTCATTCAAATATATTTGTAACCGACATCGCATATAATTATTGACAATGTACAATCTGTTGAATTAAGATTATAACATTAATATAAATATTGAGTGTTCCGACTCGATATATCAAAAATGTTTTTAAGATTGAGATATCGCATCTGATTAGTTGGTGGCTGCTTATGAAACTGTACCCACTGATTTAGTTTAATAAGTAGACATTAATTACATGTTGTTTATCATGGATAATGAAAAAAATCAACGAGATCGTGCTAACGTCAATGACAGATTTAGGTTTAAAACTGTTAGGTACACGGACACAGTAGGTATATACACAGCACTGCAATCAAGTTATGTTTTTCTTGCCTCATGATTGCATAAACTAAACGTGGACATATATATCCTGCCGGGTAAAAAGTTTTTAAAACCAACGTTTCACTTGTATCAGTTCCATTATTAAACCAACTTTCACCACTTTGTGGTATTAAGTCTAGGGCAGGTTATTTTTTTAAGCCACTGCCAATAGTACAGTTAACGTTACCTGATTGTTATTGAGTAAGTTAGCATTATGCATAATTCTTCTCTAACTCATTAGACCTGTCGTTTCCTTAAAAAATCTCATAATTGGCTTTACTTTTGGTCATAAGTAATGCGGCTTTTCCGGCAGGTTGACTCTTGTTACTTGTACAGTCTGAAACAAACAAAAGACAAATATAAGGACAATTCATTTTCTATCTGTGAAAACACGAGCTTTTTTCCTCAAACCATAAATGAAAGGTTTGTATTAAGTTACAATACCATAAAATAAATAAGTTTAGGTCTACTAACAGCACCCATTGTTGATTTAGGTCAATTTAACTTAATTAACAAACCCCGCAAGTTTGATTAATTTTATTATTTATAGCAACAAGGTTTCTACAGAATTACAATTTTCTATTTCCCTGACCCTTCTGTTAAACTCCCCTGGCCAACTTTCGAAATACGTCTTAGCATTTTTGCTTTATAAACAAGCTTGTGTGCACAATTACCGGTATTATATATTTAATATGTAAAAACATAATTTTCTATATCATGTATGTCATAAATGTTAGTAAGCTTAAAACAAAATTAAATAAAACTAATATTAAAAACTCAATAATTGAAAAAATTACGAGATATAAAGAATAAGTTAAAATCCTTAGGACATCAGCCAATCATTGGGACTCCACCTGAAAAAGGTAATTATGTAGTATACATGACTCCAACAAAATCGACGTAAATTTGCATTTTACTTGTAGATCTTGACCTGAAAAACACGATAAAAGTAATATTTTTACGCGGAAAGACCGTTGTAATGGTGAAAATAGTAAAACAAACTTGGTTTAATGGTGAAAATAGTAAAACAAACTTGGACGATTCCAATTTCTTCTGCCGACTAGTGGTTTGAGGGGAGGAACGTTCGAATTGCAGGATGGAACTGTCTGCAAGAGACTTCTAAGAACTTGTTAAAAAAGAAAACACAAGAAAACAATAGAGATAATTACAATATGTTCATAAAATAACTATACGTCAGTAAAAAGAAATAAATAACAACTTTTAGGATGAAAACTAAAATTACGAACTGAAATAAACTCTATTAACGTCCATTTTGTTTTTCTACTTGGAGCAGGTTTGCCAACGCGAAGCCTTGACTATAGCTCGACTGCACCTGTATTGTTTGGTATTATGATTAAACTATAGCTCGACTGCACCTGTATTGTTTGGTATTATGATTAAGAGCCTATGGTTGTTGATTAAAATAAACAGATGTTTTAAATTAAAATAAACAGATTATTACCAAAACACATGTTTTATGTTTTACACACCACCGCAACTTAGCCCACCAAATCCCTCTAAATTTGCCGCTCTTCTTCTCATTTGGTAAGTTTGATGATAAAGTTATTCTTTATTTTGTATAAACTTGGATTGTACATGTAACCCATCAGTTGTATTGGGTAAAAGCTATACAACGTACTATATTTGTTGTATAAAGTATTATCTGAGTTGCTGAGAGAAAGCACTTGCATCAATATCACATTTTATTGTGCGAGAGTAGTTTTTTTTAGCCATTGTGATATAATTAAACTGAACTCAACTAAACCTAATCAAAACTAATCACCCCTAACCTAACCTAAACGAACCTAACCTTAACTAACCTACCCTAAACTAACCTAACCTAACCTACCCTAAACTAACCTAACCTAACCTACCCTAAACTAACCTAACCCTAAACTAACCTAACCTAAACTACCCTACCCTAACCTAACCTACCCTAAACAAACCTAACCTACCATAAACTAACCTAACCTAACCTAACCTACCCTAAACTAACCTAACCTACCCTAAACAAACCTAACCTAACCTAAACTAACCTAACCTAACCTAACCTACCCTAAACTAACCTAACGTAACCTATCCTAACCTAATAAGGAGTATAATACCAGCGTACACTTAGTACAGGCATGGTTGGTTGGTGGGCTTGCCACGGGTACTTATTAGGTTAACTAGCGTTGGGTTAGGTTAGGTTTGTTAGGTTAAGTGTGGTTTGTTGGGTTTGTTTTTGTTTGTTTTGACATCCAGGTACGGTGGCCTTCGGCCTTCGGCAACCGTACCTGGATGGCAAAACAAACCCAACAAACCACACTTAACCTAACAAACCTAACCTAACCCAAGCTAGTTAACCTAATAAGTACCCGTGACAAGCCCACCAACCAACCATGCCTGTACTAAGTGTACGCTCGAATGTCACGTACCATACGAAGATGTAGCGTTTTTTATTAACAATTCGTTTTCGAGTCAAGCTTCTTCGCCCAGCTCACTCCCTACAGGATGAGCTCATTCGCTCCGCGTTCACTTGCCTCCATGGTGACCTCATTCGCTACGCTCATTTACTTTCAGAATGAGCTCGTTCACATTGCTCACTCACCTCTCAACAACTTTTTATTACATATCTATGACATTTCATTTATATGTTGTATACTCTATGGACCTCTCAACACTTAGTCACTTATAATGGGTAAGGGGAAAATAAAGCTAGAAACATAACTTTTTATTACATACTTATTATCTATGACATTTCATTTATATGTTGTATACTCTATGGACGTTTTCCTCATAGTCTGTAGAAACTAGAAACATTAGCTAACGTCGGACGTGTACCGTAGCCTTTGAACAGTAACGGCTGACGTCGGACGTGTACGTAGCCTTTAAGATGTTCTAATCTGTGGTTTGTAAGTAGCGTCTGCTTGCATCGAAAATAATAACTTTAAGTACTATTTTCGATAATTAATAATTGTTTCCGCGCAAAATAAATGTTATTTCTGGATTCTAGAGGTAAAAATCTTTAAGAAAAATGCAAATTTAACTGGTTATAGTTGGAGTCATGTATACTACATAAGAACCCTGAAAAATACCGCTAACTTACAATAGATTATATACAACCTAGAGCAAAACATTCCCTCAGTGTTTTCATCATCCGGGGATCAGATGGTATAATAAAAGCACCGAATTGTCATTTAAATTTTATATGATGCCTCACAGGAGGTTAATCTTATTGTGATCATGTCCCTCATAACCTATTTTGAGACTTAACAAAGATTACAAAATTAATTGGTACTTTGGTATTATACGGATGCCACTATTTTTGGAGGTTAATTTTTACCGGATACAAAGGATAACTACATAATTCGAAAAAACGTACTTTTATTGACTTCCTGTAAAAATTTTACATCATTCTGATGAGCGGTCTTTGTGTTGTGCCTCCCAAAAGGCAGCGATGTCCGCTAGGATCGTGTTGAATGTGTCGCCGCCGCTAGCAGCCACACCCGATCGCCACATGTATTCCGCCAAATATACAGCGCGCTGCGGCAGTTATGTTAGGATGGGTTATCATAAAAATACGTACGGTTTCCTCTTCATTTTGAGGTAAATCCCACACCAAAAGAACGTCACTCATTATGAAAACAAATGTAACGTAGTGCACAGCAATAAATCACTCATGACACTGACCCAGATACAGGCGGTGACAGGTGATGCGCGCGCTCCGGTCAACGACCTGACCTTGGCCTATTTGGAGGGGGTTTGGCGGCCGGAAGTATGACTCATAAGGTATCATTCGATTTGTAACGAAACAAGGAAAGTCCTACAATCATTTTTATGATAACCCATCCTAACATAACTGCCGCAGCCCGCTGTATAAGGGTGGCATCCGTATAATACCAAAGTACCAATTAATTTTATGAAGTAACTTGTAGCGTTAAGGTTGAATAGTAATCAATATTGTCTCTAAGCTACACATTTATTTTCATATCTTTAGTACCGTACGTAGGGTAGAGACGTAACAAAATAAGCTATATCTCCAGGTTTCCTGACCGTAGAAATCCTGAGCAAATGAGGCAAGAATGGTAATGGTCTCCAGTGAATTTTATTAAGCAGGAGATATGAGTAAGAAAAGGCAGTTTTACTAAGTCTACTTCATTGCTGAATAGCCTTCTATAACTAGGCCTATTTCTAGGGTTATAGTATTTAGCTCTGGCAATGCCTTGTTCATAACTAGCATCTTATACAAAAATAATTTATAGTAAGGACACCACTCTCGCAAAATAGGACCTACTGTTTTAAGGCTAAGGCACTACAGTAACGCCAACAAATTTAATTTTTGTTGGTAAACTTCAAACCAGTATAAAACAATACAATAAATACAATAAGCATCAATACAAATATGTTAGGGTAGCATAATAAAGTTAAAACTTTAACCTAAACCTAAAAGGCAGTTTAGGTTTCATTAACTGCGTAACTTAGGCCTTATATATCCTAAATGCTAATTTTGTTATGCTATTTCCTACTAATAAGTTACATGTCTTCACATTCAAACTTATTTTAATAGACAGTAGGCCTAGGTGTGGTTGTGTAGACCATCAAGACGCTTCCATGCAGACTTAGAAAAAGGACAACGGGTCCCATGCCGATAATGGTCAATGGGACAGACAACGGAGGTAACAGGTTTTCGCATTAGGCGTAACCTACGGCATTGTTAAAAGAGGCCTTTACAGTTTGATACGATATGTATAACTAAACCATAGCTTTGCCATTAACAAGTATTTTAGTACCGGTAACAGAGCTTACATGGAAGGTTACAAATGTACATAAACACCGAACAAATACTATACAGTACTCAGGTAGGTAGTACCATATGTAAAACAATCATACAAACCCTGAAATAGGTCACATTTTTATTGAAAACCCATAAACAAATTGCAAATTAACACGTTGGATGCGGAGGACGATAATTCCCGCCCTCTAACATTGAAACCTGAGATTTTCATGTTTAAACATGTTTGTCAGTATTGAAGTGTTAAGTAGGCCTACTATTTAAGTTTTCCCATTACTATTTTTCTTCATGCCAGCACTGCATTATAACAAAAAGGCAAGTTATTTATGCATAAATCATTCTCCACCAAGAGCCTATTTATGGACAGGGCATATATTTCCTTCAGGGTAGTAATTGTTTCTAGTAAATGGAATCCTACCTTTCCTTGCATCCATATTTAATTTACCTATTGATTCCTACCTCCCTTTATGGGAAAGAGAATATTTTTGACCTGTCCTTTAGTGCAATAAGGCGGTTACTCAGGACTCTTGTTACATGGGATATGAATACATGTATGCATTTCACTTCTTCAGGTTGAGTTACTTCAAGAAAATTGAGATGAATATTGACATAAAATACCTTTCTTGGAATTTTAAAATAGAACCCAGTTAACTAAACGGGGCCAAGGTATGACATGAGGGAAGGTATGACACGAGGGCGTAGAGACTTTGTGTAAGTCGAGATAAGATACTTTAGCTGCAATGATCGAAACTGGAAATTCTTAAGTTATGTCAAGTGATTTATTTAAGGTAAATTAAGCGTAATATTAAAATAAAATTCTTAACTTTGAAATACAAACCAGTGAACTTCACATTGTACAGAGTGGGTAAAAAGGCAAAAGACCTAAAAGTGACTTAAGTGTTGAGATTATGAGATTCCGATTAAATAGCAGCAACCAGCAGAAATAGGAAATAAAAAGCTAAGGTCAAAGAAGTAAAAATGGAGAAAGAGAAGATGAAATTTCACCTTAAACACTATAAACGCAGCAAGCTGACGTATTGAAAATAAAAAAGATCTCAGATTTGAAAATTGATAAAACCATCAGAATGGCCTTGGCTTCAAGTTATCAGATTTCGAAAGAGAGGTGTAAAAGTACGTACAGATAATCGTCAGATCATAAGTATATACAGATCATTTTTTAAATATTTATATTTAGAAAATACAACCATCTCAATTACGAAGGATACAAAACTATAAAACATTCATCAAAAACATTTTATTTAGAAAACATAATGATCGAATTCAATATTACAAACCCATTTCATTGTTTACAATGTACAAAATGTCAACAACTTTAATTTATGAAGGGGCCTAACCCATTTAGGCAGTTACATATTCATCTATATCATATATAAAACTGAAACGATAATAATACTATTTACGTAATATTTGTCAAGTACAATATTATGTTATCAACACAATAATATTTGTTGTACGAAAATTGGTGGCACTGACCAACTTGGATCATTAACAACCGTTCGGTACTCCGATTGGTTAAAGCTCGAGGCCTTTTATTGGTAGTTAGCGAGTTCCAGCGGAAGACCAAGTTAGCCAGTTCCGTCGTCGTACATGCTCGACTGCGGAACCCGCTAACCACCTTTATACAGAGTTAGCGGGTTCCAAGGTTAGCCACTTCCTGAGATTGACCAAGTTAGTGAGTTCCACCAACGAACACTTTTCAATATAGGGCATTTTAACATGGGGTTAGCGAGTTCCGCGGTTAGCCAGTTCCGCGTTCCCGCATTGGCTACATAGGTGCGCGCCTAAGGGCCCGCACCACACGAATCCCACATACAACAACCTCAAACAAACAAAAAGAAAAGGTCGCCAGCTTGCTGACCTGGGTGGTAAGGGCCCGCACCACCGGCTGCGTCTAGGGGCCCACAGCTCCTGAATTCGGCGTTGGTTTCCATTAAAAATGGGATGGACATAAATTGTAACCTAGTTGCCATTTAAGAGGATTTCACAATCTTAAATTTAAATGAAATTGTCATCACCTTACAGGCATTTCGTTGCCTATAAATAGTATATAAGCCCTACACTTAACTACAAATTATTATTCCAGTTAAGTGTTTAATAATATCAGTCTGTAGAATTATGCGATATAATGTTTTTTTTACGATGTAAGAATAATATGATTGGTGATATGATTGTTATACCATAGACTGTACTGTAGTTAGTCTATGGTTATACACAATGAATTACTACACAGAATCAATCATTTATTTTAATAATTAGTACGTTTTTATAAAAAAATGCATAGAATAAATTTATCCTAATCATTTAAAAAAAAGAAAGAAATGGTAGGTACACTGAACTAGGATGCAATTTATAATAAGTATATATATTTTAAAATTAGTAATATCGATATATATCGTAGGAAAATATCGATACCAAACGCTAGCTCCCTGAACTAAGTCGGAAACCAGATGATAAGTGCTACGCTGAAACCCATAAGGTGCATGGTCTATACAATAGTTAGTCTGTGCAAGTACTCATGATATTTTTACATCAGTATTTATTTTATTCGTGGAAAATAAGTTCTAGGGTAATACCATAGACTAACTATAGTACTGTAGTTAGTCTATGGTAATACTTTTTGTATTACAGGGCAATGTAGAACCAATTCTAGCAAAAATCTCATTTACACACATGGTGGCAACACTGCAGAACTGCGGATCAGCTTGTTCATTCTTCGGCTGTGTCCTGTGCAGTGTTGCCAGAAACCGGGTAATTACCCGGTTTTCGGGTATTTTGATGGCTGTGCGGGGATTTTGCGGGGATTAAGAAAAAACCGGGTAAAACCGGGGATTTTGGACTTGAGTTGCGGGGATTTACCCGAAATACCGGGTATTTAAGATTTTCGTGTGACAGTTGATAAGATAAACGACAGCGGTAAACAATCAAGCAATTTAACACAAACTGGAACGTAATAAATGTAGTCAACAGTATCTTTGTCATAAATGTTGTGTTGCATTTGCTGTTGTCAAAGGATATTTGTATTATTTTAGTACATTACTTGTTCATTGATAATAAATAATTGTAATGTTATTATGATTGCACTTAAGTTAGATTATGATATTCTTTTACAAATCTTGACCTTAGGCGTTCGCCTATGTAGCATATGCTTAAATCCGGCCCTGCATTGAGGTATAGGCCATAGGGTTTTGCTTTTGTATAGTCGGGAAAATGGCGGCCCCTTTATATGCTTCACTTTGTCTTAGGAAATTAACATGTGTTGCATACGCTCTATATTACGATCGTTATTTATAGAGCATTTAAAGGCTCTTCCATAATGGGAACATTTGCTGGACGAGGGAGAGGTTAGAGAATTTAGTCTATGGTTAGGAGGACATCTCTGATGACCCCAACGAGGTTAATGGTTAATAAATCTAGAAGTCTCGTTCCGTGTAAAATAGTGTAGCCTTCGTGGTCGACTACCATTTTGCCCCTCTGTAAACACTGCACCCATGTAAACCAAATCAAATCCAAGTTACAAATTTATTAGCTGACTAACACTTAACTTGTAAATAGACGATTTGATTGCCACCTAGGTGGGTAGCTGCGACCCACAAGTGTGAAAGGGTCCATAAAGTTAAATGAGATTTCAACAGGTCAAGTGGACAACGGGTGGCTGCTATAACGCACGGGTGGCTGCGAGCTAGTGGGAAGGCGGCCTTGGTGTACCTGAAGAAAACTACTGTCAACATGAAGGCTTCACCTTTATACCCATACAAGACCTCTAGATATATTAAACTCGTTGAATCCATGCAACTATTTTGATCCGGTTTAACATTTGTTCAGGTACAGCCGGTTTTTATTTTCAAACATACTTATATGGTAAAAATAACCCGTAAAACCCGATAAAAAATAATCAATCTATGATTATAAACTAATAATTAAATGTCAGTTAACTGTAACAACATAGTTTAATCATACCATAGACTAACTACAGTATGATCGTACGATTTTTTTACTCGTCGTTTGGTTTGTCATCCTCTGACCAGTGTACCAACTTTTGAACTTGTAGGAAATCTACCGCATTATGGTTGAAGAGTGTCGTCTCCAGTAAGGGGCCGTGCATAAATTACGCCATGCTACTTTGAGACCCCCTCCCCCTCCCAGTGTCACTCTCAGTCACACTGCTCATACCTCCCCCCCACGTCACACTAATTAATTATTAAGTATTTGATTGTTGGTACGGTATTTTATCACTCTGTAACTGACGATTTCGCAGGCTTAACTCCATTACTCGTGACGCGTCACGCAGCCCTTAACCCCCCTCCCATGTCTCACGGTCTGTCAATATGTGCTGCACCCCCTCTCCCCCGGGGTGGCGTGACGTAATATATACAAGGCCCCTAGGGCCGGAATTAAGCTTAGGCTAAGGCGCGCACTTAGGGGCCCGCACCACACAGAACCATTTTCAAAAGCCTGATACAAGCAAGAGAAAAGGTCACCAATTTGGACCTGAACGCAACAAGGGCCCTTACCATTGGTTGAACCTTGGAGCCCACGGCTTCTAAATCCGGCCTTGACTTTAGTAAGCGCTAAGATTACTAAAACTAGCATTATTTTGGATACACTAGTTAATTTCCGGGTAATCATATGGCAATTTACAAGAAATTACCCGGTTTTCGGGTATTTGAAGCTCGAGCGGGGATTTTGTGGGGATTACTACAGGATGGCCGGGTAAAAGCGGGGATTTTATAGGTAGTTTGCGGGTAAAATAGCAAAACCAGTCTGGCAACACTGGTCCTGTGTCACAGTTTCTTAGAATGGCAGTCTGGTGTGACGGAGTGTCAATTTTAGTTTGTTTATGTTTATAGTTGGTGTGCTGCCTGAGGTGTATTTAGTTTATTGTTAGTGAGTTTAGTTTATTAAATGGAATGTTAGTGAGTTTATTAAATGGAATCATTATGGCTAGTTGAATGAGTATGAATATGTAATATCGAAAATGTAAACAGTCTAATCATGAAGACGTTTCCCTCTGAGCAAGAATACCATGACATCAGAACACAAAACGATTCAATAACTGAAGAAAGAATAAGTGAAAATCTAAAGGACGAGAAAAATTGTCACAGTTATGTCAGGAATAATATTAGCAACGACTGCCAGAACAGTTCAGAATCAGATAATCTTATTATATGTAATCCTGGATTAGCTTCTAGTTTTCAAACGCTAAAATCAGATAAGCACAAGCTAAGTCCGGGACACTATCTTCATAGGGTGTTTTTAACAAGTGTTGCTCAAAAATTTCGAAGCCAAAGTTTGCCAAATTGTTTTGAAAAAAGAAAACATAACAAAGACAGAGTAGAAGATGCTAATGAAGATGTCAATGAAACATCAGTACCTCTTGTTGAATCTGTAGGCCTTGATGCTAGGCCTTCCGGTTCTACTGAAGCCAAAGACTGTGTCACAGAAGGATGGTTTAAAACTTGGCCCGAAAGAAGTGTTGATAAGATTTCTAATCTCGGTGGGGATTCACAGTGTGAGAGCATAAAGTCTACAGGAGCTGAGTGTGTAAATATTGACAAACAAGCACCTTTTGGGATTAATAGTGATGAAGTTGATTTTACGAACAATAGAGCTACTAGAAAAGATGATCTTACTCTACTGATAGACAGTCAAAGCAAGGAAGGAAAGTGTGTTAAGGAATCTCTCTGTTTAAATGGTCAGAATTATTATACTAAAAAAGTAAATGAAAAATTATCTGTAAATACAGATAGGATTAGTGAAGGTAATCTCATTGGTGCTATTGCAAATCAAAATCAAACTAATTTAAAATCAGTTCGTCTGGATGAACTGCTAGATAGTTTCCCATTAGCGTATAGCCCTGTAACAAAACAGTTACTTTTAATAAAGTCTGATACACAGCAATTAAGAAATTCTAGTTTTAATGGTGATATATCTAAACTTAATGTTGAATCTAATAACCCAAATAAGTGTGATGAGGAGGTCGTGAATCTGGAGGGAATAGAGACTGATGTAGAATTACCAGTTGGGGTTAAGGAATGCAAAGGTAATTCTAAAGCCTTAGAATGTGATTTACCTGATCATAGTCTTCACAGAGTGAACACAGAAGTAAGTTCTTTTTCGAGCACAGTGTCAAGTTTAAGTGACATTTCTCCTTCTATAGTTGAAGATTCTGCTCTTGGAAGTTTATTAGACCATGGAGATACTTGTTCTTTAGTGTCAATTGGTGGCTGCAGTGCCTTTTCTGAGGATTCTATAGGAGCAGGAAATAAGAAAAAAAGCCTGACTGGTTTTTTTAGCAGGTTAGTGTTTTATTATTTTTATCAGGGCTAGTGATCTAGCTGGTACACGTTAATAAGTGGAACGATAAAAAGAACCGAATAAAGTTGTTCTATATGGTATCAGGCCCTATCAATTAGGTCGATATTTTTATCGACTGCAAAATATTTGATCATCTTTATGTTAGTTATTATGTTATGTTTGTTTTTCAATTAAACTTTAGATACAAATTAAATAAACGATCATGACAATGATATGACATGATAATATTGTTCCTGGCAAATACAGTTTATTAGTGAAACCAAAGTTTGTTATCTGGACAAATTTCAAAACGATATCTTCCACCTCTTCGAGAGCGAAACCTAAATAACTGAAACTATAACTGAATAACCTAAATAGCCTAATCGTTATACTGTATCGAATATTTTCATTCGTTTTCTATATCGTTCCACTTATGAAAGTGTACCCGATCTAGCTTATCTCATGTTTCAGCAAAATTCATCTTTCAGACTAGACTTACCGGTGTATAAGTTAGGACTTAAGTTATTCTGGCTAAGCAATAGCCAAAAGTTATTTTTTTACCTGGCTATAACTTACAAACTTGTTTGTAAACACCTCATACATGTGTTAAACTTCCATTTAACAGTTTTATGGACATAAGTTACTTACTTAACTATGGTACATGCATTTTCTCACTTTCAAAATAAACTAAAAAATAAAAAAATACTAGTTTTAGGGGTCACAACAAACCATTATAGTAATTCCTACCTTTACATTTTTCCATTTGTGGCTGCAGTTTAGTTTACGTCCCACATTCATTTGATAGACAAACCCGATTTAAAACCGATTTGTTTCATTCAAGAGTTACTAGAAATGTGCTGCTGAGTTGTTCATTGCTTCTTGACTGGTAGCTCATAGCAATTATAGTATGTCATGGTAGCTCAATAGATAAGGTGATAAACTCTCGAGGTATGCAATCCCAGGTTCAATTCTGAACACCTGTTTACTTTTTGAAGTTTGAAATTCATTTATATTTGTTTCTTTAGTTGTATCTATTGTACAAACACCTTTTTTAATATGTTGATTTTTTTTACAATTTACAGGAATTTTTAACTGTCACGAATTGGTATGGGTGCTTAATGTGTTAAATAGATAGTGTTAGACAAGGTTTATAAGACAGTGGATACCTGTAGGTTTGTTTTAGTGAATTTCCACTATAGGGAAGAAGCTATTATTTTGATTGCATTTGGTATATAAACATGTAAAGCAGTAACTTTTTATGACTTTTAGTTAGAAAACCAGACAGATCACTCCATCCAAAGGAAGATAAAGGAGAGGGGGCTTAGTAACCCAAAAATGTTTTTTTTAATTTGTTATTTAATATGCCTAGGTGCAACTATTGTTATTCCTTCGGTAGCCTATGGAGATTATAAGTAAAATTTTATCTATAAGTTTTTTTATGAATATAGGTATTGATGAAACTTGGTACCTATGTGGTTTCACCTGGTTATGGTCTGTTGATATTTTTACATTAAAAAACTTTTTTCCTATGGTTCTCATAGCAGTAAACGTGAATACTCAGCCCTACTGTAATATTAATCTTATAGGGAAAAATTAATTCTGTCTAATTTAATTATAAACATAAATTAATAAAAACTAGTAAGTTAGTAGCTTAACCTGATTAAAATAAAACCTCATTTGTTGCCTTCCTTGTGACAGCAAACCTGCATAGATTGCAACCTGCAAACTAATCAAACCTCTTCTCAGTTTAACAGTTTAAAATTTGGTGTACCCCAGGGGTCTATTTTAGGGCCTTTGCTCTTTCTTTGTTATCTAAGGGGGGTGGATAGTGAACTAGTACATAACCTGGAATAGTGACCTCTGTCTATATGCATAGCTGCCTTTAAAGAAGGCCCGGCGTTCGAACTGGCAACGCCATTATCTCACTGAACAGAGGAGTCACAGCCGGCACAAAGCCCATAGCCACGAGTCGAATAACGGTCCTTTTAAATCATTTTAGCAATATTATTTTGTTTTGTTGGAAGCAACAAATAGAATGGGCATCAGTGATTGTTGATAAAGTTTTCAATAACCAAAAATTAATACTAAACATAAAAATTCATAGTAAACTAAAACAATAGGCCTATATGAGTCATGTACTTCTGGTAGGTTTTAAAGATTATTGCTTAAAAAAAACCATGGTCAGAGTAACTTATCTTTTTAGATGTCCCTATGAATACATTTTAAAATTAATGTGTTCAATAAATGCCACTAATAAACTGCTTGAACTAAAAATAAACAGTGACAAATGCAATACGAAGCACACAATTATTTCTTTGGAAGATAATTGCAGAACAAATTGTAATACTCTGTACAGACAATTGCCCATGAGTTGTATTTATACTTTTTGCTATATTAAGTACACTTTGTCTTTAAATAAATAATTAAGTCTTAGGCCTACCGGTATGTCGTTGTTTTCAACCTTTTTTAATATGTTGTTTTGAAGAATACTGTACTTTATTAGCACTTAGAAAATGGTAATAAGCTGTCTTATCTATTGATATTTATAGCAAAACTAATGATAAATGGTAATTGTAATTAATCTATAATATTATAAAGAAGAGGTGGTTTCTGCCTGTCTGTCTGTCTGTTTGTCTGTCTGTCTGCTGTTCCGGGCAAACGCAAAAACTACTGAACTACTGGGCTGAAACTTTACAAAGGTAGATCTTGAACCTATGCAACACATAGGCCTATTCACTTCCTTAAAATCCCCTCGGTCTACGCCCCGTGAACGTCCTAAGTTTCAATGTTTACATTTCCGAAGAAAGTAAACACTCAGAAACTTTAACGCGAACAGCTGTGGATACTTCCATTTAACAGCTTAAAGAGCAGAAGCAAGAACAGCTGTTTCAAGCTAACTAAAATGCAAATTGCATTGACTATAGAACGTGTAAAGAAAACCCCTGTGCGAAGAATACATCAGCTAGTACTTAACTAAACTAATAAAAAACGTAACATGCTACATATTAACAACTCTAAAAAAGTTAAATTACGGCAAAAATAAATGTATACAGCTCTATAGTAAACAAATTTTGAACGTATTAAATAACTTGACTTAAAATTTAATAAGTGGGTGGATTTTTTGTACGGGGACATTTTAAAAATTGATGAAAATTATTAAATTCCCAGCACATTCTTGAATTAGCGGTGCAACGCATTATAGTTTTACCATGCCTACGTGTAAAACCCATCAACACTGACTATAAACACGCTTAACTTTACTCTCAGTTTAAATATGAACCTTGGTGAGCTCACAACAGGGAAAGACACTCATTAGAAAAACGATAAATATCACTTAAGCGGTATTTTCAAACTTGAAGAGTAAAAAATAACGATTTTAGATGGTGGCGTCTCGTTTTCCTCATGCTAGTATACGGGCGGCGAGGCACGTGGTAACTCCTCTTGCGGCGTTGCCAATTCTACCACGCCGCGGCCTTCTTTAAAGATGGCTTTGCTATATGCCGATGATGCAAATTTGGTGGTATCATCAAGATTGCTGGAGGAAACAGAAATTTATGCATTTAGGGAATTAGAAAATATTGGAATTTCTTAAAAAAACACAATTTACTCTTGAACACAACAACAAAAATGTTGTGATTTTAAAACTCCACAAAACAGAATGTTG
Organism: Allygus modestus; assembly: GCA_963675035.1. Classification (NCBI taxonomy): domain Eukaryota; kingdom Metazoa; phylum Arthropoda; class Insecta; order Hemiptera; family Cicadellidae; genus Allygus; species Allygus modestus. The sequence continues at coordinate 142,108,644 of OY776111.1, forward strand.
AAAGATCCAGTAGTAATATAACTTATGAATCAAATGACATTGAAAAGAGGGATAGTGTAAATGTTCTGGGGTTAACAATAGATCAGCATCTAAATTAGAATGATCATATAATATACATAAACTTTTAACTAAAATAAACTCGGGAGTTTATGCATTAACGAGAGTGGAGTTACTATTGTGATGTAATATATATTTTCCCCATGTGCATTCTCACATTTCATTTTGTATTGCACTTAACAGATCAACAAAAAAAAAAAATATGGAAAGTATTTTTAAAACAACAAATAAAAGCTATTGCTATAAAGCTTATATTTTATGATTTGGCAAGGGATCGATCACCTTAAAAGTTTGCATATCTTTACTGTTTTCAGCCAATATACATTTGAATCTATTCTCGCAGCAAAAAATGAAAAACTAAACTTTAATATTAAATTACCAACTTATCCCTATAATACCAGAGGAAGGAACAAAGTTATCTAGCCCCACCGGCTAATATGTTTTGTAAAAGACAAACAACAGGTATATGGGGAACGTATTTTTGAAATACATTCCAAAAAGTACTATAAAAACTGAAAAAGGCTTGAAATTTAAAATTTTTTTAAAATTATCTAATAAACAAAGCTTTGTTTTCTATTGAAGGAGCTTTCCACCCCTCTCTAAATCTAAAGCTAAATAACTTTGATTTATATATTTATATGTTAATGATAAGATTATTTTTTTTATGTACTAAATGAACTGTGACACTATTTATTAAAAATGTTATACACATTAAGTTACATTATTTTATTTATGAATGTATTGTTATTAAACTTTATTGTGAATGGCTTTTTGCGGTAATGAGACACATCTATATAGCCACATCAATGGAAATTCGCTGAGTGAGCAGGTTAGCTGTGGCGGGAAAATTTAGAATTCATACAGATTTTCAAGTAGGTACAGTCATGAAAATTAGAAAATTTACCTGGCTACCAAATAATTCACCAGTGTGGTTGAGGCTTGGGTTGTTAACAACAAATTTATACAAAACTAAAGTTTTACCTCTAGTTTTAACTCTAGTTTACCACTGTTTGCTTCTCTTACCATAATTGAATAACAAATATACTCGATTATTTACAAAATTTGATTCAGCTAGTAACATTTGATTCCCTTAAAACAAAGGTGAATGCAGACTCAATTTAAATAATCTGGTCAAGCCAAACTGACTCTGATTGAAACTTCCTGGTCTTAATAGAGAAGTGACTTAGGTGGTGATATTATATAAATTCTGCATCCTCCTTACTCCATAAAATTAAAGAATTTTTTTAAATTTAGAGTTAAAAAATAGTTAGTTTCTTGTACAACTTTTAAAGATATCTGTTATTACTTTTCAAGATACAAACGGACAGGTTGAAAATAGGCAATAGAAACCTATGGCCTAATGTGAAATTGTTTGTCTTGACCTACAGAAAATGTTATAGGCCTCTATAATTTTTCAAGGGTGTTTTGTCTGTTTGCAATATCTCCCTTAATCGGTACTTCATCAAAACCAATAATTGAGCCTTCATTTTGAAGATCACTTTGCCATTCTATGTACAATTTAAACATACAATTTGTAACCTTAAAAATTATAATTTAATAAGTGGCTCTCACTTATTTATTTATGCACTGAAGGCACCATCTTACAGCCACAAGTTAGACTGACTCAAAACAGGTGTTTAAATGTGCAACCTTTTAGAGATTTTATATTAAAAAAGCCTGTTATTCACATGTTGGTGAAGTTTTATCATCCCCAGTATCCCCACGCCGCCACGCCTACTTTCAATCCTGACTGGATCTTCTCCTAACCTTATAATGCGCAACATTGCTATCCCAGCATTACAGGTAAATATAACCAGAAGTATCAGAACAGCCAACAAATTAAAAATGTTTTCAGATTTCTATAAAAATTGGAAAGAGTCTGTTTTAACAGTGTTATTGTATTGTTAAAGTTTGTTGTGTGGAAATTCAATTCCCTCACGTAGGAAAGCTGCGTGCGAACTCGTTTGAAAAATTTATATAGAAGCCAAAATAATGTTGATCTAAATTTAAATGGCTAATATACCTAAATACCCCCGTCGCAGCAAACCTGCGTACTCAGCGAATTTCCAATGCAAATATGTGGGTATCACTACTACCTAGAGCCACTTCCCAAGTTTCACAAAAATACATTCATTAATAAGTGATATATAGCATTTTATTTATTCTCCATAAGAATAACATTATAAATGAGTACGCAGGTTTGCTGCAACAAGGAAAATAAGATATGTGTTTTTTGCAATTATCAATATAACTCAACCAGGTGAAGCTACATACCAAGTTTTATTAATTTAGGTGCATAACTAAGGGAGATATAAAACTTTACTTATTCCCCATATGAATAACATGGGGGCCGAGTATGCAGGTTTGCTGCTAACGGGAAAAATCAACAAAACAATTTGTTTGTGCTATTATCAATATACCACTACTAGTTGAAGCCACAAACCAAGTTTCATCAATATACATACATAAATAATCAAAATATAACATTTTATTTACTCTCCATAAGGATAACATTGGACAACGTACTGTGTTAAGCACTTTGAATATCACTGCAACAGTTGGACGTAAAACAACAATTAAAACGCCAAAATGATTGTTTTGTAGAGCTAAACTGATTGGTAGAAAGAAATGTGGAGTTTTTAGTGAAATTATCCGAGGAAAATCTAAAAACCGTATTCCCATAAGATTAACATGGGAAATTTTATGGACATATTTTTTGACTTTTCTCCACAACCACTAAACCTAGCTTAATAATTCAAAATACTAAATTGTTTGTTTTTTTAAGCTCTACAAAATGGCCATAACCAAATTCTAATGATTTTAAAATTTTAGGGTAAAAAGTTCAAAAAACTGATTTTTGGAAAATTTTAAACCCCCATAAAACCTCCTTCCCATAAACCGATCGATCTGGTTTTCGAACTTAAAGTTATAAATGTTACTCTCCACATTTGTGCCAAATTTCATAAAAATCGGGCGCTTCTTTCAAAAGTTATCGCGGTAACGGACACATATATATATATATATATATATATATATATATATATATATATATATACATATATATAAATTTGAACGAATAGTGTTTTTGGCATCTGGGGACCTCAAAACAAAAAGTTATCATGGTCTCGGGCTTAAGTCTTACCATGCCACCTACGGTAATAGCTTCTTCCCTATAGGGGAAATTCGCTAAAAACAATATTTTTAGCCCACATGTATTCCAGACTCAATGTAAAGTAAGCATTTTTGAATTTATCTTATCTGAATTCAATTGTATTATTCTGTATAGTTCTAAACACATTAATTATCAGGAATAATCGATTAATCAAGGGTCTTTTAGCGAATTTCCCCTATAGGGAAGAGCTATTACCGTAGGTGGCATGGTAAGACTTAAGCCCGAGACCATGATAACTTTTCGTTTTGAGGTCCCCAGATGCCAAAAACACTTAGTTCAAATTTATATATATGTATATATATATATGTGTGTGTGTGTGTGTCCGTTACCGCGATAACTTTTGAAAGAAACACCCGATTTTGTTGAAATTTGGCACAAATGTGGAGAGTAGCATTTATGACTTTAAGTTCGAAAACCAGATCGATCGCACTATGGGAAGGGGGTTGTTTTATGGGGGTTTACAATTTTCCAAAAATCGGTTTTTTGCTAATTTGACCCCAAAATGTTAAAAATACTCAATTTTGGTTATAGCCATTTTATAGAGCTTAAAATAACAAATAATTTAGTATTTTGAATCATTAACCTAGGTCAAGTGGTTGCGGAGAAAATCCAAAAAAAACGTGTCCCATGTTAATCTTATGGGAAAAAGGTTTTTAGATTTTTCTCAGATAGTTTTACTAAAAACTTCACATTTCTGTTTATTAATGTGTTTAGCTCAACAAAACAAATATTTTGGTGTTTTAATCGTTGTTCTACGTCCAACCGTTGCAGAGATATTCAAAGTGCTAAACACAGTACGTTGTCCAATGTTATCCTTATGGAGAATAAATAAAATTCTATATCTCGATTATTTATGAATGTATATTGATGAAACTTGGTATGTGGCTTCAACTAGTTGTGGTATATTGATATTAGCACAAAATACAAGTTTTTTGTTGATAGTCCTCGTAGCAGCAAACCTGCATACTCGGCCCCCATGTTATTTATATGGAGAATAAGTAAAGTTGTATATCTCCCTTAATTATGAACCTACATTAAGAAAACTTGGTATGTAGCTTCACCTGGTTCAGTTGTATTGATAATTGCAAAAAACCACATTACTTATCTTCCTCGTTGCAGCAAATCTGCGTCCTCAACCCTAATGTTATTCTTATGGAGAATAAATAAAATGCTATAAATCACTTATTTATAGATGTATTTTTGTGAAACTTGGTAAATAGCTCTATGTAGTAGTGAGTCACATATATATACATTGGAAATTCGCTGAGTACGCAGGTGAGCTGCGACGGGGGTATATTTTTTTCAAACATTGTGTGCTTGAATTATATTACTGTTTCCCCTATATCATGGTTTTTGTAAAGTGGTATTAAGGCTGGGATATGTTTGAATAGAAAATGCAGCATAACCCCCTAGCCCATCTTTTATTTGGGTGTTACCTACCACTTTTCAGTCAACAGAGAAGGTACCAGTAAATATATTTGTGAAAACAAGTATTCAGAATGATAATAGAAAATGCTCTTAAAACTGCATTGAACATTATGACATAAGATAGGCCGTACCGGTGCTGCCAATTTCTAAAGATTGCTGTTTTTTTAATTAATTTTATTCCTCGTTACATTTTTTTACTAAAAGTTACTTGGTCAGCTCTACATAATTATTGATACTCTCAATTGCCGAGAGGACAAAATTTGACCAGAAATAATTCTATGTTTATTGTTTACTTATCATGCATATGAATACTGGCTATTTCCTTGAATGTTTTTCCACATCCTGTATGAGAAGTTGAACAAAAACCATGTAACCAGTGGCATTATGCTGAACTTAACGAACTGGCTACCGGTAACTAAATAAATTAAGCTAGTTTATCATATAGCCTAGTGGGTCTTGTTCCATGCTCTCTCTCTCTCTCTCTCTCTCTCTCTCTCTCTCTCTCTCTCTCTCTCTCTCTCTCTCTCTCTCTCTCTCTCCTCCCCCTCTCCCTCCCTCCCTCCCTCCCCCCTCCCCTCCCCTGGTATAAAAAAGGTTCACATTATAATATGGTCATGAATATTTATTCTTCCCTGTGAATTACCAGTACTAAAACAAAATAAATGTGTGCGATTCAGAAAAAGAGCCAAATAGCATTGCTGTATACCTCTTCTGTATTGATGAAACTCATTGTTATAGGCTGACAAAACATTTAGACAATACAAATATATTACCGGTATAAGTTTTCAAATAAATGGAATTAGGATTTATAATTAGCGAATTTCCCCTATAGGGAGGAAGAAGCTATTACCGTAGGTCTCATGGTAAGACTTAAGCCCGAGACCATGATAACTTTTCATTTTGATGTCCCCAGATGCCAAAAACACCATTCGTTCAAATTTTCATATATGTATATGTATATATATATACAGGGTGGTCTGGACCTAGCGTTAACAAATTTTTTGGGTGATAGAACTACATAAATGCAACTTAAATACACAATTAAAAAAAAAATCATACCCCACACATCCACTAAAAAAAAATAATTTTGTATTATATTTTTTAACCGTACTTTCACCCAAAAATTAATAATTTCTGGGATATTTCGAAACATTTGTCAAAATGTAATACTACCATAGTATTCTAAATTAAATTTCAAGTAAGGACAAATAGGTTTTAATGAGCAAGACACTACATAATCACTTATTAAATTCATTAGAAGTGTAAAGTTATCATTTCCTTTAAAAAATTAAAAATGAATATTTCATGCATAATTCTTTAAAAAATTTGCTAGAGAGTAGCAAATGCTATAAAAACGGCTTCAAAATTTGGGCTTTCAGAAGATATGATACAACATTTGATTCGTTACCATTTTAGTACAGTAATGCGCATTTGAATGGTGTAACACGTGGTTTGGGAAAATAATAATTAAACTCTGTCATACTAAAAAGACACATATGAAAATTTGCATTATTACAGCTATATCATGAAGTTAAAATTCCTTTTTTACCTGAAAAAGTACAAGATAAAATCGTAAATGTTAGATGGATCACACGAGATTACAGCTTCATTTCAGTTTATTTTCAAAATGTCCTCCGTTCTCTCTTATACAGGCGCTGGCTCTCTTTCGCATTGCACCAACTGTCACTTTATGGCTTAGTTTTTCCCTAACTTTCTGTGTTACATCTTGGTTCCTGTTTAGAAGTTCCTCTTCACTATTTACAGGAGTTGCGTACACCTCAGACTTCATAAATCCCCACACAAAAAAGTTCATGGGATTCAGATCAGGAGATCTTGCAGGCCAAGGTACAGGACCTCCTCGGCCAATCCAAGTTGGGTAGTTAGCACTCAGCCAATCTCGGACGTCTGTAGTAAAGTGAAGAGGTGCACCATCTTGTTGATAAATAATATGTTGACGATGCGCAGGGTCAATCATATCCAACAGTTGAGGCAAATCGTGTTGCAAAAAGTCAAGATACATAACTCCATTTAAACTTCCCTAAAAAATGTGAGGTCCCAAGAAACGATTGCCAACCACACCAGCCCATACGTTTATATGAAATCTTCTTTGAAAGGACATTTCTCTTGCTGCTCTTGGGTTTTCAGTATCCCACATGTGCATGTTGTGGCAGTTGAACACACCTTGTCTTGTAAAAATAGATTCGTCTGTCCATAAGATTTTTTTGAAAAAGTGGTATTGTTCAATATCAGAATTTAGTAGATAGCGACAGAAATCTCGTCTAGCAGCATAGTCATTATGTTCAAGGCCTTGAACTTTTGTGAAATGGTAAGGGTAGAATTTATTTTTGTGTAAAACCGTCAAAACTGTAGTTTTACTCACGCCTGTTTCACCTGCAATTTTTCTGCTACTAATCCCCGGGTCTTCTCTAACTCGGTCCAGAATTTGCTATTCAGTGTACACATCCAAAGCTGCTGCACCCATCTCACTCCGCTCCTTGTGCACAGATCCACCTTCTACCAAACGCTGATGCAACCGCGTAAACACTTGCGTACTGGGAACGCGCCGACCAGGATACCGGACAGTGTACTCCCTTTGAGCCGCACTCGTGTTTCCATTACAGTAACCATACAAAAAATGCATTTCCGCATATTCTTGATTTGAAAACGACATCTTGACATCACTGCCACTGAGTAAATGGCCAAAATCCAATAGAAATACTTTGTCCAAACAAAACATAACATTGGTATCTGTGCATGATAACTTATCTCATGATAAGGTGGGCATTTATTAGATATTGGAATTCTTTCAGATATCCTTGTATAATGATTTGTATATGACAATCACTGTCCCTAAATTATCATTTTTTTTAATGAGGATTTCATTGTCCTTTTTATCTGACCTTAAATAATGCTATTTAAAATAGTGCTGCAAGTTAAATTAGTGGTATTTTAGTTATCTAAAATCCAGACTTTTAACTAGTGTAATTTTGGCCTAACCTCGTTTTACACTACTCAAACTTGCATAACTGTACTAAAATGGTAACGAATCAAATATTGTATCATATCTTCTGAAAGCCCACATTTTGAAGCAGTTTTTATAGCATTTGCTACTGTCTAGCAAATTGTTTAAAGAATTATGCATGAAATATTCATTTTTAATTTTTTAAAGGAAATGATAACTTTACACTTCTAATGAATTTAATAAGTGATTATGTAGTGTCTTGCTCATTAAAACCTATTTGTCCTTACTTGAAATTTAATTTAGAATACGATGGTAGTATTACAGTTTGACAAATGTTTCGAAATATCCCAGAAATTATTAATTTTTGGGTAAAAGTACGGTTAAAAAATATAATACCAAATTTTTTTTAGTGGATGTGTGGGGTATAATTTTTTTAAGTTGTGTATTTAAGTTGTATTTATGTAGTTCTATCACCCAAAAAATTTTTTAACGCTAGGTCCAGACCACCCTGTATATTTATGTATATATATATATATATATATATATATAAATGTGTGTGTGTGTGTCCGTAAGCACGATAACTCTCGTAAAAAAAGTCAGATCTTAATGAAATTTGGTACAAATGTGTAAAGCACCTTTTATTTGAACGAGTTCGAAAACCAGACGAATCGTACAATCCCAAGGGGGTTTTTGGGGGGTTTTGTACCCCAAAAATGGTTTGTTTGGGGTTTCCACATGTAATTTTTATTTAAATCAAATTTTAATTTTTACCATTGAATTAAGCATAAAAAACAAATAATTTGGTATTTTGATCATTGCTCTATGTCAATTGGTTACTGAGATATTGAAAGTGCTATTTTAAATACAGTACGTTGTCTAATGTTATTCTTATGGAGAAAAAGCAAAATTGTATATCTCGCTTATTTATGAACATAAACTGACAAAATTTGGTATATGGCTTCATCTGGTTGTGGTTCATGGTTGTTTGTACAAAAAAATTTTTTCGCCTATGGTTCCCGTAGCAGCTAACCTAGGTACTTGGTCCCCATGTTATTCTTATAGAAAATAATTAAAATGTGATATACCGTATCGCTTGTTTATGAATGTATATGGATGAAACTTGATACTCATCTTGGACTTCACTAAGATAAGTTCTATTGATATTTGCTTCAAAACCCATTATGTTGTGTTCATTGTTGCAACAAACCTGCGTACTCATCCCCAATGTTATTCTAATGGAGAATAATTAATATTTTAAATATCGCTTGTTTGTGAATGTATTTCTTATGAATCCTGTTAAGTGTTTTAATGTGTTATTTTATATATTCATTGGAAATTCGCTGAGTATGCAGGTTTCTGCGACGGGGGTATTTTTATCATATACCGTACTTCTTTACTGCTGGTTATGAAGAAAATGTGTTCCACTACAGATTAAAACCCCAGGTTCCAGGTATATATATTTGATTAAAACAGAAAACAGAAGGGTGTTTTCATTCCAGTAGTCATTAGTCTTTTTAATTAAATTATGCCAGGAATATTTGTTCTTGCTGATTTGTTAGCATTTGTTATTTTAACAAGAGCTGCCAAATATACAATTTCACTGGTTACTGTTCTCCTATAAGATTAACATTGAAACGTTTAAGGCCTGTGGGGCGTAGCCACGAGGGCCGATATAAGTTATGAGGGGTTCGTGCAAATCTACAAGTAATACCTTTCTTACGGTATGCATGAATTTCCCTACGATGCATACCCCTTCAGGAAAAAGTAGCAAAGGTTTTGTGCTTGCCTTAATATAATGATACAGGGCTAGGGGTCTGATTGGTTTTAATTGGGTGTTTGCTGAATGTTTAAATCAATAATAGTACTGCTACATCATTATGTAGAGTGGTGGTTCATGAAGTGATACTGTGGATTGCCTTACACTTCTTGTACCTGTGGTGGGAGTTGAGGTCAGGGCAAGCGAACCTGAACTGCTGAACACACGGCTGACTAGTCTAATACGAGGCGGCTGCAGCCTTCGGGTGTCAGTATCCGACCGCATGAGGTCACCTGTCCCCCCTCCCCGTAACTAGAGTAAACCACACTAATATCTCTTTTCTGTTTTATTTAATTACACCTTTCCTACTTTTTTACTCCTACTGAAAGGTTTCTTATCTATTTCATTAATCTAAATTTAATTAATCAGTTAATGTTATGAAAACATAGCCAAAATAGATAAACTTATTCAATTAATAATTATTAACATTATGTATTTTTTTAATTATTTTAACCATACCATAGTGTTGTTTAACGTTTTGATAGGGAACATTCCAAACCCTGATTTTGTTCAGTTGACTTTTTTCCAACAATGCTAATAAAAAATGTAAATAATTGACCACAAAGCAGCTGATTTAAATTGCAAGTTTTCACATCTTTTTCAAGTTTTATTTTATTCAAGATTGAACTGGCTAACCTCAAATTACAAGGTGAGCTCTTTAAAACCATGGATGCAGAGGACGATAATTCTCGTCCTCTAATTAACATTGAAACTTATGTGATTTTCATGTTTAAACATGTTTGTCAGCATTGAACATGTTAACCACTACACTACCCAGCCAATAAAATATATATATTACTTATAGGCCTATATAAATTATTATAGTGTGTATGCAATACAACTTTTTCCTATTTAGCCATGAAAACACAAAATCTTTGTAATCTATTATTTTAATTTTGTTAAACCAACTTAAAAAAAACCCTACTTGTGTAGACATTTTTTTCTGCAAGTATCGTAGGTACCTAGTTTATTTTTATTTTTTTAGTAATAGATAATTTGGTATTGACTGTGGGCTAGTTATCTTTTGTCCAGAATTTTAATGAGGATTCAATATATTATACAATGGTTATACTTTAATGATTAATGAACAAATTCTTAAGAGATTTATTTTATAGTAGTATCAAATTTTGATTAAACAATTCTATTTAAATATATGGTAAGAAGATTTCAAGGACCTGAGTACTCGGAGGTGAATATTTAAATGCAACGAGTCGTGTGAAAGCAATGTATAGCTCTGGTCATTAGCCTGAATTTGAGAAAACCAGTTTATTATCAACCAGTGCAGCTAGAAAGTGTCATCTCATTCACTTGGAAACTGCTCATGGCTGAGAGTAGACAACAGTCAACATTCCATTGTTATCTGCGAAGGTTCACCTCTAGTGTTATGTTTTTGGTTATGAATTACTTGTGGTCAAAATAACGTTTGCTTAACAGGTGCTTACTACTTTTATTGTGCATCTAAACAAAATAATTTTCTCAGTTATTTCATTCAAATAACTCACTTAAATTACCTTGTTATTTTGTAACTCACTTAAATTACCTTGTTATTGTGTATTTAATGACAATGAGTTACAAGCAGCTAAATTTACAGGCCTTTTTGCCTTTGTAAATCTTAAATTACATACTAACTTAACTTACTAATTTAGTGTGTTTACCAGTAATATTTTATGATTTGTTTTATAGTGACGTTTAAAACAGCCTACAGGGCCATACTATCATACCGTTACCACACTAAAACCTTAAAAACCTGAAAAACTAAGAAATTATTATGTAATCTTAAGTATTGAGTATTTAACAAGCAGTGTAAACACACTGCTTGTTAAATACTCAATACTTACTCAATACTCTGAAATTAAAACTAATTTCAGACATTTCGTTTCCATGTTTTAAAACTGAAATAGTAAACTATAATTCAAGCTTCAACGTAATTGATATCTTGTATGCCTCTTTCAAAACTATAAAATTCAGGAAATGTCACAATACTAGACACTTTGACGTGTTTAGTTTTAAACATCTCTTTATACATAAAACCATTTTATTAAACAATTGTCTTTATGAATATTATCGTAGTTTGAGCAAAGACCTACCTGAAATAATAGATATTAATGTACTTGCTTTACTTAAAGGTGGGGGAATAATTGCCAAAATAAAGTGGAGACAAATACTTTGGATAATTTAGAACTGACAACAAATATAATCAGAATACAAATGTAGTCACAGTTATTTAAATAAATAATTAAACGCGTTGGAACCTTTTGATTATTGATAGTGGGGGAGTTAAAACAAATGGTTTAAATAAATAAATGCAATTTTAAGAATAACACCTCTAAGTAATTCAAAAATAATGTGAAGTCTAGTTTATTAGACCCAGAGTGTACATTCCAGATTCAAGATATGAGTCCTTTATCAAGTGTGAGAACACAACAAAGGGAGCAGAGATCCCCAAGGTCACTGTAGCAGTCAAGGTCATTGCAGCCTCTGGTGAATTTAAATCATTCTTACATTTACATCCTCAAAGAGCATGGAATGGGCCTACATTACTGATGGTCCTGCAGTTAAACTCTTGAAATTCAGTAACAAAAACAATTGCTAATATGAACTACCCACCTTAACTCTCCTCTAATAACTGCTGTAAGTAAAGCACTATCAGATGATGCTAACACTCTCAGTTGATATGCAAGCAGAGTTCTCAGGTATAAAGTACAAGTGATATACAACCAGCTGATATTGGGTGGGAATCCATAATGACACCTGATCAGTTTTGTGTTATCTAACAATTGACACTGCTGCCTCACTGCAAGATCAAGTTCTACTTGTAACATTTGTTTTGTAGTGAATGATTACCCTTCACGATCCATGTGACAGGTATTCGAACCACTGTATTTTAACTATTTTCTACCCTAAGTTGTAAGTAACTGACTACTTTAAGAATAAATGGTTTCGAAATTTTGATTGTTGGAAACAGTTTAGTTTTTACATGAAAGCATCTCTAGTTAAGCCTTAATGTTTGAAAGAAGTTTGGATTTAGTTTTAATTCAGATTCAAATTCTTTCAACACTTATAAAAGAAACATTTACTGGTTTTGAACAAAGGTATGATTATTTAAAGTTGTTTTACAAATAGAATATGTTACCTTGCTTTGAAACCATAATACAGCCAGAACTATTTTTTAAAACCATTATTCCAATAACTTAAAATAAAAAAATAAACTGTGTTACCTTTTATCTTATTTTGTTGAATAATCACATCCGTGTTCCCCGCCCTTTATAAAGTAACAGTGGAAATGTTTCCAAATTAACCTGCTTTGACGTACGAGTGTCATAAATAATTACGTAGATCACCTAAAATAGTCCGTAGATTTTGGACGAAGCCTATAAAAATATTTTAATAGTTAAAGGTAATATAAAGAACGATAGTGCATTATAGAACAATAAAATAATGTTAGTATGTTTGTCTCTCTGCTTCACAAACCAATTTCAATATTAATAATTGATTACTTAGATGTAATGTACTATCATTTGCCAGAGAGGTTTCTCGCGTGGATTGGAACATGCAATAGTAGCATTAGCGACCAGACACCAGAATGTTCTCAATTAGATGCTTAGCCACGCCCACTATAAATGGAGTAGGTACTATTAACAATCTCATTTGCTCTTCACATCTAGATCTCTCGCATACTTGGAACAAAAATGCCAGTTAAAGTTTCATAAACATAAGTTTTTAAAAGTTCATAAGTTTTAGAATACAATTTTGTTAAAGTATGTTTGTTATTATTTATCAAATACAAAAACTTAAATTACAACAGAAATAAAGATAGATTGATTTTTCAAATTAAAATATAGAATACTATGTGAACTTGGTAGCTTAACTTTTGTGTTCCTTTTTTATTTAACACTAACCCTAAAGTAACAAATTTTATTTTTAATTTTGTAAACAATTTGCTAGTGTCGATTTATATTGTTACTAGCAGTTTCCCGGCGCGCGTTGCTGCGCCCAAGTTAAGTAAGTTGTTTACTAATTACAGCTGTTAATTTTGTAAACACTAAATTTCTAAAACCTGACACTGCACCCTTGTATGCTCTCTGGGTCGGAGCCCTTTGGACAGATTTGCACCAAATAATGCCTGAAAGTTTCATTACAATCTGTCGAGCGGTTTCGAAGTCCATAGGCTACATACATATATACATACATACTTCCTCTTTTATAGATATAGATATGTACCGTATTAACATGAGCATCGACCATTGTATTAATATAGAATGTTCTGATTTTTAAATGTTATGCAAATTATATCAGGTAAATAACATCTCTGAAGTATTAAAATTAACTTTAAAATAAAAAGTAAACTCTTTTAGTGCGTTTACAATTCTAGTAAATATTTTTTAACAGGATGAGTATTTTTATTGATTGTTCATTAAAATATGAATTTAAGTTTTATTCGATCAGTAATAACTTTACAAATGGCATCGGCAAAACAAGGTAGAGACACAAGACACTGACATCAGATAAAAGACTGTCCGTCGGCAAGTGACTTCACCAACACATTTACTAAATGCAAAATACACATTCTGTGGTCGCTTAACTTACAAAAATATAATTGCTACTTGGTGAATCTAATCACATTGCAGACCTCTTATATCAGATGATAAAAACTCTTGGTCCCTTACTTTTTCTTATTTCTATTAACAATTTCCCTGCAAACCTAAATGCCTTTACATATATGTACGCAGATGACACAGTTTTATTTTCTTGGAATTCAGATGTATTTGAGCTCAAAAAGGTAGCTGAATCCACTCTGGAAGAAGCAGCCAATTAGTTCCTTGCAAATAATTTATTTTTAAACAATACAAAAACACAACCATTTTTACAAAGAAACTGCCTCCTGGTATTCATCAAAAAGCAGTAATCGTGAAGTACTTGGGGATAACTCTTGATTCGACTCTTAATTGGGGCCCTCACGTGGATCTCGTAACAAAAAGAATCGCCCGGGTAGCTTTTTTTTTGAAGAGATTATTAAATGTGGTTCCATTAAAATATGTCATCACTTCATATCAATCAATTATCAAATGCTTTATTACTGGCATTTTTCAATCAATTATCAGATACAGGCTTATTTTTTATGGAAATTCATCTAAAACGCACAATATCATTTTGATTCAGAAAAAAGTTGTTAGAATACTCACAAACTCATCATTGAAAGCTCACTGCAAACCTCTCTTTAAAGATCTGAAGATTCTGACTGTCTACAACTTATACATTTTTTATTTAATATTATATATATATATATCTTTAAAAATCTGTGTAGTCTTAATTCAAGAAATAATATTCACTCCTATTCTAAACGAAATCAGTAAAAAATTGATGTACCTAATCGAAGAATATCCAAAACTCAATCTAGCTAAGTCATTATAGGAATTAAACTGTACAACAAATTACCACAATCTTCTCTTGACATTCCATTTAATTCGTTTAAGAAAAGACTGTTTGAGTGGCTACTTTCAACCCAATTTTATTATGTTGATGAATTTTTAGAGCTAAATTGTAATTTGATTATTTTTGAAGAATTGTATAACTTGACATTATTTGTAACATGTATTGTGTTGATGGCAGTAAAATATTCATTATTTATTATTCATTATGAATTTATAAATTACATAGTATTGAGTGTAATAATCATGACAAAACTTAATCCATAGGTGTAATGTTAAAATACCTCCGTCTCAGCAAACCTGCGTACTCAGCGAATTTTCAATGGATAAGATATGTCTTAATACCACATTGAGCCGAATACCAAGCTTCATCAAAATAAATTCACAAAAAAGCGAAGTATACAATTTGAATGATTCTCCTTAAGAATAACATTAGGAACGAGTACGTAGGTTTGCTGAAACAAGGAACACAGCAAATTGTTTTTTATGCAAATATAAATAGAATTCAACTAGATGAAGCCAAATACCAAGTTTCATCAATATTCATTAATAAATAAGCAGCATATAATATTTTAATTATTATCCATAAGAATTACATGGGGGCTGAGTAAGCAGGTTTGCTGCAACAAGGAACAGAAAAAATGAGTTTATATGAAAATATCAATATAACTCAATAAGGTGAAGCCACAAACAAAGTTTTATTAATTTATGTTCATAATTAAGGGAGCAATTACACTTTACTTATCCTCCATAACAATAACATGGGGGCTGAGTACGCAGGTTTGCTGCTGCGGGAATTATCCCTAAAAATTGATTTTTTTGTGGAAATAACAATAGACCACAACCAGATGAAGCCGTATACCAAGTTTCGTTAGCATACGTTGATCAATAAGCGAGATATAATTTTTTTCTTATCCTCCACAAGAATAGCATTGGACAACGTACTGTGTAGCACTTTCAATATCTCTGTAACCAATTGACGTAGAGAAATTATCAAAACACCAAATTGTGTGTTTTTTAAAGCGGGTGAGAACTAAAATTTGACTTTTAAAATCAAAAACCCCCCCCCAAAATACCCCTTTGGATGGAGCGACCTGTCTGGTTTTCGAACTGAAAGTCATAAATGTTGTTTTACACGTTTATACCAAATTTCATAAAAATCGGACCATTTTCACGAAAGTTATCGCACCCACTGACACATATATATATATATATATATATATATATATATATATATATAGATATATATATATAGATATATAGATATATAGATATATAGATATATATACCCCCGTAGCAGCAAACCTGCATACTCAGCAAATTTCCAATGTGTATATATATATATATATGTGTGTGTATCTTAATACCACATAAAACCAAATACCAAGTTTCATTAATATACATTCATAAATAAGCGATATATGACATTTTAATTATTCTCCATAATAATAACATGGGGGCTGAGTACGTAGGTTTGCTGCTACGGGAACTATAGGCAAAAAAATGTTTTTTAGTGCAAATATCAATAAACCACAACGATATGAAGCAATATACCAAGTTTTATCAGGATAAGTTGAGAAATAAGCGAGATATACAATTTTTATTATTCTACCAGTCTTTGTAAATGTAACACCTGAGATATATATATATTTAGATTTCCTAATACCCATTCATATTATCTCTAACACATTGCTTACAAGTGCATTGTAAGCTTTAAATGAAGGCGCTTGTAGATTGATACCTAGTTACAGCCCTGTTCGTGCTGGTTGGCACCTGATTTGCGAACGTGCAGTAATGCCTTTCCTCCTCTACGCATCTTAGTAGTCAGTCTACCAATATTCATCTTTCTGTCAAAACTTATGTTTTGACAATTTGGTCACTGTTTACATTTGTGGTGTTCGTCGAATCGCTCAGAACGGGATTCGAGAGAGCGATATGCAGTGAAGCGGCAAGTCATTTAATAATGTGGACTAAATAATCAGCTGGAAAAACACAATCGGAAGCGAACTACGCATCTACACTCACGTTATCGTCTTTGCTCGCCTAGACTAGGCATAAACGACAATCGTGAATAGCATTAATCCAAATGACCAATCTTAGTTATTTTCGTCGTCAATAATCGTTCATTTACAACGGCTTTATACTATTTCATTCAGCTGGTTTAAAATATGAACAAAGCAGAGTGTATGTAAACATATCAGAAGTCATTAACAGTCCATGCAACATATTTCGTTGATTGTACACAACCATTCGAGGGGAATAGTGGTGGGAGGTATTCACTATCTCTCGCACTACCTCCCCTACATGCCAAGCACAGTGAACAGACCTGTACTACTGTTAGTATTTTTTAAATGTGTGACAGTACTGTTTAGAGTATGGGCCCCCTTAGATACTGTTTTGTCCAGACTTTGGGTCTATCCGAAATTTGTATAGCTATGCCCAACTCAGTACCCTTCCACCTTAGCAATGAATTTTAATGTGTTCATTAAAAAAATTGAGATTACAATTTTGTAATTATTTAAACAATTACAATTAACATATTAATCTTTACTAGTGGCTTACAGGGGCTATGGCCCCTAACATATGGTTTTTCTGTAAGTGGATAATCACAGCTGATCATTAGTTCATTTTGCTTATTAATAAAAACACCTAGTATTATTTCCTTAAGAAAATCATTGGATCTTTGAAGTCCAGTGGGGCATAGCCCACGTAATTTTTGACATTTCTGGTATTTTTCCCACCGTCCTTGGCCCTCAGGCTTTAAAATGAATTGTCATAACCTAATATAACTTCTTCCTAGCTTGAGATATTTCGTGGGGACCGATTCGCTTGCGGAATTAAACATATAGATTAAAAATGTTTTAGACTTAACAAAACTAATCATGAGGAACATTAGTCAAGTTTTGCAAAAATTATTTCAGTGGGTTCTGTGGTGGTGATTGATTTATTAATTACTAGCCTTTGCTTTGCACAGCTGATTAAAATTCCTGCTGCAACTACATCTTTTAAGTAATTATCTAATCCATTAAACATATTGCCAATAAGAATAACATTCTAACTTTAAGGGCCACTGGGGTGGTGCCCTAAGGGACAGCCAAGATGGGAATAGACGTATATGTAGCCCAGATAAATTATCTACCTACATACAAATTTTATGCTCGATTGGTTCAGTAGTTTTTACGTTAAAATGGATCATTCAAAGTCAAGTCTACAGACACCACATTTCTGGTATAAATTTATAGGATTATATTTTTTAGACATCAGTTATATCAATAAATAAGATAAATCTGTTTCAGAAATGTCTTCAACTGGAAGTCAGGTTCAAGGTCAGAAGACAGTTTTGGCCGCTGGAAACTGTTTGGAAAAAACACCTCGCCCCTCTCCTCTCACAGCTCTCTCACAGTCGACCACTATGCTGAGGTAAGTCAGAGCTGTAGATTCTTCTCTGTTGGGGAAATTCACTAAAAGTTACTTGAGGTTATCAATTGTAGAGCTTTTTGAACCTATTGCAAACATATAGTTCTTCTCATTTTAAGATTAGCAGTTTTATGACGTGTAAATGTCGACAAACTATTCATGCCCCTGATACCTCTATTTTGTAAACATTAAGTTTGACAGATTGTCTAAAAGATACACCCAGAAACTTCTGGAGTTATTGATGTTTTTTACTTTAAGCTTGCAACCACCGTTTTAAAATTGGCAGATTTCTTGAAAATAAGTATTCTGAGGTCAAATGTAATGTTCCTACCAATCCCCATTTTAAATTTATAGTGATTTATTTAATGAAAAAGTTCAAATTGATTTCAATGCTTGCATATTCAGACATGAAATAACATTAGGCATACAGTAGAGTTAAATTAGAGCAGAGCACGATAATGGTTAGAATTTGTCTTTATGGAAAGTTATATTCATTATTATATCTTGGTGTATAATTGTAAAGGCAAAATTTGTAAGTCAAAATTGTAAGAGTTTGGAAAATTGCAGGATGATGGGAGACGGCTCAAATTAAAGGTCTCAATCCCAGGGACTCGGGAAAAATGAGAAATAATGTAAAACATGCCTCCCCGATAAGAAAAGCATGGGAATTTAAAAACGTCTGCTTTGTTTTCATTAAAACATGTGATTAAGTGTGTACTTTGCTTAGGTAACTGACATGTGTTCCTTTTTATATTGTTTTATTTTCCTTAGTATGAAAAGAGTAAAAAAATCAGATGAGGTAGAGTATTGGAGCAGGGTTAGGGGCTATGTCGCCTACAAGCCACTAGTTTTTATTTATTATTCTGTAAGTAAAATTTTTAAGTCTAAATTGTGGGAGTTTGGCAAATCTCAGAATGATGGGAGAGGGGACTCATATTAAAGGTCTTTATCCCAGGGACTCGGGAAAAACAGCAGTACTGTATTTCTAGAAAGTTATACCAGCAAACGAGAAATAACGTAAATCATCCCCCAAAAGAAAAGTATGGGGATTTAAAAACGTCTGTTTTGTTTACATTAAAACATGTGATTAAGTGTTTACTTTGTTTACAAACTGACATGTGTTCCTACTTATATCATTTTATTTTCCTCAGCATGTAAAGAGTAAAAAAATCAGATGACTATTATCAATGGATACATAACCCTATAAGTAGGGACACCCCATGTATATTTTTTTTAGTTCTGCCCCCCAAGTTAGCACTGATTGTTACTGGTACTTCTCCTCAGTCCCATTGTACGCGCTATTGCTCACCTCTCAAACGTCAAAATTAGTTTGTTTGTAAACAAAAAATATTAGCTGTATTTGGAATAATTCTCTTCCTATTTAGATCAACAAATTCAGTTTCCATTTGTCCCATTATTTGTGAAATTGTATCCATATTTCGGAACTACTGTACTATAAAAATAATTTACTTGATGCGGATACTTTATATGTTTCTTTGAGAAAAATGTACCGCCAAAAAAGGTTATGGGCTGCTGGAGTTAAGTTCATACCAGTTAAACTACTACCTGTATTGTTATTGTTTGCAATTTTCCCATGAACAATTGATAGAATGGATAAAATGGATTATGAAATTTGTAAGTTATATGGAGGAACCTCCAAAGAATTTCAAATTGAGACGTATTTTGTAGTCATATAAAATTATAACAAGATACTGCTCGAATGAAATAGAACGAATGAAAATTTTGTTTTGCTAGTTTTGTTTGGGTAATTTGTCTTTTAAATATTTCAATCTGTATGGCATAACCCAAATAATGGCCTACAAATCATTAAAAATCTTATATTTTCGGAGAATACGTAAAAACACTACCTTTCTTCTAGCCATGTTTACATTTAATTCGTAAACAGAATGACTTTCAGACAACAAAACAATAACAAAGAACTGTCAAATCATTTCAGTCAGCTGTTTGAACTGTGAAAATCTGTTTGATCCGTAAACTGTTTACAACGTACCTATTAGACTGAATAAGCTAGTGTGGCTCTATCTATGTTTGGGGGGCGACGTTCTCCCTAGAAATCGTCTTTCCATAAGCGTATCCCTACTTATAAGGTTATGTATACATTGGTATTATAGAGCAAGGTTAGGGACTATGGTCCCTTCAAGCCACTAGTTATTTATTATTTTCCTTTAAATTCGTGTAGTTGGAAGAATAGTATATTTAGTGTTTGTATAAAATGTTCTAGAGCATTTTTAATAAGAATAATATTGTAACTATTATTTTTAGTTGCTTGTAATAACCTCCTAGATATTTATTGGTATTTTAACTTAGTTACAGATTTGTTTTATCGTATACTACTTTTGCTGTAGTTAACTGAATAGTACGTGAATAGTCTACAATAGTGCTGATCAACTTATTTTGTTACAAAACTATGTAAAATATACTTGCGTGCCGGAATAGTTATTTGGACTAACATTTTTGTGATACTTATTACTTTTCTTATTAACTATGCCATTAATTTAGACAACTGTTTGCTACGTCTGCTGTTTGCACCTTGACAGAAAACATTGGTGTGGAGGGGAGCAAAGGTCAATTACAGTGGCCTTGTTGATATCTGTTTTTCATTGGGCCTCTGTGAGCTTTTTGTCATTCATGCTGTCTAGCTTGCTACAACAAATGAAACTTTAATTAAAGTCAACAATAACTAAAAGCTGTTGGAATTAGATAGCATGTTGTTATACTGACACAAAATTAAACAATTATGCAATATATTAACCCTTTTTTATTTTAAATATTGAATATTTCCATGTAAACTTCATCTTGATGAATAAATTACTAATTTCGTTTGTTATTTTAATTAAAAATGAAACTATAAAAAAGTTATTTTGTATTTTTATAGTTAAAAGGCTAAACTGATTAAAAAAATAGGCTATTTTTAACATTTTAGTTTTTTCAATACTCTTTAATCATATAGAAAGGAAAATAAATTAAATAAAGAGTAAAATTTGCTAAGTACAGAAATATTTTGATAGGTTTATTATTGGTATCATGAATTTGTTGAATCTTTTGTCAATTCTCCAAAGTCATGGGCAGTTTTCTTTGTATACAATTAAGTATAAAATAGTCAAAATATTTATATTTTTTACATTTCAGTAACTATTTATCAGTAGTATATAGTTGTGAGTTATTTGAACTAACAAACCTCACTTAAAATATTATTTTTCTCATAATATTAGCTGCCTTCAAGCTGATCAGAACAGTATCAGTCCCACTTATATTCAATTGCTGGGTATTTACATAATAAAAATAGTTGCTTGAATTTGAGCTACTGGATCCATGCGTACGGTGTATCTTTAATTTGAAAATAAATATTTCCTGTACATTAACTTTCTGGACATTATTTGAGTTTTATTTTGAAAATATTTGTCTACAAGACCACTTGACTTGTTATACAGTCAGATGGATGCAGTTTGGCCCCAGACTCGCCCTGTAGTGTTCGGTCGAGCGGCTCCGCAGCTAGGCTGGAGACCAGGGTGGCCTCTAGCTCAGCCCTCATACAGCTGGACAGGCCTGCCAACCTACCTGCCAAGAGTGAGGAGGAGCAGGCCCGCCACCGTGCACAGTACCAGCAAATACTCGACGCCGCCAAGAAGAAAGGTAACTACGTCTGTTAGTGATGGGATTAACCCAGAGAAAAAAAACCATTCACCCAGTTCTTGTTCTCTTCGTTGGTTGGGTGAATCTCCTGGATAGTTTTAAACACTGGAACATAGAGCGGGACTGTTGTATAGAGGAGCGGAATGAAATATAACCGAGCAACTGGGTGATTCACCTGCTGCGTCACCGAATTTACCGGAGAAAAAGTAATTCATTCTTTTGTTATAAGGAATTATCAAACAAATTTGTTGTAGCAGACAGCCAGGTTAACAAATGAGAATCGACAGTTTATCTTGTTGTGATGACATATAAATATCCCTCCACTTATTGTAAATACAGGTAAATTATAACAGGCGAAAAACCGGAACACAGGCTATTATAACCCACAAATCATTGCACGATCATAGGTGAATTTATAGGATGCAGGCTCTTTCTCCTGTTGCAAAGAGCCCGGCTCAAGTTCTGATGGATCGTTCAGGTGGATAATTCAGGCTAAAAGAACTGGGAGAATCCTAAAAACATTGAGTGAATAATCGGTTGGCGAAAACAGTCGGTATCACCAACATCTGTAATGGTTAGCAGCTCAACTTTGTGTTTTGTACAGTATATTAAATAATTGTTCTGCTTTAAAGTCTAACTCAGCTTCAGTATTCTTTATTAGGATACAGCAGTGTGCATACTGAATAGTGTGAAGTGCTTATCTACTCTATAAGTAATTTGGAGTATTACATTTTAAAAAGAAAGATTAATGTAAACATATTAATAAACTAGGAGTGCACTCGGTACTTTGGTATTATACGGATGCCACCCTTATACAGCGCGCTGCGGCAGTTATGTTAGGATTAGTTATCATAAAAATGATTCTAGGACTTTCCTTGTTTATTTACGAATCGAATGATACCTGATGAGTCATACTTCCGGCCGCCTAACCCCCTCCAAATAGGCCAAGGTCGGGTCGTTGACCGGAGCGCGCGCATCACCTGTCACCGCCTCTGTCTGGGTCAGTGTCACGAGTGATTTATTGCCGTGCACTACGTTACATTTGTGTTAATAATGAGTGACGTACTTTTGGTGTGGGATTTACCACGGAATGAAGAGGAAACCGTACGTTTTCTTCAAGAAAGACATTTATTGCCTTCAACTAAAGTGTGTGCTATTAACCACGAAATGAAATTGTACTTTGGAAAGGACTATCCGTTCTGGCAGTTCAATTTGCGTACGTGCCGTAAAAAGGTGTGTCTTAGGGTCGGTACTTGGTTCGAACACAGTAAATTGTCGTTTACAACAGTTGTTCGTTTTATTTACTTTTGGGCTGAGGAACTAACAGCTGTGAAATTTTGTGAGAAGCAGTTAGGCATGGCTGCAAAAACTGTTGTTGACTGGAACAATTATATGAGGGAGGTTTGTGTGTTTAGTGTGGAAAACAAGAACAGTGGAAAAATTGGGGGGGAAGGACAAATCGTGGAAATTGACGAGAGTTTATTTACTAAACATAAAAGTAACGCCGGGAGAGTGCTGCCTCAGCAATGGGTGTTTGGAGGTTTGTGCCGCGAAACTGGACAGCAGTTTTTGGTGAAAGTGCCTAACCGTGGGGCTAAAACATTACTTAATGAAATCAAAACTCATATCGAACCTGGCACTACCATCATTTCAGATTGTTGGAAAGGGTACAGTACCGAGGAACTCGAAAAAGCCGGCTTTGCGCATTTCACTGTTAACCACAAGTATAACTTTGTTGACCCCGAGACTGGGGCGAGTACCCAACAAGTTGAACGTATGTGGGGGAGTGCCAAGTGGAGAAATAAAAGGCAAAGAGGAACTGCGCGTCATCATCTGGACACATATTTGGCGGAGTACATGTGGCGATCGGGTGTGGCTGCTAGCGGCGGCGACGCATTCAACACGATCCTAGCGGACATCGCTGCCTTTTGGGAGGCACAACACAAGGACCGCTCATCAGAATGATGTAAAATTTGTACAGTAAGTCAATAAAAGTACGTTCTTCCGAATTATGTAGTTATCCTTTGTATCCGGTAAAAATTTAACCTCCAAACATAGTGGCATCCGTATAATACCAAAGTACCGTGCACTCATTACTCACAGAGCATAGTTAAAAGTACATTAACAAATTATTATTGTTCCTCATAACAAATTCAAGATCTGGTTTGAATTATGTAATTTGCTCCTCTGACACAGTGAGTTACAAGAAAACAGTGAGTTTTTTATAAAAACTAATGTTAATTTTAACACAGTAAAAAATCCTTTGTGTAAGATACAGAATATTTTAAATCATTAACGGTATGTTATTCTGAATTTTAACTGACAATACCAATTTACTTCTAGACCCCACACTTGACAAATCAGATGGACTGTAAACATATTTATTCCCAACCTTATCCGTAATTGATAACTAAACCAACTTGGGCTAGTTTACTACCGTGCATGAAACAATGAGTTTTTAATTACAACTTGGCTATGCCTTCATAATGAAAACAGCCGGTTGCGGGCTAAGCCTAGGCTGTGTCAAATCATCTTAGATAACCTACAAAAAAGGACTCATCCTAGAGTTTTTATCCTGGATAACATTAATATGTAAGATCAAATAAGTTAGTCATGTTTCTCTATTGTCAAAGCAAAGACCTTGGTTGTATTTCAATGATTCAAGTACCATTAAAATGGTTTATAATTGTATTGTTGTAAGTGAAACAAGTAGATTTGTTTTTATTGTATTTATACTGTACGGTAGTGAAAGAAATCCAATACGCTTCCTTGAATTGATTTTCTTACCACTATAAACAACAGTTACTAGGTATACGCTCCTATGTCCCGTAATAGGATGAAGCGAGTATTTGTAATACCACCATAATAGGCAGTATAGGTGCCGGATTAATTAATTAAAAGTATGGATGAGTCGATACCGAAATTTATCGATTCTCGATACCGATACCATCGATACCTACGATTATTCAGTACCTATAGTTGTTAAAACTATTGTTAAAAACAGTTACAAATTTATAATACCATTTAAAATTATTTAGTAGTATTTTGTAGTTAATCATCAAACAAATTTTTAATGCAGTTTTTTAAATAATTTAATGTTAATTTCACTAGAATGCTATAGTAATGTAGAAAAAAAAACTATTTATTATAAATTCATAATAGGGAAAAACTTGGTTGTAAGATAATGACTCAAAGAAATAATGTTGGTCAGCCGACTGGTTTATTGCTTTCAACCTTACCCCTCCCATCCCTCTTCCTTCCTTATCTCCAAGGTAGGATTTTTGCCGCCGACCCAAACACTCCTCGTCCCTTTTGTAGAGCGGGTAAACGGCGGGAGTATCTTCACGTGCACTTCGTAGCGCAGGTAAACGGCGGGGGTATCGATGGTATTGGTATCGACATTGAACGAATGAATCTCGATACCGATATCACTGTCCAAGAATTGGTGGTATCGAGAATCGACTCATGCCTAATTAAAAGTAACTTACCTAACCTCACCTAGGCCCACATTAATACTTCGACTAGCCTACCACATTCCAGTTTTTTGTTGAATCTAGTAGGCCTATATTAGGTGGAGAACCAAAATTTATTTGCCCTGAAAAAACTACTCACCACATAAACATTCCTCTCAGAATAGTCATTGTGTAAACAATTTGTCTTTGAATTTTGTATTGTTAATTTTAAGTGGATATAAATAGGCTATAGGCAATAGGCATATATTTGAACATGTCTTTAAAGCCCATTTACTTCTGGCCTACCAATGCACAACTTCAGTGAATGTCACTTTTGAGAATCAGGCAATAATTATGGGTCAAATTATTGCCAGAGAAAAAGCTAGTATAGTATCCGGTAAGACCTAGGCCAAATGTGAAAGTATTCTCGTTGGTTGAAATCTATACAAACATTATCATATTTGTAACGTGTCGCAGATTAATTGACTACAAGTAACTTACCAAACCTCACCAATATAATTAATACTAATACTAATAATAATTAATACTTAAACTGGTCTACCACATTCCAGTTCATTGTAGAGTCTAGTATATTAGGTGAATAACCAAAATTTATTCACCCTTAAAAAGAACTACTTACGACATAAACATACCGCTTAGAATAACCATTGTTTAAAATTTGTCTTTGAATAGAGTTAAGTTTAAGAGAATATAATAGGGGTAACCCCAGGGATCTGAGGGGTGGGATATTTCTGGCTCAGAGCCCTGGGGTTACCTTAGTAGGCTATGGGGAAAAATTTGAGTAAGTCTTTAAATCCCACTTACTTCGAACCTACTAAGGCATAACTATAGTCAATGGTATTTTCAAGAATCTGCCATTGCCTTCCTTATTATCAAACATTAATGAAATGTCAAAATCGCAAATTAATATAGCTATGAAACTAAGTTAGGATGATACTGCCTATGACAGTTGTTATGAATTTGTACGATACTAGCTGATGTACCCGTTCTTCACACAGGGGTTTGCTTTACCTGTTCTATAGTCAATGCAATTTGCATTTTAGTTAGCTTGAAACAGCTGTTCTTGCTTCTGCTCTTTAAGCTGTCAAATGGAAGTATCCACAGCTGTTCTCATTACAGTTTCTGAATGTTTACTTTATTCTGAAATGTAAACATTGAAACTTGACGTTCACGAGGCGTAGCCCAAGGGGATTTCAAGGAAGTGAATAGGCTTATGTGTTCCCATGGGTTCAAGATCTACCTATATGTAAAGTTTCATACCAGTCGGTTCAGTAGTTTTTGCGTTCACCCGGAACATCAGACAGACAAACAGAAACCACTTCTTATTTATAATATAGATAGATATGAGTTGAAAAACAAAATTTGAGTTTTGCCAAAAGCCAACATGTTATTTGAACACAAGTCATGACAGCTGATTAAAAAAAAAAAAATTGTTACGAAAAACAAGAACAACTAATGGCGTTTTTCCAATGGCACCAAACACTTCCGATTTAACCAAAATTACTGACACTACGATTTTTGAAGACATCAGCACTTACAAGTCTCACGCAAAAATTGTGTTCAAATTATAACTACAATTAGGCTGTATTGATCAGTTACTGCTACGAGGTAATTTTGTGTATACAAATTAAAGTTAAGAATCTCCTCTTTTAATTTATTGTCAGAATCACAAATGAAGAAAAGTTAAATATGAAATTATGTTTACAATAACTAACCTATGAATAACCTACCTAGATGCTTACAAAAATTGAAATGTAGTAGATTATAAACTATATCTCTTACTGAAATAGGCCCTATAAGGTTTTAAGTAACAATTTTAACCCACAATAGTTTTGTAGGCATAGAACAACGATACATTAGCCTCCAGGCTGTTTGGTGACTTTAGTATTGTTGTTGGCTAGGATTGATTTTTTACATTTCATAGTTTCTTTTAGTGTCAAAGTAATGACTTAAGTTATTCAAACAATAAGAAAGTCATAATAATTAGATCTGTATAACATTAGACTATGCCTAGGCCTAACCAAATTTTTCATTATCAATAACCCAACATGTAACAAGGGCGTATCTAGGGGGGAATATCCCCCTGAAATTTCAAAAATACATGTGAAAACGGGAGAAAGAGTGAGATGTAGGTAAGGCCAAACCCTATCCACCGCAAAAAATAATCGTAAATAAATACACCACTGACAAGTAATAGAGCTAACGCAAACTTACCGTACTACTTACTGAAAATTATATCTAAAAAATCAACCCGTTCTATTATAAAAGGAGACAGTTTGGAATTTTTGTGTGATAGGCTATCAAAATCTTTCAAAGCTGTAGATCTATTGAACTATAGTTTACATCGTACCGTACTTTACATAGGTTAAAGTCGTAACCGAGTAGACACAGACTGAGTAGCCTTTCCATATGGCCTACAACTCTCATTACATCGTATAGGTACTTTCACTATAATACTAAATACATAATTTTGATTGTTTTAAAAACGAATAAATGTGGAATGATTCTATTACAAATTCTTGATTAAAAACTCATTTATTCGCAAACGCCATTAACTGAACTACTGAACTGACCGGCCACTGTTGGCCAGGAGACCACAGACTACAGACAATATAATCAGTTTTTTTGGTTAGCTGCTATTGTCAACATCCGACTGTAGTCTGATTGACTGCAAAATCAGTTGAGCGACTGTTTGCTTACCACCCCATTCACCCAACCCAAGACACATCTGAATATTTCCGGAAAATGAAAAAATAGAAATATACCAAAATAATAATCCAATTATAGTTTATTACCACCCTTTTTACAATTAAGTACTAACCTGAAAATTTCAAAGCAATTCATTAAACCGTTAAAAAGGAGTGTAACAAGAGAGTGACTAAACACGAGTATGAAGGATTCAACTCGCTTCATCCAACAAGTCACTTAAAAATATAGGTTTGCTCAAATCTGTAACTTGTATTGCCAACAGTCAATATTGAACATTTATAGTAATGCATATGACTTAAAATTCATAGAATTCTGTAGGCCTACTTATATTTACTGTAAAAATAGAGTCTAAAGTTAAGAATAGTTATTTTTTGAGTAATTTAAAAAGTCTCTGTGAATTGAGTAAATACAATTAAAAACTACAATGTTTGGCTGAGGCAGTGGTAGGGACAGGTTTGCAGCTTGTTTGTTAGTTTGTGTATTGGTTTTCAATTGCAAAATCCATTAAATGTTATCTTGCTTGGACTGTCGAGTACAAAGAATGAACTGTAGAAGTGGAATAAAATTTCTGTGGTTACCTAGAAGTTGATTACGGAAACATAAATCATGTGGTTTATTGATATAATATAGTTTCTCCAAAGTTGTTGCATAGTGTGTGCCAGAAGACTTCCGGTTTATGCACCAGATATTTAATTTGGACTGAAAAGAGTAATGACCTGCTTGACAAAATGTTAATTGTAGAAATAGAACAAAAAGTCATTTATGTGTTTACTTAGAAGATTAATAATATAAACATTGTGGTTTATTTCCCAGTGTATTGGTGTTTATACCAGAAAACTTTTGGTTTATTCACATTAATGGTTTATTATTTATTCAAATGACTTTGTTGCAGAACTGAAGGAGACTAAGCTTAAGAAGAAACAACTTCAGATGCAATTGAAGGCTGAAGAGCAGCTGGCACAAGCCATTCGTATTTGGACAGAAGAGTTACTCCCCAGATGGGATCAGATGTGAGTTAGAAAATTTTTCTTCAGATTTTTGTTAGATAAATTAGGAGCAAGGGGACCTGCACCTAAAAAAAACAAAGTCAGTGAGACTAAAAATATTTAATTTATTTTAAAATTGTAATAACCTATAGCAAGATTATTCATTCTAGTCTTGTGACATAGCCTTTGACCTTAAAATTGTTTTTATCGGCCCACTAAACACAGGTTTGTAGCCTTTAGCCTCAGGATCTGTGTTGTATTGCAGTTGTTTTAATATGAAACTCAATAAATATTACCCCAACACCATGTTTATGTAAAACATGCAAAATATAAGATCTTGTAAAACTACAATTCAAAAAAATTTAAGACATAT
The DNA here is from genome assembly GCA_963675035.1 of Allygus modestus. NCBI lineage: Eukaryota > Metazoa > Arthropoda > Insecta > Hemiptera > Cicadellidae > Allygus > Allygus modestus. The sequence continues at coordinate 142,138,120 of OY776111.1, forward strand.
TGCTTTAGCGTATTGGCATATTAGTATATGGAAAGTTTTGTTATGAAAAAGGCAGTGTATGACAAATCACACTAATACAACTCACAGAGAATCAGTCATCAAGCTGAAAAACATTTATAGTAATGCATATGACTTAAAAATCATACAAATAAACTCATCCTTACCCTTCCTAAATGCATAATGTATGTATATATCCCTTCTTTGCTAAAACCTCTGAAGTTTTGAGGCATGTTTACTCTGAGAAAATTTTGTAGTTGTGGTGTCTGTTTAAATTATAAATGTAATAAACAATGTAAATATTATACAAAATAAAAAATAGTCTAAGAATTTACAAGATCTTGGATACAATCAATGCTAATTTTAATCGGGTAATTTATACTACTGTATTAATTATTTCATTTCAAGAGAGGTCCATGTATTCAGACACATGATAAAATTAATGTTTTATTAAAAATTGAGATGTTGTGGTACTTGTGTATTTGAAGGGTTATATTTTATTGGAGGTTGTATACAAATCCAGAGACCTATAGAATGGAATAGTTTTTTACAAATATTAAATTTGGAGTAGTTGTACATACTGACATGGACTTTTTTCCACCCAAATATTTAATCCAATTAATTTTGAGCTTTATATTTTTCCTTGTAGTTAACTCTTTTAACTCTATGGTCAAAAACAAAGACAAAAAGTTCTTTATTGATATGAACATTAAGTACAGTTATGATGTCAATAGTTTTTCTTGGCCATTGAGGTGGACTTCCTCTCTCCAAGCACTCTTTATCGAAGTAGAACTCCCTCTCCAGCGGCCAGTCGAGAAGATCTGACATCTAAACTGGTTATATCTATCTCTTCCTGTTCATTTCTCAAAATCAGGAGATTTACAACATTGATAAAACAATAAAGCAATTTACTAATTGAAAAAAAAATTATAAATGTGTTAATTCATCAAATTTTTCTGTTCATAGCAACTCACCATCTTTGTAAAATTGGCTGTCACAATATTGATGCCATCCTTGCTATCCAATGTGACAAACTTCCCTTTCATCTTGGCACCTCTTTGTTTCTCCGGGCGCTGGTTTCTTTAAATCAGAAACCAGCCTGGATACCCAGTCAAGTATAAGCCCTTGGAGGGAGTTGTGCATCTTCCTTGCCTGTCCTACTTCGCTCCAACTGACCCAAAGGGAGACGTGCCTAGTTCAGAATTCCCCAAATCTAATATCTAACACCTCTAACATTGGGTTAGCTTATTTGCATTGTTTTACTCCACTAGAAGAGCTAGAAAGCGTTTTTAACTCACATTTAAAATATTTACTCCATTTAGATCAAATTATTGCATATTCTGTAAATCTGGAACCTAATGATTTGTTAGATATTACATTTAGAATGCTCTCCACTTATTTTGTATGTAGGTATTACTGACCTCTTCTTTCTTAACTTGAGTGGATTCCCATCTCTGTGTGACAAAACATGTATTTATTTTTTAAATGATATAGGCCTACCACAATAATGTGATTGTGTAGGCACAGCAGTAAGAAGGCCCGAGAGCTGTGGTGGCAAGGCGTACCCCCCTGCGTGAGGGGAAAGGTGTGGAAACTAGCCATTGGCAATCGTCTCAACCTCACTCACTCCCTCTACAACGTCTATGTTCTGAGGTACTGTCAAACATGCGAGTTTACATTTATTTCCATCATTCTTTAAATGTAAATCAAGTTGGGTAAAACACAAACTAGTTTTTAACTTCTAGTCCCATGATTGTAGCAAATCTGCACAGCTAATGCACTCTCAGGTTTTTGAGATCAAAGTCCAATAGCTGATGAAAGGTAGAAATTAAAACCAGCATTTCTTTTTTCCCTCATTTACATTTTCAGCCTGCCAATCCTCCAATCCTTGGCAATCTCCAACTTGGCACCCAAAAATTGTGGATTAACAAATATGTAAGTAAAGTAGTAATTTGAGTATTCTATTTCTGTCAAATATTTTAATACCCAACTCTAATCGAAGTTTTGAAAAGTACTCAAAAGTTTGAGCGAGTCTTTCCCCCCGCCGATCTCTGGAAGATTGCCGACAATTGCGAACTGCCAAATTGAGTAAGGGCGGCAAGTGATGACTGAACTATATAAAATCTGCCGAAAATGACGACGGGAAACATGAATTGATTAGAAAACAACAACTGAATGTGTGTAAATGACGACCACACCAAATATTATTTTGGCCGTAATTGAAGACGCAATACATTATATTAGCCGAAATTGACGACCGTATTCATTCAACAATAATCAACAGTTTATTGTATTAACAACTGCAAATGCTGTGTATCAATGTTGAAAAAGCATAAACTTAGTTTTGTTGCAACTACATTGTAGGCCTAATACAATTAATAAACAATAGAGATATGCAAGTACTCGAAATTTCGAGCTTGAGCCGAGTTCGGCTCTGAAACTCGAAGGTTTTGAGCGAGTTTACTCCCGCCGTTTACCCGCGCTACCAAGGGTCGTCCGCGGCCGCGCATCGTCTGTAAATTCAAATTGAGTGTCAAGGCATTTGAGGTGTTAAGAGTTGTGATGTGGATTTTAGTGTTTTATTAATAAATAAGTAAGTTGTGGCTTATAAATTTGTGTTAGCCTACTCTTTACACCAAAATGGAGGATTTACCATGACCTTCTGATTGAGTTGTATGAACACTGCCTGTATAGTCATAGTCCACTTTTAGGTTAACCTAACCTTGTAATTTTTTAAAGTAAAATATCAAAAACAAATCTGTAATGAAATCTAATAGGTAAGCATAAGAAGTTTGTGCTTGTTTTTTGTTCCATAATAATTGAAATTAGTCAATCCATTAATTTTAGGCTCAACTATTATTGTCCTTTGTCATTGAGCTGTTTTTAAAGACAAGTAATTTGTTTCGGCCTTGTTTAAGTTTCATTAATGATTTTTTAAATAATTTGTAATATTTTAAAACTCTATTTAAGACATGGCTTCAATTTTATCAATTGATTTGCCAAGCACTTTCAAACATAGTATCTTCATGTTTTTACTAACTGATTGTTCTTATTAGAACTATTAGTGTTAAAATTAATGCTAAGATATGTTAGTAAATATATTTTGTGTGGTAAGTAAGTAGGTTAATGTTAACCCTATACACTTTTTTGATCCAATTCAACTAGACCTATGTGTTTTTTTTTATTTCTATACTCGAATCGAACTCGAGATTCAAATCTTTTGCCATTTACTCAACTCAAACTCGTCTCGACTTAAAAAAGCTGTACTCGCACATCTCTAATAAACAATGTAAATATCATACAAAATACAAATTAATAAGAAGATAGTCTAAGAATTTACAAGATCTTGGATACAATCAATGCTAATTTTAATCGGGTAATTTATGCTACTGTATTAATTATTTCATATCAAGAGAGGTCCATGTATTCAGACACATGATAAAATTAATTTTTTATTAAAAATTGTTTCAGTTGTTTTTTAATTTATTTGAGTTGTTATTAAATTTTATACATTTTAATTGATGATTTAAAAAGGTCACATCGGATGGAAGATTATAAAAAATAAGTAGTCAGTGTTATAGTGGCTGTAAGAGATTATAATTTCTAATATTATAATTATGAATTTCCTTTTTTAAATTTTGTTCACAATTAAATTTGGAATATAATATGGTTTGAAATATTTAAAGACATAGGAGGGTTAAAATTTCAAAATCCCTAAGATTAGTTTTGCAAGACTCTTTGATTTTTAAATTGCCCATTATTATCGTATATACTTTTTTTTAAAGGGTTTAAAGTCTTAAATTCGCTATCGTTACAGCTACCCCAAAGAGTAATACCATAGATTAAGCATACCCCTTAGTAGATTTCCCATCGACATGCTACCAGAGGAATACGGGTGAACAGTGGCGCGCTCTTGTGGGATTTTATAGTACTAGCATAGAATAAGTGCCGAAGACAACGGTGCAGTGGCGCAGCTTGTTGCCATGTGAGGAAACATCGAGTCGCGGGCTAGGAGGGGAAACGGCATCCGTGTGCGAGAGAGAGCGGGAGTACTTGTGCGAGAGAGAGAGAGAAATAGAGAGGGAGTGAGAGAGAACGGCGCCGCCGACGACACTGCCGTAGTGCCTTGGCTCACGCCGTGGATTTCTCGCAGGGCGTCCGCCAGCCGCCAGCCCCAGTGCCTTCCTTTTGTCAAATGATAGTGGCTTCTCCCTTGATAAATGTTTTAGATTCCCTCGCAAAAATGGTCATACTGTTGTAATTACAACTTAGTGTAAAAGGCGTATATGATATGTTAAACCGATATTTCATTACCTATGATTCAGATAATCACAACCAATATTTCCATGTATTAAAGTCCCATTTAATACTTTTTCCAAATTTATTTTTTGTTCCTTTTGATTAAATCGGCCGAAGATGAAATCCTCGTGGACACTCAAAAATCCCGTATTCGAGAAAAGTGCCGGACTATGACTGTATTGAATTCATTGGTCAAAATCAGCAGTTTTTTTCGGATTAAAAATGGCAATTTGACCCCAATTCATGGTCGCCGTAATTTTTAGACCAAACACGACACGTAAACGAAGTTTATCAGCAAAAAAATCCGCAATAGTTTATACCTAACCCTAATTTAAAGGCCAACACGCCAGCGGGGAGGTGTCAAAGTATGTTATCGTCGAAAACAAAGATTTTACCGAAACTAAGATCGAAACTAATTTTATCGGCCGAGATATAGCGATTTTAAAAGGCACCCGAGATACATATATCGGCCTAATATACCAATATATTCTCATTTTGCCGTCTTAAACGTCAATCGGGCCACATTTTTAGCCTGAAAACAAACGGACAAACTGTGTTTTAGGCAAATTTTCTGATCGGACGTGAGTTATCAGCCAAAATCGGTAATTTTACTGGCAATTTTACATAATTTTACTAGCTATAAAAAAACTACGACCGCAAAGTTAGTTATCGGCCGAAAATTGAGTACAAACCGTATTTTATGCCGGAAATGTGCTTAATCGCTCAAAAACGGAAATCGGACCGCATTTTCTAGGCAATAAATAAAGCTGGATCGTGTTTTATATACCAAAAACGACATCCGAAACGTGTTTTATCTGGCAAAATTATATATTTGGGCCGGTTTTATCAGTAAAAACGTAAATTTTGCCTCGATTTGGTGGTCAAAAAGACCAAAATGACTGAATTTTTAGGTATAATAGACTGGACTGCGTTTTATTGACCTGAAGCGGCAAGCGAGCCGTATATTTTCATGTAAATAGCAATATAACCTCGTTTTAGCATCCGAAAAAGGCAATTGACCTAAAAACCCATAATGCGATTTGTAGAACAAAAAGATCGACTATAAATCTAAGAAAATTTAAGGCCGCATTTTACCGGGCAATAAAGGCTGCCAGACTACGTTTTACAGACAAGGTTTACTAACTAAAACATAAATTTTATAAAACAAAATTGGCAACTGCACAGCTTTCTATTCACCGAAAACAACCGTTCCTCGCATTTTAAAGTCCGAAATCGATGGCCGCAACATGTTTTATCGGCCGAAAATGACGACTGAGCCTCAATATAGCCTATGCCTAAAATCGCAATCTAACCGTGATTGGATTAATCATACAAAATTGGCAATCGGAGCACATTTTATCAGCAAAAAATAAAGCCGTGTCGCGTTTTAAAGACCCGAACGACAACCAGAACATACTTTTACGAATACAACCGGCGATTCAACCCCGTTCTATCGCTAATGAACGCCTATTTTTCCGCGTCACTTCAGTTGAGTTGGGTCAAAACAGGAATTTAGTTGCATTTAATGACCCGAAAATGACGATCAGCAACGTTTCTTATTGGCTGAAAATAACAACCAAAACGTGTTCTATTGGCTGGAAACGACAACCGAGCCGCATTAACGAGATCGGCCAACGATTTTCGCCGAAATTCCCGTATATTCCTCGCATTTTCCTAGCAAAAGAAAATTACAGGCATTACAGGCATTTAAGTCTGACTGACGACGCATGCAGGGCAGACGTAGTGCTAGTGCGAGGGTTCGCGCGCAACTCCAACCTTTTGCCTTGGATGGTGGGGGAGGGGGATTTCCCTCATTTCCCCCCCATGGATCCGCACCTGCTGCGACAGGGGTATTTTTCAATTGTTTATACGATCTTAAAAGTAAAGTTTTTATGAGCTGGTATGTTTATATTATAGATCGGTATTTTACATTTACAGTAAACGCCGGCTGGTTCGGCCAATTTTGTAATCCGGCCGAGGGCCCGGTCCCGAAGTGGCCAGACTAGAGGGAGTCTACTGTATTGGAACGTAATTTACTCATCAATATATTTCAAAGCATGGTAGATATATTTCCAGATAGATACCAACATTGGTATATGAATACCGGCAAACCAGAGGACCTATGCAACGAAGGTAGAAAACCCTGGTTCATCAACAGTTCGTTGATAGACAACTTTTGCAGCTAACAACAGGGAAATTGAAGTACGGTACAGGCAAATTTGCATTATGCCTTTATAAAAGTAAAGATAACCCGATAATTAAAGATAAACTAAATTAAGTACGAGAATATAGGTTTTACCTGTGAATTAGAACTGTACACCACTATTTGCTCACTGTTGTCGTACTTTGACCTAAATTATAACCTTAGGCCTACTAGAGGAAGTTAATAAAGTGTTGCCAAATCCCTCTGGTCTAATAAAACATATGGTAAAGTATATCTGTCATCTGTTTTGAAATCCATTCCTATCGTACACAACATAAAAAAAACAAGCAGACGGAATCACTGTTTATGAAATTCGTATGGCAACAGTGTTGGACGAAAGGGGGTGAGGGGGGAATCATATGGGCAATCAACCATCGGATCATTTTCATGCGGTCTAGTGTAATTTGTCTAATTTTAATGTAAAGGGTTTTATTGGACGCAAAACGAAATGGGCTTTAAAAATACCATACCTTAAAAAATCAACCTACACAATACCTAATACAAATCCTTATGTTAATCGGCAAGTACTTCTTAATACAAATCCAACTACACCTCATTTAATAAAATCAGCCTATAAGAAGTTGTTGTGATTTTAAAGTTTATCATTTTTAACTCAGGATTACCGGTAGGGCCACGCTTAAAAGTGCTAATAAAGATAACCCCTTAAATATGTGAATACGTTAATACATATCAATTGTTATGTTAAAAAAATTAGTTTTAATTTTTTATTTTTTAAATTTGGAATCAATAATCGTACTGTAGTTTTAATATCCTTAATGTCATAGAGACGGTTACAATCCATTTTTACCTGCATGAACTATACGTACAAAAGTAAAGAACAGTAAAATTATTTATAAATAATTACAGTAGACGCTCTTTTATCCGGCATTCTATGAACCGGCACATTCTATTAACCGGCACCAGGCGACCCGGGTTTTTCCAGGTATTTTCGGTCGTTTCCGTTTCGTACTGCGACTGCGCTGGACTGTTTCCGCCTTTTTCTTAGTCACCAGTTGTTTGTTTACGTCTCAAGCAGTAACGTTCAGTGATGTTCGTAAACTTTGCTCAGTACACTACTGTATTCAACCTATTTTTAGACGCCAACTTCCACCCGGCTGTCTGTCCGCCCGTCTGTCTATCCGCCCGTCTGTCTGTCAGTCTATCCGTCCACAAATGCAGGTGTTCCGGAGCAGTGCCAAGGTCAACCAACGCACGTGACCACAGCTCATTACTGTAGCGAGATGACAGACTATCAGATTACTGTATTCCCAATAATAACTAAAAAGTTCTATTATCCGGAAAAATCGATTTACCGGCATGGGCGTGGTCCCAAACATGCCGGATAAAAGAGCGTCTACTGTATTTATAAATTTATGGTTCGGAAAAAATAAAAATTAAACTAAATAAAAGTCATTAACCTAAATTTATTGGGAAAACTAAATAATTGAACATAAATCTGATATATAATGTTGTATTGAGATTGAATCATGAAATTCCTATAGAACTGTTATGATCGAAAGACGCATGCGTCTGTCAGCTTCAGACCGTAGACCAGCTCGGCGAGGCTGTAACTTGTACCTTTTTTATTAATTAATATCTTATTTTACAATTAAAAATTGTATAGGCCTATTTTCTTCTTATCTCAGGGTCGTTTTTTATGGGTGCGTGGTGGGAGCTATGTAAGATGAATGAAAGTCATTTCAATAATAAAAATTCTATAATGATTTCAAGTTAGAAAATAATAAAAATACAAATTTACTTATTAAAAAAGAGGGAAAGGAACATAGAAATTATCCTACTCCTATTTTTAGGCTATAGGAAAGGAAACAAAGAAGTTATGTCGTAACTATCAGAAAATGTTATTTTGATACAAATCAATATTAGTTCTTACTTTGAAGTTTATCCTTTTCTTTTTAATTCAATTTAGAATGTTACTAAACGTTTATCGGTTCATAATGATTATTGAGACATTGCGCAATAAGTCTCCTGATCCGGTTTCCTACTTACGCCCATTTTTCTTCTATTCTTGATTTATTTATTTAATATTATTCATCACTAACTCACTGGTTGATATGTTTTAAGAAAACCAATAATTAAAAAGTCACATTATGTTGTGAAACAATTCAGCCTGCTCAAGAGCTAGGACATACGTCCTCACTTCATGGCAGTGGAAGCAAGACAAAGCTTCCTTCACGCTCATGAGTCTCATATCAAGAAAAATGGCGAAACTACTAAATCCTTTGTCTAAAAGCCTTCGTCATCAAAGAAATGTCCCTTTGCATCGTAATTTGTATTAATAAATAAGACCCCCCTAGGCATCTAATTAATCCTCGCAATCCCATTGGTTGAGTCTGTCACTTGACTCCAAGGAGACTCACCTTTTTGGAATACACAGAGACTCGAGTTACTATGATTTTTACCACTATATTTCAAGATTTCTCTTCTTTTTATTCCTATTTCCAACTAATAACCTCCTTCACTCATCTATATTTTGTCCGAAACTATAATTTCTATATCCCTATTTTCAACTTATAACTTCCTTCACTCATCTGCACTTCAATTCTTGCCTTTAATTATTTAAGGCTATGTAATTTAATTTATTAAATTATTTACGTTTTGTGCTATTAACAGTATATTTTATTATTATAGATGTAATTTTGAGATTCTTTTATCCTTTAACAATTTTGATTTTATCCGTTAGTTTATCCTTAATCACATCATTTGTTATCGATCAATTGTTGCTCAATAGGTTTGCAATTACATTGTAAATTTTATCCATTTCTTCTCTTCCTACCTATATTTCCTAAACTAATTCATTTCTTTACTACAATTTGGACTTACCGGTATGTAAAAAGTTTTTTTTTTAATAGGCTAATCTTTTAATCTCACTAAATAGGCCTATAGCCTATTTTGACCATTTTATTTATATTTTATATGAAATCCTTTTTATTAGGCCATATATTTATATGTGACCCGCTACAATACCCCCCATAATTTGTAAACAAATTTTAAAATATTATACACAATTTTTTCAAATTTTTTATAAATTATACATTTTAAAAGGATTTTCCCTCTTTATTTATACATTTCTCATCTAAACATCCTGCCTAACACTAAACCCTTGTATTATATATAAAAAACTTATAACCAATACATTGTAAATCAATTTACACACCATCATAAATTTTACACACTCTTAGATCTACAAAACACATCATGAATCTTATAATTTAACAAAATGAAATTCTTAATTTTAAATTAAGTCCCCTTGTCCATCTCACTTCACGCTCACTTTTTCACTTGAGTGTTCAATGTTTTGGTGCTTTTCAGGATTACACTTTCACTTACTACAGTAACTATGAAAGTGATTTTGCAATGTCTTTATAATGATGTTACTGATTAATTTATTAGGAGAATAAACATTTTACAGATTTACTGACATTTGAATACTGCACTTTAAAGTTATTGTTCAAATATTTTTAGAGAGCACATTATTAAATAGAGACCAAATTTTTTGAAGTTTTTTGAAGACATATTCATATGTAGTAACTTAGGTGATAGAAAACATACCTTCATAGTTGGTGTCTCCTTACTTTATTATTGTTCATTCATTTGGAATCTCATTAAGCTCTCCTTTCTTCTCCCAGGTGTAGTATTTGCGCCAGCATTTTTCATCTTCTCATATTTGATCTGATCAGTATTTTTGTATTCATCATTATTCTTCTTATTGCTCACTTTTTACTCCTTACTTTGCACTAATTTATCACAGCACTCCCCTTCTTCGCGCACATTTGACACTACCTACTTTACAATTTAAGACTTTGACCCTCTAAAAATACATTATACAATTCAAAATGTTAACTATAATTAAATACAAAATACTCATTTTTTTATATTAATATGACAGATCATATTTAGAGAGGCAGGTTGGTAAGAGAGTGGCAGCGTGTGTGTGTTAAATTTAAAAAAATTCTGATATCATGTTATTTATATTTTGTTAATCATTCAATTTTTCTACCCGAATACTAACAATGAACATCGTCTCAAAATTCTTCTCTACTTTATTTAAAAGCACTTATTATCTAAGGGGTTGTGGCTAATTTTTTAACATGAGCCCCCACTTTCCTAACAGACTCAGAGGTGAAGTTGTGACTCTATTAATATTTAGTATGAATAATTTCAAAACCTTTCCATGCCTCGGCTTTTGAAATTTACATTGGGGACGGGACATGAGACATGCTTAATTTTGGGGACTCATTGATCACTCCTGCTGGCAAGCAATAGGTCACCTTTATGAGACCCTAATACCACCGTTGCATCACCAGCCCCTGCGCTTCACTTTTCATTAATCATCATTGTCAACAATTGTTGTTTGCTCATGTCTTATACATGCTGTATGCATAAGAACATGGCGGATACCTAACTTAAAATATATAAAAAATGCATTCATGCTAAGCCTTTCGTTGAGTGATCAATGCACGCGTCATCTCATTCACCATCATCCATGTCACATACTTTTAATATCTAGTCCGGTGTTTTGTGTCCTCCTACCTGGATATTAAGTACCCAGAATAGGCTTGTAACTTGACCACTGTTCCGTTTTAGTGGGGACGGACAGGCTCGTACCATCAGCGACAAAACCCCTTACTGATGTTTAATTATATTGGCCTACCGTTAAATTACTCAAAAAACTTTTTTAGCTGTGTGACATTATAAGTTCCTATTATCTTATCTGAATCTATCTCCTTCAATCTATAGGCATTTTCCATTTTAATCTCAACTATTACATATGGTCCGGTAAAAAGCAGAAAAAACTTCTTTATCTTTTTATTAAACTTATTTGATAAATTATGAGTTTTAACTAATACTTTATCACCTATTGCAAATTTTACTGCCCTAATTTTCCTATCAAACTTTGCCTTTCTCTTTTGTGCTTTATTCAACAACTTTTCCCTTACTAATATCACACACTGTACATGACTAAAGTTCCTCTCACTAGGAAATTCTATTATTTCTTCAAGAAAATGGGTGTTAGCTTTACCTAACATGACCTCTGCAGGTACATGTTCCGTAACTCCATGAACTGAGTGATTTAAACAACCTTCTATAAATTCTAGTACATTCGGTCAATTAGTATGCTTGTCATAACAATAAATACGGATCATCTTGTTTATTTCTTTATTAATTCTTTCCGTCGGATTTGATTGAGGATGATATACTGATGTATGTAGTGGTTTTATTCTAGCATTTTGTAAAGTTGTATACCATAGTTCACTCGTGAATTGACTACCGTGATCACTCAAAATTGACTCTATCTCTCCTACTTCAGGGATATATTTGTTAAAAATCTTAGTCAACAAAGTTCTACTATTTGCTCGTTTTATAGCGTACGTCTTAACATATTTTGAAAATGCATCTATTAATACAAAAATGTACTTCACTCCACCTGGACCAGTGGGCAATTCTCCTATTAAATCTACTGCTATTAACTGCTTTGGTCTTTCCGGGATTATAGGCTTTAGGCTCCCTATTTGCTTTACATTAACTTGTTTTGCTTTTTGACATAGTATACATGTATGTAACTGTTTTTTAATGCTCTTTTCCATTGCTGGAAACACACAAAATTCCTTCAAACATAGATATATTTTCCCACCCCCCAAATGGCCATACTTAATGTGCGCTAGCTCTACTAATTTTGACCTTAAGTTCTCTGGTATACAAACTCTATATTGTTCTTTATTCTTACTTTTTTGAAACAAAATACCATTGTGAATTACAAAATTCTGTTTAATTTTATCATTATCATTAGCATCTAGTTTATCAATTATATCTCTCATTTTTTCATCTTGTTTTTGTTTCTCGGCTATGTTTTTTAACAACTTATTTACTTCCCTGTTTTCTACTCCTAACTTCAGATTGGTCTTGTATATATGAACTGTATTCATGTCTGCTTTGCTAACAAATTCACCATCGGTAACTCTAGATAACACATCAGCCGGAACATTTTCTTTTCCCTTCACATATTCAATTTCAAGGTTATACTCTTGTAGCACTAAGCTCCATCTCAAAAGTCTTGCATGAGTTAATCGACACGTCTTTAAAAAAGATAAACTTCTGTGGTCTGACCTTACTACAACCTTAAAATGCCCTATGATATATGATCTAAATTTTTTACATGCAAAAACTACAGCTAACAGTTCTTTTTCCGTAGTTGTATAACCTTTTTCTGCATTGATTAGCGCCCTACTAGCAAAACAAACACTTCTTCTTCTCCCTTTTCTTTGTACTGATACAAGATTGCTGCTACATTTATATCTGATGCATCTGTATTGATATAAAAAGCTTTATTCCAATTAGGATGTTGTAGAATTACTGATTCTATGAATTTATCTTTAATCTGTTGAAAAATGTTTCTTTCCTTATCACCCCAGGCCCACTTACTTTTACTGCCTAAAATATGGTTAAACTGAGCTGTTAGAAACGAGTAATTGTTTTGAAAGATTCTGTAGTAGTTACATAGGCCTAGAAACCCTTGCAACTTCTTTAGACAATCTGGTTCCGGAAAATTCTGGATTTTTCTTATCTTTTCAGGATCCATTCTAACTCCTTCCCTACTTAACACAAAACCCAAAAAATTTACTTCGTCCTTGAAAAACTCTGTTTTCTTTAACTTTACTGTTGCACCATATTCCGCCAGCCTAGTCAAAACTTTATCAATATGAACTAAATGTTCTTCAAATGTATCTGATGTAATTAATATATCATCTACATAGCAAGTTAAAAAATCAGAAAACTCAGATCCAAAAATACTATCCATGGCTTTAGTGAAAAGAGCTGTACTAACATTTAATCCAAAAGGGAGTCGCTTATACTGATAATTTTTTCCCGCAAATGTGAAAGCTATGTATTTTCTGGATTCTTCATCAAGTAATACTTGGTGAAAACCCATTGTTAAGTCAAGAGCAGTAAAATATTTTACATTCATAAACTTTTGCAATATTTCCTCTGTTGTCTCTGTTGATTGCCTATCAGGAGTAAGAAATGCATTTAATTTTCTTGAATCTAAACAAGTCCGTATTGTTAAGTCCTTTTTTACTACACAAACTAATGGATTTGAAAAGCTACTATTAGATGTTTCTATTATATCCATTTCTTTGAATAGTTTTAATTCTTCTTCAACTGCTTTTCTCTTATGAAATGGTACTGGATATGATTTACCTATGAATGGCGTCTCAACTTTCAAATTTAATTTTGCTACATAATCTTTAATACACCCAGGCTTATCAGAAAAAACTTTTTTATTTTTTAATAATACTTCTCGTAACCTATCTAGATTTTCACATTGTTGTCCCATTTCCTTGATTTTTTGCTCTATTTTTTGTTCAATAGTAAAATCTACTGGGTCCCTATTAAGTGTATTTATCTTATTTTCATAAGAAATTACTGACTCTACTTCATTTAACTGATTCTGAAACTCATCTTCCCTATCATAGGCCATCTGGTTTAGGAAATTTACCCTAACAATGTTTATACTCCCTACAACTTGACTATCATTACTTTCTCTTAGGTTAATTCTGTAGTATTTGCTTTCATATACCATGTTTAGTTTTCTTTCTTTAAAGTCAATGACAGCATTGTGCTTCATTAAAAAGTCACAACCTATCAAGAAATTAACATGTATTCCTTTTACTACTAGACAGTCTACTGGTACGATTAAATTTCCAAACTGTACTTCTACTTGAACCTGTTTCTCCACCTTTCGACTCCTAGCTCCGGTTATTCCCACTATCGAAGTATTTGATACTCTCAATTCCGGTATTTCATAATCTACACTCTTTTTTACTTGAAAATAAAATTCCTCTGACAGGATAGTGGCCTGTGACCCAGTATCGACTATCCCGCCACCTGTCAGTGATCCTATTTTCATTTCTACTTCCGGCAAAAATTGATTAATTTCTTCCCTAGGTCCAGTACTGAAATTATTTTCGTTCAACAGTTCTTCACTTAGATCTTCTTCACAAAATATGTTATTTGTTTGTTTAAGCCCTACCATACTTTTTAGATTCTTTTCTTTTCTTTCTTTTATTAACGCTTCTACTTTCCCTTTAATCACTTTAAATCCCTCGATATTTAAATGGACAAAATCATCTCTCCTATTTCCCTTACTATAAATAGTTCTTTCATAATACTCCATCTTACTTCCCGTCTTTTCATTCTTATCTATGAAATCACTACTTATGTCTAGAATCTCAACTTTTTCTTTTTCACTCAATCTTTTAATAGAATTGTTAATTGATTCTAACTTGTCAAAATGGTACGGGTCATTCAAGGCTAGTTTAGGTATAGGTGGCAGAGTACAAACTACTATCTCCTCACTATTCTCTTCTAAGATTTCAATTAACTCATTTAAATCTTTAACTATTTCCTCTACCCCCTTTTTTCTCAAAAGATCATTGGTACCTATTAATACTATTACTTTTTTGCCCAGTGTCAACTTATTATCTTGTACTAAACCTTTTAAGTCCCTAACTGTTTGACCTCCTACACATAGGCCAACACACCAACGTCCACATACTGATTTTGCTTCTACATTTAATATTTGTCTATAAAACCTCACCATTTGTGAATCCCCCAATAACTCATAACCCCCCAATTTCCTCAACTCATTATTCTCTCCCTGGCTAGTCTCAGTATGTGGCGCGTTTTGTCAGTACTGATTCCTTCTGAAATAGTTATTCTGACCCCTAAAACTACCTCTTCCCCTTGAGTTTCCCCGAAAGTTCTGGTTACCCCGTTCCCTATCTTCATTCCGTCTTTCCTGATCTTTACCACCCTCATCTTCATTTGACTCTACCACATCTACCACCTGCGCTTTTACTTCCCTCTCAATACCATGGTTTGTTTTGAAAGTTTCTTTTTTGTTAGACTGGTCATTGTTATATCTACTGTACGGCTCCTTACCTCCTTTATTGTAGTTATACCGGTTAGCATTGCTTGGTAAACTTTCTTTTTCTCTTACTAAACCAATATTCCTACACATAACCTCCATTTCCTGTTCATTTGTAATATCTTTTACTGTCATTACCGATTGTATCGACGCCCCTAAGCTCTCAGGCACATGCTTACAGATGTAGTTTAAGAACATGTCAATTGGCATTGGCTTATCCAACATCTTATTGATCTCATAGTACTTGAGAACATATGTCGCCAAATCTAACCTTCCATTGTTGAAATCTCCCTGCCCCATTAACTCATGCTCAAACTGACGTTGTCTTATCACCCCCCAATATTTCTTCTTAAATTCTCCCTTGAAACTGTCAAAGTTTTTTAACTTATCTAAATGTTGCCTAGCCCAGCTTTCTGGTTCCCCTTTAAGGTATTTAATAATGTTCAACAACTGTATTTCCCAATTGTCCCCTGACACTTCTACAAACTTTTCAGGAAACTTCAAAAATGTCATGGGATGAATTCCCGATTGCTCATTTTCAAACTTCACTAAGAATAGTTCAGCATTTGAACTTATGGTGCTCAAAGATTTTGCTTCATAATTAACTATCCCCATGTTCGTTATCTTACCTTCAAATTTTTTAGACAATTGTTCAATTTGCTTAGCTATGTTAGGCCTATCCTTTTCTAGCGACTCAATTCTGTTAGTTACAACTATAGCCTCATTATCGTACCTCTCCTCAAACTGTTTTCCCTTCGACATACATTTATCAATCAACCTCCTGTTCATTACTACACTCTCCTTACTTTCACTATCTATTACTCTCAAGTTACTCTCAATACCTTCAACCCTTTCTTGCAACTCACCTGTCTTGTCCCTATTCTTCTTAATCTCGTTAGTTATTACGCTACATTTGTCGTTTACTAGCTTTACGCTTAACTCATGTTTACTCTGAACCTCTATCTCTAATTCCTCAACCTTGTTACTAACCTTGTCCAACTTAACCTCCACTTTTTCAGTTCGTTCTCTCATTTCCACACTAAGTTGATCCAACTTGTCATTTACTTGTGTTATTTGTTGTGTTATAGCAGTGTTACTTTCTTTTATTTGTTTCATTATGGCGCTGAACATATCCATCATGTTTGTGTCAGTGTTAGAATTTATGTGTGCGTGTATGTGCTCTACTGTTGGCGAACTAGTCCTACTCCCCTCTACACTCGACTCACTTTCACTTACTACATCTACAACTTCCTGACTACCATTTACTAGGCTGTTATTTCCCTGATCATTCAAACTTGGCAAAGGTGAGGAACCCCAACCTCGAAAACTCTCAGTTCCTAACAAGCTATCCTCATCTTGATTGGACTCTGTCCCCCTTTTATTTTCTGCCACCTCTGCCATCTCTTATTTTAGTCCTAGGCCTATTTCAACTCAACTCACATAGCCCCACGTTGCTGGCCGCCAATTTGTAACTTGTACCTTTTTTATTAATTAATATCTTATTTTACAATTAAAAATTGTATAGGCCTATTTTCTTCTTATCTCAGGGTCGTTTTTTATGGGTGCGTGGTGGGAGCTATGTAAGATGAATGAAAGTCATTTCAATAATAAAAATTCTATAATGATTTCAAGTTAGAAAATAATAAAAATACAAATTTACTTATTAAAAAAGAGGGAAAGGAACATAGAAATTATCCTACTCCTATTTTTAGGCTATAGGAAAGGAAACAAAGAAGTTATGTCGTAACTATCAGAAAATGTTATTTTGATACAAATCAATATTAGTTCTTACTTTGAAGTTTATCCTTTTCTTTTTAATTCAATTTAGAATGTTACTAAACGTTTATCGGTTCATAATGATTATTGAGACATTGCGCAATAAGTCTCCTGATCCGGTTTCCTACTTACGCCCATTTTTCTTTTATTCTTGATTTATTTATTTAATATTATTCATCACTAACTCACTGGTTGATATGTTTTAAGAAAACCAATAATTAAAAAGTCACATTATGTTGTGAAACAATTCAGCCTGCTCAAGAGCTAGGACATACGTCCTCACTTCATGGCAGTGGAAGCAAGACAAAGCTTCCTTCACGCTCATGAGTCTCATATCAAGAAAAATGGCGAAACTACTAAATCCTTTGTCTAAAAGCCTTCGTCATCAAAGAAATGTCCCTTTGCATCGTAATTTGTATTAATAAATAAGACCCCCCTAGGCATCTAATTAATCCTCGCAATCCCATTGGTTGAGTCTGTCACTTGACTCCAAGGAGACTCACCTTTTTGGAATACACAGAGACTCGAGTTACTATGATTTTTACCACTATATTTCAAGATTTCTCTTCTTTTTATTCCTATTTCCAACTAATAACCTCCTTCACTCATCTATATTTTGTCCGAAACTATAATTTCTATATCCCTATTTTCAACTTATAACTTCCTTCACTCATCTGCACTTCAATTCTTGCCTTTAATTATTTAAGGTTATGTAATTTAATTTATTAAATTATTTACGTTTTGTGCTATTAACAGTATATTTTATTATTATAGATGTAATTTTGAGATTCTTTTATCCTTTAACAATTTTGATTTTATCCGTTAGTTTATCCTTAATCACATCATTTGTTATCGATCAATTGTTGCTCAATAGGTTTGCAATTACATTGTAAATTTTATCCATTTCTTCTCTTCCTACCTATATTTCCTAAACTAATTCATTTCTTTACTACAATTTGGACTTACCGGTATGTAAAAAGTTTTTTTTTTAACAGGCTAATCTTTTAATCTCACTAAATAGGCCTATAGCCTATTTTGACCATTTTATTTATATTTTATATGAAATCCTTTTTATTAGGCCATATATTTATATGTGACCCGCTACAAGGCGTCGCGCCGCGGCCGGTGGCGGTGACAAAACGTTGTGTTGTGGTCTTCAGTGCCCTCAGCCAGCAAGCCAGCCCGTCAGCCAGCGCAGTGTGTGTTTGTTGGGAGCTGGGAGATGGGAGATCAAGAGGGGGCAGCGGAGGGGCTGTTGGGATGGGCGAGCGGTCGAAGGGGGGAGGGGAAGGATAGCGACGGCAGCGCGGCGACGTAGACGTTCCGAACTAGCTCTGCCGTCGCCTTGGACGTACAAGCAGACCGTGTACGCTTGTCCCATTAAGATGGGTGATCTACTAAGGAGTATGCTTAATCTATGGTAATACCTTATGATAAATGTGGATATATTAAACCATAATACGCTATCAGCAGCATATTTTTATGCAGTACTTTGATAATTATTGCAAAACATAAATGTCCAAATGATTTGTCCAAGTAAGTCCTCTGTCAATATAAAGTCCTAGAAACTTGGGATAGTCAACTTCCTTCAGAATGTCCATTATTGTGATTGGACATTTTTTATCCTCAAGATTTCTCCGGCAGCATAGTTTAATAAAACATACTGTTAAATATCAGCTGTAAATGACAATGGAAAACATAATATCGGCCCAAAATGACGACTAGACCATGTAATATCGGAATGGAAATACAATATCAATAAAAAATTACCACCAGATGACAAAGATCGTCTGTAAATAAAAACTTATTAAAATAGCAACTGTACCATGTTTTATTGGCCAAAAACTATGGCCAAACCATGTTTTGATTGTCAATACTTATCCAGTTTGATTGTAGTGGCCAAAAATATGTAATGCTACTAATCTATAATATTATAAAGAAGAGGTGGTTTCTGTCTGTCTGTCTGATGTTCTAGGTAAATGCAAAAACTACTGAACCGACTGGGCTGAAACTTTACACAAAGGTCGATCTTGAACCCATGCAACACAGAGGCCTATTCAATTCCTTAAAATCCCCTCGGGCTTCTCCCCGTGAACGTCTTAAATTTCAATGTTTACGTTTCAGAAGAAAGTAAACATTCAGAAACTGTAATGCGAACAGCTGAAGACACTTCCATTTGACAGCTTAAAGAGCAGAAGCAAGAACAGCTGTTTCAAGCTAACTAAAATGCAAATTGCATAGAATGGGTAAAGAAAACCCCTGTGCGAAGAACGGGTACATCAGCTAGTAAATTATATAGAAACCATGTTTATATTTTCAAATCTGAAGTGGTATCCAAATTCCATCAAACTATTTGAAACTACCAACAACATTATATTGCTGATTTAAAATACTCAAGACTTGAGAATAATTGGCAACACTCGACTCGATCCAAAAAATCACTACTTGCACACCCCTAATTATAAGAAAACAAGTCATTTTCATTTTAGTCTTTTCTTGGTGCTTCGCTTCTTTCATTTTTCTTCTTGACTTTTTTAATCATTCTTTCAATTATAGTCGGCTTGTAACCATTCTTTACTGCCAAATGTTTTGTACGATTTTTTTATCTTACGAAATTGTTGTCCGACATACAAACATTGCTTGGTCTATTAAGTCATCGAATGAAAATCTGCTAACTTAAGTTGCCACGGGTGGTTTGAAAATATAAATGATTGTTGTTGTTTGTGTGCAGAGCTCAAGACAGGCTGCGCGGGGGAGGTCCTAGCAGTGAAGACGACAAGGAGGCCAGCATGGAGCTGATACAGCTGGACATCAGCCGCACATTCCCCCACCTGTGCATCTTCCAGCGGGGCGGCCCATACTATGACATGCTGCACTGCCTGCTGGCTGCGTACGTCTGCTACAGGCCTGACGTGGGATATGTGCAGGTAATCTAGGACCAGGAATCTGACTCTTACTTTTACTTGTAATAATTTAGTTTGAAAAATTTCTCTCAAAGTGAACACAGTAATATTGATGTGATCAGCACAATTCAACTATGATTATGATAGCTTGTCATTGTCTTGCTTTATGCCAAGAATTTTGTGTGGGTGATCTTTCACAACCAGTTAATCTAACGTCTGTCCACTATCTTGAATTCCTCATTCTCTCAAATTAAAGGGATGCGTTGGATATTATTTTCTTCTGCAAATTGTAGTTAGCTCACTTTACTTTGTGTAGGGTATGTCTTTCATCGCAGCAGTACTCATACTCAACATGGAAGCTGCTGATGCGTTTGTCTGCTTTGCTAATCTCCTAGACCGACCGTGCCATCGAGCTTTCTTCCACCTCAGCCAGCCTCACATGCAGGCTTACTACTCCACCTATGACCAGCTGTTCAGGTGATTATTTTATTGTTTTGTAGATTTTATGTAAACATGAAGATTACTGAAAAGTGTAACAGATTTAACGGTTTCCTCTTTGGTTTTATTTGTGCAACGGAGTTAAAAGTCAGTTGGTATTTTATATTTATATAATGCAAGGTATACTAAATAAACTGGTATTGACTTGAGCTCTCTGTTTTTCATTGTCCAGGGAGAACCTGCCTCAGCTTTACAGCCACTTCACCAGCACCACCCTCACCCCGGACCTCTACCTGCTCGACTGGATATACACAGTGTTCACCAAGACCATGAACCTGGACCTGGCCTGCCGCGTGTGGGACGTCTTCCTGCGTGACGGTGAACAGTTCCTCTTCAGGACTGCCCTGGGTAATCCTTAACACATTGTGACTTTAAGAAATAAATCAGAAAGATGCGGGGCGCATCTCGGGACACAGTTTCGCTCCCTGTCACCATGTTGCCCGCCAAAGGAACATGGGATTCGGAGGATAGGGAATCACTTACTGTATTCCATGCAGGGTAAGCAATTCCCTGCACTTTTCGACACATGCTTTGTGCAGGTAACTTATTGATATAAGTGCAGCAGCATTTACAAGCGCGGGAAATAAGTTTATGGGAAAAAATCGTAATAAAAATAGAGGATCAACAAACATGATAAAGTAAAGAAAATGCTATACATTGATTTTATATAAATATTTGTTATGACCTTGGAGAGTTCCTAGATGAATTAGGAACAAATTTACCAAGAGATGATGAGGTTTGGAATTATTGTAAATTTTAACCATGATTATATTTTATTTTATATTTCCTTGTAGTTTATTTTATCCTGTTTATTTATTTGTATTGAATTTCTATTCTGGCACATTATTGATCAAAATTACTAAAAGGATTGTAAGCTCAAACTTGATTATTACAGCATATTTTTATGATGATTTTACGTTATATTGATTGTGATAGGTGGAGCCCAACATGTGGGACATGACTGTGTTTGAGTGGCCCATAGCCACGTGTTCAACAAACCTTAGAGTGGGCTCTATTAGCGATAGGTTTGTTAGCAAGTCAAGTGTTGCGTCCACTCATAACTGTGTTTGAGTGGCCCGCAGCCACATGTTCAACAAACAGAGTGGGCTCTATTAGCGATAGGTTTGTTGGCAAGTCAAGTGTTGCGTCCACTCATGACTGTGTTTGAGTGGCACGCAGCCACATGTTCAACAAACAGAGTGGGCTCTATTAGTGATAGGTTTGTTGGCAAGTCAAGTGTTGTGTCCACTCATTACTGTGTTTGAGTGGCCCGCAGCCACATGTTCAACAAACAGAGTGAGCTCTACTAGTGATAGGTTTGTTGGCAAGTCAAGTGTTGGGTCCACTAATGAGTGTGTTTGAGTGGCACGCAGCCACATGTTCAACAAACAGAGTGGGCTCTATTAGTGACAAGTTTGTTGGCAAGTCAAGAGTTGCGTCCACTCATGAGTGTGTTTTAGTGGCCCGCAGCCACGTGTTCAACAAATCTTAAAGTGGGCTCTATTAGCGATAGGTTTCTTGGCAAGTCAAGAGTTGCGTCCACTCATGAGTGTGTTTGAGTGGCCCGCAGCCACATGTTCAACAAACAGAGTGGGCTCTATTAGTGATAAGTTTGTTGGCAAGTCAAGTGTTGCGTCCACTCATGACTGTGTTTGAGTGGCACGCAGCCACATGTTCAACAAACAGAGTGGGCTCTATTAGTGATAAGTTTGTTGGCAAGTCAAGTGTTGCGTCCACTCATGACTGTGTTTGAGTGGCACGCAGCCACATGTTCAACAAACAGAGTGGGCTCTATTAGTGATAAGTTTGTTGGCAAGTCAAGAGTTGCGTCCACTCATGAGTGTGTTTGAGTGGCCCGCAGCCACATGTTCAACAAACAGAGTGGGCTCTATTAGTGATAAGTTTGTTGGCAAGTCAAGTGTTGCGTCCACTCATGACTGTGTTTGAGTGGCACGCAGCCACATGTTCAACAAACAGAGTGGGCTCTATTAGTGATAAGTTTGTTGGCAAGTCAAGTGTTGCGTCCACTCATGACTGTGTTTGAGTGGCACGCAGCCACATGTTCAACAAACAGAGTGGGCTCTATTAGTGATAAGTTTGTTGGCAAGTCAAGTGTTGCGTCCACTCATGAGTGTGTTTGAGTGGCACGCAGCCACATGTTCAACAAACAGAGTGGGCTCTATTAGTGATAAGTTTGTTGGCAAGTCAAGTGTTGCGTCCACTCATGTCTGTGTTTGAGTGGCACGCAGCCACATGTTCAACAAACAGAGTGGGCTCTATTAGTGATAAGTTTGTTGGCAAGTCAAGAGTTGCGTCCACTCATGAGTGTGTTTGAGTGGCCCGCAGCCACGTGTTCAACAAATCTTAAAGTGGGCTCTATTAGCGATAGGTTTCTTGGCAAGTCAAGAGTTGCGTCCACTCATGAGTGTGTTTGAGTGGCCCGCAGCCACATGTTCAACAAACAGAGTGGGCTCTATTAGTGATAAGTTTGTTGGCAAGTCAAGTGTGTCGTCCACTCATGACTGTGTTTGAGTGGCACGCAGCCACATGTTCAACAAACAGAGTGGGCTCTATTAGTGATAAGTTTGTTGGCAAGTCAAGTGTTGCGTCCACTCATGACTGTGTTTGAGTGGCACGCAGCCACATGTTCAACAAACAGAGTGGGCTCTATTAGTGATAGGTTTGTTGGCAAGTCAAGTGTTGCGTCCATTCATGACTGTGTTTGAGTGGCCTGCAGCTACATGTTCAACAAACAGAGTGGGCTCTATTAGTGATAGGTTTATTGGCAAGTCAAGAGTTGGGTCCACTCATGAGTGTGTTTGAGTGGCCCGCAGCCACGTGTTCAACAAATCTTAAAGTGGGCTCTATTAGCGATAGGTTTATTGGCAAGTCAAGAGTTGGGTCCACTCATGAGTGTGTTTGAGTGGCCCGCAGCCACATGTTCAACAAATCTTAAAGTGGGCTCTATTAGCGATAGGTTTATTGGCAAGTCAAGAGTTGGGTCCACTCATGAGTGTGTTTGAGTGGCCCGCAGCCACGTGTTCAACAAATCTTAAAGTGGGCTCTATTAGCGATAGGTTTATTGGCAAGTCAAGAGTTGGGTCCACTCATGAGTGTGTTTGAGTGGCCCGCAGCCACATGTTCAACAAATCTTAAAGTGGGCTCTATTAGCGATAGGTTTATTGGCAAGTCAAGAGTTGGGTCCACTCATGAGTGTGTTTGAGTGGCCCGCAGCCACATGTTCAACAAATCTTAAAGTGGGCTCTATTAGCGATAGGTTTCTTGGTGTTGCGTCCACTCATGAGTGAGTTTGTTTGTAGGTGTGCTCCACCTGTGTCAAGACATGCTGCTGCAGATGGATTTCGTCCGAGGGTCGCAGTTCCTGACTCGGCTGCCCGATGACCTCCCTGGCGACCAGCTGTTTAAGAGCATCTCCTGCATCAGAATGACGATAGGCAAACAGACTTTCCAGGACATTCTCGCCCTCCACTCCCCCGACTTTGACAGCCAGTGAACCTGACACGCGTCTTTCCTAGTATTAGATTAAACCTCTTTTGAATTATTGGATGTTATTGACGTATAATTATTTTAAAATGTACATTGTATATATTTTTATACAATTAGTTTTTATATATACAAATCATTGTTATCTATGAGAAGTTTTAGTAAGTTAAATTTATGTTTATTATACGATTAATTTTGTTAAAGATTTTATAATTTCATCATTATCTCTATGAAAGATTTATTACAACTTTTTAACATTTTATTATTGATGATCTGATGTTATGTTTATTACTCCTGAGAAGCAGGAGATGTAAAGGTTAAAATATGTATGCGCCATACATAAATTTTGACATCTGGAAATGGGAAAAAAGAGCAAGATTCAAAATGACACATTAAAAAAAATATTAATTTTAAACTGAGATCAAATTAAAAGAAATAAAAATACTCAGACATAAAAAGCATTATAAAAAGAATATTAGTTATTTTAATACACTTCATGATTTATAGTATTTTTATTAGAAGTTGAATGTTAAATTTAAAATAAGGATTTTCCCTTGTACAATTTTTTATCCTGTTGAAATTTTAGTTTCTCCTTAACTTGTCCTGGATCTTGTGCATCTTCTGATGAGCTGTACAATTGGAAGTATCACTATTTATAGTAAAACTCAGTAACCAAACCACCAAAACAAAACCAGTACCAAACTTGAAGTATATCGAACTATAATTATGACCGCGAGTTCAAACGCACACACACACATATATATATTATTTTTAGCGACCCTTCAAAACGTGTTCAGGAGGTCGTTAAGAACTTTGATGGTAGTCCTGGGCTTAAGTTTTTCCCATGCTGGTCTTTCTAATAGCTCACTTTTCCATTGAAAATGTGCCAACTTGTGAAGGAAATTAAACATAAATGGAATATGTTGTTTATAGAGGACTTAGGTTGGCACTGTGGAGTTGAAAGTTGTAACTCATGTAGGATTATTATTTAAGAAATATCATTGATATTTTTCATATATTTTTAGAGAAAAGCAATTTTTACCATTTTTTAGGGTCTGGAATCTGATTATGTCTTTAGTGAGAAGAATACCTAGAAGGTAACAAAATTAGGAACACAATCCAGGAAACGCTAGAAAAAAACTAAATTGGAGGACTGTAAAAGCAGTCAAAAATAAAACCAAAATAAACACAAACACTCAAACAATACCTCACAACTGCCCAGCATACGGTAACTGACTTGGTGGAGAGGGCCTGACCATGTGACTAGGCAGGATACTAGCGCTCAGACGATGCCTGTGCCTGTGCTAAGCTGTCTCGCTTGACTTTTTGGTTTCTTTTGGTTTTATTTTCGACTGCTCTTAAAATTCTCTGTTTAAAAATGTTTGTAATTTCTTCCAGGTTGGCATGGAATGTGTCATTAACTTTTTTATGTTCTAGGTATACTTTTCACCTGAATACGGGATCAGATTCCAGACCTTAATCATACGTATATGTATATGTATATATGTATATTTGAAACTAGTTTTTTTCTAGGCAGCGATGAAAAATGTCCGCCATAATTTCTTAAATAACATTAACTCTCACCATCACCAACAATGAATTTCAAACAAAGAGTCAATTTGGATTGACACAAACTAAACCAATCAAATGTTTGCCGTTATCTTAGACCCATGTTTTGATGGAAGTGCTACAGTAGACACTTGCTAATCCGACACGTTCGGGCCTTTGGCAGTGCCGGAATATTGAAAATGCCGGATTACTGAACGCTGTATAAAAATAGCCGTTATTGTGATAATGGCGAAAATACCACTAAAAATAGAGAGTTAAAAGGAAATCATTGGTTAGTGGGCCATTATTCCGTGTTTTATTATGCCTTACTTGATTTCGGTAGTGGTAGAAAATGTTAAATACAAAATCATAACAACATTTCAACCAAAAAATAGATTTACAGTATTATATTTTAATCCAAACAGTTACTCCTACCGATTGCCCACAAACTCTGCCGATCGAGCCCTAACTCTACCGAACGCGCCCGAAAGACTTATGTAGTGTACAGAACTGTATTGTTTTTCTTTGACGGGGAATTATAATTGTAAGAGTTGATAATTTATGTACGAGGGTCATCCAAAAAGTAAAGAACGTTTTCTTACTGCACCTAGCGCAGCTCTCCCATCACCACGATTGCGAGTGTGGCAGTCCACTCACCTCCCCACCAAAGTATGAGCTGAGTCTCGTTGCTGTGCGGTCACACGTTTTATTCCTACAGCGATTTAAATTAGCGGCGGTAAACGAAAATCCCGCCAAATATAAGATACGCAGTGTTATTCTGTTTCTGAGTTAAGAAATGCCCAGACCTAGACATTTTTTGAAAACACCAAAGAAGTTTTATGGTGAAAGAGCAAAAAAACAAGATCTTAAATTGATGTAATGTGCTAAGATTTTTGCAGCTGTTTTCCTCAAATTTTCCTCAAGTCTTTCTTTCAAATCATCTTTAACGAGCAATAACCTGCCACGCCGATCCTCGTCGTTCACGATGGATTCTCTTTCATTAAACCGGTTGCATCATTGTTTCCCCTGAATATTCGACTTGTAGACTTGTTTGCACTTTCACGATAAACTTTCTTTGGTGTTTTTCTAAAAAAATTATATATTCCCGAAAATTTTTAAATTCAGAAACTGAATAATACTGCGTATTTCATATTTGGCGGGATTTTCGATTGCAGCCTCCATTTTGAATAGCTGTAGAAATAAGACAGGTGACCGCATAGCAACGAGACTCGGCTCATACTTTGGTGGGGAGGTGAGTGGACTGCTACACATGCAATGGCGGTGATGGGGGAGCTGCGCTAGGTGCAGCAAGCAAACGTTCTTTATTTTCTGGATGACCCTCGTACCTTAAACCAAAATGTTTTGTCAGAAAGTAATTTTTGATTTTTCGTAATTCATATATCTACAAAGAATGTTAACATGTCATTGTGTACTATAAATGGTTAACTATCACAACAAATATATTATGAGTAAAATATTATTTTCATCTGACATTTCCGACAAAGACGAACATTTGAAATTGGGTTTGTGGCAGTGGGTTCTACTAAAAGTGGTAGACAGCAGCTGATCCATAGACTTCAACGCTCCAAGCGCAAAAATGTCAGAATTTTTAATTAAACCTGACCTTAGTGTGTATTTATTGTTGTGGTCCAAGCTTTAGAATAAAAACTGTTTTAATTTAATAAAATTGTAATTATCACGAGTAATAAAATAATTTGTATTAACTGTTTCCTTTTTTGTCATGTTAAACACCTTTTGTTTTTGATTACTTATGTTTTCTCATTTTTTAAATATACTATTTTTATTGTAATTTAGTTTTTGTCTCCTCATAAAAACATGATAATGGTTATTTGTGGTGTGATAACTATATAAATGTAGGAATAGCATATTGTTATTTTAGCTAAAAAACTGTGAGAATGTTATAAATTGTTAATGGTTTTCAACATCTGTTATTCTTTAAATATTTCATGAAGTTACCATAAAATATCTTAAAATTGTAATTTCTAACTATGAGTCAGTGTTAAATCCATCCAGAACAGTTAAAAAATTATTTTAAGTATTGGTCCAGTTATCATAAAATATGTGTTGCTGTAATTACAAGTTCCTACAATGGAAAACTCCCTTCCATTAAGGTTTGTCCATTAGAGAATGTCTTGTATGTCTTAATGCAAGTGAATGCCACAAACTGGGCCTCTAAAAGAACAATCTTAATTTTTCTTATCACATTTCAAAATTTTGAAAACCATTTAAAGTTTGGCCAGATTCCATTTTGGTCTGTTTGAGGTCGGGTTTTCAGGATTATAGACTACTATTAAGACCTTTAAATTGATGTACAGTTTGAAATCTCCTTTCATTAAAGATTGTTTTCACTTCTTGCAGGCCTTAACAAATTTAAATAAAAAATTAACATCCTATTTTTTTGTGAAGCTTGTGAAAAATAAAATTGAAATCTGGTTGAGTTTTTGTCATTAAACCTTTGCATTCCGGCCAAAAATTGTTGGTCTTCACGAAAAACTCTGGCCACTTTACAAAAATTACTAGCCAAAAACTCTGGACCCTTTTAATCAATTTTGCAAGGGCTTAGAAAACAAAGTGTAACTTCTTTGTTTTATCAGCTAAAGCATTACTTTTTGTTTTGTTTTAATCCTTATAAGTCTGTTCATAATAAAAAATCTTAGCAAAAAAAAAACATTTTTTACTTATGCTAAAAAAATTAAATTCTTTTTTAAAGCTGACTTTCAATTTTTTTAGCTTAAACGAAATACATTAATCTCTTATATAATATCAATATTTTCAGATTCCCCATTTATTTAGAAACATGTACACACAATTTCATGCACTTATCTCGAAAAACAAGCAAGTAAAAATAAAAAAACGAAAATTGTATTAGGCTCATTTACAACTGTTCCTCCAAATTTTAGCTTTATTATAACACAAAAAATAAATACTCAATTTTTTACCAGAAAATCGAATGTAACTTTGTTGTATAACTCTAACTATAACATAAAATGTCATAAAACTTCCAAAAGTAAACAAATATAAAAATAACTAACTTACGCCATAGGCTTAGCCTAGCCTAGGCCTAAATCAGCTAGGCTAGGTGAAAGTCAAGTCAGCAATTTTAAAGTCCTTCTTCAGAACAAATATCATTGTAATTGGTTTTAGACAAAATATAAATTGAATATAGCATATAAAATATCCTACAACTTGAAATAATAACAACATGTGTCAGTGTAAACAACAAACATCTGATTCTCACAGACACCAAAACATATGGTGGGCATAACATCAACATAACATCAACACAAAAAAACGGCATAGAGTAAATCAATACTGACTACACAGTGATATTCCACAACTATCTGGCTTCCATTTGTCGCTAAGGTAGCGCATTTGAATGTTTTATCAATAAGATTGGTTTCTTGGACGTCCGAAAAATTGGATGTCAGAGTTTTTCGCACGTTTTGCGAACGGCCGATATATTGGACGTCGGAATGCAAAGGGTTGATCAATTAATTGACACAAAATCACTAATGGATCTAAGCTATTTAATAATCTCGATGCTGGATTAGAGCAGAGTATTTCAAGCTGAGTGGCTTATGTGCCACTCATTCTTAACTAATTGTAGATGCGTAAGGATTTTGTGGAGGAGATTTTGAATTATTCAAGATTGTTTCTCAAACATAAAAAAATTATTTTTAAAAAGAGTAAACATAATGTTATGTTTATAATTAAAAAACAAGAGTGTAAATTATTGTTATTTTATCATTACTGCTAGAGGGAGATGACTTGGTAACCAGCTAGTAAACAAGGGCATGAGGGGTAATTTTACCACCACCACAATGCTTTGTTGCCTATGCCAGTGGAAGAATTAATTTAATTTGTTTGTTATTACAAAGTAAACCCATAAGAATAACTAACATTGACAATCTGGCAACAAAGTGCAGTGGAAAACTGGCAACGCTGTAGCTATAACATGCGGAACAGAATCAGCTGATATTTCGCTGCAATAATTAACGTTTAGAGTTCCAAGGTTAGTTATAACGCATTACGCAACCAAATTGGACAGTGATTGTGAATGTGAATACTTATTGATACTTGTGGATTTTGGGGTGTGCGAAAAATGTTGTGTGTATTATGGGAGTAAAGTACATCCCGCCTACGGCGTCGGGCGCCAACAATTTCCCTCAGGGAGACAAAGTTGCACTTTACTCCCTTAATTCACAAATAACTATTGTTAATTAAGAGGGAGATTGAGGGAGATTGTTGGATAATTTTCCCGAGGGAGACAATGTCCTTTACTCCCGTAATACACACAACATTTTTCCCCCACCCCAAAATCCCCCCTGTATTAAATATTGCATTGATAAGTATTCACAATCGCTGTCCATTTTGGTTGCGTAATACGTAATAGATAACCTTGGAATTCGGAACGTTAATTGCAGCGAAGAATCAGACAAGAGGGTTAGTTATTTTGGGGGGGCAGTTTTCCACTGCTCTGTGTTGCCTGATTGTCAGTGTTATTGTTATGGCTTTACTTTGTCTCCCACAGAAGTCAAAGTACTTTTTGTCTCCCACAGGAGACAAAGTAGCACTTTACTCGTTCATTGTAAGGAGTAAAATTCGACTTTACGTAGTAGGTGGGGGAAAACATAATTACATTTCAATGACAGTTTCTTACTAGGTTGTATGTCAAGACACAGTGTATGAGCAGCGGAGGGGGTAACTAACCTTCCCCTCAACCCTTTATTTACTAGCCAGCTATTAAGTCATCTTCTTACAATAGAATACTTTTGCCATTTTTGGTTTAACTTAGAATTCTCAATGAAGGAAGATAGGATATGTAAAGTGATGATAGTAGGCTACAACCAAAAAGCCTAACTGCACTTAACTGCAAGTAATATATTGGCATTGCTAAGTAGATTATTTAAGAAATTTAATCATGGTGAATTATTGTTTTTATATGTGTTTTAAGGTATCCATTACTCCTTTTTTACTTGCCATAAAATTAAAAAACTGAGCTAAAACTTTTGAGTTTGAGTGAAAAGTCAAATGAAAAAACCAGTGTGATTAGATAAAAACAGATCATTACACTACTAGCACCATCTGTGCGTTTTCACAGTTTTAAAGGGAAGCTGGTCGTAGGGTTTCAAACATTTATAAAAAATATTTAACTAGATTATTTTGATAGCAGATTTTATTTAAAATTTGGTAATTTCAATTTGTTTATGTTACATTTGTGACATTCACATTTATGACCTGATTATTATGTAACATTTCCTCTATTGACTAGTTATTTAACTAAATTTAGTTTACTGCAGTTTTTCAAGTAATTGTAGACATTTTTTCCCATTTTAGACAGTGAATAACATTTATTTGATTGTTAACATTATTAACTTTAACTGCTTCAAATCATGCTACAATCAAAACCTTCAACGAAACATCGACTTAATAAACCTTTGATACAAATGTTCCTGGGTGGCTCTCAACACTGCATCTTTAAACACTTGATGTGATGGGTCGGTTTGAGACTTGATTCTGACTAATACAGCCGTCCGTGACTATCTAAGTCGGTCAATATGTGATATTATGTTCTCTCCAAGCTTAGCTTGTTGTTCTGTGTGTTTAAGTAAGCACAAACCACTTAGTGTAGACAGGTCTTTGATAAAGGACATTTTTATAAATGTTTAATGGAAGTATAATGCTATTATATATCAAAATGTATGTTTATCATTTAACTGTAGTCATAAGCATAATTTAAGTATTTTGATTGGAGGGGCAAAAATGGTCATGATCGTGATTATTGTGTCTTTTCATACGTTACAATAATATTTCCTCCAAATTATTGGGGGGGGCAACTGCCCCCCCTCACCACCCCCGAATTACGCCTATGACCGTAGTTAGATAACATGTCACTTAAGTTTGTTACATTTCTAAAACTAATTTACCTCTAAAACTAATTGATTTCTAAAACTAATTGATTGGTTTCTACATTCTAAAGCTCATTATTTTGTTTCACTTGAACCATAATTTTAAATTGATGTACAAATCATAAAGTTATTTCATTGATATAGGCTACAATTTTGTTGTCTGCATATGCTTAAATAATAGCATACAATTTTTAATGTGAAAATATTAGTAATATCCTTTATAGTTTGGTAAAGAACAATTTGTGGATCACTCCAAAATTTGTGCAGAGAGTCAAAATCGTGCGGAAAATGCCTTCCAGTAAATAGAAATTCTAACACACGTTTTCTGTAATAGAATTTTGCAATGTAAAAATTAAAAAGAGTAGTTAAATCTAAAAGCTATACTAATATTAGAATTTTGTTGATATATGAATAGGTGTAAAGTAAATAGGTATTTACCTGTTATTATCTCAGCTTGCCTTTGTTTTGAAATTAGAATGGTTATTGTATCGCTTTATTTATTTTTTTTATTCAAACAACACAAGGGTACATAAATAATGATAAATACTTAAGTACAACAATGTTTGTCTAAATCAGATCAAAATCATAACCCTGAAAATGCATGAGTACAGTAGACCCTCTCTTAACCGACCCTTACGGGACCGGGCCTAGGTCGGATAAAACGGGCAACTACGTAAACATGTAAAGTACTGTAGAAACAAATGTATTATTGATATTATATGAATAAAAAACTCAGCAGCATATATTTAAGCTTCCTTTTGCAATCTTTCTTATGAACATACTCAAGTAACAATGAAAGTATGCAAAGTGATCGTGTACATACCACCCCTGTACCAATTACTGTACTGTAGAAAAATTATCTCTCTTCTACACTACACTACTGCACATTTTACACTTGAAGATAGGAATACTTCATTAGAAAAAACACACACAAAGTTGAATTTTAACCACGCTGATTATTATTATTTAAAAATACACACACATTTTTTTGAATATATCGTCAGAATACAGCGATAAACTGACATTGAGTGAGGTTCCACAATACTGTGAATTTCCCTTGTGATTCATAACAAAACTTGACCTAAACGGATAGGTTTCTATTTTAATAAAGTGATAAGGATGGGAACGGAAGTCTCTCGATTCCTAGAAAAGGTCGGTTAACCTTCCAGTTTTAGAATTCAGGGCGGATAAACCGACCCCTATTTCGTGCCCGGGCAGATGCGGTTAATCCGAACGGCGGTTGATCCGGGTTGGGTTAGAGAGGGTCTACTGTAGTTAATACTCAGGAAGTACATACTCCAGTTACTGGGGAAAAACCTTGGATGTAGAAAAGCATCAAACTTTCATGTTTTATTATAGACCCAAATTTGCTTGATGTGTTTTGGAGGTCTCGGGTTAAAGAAAAGATTAAAAAAATTAAAGACCTCACAAAACTGTTTTTAGTTCAATTAAATTTAACTGCTTATTTAATTTAATGTGCAGCCATTGAATTACCCTCTCATAATGAATGAATTTCTCATTCTAAAATTATTATTGAATAAAATTATATGTCATTTTGGGTTAAAAATTACTTGTAGTGCCTTTCTAAGATAAAAGCAAACAATTTAGGCCAAATATATAGGACTAGTTGACCCGTGCGGAATTCCGCACTGCGAACCAAATCAATTCAATTCAAATATCTTTATTAAAAAAAATGCTGTACAAACATACAGACAGAATAGTGTCAAAAAGGTGTATTTTATACCAGTAACTAAAATTGTAAAGTTAAACAATGAAAAACAAATCTAAAACATCAAGTATAATACAAAATTATTTATCACCAGGTTATACTAGATACAATTATTCTTATCGACTGATAATATTATTTTCACCACGCTACGCTGTAATCACCTGATTTCGGAACGTCATTTGAATACCGAAAGTAGAGTTTTTCCGCCCTAGGGCCGAAAGTCAGCTGCTCTAGGCACACTATTTAGCCAGTGTTGCCAACATGTTTATAAGCGTTTACGACGTTACCTGGTTAATACGTGCATACTATTTTGTGTTCTTTGGTTGAAACACTGGAAAAATAACAACAAAACTCAAAACATTGTGCTATCGATGTTTTGTTTATTGGTTAACTGATTTTAGTCCGAGATTACATGAGGCCACTCGTGTTTTATGACGGATCACATTTAACCCGTTAATAATTGTAGTATGGTGAAAATAGCGTTCGCACCTCTGCCGAAAGGGTTTTGCATAGCCCTCGAACGATTTATGGCCTCGACTTCGTCTCGGTCATAAAACACGATCTCGGGCCAGCAAAACCCCACTTTTGGCCCTTGGTGTGAAATATACTATTTAAGGCATAGTTATATCTAGACATAAAAAACTCATCCATGGAATATACTGGCCTACTTATAAGTTAAGCCTTTAGAGCATTCTTAAATTTTCTTTCATTATTAATATTTTTATTTTAATCTTGTCAGCTGATCAGATGTTCTTTTGTTTAAATTTTCGCTCCTGTCAAACAAACTATTCCCTTTATTTATCTTTCATTTTATTCACATTTCAGAGAAGCGGTACATTTTTAGTCTGTGAGTCTATTTTTCGTCATTAGCCAGCACAATAAGCTTTAAAATGAGGGGAATTTGTCATCAGGGGATCAAATCATGGAATTTGATTAAGGAATAAGGAAGATATTGTGTACTGACAGAAAAACAGGCTAGAGAAATAATATATAAGATACATACCAAATGTACTGTACTATGACAAGGTGTCCTTGAATTTGATGAAATTTGTTGGTGATCAAGTCTAAAGTAAAGGTTGTCAGTAAATTCAGTAAACGTGATCAACTGTGAACACCACGGTTTGGTTATCAAGCTTTGGTTTAGAATGCGGTGTGCTCGACAGTCACATACCAACATGCATGTATGTATTTGAAAGCATTTACAAAATTAATATTTTTAATTTCCGAGTTTATAGACTATATATGTGGGCTTAGACTGGCCCATAAACTACATAACACATAATTTATGCCTTTCCCACATAACACATAATTATGTGCAGGACACCAGAAAGGATTTTTAATCTTACCAAAAACTCCCTCTTGCACTGGCATTTTGATGAATTATGCCACATTTGTATTGTTAATTACAAGATAATGAGATATCTTTGTAATAGATTATATCAATATAATTCTTAAGGCTTTTATTTTATTATATATAGTTTTTCCATTTAGTAAATACGATAATGGTCTTATCATATATTACTAGATTTGTATCCAAAGGATCACAATTGCCATACAGTTATTTTATTTCAGGTTAGTTTTATATTTGTTTCGCTTGTGTATTTTTATTGACAAAACTGTACCCATATAAACAATTTGTAATTAAAATTAAATAAATACATGTTGATAATAGTTGTTGCCCACTTCTCTTGAAACCTTAATAATGATTGCCTAAATTATGTATTTTGCTCATGTACCACCCCAAACAGCAATGGCATGCCTTGCACAACTTTCGAAGAGGGCACAATAAGCTGTGACACCCTGGGGCTTGTTCAGGGTGTATCAGTGGTTTTTGTTGTGTTGCAAATAAGGGAGAATTCAGGGTCAAACACAGATCATCAATATGCTTATCCAAGCTAGACTAAGGTATTCATGACAACACCTAGATGAAGATTACTGTTGGTACATTGTAGATGCCATGAATCTATATGAAAAACTTTTCCGAAAAGAGACTTTTTAAGCTTAGTTTCATTGAAGATCTTGGCAGAACAATTAGTCTTCGACTCCATTTAATCTTTGGTTTTGTCAAGTCTCTAACTCTACTTTCTGTGACCCGCTATTTTTGATTAAGTAATTGACTATTATTAGTGCGAGTTTAGGTACTTTTAGGTTTTAAAATAATAGTTCTGGACTTGTTTAAAGACATATGAGTCTGTAGAATGGGAAATCATTGGTTTTTAGCCTTATATAGCCTCGCCCCAACAAGTCAACCTCTTGTTTTGCTCTAACCTTTATTTAGGCGGTAGGAGCACCTCTCGCTAATCAGGCTTTGGCACCTCTTATATAATGTGAATAGTTTGCAAAGAATACAAAATTATATACATGGGGAGTCAGACCATCCATCGAGCACGTATAACAAAAGAACGTTTTTGTCTTAAATCACCTGATACAATTATTCTACACTAAATCGCACATTGGCAATAAATTACTCTGTACAACAAAAATTATATAGGTTGTTCTAAAACTGA
Source organism: Allygus modestus (assembly GCA_963675035.1). Classification (NCBI taxonomy): domain Eukaryota; kingdom Metazoa; phylum Arthropoda; class Insecta; order Hemiptera; family Cicadellidae; genus Allygus; species Allygus modestus. Next base: position 142,173,961 of record OY776111.1, read on the forward strand.
AGGTCATGAGGATAAATCTCAAAACTTTCTTTTATAAACCCAAGGAAAAGTCATATATCATTTTAAAGTACTTGTAACAGTGCTGTCCTTAGGAGGGACGCTTGAGGATTTTGTTAAGTTTTTAAGCTAAAATTTGCTAACTATACGCAAATTTAATTAATGTAACCATTAGTTCAATCATGTGTATCTGCTATAGTTTTTCTGAAAATAATTTGTAAGAACACAAAAAAACAACATTTTAATGTGAATAAATTGTAATGGTCATACAAAACCATAAGTGTAATTTCAGTATTTTAATTGGAGGGGCAATAATGGTCGTGATCATGATTATTGTGAATTTTCATATATTACAATAATATTGCCCCTTGCCACCCCTTGAATTATACCTATGTACAAAACCTTTTGTTACACAGCTAAAGTTTAATTAACTTTACAAACGGACACCAAATGCTACTAAAGAGCTCACAGAAATTCTAATTTAATTCTCATCAGCTTTTACATTGAAATATGAAACTATTTTATTAAATAAATGTTAATGTAATTTTTATAAATGTACCAGCCTCTTTCCATGTTATTCATCTATTCATAATTTGTTCTTAAAAAGATAGTAAACAAAAAGATATATAACAGACATTAATACCCTCGTCGCAGCAAACCTGCGTACTCAGCGAATTTCCAATGCATAAGATATGTCTTAATACCACATTGAGCCGCATACCAAGTTTCATACAAATAAATTCACAAAAAAGCTATGTATACAATTTTAATTATTCTCCATAAGAATAACATTGGGAATGAGTACGTAGGTTTGCTGAAACAAAGAACACGACAAATTTGTTTTTATGCAAATATAAATAGAATTCAACTAGATGAAGCCATATACCAAGTTTAATCAATATACATTCATAAATAAGCGTGGATTTACCATTTTGATTTTTCTCTATAAGAATAACATGGGGGATGAGTATGCAGGTTTGCTGCAACAAGGAACAGAAAAAATGATTTTATATGACAATATCAATATAACTCAATAAGGTGAAGCAACATCATACCAAGTTTTATTAATTAATGTTCATAATTAAGGGAGCAATTACATTTTCTTATCCTCCATAAGAATAACATGGGGGCTGAGTTCGCAGGTTTGCTGCTACGGGAATTATCAGTAAAAAGTGCTTTTTTGTGCAAATAACAATAGACCACAACCAGATAAAGCCGTATACCAAGTTTCATTAGTATACGTTGATCAATAAGCGAGATATAATTTTGTTCTTATTCTCCATAAGAATAGCATTGGACAACGTACTGTGTTTAGCACTTTCAATATCTCTGTAACCAGTTGACGTAGAGAAATTATCAAAACACCAAATTGTGTGTTTTTTAAAGCTAAATCCAATGGTGAGAACTAAAATTTGATTTTTTAAATATTAAATATAAAAATTGCAAAAACCTCATTTTTGGGTTACAAAACCCCCCCAAAATACCCCTTTGGATGGAGCACTATGGCTGGTTTTCAAACTAAAGTCATAAATGTTGCTTTAAACGTTTGTACCAAATTTCATCAAAATCGGACCATTTTTACGAGAGTTATCGCACCCACGGACACACACACACACACACATATACAGGGTGTCACAAAAAAGTGTGATGGGCTATACAGGACCTAATTCTACATGCAAAAATAAGTCAAAAATGAAGAATAACATTTTTGGGATTTCGGCTTAGTTTAGCCGTAATCCGCCATTTTGTTTTTTTGGGAAAATATTTATTATTTCAAAAACCCAATGAGATGTTTTTACGAAACTTAGCAAAAGTGTTTACACTAAAGTAAGTAACATTTGTAAAAAAAAAATATTTTTTTACCTTTCCAAATTTCAAAATGGCAGCCATTTGAATTTTTTATGCCAAATTTCATGAAAACCGGTACCTAAATCAAAATCTTTCAAGACACAAAAGTTTTTGTATTTATTATAAAAAATCCATCAAAACAAAAATGAATAAAATCGGTTCATAAATAAAGAAGCTGTGTTTATTTTAGTAATTTAGACTAAAATTACTTAATTACATTTAATAAATTTTAATATTAATAATAATCATTTGTTGTTTAAAACAATGGAATGAAGAGGATACACCACATGTAGGTAGGCAATCAATCTACTAATCAATCTTGATTAATTTTATTTCTCCTTTTTACTCCACATTAACAGCTGATATGCATTTAATCAGGCGGATTACGGCTAAACTAAGCCAAAATCCAAAAAATGTTATTCTTCATTTTTGACTTATTTTTGCATGTAGAATTAGGTCCTGTATAGCCCATCACACTTTTTTGTGACACCCTGTATATATATATATATATATATATATATATATATATATATATATATATATACAGTTTCGAACTAATGGTGTTTTTGGGGTCTGGGGACCTCAAAACGAAAAGTTATCATGGTCCCGGGCCTAGGTCTTACCATGCTGACTATGGTAATAGCTTCTTCCTATAGGGGAAATTCGCTAAAAACTTAAATTGTTTTTCTTTTAAGGATGTGTCAGTTCCGGTTCTCGATTTCATAAAGTTTTAGATCAAAACAAGAAACTGAGAACCGATCTATACATTTCGGTTTCTCCGAATCGACAGATAGATCGCTTAAGCCGGCTCTACAATCTAGCCGAGCGATGGCGAGTGTGAATGTGGAGGGCTAGTTCGCCACTGCTCGGGATGATTTAGCTCGCCTCGCCATCACTCCGATTTTTTCAGTTTTTGGGACCAAGTCAAAGGAGACGAGCGGCCCCGAGTGGCAAGTCGAACGCCGACGAATATACCGTCCACAGGTCCACATTGTCGTGTTCGCTCGTGCATATGCAAGTGTAGTTTTGAGATATATTTAGTTTGGTAATTTTCCATTGCAATTCATAGATTTTTTGGGCTATTTTTGATTTTTTATTAAAAATTTTCCTAGACACGTATAAATTTCCTAAAAAAGGAAGATTTACCAAAAAAAGTGAAATGATTTGCGGAGTTAGATTAGGTTATGTTATCTTAATATATCAAAATGAATCCCTATTTCCCTTGGTCACGCCATAACTTGAGAATGAGTGCACCAAATTGAATAATTTTTTTTCTTGTGTTCGTTAATGCCAGGCATAGAACTCTATTAATACACCTGGAATGCTAGCGCAGTGGAGTTATTGATGCGAAAAACGGTCCTTCCCCCTCCACTTCTTAGGCAACTTCGTCAACTGAGCGATTTCTGCCGGAAAATATTTTAATGCGCACACTCATTAACACGCTCCTCCATCGCACAGGGATCACTGGATTGTAAATAAACTTATATATTTCTTATCTGGAAGAATTGAGGATTCCATTGGAGTTAACAACGTACAGATTTGTTTGTTAACATATTTATAAAAATACAAAATATAATCAGCTAGTCAAATTGGAAAGTGAAAAAGTTACTAAGCATGAACTTTTTTTATTTTTGAGATAGAAACTAACTTCAAGCAAGAAAAATGTTTGAAATGAGTTGAATAACAACTTTTATTCAAAACATTTTTTATACAGTCTGTAGTTTTCTTACATTTAAAGGTTAAACCGCGCTTTAAACATCGCCACCGCCGCCGCACGCTGTCGCCGCGCCGCGCCGTCGTGTCGCTGTCCCGACGCGGGACACGGCCCTGGGTGATGGCCGAAATAACAATCCTAATGTAAAACAATTTCAGTGGGCCGTGAGGAAATTAATGTTTAGGAACGGTGTCACTCCCAGCTCAGGAGCAAATTGTGTAGAATTTGAGCCAACCATACAGGCAGCAGTGCTAAGCAACCATGAAGCACAACGTTGTGCCATGGACAGTGCTGATGATGTTGATGATCCCATGTTAGTCTTAGACCTAAGTAACATAAACATTACTTATTACCAGAACAATGTCTTGTATTACATTCCAGGATTTATTGTAAAAAGCTTAGTAACCCGCATAAAATGCCATGATTGCTTTTCAGAACTAACTAAACAAACTGCTTTACAAAAAACTACCGGTGTTATGGACTTTTTAAACGAAGTTAATAGTGGTAAGTTATGTAAACCATCTGATGATGTTTTTAAAGTAGTTTTTTTGTCACAAAACACTGAAACACTCCAATGAAAGTAAATCGTGCGGCATTCATACATTCATTGTAAACAGTGCAATAAATTACTTTGGTGGCAACATTTTTGTTGCCATCCGATCACCTCCCCTGACGATGATCGGCATGAGTTACAGCTTGTGAAAAAGATTTGCTATTTGTTTTTCAAAGTGCGATGCCATGATTTATCTCAGACTCGATACATGGAAGAAAATAAAGCATCAATGGGCCTAAGGCAGAAATTGAATAAGTTAATTTTATTTAATCACACTTAAGATGTCTAAGAGCAACTGTATAGTCTTATATTATAATAAAACATCCTTTAAAATTGGGTTTCAAATTAATTTTGAATATTAACCTGTTCCCTGTGTCATTTTACATGCTACCGTATATGTTGGTTCCACAATTGTGATTCAGTTTATTTAATACAAAACAGCGGCAATGAAACAAATATCTATTTCCAAAATAAAAACAAGAGTGGCTACCATAGACCACTTACTGCCTGTAAAATAATAAGTCATAGTTCAGCTTGTTAATACAATCAAATTTGTGTTGTATAGCAAAGTGTCGCATCAGTTAGCTGGAATGAGTGTGGCACGAATTGGTTTGAGCGCGGGAAACTTTAATAGCTTCTTTACAGAACAAATAAATCAACTTATGATAAAAGTTTGGGATAAAAATTGTGGATCAGCTAATTATCTACAACTTTTCCGCTGGAATTTTCTTTTCAACCCCAAACAAAAAAGGTTTACGCTTAGAGACTTTTTCGTTTCACACTTTTAAAACACTAAATAGTTTTCATTACTACAAATAAATTAAATTACCAAACTACAAGAAGTTTATACTGTTAGATTCCGTAGTTCATGCAGATCAATAATATATACACTTTATTGTAATTATATGAATATGGCGAGGCGCAAAAGCGTGTAAACGATAGGGCGCACAATGCTGAAATCCCCTGAGCGGCCGTGAGTGCCTAAGAAGGGGTGGGGGTAAAGACCGATTTCTTGACACATCCCAAGCGTTCCAGGTGTATTAATACAGTTCTATGATGTCAGGACAAGGTTTTTATAAAAGACAATTTTTAATCCGACCTAAGGGCTCTGTCCCACTGGCCTTCAAAGTCCCCATTGATTTGATCAAAGTTCAGTTAGTTACACCAAACAACTGTTAACAAGGATTATATCTAAACATACTTGAAAGGCATAAACATATGATCATTACGGAAATAACAAATCTACATGAATGGCAACTCAAACTCTTTTTTCGAAGCCGAAGTTAGCACTATATAAAAATAGGCGAGTGAGCGTAGCGAACGAGTTCATCAGGGATGAGGCGAGTGAGCGAAGCGAACGAGCTCATATTGAAAATGAACGAGTATTTGACATAAAACAAATTCAATGACATTAGGACAGGACAACCTCTGTCGGACCAGCTAGTGATAAATAAAAACAACGTTATATGCATCTGTATATGTATCGTAAACATTTTGTATTTATTTATCATAACCTAACCCCGCATAGCACTGTATGAGAAATTTTCCCCTTTTCTGGACGTTCCCGTTTTTTTGGGATTTACCATTTTTTGGGGGATTTTTACCCTTTTGGGAAAATTCTTCCCATAGTGAGAAAAATCCCCTTGATTTTTTAATTTTTTATCAATACCAAATCACAATTTCCCTATATTTGAAAAAATTCCCCCACCTAATACCCCGGAATCTCACTGGGTCCCCTCCCCTAGATCTACTGGATTTTACACTTTATTCATCCTCCATCTTCTTTTCTTTCACGGCTTTCTTGTCTTCTTTTGGTAATAAGTAACTACAAAATTGTAATAAGCTGCTGCACATAGAGCAGATGCAGCCGCTATGTCCTTCATACTTAGTGCCGCTCGCGGTCTCGACTCGCTGAAGTGTGGATTGTGGATAGCCTTCAGTTCACAACAGATTGGCAGGTCATTCGGTAACTATCGACTATCGTACTATGAACTATCGATGTGACGGTCGTAGTCGACAAGTCGATTAGCAGCGCCGTCTACATGGATATGTACACCTTTGGTACACACACAAACACAGTCTATTCTTATTCTTAGTCTATAAGACGGGAAAGAAAGAGGACACACAGGCGCTGCTCTGCTGTATTAAGGTGGCTCTAAAGGTCCGTGGCCACAGTGGAGTACAACGATCTGTGTCCCACAATGCTCCACGTAGTTTCAATTTTCACAAGTGGCCGCGCTAGGCGAGCCACCCTCTAAACCGGTTTTTCGCATTACTGCCAACCGAAAGGGAATCCATGGATTTGTGGGGAAGTTGAACGAACAATAACTCCCGATGCCGCCAGTGGCAGGAGGCAGGCTGATGTTTTGGCTGTCATCTCACTGTTTCTATATTCCTTTAAAATTCTCTTTGAGAATCTCACTTTGGATTTAGCCCCGAACTCAAAATGTTTGTCACGACCATTTTGCATGGATAACAAATGTATAAACAATGAATATATATATATTATTAAAATGTATGAATGCATAGAAAATTCATGTAGTTCTTACGTAGTTGTCAATAAAAATGTCCGTATGATAAAAAATGTACCTTCTATGATAAAACATGTGAGATTATTTAAAGATTAAGAATAGATCCAAGAACAAATAATAATTGTGAAATTGGATTATATAAATAATAGTTGTAAAAACTTAAGATATTATATAACTTAATTTCGGAATAGTACATAACATTTAAACGTTGTAATTGTGTAATATTATGGAATCATTACTCAGATAAATAGTTATCAATCATGTTGTATAAGGGATGAAGAAAAACAAGTTGTAAAGTAAAAACCCGACTGTATTACACATAGGTTTTGTATACAGTGTACTGTATTATGCTACAGAATTTCTAGGATTAGGCTAGACTGCAACATTTTAACTGTTAATAAAAAGCATGAAAAGTAGCCCGATGTAACAATCACTAATAAACATTGAATTGGTTATAGTTTATGGTTTTAAAGATAAAAATCGGCACTAAGATACAAAATACTTCGTTTGGAATTAAAGACATTTCAGTAATAAAAAGGAAAATTATATTAATTAAAATAAAATGGTAATAATCAGTACCGGCTTTAGGGCAGTGCGAGCCGTGCTCCAGCACGGCGCGGCACCTTTTTTTGGGGTGGTGAGGGGAAACGCTAGGCGCTCATGACGGGTCGCGGGGTGCGGGTGGAGTGCGTAATCCGTAGTTGTAAAATAAATAAATTGTAAATATGTAATATCATGGTAATATTAACCCAGCTGATTTTGTTAATTTTTTGTATATTAGTATTTTTAAGTTGTTGAAAGGCATTATTGGGAAGAAAGTTGTGTATTCACCATGTTGCACCTTCATTATACTTATACGTTAAATTTACATATCAGATAACAAATCTTCCGCTCCCCTTAATTCCAAATTGAGAAGTTGGTTTGACCTTAATCGATTTGTGACAACTTCAGGGTATTCTGATTGGTACCGTATTGAGAGTGTGCTGGATAAAACCTGCAATACTTTGAAAGAAAATTAAAATGTTAAAATATCAAGTTACATGATGCAACTAATTGTTTTAACCGGCTCTCTTCAATTATTTTAACGTACTTCCTAGATGAGGAAATATATGGTTTGGGGATTGGAGAGTATTCAACTGGGGTTTCAACTTTAATTGAAGTTGTAATGATTCGAGTTTAATATTGCTATTATATGTAATAAGGGAGAAAATCTGATGCGCCCCCACCCGATTTTGGTGCCCCTTCGATCGTTACTTGGTTTTGCGTGAATGAAAAAACATTCTTTTGACCAGACAAAATTATTTAGTATTTTTGGTCCAGGGACTCTTTTTTCGTATTACACTATGTCTATACATGCGAGGGGAGAAATTAAAACATAGATATGATAAAAGGGATAAAGTATGATAATATGATTCATACCATCGTCTGCAATCCGCTTCCGCATTATTATCACTAGTAAACGGAAATGAAACATCTTGAATATGATAACAGACTATGGTTTATTATTATCATCTGTTATAATAATCATGATCCAAACGCTTCCATCCTCATTCCTTGAGGTGTCCACATGACGAAATGGCAATATTTCTGCCTTTTGCACACTGGGGGTATTTTCAGTGTCACAAAGAGCAACTGATGAACTGAAGGTTTGCGGACAAGGAAAATGCTGTAGGGGATGAACTTCCAGGAAGTAAGGTGATGCACTCCTATCCTTGGTCGAGGGGCGCCTCGTCACCTCTCGGCTCAGTGCTCTTGGAAATCGGCGCGGCCGCCGCGCCGCGTTACAAGTATTTTAAAACCACACACACTTTGAAAATGACATGAAACAGATTGTGATGAAGTTGGCTAAAGCCGCGTAGTACCTACGCCGAGTTACAGTTATGATGGTTAATGAGAAACTTCTTACTATACGGTTAAGGAAAACCAATATAAAACGGATTGCACTTGGTAACGTTAAATATAACTGTTACTATTTGTATCAACTGTAAACATTGATAACTAGAAAAAATATTGTTTAAGGAAGGATTAATTTTATTAAAATTGTTGGTGTATTACAGTATATTAGGTTTAATCATTTAATCATATTGAATGATATTGATCACATTCTTGAACGGTAAAAAGCCCAGATAATGTCATTTGAAATTTGATTTAGCTATATCATCAAGAATGACGGTATGGTACGACGGGCAAATATTATGTCTTTAGAGCAGTTTGAAGCAAGGACACGAGGACCTTTCTGGGGAATTACGTCCGTCCGATATCCCAATAGGTAGAGAAACAGAGAAACAGGTTGGCGACACTGACGAATGTCTCATTGGCGGTGGTAGTTCCATCGCCGCTCGCCAGAGCGTCCTCTGTACGGGGGTGTTTTGCGAAGCGCTTTTCAGAAACAACCCTCACAAATTACTCGATTTATGAGATAAATATTGGTTTTTATGAAATCCTGCCTAGCGGGAAATTATCTTGAATAACTAATAAGGGTTTTAAAACAGAAAAACTTATTAATTTGATCTTAACTGTTTGACATTTACGTAGTAGAAAATGATCAATTTTCACTGAGTTTAACCCCGAATAAAATATGTATAACAATAACTTAAAACCTTAAAAGAACTTTGTTAACCTAGTTAATTTCATGAGAAACATTTTATCGTTCACTGGAGGTCGCTAAGTACTTTAATAACCTTAGAATTTGAGTAATACGGAGGTGTGTTTTTCAGCCGTGTGGCGAAGGTTTAGAGCCCTCTTAATAATTGTAGGTTATCTCTTGTCTGTGATAAAACGCATCAAGTGATACCAATTAATTAATGTGTTAACAAAAACATTCCTCACCGGCCAAATCTACCTGTCAGTTTAGGGATAGGCCATTAGATCTTTTTTCAGTATAATTGTCCATATGTAATTCGGAATTACCGTTAGTAACTTAAATAAATAACTTCCAAATCATGGACTAAAAAATTCCATCCTTGTTAAATTTTACAAGTTAACTCTAGCTAGGTTTATTTAAACCATTTTGTTAAATAAAGTAACCTTTGTTCGTAGCACCCCAAAGTGGATGACGTTTTTGCTCAGAAATATCAATGTGTCTAATTAATTTCAGCACCTTTTCGAAATTTCTAATTTTATCGTAGGTAATTTATTAACAATATAGCCTACCCCATGGTACTATCGGATGTATTTGTATTAGACCTGTCTAAAAGTCCAATAACAACATCTTATGTTTTTAAAATCCTACTGTATACTGGTAATAGCAAGCAAGCATGCAATCTATTACAACGCCAATACTTGTGCATAATGCTCAATAGAAACGATAGTTAACTTATTTGTTTGCAGTCATTGAGCAAATATTCCTTTATGAAATTAGCCTCGGTTGATTGTCTGTTCTTGCACAGCAAATTAAATGCTAGCATTTGCAATGTAAGTAGACCATATTGTGTTTGCCCTTTTGTATAGGCCTACAAGAATGTTATGCCTACTTATTTACCAATAGGTAAATTAGTAATTGTAATAGTAATCGTGAATTTGGTTACTAAATGGCTCAACTTAACCTTCGCAGTAGGCCGAGTTTGTTTGGTGTGACTAGGCCTACGACAGTTAATATGATCTTGTCACCTTTTATTTCACATCACTCCTTACTTACCTCTCCAGTTAACTCTCCTTGACATTTTAGGCTTAGGCCTAACTTAATACCTTATCACTTGTCATTGCTAGACTTTTTCGATTGCTGCAGGATAATTTTCAGCTAATTATTATTATTTAATTTTAACTACTTATTAAAGATGTGTAATTTCATATTAATAATTATAAGGAATTAATGATTATGCTTTGTAGAAAAATAACTTAAGTTATAAAATCTAACTAACTCTTAAATCTAAAATGCATCACACTATCAGATTTAATTTCGGATCAAGAAGTCTCAGTGTCAGAAAGAAAAATAAGGGGGGAGAGCGATGCCAAGGGAAGAGAAATGACAGGTCAATTTAGGTTATGAGCCAAGGGTAGGGACAGGATGGGCTAGGGTGTGTTCCTAACTCAAGGTTAAGTAACTTGTTTCTTGTCCTTATCTTTATTTTCAGTAACTCTTACTTTAAATGGTAGACAAAGTTTACAAATATTTCTTTTAGAGATGCTTCCCTCCAAATTACTCGTAATAAACTTTTAGATAAAATACTATCATAATAGTAAAATATCACAATTGTAACCGTATATATGTTGAAGTGATGAGATGAGACTCTGTCTCTGTCCAGCCTAAATAATCAGCTGCAGGTAACAGTCGATGTATTTCAACAGTCGATGTATTTCATTCGATAGAGAGTGACTAACCGAATGACCTGCCAATCTGTTGTGAACTGAAGGCTATCCGTGGATTGTCACACGAGCACGAGTCGCTGGCCCGAGTCACTCGGACGAACGACTCGGGCGAGAGTGTAGGTACCTTTAAAATCGGTGTAATCCGTAACTGACGATCGCAACACGTGATATCAGCCGTTAATAACAACAGTATCGCTTTAACCTACACAGTAAATTACGATCGCACCACACTATATCGGACGATGATGACGATCGCACTGTTAATTCACCATAAAATACGACCGGACCATGATAGACAACTGAACCACATGAATATTGCACCATAATCGGCTGTAAAATTCCTGATCTGAAATAATCCCGAAAGTAGAGAAGAACTGAGGGGGAGGGGCCGTAATCGGCGCTTTTTCCCCATGTTATTCTTATGGGGATCAGTTTTTGGACCGACGCCCGATCCTACCCTACACAAATTTTCTTGTTAGCCTGTACTAATGTCCAACCCTTGCCTATATTAAATATATTTTCCCAATCCCCATCCCTCCTCTATATTTTTTAAAATTAATTTTCAAATTCAGGCTAAAAAAACTATCTTTAGTGTTTATGGTCCGATTTGTCTGGAATTTGGATATGTTACTGTCCTAGGCAAGTGTTTTAATAAATTCCACTTACATATCCCAAATTCACCATTACGGTAAAATTAAAAAATATTTTTGAAAAATACTATAGTGCCAATTGCCAACTTCTTTATTAACTGTCTGATTTGTTTGCAATTTGGATATGTTATTGTCCTAGGCAAGTGTTTTAATAAATTTCACTTACATATCCCAAATTCACTATTACGGTCAAATTAAAAAATATTTTTTGAAAAATAGTGCCAATTGCCAACTTCTTTATTAACTGTCCGATTTGTCTGCAATTTGGATATGTTATTGTCCTAGGCAAGTGTTTTAATAAATTTCACTTACATTTCCCAAATTCACTATAACAGTCAAATTAAAAAATATTTTTGAAAAATACTGCCAATTGCCAACTTCTTTATTAACTGTCCGATTTGTCTGCAATTTGGATATGTTATTGTCCTAGGCAAGTGTTTTAATAAATTCCACTTACATTTCCCAAATTCACTATTACGGTCAAATTAAAAAAATATTTTTGAAAAATACTGCCAATTGCCAACTTCTTTATTTACTGTCCGATTTGTTTAAAACTTGGATATGTTATTGTCGTAGGCAAGTGTTTTAATAAATTACACTTACATTTCCCAAATTCACTATTACAGTCAAATTAAAAATTATTTTTGAAAAATACTGCCAATTGCCAACTTCTTTATTTACTGTCCGATTTGTTTAAAATTTGGATATGTTATTGTTGTAGGCTAGTGTATATGCACCATCCACATTTTACAAATATTGCGGTTAAATTTTAAAAAAATTTGGAAAAATACTGCCAATTGGCAACTTCTTTATTTATGGTCTGATTTGTTTAAAATTTATATATGTCATTATTCTAGGCTAGTGTATATGTACACACCATCCACATTTGACAAATTAACTATAATGGTCTAATTAAAAAAAATATTTTGAAAAATATACTAACAATTTCAAACTTCTTTATTTACTGTCTGATTTATTTTCGGATATGTTATACCTCTTATATAGGTAACAAGACCACACTACCACACGTTCCACTACCTCCTATAATACAGTATTTTGTCTTTTTTTGTTTGTTTATTTTGCTGTAATCCCAAAACTGACTTTGCTGTTTATTGTCCGATTTGCCTACACTTTGGATATTGTGCTAAGCTAATGCATTTATTGTCTGATTTATTTTTGGATATGTTATAGCCCCCAACTATTATATCTAAAATTACAATATTATTTCCACCTATAATACAGTTGATGTGTTGTTTGTTTTGCCGCAACCTAAAAACTAACATTGGTATTTGTGTTTTTACAAAACTATATTTTGTAAATTACTACCAATAACTCCTTTATTTACTTTTCGACTTGTTATATCCCCTTATATCTAAATTTACCGTATATTATTTACCTTTTAGTGCTGTTTTGTCCTAACCAAACTTTGGATATGACTTCTTAACTTTAAATTTATTCCGAACGTCCCCATCACAATCCGTAACATTGGTTATCTTAACTAACATTATGTTATCACAAAACGCATCCGTTATAGATGTTAAGTTATTTAATTTTGGTTCGCCCTCGCAATAGTTTATATTACCTATGTCTGTAAGAAGGAAATATGTGGCTCGTTTAATAGCTACTTACGAGGAATATTTAAAAAGATCTCTTTAGCTCGACATGGTGTTGTGGCCAAACTACCATTCTCCTTGGAGAGGTCCTCTGGTGTCCAAAGCGAGGGTGTGTTACAAATAATAAAGAAAGATATTGACCAAATTAAACAAAAGTACGATGATCCTATAGCAATTCCCTATAAAATAGAGCTTGCAAATGTTAAAATTAAGGATTTGTTGGAAGATCTTCCAAAGATACTGCAAGATCTGGAAAAAGAAATGTACTATCTTATGGATTTCGATATAACACTAGATTTGGCTGGAATATTTAATAAAGAGGAAATGTGCCAATATCTTACAGAAAACTTTAACTTTTGCTACCAAGGGGCGTACAAGAATGGATATAATGTTATTGTAGATAATTTCCATGTTAGTAAAGACTGTTTAACATGGTTTAATGTAAATAGCAGGGTAAAAATATATAATAAATTTATATGCCAGATTACAAGCCCTGGAGTAGTTAAAAGTATAGGAAACCATATAATAAACTTTGTAAACTGTCCAGATGCGAGACTAAAAGAAACGTTCTCGTCTAAACTAGCTAGAGAGAATGGAATAACAAGGTTAGAGGCAACAATCTATAACTATTGTAGAGGTTTTGGTAAAGGGTTTGAACCTTTAAGAGATTGTTTAAGTCTAATAGAAGACAACAAAAGGTACTTCCAAAATGCTCCATTCTATGCTGTACCCCTGCATAAGATGTGGGTGAAAGTTGCCAATCAATTACAAAACAGTTGTTGTTTAGTGTTTAACGATTTATTACAATACGCATATTGGGGTAATAGTAATACAAAAAAGATAACTGGAGTACAACTAAAACTGCCAAAAGATAGGTCACAAAGGGAAAAGTTAATAAAGTATGCTCTATCTGCATTTAGCTTTAACTGTTTACCAACTAACTATGTGGAGGTAATAGAGGAGTTTCCTGATGCCATAAGTGTAAAGCATAAGTGTTACATCAAATCTGGGGGCACATGTTTTACAAAATCAAATACACCTTTCTCCACTATACCTAAACACATCAATTTAGAAGAATTAGGCTTAGTGGAAAGTCCTAACCTTACTCCCTACGTTTTAAGAAGCCGGACCAATAAACTGTACCCATACACTATTAAAGAAATAGAGCCACTTTCCAAGCCTTTCTTAGAGAGTTGTTCCAAAAAGAGGAAATTGGAATTAGAAGACATCGACAGTAATAAGCGTAAATTGGAATATGTGGAAAATACTGTTGCAGAGGAATACAAAACACAGTTGGCTAAAGAACAAGAAAGAAGGGAAAGACAGGATAAATTAAAAGATTACTTCCTGCGACGTTGGGAGGATCTAGAGCATTATGGACATTATATAGTGTATGCGTTTGTAGTAAACAACAAGTTTGTGGGAGTGTTGGCAGAAAAGGATGGACGGAGGGGTGTATACTATGTTAAAGGTGTCTGTAAAACTGTGTTTATAGAGATAAATAAGAATAGGGAAGGTTATAGCGTGTTGCCATATAGAGGTGATTTGGACATTATTTACCTACCTACCAACGAGCCACTTGCAAGCTTTAACACTAACGGTACCGCAACGTTTTATGGTAATTCCTTTCCAAAAATAGAAAACCTAAGTTTCCATAACAATGTGTGGGATGTTGGACAAGAAGACATAGAGATGCAAGATATTAAAGGTAATATTAAATTTAAAGAATGTAGTAGACTGGAGGATTTGGTAGATGGTGCAGAATTATTAATAAGCGCTATTAAACAAGTCCAACATAGGGGTAGAAAAAGATATATTGTACAGTTTGAAAATATTCGTAACCTTTATGTCTCCAACAACTGGCTGGAAAGGGAGCTAGAATGTGGGAAGTTTGATTTTAACTACAAAATTAAAATTAAGTTGGATAAAATAAAGACTACTCCAAACAAGCACAAAGAAAGGTTAGTGTTTTGTGTGTAGTTGTTTTGGGTTTTAAAAATGTATTTTTGCTATCGCATTGGCTATCCAAAATTTAGGCAGTTCTGACCATAAATATTTTGTGGATATATATTACTTATTATATTATTACAATGAGAGGTAGTTGAGAGGGTCACAACAATATTGGAATTGTGGCAAATATAACAGCTGGATGTATATAATAAGCTTGCATTTATTTTTTTTAATCCAACCGTAATATTGAATTTGGAAATGGGGTATTTACTTATGCAATGGCCAGTAACATATTGCAGTCATATCCAAAGTTTGGTTAGGACAAAACAGCACTAAAAGGTAAATAATATACGGTAAATTTAGATATAAGGGGATATAACAAGTCGAAAAGTAAATAAAGGAGTTATTGGTAGTAATTTACAAAATATAGTTTTGTGAAAACACAAATACCAATGTTAGTTTTTAGGTTGCGGCAAAACAAACAACACATCAACTGTATTATTGGTGGAAATAATATTGTAATTTTAGATATAATAGTTGGGGGCTATAACATATCCAAATTTTTTTTAAATTTAACCGCAATATTTGTAAAATGTGGATGGTGCATATACACTAGCCTACAACAATAACATATCCAAATTTTAAACAAATCGGACAGTAAATAAAGAAGTTGGCAATTGGCAGTATTTTTCAAAAATAATTTTTAATTTGACTGTAATAGTGAATTTGGGAAATGTAAGTGTAATTTATTAAAACACTTGCCTACGACAACAACATATCCAAGTTTTAAACAAATCGGACAGTAAATAAAGAAGTTGGCAATTGGCAGTATTTTTCAAAAATATTTTTTTAATTTGACCGTAATAGTGAATTTGGGAAATGTAAGTGGAATTTATTAAAACACTTGCCTAGGACAATAACATATCCAAATTTTAAATAAATCGGACAGTAAATAAAGAAGTTGGCAATTGGCAGTATTTTTCAAAAATATTTTTTAATTTGACTGTAATAGTGAATTTGGGAAATGTAAGTGAAATTTATTAAAACACTTGCCTAGGACAATAACATATCCAAATTGCAGACAAATCGGACAGTTAATAAAGAAGTTGGCAATTGGCAGTATTTGTCAAAAATATTTTTTAATTTGACTGTTATAGTGAATTTGGGAAATGTAAGTGAAATTTATTAAAACACTTGCCTAGGACAATAACATATCCAAATTGCAGACAAATCGGACAGTTAATAAAGAAGTTGGCAATTGGCACTATTTTTCAAAAAATATTTTTTAATTTGACCGTAATAGTGAATTTGGGATATGTAAGTGAAATTTATTAAAACACTTGCCTAGGACAATAACATATCCAAATTGCAAACAAATCGGACAGTTAATAAAGAAGTTGGCAATTGGCACTATAGTATTTTTCAAAAATATTTTTTAATTTTACCGTAATGGTGAATTTGGGATATGTAAGTGGAATTTATTAAAACACTTGCCTAGGACAGTAACATATCCAAATTGAAGACAAATCGGACCATAAACACTAAAGATAGTTTTTTAGCCTGAATTTGAAAATTAATTTTAAAAAATATAGAGGAGGGATGGGGATTGGGAAAATATATTTAATATAGGCAAGGGTTGGACATTAGTACAGGCTAACAAGAAAATTTGTGTAGGGTAGGATCGGGCGTCGGTCCAAAAACTGATCCCCATAAGAATAACATGGGAAAAAAGCGCCGATTACGGCCCCTCCCCCTCAGTTCTTCTCTACTCCCGAAGTAAATTAAAACCCGCCCAAAAACATAAGATTATTTTATTCTGAAAATTTCCTGAAATTTTGGAACCCGGCCATCTTGGTTTTTTACAACGCGAAAATATTATTTTTTAACACATTTTCTCTTGATTATTTTATTACAATTTTTAATCATTACATATTTCCCTCGTTACGGTTCCGGGCCCCCCTGCGGCCTGGGCCATTTGGCAATGGTTATGTTGCCCCCATGATGCCGGACGAGCTCATCTTGAAAATTAACGAGTATTTGGCATAAAACAAATTCAATGACATTAGGACAGGACAACCTCTGTCGGATTGTCTAGCCGAGTGATGGCGAATGTGAGAATGTGGAGGGCTAGTTCGCCACTGCTCGGGATGATTTCGCTCGCCTCGCCATCACTCCGATTTTTTCAGTTTTTGGGACCGAGTCAAAGGAGACGAGCGGCCCCGCGAGTGGCAATTTGAGCGCCGACGAATACACCGTCCACAGGTCCACATTGTCACCTGTGGGCCTCCAGGGTGTCACCTGCGGAGAGGATGCTGATTACCCTGGATGATTACATAGTTTACCACTGTTAGGTGCATGGTAAATGTCCAAATGAGACGGTGAAAGTAGAACGTAATTAATTTGTTTTGGGAATGAAAAGTAGTAGCCAATTAAAATAATCTGGCTATACAAAAAAATATATAAAACATAAGTTAATAATGGTGACAGTAATATATTATCTTAACAAATGACATTTAAACTCCTATTTAAACAAATGTTTAATGATCCGAGGTATTGTGTTAGTAAGCGAAAAATGCTAAAAGACCTGAAAGCCTAAACAACTTAACTCAGTTAGGTATTAAACAAAACAAAGAACAATATACAAGTAATATGTCTGTGAGAGATATAGGCCTACTTAATATTTTGATTATACAATACAATACATTTTTATTGGTGGATTTTAGCCTCCGGATTACTGTATGTAATACTTAAAAGTGGTCCAATTTGTTGCTTCATGCAACCGGTTTCAACTCCGTGGAGTCATCATCAGGCCGTTGGTACAAGGGCAAAACATTCATCAGTCCATCAGTGGGGGATATAAATATTGTATTTTGTAAACTTTCTTTTCCAGTAGAAGGCAAAATTCCTGGAGCAGAGCTATTTGATTTACCTAAGCGTCCACTAACATCAGTAAAATATTTATTGAGCAGCTCAGAAACCACTACAGAATCTCCCTCCAACATTCCTTTGTCAATAGGAACTGCGATAGCTGATTAAAGCGTTTAGGACTTGCATTGGGGGTTATTTCTTTCATGACCTTCCAGACATCTTTGTTGAAATTGTGAGGGTTTTCAAGACGATCACTCATATTTTGGGCCTTGGCAGATCGAACCTCAGTTTTTACTCTTTTTTTAACTTTAAGTATGCTTTCTTAGCTGTATGGGAACTTACTAGATCTTTAGTAGAAGAGTATAGATGTAACAACCTTTTTCGAGTTTTCAACAAGGAAGCATATCATTTCATTTTTGTATAAAATTCATTATTTCTACTAAAAGATTACTTTTCCGGAAATAAGATCTCAAAATAGTACGATAAGATATTAAAAAAACACTGAACTTTATCTGAAAAACCCTCTATATAGAGCAAAATCCCTCCAATCTTCCTTTACTAAAAGCAAATATTTGAACGTTGCCACATTACACTTAGAAAAAAACCTCTTATAAGTGAACATCTGCGAGGAAACGATTGGTGCATCCAACAAAACATCCATGACCTGTGCATGGTGGTCAGAAATGCCAGCGACGAGAACATATGATTGTATTTTGGAAGAATCAATGTTTTAATGCAATTGTCAGTTAAACTTTGTGATCCATTAAACTCCCTGGTAAATGACACAATTTTAGGGTGAAGTCCGAATGTGAGCATAAGAGTCTCCAAAGCCTTAGTGTTAGGATCATTGCTTGAAAAAGTCAAGATTGAAGTCGCCCATATGACTACCAATCAGTGTTCTATGATTAATTAAATGATCAAGATAATTGTTTATACTGTCCATAAAAACTTTAACAACATCAACCTTATTTTTTGGAGGTCTATGTACACTGATCAGATGAAGTAGGAAAGATTTATTGGACTCTCTAAAACAACTCTTAACAGCCTTGTATTCACAGATTCCCTCCTTACAAAAAACATTTACATTAACGGTTTGAACATTCAAAAAGCTTTTTGATAGAATACAAACACTCTTAGAAATAGAAGAACGAGAATAATAACCCGATGATACGCAGTATATCCAGTAAGCAAAAGGCGTCAAGTTCAGCTTGACGAAGGAAATGCTCATGACAGGCACATCACATCCGGAGAGTAGAGTTCAACCAACACTTCTAACTGTTCCATCTTTGCAACGACCCCTTGAACATTTTGGTGAACTACCCTGAAATTGAAAATATTCTCACTGACAATGGATCTACCCTGCAGGTTGGTATCTACTATCGACTGAGTCCCTTCGACTCTGGTACCAGCCTAAAAATGGTAGTTATTTTTGAAGACTCTACTGTGGTAACATCTTTTGGATAACAGGGATACTTATTCAGGACAGATGCTGGTGCTGGTGGTGGGAGTTTATTGAATAAGGAAAGAAGGGACATAATGAGATCTGGAATTGCATTTTTTCCACATTCATTGACGTGTAACCCAAATCAGGAGTAAAGGTGGCGTACAAAATAAGCAGCTAAGGGACACAAACTCAATATGATCAAAATCACTTACAATCCTACAGATCTTATCGTTAACATTTGAAATTATCTCATTCAAGGAAGGTTTGTCATTTCTATAAGGAATACCAATCAAAGTTCCATTTGTATCAACAGTTTCACCGCAAGTGATTTCATATACTGAAACAGCTAGGTAAATCTTCATCATCAAAGCCAAATTAAGTTATCATTGGTACCTGCAATAACAAATAATTAATCATTTTTGTTCAATCTCTCAGCCGTTTTATCAAAGTCATTTATGACGTCACAAAATCGTGCATTAGGATTAGGCTTCACAATTCCATTGATATCAACTGAGCCCGGTCTCTTCTCCAACAGTTTCGTGGCTGGGGAATGCCCGTGACTATCAGAGAGAAGATTAATGGAGTTAAAGCCTGTAAACCGTCAGTTACAGTATCGAAATACCGTACGCCACAATTCAATACTTAATAATTAATATGTTTGCAGTTTTTTTTTGGGGGGGGGGTCAGGAAGGGGGGAGTAATGAGCAGCGTGACAGTGCGTGGGTCAAAAAGACCTGAATATAGCGTGACGTAATTTATGCTTGGCCTGTGGGTTATTCTTTCCGAGGTCTCTCTCCTTTTTCGGGTTAGGTTAGGTGTCTGATGTACCTCTGGCCGAGAAGATTTCTTTATCCCAAACCCATTTCCAGTGCTGCCAGAAACCGGGTAATTACCCGGTTTTCGGGTATTTTGATGGCCGTGCGGGGATTTTGCGGGGATTGAGAAAAAACTGGGTAAAACCGGGGATTTTGAACTCGAGTTGCGGGGATTTACCCGAAATACAGGGTATTTAAGATTTTCGTGTGCCAGTGGATATAGACGACAGTGGTCAAGCAATTTCACACAAACTGGATCATAATAAAAATATAGTCAACAGTATCTTTGACAGAAATGTTGTGTTGCATTTGTTGTTGTCAAAGGATATGTATTATTTTAGTACATTACTTGTTCATTGATAAGTAAATAATTGTAATGTTATTACGATTGCATTTAAGTTAGATTATGATATTCTTTTACAAATCTTGACCTTAGGCGTTCGCCTATATAGCATATGCTTAAATCAGGCCCTGCATTGTGGTATAGGGTATTGTTTGTGAATGGCAGTGGCTACGTACACGTCCGACGTGAGCCGCTACTGTTCACGTCCGTTCCAAATTATGCACCGTACGTTACTTTTCCTGTGATTTTTAAAACAAATTGAGAGCCAGAAAACCTCCTAACCTAACCTAACCTATCCTAACCTAACGTAACATAACGTAACCTAACCTAACCCAACCTAACCTAAGCGGTAGCGAAGTGAATTTGCCCTTACATTGGACGTGTACGCAGTCACTTCGTTTGTGAATAGTCGAGAAAATGGCGGCCCCTTACATATGGTTCACTTTGACTTAGGAAATTAACATGTATTGCGATAGTGGCCATTTTAAGGCATCACGTGAATCTATCGCATTGCGCAACATGGCCACGGCTAGGGTATACGCTCATCTATATTACGATCGTTGTTTATAGAGAATTAAAAGGCTCTTCTAATGGGAACATTGCTGGACGAGGGAGAGGTTAGGGAATTTAGTCTATGGTTAGGAGGACATCTCTGATAACCCCAACGAGGTTAATGGTTAAAACATCTAGAAGTCTCGTTTCGTGTAAAATAGTGTAGCCTTCATGGTCAACCACCATTTTGCCCCTCTGTAAATTTTGCTCCCATGTAAACCAATCAAATCCCCTCATCACAAGTTACAAATGTATTAGCTGACTAACATTTAACTTGTAAATAGACGATTTGATTGCTACCGAGGTGGGTAGCTCAACCCACTAGTGTGAATGGTTCCATAAGGCTAAATGAAATTTCAATAGGTAAATACAGTGTGGCCGATGGGTAGCTTCAACGCATTGCCTGCAAGCTAGTGGGAAGGCGGCCTTAGTGTACCTGAAGAAAATGTCTGTCAACATGAAGGGTTCACCTTTAAACCCATACAAAACCTCTAGATATATTAAACTCGTTGAATCTATACAACTATTTTGATCCGGTTAGCATTTGTTCAGGTACAGCCGGTTTTTAGCGAATTTCCCCTATAGGGAAGAAGCTATTACCGTAGTCGGCATGGTAAGACCTAGGCCCGGGACCATGATAACTTTTCGTTTTGAGGTCCCCAGACCCCAAAAACACCATTCGTTCGAAACTGTAGATATATATATATATATATATATATATATATATGTGTCCGTGAGCACGATAACTCTCGTAAAAATTATCCGATTTTGATGAAATTTGGTATAAACGTGTAAAGCAACATTTATGACTTTAAGTTCGAAAACCAGCCCGATCGGCCTATCCGAAGGGGTATTTTGAGGGGGTTTTGTACCCCAAAAATGGGTTTTTTGAATTTTTTACATGTAATTTTGGAAATAGTCAAATTTTATTTTTTTCCATTGGATTCAGCTTAAAAAAACACACAATTTGGTATTTTGATCATTTCGCTACGTCAATTGGTTACCGAGATATTGAAAGTGCTAAACACAGTACGTTGTCTAATGTTATTCTTATGGAGGAAAATAAAAATTTTATATCTCGCTTATTTATGAACGTATACTGACGAAACTTGGTATACGGCTTCATCTGGTTGTGGACCATTGATATTGGCTCAAAAAAACAAATTTTTACCAAAGACTCCCGTAGCAGCAAACCTGCGTACTCAGCCCCATGTTATTCTTATGGAGAATAAGTAACGTGTTATCTCCCTTCATTATGAAAATAAATTAATGAAATTTGGTATGTGGCTTTACCTTCATGAGTTATATTGATATTTGTATAAAACTCCATTTTTTGTGTTCCTTGCTTCAGCAAACCTGCATACTCAGCCGCCATGTTATTCTTATGGAGAATAATTAAAATGTCATAAATCGTTTATTTATGAATATATATTGATGAAACTTGGTATGTGGCTTTATGTGGTATTAAGATACATATATATGCATTGGAAATTCGCTGAGTACGCAGGTTTGCTGCTACGGGGGTATTATTTTCAAACATACTTACATGGTGAAAATAACCCGATAACAAATAATCAATCTATGATTATAAACCAAAATAATTAAATGCCAGATTTAACTGCAACAACATAGTTTAATCATACCACAAACTAACTACAGTATGATCGTACGATTGTTTTTACTCATCGTTCGGTTTGTAATCCTCTGACCAGTGTACCAACTTTTGAACTTGTAGGAAATCTATGGCGTTTTATGGTTGAAGAGAGTCGTCTCCAGTAAGGGGCCGTGCATAAATTTCGCCATGCTATATTTAGCACTTTTTGACCCCTCCCCCTCCCTTTTTCAGCTCAGTCACACTGTTCATATTTCCCCCTCCCATTATCACGTCACACTAATTAATTAATTATTAAGTATTTGATTGTTGGTTCGGTATTTTATCACTCTGTAACTGAAGGCTTAACTCATAATCGTGATGCGTCGCGCAGTCCTTAACCGCCCCCTCACACGTGTCACGGTCTGTCACTATGTGCTGGACCCCCTCCCCCCAGGGAGGCGTGACGTAATATATGCACGGCTTTAACACCAATTGGCCTTGGTTAAAACTAAGCGCAGGGCTGGAATTAAGCATAGGCTACTTAGGCGCGCGCTTAGGGGCCCGCACCACACAGAACCATTTTCAAAAGCCTGATACAAGCAAGAAAAAAAGGTCACCAACTTGGACCTGGACACAACAAGGGCCCGCACCATTGGTTGAGCCTTGGGGCCCACGGCTCCTAAATCCGGCCTCGACTAAGCGCTAAGATTACTAAAACTGGCATTATTTTATTATTTTGGGTACACTAGTTAATTTCCGGGTAATCATCTGGCAATTTACAAGAAATCACCCGGTTTCCGGGAATTTTAAGCTCGTGCGGGGATTTTGTGGGGATTACTACAGGATGACCGGGTAAAAGCGGGGATTTTATAGGTAATTTGCGGGTAAAATAGCAAACCCAGTCTGGCAACACTGCCCATATCCCATTAAGATCCATCCCCTAGATAATCCCTCCTTTTACGTGTGCACAAATTAATAATGCAATACACCCGTCACAGCAAACCTGCATACTCAGCGAATTTCCAATGAATATATAACATAACACTTAACAGGATTCATAAGAAATGTATTCACAAACAAGCGATATTTAAAATATTAATTATTCTCCATAAGAATAACATTGGGGATGAGTACGCAGGTTTGCTGCAACAAGGCACGCAAAATAATGGGTTTTTATGCAAATATCAATAGAACTCATCTTAGTGAAGTCACATACCAAGTTTCATCCATATACATTCATAAATAAGCGATATATAACATTTTAAGTATTTTCCATAAGAATAACATGGGGACCAAGTACCTAGGTTTGCTGCTACAGGAACCATAGGCGAAAAATTGTTTTTTTGTGCAAACAACAATAAACCATAACCAGATCAAGCCATATACCAAATTTTGCCAGTTTATGTTCATAAATAAGCGAGATATACAATTTTTCTTTTTCTCCATAAGAATAACATTAGACAACGTACTGTGTTTAGCACTTTCAATATCTCGGTAACCAATTGACGTAGAGCAATGATCAAAATACCAAATTGTTTGTTTCTTTAAGCTGAATTCAATGGTATAAATTAAAATTTGATTTAAATTAAAATTACATGTGAAAACCCCAAAAACACATTTTTGGGATACAAAACCCCCCCAAAACCCCCCTTCGGATGGTGCGATTCATCTGGTTTTCGAACTTGTTCAAATAAATGGTACTTTACACATTTTTACCAAATTTCATTAAGATCGGACCTTTTTTACGAGAGTTATCGTGCTTACGGACACATTTATATATATAAATATATATATAAATATATATATATATACAAATTTGAACGAATGGTGTTTTTGGCATCTGGGGACCTCAAAATGAAAAGTTATCATGGTCTCGGGCTTAAGTCTTACCATGAGACCTACAGTAATAGCTTCTTCCCTATAGGGGAAATTCGCTAAAACAAACACGAAAAATGGTAATTATGTAGTAAACATGACACAAACAAAATCGACTAAATTTGCATTTTTCTTGTAGATCTTGACCTGAAAAACACGAAAAAAGTAATATTTTTACGCGGAAAGACCGTTGTAATGGTGAAAATAGTAAAACAAACTTGGTTTAATGGTGAAAATAGTAAAACAAACTTGGACGATTCCAATTTCTTCTGCCGACTAGTGGTTTGAGGGGAGGACCGTTCGAATTGCAGGATGGAATTGTCTGCAAGAGACTTCTAAGAACTTGTTTAAAAATAAAACACAAGAAAACAATAGAGATAATTACAATATGTTCATAAAATAACTAAACGTCAGGAAAAAGAAATAAATAACAACTTTTAAGATGAAAACTAAAATTACGAACTTAAATAAACTCTATTAACGTCCATTTTGTTTTTTCTACTTGGAGCAGGTTTGCCAACGCGAAGCCTTAACTATAGCTCGACTGCACCTGTATTGTTTGGTATTATGATTAAGAGCTTAAGTTGTTGATTAAAATAAACAGATGTTTTAAATTAAAATAAACAGATTATTACCAAAACACATGTTTTATGTTAATTTTAAGTAAACAGAATGAATCCTGTTTAGTTGTGATCTATCAATGGCGGAACTTTGTGAGTATTGTGAAGTAAACTATTTTAAAAGTATTTCTTTCTCTGAAGAACAAATTTTGGAATTCCTTATTAACCACGGAATTGTAAGTAAATTGACTAAGTGCCCGTGGTGTGACAACTGGGTCATTTTGAAGCAAGGGAATTGGCAATTCCGTTGCTTGAATAAAACATCACAGCGGAAGCAGAAGGCTGTAAAGTGCGGTTGGAGGGGATCTTGTCGGGCGGGTTCTTTTTTTGAAAAATCAAAATTACCAGTAAGCACCCTCTGGAAGATAGTAACTCACTTTCTTTTCTTTGGCCCCCCTCGGCAAGAATTTTTACAAAGGAACCTAGGGGTGCACAGTCACACAGTGGTAGACTGGTATAGTTTTATTAGGGAAGTGTACATCGACTACTGTGTCACAAATTCAACACGTTTGGGAGGGCCAGGAGAAGTTGTCGAAATTGACGAGGCAAAATTTGGAAAACGTAAATATAACCGGGGAAGAAGAGTAAAGGGGAATTGGGTTTTAGGGGGCGTTGAACGGGGATCAAACCTCTCAGTTTATATCCCAGTAAAAGACCGAAGCAGACGAACCCTTATTCGGCTGATTCGTCAGTGGGTAAGGCCAGGTACGACCATCATTACAGATTGCTGGAAATCTTACCAAAGACTCAGCAGCTACAATTTCCACCACCTGACTGTAAATCACAGCAGGGAATTTGTTGACCCTACAACTGGCGCCCACACCAACAAGGTGGAGAGAAGCTGGAGAGACGTGAGAGACCACATCCCGAAGTACGGGGTGAAATCCCAACATTTCGCTGGGTATTTGGCAGAGTACCAGTTCAAAAGGAGATTTGTCGACACAGACCGGATTCACCACTTTTACCTGGCTGCTGCCAAATTGTACCATCCAAAATATTAAGGTAACGCACTACTAAACCTCACTCTAGGTTTTTAATAATGAAATTAATCAAATTATGTATGAATGCTTTTGAATTTCAACTACCATATTCATTTTTACAGACTCTCAACTTTCCACCCTGGCCCGCGACACACCACCGCAACTTAGCCCGCCAATCCCCCATAATTTGCCGCTCTTCTTCTCTTTTGGTAAGTTTGATGATAAAGTTATTCTTTATTTTGTATAAACTTGGATTGTACATGTAACCCATCAGTTTTATAGGGTAAAAGCTATACAACGTACTATTTTTGTTGTATAAAGTATTATCTGAGTTGCTGAGAGAAAGCACTTGCATCAATATCACATTTCATTGTGCGAGAGTAGTTTTTTTTTAGCCATTCTGATATAATTAAACTGAACCCAACTTAACCTAATCAAAACTAATCACCCCTAACCTAACCTAAACTAACCTAACCTTAACTAACCTACCCTAAACTAACCTAACCTAAACTAACCTACCGTAAACTAACCTAACCTAACCTACCCTAACCTAACCTAACCTACCCTAAACTAAACAAACCTAAACTAACCTAACCTACCCTAAACTAACCTAAACTAACCTAACCTAAACTAAACAAACCTAAACTAACCTAACCTACACTAACCTAACCTAAACTAACCTAACCTAACCTAACCTAACCTACCCTAACCTAAACTAACCTAACCTACTGTAAACTAACCTCACCAAACCTAACCTACCCTAAACTAACCTAACCTAAACTAACCTACCGTAAACTAACCTAACCTAACCTACCCTAAACTAACCTAACCTACCCTAAACTAACCTAACCTAACCTAAACATAACCTAAACTAACCTAACCTACCCTAAACTAAACAAACCTAAACTAACCTAACCTAACCTACCCTAAACAAACCTAACCTAAACAAACCTAACCTACCCTAAACTAAACTAACCTAACCTAAACTAACCTACCGTAAACTAACCTAACCTACCCTAAACTATCCTAACCTACCCTAACCTAACCTAACCTAACCTACCCCAAACTAAACAAACCTAAACTAACCTAACCTACCCTAAACTAACCTAACCTAAACTAACCTAACCTAACCTAACCTACCCTAAACTAAACTAACCTAAACTAAACTAACGTAACCTAACCTAACCTAATAAGGAGTATAATACCAGCGTACACTTAGTACAGGCATGGTTGGTTGGTGGGCTTGTCACGGGTACTTATTAGGTTAACTAGCGTTGGGTTAGGTTAGGTTTGTTAGGTTAAGTGTGGTTTGTTGGGTTTGTTTTTGTTTGTTTTACCATCCAGGTACGGTGGCCGAAGGCCTTGTTTTTGTTTGTTTTGCCATCCAGGTACGGTTGCCGAAGGCCTTCGGCAACCGTACCTGGATGGCAAAACAAACAAAAACAAGGCCTTCGGCCACCGTACCTGGATGGTAAAACAAACAAAAACAAACCCAACAAACCACACTTAACCTAACAAACCTAACCTAACCCAAGCTAGTTAACCTAATAAGTACCCGTGACAAGCCCACCAACCAACCATGCCTGTACTAAGTGTACGCTCGAATGTCACGTACCATACGAAGATGTAGCGTTTTTTATTAACCATTCGTTTTCGAGTCAAGCTTCTTTGCCCAGCTCACTCCCTACAGGATGAGCTCATTCGCTCCGCGTTCACTTGCCTCCATGGTGACCTCATTCGCTACGCTCATTTACTTTCAGAATGAGCTCGTTCACTTTGTTCACTCACCTCTCAACACTTAGTCACTTATAATGGGTAAGGGGAAAATAAAGCACTACTTTCAGAATGAGCTCGTTCACTTTGTTCACTCACCTCTCAACACTTAGTCACTTATAATGGGTAAGGGGAAAATAAAGCACGAAACATAACTTATTACATACTTATTATCTATGACATTTCATTTATATGTTGTATACTCTATGGCCGTTTTCCTCATAGTCTGTAGAAACTAGAAACATTAGCTAACGTCGGACGTGTACGTAGCCTTTGAACAGTAACGGCTGACGTCGGACGTGTACGTAGCCTTTAAGATGTTCTAATCTGTGGTTTGTAAGTAGCGTCTGCTTGCATCGAAAATAATAACTTTAAGTAATATTTTCGATAATTAATAATTGTTTCCGCGCAAAATAAATGTTATTTCTGGATTCTAGAGGTAAAAATCTTTAAGAAAAATGCAAATTTAGTCGATTTTGTTTGTGTCATGTATACTACATAAGAACCATATACATAAGTGTCATTTGTGACTAACAAGATAAAAGCTTTGTTACAGATCTGTTATCAAAATAATATACCCAACGCAACCACAGAAGACCAAAGTGAAAAATATTGAAAACGAGTGCAAAACAACTTCATGGTATAGTAATTAAGCCAACCATAAAGCAAAATAAAAAAAACACTTTCAAATTTAAACATACAAAATTATTTAATTTACAGAAACAGAAAGGTTCTTGACGGTTGTAGTTATAGCGGTTCTTTTGTTTTATGCAGCATGTAAAGAAGTTGGAAAACTTGTTGTTGTGTGTGTTACATACATAGTGACTAGTGGAAACAGGGATAGCATTGTTTCTTGCCTACAGGTGGTAAAACTAGTTTAGTAGATTTTTAATAAAAATTAGGCCTACCAGGTAGTTATAGACATACAGTACCCAGTAGGTGTTACAACTACCTCTTTAATTATTAGATCTGTGGATTTCTTCACTTCACCATTCAAGCCAAAACTTGGTCTTTCTATATACTTACTGTCTGTGATGGTCAGGAAAATCTGAAGCTGAATAAATTAGGCTATCTTGGAATGACATAGGGCCCACAGGTAAATTACCTTACTTGTGGTATAGGCCTACTCTATATAAAACCTTTTCAAGGACAGCTATTTATTTACAGTGGGAAATTAGAAAATGTTGTGGAGGTCCAAAACTGGTTGTATATTTATCATAACCTAACCTAACCTGACTCCGCAGAGCGCTGTATGGGAAATTTCCCTAAAAGGGGAAATTTCTCGAAAAAGAGAAAATATCCCATACAGCTCTCTGCGGAGTTAGGTTAGGTTGTATATTTATCATAACCTAACGTAACCTAACTCCGCAGAGCGCTGTATGGGAAATTTCCCGAAAAAGGGAAAATTTCCCATACAGCGCACTGCGGAGTTAGGTTAGGTTATGATAAATATACATCCTAACCTAACCTAACTCCGCAGAGCACTGTATGAGAAATTTCCCGAAAAAGGGAAAATTTCGTATAGGCTACAGCGCTCTGCGGATTTAGGTTAGGTTGTATATTTATCATAACCTAACCTAACTCCACAGAGCGCTGTATGGGCAATTTTCCCTTTTCTGAGAATTTTTCCCCGATATGTTAGGTTGCCTTACCTTAGTCTTCTGACTCAGTCTCCTCACTGGATGACTGGTCTTCTGTCTGTTCATTCAAATTGTCATGATTGTACAACTGAGCAATAAGACACCACAGGTGATGAAGACGGGTTATGTAGTCGGAAAATTTCCTTTTAAACAGGAATCCTGCGATATGGCCATGAAAAATGATGTTTCGTGTTTCCATATCTGGGAACTTTTGACCGCACATCCCTCCACATCCGCTCGATATTTTGGGTGTGGGCGCCAGTGTCAGGGGCGATAAAATTGTAACTATGGTTTACTGACCTGAGGTGTTGAAAACCTTCGGTTTGCAGACAGTTGTATGTGCGCCAACAGTCGCTGATTACGGTAGTTCCTGGTAATATATATTTTTTAATAATCGGAAGAAGGGTTGCATGGCCTCTAGTTGCTACCGGTACTATACAAATTTTTTTGGTTTCCCTTTCAATCCCGCCAAAAATCCAATTTCCATCAATTCTCCTACCCCTATTGTATTTTCTCTTTCCTATTTTGGCTTCGTCAATCTCTACCGTT
Source organism: Allygus modestus (assembly GCA_963675035.1). NCBI lineage: Eukaryota > Metazoa > Arthropoda > Insecta > Hemiptera > Cicadellidae > Allygus > Allygus modestus. Next base: position 142,204,178 of record OY776111.1, read on the forward strand.
TTTCCAGGTCCCCCAATTGCTTGATTGTTTTTACAGAAAAAATGAAAACAGACTTCCCTTAAATAGTTTGACTAATCCACGATTGTATTTGCTGAAACTTCAAGTTCATTTTCCAGGACAGTTTGACGTGGGGGAGGTAAAAGCACCAATATGCGGTTAGCAAAAAGATTTTGTCAATACTTAGTTTTGATTTGGAAAACCACGTTCCTTGAAACTGTGAAATATTTTTTTTTACATTGTACAGATATTCTTTTTTTGTGTGCATTAACAATTGTTTTCCTCTTATGGCAGTTGAATTGATTGGTTTCCTCATTCAACACCATATCATTCCCACATTCTGGACACACTTTCCTTTTTGGAATCACATCGTGGTCATAAAGAAATTTTAAGATATTACCTATTTCAGTAGATTGGATGATCGTACTTTGTAAAGTATTCTCACAATTTTTGCAAATTCGCCAAGGATTCGCACCTTCACACTCAGCCATTTTTGAATCACTAATACGGTAGCAGTAAATTATTAACAATGGAAAAGTATGTTTCTGGTTACTATTTAATAGCCAATTAATTGAGCAATTTTGTGTTTTTATTACTTAAACTATGTAAAAGAGATAATATACAGGAATATACGTCATTGACGTGGGATTTTACAAGTTAGTTTAAATAAACAATAATTATAACATTCCTGTTTATTTATATTTGGTATCGATTATTTGCATATCAGTTTTTACCTTCCTCATGGTGGTACAACTGATTCTAGTCATTTAGTTTTCATGTTGTCTGCTATAGTCCATTTCGTCATCGTTGTTTAAACATGTTTTGCTTAAAAAATACAACTAAAAATGTGTCGATAATTTTGTCTTAATAATATTTAGAAAAGGTTTAGTTTGATAGTATTTACAAGTACAATTGGCGAGTAAGTTCCTTTCTGTAAATAGTTCTTTATTCAAATTAGTTGGTTTGAATTTACAATAAGTTCAAGGGTTCCCACACCGGTTCCACAGTTGGACTGTGCTATTTAATTTTTAATTTTAGCGTATTTATATCGTTTTCCGACAGTTGATTTTGCTGTTTCGTTAAGTCCTAGGAACATCATATTAAAATAGTAAAAAGATTGAAAGCGAGAACCTTATACTAAAGTTTTACCGGGTCATTTTTTCAACTGCTTACACCGCAACGCATTGAAAATGATCCAGAAATGTACCGGTAATAATATTGATTACCACTTAAAAGAGGAGAATCTAAACTTTAATTTTCATATATTAACAAATTTTGTAGCAGTACAGATCAATATAATTGCTAGGGGCCTATTATAATTCAAACAAAATTTAGCGCACGGAACATTTTTTACTCGCGAGTGGCGAAATCTCGTAAAACACGTGTTCTTCAAAAAATCTTAAGCTTAGTGTTTGTATTTTGGCCCAAACAGGAAGCTGTTGGTAGGAAACAGTATTATAGTTGTTCTTTCTTTTCTTAAAAAGACATTTATTATACAACCTCAGAAAGTTAGAGAAATAATTTTTGAAATCAGCTGTTATGTCAGGCCCGTCATTTGCCCCATTAGCCGAAACTAATTAATAGATTGATAATTGATTTAGCGTGATGTAAATTACATACCTCTTTGAAGCCAGTAAAAAGTTCATCCTCTTTGTAGCTTTGTAGCTGCCTTCCTCTATGGAGCGTCACGTGACTCGTGGAAGTACGTTTGTAAATAGTAAAGCAAATATTTGTGATTCTTTCTACTAGGTTATAATCTGTATTTTATTGTTGAATCTTAGTGTTTTAGTGATAATCAAGTGTGTTGTCGTGTAGTGTGTGGGTGATTAACTTAGTAATATTTATCCATATTATTACATGGGTAAATATTGTTACCGGTATTTATTTTAAAATGTGCGTTATTGAAAATGTTGAGTGTTTTTGAGATCACAATGAAAGGCCGCCTCGGAGATAGAAATTTTCACTTGTTTTACTTTATCTAAAAACCTTCTACCGGGTCATTCCATGCCAAATTAACACAGTGATTTTACCTCACCATCACAGAATTTGTTTAAATGTTGTATACAGGTTACCTTCATATAGAATAAGAAAAATAAAATTTTTTTTAAATCTATCAATTGGTTTGGGAGTTATAGCTATGTAAAATTTCCAAAATACGCCCAAAAATGACGCGTCATGACTTTTTTGAACTGTGATTGTGACTCTGCTATTAAAGATAGAAAGCTGAAACAGGTTTCATTTTTTAGAATTTTTCATGCTCTTTCAGTTACGACAATAAAGGTTGGGGGTTAGGAGGAACTTTTTTCCCCCAAATCCAAAATCCAAATTTTGATTTTGAATAACTCAAAATGCGCCCCTTCAAAAATGTTGAAAAAATTCTCAAGATATCTTTGTAATGTTTTTGTAATGTGATGCAACGACGAGAGGCTTGTGTAAAGTTACCATTAACGATAAACTGGCCCCTTAATATTGACAATCAAACCGTGGAACTTGGTCCGTAAAATGACAATTTTCAAAACTACATACGGTAGATAATCTCATCTACAAATTAATGCCGCATCATGTAATATCGGCCGTAAATAACGAACAAATTGTGTAATATTCGCCGTAAGAGACGGTTTAGCTATGTAATATTGACCTAAATAACGACAACAGGAGAAAAATAATGTCCTAGTAGGTGTCTTCGACCAAACCACAGATACCTGGTAAGTTAAAGTATTCCAATTGGGTTAACAGAAAGTGGAAATGACAAAGTAGGGGCCCCAACCAAGCCATTTTGTCTGAGCCCCTCTAAAGCTCTCTGTGGCCCTGCCTATATATAGCGTAGATTACTATTTGCACTTATAAGTAGTACTCTATTAGTGTCAGTGTAGTGAAGTATTAACTTAGAATTACCGGTAGGCCCAAAAAATGGCATAGGCCTATACAAATTCAGCAAAATCACATTTTGATAGCCTGATGAACTAGTTAAGGGGGCATATTTTTATAATTCTGGCACCGATACTACCTAGACTCCTATGGTGGGAACCCCCTGTGTCAGCAACTTTTCACATCCTACCTTTAGGAAGGCTCACTCTGCCCCTGAATTCCTCATAGAATTTTTCCATTACTACAACTCCTTATTGTCATTGAATACCAGGGTCTGTGTCTATATATTAATTGGTCATATATTCGGATCAGTGCACCGTGGATGTTACCTTACTACTACAAGTTTTATGCTTGACCTTTGTAGGTCCACGTATCATTTGAGTTAGGATATAATAAGGAAGCAACTGGATCAACTCCAGCGATAGTTTTGGCGATCAATAACTTGAGATACTGTAAGTTAATGCTGCCGCATCCGTTGTAAAGAAAAAGTTTAGAAAAATATGTTTAATTATTTTAAGAAATATATTTTTACTACTGCTAGGCCCTGTGTAGTTAGTTTGTATATTTTATAATACACAGCAATAATATAATTTAAATGTAATATTGTACATATTTCTTGAAAAATTAAACCATTTGTCATCTGAAAAATCACATTATCCAAAGTGCTTTATTCCCCTATATTAGGTTAAATGGGGTTTTACCGTATTGTGGTTTCATCTGAACAAATTCAGTTAAACTTTTCCAGCTAACCCATTAGTCTTCCTTTTATTAAGTAGGCTTACTGTGCTGCACTGCTGGGCAGGAAAATCCAATTATTTTTAGCTTATTCAGCCAAACTTAAGCCCCCATAGGCCTAAATCAAGTTTGAGAAGGCCTAATTAGATTTTTATTAAAATTGGCTGTAATCTACATTATTATGACTAACAAATCATTCTTTGTCGTCAATAATACATGATCAATTTAGCTATTTCATAAGTAAGTTATTTAGTTACTAGCTTTTTTTTTATAAAGTTTACAAGAACGCAGCTGCAGCACTCAAAAACCTGTTTTTTTAGATTTATTTTTTAAAAACAAAAGAGTGCTAACTGTAGCAATGAAGTAAATGAATTTGTAAACCATACAAGATGTAGCTCATCCAAGCAATAATGCAGTTTCATCCTTATAGTTTTGCTGCCTGGTTAGCAAACAAATTGTGAGATGGCTCAGTCAAACTGACACAGTGTCCGGTTGTAAGTCCATTTTAAAGATTTACCGTTACTAAAAGCCATACAATTAATACATTTTAAGTAACTTACATATTCTAAAAATATTGGATTTCAACCGTAGAGTTGGGTGGAACATTTTTATTTTCACTTTCGGCCTTATTGTTTTCGCATTACCAACGGTCATTAACTTTTTCCAATAACAATCTAGGTATCTAAGTTGTTTAATTATTTTTATCTTAGGCCTAGGAAGTAAAATTGCCTTATGTTTTACCACTAAATACTGATCTACTAAAAAAAATAAAATAAGTTTCAAAAACCTGTGATAAGTTACTCTTAAGGTGAGAAGTGATTTTTTTTCTTCAGTTCCATTGAAAAAAGTTAATGGTTGCATCTTTTGTTATAGGTAGGTTGCCTAAAATGGAAAAATCATTCACCTCGTGGAGAGAGTCGAGGAATTTAGTAGATGATGAAAACGATTCAGATGATAGTCAGGACCCAAAATGTAGTCAAAATATTTTGGTTTACGATTCAGATTGTGAAAGTGATTCTGCTGCCGGTGTGGTATCTTCTTCATTTAGCAAACTCGATGTGCCTGATTCTGATGAATCATTTATTCTTAAAAAAAGAATAATTTCTGATTCTGTAGTACCAGATTCAGATGGCCAAGTGTCTTCAGATGAAGTAGATACCAACAATTTACCATCATTTTCTGAATCTGTGACTACAAAATCTCACAGAAGAAGCAAACGAGATTCATCAAATTCTTGCAATAGGCCTAGCTCTATAAAAAGTGGTACACCAATATTATCAGATTCAGACGAATGTAGTCCAGAAATAACCAAATCTGCAAAACGTAAACACAAAATACGCGTGATTTCAAGTGATGAGGAAAATGACTCAGTACAAAGTGTAAATTTTAATATATCTGATGTTATAAGTGATGAAGGAAGTGGAAGCATGACCTCCGTGAATGAGAAAGAGAGTCTTATTGAAGACCACAATAGTACAAAATCTAGTACCAACAGTTATAAAATATCTGATAGCGAAGAATCACCATCCAAAGTCAGTGCAATAACAAAATCAAAATCAAACCCGTTACCTACCATAGATCTTACTTTACCCATTAGTGATAATAATACAAATGTTTATAAAACAATCAATGGGATTGAATCGACCAACGATATTAAGAGTGGTCTCGATGGCGTGGCAAAGCATAACAGAATTATCACTATCAGTTCCGATTCAGAAGATGATAAACTTATGCTTTCTCACAAGGCATTAGTAAATGAAGAGGATCTCAATGCACAATTAAGAAAAGTAAACTTATCAAAACATGAAAATTCAATCCCACCTAAAGAGGATAACAATGTTGGTTTTAAAAAAACCTCAGAAAATGACTACTCTTCCAGATTAGAGAGTTTGAAGGCAGAACAAACAAGGCTAGATGCACAAGTAAAAGAAGTTTTAAAAAACATCGATACTGTTAAGGTGAGTTGGTGAGTAAAGATGGTTTATGTTTATATAGGTCTGACTTATCTATTGCATTAAATAACATAAACTACTAGTTATACAAATTTTGGTACTTTGGTATTATACGGATGCCACCCTTATACAGCGCGCTGCGGCAGTTATTTTAGGATGGGTTATCATAAAAATGATTGTAGGACTTTCCTTGTTTCATTACGAATCGAATGATACCTGATGAGTCATACTTCAGGCCGCCAAACCCCCTCCAAATAGGCCAAGGTCAGGTCGTTGACCGGAGCGTGCGCATCACCTGTCACCGCCTGTATCTGGGTCAGTGTCATGAGTGATTTATTGCCGTCACTACGTTACATTTGTTTTCATAATGAGTGACGTTCTTTTGGTGTGGGATTTACCTCAAAATGAAGAGGAAACTGTACGTATTTTTATGATAACCCATCCTAACATAACTGCCGCAGCGCGCTGTATATTTGGCGGAGTACATTTGGCGATCGGGTGTGGCTGCTAGCGGCGGCGACGCATTCAACACGATCCTAGCGGACATCGCTGTCTTTTGGGAGGCACAACACAAAGACCGCTCATCAGAATTATGTAAAATCTTTACAGTAAGTCAATAAAAGTACGTTTTTTCGAATTATGTAGTTATCCTTTGTATCCGGTAAAAATTTAACCTCCAAAAATAGTGGCATCCGTATAATACCAAAGTACCCAAATTTTAATAAATTAGGCCACTGAAATCATTTGGTGGTAAAATAAGATACATTTTGTTGTTTGTATCTTGACTAAGATACTACTGGTATATACACTGTCTATTTTTATAGTAAGTAACTTTTCTAATTTATGACATGCTTTTTTTCCACATTGCTTAAACTTTTCAAGAGAACAATCAAATTCCTGATTACATTATTTTGTCTTTCAACCTTTCCCTACTGGAAATTTATTTTATTCTGGTCTTCCCGCTGCTTGGTTATCATCTAAGATGCTTTGGGTCAGGGTGTTGTATCCGTTTGCTAAGTTCCTCCATGACTTCATAAAGTAATTTAAATAAATTACAGATTTAGAAAAGTTAAATGCAGTAGTGTTCCTATCTTTCACTATATGTTACACCTTTCAGAATTTTGTAAATTTGCCAACAGTAATTTCAACAGCTATCTTTGGTAATTGTTAGGTTATATATGTTCCTTTTATTTTATCCAGTTGTATGCTGTCAGTATTTATTTCTTTTAACAGTACCTATTAAAATAAAATTCACGAATATTTTTGCATAATATAACTAATGTTGGTACATTACTTGATTGGGGGAAGCTAAGATCTGAAACATAACACAACATTGATGGTATCTTATTATACATTTTTTGGTTTGTAGAGCACATTGAAATCTGCAAACATGGCAGCATTACCAGATAGAGGAGTTCGTCTTCAAGTGAACCTAAAAAAATTTGAATCTCAACTAAGAGATCTGCGCTACCAACAAAACACACTTTCCAATGAAGTTATAAGATTACAAAGTAAGTAAATTACTTTTTTGAAAGAATGCATAGATCTTTAAAGTATAAGTTAATTTTGTAACATTTTCAATTAAACCTGTTATATTTCCAGAAAATGTCCAGTACATTCTAGGGCTAAAATATAACAGTATTGTTTTAAAATAGGCCTACCTACTTAGAGTTCAGCAATGTCAGTTTGATTTGGGTAAAAATGATTTTTACTTCCAGTTTTTGGGAGAACAACTAACCTTTTTAAATATATGAATAATGGGTTATCATTAAACAACGTTTGATGACGGTGTTTTATTTACTATGTTTCTAGAGCTTTCAAGACAAATATTCATAATATGCCAATAGCAATTGCAAAGTAATGAAGGACAGTGAACATGCAACCCATAGATACATTTTCTTGATGGTGACCTTTTTTGAGCTCTAGTGTGACATAGAGTGAGGTGTCGGCAGGAATAACAGATTCTCATACTCCAGAGTCCTTCCTTTGTGAAGTTACGGTCATTCCATGTCTAATCAACCACAGGTTAAACCTTAGGGTCTTAGATTTTGTTATTCTTTGGATTATTTTGTTGCATGGATAAATATAAAGAAAAATACAAAATGTCCGAGTTTGTCTTATGGTTTTTGAACCAAAAATTGTTTAAATATTGAAAAGCCAAACCCTAAGCTTTTACGTACCCTATTGAGGTTTTGTTTTGGCTATTTCTCAAAACTACTGGGGCTGGAAAGTTGTTTGATTGCTGGGGCTGAATATTTGTTGTTATTTTTTTTTAATTCATTGGCCTATTCAATTGTTGTATTTTTCGGTTATCTATGCTCTTTCTTTTGATATACAACTTAACCATATTTTAAAATTACAGTAGTTTTCAAAAAACAACTACAAATTATTTTTTTAATTTAGAAAAGAACACCATTTAGAAAAAATTCTTATATGGGCTGATTCAGTGTGTGCTAAATTTAAAAGTGGAGAAACAATGGGTTTACGAGATATCAAATTTTAAGTTATCAACATGTTCATTAAAAATAGAGTTACAGTAGTTTGGATTATTGTAACAAGATAAACTGAATATAAATATTTTCATAAAGAATAGTGACAAAATATATAAACACTGAATGACACATAAAATATTAATTTTTATTCTTTAAATGTTGTTTTAATATTTTCAGTAAAGGGGAACAACAGTAGTGTTCCTAAACCCATCCATTCACAGCCTCCACAGCAGAAGGTATTCAAGTTGCCGACAACTACAACTGACATCAATGCAATGGGGAAAAAAGGTCAGCCCCTACTATTTGATATTCGGCTAAATATGTGTTTATTATGTGTTTACAAAACTAAACATTGATTTAAAATTCGAGTCATTATTAATCCCTAAATAGCATAAGGGTGAGCATAAAAGTTTCTTCCTATGAGGATTTTTATGAATATTTCAACAGACCATAGAGAAATCAATGCTTATTTATTTTTATTTAAATAAATATTCATAAATAAGCAGGGATATTACTCTCCATAAGAATAAATTTAAGTGATATGTATCAATAAAAAAGTTGATGTCAGTTAACATATTTTTAACAGCCTTAAAAGGTCACTTGTTAACCCTTCCCAAGCGTTGAAATTTTATAAATTGTGTATCGGACTATATTTTCCATTGTGAGCGTTTGACAAATATTTAGGGTGCTGTGAATAAAGCAAATGATTTTTTATTATTCCCATCACCTATAAACCCCTTGTGTAAAACTTTGTGTATGCTACTAAATTTGGTACACACAGGCATATGCCGAATATACACGTTATACCTAACATGTAAACTTAATTTTAATGGTTGGATCATTGACTATATAGCCTATTTTATTTTCAGCAACTTTAAGCTATTTCTCAATTATTCAGATTAATTTAGCTATACATTTTCATAAAATACCTTATATATTATTTCTCTAGCTTGTTTTTCTGTCAGTCCGCGAGATCTTCCTTATTCCTTTATCAAATTCCATGATTTACCCCTCATTTTAAAGCTTATCTTGCCGGCTATTGACGAAAAATAGACCCACGGTCTAAAAATGTACCGCTTCTCGGAAATTTGAATAATATGAAAGATAAATAAAGGGAATAGTTTGTTTTGACAGGAGCGAAAATGTAAGCAAAAGAACATCTGATCAGCTGACAAAATTTGGTTCGCAGTGCGGAATTGTTTACAGGTTGACTAGTATATATTAGACCTAAAAAAATACATTTGTCAGATTAATAAAGAGAAAAATAAATCTTGCAAAATCAATGTTTTGGCCTCAACCAAATAGTAATTACATTGTTGAGGGGCTGCGTCCCTTGATTGCTGCTTTGGAAGGGTTAAATGAAAGTTTAATTAACAGTTTAAGTTAAGACAAAAGATAAAGTTTAGATAAAAGTTTAGACAAAAGTTTAGATAAAAGATAAAGTTGCGTTACGGTATAAAAGATAAAGTAAGAGCCAAGGAAAACAAAGTTTTAAGTTTCAAATTCCATTGACTCACCTATCCAAAGAAAACAAGTTCTTAGCAATATCTAAAAACACAAAATTTAAAGATACAAAGATGATTATGTTTAGAATATAATGCTTCAAATAATAACCTAGACCCTTGTTTGTAAACTATCACTTTAGATTATCAATTGGAAATATCACGGTTTATATTGTGGCAGAAACAGGGATTCAGAACGTTGTTAAATTAATTTCTTTGTTCCTTGTGTCTTCTTAGTCTAGTTTCACCTCCCTCATTTTACTTTGGCACCAAATAATCAGGGACCCAGTACCCTATATTCCAAGGGGGGGAGGGGTGTTACCCAAAAGACATACTTTTGTTGATGGTTGGGTCTTTTATGGGAAACTTTGGGGCTTATGAAAACCAATGTTGGAACGAAAAACTCTTGCAAAATATGGTTTTCATCATACCCTTGCAATAAACTATTGTTTTCAGTACTATCAGCTGTGATTGAAAACAATTGATTCCTGGTAGGCCGGGTAAAACTGCAAAAAGGCCTAGGCCGGGAAAGAAGGTTCCAAAATTTCTCACCAAGAGTGCTGCTATTCTACTTACAGTATTCCATTATATGATTTTTAAACAGCTGACTGTTTCTAGCAACATAAACAAATTAAACAATAACAAACCTCTGATTTTGTTAGTTGTAAAAGTGTAAACGTACTCAATAATGGCTGATTCAAGTATTAATATTCCTGAATCAATATTGAAAATAAAAAGTGGTTTGATGAAAAGTACTGTTCATAACTCGTCAAAAAGTGCTATACCGGTGCTTGATCGAAACTCTATCGTGCACTGGTAACGGCCACTTTCTGAACTTGTGCCGAAATATACTATTATATAATTTTAAAGTTTTGTAATTTTTACAATATTTTAACTGCACTTGGCGCATGTTTATGGCCATAGCTTCAAAACTATTAGGTATAATTTGACAAACTAACCATAAACATGTTCAGAAGTAGTGTACAAATACATATTATACTTTTATATTCACAAAATCTCTTGTTTAGGTAGTTTAAATCCATTTAGCTTATAATAAAACATAAAATATTTAATATTGACTTTCATTTAATTATGGCTACACCATTTTAGTGGGCTTACTTCCACTAAATACCATATAATAAAATAGAAAAATATATTTTAAAAACATTTTGTCAATTTCACTTCTTACGTAGAAAGTGCCGTTTTTGAGTAATATGATTTTTTGTAAAATGTTAAAAGCTCGCGCTCGCCGCTGCAGGCAGACGAGTGTGCTGCGCTGCACCGGGCGTCAGCCACGCAGCGCCTAGTCTTCCAACCGTTGCACTATTGTTTCCCTATTAGTACTTTTATATGTTGTAGTTTTTATTTCAAATGGTACACCTACGTATTCGTAAATGTTAAGAACAATTAAACAAGGTCATAACAACCTATTATTTTATAATACAGATTTAATTTCAATAATATGAATGGTAATTAAAATTAAAAATCATGATTTGAAAATATAATTATAAATAGGTACTTACTTCTTTTAAACAAGGCATAGACTAAGTTATAATCTGTAATACAGTATTTTGATGGATATAAGGTGAAATCATTTAAACTTTTATTAACACCCAGTTATTTTTATCATGTAAACGTCAAACTTTTGACGGGTTCAGACGAGTTTCATTCAAATTAAACATATTTTATTTTTTTCAGACTTATTTTCTTTGAAAATTTAATGAAAACATTATACAGGGGTTAAGAAACCTTTCAGGACTTTGGGATATGGTTTCTCATACAAGAAGAAAGAAAAAAAATACAATTTAAAGATATGACCTAAAACGCTTATTTCTCCGTCTACCTGCCTGTATGTTTTTTACTTTTTTTTTTACCTAATCCGTTAGCCTATGTCTCACAAACATCTCAAGATATAAAATTCAAACTTGATACGTGTATTGCATCTGATATTAAGGTATGTAATATAAAGTTTCTACTCTATATCATTTCAAAATGCCTTTTTGTGTTCCAAAGCTAAATGTTAAAAATCGCAAAATTTAGGAATTAACTATAAGGATATAAAATATGCCTTTTTTGCCCAAAAAATAGTGTTACGAAGATTTAGCTATAGGATCATAAATAACTCATAAATCTTGATTTGTATAAGTTAAAACATGCGTTTTTGCTATTTATGTACTAAATCATCATGTTTTAACTTATGATGTTTTATTACAGAAATGGCAAAAAACATGTTTTAACTTATAAAAATTACGATTTCTTAGTTATTTATGGTTCTATAGTTACAATCTTTATATCATTATTAGAGATGTGCGTGTACAGGTTTTTTAAGTCGAGTCGACTTTGAGTCGAGTAACTGGCAAGATTCAATTCTCGAGTTCGAGTCGAGTATACAAATAAAAAAAAACCATAGGTCGAGTTGAATTAGATCAAAACAGTGTATAGGGTTCCATTTATAAATGTTGTTATTAAAATATACTTTTCTAGTCACTATGACCTGAAAATAACAATAGTTAGTAAAATAAATGGATTCCTGCTTTTTTTCCAACATAAAAGTGTGACCAAATAAAATATTGAAATTCTACTTAAGAAGAATTTGGAAGAGAACTACAGTCAGGGACGTCAAATTAGGCGGGTGGGGATTTTGCGTTGTTGCCATATGTAGTTATGGCATAATATGTCTAGGTCGAAAATCGTGGGTTTTGGGGCACGAATTGGCAACGCTGAGAGCCCCATGTTGCCAGATCTTTGCGTCTATAATTTGGCCATGCGTTTATGAAGTCATATGTTTTTGTCTTTGTTTATATTTTTGTTTTGAGAATAAGTAAATATTGAAGTTTATAACTGTGATAGTTATTTCAAATAGTTTCAAATTATATAATTATTATAACTTACTACAACTGTAATATTGTTCTAGTAAATGTTTTATATTCAATCCTTTGTTTAATATGTGATTCTCTGATTCTTCTTTTTCCTTGCTTGTGTGTAACATTTGTAAATTATACTGTTGGGTGCAACATGGAGTCTAACCAAATTCAGCCTGGGCTATCGTGTGAACAGTTTCAAGTGGTTGATAAAACGCCAGTTAAAAGACGACGGTTAGCTGGGATTATAAATAATGATTTAAATGATCAAACAACAAGATTTATTAGCAAAGTTCTAACATTTGTATATAATAACTAATATAACAAATATACAATAGGTCTATTAATATAATATAAAATATCTATAAATTTGTCTTAATACATTGGGTTTACAGCCATCCATGCACGGTCGAACATTGCCGGACGCCGACGATTCCTTTGACCTTTGCCAGAAAACCGACACAAATGGTTTGCGTCAGGGCAAAAATCCACTATAGATGGGGTAACATTCGTGTGATTGTTCACATAGGATAAATGCTCACCCGTGTATATGGCGGGCTTTACACAAAGCAAGTGGTTTTCGCAAGATTGCTGTGGAAAACTACTTGACTAAAGCATCTGCTGAGGTTTTCAAATTCTAATAAAATCAATAAATCAATTGCGTATTTACAACCTCCAATAGAAAATTATATGACGGTACTTTAGGATAGATAATTTTTATCGAACTTAAAACACAATAACAGAACCATAAAATACAGAAGTATTAAAGTACAAATGTATTTATTTGTAACGTAATATAAATGTGTCTGGAAAGGAGACAATATTGACTTAGGACATTTTGTAACAATAAAGTCAGCTCTAAAACTATTTTACTAAATACGGGTACCGTTCAATCCAATTCTGATAAAAATTAAGATTCATTAAATATGACAATACTTGTTGATGATGGCGGTACATTGGTCATAAAGCCTGCTTCACTGGACTGGGCCCGGCATCGGAAGCGGGTACACGCCGTGATTGCCGTGGTGTACCATCGGGTATACTCCTACGCAATCTGATGGTTTCTTTGGGTACTAGATCAATATGTTAAATAAACAGAATCATTCATACGAAATTACAGTTGTAACTTTATAAAACCAGCCAGCTGATCATCTGAGAAAGAAAAACCAATAAGGGTTCTGTAAACATGTGTTTCTGAGAAATCCCCCAAATGTTAGCTTACACAAACTGGCAACATTGCCAAATCCCCCACCCGCCTAATTTGACGCTCCTGACTTTAGTATTTAACAACTGTTTGATTCTCATTATTAAACAAGGTCACCCTTGATTGTCATTATGATTCTCATTATGTAACAAAAATTCTCTTTTGCCGCAATTGCCAGTTTTGCAAAGAAAGTACTGTACTGTAAATGTAAACGGTCATGTACAAGGATTTTTCTGGTGTGAAACTAAAAAATCTTAATTTTGGATTGATTGTATGTGTGATGTAAGTCCATCAAAATGTGAGATTATGATTGCAACAGTGGAACATGATGACTCAGAGAATGACACAGGAAACTATTTTTTTTACAGTTTACAATTTAAAAGACTATGTCAGTGTGCCAAAAAGAAAAAAAAACTTATAAATAAATATAGTTAAATATTATGTTATCCACTAAATGTGTAAAAACGATGAACAGGTTTATAATGAATGTCTTATTAAATCCCAAGGATTTTTAATTTTCTAGTTCTTTTTTATGGACAGATTAAATAATTTGTTAAGACGTGTTTATTATAGGAATAATTCATTATTGTAAAACTTGAACTTACAAGTGTCGCATAATTTGATTCTTAAACCACACGTTATAATAAAAATAATAATATATTTATTTTCAGAACAACAATATTAAAAATTGTATGGCATGAGTCTCAGAATGGTACATGTAAATAAAATCCTTTATAACGTTGCCTATTGCATCTATACGAAACAATAAATCTATTAGAGAATAGTGTTTAAATGAAAAGTTACATAAGAAATTTATTTACAAAATCAATCAAAGCAAACGGAATCTCAGGGAGAGTAAACATATACCTATTTGTCAGGCGAATTTATTAATTGTATAGGAAACGTATACATGTGTATATCTAAATATATAAAAGAGGAAGTATGTATATATATATATATATATATATATATATATATATATATATATATATATATATATATATGTATGTATGTATGTAGCCTATGGACTCCGAAACCGCTCGACAGATTGTAATGAAACTTTCAGGCATTATTAAGCATTATTCAAGGATGGTTTGTGTGAAGTTTGGTGCAAATCTGTCCAAAGGGCTCCGACCCAGAGGGCATACAAGGGTGCAGTGTCAGGTTTTAGAAATTTAGTGTTTACAAAATTAACAGCTGTAATTAGTAAACAACTTAATTTGGGCGCAGCAACGCGTGTCGGGAAACTGCTAGTTTTAGTATAAAAATACATATCTGCTTTACCGTTGCTTAAATATTTTGCATACAGTTACCTAAATTACTAAGCATAAAGTCGGAAAAAACACATTCAAAGTGCCTGTCAAAATTTAGACTAATTTACATTCCCCGCCAAGCTTTACATTTAGAACAGTAATAGTGGTTACCACTCTAGTTATCTTAGAGAACCTTCTATGTTATGAATAAAACATATAATTAGCCACCTCATAATGTACTAAGTACATTTAAACCTATTCTCATACAAGTCGACTCAGAAATGCAGCTGACCGTGGTGGCCCGGTGCGGTGCCGGTCAACCGGCGGCGGCGTAACTTACTGGTCCGCCAGCAGCGGTGAGAGCGAGCTCGCTATATTTTACATAAAATCATAATTCTCAAAAACAGCACTTTCTAGATAAAATGTGTTAGAGGCAAAATGTTTTTAAAATACATTTTTCTATATTACTATATGGTATTTAGTGGAATCAAAGCCACTAAAATGGTGAGCCATAATTAAATGAAAGTCAATAATTTATTTTTACTGTAAGCTAAATGGATTTACCCTACCTAAACAAGACATTTTGTTAATATAACGGTATAATATATATTTTTACACTACTGCTGAACATTTTGATGGTTAGTTTGTCAAACTATATCTAATAGTTTTGAAGCTCATAAACCTGTCAAAACTATTCTAACATTAATACATTGTTAATACATCAATACATTGTTAACCATGCGCCAAGTACAGTTAAAATATTGTAAACATTACAAAACTTTAACATGATATAAATGGTATTTTGCAAGAGTTTTTCGTTCCAACATTGGTTTTCATAAGCCCCAAAGTATCCCATAAAAGGCCCAATCATCAACAAAAATATATCTTTTGGGTATCACTTACTTCCTTAATATGCACGATAGAGGCGGCTGGGTCCCCTACTAAAGATTGTTGATTCTATTGTAAATTTTACAATTTAGCATTGGAGACCCACAGAACTCAGCAAGCGTTGACAGTTGATGCTCTGAGGGCGCTGCACAACTCACTAAAGAACTGCCCCTCAGAAGATATGTTCTCTTCTGATCCAAAGAACCTCAAAGTAGAACTAATGCCTCACCAGAAGTATGCATTATCTTGGCTTTCGTGGAGAGAGAGAGAAAAACCATCAGGGGGTATTCTTGGTAAGTAACTTAAACTTGTCAGTTCTGTATTTATTATATTTACTTCTATATAATTCAGTAAGCAAGATTTTTAAGTCAAAATTGTGGGAGTTTGGCAAATTGCATGATATTGGGAGAGGGCTCAAATCAAAGGTCTTAACCCCAGGGACTCGGAAAAAATACCAGTATTTCCAAAAGGTTACCAGCAAACAAGAAATAACGTAAAACACACCCCATAAAAAAATTATGGGGATTTAAAAACGTCTGCTTTGTTTATATTAAAACATGTGATTAAGAGTCCACTTTGTTTACAAAATGACATATGTGTTCAAATCAGATAAGGCAGAGTATTGGAGCAAGGTTAGGGGCTTTGGCCACTAGTTTACTTCTATTTAGCATTTGGGACTGGCAGTAAGAGAGGATGTTCCTGTGTTAAGGGCGCGGATGTTGATGTGGCATTTTTCAACAATAAGGATAATTGTGTTTAAATCCGGGAAAATCACAGACGAACCTCGATAGTCCGAGCACACGGTAGGCTAAACACACTATAATCGAAACGACTTTCAGCCCCTGTCAGTTTGTCTATTTATAGATTTTCATTAGGGGTCTGCGGTACTAGAAAAGGTTGGTATGGTTCGGTACAGTAAATATTTTTGCGGCGTTGGGACTTGGGAGGGCAGCCGAGCCGAGGTATTAGCTGTCGGGGGAAAGGATATGTGCCCTCGAGTTTGAACCCATATATATCTGGATCGGATCAACCGAAAATCGGTACGGTACGCGGTAGTAAAATAGCCGCAATTTATCATAGCGTAGGTGTATTCGGAGACCAAACAGAACAAATAGGCCCTACAGAAGAAAGATTTTAAAAGAAAAATATACTTGCAGACATAAAAATGTATTTAGGTAAGTTTTTGATTATAATTAAATAGAGGTTGTATGAATTATAAATTATAGCCTCCAACATCTTTTAAATCTTGTAACCAAGTAACACAACAGAATAAGAATTTGTACTGCTATCAGATGACACATACTCAGCAGACGCCGAAGTTGTAGACTACTCTTCGTAATGTATCAGAAGTCGACGGCGATGGCGTTCATCCAAGAATCAAGAATCCATCACAATCACCCATTGTTTGTTTTAAATAAATTCAAATTCAAATTCAAATCATCTTTATTCATCAAACAGTATTTACAATACATTGAATAGTGTCAAGAATATATATATATATATATATATATATATATATATATATATATATAAGGGCCTTATCACTAAATAATTTTACTTTCATAAGGATGTAACAATTAAATAACTTTTAGTCAAAGTTTATAAACATAATTTATGTTGCATTTCTTAGATCCCAAAATTCCTCAAGAGAATAAAGGGATACAGTGAGCAGATATTCCTTCAGAGTTTTTTTAAAAACATTAAAGTTATTTTCATTTGTTATATTTTTAGGCAAACTAAATAAAAACTTAGTGCCAATAAAACTAGTTTTCCTCTCAAAAAACTTTAATTTATGTTTTTATACCTGCCTGTTATTTCTTAAATTATAATTGTGGAAATTTGTATCATTGGTTTGAAGGTTTAATTTTTTCACATGTAATATTGTTTCAAATATGTACAGGTCATAGACAGTCATAACACCTAATTTAGAAAAATATGGCTTTACTGATTGTCGATTTTTAATGTTAAAAATAATTCGGAGTGCTTTTTTTTGTTGACGAAGAATCTTGTCTAAGTTTTTTTTAGTGGTTCCGCCATATATAGCTATACCATAAGACATGTGTGAATTTATCAAAGCAAAATAAATGGTTTTTAAGGTCTGAATATTGCACACCCTTGACATTTGTCGCAAGGCGTACAGACCAGTTGCCATTTTACCTACTACATGTTGAATATGCTTATCCCAGTTCAAGTGTTGGTCCAATGTAAATCCAAGAAATTTGGTGTGCTCTACTTGGTTCAAGTGTGAACCATCAATGTAAACGTTTGGTTGTAATTTTAATCTTGTTTGTTTTGTGGAAAATGATAAAAAGTTTGATTTATTAGAATTTATTAGGATATTTTTACTATTTGAGAAGTCCTTAACTGACAGAAGATTTAAAAAAGATTTTAGTTCAACTTCTTCTTGCGTATTACCTGTAACTGTGATATTAGTGTCATCAGCATAGAGATACATCGAGCCTCCTCCATGGATAGCCTTTGAGAACCCCCTCATGTAGCAAAGAAATAACAGGGGCCCAAAATAGATCCCTGGGGGACACCATTTCTAACTGTTTTGTAATTGGAGCAAACATTTTGAGTGTATGTGTATTTACAATTTGGATAGCTAAGATTATGTTGAATTTGGACACATTGTTGTCGGTCTTTTAAATACGAACTGAACCATTTAAGCTCTTTATTATTTATGTTTAAACCATGAAGAACGTCAAGCAATTTCTCATGTGACACAGTATCAAATGCTTTTGAAAAGTCGAGGAAAATTCCAATTACTTTTTCATTTCTGTCAATTGAGTTAATAATTGATTCAATAAAATCTATACTTGCAGTTATTGTAGATTTTCCTGGTCGAAAACCATGTTGTTCTTGATCCAACAATTGATTTGACTCCAGGAAATTCAGAAGCTGGTTATAAACAACTTTTTCTAAAATTTTTGAAAATACAGGCAGTAATGATATTGGTCTATAACTAGAGGGATCATATGCATCCCCATTTTTATAAACAGGTATTATTTTAGCAAGTTTTAATCTACAAGGGAAAAAACCGCAAATTAAAGAAGAATTTATAATATGGGTTAACGGTCTTGAAATAAATGGGAAAGCATATTTAACAATGGTGATTGGAATGTCATCCACTCCTGCTGAAAATTTGTTTTCAAAAATTAATTATCCTTTCAATTTCGCTATCATCAACTTCTTTGAATTTAAAGCTACTTTTCGGTTGAGGTAGTTTTTCAAAATTAGATTGAACTATTGTATTTTTGTTAATGTTTGGAAGAATAAGGTTATCAACCACATTGATGAAATAATCATTAAAAGTATTACCAACACAACTCGGGTTTGATACTAATTTTCCATTCAAAAGTATCTTTAAGTTGTTATTAGGCGTTGTTTTATTGTTCACCTCGGAGCTAATGATTTTCCATGTCGATTTCGATTTATTTGTAGATTCCGTGATTTTTTTGTTAAAGTATTGTTTTTTCTCATTTACTACTTGAAGTTTCAATTCATGTTTTAACTGTTTAATTGTATGTTTTAGAGATTCAGTTTTAAGTGCCCTATATTGTTTTTCCAAATTTGATAAATTTTCTTTTTTCATTTTTATATCATAGGAGACCCATGAATTAAAACTAATACTTTTCTCCATTTGGGGCAGTTTAGGAAAACTAGTTTCGAAGGCATGTACAAAAACAGAAAAGAAGGCATCATACTTAGTTTCTACAGTGGCTTGGTAGACTTCTGACCAATCCTCTTTAGCCAAGAGTGTTAAAAATAAACTTATATTAGTCTCTGAAAAACTCCTCCTAAAAACTTTATTTACATAGTTAACCTTATTTTTTATACCACAAATTTCAAATAACTGTCCATCATGGTCAGAAATACATGTTATAACACCAGATATGTTTACTTTTTTACATTTGATATTGGTAATAAAATTGTCGATAGCGGTTTCTGATTCTGATGTTACTCTAGTGGGGAAGTCTACCTTATATTCCAAATTATAAGACCTTATAACATTTTTAAAAGCATTATATGTTCTATCTTTAACTAGAACATTGATATTAAAATCTCCAGTAATAACAATGTTTTTGAATTTATTACTTAATATACTACACATCAAATCAAGTTTGTCTAAAAAGGTTTCAGTTAGGCAATGTATTGGAGATCTATACATACAGACTAAGAGAAAAGAAAATCTATTCTCTGTAATCAAGGATAAACAACACTCAAACTCTTTTTCCACTATAAGATCTTGGACCGCCCTTATTTTTATATTTTTACTTTTGATATTTGTTCTCACCAATATCAAAACTCCTCCTCCCATAGAAAATTTTCTTGAGAAGAAAGAGCATTTTTTATAATTTACAATATTAAAAGACATAATTTCAGCTTCAGTCATTTTGTGTTCAGATATAGCTACTATATCTGGCTGTAATTCTTCCAAATTAATCTTTAATATATTTAGACGAGATGAGAGGTGTTGTACGTTCTGATGCAGTATTTTCAGAGGTTGAGATTGAATGTTGTTTTGTAAGTTACTATAATTTGATTTACGATTTGTATCAGTTGTTTGATGGTTAACACTTTGAACGTTATCTTTAGTAGATTTTTCTGTATGATCATTTGTAACCAAATATACTTGGTTACCAAAACCTTGGTCTTTTCTGATATTAATATTGACATAACTACTTTTACATGCTGAACTATTTTCATTGTCAAAATAACTTAGTTTAAATCTATAGTAGGAGAGCACATATCACCAGCACTATATTGCCCATATTTTTTTTCACAGTCACTTGACACTGCTTCTGGTTTGTCTTTGTCAGGTTGGTCATTTGAAGGTTGATTACTGGCTTCCTGCACCTCTAGAGCTGTAGTTTTGGGCGTAGGTGGCGATATAGGGCTGGTCACAGGTGGATCCGGACGCAGGACATTAGGTGTTGAAGTGTTTTGCAGAAGTTTAGATAAAATAATGAGCTTTAGATTGGTATTAAACTCATTGTATGTGAGACCATTCCACAGCGTACGAGAAGACCACTGATTGAAGGATATAATGTCCACAGAAGCCCCAGTGAGGTGATAAAACTTAATTATTTTGGAGGCAAAGTGCTCTATGGATACTTTGTCACGCACACACCCCATAGCTGAGCAAATCAACTTTGTTAATCCTCTTCTTTTGAAATCGTTAATAAAATCTTCAAATGCAGCGTCGTAGTCAGGCATCGTGGGTTTGTTGTTGTACTTGTCCTTGGTGATAAGTGCATACACTCCAGCTCCTTCAGGGACTTGTTGATAGGCGAGGTGGTTAGTTACACAGTCGGATGTAATTGGCTTACCAAACTGTTGCCTAAAAATGACCGCCACACCAGAAGACATTTGCCTATCTGCCCCAAAATCCCCTGATATGCAGTGCGCAAAAGCTGTTTTTTTGTGGTTTTTATATTTACTGACAACATCTTTCATATTTGTTTCAACCACTGTGATTGAAGGCTGAACTAACTTAAACTGTTGTTCCAAGTCTTGAGTCTTCCACCAAGTAAGGGCTTTCAAAAATATCCGAGCCAGTTTAGTAGTGCCTTCGATGTTGAGATGTAAGCCATGGGCAGTGTAATGGCGCCTCTTCAGATGTTGGAGATTGATTAGGACTACTCTGTCAACTCTTAACGCTAACTCCCTAATATAGCTATTGACCATTTTTATTTCTCTATTTTCTATGGCGTGCAGGTTCTTGTCGTGTCTTGTGGGAATTGTACATATAAACACGGGTCTGGTTTTAGTGAGCATTTTGAGTTTACTTTCTAGATTTGTATAGATGTCTTGGAATAGATGTCTTGGAAGTCTCCATCCAAGCTATCATTTGTACCGCCAAGGAGTAATAATGGGCTATTTTCTTTGTCTATGTCAGCAGAGTCAATAACTTGTATTAAGGTAGTGTTAGGTCTTACAATAGTTAAACTATAAAGAAAGGTTATCACAAAACTTGTTCAAAACATTGTATCAACAAAGACGACGTGCGATCACTTTAAGTGGAAGTGGTGATTACGTCCAAACGTCATCGTCACTAAGAGTATACCATTGATTATACATCCTACGGAATAGATGAACCTAGTAATGCAGCTTTATGAAGCTGACCTTGGCAAGCTACTCTGGCGCATTCTATCGGCTGACGGTTGAAACACACCCAGTTGGTGCGTCGTCAGCTACCGTACTGTAGCGCTCCAAGCGGCGAATCCATCAACTACCGTCCCCTATTCCACCCCTCCTTTTAGAGACGATTGTGCTGCGTGGTGCGGCGAGTCTGCCTTGGGCGTTGGGACTTGGGAGGGCATCCGAGCCGAGGTATTAGCTGTCGGGGGAAAGGATATGTGTTCGAACCCATATATATCTGGATTGGATCAACCGATTTGAATGATATAAATGTTAAAGCTTATGTAAATATATTTTATGTGATGACAATAAAAAAAGATTTCTGTCAAGCCGAGATCCAATAAATATTCCCGTAGCAGCAAACCTGCGTACTCAGCGAATTTCCAATGCATATATATGTTTCTTAATACCACATAAAGCCAAATACCAAGTTTCATCAATATACATTCATAAATAAACGATTTATGACATTTTAATTATTCTCCATAAGAATAACATGGCGACTAAGTATGCAGGTTTGCTGAAGCAAGGAACACAAAAAATGGGGTTTTAAACAAATATCAATACAACTCATGTAGGTAAAGCCACATACCAAATTTCATTAATTTATTTTCATAATGAAGGGAGATAACACGTTACTTATTCTCCATAAGAATAACATGGGACTGAGTACGCAGGTTTGCTGCTACAGGAACTATCGGGCAAAAAATTGTTTTTTTGAGCAGATATCAATGGTCCACAACCAGATGAAGCCGTATACCAAGTTTCGTCAGTATACGTTCATAAAGAAGCGAGATATAAAATTTTTATTTTCCTCCATAAGAATAACATTAGACAACGTACTGTGTTTAGCACTTTCAATATCTCGGTAACCAATTGACGTAGAGAAATGATCAAAATACCAAATTGTGTGTTTTTTTAAGCTGAATCCAATGGAAAAAAACTAAAATTTGACTATTTCCAAAATTATATGTAAAAAATTCAAAAAACCCATTTTTGGGGTACAAAACCCCCCCAAAATACCCCTTCGGATAGAGCGATCTGGCTGGTTGTCGAACTTAGTCATAAATGTTGCTTTACACGTTTATACCAAATTTCATCAAAATCGGATAATTTTTACGAGAGTTATCGTGCTCACGGACACACACACATATATATATATATATATATATATATATATATACACAGTTTCGAACGAATTGTGTTTTTGGGGTCTGGGGACCTCAAAACGAAAAGTTATCATGGTCCCGGGCCTAGGTCTTACCATGCCGACTACGGTAATAGCTTCTTCCCTATAGGGGAAATTCGCTAAAACCATGAATTTACCGGGTTTTTCGAAGGTCCGCATTAAAAGTGAAGTTTAAACATTTATTGTACAAAAACTGGTGGAGCAATCGTTCTCAAAGTTTTGTGGAGTAATTTCTGGTTTATTGTAAATCCAATATGCTAAAGTTTCTTAGTTTTATCGTTAATATTTTAAATGCTGTTGATAATTTTATAAACTTTTACTAAAACCGCTGTTTACAGGCCAAACATTTTGTTAACAATCCCAGTGTGCTTGTCATTACACAGGTACGAATAATAACACATAATTGGTATGATCTGATAAGATATGTTTGGAAAACGGGTTTTTATTTGTTAGCATTTTTTTCTCCTTTGACTCGCAAGGGATCGATACGACAATTCTACACCGAGTATTAGCAGTCCTCAGTGATAACCACAGCCACACTTTTTCCGATCTTAAAATCGATCAGTCACTGTTTGTAATTGGTCCCATCACTGTCTAAGTTACATTTATAACGGGAATAAACGGTGGTTTCAAAATGTAAACAGAAGGAAGAGCAAGTAAATTAATCCTTTTAAAGGGGTTTTCTTTACAAGAGTTATTAAAAAATTATTGTATTTTTCTAATGTTATAAAATATTACTTTCTGAAAAAAATGTCCCATGTTCCCCCACTTATATGACAAGATATGTAAATATGTCAAAGCTGTCCGATTATTTATGTTAGTATATCATCACCAATACATCATACACCTAAATGCCTGACTTACAACCATTAAAACAGAATAATTTTTAAGCCATAGAGGCTCAGAAATATATTTTAAAAATCAATATAGGCTCTGTAAGGTACATTTTTAATTTAAATCCAAAATGTTGTCATAAACAATAACAATAATTCATAGGATATTACCAGAAAAATGTACTATCTAAACTAATTTAGGAGATTTTTAAAAGAATCTCTTCTTTCAAATGGTTTGTACAAAATTTATGACTGTCAAAACTTCTGTTTAGTCTTAATTAGTTTATTTAACAGTTATTTATTATTACAACAACAAACCCAACCATATTCATGGCAATTGGATCTTTAAGCAAATAAACAAAATCAAACCAGTAAACAATAAACATATTCCCTAAAATGGCGGCAATGCAACAAGCTGCGCCCATCTACGCGACGCCGCCGCCGCACGACACTGCGCCAGCGGCATTGCTGTACACAGTGCCGTGGCGCCAGCTAGTGGAGGGGGCACCCTGGGCCCGGCCCACAGTCCAGTGCAGCCTTGTTAATCCACGCAAGGGTTGTGCAGGGTTCATTTTGATTTTTGATACCTAAAACCTAGGAAAAGAGGAGGGTTTTGGGAAAAAGTAGGAGAAAGGAGGAGGTTTTCGGCCTCAAAAAGTAGAAGTAGGAGCTTATTCTATAAAATGATATAATTAACCTAAGCGCCAGTCATGTAACATTAGGCGTTTCTATCTGCTTCCCCAATGTTTTCAAAGCCTGTCTCTCCTCAACGGATTATCTAATATCATTGATGTATGGCTCATTTTAAAGAGCCAAATAACATATATTAATTATAGTGAGCAAAACTTCGGTATCACAAATAATAATCATTCAAAGAAATTATAAAACAACAAAATTCTAATAGGTTGGTTATCTGTGTACTATTTATTGTGATATTGATTTTCTGCTCACTGAATCGTTAGATTTTATTTTTTGCTCTTTAAAATTAACCTTAAATTTACGATTTTGGATAATCCATTGAGGAGGGACAGGCTTTGAGAGTTAACACTGGTATTATGCTCCCTCTCAAGGCATATGAAAAACAGTTGATAAATATAAACAGTTTATTTATTAATATATTCAGCACAGAATAAAGAATAAAAATAGAAGTTGCACGCCAGCCAGCTTTTTGTTTTTAGCGAATTTCCCCTATAGGGAAGAAGCTATTACCGTAGGTCTCATGGTAAGACTTAAGCCCGAGACCATGATAACTTTATCTATATATATATTTGAACGAATAGTGTTTTTGGCATCTGGGAACCTCAAAGCAAAAAGTTATCAAGGTCTCGGGCTTAAGTCTTACCATGAGACCTACGGTAATCGCATTCACGGGACACATATATAGATATTATATATATATGTCCGTGAATGTGATAACTTAAGTAAAAAACGTCCGATTTCGATGAAATTTGGTTCAAATGTGTAAAGTGACATTCATGACTTTAGTTTGAAAACCAGAAAAATCGGACCATGGGAAGGAGGGTTTATCGGGGTTTTAAATTTTCTAAAAATAAATTTTTGCATTTTTAACCCTAAAATAAAAAAAATTTAACTTTGGTTTTGACCATGTTATAGAGCTTAGAAAAAATAATATAGTATTTTAAATTATGTTATAGAGCTTAGAAAAAATAATATAGTATTTTAAATTATTAACCTAGGTTAAGTGGTTGCGGATAAAATCCAAAAAACCTACTCATAAAATCTCCCATGTTAATCTTGTGGGAAAAATGTTTTTGGCATTTCCTCAGTTAATTTTAATGTAAACTTCACATTTGCTTTTACCAATCAGTTTAGCTCCACAAAAGAATAATTTTGGTGTTTAAATTTGATTCTACACCCAACCATTGCAGAGATATTCAAAGTGCTAAACACAGTATGTTGTCCAATGTTATCCTTATGGAGAATAAATAAAAGTTGATATCTCAATTATTTATGAATGTATATTGATGAAACTGGTACTACATTTAGTACTGGTATATTGATATTTGCACAAAAAATTGATTTTTTGTTGATTAGCCCCGTAGCAGCAAACCTGCGTACTCAGCCCCCATGTTATTCTTATTGAGAATAATTCAAATGTAATGGCTCCCTTAATTATGAACATAAATTATTCAAACTTGGTATGTGGCTTTGCCTTGTTGAGTTATATTGATATTTGCATAAAAACCCATTTCTTTGTTCCTTGTTGCAGCAAACCTGCTTACTCAGCCCCCATGTTATTCTTATAGAGAATAATTAAAATATTATATAGCGCTTATTTATGATTGAATATTGATGAAACTTGGTATGTGGCTTTGCCTAGTTAAATTCTATTTATATTTACATAAAAACCAATTGTTTGTGTTCCTTGTTTCAGCAAACCTACCGCACTCATCACAAATATTATTCTTAAGGAGAATAATTAAAATTGTATATATTTCTTAAATGTGAATATATTTTTACGAAACTTGGTATGCGGCTTTATGTGGTATTAAGACATATATTATGAATTGGAAATTCGCTGAGTACGCAGGTTTGCTGTGGCAGGGGTATTATTTTTCATGCAAGATCTGTGGTTTTCTAATAAATTCTTTCACTTCTTAACAAATCAAGTCCAAAAACATTAGCTGGTAATTCAACTATGTTTACGGACACAAGAAAATATTTTAAAACAGCTAACCACCTGAATTGTCACGATTAGGGAGACGTGCTAATAATCCTCATAAGGCGCATCTTCTATTTTCGCTCTTGATCCTACGACTACAGTAACAATTATTTTGTTTAATTTATTTGAACTTCACATTATATTTGATATGGATACAGGACATTCCTACTCAAACAGGTAGAAAAATCAGATGACTAGTCATGTCTTACAGAGAAGAAACTATGAATTTAATTTAGTATGTAATTCTATTCAGTTATGAAAGTATTTTCCGGTTTTGACACCCGACTTCTAAATTGTGAATAAAGATTTGCTTGTGTAGCCAGGTGGGAAGAGTACAAGCATTTCCAATTCGATCTTAATTCAGTTTGGAATAAACTAGGGGTGTGCGAATAGTGATTTTTGACTCGAGCTGAGCCGAGCTTTTTTTTGTTGTTTTCGAGCTTCGAGCTTTCTCGAGCCGAGATTTTTTTATGGCAATTTTCTCTAGGGGTGTGCAATATACCGGTAGTAATTTTATGACCCGAGCCGAATTTTGCTATGTATAATTTTATACTTTCAATATTGGTCATCTTTTATTCACTTCTTCTATATTCACTAGCCTAAATTCACACCTAGCCTAAATTTTAATAGGCCTAAATAAAGTTCTACAGTGCAAAAATAACAAAATAAGTACTAAAAAGGAGCATGTATTGAGACCAATTGTTGCTAGTAATGAACAGTTTTCTTTTAATATAAAGTAGAAACATAGGAGAAAATAACATAAAGGAAGAGAACTACAAATTGAAAAAAATAACATAAAGGAAGAGAACTACAAATTTTAATCTAGACCGATAAGCCCGAATGTATTTATTACCGTTTAACAGCCATAATAAACAAACTATATGTTAAGATGTACCCTCTATGTAACCAAACATTTAGGCCCTATTCTAGGGAATTACCAACAATACAGTAAGCCTATCTATTTAACTGATGGTAAATAGTAAATTTAAGGTTATCCTTTAAATATAAGTTAGTTAAATCAGGACACTCAGCAGCTAACCATATTGTAAATATAATCACTGTAAACTATCATTATATCTTATTGTACCCACAGAAATAAATTATCCAATAATCGTAAGCCTGGCTTACGTTGTATCTAACCTCTATCACCTAATAGACTTAACCTATTAAATCTGCTTCTGAAACAGAAGGATTCAGAAGCAGAAGTTCCTGGTGGAAGAGGATCGTCAATGCAGTCTTCTTCCATCACTGATTTAACAACTTGATAGCCTACAATTGAAAAATAAAATGATTTCAACTGACATTTATTCACAGATTCAAATAATCCCACGGTGTTAACAATATATGATTTTAATCGCACGGCTGTAGCGAAACAAAACACTGCACCAATTTGATTGTGTCTTGCTCTTGGTTAAGCAAACATAGAGTATAATAAAGAATAACCTTGGAAATAATATGACCACCGGTATTATAACGTGTGTGACGTAACCATTTAGAATTTTGATAAAATCCTTTGATCTTGTGAATCTCGCAATAAGTGATTATGATTTGTAAAGTATTACAACAGCGATGCGACAATATTTGTTAACTTTAATAAATACAGTATAATTACAGTTGTATTTCTATTTGCTTTATTTCTCAAGAAATTTAGAAATTTCTACATCAATTGACGATTTTGTAACAATACAATTTTTGGAGAGTACTATTTCGGCTGCACACCAAAACGCCGTCATGATTTGTCGTTCATCACCTACAACCTTGTCCTTGGTCATTGGTCACGCTAAATCATTATTAAATTATAACCATCTTCCCTCAACGTCTTAAGACAGTTAGTTTCTCAATCAACAGTGTTGCCAGACGTGATTTCAGCCACCAGGAAATTATTATTGTGTAATGTACGAAATTGTAAGTTGCAGTCAAGGACCTGTACTGCTGCAACAGTTGGGAAATTTGTTTTCATGGATTTTAGTTTTTTGCTGGGGCACTTTTCCTGGAGCAGTAGGGTTGTTGTATTAATTATTATTAACCGTGAAATATTGCACAACTCAACTGGGCAACGGCAACATTGTACAGCAAACAGAATTGTGTAGATGTCCACTTAATATGATTTTTGATCCATTGCATTGGTTGATCAGGTCGACAGTTTAAAACATTTGTACTTTTATATTTCGTTATTTTTTTAAAACGAAGGACTGAAAGCACAGCATTGCTGGATTATATCTGTTATGGAGCTCTACCGATGCAAATTACGAGAATTCTAACATTGATTATTGAAAGTTTTTGCTTCAAATTTACTTTTGTGAACGACTCTTTTCACTAGTCGGCGATTTAAATATTCGGCTCGAACTTCAAGCTTTTTTGCAAATCTCGAGCCTAGCCGAATACTGTAATATTAGGCTCGGAAAAGCTCGAAGCTCAAATACTCGCACACCCCTAGAATAAACAAAGATGAAGTATGACGATTTTTCACTGAATATTTGCTTTATTGAAATCTATTAACCATTTAGTTCATTCATTTGAATAACAGCGAAGACTTGAATAGTATACTACTATGAATAGATATAGCAAATATTTTTACTGCTGCTTTTTAAACAGATTTCCTGAAGGCAAGGGGAATTACTAAGGATTGCATATAACTATTTAATATCTTTGGAAAATAAATAAAGAGTACCATAAAGTATAATTATTTTTTAAGCAGTGAATGTTTTGATTTGAGTAATTTTATAATCAGTAAATAATAAAGTTACTGAACCTAGATTAGTAATATTGAATGTTTTGGAGAAAATTCAACTGACACCGTTGATGAAGAATCATCTTTTTACAGTATATTTTTCTATATCTTCTATACCTGTAACGCCCGGGCCCAAGTGGATCTTTTCGGCGTTTCCCAGATCGGTACTCCTTGCCACCGGTAGGGGTAGCCAAGATCGCGCCGCGATCTTCATTTGGCCTACGCGGTGGTGAGGGCGCTGATTGCGGCGGGTAAGGAGGTGTTGATCCTCTCACTTGGTAGCTTCTGAAACCGTTTTGACGGTTGGCACCATATTTATAGGTGTTGGGGTGAATGGGAACTGCGCCTGCAAAAATCCTGCTCGGTTGGCTCCACTTTGCTGGTTCCAATGACGCCCTTGCGCTTGCGCGCCGGGGGTGTTATCAATCCGCGCGCCACGATCTTGCCACTGCGCTCCATGTGGAAAGGACTGATTTTGCCGAGTGTCATTACTGCTGTATTGTCTATCCAACGAACGTTCAATATTTCGTATAACTTCCAAACGCGGTACTAATCGCAACAATTCGTCTACTGATCTGGGTGCTGGAAATCCGGCTAAGCACGCTCGGTTTGCGGGGTTTGCGGGGGTTTAATCCCGTAAGTATTATATCTAAGAGGGAATCCTTATGTGATTGCAACAAGATTTTGGCTGAATTTTGAACACTTGTAATGAAATCAATTAGTGGCTCATTCGGTCTCTGTACTCGATAAATAGCTTCCGATCTTAACTGTTTTTTGGCTCTGTGGGGCATATACATTTAAATTATATTACTACACAAAACAAAGTGAGAGATTCCGTTAGTTATGGCTGATACCCAGTGTGTTCTCAATTGGCCATTCGTTTTAAGCAAAATGGGTTCATCATTTGTTTCTCGTCAGCTAACCCAAGCTCAAAGATTTGATGAATTCCTATAAGAAATTTCAACAATATATGACTATCCGCGCCTGAACAATTTGGTAGCGCAGCGACCATATCATATATAGCGCGGGGAGGACTGGCGCTAAGTCCCGGCTCGCGGTCCAGCTGTCGGTTCGCCATCGCGGCGGCTATATCCTCACTGATCGCAGCTGCAGTCGCCTCCACGATTGTCATCCAATCGCCTACGTGAGTTGTCTTGAGATCGGGTTTGTCGCTAGTGCTTGGAACCGAGGCGTTTTGCGATACTTCCGGTGTTGTATGGTCGTTGCGTTGCAGGGACAAGGTTTCCTCGGAAATCGCTGCTTCCTTATTCGCGGTAGTCTCGTCCTCGACTGGGGTTTTGGTAACCTCGGGAGGGTTATTGGTTTTGGGTTTGTCCTTATTGTCGAGCGACTGAGTGTTCCTGATATAATTTTTTAGAATCACCCTATTTGCCTCCAAATTTTCGGCTGGTGCCAGACTCCATTCTTTACACTGAGCAACTGCCTGAGTGGCATTTAATTTATCTACCCTTGACACACCTTGTGGCCGGGATTCCCAAGGAAATGGTACCTTAGACATGTCCATTACAAATTGAAATACTCTTATCTTATCACTTGTGATGCATGGGGGGGGGGCAGGGGTGAGATATCTGTAGCAGTTGATTATTTTGAATTTACTTTATTTTAAGGCAAAATAAAACTGTGCCTATTAATCTCCCTATCCTACCTATTTATTTAACATGTTCACTCGACCTTAGAAAGGCACCCAAATGACATGACAATTTTCTGTTGCCTCTGTCATTCAAATGAATTCCATCTAGCCTAGAGTTATGCGCGTAAAACTTATGAAAGTCTAAATATGGATCCAGCCAACTTTGAAATGTGAAAATCTTGGTCCTTTCGTTATGTAACGTACTCACAAATTGATTGAACTTATGTATCGCTTCTAACTTTGAAGGTGAGGTCTGTGCCTTGGGGTATGTCGGGAGCTGTAATATTATTAATGAAATGCCAGGAGAATGTTTCCTTACAAACTTTAACAAGGCTCTAAATTGGTCACACATTTTGTCACTGTAATTGCCCTTAAAAATGTCATTTGTGCCAATAAAAATTACTAACAGAATGTTTGTGTTAAACTTCACTCTTTCCTTCTTCAAAAAATCTTTTACTTCGTGAATCTTGGCCCCTGAAATACTTACTGAGTAATTAATTTGTATAGGGCTATTGAGGGCTCTTTTTGTGTACTGATTTAATCGTCTAACCATAGAATCTCCTATCGCTTGAATTTGTGTCATGCTATTCTAATAGGGGAGAGGTTCTAATAGGGGGCCTAAAATTTTAATTTCTAGCTCCACATGTTTGTAAATAAATTAACATTATCCAACATATTTCCTTCCATGAATTAAATATATTACTCACTACATTACCATGCATTACAAAGCTTTATGCAACTATTACTTTTTAAATCAAATCGAAACCTGTTATTCTTTCTTGAGTTGTTGTAACAAAGGGAATGACTCGAATGCTTGCACGTAGAAAATAGTGAATTGTCCAGGTATCTTTTCAATTTTGCGTGAGGGGTCTGTACTCCATGACCCTGACTGTACTTCGTGGAATGTCTTTATCTATCGGCTGGTGACTGTTTGGAACTAGACACAATGCAATTGTAGATGTCTACAAAGTGCTGACCAAATATTGAATTTCAACCTTTCGACTGAATTATTTAAATACATCACAATACACAACTCTGTAATATATTAACTAACATTCACACTTGATAATTTTGAAGTTAAAAAACTGCTACAATGTTGTAGAGATACCTGCACATGATGCCTCATTACATCTTGACACCTACTAACCACTTCCTATATTTTTTAAATATTTTATATATTTTATAATGTTTTTGTATTTTTCCTTTTTTATGATTTCTTGTTGTTAGCATTTATTTCCGTTTATGACTTCGAGCTGAGCCTGAAGGACACCATACTTGCAACTTACTTTCTGTATACCTCCACAAACATTGCAACTTAAAATCTTTACTCTAATACTGACTTAAATTATAAACAGATTATATTCATTAAAAAACTGACACGACCGTTTGACCTCCTAGTACCCTAAGTAAATTTCCTGGATGTAGAGCTAAGCCTTGCAAAAAATGTTCTCGTCCGACGTACCCTCTAGCAAAACACAAATACCTAAATAATATTTTACTTGCAGCTTATTATAAAATATTTATTCAACCACTACTTATTTAGCCGTTGAAATCCGTTTAGCAAAAAAACTTGTTCATAACTAATTCCTATTTTAAACAAAATATTTTAAAATTTTTTTGCTCCTGCCGTCAATGCGAATAAATTTAAAAGTTCTTAATTTATTTCTTTATTTTTATGTATAAACTGATTTGATTCACCACGTGATTTCCACTCATGGTTGTGCAGGTTTAGTTACGCGATCGCGTCAGGACGCCAACGGCCTGTTACAACGCAACTGTGGAACACGCGGTGTTTTGTTGTTTGTGGCAAAAAATAAATTTTGATACAATTGGTCAAAATATCTTGGCTTGTAATATTTTGAAGGCCACGACCACTATTTTCGTCTCTGCTACCAATTTTGTAACGCCCGGGCCCAAGTGGATCTTTTCGGCGTTTCCCAGATCGAATAAGTATTATAATCTAACATTCTGTGGGATGGCCTAATAGTGAGCCGCACTTCTATCATATATCACAGCCATTTCGATGATTTTAATTTAAAGAAATAAGTAACCTAATATATTTAAATAAGGCAGGAGCAATTGACAAGTCGGCACCGGCGCGTCAGAAGGACGCGCGGCGGCATTAGTTATTTTCACCCTACATTATTTAGAATAGTTTTCCTTTGCAAATATATTGAGCTAAGTGATTTATACCCCTCAATTCCCCCCTTAACTAATAATAGTTTACTGAATCATTATTTCATGGAACAAGCCTTAATCTAAACTTATCGTGATTTTTGAATCGACAGCCCGGCGACGCAGATCCGCTCTCTCCCCTGGTTCGGCACAGACAGCCTGTCTTGACCTTTTCGCGTCACTTCCCCAGCCTAAAAAGTAGAAGTAGTAGGAGGTTTTTCCCAAAAGTAGGAGGTTTCCTACTTTCCTACTTAACACAGTAGGACAGTATCACTTTGACTGATAACTGTTATTTTATTCTTAGTTTATTTGTTTTATTGTTTTTCTATTGGTCATGTGTGTTTGTGTGTATGTCAATAGGGTATCTGCATTTCTAAGTAAAACGTGAAATGGCTAGTACGAGTGAAAAATAAATAAAAATACTAACTAGGCCTATCATAAGTGTTGTTTTACTGGATGTGCGAGGTCAAAATCTCGGTGTCCATCTCTTTGCTTCTTTTCTTTCCCGTCAAAAAGACCACAAATCTGTCAACAATGGGTGATAAATTGTGCCTATGTCAGCTTGATATCTCTTTCAAAAAAAAACTCTAGGAAGAAGAGTAATTTGTGAAGTGCATTTCACCGATGATTGTTTTACAAGTTTAATGAAAACTCAGTTGAAGGCCAGTCAGTCTGTTTAGAGATGCCTTGGAGTAATATTTCACCATTTCCCCCTACTGATTATCGGATTATTTGTATAGCTCATTTGCCTCTTTTCTGCAATTTTAAGTTCCCTCCAGTTGTTATTTGTAGCTCAATGTAATTTTGATTTATTTTCAATATGAATATTCTATATACGTAATGATGTGGACTGGAAATATTCACAGTGGGAATGAACTTATAAAATGTGAATATTCCTGGGTATATTTCCTTGGCCAGGAAAAATTCCTCAAAAGTGGAATTTATAAAAATTAATATATTTTGAGCGATTCAAAACTTATTGAACTGTTGGTAACCTTACATTTACGTTAATTTAGTAAATTCCTATATTAACAAGTGGGAATTTATGGAACTAAATTACTTTCAATTCCTTCACCATACAAATTAAAAGATTAAAGTTAGTTCATTGTTATTAACTCATCGTGGCCTAACCATGCCAGCAAACACATGAGACCAATAGAAGGGCATCTTGGCGCAGAGGTGAAGGTACCTGTTCCGCGCTCGTCTAGTGGCGAGTGCTCACAGCCTGGCTCACAGCGCTCAGTAGTCAAATACTCGAGAAATCAGCTACCCCAAAAAAAAAAAAAAAACTTGAAATAGTTAACAAACATAAAAAATCATTCAATCTTAATATATAAAGTTAATATTAGGTCCTCTGTTGTTTCTTTGTTGTATCAATGACATCTCTGATTACCTAAGTGATTGCCACAACAATCTATTGTCCTTATATGCAGATGATTCTAACCTTAAAGCGTCAAGGAAAACT
Source organism: Allygus modestus (assembly GCA_963675035.1). Classification (NCBI taxonomy): domain Eukaryota; kingdom Metazoa; phylum Arthropoda; class Insecta; order Hemiptera; family Cicadellidae; genus Allygus; species Allygus modestus. The sequence goes on from OY776111.1 coordinate 142,238,801, forward strand.
ATTGGAGAGTTGGATTCAAAGGCTTCCGCAGAATTAGAAAATTTAAATTAATATTTGTATTCAAATAATTTATTCCTCAACAACATTAAAACCAAATTCATTATTTTTTCTACTAAACAAAACAGAAACCAAATAATACCAAATATTCAAATAGCTGCAAATAAAATTTCAGAAGTTCGTGAAACTAGCTTTCTTGGAATGAAAATTGACAAATTCTTAAGTTGGGATGTTCATGTTAGTTGCATTTTGAGAAAGTTGAGTTCAGGTATCTATGCTTTAAACAGATGTCCTTTTTATGTAGCTTTCCAGTTTTAAAAACAATTTATTATGCTCATATTCAATCTCATATTTCTTTTGGAATAACAATTTATGGCTCAGCCAGTAAGAAAAACATAGACAAGATCTTAAAAAAAACAGAAAAAAGCAATAAGAATCATGATGAATTTAAAATATGACACTAGTGTGAAAGATGAATTTAGGAATTTAAGGATATTCACAGTTTATGGGTTGTATATTTATGTAACAATCATGTCTGTTAAATTGAATAATAATAAAATAGATCCAGCCGAACCTCACACTTACAATACTAGAAGGAAAGCTGAAATAATTAGAGAGCACCTAGAAGGAAAGCTGAAATAATTAGAGAGCACCATAGATTAGAGATTTACAAGCATAAATCATCGTATATGGGAAATAAATTCCTCACTAAATTACCTACCTCAATTAAAAATGAACAAAATCACAACACTTTTAAAAATAAATTAAAGCAATACATAGTAAGTTTAAAGTTGTATTCAATCCAAGAATATCTAGCAACATGACAGTTTAATGCCTCATTGTATATACTTGTTAGTTTTAGTATAAAAGTAGAGGTAGTGTGTATTTGCAATGCTTGTTTGCTGTATATCATCTCTGCTGCACAGTTGACACTATTCAATGTATGTATATATACAAAAATATGAATAGGCCCCCTATAGAATATTTGATTTGATTTAAAAATGAATCCCTATTTCCCTTGGTTAATCCATAACTTGAGAATGAGTGCACCAAATTGAATAATCTTGTTTTGTTCGTTAATGTCAGGACAAGGTTTTTATAAAAGAAAATTATTAATCCGACCTAAGGGCTCTGTCCCACTTGCCTTCAAAGTTGTAACCAAACTCTTTTTTCTCAATTAATTAATTATTAATATTTTCTTAATTTTAATTAATATCTCAAACAAAAAAATCAATGATATTCAATTAAGCTATCTCAGGGTTCAATTTAATTTATCTCATGGTTCATTGATTTATTAATTACTAATTCAGCCGGCAAAACATGATATTCTTAACGACAGGGTAGACCCATGTTGAATCTTATCCACATGTAAAATCCTGTGAGTTCGTGTGGAGCTTGTTGGAAATTAGGCATTGATAATAAAAAAGTAGATAATTCTGAACATACATCTATTTATTTCTAAACATCTTAACTTAACAAAGGTTGTAAAAAAGTTCAATTAGTCCTTAAATCCAGATAAAACTAATACACCCTAATCACATCAGACAATTTAATAACTATCTTGTACCTGTGAATTTATTTGTGAAACAAAATAATGTCACTGAGAATGAAACAATTTATTTATAAAAGTTCTTGTAGAATATCATTTATCTTTACTATTGTTTAAGTTCCATTAAATATTATGCCGTTGTCTAGATGAAATTTGTTATTCAGTTAGATATTTACTAACTGGATTTTGATTATAGTCCTTCTTTTAGTAGAGATAGGCTATGCCTCTCTGTATTAATGAGCCCTATTATAGCCATGACCGAGCCCTAGCCTCTGCCGATTTCAGTGTTCAGAATAGGTTATACCTATTTTCAGTTCCAAATAGTTTCAGTTAAAACAACGAGCTAGGCTATGTCTTTTTATAACCCAGAATAGGTTATCCTGGGCCTAGGTTTCAAATAATTTAAATAATTTTATCAGAAGTATCAACGATAAATCATTTTGATTAAGTTAAATACTTATCAATTCGATGTTTTTTCCACAAGGCCTAGTCACTAATTAAACTGTCACAGTCAAATACACCGTTCACAAATGCCCTTTTTAACGGATTACACAACACTCCGGAGATGCCATCTTAGCGTCTATCAGCTTTACTTCCGAGATTCACAATACTTGTTACAGGACCTTCACGCACCGTGGAAAATGACAAAAGACCAAGAATTGCGCGTTCTCGCCCTATTTATGCGAGAGGATGACTCACTCGCGCCAAGCAATCCTATTGGCTGTCGAGATCAGGCGACCAGGTTTTGGGCTAAAATGCGCCGCGTTCATGCGCAGTAAACATCGCCAAAATGGCTAAAATACCGTTTGTTAAATTCACATATTTACTCATTAAAAAATCGACTTTGCTATTTTCTAACCGAATTTGATAATTTTCTCAGGCCTGCTAGGGAATCTCATATGGTTTATTCCTATGTAGTTTTAATGTCGATCTGACGTTTAGTTTCAAGGATATTCCCGTTTTACTAAGCAGTTAGGTATTGCACAATAGTTCAAACTGACTGTTTTAACGGTTAAAAATTGACTTTTTTATTTGTTGATAGAATTTTATCGTTTTTTCATACAAGTTAGAGAATTCCATATAGTTTATTCCTGTATGATTTTTATTTCAGTTGGACTCATAATTTTTAAGATATTTCATTTTTACTAACTCAAAAGTTTGTGACATGTCATTTTATTATTTATTGTTATTAAAATGTATTTAATTTAGCAATGAACTGAGCCACCCGTCTCAGAACCCCCCTGATTTTTGCTACCCGATTGCATCGTGTTGCAAAATTCACCACCTAATGGCACAGTGAATGCTATTGTATAGGCCTACTATTTACTTTTGTGACTTTTATGAAATAAAACTTGTAATACCCTAATTTGTTCAAATTATTATAAAACCTTACGTTTTAAATGTGTTCAGAGTTATTACAAAATCTTAAATCTAACAATTCTTATACATATCATCACTAAAATAAAAGAAACACTTTAAATTGATATCTTAAAATCTAAACATTTACATCATGGTAAAAGTTCATGTACAAAATGTTCTTTATAGTTCATATATCACTGATGATTCCACATACCTTCCAAGATGTTTGTAGTTTACCTCTGTAAATTACTGGATTCCTCTTCTTAAACATCTTTTTTGAATACAGTATTCATTTGGATATGGTATTTTTAACTTCTTCCTTCTCATTTTAGGTACATTGTTGGATTCCGGTTTGTTTATTACTGTGTTGTACTATGCTGTTCTTTCATCCATGCACACACACGTTTCACTAACACCATTTAAACCACAGGCACAAGATATACTGTTCGAAGGGGAACTAATGTTTTTCATGATATGATATTAAGACATTATTACAATTAATTAATATTTAAACACCACTAAAAATTTTTAACACAATCAATATCCTACTTACATTTTTTACAATACAATGCACTAATTATTCAATTTTAATAAACCATAAATCTTAAAATTACTACAAATTTAGAATGCATTCACTTGATGTCTGTTGAACAGTCGTTTTGGCTGATTACCACATAATATTTGTATATTGTGCCTGTTGTTTTAACAGACTACAATAACAAAACTCACGTTATATTAGATGTGACTTGGGATGAGACTTCTTTATTGACTTTTGATAAAGTAGAGCAGCTGAGCAAGAAGCAGCAACATTACCCCATATTCATAATATCTTGTATTTATTACATTTTATTTTTATTTATTATTTTCTATTATTTTGTATTTTTTATATATTTTATATATTTTATTATTTTTTTTTTTATCAAACATACTGTGTCAAATGTGATACCTAGTTTCTTATGTACACCTACCTTAAAACGTGTGGTACAACCGCATTGATGCCTTTATATTCTATCAAACAAATACCTACCTTAAAATGAGTGATACAACCGCATTGATGCCTTTATATTCTATTACAAACAACTTATTTATTTTGAACACACTTAAAATATAAATATATGATAATGAACAGATGATAATTAATATTAGTGGCTAGAACCTTAACATGTACTGCCACACAAGCACAGAGGTAGTGGAAAGAATGAAGAGTTTCCTATGGCTGAAAATTGTTAACATGTGCACCATAGACACAGAGGTTATATTGGTGAATTTAATTGTTAGTCAGTTTTTACACTGACTACTATGCTCCATTTTTAGAAAAAGTTTGGGACGGGTTACAGAGCATATTTTATTTTTTTGGGGACTAACTGATCACTCCACGCCGTAGGCAATAGGTTACCTTTTCTTCAAAGGCCCTACGCCAATCGTTACCTAACGGCACGTTCGATTCACTATTCAATATGGTCAAAAAAGTTCAAAAACATTATCGTCGATTCAGCTAGGTATTCTGCCTAGACTGAACCAACCCACCGTTACATCATCCTTAATCCTAAAATATAAAAACACATACATACTCGGCCTTCCGTTGAGTGATCAGCGCATTCTTCTTTTCTCATTCATCAACTTTCAGGTATACATACTTTTATCGACAAATCCAGGTAATTTATTATAAATTATGTTTTTCCAACCTTCACATTTTAATAATAAATTCCTCTATTAAATTTAACAGTTACTTATACTTGATGAGATATAATCAAACAACATTACTATTTTGTTACAAGACAGAATTTAAATTAACTTACAATAAAATTGTATGGTTTTAGATGATTTTACTATATGACTCCTTGAACAATTATTTTTTATATAATTTGTATTGGAATAACATACTTTACATTTTGTCCTATTATTTTGATCATATTTGACCAAAATAATATTTGTATCTTTTCTTGATTTTTGTATTATTAGGGCCCAAAAACAGAAATTGTAACATAAACACAAACGGCCCATACTATAGTAATATCCATTTTTACTTTGTACCAGAAAAAAGCATGACAGATATATTACTAACCCATATTATTTTCAAAATTATTCAAAAAATTTCGTAAGCTGTGTAACATTGTAAGTTCCTATGATTTCATTTGTTTTTGTATCTTTGACTACATATGCATTGTCCATTTTGATTTGAATTATTTCAAACGGACCCACAAACAATAAAAAGAACTTTTTAATTTTCTTTTTTAGCTTACTTGACAAAGGATGCGTTTTTACTAATACTTTATCTCCCTTCAAACTTTACTGGATTGATTTTATTATCAAACTTAATTTTCCTCTTTTCAACTTTGCTTTTAAGTTTATCTTTAACTAATTTGATGCACTTAGGGTAATCCAACTGTCTATTATAAGGAAACTCAATCACACTTTCTAAGAAATGTTCATTTACTCTACCTAACATAACCTCTGACGGTAAATGTTCTGTTACTCCATGAACTGAATTATTCAAACATTCCTCAACAAACTCCAATGCTGCTGGCCAATTGGTGTGTTTTTTATGACAATATATTCTAATCATTTTATTTATTTCCTTATTGACTCTTTCTGTTGGATTTGACTGTGGGTGATACACCGAGGTGTGAACTGCCCTTATATTTGCCTCTTCTAATTTACTATACCACATGTCACTGGTAAATTGTGTACCATGATCACTTAAAATAGCTTTGATTGGGCCTACTTCAGGGATATACCTATCAAATATTTTATTTAACAATGTTTTCGTACATTCTCTTTTGATTGCATACAGTTTTACATATTTTGAAAAAACATCAACTAGTACAAAGATATATTTTACTCCTCCTACTCCTGTGGGTAACTCGCCTATGAGATCAACTGACACTAGCTGCCTTACTCTTTCTGGAACTATAGGCCTTAATTTCCCTATCTGTTTAACAGTGACTTGTTTTGCTTTTTGACATAATATGCATTTTTTCAGCTGATCCTTAATAGTTTTTTCCATAGCAGGAAATACACAAAATTCTTTCAAGCACAGGTATATTTTGTTACCCCCCATATGCCCATACTTTAAATGTGACAACTCAATTAATTTACTTTTAATCCCTTCTGGTATGCAAATTCTAAACTATTCATCATTCCCTCTCTTTTTTTGAAATAATATATCGTTATGTATCATGAAGTTATTCTTTACCTTGTGATCTTCCTCTCTGTTTAATCTAAATAAAATTTCCCTTAATCTCTCATCCTGCCTCTGTTGTTCCCCTACTTTTTTCAATAATTTATCAAACTCCCTTTTTTCTACCCCCCATTTTACATTAGCCTTTAGTACTTGAATTGTATTCATATCCCTGCTAGTTTGGAATTCATTATCTGTTACTCGCGACAATACATCTGTTGGTACGTTCTCTTTACCTTTCACATACTCGATATCTAGATTATACTCCTGCAACACAAGATTCCAACGAAACAAACGTCCATTCGAAAGACGACACGACCTTAGGAAGGTCAAACTTCTGTGATCTGATCTAACTATTACCTTGAAATGTCCTATAATATATGACCTAAATTTTTTACAAGCAAACACAACAGCCAGTAACTCTTTTTCAGTAGTTGAATATCCCTTTTCTGCATTTATTAGGGTCCTGCTAGCAAAGCAAACTACTTTTTCCTCGCCTATTTCATTATACTGATATAAAATGGCCGCTACGCTAATATCTGATGCATCCGTATTGATAAAAAATGGTTTGTTCCAGTCAGGGTGACTTAAAAGTACTGATTTCAAGAATTTATCCTTTATTTCCTTAAAATTATTCTGTTCCCTCTCTCCCCAAGTCCATTTACTTTTACTACTTAATAGATGATTAAACTGTGCCGTTAAGTATGAATAGTTCTTCTGAAAAACTCGGTAGTAATTACATAAGCCTAGGAAGCCCTGTAATTTTTTCAGATTGTCTGGTTCTGGAAAATTCTGAATTTTGCTAACTTTCTCTGGGTCCATAGATATTCCCTTATCACTCAAAATATATCCTAGGAACTTCACTTCCTTTTTGAGAAACTCGGTTTTTTCGATTTTCACAGTAGCACCACATTCCTGTAGCCTACTCAATACTTTATCTAAATGTTCTAAGTGTTCATCAAATGATTTTGAGGTTATCAGAATGTCATCAACATAGCATGTAACGAACTCTGAAAACTCTGGACCAAAAATTGTATCCATCGCCTTGGTAAAATGAGCAGTACTTACATTTAGGCCAAACGGTAATCTCTTATATTGATAATTTTTACCTCCAAACGTAAAAGCGACATATTTTCTGGAATCTTTATCTAATAACACTTGATGGAAACCCATTGTTTGGTCAAGAGCAGTAACATATTTTACATTCATGAACTTTTGTAAAATCTCCTCTGTTGTTTGAGTTGATTGTCTGTCTGGCGTTAAAAATGTATTTAGTTTTCTTGAGTCGAGACAGGTTCTTATTGATAAATCTTTTTTAACTACACACACCAAGGGATTTGAAAAACTACTATTAGAAACCTCGATCACATCCATCTGTTGTAATTTATTTAGCTCATCTTCAACTGCTTTCCGTTAATGATAGGGTACCGGGTAAGATTTACCTATATATGGTTTATCAACTTTCAAGTTTAACTTTGCAACATAATTGTTTATACAACCTGGTTTGTCTGAGAATACCTCCTTATTTTTGTTCAACACATCTTTTAATTTTTTCAAATTATCATCTGAAATGATGTTACTACAGCTTTCAATATTATGAATTTTATTATTTATGATCTCATCAATATTAACCATGGACTTATGGCTAGGTTCAATTTCATAGCCTGTCATTAGAGTTTTAATTTCATTTAATTTACTACTCATTTCATCATCTTTCTCATAAATCAAATTATTTATGTAATTTACATAGACTACATTGATACTACCAACTGTGTTTTCCTTGTCACTGTGATCTATAGGTATACTATAATACTTATTTAGATGTACTAAGTTAAGCTTCTTTTCTCTGAAATCTATTATTGCATTGTGTTTTGTTAAGAAATCACACCCTAACAACAAGTCAATATGAATTTCCTTTACTACTAAACATTCAATGTTAACTGTCAACGGACCGACGGCTATTTCAATTTGTATCTGTTTTTCAACCCTTTTACTCCTAGCTCCAGTTACTCCTACTATAGTGGTATTTGATACTGGTAATTCAGGTATCCTATAATCAACACTGTTTTGATTTTGCTATAAAACTCCTCTGACACTATGGTCGCTTGTGACCCAGAATCCACAATACATTTGTTCTTTATACTCCCTATAGAAACTTCTACTACAGGCAGGAAATTATTTACTGTCTCAATCGGTATTTCATTGTAATTACTTTCATTTAAAAGTTCGTTGCTCAGATCATCATAACAGAAAATGTCATTAACCTTCTTTAGGCCTATCAAACTATCAATTAACTTCTCATTCCCCATTACTTTGTCTATTTGACCTTTAGGCCTATCTGATTGTGTCTGATCTGTCCTATTGACTTGGGTATGACTATCTATAACGTTCTTAATTTCAAAAAATCCTTTCTTATTCAAATGTACCAGGTCTAAAACTTGTTTATTGCCTAGAAAAATCACTTCCTCATATAGGCTTCTCTTACACCTGGATTCATCTCTACTATCAATTAGTTGATTGTTACATCTATGACTTTGATTTTGTTTATATAGGCTAGGCTATGAATAAAAGCATTCACTTGTTCTAATTTTTTAAAATGGTCAACATCACTCAAAGCTAACTTAGGAATAGGCGGGATAGTTAACACTACTATGTTTTTGTTTGCCTTCACTAATGTTTCAATGAGTAATTTATAATCACTTATTATTTCATTTGTTGACCTACATTTCAAAAAATCATTTGTCCCTATTAATGCCATTACCTGTTCATTTATTTTCTTAATATTTTGGTTTACTAGTCCATTTAATTCCTTAATCGTTTGCCCACCCCTACATAAGCCTGCTGTCCATTTTCCACATATTAACTGGGATTGAAAATTCATACATTGTTTTGAAAATCTAACTAATTGAGAATCCCCCAATAGTTCATAACCATTATAGACTGGTTTTGTTATTACTTCTGGCTTATCCAAAGTAATACAGTTAACATGTGGTTCAACTAGTCAATCTTTATTTATTCCACCCCTATAGTTACCTCTGTAACTTCCCCTATAGTTACTTCTATTGTTCTCAACATACCTAACAGACCCTCCATTACTACCATCATTGTTGTCATCTAGCCTAGCTCCACCCCCCACATTATCTGCATTGTTCCTAACCTCCGAGTTCTGATTGTGTTGGCCTACATTTGCCCTAGGACTATTTTGTCTGAATCCCAAGTTGTCTCTGTTCCTGTTATTGTAGTTACCGTAGCTTATCGGTAAACTTTCCCTATCATGTATCGTTCCCAGGTTTCTACACATATTTTCTAGTTCACCCTCTGTCGTAATCTCTTTTACTGTCATGATCATTTGAACAGCTGCGGCTGAACTTTCTGGTAAGTGCCTACAAATATGTTTTAAGAACATTTCCATACTGATAGGTTTGTCTAATACTTTATTGATTTCATAGTAATTCATTACATAGGTCTGCAAATCCATCTTACCAATTTTAAAATTACCACTGCTCATTAAGTCACATTCAAATTCCCGCTGTCTAGTGTTACCCCAGTATTTCCTCTTAAACTCATTTTCAAAATATTGAAAATTATCAAATTTATCTACCTGTTGTCTAGCCCAAGTCTCTGGTTCACCCTTCAAGTATTTAATCAATGTAATAACTGCACTTCCCAGTTATCACCTGATACTTGTACAAACTTCCTTGCAAACTTTAAATAAATCATAGGATGTACCGAGTTAGGCTCATTACTAAATTTTGTTAAAAACAACTCTGCATTAGCACTTATGGTGCTAGGCTTAGTTGATTTGACTTCCTGGCTTACTACATATGTAGGCTGAGTTTTTTGTCTAAGGTCATTTACCTCACATTCCATATCATTTATCTTAACCTCAACTGACTTTATTCTATTTGTTACAACAACAGCTTCATTATCATATCTTTCTTCAAATCTGTCTTGCTTTTTTACGCACTCCTCAACTCTAATTTTACTATCTGACTCACCTTCATTAAACTGTCGTTCAATTTTCCTTAACTCTCCATCATTAGTGTTAACTCTATGTTCCAACGCAACAGTGCGTTCACTTACCTGTTGAAATGTGCCATCAAATTCTAGGATTTTGGACTGCATTTTATTAACCCTATCTTCTACCTCACCTAACTCTTTACTCATTTTACAATCAAGCTTTTTACATTCCGCACCTATTCTAATGTCAATCTCGTCCAGTCTGTTACTATGTTCGTTTAGTTTTACATCAATGCTCTCAAACTTACGGTCCATACTGTCAAACCTAGCACTAAACTTCTGATCCATACTGTCAAACCTAGCGTTAAAATTAGCCTCAACTTTTTCAAACCTAGTATTTATATCATCACTCACTGTTTGTAGTTTAGTATTCATATTGTCACTCATTGATTGCAACATTTTAATTAACTGGCTTTGAAATTCCCTATTTTGGTCTAGGATAGGGTCTACACTACTTTGGCTTGGTACTGGGCCTACTTCATTTTGCATTGTTACAGGGCCTACGACATTTTGTTTTGTTATTGGGCCTACACCTAGTCCATTTAAATCCCAACCAGGCCAATATTCTCCAGACATTGAAGACACATTAGATGGGCTCTGATTATTATTTTCTAGTACATTGTGATCTGCTACCTCCTCCATTTTACTCAAATCTTCAGATGACATTTTGTAATAAATTTATAAACTAACACCCGATTAATAATAACATTCACAATAACTAGTTCATACTCTTTCAATCATCATTAGCCATCTTCCACAACAAGCCCCATGTTGGGCGCCAATTTGTAACCAAACTCTTTTTTCTTAATTAATTAATTATTAATATTTTTTAATTTTAATTAATATCTCAAACAAAAAAATCAATGATATTCAATTAAGCTATCTCAGGGTTCAATTTAATTTATCTCATGGTTCATTGATTTATTAATTACTAATTCAGCCGGCAAAACATGATATTCTTAACGACAGGGTAGACCCATGTTGAATCTTATCCACATGTAAAATCCTGTGAGTTCGTGTGGAGCTTGTTGGAAATTAGGCATTGATAATAAAAAAGTAGATAATTCTGAACATACATCTATTTATTTCTAAACATCTTAACTTAACAAAGGTTGTAAAAAAGTTCAATTAGTCCTTAAATCCAGATAAAACTAATACACCCTAATCACATCAGACAATTTAATAACTATCTTGTACCTGTGAATTTATTTGTGAAATAAAATAATGTCACTGAGAATGAAACAATTTATTTATAAAAGTTCTTGTAGAATATCATTTATCTTTACTATTGTTTAAGTTCCATTAAATATTATGCCGTTGTCTAGATGAAATTTGTTATTCAGTTAGATATTTACTAACTGGATTTTGATTATAGTCCTTCTTTTAGTAGAGATAGGCTATGCCTCTCTGTATTAATGAGCCCTATTATAGCCATGACCGAGCCCTAGCCTCTGCCGATTTCAGTGTTCAGAATAGGTTATACCTATTTTCAGTTCCAAATAGTTTCAGTTAAAACAACGAGCTAGGCTATGTCTTTTTATAACCCAGAATAGGTTATCCTGGGCCTAGGTTTCAAATAATTTAAATAATTTTATCAGAAGTATCAACGATAAATCATTTTGATTAAGTTAAATACTTATCAATTCGATGTTTTTTCCACAAGGCCTAGTCACTAATTACACTGTCACAGTCAAATACACCGTTCACAAATGCCCTTTTTAACGGATTACACAACACTCCGGAGATGCCATCTTAGCGTCTATCAGCTTTACTTCCGAGATTCACAATACTTGTTACAGGACCTTCACGCACCGTGGAAAATGACAAAAGACCAAGAATTGCGCGTTCTCGCCCTATTTATGCGAGAGGATGACTCACTCGCGCCAAGCAATCCTATTGGCTGTCGAGATCAGGCGACCAGGTTTTGGGCTAAAATGCGCCGCATTCATGCGCAGTAAACATCGCCAAAATGGCTAAAATACCGTTTGTTAAATTCACATATTTACTCATTAAAAAATCGACTTTGCTATTTTCTAACCGAATTTGATAATTTTCTCAGGCCTGCTAGGGAATCTCATATGGTTTATTCCTATGTAGTTTTAATGTCGATCTGACGTTTAGTTTCAAGGATATTCCCGTTTTACTAAGCAGTTAGGTATTGCACAATAGTTCAAACTGACTGTTTTACCTGTTAAAAATTGACTTTTTTATTTGTTGATAGAATTTTATCGTTTTTTCATACAAGTTAGAGAATTCCATATAGTTTATTCCTGTATGATTTTTATTTCAGTTGGACTCATAATTTTTAAGATATTTCATTTTTACTAACTCAAAAGTTTGTGACATGTCATTTTATTATTTATTGTTATTAAAATGTATTTAATTTAGCAATGAACTGAGCCACCCGTCTCAAAGTTCCCATTGATTTTATCAAAGTCAGTTAATTACACCAAACAGCTGTTAACAAGGATTATATCTAAACATACTTGAAAGGCATAAATTTATGTTCATTAAAGAAATAACCAATTTACTTGAATGGCAACTCAAACTCTTTTTTCGATCCCGAAGTTAGCACTATATAAAAATAGGGGAGTGGTGTAGTGAACAAGCTTACCTTGAAAATGAATGAGTATTTGACATAAAAAAATTCATTGACATTAGGCAGGATAACGTATGTCGGGCCAGCTAGTGAATTTATATTAAACAGTTTTTGTTTTTCTATATTACTATAGCATACTAGTGCAATTAACATTAAATTATGTAAAAATTGCATCAACAAATTAGTTTGATAATTAACTATACAAAACTGCTAAATAATTTGAAATGGTAACATAAATTTGTAACTGTTTTTAACAATAGTTTTTAACAACTATAGGTACTTAAAAAGTTAGGTATCGATGGTTTCGGTATCGAGAATAGATTTTTCTAGTATTGGTATCGAGAATCAATAAATTTTGGTATCGACTCATCCCTAGTTAAGTCTATACTAAAGTTCTCTAAAATGTGACGGAAGATAACATATTGCCTTACTTTAATTCAATAAACAATTTAAAATAGTTTTATTTCCTGACCCACACAGTAACTTTTTTCTTTGTTTGAAATTCATTGTTGGTGATGGTCATAAATTATAATTAATGATTTTTGTTATGTTGGTACGTTATTTAATATTTATTAATGGCATTTGTCATCAGGGATGAGTCGATACCAACATTTATCGATTCTCAACACCGAAACCGATATCAGGAAAATCTATTCTCGATTCTCAATACCGATACCATTGATAGCTATGATTTTTCAGTTCCTATAGTTGTTAAAAACAGTTACAAATTTATGTTACCATTTCAAATTATTTTTAGTAGCTTTTTGTAGTTCAGTATCAAACTAATTTTGTACTGCAATTTTTTACATAATTTAATGTTAATTTCACTAGTATGCTATATAGAAAAACAAAAACTGTTTAATATAAATTTATAATGGGGAAAAACGTGGTTGTAAGAATTACTCAAAGAAATAATGTTGGTCAGCCGACAGATTTATTGCTTTAACCGGACGCTACCCCTCCCTTCCAGTCTTCCTTCCTTATCTCCAAGGTCAGATTTTTGCTGCCGACCCAAATACTCCCCTTGCCCTTTGTACCGAGGGTAAACGGCAGGACTAAATATACCATTTTTAACCACTACTAGTGTAGATGGTATTGGTATCGGTATCAACATTGAATGAATGAATCTCGATACCGATACGAATGTCCACGAATAGGTGGCATCGATAATCAAAATTGAGAATCGACTCATCCCTATTTGTCATTAATGATTAGAGAAAACAAGTTTTATGACATTTAAGAACCTGGGATCTGGCCGCGACCTACGATAACTAACAGGCATGCACACTTCCCCCTTCCACTGAAGTCATGTGACTATGCGACCCATCAGCAGCCGAATATCACATTAAACAACATTGAACGAATATGACCCGCCACACTTATTTTTGATCTCCTCGGAATCAAATTTTAAACTTATTAACAAGACAAAAAAATATTAATCTGGATAAATCGGCGAAAAAAATTATTCCGTTACCATCCAATTCAAATTATTTCTTAAAGACTAATCACGGATTAAAGTGAAATATTTTTTACGCTTTTTGAAACTTGTCATTTGTTTCCACTTTTCAGAACATTATAAAACTAAAATCAGCTGTTTTTATGTTTCCTGCTTTTGATGTCAACACACACAGTTGATGGTTAAAAAAAAAACTTTTCCATTTTATATTTTGAAAATTGTTATGACATTATTTTCACTGTATTCATATTTTAATGCAGTTTAGAATAATATACAAAACTTACATATTTTGCGATTTCTGTGTTGAAGAGGTTGGAAATACTGGTGGTATTTCAGGTTTTTGCAATGCTTTTAAATGGGATTAATAGCTGCAAGTTGGCCGCAGAGAATCACGTGACCAAACATTTATGCATGCCCGTTAGTTATCGTAGGTCACGATCTGGCCCTGTCTTCAAGTGCAGAGGATATGTAGATCATAACTAACTGGGTAGTATAGTGGTTAGAGAGTCATCTCGTAATCTGAGGTTCGTCTTCACAAAGACTCACATTTTGTGAAGGTTCAATACTGGACCCAGCTGCCATTTTTTCATTGGGCTATTAATTTAACGATGCTACCTAAGAAAAGATCGGCCGTATTAACAAGATTATGGTTTGTACCATTCCCTTTTAAACTTAACAAAAAAACATCACTGGCATACATACACCGAAACACAAAACAAGGGTTTTGACCATTCCCTATCAAAACGTTAAAAAAATGCTACTAGCGTAGATATACACAAAAAAAATAAAGAAAGACAACAAGATTATTGGCAACAATCCAGGCACAGCTGGAAATATATCATAAAAGAGTTAACCAGTTATTTTTCTTGAGGAAGTCAAACATAAATTAAGTATTCTATTAATAAGAATAGAACATTACTGTGGAGTTGAGGCTTTTGATAAACAAAGAATACAATTTGTGCTGTACTTACAGAAGGAGCTGTGGTATATCTACTGTATATAACACAATGCTCAACCTTTGGTTTAGTTTTAAGTCAACAAATGTTAATGTTCTGATCCAGTAGTGCTATTCTTAAATTAATGTAACAATTTTAAAGAAACGTTAAAAATATTAATTAAGTGTTTGTGTTATTTTAATATTAGTTACATATAAGTGGTTTTTAACTTTCCGTTTTTGCCTTAACTCCATTTGTTAATTATTTCTAGTTTAATTTAGTGAGGTTGGCTACTATTTACTCTATAGTAATATGATTTATTCCAGCTGATGACATGGGTCTAGGTAAGACCCTTACAATGATATCCCTCATCCTAAAATCAAATGAGGAAAGACTAGAAAACAGTCCGTCAGATGAATCAGAAAGTGAGGAGCAAGAAAGTTCTTCTGTTTGGTTATCCTCTCAGCGACGTAAATGTAAGTAACATTGGATGCTTGTTGCGGCCTCGCCCCCATAATCTAATGCCATAGAATTATTAAACACTTGATGTTTATTTTATAACCTTACGTGTACTTCATGTCTCACTCGACTACTTTCCATGGGCTGAACTTTTCACAGCTTTTTGTTTACATCATACGGTTTTAAACGCTTCGCTTAAAACGAAAACATACTTGACACATCGAAAGTTAGACCCTTTCAAAATAAAAATTGAATTAATAATTATTATTTTCACACAACTAGTCACATGGTTTTAGTCAGTTATTAGAGAGATCTCAAATCAATAACTGCAATCCGTTAATCCGCAAGTATTTTAGATAAAATGTTTATTTGTTTTTTAAATGCCATCCTTAGTTTTTCAAGAACTGAAGAGACTCTGAATTATTATATACTATTTGCATTATCTTTCATGTGTAAAAATGTATTAAATAATATAGCCTAAAAGTCACATTTAACAAAATAGTACCACCTCAAGTCATTAATTACAAAAAATAAGGATGAAACATTATTTAAAAGACATCATAGCCAGCAAAAAAGGTCAAAGTGTAACGTAACGTGTAAATTATTTTATGGTTGTACGAAAAACAGCTAGTCTTTAGCTTTTTTTATCAATCTTAAGATTTTACGTGCCTACTTGACTTAATAATTGATTAGTTGCAGTGTCCAACTTCACTCGGACATACTCAAACCTCCCTGTACCGTGCGTGCGATGCCTGCCTCTACCTAGACCTACATCACTATGTGAGCACCATAACAACATTTTGTATGTAATTGAGATTGATGGATGTTGGCAGTAATTCCTGGAAAG
This sequence comes from Allygus modestus, assembly GCA_963675035.1. Taxonomy (NCBI): domain Eukaryota; kingdom Metazoa; phylum Arthropoda; class Insecta; order Hemiptera; family Cicadellidae; genus Allygus; species Allygus modestus. The sequence continues at coordinate 142,255,203 of OY776111.1, forward strand.
ACACTAGTTGTGTGTCCGGCCTCACTCCTGGGCCAGTGGGAAGGTGAAGCCCAGCGCCGAGTCCGACGAGGCACCATAGACGTGCTTGTGCATCACGGCCAGAACAGAGAGAAGAAGGCCAGAAGGTAAGGGGTTTATATAATAAGGCAACTATACGGTTTACTGTCAAACACAATCCATAACTGTTACCTCGTACAACGGCAGTTTAGGAGATAAATCCACCTATGGGTAAGGCCGGTTTCACACGAGCCACGACAACACCCGACAGTCGCCAAATGTAAATTGTAGCTGTGCATGCCAGGAATGAGTTGGTGGAGGAATCGCAGTTTGTGGCAGAAAAGTTAAGAACCACTTAATAATATGAGATCACACTGGACCTTTCATCGAAAGTGGCGAATATTTGCCCAGAACGTATCAGAACCGCATGTAGTGGCTCTATCCTCGGCAGTTTGAGGTTATAATATAATTGTTTCCATCAAGTTTCTAAGTTGATTTATTTTACCAGTTATCATTATGTGAGTGACTTAGACACAGATCATTTCATTATTGAAGTAGATTGTTGGCCTGTGTTGTGGGATCAGGAAAGGAAAGAATACGTTAACAAACATTTAAATCATGTTTGTTGATTGACCAGTGACATCATTCCTAATTAGCTGTAAGAGTTCATTAAAGGATCTCGCTGAAATCCTGTTTAAACTTATACAATAAAAATGAAGTTGTTACTTATGTTGTGCAAATACATAAGCAAAGTTTTAGTGTACTAAAAACCGTAGAATAAATTATCTCTGACAGCCACAGTACAGGAGTATAATTTTGGATTGTGTTCGACGGTAACCAGAGTAGTTACATATTTTCATGCAATCCCACCACATTTCATAAGTCATCAGTTATCGTGAAATTTCAGTAACTGGATTAAATAAGCCTTAATGGATTTGTAGTGTTTTGTTTTTATTTAACAATTTAATTATTTTTTTGCTTATAAAAATGTAGTAAAAGGTCTATGTATTGCTGACAAAATTGTTTCCTAAGGCCAGCAGTTCTGAAACTGTGGAGCGCGATCTCCAAAGGGGCCTTAAAATAGCAATAAGGGGGGCACAGTTAGTTGACATACAGTAATTGAAATGTATTTAAACCATACAATTTATCAATGCTTCTTTTAGTAATTTTGAATTTTGTAAGTTGGCGTTGGAGCCTAATGTAGCTTGATGTTAACCGTTACCAGCCAAATAGCAAATGTTAATAGGCATGAGGTTTCTGTATTCGTATATAAGAAGGATTAAATTCAGGAGAAGCTATTTTTTCAACTAGATTAGGCCCTACTTCTTGCAGACTTGATTAATTGTGCATCCAACTCAAAAGTTAAATTATCTGCAGAGTTTGGCAAAAAAAATTTAATAATAAAATGACTAACAATATTTTTACAGACAAGATTTTATTTGACTACTTTTGACAGAGAACACCTGGAATTATCATGAATTTCGGACATAAGCAAAAAATATATCGATTGTGTCAAAATTTCTGGTCGCGATGCACTCTGTCAGTCTGATCGGCAGCGTGTCGACGCATTATCAATGTGATAGCGATTGTCAGACTCCACGTGATGACATTACGATGGATGGATCGATGGTAATTGTCAATGTCATTACCGATGTATGGCAGCAACTTTCTGCGGCATCATTGCGATTCTCATGGACAACTCAATAAGGTCTTATTATAATCTACTTTTATTAATCCTAATATACTGAAGTAAATAAGAGAAATGTATTACACTGAAGAGCTGTCCATAAATTATATCATGAGAGATTGAGGGGTGCAGAAAATGTTATGACCCCTGAATTTCCCCCCGATCCTACTATTACGAAAGAATAATTTCCCTCAATATCCGCGACATATAGCTTTATAATCGGGAGCGTAAAATTAGGAGGGTGGGGGATTTTGCAATGTTGCCAGTTTGTGCAAGCTGACATTTTAGTAAAACAAAGTGGATTTCCCCAAAACACATGTTTACAGAATCCTGATGTGGTTTCTTTCTAAGAAAATCAGCTAGCATGTATTATAAAACTACAAACTGGAATTCCGTATCAGTGGTTCCGTATACTTAACAAATTAATTTAGTTAAAAGAGTTAAAAGTTTAAAGAATCATCTGATTGCGTAGAGGTTCACCCACGGCGTGTAACCCCACTTCCGATGCTGTGCCTGGTCCAGTGAAGCAGGCTTTATGACTGATGTCTACCACCATCATTAATAAGCATTGTCAGATTAAATAAATCTTAGTTTGAATTAAAATTGAACTGACGTTTTTTGTATTTAGGAAAAGAATTGAAGCTGACTTTGTCGATACCAAATATTCAGGGTAATTATTGTCTTCTCTTCAAACAGAAAAATAATACGTGACGAATTAAACTATTTGTACTTTAATGCTGCAAGCTGTATTAATTTATTGTTTTTTAAGTTTACAAAGTATTATCTATAGTAAAGTACCAACATATCATTAAACGAGTTCGCACGCAGCACGCTGACGTGAGGGAAGTGAATTTCCACATAAAAAACTATAAAAACTCAAAATCAGTTAAAAACATACATTTATTCCAACTTTTATTCAAATCTGAAAACATTGATTTTTTGGCTGTTATGATGCTCCTGGTTCTATTTACCTGCAATGCTGGGAATACAATTTTGCGCATTATAAGGTTAGGAGAAGGTCCAGTCAGGCTTAAAAGTAGGCGTGAGGTTGTTGGGGATGATAAAAGTACACCAACAAATGAATAACAGGCTTTTCTAATGTAAAATCCCCTCAAGACAACGTACTGTGTTTGGTCGATACACATTTTCTTTAATAACTCGGTAAATATTTATGCTAGAATGACGAGAGAGGGCTTAAAACTTTCGCCTCTCCAATTCCCATCTTTTTACATGCATTTATGTTACATACGGGGCTTTTCTGACCCTTTTTGGGCCCAAAAACTCAAAATTTGAAAAATTAATCCCCAAAAAAGGGGTTTAGAGTTTTCCAATTGTCTTGCCCAACGAACTTGTCCAACTGATTACAGAAAGGAACGTCCCTACCAAATTTGAAGTAAATCGGACAAAAAATGCGACCGCTAGAGTGCAAACACACATATATATATATATAAAATTTTGAACGACCCCCCAAAACGTGTTCAGGGGGTAACGTTAGGAACTTCTATGGTGGTCCCGGGCTTAAGTTTCACCATGCGGGTCATGCTAATAGTTCACTTTCTAAAGAAAATTCACTAATAAACAGGGTTGCCACCGACCGGGAAAACCTGGAAAACCGGGAATTATGCGTGAAGTTTGGTGACCGGGAAAAAGTGTGTGGATTATGCAAGAAATTGCGGCTGAACCGGGAATTTTAGGTCGCGATCGTCGGTGGCCGCTTAACACGTTCTGAATAGTAGACAAAGTTAGCGATGCAATCTCTATTGCTGGCAACATTAACTATGCGTTCTCGATTGCCAGTGATGTTAGCAATGATTTCTCAATTGCCGGTGACGTTAGCGATGCATTCTCGATTGCCGGCGACGTTAACTATGCGTTCTTGATTGTTGACGATGATTGCGAAGCGCTCTCGATTACCGGCGATGTTAGAGATACATTCTCGATTGCCGGCAACGTTTGCGATTCCTTCTTGATTGCCTACGACGATTGCGATTCGTTCTCAATTATCGGCAACGTTAGCGAATTATTCCCGATTGCCGGAGACGTTAGCGATGCATTCTTAATTGCCGGCGACTTTAGCAATGCGTTCTCGATGGTCGGCGACTTAGCGATGTGAGTGTGAGATCTATTGTTGAGGAAACTTAACGAAATGCAGTTGAGACTACCGACGACAATTTTATTAGGATTAATTTTTACGTTGTTTTAAAAAATTAGTAATAAAAGTGACTCATTTCCAATTTGTTTCAGTCCAGTAAAAATTTGTAGTCGTTGATATGGAATTCAGTTTCTAATATTCGTATGTAGTCTTTGGAGTCGTTGGATAAAATGTAAAGCATTGATTGGCTGGGTAGCTTATAGTGGTTAGGGTGGTCGCTTCATAATCTGAGATTTGTTATCATATTGATCCCAGCAAAAACCTTGAAAATGTTTGGAAAGTTCAAAACTGAATCTGCTGCCATAATAGGATGCTTTTTAAGAACATTTTTACCTTAGGGAGTAACAAGATTGGGGTTTGAGTCCATACATACCCTACCAAGAACAGTGAAGAATGCCTTTGTCATTGATAGACACAATAGGAAAATAACATGGATTTGTATATACACTTTGCCTATTCTTTTAATAGAAAGTATATTGCCAAAGTCAAATAGAATCTTATATAAATTTGTACAATCTGTTGACATAATCCCCCTCCTATTAATTAAAATATTGTAATGTTTTTGTGTAGAGAGAAAAATAAAGTTCATTAGTATAAATAATTGGCCTAGCATATACCGGTATATACTCTATTTTGATGGTAGCATAAAAAATATGAGAAACTAGCTGTTACCAGTGGCTTCGCTCTCACAAAAATTAAAGACAAATTAAAAATACTAACCTTAATCGGTCCAGTAGGTTTTGCGTGATGGAATTCAAACATACATACATACATCCAAACTTTCATACTTATAATATTAGCTTCAGCCACCTTCGTTCTTCGTATAATTAGAGACACCACAAATTTTGATACCCAACTCACTTTTTCATAAATTATGAATTAATTGTATGGGGCTCAGCTAGCCAAACTAAAAAAATTGTGTTATCCAAAAAAGAGTGGTTAGAATTATAGCAAAAGTCCCTCAAATTACCAACTGGAGGCCAATTTTTATCAAATTAGGAATTCTCACTTTCTACAGCTCATACATTTATCAAATTGCTTTTTATGGTTAAAGAAAGTTTTGACACATTCATGCTTAACCAACAAGACCACACTTAAACTAGATTTAAAAAATCATTAGAACCGGTATAGCACAGACTAAAACTATTCCATTTATCCCCTCAATATAGGGGTCCTGAAATATGTAATAAATTACCAAATATTGATTCTTTTTCTAAATTCATTAAAATTCATTCTAAATTCATTGTTTTCAAAAACATTTAAAAGAGTGGTTACTGGAGAAGGCCTATTATTCAATAGAAGAATTTTTGAAAGGGGAATAATGTGTTTAATTTTGACATTTTGGTGTTTGTAATTACTGTATTTTTTAATTTTGGTCATTATTCTTGTTTCTGCGGATAAGAAAAAATATATTTTATTTGTACAATTCTTTTAGCCTTAAGATATATTTGACTAATCACCTGTCAATTGTATTGATGTCATGTGTGATGATTTTGAATAAATAAATAATTAAATTAGTTGGTTAATTTTTAAACAAATATAATATACATGATAAAAAGTTATAATTCTTTTATAAAATAGCACATTCATTTATATTGTAAGTCCTTATAACTATAAGTTATAACACAACTGTCTTTTATTTGTACAACTGTTGCACATACATAAAAAATGCCACGCGGGTTTACCTGGAATTTTGAGATTTTGACCTAGAAAACCTGGAATTATGCATGAATTTTGAAATGCAACTTTGGTGGTAACCCTGAATAAAGTACCTTACATAATAGAGGACAACTGTATGATTTTATTTGCAGCAGGATGTTGTGTTAGTCAAGTCGTTTTCCGTAGCAATATTGCGAGAGCCACATTTGTGTAATAGTGAATTTCCTTTGGAAAGTGAACTATTAGCATGGCTGCACAGTGAAACTTAAGCCCGGGACCACCATAGAAGTTCCTAATGTGACCACCTGAACACGTTTTAGGAGGTCGTTCAAAATTGTATATATGTGTGTGTGTGTGTGTGTGTGTGTGTGTGTGTGTGTGTGTGTGTGTGTGTGTGTGTGTGTGTGTGTGTGTGTGTGTGTGTGTGTGTGTGTGTGTGTGTGTGTGTGTGTGTGTGTGTGTGTGTGTGTGTGTGTGTGTGTGTGTGTGTGTGTGTGTGTGTGTGTGTGTGTGTGTGTGTGTGTGTGTGTGTGTGTGTTTGCACTCTAGCGGTCACATTTTTTGTCCGATTTACTTCAAATTTGGTAGGGATGTTCCTTTCTGTAATTAGTTGGACAAGTTCGTTGGGCAAAACAATCGGAAAACTCTAAACCCCTTTTTTTTGGATTAATCTTTCAAATTTTGAGTTTTTGGGCCCAACAAGGGTCAGAAAAGCCCCGGATGTAAAATCGATGCATGATAAAGATGGGAATTAGAGAGGCGAAAGTTTTAAGCCCTCTCTCGTCATTCTAGCATAAATATTTACCGAGTTATTAAAGAAAATGTGTATCGACTAAATACAGTACGTTGTCTTATGGGGGTTTTACACTAGAAAAGCCTGTTATTCCTTTGTTAGAGTACTTTTATCATCCCCAGCAACCTCACACCTACTTTCAAGCCTGTCTGGACCTTCTCCTAACCTTATAATGCGCAAAATTGTATTCCCAGCTTTGCTAGTAAATTAAACAAGGAGTATCAGAACAGCCAAAAAATCAATGTTTTCAGATTTCAATAAAAATTAAACAAATGTATGTTTTTACACTAATTTTGAGTTTTAAAAGTTTTGATGTGGAAATTCACTTCCCTCACGTCACGAGTTTGCACGCAGCACGCTGGTGCTGCGTGCAAACTCGTTTCAATATTTAACACTGGAGAATACGTTGTAGTCTATTATTTTACGTGACAAATGACGATGGAATTATGCTTTATTGTCAATCACCTATGCATCCGTTCTTGTTGAGTTATCTAAGATTTTTTAATTTTCTGGGAAACTATTTGCAACTTAAAATTTATTTTGCCTGTTGGCCCAAAATATCCCCGAGCCTGGCTCGCCGGGTCGGACATATTCTACAAATTGTAAAATAGGGGAGGATCTTGAGAAAATAGGGATGGGAGATGACATTAAAAGGTGAAACTTACTTAAATATTTGAATATGTAATTTGTTAAGCTTTTTTTAAGACCAGTATAGTGATTAGTGATGTGTCAAAACCAAAACTCGAATCTCAAAACCACCAAAACTTTGGAAAAGTTTCGGTTTTGAGATTCGATCGGCGAGTTTCGAGAATCTAAACTCAAAACTGCCGAGAATTTTTGTGTCATTGTTGTTTTTTTTAACAGAAATCACGCCCGAGTGTTGATTAATAATGTGAAGGTCAAAAGCCTACTGTCGTCTACCTTCACCTTTTGTGGATTATTGATTTTTTATTTGTGAAAGAACAACTCTAACCAAAGTTTATAATTAAGCTACAAATAATTGGTTCACTATTAGTTCTGAAAGTAATATTTTTCTAGGATATTTCGAGAATGGCAGTAAGTTAACTGGTTTATTTGGAGTAACTAGGTTTATTTTTCATAACCATACCCAGGCAAGTAAATAGGGTTTCGCGATTTGAGTTTCGAGATTCGATTTTGTAAGTTTCGGTTTCTGTTTCGAGATTCGAAATTTCTGGTTTTGACCATAACTAATAGTGATGAATAATTAAACAAAAGCGCTTTTGTATTATTTACATGGATGAGACAGGATTTGTTTTTTCAACATTTTTTCCATGGGTTCATTTATACAGTACTCACCGTGGTTGATACTCTCAAGAATCTCCCAACACACGGTTGTCAGCAATTTCTTGGTTCCAAGCCATGCAGCTGTGGTATGAATAACCATTGAAATTATAGTAATCATCTCTTATATTCTCTTCAAGAATCAGAGAGTAAACTATAATCCTGTCCTTTATATATTGGGATTAAGCCGTCACATTTTGTGAAAACCAGTCAACCTGTGATCAAAGATGCAATATGAATGATATTGGATCATCGATCTTAGAATAAAGACCTCAGGCTTCTCTAAACATATTACAGTGCATCATATTGTACTTAAATGGTATAGTTGCAGAGTGATTGGATGACTTGTTTTCAGGTTAGCCAAACCAGATATCGTCATAACAACCTACAACATAGTGTCTCAGGATTCTGATAAAACAGAAGTAAGTGTACAATTCGGTAACATATTAAAGTTTTAAATAAATAATAATTTTCAATTTAAAAATGTCTGTTAAGTACTACTGTATTAGATCTCATTATTACTTTATTGGCATACTTGGGCTACTAATATTATTATTTTAAAAACATTATTAACAAGTACCCTTTTGTAGAAACATTTTTATTTGAATTTACTAGTTTTAACCGTAATGCCATCTTTAGAGTCCATTATGTATTATAATCCAGAGATGAATTATAGCTCATTAATTCATCTTTATTAACAGTTTGCCATGAATAAGGGGAGTGTTGCAACTTAAAACTATTATGCGGCTTCATCTGGTTGTGATATATTAACCCCCATTGCAGCAAACCTGCATACACAGCCCTATGTAAGCGTATAGAGATTGTGTTATTCCATGTTTTTCTTATGGGGAATAAATACAATTCTACATCTCCCTTACTTATTTTATTTGAACTAAACTTGGGATGTGACTTCATATGGTTGTGCTATTTATATTTGCATGAAATCCCATTTTTATTAGTCCCCAATATTGAAAAACTGCGTAATCTGTTCAGTGTTATTCTTATGGAAAGTAAATAAAATGTCTATCACGCTTGTGTGAGTCGTTGGTATGGTGATCAAGGTGATCTGGAATGGTTTGAATCCCAGTCCTGGCATGTGAATTTTATCAGTACTATCACAGATAAAGAACCTACTCCAGATGTCTGACTGAGGCCACAAGGTCGTTGCGGCAGAGGGACGTGCGGGGAGGGAGGAAATAGTTACATTTTTACTCAAAAGGTATCGTGAGCATCAGCGCTGCAGCGCTGTGGCCGTATCAGAAGAAGTTCACGTTGTGCGACATGTGTCTAGATACGTCATGCCCCCCTCGCCCTTATCAGTGCTGGAGAATCCCGGTACAAACATCTGGCTTGCTGATAACGCAAGACGATAACTGGATAGAGATATTGTTCTCGCTATTCTCTCTACATGACACTTCCTCATGTCCTACGTTTTGAATATAATATACTGCGATTGGATTTAAATAAATACTAGAGGCCCCACGTTCAAATTGCGCATTTAAAAATGCTTTTTTTAACCCTAGATCTGTCCCACTTCAATTTTCTGTAGTGACGGACATTTTCCAGGCGGTTTGTAGTGGTAACATTAAATTGACCATAAAAAGATTATTTAAAGTGAAAAGCACATGAATATATATATTTTATAAGCACTGTATTGGTTTTTATCACATATTGCATATGGACACATTGATTAAGGTTACTATTTTTCTTGACAGGGCTATGCACCATAAAAACCTTTCTTTTAGTGTGATTATATATATTTTTCAATCTTTATTCGAAAGAAAAAAATAGTTGTCGGAAGCATACATTTTTGCGTTGATTTTGTATTTAAGTTTTGATGTTTTTCTTATGATCTGACATACGTAAAGTGATCAGTTAAAAAGCCATCTGTATGTTATCCAATTACCTCATCAAATTGTCAATATATTAGTAGTTGCTGAAATTTGCAGATTTTAATTTAGAGCTGTTATCGCCAAGAAATTGTTCAAATTTCTTTATCGCCAAGAAATTGTTCAAATTTCTTTTAAAGGTTTTTAATAGTAGAGTTTATAGGTTAATAAACGACTGCTGCTAAGATATGTTGCAAGACCTGTTTAATTTTTTCAACACATAACATTTTTGCAATTTGTCGTATATACAAAGTAATTAGTAAGTATGATCACAGATAAAGCTTTATCTGTGTATCTGGTAGGCCCCTACAATACCGCAGGATGTCCCTTAAGTACGTTCCCAAACGTTTAACTCTGGTTATTTGGATAAAAATAAAAAAAATATTTATAAACATATGTTCTAAAATGCTTCGTTTTCCGCCTGTAGGTCTGTATGTATGTTTTAGCGAATTTCCCCTATAGGGAAGAAGCTATTACCGTAGGTGGCATGGTAAGACTTAAGCCCGAGACCATGATAACTTTTCGTTTTGAGGTCCCCAGATGCCAAAAAACCTATTCGTTCAAATTTATATATATATATATGTATATACCTAGGTTAAATTAGCATGTTTTGTTAAGAAAAATAGGCATTTCTCTTTTACATATTGTTTGACCTTAACAATCTTGCTTTTATTCTGTGGAACATTAAATTATAAAAATTTTTGTCCATGCATAAATTTTGATGAAGTTTACGGGTTTTGAGATATTTAATTTAGAAGATTTAAACAAACTTGTCATTTGGAAACGGTAAAAGATAGAAACGTCAAAGTTATATGAAATTAGATCCCCATACAAGGAACGCAGTTGTCAAATTTCAATTCAAACTGTTTAAACTGTATGATTAGAGATGTGCGAGTACAGGTTTTTTAAGTCGAGTTGAGTTCGAGTCGAGTAAATGGCGAAAGATTCGAGTTCGAGTCGAGTACACAAATAAAAAAAAAAACACATAAGTCGAGTTGTATTGGATCAAAACAGTGTATAAATTTACACTGTTCCATTCCATTCCATTCCATTCCATATAAATCCATTCCATTTATAAATGTTGTCATTAAAATATACTTTTTAGTCACTATGACCTGAAATTAATAATAGTAAGTAAAATGTATGGATTCCTGCTTCATTGGAAAAAGGTAAGTACATTTATCTGACGATAAATCATACCAAAGTTATTGCATAACATTTTGCCATGAAGATAAAATACTTTTAATCTTTTGGTATTAAGGTTGTTATATAGCCTGTATGGTATTAATTAATGGTTTCATTAAAAAATAACCTCATTTTTATTTTATTTCCTCCTTTTAGCGTATTTCCCCTATAGGGAATTAGCGAATTTCCCCTATAGGGAAGAAGCTATTACCGTAGGTGGCATGGTAAGACTTAAGCCCGAGACCATGATAACTTTTTGTTTTGAGGTCCCCAGATGCCAAAAAACCTATTAGTTTAAATTTATATAATAATAATAATAATATTTATTTGCCGAAAAACAATTATAAATTGTGTAGGCTTTTACAACAAAATATCTTAAGTCTAAAAAAATATTGCACCTTAAATTTTCTATTTTTTCATGTTATCTTATTTTTTAAATTTTTTGGTTCTTTAAAAAATTCATCCAATGAAAATAAAGGATTGTTCATTAAAATTTCTTTTACTTTTCTTAATTCTGTTCTTCCAATTACTTCAATTTTGTGAATTTTTTTAATTTGATTTATGACTCTTCCCATCATGTATTGGGGTGAATTTTCATATGTAGTGGTTCTGTGGATTTGATGTTGAATGATGAATTGTTTTCTAGTGTGATAATTATGATTATGTTGTAATTCTTTTATTTCACTTCGTTCATTTACATATAATTTCAAAATTTCTATAATATAAAGTCCAAAAATTGTTATAATTTGAGTCGTTTCAAAGAGTTTCCGACTTGGCTCATCGTGTTTGGCATGCATAATAATTCTTATTGCTCGTTTTTGTAATTTAAAAATTTTCTTTTGGTTCTCCTTAGATGTTCCGAACCATACAGGGAGGCAGTATAGTAATATACTTTGAAAATAAGAGTAATAAACAATTTTTAGGTTTTCAAAATTGAAGCAATTTGCTAATACTCTCAGATTAAAGCAGACAGAGTTTAATTTGTTCATGGTTTTATTTATTTGAGTATTCCAGTTTAAGTGGTTATCTAAAGTTATTCCTAATATATATATATATATATATATATATATGTCCGTTACCGCGATAACTTTTGAAAGAAACACCCGATTTTGATGAAATTTGGCACAAATGTAGGGAGTAGCATTTATGACTTTAAGTTCGAAAACCAGATCGATTGCACTATGGGAAGGGGGTTTTATGGGGGTTTACAATTTTCCAAACATCGGTTTTTTGCAAATTTGACCCCAAAATATTAAAAACACTCAATTTTGGTTGTCGTCATTTTATAGAGCTTAAAAAAACAAATAATTTAGTATTTTGAATCATAAACCTAGGTTAAGTGGTTGCGGAGAAAATCCAAAAAACGTGTCCCATGCTAATCTTATGGGAAAAAAGGTTTTTAGATTTTTCTCAGATAGTTTTACTAAAAACTTCACATTTCTATTCATTAATGTGTTTAGCTCAACGAAACAAACATTTTGGTATTTTAATCGTTGTTCTACGTCCAACCGTTCAGAGATTCAAAGTGCTAAACACAGTACGTTGTCCAATGTTATCCTTATGGAGAATAAATACAATTCTATATCTCGATTATTTTTGAATGTATATTGATGAAACTTGGTATGTGGCTTCAATTAGTTGTGGTATATTGATATTAGCACAAAAAACCAGTTTTTTGTTGATAGTCCCCGTAGCAGCAAACCTGCTTACTCGGCCCCCATGTTATTCATATGAGAATAAGTAAAGTTGTATATCTCCCTTAATTATGAACCTACATTAAGAGAACTTGGTATGTAGCTTCACCTGGTTCAGTTGTATTGATAATTGCAAAAAAAAAAACATTACTTATCTTCCTCGTTGCAGCAAACCTGCGTCCTCAACCCTAATGTTATTCTTATAGAGAATAATTGTGGATCTTGGTAAATAGCTCTATCTAGTAGTGAGTCACATATATATGCATTGGAAATTCGCTGAGTACGCAGGTTTGCTGCGACGGGGGTATTTATTTATCCTATTTTTTGTGTATTATGTTTAGGCCTAAGCTACATCTTTCTACGAATGGAGAAAATAAAATAACATTTATGCCTATAAGTTAAAATAAAGTTTATTTTAATAATTAAAAGGCCTATTACATGGTAAAACATTAGCCTACTTACTAACCACACAAAATGCATTTACTAACGTATCTTACCATTAATTTTAACACTAATAGTTCTAATAAGAACAAGTAACAACATGACGATATGTTTGAAAGTGCCTGGCAAATCAATTGATGAAATTGAAGCCATGCCTTAAATAGAGTTTTCAAATATTACAAATTATTTATTAATGAAACTTAAACAAGGCCAAAACAAATTACTTGTCTTTAAAAACAGCTCAATGCCAAAGGACAGTTAAGCCTAAAATTAATGGATTGACTCAATTTCAATCAACAAAAAACGAGCACAAACTTCTTATGCTTACCTATTAGATTTCATTACAGATATGTTTTTTATATTTTACTTTAAAAAATTACAAGGTTAGGTTAACCTAAAATTGGACCATATAGGCAGCGTTCATACAACTCAATCCTAAGGTCCTGGTAAATCCTCCATTTTGGTGTAAAGAATAACACAAATTTATAAGCCACAACTTACTTATTTATTAATAAAACACTAAAATCCAAATCACAACTCTTAACACCTCAAATGCGTTCACACTCAATTTGAATTTACAGACGACGCGCAGCTGCGGACGACCCTTGGTAGCGCGGGTAAACGGTGGGAGTAAACTCGCTCAAAACTTTCGAGTTTCACTGCCGAACTTGGCTCGAACTCGAAATTTTCGGGTATTTTTGCTTATTTTGTCAGAAAATGAAGGCCTTATAAAGAAAGGCGTACTAACGGGGACAACCTTGAATATTTAAGACATTAATTTAAAAAATCGCATATAGCTTAGTTTTCAGTCCAGGTCACCATATTTTTTCATATAATTATGTTTCATATAATTTTATATAATCACATAATTTTTCAAAAATTTTAAACACTAGAAGCGATAGGTAAAGTCCAAAAATAATACCCCCATCGCAGCAAGCCTGCGTACTCAGCGAATTTCCAATGCAAATATATGGGTATCACTACTACCTAGAGCCACTTACCAAGTTTCACAAAAATACATTCATTAATAAGTGATATATAGCATTTGACTTATTCTCCATAAGAATAACATGATAAATGAGTACGCAGGTTTGCTGAAACAAGGAAGATAAGATATGTGTTTTTTTGCAATTAAATCAATTCAAATCAAATCAAATCATCTTTATTCACAATATGTATACATAATACATGAGAATAGTGTCAAATTCCAAACTAAAAACTAAAGGCTATTGACTACGAGTTATAAAACTCCTCAAATGAGTATAGTTGTTTTTCAAGTAGATAATTTTTAACATTTTCTTAAATTTATTGATATTATTTTCAGTTTTTAACTAAACGGGAAGTTTACATAAGAATTTTGATCCAATATATGAAGGTTTTTTTTTCATAAAATGTTAATCTATGGTGAGTGGGTATGATGGTATTTTTATTTCGAGTATTGTATTGATGAGACTGATCATATTTCTGTTTTAATGGATTTTGAATTGCTATTAATACCGTATCATAAATATATTGTCCGTATACAGTTAATATTTTTAAAGTTTTGAAATGTTCTTTTGCAGAGTGATCAGGTTTCAAATTTAAAATTATTCTGACAGCTTTCTTTTGTTTCTTCAAAATGTCATTTAAGTTTACTTTTTTTGTTGACCCATATAAAGCCAAGCCAAATGAAATATGGGCATGAATATGGGCATGGTATATCATTTTTAAATACTTATATCAGTGCATAAAAATGACATCCTGCGTAAAGCATAAATTCCTGAGTTAATTTTAGAAAGAACTTTTTGCACATGACAATTCCAATTCAAATTCTCATCTATTTCCAACCCCAAAAATCTAGTAAACTTTTCGATTTCTATTACCCTAGAATCGATTGCAATTGTTGGTTCAATCTTTCTACTGCACTGAGCAGTCTTAAAGGAAACAAAATTTGTTTTTGATAAATTTAATTTCAATTTATGATTGTTAAAAAAAGTCTATTATATTTGCCAATTCTAGGAAAGATAAAATTTCAACATCGTCAACAGTTTGTGCTGACACTTTCAGATTTGAATCATCTGCATACAACACCAAGTTGTCTTGTGGTATTTTTTGAAGAGTTTGTGCAATATCTTTTACATAGCAGACAAAGAGGAGTGGCTCTAAAACAGATCCCTGGGGGACTCCATGTGTTATTAATTTTAAATTTGATTTTTCTTTTGAAACTTTATTAAATTCCATATGACTTAATTCAACAAACTGATATCTTCCCGACAGGTATGACTCGAACCACTTCAAGGCAGTTCTATGTACACCAAGAGTCTTTAGTTTATGTAAGAGTGTAGGATGATGGACGGTGTCAAATGCTTTTGACAAATCCATGAAAATTCCTATACAAACTTCTCCCTTATCAACCGATTCAATAATAGATTCAACAAAGCCTACAGCAGCAGTAGTCACCGATTTATTAGAACGAAAACCATGTTGAACACTATCTATGAGATTGTAGTTTTCTAAATACTCCATAAACTGATTATAAACAATCTTTTCAAAAATCTTTGAGACTACCGGCAGTAAAGCTATGGGGCAATAATTTGAAGGATCTTTTGTATCATTTTTTTATAGATGGGTATTACTTTGGAAATTTTTAGCTGATTAGGAAAAATTCCAGAGACAACAGAAGAATTTATCAGATGTGCTAATACTTTACTAAGTTCCCATTTTGCTGCTTTTATAATTGGAATTGGAATCTCATCATACCCACTTGAAAATTTGTTTGAAAGAGAACTAATAACCTTTTCTACATCTTCTTGACATATGTGTCTAAATCTAAAACATGGGTTTACATAAAATTTTGGGGGTTCTATTGTTACATTGTTTTCTACATATACATATATTACCAATATAACTCAACCAGGTGAAGCTACATACCAAGTTTTATTAATTTAGGTTCATAACTAAGGGAGATATACAACTTAACTTAATCTCCATATGAATAACATGGGGGCCGAGTATGCAGGTCTGCTGCTACCGGGAAAAATCATCAAACAACTTTTTTTGTGCTATTATCAATATACCACAACTAGTTGAAGCCACATAAAAAGTTTCATCAATATACATTCATAAATAATCAAGATATAACATTTTATTTATTCTCCATAAGGATAACATTGGACAACTTACTGTGTTTAGCACTTTGAATATCACTGCAACGGTTGGACGTAAAACAACAATTAAAACGCCAAAATGATTGTTTTGTAGAGCTAAACTGATTGGTAGAAAGAAATGTGGAGTTTTTAGTGAAATTATCTGAGGAAAATCTAAAAACCGTATTCCCATAAGATTAACATGGGAAATTTTATGGACACATTTTTTGACTTTTCTCCACAACCACTGAGCTTAATGATTCAAAATACTAAATTGTTTGTTTTTTAAGCTCTACAAAATGGCTATAACCAAAATCTAGTATTTTTAAAATTTTAGGGTAAAAAGTTCAAAAAACTGATTTTTGGAAAATTTTAAACCCCCATAAAACCCCCTTCCCATAAACCGATCGATCTGGTTTTCGAACTTAAAGTCATAAATGTTACTCTCCACATTTGTGCCAAATTTCATAAAAATCGGGCGCTTCTTTCAAAAGTTATCGCGGTAACGGATACACACACATATATATATATATATATATATATATATCAATTTGAACGAATAGTGTTTTTGGCAGCTGGGGACCTCAAAACGAAAAGTTATCATGGTCTCGGGCTTAAGTCTTACCATACCACCTACGGTAATAGCTTCTTCCCTATAGGGGAAATTCGCTAAAAACTAAACAATTAACTGTACACATTTAAATTTTAAGGATACTTTAAATTTAAAGTTAGGCCTTAAGTCTCAGTTACTTAAAAAATACCAACTCTCAAAACCTATTTAAAACTAAATACTCTGGAACTTTTTTGAGCAAAGTTGTATTAAAACCATTTACAACGAAAAAACACTAACACTGATGTTATAGTAATGCTAAAAACAATAGAATTAACAGAAATTACTAAATATGATAACATTTACATTATTTCAAAAGAAATATTCAACTATGTTAATCAAACATTTGTTTATTAGGGAATCACTTAATAATGTAAACAAAACGCTTTTTGTAGTGCATTCCACAAAAATATAAAGCTGCATTGTAATAAAGGAGTACTGTGCAAACCTTCTTAAAATAGAAACTAAAAACATGGATAAATTAATTTTACTTTACAGTTTATTTCATAGGTTTTCATATTGTGAAATTAGTATTGGTTGCATACACTTTTAAAGATTTAAGAATAAATTATAATTGCTGTTTTGATATTATTTCACGAAAAATTAGGCTAAAGAGTAGGATAAAGATTCGTCGAAATCTAACTGGTCGTTTCCACACTTTCGTAAAATATAAATACAAAACATAAACATATACACATAATAGACCCACGTAGTTAAACATTATTTAACAGTTCAACATAATAAGTTTATTTAGATACATCAGGGTGTTCTTTAGGTAGGTTTCCAACATTGTATAAAAATGTACGTAGGGACAAAGATTTTGTATTGTTTAATTTCCTTCCCAACCAAACAAAGAATGTAAAAATGGAACTACAAACAAAAGAAATAAATTAAGCAGATCAAACATATTTAAAAGACACCCTGTAAAACTGTTTCCTTTGTCTAAGTATCAATGACAATGCTATGCTATTAGTGTCTCCTTGATACTAAACGTGATGGAGGATACGCATTTTGTCAGTTGATGCGGTCTTGAGAGATGCCGTGGTCCACTTGCATTGCTTATATAAAAGTATTCTAAATAATGTGAAGAGTAAATAGGACTCGTGCCCTTCACAACCATTGTTTGTTAGTGTTGATTCATTTAATAATCTTCTCGTAATTTATAACAATCTAGCTACAATTCTCATTTTGTGAGCGATCTTGTTAAAATATTGTTTGTAAACATAAAGGGATTTTGACACAGCAGCCATTAATGTGGAGGAAGGAGCTTTTAATCCTGAATCAGAATCAATTTTGATGTTGGGGAATGTTTTGTGGAGTATCAGCAGCTCAGAGGCGCTATTAAGAGGTGAGCGAAGGAGCTAAGAGGTTGCAGCGGTGAACACATCATAGCTAAATAACCAGCGTAATACTATTGTGAACAAGTTTCTAATGTTACCGGTTCTGGGTCAATTTTGATGTTGGGGAATGTTTTGTGGAGTATCAGCAGCTCAGAGGCGCTATTAAGAGGTGAGCGAAGGAGGTAAGAGGTTGCAGTGGCGAAGGAGGCTTTGGAACACATCATAGCTAAATAACCAGCGTAATACTATTGTGAACAAGTTTATAATGTTACCGGTTCTGGGTCAATATTTTGATGTTGGGGAATGTTTTGTGGAGTATCAGCAGCTCAGAGGCGCTATTAAGAGGTGAGCAAAGGAGGTAAGAGGTAACAGTGGCGAACACATCATAGCTAAATAACCAGCGTAATACTATTGTGAACAAGTTTCTAATGTTACCGGTTCTGGGTCAATATTTTGATGTTGGGGAATGTTTTGTGGAGTATCAGCAGCTCAGAGGCGCTATTAAGAGGTGAGCGAAGGAGGTGAGAGGTTGCAGTGGCGAACACATCATAGCTAAATAACCAGCGTAATACTATTGTGAACAAGTTTCTAATGTTACCGGTTCTGGGTCAATATTTTGATGTTGGGGAATGTTTTGTGGAGTATCAGCAGCTCAGAGGCGCTATTAAGAGGTGAGCAAAGGAGGTAAGAGGTAACAGTGGCGAACACATTATAGCTAAATAACCAGCGTAATACTATTATGAACAAGTTTCTAATGTTACCGGTTCTGGGTCAATTTTGATGTTGGGGAATGTATTGTAGAGTACCAGCAGCTCAGAGGCGCTATTAAGAGGTGAGCGAAGGAGGTAAGAGGTTGCAGTGGCGAAGGAGGCTTTGGAACACATCATAGCTAAATAACCAGCGTAATACTATTGTGAACAAGTTTATAATGTTACCGGTTCTGGGTCAATATTTTGATGTTGGGGAATGTTTTGTGGAGTATCAGCAGCTCAGAGGCGCTATTAAGAGGTGAGCAAAGGAGGTAAGAGGTTGCAGTGGCGAACACATCATAGCTAAATAACCAGCGTAATACTATTGTGAACAAGTTTCTAATGTTACCGGTTCTGGGTCAATATTTTGATGTTGGGGAATGTTTTGTGGAGTATCAGCAGCTCAGAGGCGCTATTAAGAGGTGAGCGAAGGAGGTGAGAGGTTGCAGTGGCGAACACATCATAGCTAAATAACCAGCGTAATACTATTGTGAACAAGTTTCTAATGTTACCGGTTCTGGGTCAATATTTTGATGTTGGGGAATGTTTTGTGGAGTACCAGCAGCTCAGAGGCGCTATTAAGAGGTGAGCGAAGGACGTGAGAGGTTGCAGTGGCGAACACATTATAGCTAAATAACCAGCATAATACTATTGTGAACAAGTTTCTAATGTTACCGGTTCTGGGTCAATTTTGATGTTGGGGAATGTATTGTGGAGTACCAGCAGCTCAGAGGCACTATTAAGAGGTGAGCGAAGGAGGTAAGAGGTTGCAGTGGCGAACACATCATAGCTAAATAACCAGCGTAATACTATTGTGAACAAGTTTCTAATGTTACCGGTTCTGGGTCAATATTTTTATGTTGGGGAGTGTTTTGTGGAGTATCAGCAGCTCAGAGGCGCTTTTAAGAGGTGAGCGAAGGAGGTGAGAGGTTGCAGTGGCGAACACATCATAGCTTAATAACCAGCGTAATACTATTGTGAACAAGTTTCTAATGTTACCGGTTCTGGGTCAATTTTGATGTTGGGGAATGTTTTGTGGAGTACCAGCAGCTCAGAGGCGCTATTAAGAGGTGAGCGAAGGAGGTGAGAGGTTGCAGTGGCGAACACATCATAGCTAAATAACCAGCGTAATACTATTGTGAACAAGTTTCTAATGTTACCGGTTCTGGGTCAATTTTGATGTTGGGGAATGTTTTGTGGAGTATCAGCAGCTCAGAGGCGCTATTAAGAGGTGAGCGAAGGAGGTGAGAGGTTGCAGTGGCGAACACATCATAGCTAAATAACCAGCGTAATACTATTGTGAACAAGTTTCTAATGTTACCGGTTCTGGGTCAATTTTGATGTTGGGGAATGTTTTGTGGAGTATCAGCAGCTCAGAGGCGCTATTAAGAGGTGAGCGAAGGAGGTGAGAGGTTGCAGTGGCGAACACATCATAGCTAAATAACCAGCGTCATACTATTGTGAACAAGTTTCTAATGTTACCGGTTCTGGGTCAATTTTGATGTTGGGGAATGTTTTGTGGAGTACCAGCAGCTCAGAGGCGCTATTAAGAGGTGAGCGAAGGAGGTGAGAGGTTGCAGCGGTGAACACATCATAGCTAAATAACCAGCGTAATACTATTGTGAACAAGTTTCTAATGTTACCGGTTCTGGGTCAATATTTTCATCTAGGGAATATATCTCTAGGGAATTTTTGTTTTATTTCAGTCATGTCAAACTTACACTTAAAATAATTACGTTAAATATAGTTATTTTTACTAAAATTCATTGTAGCCCTTGAACTGTGCGTATTAGACTAAAATAGGTACATACCTCGTTGTCAGCAGTTCAAATTGTAGCGATTAAACCCACTACATGTTTCGCCGTGAATGCGGCATTTTCAAGTGGTCCATAAAGAACATATCCAAATAGGACACGTCAAAATTAAAAGTCGTACACTCACAAACACAATTACAAACACATATACGAACAAATAACGGTAGGCCTACCACACGCATGTTTTCCATCACGCCACGGCACCGGTAAGAAGCAGACTGAATCTTCCCCCTAGGTTGTTAACCTTCCTACCCCTCTCCCGTTATCGGTATGACAAAGGTTGTTGTGCTCTTGTCTTGTTTTGTGGGTAATGATGGTTTTAAATATCAAATGGGACTTAAAATTCAGTTTCTAATTTAATATAAAATTTTGTCTGCCTTTACCTTTGAAACTTTTGTAAATTTCGAACTGCACTAGGGAGTCCAATTTATTTCCCTTGCGCCAGATGTGCAATATATCTAAGCCATTGTTTGGTTCAGCCATGGTGTGATTATTTTCGATTAAGTGTTGGGCAAAAGTTGATCTCTGTTTATCTGCTTTCGGATCGGGGCGAAAGCAGATAAACAAAGATCAATGAATTTTACCTGACATCATTTTCTCTAGCGGTTTCAGTAAAACTACTAAAAGTAAACACATTAAGTTGTAAATTTAACAAACTACTTTT
Organism: Allygus modestus; assembly: GCA_963675035.1. Lineage (NCBI taxonomy): Eukaryota > Metazoa > Arthropoda > Insecta > Hemiptera > Cicadellidae > Allygus > Allygus modestus. The sequence continues at coordinate 142,276,304 of OY776111.1, forward strand.
TTGTTTCAGCATATTATGAACTTTAATAAATCAGCAAAAATACTTTAGAAAATACATAGTAAAAATTACACTTTTCGCAAAACCAAGAGAAACCGTTGTTTCTTCAGTTCAGTAGTTTATTTTTATAATTCTGTAAGCGAAATTTTTAAATAAAAATTGTGGGAGTTTGGCAAATCGCAGGATGATAAGAGAGGGCTCGAATTAAAGGTCTTGATCCCAGGGACTCGGGAAAAATAGCAGTATTTCCAAAATATTACCAGCAAATGAGAAATAACGTAAAACATCCCCCATAAGAAAATCATGGGAATTTAAAAACGTCTGCTTTGTTTACATTAAAACAAGTGATTAAATGTGTACTTTGTTTATGAACCGACATGTGTTCCTATTTGGAGCAGGGTTAGGGGCTATTGCCCCTCAAGCCACTAGTTTTTAATAATTTTAAATGGTTTTCTGGCAATAAATATATTTAACTCACCTGAATTTTTAATCCAGAGTTGGGATAACATACGATCTCGAGGAAAACGAAACATTTTTAGTCCTTTTAACTTTGCTGAACTATTAAAGCAATTTCTGTATGAGCACTTTGTTTTTGACATAATGAATGGAAGAATGAAAAATATTAAATTAAAAATATATACTATAACTTACTAAATATTTACATAGAAAACACAATTTAATTGAATATATATTACAGTAAAATAACGTTATGATATTAAGGAAACACAAAATAACTTGTACTGATATTTTAAAACCCGGCAGAAAGGCTTTAGATTCAACAACACACGTGCGTGGTGTAGTGTCAGGTAGGTCAGTGCGCTGATAAGGGAAGCGCGTCGTCACGTCGCCCCAGACATTCCTTGCTCAGCGAGGGGGGAGAGGCTTCGGTAAGGGGGGAGGGGCTCCGGCGTAGTGACGTCATTACACCCCTGACGTCATCTCCTGTCCTGCCTCTGCCCCGCACCCAGCGTGGTGTGCAGCGCCCCTAGATTTCGGCAGGCAAACTACGCCGTCTTAGCGCAGTACATTGTCGCCGTCAGTCATATATCTGGAGTAGGTCCTTTATCTGTGGTACTATGTAACTCGTATGGTAACAGCTCTCCCGTTGTTTTGATGGATACATTCCATGCTTAGATCTTATCTTTAGTCCATGTGGATGGCCAAACTAAGGCAAATACCCCCGTAGCAGCAAACCTGCGTACTCAGCGAATTTCCAATGCATGTATATGTTTCTCACTACCACACAAAGCCACTTGCCAGTTTTCATAATAATACACAAATAAATAAGTGATATATAGCATTTTATTTATTCTCCCTAAGAATAACATTGAAAGCTGAGTATGCAGGTTTGCTGCTACAAGGAACACAAAAAATGTGTTTTTTATGCAATTATCAATTCAACTCAACCAGTCGAAGTTGCATACCAAGTTTTATTCATTAATGTTCATAATTAAGGGAGACATAACATTTTACTTATTCTCCGTAAGAATAACATGGGGGCTGACTATGCAGGTTTGCTGCTGAGGGGAAAATCGGCAAAAAATAATTTGTTTGTGCAAATATCAATAGACCAGTACTAGGTAAAGCCACATGTCAAGTTTCAACAACATACATTCATAAATAATCGAGATATAAAATTTTAATTATTCTCCATAAGGATAACATTAGACAACGTACTGTGTTTAGCACTTTGAATATCTCTTCAACGGTTAGACATAGAATCACAATTTAAACACCAAAATGATTGTTTTGTAGAGCTGAACTGATTGGTAACAGTAAATGTAAGGTTTACATTAAAATGAACTGAGGAAAAGCTAAAAATCTTTTTCCCATAAGATTAACATGGGAGATTTTTTGTACACGTTTTTTGGATTTTTCCGCAACCACTTAATCTTGGTTATTGATTCAAAATACCATATTATTTGTTTTTTTAAGCTCTATAAAGTGGTCTAACCCTCCAAGTGTTATGTGTCGCTATAGCGACACAAAGCACATCCGCTGGGGTGTTTACTGTCGCTACGTCGACAGTCAAACAGCGTTTACGGAATAGGCTCTGGGGTGCATTGAATCTTAATGAACCGAATCGAAATTGGTATCGCCGCTTACGGCAGATTCTAAGCTTTCTCCAGATGTCTGTCTGCAGACGCTTTTTACGTTCGTGCCAATCGTACTTCAGCAGACAGCGTCAAACGAATGGTATGGAATGGAATGGTATGGTTTGTTGTGCGTCGTTAACCTAACTTCGGGAATGGTGTTGTTTTGCGATGTTTTTTGTTGTTTTTATTTGTAAAAATGGACAGTAATGACATACGTGGGGCTTTAGAAGAAAAGTTTAGTAATGATGAATGGTTGCTTGATGTTCCTGGAGAAATAGGTGACAGTGATATCGAGGTAAATTATCCTTCCGACTGTAATGTTGTCAAGGCCATTTTGCTCACTTGCTATAGCACGCAACAACAGATTATTATCTAAAACTTTTTTATTTGCTGCTTTATCTGATTATTTGTTTATATATTTAGTATCCTTATAAAATTTAAAACAAATTGGCTATTTTGAAAATTGTATATTCTAGATAGGTTTATAATTTAATAGAGCGCAAACTTAAGTTTTTTTTATTTATTTTTATTTTTATTTATTTTAGCATCACATAATTTTTCTATTATAATTTTTTTGAGATGTTATATATATAATATTGAAGCCCATGATTTTCTGAACAAGAAAAACTATACAATAATGCAGTTTGGAGTATTTTTGAGTCTTTTACATTTATTTGAATAAAACACTGCAAAATCACCAAAAATAGGCAAACATTAAGACCATTATTAAAGACACTTGGAGGGCTAAACCGAAATTAAGTTTTTTTAAACTTCTAGGGTGAAAAATGCAAAAAACTGATTTTTGGAAAATTGTAAACCTCCATAAACCCCCCCTTCTCATGGTCCGAATTTTCTGGTTTTCAAACTTAAAACCATGAATGTCACTTTACACATTTGAGCCAAATTTCATCAAAATCAGACGTTTTTTACTCAAGTTATTGTGTTAACGGACACATATATATACATATATATAAATTTGAAAGAATGGTGTTTTTGGCATCTGGGGACCTCAAAACAAAAAGTTATGGTCTTGGGCTTAACTCTTACCATGCCACCTATGGTAATAGCTTCTCCCCTATAGGGGAAATTCACTAAAAGAGGCTGACAATCTCTTAATAAAAAGATCAATATATCCTATACTCTAATAAAAATAATGTCTGTTTGTATGTTTGTTTGCAAAATTTATCTCTCGGAATCCAGCAGAAGGAGTTTGCTTAAACTTTGGAATTCTAGGGGATTTTGGACCTAAAAAGCCAATTGATAAAAACCTCAACCCCAGGAAAATTCATATTTTGTTCAAAAACTCATTTTAAAGTTATAAATTTTAACATTGGGCTTAAGGGGTTTCAAATCAAAACAAAATAATCATCATAACAGCTGTGAATAAATAACCAGTGAACTATCAAAGTAACACTTACACATGGTAAAGTAGCAACAGGTTATTTCTTGAAAAGAGTGCCTAGAACTAGAACCAATGAATAAAGATTGCATATGGACATCTTTTTCACCATGAAACTATTCAAATGTCATTGAGCATGGCTCAGTCTCCCCGGTATTTTCGATGAAACTAGGTAAGCTGGTTTATGTGTTGGTGAAGCAGATATATTTGTATTGGAAATTCGCTGAGTATGCAGGTTTGCTGCGACAAGGTTTTTTATTATTTTATAAATTCGTAACTTTGGTCAGTTTAGATAATCTTAATATTTAATTCCGTAAGCGAATCGGTCCCCACGAAATATCTCGAGCTAAGAAAGAAGTTAAGTTATGATTCATTTTAAAGCGTGAGGGCCAAGGACGGTTGGAAAAATATCAGAAATGTCAAAAACTACGTGGGCTACGCCCCCCTGGACTTCAAAGATCCAGTGATTTTCTTATGGAAATATCACTACAGTGTTTTTATTAATACTGTAAGCAAAATGAACTAATGATCAGCTGTGATTATCCACTTGCACAAAAACCATATGTTAGGGGCTATAGCCCCTGTAAGCCACTAGTTACAATGAAACCCAGTTCTTAGACTATGTATATCTGTATAATTTCCACCAAGGAAATTAAAGTATTTTTAAAGTATATTAAAGTATTATTAAGTATAATAAAGTATACCGAAATATTTTTACCTTAACGCATACCTTTATACCTATATTTTCTGTTTTAGCAAATTTCCCCTATAGGGAAGAAGCTATTTACCGTAGGTGGCATGGTCAGAGTTAACCCCGAGACCATGTTAACTGTTTATTTTGAGGTCCCCAGATGTCAAAAACACTATTCGTTCAAATTTATATGTATATATCTATTTATCTGTCCGTTAACACGATAACTTGAGTAAAAATCGTCTGATTTCGATGAAATTTGGCTCAATTGTGTAAAGTGACATTCATGACTTAACGTTCGAAAACCAGAAAAATCGGACCATGGAAAGGGGGTTTACATTTTCCAAAAATCAGGTTTTTTGCATTTTTCACCCTAAAATTTTTAAAACACTTAATTTTGGTTTCAGCCATTTTATTGAGCTTAAAAAACAAATAATATGGTATTTTGAATCATTAACCACGGTTAAGTGGTTACGGAATCCAAAAAACGTGCTCATAAAATCTCCAATGTTAATCTTATGGGAAAAAGGTTTTATGCTTTTCCTCAGTTAATTTTAATGTAAACCTCACATTTGCTTTTACCAATCAGTTCAGCTCTACAAAACAATCATTTTGGTGTTTAAATTTTATTCTACGTCTAACCGTTGTAGAGATATTCAAAGTGCTAAACACATTACGTTGTCCAATGTTATCCTTATGGAGAATAATTAAAATTTTATATTTCGATTATTTATAATGTAAGTTGATGAAACTTGGCATGTAGCTTCAACTAGTACTGGTATGTTGATATTTGCACAAAAAAATAATTTTTTGCCGATTTTCCCCTCAGTAGCAAACCTGCATACTCAGCCCCCATGTTATTCTTATGGATAATAAGTAAAATGTAATGTCTCCCTTAATTATGAACATAAATGAATAAAAATTGGTATGCAGCTTCGACTGGTTAAGTTGTATCATAGATTAAGAATACCACAAGTAGATTCTCCACGGCATACGGATCGGTGTGCTCGGTCTGCTTGTACGGCGAACTTGCTGGCCCAAGTAGTTCTGTACGGTTAAGCTAGGGAAGCTAGAGGTCTCGCCGTTCAACACAAATACTCTGTCCGGGTAGCCGCTCACACACACGCGTCCGCACGCCCCGCGCCAGCACACACAACAACTCTCGCCCAGCCGCTTACACACCCGCATGTGCACGCCTTGCGCGCCGCGCCAGCTCACACACACAACACTCTCACCCAGCCGCTTATGCACGCACATCCGCACGCCCACGTCCCGCGCCGGCTGACTGAATCGCGATGTGAACAGAGACCCCACTATGTTACTGAGATCAACGCAGCGTTGTCGGTAGTAAGGCATTTCAAAATTAAAAATATATACTATATACTATTATTTTGTATTGTAAACTGTTTTAACCGATGTAATAAAAGTGATTTTCAGAGTGAAATTTATTTTAACAATTTTAAAACATTAAACAATTATGACATTCCACCTTCACAAACTACCTTCACACCTATTTTTAAACTTCTTGTAAATTCTGGATTTTCTTAATTTATAAATTTTAATTTAGGGCCGTGATAGTAAATCTATCGATCAACGGCAACACTCAAATTTAATTTTCCAAAATGTTTGAAATTTAACGCTGATTATGGAAATGATAGTTTCTTCCCCATGGAAAAATCGTTATAACCTCAGACAATCGGAAAATATTTGTTTCTTGTAATACTGTCATGTGGGTATTCAAAATGTGCGGAATTCCACCCTGAACACGTACGTGGAATTATTTCCCTGATCGGACTATTACTAAACAAGCTATGGCCGTTAAAGCTGGAGCGCGCGGGGAAATATGGAAAAATTGCCGCCACAGGGACAAAAACAAGTTAGCGCTCTGCGGATTTCGGTTAGGATAGGTTATGATAGTTAAATTAGTTATTTATCATAAACTAACCTAACCTAACTCCGCAGAGCGCTGTATCTCTAAACAACGTGCTGGCACATCGCAAAACACGGCCCCGGGCCCGGTCTGTGTTGAATACATTGTAAACCTTTATTGGCAAAATTTCTTGCTTATTGATAGTACGGTCGGCAATAAAATTGCGCATTCGTAATCAGGGTAAAATTCCGCACAATTTGAAAACCCACATGACAGAATTGTAAGACAAATAATTGGACCGATTTTCGGTGTTTTTACAACAATTCCGCCAAAAAACGTGTGATCGAAAAAGTAATTGTACTTACGTTTTCAGGGTAAAATTCCGCACATTTTGAATACCCTCATGACAGTATTATAAGAACAAAGTTATTTTCCGATTTTCCTATTTTTTCCAAACCTTTCTGCGGAGAAAAACTTGTCATCGATAAAGTAATTGCACATACGTTTTCAGAGTGAAATTCCACACATTTTGAATACCCAGATGACAGTATTATAAGAACAAAGTTCTCTTCCGATTTTCGACGTTTTCCCAACTTTTCCGCGGAGAAAAAGTGTGACCGGGAAAATAATTGTATGTACGTGTTCAGGGTGAAATTACGCACAATTTTAATACCCACATGACAGTATTATAGGAAAACAATTCTTTTCCGATTTTCTGGGGGTTTACAACTTTTGCGAAAAAAATATTGTAAAATCGCGTCAAATTTCCAACATTTTAGAAAAAAAAATTTAATTTGTGTGGTGTCGTTGATAGATAGACTTACCGTGATCTACAATTCGCCAGACAGCCGCTAAATATATATGGGAGAACTTACCACGAAATAGATATGAAATGTGAAATGGTTTTTATAACTTACCTTCCTACTTACTACTAACACACATGATCTCTACCTAAGTGTCCCGTTTTAGCTACTCTGTACTATTCGATTTATGAATATGATGATAATGATAATTAAAACCAAGTTATTTTATTTATAAGTACAGTAGACATCTATTTTGCTGAATATAAGTTACCATGGTTCTGCTCTTTTTTGTGTAGAAATATTTTGGTAATAATGCCTGGTTTTTATTGTTGCGCTCCTAAATGGTGTAATACATGTATTGTGGTCATCATTGCAACAAACATAAGCTCTTTGACTCACTATAGTGAGAATTTATCCAAATAAAAAAAAAAATTAACTTTTATAAACGAACTTTGCTGAGTACGCAGATTTTCTGTAACGTAGACCTTTCATTTATGTAGTTAATTTATTTCACATAATGGGGGAATTACCCAGGGGCAACAGTTAGGGGGTTGGTGGTGTCCTTGACGGCGCCAAAATCATCACGTATGACGCTCGCGGACTGGATGTGGTTAAAAATAGCCAAAGAGTGCGCGGAACCCTTATTTCCCAAGGTCACCTCACCCCGTTCCACAACATTGTTAAACACCACTTCGAGTCCTCATTTGCAGCGTGATTTCAATAATTTGAATTATAGATATATCCTACTAATATTAAAAGTTTGGATGTATGTATGGATATTTGGAGTTCTATTACGCAAAAACTAATGGACCTGTTAAGCTAGAATTTTGCAGGAACATAGCTTACATAACACATTAACAAATAGACCTGGTAATGTCTACATCCAACATTAGGGCTCCACCCCATGGGCTCTGCAAGATCCATTGCAAATCTTTTGGGAGGATATAATTTATAATGTTACCAGCTGTATGTTAAAATGTTTGTCAGTTACTGCAAAGGAAGTCATATGGTAAAACATAAATAAAGATTTGATAGTGCTGGTCTGCTGGTCAGGTTAATATTTCAAATAATATGTTAGAATTCTTCGCTAGTGAAGCCGCGGGAAACAGCTAGTATATATTTCAATTTGTACGAATGGCATCTGGGGACCTCAAAACAAAAAGTTATCATGGTCTCGGTCTTACCATGAGACCTATGGTAATAGCTTCTTCCCGAAACAAAAATTCGCTAAAAGAAACAAAATATATAAATTGAGAAAAAGTATGAAATAGGATTTCAATAAGGAAATATTGTTTGTTATTAACTGATTCGTTTAATGAATTATCGAATATAAGTACCATCCTTTTAACTACTCTGACTGCGCACTTCTTTGGTAATTTGTATATAACAGGAAGACCATTTCCGTGAAAAACGTAACAAGGGAGAAGCCGCTTTGATTTGACGATGACGATGGGAAGGCAAGGCTGGGCTGGCAGACGCGCTGCGAGCAACGACGCCGGCGGTGTTGGCAGTGCCTTTCCGGGGCCTACGTTGGCCCCGGCTGTTCTCTCTCACGCCCTCTCTCTCCCACAATTACTCCCGCTCTCTCTCGCACACGAATGCTGTCTCCCCCTTTCCACCGCTTAACGTTGGTTCCTCACGTGGCCACGAGGTAGCGCCACTGCACTGATGCCACCGGAGCCGCTAGTACTAGAAAACCCCGATAGAGCGCACCACCGTTCACCCGTTTTGGCCGTCTTCACCTGTTAGCTTGCCGATGAATTATCTAGGAGTATGTTTAATCTATGGTTCTATTTATAATTTTATTAATGTTGAACCTCATCAGGCTGATTTTGTTACAGTTTTAAATTACCAATTATACAATTAAAAGAATGCTGGCGGTTTGTTAGTGTTGCTAATAAGGTTTTTTGTATGTAATTAGTTTTTTCTGCATTGTTAAGTTTGATTTTTGTCTTGAATTGCATGTAAAGTAATAGGATATTTAATTTAATTTATGCATGATTTATGCTGCTAGTGAGCTATATGTTTGTTTTGTGCATGTGAATATTGAAGTGCTATTTTTAGCTGACTCTGAATCTCCACTACCGAACTAATTGTGAATGCCATTATGTTTATGTATTAATGCTGCATTGTAATTGGGCCTGTCCTGTTATGTAGCATTTTGAAATCAAATAAATAAATAAATAAAATAAATAAATAATTGTATAAAAACACATGTTTTGTTGCAGAAAACCTACGTACTCAGCCCTCATGTTATTCTTATAGAGAATAAATAATACCCCCGTCGCAGCAAACCTGCGTACTCAGCGAATTTCCAATGCATAATATTTGTCTGAATTCCACATAAAGCCGCGTACCAAGTTTCATAAAAATATATTCACATATAAGCGATTTTAATTATTCTCCATAAGAATAACATTGGTAATGAGTACGTAGGTTTGCTGAAACAAGGAACACAAACAATTGTTTTTTATGCTAATATAAATATAATTTAACTAGGCGAAGCCACATACCAAGTTTCATCAATATTCAATCATAAATGAGCGCTATATAACATTTTAGTTATTCTCCATAAGAATAACATGGGGGCTGAGTACGCAGGTATGCTGCTACAGGAATAACCAACAAAAAATCAATTTTTTGTGCAAATATCAGTATACCAGTACTATTTGAAGCCACATACCAAGTTTCATCAACATACATTCATAAATAATCGAGATATCAAATTTTATTTATTCTCCATAAGGATAACATTGGACAACGTACTGTGTTTAGCACTTTGTATATCTCAGCAACGGTTGGGTGTAGAATCACAATTTAAACACCAAAATGATTGTTTTGTGGAACTGAACAGATTTCTAAAAGCAAATGTGAAGTTTAAATTAAAATAAACTGAGGAAATGCCAAAAACCTTTTTCCCATAAGATTAACATGGGAGATTTTATGAGTAGGTTTTTTTGGATTTTCTCCGCAACCACTTAACCTAGGTTAATAATTCAAAATACTATATTATTTGTTTTTTTAAGCTCTATAACATGGTCAAAACCAAAATTAAGTTTTTAAAAAATTGTAGGGTGAAAAATGCAAAAAACTGATTTTTGGAAAATTTAAAACCCCCATAAACCCCCCTTCCCATGGTCCTATTTTTCTGGTTTTCGAACTTAAAGTCATTAATGTCATTTTACACATTTGAGCCAAATTTCATCGAAATCGGACGTTTTTTACTCAAGTTATCGCATTCACGGACACATATATATATATATATATATATATATATATATATATATATATATATATATAGATATATATATATACATATATATAAATTTGAACGAATAGTGTTTTTGTCATCTGGGAACCTCAAAACAAAAAATTATCATGGTCTCGGACTTAAGTCTTACCATGAGACCTACGGTAATAGCTTCTTCCCTATAAGGGAAATTCGCTAAAATGCTATTCATCACTTATTTATTCGTGTATTTTTATGAAACTTGGTGAGTGGCTTTATGTGGTAGCGAGAAACATATACAGTAGAACTCCGATTATCCGAATTAATTGGGGATCGGGCCGATTCGGATATGCAGAAATTCGAATAATCAGGTATACCTCGGGAATTAAGCAAAAAACATCACCATATATTAAAGAACGGTGAAAGAACAGTAGCGACTGATGATAAGCAGGGCGGGAAGGGGGTATGACTCATTGTTCCCTGCGAAAATATCGCGCTGGAAGGTAACAGCGCGGGCTTTTTTTATTTTAGCGCTCACGAAGCCATATTAACGTAACGGCGCATTATCGCTACACGCGCTCCCGCGTATTTCTATTATTTCACTCAAAATCGATTCGGATAATTGGAGATTCGGATAGTTGGGGTTTGGATAATTGGATTTATACTGTACATGCATTGGAAATTCGCTGAGTATGCAGGTTTGCTGCTACGGGGGGTATTTTACCTTAGTGTTTTTTTTACGTGTTTCACCGCAACATAACTTCTTTGGACACTTTAGGCTACAAAAAATAAAGGTAAAAATATATCTGAATATTTTTTAACAGTTCAAAGACTGTGCAACAAGAAAGATGTTGAGGTGTTCTCAAGCTTTAAAAGGCTGGGAGAGGTCGTCTTATTATGAGAGGAGTTGTTTTACAGTAGTATGCTATTTCAGAGCCCTCTATTCCAAATCAAGTGGGAGAGGGTGATCCTGGACGAGGCCCACCAGATCAGGAATCACAAGACCAAGACGGCGCAGGCGATGTTCCTGCTGAAGGCCCGCAGTCGCTGGGTGCTCACTGGCACTCCGGTACAGAACAAGGAACTCGACCTGTACGCTCTGCTCAAGTTCCTGCGCTGCTCGCCCTTTGACGACCTGGGCGTGAGTGTCACTCGTTATTGAATTGGATTTGCAAGTCTTTAGAAATAGTCACTGGCCGCTCGAGCTTAGGCTCTACTGTTGCAATAAAACACTTATATGGTGAATTAGACCAGGATGCTCTTGTGCAGGCATACTTTGGACTTTTCCATTACCATTTAAGTTATGGTTTAATTGCTTGGGGGTCATCTCCTCATGCAAAAGAAGTATTTATTATGCAAAAGAAAGTTGTTAGTGTTATAGCAGGAGTAAACAAGTATTATTGTTGTAGGGAACTTTTCAAAAATTTAAAAATATCAGCTTTTTTTATGTATTCAACAAAGTCTGATTTACCTTAGAGTAGGGATGTGTCGGTTCTTAAAATCGGTTTTACCGGTTTAACCAAAACCGAGAACTGATGGTCAAAAGTCGGTTTCGGTTTTTCACTGTCAGTAAGTTCGTATTGGAAATAAGCATTATAATTTTGTTCAAATATCGCTTAAACTCCTAACCCCCCAGTTAATGAGATATATCAGTGAAAGTCTAATGACACGATAAGTCAAAAATGGTACAGTAAAAGAGATACGCATATCGCGATACATAAACCCACTACTTAAATGTCATTTCGCTTTGGTATTACAACCAGTGTAAGGAGTTTACTCCTTATCGAATTGTATTCGATGTCATTAGTATTACCGTAGCATATCTAGGCACTGAATCGCAATACCTGTATTGTTAAAAACGTTTCGCCTTTGGAATATCGCAATAAAAATTACTGATTTCTAAGTTAACAAACGGTTTAAACATTTAAACTTAAAAAGAAGAACGTATGTTTTGGAGTTAACCTTAACACAAATTAAAAAGAACGCCATATTTGAGAAATTAAATAATAATCTACTGCAGTTCGGACTTAGTCTGCTCGTGACAGTGACGAATCATACGTATCGAATCATCTCTTTCGCGATATTTCAATATGTTACGTATCGAACAGGCACATCACAACTATAAGTTACATTCATGTATTTACCGCCCGGAACAAGAGCGCCTCGTTCTCGTGGTAAGAATACAAACTACAACGAATATAAGAATGGCAAGAAGCACGAGATTCGACCTCCAACCGCCAGGATCACTAGTGTTTTCGACTCCAGACATCAGGATTGTCAGTGTCTTCGGGCGACAACTCACATATAACATAACCTTTGCGAGTGTATTAGTTTATATCAGATTGTGCATATCGCATCACTCGTTACTCACTAGCAGACGACAACGCGACGTCTAACAGGGTTTACGTCTACGGGATTCAAATTCAAATTCAAATTCAAATCATCTTTATTCATCGAACAGTATTTACAATACATTGAATAGTGTCAAAAATATATACATAAGGGCCTTATCACTAAATAATTTTCCTTTCATAAGGATGTAACAATTATTGTTAAATAACTTTTAGTCAAAGTTTATAAACATAATTTATGTTGTATTTCTTAGATCCCAAAATTCCTCAAGAGAATAAAGGGATACAGTGAGCAGATATTCCTTCAGAGTTTTTTTAAAAACATTAAAGTTATTTTCATTCGCTATATTTTTAGGCAAACTAAATAAAAACTTAGTGCCAATAAAACTAGTTTTCCTCTCAAAAACTTTAATTTATGTTTTCTACCTTATGTTATTTCTTAAATTATAATTGTGAAAATTTGTATCATTGGTTTGAAGGTTTATTTTTTTCACATGTAATATTGTTTCAAATATGTACAGGTCATAGACAGTCATAACACTTAATTTAGAAAAATATGGCTTTACTGATTGTAGATTTTTAATGTTAAAAATAATTCGGAGTGCTTTTTTTTGTTGACGAAGAATCTTGTCTAAGTTTTTTTTAGTGGTTCCGCCATATATAGCTATACCATAAGACATGTGTGAATTTATCAAAGCAAAATAAATGGTTTTTAAGGTCCGAATATTGCACACCCTTGACATTTGTCGCAAGGCTTACAGACCAGTTGCCATTTTACCTACTACATGTTGAATATGCTTATCCCAGTTCAAGTGTTGGTCCAATATCAATCCAAGAAATTTGGTGTGCTCTACTTGGTTCAAGTGTGAACCATCAATGTAAACGTTTGGTTGTAAGTTTAATCTTGTTTGTTTTGTGTAAAATGATACAAAGTTTGATTTATTAGAATTTATTAGGATATTTTTACTATTTGAGCTGTCCTTAATTGACAGATTACTGTCAATTTTACTGTGTTCATAAAGTCGGACATTTTGACCAAGAAAGTTTGTTAATATCGTCGAGAATGCCAGAAGAAGAATTAATTAGGGGTCATTCCATGTGAAATCACCTAATGCTGGTTGCATGACCATTTTAGAAATTCTTGATGTTCTCACCATGTAATTATATACTCCTCGGAAGAATAAAACTATTTTTTTAAATTGTTATCTTATGCGGTTCAGGATTTATGCTTACTTAAAGTTGCCGAGGAGAGTAATTGTTAACATTTTCAGGGGTTTGTGCTAAAATTCATAGCTTCTATGGTTTTTAAGATATTTTAGTTCTGGTTATTTCGTTTTAAAGGTAAGATTATGACCTTCAAAATGAAGTTACCTGAAAATAAATTTGTATGGTAGTAAATTAATTATAAAAAATGTGTTTTCAATGAGCCGAGCAGCCATTTTCAAAAATGTATGCATCATAAAGGGAATGAGACTTCAAATTAATTCGTTGTCCATAGAAGCTCCACATAGCAGTATTTAATAAAAATACATATCATCATTAAGATTTGATTTCTTCCTTCCCAATAATATTTGAAGTCAAAAATGGAAATTTTTCAAAATTGAGCGACTTTGGAGTTTAATATCTAAAAAGGGGGACCAGATCAAAGGTTGATTTTTTGTGTGTTAACTTACTTAACTGAGTACCTAACAATGTTAAACAATTGTGATGCAAGATACAGTAAAAATGTTTTATTAACATATATTTGTTATATTAAATTTTCCAATAAAATCATTAAATGTGAAAATAAATTATTTTGATGCTTACTCTACTGAACAACATCGGCTGCGGACACACAGTATTTTGCCACTAACATTGATGCTCATATCTCGGAAAGTACGGTGAACCACAAAATTATACTTATACCATCCAAAGTACTCAGTTAGGTAACACACAAAAAATCAACCTTTGATCCGGTCCCCCTTTTTTAGATATTAAACCCCAAAATCACTCATTTTTTAAACATTTTCATTTTTGACTTCAAATATTATTGGGAAGGAAATCAAAACTGAATGATTTTATGTATTTTTATCAAAGACTGCTATGTGGAGATTCTATGGACAATAAATTAATTTGTGGTCTCATTACCTTTTTGATATATAATTTTTTGAAAATGGCCGCTCGGATCATTGAAAACACATTTTTTATAATTAATTTACTACGATACAAATTTATTTTCAAGTAACTTGAGTTCCATCATTTTGAAGGTCATAATCTTACCTTTAAAACAAAATAACCAGAACTAAAATATCTTAAAAACCATAGAAGCACCCCCATAGAATGACTTTTAGCGCAACCCTTGAAACTGCTAAACATTACTCTCCTTGCAACTTTAAGTAAGCATAAATCTTGAACCACGTAAGATAAAAATTAAAAAAAAATTGGTTTTATTAATCTGAGGAGTAGATAATTACATGGTGAGAAAATAAAAAATTTCTAGAATGGTCATGCAACCATTTATTCTAAAATTAGGTGATTTCACGTGGAATAGCCCTTAGTCGACGATCTACCATTTAGTCCAATTGACATTGCTAATAACCCCGACCCCGGAGGTAGTTCTAGTCCTACTGTTTCCGTAAATATAAATCCTACTGTACTTACGATTATATAACCTTCCTGTAGGAAAAGATTCTAGGGTTTCAAAAGTCTGCATAAATAAAATATCAGCAAAACCAGGTAGACCTATTTTGTTTTTAAGGTTAGGCTTGCAGTAGGCTAAACTTAAGCCTTAACATCTTAACAATAAGTTACAGATTACTTAGACTACGGTACTGCCCTAGGCTAACTTTGTTATTATTTGGCTAAAAATGGTTTTAAGCCTAGGTGATTAATTAGTTGTGTAATGACCCATAATATTTAATTTAAATTCATTTGATTTGTCTTTGATTACTTGTGACTTTTTAACCAACTCTCCTGCGTAGTGTTTCTGCAGCAGTACCTATTTATGTAAACCAGTGAAACAAAGTCTGAAATAGATATTTATAGGTAAGTTTGGTAAAATCGTATTTGTGAGTTGATAATGACCCTATGATGTAAGATAGGCAGCATTTCAGAATCTAGGTAGAAACTTAAAGTATGGACAGTTTTAGTAAGTTCTTAATAATAACCTAAATCAATTATTTTTTGTAAAAATCCAAACCTAAACCGAACTGATAAAAAATGCAACTGACCTATCCCTACCTCAGAGCCAATTTTGATAAAGTAAATTGTAGAAGTGTTCTGCACGCTATAACAGCAGATTTTGTATTAATATTGAACTGCTTCATGTTAGACTTGCTAAGACTGATAAAAGTTAGGGGTGTGTGATGCATCGAAAAGCATCTAAATTTCAATTAGATTTGATTTGATACTGTAGTAATCGAAATAGCGATGCATCGAAAGTATTCGATGCCGGCCTATACTCCCGCCGTTTACCCGCGCTACAAAGGGCACGGGGAGTGTTTGTGTCGGCGGCATAAAATCTTACCTTGGAGATAAGGAAGTAAGAGGGATGGGAGGGGTGGTGTGGGGTCCAGTTGAAAGCAGTAAATCAGTCGGCTGACCAACATTATTACTTTGAGTCATTATGTTATAACCACGTTTTCCCCAGTATGATTCTAATAAACAGTGAGTTATTTGAATAACTTTATACCTTCACAAAACTATTCCTAGGGTGGGTAATATAGTATTTTGACAAAAATACGGTAGTTTTACTGGCATGGTACGATAGTGGTATTGTAAATCTGGCAAAACTGTCTACATCGTCACTCGTTATTTAACTTTGTCGCTCGTTTGTATTCATCCGTCCTTTGAAACTTAAGTAAATGCAATTAAGTTTAGGTTACGCGTTTTTATTGCTAAAGTTTTTGAAATGACGGATTAAGATAGGATGGAAGAAGAATTAATTGATCAAATCAGGAAATTATAACTAGACTTTGGCCAACCAAGATGGTCCATATGTTGGTCATAAAATTGGTGTATAGGATGAGTTTTAATCATTGAAACATGTCGCATTGCATCGAATCAAATTGCATCGATTCAAATCTAAATTCTTTTAATCGCAACATTGCATCAAATCGAAATAAAATCCCTGCATCGCACACCCCTAATAAAGGCCCTTTAATAATGGTTATTACGTTTTACAATAAGTTACCGTTTGATATTAGACTATTTAACTTATTGATAAGGATTTTAAAGTTGAAATTAATTATTTTCTCTGTAAAGAATCTTTCTATTCTGCGGAAGAATATATGTCAAAAGTTTGGACTATGAAGGACTTCGTTTATGTATTAAAATGGTTTTGGCGTGCCAATGTATTTGCATGAAATATTTTCTGGCTGAATAAAGATCTTATCCTTATTCTTAACCTACAGTAAAAGATTCTTCCTTGTAGGGAATTCGTTAAAAGTTAATAGAAGTGTGGTTTTGTTAATATTCATATTCCTCTCTATGTATATATTTAGAGCGAGTATTAGAGACTACTCGATAATTTGAGTCAAGTAGTTGAAAATGCTTTCCGTTTACCCAAGGTTATGGCGCTAACCAATGTTTAACAAAATAAGTGACTGAAATAAAGATTATTAAACCTAAAATCTATGTTTAGCTAATATGAAAGGAGACAATGACAGGTTGGTTATTTATGGATACTTGTGAGTTAAGATAAGCAAGAGAGGGGAACAGGGAGTGTTTGGGTTGGGGGCAAAATATCTGACCTTGGAGATAAGGAAGGAATACTGGATGGGAGGGGAGAGTGGTGGGGTCCGGTAGAAAGCAATAAGTCAGTCAGCTGACCAACATTATTTCTTTGTTGACCCACAACTAACTGTGTTTATCTGTCTAGAAGTTAAACATTTGTAATCACTTTCTTGTTAAAATGTTCTGGTTTTGATAAACTAACCCAAAATCTTTGTATGGATATATATATATATTTGTAATACTGGGTACTTGTCTTTAGTTTGTTTTGGTTGTTGAAAACATTATACAGGGTGTCTCAAAAGTCGACGACCAAACTTCACAGGCTTGTTATATGGACTATTTCCAACAAAAAATGATAAATAAGTTCATATCATATTTGTCATAGTATACGAGCTATTGACGTTTTTAATCTTTTTTTTATAATCTGCGTTTTACAATCTTATAAGTTATGTTCAGGCAAGACAATATGCACGTAGGACCATAAAACTTTTACTCTGTATAAAAATGAACAGTAAATATACAAAAATGCAGTTTTTAGGAGCTTATTAACATTAAAAACACGGATTAACGCAATTTTAATTTAAATTTTACATTTCAAACTAATTTTTTAACTATTTTACAACTGTGTTTCCCTCCACAGTTTCGGCCTTAGAGAGTGATCTTATATCTTAAAAACTTTCTCATTTAATGCAGACAATAATAGTATTAAGATATTAAAATATTTAATTTCATAATTTCAGTATTGGCGTATTTTGTTTAATTAATACACATTTTCTGAAATTAGCCATAATTTAAAATATCAAACAAAATCAGAGTAATTAATCCTAATTTGACACAAGTAATGTAATAAAATATAAAATAAAAGGCAAGTTGATAAAAAAAATTTGGTTACATGGTCAAAATCAGCTATAATTTTTGAATCAGCTGTTATTATTGAATCAGCTGTGTCAATTGTTGAGCTACTGTTTATTCAAGCTCATTGACAGTAATTCATTGATAATCATTGTTACAGTTTTAATTGTGTTTCCTGTTTTGAAAAATATTTGTTTTTTTGGGTGTTTTTTTGTTTGTAAAACGCGTTTTATCGTAAAAAGGGTTTGTCTGTTTGTTTTTACAATCTGTTTTATGTTGCATTCCCATTATGTATTACTCGGCTAGGGAATATGCTGACATGCATTTTTTGTATGGTTTTAGTGATGGAAATGCACATGCTGCTGCAAGGGAATACAGAGTTCGGTATCCTAACAGACAACGGTTCCCTGATCATAGAGTATTTTTGTATGTTCATGGGTGTTATGAGGAGGGTAAGATTCCTGGTTATACTGAGCGGTTGGGAAGGCCCCGTATTGACAATAATGATGAGATGTTGTTGAATATGGTAGAAGATGACCCAACTACAAGTGTTCGCCGTCTGTCAAGAGAGACTGGTATATCAAGAGCGTCAGTTCATAGGAGCCTTAGAAGGAACTAGTTGTACCCTTATCATGTGCAGCATGTCCAGGCTCTTCTACCTACAGATCATGCAAAAAGAGTGAGGTTTTGCAGAGAATCCGAGCTGATAC
This sequence comes from Allygus modestus, assembly GCA_963675035.1. NCBI lineage: Eukaryota > Metazoa > Arthropoda > Insecta > Hemiptera > Cicadellidae > Allygus > Allygus modestus. Next base: position 142,295,015 of record OY776111.1, read on the forward strand.
TGGATTTTTCAATAAGATATTGTGGACCGACGAAACTTGTTTCAAAAGAACAGGAATTTACAATATTCACAACACTCATTACTGGTCATATGAAAATCCCAAAGTAATAAGAGATAGTCACTTTCAGCACCAGTTTGGAATAAACATATGGGCTGGTATCGTTGAAGGTAAGTTGGTTGGACCATTTGAGTTGCCAGGGAGGCTGAATGGCGAGAATTATTTGAACTTCCTGCAAACCAACTTTGGAGAATTACTTCAACATATCACACTTAACACCCGCCACAATATGTGGTTTCAGTATGATGGCGCACCAGCTCACTTTTTTGTTGATGTTAGGCAACATCTGAATGCAGTGTTTACAGAGAGCTGGATTGGAAGACTAGGGACCATTCTGTGGCCACCGAGATCACCTGATCTGACTCCTATGGATTTCTTCTTGTGGGGGTACTACAAGGAAATAGTTTTTTCAACTGACTGCCAAAGTGAGGATGAACTAAGACAACAAATTCAACAAGCTACCAACATTATTTTAAATATCAGGCATTCCATTCGGTCTCTGAAGAAGAACTTTATTCGTCGTTGTCGGCTATGTATCAGGGAAGAAGGTCACAATTTTGAACATTTATTGTGACACTTAAGCTTTAGGAAAATAAAACGTGATATCCAGTTGACAATGTGTGATAGTGTCAAGGTATGGTTTTTATAAGTTAATTGGATATTACTTATTTTTAATCAATGAATAAAATGAGTACAATTAATTGCTTTTAATAAAAAAAATTCCATTTTTTAAATAAAATTGTCTTTTATTTAATATTTTAGTACATTACTCGTGTCTAAATAGGATTTACTATATTTTTTGCTGCTATTTTAAATTATGGCTAATTCCAGGAAATGTGTATTAATTTAAAAAAATATGCCAATACCCCAATTAGAGAAATAAATGTTTTAATATCTTAATACTATTATTATATGAATTAAATGAGAAAGTTTTTAAGATATAGGATCACTCTCTAAGGCAGAAACTGTGGAAGGAAACACAGTTTTAAAATAGTTAAAAAATTAGTTTGAAATGTAAAATTTAAATTTAAATTGGGTTAATCCGTGTTTTTAATGTTATTAAACTCCTAAAAAATGCATTTTTGTATTTTTACTGTTTATTTTTATTCAGAGTAAAAGTTTTATGGTCCTACGTGCACATTTTCTTACCTAATAATAATTTATAATATTGAAAAACGTAGGTTAAACAAATTTTTAAAACGTCAATAGCTTGTAAAATATGAAAAATATGATATGAACATATTTAACATTTTTTGTTGGAAATAGTCCATATAACAAGCCTGTGAAGTTTGGTCGTCGACTTTTGAGACACCCTGTATATATTTTTTTCATTTAAATCATTATTCTCTTATGGTAAAATAAAATAAATAATAACATTAATAATTCAATACAATTATATGTTTATAATTAATGTTTAATATGTAAAAAACATTGTTTTCCATAAAAAAATAAAATTAGTTTATTTTTACTTTTTAAAGAACTACTCGACTCGACTCGATACTTGAGTAGTTTGGTTCAATGGTCTACTCGACTCGATTTAAAAAACACTACTCGCCCACCCCTATAAATTGTGTTTACTCTATTCAGTCTTTTTATTACAAATCAAATGTGCCCTGTACCAATTTTTATCTTACAGACTAATATAATCTTCTCCCAAATTAGATGATTTTGAAAAATGTGAACAGAGATGTGATTTTACGCTGAGCTCTTCCCAACGACACCGAAAACATTAACATCGGTTAAAGCTGAAGGAGAAGTCCTGCTCACAATATAACCACTAGCACATTTATTTACATTTTGTTAAATAAATATTGATACAAATTAAGCGTCACAGTATCGCAGTATTAATCTGCATTAAAATAAAACTGAATTTCTTGATTCGTCACATTCCAGCAGATTGTAAATTTTTTCAAATGATTTATTCTTGTCATATGTTTTTTTAAGGTTATATATAGAAGATAAAATTTCTCTGCTAACGGTCACTAAGACGTCAATCCGCACGAAGGATGGGTACACATAGTTATCGTTAGTATACAATACAAGTTTATTGAATCATCTTTGCTTGAGGCTATATGTACTTCTTGACTCTAATTACAATGACGTAATTCAATTTTAGTTTATTACTTTAAACCTAATGCCGTTTTAAAACGGGTGATTGTCAGAATTCCAAAACTCAAGCATTAGCAGAGCCTTGCAATCTCAATTAAACCTCTGTGTTGAAGTTTTCAATCTGGCAACACCGCATGATGCCATAAGGTATGCATTCCAGAAAGAAAAAATACAGCATGTCGCCCCAATGGTATTAGACTAGATAGAAATATACGAGTGACGCTGTAAAGTAACTTGTTTCAAATGAGTTCAGATTGTTAGGGAAGTAGATCAGATCTTATTTTTTGGAATTTTAAGAATCTAACGACAGCAGTGTGTTACTAGGGAGCTTAAATGTAATATACTTTAGTAAAATATTAATATATATGCCGATTAAGGCATGACGCCTGATAGATAGCTTGATTAGAATGTATATATATATATATATATATGTGTGTATATATGTGTGTGTGTGTGTGTGTCCGTGGGTGTGATAACTTTTGTAAAAATGGTCCTATTTTGATAATTTGGTACAAACGTGTAAAGCATTATTTATGACTCCAAGTTCGAAAATCAGACAGATTGACCCATCCGAAGTGGTATTTTGGGGGGGTTTTGTACCCCAAAAATGGGTTTTTTGAAGTTTTTACATGTAATATTTTAAAAAGTCAAATTGTAGTTTTTACCATTGGATTCAGCTTAAAAAAACACACAATTTGGTGTTTTGATAATTTCTCTACGTCAATTGGTTACAGAAATATTGAAAGTGCTGAACACAGTACGTTGTCCAATGCTATTTTTATGGAGAATAAGAAAAAAATTATAGCTCGCTTATTTATGAAAGTATACTAGCGAAACTTGGTATTCGGCTTCATCTGGTTGTGGTCTATTGTTATTTGTACAAAAAACTCAATTTTTACCGATAATTCCCGTAGCACTAAACCTGCATCCTCAGCCTCCATGTTATTCTTATGGAGAGTAAGCAAAATGTAATGTATCCCTTAGTTATGAACATAAATTATTAAAACTTGGTATTTTGGTTCACCTAGTTGAGTTTTATTGATATTTGCATAAAAACCCATTTTTGTGTTCCTTGTTGCAACAAACCTGCGTACTCATTCCCCATGTTATTCTTATGGAGAATAATCAAAATGGTATATATCGCTTATTTATGAATTTATATTGATTAAACGTGGTATGTGACTTCTCCTAGTTGAGTAATATTGATATTTACATAAAACCCCTTACTTGTTCTTCCTTGTTGCAGCAAACCTGCGTAATCATCCGCAATGTTATTGTTATAGAGAATAATTCAAATTTGATATATCGTTTATTTGTGAATATATTTTTATGAAACTTGGTATGGGGCTTTATGTGTTATTAAGACATCTATTTTGCATTAGAAATTAGTTGAGTACGCAGGTTTGCTGCGACGGGGGTATTTAAAGATTTATAACAGTATCAATGGAGTGCACCAGCTCTTAGGGTTGGGTTAATATGTGTAAGTTACGTAACATTGATCCAAACCCCCCCTCCCCACATAACGCTACGCCATACCCCCTTCCCCCCTGAAGTGCATTACGTAATATGTGTAAGGCCCCTAATGGCTCAATACAGAACAGTCCTTTAACTACATACTGGAACATATTATAACTCAGAAAAGTGCATTATTGTCCCAGGACTACCTTAAAACTGGTCTATACCAGTTTTGAGGCTGACATCGGGTACAGCAAATGAAATTGTCATTACAATATGGTAAGTCTTTTGGCTGTCCATTGTGACTAGCTTCCCTTTCACCTTTGGTCCCTCCATTTGCAGCAGCTAGGGACAGAATCTCCGGGTTTGGTCCCCACCTACCAACCTGAGAATGGATGGTCCCTGGCTGTTGTACATGGATACCTTGTCAGTTGAGTTGACCAGTTGGAGGGCAGAATGCGGGTCCCCTGTTTGAGAGCCTCATCCCAACTGTCACAGGGGCACAAGAGTTGGCCCACTGAAGGGTCGATTTGGCTGCCGTCCCACCCCACCCTTTCCTTTCCTGCTACATCCTATCTTTCCGGTAACCTGTGCAACATTCCCGCTTGTGGAAGATGTGACTAGCAGCTATGCTGGGGTTTCCTAATCCGCAACAATGATGGTGATGAAGTGCATTTTTTGTGAGTGAGTTACGACTGAGAGTGTATGCGAGTGCTTGTGTGTGTGTGTTACCATTGACTATACACCTGTAGTAGACAGAAAACCTTATGGGCCCTTATGTTAACAAAAGAGGCGGGATTCTCCATGTAGTTTTGACAGCACTGGATAGAAATCACCACCATCGTACGCAATTGCAGACGTAACGCTGGCTCATGCCACTTGGCGCGCTCAGCTCGGCCTTGGCGGGTTTTTAAAATCTCATTTTGCTAATAAAACAACTGTCTTGCTTTCATGGCAACTCGGAAGTTTTAATATACGATTTAACAAATGCTGTAAGGCTGTAATAACAAAGGTTGAGTGAAATAAAAATAATATTGTAATAACTTTTAAAAATTTGTAATAAAATTGGTGCCGACATCATAACCGTCTTTCACCATCGTCAATCAAGCTTGTTCTGTCTCTTCGTCTGCCTATGCGATTCCAAGTAGTTCACGTAATGTCTACTAGGGGGAAGCACATGCGATAGCCCCTGTTGCTGACCACACTCAATAGATTGTGCTGTTTCTTGGTTAACCGATTTCAACATTGTGTTTACTGTCAGGTGTATAGTCAAGGGTTTTACGTAAGTGAGTGAGGGAGAAAGTTCTAACCCATTCATGAATGAAAATAAAGACTAGTGTAAAGGGGAGGTAGTTAGGGAAAGGGTTTTGATTTATCTGCCCTTCTGTCTGTCTATTTACTTCAGGTGGCAAACAAACAAATTAATTGGAGGAGCAACATTTATAACAAACAGACTCAATCTCACTAATGGGTTTACCTTTGTGAGGATTAAGTTTCATCTATAAGGAGCAGCCTCATATTATACTTAATGTTTAATTTTTGCAGAAATAAATTGGTTTTGGTGTGATTTGATTGAAGGTTTGGAAGGCGTGGGTTGACAACCGAGATGCTGCTGGAAAGCAACGGCTGAACACGATCATCAAGTCTATAATGTTGCGGCGCACGAAGAAGGGGCTGCAGGAGATGGGCGAACTCAGGAGTTTGCCTGACAAGAAGTTCAATACGGTCATAATTAAAATGGACAAGGATGAATGGGCAGTGTATGAGAAAATACTAAACTTCTCAAAGTATGTTTCCTACTTAATGTATATTAAAATATTAGGTTTTTTAAATGAGTAAATTAAGCATGGGCAAGGCTTAGCAAAATAATAAGTACAAATTATTTTCAATTTTAGCATGTCAAATAGAATTGTGTTTCCAAAAGTTTAACAGTTTAAAAAAGCATCTTAGCCTCTGGGTAGCCTCCGTTTGTATATATTACTGTATTTTAGCAAGCCTAGTTTTGTAATATTTTGATTAAAATCGATTTTGAATCCAAAGATCAATCAGGGATCCAGGAATGACCAAGCTTAATTTAAGTTCATCAATGACCAGGGGATGAATGTTGATGGTGCAGGTACGCAAAATTGACGTACACGGCACTTGAAACACTTGCACCTATTTAAAAATATTAGGGGTGTGCGAGTAGTGATTTTTTAATCAAGTCGAGTCGTGCCAATTATTTTTGAGTTTTGAGTATTTTTGAGCGAGTATTTGCCATCAGTTGGTACTTTTAAATGGTGTAATGGGATTTGGATACCACTCCAGATTTTATAATCTAAACATGGTTTCTAACTAATATATGAGTAGTAATACAAAGTTTTGGCCAGTACAATCAGACTAGATTACGTATTGATAAACAAAACACGGTTTGGCATTCGTTTCCAGCCAATAAAACACAGTTCGGTTGTCATTTGGCCAATATCACCTGGTCCAGACATGGCTTATAATTAATATTAGATGACGAAATCGTTAGTTACGGCCGATATTAAGTGGCCCGGTCGCCACTTTGCCAATATTATGTATACCGTCGTCATTTTCAGCCTTTATTATATGGTCCAGTTTTAATTTTTGGCCGATATTATGTTTTCTGTCGGCCGTAATTACGTGGTCCGATCATCATTTTCGGCCGATGTTACGTGATGTGTTCGCCTTTTGCGGCCGTTACTACGCGATTTGGCCGGTCGCAATCGTTAGCGATTGTCCGGTAATTGGCAGGAAATACTCGCTCGAAGTTTCGAGATACTCGGCCGAAAACTCAAAGTTTCGAGTACTCGCACACTTAAAAAATATTTACAATACGTACCATAGTGTTTTAGTTTCTTGTTCATCATAATGGGTATTAATGGACTTTCTAGGTTGACTAGCATTGTCTTACGGATTTGTAATTATTATCATCATTGCTTGAATGTGTAATATAACCCGACTCCATTTCCCACATTAACAAGGCCTGAAATTATTTTACGATTCAGAGAAGAAATTGTTTTTTTTTTCAATGCTCATTCTACAAATAAATACATCGAAAGTGGATTTGATTATTTTAAAGAAAATATATTTTGATTTTGATTTCCAGGACTTTATTTGCAACATTTCTTCATCAAAAGGCTGAGAAAGAGAATGCCTTACAAGGGATTCCATTGAATGCTCGAAAATTACGTATGTATACAATTTAGTTTATGATTTTCAATAGTACTTTATGCTTAAGTATGGTGGGGGGAAATGGTTATGTAATAAAGAATGCAATCTCAAAGCCTTAGACATATTCTCCTGCTTTCTGAACATTCAATCTTCAACTCCGTTTTTCTGATTTTGTAGAATGTATTGTCTTAAAGTTTGCTAGTCTAGATGATGGACTTCAAACTGGCTCAATATGATTAAGAAATCAAGTCTAGTGGCAGTTATGTCAATGGCTTGCCATGTAAGTTGCCGTCTGGAAATCTGATCGCTTAAACCTTTAATTAAGTAAGAATAACATTTCATCACAATTGTAAAAAACAAATTTTAATTATTTTCATAACAGTAAAAGTAAACAAAGAAATACTAAAATTTTAACTAAACTAATTAAACAGGATGGGCCGTGTTGACTGCCTAACCTCGTTTAATCATGATAATTGTATCTGTCTCCTTGTTAAACAATCACGGGAGATCCCATGTGCTGCATTGAACCTATTAAGACAATCTGTGAACAACATAACATCAAAATGCATTTTTTACAAATGTTTCAATATAACACCATTCCACTTCTAGTTTTATCATTGGAAATTGAATTATTCCAGTTCATATTAACACTTCATTTTTGGTGGTTGCGTCTGATTTGTTCAGAGCACGCGGAAGACCCGTTCAAGGACCATCCTGAGCTGGCCCGGCTGCATCGCCAGATGAAGGAGATCACAGACGTCAAGTCTCACCACATCCTGGTGCTGTTGCTGCGGCTGCGCCAGTTCTGCTGCCACCCCTCGCTCATCCAGACTGTGAGTGCCGTCGATCATGACGCCAAAGGTCATAAATTAAAGGTCCAATTTCAAATGGGGAAACCAACAACCATGAAACCATAAATATGCTGTGAGTTTGGGACGTTGTGAACAATTGTGAATAAACTGTGAGTAATTACACTACAAAAATACAGTGTTTCCACCAAAAAAAGCTGAGAAAACCCAGACAACAACTCAACTGTGAATTTGAATCATTTTTAGAGTGGCCACCCCATCAAATGTTAGTAGTCCTGTGACTAATCACTTTTGCTAGTCCCATGGCTTGATGGTTTCACTGATCAAATCTGACCTAGTCTTTGACATTTGACCTTAGGTTTTTTACATATAGACCTCTGACATCATGGTCATGTGATATTGCTCTCGTCTCCCATCATTAAGACCCAGAACTCTTATTAACCTACACTCTAACCACTTGGGACATCTGATTTTTAGTTACCAATGTTACGTAACATAAGGCCACATTCTTGTTTTTGTGCTTCAAAACATGAACATTTTTAAATATTTTTATTTTGAAGGAGGTTTAACATTCAGATTAAAAGCTGCTATTCTCAAGCTCTGCATCCTTCAGTTATTAGCTTCCAACTAGTGGTTATTGTACTGTATTAGACTTGGTCTCCATGCAAGTTGTATTTTTATTTGTCATAATTTGTATAATACGGGCATCAAAACAATATTAACTCAAGATTGTTGATGCTTCAGGTAAACATTTACCCCAGGATCAAAGTTTCCCTGAAAATGCCTATCACATGGTTTTTCAGTGATCTTAAACACGATAATTAATTATATACTGCCCGGTCCATATTGAAACTTTTGCCAGGAATCCTTTGCTGGTATTCCCTTCAAATATAAGTCATAAAATCTAATTATAATTATGACGAAAAATAATGCATTCAATCTGAAAAAGAAATTCCACCCTGCAAGAGTGTAGTGGATTACACCAAACTGTAATAAACTGTAAGTGGCTGATCAACCACAGACTTCATCCAAATGTTATTTATTTCATGTTCAAAGACAGCGCTGCCAAGGTGTAGCAACTAAATATTTTGGAGATTAGCGCAAGTTGTCAGTTTTTTTTTCAACTGGCTGCATTATTAGGCAGTCTATGATTCAGTAGTCATTCCAAGTCCTTGGTCCCCCATCTCCTCAAAATTAAACCTAAGTTTCCCCCTCTAATTACTAAATGCCAAATGAAATTTATCATACTGTACCCTGTAAAAAAAGGCCTAACAGCAAGTTGGAAAAACATTGTTAGGTTATTTTTATTGTTGCACATTCATATTGTAGGTTGGCCATTATTTATTGTACAAAGCATTATTACAATAAAGCGGGCCCAGTCGTTACGGAGCACATAGCCTACATATCTGCTCATTGTTATGTTGAAGCGAAAAGAAAGGTATATGGTGGAAAGAAAGGTACAGTACAAGGATCGATAAATCCTCTTAGTGTCCAGAGGATGTAAAATTTTAGAAACGGGGGTTGACCTTGAAAATTTAAATTAGGGGTCTGCGGTACCAGAATTTTAAGGTCGGTATGGTTCGGTAACGTAAATATTTTTGTCCCTCGGTTCTCGGTACAAAATCGGTACGGTAGGCGGTAATAAAATAGCCGTAATTTATCATAGCCTTAGTGTATTCGGAAACCAAACAGAACAAATACAGAAAAAATATTTTTAAAGAAAAACATACTAACAGACATAAAAATGTATTTAGGCAAGCTTTTGATTATAATTTGTAATAGTTCACAAATATTTATATAGGCCTAATAACAATAATAATGTGTTAAATCACGTAAATAAAGAAAGAAAGCCCAATATATAATATAACCCCAACAGTAATAATTCCCTTTATGTTAAATAATTATATTATTTTTTTTATTTATTTGGACTTTACCTATCGCTTCTAGTGTTTTAAACACTAGAAGCAATAGGTAAAGTCCAAATAAATCAAAAAATAAATCCAAATCCATCGCTTTTATAAGTTTCAAAAATAATTATATTAATTTAGTTATGTAGGCTTATTTCATCTATAAGATAAGATTTTGTTATTTGTATTTGTAATAATTACCCATGGATACCATTTATTCAATTTTCCCCATATTCACTAGTTATGTTTGGTAATTTCCTAGTTAATTTAAATTGTAAAGCTATCTCAAATAAATTTCATATATATAGATAATACAAATTTATCTCATACAAGATAATACAAATAACAGTCACATAAAACACAAATAAGACAAATCTATTTCTTTATAAACTTTGATTCACAAGTAAGACGATAAAATAATAATAAAAGAAAGGAAGGCATGTGTGTATTTTCAAATTAAATACAGGTTGTATGAATTATAAATTATAGCCTCCAACAAATTTTAAATCCTATAACCAAGTAACGCAACAGAATAAGAATTTGTATTGCAATCAGTTGGCACATACTCAGCAGACGTAAAAGTTGTAGCCTACTCGTTGTAACAGAAGTCGACGGCGATGGTGGTTCATCAAGAATCAAGAATCCATCACAATCACTCATTATTTGTTTAAAATAGTCTAACTATAAATGCTATCACAAAACTTGCTGTCAAGGCTTGTTCAAAACATCTTATCAACAAAGACGACGCGCGATCAGTGGAAGTGATGATGTGATGATTACGTCCAAACGTCATCTTCACACAAAGAGTATACCTAGAAAGTGAATATCAGAGAGAAAGAAATACGCAGTTTCCAAAATTATGATATACGCCATAAATTATGAACCAATATAGGCTAACCTTTTTTATTTGTTACAACAGTAGTGTGCGTAAAACTTCTTTTTTTTATTAATTAATCAACGTTTTAGCGATGAAACTAATATTTAACCTAAACACCCTTCTAAACCGTTCACGGCATATGTAATGTTGAATCCATACAGTTTCTTTCGGTTGGTTTAATTTCTATCCATAAAACGTTAGGAAGTGTCATAATGTCTATTAGGAAAATGTTATGACAAGCCCGATTTGTATTTTTGAATTGATGTTCATGATATTACATTTGCATATCAAAATTAAGTGTCAACCTTCTGCATGTTATTGCTCTCTGTAACACACGATCGTAGATCTGAATGTGTTTGCCAAATGTTTGGTGATTTTAAGTAGTATCAAGTACTCATTTGAGGTTAAGGGGCCGTTATATAATCGGCAATGTACAACACAAAACGGTGTTATAAGTTCGTTGATATAAAAAAACAAACAGATATTTATGTGTTTATCCCTCAGTTTGATTTTAAAATGATTAAATGTCATAAATTCGGTTGTAGGTTTTTGTTTACGTTTATACCGCCTCCATACACTGGCCAAGTCTAGGCGAGCAAAGACGAGCGTGACATTGTAAATGCGTAGTAGTTTGTTGTTATTAACCTCTGTTACTCTCGATGTTTATGTACATTATTACATTACTCGCCGAGTCGTACGTAACTCAACGAAACATTCGGCCAGTCTGTGGAGGCGGCTTTATCAATGCTGTAAAGGCATCTCGTCATCATTCGTGATCCGATCGTGAAACTGTAAACTCGTGAATGAATGCCGGTAAAAGTTGAAAGTTGCTGTCGTGTGCAAAAGCGTGTCAATAGAATGTCAACGGACGAAAAAGATGTTATGAATAAAACTGAAGGAAAAATGTTGTTGATAAACAGTGAATACTGATTTTTGGTAGTTCTAGGCTGTACCGTACCAACTTATTACCGGCGTCGTTAGTGGTACAGAACCGAATTCGGTAATTCGTTTCGGTGCACCGCAGACCCCTAATTTAAATCAAGCAAACAAATTGCCAATCATACTTTATGTCTGTTCTGTTAAAATTGTGAAATATTCTTAATATTAGCTAAAGAATCCTTAGGTTCTTGCAATTATTTTCTTATTTTATTTTAGCTAAAAATGTATTCCCAAAAATGATTCTGTTTTACCTAGGAGGAATATTTAAACAGTTTAACCCATTGGCCTACGGATTTTTTAACCACTGGTCACCCCTAGGAAATCCTATTAATTTTACCGTTTTGCAAGCTTTTGAAAAAAACAATAGTTTCATTATTATTTATAAGAACTCTTTGAAACTTTGGAAATTTATCACCTAAATACTCAGCTAAAAAAATAAAATAAAATAAAAATATTTTATTAATTTTTTTATAAATTCATTAATAAATATATAAATAAACATAATTTATTAGTAATTTTAATTTTTTTTCAATTAAAACTGATTGTTAATTTGAGATTACAATGTTGACATGATATTTTTGATATTGCCAACTGGATGGGTAATATTTTTTTGCAAATATATAGGCTAAATACAAAGCGATACGAACTTGGAAATTTGAATTATTTTACCGTTTAGCAAGGTTTTGTAAACACACTCAGAGATTCCACATTATTTGTCAAAACACTTTCTAACTTTGTAAATGTGTCAATCAAATGTTCAGCTAGGCCTACTAAGAACTATTTATATTTATTTTTAAATTTATTTTTATAAATAAATTTAGGCGATTGACATACCTTGTTGAAGCTGTGATAGTCTACACTGTTGGAACTACTTCTACTTCTTATGAGACTGTAAACAACTTGCTAAAGTACACTACACTATAAGAAAGAACTGTACACAAAACCACAATAAAAAACTGTACACTATTTAAAACTCCACTACACTACTTAGTGCATTCAGTACTTTACCAAAGTATGACAGTCGGCAAAGCAACCATCAATGTGCAGGGGGACACCGCAGAGAGTACACTGGATTCGCACTTCTTTCCTTAGTCCTTTAGAAGAACAGACAATGTCTACCGAAACGTCTTGGTCAGGTGTACACAGTTTTAAAAACTTGTCTGACATATACTGGATTATTGGCCTTATTTTTTTCAACTTGTCTGTTGGCTGGCACAATGTATCATCAGAAAAGTGGAGGAATCGTACAATCATTTGAAAGCGACGAAATGTCATAATTTTAGAGAAGATTTTGGTCTCTAAAACTTTCCTCTTACTCCAATAGGACTGAAGGGTAGGTTTTTTTATTACACTCATAAGTATAAATAAGGAAAAAAACCTTTACTTCCTCAGCAGTACAATCATACCAGTTGGCGTCATCTTTCAACTTTCTACGAGTGTTATCAGCAAAACATTCAGCAGCATAGCAATTAGTTTCTGCAGCTATAAGGTGGAAAAAATCATTGCTTAGAAACTTGCTAAGATCATCATTTTCTGTTTCTAGCACTTCTAACTCTTCTAACTCAATATTTACACCAAACTTTTCTCCCCAAAAAATAATAGATTTTGGGTCATTAGGTTTATTTTCCCACATAATTGGTTCCTTCAAAAACCCAATTTCTCCACTTACCACCTTATTTATGATATCGTCAATTGAATCCGTAGGCATACATCCATCCCCTGCAACAACATCTTCAATCGTCTGATCAACAGAGCCTAGGCCAACAGGTGGTTGTGGATCATCAATAATCTCGTCCTCAGACACTTCATCAGACTCACTAGCACTTTCACTATATTCAGAATCATGTTTGTAATCTTCATCTATTTCACTGTCCGCATCACTCACTAAATAACCATCATCATCTATAATTCGATCGATTTCACTAGAACGTAAACAATCAATTCTACGACCCGCCATGACTGCAAACGTAAACAAACATTCACAACGCAACACGGCAGCTGTCAAAAAATCAATATTTTTCCACCAAAAGAAGGCCTGCCAACTTGAAAAACAAAATCAATAGACTGTACTGTCTAGTAATAGCAGTCGGCAATGTAGTTCGTCTGATTAGTGCTGCCAAAAAACGGGAAAAACTGAAACGACTGGCACGCGGTCGTTACTCGTCCAAGTATCAGTAGGCGCCCACGCGCTGCAGCGGTTGGCGACCATCAAAATATGTCAATGGGTTAACAATACTGGTTCAATGTAGTTGCATCTGTAATATGTAGTCGGGTCCTTCAAAGAAAATGTATGATAACAATATTTTGTTCAAGTTTTGATTTAAAAACTATTATAATAGAGGTTTGAGTGAGTGTGACCTATAGTTTTCTAGAAAGTTCACGTCGTAAGTTTGGCCTTGCATGCAGATTTGTTAGAAAGTTCGCTTTCTGAAGAAATCTCAAACTATTTAGTTTGGGTTTATTAAAATGTACCATAAATAGTTGTTCTGTTTTGTCATATTTAGATGTTAGAGAAAGAAGACATGTCTAATGTTGGAATAGAAGATTCTGATGGTCTTGATATTGATCTAATGGATAAAATGACACGAATGTCCATAGTAAATGAAAATAAGGACCATAAAGAAGACAAGACTGACTTGACAGCTATGGACAAGGATAACCCATTATTTTCCAGGGATCGGATAAGTTCAAAGGTTAGTAATACAAATTGTATGCACAGGTTTACAAAGGAAAAGCACTTTGGTTAGGAGTTTCATTTAAAAAAGGTGGGGGACACAGCTGGTGTAAATATCTTCTTATTGTTGCTGTGCTGTATATTCGGTTATCTGGATTAGTTGGCCCAGGTAAAAATTACACTTTGAAAGCGCTAAAATGTAGACAACAACTAAATTTGCACTAGTATAGCAACTACAAAGTCTTGGCAGCGGTAACCTCGGGTCTGACATGGCCCTGTATAGAATCATAGAAACTGCAGACATTAATTGCTGTAAGTTATAGTTTTACAGTATTTTAATTCCACCCTGTGTAAACCATTGGCTTACTACTCCTTAAAATTACCTTAGAAATTAATTCACATTTTTTAGTGTTCCTATCACGTTTCGGATCTTTTCCATTATACATATACCACTAATTAAATGGCATTTTTTAGTAGTTTAATCGTGTATAAAGTAAAAAATTGACTACAATGGTTGTAATTTTTACTTTAAAACAGGGTTCTCCGGTTATATTCCTTAGAAGCAGCTTTCTTATCTGTTCTATCGTTATCTCTGTCCACGCGATAAGCGAGCCTCTGCCGACGCGCACTGCCGCAGCCAGAGCCTATCCATTGCTTGTTGGAATCAGCTTATTCTATTATGAACTTTCTTCGTATAGCAGATAGTTACAGAAGTGAAGAAGACGCTATTAAGTTTTTCCAGGAGAAATCTATTTTGCATAATTCCCGAAAATGTGTCCGTGGCCATGAGATGGTTTTGAATGTAAATTCGTTAAAGTGGGTTTGTTCGAAATGTGAGTGCCGTGAATACAATGCTATTCGAGTTGACACGTATTTAACCGGTTAAAAACTTCCGTTTCGTAAGGTTTTGCTTTGTATTTACTGTTGCTCCATTAGAAACTAACAACAATAGAATTTTGTAAACACGAACTAGAAATTAACCATAACACTACTGTTGATTGGTGTAACTATATGCAGGAAGTTTGTGCCGACAATTTACTACGCATCCCTATTCAAATTGGAGGACCGAACACTACTGTAGAAATTGATGAAAGTTTATTTTCTCCTTGTAAAAACAATGTTGGACGTGTACTCCCACAACAGTGGGTATTCGGAGGGGTGTGTTGAGAAAATCGTGAGTGTTTTTTAGTAGCCGTCGCTGAACGTTCCGTGGCTCAGCTGTTGCCTATAATTAAGGAATATATCCGACCAGGGACAACTATTATATCAGACGAGTGGCGAGCATATAAAGGGATCTACAAATTAGGGTATGGACACTATACAGTGAACCATACGTACAATTTCGTCGATCCTGACAGTGGTGCACACATACAAACAATTGAAAGTACTTGGCGTCTGGCAAAACAGCGTAATAAAAATCAGTGCGGGACCAGACGTGCATTGTTGGACTCCTACTTGTGTGAGTTTATGTGCCTTCAGCAGAGACACAAAGGCAAGGACCTGTTCGAGGACATTTTGCGCAATATCGCCGAGTATTGGCCTTAATCATCGATTTAGGTAACTAACTTAAATATTTGGTGTATTTATATAAATAAACGACTAAAAAATGTGATTTAAATAGTGGTATACGTATAACGGAAAAGATCCCATATCTCACCTGGAGGTGTGGAGTTCAAATTTTTTGCTTGGTCACTATTTTATTTTCCCTAAAAATAATGTTAGAATGACGTGGTTGGTTTGAATTAGATTTGTTATGATTCAAACTGTTTTACTTAAGCTAAATGAAAAAAGTGGCCATAATGCAGTTATCAAATCTAGGAACACCTGAGAATAGATGTAGCGCAGTTAGTATGAGACCAAAGTTTTGCGTCTTTACCCTGCTTGGAGAAATGTCGCTGCTGCTGGAACTGGAACTACTTTGTTCCAAAGCTCCGGGAGTAAAAACAATTCTAACATTACCAACGTGAACAAAAATTCAGTTCCACTTGGAATTTCTTTTCAAACCAGCTAGCTACAGCTGTAGTTAGCGCTACAACAGATCGTTACGAAAAAAGCTGCAGCGGCCTAGGTCTCGAGTCCCACAGGTTAAACTAGCTACAGCTGGATCTGATTGCAAAATAAATAAAATAACAGCTTCAATCCCAGTTGCAATAGTTGGCAAATACAGCCTTTATTATAATTTTTTGGCATGCCAGTGTGGCAAAAATGATTTTGGAATTTTTAATTCTGTTAACCAGCATCCTGTTGTTAGAAATTTTAATAAAAACTTTTTTTCTGCAGTTGAGAAAAGTTCTGGATACAATTGAAAACATTTTGGCAAGCAACGACAAACTATTAGTAGTATCTCAGTGGGTGTCATACCTGGATTTGGTACACTCATTGTTGCAGGAGAAGAAAATAAAGTGTGTGAGACTTACAGGACAGGTTGCTGTTAAAGATCGTGCTGAGATTGTGGACAAGTTCAACAGGAAAGATCATGGGCCAAGAGTAAGTGTTTTAAGTGAAAGTTTAAGGCAGTGGATCCCTGACACTTTGTTACTGCAAACTGCATACCAATTAGCTTTTTTTGAAATATTCATGTAACACTACCTCAATTCAACATACTTTATGGATAGTGAACTAATCACTTTTATTTTTTTGTTACTTCTTCTAGATAGCACTACTTTATTTGTCACTTTTTCTGTATACTAGTTGATATATTTTTTTCATGTAATTGAATGAAACATGAAAATGAAATTTTTCTCAGAGGTTTGGGTTAGTCTATTAGGAAGTCAATTCTGTCTGTGTTACATGGGAAATTTATGTTCCTAGTTTTGATTATACTGTAAACTTTCTATTAAGATTTTCCATAACCGGAAGTTGCCAGAAAAAATGTGTGGATTATGCGGGAATTTTTGGCCGAATCGGGAATTTCAGGTTGCGATTACGTAACAACCTGAATAGTAGGCGAAGTTAGCGATGCGTTATGAATAGTTAGCGATGCGTTATGAATAGTAAGCGAAGTTAGTGATGCGTTCTCGATGATCGGCGACGTTAGCGATATGTTCTCGATGGTCGGTGACGTTAGCGATACGTTCCCCATGGTCAGAGACATTAGCGATACGTTCTCGATGGTGGTGACGTTAGCTATGCGTTCCCGATGGTCGGCGACGTTAGCGATACGTTCCCGATGGTCGGCGACGTTAGCGATACGTTCCCGATGGTTGGTGACGTTAGCGATGCGTTCTCGATGGTCGGCGACGTTAGCAATGCATTCTTGAGGTTTGTTTCTTATCAGCAATCTTGAAAATGTTTGGAAAGTTCAAAACTGGATACAGCTGCCATAATAATACTTTCTAAGAAAATGTTTAATTTAGATAGTAACGAGACCAGGGTTTGGGTCCACTCCCTATCAAGAACATTGAAAATTGCCTTTGTCGTCAATAGACAAAAAAAATTGTTATGTACCATTTTCTTATTCGTATAATAGATATTATATTTTCAAAGTTAAATGGCATTTTATATAATTGGGTGTATATGTTGACATAGTTTCCTCCTCCTATCTATTACAATATTGTAATGTTTTTATATAGAGAGAAAATTCTAGTTTATTAATATAAATAATCGGCCTAGCTTATATAGCTTACCCATTTTTTGTGGAATGCATAAAACAATTATAATATGGCCTACTTTGTAAAAAGTTATAATTTTGTGTTAAAATAGCATTTTCATTTATATTGTAAATCGTTAAAGGTGTTGCAAATACATAAAAAATGCCGCGCTAGTTTTGAGATTTTTACCTGGAAAACCTGGGATTTAGGGATGTGTCGGTTGTCTGTTTTCCCGGTATTTTACAAAAAAAAAAAGCTAAACCGAGAACCGATGGTCTCATGTCGGTTTCGGTTTTTCACTGTTAGTGCTCGTATTGGAAACAAGCTTTATAATGTTGTACAAATATCGAATGACAAGATAAACAACGTTTAACAAAATAAGTGGTTGAAATAAGACTCCTCCCGACAACTAATCACTTCCTTTCCAGTCCCAAAATAACTCTCAACTAACATGAAAGGAGAATTGACAGGAGTTCTATTTATGGATGTACGCGAATGGAGACAACAGATAGCAAGGCGAGGGGGGTGGGGAGGGTTTGGTTGTGACAAATTTGACCTTAACAGGTCCCGAGCGCAATTATCAGTCACTGTTAAACATCTTTCTCTCTGAATACGGAAATTTATATTGTTTTATAATTGTGCTCTTTCCCCATTAAATTTATATTAAACTGATTTTGTTTATTTTATCAAACAAAACAAACAGTGGGAGGGGTGTGTTTTAATGTTGTTTTGAATGTAAATTCGTTGTGAGTCATTGTTTAACCCATTAGCTTACCTGAAATTTGCCACCTGTCAACTGTGTAGGATACTGGTGAAATCAATGTTAAATTGAAATTGTGACAAGGTTGTAAATTAGGTTAAAATAAAAATTAACCATAAAGTACCTACTAAATAATTGGAAAAATGGCTACATATGATTTAAAATTGTATAATTGGGAATTAGTAGAGATGTGCGAGTACAGGTTTTTTAAGTCGAGTTCGAGTCGAGTAAATGGCAAAAGATTTGAATCTCGAGTTCGAGTCGAGTATACAAATAAAAAAACACATAGGTTGAGTTAAATTGGATCAAAACAGTGTATAGGGTTCCATTTATAAATGTTGTTATTAAAATATACTTTTCTAGTCACTATGCCCTGAAAATAACAATAGTAAGTCAAATAAATGGATTCCTGCTTCATATGAAAAAGATAAGTACATTTATCTGAAAATAAATCATACCAAAGTTATTGCCTAACATTTTGCCATGAAGGTCAAATACTTTTAATATTTTTGTATTAAGGTTTTTATAACCTATATGGTATTAATTAACAGTTTCACTAAAAAATAATTTGTTTTAGCGAATTTCCCCTATAGGGAAGAAGCTATTACCGTAGGTCTCATGGTAAGACTTAAGCCTCAGACCATGATAACTTTTCATTTTGAGGTCCCCAGATGCCAAAAACACCATTCGTTCAAATTGTTATATTGTTATTAATAGTACTCATGTTCGTGTTCAAGGGGAACCACTTACTTCTTCGTTAATTACAAACAAAAGTAACAAAATGAAAGAATCCTACATCAATTTGTCCGACTATCCCTTGAAACACAATGAAATTAAACTAATTCAGAAAGGTCTTAACTTTGCTCCCACACCAATTTTTGACCATATTCAACTGGTTTCAGATACTTTGATTTTTGCAAGAAACTTAAGAAAATATTTCATTAGAAAAACAGCGAATGTAAATAATATTTGTAGTTCAAACCAATTAGATGCTGTTAAAGACCATACTTTATCTAAGTTCTTCAATACTTTCGGAGTAGATGAATCGGATCCAGAACCACTGTCAGCAGATCATCCAATTGAACAGTTTATCAACACCGTTCTTTCCTATGTCTCAAACTCAAATTTTCCAGATGACTTAAGTCAAACTAAAAATCTTGCCTTCGATGAATTTAAGGCCATTTCATCTTTGAAGTACAATGAAAGTATCATAATATTGCCTGCAGACAAAGGTGATGTAACTGTAATCATGAATAAATGTGACTATGTTGCGGAAGCACACAGACAACTAAAGGACATAAATACATACGAACTCTTAAGTAAGGACAAAACATCAGAAATCAATAACCAGATTTCAAAGTTCATCAAACAGAATTCTGAGGAAGAAGATCTTCCAAAATATCTAGTTGATTTATTGATTAATAAAAACCCACTAACTCCGATATTTTATGTCTTGCCAAAGGTCCACAAAGGATCCCATCCACCACCAGGTCGACCAATAGTAGCATCAATATCATCTCCAACAGAAAAGATTTCAGCATATGTTGATGCTTACTTACAACCATTTGTAAAGGAAATGCCTTCATATGTAAGGAATTCTGAACATTTCATCGATGAGTTAAAGAAAATACCACAGCCTTTACCTAAAGATATCCAACTTGTTTCTATTGATGTTGAGAGTTTATACACAAACATTGAACATGAAAAAGGCATAAAAGCTGTGGAGGAGATCCTCGATAGCAGACCAAACAATACCAAACCAAGTACAAAGTTTCTTTCTGGTTTAATGAATTTCATTTTAACATGCAACTGCTTCCGATTTCAAAGCAATTACTATTTACAAAAGAAAGGAACTGCAATGGGAACCCGTATGGCTCCATCATATGCTAACATCTTCATGGCTAAGTTTGAACATGATTTTCTAAAAACCCAAACCAAAAAACCCCTCTGTTGGATGCGATTCATCGACGATATTTTCATTATTTGGACACACGGGGCAGATAAACTAAACGAATTCTTAAACTCACTTAATAACTTTGGGAACTTGAATTTTACATGGAAAATTTCTCCTAATGATGCAACGTTCTTGGATGTAGATATATTTATAAAAGATGGATTCTTAAAAAATAAAATTAATATTAAACCGACCAACAAGTTTCAATATTTACATTACCAAAGTTGTCATCCATTATATGTAAAAGAGTCAATACCAAGAGGTCAGTTATTTAGAGCTGAAAAACTTTGCAGTGAGAATGAACACAAACTAGAGTACATATCAACGATGAAGAACGCTTTCCTAAACAGAGGTTACCCAAAGAATTTGTTAGATGAGAAACTAGATCAAAGGAATATGAACGCTCAACCAAAAGGAATGCGTTTTACAAATGACGAACCTAAACTTATTACCCAATTCCATCCCGGTTTACACAAACTCAACAACGTCATCAAGATCGCTTTCAACATCCTTCAAAACTCATCAATGACTCACTCATTATTTTCATCACCACCAAGGGTCATTTTCAGACGACCACCTATTCTGAAAGAGATGATTTCACGTCCAAAGCTTCCAACTGGCGAAGAGGTGAACAGAAACACAGGTTCTCACCCATGTCTGAAGCCGAGATGTCTTGTATGTAAACAGATTGAAGATGCGTCCAGTTTCAACAGCAGTATGACTTCAAAAAACTACAAGATCCAAGGGAGTTTGTCGTGTGATTCCAAAAATATTGTTTATCAAATACAATGTAAGAAATGTCCGAAAGATTACATAGGTTCCACGACAAACACTTTGAGAGTAAGAATGACTGGCCATCGTTTTGACTACAAACATCAAGACATGACGAAGCCACTGGTTTTACATGGGTTAGAACATAAAGAAAACTTTGAAGATACATATAAAGTGAAACCTCTTCGTCAGTTGAATAAGAAATTTAGTGTACCATCTCTGAGGTGCCTTGAACAAGCCCATCAAATCATCACTCGTTCAAAAGCACCTCATGGCCTTAATCTTCGGTGATCATTCCTGCACCACATCATTTTCATATATGATATTCAATGAAAGCACAGATTTCTACAAGCATTTATCCAACATCTGTTCATCAAAAATCATGAAAGCTTTTTGCGAAAAATTTCAAGAATCATGTGTTATTTTTAAATTTTTAGGTTACAGTATTATTATTTGTTTTTGTAATGTAGTTTCGTCTGAAGATGGCATAAGCCGAAATATTACGAATTTATAAGTAAGTTGGTCTTTTTATTTTAATATATATATATATATATATATATATATATATGTGTCCATAAGCACGATAACTCTCGTAAAAAAGGTCCGATCTTAATGAAATTTGGTACAAATGTGTAAAGTACCATTTATTTGAACGAGTTCGAAAACCAGATGAATCGCACCATCCGAAGGGGGGTTTTTGGGGGGTTTTGTACCCCAAAAATGTGTTTTTGGGGTTTTCACATTTAATTTTAATTTAAATCAAATTTTAATTTATACCATTGAATTCAGCTTAAAAAAACAAACAATTTGGTATTTTAATCATTGCTCTACGTCAATTGGTTACCGAGATATTGAAAGTGCTAAACACAGTACGTTGTCTAATGTTATTCTTATGAAGAAAAAGAAAAATTGTATATCTCGCTTATTTATGAACATAAACTGGCAAAATTTGGTATATGGCTTGATCTGGTTGTGGTTTATTGTTGTGTGCGCAAAAAAAAAATTTTCGCCTATGGTTCCTGTAGCAGCAAACCTAGGTACTTGGTCCCCATGTTATTCTTATGGAAAATACTTAAAATGTTATATATCGCTTATTTATGAATGTATATGGATGAAACTTGGTATGTGACTTCACTAAGATGAGCTATATTGATATTTGCATAAAAACCCATTATTTTATGTGCCTTGTTGCAGCAAACCTGCGTACTCATCCCCAATGTTATTCTTATGGAGAATAATTAATATTTTAAATATCGCTTGTTTGTGAATACATTTCTTATGAATCCTTTTAAGTGTTTTAATGTGTTATGTTATATATTCATTGGAAATTCGCTGAGTATGCAGGTTTGCTGCGACGGGGGTATTTTATTTTATTTCCTATTTTTAGCGAATTTCCCCTATAGGGAAGAAGCTATTACCGTAGTCGGCATGGTAAGACCTTGGCCCGGGACCATGATAACTTTTCGTTTTGAGGTCCCCAGACCCCAAAAACACCATTCGTTCGATATATATATATGTGTGTGTGTGTCCGTGAGCACGATAACTCTCGTAAAAATTATCCGATTTTGATGAAATTTGGTATAAACGTGTAAAGCAACATTTATGACTTTAAGTTCGAAAACCAGCCAGATCGCTCTATCCGGAGGGGTATTTTGGGGGGGTTTTGTACCCCCAAAAATGGGTTTTTCAAATTGTTTACATATAATTTTGGAAATAGTCAAATTTTAGTTTTTCCCATTGGATTCAGCTTAAAAAAACACAGAATTTGGTATTTTGATCATTTCTCTACGTCAGTTGGTTACCGAGATATTGAAAGTGCTAAACACAGTACTTTGTCTAATGTTATTCTGATGGAGGAAAATAAAAATGTTATATATCGCTTATTTATGAACGTATACTGACGAAACTTGGTATACGGCTTCATCTGGTTGTGGACCATTGATATTTGCTCAAAAAACAATTTTTTACCAAAGGCTCCCGTAACAGCAAACCTGCGTACTCAGCCCCATGTTATTCTTATGGAGAATAAGTAACGTGTTATCTCCCTTCATTATGAAAATAAATTAATGAAATTTGGTATGTGGCTTTACCTACATGAGTTATATTGATATTTGTATAAAACCCCATTTTTTGTGTTCCTTGCTTCAGCAAACCTGCATACTCAGCCGCCATGTTATTCTTATGGAGAATAATTAAAATGTCATAAATAGTTTATTTATGAATGTATATTGATGAAACTTGGTATGTGGCTTTATGTGGTATTAAGATACATATATATGCATTGGAAATTCGCTGAGTACGCAGGTTTGCTGCTACGGGGGTATTTATTTATACTACGTTTTATTGTATATTATGTTTAGGCCTAAGCTACATCTTTCTACGAATGGAGGAAATAAAATTACATTTAGGCCTAGAAGTTAAAATAAACCTCTTTATGTTAATATCTTTATGTTAATATTTAAAAGGCCTATTACATGGTAAAGCATTAACCTACTTACTTACCACACAAAATGTATTTACTAACATATCTTAGCATTAATTTTAACACTAATAGTCCTAATAAGAACAATCAGTTAATAAAAACATGAAGATACTATGTTTGAAAGTGCCCGGCAAATGAATTGATAAAATTGAAGTCATATCTTAAATAGAGTTTCAAAATATTAAGAATGATTTAAAAAATCATTAATGAACCTTAAACAAAGCCTAAACAAATCACTTGTCTTTAAAATCAGCTCAATGCCAAAGGACAATAGTTGAGCCTAAAATTAATGGATGGAATTTTGTTGAGTCTTTTTTGACTCAATTTCAATTACTATGGAACAAAAAACAAGGACAAACTTCTTATGCTTACCTATTATATTTCATTACAGATTTGTTTTGATATTTTACTTTTTTTACAAAGTTAGGTTAACCTAAAAGTGGACTATGACTATACAGGCAGTGTTCCTACAACTCAATCTGAAGGTCCTGGTAAATCTTCCTTTTTGGTGTAAAGAGTAGGCTAACACAAATTTATAAGCCACAACTTACTTATTTATTAATAAAACACTAAAATTCACATCACAACTAACTCTTAACACCTCAAATGCGTTGACACTCAATTTGAATTTACAGACGACACGCGGCCGCGGACGACCCGTAGTAGCGCGGGTAAACGGCGGGAATAAAACTCGCTCGAAACCTTTGAGTTTCAGTAAAACCTCGAGTTTCAGAGCCGAACTCGGCTCGAACTCGAAATTTCGAGTACTCGCACATCTCTAGGAATTAGTAATTAGTAATTTAGTAACTTGGAATTAAGTATTCTTCTGCTTCAACGGGATTCATTGTTTTCATAAACTCTCAGAGGCATTGAATGACAAGTACAGATAATTGATTTATTGCTCTCAATTCGTGAAAGGTAGGGTGGCCATACGTCCCGGTTTGGCTGGGACAGTCCTGGTTTAGACCGCTTTTGAGGGGGTCCCGTCGGTTTCTGAAAATTAACTACAATGTCCCGGTTTCGTGCAAAAATAAAGAAAATATTTGTACCATCAAAGATAATAATTAATCAATAGTTTCATAAATTCATAAATGCTTGAAAAAACTGTAGCACAATTTTAAAAAGTGCACGAAAATTCAGGTTATAAGTAATAGGTTTTTTGATACGTGGGAGCAATAAATATAAAAGATTTCTGTTGTTCAGCCAAGCCATTGTTTGTTAGTTTAACACAAATTTGTTATGATTTATAAGTTTTTAACCGTGTAATAAATATGAAAAAAAATAATCTTAGTTTTGATTTTACAAACCCATTTTCATGGAGTAAGGCTGTAGGTTTTCGAACTTCACCGGGGGACCCCGCCCCACCTGGTTGGTACTACGATGTCCCGTTGGTAGGCCAAAACATTTATGGCCACCCTAATGAAAGGTGCCAATGGAAGACGTTTGAAAGTGAGCAAAAAACTAAATGGAGCCTAGACACAACAAAATGCCGGTCTGTATGTCTGTCTAGAAGCATTATTTATGATCACTTCCTTCTTTAAAATGTTCTGGTTTGATTTTTATAAACTAATATGTAATCTATAAACTGTATTTACGATTAGATTCTTGGTTTCCAAAGTCTGAAAAACTAAAATATCAGCAAAACAGGTAAACTTATTGTGTTTTTAAGGTTAGGCCTACAGTAGGCTAAACTTAAACCTTAACATCTTAACAAAGTTTAAGTTAAAGATTATTTAGACTATGTTATTGCCCTAGGCTAACTTGTTATTACTTGGCTAAACAAGGTCTTAAGCCTAGGTGATTAATTATTAATAGGTGAAAAAAAACCGATTCAAAACCGAACCGATAAAAAATGCAACCGACCCATCCCTACTGGGTTTATGCATGAATTTTGAATTGCAACTTTCATATTTGAGCATCCATCGTTCATGCTGCACCCCAAAATCCCCACCCTCCCTCCCCCCTACATCTACTTCTGTCTCGCGTCATTAGTAAGACCGAATTTTAAGGTTCTAGTACGTGGGTCAAATTCGTGAAACGTCAATTTTTAGAACTGATAAAAACATGTCTAATAATAGACATAAAGTGGTCTAACGGGTAAAATATCACAAATTGCCAAACTGTGAGTCATTGACTAACCCATTGGCTTACCTGAAATTTGCCACCTGTCAAACCGTTCAGTTTCCTAAGAAAAATTACATAAATGTAGACTTTTACTAAAACTGTCACTATAGCAACAATTATTGCTCAATTTGACGCCGCATTGGCTCGACACCTAGCGCAGTGCAATGGTGCCATCCCATCCCCGGGTGAGTGCGCCACTACTCGGACCCTGCGGAGTGGGGACAAGAAACATTACTACCAATTGTGTAGAAATGAATAAATCCTCTTTATCCTAAACATTCTCTTAATCTTACATGTGTATACTGTAGCACCAAGTGAGGTAGAATCTTGTCTGCTGTAGGTGTTACTACTGTCTCTTACTGCTGGTGGAGTTGGTTTGAACTTGGTCGGAGCAAATCACCTCCTGCTCCTTGACCTGCATTGGAATCCTCAACTCGAGAATCAAGCGTGTGATCGCATTTACAGAGTTGGTCAAGAGAAAAGTGTGCAGATTTACAAGTGAGTGATTTTTATTTTTAAACTACGAAGGGTGTCTTTAACCCTTTGCACCTGGGTAGGGTCTTTTAAAACGTTTCTCTGGGATTGTATGGCCACTGTCAGTGGCCACCGTCATTTCCTTACCAAGTGGAGATTTTTTCTGCTACATTATTCGTCACAGTTCGTATGGCCACTCCTAGTGGCCAATATGAAATTCCAAGAATGCTCGCATGGCCACTGTGAGTGACCACACTAACATATGACTTAAATATATTTTATCTTGTCTGTATGCTGCTGTAATCTGGTTGCAAAATAAATCATATAATGTCCCAGCATGCAACTCTGAACTGTGTTTATGTTTTTTCGCTTCTGTCAAAGCCTAACAAATAACCTCTTTCGTTGTGTTGTTTTTCTACATAGTGATTCTTTGTTATATAAATGTTGACTGTGATTATTAGTGTTATTAACTTAAACTGGATGAAAATATACGTTCTGATGAAATCTGAGATGTGCTCAAAAACAACTTAACCAATTTTGAGAGCGTTTCAGACCATGAGAGTGATATTGACTCTTAACATTGTATATTTGTATTAAAAGTAACTAAAAAAAGTTAAACCTGTTTTGTTTGGTTAATTATATCTACAAACATTAAGGAGTTAATAACTAATTGTTTTAAATATCATTTTAGAATATTTTGTTAACAATAATCATTATCTAAAGACTTATTGTAAAATGTTTTGAAGGGCACATTTTTGTAACTGAAGTTGACAGTTAATGATAATGTCGAGCTTAATCTAAATCATTTTTGGATAACCATCCTAGGTAGAACTTAACCGGCTCTTTAAAGGGGGGTTACATACCGGGTGTCCCATAAAGGTCCCCCCTCTTAATTTTTGAACGATTGTAAATTTTCAAACTATCTTTGAAAAGCCTGTTACTAGCATAAATCAAAGTAGTTTTTAGGTGGTTAAGGGTTTTGACCCTCACCCCTTAATAGGGATTGTTGGGGGTAGTTTTTATTTTCCAAATAGCAACCCCTAACAAGTTGCATATCATTTTAAAGAGGTTAAAAAAAGAAAATGAATGCCGCAAACTGATTTAAACTAAAGTTAAGGTAAAAAAGGTATCATCGTATTGAGATTTATCCATCCCTCCTGGAAACACCACAAACTCTAAAATAATTAACAACTAAGCTTTAGCCAGACCGTTGTTAGGAGAAACTTTCATTGCCTTGAGTCTAGCTCATTATTTTAAAGTCGTACACCATTTATAAAATTAAAATTATTAAGTCTTACCTCTTGCTTCGCTAAAAGAGATGCTCAACATGGCCTCCATTCCCCATGGCAAAAATAATAAATAAAGAAGATTTTCAAATTACTTTCTTGCACTTTAAATGGTCTTTCTTCAAAGGTCTGAACAAGGAAAAGTTGGATTTTCCCACTCCATATCTGATTTCTGGTAAGTAGGGGAATCTGAGCAGTAAAAGTAACAAAATTAATAAATTTATTGATGGCCATAACATTCGATTAAATAAACATACCGAGGTCTAGGTTGCAACATTAATTTTATTTTTTACCCTCTTTAAAATTATATGCAACTTGTTAGTAGAGGTGTGCGGGTATCCGAAAAGCCGGTTCGGTTTCGGATCGAATCGGATATCACCGAATCCGATCCGATCAGGTTTATTCGTTATTCTATAAGGTCCAGCATAAATCCGACGTTTTCGGATAGACTGTATATCTGGGGATAAAAAGCCAGGAACAAAAAAAATAAATACGTTTGGACCGTTAAACGCTTTGACTCTGACGACGTCGTTCAAGATAACGTTACGAAATGCCTGTAGCTTTGTTTTTCAGTTTCGGTACGTATCAATGCATCGATACGATATTTGTGTAGATTTGCGATGTATCGTATCGCGATACACAGCCGGATCGTACATCATTGTAGCAAACAAAGAACAAATACGGTCTATAAAGAGAAATGCACGATAGCGAATGTTTTTTATGTAAACAATTGCAAATGTATACAACATTACAGCTCTATGTCGATTCAAGATTCACGGGATGGATGCAGACAACTAGAACGAGACAACAGTAGTGGATTACTAGCAAATAAGTCGATAATTTACAGTCGATAGTCAATATTCGATTGTATCAGCGTCTCATGATTCAATGAGCAAGCTCCCATAGAGTAAGTCTTAATTCCAAAGTTGCATTATGCAAACATAAATGTTAGTGTATGATATTTAAAATTATAGCTGCTACTGATATTCTGTTTTCACTCAATACCTTTAAAATACTGAGTAACATATTGCTGACTTGTACAAAACGAGTTACATAGCTTTATCCACAGGGAAGTTTCCCGGTGTGATCAAAGAGCTTAATCCATATACAGCTGTCATACTCCAAGAAAAGACTTCACTTTCTTACCCCCAGACGAGACCTCTAGATATATTAAGCTGGTTGTGTATTACGACGACCCGAAGCAGCGACGACGGATTCACAAGAGCATCGCTTAGTTATCTATTATTTATTTACACAGGTTTCATCGTTCGGTTATATTTGATTTTGTTAAATTAATTTCTTTAAAATGGAACCGAAAAACAATAGCATTATATTATGGAAATTCTAAAAATAACGAAGTCGATAGTGAAGTCGCTGAATGTCTGAAATGCAAGCTTTAAGGTTCAAGATTTTGTTGTATGTTTACATTCCGGTGAAAAATAAACAAAGTTGCTATTTTTAGTGAACGAAAATTCAAACTAGTTAGTAAATTTATAAAACAAAGGATATGTTTTGGTCATCAATTTTTTAGAAGGCCTACTGAGTCATTGTTTCATTGCCTAGGTCGTGCTAGGCCTAAAAATATGTAGTGATGTCTGCTAGTTTTTAAGATCGGTGATTCCGGTTTTTTAATTAGGCTGTCGGCTGTCATATTAATGTTGCCTTGTAATGTTGTCTGACCATGTGTGTATGATGGTTTTTTTATTAACCTGTTGGATCCCGGGTTATGAAGGGGCAGGTACCACTGCTGTCCCGGGTTTTTCTGGCTCTCAAGCATTCATTTGCAATACCTTTATTATTAGGTACTTTGACATGGTAAACTTATAAGTTTTACAGTTAATGTTATATTTTTTTAAATTATAGATGATAATAAATTTAAATATATACTTTTTGGTTATTAAAAAATATCATTTTAACATTTTTTATATACATATAACACCTATTTGTATAAAATAAATCAAAAAATTCGTACCTTGAAGCTCAAATTCAAATTCAAATTCAAATTCAAAATTCAAATTCAAATTCACTTTATTCATAAAATTTGTACAAATTGTCAAGTACAAGTCATACAAATGTAGAATGGCGTCATAATACGTAGGATTTATGATATCTACTACGTAAATCTTAAATCTATTACAACAAACAACAAAATAACTTAACCCTTAGCGGTCGGAAGGCCTCTACGTGTGGCCACAAGATCCGTAACGGGACAAGGTGTAATATATATACGAAGTGACGCGCCTACAGCTCGGAAGGGCCACTCGTAGTGGCCCCGCGTCACTGCGTAGTTTGGCCGCCATTACTACTTCTCTTGTTTACGTCTTACGCTTGGATTAAATACCGTGTGGCGAGCCTTTTAACTCCAAAACACTGATGTTTAACCTAACATTTGACTGTAAACTCGGTCATCATTAGGATTCAATTATGTACACTCGTATTTAATAACAACTTTATTACTCAAATATTAAAACGTTTATAACAATTAAATTATTAATACTCTTAAATAAAATAAAAAAGTAAAGTATCTTTTACGGTTAAAAAAGTATCTTTTACGGTTAAAACTGATTAAAAAACAATGAAAATGGTTCATTTGCAATAAAATATTAAAAAAGAACTACAAATCTAAATATATTTGACAAGTTATATAATTATCATACAGTATTATTCAAATTACCAGCTTTATTATGAGTTTACTGAAAAGTAGAAAGAACATAGATAATATATAATATTAATTTAAAATCTTGGTACTGAAACAAAATAATATTAAGAAGTATATTGTATATAAAACCATTAAAAGAACTGCAAAAAGCTTTACAAAACTAAATTGAAATCATTATTGCCTAACATTTACACATGAAGAGTATTATAAAGAGTATTATAAATCCCGTATAGTATCGGATGTTAAGTCACTATTTGAGGCCATTTATTAATCATAAATATCAATTTATTAAAAATTAAAAGCCTTTAAAAGGACTGGTGCACAACACAAGCAAATAACTCACCAATGACAAACGTGATAATATTGTGATCAGCTAAAAATATACTGTCTTGTTGTTGTCTCCAGATAGTTCCGATGATTGCCGAGGGAGCACAGCACCTCCCAAGCAGAGAGAATTGAAAACAAAATTACAATGTTAAATAATATGAAGAGAAACAGGGGGCCACTACGGGGTGGACAGCCGAGCTGAACAGGAAACGGGTAGAGGGCCACCACGCGTGGCCGGCCCGAGCTGTGGGGCTACCTTCAGCGCTGACAATGTCGCGTCATTAGACAGAATGAGAGGGCCACTAAGTGTGGCCTTCCCGATCTGTAGGGAAGGAAAAGAGAACGATTAATACGACCGCTAAGGGTTAAAAAACCTCAGTAAACTCGTTAAATGAATATATTGCTTTTTCTGTTAAGTAATTTTTTAAGTGCTTCCTAAACTTAGAATTATCTTTTATTGAAAGAAGATTTTTGGGGACATGTTTTATGAATTTTATACCTGCAGAGCTTGGCTTTTTAAAATATAATTCTGTAGTATGCTTTTGAATGACTAACAGGTTTCTATTTCGTGTATTATAACTATGGCTTGACCCTAAACTAGTTAACCTGTCACCATTGCACCTTACAAACATGATTGTCTCAAGGATGTACAAGCTGTAAATTGTCAGTATTCCCAAACTTGAAAAGACTTCTTTTACCGAATCCCTCTTTTTCAAATTCATAATTATTCTCACTGCCTTTTTTTGCAATTTTAAGATACTTGATAAATTTTTGTTACTTGTTGCACCATACAAAACAATTCCAAAAGAAATGTGTGAGTGAACATGCGCATAATAAATAATTTTCAGTGTTTCTATTGTGCAATATCTGGACATAGCTGTGAGAGCATATAACCCCGAAGAAATCTTTTTATGCAGCATTCCTATATGGTTGTTCCAAGTTAAGTTTTCATCCAATACCAATCCCAAAAATTTTGTTTTTTTAGACTGAGAGATTTTATGATTTTTTATAGTGATATTTGGCCTTGGTTTTATTCTGCGCTGAATTGTGTGAAATGATATAGTGTTTGTCTTATCAGAATTTAGTAACAAGTTTTTACCTGAGAAATAATTATTAATTAAACAAAGGTCATTATTAGCTAATATTTCCACTTCGTCTACTGTTTTACCTATAACTATTAAGTTGGAATCATCTTCATAAAGACACATTTTACTCTGATTACCAGGTATAATGGACGGCAAACCTTTCAGGTAACAGAGGAAAAGAATAGGTCCTAAAATTGACCCCTGTGGCACTCCATGCCTCAATGTCGATAGTGAAGATTTTGTATAACGAATTTGATTTTGTTTGGTAACATACCTTAATTCCACATACTGCTGTCTGTTAGAAACATAAGATTCAAACCAATTTAATGGAACTCCCACAATTCCAAGGTTTTTTAAGGATTTTAGTAAGATTATATGCGATACGCTATCAAAGGCTCTAGTAAGATCCATAAAAATACCAGTAGCACTATCTCCCCTATCAATAGCATCAACTATGGTTTCAACAAAGTCAATACCAGCAGTTATCACAGATCTACCAACCCTAAACCCATGTTGTTCATTGTCAAAAAAGTTATTCTTTTCAAGGAAATCAGCCAACTGTAAGTACATAACACGTTAAAAAATTTTAGATATGGCTGGTAAAATAGACAAAGGGCGATAATTTGCAGGGTCCGTTTTAATTCCTTTTTTATGAACTGTTACAATTTTTGATATTTTCAGTTTATCTGGGAATATTCCTGAAATAAGCGAAGAATTAATTACATGAACTAGTGGTTTTAACAACATATTTTGGGCTTGTTTCAAAACTGGCACTGGTATTCCATCATAACCTTCTGAGTATTTATTATTTAGCGAAGAAATAATTTTCATCAGGTCATCCTCAGTTACTGGTTTGGAATAAAATTTGTTGTTTTGTCTATTTTCCTCAGTATTAACAGTTTCCCCATTAGGTGACAGGTTAGGTTGACAGGTTAGGTAATACTAAATTATCGACAGCATTAACAAAGTAATTATTAAACAATTCACATACAGTTTCTGGTTTAACATATTCAGTACCATTACAAACTAATTTAATATTATCACATATAAAAGGACAGTCATTCTTAATCTCCTTATTAATTAATCTCCAGGTACATTTACTAACATTATCAGATTTTTTTATAGATTTCTCAATAAACTCTCTTTTTGTGGAATACATTTTTTTATCATGACATTTTTTCCTTTGTTTCAATACTTTTTTTAAAGCTTTATTTTTTGTTAGTCTAACAGTATTACTTAAACTTAAAATTTCATTCTTTTCCTTTATCAAATCTGAAGTTATCCACTTTTTACTTGTCAAGTTTACTCTACTTTTAACTACTGGAAAGCATGTGTCAAAATAATATATTAATATGTTATGAAAAACATCATACTTGGCCTCTACATTAGCATTATATACCTCTAACCATTTTTCATCACACAACATATTTTTAAAAGTCATTATATTTCCTTGAGTAAATTTCCTAGAAGCCTGGGTTATACATTTATTATTATAAGATGTGTTTTCATTTAAACCATTTATCCGCAGAAGCTGAAAATTGAAGCTGAAAATGATTTTGAACGACCACCCAAAACGTGTTCAGGGGGTCACGTTAGGAACTTCTATGGTGGTCCCGGGCTTAAGTTTCACCGTGCGGATCGTGGTCACTTAATTCAGTTATTAATCCTTCTATTGATAAATTGTTATTGGGCAAATTAGTGATCATGTTATCTATAGCACTGCCAGACTCTAATGTTACTCTGGTGGGGAAATTTACCAGGAACTTCATGTTATGCTGAGTTAAAATATTGCAAAAGGTGAGATAATTTCTTTTATAAATTTTTAAAACATCTATGTTGATGTCCCCCGCTAGTAATATGTTTTTATACTTCACATTTAAGAAACTTAAAGCTGCATCTAACTTGTTTAAAAAGGGAGTATCATAACTTGTACCTGGAGTTCTGTATAAACCAACCAAAACAAAATATAATTTATAAGCTCTGCAGGCAACGCTACAACTTTCAAACTCTTTTTCTGCACATAAATTGCTAATTTCAGGGATATTAATTTCTTTTACTTGTAATGGCCCTGACAGCTTACTTAAAATCATAACTCCTCCACCTCCACTTGACTGGCGACAATAACTAGTTACGACAGAGTAATTATTACTGTGACAAATTTTAACTCATCATGGTTTAATTTGTGCTCACTCAGCACAATTAAATCTGGTTTCACCTCATCAAGCACTATTTCCAAAGCTAATTTTCTTGACATGAAATGTTGTATATTTTGATGAAAGATTTTAACATTATATTGTTTATTACAACTTGAATTTTTATTGTTTTTTGGTGGAATGGAGAAGCTATTTACATCACTTATATTAGTGGTGGCCAAGAGTTTAGATTTTCTAAAAAAAGTGAACCATCTAATCTATGGCTATGTGAGGTCACATCTGACTCCTTATATACAAAATCACTCTCACTCTCAGCACCTTCACTCACACTAACCACTTCACTGCTCTGGGCTTGACTCTGGGTTGTTGCCGTTTCATGCTCCTGTCCTTTATTCTGTCATTACAAAGTAGGCCTATTATGGCAATGCTGTACACTATTTACATGGGATGAAATGGTTTCCTTCTAAAAGTTCTTGTATGTATGATACTCCATCATACATGGGTGCACACACAGTGCGACGTTGCAGGGGACACACATGAAGTGGGTGTCTTGCCTCCTCGTTGTTCTTCTGGTAGTGTTGGAACAAACATGACATTTTCTTCTTGGTCTGTCATTGCTTGTAGTTGGTGGAATTGGTTCTAAGAAGTGGCACTGTGTTAGCCTAAGCGGTGGCTCACTTGATGACGGTCGACCTCCACTACCTTTTTTTTTTCATTTCACAATGCTTTTCAAGAATTTCTCTTACTAGTTCCTTGCGAAAATCTGACAGCTGTGGTACCTTTCTTGTCACTTGGCATTGCAAAATATAAGCATTACGAATAGTAACATCTAATAAATGAAAAAAAAGTTTTTTGTACCACTTCATAGTTTTTCGGGCGGTTTCGTTGAACGATAACTGCATATCACCTGCATCAACCGCACCCATGTGCTTATTATAATCTAGAACACTGGCAGGCTTTATTATCTTTTCACCTGTCAATGGATCATGTTTACCAGTCTCTTTCATTTCATGCACATGCATTGTTGACAAAACTCTGACCTCTCGTTGGTCCTGCCATCGCTCATAAATCATAATGTCTGTGTGGTGCGTATCAGTTTCTCCCTTTTTCAAAGATTTTAACCCCGTTTTAGGGACACCTCGCCTAGTGGGCAGGCATGTTCCACACATGCTAGTTTTTCTTTCAAATAGTGCTTCGGCTAATGGGGGAGATACGTACCAGTTATCAATGTACAGTTTGTGGCCTAGGTTGAAAAAAGGCTCTGTAAGTGTCAGTACAACCTGCCCTGTCATACCCACTTTTGAATTTAGCTCTTCAAAATACAGTTGGGTTCCTGCACCAATATATGGTACAATATTTAGCACAAAACCTGTTTTGCAATCTGATATTATGAATAGTTTTATGCCAAACCTTGCCCGCTTTGAGGGAATATATTGGCGAAAAACAAGTCTTCCTTTGAACAAAAATAGAGTTTCATCCAATGCAATTTTCTCATAAGGTGTAAAAATATTTGAAAAAGATTTAATGATAGTACAGAGAATAGGGTTGATTTTATGTAATCTTCCTAATGTGTTAGGATTTGTAACAGAGGTGTTATTAAAATGCAGCATTCTGCATAACATGAAAAACCTGTTCCGGCTCATCACCTGGCCGAAGATTGGTGTTTGTATCAAGGCGTCAGTAGACCAGTAGTCTCTGATTTTATTTTTTTTACGTGAGACATCAAGATACACAATGCCAGAAAGCATAAGATTTCAGTTTCATTTGTATTGTACCATGTACTGAGTTCAGCTGCAGAAATGTTAGGTAGTTTAGAAACTACTTCTTGAAAGTATAGGTTTGTTTGTTCCACAATGTGTGTAACTAACTGCATCGGAAACAACAACAAAAAAATGTCTAAACATGTAGAGTCATTTTTTATACCACAATCACTGTTTACACCTGATTTAGATTCATCAAAAGTGAATATCTCGGGAGTAAAACTTGTGTCATTCACCCATGGATAAGTGATTGGAGGTAGCTTTTTGCGTAAGGGCCTAGGCCTGTGTTCATATTGAGGTTGTTCCATGCAATCATCCAAATTGCTGTATTTTTCAACTACCTCATTGATAACTATTGTAACATTATCTAAAGCAGGCTCTTTTACATGTCCGTCTATAATTGCATTTTCAACAATAGGATTATTATAAATATTAGCGTCACCTGAAGGCCCTGCAATGGGCTCGTCGCTATAACCAAGTTCGTAGATGTAGTCGGACTCACGAACAAGACCACTAAAACTATAGTCCTGATATTCTTCAGATGTTAAATCAATATTCACATCACTTTCTTCATCACTGTCACAATCAGAGAAATCACTAAAACGATCATGAGATAGATATTCACTAATTTCTTTGTCATCTAACAAACGCTTACGCGACGACATCGCACTTGTTTACAAACAACAGATGTCTGCTGAAACGACTCCAAATAAAGGTTGAAAGCAGGGCTGCCGAAACTCCCAGCGCAAAACAAAATATCTCACGAGAAAGCCAGTATTCTGACGCACATTTTGGTGTATAGAACGTTATTTAAGTTGGCGGTATGTGACCATGGCCTCGCGAAATAAAAGCGCTTTCAATCCGCCGCAACCCTGCGGCCACGGGCTCTCGCTTCACACATGACAGGAACGCAACTGTGCGGCCGTGGGATCCAACAGGTTAAATCCAGATAGGCTAGACCTACGTTAATTAAATTATATAGCCTAACTTTACCAAAATTATTACTTTTTAACTTGTAATTTTGTGTTACCACTAAAGTCAAGTAATTTGTTATTTGACCTTTACTACCAAGTTTTACAATCACAGTTTGGAAGTTGTGGTATTGCCAAAAAAAAATTATATTAGGCTATCAGTTTATTTGTTATAAGACTATAAATTAGAGGAAGAACAATGGTTATTCAAGTAAAACATCATAGACTGTAGGTTTTATTCACTGATTTAATAACAAATGTAATGTTGCCAAATAATTACAAAGGTTTAGTTCATGCTCATCCAGTAAACATATTTCTTGTATTTTTCACTGTAGAGAAGATAGTATTCTTGAGTATGTACACAGGTTGGTATAAGTAATTGCTCCTCCATTTAGACCTGCTGTTTTCTGGTTAGGTCATGTGTAGTCTTCAGTTACTCAGAAAGATACAGTTGTAAAAATAATAACCACTTTTTGTGTACCTATTGAATAAACTACCTAGCTGAAATATTTTATAGGCTATTTCATATCTTGCAAGTTACCTAAATGAAAATGTAAAGTTCCAACTTAAAAATATGGTAATCCTTAGAGATATATGTAACATGCGGTTCTGGCAAATTAGATATCCGAATCCGAAAATTATCCGATCCGAAACCTTCACTATCTGATTCGTATCCGATCCGAACTTAAGCTATCCGAACCAAAACCGATCCGAACTAAAAATTCACTATTCGCACTACTTGTTAGGGGTTGCTTTTTGAAAAATAAAAACTATCCTCAGCAACCCCTATTTAGGGATGAGGGTTGAAACCCTTAACCACTTAAAAAAATACTTTGACTTATGCTAGTAACATTATTGTTCAAAAATAAAGAGGGGGGAACTTTATGGGACACCCAGTATATGTAAATTTGAAAAGTAAGTTACTTTATTATTTGTTATTTATTTCATACAAATTATTTATTAACAATGTTGGTTATGTTATGTTTTTTATCATTAAAGGTTTTTACTAGATTGGTTGTGTTTTACTTTATGTTAGCATAATAAATTGAATTTATTATTATTCAATAGGTTCAGATTGTCATATTTTTTGTGAAAAACTGTATACGTTATAGCAAACCCATGCTAATTTTCCTATTTTGTAGTCCTTAAAAAACTATTTGGACCCTTTGCATCACAATAATTATACTGCCCGAAACCTTGTAATTGCCTACATGCATAGTAAAAACTTGTTAACAAAATTTGAACTTGAAAATAATTGTAAAAACTAATCAGCCCAGAAAATGTGTATGCTCGCAGTGCTAAACATAATAAATTGAAAAAATTGGAATCTTATAAAAAGTGAGCAAGAATAAAACATTTATTTCTTTAATTCCTTACAAATAAATGCTTTATTGTCTGAATGTGTTTCATAAATAAGTAACCAATTAACAGAAACAAAATTTATAGCTACAACAGGTTAAATTAAGTTTAAACTTGTATGTAATAAAAACAATGCTGTTTTCTTAGGTTTGAGGCTCTTCACATGCCATTTTGAAAAAGTGGTTTAGGAAAGTCTGGAATAACATATACAAAATTAATTGGAAACCCTGGAAGAGTTCTCTTTGGAATGCAAATTACAAGTAGTGAATTATAAGTTAGTAAAGAAAGAGCAAACTGTATTGAAACTTGTACGATTTATGATCGGAACTAAACTGCTTTTTAGGTTTGTTACATCGGAGACAGTAGAAGAAACGGTTCTCAAGCTGCAAGAGAAAAAGATGGATATTGCTGATTCTGTACTTACGGGCGCCAAACATGCATCGTCCAAACTGACTCTTGACGATCTCAAGACATTGTTTAAAATTAATTGAATTGTGGAAAAAAGATGCACTGAGGCTGTGACTGTGTAAAAAATGTTTGTTATTAGTTCTTGTTCTAACACAGTGGAGTCTTGATAACTCTATTATGCTGTGGCATTGTAATTACATATACAAGCTATAGAGGTCAAGGGTTGCTAGTATTATCTCGTGTTTGAAAATATCTTTCTTTGATACAATTGCAATTTAACAAAAATATTATACATCACATATTTTTATAAGGTCGTGTACTATGGAAGATATGATGGAAGTGGAAATACTCATATTGCTCATCAACATTTTTTAAGATTTATCTGTAATTTTTATTCTTTATTTAGATTGTAGTAGTCGTTTTTATTCTCTTCGTACGTTATTTAATATATACTTTAATAACTAGTTTTAGCCAAAAAGGACAAAAATAGCAAATTATCCCACCAGACAAATTTGATTTCAAAAAAGTGTAATACAACTTTTCTTAAAGAAAGC
Source organism: Allygus modestus (assembly GCA_963675035.1). Lineage (NCBI taxonomy): Eukaryota > Metazoa > Arthropoda > Insecta > Hemiptera > Cicadellidae > Allygus > Allygus modestus. The sequence goes on from OY776111.1 coordinate 142,333,736, forward strand.
TGAAAGAAAAAAATACAAGTCAAGTAAATAGTTTTAAATTTGGTGTGTTTTCTAGGTAAATTTTGTTATACAAAACACCTTCAATGTAGAACTCACAAACAAATTATTCGATCTTAATTTCCAAATAACTTTTTTGTGTTGAAAATAACATAACTAAATATGAGAAATAAAGTGGGGGTACAATTTGGCAAGTTGAATATTGATTCATACATTGAATTAAATTTATTTTTTGTCTATACTTTTGTTTATGTTAGTGTTTGATTGTCTAAGATTTCCATTTTCCTACTTTCAGCTCATGGCATGCTAATGTCTCCTCAAAATCAGTGAAGTTTAATTTGTATAAGTTATATTATAAATATTCACCCAGGATGTGTTGGTACCAATTCTCTTTAGTTTGGATGCAAGTCAGTTTTTATAAAAATTGGGTGTCGATGCTTGGTGCTTGGGTGTCACTTTTTATAAAAAACATTTTGAAAATCTGTTTTCACTAAATCTCCCTTTATGAGTGGTACATATACAGGCTACAACACTTAGTAAAATTCATTAGTATTGAAGAACAGGTGTAACAGTTTCAGCTGATGATACCCGAAAGTTTTGTCATTTCAAATTATGCCACAAAGTATACACTTCAGCTAACAAAATGCGGTTCAATAGTTATAAAGGCTGGTATCATGTGCTTTGGTCCTCAATTACAGTGGTGATGCGAAGACTGGTTTGTCGCTTATTGCCGATTAAGTATGATGAGATCGTCAGTTACACTGAGATTATACTACAGTGCGATTGTCACTTACGGCTGATATTACATGTTCTGGCAGACACCAGACACGACGGAGCCGATACAACAAATTATTGATCTGTTCTTCATTTTTTCTCCAAAACAGAAAACTGGAACCTGCACATCTCTAACACCCAATGTAGAAAAGCAATGATTGATGTTGGAGGGATATAAAAATACCCAAGTTGTTCAAATTACTAGAAAATTATCAAGGGCATATCGTGTCAGTATACAATAATTACTTGTTCTTCTTTCATATTTTATACTATATGTTCATACTTTTATTACTTGAATAAATTAACTTTGTTATGAAATTTCTTGTTTGCTCATTTGCTCATTCCCATTACCACCATAATTTTATTTGTTTCACTTTTATTAAATACTAGTGTCTTGAAGGGGCCATAGCCCCTAATCTCGCTTCAATACTCTGCCTCATATGATTTTTATGTCTTCTGCTTGCTGAGGAAAATTAAAAAATATGTGTTCTTTTATATGTCAGTTTGAACACAAAGTAGACACTGATTATCATGTTTTAATATACAAAGCGGACCTTTTTAAATTCCCATGCTTTTTTTATGGGAGATGATTTACGTTATTACTTGTTTGCTAGTCATTTTTTTTTTAAATACTGCTATTTTTCCCCGAGTCCCTGGGATCAAGACCTTTTATTTGAGCCATCTCCCATCATCCTGCGATTTTCCAAACTCCCACAATTTTGACTCGAAAATTTCGCTTACACAACTATATAAAGATTTAGTGACAACAATGATGACAAGATCTTCAATTAACTAGAGATAAAAAATAACACATTTTGATTTAAGTAATATTTAAAAAAGATTGTATTGGAACGCCATTGTTTTATAATTTTAATTTTTCTAGTAGACTGGGATTGCAGAATTTTGTTACAAATATAGAAACATTAGTTGATGCATAATATTGTGAAATTATTGAATAAAAATACCCATGAGAGCCGATCAAGACGCCTCCTTTCCTCAATCCAAACTCTAATCACAACCCCTTTATCTAAAAAGTTGTGCTATATAATATGTGTACAATCAAAGGTGGTGCAGCCTGTATCTGGGAAAACGGTTTTTTTTTAAGTAAAACATTGTGTTGTTCAGCAATATGATACCCCCATGACCCCCACCCCCCCAGAGAAACCCCAGACCTTCACGTATTTTACCCATTTTTCACCATAAAGGTTATTATACTTTGACAATTTAGATATATTTTCACTCATGACCCCCTCTAAAACGATAGTCTGTATCCGCCCCTTACTGGCATGCCAGTTTGGTTTCATTGGAACACGCCACTTCACAAACTGAATACTGAAAACCAAATAAACAATACTAAGTTATTGGAAAGTGATTGTTTACAATGTCCAGTCTTGTGCATAAATCTACTGTCATGTTATATTTATATTGACCCTTCCAGGACCAAGTACTTATGCCTGTAAATCACTATTTTTTGTACTAAGGAAACAAATGAAATTTTGATTTACATTTTTTTCGTACCAATAAAATGTAGGAAATACATAATGTGTGAATAAAAATTGTAAAATAATTTTTTGCAACATTTTAGGGGAAAACCAGATATTTTTTGACGGATATATCCGTCAATGGTCCTGTACGAAAGGAAGAGAAGACGGATATATCCGTTCTACGTCCAGAAACAAGTAACATCAAAATAACTTTTTTTGTTTTTAAGGAAGTTTAAGTAAAACAATGTTTTATATAGACTTTTTTATGTATTTTAAATTAAGTTTGTAATGAAAAACAGCATTTATGAATCCTTGCTTTGTAAAATAAAAATAAGATTCAGCCTATTGTTTCATAAAAAGTTACAAATAAAAAAGTAACTTTTTGATAATATATATATTTGATTGACACTAAAATACTTTCACGTCATATATATATACATAAAACGTCTTTTATATATATATATATATATATATATATAAGATTTTGTATATATATTGTCATTGTAAACAGCACTGCAAACACACATTAGCTGACAAAGAACTCATTGTACAGTACAACACGGCAGACCGACCAAAACTACTGGCCGAAGGTCATTACTCCCACCGCTTGTCGTCTAAATCATTGCAAACATACCGCAATAAAATTCCCAACTGCAAAAATATTCTCGATAACAGGCTATAATATTTTTATAGGTTTCCCTAACTAATGTTGGTTATTGTAACACAGTATTTTACTAAAAAAGTCAGGTTAAATGTGTTATATTGGTTTTATAAAACACGACGGATATATCCGTTTAAGTCCTGAACACGAAAACCCACTTACGGATACATCCGTCTTTTGACCCGCTACAGATAAAAACATAGACGGATATATCCGTCTGTGGTCCTGGAAGGGTTAAGTATTTATTTCGGTTAGTTTAATTGTTTAAAAACTTTGAACGGTTAGGAAATTATAGTTTGGAGCGAGTCTATATATACTATGGCAGATAAATTATAAGTAACATAAGGTCTAATAAGTTTTTTCTATTTTCATTCATTCATTATTTGTGTAACTGTCGGCTTTTTAGTTAAAGCAACAAATAAGAACCTTTTACAAAAGCCTTGTTTAATATTCACACCATTTTTGATCACTCTAAATAATTGTATATACTAATCATTTTGAGTACTCTTTGACTAGTAAAACAACTGAGTAGTCTGACTACTAATAACAACCGAGTTGGGTTATTAATAGGTTAAACGACTAGTCGGCTACCCCAACATTCGTTACTATTAATTACCATATTTAAAATAAGGGAGTGTGAGTTGTGATTTTTTTAATCGAGTCGGAGTTGTTTAGTGTCAATTATTTTCGAGAGAGCATTTGTCAACAGTTGGTAGTTTCAAACAGTGTAATGGGATTTGGATACCACTCCAGATTTGATCATCTAAACATAGTTTCTAACTAAGACATTTTTTTTCATCTTTATTCATAAAATTGTACATGGTACAAGGATAGTGTCATTTCTAATCTAATAAAGTAATTATAGTAAATAGTTCACTTCTGTATAGATAATAATAATATAAAATAGTTAAGAGCTGGTGGATCAGTTGTGTCTAATTTTTAAAAACTCTTCAAAAGAGTAAAGAGGAATGCTCAACAAGTAATCTCTTAGCTGTTTTTAAAATTGATCATATCATCCTCCTCAATGACTTTCCGAGGGAGGTGATAAAGGAACTTCGTACCTAGGAAAACGGTTTTCTTTAAAAAAAACTCTAAATTTTGTTTTTCCGCTCTATGATTTGGGCGGGTATTGTAGGAATGAGTGTTATTTTGTAACAATGGGTTAAAAAACTGTTTTACATAGTTAACTGTTTCAAGGATAATTAACCCATAAACAGTCAAAATGCCCAGCTCTGCAAATATTTCCTTCACAGAAACTATAGCTTTTAACTTTAGCATGACTCTAATTGCTATTTTTTGTTCAATAAGTAATTTGTCCAAATTCTTATTTGATGTTGCCCCATAAATGCCAATTCCATAAGACAAATAAGAATGAATCATAGAAAAATATATTGTTTTTAAAGTTTCCAAACTACAAAATCGTGACATTTGTTTTAGAGCAAAGATGCCGGAGGAAATTCTACCAACTATATGAGTGACATGATTATCCCAGCTCAAATTTTAATCAATTATTAGCCCCAAAAATTTTGTGCTTTGAACTTGATCAGAGAATCTTAATCTATGTAAATGTTAGGTGAAGTTTGCTTTTTTGGTAGAGAAGGAGATCAATTTTGATTTGCTGGAATTTAAAAGAAGATTTTTGCTGTTAAAAAAGTCTTTGATCGTGGCTAATCCCAAAAAAGACGAAACTTCAATCCTTTCCATTGACTGCCCTGAAAAAAGAACGTTTGAGTCATCAGTATATAAACATACTGAGCTGCTTCCCTCTTGCAAGGAAGTAAGAACCATTGGAAGACCCTTTATGTAACACAGGAAAAGCAATGGGCCCAGAATGGATCCTTGTGGGACACCATGTTTTATTGTTTGTAATTTTGAGCAAAATTTGTTTACATATTTTGTGTTAGATTCAGATGCAAAACTTTCTGGAATATGCTCTAATTCAACATATTGCTGTCTATTTGTTAAATATGATTTAAACCATGCAATTTCTTTACCTTTTACCCCAAGATTACTCAAAGTTGTAATCAATTTACATGAGTAGTAATACACATTTTTGGCCAGTACAATCAAACTGGATTATGTATGGACAAACAAAAAACGGTTTGACATTCGTTTCTGGCCGATAAAACAGTCCGGTTGGCCAATTTCACTTGGTCCGGACATCGCTTATAATCAATATTAGATGACGAAATCGTTATTTACGGCAGATATTAAGGAGCCCGGACACCACTTTTGCCGATTTTATGTATAGATCTAATTTTCAGCTTTTATTACATGATCCAGTCGTCTCTTTGACCGATATGGTTTTCTGTTGTCAGTAACAGCCGAAATTATTTCTTTATTGGTAAACATCTTAATTGCCATAATTAAATTATGGTTAAGACTAAATTAAATTGACAGTTAAAAAAATAAAAATGCTAATAAAAACTGATCAAATTTTTATTAATTAAATTCTTGAATCTTACAAAATAATCTTCATCCAATCTTGAAACCACATTTTGATTTTAAATTTATATTAGATTTTCATTTAAAAAATCTTCAATTTTGTATAGACATTTCTCGATAAGGTATTACTTTAATTTATTTTTGAATTTTCTTATGTTATTTAAAGATTTTACTTCTGAAGGAATTTTATTGTAAATTTTGATTGATATGTAGTCTGGGCATCTTTGTCGGAATGTTCATAATTCACAAATTCATAATTACAACACGAGAAATCTCAACTATATAGACTTGCCACATCCAAATTCGTCTTCTGAAGAAAAATTAATCAAGGTTACAAAACTTGCTGCTTGTAATATTAAAATTGACCATAATGTTAAAATATTTAATTGTTTGAATAGTTGTTTGCATGATGTTCTTCTTGAGACCAGTGATGTACCTTAGGTCCACAACACCATCTACACCACATAGCCAGCAACTGCAGTCATCACAATCACTGCTCCAGACCAGCTTGTAAATATAAAATACCCCCGTAGCAGCAAACCTGCGTACTCAGCGAATTTCCAATGCATATATATGTATCTTAATACTACATAAAGCCACATACCAAGTTTCATCAATATACATTTATAAATAAACGATTTATGAAATTTTAATTATTCCCCATAAGAATAACATGGCGGCTGAGTATGCAGGTTTGCTGAAGCAAGGAACACAAAAAATGGGGTTTCACACAAATATCAATATAACTCATGTAGGTAAAGCCACATACTAAATTTCATTAATTTATTTTCATAATGAAGGCAGATAACACGTTACTTATTCCCCATAAGAATAACATGGGGCTGAGTACGCAGGTTTGCTGCTACGGGAGCCTTTGGTAAAAAATTGTATTTTGAGCAATTATCAATGGTCCACAACCAGATGAAGCCATATACCAAGTTTCGTCAGTATACGTTCATAAATAAGCGAGATATAAAATTTTTATTTTCCTCCATAAGAATAACATTAGACAACGTACTGTGTTTAGCACTTTCAATATCTCGGTAACCAATTGACGTAGAGAAATGATCAAAATACCAAATTGTGTGTTTTTTTTAAGCTGAATCCAATGGGAAAAACTAAAGTTTGACTATTTCCAAAATTATATGTAAAAAATTTGAAAAACCCATTTTTGGGGTACAAAACCCCCCCAAAATACCCCTTCGGGTAAAGCGATCTGGCTGGTTTTCGAACTTAAAGTCATAAATGTTGCTTTACACGTTTATACCAAATTTCATCAAAATCGGATAATTTTTACGAGAGTTATTGTGCTCACGGACACATATATATATATGTGTCCGTGAGCACGATAACTCTCGTAAAAATTATTCGATTTTGATGAAATTGGGTATAAACGTGTAAAGCAACATTTATGACTTTAAGTTCAAAAACCAGCCAGATCGAATGATATATATAGATATATATATATATATATATATATACAGTTTCAAACGAATGGTGTTTTTGGGGTCTGGGGACCTCAAAACGAAAAGTTATCATGGTCCCGGGCCTAGGTCTTACCATGTCGACTACGGTAATAGCTTCTTCCCTATAGGGGAAATTCGCTAAAAACATGGAATCTCAACTGCTGATGAAAATCTCTTAGTTAAAGATAATTATTACTTAGCTCATAAGGAATCTAATTATGATGTTTTTAAAAAATGTGGTAAATGGAAAAGATGTAAAAAATTATAAAATAATGAAAATAACATTTTTTTAATGCATTTAAACATTCAAGGTGGGATTATTAATAAATTGCATGAGATAGATATTTTTCTTAAGAGCTCAAATGTTGAAATACTATGTTTAAATGAACACTGGTATTAGACGATCAAATATGTTTTTTATCAAGTTTTAATAATTATAATATGGGAGCCTAATTTTGTCGAAAAAGTGTAGGGAAGGGAGGTTCATATATACTAATAAGAGATGATTTTAATTTTAAGGAAAGATCAGGTTTTTATGTTTATAGTGAAGAAGATAGTTTTGAAATGTGTAGTATTGAGATTGTTTCCATAAAAAACAATTGTAATATCAACCTATAGAACTCCATATGACAATAATTTTAAGACCATCATCAATATTTATTGATGATGGTCTTAAAATTATATAACCATTAGTTCTAATTTGTAGTAATAGTAGTTCTAATTTGAACTACTATTTATTAAGTTACAAAAATACACAAAAACACATCAAGTTTACATTGCTGCTGATTTCAATATGGATGTTTTGCAAAGTACAAACTCACCCAACCAAAGAAATATTTTTTTGAACTTATCAGTACACACAGTTTTTATTCTAATTTTTGTTCTTCTACAAGAGTAACCAGAAATACAAGTACTTGTATAGATAACATTCTTTCAAATAATGCTTTCAAGACTGATAAGCGAAAATCTAAAATGAATCTGGAATTAGGAATGTCTGATCATAGAGGCCTTTTTATTGAGATTGTTAAGAATAAATTATTAGATAACCCATTGAGCAGTAAAACTAATTTAAAAAAACTTTATTATACCAAGAAAATTTCCCTCTTTTCTAAATTAATTCCAGAAACCAATTGGGAATTTTAACTTCTAAATAATGCACAAACAAATTTTAATATCTTCTTGCATCAATTATTGACTACTTTAAATTTGTTTTCCTTTGAAATTTTCCAGTAAATCCTGTAAAAATAAAAATAAAAGCTGGATAACAAAGGGAATCCAAATATCAAGTAAAAGAAAAAGAGATATAGTATAATTGCCAAAAGTAACAATGATATTAACTTTCAAAACTATTATAAAAATTATAGAAAGGTATTTAAAATAGTCTGTGATAAGGCAAGGAAAATGAACAACTGTTATGTTATATCAAATGCCGACAATAAAAATCGGGCAGTGTGGAATGTTGTAAAGTCTGAACTGGGAATCCTTAAATGCAACAATCGTGATTTTCCTGACTTGAATGTTGAAGACAAGCTGTTAAAAGATGGACAAATATTTGCAAACTTTTTTAATGATCAGTTTGTTAATGTATCAAAGGAAATTAAATTAACCTTGTCTAAATACTGCAACAGAATTAACAAATAACTTCAATACCAATTTATGCTCTAACTTTTAAATTCTCACATGTAACATCATCTCAAGTTAAAAAATAATTAAATCTCTGAAAAATAAAAAATCTGTTGGCTGGGACGAAATCCCAATTGAAATGATAACAAAAAGTGTAGACTCTATTTCAAATACCCTTTGTCGCTTAATAAATCAGTGCTTTAATGAAGGATTTTATCCATATCAGTTTAAAACTGCAGAACTAAAGCCTTTTTTAAAAAGGGATCTGTTGAGGATCCTGTAAATTACCGCCCAGTTTCAATACTATCTACTATGTCTAAAATCTTTGAAAAAAATAGCATATAATCAAATATACTCCTTTTTTGAAAATAATATTTTCACAGACCCACAGTTTGGGTTCCGATCAGGGCGAAGTACAATGACAGCTGTCTCTGACTTCATAGATCAGGTGTCATGTGGCTTGGATGGATCGCGGAGCACTGCAGCTGTGTTCTGTGATCTATCCAAGGCATTTGTCTGTGTAAATCACGATATTTTGTTAAATAAATTAAAATATTATCAATTTTCGGAATCGACACTGTCATGGGTAAATTCTTATCTAAAAAATAGGCTACTGCGAACTATTATAAAGAAAAATAATATTCAGTCTACCTCAGAATGCAAAAAATTTAATGTGGTATTTCACAGGGATCAATATTAGGCCCTTTATTCTTTTTAATTTTTGTAAATGATATACCTAAAAGTATATCATCAAACCTGACATTGTATGCTGACGATACAGCAGCAGTTGTTCAGGCATAAAATTCTGAGATTTTACAAGAGAAACTTGAACTAACAATTCTAGGATTGGCAGATTGGTTTGGGGCTAGTGGCTTGAAATTAAATAGCTCAAAAACACACATTTTAAAATTTCAAACAATGCAGAATAGGCAAAAAATAACCCTGGAATTATATTATGATGGTAATATGTCTTTAATTGAGAATACAAAATTTTTGGGTGTAAATGTTGATCAAAATTTAACATGGAGACCTCACATCGAAATGATGATGAAGGAATTAAATACTGCTTGTTTTCAAATGTGTGTTCTAAGAAATGTGACTGACCAAAAAACTAAGCTTATGATTAATACACCATGATTTACTCCATTTTGCAATATGGAATTGAACTGTGGGGGTTAATTTCTCTTGCATCAGCAATCTTTAAAATTAAAAAGAAAATATATATCTTAGGATAATGGCTTTTGTACCAAAAAAAACATCATGTAAACCACTCTTTGAAAAATTTTAATTACTAAAAATGCCTTGTGTTTACATTTTTTAAATGTTAATATTTTTAAAGAATAACTATCAGTCATTTAGTAGCAAGCAGTTTTCTCATTATTATCCAACTCGTTTTAAGAATAACTTTCAATATCCTAGACATCGCCTTATGTTATTTGAGAAATCCCCGTATTATATGGGAATGAAACTTTACAATAAAGTGCCTGCCTCACTAAAGGTGATTGATAATGTTTCTAAATTTAAAAGATGTCTTAAATTACATCTGTTGGAAAAGAAATATTATTCTATAAATGAATATTTTAATAACAATGTCCCATAAGTAGTACATATTAGTTAGTTTAAGACCTTTAGTTTTACAATTATATGACAATGTCACCTGTTTTCCCAACATATATATTAAATTCATAATTTTTGAGCTAGGAATTACAAATAAAGATAGGTAGGCAATATTGTTAATTTACAGACATTTAAGAAAGAAAGAAACTAATTTACAGCCCAGAATCAAAGGTGTTATGAAGGATTAAGAAACACACATTTAAATACAAAAACTTGTTATATTTTACAAAGTCTATTTAAAAATACATTGAATTGCTAGGATTACCTATATTAAATTTATCTTAACGCTGTTATTAAGCTCAGTTAATCTACTTAAATGCTACTTTCCTAGCTTTGATTTTCGCAAAATTATCAATTATTTCCTCTAAGTTTCGCTACCTCTTCATGTTCAATCGATAAAATGGCTAAATTTGACAAATGTTCCTGTCCCATGGACGATCTTAATAATTCTTGATGAGCTTTAATTTACTGAAGCTTCGCTCACAAGAGGCCTCCGTAACAGGAAGTGTTGAGTAAATTCTAAGAGCTATTTGGATATTCGGATATATATCTTCTAAAGAAAGCTATTGAATCTTTTTAAGAATGTCAAGGGGTGTTGCTTTTTCAACATCGTTAATGAGTTCTTTAGCTTGCATTCGAAAAATTTCTAATTCGTTTGACAGCTCAATTACATCTACATTATGAGAATGTTTAATCCTAAAATCTGCAGCGTGTTTAAGGAGAACATCAATTGGCCCTTTTTTAGAGCTTCTCCCCTTAAAAAATAGAATTCTGAAGATATTGAAGCCATTGCCTCATACCTCTTTGTGAGTTCTGTCAGGATTTGATCATAAACTAAATTTATTTCCCTCTGAAACTCCTGTTTTGAGTCGAGATAGTCATCATGCGTTTGTTTGTTTCAATCTGAAAGACGTTGGCTTATGATCTTCCGTCTTTTTTCAGCAAAACTATCATCGATAACGATTTCTTGCGCTTGCTTTGTTGCATAGTCGATTGCTGGACCAATGCCTTCATCTCGGATTTCCTGAATCATATTTGACAATCCCTTTATCATTTTGCTAGCCTTGTCGACTGTGACAGTCTCTTTTTGACGTGACTTGTTTATTTTATCAATCAAGACTAAAATCATTTCCCACAGATGCAAAAGACAAAGGAATTTGAAGTCGATTTACTTGATGAGTCCTTGAGCCCCCACTGACGTTTCCAAGTTCCATTTGTCTTGGTTAATATTAGCCATTTCCTCCAGACTTGTTCAGTTTTCTTTTTAAAGCGGCGACTGCTCTTCGTTTGGTTGACCACCTAGTGTCACAATGACCCTTAAAGTAATGTCGAAGTTACTTAACACAGCCTGCCACCTTCCTGTAGAGCCACTGAAGAAAGTAAACATCTTTTGAACTGTTCCAAAAAAAGTAATCATTAGAGGCGAAAAAGCAGCAGCATGCGATCCGATCAGGTTTAAATTATGTGCAGCACATGGCACAAACCGAGCACTATCATTTTGTTTGAGGATTTGAGCTTGCACACCAATATATTTTCCAGCCATATACTGCTGCCATTATCATAACCCTGACCTCTGCAATTATCATTACTTAGGCCATCTTCTTTAAGTTGTTTAAGAATGCCCACTGAAATTCCTTCTCCTGTTTTTTCATTATTGTTGATAAGGTCAATAAAAATTTCTTTAACTTGACACTTCACATCTGACAAGTCAAAAAATCTAATAACTTGGCTCATTTGCTCAATGTGAGCACTGTCTGGTGTGCAGTCAAAGATGATGGAAAAGTATTTTCCATTTTTTATTTGATTCAAGATTTTCTGCCTCACATTACTTCCAATTACAGTTATGAGCTCATTTTGGACTTTAGGGGAAAGTGACTGGGTGCCATTTTATTTGATTTAACGTAAGCCATATTTTCTGCTAGTTTAGGATGATACCGTAGTGACTTATTAGTTCTAATGGGCTTAAAAATATCCCCTTAGCAGCAAACCTGCGTACTCAGTGAATTTCCAATGCAAATTTATGTATCCTAATACCACTTAAAGCCACATACCAAGTTTCATCAATATACATTCATAAATAAATGATTTATGACATTTTAATTATTCTCCATAAGAATAACATGGCGTCTGAGGATGCAGGTTTGCTGAAGCAAGGTACGCAAAAATGGGTTTTTATGCAAATTTTTGTTAACGCAACAACCAAATTTTATTAATTTATGTTCATAATTAAGGGAGATAATATTTCACTTATTCTCCATAAGAATAACATGGGGGCTGAGTAAGTAGATTTGCTGCTTCGGGAACTTTTGGAAAAATCATTTTTCGTGCAAACATCTATAGATCACAACAGTATGAAGCAATACACCAAGTTTCGTCAGGATAAGTTGATAAATAAGTAAGATATACAATTTTTCTTTTTCTCCATAAGAATAACATTGGACAACGTACTTTGTTTAGAACTTTCAATATCTCTGTAACCAATTTACGTAGAGCACTGATCAAAACACCAAATTGTTTTATTTTTTAAGCTGAATTTAATGACAAAATCTAAAATTGGATTTAATAAAATATTATATGTAAAAAACTCAAAAAACCCATTTTTGGGGTACAAAATACCCTTTTGGATAGAGCAATCTGGCAGGTTTTCGAACTTAAGTCATAAATGCTGCTTTACATGTTTGTACTAAATTTCATCAAAATCGGACTATATTTATGAGAGTTATCGCACCCATGGGCACATATATATATATATATATATATTATATTATTAAGTTCACTGCATAGGGCTACTATTATAATTATTATTTTTAAAAGAAAATTACCAGAGTACCCTTCAAAATTCATTTTTAATTCACTGACACGTGTTTCGAGGTTTACCATTTTAAGTTTAAGGTTATTAGCTGCACTGTGATCATGAGGTAAACCTCGAAACACGTGTCAGTGAATTAAAAATGAATTTTGAAGGGTACTCTGGTAATTTTCTTTTAAAAATAATAAATATATATATATATATATATATATATATATATATATATATATATATACAGTTTTGAATGAATGGTGTTTTTGGAATCCGGGGACCTCAAAACGAAAATTGATCATGGTCCCGGGCCTAGGTCTTACCATGCTGACTGTGGTAATAGCTTCTTCCCTATAGGGGAAATTCGCTAAAACTCCATTACTTGGCTCGCCAATGATTTCTTTCTTTGCTGTTCCTCGAAGTGGTAGGTTATTCTTAGCACAAAATATAATTACATCTATGACTAATTTCAGTATGTTCCTCCACTTCTCTACTTCCTTCTGAATACTTTCTTGAATTTCAGCATCTACAGTTTTCTTTTATTTTAGTCGGTTTTGCAAATCTTTCCACTGCATGCAATACAACCTGTGGGAGGACGAGTTTTCGTGGTTGTAAATGGTAGGGTTTAAGTGTTTCCAGTCATTGAAGCATTTATTAAAATCTGAAAATGAAGACGACTTTCCACGATGATCCTTCCCATAGAGGAGACAAAATAGAGAATCTTCCGATTGGCTATAAAGTAACCATTGTCTTCGCACACGTTCGCCATTTGTGAGCGTTTTGTAAAACCACTTACCATCGAAATGTCTATCTCCATCCGACACGGGAAACTTCAAGGTTGATACGTCAACTATTTGAGGGCCACGTTCAAGCAGCAGAATTTTAATACTATCAGTAATCAATGGATAGCCAGGCCATTTTTTTATCATTAAAAACTATTTCACCTATTTCTGTTGAACAGTCTTCTTCTAGTGGAGGTAAATCATGACAACCAACTGCTGATCCTTCCTCATCTAAAGAACTATGTGTAGAAGATTCGTCCTCTTTTTTAGTTGTTTTCTAAAACTGGTGGGGCTATATGATGGGAAGTTGATGGTTGTGGTTGGTTGTCATCATTTGAAGGTGGATGTGTTTCCGTATCATCAGATTCAGAATCGGCATTACTCTCATCTTGATCTGTTGCAGTGTTACGTGTGTCCACCTCCTTGTTGGATTTTGGCCAATTTTTCAGGTGTCCTGAAAGGAGAACTGCAGTTCTTTCCATTTCTTTTCCTAGTTTTTTAAATGCACTTCCAGATAGTTTTTTAGGTTCCATCTCTTTGTTGTATGAAAGGAAATGTTTTAACCTGGAATGAATATAAATTAACCTATACACATAATAATAACAACACAAAAGAACCCCCTGGGAGATTCAGTTGCACATTCCCTTCTGTCAACAATCAACAAGAGGCTCACCACCATTTGACCTTCACTCTTTCTAGGTGTGCTCGCTACCTTAGAAACAGAACGTCAACTGATACAATGAATACAGAAAATATATCAAGCCCAACTATCATGTTATATCTTTAGCCCAGTTTTAATGTAATTTTAAAAGGTTAGGTGGGCCGCCCCAATGTAACAAAATCGTCAGTGTAAATTGTCGTGACAAGTGTGAGAGAGCAAAATAACAAAAAAAATATAGTACAAAATTCTATGAATTATATAATTACATTTTAGATCTAAAATGGGAATCGTGAATAAAAGTTGTGAAAATGTATTTTGCAAGAATTTAGGTAGTCAATACCGATTGGCTCAAGTACCCTCCTCGGGTCAGGCCGAATCTAGACGAGATGCGAGAGTGTACATGGTGCGTTCAGAGTTCTACGTCGCTCTCGTAAGGCCTCGTGCTTCAAAATCCTCGCCCCCAAACGTTTGGGCAAATTGGCATTGCCCTGACCTGGCGAGAGTATAATTAAGCCAAAGGATCTATGTTCCTTAAAAACCTCTTATTTCTTGATATTTTATTGGCAGATTCAAATTACTTAAATGAACCTGCCAATAAACAGCCAAATACCTGTGCCGCATTAAGACAATATTAGTACGGTACTATAAGTAATTATGAAAAGTAAATGTAAAATCAAAGTAACTTAGTGATTACTCAATTTTTAATTAATCAATATTGTCAGAGGGTCAATGTTCTTCGGACCATTCATTCAGTGATTTTTAGCGAATTTCCCCTATAGGAAAGAAGCTATTACCTTAGGTGGCATGGTAAGACTTAAGCCCGAGACCATGATAACTTTTCGTTTTGAGGTCCCCAGATACCAAAAACACTATTCGTTCAAATTTATATATATATGTATATATATATATATCTATATACAGGGTGTCACAAAAAAGTGTGATGGGCTATACAGGACCTAATTCTACATGCAAAAATAAGTCAAAAATGAAGAATAACATTTTTTGGATTTCGGCTTAGTTTAGCCGTAATCCGCCATTTTGTTTTTTTTGGAAAATATTTATTAGGTATTTCAATATTTTTACGAAACTTGGCAAAAGTGTTCACACTAAAGTAAGTAACATTTGTAAAAAAATATTTGTTTACCTTTCCAAATTTCAAAATGGCGGCCATTTGAATTTTTTTATGCCAAATTTCATGAAAACCGGTACCTAAATCAAAATTTTTCAGGACACAAATTTTTTTGTATTTATTATAACAAATCCAACAAAACAAAAATGAATAAAATCGGTTCATAAATAAAGAAGCTGTGTTTATTTTAGTAATTTAGACTGAAATTACTTAATTACATTACATAAATTATTACATTACATTTAATAAATTTTAATATTAATAATAATCATTTGTTGTTTAAAACAATGGAATGAAGAGGATACACCACATGTAGGTAGGCACTTGCCCTTCATAGTAGGTGTTCAATGTGACCTCCATTGGCGATCACGCACTGCCGTAATCGTCGTCCCATTGACTCTCGTACCCGCTCCAACACTCCAGGCATTTCTCTTATCCTCCGACATCCATCTTCAATTCTCTCCCTCAGCTGTTCAACATTGTTTACAGGCGTTGCATACACCATTGTTTTCAAATGTCCCCATACAAATAAATCTATGGAATTGAATTGAATTGAATTGGGATTCAAGTCGGGCGATCTTGCTGGCCATGCTATCGGGCCACCACGACCGATCCACTTATTTCTGAATCGCTGGTCCAGGTAATTCCTTACTTCATTTCTGAAATGAGGAGGTGCACTGTCGTGCAAAAACTACATGTTTCGACGTGTGATTAGGGGCACTTCTTCCATGGCATCATCTAAATCATTCTGAAGGAAGTGCAAATAGGTAAGTCCATTCAGCACTGTTAAGAACGTATTTTCACTAGGCAGTCGGCGATTTGGAAAACGTTCAGAGTACAAACGTCGAGCTAGCGCTCGATTACAATCTGACAGTCCATACATTAAGTGGATATCAGCTAGTTCCGCGTTTGTAAACTCTACTGGCATTATGAGCTAGTTACGTAAACGTCTAAGCAGGAATTGGATGTGAACAAAACAGCAATAATGTGTGGCAGGTCAACAATGGATTTGTTATAACAGCCGATTAAATGCATATCAGCTGTTAATGTGGAGTAAAAAGGAGAAATAAAATTAATCAAGATTGATTAGTAGATTGATTGCCTACCTACATGTGGTGTATCCTCTTCATTCCATTGTTTTAAACAACAAATGATTATTATTAATATTACAATTTATTAAATGTAATGTAATAATTTATGTAATGTAATTAAGTAATTTCAGTCTAAATTACTAAAATAAACACAGCTTCTTTATTTATGAACCGATTTTATTCATTTTTGTTTTGTTGGATTTGTTATAATAAATACAAAAAATTTGGTGTCTTGAAAAGTTTTGATTTAGGTACCGGTTTTCATGAAATTTGGCATAAAAAAATTCAAATGGCCGCCATTTTGAAATTTGAAAAGGTAAAAAAATATTTTTTTTATAAATGTTACTTACTTACACTTAAACTTGTAAACACTTTTGCCAAGTTTCGTAAAAATATCTCATTGGGTTTTTGAAATAATAAATATTTTCCCAAAAAAACAAAATGGCGGATTACGGCTAAACTAAGCCGAAATCAAAAAAATGTTATTCTTCATTTTTGACTTATTTTTGCATGTAGAATTAGGTCCTGTATAGCCCATCACACTTTTTTGTGACACCCTGTATATATATATATATATATATATATATATATATATATATATATATGTGTGTCCGTTACCGCGATAACATTTGAAAGAAACACCCGATTTTGATCAAATTTGGCAAAAATGTGGAAAGTAGCATTTATAACTTTAAGTTCGAAAAACAGATCGATCGCACTATGGGAAGGGGGTTTTATGGGTGTTTACAATTTTCCAAAAATCAGTTTTTTGCAAATTTGACACCAAAATGTTAAAAACACTCAATTTTGGTATAACCATTTTATAGAGCTTAAAAAAACAAATAATTTAGTATTTTGAATCATTAACCTAGGTTAAGTGGTTGCGGAGAAAATCCAAAAAAACGTGTCCCATGTTAATCTTATGGGAAAAAGGTTTTTAGATTTTTCTCAGATAGTTTTACTAAAAACTTCACATTTCTGTTTATTAATGTGTTTAGATCAACAAAACAAACATTTTGGTGTTTTAATCGTTGTTCTACCTCCAACCGTTGCAGAGATATTCAAAGTGCTAAACACAGTACGTTGTCCAATGTTATCCTTATGGAGAATAAATAAAATTCTATATCTCGATTATTTTTGAATGTATATTGATGAAACTTGGTATGTGGCTTCAACTAGTTGTGGTATATTGATATTAGCACAAAAACAAGTTTTTTTGTTGATAGTCCCCGTTGCAGCAAACCTGCATACTCGGTCCCCATGTTATTCATATGGAGAATAAGTAAAGTTGTATATCTCCCTTAATTTTGAACCTAAATTAATAAAACTTGGTCTATAGCTTCACCTGGTTCAGTTATATTGATAATTGCAAAAAAACACATTACTTATCTTACTCGTTGCAGCAAACCTGCGTCCTCAACCCTAATGTTATTCTTATGGAGAATAAATAAAATGCTAAATATCACTTACTTATGGATGTATTTTTTTGAAACTTGGTAAGTAGCTCTATGTAGTAGTGAGTCACATATATATATGCATTGGAAATTCACTGAGTATGCAGGTTTGCTGCGACGGGGGTATTTTTTTTATTGGCAGTTTCAAATCAATTGTATGAATCTGCTAATAAATTTTCGACTCAGCGGCGATAAATGAATAAGGTAAAATGATTTGATATGGCAATTACCATAGCAAAATTAATAAGACCAGTAATATTAAATCATTTGTTGCTTATTCTTCATTAAGTTATCTTGTCGTTTGGTAATGAATTAAAAAACAAAATAACAACGAATCTTGTTTTTAGGCCTATGTGATAATTATTATTAAATAGGTCTAATATGACTTTTTGGGTACTTTATTAAGGTAATATTTTGCAACTGTTGCCATAAGCTAATGTAACAAGTAAATATTATTTACTTACCATGAATATACAGTTTATTTGCACATATAAACAAGAAATACGTCACCTGGATCCGACCACAATCACACTTTATGTATTTGCAGGAAGATGAAGAAGTCAAAACGGGTTTGCAAGGTTATTTGCTCTCGTGCTCTGATAAAAAAGTTCATGGACTAAGGAGGTTCAGCTTGGGTAATATATATTAGCTAAGCGCATCCAAGAAATCAAGAATAAATTAGTAGTAGTAGTATTTTTCAAAAGTTTATCTAAGAAGATAACACCGGCCGCGGCGCAGCGTTATTTTTTCAGAGGGTGGTGTGGCGCACGGCGCTCCGTTGCGTCGGCGGCGGCGGCCTTCTGAATTTGCGCCCCCCTTGCTCTTGCTCTGAATTTGCCAACCCCTATGTACACCACTGCTTGAGACTTGACAAAGTGTTCTTATAGCTTTTTTTCTACATTTTAAATACAATTTTGTAATTTGGGCTTGAACCCCATATGATATATGTGAATGGATATAAGCATAACATATTATTTTATTTATGTCTAAAGTGCAACATTTAGAAAAACATTTTATCAAAACTATTCCTGAACTGATTTGTTTGCAAATTTTATCAATGTGAGATGACCATGAAAGATTTATTTGTAATGTTAAACCAAGAAATTTATACTCAGTTGCCGGTGGTATTGTAGAGTTGGCAAGTAGAACATGTTGAATTGTTTCATTATTAAATTTTTATTATATTGTAAAGTTGAGGATTTTAAATCATTTACTATCAAACCGTTATCCGTAAACCATTGTTCCATTTCAGAAATTTGAACGAAAGAAGATATTTCTAATTGATTGTTTGAACTTTCGGTAATATTGAGAGTTGCATGTATCATCTGCAAATAGTATTACTTCTCCATTATTTATGACGGATGGTAGATAATTCATTTAGATAATTAAGTAGATAAATCATAATTAAGCGGTCAGGTTGTCATTTACACGTTCGGTTGTTTTTTATGACCAATTCATATTTATAGTTGTCATTTTCGGCCAATTTTACATGATGTGATCGCCTTTTGCGGCCATTACTATGCGATTCGGCCGGTCACAATTGTTAGTAATCGAAATACTCGCTCGAACATTTGAGTATTTTTCAAAACTTTGAGTCGAGTCAGGGTATTGAAATAGTCGGCCGAAAACTCAAAGTTTCAAGTACTCGCTTGCCCCTAATTTAAAACAATTTTTCTAAGTTCACTCAAGATTGAAGTAAGGATATAAAACAAACAAAAAATGGGTGTGTGTAATAAAAACTGAAATGTAGTTGCTATTAGATTTTTTAATTGACTTCTATGTTTACACACTCTTTGTTACGAGCTGGCATCAGAAGCCAACTGTTGTGCCACTAGTGTGTAAATAGCTGAATTAATCAAGGCTTGGCTTGAAGTGTCTTTTTTATTTTTGGTCCGTTTGACTAAAAATACAGTTGTTCCCTCCCTTTAAAATCTATTAACCAATGTATGCGCTAAAATCTTTCTAACTCAAAACCAGCTGAAGCCTCCTGTCTAAATTTTATAAAAATATCAATTTCAAATAATCAATTTTTGGATCCTAAGTAATGTTCTAATCGGTTGTGATTCTTACGAATTTAGTCTCATTGCCTATGGTTATGTCAGACATTTTTGGGACCTCGTCTCTTTCTTCCAAATGCCAATTGTCTTGTTTTAGATGTATTGACAGCTTGGTAATTTTTTTGTCAGAACTGGTATACCATGTTAACTGAAATGCAAGAGTCCACGGCCAAGGGTTGACTTTCCACTCACTAACAGGGTTTAATCGTCCGCATACATCACAGGATGTTAATGCTAATACCTATGTAGTGATGCGGGCAAAGCTGCATTGGGTAACATCTAATCCTCCATAAGTATAACGTTGGGCTGAGCATGCAGAAGAGCTGCAACAGGGGTGTTTCAAGAACATATTCCAATTGGCCACCTCTAGTTGAAGTTACTTTCCAAGTTTCTTAAAAATATCCTATACTCTGATAGTAGCAATAGTACCTTGGGTCCTGTACATGGGTAATACAGCCAAGTTGGTTTGCCAAATGTGTCTAGGAATCCAGCAGATGGATTTAGCTTTAACTTTGAGATTAGGGATATTTGGGCTTCAACAATTGATGGTTGATTGTTAAACTTCAACCGCAAAAAAAACTTTAAAAAACTAATTTTAAGTCCTCAGAGAGAAATAAATTAGATGAAGGCAAAACCATCAAATAGAGATTTAAAAATAAATCAAACACAACTTAAATAAAATCATTACTCCATAAGGTTAACACTGATAAATAAAAAGTGCAGTGAGGCAGAGCCCTAAGGTTAGGATTTTGTTAATGGCTTGAAACCTTCCTAGCATCAACCTGAATTATCATAGAAAGTTATCATTGCGATCGGATGAGTGGCATAGGAACACTACCTGTGGGGCAAAATTTAAACATGGATTTGTATATATAAGAACCCGCTTTATCCCGTTTCACAAAAGCTAGTTATGTCAACCTATTTAATACTTGCTCATTTTTAGCGAATTTCCCCTAAAGGGAAGAAGCTATTACCTTAGTCGGCATGGTAAGACCTAAGCCCGGGACCATGATAACTTTTCGTTTTGAGGTCCCCAGACCCCAAAAACACCATTCGTTCGAAACTGTATATATATATATATATATATATATATATATGTATATATGTATGTATATATATGTATATGTATATAATATACATATGTGTCCGTAAGCACGATAACTCTTGTAAAAATGATCCGATTTTAATGAAATTTGGTATAAATGTGTAAAGCAACATTTATGACTAAGTTCGAAAACCAGCCAGATCGCTTCATCCGAAGGGGTGTTTTGGGGGGTTTTGTACCCCATAAATGGTTTTTTTAAAATTTGTACCTATAATTTAGGAACAAATCAAATATTAGTTTTTACCATTGGATTCAGCTTAAAAAAACACACAATTTGGTGTTTTGATCGTTCCTCTACGTCAATTGGTTACCGAGATACTGAAAGTGCTAAACACAGTACGTTGTCTAATGTTATTCTTATGGAGGAAAAGAAACATTTTATATCTCGCTTATTTATGGACGTATACTGACGAAACTTGGTATACGGCTTCATCT
This sequence comes from Allygus modestus, assembly GCA_963675035.1. NCBI lineage: Eukaryota > Metazoa > Arthropoda > Insecta > Hemiptera > Cicadellidae > Allygus > Allygus modestus. The sequence goes on from OY776111.1 coordinate 142,355,317, forward strand.
GGTTGTGTTCTATTGTTATTTTCTCAAACAAAAATTTTTTGCCAAAGGCTCCCGTAGCAGCAAACCTGCGTACTCAGCCCCCATGTTATTCCTATGGAGAATAATTAAGTGCTAGGTCTCCCTTAATTATGAACAGAAATGAATAACAACTGGTATACGACTTCTCCTAGTTGAGTTATATTGATAAAAGCATGAAAACACATTTTTTTGTGTTCCTTGTTGCAGCAAACCTGCATACTCAGCCCCAATGTTATTCTTATAGAGAATAATTAAAATTGTATATATTGCTTATTGGTGAATATATTTTTATGAAAATTGGTAAGTGGCTTTATGTAGTAATAAGGGTTTTATATTTCCATTGGAAATTCACTGAGTGTGCAGGTTTGCTGCGACGGGGGTATTTATGATAGGACCTGGCATTACAATTTGTACAGTTATTGAGTTCAGCCTCCTTAGTATTTAATCACCAACTTCACAGTCTGATAATGTTTCATCACCAATTTGGCACGTCTAACACTAAGACACAAGATATGTATTAGAGTCACAAAAGTCATACGTTAACTGCAATGTCATATTGTTAATGTATGTTATGTAAAAAGCGGGTGACAAATAAATTACAGTATGATGCTTTATGGGTTTCTTTATTATTTTTGTTTTAAAATATTTCCCTTATAAAGGAAAATATAAATATAAGTAAACTCTCTTAACATAAAAATATGTACAACGTACATGATTTGGTCCCATTCAATATATTTTGAAATCACCATACTAAGTTCCAAATGGCCGCCTAGGCCATGACCTCCTTGCAACGAGTTGGTTACCTACAGTTTCAAGGTATGTGAGCTTCTCATCCATGGGTTGAATCCTTTGTTCTATCCATTCACCCACAGTAAATTCATCGAAATATTCTGATAAAGCAACTACAGATTCATTTATAAAGTTTTTAACTTCTTTAATCAATCTGTATCCCTCTTTCAGTCTGAATTCTTCTAACACTCTATAAGGACTTGTAAAGTTGTGTTTTACATTATAAGGGGTCATCCACGCTTTTTGTTCTGTCACAACCTGATAAAAACTATCTACTTTAGATTTTAAGGTTAAATACTTTGAGGTAATAAGGAATGATTTGAGTCCTGGAAAGGAACATAATGTTAAAGGTCTGTGATTCGTGGTAGTGAAGTCAATCGACAATGATGATTTTGATGAGCATTTCAACGCTTTTCTCCATTGTTCGATAACTGTTTTATCATCTCGATCGGTGGAAATCAATATTAAATTCAATAATAGAGAAGGAATCGATGGGGGCAGTATCTCACATAACACAGCAAAGTGGTCGTACCTCGACCAGCCGGTTAGTACATAGCCACCGATCTTGGTGTTGGAATGTGAAAGAAGCTTGAGCCAAGATTTCTGATTGTTGTAATGCTTTTTCAAATCCGGTAGAACTGAGGCGGGTAGGTTAGCCCCCTTGAATGCCCCTGCCACCCACACCCGGGAGAATGCCTTGGTGTACCAGTACCACACGTAGTGGGGCACCAGCCTCGTGACGTTGTCTGTGTACGCCCAGACCACGGGCTCCACTAGGGCTCCCAGTGGACTCCTAGAGAGGTAGACAGGATCCCAGCGACGCATCATGTCGTCCCAGATCAGGGGTATGACACCTGGGTACATGGACCTCACAAACTCTGCCACTTGCATGACGTGCTCAGAGAATATCTCTCTGCAAATAAAAAGTAATTTTATAGGGGCCATACACAGATTACGTAACACACTTAAGGAGGGGTGGGGGTATGGCATAGCTTTTTGCTTCGTTATGTGGGGGAGGGGGGGTTGGGATCAACGTTACGTAACTCACACATATCAACCCTAAGAGCTGGCGCATTCCCGTACCTATTGTTACTGTTATAAATCTTTCAAAATTAAAAATAATCAAATCGATATCTAAATCAAGGTTATAGTTTGTTATATGAAAAATACTTCCACTACACTATTTTAATAACAGTTAAACTAAAAATAAATACATAATGTGTTTTGAGTAAGTTCTGTATTGCATTACATCTATGTTTTATATTTTAGAGTGTAAAATCATGACTTGATACAGCAATGCCACTCCCATCTTTGTTTTTTAAGTTGTTTTGTATTTGTATTAGTTATAAATTAAATTTGTTACATTTTAGCTGAGATAGTTTATTTTGTTGTTTATATTATTAGTAACAGTCTTGTCAGTCTGTATACATTTTGCTTTGAAATAAGTTATTAAAACATTGTGTTAAAAGAAAGTCATTGAAAGTTTAATGAATCATTGATATCCATACTCCAAATTGCTAATGAAATGGTGTTTAAAAGGTTTAAGCTGTTTTAAAGCCTACTACTTTTGAGTTACGAAATACATAGGGGGGGTGGAGGGGTATGGCCAAGTGATATTATGCGTTATATGGGGGAGGGGGGTCTGAAATGACAAAAAATATGTTACGTAATATGTGTATGATAGATTATTATTATATTAGTTGACTTGATCACTTATGTAATGTTTTATATGAGATGAGTAGAGGAGTAAAGTGGCTCTGTGCTATTTCCTTTGATACGGTAAAGCAACTTTGGTCTATATCAGCTGATAAAAAGCAATATATTTTATCAGCTGACGTAGACTAAGCAACATGTGATCACACAGTTTTGCCTTACCTTATACTCATCTAATTTTGAGTCAACATTCCATATTATTAAACATTTTGATAGGTTCCTACTTTTTCCTGAGCATAAATCACTTATTCCAATAACGGTATGTTGAAGTATTATATATACCAACTACTTCCAAGGGTGGACCATCCTACCTCCAGGAGGGTCCTGAACGCTTCCAAGGGTGGACCATCCTACCTCCGGGAGGGTCCTGAACGCTTCCAAGGGTGGACCGTCCTACCTCCGGGAGGGTCCTGAACGCTTCCAAGGGTGGACCATCCTACCTCCGGGAGGGTCCTGAACGCTTCCAAGGGTGGACCATCCTACCTCCGGGAGGGTCCTGAACGCTTCCAAGGGTGGACCATCCTACCTCCGGGAGGGTCCTGAACACTTCCAAGGGTGGACCATCCTACCTCCGGGAGGGTCCTGAATGCTTCCAAGGGTGGACCATCCTACCTCCGGGAGGGTCCTGAACGCTTCCAAGGGTGGACCATCCTACCTCCGGGAGGGTCCTAAACGCTTCCAAGGGTGGACCATCCTACCTCCGGGAGGGTCCTGAACGCTTTGAAAGTCTAAGAATATCTGATATAAAAATTTAAAACATTGACTCGATTGACTCAAAATAAAAATCTTTAACCCGTCTCGGGTTCCAGTTTCATATAAGACAGAAAAATATGTATTGAAAAATACAGACCCTCATTTGATCTAAAGATGTGATAAATTTAAATAGAAGTAGGCCTTTGATTGTAATTTTAAACACAATATTAATATTCTCTACCTGCTCCCTTTTCCACTGTGGGTACATCTGGGACAAGCGGCCAGGTGGTAGACCTCATCACACCCGATGTGCAAGTACTTGGCTGAGCGATGGAGGCTCATCACCTGTATACACCATAATCTGTTAATGTATACATTCTTCCGTGCCGTATCGCCACTGTATCACTATATGTACTGATAGTCCAGTCAAAATAAACACCCGTGCGTGCAAAAGGTCATGTAGTTCTAATTTTTTGGTATGTTGTTAGGACCTATACCACCAAGAAAGAAACCAAGTTTGACGCTTTGAAAGACCTGTGCTACTGGCGTAATAGCCAAAAAAACAGTCAAATTGTTGTACTTTTTCAGTTTTTGCTAAATATCTCCGAAAGTATGCTTCTGACCGGATATGTTGTCCGATCCATTCTTAAATTAGATAAAATTTGTTAAAGTTTGAGATTATAACGACTTCAATCCGTCCATTACTTAGTAAGATACAATACTTTAACAAACTCAACTCCCATTAATTATTCTCCATAAGAATAAGAATAACATTGCAGCTGAGTACGTAGATTTGCTGCAACCAGGAATAAAAAAAATGGGTTTTTATGCAAATATCAATAGAACTCAACTAGGTGAAGCCACATACAAAGTTTTATCAATTTTTCTTCATAATTAAGGGAGACATAACATTGTAAATATTATCAATAAGAATAACATGGGGGTTATTGAGTGTCCAGGTTTGCTGCAACGAGAACCATCAGCAAAAAATCGGTGTTTTGAGCAAAAACATATAATCTACATCCAGATGAAGCCATATCACAAGTTTCGTCAGTACATGACTATAAATAAGCGAGATATAAAATTTTTTTGACAATCTGGCCCTACGTCACAAAAAATAGGCCATAACGAAAATATTAATTTTGTTGGAATTTTTCTAGTTTTTAAAGTATTGTGTCTTAGTTAATAATGGACATACTGAAGTCGTTATGGTCTCAAACGTCAGCAAATTTTATCCAGTTTAAGAAAGGATTGTCAAACATTTGACTCTTTTTTGACTATTACACCAGTAGCACAGGTCTTTCGATGCTGCAAACTTGGTTTCTTACTTGTGGTATATATCCTAACAACATACTAAACAATTAGAACTACATGACCTTTTGCGTGCAAGGACCCTTTTTAACATCTAACTTGACTGGACCATGAGGTTGAATGAGTTTTTTAGTGCAATCTCAACAAGGTGCTACACTACACTTTAAAAACTACTATTTTAACTTGAAGACATTACAACATCATGGGCAGAGTCTGTAATTAATTTATTGCTGAGTTATTGTGGCTGAGTGGACAATTGCAAATTATTATTTATAGAAGCTAAATTTTCACAGAGGGTTGTTAAACCGAACTTGCCAGATCAATTTTGAATAACTGCTGAAATTATTGTTGGCTAAATTTAATATTCTTAAGGATTTGGAAATTCACTATGTATTGGATTGAGTGTGAATGTAGGACTTGCCAAAGCCCTTCCCAAATAAACTGTCAAGACTTTTTTAGCCTTCCGTATCACCAATATAACTACAAACATGAGCCCCATATGGTAGATGCTTACTGAGCCTTATCTTTGTGAGAAATGATTTGTTAAAGATAAGATGTAATTAAGTAGATTTTTGAAGACAAGATAACTGTGGCTAAAAAGTTATCTTGGAAATTACTTATACCATCACAGAAGCTTAGCCTTTGTCCTAATTTTCTGTATTGAAATACAAAGTTGATTTATGAGTGAGCAAATTGAAAGATTCCATATATCAGAACAGATGAAGATTAATTGACAGGCAGTGTGTATGTAATAGTTTATGTTTGGGAGGCTATAATGTAAAAACAATTGCACTGGTCACTGTCAAATCTTACAAAAACATGTTCCAATCCATGTTACATTACCAGTTAACAGTTGGTTTAGAAAACTAATTCTATTACCACGTTATTAAAGATGACTCCAGCACCATCTACAAATTTTTTAGGACCAACTGATAAATACAGTATATACTTATACACATAAATCCTACCAGAATGTTGACACTTTACTACTTAAGTTTTACTGTAACAGACTATTAAAATGTTCAATTTTCTAAGGAGTTTTCCAGCACAATTTTATATTTGGGGCAAATATTTCATAACACGCTCTTTTCTTCATTTCAGACCCCCTCTCTCCACCACATAACACACAAGTATACACCCCTTCCCACTTCCCTCTCATAATTTCATATGTTACATAACATAACATAATCATAGTAAAAGTTAAAAAGCTGAAATCGTGTACAAATCATTATCTTCCAAAGACTTTAATGAGATACAGTACTGTTTTTCAGTTTTAAAACAAATATTTTATATACCATTCATAACAAATTAATTAAATAAAGAAAATACAAGCATGTTCTTTTCTGATATTTATCATATTTATCATCTCATATTTATTTATATTTTCTCATATAATGTTCTTTTCTCATATTTCTCATGTTTTATCAATGAAGAAATTATATTATGACAAACCCTTAAAGAACAAAGCTTAAAACAGTAAAACGATTAGGATAAGGTTTAAAAACGATTAGGTTAGAGATAAAAGATAACATAGAAGCATAGAAGTAATTTACTCTTCCTTTCTTCTTAAGTAACATTTTTGAGATCCAGACAATAAAATAAACTATACCAGCTAAAATATAACAAATAAAAGCTAAAGTAACTGCAAGACTAAACAGCTACTTTACCTCCGACAACAGTGCCGTCCTTAGGGCGGGGCGACAGGTGCAGCCGCACAGGGCCTCGCGCCTACGAAGGCCTCACGCTTGAGGGATTTTTTTACGTCGAAGCTAGAGGCGTCATGGCCATGAATGGGATCAGAAATGTGGACTTTTGACAATTAACATTTGAACAACTGAAGACAATGTACAAACAGTTAGTGGTACATACTTTGCTAATAATTACAACATATTTTAATTTAACGGCAAGTTCAATAGTACATGAATTAGCCGTTGTATTTAGCTAATAGCGAGTGTATTCCTCAACTTAGCGAGCAAGTCTGTGTCGGGACTATACAGGTGCAGTGGGGAGCCACATGCTCAATCTATTTGTCAGGCCAAACCATTGCACCTAGAAGCACAACATTTTGCATGTAGACTCTTCTTATAGCATAGGCACCCACTAAGAAGGGATTTTAAGAAATTTCCATAGGGGCTATGCCCCACGGCTTCAAAGTTCCAACCCTGTGTTATTCTTATGGACATTCATTTTGGTTTGAGCTGATGAAAATTATATCAGCTGATTATGATTCGTAGTAGTTCCACGGGTCAACCACAGAATGCAGCACACACAACTGTCGTATTCCTGGGTGAAACCGTGAATGATGGCAGCTAGTAGTATAAAACCCAGAACCACTGATTTCCAAAAGAATTTGCTAAATTCAGGGATAAATTTTGCACCACACAGACATTGATGGTATTCAAGTATAGAATTTTAAATGTTTACATGTACACATCGTTATTTTCCAAAGTTATGTTCCTATTTTTACTAACCTGTTGGATCATCTCCTTGAGCAAGCCGAGCGTGCCTGGAGCACGAGGACATACTTCCTGAGGGAATGTGTCCAACTCCCGGAGATGGCGAAATTCCTCCAGCTTGAGCACAAACTCTAGGTGACCAAATGTCTGAACCAAGGGGATCACCTCCATGCCTAGATGTCCTGCCCAGCTAGTGAGCTCCAGCACCTGTACACAGTATTGCATTAGGTTATCGATCATCTACACAAGGGGCATTACCTCCATGCCTAGATAGCCCATCAGCTCCAGCACCTCTACACAATATTGCAGTAGGTTAGAGATCGTCTACACCAGGGGCATCACTTCCATGCCTAGATGGATCATCAGCTCCAGCAACACAGTATTGCAATTGGTTAGAGCCTTTTCATGTTACACGGCTTTGGTCGCGTGTACGCGTGATTTGCTGAGAAGCACTGATTCAAATGGGTGCTTTCATATTGACCGTAGTCGCGAGGGTGCATGACCAGGGCGCGACTCGTTTTGCAGTCGCGTCCCTCCGCATCTGGTCGGGTCAGTACGCAACTTTTTTATCTACGGGTTGTGGGGCATTGTTTTATATTTGTACCTTCATACTGCGCGACTTTTGATCCGACATTTGGAGAGACTCGTCCAACTTCCGCTCAGGATTTTTTTGGTTGTTGGAAGTTCTTGAGAATTTTTAGCGATGAATGGTAAAGAAATACTGATTTTGGACCTGGAGACACAGTTTTGTGTTTGTCAGTGTATCTGTGAGCTTTGTTGCACTCGTAGCATGGGTAAACGAAAAGCTGTTGCGGGAAATAAAAAGGAGTTGGACTAACTCTAGAGGGTATGACTCAACTAGTTAATTATTTGAATACAGATTATTTTATTAAGATTTTGCAGTAACTCGTCAAATGACAAGGGAGACATTCTACGATAACTAAGAACTTTTTTCCAATCACTTCTCAAGTCCTCATTTAAGTATGGAAAAGGCCTTTCGACTTCCTTTTGATCAATAGTGGATGTATGAAAACATTTCTATTCCTTCGGCGCTTTTTCCTAATCAGTAGGAGTAGCAACAGCATTTTTTCATGTGTTGCCAACGTGGGCGGTCTGACATCTGGACGGTTTGGGTACTAGTCGTACAATGTCGCGACTGTTGTCGCGCGCACATGCGTCCAGAAAGTCGTGCATACAAGCGACCAAAATCGCGTAGTATGAAAAGACACTTAGAGATCGTCTACACCAGGGGTATCACCTCCATGCCTAGATATCAACTCCAGAATCTTTACTCAGTGTATTGCAATAGGTTAGAGATCCTCTAAACCAGGGGCATTACCTTCATGCCTAGATAGCTCATCAGCTCCAGCTGTAAACAGCGGTCTCATAAGAATAACAGTTTGATACCACTTCTAGCGTTGTTTTTGAGCGTAAAATTCTGTCTTGTCATCAGCTGGTTTGGTTGCTCAACTACTCATGAGCTAGATAGTGTGATTATTTCTCAGTCCTTCTCCCCTATTCAAACCGATTGGTCACTAGTCAATCATAAGTAACTAGCGAGGTTTTTTATTTCGATTCACTATAGGATGGTAAAATAGTAAATTAGAAGATCCCAGATGTCGTGATTAGGTGGCCGGTTTACGTTGATATCTACAATACTTGTTTTGACGTCACTCTCGGACACCAGCGATGAAGGCACAGCCAGGCGAGGGTGAGACCTAGGACCCGATCGATGGAGACCGATCTGAGACCCCAGCATCATCTCCTCCCGACACATCAACAAGCTAAGTGTTGCTAAGTTTGTCTATAACTTTAATATTTCTTTGTTATTGTAAATTTCACGAATATATCTTTAGTGTTAATAAAGAGACATTCAGGACTTTAAACAATATGTAATTTTTGTTCTGGGATTTAAACAAATAAATAGTAAGTCAGTTTTTTCAAATATTTTTACTATTTTAAAATAAATAAGCCCCACCGATCAGCACGATCAACCCGAGAACCCTAAGATGAAAGTGCTCTAAATATTAAATATACTTAAGTAAGGCCTAGGAAAGAAATTTACAGTATAAGTTAAGGCTCAAAGGAGTCAGCCAGAGATAATAATTAGCTCTAGTTTTTAATTTTTATAGGAGAAAAGGGTATTACTATTGATAATTATAATTTCTCCTAATACCAGTGTGGTATAAAAGGAATCACATATCATAAAATAAAACAGCCACACTGTTATGATGGCTCGGCCAGGAACCAGCTATAGCACCAGTATACAGAGCAGGTATTTTCTTATAAATGTTTTTTTTTAAATCATTACTTCAACTGTAATCTTTAAAGATAATTGTTCAGAGTGTGACTAATTGAAGTAACGGTTAGATAAAATATGTATGTTTAAAAAAAGTGTTTGCTACGTCAATGGTTGTATCCAAGCAATGCCTCCTTCAGTCCTTTCGCCGCAAGACTTCCATTTACCTCTTCTTAACTTCACCTGGCCAGAGGGAACCGTGTTAGGGGCCTGTCTCCCCCTCTTCTACCAGTTCATGTTTCAATCTCACTGGACACTATCAAGGAAATTAACTGATATATGCACACCATTGCTCTTCAAATATCGATTAGGATAATTCTATAAACCTATCGAACAACCTATTAAACAACATATAATATCGATTAACCTATTGAACATTAAATTTACACCCACCTGTTCTTGGGTGTAAGCATTCTTGGCGGAAATGTTGGCGAGGGTGCCCTGGTAAGGAAACATGTCTTCATACTCTACTAGCAGTGCCGTGCAGCCCTGCGCCGCCAGTAGTGGCAACAGCTGTCGCAGGTATGACAGCTTGGGTGGGGCCCCCTTCAGGTCCAGGTGTACAACCTTCAGCGACGACTGTGTCAGTCCTGCCACAATCAACAATTTAATACCGTTTGGTAAGGAATCTAGCAGCTAAGTAGCCTAATCGTTAATTTATTTCTAACTTATGGCTAAAATAAAATAACATACTACATACTACATAATATTTTTAGTTCAAAAACTAATTAACTTGGCGCTTAATTTATTTCTAACTTATGGCTAAAATAAAATAACGCAACTTCATAATACATAATATTTTTAGTTCAAAAACTAATTAACTTGGCCATCTTTGCGCACCACTCTATGTTAAGAGTAAAATATTTTGTGGGGATTTACTTTTAGTCAACAAATTAGGCTAAAGCAAGTGTTCGTTGAAGTATGTGGAAACAACGTCTACTTAGATCAATCAATGTCTTATACCTTATTTTAGTCAACCACCTCACATGAAAGTCAATATCTTAATTGATATACTTTGATTATTGATTGTTGGCAGCTTTTGAGTTAATGTGGGACTATAGGCGTATGCAGAGTATGGGTGGTACGGTTGCCAGGACTAAACAGCAGGAGGAGGGACATACTCACCTTACTTATAATAGTCCGATTATCGGAAGAAAGTGCAGATGCAAAGCGGCCACTCAGCGACCGAACATCCTACTTCATAACCTCGTGGTAAAACACATGGTTAGAAAATTCCAATAAACGTTATTTAAATTGTCATTTAATCAAGTTTATAACTCATTTTTCAAATATTACTTTCTCCCCCTATACATAGTATATGGAGAAAGTATTGTTTTCGTAAAAATTTTCGAATTTGAGTTGTTAGTGGAAATATTTGTTTTGGTGCTCCCTGAACCCAAAAAAGTGGTTTTTACGTGATGTCTGTCTGTGTGTGTGTGTGTGTGTGTGTGTCCGTGTGTGTGTGTGTGTGTGTGTGTGTCTGTGTGGATGTGTACAGAGCTAGAGCCCTAACCAATGGGCCGATTTTTATGAAATTTGGTATGTAGGTACTAATCCACGATATCTCCAGCCGTTTTTTTCATTTTTTGGTATTTTTTTTTTTTAAGGGTAATTATCCCCAAAAAACCACCAAAAATCATGAAAAATCAAAATTTCTCAAAAACGGCTCTAACGATTTTGATTAAACTTTGGTCGTTTGTATAACTTTAGTTTTCCAATAAAATGACACCACCCGCATGTCTGTAAAAATGCGGGTTCAGAAATTACAGGACTTAAAACATTAAAAATTAAGTTTTTTGGATTTTTCTTAAAAATACATAAGTATAAAAAAATATTACTATTCACCATTAAAAAGAGCTCAAAAAACTAAATAATTTAGTATTTTAAATTACTATTCTACGATTGCTGGTTGCGGAGAAAATTGGAATTTTAATTTTGCGGTAAACGCAGTACGTTGTCCAATGTTATTCTTATGGGGAATACAAAAATTACTATTTCTCTCTTATATACTGATAAATTGCATTCAAACTTGATATGCTTGTCAAGTTAGCATTGGCCAACAGTGGAAATTTGAAATATGTTGCCCCTTAATATCCCTGGGGGGGAATAGGGGGCATTTCCCCTCTTAAAACCACGAGTGTAGCAATGGATTATGTAGTGCCTCCAAAGCAGGGATTTGGGTGGATGTTTTTTAAAACAACTTGTTTACAAGATTTTCTGTACATTCGACCGTGCTTTGTATTCTATATTTGGTAAATAAAAAGTAATTTATTCATTAAAGTTGGACTAAAAGGGAGAAAGTATGTGTCAGTTTCCTGATACCGTTTATTTTGTATCTGATTTCGATGAGTTTATATTGATAGTTATATTAAAAAAATAACAACATGAATTAATTAAAATGTCTCAATTCGTGTTTAAAAATATAACTATCAATATAAACTCATCGGAGTAACATACAAAATATTTGAAAAATGTGCTATAAACGTGATTAACTGACGATTTAAATAACGTTTTTTTGAAATATCTAACCATGTGTTTTAAGATTCCACGAGATTACAAAATATAATGTTTGGTCGCCGCGAGGCCGCTCCGCCAGTCACATTCTTTCGATAATCGGACTATAGACAGTGCGTCTGTGTCGACAACAGATGCTTGAGGGGTAGGTGGTGGTTGCTTCTTGGAGGCATCAGAGTAGGGATTGAATCTGTCACGGCAGGTAGAGGGTATGGCAGCAGAGACCATACTGATTATACCATACCTTAGTCTATCCCACCTTACTCAGGCATAAGATCGGTGTCAACAACAGTTGCTTGAGCGGCCCAGGCAACAAAATAAGGGTGCCTATTTCTTGGTGGTGTCTAAGGCTTGGATCTGTCGCAGCAAGAGGAGGGCCATACTCACCATACTTAGGTGGAGTATCGGCGGTGACGGCTGATGTTTGAGTAGTAAGGGGTGGTTGCTTCTTGGAGTCGTCAGAGTCTTGGATCTGTCACAGCAAGAGGAGGGGCCATACTCACCATACTTAGTTGGAGTATCGGCGGTGACGGCTGATATTTGAGTAGTAGGGAGTGGTTGCTTCTTGGAGCCGTCAGAGTCTTGGATCGGTCGCAGCAAGAGGAGGGGCCATACTCACCATACTTAGTAGGAGTATCGGCGGTGATGGCTGATATTTGAGTAGTAGGGAGTGGTTGCTTCTTGGAGCCGTCAGAGTCTTGGATCTGTCACTGCAAGAGGAGGGGCCACACTCACCATACTTAGTTGGAGTATCGGCGGTGACGGCTGATATTTGAGTTGTAGGGGGTGGTTGCTTCTTGGAGCCGTCAGAGTCTTGGATCGGTCGCAGCAAGAGGAGGGGCCACACTCACCATACTTAGTTGGAGTATCGGCGGTGACGGCTGATATTTGAGTAGTAGGGAGTGGTTGCTTCTTGGAGCCGTCTGAGTCTTGGATCTGTCACTGCAAGAGGAGGGGCCACACTCACCATACTTAGTTGGAGTATCGGCGGTGACGGCTGATATTTGAGTAGTAGGGAGTGGTTGCTTCTGGAGCCGTCAGAGTCTTGGATCTGTCACTGCAAGAGGAGGGGCCACACTCACCATACTTAGTTGGAGTATTGGCGGTGATGGCTGATATTTGAGTAGTAGGGAGTGGTTGCTTCTTGGAGCCGTCAGAGTCTTGGATCTGTCACTGCAAGAGGAGGGGCCACACTCACCATACTTAGTTGCAGTATTGGCGGTGACGGCTGATATTTGAGTAGTAGGGAGTGGTTGCTTCTTGGAGCCGTCAGAGTCTTGGATCTGTCACTGCAAGAGGAGGGGCCACACTCACCATACTTAGTTGGAGTATTGGCGGTGACGGCTGATATTTGAGTAGTAGGGAATGGTTGCTTCTTGGAGCCGTCAGAGTCTTGGATCTGTCACTGCAAGAGGAGGGGCCACACTCACCATACTTAGTTGGAGTATCGGCGGTGACGGCTGATATTTGAGTAGTAGGGAGTGGTTGCTTCCTGGAGCCGTCAGAGTCTTGGATCTGTCGCAGCAGAGGGAGGGACAGCAGGACAACCAAGGGCAGCAGACACAGCAGCAACACCCGGCGTCGTGGCATCTCCAGTCATCACTGCTGCAAACAAGCAGATGTTTCAGCTTGTTTGTAGCCTTAGAATGTTGTCTACAAAAGGGTCCGATTTTGATGAAATTTGGGATAAACGTAAAAAGCAGCGAATATGACTTTTAAGTTAGAAAACCTGAAGGATGGACCAATTTAAAGGGGTATATGGGAGGAGGGGTTGTCAAAAATGGGTTTCTTGAATTCGTCACATAGATTTTTTAAAGATAATTTTATTTTTCACAGTTGGATTCATTTTAAAAAGACACACAATTTAGTGTTTAGATAAAAAACACCATTCTTTCAAAACTGTATCTTCATTTTGTTTCTTGTCCGGTACATACTTATACACATTTATAAAAAAACGTATTCGGAAAATTCTACTTCGAATATGTTACCGAAAGGTATGGTTTTGTGTAACATGATGTTTGTTTGTGAAATATATGTGTTTCGGTAACATATTTGAAGTAGAATATTCCGATTAAGTTTTTTATCTGGACATAAATCTGGATCTGATCAAATATCCAAAACTAAACCACAGTAGAAGCTCTCTTAACCTACCCCTACGGGGCTGGGCCATGGTCGGATAACGAAAAGGGTCGGTTAAACCGAATAGTACAAAATTATTCCATAATAAAACGTATATTGGCAATCTATTAAAAATATTGTCATCAAAATCAATGTAGGCACTGGATGCTTTAAAGCTGAAAGTCAGGGATCGAATCTCAAGATGTTCTAATGAGAATAGGACAAATTATACAATTTTAAAAGTAGTGTTAAAAGAAACATTTTGGGCAAAACGAAAGTCAGTTTTCTTTATCCGTTTCAAAATGGCGGCCATTTTTGTGTAACATTTTGACATTAACGGAGTAACTGGTATTATCTAAACCAATATTAATTGTATCTTATTATTTGTAACTAGCTGTGTACCCGTCCTTCGTACGGGTTGTATATAAATGGTAGATTAACTAAAAAAATTAACAACCCACATAATTTTACAATATTAAAATTAAATTTTACACTTTTAAAGTAGAATTAAATTAAAGTTAACGTAATATACAATGGCAGATGGTTCGGGTACTGTTGCCAAGTCGAGGAACTCTGTCGGGTAGAGAACGGTGTGGTTTTTGCGACTCCAAATCGGTACACGTAACACTTTGGATTCGATTTTAGACATAAAAGAACTCAAGTACAACAAAATATTAACCCTGTTTAATTTAAAATTTTAAATACTTTGATACATTAATCTTTAAATTCCAATAAATTAATAGTAATGTAACGAAACATTAAACTTTAAAAACATTGACAAACCACTTTTAAAAATCACCATTCTTGCCAGGTCCTGTTTTCATTATAATTGCAAATAAACAATTTTTCCTACAGTTACCTAACAATGTACATGTTCTCTCACTGATTTGAGAAAGCAAAGTGGCCAATTCGCTCATCAGTGAGACAATGTTAAAGGCGGTCCCACACTACTCGCGAACACGCCTGAACATTCGGCCGAACATTCTACCGAACGTTCACTGAACGTTCGCCCTGATGAAGCTCCCACACTTCTCGCGAACCCCCACCGAACATTCGAGGGAATGTTCGGGCGAACATTCCCTCGAACATAAATAAATTCCAATCAGCTGTTTGCGCATTGTCCGTCGTGTCCAACGAGCATTGTCGTGAAAAAATGGACGACTCTACAGACAGTGTCACTCTTGTTGCATCTACAGTCGTATTTTTGTCTGCAATAGCAGATACAC
This sequence comes from Allygus modestus, assembly GCA_963675035.1. NCBI lineage: Eukaryota > Metazoa > Arthropoda > Insecta > Hemiptera > Cicadellidae > Allygus > Allygus modestus. The sequence continues at coordinate 142,370,454 of OY776111.1, forward strand.
ACCTGTTGTTTTATTAATCAGCTGATTATAAATAATTGTTGGAAATCAGCTGTAATAACTGCTAGTTTGGGCGTTGACGCGGCGATCGTCCATTATTGACCACTCTGCCTTCAGTGTTCACAAGGAAACGCTTTGTATTTGACTTGTTTATAATTAATTCGTGATAATCATATTAATAACAATGTTTTCATTTTCCGGCAATTAATTAACATCGAGTAAATATGTCTTCTCCTGATGTAATAAATTATAAAAGGTGTAGAATTTAGTCGTGTAGAAGAAACCAACGAAAATATGAGAAGCCTATTTTTTACGAAGGAAAAAATCAAATATAAATATATAAAGTACTAGCTGATACCAGTATTTCGTAGAGCTGATTAAAATCCTACTGTAAACATGTGTTTAAGTACTTACCTGATTCATTAAACCTTAATTCATTATAAAAAAGGTTAACAAATATTGGACATTATTTTATTATTCGACATAAACATTTATATATTAAGTTTATTAACAGTCAAGCTTTTACAAGTTCCTACAATAGGGAATATACTGAACAATAATATTAGTAAAGAGATAACTCAAAAAACTATTCTTTTCGGGGAAAATTTCAACGTGGGAATGACAGACTGGTTGTGCACCTGTACCACGCCACCGATGCGATTGATGTAATTCTTGGAAGCTTCTTATCTCTTGTTAAATAATTTAGGTAAATTAATTCGATTCCACTGCCGTTTACTCAACTTAGATTACATACTTATATTAATTTGAAAAAAAACAGATTTGTTTAGGTGCTGTGACCACAAACAAATGTTTTTTCTCCTTGAGTAGTTGTACCCCCTTCACCATTGTGACCGGCACTGATTATGGAGTGTGAAAGACATTCAACTACTATTTAAATAAAGGATTTTTAGGGACAGTAATTAAGGATTCCGTATTAAAGGATTTAATTGTATCTTCTATAAATAATTAATTAAAATGTCTATTATTGAGGTTGGCGTCAATCTGCTGCCGCAAAAACGCAAGTGATTGTATGAACTGAATGATTTGAAACAACCCATTGCCTCAACACACTGAAAAAATAGTGCCGCTGAGTTGAAGAAGTGACTCAAGCCCTGAATCCTGCAGAATCCGTCGACAGTATACTAATAAATGTCAACCCCCTGTGCCTTAAAACAAAACTTCAATTTACACAAATAATAGTAAAATAACTTATTTATAGCTATAATTATAACTGACATACGCATAGTTTGTCAGTACAACTAGAGATTGACATTTAATTAGTATGATTATTCATTACCACTGACCATTTAAGTGGTATTCAATACTTACTTGAAAGCACAACAAATAACTACGGTACGCATACAAATATATACGCATGTTTTATAGTACTGCCTCAGTGAACAAGATCGTTAACTATCAATGATGCAGTGATGCAATAATGCATGTTCGCGAACAGTCTGGGAGCCTCCCGAATATTCGTCGGAATGTTTGGCTGAACATTCGCCCGAATGTTCACTGAACGTTCACTGAACATTCGGTCCCGTATTCAAAGTTCGCGCAGCTCCCACACTTCTCGCAAATACTCCGAACATTCGGAGTTCGGCCGAATGTTCGGGCGCGTTCGCGAGTAGTGTGGGACCGCCTTAACATTGTCTCACTCTAATTACTTTGTCTCACTCCAGATTTGCAACGTGAAGGCACGAAATAGTGAGCGCGTAACATGCAGACAAGGTCTTATGCGCGCGAAATACGTTGGCAGCACTGGCTGTAAATCAGCTGGTCAGCTGTTGTACTGTTGTATTTGTCACAACACTTCCGGTCACGGCAGAAGCCACCATTTCATTGATTATGATTGATTTGCCATTTGTAAAGGCGGTCCCACACTACTCGCGAACGCGCCCGAACATTCGGCCAAACTCCGAATGTTCGGAGTATTCGCGAGAAGTGTGGGAGCTGCGCGAACTTTGAATACGGGACCGAATGTTCAGTGAACGTTCAGTGAACATTCGGGCGAATGTTCAGCCAAACATTCCGACGAATATTCGGGAGGCTCCCAGACTGTTCGCGAACATGCATTATTGCATCACTGCATCATTGATAGTTAACGATCTTGTTCACTGAGGCAGTACTATAAAACATGCGTATATATTTGTATGCGTACCGTAGTTATTTGTTGTGCTTTCAAGTAAGTATTGAATACCACTTAAATGGTCAGTGGTAATGAATAATCATACTAATTAAATGTCAATCTCTAGTTGTACTGACAAACTATGCGTATGTCAGTTATAATTATAGCTATAAATAAGTTATTTTACTATTATTTGTGTAAATTGAAGTTTTGTTTTAAGGCACAGGGGGTTGACATTTATTAGTATACTGTCGACGGATTCTGCAGGATTCAGGGCTTGAGTCACTTCTTCAACTCAGCGGCACTATTTTTTCAGTGTGTTGAGGCAATGGGTTGTTTCAAATCATTCAGTTCATACAATCACTTGCGTTTTTGCGGCAGCAGATTGACGCCAACCTCAATAATAGACATTTTAATTAATTATTTATAGAAGATACAATTAAATCCTTTAATACGGAATCCTTAATTACTGTCCCTAAAAATCCTTTATTTAAATAGTAGTTGAATGTCTTTCACACTCCATAATCAGTGCCGGTCACAATGGTGAAGGGGGTACAACTACTCAAGGAGAAAAAACATTTGTTTGTGGTCACAGCACGTAAACAAATCTGTTTTTTTTTCAAATTAATATAAGTATGTAATCTAAGTTGAGTAAACGGCAGTGGAATCGAATTAATTTACCTAAATTATTTAACAAGAGATAAGAAGCTTCCAAGAATTACATCAATCGCATCGGTGGCGTGGTACAGGTGCACAACCAGTCTGTCATTCCCACGTTGAAATTTTCCCCGAAAAGAATAGTTTTTGAGTTATCTCTTTACTAATATTATTGTTCAGTATATTCCCTATTGTAGGAACTTGTAAAAGCTTGACTGTTAATAAACTTAATATATAAATGTTTATGTCGAATAATAAAATAATGTCCAATATTTGTTAACCTTTTTTATAATGAATTAAGGTTTAATGAATCAGGTAAGTACTTAAACACATGTTTACAGTAGGATTTTAATCAGCTCTACGAAATACTGGTATCAGCTAGTACTTTATATATTTATATTTGATTTTTTCCTTCGTAAAAAATAGGCTTCTCATATTTTCGTTGGTTTCTTCTACACGACTAAATTCTACATCTTTTATAATTTATTACATCAGGAGAAGACATATTTACTCGATGTTAATTAATTGCCGGAAAATGAAAACATTGTTATTAATATGATTATCACGAATTAATTATAAACAAGTCAAATACAAAGCGTTTCCTTGTGAACACTGAAGGCAGAGTGGTCAATAATGGACGATCGCCGCGTCAACGCCCAAACTAGCAGTTATTACAGCTAATTTCCAACAATTATTTATAATCAGCTGATTAATAAAACAACAGGTGTGTATCTGCTATTGCAGACAAAAATACGACTGTAGATGCAACAAGAGTGACACTATCTGTAGAGTCGTCCATTTTTTCACGACAATGCTCGTTGGACACGACGGACAATGCGCAAACAGCTGATTGGAATTTATTTATGTTCGAGGGAATGTTCGCCCGAACATTCCCTCGAATGTTCGGTGGGGGTTCGCGAGAAGTGTGGGAGCTTCATCAGGGCGAACGTTCAGTGAACGTTCGGTAGAATGTTCGGCCGAATGTTCTGGAGAATGTTCGGCCGAATGTTCAAGCGTGTTCGCGAGTAGTGTGGGACCGCCTTAAACATTGAAGGTGGTTTTGCTGTCGCAAAATATGTTACGTTTCTTTACCAATTTATGTGTTTTATGGTAACTGTAGGAAAAATATAATGTGCAACTCGAGTGCAAAGTGCAATCGCCTCACGCGAGAAATCATTCCTCACTCGCCTACGGCTCGTGAGTAAGGATTTCTCTCGAGTGAGGCAATTGCTCACTTTGCTCACTAGTTGCACAAATAACTATAAACTTGGAAAAATCATATGTTTTAAAAACATATGACTACTTGATTTTATTTAAATAAATGTAAATCAATATATACGATCTGTTATCTAACAGTGGTCATGGTTAAATGAACGGTATTAAATATTGTATGTGTTCGTTCCTCCCTTTGGAATAGACCTACATTTGTGTTGATCTCCGTTGCTTGTTCATTGGTGGACGTGAGGATGGCACAATCACAGAGCCAGGCACTTTCCAGATTAAACTCTTTATGAACCTCGGTGTAACAAACTGTCAATCAGTAAATCCTATGACTCATCGATAGTGCCGAGTGAAGGATAGATGTTTCTGAGACTTAATTTGTTTTTCAATGTCCCAATCTCAACTTTTAAAAGCGCATAAGAAAACTGCTCAACCCCTTAATCTTCTCAAAAATACATTTTCATATTTACTGTTAAGTTCAGACGCTCAGTGGTCGGCTACATAAAATATATTTTTAGAGAGGCGTAGACTCGTCCACTCATGTCTCACTTACGACAAAGGGTCTGTGTGAAATCTCCAGAGAACAACACCGTGACTCCCCATGATGTTGTTTCTTATTTACTTTAAGGCATCAAATTTCAGCTATACTGGTTGGGTAGTTGGTGTGTTATGACTAACACACTTATATTAAAGGCCATTGGGCCAGACTCCTTGAGTATATTTGTGTCTGGAGTAGGTAAATGTCTGCACTGAGCTATCAGCTACATTCCTACCGAATTTAAGATCCATCAGTCCAAGAGTATGTGCAAGATTGTTAAAATATTGTATTTTGAAATTCCGGGGGGCGAAGCCCTTAAATATTTTCGTAAAAGGAATAGGCTTGCGTTTTTTTCTGATGAATTAGTTATGTTCCTACCGAAATGTAACTTACAAAGGTCCAGTAAATACTAATACTCATAAAATTGCCATAAAAGTAAATTAGCGAAGAGCCCTATAGGACTTTTTAAACGTATTCTTATTGTGAATCTGCAGCATCAAAAACCATCAAAAATTTTATCTTCAATAGACATTGTCGTTTCTTAGATAAAGTGATCACTATGTCAGTGAGTGCATGAGTCTGACAAATATAGATTTAGATCATATATCCACTTATGTTATTCGTTACCAATATTTACTCAACATTTTAAAAAAGAACTACAACACCTATTTATAGAATAACTATGCCATCATATGGTTCAATATAAATAAATGCTTTGTCCATAAGATTAGCATAGGATCTTTAAAACCCTATGGGTCAGTGTCCTAAGGTAATTTAAAACAATCCAATTAGCTTAAAACCTTCTAACGCACATATAGAACATAGAAAAAAGTAGCACCCGTTTTCCTGTGAAAAACGAACAAAACATTACCAAAACCGCACAAAATCACGTTTTTGAGCGGCCGCCATTATTTGTTTACAAGGCGTATGCCAGTTTATAGTGCCCTAAAACCTTCTCACGCATATATATAACAAAGAAACAAAGTTTCATTAATGTCAGTGCACCCGTTTTCCAGTGAAAGGCGAACAAAAACCCGTCCTTGAGCGTTACCGGCAGACAGACAGACAGACATAAATTGAGATAAGATTTGTTTGGTTTTCCTAGGGTGTAAAACGTGAAAATATGCAAAAATTTCATAATTCCAAGCAATGTACAGACAAAACTCTAATTTTATTTATATAGATTAATTATACGGTATATTGAAATAAATATATATACTTGATGTACACGTTCTTCGCACAGGGGTTTTCCTTACCCGTTCTATAGTCAATGCAAATTGCATTTTAGTTAGCTTGAAACAGCTGTTGTTCTTGCTTCTGCTCTTTAAGCTGTCAAATGTAAGTGCCCTCAGCTGTTCGCATTACAGTTTCTGAATGTTTACTTTCTTATGAAATGTAAACATTGAAACTTAAACGTTCACGGGGCGTAGCCCGAGGGGATTTTAAGGAAGTGAATAGGCCTATGTGTTGCATGGGTTCAAGGTATTTAAGATATTTAAGATATTTAAGATATTTATTTAAGGTATTTAAGATCTACCTTTGTGTAAAGTTTCAGCCCAGTCGGTTAAGTAGTTTTTGCGTTCACCCGGAACATCAGACAGACAGTGTCTGTCTGTATTACATCTTCTTTATAATATTATAGATTGTATCTTATTAATACCTGTTTCTTTTTTATTGAAAATTCTTACTCGTGATAAACTCAGCTTTACTCTGGTATGCTTCAATGATAGTCTTTTTAGACAAATTAAATATTTAAATGATTTTTTTTAATGCTTATATGCCCAAAATTCATAAAACGTTAAATAGAAGCCTATGCCAAAAAGTGTACCATTATTCAAGTAAACGAGTATACAAGGTCTTCTAAATCCTATAAACTTTATAATTTACAATAACTTTGTGTATTTTCTCGTTCTTTTTGCAATCAGCAAAATAAACTATTCACCCATATGAAATGCATATTAATTTGCAATTAATTGCATTGCAAACAATTGCATGAACTCTGTGGACTCTTTAGTTTAATGTTTTATGTACATTTTAGTTTATGTGTCGGTACTTCCTTAAAGTAGGCCCTACTTGTCAGTTTTCTTGAACTATATAATACATGAATTATGACCACGAATTTTATATGTTGTTTATGTGCTAATGAGTATCACACTAGCACATTCGGCCTCCATAGCCGAAAGAATTGTGCACTCTCTTGTAAATAGGGATAGAATATTATTCCACATGAAACCGGGGTGATAAACTATTCAACATAATTCACATAATTTTAACAATATAGTAATACTGCATAAATAATATTTTATTATTTATATTATCATTGGTATTTATTATTATATTAGATTATATTTTTACATATTATTATTGGGTATTATTTATATATATCCTCGGCCATAGATGTACATTAAATTGCCTTAGTCGCTGATGAATTTCTTTATTAGTGAAGATGGAGATGGTTTAGCCACTGATATGGACAGCTTAAATTTAAGATTATTTAATTTCAGAAAAACAACAGCGATGGCATCATAGGTGTGAGGTGAACAGTCTATGGGCATGGTAAACAGTCCATGGAGAGATGGCATCAGATAGGCGGCTTCCATCAGTTTAATCTGATAGAGCGGGGTCAATCACCGCCACCGCCACCTGACGCAGGCTGCACCGAAACGCGGCTCCCACCAACACAGCTATTTAACGTTTTAAGTACATATTTTATCTCAATTTAATAATACAGATTATTTATTTAAGGGCAAAGTTTAAAGGTACGTTTACCGTAAGTGCTGAGACCACTCACTGTTACAAATACATGGTGTATCTTATTAGTTAATTAAAATCCGGCTTCTATGTTTCTAGTTTTATTAACTAATCAGTAACCACAATAAATACAACGTTCCAGGTTATACAGTCATAATTAGTTAAATCTTAATTTTAAGTTGACCCGAAATATTTAAATTATGTTAAACTGCGTTTACACATGTTTGTATTTTATGAAATTTCAATTCAATTTTTTCATCAGTCGTGGTATGTGTCAGCTGGTTTACTGTATTTTTCCACAAAGAAAAATAAAACCAAAGTTGTCTCTTCCTTGTGGCTCGTCTGTGTTTTCATTGGGTAAAACTAGAATAACATTAGTTTTGCGTCAAGCTACTAACAAAAGGGAAATAAGAAAAAGGTTCTGAGATAGTTTCTACAGATTTTAAACTTTCTGATCAATGTGTATACGTAATGTAAAATTTAACCAATATGAAGACAATTATACGCCATTCTTTTAATCCAAAAAAAGTTACTTAAAGGTTATTTACTTTCAATTTTAAGTTATTTTATACAGTGAATCAGAAAACGTTTATGTTACATTATGATAGACCAGAAACTAATATATTTCCTCAAAAACTCTCTTTTCGTACCTCGCATGTATTGTTATCAAAATTGAGTGTACATTACAGTAAACAAATATTTGAATGCAAAATAAAATAGCTTCAGATGTTGCATTCAATTATAGCTATTTTATTAAACCACCGATTAACGGTTATTGTCGGTAGTATGCGGAACAAGTCACGCAACACCAGACTCTTGCTGTTTTCCGGAAATAGTGTTTTAATTTAAAAGTCTTGATAGGGTCAACATAACAAACTAAATGATATAGGGGATTTATAAAAACCACGTTAATACATAAAATCCTGTAAACTAGCATAATCTGAGTCAGCTTCAGGAGGGGACGGGGGATCGACCGGCACTAGTGGGGCCTCCGAAACCCCACTCTCACAATGTCGTAATTCCTCTGGCATTTTTGCTGTTGTCATTTTGGTGATGTAAAAAAGTCAATATTATATAGAGAGTAAGCGAGCTTACAAATATAATTCCACATTTCACTGATCAAAATCACCAAGCCGCTGAATACTGAACATAATGTCGAGGTGGCCGGAAGCCGTGTGGTTATGTCAGTTTCCCGTCGGCTGATTTGTTTCCTGACATTGTGGGGTCATTTACTCTTGAAATTTGACATAAACTTTTTGTAAAATATTCACAGTAGTGCCGGACACACAACGAGTTTTTGGAAAACCAACTCCCTAACAGAAGTTATCGAGATGTATATTAAAACAACTCTCTCGTGAGTTTTCCTTATACAGCCTAATAATGTATTAATAAAATAGTACATAGCAAATAGGACATAGCAAATCTTGGCAGCACAATGTGCTCAGTAATGTTCCTACGATGAGGCAAATATTCGAAAACCACAGACACACCCTCATATTTTCAGGTTTTTACCAATCGTCCAAAAATGTGTAACAATTAATTAAATTATTTTTGTCATGAATACAAATTTTGCAGTACAAACTCTGTGGTTCCTCCCTTACTTCGCTTTCCAATTTCTATAAGTTAATTAAAAGGCATAGGGTTAAAGTTTGCATTAAAATTAAAATAATAAATCTATATACGAACTTCTTCTGAAAGACTGTTGTTGATAAAGCATTTTGCCGAAAATACTTTATTTGTTTGAAATTTGGGTGTTAAAAATTGTTGATGGGTCCTAGGTAAATTATGTTACTGCAACTAGAATGTAACCTACGCAGGCTAAGCTTGTATGGAGTTTTCATCGTGATGAAACCGTTGACCAGCTGCCACTTCCTGAGAATATCGTTTAAGGAAAGGTTAGCGACAATTATTAGTGATCATAAAAGTTTGAACTCATCGAAGTGATTTAATCTTAAAATGTAATAACTTTGATGCGATTTCCTCTGCGGCAAGTCCCTTGGCAGTTAAATGTATTGACAACTAACAGTTGTAAAGAAACTACGGTTAAGTTGGCGAATACAATTGTTCTCTAACTCTATAGATATGCAATTTGATTTTTTCATTTATAAATAGCATAAAGACCTTTTTGGATTCGCAGCATATCATTCCAAGCACGTAGTACTTAGCTCTACTAGAATCGGAATCTAGAATAGGTCATTAAGCACGTTATATATAGAGGAGAGAGGAGGAAAATTGGCCCATTTACGCGGAACGTGAGGGCGCCAGTTGCGTGGGGGCCGTGACGTGGTCTCTGATTATAAATAGGTTAGGTCTAAATCATTTAATCCAGCGGGCCGAGAACTGAGCTAGCCGTGTTATGTGTTATTGTTGGTTGAGCCCACTGAATTGCTGGCAATGATTGCTGGTTACAACTAACGATTGCTTGCTTACACACGCGCGTTACTCGGTAAACAACTGCGAGTACAGGAAGCTGGTTCATCTTCCGCCTCTGTTTATTCTTTTCAAAAGTGAACATTGATAAAAACTAATAAATACAAATATATATATATAAACATAATAAAGAACAGCCAAAAATACAATGAGTGTAAATTGTTAAATTTGTGTCAAACATTAAAACAACTTCATGTTACGCGTGTACGAATTACACAAGAGAAACAAAAGGTGATTAAAATTAAGGACTAAGATATTTACCTTAATATGACAATTATTTATTCCTTATCATAATAATAACGACATCGCACGCAGCACGATGACGTGAGGGAAGTGAATTTCCGCAGCAAAACCTTAGAAAGATCAAATAAAGGGTTTAAACTAACTTTGGTTACATTTTTTTAATTGAAAAATTTTATTTTTTGGCTGTTCTGATGTTTCTGGTTATATTAAAATTCGCTAATAGGATGCCAGTGTTGTACATTATAAAGTTAGAAGGAGGTATAGTCGGGATAACAAGTTGGTATAGGGGTATTGGGGGTGATAAAACGATATTAAGATATGAAAAACAACCTTTTCCAGTTTAAAATCCCCATAAGACAACATACTGTATTTTGACAATTATCATTTTCTTTGATAACTCAGTAAGTGCTTATGCTAGAATGATGAGGGAGGGCTTAAAATCTTTGGATTTTTACGTACAATTATTTAATGTGCAATAAGTGTACCTTCGGCGCTTTTCGACCCTTTTTGGGGCTAAAAACCCAACATTTTAAAACTTAAAATCCCCAAAAAAGGGGGTTAGAGTTTTCCGATCGTTTTGCCAACGAACTTGTCCAACTGACTATAAAAAGGAATGACTACCAATTTGAAGTAAATCGGACAAACATAATAAAATTCAATATCTTTATTACAGCAGTTGCCACCTAGCACGTGTCAAAAAGTCTATCCCCCCAAAAGCCTGTCTATTTGTAAAAGTTGTGGACACTCCTTGCCCAGCTTTTGAAAGCTTTTTGAGTTAAAGCCAAATCATTATGCACTGATTCAAAAGACTGCAATTCATAATTATCTAAACTAAATAATGCTTTTTTCAAACGAGGTCATCCTCAGAAACTAATAAATAATACCCCCGTTGCAGCAAACCTGCATACTCAGCGAATTTCCAATGAATATATAACATAACACATTAAAAAACTTAACAGGATTCATAAGAAATGTATTCACAAACAAGCGATATTTAAAATATTAATTATTCTCCATAAGAATAACATTGGGGATGAGTACGCAGGTTTGCTGCAACAAGGCACACAAAATTATGGGGTTTTATGCAAATATCAATAGAAGTCATCTTAGTGAAGTCACATACCAAGTTTCATCCATATACATTCATAAATAAGCGATATATAACATTTTAAACATTTTCCATAAGAATAACATGGGGACCAAGTACCTAGGTTTGCTGCTACAGGAGCCATAAGCGAAAAAATGTTTTTTTGTGCTAACAACAATAAGCCACAACCAGATCAAGCCATATACCAAATTTCGCCAGTTTATGTTCATAAATAAACGAGATATGCAATTTTTCTTTTTCTCCATAAGAATAACATTAGACAACGTACTGTGTTTAGCACTTTCAATATCTCGGTAACCAATTGACGTAGAGCAATGATAAAAATACCAAATTGTTTGTTTTTTTAAGCTGAATTCAATGGTATAAAATAAAATTTGATTTAAATTAAAATTACATGTGAAAACCCCAAAAAACACATTTTTGGGGTACAAAACCCCCCAAAAACCCCCCTTTGGATGGTGCGATTCATCTGGTTTTCGAACTCGTTCAAATAAATGGTACTTTAAACATTTGTACCAAATTTCATTAAGATCGGACCTTTTTTACGAAAGTTATCGTTCTTACGGACACATATATATATATATAAATATATATATATATATATAAATAAATATATATATATAAATATATATATATATAAATATATATATATATATATATACATATATAAAAATTTGAACGAATGGTGTTTTTGACATCTGGGGACCTCAAAATGAAAAGTTATCATGGTCTCGGGCTTAAGTCTTACCATGAGACCTACGGTAATAGCTTCTTCCCTATAGGGGAAATTCGCTAAAAACAGTTTAAAAAGCGCAAAAACACGCTTAATTCCACCAATTTTAAAGACGATCCAAAGTTTTTAACATCCTATTTCCCTGGCCTTCACCGAATAAATTCAATAGTGAAAACAGGATTTGAACTTTTAAAAAACTCTTAATTAACCTAAAATATTTTTCTAGACCACCTAGGATGGTTTTTAAAAGACCTCCAAATTTAAAGAACATGCTTGTAAGGTCCAAGCTTGAAAATATAAATCTCAATTTGGCCCATGGATGTGAACCATGTAATAAACAGCGTTGCGGTGTATGCAAAATTATGTGTAAGATAGACCGCTTTCGAAGCACAGTAACGGAAAAAGTTTACCTGATAGCTGGACACATGGATTATTCATCCAACCATGCGATTTACCAGCTAACGTGTAAACTTTGTCCCAAGGAGTACATTGGGCAAACATCCAACTCCTTACGTGTTCGGATGACAGGACATCGGTTTTCTGTCAACCATAAAGAAAAACACAAGTCGGTGGCATTACAAGCTGTTCGCTGAGTTTGAAGATTGTTTTGATCTTAAAGCTATACACAATATCCAAAGTGTTGAAAACAAAGAATTAAATGACATGAATTTAAGAACAGTCGAATTGGTTCACCAGCTAGTTTTAAGAACGAAACAACCTCATGGACTCAACATTCGTTAATTTGATCATTTTTGGTTCCTTATTCTTTCTACAGTATCAAAATAGTTTTATTCCACATCATCTGATCTTAACCAAATGTGTAAATAACATCTGATCATTTTTTGTGCTTGATAAAGAGAATATCTCGAAATATTGCAACAAAATGGTGTTAATTAAACAACAACAAAAAAAAAATATATATATAAAGTTTTTAGAGACCCTCAAAACAAGTCCAGGAGGTCACGTTAGGAACTTCTATGGTGGTCCCGGGTTTAAGTCTCAACGTGCGGTTCATGCTAATAGTTCACTTTTCCATAGGAAATTCACTAATAACATTTATTCCATGACATGATTTACAATGTTTTGGAATTTATAAAAAAGTAAATATTTTATCGGGATCTTTAAACCAGGTAAGGTAGGCCTGAGTTCAAACATTCCCTTCCTGCCGGCGGGATACAAACCGTTTTTGGGAACCATTCCGAGATTTGCCTAAGTGAGACGAGAAACCGTACAAATTCATCTCATAATGGCCGGCCTGGGATGAAACCTGTAACCCGATACTTCCCGAATGTTGGATGCAATAACTACTAATTCACTTGGTTATTTTTTTCAATTTTTACTATTTAACATTTTACTATATTGTTTATAAAGTGTGGAAAAAGTCCGTCCCCCTCCTTTATTTTTTTTGTTTGTTAAAACAAACAAATCACCTTTGGGGAACGACACTAACTTAACCCAAAGTATATTTTGACATTATCGGAAATTGGGAGTGTCCCCCAAAAATGGGGGATTTTGGAGGCAACTCAAAATGTTCAAATGTAAACCCTTTCTGAGTGACCCCTCATTTTAAAGAAATTTAAAAAAATAGGCGAATGGTGGAGGTTGGAGGCCTGTAACGTGTTTCTATCCAAAATGGCAGTTTGTCAAAGTTTTGAATACAATTCATTCTTGAAACCTGGCGTCTAAGACTTTTGGAGTTTTAATTTCACCTTTGGTGACTTAAAACTGGAGCGACTCTTGAAGAAATGCTATTAAATGAAGAAATGGTCTCTTTTGGTGATATTTAAAATTTTGATTGTCCCGCAAAAATGGGGGATTTTGGGGGCAACTCAAAATTTTCTGATGTAAACCCCTTTTGAGTGACCCCTCATTTTAGAGATTTTTAAGCCTAGGCGAAGGGTGACAGTTAAAAGTAAATTTAACCCCTTCAAAAGGGGTTAAAAAGCCCAAACTCAACCCCGAGGAGTCGAATTATAAGCATCTAAATATTATTAATATAGTATAAGTATCACTTTTCACAATATGGGTTAAAAGAAGTTGTTTTTGTTTCATGATAAAAACTACTGAAGGGATTGTCTTCAAACTTAACACACCGCTTATAGTGTTTTTCTTCGGAAAAGATTAGTTGGTATACGTTGTTAAGTACATAGTACATTACTACTTTTAAAATTAAAAACATTTATGAGCTTCGCATTGGAAATTCTATTGCCATAAATCAATTCTCGACTTAAGATATTGTATTCTGTTTACAGGAGGAAACCATTCGTAATATAAATAAGGTATTTTTATTAATTAAATAATGGCCCTCAGTTTTCAGTTTGAATGTAATACAAAATAGTTTAAAGCTAATATACGTAAGAGTAGTGTGCATTTGGGGCTGCTGGGGCGGAAGTGACGTCACATCCGGTGAGTGACCGGATGCGCTGAGTCATGAAAGACGTCATCTGAGGCTGAGCCAGTGACGTAGGCGGTTTTGTGACGAAATGAGTAAAAGTTCAAAGTTCAAGGTCACGGTGAAGTTTTTTAAAAAAAATCTACCTCGCACTCGTAAAACGATTGTGATTCGATAGTTAATCGATAATAAATATCGAATGAAACAATCGAATGAAGCAATCGAATGATACGAGTGCGAGGTAGAACAATTACAAATATTACTTTATTTTATTAACAATAATTCATATTACAAATATTACTTTATTTTATTTACAATAATTCATGTTTACAATAGTTCCCCGTTGTTGGTTGTCATCGATGTTGTTGATCCGGACGAGTTGCGGCCATCACTTTGCTTTCTGAAGAAAGACGGTAGATACTTCGTTCCCTGCGCAGAGTCCATGTTGTTTTTTGATGCGTAAAGTTCCAAAGATAAATCGTAACCGGACGCAATAAGAAGTCTTAACTCTTCACTAAACACCTCGAGGTCTTGGTAAGTCGCAAGATGAATAGAGTCATAATGAATACACCTAATTTTAATGGACATTTTAATATAATGTTTTACGTTTGTGAAGAGCACTCGATGTTCACCAGTCGAGAGCCGGAGGTGTACTGACTATTCGCTAGCTAGCGTTCTGGTATGAAACGAAATGGTGGGGGTAAAAGTGTGGTGGGCGGAGAAGATGGCGGACAGCAGATGGCAGGCGGCAGGTGGTGCGAGGCAGATGGTTGCTACTACATTCGCCGCCACAGTAATGCAATCCTTCGGCGTAATTCTTGTATTTTATCTTGTCGGTTCATTTGATACGTTTTACATCTACATATGCAATAGCTGAAACACTTGCACTTACGACAAGCTTTCCCGTCAACTTGATCGCCTAGTATTTTAAAACATTGTAACTCGCAACAATATGTCTTCAAATTGTTATCGAAAAATAAATTGTTCATAGGTGGCACCGACATGTTAGCTGCAGCGTGTGTTAGACAAGACTGAGACTAACTTCACTGCTCCCTCTCTTTTATACCTCTTCATAAGTTAACCCTGAATGAAAGTTCAAGGTCATCCATTTGAAATTTAAAAAAAGCAACACAGCAGTATATAAAATAATATACTGCTGTGTTGCTGTTTTATTTCTTTTTTATATTTTTTTTTTTTATATTTTCTTTATTAAACAAACATCTTACAATACAATAAGCTTAAGTCTAATATTGATGACTAGAAATACAAACAAAAAAAAATACAAACAGAGACATTATGTACAAGGATGCGTGAGGTGCAGAGTGAGTTCCGTAGAGTTGTTGCCGCTTACACCGTGTGATACCAAATACAACGTCCCCGGTTGAATATCTCGCAAATCTTCATTTTGTAGCAGTTGAACAAATCGTTTTGGAAGAAATACTTGAAACTTCGGCTCATCACCTGGAGTGAAAGGTCCTTCGCTCAATGAAACTAGAATTGCTTCTCCATGTGTGGTTTCCACTTTCTTGATGTTATGAATAATGTAGTGTTTTTGTTCTTTTAATTCTGAACACTTTTTAGTTAGCAGAAGGTCGGATTTTGAATAAGTGTTGAATTGATCAACCAGTGTTTGTAGAAACTGTTGTGATGCCATCTTCGTCAGTGGTGGTTGCGATGTCTTCTGTGATGTTGCCTCTTCGGAGTCTCGAATAATACTCGTGCCGGAGCGGTGTTGGCTCCTCGTATTTATAGACCCCGCTACCCCCACCACATTCCGGTTCTTCGCTACCCCCACCACATTTCTGCGTTTGTTCCAAGTAAGCAGCCAAACGATATGCGTTGTGCAATGCGCAGTTTGATTGTCCGTGTTTAGGATCTTTTGCAGCAACACAAATATTACCGAGATTAATGTTAAAGTCCTTACCGATAGTTATATTGAAAACATCACCGTGCGTGTACTTTTGTATCCAGTTCTTTTTTTCTAATCCTCTTGTGTATATATGTGAATATTGTTTGCAAAAGTTAAACATAATACTGTGCAGATTACTGTAGCTTATAAATCCTTCATACCAATGTATGTGATGAAAGTAGTTTGTTATCCATTTGTTTGTACTTTTTGCTTTGGCGTTAAGGTTGTTAAAAGAAAAAGGAGCTTCAAACGTGAATGGGTAAACTACAAATGTAAGCAAGTCTAAAATTACTAATTCCTTGATAATAAACCTATCATCATTATTTCGAAATGCTTGAAATTCTATTACACAAGGCTTTACACTCACTTCTTCATCCCCTCCGCTCATCATGACACCTAACGATCAACTAAACTGTTTTCCACACCACGGTAGGTTAAATACCAGGCCGTACAGTTGCAGGCGCGTTGGTGTATATTTAACGTGGGCACCGTCCCCAATAGGCCTACCCCACGTGTGTTCTTCTTTACTAAGTTAAACTTTAGTCTTTTTTAACTTCCTCTTCTCGTGTTTCGTTTTCTTCATCTTCTTTTTTCTCCGTTTCTTCTTCCTCTGTTGTTTCTTCTGTAGCTTCTGTAGCGATTTCTACAAGTGGTTCAAAATCCTTTAACTTTCTCCACATGCAAACTTCATGAGGTATTCTATTAAAAATAGATGTATCCACAGGTCCGTACACGATGGTGCTATCAGGTTGTTTTTCCAAAGTATCGACCAAATATTCTTTAATAATAGCGCTTGCAAATACCAACTGTCTCATGTACCTTGTAATAGGTTCTGTTGCGTAGTTTAAAACGTAGAATTCTTCACGTGACAGTAGAATCTTATTTTCATGTTGAGTCAAGTCTCTAATTCGCACTTGTAGTTGTCCGCGATGTTTAACAATATCGATTTCATTGTCACAATCCAAAAGTCGAATATGTGTTTTTCTTCCACACAAACTGTTAGTTAAATAACATTCTATTAAATGTACATGTTTTAAAAATGACTCCCAAGCATTTTGCGAAAATAAAACCTTTTTTGTTCCATGGTGTAGAATTACTGTAGGGGAATAATCCAATGACTTTATCAATCCAACTGATACACTTTTACTGATGCATGCTGAGATGGGGTAAAAGATTCGCAAAAAAACTTCAGTTAAAATGTGAGGAGGAATAGTTTCTTCAACTTTCTTCTTCCTCTTTGGTACTACCTTTGGTGGGTCTGCATTACTTTCCTCCTCTCTATCTCTTTTACCAAACTTTAAAAATGCAGTTATTTCCTTGATGATTTCTGCTTCACTAGTATTATCACGTTCCAATAACGGTGCTACCTCTGCATCACCTTGTACAACAGATGGAGAACTCATTTTGTAGAAGATGTTACCCATGCGACGATAGACGATCAACTGAAGACCTGCATTGTTGCTCCGCTATTTATAGGTTAGCGACAGTGGCGGTGCCGGTGGTGGTACAACGTTTTACAATACTGTCTTTACAATACCGGTCAACGGTGTGTATGTAACAATTTTATCGTGCAAAATTAAACAATACGCAGATGTATTTGCAGGTACGTTTTCTTGAAATTCCATTTCTATTTTTATATCAACACTAGACGATTTTACAGATTCGTTTTGTTTGGAGCAATCAATTACAACAATCGGAGCTTTCGATTCAAACTGTACGGGAGATAGTAGAGGTGTGTTTGTTTTGCCGTAATATGAATTTTGGAACCTAGCGTACATATCGTATAAAACACTGTACCTTTTTTTATCAAAAGAGATATTAAAGTTGTCGTAGGGAAAGAATTGTGAATTCAGGAACACTTTACAGTTTGTTAATTTACAATGGTCAAATTCACCAGCATTTTCAGTTAATATACTTTTTTTCTTTGTTTGTAATCCAAAGATTACATATCTCGCTTTTTCCAAATGAGTAGAAGTTTTTACAGTCCATGTATGCCGTTGTGTTGAAGGTAAAACGGGGTATTCATGAAACTCCCAGCTTCTGAATGGCATTACAATGTCTCGATCTGATTTTAACTTTCTTAATAATGTAATCCTGTGTTCATCATTTAGTCGCACATGTGGTACTCTCCAAACAATCTTGTCTAATGTTAGTTTCCAGTCTAAATTGGCTTCAGTTGTTCCAGCAGATGCTTTAATAATATCATTATCGTTTGATGACCTTAATAAAACTAGTTCTTGTTTTACATTTATTATTATTCTTCTGTAATCTTCAGCAAATCCTAAAAGTAATCTTAAAGGTACGTAATAATCAAAGTTTCCCGAAGCGTCAGGAGTAATTATACTTTTGTCTGGTGCAACCCATCCTGCAACAGCTAACAGATTCTTCTCATTTGGTGTTAAAGACGCTAATCCTTTTAATGTACTGGAAATTCCAACCTTTTTTGTTGAATCGACTGTAACTCCTGAAATTTCATATCTAATCTCGTCAAACAAAAATGCCATAGGATTATTTATGAACGGAACAGTGGTTCCAACAGTACCGTCAGCTTTTGTTACTTTTCCTTCAATATATAAATAACTTTCGCATGGAAGAGTATAAATGTCTTGTTGTTGTATAGGAATCCTAATTTCATCGTTATTGTTTAATTTGGACGAAGCGTAAGGGTTGTGCGTGTGATATTCCTTTTCCCATAAGGTCTCGTCGAATGTTGGGCCCTGCGCTATATCCAGTATATCCATTGTTAATGACCTTTAATCCAATTTCTTCTAGAAAACGAATGTTGTCACTTGTTAATCCTTCTACAGCTGATGAGCTACTGACCTCTTTGCTGGTTGGCTCTCTCTTTTTAAATGATAACCCCATTATCTAAGCGGATGATTTTATATGTATTCTTACAGTAATAGCTTCTCCTCGAAAGTCAATAAGGTTTCCGTCTTGATCCACTATGTTCAGCACGATGTCTGAAATGAAACTGGTGTTTAACGGTAGGTACACAAGGTTTTGAGGCTTTTCTACTATCTTGAAACCCGGTGCGACTGATGGGTAGAATGTGTGTAATATATGCCGATTTTCTCCATCTCTGTAGGATCCTTGTATAATGTTACATGTAATGTCTATGCTGTTTACTTTGATGATCGTCACAGTTCTATTCCCAGAATGAGTTGTATTAGGTTCTAATACCTTTGTTTCCTTAGAAAACCCCAATAAACTACCAATTGAACGTTCTTGGCCAAAATCAATATAATACTTAGAAGTAATTTCGGCTTTCATTGTATTGTTATTGCCTTTTATCGTTATATTTTCTTTTCCCATATGTTTTTGTATAACTTCATTTATATTATCAATTTCATAAGCTCCTGTTGGTAAACTGAATTCTTCCAAAGCTGAATATTTTCCTTTATTATCTTTTGTCTTGTAATAATGTATTTTGTTATTAATTCCTTCACTAACGTTTGGAATAGAGTTATATGTTGTTAAATCCAATAATGCGGCTTCCCATAGTCTTCCTTTTTGCAAACGTAGCGCTGGAAACAGAATACTGCGCAAAGTACATGAGTTGCCGGTTAATGACACTGTATACGAAGACATCTTAAAGTTGACTAACACTTTTAGCTAAAAAGTCTAAACATAAATGACCGCAAATGGATGTATCATCAGGTTGTTTTCTTGTATAATTGTAAAAAACATTTTCTGCCGCACGAAAGTATTGTTGAAGTTCTTTTGGTGGTGGAAGGTTTCCAAAACTGTCGAAATAATAAATCGTTTCACCAAGTTTCTTGTAACACACCCAATGAGTGCCTAATCCTTCACTATTATCCAAATTTACTATACCAGTCTCATTTTTCCACATTTTAACCGGTAATTCATCTTTCATAAATACTCCTCTAAAAAATGGGATTTTCAAACAAGAAGCATATGTAATCAGTTCTTCATTGGTTAATTCTTTGTTTTTAATTATTAATTGCTCTTTCTTATTTAATACACACGATACGGTCTTAGGTATAGTCCTCCTCCCTTTTTTATCATTGACCATATTGTTGGTTTCTTTTTACCTTTACCACTAGTAGATCGACGTTTTCTTCTGATATTACCTCCTTGTTTCTTAGCGGGTCTTTTCCCACGCCTTCTTCTCTTTCCTCCTCCAAACGTAGTTTTTGCTTTCATTGCTGCTGTTACTGCTAAAGACGCTGCTTTTTCACCAATACTCGCGTCACTAGATTTTACTCTTTGCCAAGCTTTCTCAGAAAGTGCTCTATCTGCTATTGATCTATTTTTTGTATCACCAAATTTGGAATACGCTATATCGTGCTGTTTACAGGCCTGATCAAGCTTATTTATTCCAGGATCTCCTCTAGCAAGCCGTTTCTCTAATTTGGTTCCAGGACCACAATATTGATATCCTCCAGGTAAATGTAATTCCACAGGTAATAAATCAATCGCCTTGTTAACTATAGCTCCAACCGGTTTACTTAATAGAGAAAATGCTGTTGATGCTATTCCCCTTCCTCTCTGTAATCTCTCTCGATTATGACTGATGCGTTTAGCCCTCGGCATGACTATTTATAGCCAAACTTACAATCAGTAGGTGCACTCTATAAATGTTTTACAATGAATGTAATATTATTCTTGGCTTCTTGTATTATATATACTGTTTAAAATCCATTTATTATATAGAAATGGATTAATTAATTAAATGTAGACATAATAAATAAAAGTAGTAAAAATAGAAATAAGGTGTAATTGAAGATGTTTCAAATGTTTCTCCGCTGGTGATGGTATCGTTGTTTTCGGTAAAATGAATAAAATCTAAATAGTTGTCATGTTCCCTTAGAAACTTGCCACTTAATCGTTGATAATTAAATAACACATTCCAGTCTAGTTTATCTTTAAAATTGTCAATGTAATTTTCAGAGAGATTTTGATATTTACTTATTACTTCCCAACAGTTATTAAAATTTGATGTCATCTCTACAAGGAAGTCTTCTGAAAACGGTTGTCTTTGTAAAATATGAATCCAGTTAACTCTGTGAAAATAAATTCTTAACATAGTCATTGTGAAGAGGTAGTGTATGGAAAGTTGTTCCCAATCCATATATCTATCAAACCGTTGAACAAAACCATCTGTCAGCACTCCTTGGGGAAATCTCGGCTCTTGAGATATTAAACTCCACGCAGTAATATTGGATTCCATCATCCTCTCTGTATCATCTCTCGAATATGACTGATGCGTTATCCCTTATCATGGGTATTTAAATTCTTTTTTCTCTTATGTAATCTTCATCGTTTTCTGTTGGTTCATTAATCACATTCACTTTATCCCCCTTTCCTAATGTCTTGACTTTAGAAGGCTCAGACGGTTTATCTAATTGATTAGGTTTTTCTGGATTGTGTATCTTTTTCCAGTCTAAATAATTGTGGCTGTCAACATCTGAAGCTACAGCTCTTCCTGAAGCCCGATGGATATAATTAAATAAAGCTGCACCAAACCTTTCCATATGTTTTTCATATTCTGTAGTCCATTTCTTGTGTACTATATCAAATATTTTCTTATTTACAGCGTCTCCATCCTGCTCACAATCACCTACATTTGACAATTTTAATTTTTTTACATCATAGCTTGTATCAGTTTCATTCTTTTTGTAAATCGTTAACAATTTTAAAGTCGCTAAATTTACTGCTTCACCATCATAAATGGGATGTTTTATATTGCTTAACCTTTTACCGGAAAACCCCCAATGGTCTTCGTGTACAATCGGGGTTCTTTTATCCATGTATTGTACCGTAACTGCATCAGAAGACAAAAGCGGATCACCAACATTTTGAATTACTTTTCCTTCAAAATTATAATTACCATCAGGTGTTAACGGAAACCCAGCTCTTTTTTCACTATATCCAGATTTTACTCCAAACTCGGAATACCGTCCAAACTTGTCCACACTCATGATGTAACTGAATCGCTATCGTTTAGGTTCTTACTATATATACGTCTACTGAACAATTATTTTTCGTTTTCGCAGTTCATCAACCAAAGCTACCCATTCGTTTTCTAAACCAGTGTGCCCGGCTTCCATAGCTTCATGTAATAACCTCATTCGATCAACTAACTTATTTATATCGTTGTAATATATTATATTGGTTTTATACAAATTTTTTAATAATCCCCTTCCAGATGTAGTAGGATCAGTTGTTTTTCTTTTTTTATGCAAAACATTTAATTCAGCAGAAGATAAAGCTCTTCTTTTAATTGGAGCTTTATTTGATTTCGAGGGGAAAAGACTAGATATAATGTTTGTGGATTTTATTGACCTGTTTCTATGAATAGGTAGGTCTTTGGAATATTTTTTTCTATGTGCATTTGTATACTCTAGTATATTTTTAAACAATTGTAAATCCTTTTTAGTATATTTACCAGGATTATTTTTAAAGATGAGTTCAAACAAACCTGTTGTACCTTTATATTTCTTATCACCAATAACTATATCATCATTTTCGTTTATATCTAACTTTCTATCTCCAATCATTAATCCTTTATCCTCTATTCTAGCTCCATATGTATGATAATTTCGATTAGCATGTGTGCCATGTAACATTTTTAATGTATATTTTCTTCCAAGTGTTCCTTTAAACATAATATCTGTGCCTAATTTGCTTAAGTTGGATGGGTTGATATCCTCTTCTTCTGCTCTTGTATCTTCCGCACTTGTATCTTCTGTACTTGTATCTCCTGCAATGTTCTTTTCCCTTAAATCTCCTATATCTCCGCTTTCTTCATACTCGTCGCTTTCTTCAGATGTTTGTAACTGGTCAAAACTTTCATCATTCTGAAATTCTTCTTCATATTTGGAAATTGGTAGCATTTTGTCTCCTTCGAAGCGAATTGAAGGTTTTTCCATATTTTGTGCTAATCGCTTTAAAGGTTCAGTAACAGGTTTAAATGTTGTTTCTAAAAATTGCTCTCTTTCATTTATACCTGATTTTAAAGCTCGGTTTTTTGTCTAATAGAATCACTAAGTGATTTTATTTCTTTTAGTAGCTTTTCCTGGTTAACCATCTTCACACCTTGACGACTTGTACAGTAATACCGCTAATCAGTGTAGTAAAACAAATTTATCAAAACCTATTCTATAACGGCCGTCTTTTATAGCTTGATCTTTCATAATAACCAGAAATCCATACTTTTCCGCCCATGCTTTTCCGCAAAGCTCTTTAAACTTTTCAAATGCCATATCAGCATTTACATGATCGTTATATATATGTTTTAGGTTAGTATCATCTTGTTTAAATACAATTAAAACATTTGCATTATCTCTGATAAGTTGTTTTGGGATTTTGCTATAAGTTTGTCCTATATATATGCTATCGATGTTATTATGTCTTCCCATGGCAAAGTAGTTTCTAATAGTATCCTGATTTTCACAAGATACATCGTCAAATATAAATACAGAATACGGTTTCGCTTCGTTTGGTTGCATAATGCTATCACTAGCGTTAAATTTGTAAAAATTAACATCGGACACATCAGATAGGATTTTATCCAGCAATTGATACTTTGGTTGTTGTAGGGACTTTGAAAAAATATATAGGTTATTAAACCTTAATCCCTGCGGATTAGTGATCAAATTAAAGACAACATTGGTCTTTCCACAGTTTGAGGGGCCACTTACTATACATCGAACAGTGTTTGGAAATAAACTACCGTGTTTACCATTGTTGATATTAACGTTATCCACAGTTAAATCATCTATGTTATTAATATTGAATCGATCTTTATGGTGAATAATCTCCATCCTGCTCAAAGGTTAACGATGAAATGAGTTGCTTGCATTACACCAAGTCCTTTATAGGTATCCATGAATCCTCAGTTTTGTTAAACCCTAACCACCGGACTTTAACTGCGTCCTTTTTTCTTTGTAACACTTTTTCAACAAGATATACATCACCTACTGTTGACTTTAACATTTCATGTCCATAAAATGCACCTTGCAACAAATCTCCTTTGTTATCTTTTAAGATATACGTTTCAGGTACAGTCGGTTGCACTTTATACACTGTAAAAACTTCATTCGTCCAATTGGGAAGGTATTTCTTGGTAAACACTCCCTTATATTTACTAATCCGTACTTTATCACTTACATTAAATTTTCTTGGCTGCATTTTTTCTACTTTAGGCTTTGTATTTTTCTTTATGCGTTTTAATACATCTTTTGCATTTCTTCTATTTACTTTGTTAGGTTTCATACCAATAGTTCTATGAAACCTGTTGTTATAATCATTTATTAATTGTGGTAAAACATCATACCATACGTAAGAACCTCTTTTTGAAAATTGTTTATAGAGTGCTCCTTTTAAGGTTCTATTGAATCTTTCTACAATAGCTGCTTTTTTCTCTGAATTTGTAGAATAATGATTTATTTTATATTTATTCATTAACTGTGCAAAGTTTGTATTAAAGTATTCTGTTCCATCATCAGTTTGTAAATGTTTAATTTTGTTTTTATCTCTTTTTATGGCTATTTCCATGGCTTCTGTTACGCTTTTACCAGTCTTGTCCTTTAGAGGCAAAGCGTCTGCAACTTTTGTAAAACAATTAATAATTGTGAGTATATATTTAAATCCTTTGTTTATTCTGCTATGCAGTCGCATTTCAATTAAATCCGCTTGATATAGATCATTTATCCCTTTTATAACAGTATTTCTTCTTGGAAACCTTATTCTTGCAGGTTTGTGTAGTTCATTAATAATCTTCTCCTTCAGGTCTGACATGATGGTTTCACGAAGACAGCTGATATGGTATTAAATATTCTTTTGTATAAATCTGCTTATATAGGTCAAGGTCATTCTAAACTAATGTATAAAAGGGGGAACACAGCAAATACTGCTGTGTTCCCCCTTTTATACGGAAAGGAAAAGGAAAAGGGATGTAGGATGATGAAAGGGTTACTCGTCAATAGGGTTGAGGGAATAGTGGCCGAATGGTAGAGTGTGGATATTGTCTGCAAGGATGTGTCGTTTATCATCATTTGAAGAAAGAGCTTTTTTTACTTCAGTCACGCTGTACAGCTGATGGTTGAAACTTCTGATTGTGTTAAATTTTGCTATTATATCTTGATCTTCAAATAAACATTTCTTATAGTGATTAAAATGCACATTCTTCTTTAAATACAAACTTTTTACTCCTTTAGCTTTCTTAATGACTTGGTTTTCATTTAGTTGTAAAGAATATAATTTTGACATTAGTGCAACAATTTCTTGAAGTATAACACCATTGGCTTCATCTTTAAATTTGCCAAGCACTTTTTTGTTTCTGTCATTGTCGTAGTTTGGATGATCTTTTTGATAGTCGGAAAAGTCAAAGTCGTTTTTGTAATCAAATGTCCGAAGATCTTCATACATATCGTTAGTAATTATCCAATATATAAAAGCGTCTGTATCCATGTAGGAGATGCCGATGTTTTCCCGTCCATAAAAGGTGACCATCTTTTTGTAATGAAAATCGTACATATGAGTCTTGGAGATATCCAGGATTGACATTCCTATATACAAAGGACGATCCATCTTCACACTTGTTTTCTTCATAGATACAGCTACAAGATTTTCATTAATAATTATAGATGTATTAAAGTTAGGCTGTTGTACGAGTTTCTGTAGTTTGTTCGGATCTGTAACAAGTTTAACGTTTTTATGTCTTCTTTTGTTTTCTAATGTTTTACCGAATATCGCATTGTTCATTAATTTAAAAAAGTCTTTTTGAAAGGCTGATGTAGCGGCTGCTCTTCTGGTAGTGTTCGAGTCTATGTACGGTTTCAACCAGCACGATTGGGAAAATTCCACGGCTCTATTAATTTTAGTAAGACGTAAACCTAATTCGATAGCTTTTTGAACAACGCAATAGTGAGCTACGTATCGTTGTTTATTGTTAAGGGTCATCATTAATTTTGGGTGTTTTCCAGTTGGTGAAATTTCTGTTCTTGCAAGGAGTGGAAGGTCATAATGAAGATCGTGTAAATGTTCTGGATATTCAAAGTCGCAATCCAAAATATATCCGGTATCTCCATGTTTTGGAATTTGTGATATATCCCCAATACAATCGGGATCAACCCATTTAAAGTTGTCAAATGGAAGTGGGTTCGACATGGCCCATCCATACAGATTATTTGCGTCGAAATATCCCAAGTACGTTGAAGGTTTCTCTTGATCATGGTCTGGTAGATATTTGTTGTTGGCTTTAACATGTCTTGTCACGCTTTGAGTTAATCCACCTCTAACACCCGACTCAACCATTAAAACCATATCTATATCTGTTAACAGCTGGAGTTTGCATTTTGTTTCTTTCAACATTGCTTGCCAAGCTAGTCCTGGAGATGTATACGAATGTAGAGGGTCCAAACCGTATGCTGCAAAACAGGTTCTTCGGAATTCTTCCATAACATCGCAGAGAAGAGTCACGTCAAGTTTTACATAAAAGTCTGAGTATTCTCCTAAGGTCTTCATATCCAACTCGTTCCATACTCGACATGCATGTTGATAATCTTCAAGTGAAATTTCCGAATCATTAAGTTTGTTGTTAAATTGTTCTGGTGGAGGAAGTGATGTTTCATTAAATCTATGCAGTCCATCGATGTAATCGTAGGGGAAGACCCCTTTTCGAAGAACCAGATCCATTTTATTACTGGCTACAATTTTGCTTGTTTCTATCAGATCTTCTCTTTTTAAATTCTCAGTTAATTTCATTAGGCTAGAAGGCATAAATTTAAACGAATCAATAAACCTAAGTTTTATTTTGCCAACCTTTTTAGAGAAGCTTATAAATTTTTCCATTGTTGTTGCCAAAACATCTATCGCCCCATCATCTCTTCCCAATTCGGGAATTATAAAGTGAGAGTCATATCCACTAAGGTTATGTAGAACAACGGGTATAAAAGATGGAAGTTTGTAATTCAAATTGCAAGCGTTACAGGCTGCACCTCTGTAGACTCCTGTAAGATGGTCGTGATCACGAACTTTAACGTTATCTGGTGTAAATATGTTATTACACAGATAACATGTTGTTGCCAGATTGTGATGTTGAAGTTGATGTTCTTCCATAGGCAGCATCGGTATTTTCATTTTGTAGAGTTCTTCCACCTTAGAGGCAATATAATACAAATCGTCTACAAAGTGTTTCGCTGCTTGTTCACCGCGATAAATCTTCGGAGCAGATGATAGTCCAAATTCTTGAAGATGTTCTTCAGACAGCGTGGATTTTGTTAGTATACAGTAACTGTTTGGTGCGTGTTTTTGATATTTGCTTCTTTTTGTAATATCCTCTTCTTGTTGTTCAATTGGAAGTAAAGATGCTTCGAAATCCGCGTACACAACAAATGGAATAGGGTATTGTTGATTTACTTTGTCAAATTGTACGTATGCTCTGCTAGGATGAGGTAATTTAATTCTAACCTCATAATTCCCACTACATAACCTTTGATGTTCTAATAGCCATTCTGAACCTCCTCTTCTTAATGGTTTGCTCACGTGGCAAAAGCATCTCTTACATGTTGTGATTTTACTTTTATGTTTTGTTAACTGTTTACATACAAGCCCTTCAAAATCTTTTATATACACGTAATGGGATATCTCTCCTTTATTGATTAATAACAGGTCAGTATGATTGTTGCGCTCATTCGATGTTATGCGCAAGGGATACACATTATTTGACGAATCCAAACCAAATATGTTGACTGAAGCCGACGGATTTTGCTTTTCAAATTTTGATATTTCAGTAATTGCAACAGGGTAAGTCATTCCCTGGAAATTATACTTATGTTGAACTTCTTCATATTTTTGACTTGGTCTTTTTTGGTGGTCTTTGTTTACATATTTTACCAACATAGCATATTTAAAACATTCGTTATCTTCATTTTGCACATTAATACAGGATTTGGTATCACTTACTTTTTTCGGAAGAGGAATGTAACTACTTCCTCTCATTCCATAACCGTGTTTATGAACTCTAACATCCAGACTTGTTATACTTAATAAAGTCCATCCAGATCCTCCTCCTTCATGCTCTTGTATTTTTGTCAAAAGTTCCTCAAAACATTCTGTTACAATCTTTTCAATATCTGACGCAGCCATGATGGTTCGGTTTTTTGTCATAAAACCTCTTGGTGATGTTTCGTTTTGTATGTTAGTGAATATAGCATCTAGCAACAGTCCAAACTTGATAAAATTTAATCTTTTTTGTTCATTCTTTAATGTTTTGGTTACTAATTCTTTGGCGTTATGTAGAAAGTTTTCAAGTTGTAATTTTACGTTGTCAATTTTAAAATGTGTTACTACCTTACCGGGTAGTGCTTGAGCGTGTAGTTCCACATCTACAGCTGTTGATGTTGAAGGTCGGTGAAGTGTAGACATAGCAGGCGTTGAAGTCGATGTTGATGGTGTTGATGTTGAAGGACGGTGAAGTGTAGACATAGCAGGCGTAGAAGTCGATGTTGATGATGCATATTGAATAACACTTGGTCTGGAATGTTGGTGTTGAGCTAACATTCGATCTATTTCTTTCAATTCTTCTTCTTCATACTTTTCATCTTGGTTGTTGTTATGTTTTAATTCTTTATGAATCATTAAAAGAAATTCATCCTTAAATGAAGACTTGCAAATATCGCAGCGATGCATAATGTAGGTGCGATCTCCGCAAGGGTCAAAGCAATAATGAAAAACACTGCAAATACCCCTCTATTTATACCCTAGCAAAAGTGGTGGGGGTACGTATTACGTTAAGTTTACTATTTTTTGCATTTTATATTTACTATTGTAGCTGAAGGGTACAAAGTTCTGTATTTAGGTCAAGGTCATTGAACATATTTGCCAAAACGGGGAATAGAGCAGTAAATGATTTCATATCAAACCATAAACTGATCTATTCCCCGCTCTGTATTTAACTAAGACAATTTTCTCCAACAGGAACATTTGATAGATTTTAAACTCGGATGTGAAGTCGGATTGTACACATTGCATCTCGATCAACTAAAAATTTCATAAAACAATAGGGATCTTCAGTTGTAGATTCATCTTTAATATATTCGATGGTCAACATTGCCGAACGAAGATCTTGTGGAATTACGTCGACTTTTATGAGTCGCCTTTCGAGTTCAAACCGTTTTGTTATTGATGTAAGTTTTATCACATCATCGATATCGATGAGGGGAAAGCTGTAGCAAACGGAGTTTCCTGGTGGGTTCATCATGCCGATATGATAAATATACACTGTTGCATCGACATTAAATAGACGTTCCCCCACCATTAAATTTATAAGTTACCCCCACTTTTTCTAAACAAAAAAAAAAGCAAAAAAAAAAAAAAAAAAAAAAAAAATTGAAAGCTGGTAAATATTTTCTGTCTTGTAACTGGGTCAAGGTTATACAACGATATTACCAAAACGGGGAATAGAGCAGTAAGTAGTTCTCACTTTGACTACAAACTGATCTATTCCCCGCTCTGTATTTAAAGTTTGTCAGTTGACAAGAAAAAGACAACACTTAATCAGACTCATTTGATGAATCGGAATCAGTTGTATCAGAAGCATCGGAAAGAAATAGTCGTCGACGAATATGATATACCCCTCGTGCACTATCTAAAAATAACCCATCCAAACTACTACTACTAGTGGTTGGAGTTTCATCATGTATTTCTTCAGAACAGAGAAGATGCTGATAGATTCTATAGGTTTCAGATTCCCCGTCACTTAACGGTTCAATTTGTTCCATATATCCTGCTTCAAGATCATCACTGTTTATATCACTTAATAATTCAAAATCTTCCATTGCATCCATATCACTTAATAATTCAAAATCTTCCAATTCGTCTTCATTTTCATCCTCACTTTCAATCACAATATGTTTTATAATTCCTACGATTGATTTTGCAGAAGGAAATATATTATCCTTTGGTGACATAGCTGCTATATATTCTAGTGCTAACACAAGTAGCAGAATGAGATAAGCACTGATGAGGAATCTCTTTTTATATTCCCCGATTTAAGTGGTGGGGGTAACTAGTGATAAGAAATGGGTATTATTGTATCAAATATATGTAACAATGTTTATGAAACAAGGATGTTTAAGTCCTGTAAGTAGGTCAAGGTCGTTTTAACTTATTACCAGAACGGGGAATAGAGCAGTAAGCGATTCTCACTTTGACCGCAAACTGATCTATTCCCCGTTCTGTTTTCCCCCCGTTCAGTATTTCCAAAACATCTTTAGTCAATTACGAATGCTAGAAGGTCTTCAGGAAGATCTTGTTGAAGTGATGCACCTTCTAACAACGTTTCTAACGCATTAATGTATTTTATCGCCTGTATCAAAATGACATGCCTTGAAATTTTTTTATCCATAAACGGTAATTTTGATTGTAATAACTTATATGTTTGATTTATTTTTTTAATCCTTCCTCTTTCTCTAGCATTTCTTCTTCTTGCCTCATCATTCTTTTCCTTGTTATTTGTTGTAGGCTGCATCGATGTTGTAGGCTGCGTCGATGTTGTAGGCTGCATCAACTCTGCTGGGCTATTCATAGCTGAATAACTATACTCTAAAGCTGTACGCCTTATATATGTTTACCCCCACATATATAAGGGGGGGGGGTGCAAGTTTTAGGGAGGAGATATTTTTGTAAGAAATATATATATATTTCAATGTTGTTTTTTACCAAACGAAAATTGTCTAAGTCCCAAGGTCATCTGAACAAATTGCCAAAACGGGGAATAGAGCAGTAAGTGGTTCTCACTTGGACCGCAAACTGATCTATTCCCCGCTCTGTATTCTAAAGTAAACAATAAATCTTCTCACTATTGAGCAACCTTTGCTCTTTGAAGCTCAAGTTCTAAGTCTCCAACCAGGCGAAAGTCTGCATCGTGCTCCTCCCATTGTTCAGGAGAACGCGGTTGTGCACACCACTTTGTAAAGGCGTACCTCATTGCCTCATTATACTCCTCCAGGATAACATGATAGGGTCTTGGTTGCTGCGTTGTAGACTGCATCGATGATGTAGTTTGTTGCGGATGTGACTGAGCATCATTATCCGCAACCTTATTAATCTTAAAAACTTCAGTCATTTCTGCAGCCTCAGCAATTGCGTACAACTCCTCTTCGTTAATTTCCTTTCCCCATGTGTTGCTGTTGACGCTCATGATGATACAACTAATAATTATATTCCGAATCGCTCGCTTAAATACCCGCTTACCCCCTCCCCTCTTTACTGTTGAATAATGACTTTAGTATAATATTTCTCCTTTTTCCTTTTAAGTTTATCTTTGACTTAGTGTAAATTATCCAAGTCCGTTATCTAGGTCAAGGTCGTTGTAACATTGCAAAAAAAGTGTGGACAACTTATTTACACTCTGCAGCATATGCTACAAATTGTAAATAGGTTGTCCACACTTTTTTTTTAATTTGGAAAAAATGCTTTATTTAATTTGGAATAAACTTTTGGTCTTTTTATTTATATTATTATTTTAATGATTTCCACACAGTGATACCTGTATCATTTCGAATTAAATAGTCCTTGTGGGTAGGTTTTTTGACGTGGAGGTCCATGGCTCTAGGTAACTCTACATAGTACAGTTTACCTTCACATTGAACCAACACCTTTGCAAAGTCCTTTATTTTAACAAAGAAGTAGCGTTTGTTTTTACAAAGCCTGTTAATTCGAATTTTAATTGGCACCACTGTTGCACGTGGTGAAGAAGGAGATGCGCCATGGTTTAATTTTAAATGAAGACTGCACGTTTCTTCATTTAAAATACAACGTTTAACACAGCGTTCACCTTTCTTAGCACCTTTTTTGAATATATAATTACATTGTTGTGCAGGAAGCATGCACATCCTTTGTACAGATTTAAGTTGTTTAAATTTCTCTGAAGGAGATGAAGTATATGTGCAGATTACTGAAGGTCTGGTTGGAGAAGATGATTGGGTGGCTGGTTGGCTTGGTCTCGAACTTGATGTTGATGAGGATGAAGAAGCAGACGATTTGGAAGACTTTGATGAACATGTAGAACAACTTGAAGATGTAGAAGGACTTGGAGAAACAGCACGAAACGTTGACAAAGGACTTGGAGAAACAGCACGAGAAGTTGACGGAAGAGGTGAAGGACTTGGAGAAACAGCACGAGAAGTTGACGGAAGAGGTGAAGGACTTGTGTAAGTCGTTGACGCAGCAGGTAGTGGTGGACAGTTCTCCGGGACGATGTTAGCTAACATCAGGGCTGTCCGAAGGATGGATGGAACCGCAGAAGACGGAGTGGTAGAGGCGGGCGAAGACGAAGCAGAAGGTTTCAATTTGAGAGGTTGTGTCTGCTTCCTAATGTGTGCCATGGTGTGAGGTATAACAGCACAAGAGGAAGAATGATTTTACTAGTGCTGGGGGACCCTCTTTTATACATACTGATAGTGGTGGGGAGTGCAAGTGTTATACGGTGGGGGTAATAATGTTGTAACGAGTAAATATATATTACAATACGGGGATTTTCTAAGTCCCGAAGTGGGTCAAGGTCGTTTGATCATATTATTAAAACGGGAAATAGAGCAGTAAGTGATTCTCACTTGGACCACAAACCGATCTATTCCCCGCTTTGTACGTGAATTTTCTAAGTCCCAAGGTCATCTGAACATGAAGCCAAAGCGGGGAATAGAGCATAACATACTGCTCTATTCCCCGCTCTGTATTTGGGAAGGGGACAAAAGACAACAAACAAGAGACTGATTTTAAACAAGAGACTGACTTTATATTTTACAAGGTTTTCTCAGGCTAAGATGGGTAATGTCAACCGGTTTACGCGCCGTATTGACACAAGGTCGGTTTGCGCGCCATACCTTAGAGGGGTTAGGAAAAGGATGAGAAGCAAGATACATTACTTTGAAAATAAAGACTTTGCCAGCAACTATGTAAACAAAAATTAATCAGTTAACGTTACTTTTACAAGAACAGCCAAGGTCGGTTTTGCAAAGGTCAACAGTATCACTGAAACCCGGTGGGACGTAGACCCAAACACCCGGCGTCAGGCTGCTGCGAACCCAAGTTTTGACCAAGGTTGTTGAGGGACCTGTAGGGCCGGGAGTACATATTTCATTAGTAAATAAGACACTTCAAACCGATACCAAACATTAACATATATTAGACTAACTACATTACCTAGCAGCAAACTACAAGCGTTATCTAACATGCTTAACAAACTAACTAAACATGCAAGGGCGCGGATCTCTTAATTGCGCGTCGGGCCCAACGCACACTTAACAGACCTACGCTGCAGCAGAGTGCAACCCACTGGGACGTATACCCAAACAGCGGGCGGCAAGCTACTGCGACGAGACTGCGGACTGCTCCCGCTTATAAAGGCAAAGTGACGTCACCGAAGCGGAAGGGGGGATGTTACGTCACGGGGGGAATGTTACGTCACGGGGGGGGGGGTGACCTTGAACATGACCCAAAAAGGGGGGGGGGTGACCTTGAACATGACCCAAAAAGGGGGGGGGGAGGTTGTGTCGTCACGGGGGAAGGGGAACCGGATGTAGACCGGTTTTTAGCTTTCTACCCGTATATGGAAATGTCACGGTTACACTTGGCGACCCGCTTTGCTCCGTCTGGTACCTCATTCCAGCTTTGCCTTGCGAACTGAATACACCTCTGCGCTATGTCTTCTCCCATTACACCCGAGAAACTGCAACGTTTGAAGGAGACTTTGAAGAAGTCTTCGGAAAAAAGGAGCGGATTCAAAAGACCTAGTTCTTTTAAATCTTGCATACGGAAGAATTTTCGAAACCACCCACTTTACTTCGACCAACGGCCTTCGACGTCCACTGCATCTTCACCATCGCTATCACCTCGCCCTTCATCGCTTCGACCTTCATCGCCGCCACCAACTGTTGAGGAGATAATGAAGAGGACGGCTACGGTGAAACTTACCGAGTTGGTAACGCCGCTGGAGTCTGTCGCCGTCAAGTTTGCGCAGTTGAAATTAAACGTGGAGTATCTACTTGTGGGGAAGATCAGCGATGATGAGTACCTACTCCAACACCTCTTTGGCGTCGGCCGTTACGTCAAGGTCCACCTTCCAAGGTCCACTCTGCCACCTCCTGAGACCAAGTGCGACTTGATTTTAGTACGGCAGAAGGGACAAGTAAAGTGGGTTACAAAGGAAAAATAAACACTGACTACCGCTCACCGCTCCTTATCCACCATCTCCTTCAAACACAAACGGTCCTTTTCAGGACCACCCTAAGCATTTCAAGTTAGGGACTTGGCCTGTACATAGGCAGGAGACTATTAGTCTTATGTTTGTGTGCAGCCCACTTTGTGAAAATTTCTAAGTCCCAAGGTCCTTGACCTTGACCTTGACCTTGAACATGACCCAAAAAGGGGGGGGGGAGGGGGGGGGGAGGGGGGGGTACACAGTTTGTGCAAAGTATGTCATGTGGGTACTCAAATTACGCGGATTGATCAGACGAACAAGTTGGCGCAAACAGAATTCAGATCCGACAAAGGGTATAGCAGCAACAGCGAAAAACAACTATTTTCAAGGGCAAGCCTAAATAACTTCTTTATTTACGGTTTAAAATATATTAAGTGGGTACTCAAATTACGCGGATTGATCAGACGAACAAGTTGGCGCAAACAGAATTCAGATCCGACAAAGGGTATAGCAGCAACAGCGAAAAACAACTATTTTCAAGGGTAAAGCCTAAATAACTTCTTTATTTACGGTTTAAAATATATTAAGTGGGTACTCAAATTACGCGGATTGATCAGACGAACAAGTTGGTGCAAACAGAATTCAGATCCAACAAAGGGTATAGCAGCAACAGCGAAAAAACAACTATTTTCAAGGACAAACCTAAATAACTTCTTTGTTTTTGGTTCAAGGTCTAACATGTGGGTACTTCAATTACGCAGCTTGACAAGGCGAACAAGTAGGTGCAATTTAAATTTAAATCTAACCAACAGTATAGCATCCGTGGCGTAAAAACGATGGTTTGAAGGACAAGGTAACGTTGTGGTGGGGGTAGATGCCTATTATACACGATAACGCTACATCATTATTCTTCCAGCTCTTGTCGTATGAACATCTACCTAGACGGTCTGAAAAATGTCGCAGTTTTACAGGAACATGAGGAAGGTGACCTTCAGTAGTCCCCTTGACACTACTTTCTACTTCCCTGACGATGAAGACAGAAGGTCTACACTTTTAGTGGACAATGAGCGGTTTCGTCGAAGAATAATTGAGGTTGAAACACTTTTAACCAGTTGTTTGCTACGCAAAAAGAACCATATGAATACATGCACCGGTTTAGATCATAGTAGCTGTTATACTTATACAGCGTTGAAGCGCAAACATTATTGAGGTTTTTAGTTACGGAGGTAAGGTCTTGACAGTCTAAGAGCTAAACCCTAACTAACACATGTAAACTAGTTATTGTGCGATGTAAAACTTGGTGGGGAGACTGGTGTAGTGGGGGACTGGTGTAGTGGGGGGACTACCATCTGCCGCACACTTGCCACCTGCCACCTGCCACCTGCCGCCGCCCATCTGCTGTCCACCATCTGCTTCGTTCTACTACACTTTTACCCCCACCATTTTGTTTGATACCAAAAACGCTAGCTAGCGAATAGTCAGTACACCTCCGGCTCTCGACCGGTGAACATCGAGCTCTCCGAGACGCTCTTCACAAAATAACAATATCATTTCACTCAAGGTCTGATAGATGTTTCTATTTCATTGCCGTCACGTATTCTTTCCTCCTGACAGCAATGAAATGCAAACACCTAACAGAACAGATAGGTGTCAAAAACACAACATGGACTCTGCGCAGGGATCGAAGTATCTACCGTCTTTCATCAGAAAGCAAAGTGATGGCCGCAACTCGTCCGGATCAACAACATCGATGACAACCAACAACGGGGAACTATTGTAAACATGAATTATTGTAAACATAACTTATTGTAAATAAAATAAAGTAATATTTGTAATTGTACTACCTCGCACTCGTATCATTCGATTGCTTCATTCGATTGTTTCATTCGATATTTATTATCGATTAACTATCGAATCACAATCGTTTTACGAGTGCGAGGTAGATTTTTTTTAAAAAACTTCACCGTGACCTTGAACTTTGAACTTTTACTCATTTCGTCACAAAACCGCCTACGTCACTGGCTCAGCCTCAGATGACGTATTTTTTCACTCAGCGCATCCGGTCACTGACCGGATGTGACGTCACTTCCGCCCCAGCAGCCCCAAATGCACACTACTCGTAAGCCATTTTTGTTTACACGCCAAGTGTTGTTACAATCCTCTCCGAGGAGTATTTTTGTTGTGTTGTTGTATTGTTGTATTGTTGTTGTCTCCTCCTCTCAGAGTAGTATTGTTATTCCTCTGTTATTTATTAACAACATAATAATACATAAAGTTATTTTTCATTTTACCCTTTCGATTGTTGATTTAATGTAATTAGTAGTCTTTTAAGACTTATAGGACTTATAAGACTTATTTTAATCGGTTGATGATATATTGAAATCAATTTCGGATTCGTACATGTATGGTATAAAACAAACAACACTTATACTCAAACAAGAGTTGCATTCATCATTATTAACTCCTCCCCTGGGTGACAACATTTGTTGTCCCACAATGCATAGAATATTAAAAATATAATACTGCTTTAGTATACTAGGCTTAACGCTTTTAACTATTAATTTTATCTCATTATATAACAAGCAGAATAGCAGAAAAGTTAAACGTTAAACACTAAATAAAGGGCGTTGACCTTAGATTTGTTTAAACTATTTAATTAAATCTATTTAAGATTTATAATACTAAAAGCAGTGCGACTGATACACAAGAAAATAAAGAAGGCGTTAATTTACAGTTCGACATAATATATATATATAACCCGCCAAGATTACTTTGACGATCACGAAGTACAAAGACGCGGTCTAGGCTGACATCGCAAGATAGGTAAGAATGATTGTTATGTTGTTAAAGGGCCCTTAAACGTACCATAATGTAACATTGTAGTTTTGCAGACATCCTGTTGCATTCGTCTTGGTTTTGTTGTGTTACAATTTGGTACCATCTGTTTTTATTTGTATTTTTTTTAATTGGATCGGCTTATCCTAGATGAATCAAAATTCATTTAAAATTGTATTATTTATTGACTGATGATATTTGACATCCCAATTTTTAACTCTTCAATCATACTGATAATTTGTTTTAAGAAGTAACATACATTTGAGAGTCGTTACAGTAAACATATTATTTACATTAATAACGGTAATTACTTATTATTTAAAACCAAATAATTTGTTAAAAAGTTTGTATTTAAAAAAAGAATTCAAAATATCATATAGGCCTGGAAAAAGTTGTTCAGCGGATTATTTTTTAAATTACCTAAATCACTACTGATGCATGTAACAGTTGGATTAAAAGAGATACAACTGTGAAGACAATTAATTGCATACTAGCCATTTTGTCGGTGATACACTTTAGTATTACAAGACGGTAATACAATTACGCATGTGTGATAGTATTCTAATAACAAATAGCAATAAAATCATTCAATTATGATCCGTCACAGGTCATTATCATAATTATTGGACATAATGCGACATTTTTATTCTTTTATTGGACACTAGCTGTTCCTGCAGGCTTCGCCCCGCAAATAATTTATAAAAACTATGACAGTTGTGTAAGCTGCATTCTGTGGTTAGCCCATGGAACTATACTACGAATCTAGATCAGCTGTTTGTATTTTCATCAGCTCAAACAAAAATTAATGTCCCTAAGGAGTACATTGGAACTTTGCCGGGGTCTCTAGCGGAGCCCTGAGGTCAGATCAGGATGAAATCCATTTAGTTTTCCTATTTTGTGCCTAAAGAATCTGTATACAAAATTTCAGTTCTATACCCATATGGGAAGGTAGAGAATTAGTGATGAGTGAGTCAGTCAGTCAGCCAGGGCTTTGCCTTTTATATATATAGATGATGGTGATTAATGTGACCAATTAAAATTGATTGCCCTGTAAAACTTGTAATGCATATTTATCGTCTTATTTCTGAGTTCAGCGTAATTTAAATAAATTTTCTTTATAAATATCTATATAGTATTTACCATGACGACCGCAACAAATGCCTAACTTAACATTTGTTTAACTCTGGCTACATGTTTTTCGTCTTTGATTGTTTAATTTTATTTATGCGTTATCTTTATTGTTTCTTTAGTTTTATGATTAACAAACTACTATTTATATATGATCTATAAAAAGTTTGATAAAATAACATTTATGTTAACATTAATGTAGATTGCATCAAACAGTGTTTATTATATTTATTTAGTTTATTCGTAAACATTATTCCTCTGTGATGGGAAACATTTTTAGAAGAATTATAACTGATAAGAATCCCTTATGACAAAACATAATAAGTACAAATGCCCTTGTAGTAAGCTAAAATCGTACTCACCGATCTGGATGTCCCGCGTAATATTCAAACAGTAGAGATACGAAGCGACTGGCGCGCCCGCTACGACAGCACCGCACACTAGACGGATAGAGTTGCTGCCATCTACCGGGCCACATCGCAACCCCACACTACACATCAGCCACCAGATGGCACCACCTGGTTGAAGCTTATCATTTCCTGTCAAATTGTACGATGTTTCAAATCTTATAACTGATTCAACTATCGTTTATTGGGATGTTATGCTGGACCTGGACCCCTTAACTCAGCGGATTTTCTTGGAGTGAGGCTGGACGATTGTTTGCCATGGTCCGACCAAATCGAAGAAATTGGCATCTGGGATTTTTGTACTTAGAGTCAGTGAACTTGTAATCTTAGTGTACGAAGAACTCTTATTTTGGTCTATTAAAATCTCATATTATATCTCAATAATATGTAGGGTGTTTTGTAGGGTGGTTATAAATTACTGACTGGAAAAACAGGCGGAAGGCACATTTTTGGACTCCCTCCCTGGAACATTGTAGATTTTCTTTAGGAGATTAAGCATCATGATAGTACCTTCTTTATATGTTTATGAGTATGCAAAAATCCAAATTTAGCGAATTTTGTCACAAAATCACACTCAACACACCCTTTCCAATTTCAAATTTTCCATTTACCATAGACTGTTCTTTCTTTAAGTTCTATGCCGGTCTAAAAGTTTAATTTCATGTCTAAAATTCCTAACTGTAACAAATTGGAGTCATTGAAAAATTATCTGATTTTGCATAGTTTTTTTTACCGTGGAAGGTTCGACCAACCATATGAAAGATTGACATAGCCTCAATTGTCATGATTGAACCCCACCCAATGCCTATAATAAACCTGAGGCTAACTTGGAATTGGCACATTAGCCTGTCCCACGCTTTTGAGCTATGGGTGGAAACAAAAAGTATCAATAAGTAAGTAAAAAAATATGTATTGTGCTTACGCTACCTAACCTTTTTAACAATCTACAAGACGAAACTCCTTGCTTACAAGCTCGCTTAGCAAGCAAGAGGTCTGTTGTGTCTGAGGTGTTCTTAAATAAAATATCAAACATGATATTAATAGATACTTATTACTGATACTAAATTTTACAATTCATGTGCACATCACTTCAGTATTACATCACACACCTACACACACCAAGCCAACCTAAAGTATATCAAAAAGATATACAGCAACAGTTATGCCACAATTAATAAGTCCATTATAATAGTAACAATACTACGTGTACACATATGTAACAAGGCACATTTGTATTTTATATCCGCCTAGGTTGAAAAGGTTTTTTTGCAAGTTTTAATAATAGGATTCAATACAAGTTTGATAATTACCAATATTAGAAAACCCATTAAAATGGTTGTGAACATCTGATAATCTTGTTTTGCCGCCTTGTTAATCAGTGAGTGCTTTTATTTTTTGAAGAAAACGTCAGAAGAAACTTGGTTTAATAAAATCAAACCAAGTCCAACCAACTTGGTTTTGGTTTATATAAACCCCTTATATACTGTAAGTTGTCCAAACCCCTCATGGTTTCTATTGTGTTTGGTAGGGGATAATAGTAGGTCTTCCCTCGGAACTAACAATTCTCGGTTACTATAGGAGTTTTTTTTTTCAATCTGACTGATGGTATATTGGGTGTCAATAACATGGATCTGCACACTACCGTAATGCAATGTAGTTTTATGCACACTACTTTAATATAGTGTAATAATATGCACACTTCTTTAGTATAGTGAAATAAAATACACACTACTGTAATAGTATGCAATAATATGCACAATAATACGATGTAATGTAATAATATGATAATTCTGTAGTGCAATATAGTGTAATATCATGTAGTCTAGGGATGTATGGTTTAGTCTAGGGCTTTATCAACTGAAGTGAAATGAAGGGAAAGTTTTCCATTTATCCAATGAAACTTTCATTGAGTTAAATATTAACCTGAATTTTCAATAGCGATAACTGATATCGCTGCTAAATACAAAGAAAATGAGGAATTTAGTTTGATGACTTGTTATGAAAGGTAATATATACTTTAAACCAAGAAGCTTTTAGTCATGACTTAAGTTTCAACTCATCTTCATGTTTACTATTTTACAAGCTATATCTAAATAAAATAATAACGTTATTAGTTATTACTAGGATAATACTAATAGTGATTAATAATAATGAATAACTTTGTTCGTGTTTAATTTTACTGTGGAAGTTAACACCGCGAATGACTTTATATGTGATAGTTATGCCGACCAAAACCTACAGCAATGGTATGAACAGACAGCAAGTACATTAAGAGCCAGCTACCCTGTCGGTCATATTGGTTTTATCGCCCATTAGAATAATGTTAAGTTCAGACCCCAATTTTTAGCTTATCTCTTGGGATAAAATTTTGATTTTGGTGTCAAAAGATATTCTTATCGCGGGTGATTATTGTGGATGATATTTAGAAAATGAATTATAATATTTCATAACAAATGTAATTTTTTAAGTTTGACAATTTTTTTTCTGGTAATCTGTAACACTTTACGAATTTTTACTTGCAAAAATCACTCTTTACTTGATTTTGAGTAGTCAACAACAATTACTTAAATCATATTGAAAATGAAATACAAAATTTAGCATTGCGCTTATGGAGAATCATTCCAATATGACCGACGGGGGAGCGTGGCCTTAATATATCTAATGGTTCTTTGGCAATAAAAACTGATTTATGTAAACGAAATTTATATTACATGTACAAAAGGCATGCTTAATGCAATAGTACATAATACATTAATGTGCATAACTATTCATAGCTTTAACTCCAATCCCTATAGGGAAGAAGCTATTACCGTAGGTCTCATGGTAAGACTTAAGCCCGAGCCATGATAACTTTTTGTTTTGAGGTCCCCAGATACCAAAAACACAATTCGTTTAAATTTATATATATATATGTATATATATATATATATATATATATATATATATATATATATATATATATGTGTGTGTGTGTGTGTCCGTTAACACCATAACTTGAATAAAAAACGTCCGATTTTGATGAAATTTGGCTCAAACGTGTAAAATGACATTCATGACGTTAAGTTCGAAAACCAGAAAAATCGGGCGATGGCAAGGGGGGTTTATGGGGGTTTTAAATTTTCCAAAAATCAGTTTTTTGCATTTTTCACCTAACAATTTAAAAAAAAAACTTAATTTTGGTTTTGACCATGTTATAGAGCTTAAAAAAACAAATAATATAGTATTTTGAATTATTAACCTAGGTTAAGGTGGTTGCGGATAAAATCCAAAGAACCTACTCATCAAATCTCCCATGTTAATCTTATGGGAAAAATGTTTTTGGCATTTCCTCAGTTTATTTTAATGTAAACTTCACATTTGCTTTTACCAATCCGTTCATTTCCACAAAACAATCATTTTCGTGTTTAAATTGTGATTCTATGCCCAACCGTTGCAGAGATATTCAGTGTGCTAAACACAGTACGTTGTCCAATGTTATCCTTATGGAGAATAAATAAAATTTGATATCTCGATTATTTATGAATGTATGTTGATGAAATTTGGTATGTGGCTTCACATAGTACTGGTATATTGATATTTGCACAACAATTGATGTTTTGTTGATTATTCCTGTAGCAGCAAACCTGCGTACTCAGCCCCCATGTTATTCTTATGGAGAATAAGTAAAATGTAATGACTCCCTTAATTATGAACATAAATTAATAAAACTTGGTATGTAGCTTCACTTGGTTGAGTTATGTCAATAATTATATAAAAACCCATTTTTTTGTTCCTCGTTGCAGCAAACCTGCTTTCTCAGCCCCCATGTTATTCTTATGGAGAATAACTAGAATGTTATAAAGGGCTTATTTATGATTGAATATTGATGGAAGTTGGTATGTGGCTTCTCCTAGTTAAATTCTATTTATATTTGCATAAAAACCAATTGTTTGTTTTCCTTGTTTCAGCAAACCTACGTACTCATTACTAATGTTATTCTTATGGAGAATAATTAAAATCGCTTATATGTGAATATATTCTTATGAAACTTGGTATGCGGCTTTATGTGGTATTAAGACATATATTATGCATTGGAAATTCGCTGAGTACGCAAGTTTGCTGCGATGGGGGTATTATTTATAACCAACAAAATTTGTTCATGTTCGGTAGCGTATCAAAACTCATATACTTGGCAAACACAATCTTTTAACAGATGCTTTCAGGTGAAAAGTAGGCAGTTATACACCTTCAATATAGAAGGCCTCATACATCATATCTAATCTAAGTAGGAAAAAACCACAACAAATGAATTTATGTAGTATGAGTGACTAAATAAACAAATATAACTAATGAATAATAATTTTCTGGTAACTGGGAATAAGAAGTTTGTTTGAGACTGGTGGATTCTGGTTTATGCACTGGGGACATAATTAAGGGTTGTTTGCGGGTTGAGGGGGGGGTAAGAGTGGTGGGGTGGGGGAGGCCACGTGGCGGGCAAGACTTGGCCGATATCTGAGATTACAGAAAAGTTATTCAGGTTTGAGCTGTAACTTTTAATTAAACATATTTTTACTACGTATTTAATTTTATTATTATTTTTTAAAGTTTTCAATCCTTGGAAATTGAAAATTCTAAACAACAGTAACAACTGTAGTTTGTTATATTGCTATTATTATTTGTAATGGTCACCTTACATTGTCCGTCACACGGCCTCCTGGCCTATGTGTCTGAGGGGTTTATGGTTTGACAGAACTGATACTATTTACTGTTTTCGACTGGGATTAGAACCCGCGTCTGAGCCGCTGCAGTCAATGTGGTGTCAGCTGCAAGGCTCACTACGCTACGACTCTCTCATTAAATGAATCTTATCATTCATTTTATGACAGTCATACATTTTAAAAACCAAATCAGAGTTTACGTTTTCAACGATTTTGCAATAATTTTCATGATTTGTAACTAAGACGTAGTCGTATTAAAAGGAAGTGAGGAAAACCCTTAAATATTTTATAACATTTCCGGTCTGGTTTTTAGGTAAATAAACTTAGTAACGGACATGATTTTTGAAAGCTTAGTGTCTATAATCACCCCTGTTCAATTTTTATTTTGAATCACTTTTACTTTATTATATATATACATAAGTACTAGGCTACGATAGAGTAAAAAGATAAAATTAGAGTGGCGCATTGTGGAGATTACTGTAACCTGTCGCAATCTGTTCTTTTTCTATTATATAGTATAAGTCAACTGTATGAAGCAATAGAGTAAATGAAGCTTTAATCAATCCATCTGTATTTATAAAGTTTGTAAAAATAAGACAATAGAATTTTTAGAACCATTATTTATATTCCCATTGGATTTACAGACATCGTATATTTTGAAAATACGACCAGGTAACTTACAAATAAAACTCCTGGAAAAAGATGGCATTGAAAATAGAACACAATGGAATCGGCGATTTGGGTTTGATCAAACTTATCAAACCATTAAGTACAAAAAATAACCTTGTACGTTGTAGGTCTTAAAAACGAAGGAGATGGTGTTTTGACCTACACGAAATATATCAGTTCTACTTGTGTCGGTTTCTACTTCGTGATGTTTGTTTATCTCACGATCAGATACCAGTAGTATTTTCATTGCTGAATCCGTGAACGAAAGAAGTTCCTCTGTATTTGACACTCCTGACATTAGAATTCCTGGCTTTATTTTCCCGTAACGCCGTATATAAGCCTGTAGCTAAGTGTATTGCATTTAAATGGGTAGGCATGTTAATATACATTTTGTAAACAAATAACATGTTTATATTACTCAAGAGGGTGTTTTATCGGCACGCTATATCTC
Organism: Allygus modestus; assembly: GCA_963675035.1. Classification (NCBI taxonomy): domain Eukaryota; kingdom Metazoa; phylum Arthropoda; class Insecta; order Hemiptera; family Cicadellidae; genus Allygus; species Allygus modestus. The sequence goes on from OY776111.1 coordinate 142,414,920, forward strand.
CCTTAATAATTCATCAAAACCATAATTTGAAAAATTACCTTTTACGCCAAATGAGCAAAATAAACAAACAATTAAAAACTATACAAATATAATTTAATGGGTGATTCCAATTAATAAACAACCACTTAAGTGTACACATAGGTTTCAATGAGCAATCTGCGCGTTGGTTACCTGGTATACAGGATCAGACAACTGACTAAACCTCTCTTCCATTTTAAAGCCCGATAACTCACCTCAATTTAAGTACGATAACTTATCCTCAAGGGATACATATTAACTCTATTTGGACTATATATTCTTTTCATGGAATGTACATTACAAATCAACAATTGTACAAAGCATTGTAGTAGACCATGCAAAGTTGCATCCAAATGCAGTAGTTAGAAAGTCATTGGCTACTTACTGTGGGGTTTAAGGGGGGAATTCCCCATATTTCACATCTCAGTAAACGGTAGTATGACCAATATAATTAAACACGTCCAGCTCTAATCGTGGTTATAATGTTAACTGGTGTTTATTCTTACAAGTATATGTCTTAATATATTTAATACTAATAATTTACAAGCACTAGATATTTGACCATAAACTTCCAAGTATTAAATCACTATTCACCCGTCCAAAAGCGACGGAACGTGTGATTTATACACAACAAGTCACATAAATCTGAGGACAATAGTTGGGGACATTAACGGAAGACGGAGCTGTATTGTATCGCCTCCTCAGTTAATTACTCCCGGAAGTGGGGATGTGGGTCAGAGGCTGATAACAAACAACTTAATGTCCGCTGCAGATGTTGAGCAATTCTTCTGTTTTCACGAGCGATTTGACACCCCTGCTTCCTTCCACTTCTTAGCTCTTTGAGTTTAAAGTGTTGAAGGCACACGCAGTTTATTGGTTAAATTGCCACGGATTAAAAACTCTGGGAGAGTACTATTTATGTAACGAAATAGTATTTGTAATCAAATATTGCTATTGCACATGTCAGTATATTTTGCCTGTTTTATGGACGTTTTACACTATAAACCCTCCACTATCATCCCAGCACTGGTTTTATTTTTCCAATACATTCAACTTAAACATCTATTTATGACCTTTCCACAGATTTTGCATTTATTTGGTTTTAGCGAATTTCCCCTATAGGGAAGAAGCTATTACCGTAAGTAGCTTTGATAACTGTTTGTTTTCAGGTCTCCAAGTGCCAAAAACACATTATTTTATATTAAATTAATTTGATAGGTTTACTAAGATAATTATTATATGAAACATTTCAACTAAGTACCCTGTTGTTAAACCATTTTTATTCAATTCTTTGACTACATTTTTCGGGACATAAGTCCATCAATACCTAACCTAGTTTTACAATATTAAAAATATTACTGAAACAGACACATATGGAAATTACTATCTATCTATCTATCTAGTCTCAGTTTTCTTATATTTTAAAATGTTGGATTATTTGTGCTAATTTGAGTATTTATTAATTCCTGAGGCATTTCTTTGTAAGTAATGTCAAAATCATTTTCTCGCCTTTGGATGTATAGCTCATTACCTTTAAGTTCTCTTCTATGCTCTTATAATTATGGTTTGTTGTCAGGAGATGTTCAGCAAAATTAGATTTCATTGTTGTTTTGTTATTGCTTCTTAGTGCTTGTATGTGTTCCTTAATATATCCGGACTTTACACAATTCAATGCTCAGATTGTAACAAATTTTACATAGGACAGACAGGTAGATCGTTCCAGTCAAGGTTTAAGGAACACATACAATGACTAAGATAATGAGCTATATGTCCAGAGGCGAGAAAATGAACTCAACAGAAGAATTGAATATCCTTGTCGCTGAGAAAGAAATGCCTCATGAATTACTCAAATTTGGTTTTGACAATTTTATAGAGCTTTAAAAAATAATTTAGTGTTTTGAATCATTAATCTAGGTCAAGTCATTGAGGAGAAAATCCAAAGAACGTGTTAATAACATGTCCCACGTTAATCTTATGGGAAAAAGGTTTTTAGATTTATCTCAGTTAACTTTACTGAAAACTTCCCATTTGTTTTTTCCAATAAGTTCAGCTGTAAAAAAAACAATCATTTTACTATTAAAATTGTGGTTATACTGTAATACCAAGCGTTGCGGAGATATTCATAGTGCTAAACACATTACGTGATCCAGTGTTATTCTTATTGGGAATAAATATCATCTTATATATCGATTATTTATGAATTTATATTGATGAAACCTGGTACGTGGCTTCACCTAGTTGTAGCCAACAACTACAAATATCATCATAAACAAATAATTTTTATTTATTTTCCCCGAAACAGCAAACCTACTCAACCCTAGTGTTATTCTTATGGAGAATAAATAAAATGTTATATATCACTTATTTATGAATGTATTTTTATGAATCTTGGTAAGTGGCTTTATGTGGTAGTGAAGCAGATATTTATGCATTGGAAATTTGATGAGTATGCAGGTTTGCTGTGACGGGGGTATTTAAAATACTATAAATATTATATTTATACTTTTACAGATACATGATAAAGGCAAACTCAAAATTATGGAATACAATTTTTAGCATTACCAAAAACTAACAATTTTGTGGACATTTCTCCCAAATTTATATTTATCTAACCAAAAAGCCTCTGGTGCGTAAATGTGTAAAAATCCTTATTTTAAACGTGTAAATTGGATAAGAGAACACAGCTACGTTGGTCTCGAAATAAGAATGATAAACGTTGCTAAAGTGTTAAAAAAAAAACTGCGTACAAAATTATAAGCATTTATTGATGTACAGTAAAAGTAAATTGATTATTTCCCCATCTTATTTATTCAGTTATATTCATAGTTGAGAAGGTCCATTGACTAATAGAAAAAAAGCATAAAAAAGAAAATAAAACCATTTGTATTGTATCGGTAATTATCGAGCCTTTAAAAAGTCCGAAAACGACTCAATATGATATGTATATGAATAACCATCAACAATGTAACTCTTGGGTTGTATACCTACTCAGATTACGGACCTCGATCCATTTACCTGTCTGAGTATTCCACTATGGTGGGACGACCTGTGATGTAAGTCTCAACAATCTTAAATGTAAGCTTAAGTCAAATCAATTTTAATTTAAAGGTCGTTTGCCGATAACTCGAGCTTAAACTGACGAATTAGTCGGAAATGGCAGCTGGTCAAACTTTGAATTTAAGCGCTATTAGAATTACTTTAAATTGAATGTATTCCTATACAATTGTCTTCAGAGGTTCTGGCTGTAGCATTTTGTAACACCATGCAAGATCTACTATAAGACGATCGAACGTTCCTCTAATGGGTGACTCTTGACGAAAGTCATTGTATACTCTTCGCAAATAATTTTTGGGGTTAAAGATTGTGGTGATCCGTGTCTTCGTGTTGTAATGATGTTGGAAAAGTCTTGCATAGTCTAATATTTAGTACTATAATTTTATCAATTTTAGCCCCTGAACTGATTTTCATATGAAAATTTGGTTACGTACCTTTTTCGTCCACAGGTCAAATTTGAACATGTAACAAATTAATTTACATGTTTCGGTTCAACGAAACCATCTTCAGAATTCCAGTAATCACCGTTGTGATAAAGTTAAAATAATACAACACACACATACGCACACACGATTACACGACACTCGACATTTAACAAAAGGATAGGCCTATCAGACACATCGGTCGGACGCATCGTCGCGGTCACGGTCAGGTTGCAGACTGAAAGATCTAATCAGGTTCACTACTCAATTTGTCTGATAGGCCTATCTTTTTGTTAAATGTGTTTATCGTGTAATCGTGTGTGCGTATGTGTGTGTTGTATTATTTTAACTTTATGACAACGGTGATTACTGGAATTCTGAAGATGGTTCCGTTAAACCGAAACATGTAAATTAATTTGTTACATGATCAAATTTGATCTGTGGACGAAAAAGGTACGTAACCAAATTTTCATATTTTTCGTTATATTTAGTATTATAAACCGGATTTCTGAAGGCAATTTGTTTAGGGATTAACATAATATTAAATATTTTGCTAATTCTGTATAATCTTAAATGAGTACCGTTTAAATTAAAAGGTCGACAGGATGCCATTTTCGACTTGGTCTTCCATTTGAGGTCAAGGGGGTATGTGACAATGAGTTATACTAACAGAAGGTATAAATCGACCTAGTTTACAATTAACAATTATGAGACCTCCACTGTAATTATAGCAGAGTATGCAGAAATATTCGGAAACTTGACAATAGGGATATTTTATTAACCCTAGAATTGTATTGTTATATATTTGTATTCAAAAGTTAATTATGCTCGCGTTTCCCGACTTTTTGTGACACCCGGTATTTGCAAACGTTGCACTATAGTAAGCAAAAAGTGATAATTTATAAATAAAATGTAAAAACTTAACTCGTTTATCGACTATAATAAGTCAAACATGTTCAAAACTACAACTTGTTACACATAATTTACAATTTCATAATTTGATCAAAGTTCAAAGGTAGTTCAAAGGAGATCTTTACTATTCTCTAAGTAACTCAAGAGCATATGTGAGTCACAGTAAAGTCAATCTAAATGAAACGCGACTCTTAAAGAACGTAAGAAGTTACTAAACTTAGAATGAATTGATAATTTCCTCTTTTAAAAGAAATTATTTATTAAGTTCTGGAGCTGAAACAAATCATGTCACCATCTGGCGTTCGCTGGTCTCAATTTAATAAATCACACCTTCTTTGCCAAACAATGATTCTGAACTTCGTTTTGTAAGAACTTGAAGCATATTGGAGATAAACAGCATGGCAGAAACAGGTCCACCTTGTTAGAGTAGAATAAGACGTAGAACCTTTGAGTCTCTTTTGATATGAGATTGTAAAAAAAATCTTAACCAAACTTCTATAAGGAAAAGGGTAATATGCAATTCAACAATTCATTATTTGGTTTAGTCTACATCGTAAGTAGTGATAAAATTAGAATTTGTTGTGTTATATGTTGATTCGAGGACTTACACATATTATTTAAGGCCTTAAGATTATACAGTTATGAGGGTTAGACCGCTTTCCTTTTAAAATGTTTGAATACAGTATAATAAAATGCTTCTAACATTAAAATAAATACCCCCCGTCGCAGCAAACCTGCGTACTCAGCGAATTTCCAATGCATTGATATGTTTCTCACTAGTACATAAAGCCACTCACCAAGTTTGACAAAAATACATTCATAAATAAGTGATTTATTACATTTTATTTATTCCCCATAAGAATAACATTAGGACTGAGTACGCAGGTTTGCTGCAACGAGGAAGATAAGAAATGAGTTTTTATGCAATTATCAATGTAACTGAACCAGGTGAAGCTACTTACCATGTTTTATTAATTTATGTTAATAATTAAGGGAGATATAAAACTTGATTTATTCTCCATAAGAATAACATTAGGGCTGAGTATGCAGGTTAGCTGCTACGGGGACAATCAACAAAACATTTATTTTTTGTGCAATTATCAATATACCAGTACAACATGAAGCCACATACCAAATTTCATCAATATACATTCATAAATAATCAAGATATCAAATTTTATTTCTTCTCCATAAGGATAACATTGGACAACGTACTGTGTTTAGCACTTTGAATATCTCTGCAACGGTTTGACGTAGAATCACAATTTAAACACCAAAATGATTGTTTTGTGGAGCTGAAGTGATTGGTAAAAGAAAATGTGAAGTTTAAAGTAAAATTAACTGAGGAAAAGCCAAAAACCTTTTTCCCATAAGATTAACATGGGAGATTTTATGAGCATGTTTTTTGGATTTTTTCCGCAACCACTTAACCTAGGTTAATAATTCAAAATACCATATTATTTGTTTTTTTAAGCTCTATAACATGGTCTAAACCTAAATTAAGTGTTTTAAAAATTTTAGGGTGAAAAATGCAAAAAAATGATTTTTTGAAAATTTAAAACCCCCATAAACCCCCCTTCCCATAGTCCGATTTTTCTGGTTTTCGAACTTAAAGTCATAAATGTCAGTTTACACATTTGAGCCAAATTTCATCGAAATCGGACGTTTTTTACTCAAGTTATCGCATTCACGGACACATATATAGATATATATATATATATATATATAGATATATATATATATATATATATATATATATATAGATATATATATACATATATATAAATTTGAACGAATAGTGTTTTGGACATCTGGGGACCTCAAAACAAAAAGTTATCATGGTCTCGGGCTTAAGTCTTACCATGAGACCTACGGTAATAGCTTCTTCCCTATAGGGGAAATTCGCTAAAACCTTGTGCCTTGCCTTCAGTGGAAAGCCTATTCAAAGCGAACGTTTTCCTCGCCAACTATATTTTAACTAAAGCCAAAACTTGTAGACATGAACTATAACCATAATAAATCACAGCATAAACTTAAACACCCACCTTGTTTATTGGTACTCGCAATGAAAGAGAACAACGCCCAACGGTGGATAACTTCTTCCAAAGAAACATACTGCATAAAACACAACCCTACTATATTTTGTATTTAAACAGTCAAATACTATTAACTCTCACGACCAATAAAGGTTGATAAGGTTTGTTTAATTTTTACATATCTTGTACTCCAATATGAGTAAGGTTTTCTTGCTAGCTTGATTAATTTATATTACAATTATCATAAAAATATCTCTACAATTTCCTTAAAACGTTGGAAATAACTTCCAGCTGTGTCAAAATGAGTTTTGGATACAAGGTCACATCTGTGAAAAAATCGAATTTAATCCAATGTAACTACACAATTTCGGCTTATAAGACTATTAGAGTTCCAATCAAATTAAAATAATCATAACAGCTGATCATAAACGACCAGTCAGCTGTAAAGTAAAACCAATGAATACACGTGTATTCATTGGTAAAACTCACGGGGTAAAGTATCGACATGTGATTTCCTATACAGTAGCTAGAGTTATTAAATGAATATTGAAGGGTACATAACAAGAGTGTATCTAACACAAGCTCTGGCTGAAGGGGCATTCCGTTATAATAACCTCTGGAAGGGGTGCCTATTGAACAAACCGATTGATCTTGTACGATGAAATTTCGGTCCGTTGGGATACAACATAATGAGGCCTGGTAGTACCGGTTACTCCATGGGATTCGGTTCAAATTTACTTTTCTTTTACTTTCTACAAAGTTAACAGTTATTTGTGATACAATCAAAGGTGAACGTTCTTCCGGTAATAAGCACATGTTTATATTATCTAATGAAATAAAATCCTCTCGTTTATTTGACTAACATTGACACTATACAGGTCACTGGAATATAAGAATTATAAAATACTTGTTGCATTTCTATACGTGAATCTTGTTTGTTGAAAGGGTTTGTCACTTAATACCTTCAAATTTAGTACCGTGGATTTATATTTATAAATATATTTTGTATGGACATATATTTGTATATTTATATGTTTTTCAAAGTGTATGTGACTATGATTTTATCCAATCGGTCTATGGCCTTTAGGTAATAATAAAAAGGAATTACTTAAATTCTTACTTGCCAGGAAGTTTGTCAAACTTTGACGTTTCTCTTAACAGCTTTAATATCCATTATAACTTTGTAGCTTTCAAGACTAAGCGACATTAACTATGCACATGACCTAATTCACAATTAGTTAAAAATGAAGAAAAACAGGAGGGAAAATGACGAATCAATTTACTGATAGAGTTGAATTAAACATTATAATAGCGCACGCATTACATGTCTAAAAAGTGCAACAAATAGTAAATAGTTTTTGTTAGGGAAACACACTTTTTAGATTAGGTTGTAAGCTCTTGGAGCTATCAAATTATTGTTTGAAAACATAAATGTTTGGAAGAAGAGAGAATCGTTAATACAAAAAATGCTCTTTCATGGATGAAATGTAATAGCGTTCAAATTATTTACTCCGGTTTATTTTAACTTGTCACGTTTTATAGTTATCTACAAAGGCAAAGGAAAATATCTTGTTGGTGAAGTATTTGTTTTATTTTAAATATTATTAAAAACGAGAGTTTTTTTCAGTTCTAGTTATTACGATTTGAACCCGAAACTTAACTTAAAACATAACGACAGCAAATACTGTACACTATTGTAAAAATCCATTTTGGTTGTAATATGATATTACAATTTCTAATGTTTCAAAGTTAAACTTTGAATCCAAGACACCTTAAAATTGTCAAAGAATAAATACAAAGTATCTCAGAACTGTTGTTATGAGATAGATTAAAATTCATGACAAAATCGATCTTCAGCTGAAAAGGGTGTTGTATAGAACAGGCATTTAATGTATCAAATGCTATGTTTTATGAAAAAAGGTCTTCCTGTATATAATTAAATTTTAATTTCTTCAAACACCTATTGATTTTCCAAATTACTAGATTTATATAAAAAATCACCTCGTCCTTGGCTAAACCCATAAATCATATATTTTTAAAGATCGTATAAACTATAGGTCAATATATGACCGAGTTTTTAAAATTCGGATTAGTCAGTTAAAAGAAAAATTATGGTTTTGAATATATAAAATAAATCAATAAAAAGTATACGAACAACAAATTTAAACTTAGTAGTTGTATTAAAACTTTTAATAAAAATATTTAGACATAAATAAATACATCATAAAATTTAACGTTAGGTACCTCATACTACTGGAGTTTTCACGAGGCTTTTTGGAATGAAATGTTAGGAATAATCAGTCGAGTGCGTACATAGGTTTCTTGTTATTTCTGGTATCTGAGCACGTAGACTGGATATCTTTTTGGAGAGTCCGCCACGTGTCCCTGCCCCACCCTCTCCCCTCCAACGAACCCTTATCTCTGACTTTTGGAAAAGTTAATATTGTCACGTCTCAGTCATCATCGACACATTCCAAGAATTCCAAGTCTGTTAAGGAACAATTTCCGGTTTTATTTTACTACTGTTAGTACATTTTAAAAAAATATTGGAATGTTTTATAAAACAAAGGTTTTATAAAACTTTCCAAACAAATAACATGAAACAAATAAATATATAAAAAAGAATAACCACTAACATAACAAATCGCAGGAAATCATTACAAGGACATATTAATTACTAACCTTTGAAGTTATTGCAACACAATTAGTCAAAATAAATTGAGAATGTTGGTTTTGAAAATCTTGTTGTTGACGAAATAAAGTATTATTACTAAAGCACAAATAAATAGTTCTTTATTTAAAGTTGTGTCAATATTGCTGTGTACTACACTCCATCATCTGTTACAGTTAAAGGAGTGGATACAGGTATAATTACACCAATACCAAATGATCAATCAAATAAATAGTCTACACTTGTAAATAAATAGTTACACGAATTTCAAAGTAACATGGAATATTACACATTTGTGTGTTCTATAGGCTTCATAATTTGTCATCATGCCGATTATAACAAAAATGATCACTACAACTACACAACACTTAATTTTTAACAACAGGTGGCATTTTATCAGCTTTCATTTTATTCCTATACTACCGTTTAGGCGTCGCTCGCAACAAATTAAACTACATTTAAAAAAATTACCTGACCAGCACTATCAAATTTTTGTTTAGTTTTACCATATTACTTCATTTGCCCTAACTGACAAACAACTACAGTTGGTAATTTTATAAATGATATCCTCTCATAAGATTTGCATTGGAACTTACAGGAACCCGAAGGTTGTATGTAGATACTATCAGGTCTATATGTTAATAACATTGTAAGCTAAGTTTATGAAACATTTTAGCTTAACCGGTCTAGTAGTTTATGTGTGATGAAACTACAAAAATCCATACATGAAAACGATTCAAACATACATCCAAACGTTCACATTTATATAATATTAGGTAGGATAAGTTTTATTTACCTTAGGCTAAGAATCTTTAAACATATATATCAACATATCAACATACATGTTTCTAGTTTTAAAAGGCACTATCCTACCGGGGAAGCCTGACGTATCAGTTATTAGTAAAAAAGGCAAATGGTTTTGGTAAATATTTTAAGTCCGAATTTCAGCTTCCGGTGAATCTATTCAGTGCGTGATATCATTCATAGGTTCTTTGAAAGCCCTCATGTAAAATTGTGCCCTTATGTAAAATTCAGGTTCTCAAGCTCGAGAAAGAGCCTGAAATTAACAATAAGCTCTCACGGTAAACAATTGTTCCATTTAAAATCGCCGATGTCCCATTACAAAGCTACTGTGTCAATCTATTGTCCTATGGTACAAAACTGATTGCTCGTTCAATTATTGTTGTCATTAGTATAATATGTAGCCTACCCTGGTAAAGAAATAACACGTGTGTGGCATGACGAGAAGCCGTTGTCCAGGGGTTCAGCGGCCAGGAGAACGAAGACGTCATCAGGCCAAGTGGAGATGCAGGAAGAGAGTTACACGGATGGCAGGATAACTACGTCACAGCCAGGCGTGGTTCTGCCTTATGAGAGCTCCCCGTAATATGAATCAGACATGGCAACCTTTTGAGGACAATTTCCAGAGCCATAGGTATAAGTGGCTTTATACACTTTCCTTTATACTTCTTGTGTCAGAAGACAAAGGACATAATACGAAGTTTAACACTACAGTTTTCGAATATAAACACACATTAAAAGGGCTACTCATTATTCCAGATTGTGTTTACGAAGTAAAAAATAAATAAATAAATAAAAATGATGTACCTTCATTTATTTAATTTGTTTAGAGACGTTAAATCCAACAAAGCCCTAGTGAAAGCTGACTAAGCCGAGCATATTTTTTGTTTTCTAGTGTTAGTCGAGTGTATTTTTCTTAAATGTGCAACTTTAAAAAGCAGGCAAAAGTTACTTTTAAAATCTTTAAATATAAACATGAAATCCCTTACAATCTAAAACATGGAACCAAACTATTGTGTCATTGTGTGGTCAACGGAACATTATTGTTGACTTTGAGAATCTGAGAAGATGATGGAAGGCTGGCGGGGAGGGTGTCGAGGGGGGGAGGGGACCACGTGCGGGAAGCGTCCTTTCATCTTCTCTTTTTATTTCTAGCCGATAAAATATCAGGAACATACACAAACAAGAATAATCAACATTAATGTTGAAAAATAGTTTAATTACAAATGTTATCCCAGAATAATTTAAGGTTACACTTAAAAAATACATATGCATTTATTATATATCAAATAATAATACAAAATAATAAACTAATAAAAAGTATTAAGGTATAAGGTGACCCAATTGGGTGCCACCTGGGCAATCGCATCCTTTTAATGTTAAACATTTTGCATATTATGCTTTGGAAATGCCATTATAGATGTATAATAAATGTTCCTATAAAATATATCGCTCTTAAGGACCAAGTGAAAGAGAATTCGACGATGGATGGTTGGCATAATCAACATGTTTACTTTGGCAAACATGTTATGCTCAATTCGAGTTGTTCAGATGTCATACGACTAAATGAATACCGATAACATACCGTGGATTGGAGACGTATCCCTCGTAGATTGGTGGTATTTATATTGAGTTTTTATATAACTAGTTTTTTTTATGAAATGCATTATATACCATAGTAAAATTAACAACAAGTGAAATATTTATAAAAACACATAGTAATTTTTAAATAAAATGTTCACGAGTAATGTGGGAATTAATGATTTACCATTCAACTTGGCAAAAAAATCAGTTCATAATCATACATTATTATTAATACAGAAGAAATAAATACTAATACATTATTATTAAACAAGTTATGTAACTGGAATAAGATTGAAACATCAATAGTTCTCATGTAAAAGTATTGAAGTTACTTTTTAGCTGGAATAAGAATTGAACATCAATAGTTGTCATGTAAAAGTATTGATGTTCCTTTTATTGATATTCATTACCTTTTGCCATGTAAAAGTAATGTATTTAAATTTGATTTTAGGATTTTAAGATGAATTTTTCATACATATTTAAACAGAAATATTCACGTATTTTGCGCATTTTTACACTTCTAACATTTGTGTTTGAATGCAGAAAGAATTACACTTTGTGCAAGAGCACAAAGGCTTCAACTAGACAAAATACAATAACATGGTGAATTCAGAAAAACACCTAATGCCAATTCTATTCATGAGTTGTGAGTGTTTAGGTGTTGCTTTCTATCATTAAAGTAGTCTTATATTTCCATAACATTATTTTATTGTTAAATGAAAATTTTTTGTTTATAACTAGATTCGCATTATGACTTACTATACCTCAATTTAGATAGCGAAATTATAGCTTGGATACCCTTCTAATGTTAAGATCCAAAGATATAGTTTTTTTAAATAGAAAAAATTACAAATACATTACCATTTAAAGCAATAAGCATAACTACGCATGTAAAATATGAACTGCCAAAAGACATGCTTAATTTTGTGTAGTACTAAAAATTGCATTGTCACACCCCAAAGTTCACAAAAACCTATAACAGAATAATCTCAACTAAGCTAAACTAAAGTTTTAGCATGATAAAATATGCGAAAATACGTTGGCAACTAAGGCGAACTTATTTAAGTAAGCCTACTTATTTTACGCGGTGAAACCCGGAATTGTAGCGATGAGTAAGTGCTTGAAGCCTTCTGTACTTAATATCTGGAGCACGTAAGAAAATATTTGGTTTATTTCTGAAGTGAGGGAAGAAAGGCCACGTGCCCCTCCCGCACAGCCACTTGACTGTATTTTGGCCAAGCAATATCAGTCATTCCTGAGTTCACCTTTTTGTTGAACGCTTTAACGAAAAAAGAAAATCAGTTTGGTTACATCATTAAGGACTCTCTAATTTATTCTAAAAATGGCTTCGTACCTTTTATTCAATAATTCAATTTGTTAAATACAATATGTAAAAATAATATGTGTAGTTGTTATAAGTTACAAAATATGTTTTGTATGTTTACAGTATCCAGATTGAAGAAAAACACGGTGCGAACCATTATGTGTCGTACTTGTTTTTACCATAGCTATTTGTTTAGCAGATATTAATTTTGAGCCATTAAAACGAATACTATAAAAAATATTTTTTGGATTTATAGAGAAAATCACAATTTTCAAAATTTTTGACTGGTTTTTAAATATAGTGCTTATAAGAATAATATTGTATAACTAGTACACGGGCTAGGCTGACAAATATGCTAATACTAATCATGAAGGAGCGACCATTCTGAGATACTTCCCCTTGAAATTAGTCGTGCAACAAAAGCAAAAATCGTTATAACAGATCTTTCTAAATCAATGAGCAAGGAAGCCGCAACTCCACTGATACAAGCGGAAAATTCACTTTCTAAAATTTAAAATTTCTGCAACTCAAAGGCGAAATTTACAATGGAAGTTGCTTTAGCAACTGACATTTGTAGCGCAACATAAGCTGCATGATCATCTCTACACCGAGTTACCAAGTGTAACCGCACCTGAACGATAGTGCTTGATGTTAGTTATGTATTGCAAAAAGGGGTTTGCAACAATTAAATATATCGGTATAATTAGGTGATTGGGATGGTAAATATGAGTAATAATAAAAACAAATAAATAAAATAACAATTATATTTGTAAAATTCACACATTAAATTATAATTTAAAAGACGCCAACGAACAGACGTTATTGTTTAGTTGTTTGCACAATTAATTGAAAAACATCTTAGTAATTATTTTTTATTATAAAGTAGTGTGGAGTTATCTTTTGTATATAAAAATAACTTAACATTAAGACATGATTTTAAGTTTTAAAATGCGCCAAACATTTCTATAATTTCCTATAAATCAACTATAGATTTTAAATTAAAGCACCACAGACAAAACCAAGAGAATTTATAGAAATGTCGTTCTTTCTCATCCAATCAGTAAATAGAACGGCCCGAGCGGAAGTGGTAATATGTGTATATCGATATAAACGCCATCGCCAGAACCGATTAGATCTTGTAATGGAGACGGGACATTAGCGGGCGATTGGCCCCTTTCTGAACCACGTGTTTGCCCCGGGCTCCCTCCACAAATGCTTTGGCCCAAACAAATTCCAAAAAAGTTTAATGTCGTAAAATTGTTGTACAAAAATTGTAGCTTCAGAAAAACAACAGGGTGTTTATTTGAAAATCACCGTGTAATATCAAATAACGTTTCGAATGTGTGAACCTTATTTTCTTGTCTTAATCCTCTTTCAGCTGGTTTGCATAGTTTTATGTTGTTTTCTGTTATTTTGAAGTTAATCAATTGGAATTACTATAAGATTATTTTTTTAATTTGCTGAAAAATAGGCTGTGGCACAAATGTTCAAGGTTCGAGCACCAGGTCCAAAGAAATGTTGTTATTAATGATGCAGTTATATGAAATAATCGTAGTTGGTGCCAAAAGCAATTAAATATATTATAATCATGTACAATTTTTGAAGTTTTAAAATCAATGTAATATTCTTTTTATAAAAAAATCCCGTTGTATTAAGCTTGTTGTTTGAGTAAGAGACTGGCTGGGATTAAAAGTAGTTTGCAAGAAATATTTTGCAAGAAATAAATAATAAATAAATAAATAATATCTTTATTGCAGTTGAAAATAAATATTGCATTGCAAAAGTCATGACATTATTACAAACATGAAGTAAAAGAACAAGATCAGTGCCAATATATTTCGCGACAAACCTAGAATTTAATTTTCCCAGCGGCTCATCATGAACTCATCAACCGAGTACAGAACTTTAGACACCAAAAGGCATTTTAGTCGAGAATTAAACTGATTTTGGTTTTCTGATTGTTTGATAACTTCAGAGAGTTTATTAAGGAATTTGACCCCAGACTGAGACGGTAAATGCCCAAACGCCACAGTTCTGTGCTGTCGACGTCGATAATCATCCCTGCCTCTAGTAGAGCTGTAGAGCATAAATGCCTACGTAACCTTGTTACAAATGTGATCGACATGATCTCCCCAAGTCAGCCCTTTACCAAGGTGCATCCCGAGGAACTTCACGGAATCAAATTCCTCTAAGAGGTCATCATCCACCATGACAGCAGGCCCTTGTTCCAATTCCTGCTGCCGCAAGTAAAAAACAATGACATTTGATTTGTAATTGTTTGTTTTGAGATTCATTTCAGACAACCTTTGAATGGACGAACTGAGATAAATTAAAGAATTTACCTCCAGCTCTTGCTTTGTTTGAGCTCAGCTTTTACGCAGATGATGGAGTGATCTGCGTATTGGATCACTTTTCCATTCTGGATCGATGTTGTTGATGTACAGAAAAAAATCGGTCCCAAAATTGATTCCTGGGGACTCCTTGGACCATTTTTTCCCTTCCAGAAAATGTGTTCTCGACTTGTACACACTAGGATCTGTCTTTCAGGTAAGATTCGAGCCACCTATGTGGCAATCCACGAATGCCGTATGTCTCTAATTGGTACAGCAATGACTCATGATGCACACTGTCAAAAGCTTAGGAAAGGTCGAGAAATATGCTGAACACATGTTCTCGCCTGTCAAGGCCATTGAGAACCATTTCAATTAAATTTGTAATTGCATCAATTGTGGAGTAGTTTTCCTAAACCCAAACTGATCGGGTTACAAAATGTCGAAACGTTCAAGGTATTTAATAAGTCTTTCGAGGAAATGCTTCTCAAATACCTTACTAAAAACAGGCAAAATTGAGATCGGCCGATAGTTATTGAAAATATAAGGATTGTCCCTTTTGAAAACTGGAATCACTTTGCCAATTTAAGTTGGGAAGGAAAAACTCCAGTTTGAAATGACAGATTGACTAATTTGGTCAATGGTCTTAAAATGTGACTGAAGCAACGCAGATATGCCGTTGATGTCACACGATGTTTTTGGTTTGAGTTGCTCAAAAACGCGAGCCACGTCAGCCTCACAAACAGGAGATAGAGCCATGGATGAAACCGGACCTCCAGTTGGACTTGTTGTATGACGAGGGTCATTGCAAGAGTGATCCGGTATAGCGACAGATGCAAAATATTTATTAAATTCGTTGGCCACATCCTGAGAGTCATCAACATCTTTATTGTTAATATCTAGTTTAATTGGTTTGGAAATTCTGGTTGATTTTGAGGAGTTGTTAATTATTTTCCAGGTTGATTTTGATAAGTTTTCACAGTTTTTTAAGGTTTTGTCGTCATCATAGGCTTTAGTAGCCCTAATAACTTTCCTGTAAATTCTTTTATAAGTTCGGTAAAAGATCTTGAAGTTTTCATTTTGAGTTTCAATGTACATTGAATTTTAAAAAATTAATCTTTCCCGTGACTTTCGAATATCAGGAGTAATCCAGGTATTTTCGTGCAACGTTTGTTTGACCTGTGATTTTTTAAAAGGGCAGCAATTATTAAGATGATAATTTAAGCAACTCTCAAAAGCCTGGAACATTCCATCCACTCTATTCGAATTATTTAAAAACTGCCAAGTTTCATTGTTTAATGCAATGTTTGAATCAATGATGTTTCTGGGCTGTGCGGCCCTTATCGTTCTAAAAATGGGAGGTATTCTTTCCCGCAAATGATCCCTGACAATTTTCTCCTGGGCGAAGGTATCAGAAATGGCTGACTTAATCACCGAAACTATGGAATTTGGAACATTTGTTAAAACGTTGTCGATGGGCGTACTCGACGTTGCTGTAACTCTAGTTGGCGTGTTCACTGACCAGATTAAATTGAATATTTCTAAGACGTCGTGGAACCGCTGGGTTAGGCGATTGGTGTGGTCTAGAACATAAATATTGAAATCCCCCATTATTATGAATTTGTTTTGGTTTGAATATAAAAAGTTAATTAGATGTTCTACTTTTTCGAAAATATAATCATTGCACCCATTGGGCGATTTGTGCAGACCAATCACACAAATTTTTCGAAGGAATTCAAATTGATCTTAATTCCATTAACTTCAAAATCGAGTTCTGTAAATGTGTCAATTTTGAATGGATTCAAAGCTCAACGATTTTTTACCAAGATTGCTACACCTCTGCCTTTTAAATTTTGTCGGTGAAACGAATCTGCCAATGTGTGCTCTGGCACGATAAATATGTCAGGCTGAACCTCCTCACACAGAAGCGGGAGCTCATCTCCTTTATTTTCTGCGGACTGTGCGTTAATGTGTACTGCAGTAAATTTATTTGCGTACTTTATAATTTTGGATTTTGTTTTTTTTTGCATTTATTTGAATATTTTTGACCTGACGCACCCGATTTTGGAACTGATGTTTTTACCCCGATGGTCCTCTGGGTGAAAGGAGGGACAAGTTTTTTTGCCCTCCTTGTTTATTGTTTTTCTGAGTAATCTTGGAGTAAAACTTCACTGCGTCGGCGTACGCCTCGAAGGGGAGTGGCAGTGGTTCGTCAGCAGATGGAGTCGACTTGGCGATTGAAGTGGTGGTAGCTAGAGGTGGAGGATTTGAATTATCCGGTTTATCTTCTTTCAATAGACCCTCCAAAACAAGTCTTGCCAGAAGCCGTTTCCCTCTCGTCGTGTGATGTAGTCCGTGTTGAGTAAAAAACCTCTGGCCGATTCTATTGAAGTCAAATATGTAAGCACCTGGGTACCTCAGGCAGACCTCCTCGATGTATGCGTTTACTAACGCCACCCGCCCATTAACTATGTGGTCCGAGGGAAGATCATGATGGTGATGTAATGTTGATACTATCACCTTGGATATATTGAGGCGAGATATCACACTTTGTTCGAGATATCTATAGATGTTCTGTTGCTCGTCACCAGCAAGGTCGTTCGTACAAGCGATTAATACCGAGCAGCTTCTAGGTGGAGGTGAAGTGCCGGCGGTTGCGCTCTGGAACTTCGCTCCAGGTTTGCAATATCCATTGACTTTAGTTCTCTTGTCGACTGACTGCTGCAAAAGGCTAGCCACATGGCGTCCATGGCTGTCGCTCTCAATGTTAACTGTAGGCAAATTCAATGTTTTTACCGTTTTTTTTTTGTGATTAGTGGTTTCGAGGAAGGTAAAGGGAAATAACGCTCAGTATTTGTCGTTTTGTGTGACTTCTTTTGATTTTTGGGAAGTTTAAAGTCAATTTTGTTTTCGGGTGGATTTTTAGGGCTGTCATCTTCGTTAAAAACTGGGTTAAAGTTGTTAGAAACCTTCACTGGTTCGCATTTAGTTCGCTTCACTACCCACTTGCCTTGATTTTGTTTATTACTTTCTATATTACAGTGACAACTTGAATATGAATACTTTAATTTGCAGATTTCTGCTTCGAGCACCTCAATGGTTGTGCGAAGACTGCTAATCAAACTCCTTAAAATCGTATGTCTTCGCATTCTAATGGTAAACTGCACTGTACCTCACAGTCGATCATGTGAGTGCCTTTCACAGGCTTGGTTAATGATGAGCTAGGGACAAAACTTGATCCGTATATTCTAGCAATCTCAAGTCGTTATCTATGGAGTGGTCAAGGACAATTTGAAGTTGCCCCTTTGGCTTTATTACTTCAGCCTTGAGAGCTGTATTTTACTGCTCAGCATCATACAATAGATGAGTCGAGGAAGCCTGGGAAAAGCTTTGGAGAATCGAGGACGCTGCTAGGTCAATAGAGGTAGGGCATGATCGCGGTAGCGCGAGTTCGCGGTTCGAGATTCGATCTGCCGCGGAAGAACCGGATGGAGCCTCTGAAGTTGCGGTCTTATTTATACAAAGAATATTTTATAAAAAATGCATAAAATATCATGTGAGTCAAATTAAAAATTTATTTTACATTTATCAGGTGATCCAGTATGCACCGTTGGACACTTCTGGTAAGCTATTCGGGGAGTCATGAGTGATGCTATGATCTAGAAGGTGCTTTAATTAGTACCATGATAACTTAATCACTCTTAACCCTTTTCACTCTCATATTTTTACTTGCCTATTCCTATCCAGCTGCATTTAAAATCACAGCTGGTCACTTAATTTTTGTTTGTTTGTTAAAGGCAGCTGACTTTTGTGTTTTTATTTTAGTACAGTTGATTGGGGACAAATAGATAAAAAAATAAAAAACGCATGTGCGGGTCAGGGCCAGCATGCGACAACATAGTAAAATGCGGTGGGCGGGGCTGCCCCGGCATTCGAGCGGAAAATGGATTAATTGTGCTATGAACAATTCGTGGGTATTTTTAAATAAGTCTTGACCTTAAAACAAAATAGTAAGTACTATTTAACTTTCATTTAGCGGTTTATCGTACCGATCCTCCCAAGTTTTACAAAAAATGAAAGGGCTGAATGAGACTAACCCTCATCTAAAGGCGGCCTGTGTTTTTGAAGTTGTATTTGTTGTCTTATTGTATCAACCACCAGCCTGTCAATAGGTAGTTTTACCAAAGACTGTGAACTAAACAAAAATTCAACCTAAATTTAATCCGATTTCAAGTTTATAATAGACTTGGAAATTAACACATCCCAATAGTTTTAGCTATATTTTTATTCTGTGTGGTGTCTGATATTGGTGGAAAATTGTAAATAAAATTATTGTCATTAGAATTATTACAAAGATCCAATTAAATAAAGGTTAATATAACGGGAAACCGAGGATGAGAGGTTATTGTTTATCTCTGCAACGTCGCGTCAACTGCAAAGTGTAGGCTAATGTGCAGGCGCAGCTAGGCAATCCAGAGGCAGTCACCACATTGCATAGTTGCGCCTGCCATGCCATGCGAAATGCATGCAGAATCGTCTTGTTTATCTCAGTTGTAAACACAGATTTGAAGCGAACAAATGATTGTAAGGTTTACCGTATTGGCAATTCATTACTTATAAAGGAATTTCAGCTCATATGTTTGTTGTTTTCGTTTCCGGGCTCCGCGCGGGTTTTTATGTGTGGTGAGAGGGTGGTAGAGGAAAGGGGAGGGGGAGGAGAGGCACATCGCCACCCTGAGTGTAGAAGGTGGGCTCCGATACCGACGACACCGTTCCCGCGACCTAGATTATGATTTCCTCCCAGTACAAGAAATTGTTTATAACTTCACATGCCCTGATTAAAATAAAATTTCCTTCTTAATCTCTTAAAAGTATTTTCTACTCGTAATTAGCGAGCGATACTGGAAGTCTAGTTTCTTATAAACTCGCTAACATTTGGGAAATAATTAGGCCGGATTAAACTGTATTTTTAAGCCAAGGTTAAATAGACAACTAGGTGAACCTGTTAGAGATGTTTGTAAATGTTGAGATTCATTTATATGTTGTAAAATGGCATTGTTAATAATACTGTACATCATACCACGTATACTGAAAGTGCTTACAAGATCAGTCATAGATACCGCAGATAGAAATGTAAATGTCATTGAGAACAAAATAAATCTTGGATATATTTTATGTAGTTTTACATTTTACAATAAAAGTAGAACATTCAGAACAATAATCTCAACATGTTGACAGTGTTTAAATACTCAGGCCATCTGTATGAGTATACTAATGTATATAGTCAATGTCTGATTTCTATCCGACCGTAGAAGGGGCGATTATGTTAAACAATACACACAACGGATTGCACCAGTGCAGAAAAACGAAGCCAGCTGCACCAGAACATCCAATGTCCCAACAAACCCAAATATAACATTTTTTAAGCTCATAGCCTGGATAAAGATATTATAGGACAACTTATCAAGATCATTTTTCAAATCGAGATAAACAACACCAACTTGTCTTTGATCGCCTACCACAGATCAAGCTTCAGTACTGAAGAAGGCATATTGAAGCGGAAGAACGATGCTCCATAAAACTAAGGCAGTGCTTTTGTCAATTTCTGAGAATAAGGGGTCAACAGGGATCTTCCATGTAGACTATAATAAATCTTATGCCAAGCTTAAAAAAAATATCACACCAACATGAGATCACCCATAACCGATTCTTTCATATCTTATATGTAAATATGTATTTAAAATTTATATACATTTCTCTACAACTCAACAAACACTTACATTAGTCAGTTATAGTTTATTCTGCAAATATAATCGCACGGTATTGAGAATATTATTAAAACTGTTATTAATATACTTGTAACAAATTAAAAAATAGTAAACAAATCCAATCTGTGATTATGTTGAAAGTTATATTGGATGTCAAGGAAAGTTGAGGGGTGTTAGGCCGGAAGTCAAATCTGTCACTATCACAAACGTGTCCCCGACAGCCCAGCCAGGTCACCGGCATGTCGCGGAAATTGGAAAATAAAATGAGATGATGAACAGTTGACCGAAATATCTTAATGCCTTCAACACCTGTTGTTTGATTCAATGTAATATTATATACAACCATGTATACAGCAATTGTGTGCAATCGTAAGAGATTACGTAGCAACAATATAGCTAGTAAATAAATAAAATATGGGACGGATGTGTGTATACCAACAGTCTTACAAACTAGAAATGACACAATAACAAATAATATTCCCTTAAATAAAATACACCCAAAATGACATAGAATAACTTACTTGCGCTCTAGAACTGTTTTATTTTAATGCCCTGTCCAGGGCCTGATTAGGAAGTGAGTTTATTGATGAAGTGAGTTGATTGGTGAGTTTATGTGTCGGAAAGGACTCGATGAACGAGTGTCTGAACGCGGCCCAACGTAGTTCATTTTGTGGATGCGTTATGTGTTAAAGCGACCGTTACCTCTGTTTCTCTTTCCGACATGTAAGATGTTGCCTAAACTCAGGGGCACCACTGGTATCCCTTTATATCACACTGGCTGATATAAAGGGTTCTAGGCCTTTATCTCTCGGTTCATTCCCATTGTAAATGACGGCCGGATCGCGTAACATCGGCCGTAAATGACGATCGCACCGTATAATATCGGCCGTAATTGACAATCGGGCCACGTAATATCGGACGTAAAGACGATTGGGCTATGCACCATTAACGTAATAGATGACGGAACCACACGTGATAGTTGCTTTTGGCCATAAATAACGATCAAACCGCACTTATACAAAAAATAATGACGATCGCGCCCACTATTCGCCGAAACTGACGATCGTACCACGTGATACACGCCGCAAATGATGATCGCACTACGTTATATCGGCCGTAAATGACGATCGGATCACGTAATCATGGCCGTAAAAGACGATCGCACGCCAGATGACCGCCTCGAGGATATAATTTTGTCCTGAGATAATCCCGAGGTATAATAAATACCGCCTGAAAAACGGAATAATGTTTTTCCCCGAAAATATCCTGAAATTTTGGGACCCGTCCATCCCTAATCACAATCTAAGGAACAATTAAACTAACCTGTCAAACTGACAATAAAGCAGGTGTGGCGATCAAATGTTCTCTCTAGTTAATTGATCACCACACTTCCAAGATTACTAAAAAAATTTGAGCCCCTACGGCGCCCCTTGGCTGTCTAGCGCCCTAGGCTGCAGCTTAGTCAGACTAATGGTTAATCAGACACTGGCCCTGTCAGGTATACCAAAAAAAATTTGGCCCCTTAAGTTTTGATTACTACAGGTCCTGCGGTGAATTGAAATATTTTGAGGTAGTGCGTAGTTAAAAAATTAACATGACAGTATTTACTTTTTCTATTATATTAAGATACTACTTTAATCCAACTAGTATCTTTAAACAAATTTTCTGGCCTGCCTTTTAAGTTTGCACCAGGAAATTTAAACTTAAAGAGTAATTTGATGTGTGTGTAATGAGCCGTGACACTTGGTGCCGCCGCGCAATGTTGCTTTTGTCATGACTCATGTTTATATATATGTTGTTTGTCTTCGTCGTCGTATTATGTTGTCAATCCAGCCGGCCATGTTTTTTTCAATTTTGTGAACCCCAGAGCAACGGGTTTCATAAGCGCAGGAACCTCGACTGGCGACTGATGCTCAAGATTGAAGTTGGCAATAATTTTACATTAAATATTGCCCTAGGATGTTTTCCAAATCATAATTCCGATTTCTTGATGTATCACTACGTTTTCTGGCCTATGCTTGCGGGTAAGTACTGATGCTCATTTCGTTAGTTTCAATAATAAACTTTCCACAGTTGCACGACTGGCTGATCGCACATGTTTGTAATTTTCTTTTTGTGTCAGAAAAATGTCCATGAAGAATTAAAGTTGTTTTCATTAAGCCTAGTCAGTAAAGAGAGCACTCATTTTAAATTTTCCCACTGGTTATTCGCAGGTGGAAATTCTTAGTGCCAATTCTAGGCCAACCTCTGTCAGTTTGGCTGGGAGGACCATTCATAGCCCTAAACGTTCTTTTGGCCAAAATTGTGGACCAAACTGTTCCAGTTTGTAGTTTTTTGTGTTCCTCAGATACCTACCCAACTTCTCACCACAAATCTTTGGGTCATTTAATTTATTAAAATGTTAGAAAAAAGGGATTTAGTCAGCCACAGACAAGTAGCCTAAATTTTAGTTTAAAGTTTCATTAACTATTGTAATGTTCATAATAAAAGAATGTCAGCCTTCCGTTTAATGTTTTGCTAGTGTAAAATGAATATTTGCCTCAAAGCCTCAAATCATTCTGTTAATTGAAATCCAGCTTTAGGCCATTTCACAATTAGTTTAAAACTCCTGTGGTCTATTTTGTTGTACTATACACGTACAAACATGATGTTTTCTATCTTCAATAACCCATCCTTGCATTATTGTTATTTTCAGCTTCTGAAGGACTGCAACGTTACTTGAAGAAATCAAATCGTGCCTTTTAGTAAATTTCAAGTGCACACATTTTCCCCGGTTTTATCAGGGAAAATTTTCAAATTTATTTATTTTTTGCTCAATTTTACATTTAACTTCCTGAAATCATTCAACATACTATTTAAATAAAGTTTTCACCATTAGAAGAACTTTCACCGGATTTGCAAAATTTATCTTTCAGTGCCAATGTCAGGGAAAATGGTGTTCAACACGGGAAATTTGTGTAAGCTGCTGAATGTGTCGGGAAATTTGTTAGGTCCTTCATGCTTCACTATTGGCTTTTATTAAGACAAGATCTGAATCAAAATTTAATAAAATAATCAACAAAAAAAGTATTAATGTCATAATTTTGTTTTCTTTTAGATGTGTGGGAACCTTGCAATTTGTGGATGTTTATTGTTATTGATTATTTATTTACTTACCTTGGTGTCATAAATTCATTTGTATATTGATGTTATTTACTTGCTGTTTATTTTATATTGAATATTTATTGCCATTTCCTGTCATTTAGTATGTCATAAAAACAAAGTCAACTCACACTGGTGAGCAATCTTTCTGGTGTCTGAATTGTTATTGTTATTGTGAAATTTAAATTGTTGCCGGATTCTATAATTGTTATTTATTGCCAGGTGTCAGACTTTATTTTAACTTGCTACTAAGATGCTTCACTGTATTTCAAGTTATTGCTCAAATTAAAAAAAAAGAATTAATTCCTGAAACTTGGAGAATTTGATAATTTGAGTTCACACTAGTTTACTGGTGCATATTAGTTTTTTTATTTAGGTTGGCCGACCACTACTGCAGGTAGGATGTGTACACAATCCTAAATAAATTGTTTAATTTATTTAAGGAACCATGTTTGATTGTGTTTTTAGGTTTTGATAAAATTGCCCAAAAAATAAATGTTCATGTTGATTGATACGGGTGAACGACCTTAAAGTTGTATGATTTGAGAGCAATCCTGTTTTTTAATTTTTTTTATTATTGATGCCTCTTGTTAATTATACACTGTAAAGGTTTTCTTGTCTGAAAAATATATCTGGTTTTGTCACTTTGAGTGTTTAATTCTTGAGTTACTCAAGGTTTTTAACTGTGAGCCCCTCCTTCGTCGCTTGGGTTTTTAGCAAGTTTCCTGTTTGTAAGGTGGGGGGCCATGAGACGGAGGAGTGCGGTCCAGTAATGTCTATCTTTAGGAGTATGTAATTTGTCAAGGAGAATGTTAAAAGTAAATTTTGAAGATTTCGCTTTGATAATAAGAACGAAGTAAAGTAAAGCTATCAAACGTTTTTTGTAAAGCACCATGTTGGTAAAATATAGTAAATATAGTTTAGTAACAAAATTTAAATCGACTTGAATGTTGGTGGATTGAATTGTGCCTGCCTTCTTTCTTAATATCGCATTATAAAACGAGTTTTCACGCAGCACGCTGACGTAGGGGAAGTGAATTGCCGCATTAAAACCTTAAACAAATCAAATAAAGGGTTAAAAAAAACACTGGTGACATTGTTTTGAAAACTGAAAAATTTTATTGTTTGGCTGTTCTGTTGCTCCTGATTTTATTAGAGATCAATATTAGGATGACAATGTTGTACATTATAAGGTTAGGAGAAGGTCTCATCTGGATCAAAAGTTGGTATAGGGGTATTGGGGGTGATAAAATTACATCAAGATATGAAAAACAGCCTTTTCTAATGTAAAATCCCCACAAGACAACGTACTGTTTTTAGTCAACTAATTTCCTTTAATAACTCGGTAAATACTTAAGCGAGAATGATGAGAGAAGGGTTAACATTTTCTGCGTTTTACGTAAAACAATGTATTATGCAATAAGTTTAAATTCGGGGTTTTTCTGACCCTTTTTGGGCCCAAAAACGTAAAATTTGAAAAATGAATATCTCTAAAAACCAGGGTTAGAGTTGTCCGATTGTTTTGCCCAACGAACTTGTCCAAAGGGAAGGGTAACAAATTTCAAGTAAATCGGGCAAAAATAGCTACCGCTATAGTGCGAACACACACACACACACACACACACACACACACACACACACACACACACACACACACACATAATGTTATAATGGTTGATTAGGGAAAATAACATTTTTACATGTATCTTCATATTTTCACACAGTCCCCTTTTTTTATATAAAAAGATTTTTTATTTTAGAATGACATGTTTCGTGCACTTAGGCCATAATAAGTCTGCTAAAAAAACCTCACATTTTAAATAAAATAAATATTAATCACATGTTAAAATTTAGTATTTTAAAACTGCATATGAACTGTTTGTCAGAACCCATAATGTATTTTCCTTTCTTCTGTTAATTTCTTTAAATTAATACTATATTAATATGATTTTAACATGCCCTTGATCTAACTTTAAACTAACTTGATTTAACTTTAAATTTTGTCAAACATCTGGTTGGATTGTTTAGGTAATACTGTATTTAGTATGTAATGTATTTAGTTAGTCTTTTTAAAAATTAAAATAAATATTAATTTCTTCTTTGACAAATAGCTTCTCTCAATATATATATAAAGTTGATATATATATAAGCTTGCTTAAGTTTCACCATGATAATAGTTCACTTTTCCATAGGAAATTCACTAACAAATGTTTCAGCTTCTAAGAATCTAACTCTGTAAAGACTAACAGGGGCAGATATTAAAGGGGAAAATTACAGTAAATTTGATTGCTATAAAATAACCATTTATGTAGTATGGTTATTTTATAACGGCTATGTTTCCAAAAAAGCCTAAACGTTTATCTTCTTATTAAAATCGTCTTATTTCTGCGTTCGTCATTGATAAGTTCACGATTGACCGATGGAGTTGTACACTGCGTTGGGGAACCCTGTAAACCCGGACTGTAAACTGTCTGAGGCTGCTTGCTCGTCCCGTTATGGATGTCAGGGTGGTAGTGTCCTTTAACACGAGGCTGCTTGCTTGTCCCGTTAGGGATGCCAGGGTGGTAGTGTCCTCTAACATGAGGCTGCTTGCACGTCCCGTTAGGAATGCCATGGTGGTAGTGTCCTCTAGCATGAGGCTGCTTGCTCGTCCCGTTATGGATGTTAGGGTGGTAGTGTCCTCTAACACGAGGCTGCTTGCTCGTCCCGTTATGGATGCCAGGGTGGTTGTGTCCTCTAACATGAGGCTGCTTGCTCGTCCCATTAGGGATGCCAGGGTGGTAGTGTCCTCTAACATGAGGCTGCTTGCTCGTCCCGTTATGGATGTCAGGGTGGTAGTGTCCTCTAGCATGAGGCTGCTTTCTCGTCCCGTTAGGGATGTCAGGGTGGTAGTGTACCCTAACATGAGGCTGCTTGCTCGACCCGTTAGGAATGTCAGGGTGGTAGTGTCTTCTAACATGAGGCTGCTTTCTCGTCCCGTTAGGGATGCCAGGATGGCAGTGTCCTCTAACATGAGGCTGCTTGCTCGACCCGTTAGGGATGCCAGGATGGCAGTGTCCTCTAACATGAGGCTGCTTTCTCGTCCCGTTAGGGATGCCAGGGTGGTAGTGTCCTCTAACATGAGGCTGCTTGCTCGTCCCGTTAGGGATGCCAGGATGGCAGTGTCCTCTAACATGAGGCTGTTTTCTCGTCCCGTTAGGGATGCCAGGGTGGTAGCATCCTCTAACATGAGGCTGCTTGCTCGTCCCGTTAGGGATGCCAGGATGGTAGTGTCCTCTAACATGAGGCTGCTTTCTCGTCCCATTAGGGATGCCAGGGAGGTAGTGTCCTCTAGCATGAGGCTGCTTGCTCGTCCCGTTAGGGATGTCAGGGTGGTAGTGTCCTCTAGCATGAGGCTGCTTTCTCGTCCGGTTAGGGATGTCAGGGTGGTAGTGTCCCCTAACATGAGGCTGCTTGCTCGACCCATTAGGAATGTCAGGGTGGTAGTGTCCTCTAACATGAGGCTGCTTTCTCGTCCCGTTAGGGATGCCAGGATGGCAGTGTCCTCTAACATGAGGCTGCTTTCTCGTCCCGTTAGGGCTGTCAGGGTGGTAGTGTCCTCTAACATAAGGCTGCTTGCTCGTCCCGTTAGGGATGCCAGGGTGGTAGTGTCCTCTAACATGAGGCTGCTTGCTCGTCCCGTTAGGGATTTCAGGGTGGTAGTGTCCTCTAACATGAGGCTGCTTGCTCGTCCCGTTAGGGATGCCAGGGTGGTAGTGTCCTCTAACATGAGGCTGCTTGCTCGTCCCGTTAGGGATGCCAGGTTGGTAGTGTTCTCTAACAGCAAGGCTCTCCCACAAGAAATTTTGGGCGTGCCAGTTTGCAAACCATCCACCACGACAATTTAAACTTCTTAAATTGTTATATGATAAATCTGTAACCTTTCTGGACGATTCATAAACCCATTTTCACGTTTAGTTTTCCATCCACATACAATGGAGAGTACTACATGGGTTCCAGTTATTTGTTTTACATCAACTCAAATGTGATTAATAGTATCATGTTGGTTTAAACAAACGCAGTTTAAATGTGTAGTGTTCTATCTGGATTGTATTTGTTACCAGCGTCAGATACGGGGATCAAGAATGAAACCGATTAGACTATTAGTAATTAGTGATGAGTAGTCAAAATGTAATAGTGTGCATATCACACAGAACACATACGTTCAGATTGACGTTTTACCTGAAAAATATTAATAATGATACAGAGGAACTGAAACACAAATAAAACAAAACCTGCATTGTATTAGTGTCAGCGTGCAATACCGCACAGCTATGCGTGAAGCCTCTGTTCATTGCAGGTGCCTCATCGAGAATCGTTATTGTGTGTGCACTATTAGCAAAAAGGTGTTAAAGACAAGCTGTCATTAGAAAAGATATACTCTTTTGTAATTTTTGGGTTTAGGCATTATTAGTCCACATATTTCCCTTGAAGGGAACATCCCGACTGATGAAGTGCAATAGCGATAAACCAAAGGCACCTTCATAAGCCGTGTCATACAAAGGCATTAATGACTAACACTATATGTTTAGTCTTCGTGCACTAGCGTTCCAACTAGTCACCTTAGCAGAAAAATACGATGGCATTTAATTTAACGATTTTTTTCATGTTAGAGTCATGTAAACAATATTTGTTGCCTAGAATTTGGGGTTTTATTATTCTCTTATACAGGTTGTCTTGCAACCACTTGAACAAACTTAATCATGTTATTCAGCAGGTCAGAACAAACAAATAATGTAGTATAACATGTGTCCTATATCGTCCCGTTTTCTGACTGTCGGCCTACATGTATTTTTTTTACAAAAACATTAATATCTTTGAAACGGTTTAAGAAAATATCATGAAACTTTGTATAAGTGTTACTGTAAGTAACAACTACAAGTAGTTTACAAGTTACATAATCATTTTGTTTTCATGCAACTTTAAGTTAAATATCTATAAACTAAAAACTTAAATAAAAATGCGATAGTACAATAAATTTAGACAATTTCAAATAAATCAAACGGTGTATCATTTGTAAAGATTGACTGAGAGATAACGGAGAAAACTCAAATTTAGTGTTCAAAAGTAGGGAGATGACCGTATAAGCAGTAGTAAAAAAGGCTGAATTCTGACCACTAAATATGAATTTTCTCCGTTATCCCTCAGCCAGTCTTTACATATGATACAGCGTTTGATTTATTTTAAAATTGTATAAATATTTTGTATATTAACATTTTATTACAATTGTTAGTTTATTAGATATTCAACTTAAAAAATTATGAACCGCCACCACCTTGAAACGGAAAGTTGTATGTAAAATACCTCCGTCGCAGCAAACCTGCGTACTCAGCGAATTTCCAATGCAAATATATGGGTATCACTACTACTTAGAGCCACTTACCATGTTTCACAAAAATACACTCATTAATAAGTGATATATAGCATTTTATTTATTCTCCATAAGAATAACATGGTAAATGAGAACGCAGGTTTGATGCTACAAGGAAGATATGTGTTTTTTTTAAATTATCAATATAACTCAACCAGGTGAAGCTACATACCAAGTTTTATTAATTTAGGTTCATAACTAAGGGAGATATAAAACTTTACTTATTCTCCATATGAATAACATGGGGGCCGAGTATGCAGGTTTGCTGCTACTGGGAAAAATCATCAAAATACTTTTTTGTGCTATTATCAATGTACCACAACTAGTTGAAGTCACATACTAAGTTTCATCAATATACATACATAAATAATCAAAATACAACATTCTATTTATTCTCCATAAGGATAACATTGGACAACGTACTGTGTTTAGCACTTTGAATATCACTGCAACGGTTGGACGTAAAACAACAATTAAAACGCAAAAATTATTGATTTGCAGAGCTAAACTGATTGGTAGAAAGAAATGTGGAGTTTTTAGTGAAATTATCTGAGGAAAATCTAAAACCCGTATTCCCATAAGATTAACATGGAACATTTTATGGATACATTTTTTGGCTTTTCTCCACAACCACTAAACCTAGCTTAATTGTTGTTGTTGTTGTAATTGCAAGATACTAAATTGTTTGTTTTTTTAAGCTCTACAAAATGGCTATAACCAAAATCTAGTGTTTTTAAAATTTTAGGGGAAAAAGTTCAAAAAACTGATTTTTGGAAAATTTTAAAACCCCCTTCCCATAAACCGATCGATCTGGTTTTCGAAGTTAATGTCATAAATGTTACTCTCCACATGTGTGCCAAATTTCATAAAAATCGGGCGCTTCTTTCAAAAGTTATCGCGGTAACGGACACACACACACACACACACACACACACACACACACACACACACACACACACAAACACACACACATATATATATATATATGTATGTATATATATATATATAGATATATATAAATTTGAACGAATAGTGTTTTTGGCATCTGGGGACCTCAAAACAAAAAGTTATCATGGTCTCGGGCGTAAGTCTTACCATGCGACCTACGGTAATAGCTTCTACCCTATAGGGGAATTTCGCTAAAACTATACGGAATTTGTAAACTGCCTACAGTGACACTCTTATCAAGTTTAATAATTTTATCTTAAACCGTTTCAAAGATATTAAGGTGTTTGTAAACAAATATATACAGACCGACGGGCAGAAAAGGGGACGAGATAGGGCACATGTTATACTACATTATTTTTTTGTTTTGACCTCCTGAATAATTAAGGGGGCACTCCACCCAAAAACTGGCTTCAAGGCAAAATTAAAAAAAACTATTTTTTATTGTTTTACTTTGTTCTCTGGTTTATCCCGAACATATTGGTGTGCAATATGTGTTAGTTTTAGTGTTGTTAGTGATTTTATTTAGTTATAATCTGAACGCTCGCACTTGCAGATTCAGGATTTTAAACCAACAGAATTGTGTTTCCGTTCGTTTCCGGGGCGATTACCGAAAGTTTGATTTTCACATATTTTAAAATACGAGAACGGATGTAACTCAGGTTCTATGTGAGATAACATAATAATTTGTTTCTTATTTTGAAGGTTATAATGTACTCTACAAACTGTAGCATGGATTTACACAAATTAAGTTTTTAAATATTTGTCATTTAATTATAAAACAATATTTTCAAAAAAATTTGTTTTTCAAATTGTTTGATAACATTTTTACATTTATAACTAGTGCATTAAAATGGCCATGCTACAGTTTGTGCACACACATGTACTCTACCAAATAAAATTTACAAAATCAAGATATCTCAAACCTACCTTAAGATCATCCGTTCCCGTAAACATACATTTTTTCAATAAAATCCCCACCCTGAGGAGGGGGGGGGGTAAAAAGGGGGGAACCCCATATTTTATTTACATTTTGATAGCTTAAAACTAATGTGTAAAAAATAAAATGTTACATATATAAATAAAGATTTTTTAATTTTGGGTGGAGTGCCCCCTTAAGTATGTTCAAATGATTGCAAAACACCCTGTATAACAACTAGTTTAATAGTAATATAAACACAAACAAGATAATGGTAATAGTAAGATGAATTTTAGCGAATTTCCCCTATAGGGAAGAAGCTATTACCGTAGGTGGCATGGTAAGACTTAAGCCCGAGACCATGATAACTTTTAGTTTTGAGGTCCCCAGATGCCAAAAACACTATTCGTCCAAATTTATACATATGTATATATATATATATATATATATATATATATATATATATATATATATATATATATATATGTGTGTGTGTGTGTGTGTGTGTGTGTGTGTGTGTGTGTGTGTGTGTGTGTGTGTGTGTGTCCGTTACCGCGATAACTTTTGAAAGAAACACCCGATTTTGATGAAATTTGGCACAAATGTGGAGATTAGCATTTATGATTTTAAGTTCGAAAACCAGATCGATCGCACAATGGGAAGGGGGTTCTATGGGGGTTTACAATTTTACAAAAATCGGTTTTTTGCAAATTTGACCCCAAAATGTTAAAAACACTCAATTTTGGTTATAGCCATTTTATAGAGCTTAAAAAACAAATAATTTAGTATTTTGAATCATTAACCTAGGTTAAGTGGTTGCGGAGAAAATCCAAAAAAACGTGTTAATCTTGTGGGAAAAAGGATTTTAGATTTTTCTCAGATAGTTTTACTAAAACCTTCATATTTATGTTTATTAATGTGTTTAGCTCAACAAAACAAACATTTTGGTGTTTTAATCGTTGTTCTACGTCCATCGGTTGCAGAGATATTCAAAGTGATAAACACAGTACGTTGTCCAATGTTTTCCTTATGGAGAATAAATAAAATTCTATATCTCGATTATTTATGAATGTATATTGATGAAACTTGGTATGTGGTTTCAACTAGTTGTGGTATATTGATATTACCACAAAAAAACAAGTTTTTTGTTGATAGTCCCCGTAGCAGCAAACCTGCATACTCGGCCCCCATGTTATTCATATGGAGAATAAGTAAAGTTGTATATCTCCCTTAATTATGAACCTACATTAATAGAACTTGGTATGTAGCTTCACCTGGTTTAGTTGTATTGATAATTGCAAAAAAACACATTACTTATCTTCCTCGTTGCAGCAAACCTGCGTCCTCAACCCTAATGTTATTCTTATGGAGAATAAATAAAATGCTATATATCACTTATTTATGGATGTATTTTTGTGAAACTTGGTAAATAGCTCTATGTAGTAGTTTAATCTATGGTAGTAGTGAGTCACATATATATATATATATATATATATATATATATATATATATATCTTGGAAATTTGCTGAGTACGCAGGTTTGCTGCGACGGGGGTATATTTATAATTAGGGACTAATATCAAGCTTTAAAAATATTTCCTTTTTTCAGACAATGGAAAATACTTAAAACTATGAAAGATCTAAAATATCATATTTTCAAAATATTATTATTGAATCGATTGAGATAGGGTTCACAAATAAATCGTACAAATCAGTTTTTGGTAATATCCAGGTATTCCAAAAAGTGATAAAGTCATATTTAATTAACAAAGACATTTTCACATCTTTTAATTTCATTTTAATATGGGGTAGACATTGGACACACCTTGTACAAAATATATATTCACTACGCATTACTTTCTCTAAAATGTCATTTATGTATCAAGCAAAACTGCATGTTGATGTCAATGCAGCAAATTGCATATAATTACCGTGTTCCTCTTACTTGGAGCGAGTTGCGACTGCCTGGAGACGTCCTACACTTAGGTCTATACTACCATCATTAACGTGAACTTATATCCTGATTACCTTTCAATATTGCTACCAAGTTCCTCATATTTGGAGCGAGTTGTGAGATTGCCTGGAGACGTCCTACACTTCGGGCTATACTACCATTATTACCGGGAACTTATTTCCTGAAGACCTCGCGATATTGTTACCAAGTTCATCATACTTGGAGCGTGTTTGACACTGCCTGGAGACGACCTACACTTAGTTCTATGACGTTGGTTACGAGTTGCTGATACTACCATCATTAACAGGAACTCATTTCCTGGAGGCTGCGCAATATTGTTACCAAGTTCCTCTTACTTGGAGCGAGTTGTCAGACTGCCTGGAGACGTCCTAGACTTGAATCAATGGCGTTGGTCACGAGTTGTAGAAACTACCATTATTAATGGGATCTCATCCAACCTAGTTTAGTACACCACCCTTAGTGAATCCAACCATATTAATTAGTTGGTTAACCTAAAAAACATTTAAGTTGTATCAAGTGTAATATTGGCTGTTTCATAGGTTTAACAACTTCGGTTAGATAGATCCCTTAATACATTTTTTAAATTGTTAATTACTTATTTCAACTATATCCAATTAGCAGTATAAATCATAGTTTAATGATTCTTCAGAAAATTAACGCTCTGCAACGCTCTTCGTTTACGCAAATAGAAAATTCCGATATTCTACGCGAATAAATGTTTTAGTATATTTTTCAAGTTTTTTTGTGTTTTACGACTTGTGTAATGTCGGCAATTACGTTTTTACTAACGTGCATAGTTTTGGGCGAAACAAAGAATAAACACTTATTTTCTTTAGATCTTAAGCTTCTGACCCTAAATATTCCCATTCAAGCGAGTCTTTATTTGAGACCTCAAAATATTAACCAAAATCGATAGAGAGCCGCTTTGGAGAAATTTCAAGTGTTGTGACAGTAACTTTACTTAATTCTTTAGCAAGTACAACTTTCATGTTTAACATTTTTTAGTTTTGATCAAGCCGAGTTGGAACTAATGTCTGGGTGTCTCAACACCCAGACACATCTAGCAGCTGTGAATATCCAGACACATTAAGCTCCAGTTAATATTTTTGTGGAATACATTTTGAGAAATAGCTCTGTCTAAATGGTTGTACTAAGCACGGATTTCTATCAATAGACAAGGAGTGTGTAGACATGTACTAGATATTTACATATAATTTTTAACAATAGAAATTAAGTTCCCGTCCTCTAAATTAAAAATTATATATTGTCTATTTAATCGAGTTTGCATTACAAGAAACATGAAGAGCAGGCGAGCTGTAATCCTGGGTGGGGGGCTGCGAGCCGCCAACAGGCTAATAGTTTACGAAAGTGTGAACAGGCCGAGTTATTTATAAAGTCCAGTGATTAACAATGTACAAGGCCTACGACAGGTGTTGCTTGTGCCATCACAGACTGCTAACTAGTATCACATCAACTCTGTCTCAGACTTTATTTAGAAAAATGTAAGACATATACAATTTATAAATCACAAGCAATATAAAATAATAACGTCTCTCAATACTCCAATGTATTTTGACATTGAAAGTATAATTATAAAAACAGTTACTAAGCATACATAAACATTGTACAAGGTAGTCGACTTTGACCAGTTGCACCAAACATTATCAGACCTAAGCTATATCTATTACATGGTATTCTATTTTCTCTGATTAGGCCTGAGGATGACCGTTGTGGCTGGTCGATATCGATTGACTCGAACCATCTTTTATGTTTGCTTCAGTCTCTGTACAGTTTAAGTGCAAATATTATTGACTGTAGTGGCTACTTGTATATTTCGTTTAAGTATTAAAGGGTGACCAATTTATAATGACATATTGTTAAATTACTCTACGAATTATTAATCTGCAATAGTTTCTTAATATGCTGATTACCATTTATAGGAGCTACGACAACAGTTACACTAATATTCCCTCTCTTTTTTAATTTTCCAGAGGACTCAAGAACGAATCTTACTAAGGCAAAATTCACAAGGTTATATTATGATCGGCTTTAAATTATAAATTAAGGAGAAAATTACAATTACCAAGCAATTATTAGAAAACATAAGCTTTTAAATTAAACAATTGACGTAGTATTTTACTTAAATGAAGTGGATACAATGGACACCCTGTGTACACCATTGAAAATACCAATTTAGTTAAAAAAAATTGGAACCACAAACTTATTCTAATGATCTTATTACATTCCATCTAGCAATGAACTTATTACATTAATATATATATATATATATATATATATATATATAATAGCTATTTACAACAGGAATCCTTAACACAAATAATATGCATGAAAATATGCTCAGCGAAAAATAAGAAAAACAACCCGCTCTCGTATCACCTAGTTCAATTAGAGGACGTAATAAAAAAGGGCCCCGGCTCCATCCCCTACTAACAATTTCATTACTACCGGTACTGCTTAACTTGGCTCCTTAAGTTAGGCCAGAAACTTAATTCAAGGGTTTATTAACTAAATAAGACGTGTATCAAATTTACTGAAGTCAATAATTCTTAAATCTTTCTAAACGGAGTTGTTAATTTTGCTCTGAGGATGAATATTTCATTGGTACACCTCTCAAAGTGTCAGGGGCATCTGCTGTTGACGAATAACAGCAGTATTAGACGAAACAATGAATATTATTAGGCTTCGTTAGTGTATTAAACTGTTACCGTATAAATGACATGGTTACTGGTCTTTATGTTAATCAACTGCGTACAACTATTTTTTCAAATAAAATCAGACATAGACATACACATCATATAAAACTCATTACAGCAAACTAAAGTTAGTTTAAACTGTTTCAAAGGGCGTCAAAGGATGAACAGACTTTTTATAATTAATCCAAATGTAGTAAACTCAATTCAATAGGATTCATATATCTCCATAATACATATACTACTGCCAGTTTAAATCCCTTTTGGAACAGACCGACACTTTAATTGTATAAAGACTCTTTGAAAAATGTGATAAAAACATCTATCAGCTTTAATTTTGTTTCTTAAGACATAAGACATTTTTGTTCTCTTCTGTGTGCAACTATAATTTCCTAGGGCATTTGAATGTCAGTTATGTCACCAGAGGGTATAATTTTGGAAATAATTTTTTTTTTTCAAAAATCTGTCTAGAAAAAGATGATCTTCTTAGAAAGGAGTACTACAGCGTTCAAGGCGGTAGTATTCCAAGGAAACTTTCTTATAGCACTTATGTGGTAGCCATTTCGGGCGCGTGTGTGCGGGAGCGACTGACGGTGCCAGACACGCATCATCAGTCTGACACTATAAATACACTTCCGCAAACCCTCAGAGCAGAGCCATTCACTATCTGTCAGCGCCTCACACGTGGACCCGCGCCAGCCTCCCACATTACATTCACACATTCCGAGGAATCACGAGCCCTCGGGGAACCTGGTTTGTTTCTTGGAGAAGTAATTTGTATGGAAGCTCACACCACTGCAAAATTCTACAGTCAGATGTTTCGTGAGAAGAAAAATTATCCAAAAATTATAAATAACCCTTAATACTTTCATTCTATGCACGAGGCACGTAAGTTGATACAAGTGAAATGAACCATAATCTTTTCACAAACTTAAGGCTCTTTTACACCGGAGTTGCCAACAAATGTTGCCAAAAAGGATTCAATTCGAAAAAAAATGTTGACAAATTTTGTTTCATCCCAACAAAATCGGAGCTGTCAAGTTGTACGCAATCTCGGTGGAAACGCACCTTTAAGAACAAACAAATTTATAAAACATGACGTTTTTAGAACCTTGCTCCCTTCAAACATTCACTTTTGTGGCCTATTAGAGCAATGATGTGTTCAATCATATGGTAAACCACCGTACATCTGGTCAATGGGGGTATTTGACCAATATTTAAGAAAAGTAGTTAAACGGAATAGCAACACAGCTGCTGTGCCGTCTCACGCGCCTCTTACACTACTTGATTAGAATAGTAAAACAAATAAAACTATAAAATCCATTAAAATCGTTTATTTAGAGGGGAAATGAAGGCACACAGATGCCTTCTAAGTACATTTCACTGTACTAAATAAAATGTTTCATCCTCCCATAAAGAATGAATAACATGGGTACATTTGAGGACTTCATACTTTATATAATTAAAAAAAATTAAAGGGAGAAAATTATAAATTTGAAAATTTTTGGGAGTATCGGAATGTTGAATCTTTGAATTGGTACAAATTCCATGACCAACGTTGTATTCTCAAACTAAGGCCGAGTTCCTTTAAAAATATTCTCCCATTTAAATAACATGGGGCAATTTTTTAAGTGTTAATATTTAAAAAAATAAACCGGTATTTTCTATTTTTATATTTTTATGTTACTCTTCAGTGTAAAACCTTTAAAATGACATATCGATTGTCCAAATCGGTTGAGAAATAACGACGTAGTAGGCCACGAGAAAACGAGATATATAAGATGTATAGGGATTTCACTTACCTCGTTCGCTCATCCATGAGGACAAATGGTCATTCGGGCAAATGACATGTCGATAACTTGGTTTCAGCCCTCTTTTTGTTAATAATATTTTTTTTTAAATGCCGATCATATGGTCAAACGGACAAGTTTCATGTTGATAAGTTGGTTTCAGCCACCTATTTATTAATAATTATTAATATTTGAAATGTCGCCCTAATTGTCATCCTCACAAGTGTCTTTACGGCCAATTGGTGGGCCCCCAATACGGGGCTACATGGTTTATACTAAGGAGCTGAGCAATAATTTCAAATACTATTAAATTCCAGAAAATTGTGGACCGTGCAATGCTGCACATACATTCGTAGAATACATTGTATTTGAGTTTTCAAATCTTAAAGAACAGCCGTTTAAAGATTCTTAAACCTCCTAAAACGGAAAACGGGGGACCCGACAGGGATGTGTTGTTTTAGTTGTTCTGTTTATGTTGTTGACATTTCCAGTCAGGGCAAAAGATGGTAATTCATTTATATATTTAGTTAGCAACGTGTTTTATTATATTCATTTTTGAACAAGCCAGAGTGAAAGGGGAATACCAATGCGCTTAATGGTGCTTGGTGCTTAATGGTTTACCGTTAAAAAAATATATCTATAAGGAAAAGGATTAAAAAATTTTGGCTAGAAAAAATAATTCAACATTGTGTATTAAAAATCTTTATCACAAAAACTTGTGTTGTAGAGAGACTTAATTTAAAGGTCAAAGTTACCCTAGATGTTTTATATTTCCTTTTCAAAGATAATGAAAACAGCTGTAGATCTAAAACTAATGTGTCTAGTGAGTATATTAAACAGAGCTCTACACAGTAGAACTAGATCAGTGATACACGTTGCAGTTCTTGGCAAGCGGAGCATTGAGTGGTTAGTTCCACCTTATTTGAGCACACATATGAAGTTGCGGAGCAGCTCAACTACAAGAAACTAGTTTGAAATGTGGAGATACGGGTACTCAATTTGCTTCAAAAGATAAACATAATTGCCTTGAAAACTCATCAGGTATTGGTTTTAGGTCCCACTTTTGTATAAAACAGAGAAACTCAAGATGTTATCGACAAATATGAGGCTGATACGTGTATAAATGTTCAAATAACGTTTTACTTGGGGTTTGGATACAAATAATATTAATTTATAGGGTTTGATGGCTTGATTGCAGGATCATCAAGGCGGACGTTAGCTTGTCTGTACTTTGGTTGACACCTTCTAGTAAAATAACAACTTTTGTGGCCAGAAGTTGTTTCATTTAAGACACTGAGTCAACACTGTATGAGGAAGTTTTATAAAGTTGTCCTTTTTTAGGTTAATCCTCCATTCTTAACTTTTTGCCTTTGTATCTTATTCTACCAGATCTACCCGAAAGTATTTATTACTTTAAATGCTTGTTTAAAGTGTTATCGCGAGTAATTACTTGGATAACTTTGATGTTGAATGTTGAGGATTTTTAGTTGATGTGAATAACAAAAAAAAAAAAAATTCAGTAAGAGCAACAGCAAGCAGAGTGTTTCTACTTACCTAGAAAGTGATAATTAAAAAGACAGATAACATTCTACGCAACAATGTCTATTGTTGTTCAGATACGGGATGTGATTGTTTTCTTTCGGCACGGCGGGGTGTTCATGTGTTCATGTCGAGTGCAGGCAACAACAAGGTGAGACTGCAGTCAATCAGCCTTGATCGAGGCGTCAATTGCTGCTATGGATCTGTGTCAAATACCAATATTCCTTCATCGGCTCTGCCACATTGGTTACATGGTCAACATTAACTTTGCGCTACCATTGATATTTTTTTGTTTTAGGGTTGTTAACAAACAAAACATAGGAGTCATACAACTGTACACATTTTTTGCCAGACAATCGTTATGGTGGTTTCGTAAGATTAAATTGGGCAGTTCTTGCTGAAGGGACGTCATAGCCATCTGACAGTTTTGAGACCGTTACGGTGTAGGGCGCTCCACTGGGGAAAGGAAATAACCATTCATGAGGTAAAACAGAACTGTTTAATTTTCTTAGTACAGAAATAGACATTGTTTTAAAGTTATATTTTTACCCAGTTCTGATGTTAACAAACTACAAATGTTATTTAAAATGTTGAAATTAATTTCAAACTTAACTACATCACAACCATATATTTTACTACAACACACAAATTAAAGGAAACTTTTTTTATAAATAAGCTTAATTTATTCTGGTGAAGAAAATAAAGGAAAATAAATAAAACACTTTTCAGGTATTCAAAGAGGTCTACAAACTTGATTGCAATCGATTTATAAGAACTGTCTTAACTAAAAGAAAGCAATGACAAGCAAATAGGGATTCCTTTTTATATCTTTCTTATGATATTTTATGCAACTTGTAACGCAGCACTAATTTTAACGAGAGCTAAATTAATATTAAATTTCCATCCATATACAGGAGTGTTTTATTTTCCCCAAAATGTTTGATGCCACTCAATGCGTGCCTTGAATTTACAAGAAATGAGGTAGGGTACTAACGATTTACTGGTTTTCTACCATTCTCATTAAATAGTTGTGGAGGTAATCACACAATTTGATTTTTTTTAACTGGCGTGTTTTGCTTCCCACTAATTTATTAGAATTAAAATGAAAAATTATTTTTCCATTTATATATAAGGTAACAAAAATAAATTTTGTCATATAAAAGTGTATATATTATTTGGGAAATTGTATGCCATAATTATGCCTTAGGTAAAGTTTTCAAAGTGTCAAGACGGATAAATTGTTACATGAGCCGACTCAATTGCACTCAGTTTTTATGATCAACCCAAAGTTTTACCTATAACATCTCTCCATTGTAATATTAGACGGTTAATACAACAAACTGAACAAAATACAGTGCATGTTTAAGTTGCAAGCCAAAAGCCAAATTATTTCGACAGATCTAGGACTGGTGGCTAATGCAGGTGTCATACCGCGGATGCCAGCTTTGTAGTGGCGGTGCTGGCAGGCGGCAGGGGCTATAGGGCTCTGGTGAGGGGCGAGGAGAATCAGCCATGTCAATCCACGCCGCGCCAAACAGCGCGTGCTATGCAGATGGGTTTAATGACACAAATATTATTTTAGTCGTTCTCATTGTCTTATTCAATTTATAAATTGTTTATGGAAATAAAATGAATCTTATGACAGTAAGATGGAGAATTGATCAGTTTGAGAATTGATGAGAGAACTGACCAGTGTTACTTTAATATGTGTAATAAAAACAACATTAATTCTGTAAAAAAATTGAATTGCTTTTTAGTATAAGGAATCTATTAATAAATTAGCCCTTTTAGGATTTCTTTAGTGTCTATACGAGTATACATTTTTAGCATTTAACCAATTTTGATGTAAAAGAAAATTGTCGACTACAACACATTTTGCCGAGCTCTACCAGACACCGTTTCACAACTAAATCAGGATAAAGATGGTATTTATAATTTTATTTATTAACCTGAAAACGATGTCTTATATTTTGAAACATATAGTTTCTTATTTGATAGATTAATTTATATTGGGATAAGAGGTGTTTCATTCAAATGGTTTAGCTCTTAACTATCTCATCGACTTCAATATGTTTAAATTCCAGACAAAAATAAAGAGAACGTATTGATATTTACTGATTCAAATGAATTTGAAATATAATCTGAAATCCCTCAAGGGTTAGTTCTGGTACCCATATTATATACCCTTTAGGCTATATTAATAATACAACTACAAGTTTTTAATCATCAGATACCGATTTCCGGACGACACGACATTTTCAATTACGACACGACCAAACAAGAAAGATTTATAAATTGAGTTGAGCAAAAAATAATTTGAGAAAATACACTTGTTTGAACAAAATCCTTTAAAACAATTTGTCCAAAACAAAATATGTCAATGAAAAAAATTAAGCATTTCGTTTTATTGGACAGTGCTGGTCTTGTTCCTCAAATATAAACAAATAATGTTCAAATGTGTTTAAAAAATAAACGTCTTCCTTAAAAAACATTCCAACACATGCAACATCTTTGTTAATCCTTACATTTTAAGGATCTCTAGGTAGCGCTACTTTTACGCTAAGCTGTCTTGAGGAAGAGTAAAGACAATGCGCGCAATTGAGTGAAAAGGTTTGTGGCTTGATATCCAACGTAAATATTTAGCTGTGACGACAAGTGTTAAGCTTGACATCGGGCACCGTCTTTAGAACGGATCCTATACTCTTATATGAGCAATGTTTGCTTGAATTGGTTGGTTGGTTGCACAATTATCTCGAAAACGGCTCTGAGGATTTCCTTGAAATTTTGGAAATAACTAAGTTCTGGTATAAAAATATGTTCTAGAAAGGTCTCATCTCCAGTAAAAATCAAATAATGTTAAAAAACTAAATTGAAAAGTTAAACAAATTACCATAGGGCTTATGGAGTTTTAAATAAAAACAAAAGAATTGTAACAGCTGTTCATAATCAACCAGGGACCTGTCAAAGTGATACTCATGTTGTTTATTAACATGTGGTTTCCTGAGAGCAGCGATTAAAATATTTAAGTGAAGATTACATATATAGAGTAATAAAATAAATCAAATGAACATTGAGCTATAAATAACAACTGGAGTGACCTTAAAAATGTAGAAAAGAGGCAAATGAGTTATACAAATCTGATTATCAGTAGGGGGAAGTGGTGAAATATTACTCCAAGTCATCTAAACAAACTCATCGAGCAAAGCTCGGCCCCCAGGTACTTTTGTATCAAATAAATATATTGATACATTTACGATTTTGTTTTCTGTTTAATTTGAAACTTTGAGACGTTTCACAGATTCAGCAGACGCCAGCACCTTAACAAGGCGAAAAGTCACACAGCTGAATACTCTATTTCGTTCATCTGCATGCACATGCGTCCCACTGAACCTAAGTCCGTAGGTACGGTGATGAAATCACCCATATATTTGTTACTCATCGCAAAAACTGTTTGTTATAGGTGCCAAATTGAAATTTGTTTCTTCATAAAAGCCGTTGTTTTACACTGCGTTATTTGCCGTTTTTAAAACTTAGCTGAGTTGAGTCATAGAGTATTATTTAAAAATGTAAGCTTTAGACAGTGGTTCTGGTAGACTATAGTTCGGTAGGAAGCAATATTTACGACACAACACAATCTGGCCATCGGGGCCAACCGACTACATTAGATATTTGTTATTGACTAAAGCCAAGTCTGTCTTACCCTGGAAATACAGTTGCGGATCACGTAACGGCTGTAAATGATATTCATATTTTACGTGAAGAAATGTCATGAGGATGTACCATTCCTGGTGAGGATAAATAACCTGAGAGTATCTAGTTTGTCATGTGGATGTACGACAACCTGGTGAGTTTAAATAACCTGAGAGTATCTAGTTTGACATGTGGATGTACGACTCCTGGTGAGGATAAATAACCTG
This sequence comes from Allygus modestus, assembly GCA_963675035.1. Taxonomy (NCBI): domain Eukaryota; kingdom Metazoa; phylum Arthropoda; class Insecta; order Hemiptera; family Cicadellidae; genus Allygus; species Allygus modestus. Next base: position 142,458,187 of record OY776111.1, read on the forward strand.
AGAGTATCTACTTTGCCATGTGGATGTACGATTTCTGGTGAGGATAAATAACCTGAGAGTATCTAGTTTGTCATGTGGATGTACGATTCCTGGTGAGGATAAATAACCTGAGAGTATCTAGTTTGCCATGTGGATGTACGATTTCTGGTAATTATAAATAACCTGAGAGTATCTAGTTTGTCATGTGGATGTACGATTCCTGGTAAGGATAAATAACCTGAGAGTATCTAGTTTGTCATGTGGATGTACGATTCCTGGTGAGGATAAATAACCTGAGAGTATCTAGTTTGTCATGTGGATGTACGATTCCTGGTGAGAATAAATAACCTGAAAGTATCTCGTTTGTCATATGGATGTACGATTCCTGGTGAGGATAAATTACCTGAGAGTATCTAGTTTGTCATGTGGATGTACGATTCCTGGTGAGGATAAATAACCTGAGAGTATCTAGTTTGTCATGTGGATGTACGATTCCTGGTGAGGATAAATAACCTGAGAGTATCTAGTTTGTCATGTGGATGTACGATTCCTGGTGAGAATAAATAACCTGAGAGTATCTCGTTTGTCATATGGATGTACGATTCCTGGTGAGGATAAATAACCTGAGAGTATCTAGTTTGTCATGTGAATGTACGATTCCTGGTGAGGATAAATAACCTGAGAGTATCTAGTTTGCCATGTGGATGTACGATTCCTGGTGAGGATAAATAACCTGAGAGTATCTAGTTTGTCATGTGGATGTACGATTCCTGGTGAGGATAAATAACCTGAGAGTATCTAGTTTGCCATGTGGATGTACGATTCCTGGTGAGGATAAATAACCTGAGAGTATCTAGTTTGTCATGTGGATGTACGATTCCTGGTGAGAATAAATAACCTGAGAGTATCTCGTTTGTCATGTGGATGTACGATTCCTGGTGAGAATAAATAACCTGAGAGTATCTTGTTTGTCATGTGGATGTACGATTCCTGGTAAGGATAAATAACCTGAGAGTATCTAGTTTGTCATGTGGATGTACGATTCCTGGTGAGGATAAATAACCTGAGAGTATCTAGTTTGTCATGTGGATGTACGATTCCTGGTGAGGATAAATAACCTGAGAGTATCTAGTTTGTCATGTGGATGTACGATTCCTGGTGAGAATAAATAACCTGAGAGTATCTCGTTTGTCATATGGATGTACGATTCCTGGTGAGGATAAATAACCTGAGAGTATCTAGTTTGTCATGTGAATGTACGATTCCTGGTGAGGATAAATAACCTGAGAGTATCTAGTTTGCCATGTGGATGTACGATTCCTGGTGAGGATAAATAACCTGAGAGTATCTAGTTTGTCATGTGGATGTACGATTCCTGGTGAGGATAAATAACCTGAGAGTATCTAGTTTGCCATGTGGATGTACGATTCCTGGTGAGGATAAATAACCTGAGAGTATCTAGTTTGTCATGTGGATGTACGATTCCTGGTGAGAATAAATAACCTGAGAGTATCTCGTTTGTCATGTGGATGTACGATTCCTGGTGAGAATAAATAACCTGAGAGTATCTTGTTTGTCATGTGGATGTACGATTCCTGGTAAGGATAAATAACCTGAGAGTATCTAGTTTGTCATGTGGATGTACGATTCCTGGTGAGGATAAATAACCTGAGAGTATCTAGTTTGCCATGTGGAGGTACGATTCCTGGTGAGGATAAATAACCTGAAAGTATCTAGTTTGTCATGTGGATGTACGATTCCTGGTAAGGATAAATAACCTGAGAGTATCTAGTTTGTCATGTGGATGTACGATTCCTGGTGAGAATAAATAACCTGAGAGTATCTCGTTTGTCATATGGATGTACGATTCCTGGTGAGGATAAATAACCTGAGAGTATCTAGTTTGTCATGTGAATGTACGATTCCTGGTGAGGATAAATAACCTGAGAGTATCTAGTTTGCCATGTGGATGTACGATTCCTGGTGAGGATAAATAACCTGAGAGTATCTAGTTTGCCATGTGGATGTACGATTCCTGGTGAGGATAAATAACCTGAGAGTATCTAGTTTGCCATGTGGATGTACGATTCATGGTAAGGATAAATAACCTGAGAGTATCTAGTTTGCAATCTCTTTACGGAAAAGTGATCTTCTCAGCCACATTATTCTGTCAAAGGAAAGTCACCCTTAACATTTCTCACTAGCGCACTTTGTAATTTAATACATTTCCGCGTCAACGAGATTTAATTCCTACGGTATTAATTGCGGTTCGTCGGTCGTTTAGCTTTTGTTATTTAATTTGGTGTGTCTCAGCAGAAATTATCATTGTAAAGATGATTTAAAAAAAGATTAAACAGATAATAGATTCTGAATCGTGACAAAATTAATGTTTAATTTAAATACTGGACATCACATACCCTAATTTACACAATATATCAGATGGCGTCCTTAATAATAATTTTGTATCATTCAGTAACATGTTAGTGTTATACGTCAAGAATATTCATTCTTCTTGAGTTGAATCTTGCAAGAGTATTGTCACACGAATCCCCAACAACATTTGCCACTGTTTTAAATAAATTTATTCAATAAATAAATCGTTCTGAACATTTTGAGTGCACAAATTTAAAGGGACAGCAAGTGGACTATATTAAAAATATTTACAATAAGTGGTGAAGAAAACGCAATTGTTTTGTTGTAAGTTCCAATGACGATGTTAAAGTAGAACAATCTGAGCTCAGGGCACTTTGATATTGATTTGTTTTTAACGTCATGCAAATGGACACTGTATACGTATACATTGTATGGCCATATAAAAACGTCTAATACTTTATATATTCCAACACATTAATTTACTAGATAACAATAGAGTGTAAGTATATCTAAATACTAGATATTCTTAAAGTCATTATTGTTCTCATAAATTAACTGTAATGCCGATGCCCATCGAATACAACGAGTGGTAAACCTGCTGCCTCAACATCTGTATTTTTTAATACTGATTACTGTCAGTTTAGACGGGGTGTCAAGTTTCACTTTTACCAACGATGTTAATATATATTCATGATTGTGGTTATTGTTAAGTTCCTGTTCTGATGGCTATGCTAATATTAATTCTGTTAAATTTAAATTATGTTGTTGAATTGTTGCTGCTGTTATAGTTAGTATACTGAATATCGCCGTATTTTTTTATATTGAAGTGTTATTGCACACTGTTCACTGTTATCTATGATGTCCGTTAAATAAATAAATAAATTCACATAGCCTTCAATTAAATAATTAGAAATATTATTTAAGGTCAAATATCCCTGATGGGGATTGTCTTTCATTAAATATATGTCCTAAAATTGTTATTTACCCAGGCAAAATTTATTTTAAAAAATTATTATAAATACGATTATTTGACGGTTATAAAAAAATGACTGATTTGGATCAACTTCTATTACCAGTCTTAAAGTATTGCGATAACAATAAATGAATAACATGTTAAATCCGGTATTTTTGCACACCAAGAATTCTAATAAAAATCCGCAAACTAAAAGTTGTTTTGAGAAATATATAACTTTATGAAATCGAAAGTTTTGGAAAAAAATCATACGGCATACCCGCAGTGCATTTAATAATGCGTATATTAAAGTGAGTTATTGCAGGACTAAATTTAGACAGACAATAGATGAAACACAAAAACATCTATCGGAAGAAGTAAAAGACAACCAGTCGATAGTGCTCTTGTGAAGGAGATCTGCAACTGAAGCTATTGTGGGGACAAACCTACAAAAGTCACTCGCAGTTGACTGGTTGATCACGTGCATCGATCAGTGATGATGTTGGTAATACCTCCCTTACTCTTCTACCTTTCGGTAGCTCACCTCAGGAAGTTTGAATACAGAGTTTAAGAAATTATGAATTAAAAAATACATTTGTGTGATATTAATATGTTGGTAGTAAGATAGAGTATTAGATTACTTGAGGTCAAATAACGTATGTGACCTACCGATCTTTTCATCGAACACTGACTGAATCTTTACGGATTTGTAATTGTAGGTTTATAATTTATTTATGTATTTCAAGATAATAGTTTACAATATTTATGTCCTTTTAAAAGAACGAGCACTAGTACGCATATTCCACACAAACAAAATATTTCACTTCAGTTTATTTTTATTTTTACAGTTTAAAACAGATAATTAACTGCCCTATTTTCAGATGACAATATATATTTAATTTAAACATAAACTAAAATCATTAATGATCGGTTTTTTAGCCAAAAACTATTTTTACAGAAGGTATTACTAGGTATTTCCTGTCAAGGCGTTTTATCAAAACACAATCTAATTTAAATGTGTATTAAATTATTGTTAAGGTCATAAGTTTGCAGTTCTATTTCCTTTAATGTTTTCCATCATCTGATTTGCATTGTTGCAATGTTGTTCATTTTACTTTTTAATGTTACACATCCCTACTCACATAATAATTTATAGATTTTACATTTTGCTGAATAGAGCGGACTGTTAAATGAATGCAAATTTTGTTTTTGAGCAAAGTCTAAAAATTTTTGTTCAGTTCCGAATTTATAGGACTTAGTTGTTGCAAGTTTATAGCAATAAAACAAATTGTAATTATATCAAACCGCTGTAGGAATTTCACCGTTAATTACAACATTTGTAGTATTTACTTTCAAAACCTGGGTTGCGTTAAAAACAAACCAATGTTTCAGATTGAAGTCAATTTATTTTTTCGAATTGTATTTTGATGTTTAAACGAGACAAAACTTAACGTTATCTATAAAGTATAAAGTAAAGCATTTTGGCTTAATTTAGTGAAACACTTTGGCCAGAATAATGTCTGTGTAAACTCCTATTTTTGTAAGATACACTGAGAATGTAAAGGGATCGATGGGTGGCTCTTTTACTTTTTTGTATTGTGTAAAAGGTTCTAAGCCTCACTGATGACCTAGTGGTTCAGAAGTACCAGCTGGCTGTCAACAATGGCAGTGTGTGCGCGTGCGTGAGCTACGTCGGCTGCGGCGCGGACGAGGCGCGTCAGTCGGTGTCCACCGCTCCTGCAGCGAGCTCGTCCGCGTCACTCGTCCCCGCTCACACACGCGAATTCTCGCCCGCGAGTGGCAAGCCCTGTCGAGTGAAGTAAACTGACCCTTGGATAGAACAATTTTTCAAAATTTGTGTTGTAAGTAGAAAAGTTAATTTATAAAGTGTTTAGTGATATGAAGTGTAATTTGTAATACTTTCTTAACAAATCTCGATATTCTTCACGCGAAATAAGTAGGCGAAGTTGTGGGAGCAGAAGGAAATTCAACCTTCATTATATATGCCACAACTAGTTCAAATTGATATTTATTGTGAACGTGTATACCGTAATGTACACTTCGCAAGTAGTTCTAAAATAAATGTAAATTTAAATAAAGACCAAACCAAACATAATCTTACTTTAGGTTCTCGGTATGGCTCGCCCTCCATTTTTCTATTGAGGCTTCTTCAATATTAATATTGACGCTGTTACGCTGTTCAGGTAACGCTATCAATGTTATGTGAAGACGAGATAAATATGTGGCAGTAGTTATGGACATCATGCACAATCAAAAATATATAACTAAACTATGATCTAGTAATATTGTTATTTATAAGGAAACGACTGCATGAATGCACTTTTTGACATGCCTTATTTCACACATTTATAATTATATTAATTTGCATTTATAATAAAAACGAGTTCTAAGGGAGTTTCTGAAATAGCCAGATATTCTTAAGAATATAAATATAAGTTTATACACATTTAATCAGACAGTTGACACTGCGTCTTAGTTGTGGCCTGATGATTTTAGATACATTAAGGCTCGTCTGGTTGAGAAGAATTGAAAGGAAAGTTTAATCAAAGTTACTCGCCGATTCCTTAGAAGGAATTCGATATTAGCATTCCGCCTTCAAATCTGGGAACGGTGTAACGAATCCATTGATCGATATTTGTCTTCACCGATACGACGACGTAGCGATATTACATCTTAAACGGGTTTACTAAAAACCCATAATTATATTTTTGACCTTGAATTTAATGTGGATTTTTCCTCTATATGAATATCCTTTTTGGTGTTTAAAATAATTGGAATTAAATATTAAATTAATTAATGTTAGTTGATCACTTTGTGTATGTTGTCAGTTTTATCAAGACAATATAAAATAATAGTTTCATATTATAATTAGAACAAACTAATTGCACTTTTAACAGAAAATATACTAAAATAATATTGGTTTTTATTTAATACGCGGTGAAAAGATGTTTCTCTTAATTTTTTTAATTCATTAACATTTGTTGTTTAAATTATCTTGTTAAAAGAAGATTAATATTTTCTTCGTGTTGTCTGTCTAAGGGAGACTATTAATGTGTCCATGTGTCTGGCATTAACAAACAAAGCAAATTTCAATGAAAATATAAAATTTTATGATTTAGTAAATAAATTTTTAACATTAATATTACAATTTTAATAATAACCAAACGGTTGTAAAACAGAAAGACATCTTTTATTTTGGAGATGGTAAATATGTGCTGAATTACGAAGCGTTTTGCCATGATTGGACACAGTGGTCGTTTAAGTTTCGCTATAAACATTCAATACTCCTTTATTCTTATTATGCTTTATTTACGGTAAACACGATTTTACTATACATCTGAGTGCCATATAAATACAAATATTTAAATACAAGATTAAAGATACAATGCTTAGACTGACTCAACAAAAACAAAACTTATGAGCAAGATAATTAATTGCTAGAACAACAGATAGTTCAAAGGAATACAAAATTGGCATATAGTAAATAACAAACATGCGGTTGATGCAATATTACAAATAATTATTACAGCTATTACAGGAGCGAACGTGCAATCAATGAATATACTTTTTCTTACTCCTGACAAATGATACAAGAGTATATAGGCGATTAAACGTATCACTTAGCGCTGATAAGATCTTTGTTATATTAACAGTTATAACAGGTCACTTTTATCTCACAACAGCCATTAATTGTATAATCTCTGCAGGCAGAAGATAATGCCAAAAAAGTCATTTCAAGGGGATGAAAAAGCTGGAATTGGCAGCCATCCGAAGTTTATTCTCTGAGTTACTTCACCTGAAATATTCTTCAATTCATCAAGTAAAAATTGAAACCATACAAGTGAAACAGTACAATCGTATTGCAATCGTTCCATACAATCCTTCGGTTAACAAAAGTCATATATTATATAACCATTATTTTAGGGCCCAAGCAACACAAGCAAGACATAAGGCTTTATTGATCTCTCTAGAATATACTTGAATAGATAGGCTATAGCCACCATTCAGTTGGTCAATATCACAGTGTCAGTTTGTAGGCCTAACAAAACTATCAGATGATTATATAATTTAAAATGCAAGTAATTACAAAAAATAGTTATTTGAGAGGCAAAAGTTCCAATAAAATTACTTGAATATACCATTGTTTCAATTGAAAAATAAATAATTTACTTAAAACGAAGCCTACATAAAATGACGGTGGTAACATGATACTGCGACTAGAGTTTGATTAATTAAGTCATGGCCTGCATAAATATTTATGGTACATGCTAATAAGATTAAAATGCAATTAAAAAACAAAAAAAAACAATGGAAAGTTGAATACTGGACTAATTATTTTGCTTAAGTTAAATTATCCTTCACAGCAGCACTAATTGATTCGAGATTGCAATATGGTCTTCATTGCTGGGGAGGAACTTTCAAAAGCTATGTTGAGAAATTAAGAGTATCCCAAAACCATTTAATTAGAGTTATGCTTGGCAGTCATAAAAGAGAAGGTTCGTTTCCTTTATTTGTTTTGTTTAAAATACTGTCAATACAGCAATTATTGTTTATATAACAAGTTTTAATGTGAACGGCTAAAGAACACACCTGTGCGAAGAACGGGTACATTAGCTAGCTATTAATTAATATTAATGAACAAATATTAATGTGGCTTCATCTGGTTGTGGTTTATTTTTATTTGCACAAAAACGATTTTTACCGATACTTCCTATACCCCCCCTCCGATTTTATATTTTTGCTCCTCCCCAACCGATTTTTATTTTTACCCCACCCCCAATTTTATATTTTGCTCCCCCTCTTCGATTTTATGTCCCCCAATTTTATATTTTTGCCCCCCCCCGATCCTATATTTTTGCTCCCCCCCGATTTTTTTTGCCCCCTCCCGATCTTATATTTTGCTCCCCCCACGATTTTAGCGAATTTCCCCTATAGGGAAGAAGCTATTACCGTAGGTCTCATGGTAAGACTTAAGCCCGAGACTATGATAACTTTTCTTTTTTAGATCCCCAGATGCCAAAAACACCATTCGTTCAAATTTGTATATATAAATATATATATATATATATATAAAAATTTATATATATACATATGTGTCCGTAAGCACGATAACTCTCGTAAAAAAAGTCCGATCTTAATAAAATTTGGTATAAATATGTAAAGTACCATTTATTTGAACCAGTTCGAAAACCAGACAAATCGCACCATCCGAAGGGGAGTTTTTGGGGGGTTTTGTACCCCAAAAATGTTTTTTTTTTGGGGTTTTTTACATGTAATTGTTATTTAAATCAAATTTTAATCTACACCATTGAATTCAGCTTAAAAAAACAAACAATTTGGTATTTTGATCATTGCTCTACGTCAATTGGTTACTGAGATATTACAAGTGCCAAACACAGTACGTTTTCCAATGTTATTCTTATGGAGAAAAAGACAAATTTTATATCTCGGTTATTTATGAACATAAACTGACAAAACTTGGTATATCACTTTATCTGGTTGTGGTTTGTTGTTGTTTGAACAAAAAACCAATTTTTCGCCTATGGTTCCCGAAGCAGCAAACCTAGGTACTCGGTCCCCATGTTATTCTTATGGAGAATAATAAAAATGTTATATATCGCTTATTTATGAATGTGTATGGATGAAACCTGGTATGTGATTTTACTTAGATGAGTTCTATTAATATTTGTATAAAAATCCATTATTTTGTGTTCCTTGTTGCAGCAAACCTGCGTACTCATCTGTAATGTTATTCTTATGGAGAATAATTAATGTTTTAAATATTGCTTATTTATGAATATATTTCTTATGAATACTGGTAAGAGGCTCAATGTAATATTAAGACATATATATTCATTGGAAATTCGCTGAGTACACAGGACTGCTGCGTCGGGGGTATTATATGTTTGCTCCCTCTTCGATTTGATATTTGCATTTTATGTCCCCCCCCAGTTTATATTTTTGACCCCCCATTTTATATATTTTTGCCCCCCCCCCAATTTTATATTTTTTATCCCCCATTTTTATTTTTTCCCCACCCCCAAATTTATATTTTGCTCACCCCCTCTTCGATTTTATATTTTTATTGTACATTGTCCCCCTCCATATTATATTTTTGCCCCCCAAATTTTATATTTTTGGTTCCCCCCTCGGTTTTTATTTTTACCCCCCCCCCCCCGATTTTATATTTTTGCCCCCCTCGATTTTATATTTTTGCCACCCCAATTTTATATATTTGCTCCCCTCATTTTTATTTTTGCCACACCCCCAATTTTATATTTTGCTCCCCCCCTCTTAGATTTTATATTTTTATTTTATGCCCCTCCTCCATTTTAAATTGTTGTCCCCCCGATTTTATATTTTTACTCTCCCCCCGGTTTTTATTTTTGCACCCCCCAAATTTTATATTTTGCTCCCCCCCTGCCGATTTTATATTTATGCCCCCTCCCCCCACCCCCTCCCCGATATTCTTGATTTTTGTGTATTTGAGTTCTTTTATTTCTAAAAGCGAATCCAAAGTGTTACGTGTACCGATTTGGAGTAGCAAACCACACGCCGTTTACCACCCAACAGCGTTCCTCGACTTAGAAACAGGACCCGAACTATCTGCCGGTATATTTCGTTAACTTTGATTTAATTGTACATTAAACGTGTAAAATGTAATTTTAAGATTGAGAAATATTGTGGATTGCTATTTGCTTTAGTTAATCTACCACTTATATACAACCCGTACGAAGGACGGGTACACAGCTAGTATATTATATAAAACTATTTGAACTATCGCCTTTAAACGTTCACAGCTTATTTATAGATGCGTATTATTTGTACTGATATAATTTTAACATTCTGCAACTAATTTTAACTAATTCTGCAATAAAATTAAGACAATTTTACAAATTTGTTTATAAATTGTTTATGTTTTCGTCATAAAATATATATTTAAACTGTAGTGTTTTCATTTATTGCTAGCAAATGACACCAAAACAGATCCATAGCAACAACTCCTATACCTAAACATACCATAATATTTTCAGGTCAATTAAGTGAGTGTTTTAGAGAAAATGGGAGTTTTATTTTTAAAAACGCGGTTTTCGGAAAATGAATTAATAATGAATAAAAACAGCAGCCAAGAGTCACAAATTGCTTGGAACGTTAATCTTTTAATTTATGTTTTTATACACTCATCATTCCGTACGTCAGCTTTTCACAGAAGTCTGAACTATACAAATAAAAAAATTAAATATTTTAAAATTTTGCTGGTAATTTCTCCAAATCTAAATTAAAAACCTGATTTACGATTTCATTATAAAGTCGAATGCCCACGATAATGTTTCCTGGCCTCGACTACTCCAATCTCACTTGAGGTAGGTCAATCTTATAACCCTCTATTGTAAGTATAGCTTGAGTTAATAGGCATAACCATTTTTGTTTTGTTTTTAAACCTGCTAATCGTAAATTGAAATTTATGTGTAGTAACAATTCAAACATACGCCAACCAAAAAGGAATAAAGTTCGTGTAATCTCCTGACCAAGGACTGTTGTCAGAGTTTTCAAATCGCACTTGTGCTTCTGACATGACCTATTAACTTGATAACGTTTCTAACATGTGCATGAAATAATGTACATTAAAAACCCCTACATTTTGCCTGTGCATGAACCACTGTATACAAGCAAAGGGTTTTTACAAGATAATTGTTATTAGTGAATTTCCTATTGAATAGTGAGATATTAGAATGACTTACAGATTTAAGCACGGGGCCACCATCAAAGTTCCTAACGTGCCCCCTGAACGCGTTTGGGGGGGGGAGGTGGCTAAAATAAATAAAAAAATATAAGCCCAAATGTTTTCCAAAATATTAAAGTAAACGTAAACTGACTTTCCACATTTGTTGTCTTATGGAGATTTAACATTGAAAAAAAAAAAAACGGTTTTTCATAATTGGTGTAGTAGTTTTATCATTGCAAGCACTCCGATACCTAATTGCATACCCGCATGCACTTCCTTCTAACCTTCCAGTACAGAACATTGCAGATAAATCAGGTGAATCAGAACTCCCAAAAAATAATCTGTTTTCCAAAGACTAGTGCAAGTTAAATCAAATAAAATCAAAAACATTTAATTTAAGACAAATACATGTCAATCAATATGAGACTGTTACTTAGTATTTGTTTCAACACCATATTTATTTTGTAAGTTTTAAACAAAAATCCCTTCCCTTACGTCAGCGGGCTGTGTGAGAACTTGTTTTATCATTGTAGTTCGCAAATTATTATTAATAGTTCAGATTTTTCCTGGAATTTATATAGCTGATTTAATTTACTAAGAAAATCTATTCGGTTAGTATTAATTAGTCTAACGTTACAAACAGAAGTAACTTAATTAGTTAAGTGACGACGAGGAGCAGTTTCGCTAAAACCAGGACGGGTGTAGTCTCGTTATCTATTCAGAAAGTTGTTATCATATAATTCTGGCATTGTTGTCCATGCAAATATAATCGTGGCTGCCGTGTGAACATAATACCTACCACAGCTTTAGTTGTGCTATTGTTTATTGTAACACTGAAACCTCGAAATTTATGGAAATCTATTATAGTATGAAAATTACTTAATTTGTTTCAGTTTGCAATTAATTATACACAAAGAGCAAGCCATCTCTTTAGTGCACTATTTACCTTCTTTGTCGGAAATCATGCAAGCGTTCTTCCACAATTTCCAAGAAAATTAATATGAAAGTACTTCACATAAGCATAATTTATAGTCAAAATCACCTAGAACTACGTCTATGAGAAATAAATCTTTACAAACACTATTTGTTATTTTGAAATTAAATAAAAGAGTTAGTTATATACAAACATATTATTTATAAACTTAAAAAGTGTACTGTCTTTATAAAAAATTGGTTTAAATGTTTTTATAAATGTGAGTTCTTTAAGCCAATACTTCTAACGGGATTGAAAACAATGTTTATCCTATAAATTAAAAACAAAATATTACAATATAAATATTTCTAATCAAAGTTTACGACAGTTGTGAAACCAAGATTTGACGCAACTAATTACTGGTATATTACTATCACCTGTTGTTTGTTTGCTGGTTTTACACCCTTCACGCGGAATATCCTGAGCCGTGGCTTACTCCACTGCCGGAGTGACCGAGATAACCAGCTAGGCTTCCATGGAACATGGAATAATGACGAATAGTTATTTTGTTTACATAACAACAATATTGCGATTAGTTGACTGAACAGATAATGGAAACAACAAATGACAGATTTAGACCGATGTCTAAATCTCGCGCTACTCCAACTGTTTAACTGAAAACAGTCCACAGAGCTCAAGATATTCTGCTTCAAGTATACTTTTATAGTTTATAAAATATATTATCCCTTTCCAGTATTCGTTACCAACCATTTTCAAAATCAGTAACCTAATCAAACATTAAAATTGTTAAGTGTATGTTTGTACGTATAACCAATTGCCTTATAAAAACATTCTTATACACCGGAATAAAAAATCGTATATTAAGTTCACGATTGTACAATTATATTAATTTTTGAAACATCAGAAAAAAATATAAACTCAAAGACGGTACGTTAAATTTTAGCCCATTATCAATAATTTTAAATGTTTTCATTGAGTATCTCTGTACATTCTTGAACTGTATAATTTTAAAGTTGATTTAAGATAGGGTTCGAGTCGTGATGGATTTTGCATTTCCGCCTGCTTACTCCATATGACCAACGTTTATTGTCGACTCCTTTAGCTTCTCTTGGATTAATAACTATCAAAATTCAGGCCACGGGATCCACTGAGACTTTTATTAATTTAAAATGTGTCTTTATCTACATATTTTGGAGAATCCGATAACGGGCTACGGGAGTTTTAACAGTTAACATTGATCTCGCGGGAGAAGAAGGAAAAACGCGAAATCATTCGTGACCTATTCGGGGCCTGTCTCCATCAATCACACCTTCCATTTAAAATAGAAAAATAGTTCTCCAATTTGTGAGAAGTTCCAAACAAGTGCAGCAAGAGGCAGGATTATCGGGAGAGGGGGGGAGGTCCAGGTGTGTTATTACCTAGGCCGCCACAGCACAGCTAGCTGCAGATGATTTACAGCAACGTGTTTTAGGCGGCATTGCTGCGCTTGCCGGCCAAGTAATGCGCTCTCTAATGTTCTTGTTTATTTTAGTATTTGTTGTTTTATTTTCATCTATTAACCGTTTAGTATTTTTAACACTTAAATATTTTCAAATGTAAATATGATTGAAATTGATATAATTATAAATTTTGTGAATATAAAAATAATGTAAACAGAAAAGTTGTTATTATTTAAATATATACTGATTAATAATAAATACGTTGAGGCATTAATGTAAAAGTAATCAAAACTCAAAGCCCAGCTTAAAGTTGTCCACAGCATATCCTTTAATACTACTACATAATATAAGAATGGAATTCGGACCTAATTGAACATAAGAATTGCCAAACTGATTGCGTAAACGTTTTTTAGTGACGAGGTTTAACATTGTGAAAACGAAAAAAGTCAGAGACCAGTTAAAAGTTAATACCAAATATAGCCGACAGATTGTGAAAGAGTTGCCTTTAGACGAGACGTGATATTTTACTTTCTGGCGTTCATATTAACAGATCTATAGTTTTATACTTTTTTTATAGTTTTACCGAATATAGTAGAACATTTATTTTTTTAAATGTTAATTTTTTGAACGAAGAGTCTACACTAATAAAAAATACGTAATAAACGGACAACTGTACACTCTACGTTGTTTGCCAAACATAAAAACTCGTGCCAGACCAGTAAGTTTAAAATCAAACTAGTCTAGATCATACTAGTCTTTAATAATACACATTGCAAGAGAATAAAGTCAGGCAAACAACTTTAATCTTTGAGACGTGTGTATTAGTTCTAGGCAAATAACATTTTAGAATCAATCTGTCGTTTTTAATACAAGGCAGGAAACAACATATATATATTTGTAAAGTATGTTTTTATTCCACTTTGATCTGGACCAAAGCTCTTGCCACAGTTTGTTCCCAGTTGGTGTTGGAGATATCAGTGTTTGAGTGGAGTGAGCAAGCCACAGGTGCCAAATATCAGAGCTCCGGCTAGACTTGGTCTTGGTTGGCACTGTTAGTGATGATTGTAATGAGAAAGCTAAAGGTTACTAGCATCATAACTCACGATGGAGTTGGACAACAGTTGATGTTGGCGTTAGTAGTGTTAAGTGTAAAAAGAGAGCCACAGGTGCCAAACATCAGAGCTCCTGCTGGAGTTGGTCAACAGCAATGTTGACACTATTAGTGATAGTTTTAATGAGAAAGCTAAAGGTTACTAGCACCATAACTCACGTTGGAGTTGGACAACAGTTGATGTTGGCGTTAGTAGTGTTAAGTGTAAAAAGAGAGCCACAGGTGCCAAACATCAGAGCTCCTGCTACAGTTGGTCAACAGCAATGTTGGCACTATTAGTGATAGTTTTAATGAGAAAGCTAAAGGTTACTAGCACCATAACTCACGTTGGAGTTGGAAAACAGTTGATGTTGGCGTTAGTAGTGTTAAGTGTAAAAAGAGAGCCACAGGTGCCAAACATCAGAGCTCCTGCTGGAGTTGGTCAACAGTTGGTGTTGGTTGTTATTCAACCCAAAGCGACCGTTGGTCTGCTGCCAGATATACTCCCGTTACCAGATACAAATAATATAACTACTATTCAAATGAATATACATTTATAATTCAGTTGAACAATCCGGGCACTAATAACATTAAATATTAGGACTTTTTAATGACTTCTTAGATTAAAAGTATCCGGAATTCATTTTTAAACCACATCCCCTGGGATCACTAAGGGGTTCTAATAACATTCTAAAACCTATTTTATATGAATTTTTAAGGACCAAAGGTAAGTTTTCGATTATAGTTTGGCAACTTACTTACATTACTTCATACTACATCATGGATTTTAAAATTTTCTTAAACTAAAGGATTTGTTTCATAAATGCTTAAAAGGGTTTAAGGCCCAATAAATTATTGAAATTATAATGTTAAAGGAATTAGTTATAGCACGTGGCAAAAGCAGTTAAACATATTTGATTTATGTCAGTATACTTGTAGATTTTACTCCAAGATCCTGGGGATCTGTTTTTTTATTAGCGTTTTTTTACTCTTTGACATTGTTTAACGTTTTGAATGGATACGGCCCTAACCCTGGTTGTATTACTATGTACTGTACCTCGATCAACCTTTTAAAATAAAGTATCGTTAATTCACGGCAAATGATAGCTGGATCTTGATTCAAACATTAACGACATTTTTAAAATGTTGGCTAGAATCGATCTGGCAAACTTTAGACTATAAGGCGAGTTCTTCGACTACTTTGCTACCCACTTATAGATCAAAAACGATATAAGGAACGATGTTGATTACGATTACCGAAGATTAAATAAGTTTATTTGTTTTGTTTTAATGAAGAAAAATGTAAACATGTACCACCACAACGTTATATTAGCATTTAAAACGGCCATATTTTGTAGGAAACAACTAGTGATCCCTTTAGCTTTACGTAAGTTGTGCGTAACTAAATCGCTCAGTCACCACGCGAATGATAAACCCCTGGACAGTTACAGGACATGAGCTATTGTTTTGACAGATGGTCAGTATGAATTTGAGGAGGTGGGGAACCAACCAAACACCGAGTGTACACACACGCAGTTATTCGGCGACCCTGTAAAAATATTCTGGTCCGTTGCAAAATAAACCTATCCTATTTCCGTTTTGCAAAGAAAATATTATTGGTAAACGATTAGTGTGTTTGGCAGCCATCCTCAGTCGTTCGTTCGCTTTCTTTCTCTTCTTTGAAAGTCATCCGCACTAAATATATATCCTGCTTTAACGGTGGTTCTAATTTAAAGATTTCCAAAGAATTTATCGGGTTTTGTAAAGGTTTTATTTTTAATGAGATGTACATACTTTCTTACCATCTCGACCGTAGCATATCACTGCTGGTCATCTACTGCGATGAGTCACAATTACTTCTCTGCACATTGCTGACATCTGAGCCATGACACAGCATAACAAATAATCTTAGCCAAATTAAGTTTTGTCTAGTGTCAGTTGTATGGAACACGATTGACTGAATACGTTCTCAAACCGTTGATAGTAACTGAGACATATTTATTAATTTTAAATTCGGTTGCCAACACGATTCGGTATCAAGTCAACAACTCCAGAAATATCCGGCAGTGTTGTCCCCTCGCAAACACTGGTGTCTGGCGCGCCACGTTTATTTTCAGGTCCGGTTACTGTACTCCTTTGACTCCACCTTGTCCCCGTCAAGAAACATTCATTTCGAACACGCATTTGGGAGGAAATTAATTTATCCTCGAATCACACAACACATCCAATTACGCTATAACAGATGTGCTGTAACTTATGTAGGCGGGAATGAAGCTTTGATATACCTTGTCACAACTCACTGGTTAGAAAGTTGATTTAGAGGAAACATGTGCTCTACAGCTGGTAAAGAATTATATGTATTTTGTGTATGTTATATGTTTGCAAACATATATATGAATCAATTTTCTGCTTCTGAAATAGTTAAAGTATCTGTAGAGAAAACATACTAGTAGGAGGTTTCGAAAGGTAAAGTGACCGTATAAAAAGGATATTGCCGACGTTGACGTTCTCCTATTCTTATTTACATTAATGCCCATTAGGAACGGCGTAGCTGACAGGGAAGTGTGTTTGGTTAATGTAGACATTTTATTGGACCCATTTATCTGCTCTCGACACTGGCGGTGGGCCAGAGTGGCAAGACTCAACTCCAACATTGGGGAGTAGGTCTTAAGTCAAACAAAGGTAAAAATATACTTGTAAAACTATGTCAATGCTTTCCTTGAAAAATTAATAACTGTATTCATACTAATATTATAAACTAGCTGTTATTAGCCCGTCAAAAATGACTGGCTTACAAAAACTAAAGAAGTATTGGTCACTCCCGGCAGTTATAAAATAAATGTAATGACTTAACAATTTATATTTAGAAGAATAATTTTGAATTGGATGTAACAAAATTGGAATCCGCCGTGCAAAATTTAAAGATATTATTGGAACAAAGCCCCAACATAATGCATATTAAAATATAATTAGAACGTGTCCAAATTCAAAAAGTGACTTTTTACGAAAGACATTTTACGCCTGCATGCAATAGCCCAAAAGGGTTTAGTTTAAACTTTGTTATTAGTTTGGTTTGGATGTTGAATCAAGCCTATTTTGGATTCACTTCAAGCCAAATTTTGTTTCTTTAAAACTGCAGTTAAATGTTATTAAGTGTTTAAAAGTTTGTTCATCGGGTTCAATTTTGTAATACAAATTAACCTAACTACTTACACTGCTTTAATAAATAATAGATAACAAATACAGTCTACATATTTACCAACATTTAATTGTATTTCATCTGCTAGCATATAAACTATATAAAGACAGGCCAGCAAAAAGACATAATTTATCTATCTATATTATTAATACGCTACATGAAAACTTTGTAAACAATAAGGCTTTTTTGTTTTATGATTCACCCCCACATTTTAGACACCAAACAGCGTGTCTAGGAGTGCAGATTTAAACGGGCTTTAGATTTTCGATTTAGGCCACAGGGCTCTGCCCCATGGGACTTCCAAGTCCCCATGTTATTCATATGGATGAGAGTTTGATTTGGTTTATGACACATGTGTTTTTTGTTAATCCAATTCAATTAAATAAATGGCTTTTATAAGGATTACATATAACTACAGACTGTCATTGTTTTGTTTACTATTTACTGTTTTCGCTTCCCAAAACGGGATGCTCAAGCTGCGCACAGGAAATTCTAGTTAGATATAAAATGTATGGAAAATTATTTCACATTGTATTCAATGCTAATAATTAAAAGGTTAATAGTCCTTAGTTTTCTTGTCCATTGCATTAAATTTCTTACCAAAGTTTCATCCAATACAGCACATGTTATAACTAAATTTTTAAGATAACAAAACTGAATCGGAATATTAAACTTGAAATATGTAACTGAAATATAGTTTACTGGATTATATCAATCGTCTTAACCTTCACAAACCTTATGTGGTTAATTTTACCTTCGCATTTTTTCCTCCCATTTTTAACTGTATTCGTGTCTTAGTCATGTTTTTTATGTACTCATACACAAATCACTATACTACTTTGGGGAGTATAATGGCTATCCTCGATGCTTAAAAAAAGCTTTTGATTAAGTTTTACACAAAACTTTAAACTACAATTCCAGCACTGAACGCTAGAATGCCATCCTGCTGTCATAATTTCTCAGACCCAGGATTTATCAAAGGAAATCATCTCCTCTGGTTCCATTTACTAAATATATATCCTGCTTTAACAGTGGTTCTAATTTAAAGATTCCCAAAGAATTTATCGGGTTTTGTAAAGGTTTTATTTTTAATGAGATGTACATATTTTCGCTGGATAAAAACCAATTTCGCTGCAAGAGGAAAAGTAAACAAAATCTGGAATATAAATAGTAATTACAAATATAGAATAACAAATCTGAATTGAACTTACTGCTTGTAAATTTAAACCAAAAAAACCTAAAATTAGTTAGGAATAGTCGTCTGCTTTGTTTACAAAAAAACCTTAACTTTACTCTGCTGCTGTATTGAATTTGGATGCAAAGTAGGGAACACTTGGTAAACAAAATGATTGCAAATAAAACATGGCCAAAAAAAACCGGGTTTTTGCCAGTTACAAACTTACAACTAAATAAATGTAGGATATCGTATTTTTTCATCATCCTGGGCCTAAGGGAAATATTTTAACACCAACCTGGCCTCACTACGTTCAGTAGTTTACTCGGAATAGGTAGTTACATGTTCCTTATACATGGGGATGACGAGAAAAGGCCAAAAATTATTGTTTTGTGCCAATTTCAAACGTGTAACTGAGTAAATTTAGGATATCGTATTTTTATCATCATCCTTGGCTTAAGGGAAGTCTCTTGACACCAACCTGGCCTCTCTACGTTTAATAGTTTACTTGGAATAGGTGGTTACACGTTGCCTTGTACACGCTATTATTAAATAGGATGGGTGTGAAAGTATGGATTTTTGTGCGTAACTCTGAAGTTCCATCACGTGAAAACTACTGGACGGATTGAGCTGAAATGTTGCAGAGAGGTACTTGATAATCCTGAGTAACTTATAGGCATATTAAAGTTGTGAAAATCCTATAGGGCTATGCCCCACGGGGGTTCAAAGTTCCCATGTATTCCTTATGGACAGTCATTTTTGTTGAGCTGATGCAAATACAAACAGCTGATCTTGATTCGAATAAGTTCCACAGGCTAACCACAGAATGCAGCCCACAAAACTAACATAGTTTTTATAAATAATTTGCGGGGCGAAGCCTGCGGGTAACAGCTAGTGATGCTATAAATACCCCCGTAGCAGCAAACCTGGGTACTCAGCAAATTTACAATCCAGATATATGTATCTTAATACCACATAAAGCCACATACCGAGTTTCATCAATATACATTCATAAATAAACGATTTATGACATTTTAATTATTCTCCATAAGAATAACATGGCGGTTGAGTATGCAGGTTTGCTGAAGCAAGGAAAAAAATTGGGTTTTCATACAAATATCAATATAACTCATGGAGGAAAAGCCACATTCCAAGTTTTATTAATTTATGTTCATAATTAAGGGAGATAACACGTTACTTATTCTCCATAAGAATAACATGGGGGCTGAGTACGCAGGTTTGTTGCTACGGGAAATATCGGCCAAAAAATGGTTTTAGTGCAAATATCAATAGACCACAACGATATGATACAATATACCAAGTTTCATGAGGATAAGTTGATAAATAAGCGAGATATACAGTTTGTCTTCTTCTCCAGAAGAATAACATTGGACAACTTACTATGTTCAGTACTTTCAATATCTCTGTAACCATTTGACGTAGAGAGAGCAATGATCAAAACACCAAATTGTGTGCCTTTTAAGCTGATTCCAATGGAAAAAATACAAATTTTACTTTTTCAAAAATCATAAGTAAACAACTCAAAAACCCATTTTTTGGGTACAAAACTCCCCCAAAATACCCCTTCGGATAGGTCGAACTGTCTGATTTTCGAACTTAAAGTCATAAATGCTGCCTTACACGTTTTATTTTTACGAGAGTTATCGTGCTCATGGACACACACACACACACACACACACACACACACACACACACACACACACACGTATATATACAGTTTTTAATGAATGGTGTTTTTGTCATCTGGGGACCTCAAAACGAAAAGTTATCATGGTCCCGGGCCTAGGTCTTACCTTGCCGACTACGGTAATAGCTTATTTCCTATAGGGGAAATTCGCTAAAACCAAAATACTTTTAAAACTTGGAATTATAAATATAAATTTAATTAAGTTTCAGTAATTTAAAATTATTTTGATTGGATTTTACTGAGATAAAGCGAACTAAAATTGTGTGGTTAAAAACATAATGTGTACATATACTTGTTCTGGAATGATCCCGTACTATATTACCAACAACAGTCAGTTATCCTACCTTTAATATTTATTTGTTTTGTGTCCAAGCAATATCCTACATAAACGGTTGTGTACCATCACAACTGTCAGATACTGGGAGCTCAACAACTCTCTGAAAGTTTTCATAATTTATTTAACTAATCGGAATGGGTAGTATGGGCTCAAGCATATTCGAATTGTTTTAGCAAGGAGTCTCTTAACCTTTGGAATAATTTGCTTTATTTTAAACAAGAATCCAATTTTAAGTTAAAGAAAGATGTATTATTGTTAATGGATATGTTAATGGAATGTATTAATAAATCGGCATTGTAATAAATTTGGAAAAATATACATGTTATTGAGAATTCGTTTTAACACTGCACTCGGCATTAACTGTAAAATAAATAACATATGCTGATTTTTTATGCTCTGGTAATTCTTTTAATGAACGTCTTAATCAATTTGATTTTGATGATTTTTGTGGACAACTCATGGGGTGTGTGCAATAAAGATTACCAATGTTCGATGGACCAAGACACTGGATGATCGTTTCCTCCGAAGCCATTAATCTTAACTTGACCTTGTCGGCGAACGTTGACGGTGCTCAAACCTTATTCCAATAAAGCAAAGAGTACTCCTCAACCTCATTACTTCACGCTGAGAACAAAGCTGATATTATTTAGCTAGAAATACAAATATTTTGCTTTATATATTAACTCTCTTTTAACAAAATTTGCTCACAACATTCATTCTCGATCCCTATGTCAATTTAAAACGGCCGATTCATAAAACAATGATGATAGTTATGAAGTATAATGCACAATGTGATGATTGGTTATACAACTTTTTTCGTCAATCACAATATGTAACACCCTCCCCATCTTGTATTTATGATAAAAGGTGTTGCGTTGGAAATAAAATTTTGAAAAATAAAAAGCGCGCTTGTTTACGCATTAAATCACTTATTTATCCATAAAAGCCAATCGTCTGTAATTTTTTAATCTTTAGCAAAGCTGAAATGAAACTACCGGCATGCGATGTTCAGCTAGCCGCGATTCCCAGGATTCAATCACCCGTAATTCTTGTCCAAATGACGCAGTATGATTGCAAGCTGCCACTTGGGGCAGCTAGCTACAATTTACACATTTATCCGCTATCACAAACTTTGAAATTTGATAAATGTTCTCTAAATAGCGAGCGAGACAAAAACAGTTAGTTTTACTTACGTATTAAGTTAAAAGATGATTTTTAAACGTATAGAACTAACTTGTTGATCAAAGTATTATAATTATTAATATAACTATAAGCACAAAGCAATTTTAATTAATCTTCCGATCGGCAACTAAAAAATAAATGTGTGCGATATGGATGTTGATTACGCAGCTTTAGTTGATATTAACTTTAATCAGTGATATAGAAAACTGAGATCATGGGTATGAAACTTAGGTGGAAGTTAAGTAATATTGAAGAGGGGATGTTGTAGAAGTGGTTTAGCTACACACACATGCCAAAATAAGGTAGCAGAGACTTTAACGTGACAATACATGCACGTAGAAGTTCATGTGCAAGATTATTTTTTTAAAGTTTGTTACCTACTCAATGTTGATCATATGTTTGGCTGCAACTCCATTAAAAATTGGGTTATAAAATCATGAACAGTCAGAACGGAATATACACTGAAAATATTGATAGTCTATTTTTAATTATAACTATAAAATGTACTGTCTTTTTGATTCAATTTTAAATTATGGATGGAAATATTTTCTCTTATGAACTTATTATTTATCTTATCACTGAAGGGCAATATTAAAGAATTAGTAACAATAAATAAAAATGTATTGCTCTACGAATAAAAGCATTTGGATAAAAAACTGTAATAACAATACGATATAAGTGATTTGTTTAAATTATAGTACACTTAATGAACAATTTTAAAATGTTTTAAATACTAATACGGATATACGTATTTAATGGTTTGCATACCTACCAAAATGTATAATGTTAAACATATATAGTGGAAACAAATCCATATAGCAATGGTTTTAAGCCTAGTTCCGTGACGAGACAAGGCCGCACCAGACCTACACTAACAGAGACAATCGATGGATGCTGGAGTGACGTCACCGCTCCTACACAGTTCGCGGATCACTGCCAAATCGTCACGGTAGCTAGTAGCTCTGAATCAATCAAACGCCATAGTTATTTGTAATGTACGTCTTGCTGCCATGTCGGTATTGCTTGACAATCGATGGATGCTGGAGTAACGCCACCGCTCCTACACAGTTCGCGGATCACTGCCAACTCGGCACGGTAGCTAGTAGCTCTGAATCCATCAAATACCATAGTTATTTGTAACGTACGTCTTGCTGCCATGTCGGTATTGCTTGATAATCGATGGATGCTGGAGTGACGTCACCGCTCCTACACAGTTCGCGGATCACTGCCAACTCGGCACGGTAGCTAGTAGCTCTGAATCCATCAAATACCATAGTTATTTGTAACATACGTCTTGCTGCCATGTCGGTATTGCTTGACAATCGATGGAGGCTGGAGTGACGTCACCGCTCCTACACAGTTCGCGGATCACTGCCAACTCGGCACGGTAGCTAGTAGCTATGAATCCATCAAATACCATAGTTATTTGTAACATACGTCTTGCTGCCATGTCGGTATTGCTTGATAATCGATGGATGCTGGAGTGACGTCACCGCTCCTACACAGTTCGCGGATCACTGCCAACTCGGCACGGTAGCTAGTAGCTATGAATCCATCAAATACCATAGTTATTTGTAACATACGTCTTGCTGCCATGTCGGTATTGCTTGACAATCGATGGAGGCTGGAGTGACGTCACCGCTCCTACACAGTTCGCGGATCACTGCCAACTCGGCACGGTAGCTAGTAGCTATGAATCCATCAAATACCATAGTTATTTGTAACGTACGTCTTGCTGCCATGTCGGTATTGCTTGACAATCGATGGAGGCTGGAGTGACGTCACCGCTCCTACACAGTTCGCGGATCACTGCCAACTCGGCACGGTAGCTAGTAGCTATGAATCCATCAAATACCATAGTTATTTGTAACGTACGTCTTGCTGCCATGTCGGTATTGCTTGACAATCGATGGAGGCTGGAGTGACGTCACCGCTCCTACACAGTTCGCGGATCACTGCCAACTCGGCATGGTAGCTAGTAGCTATGAATTCATCAAATACCATAGTTATTTGTAACATACGTCTTGCTGCCATGTCGGTATTGCTTGATAATCGATGGATGCTGGAGTGACGTCACCGCTCCTACACAGTTCGCGGATCACTGCCAAATCGTCAGGTAGCTAGTAGCTCTGAATCAATCAAATACCATAGTTATTTGTAACATACGTCTTGCTGCCATGTCGGTATTGCTTGACAATCGATGGATGCTGGAGTGACGTCACCACTCCTACACAGTTTTCGGATCACTGCCAACTCGGCACGGTAGCTAGTAGCTCTGAATGAATCAAACACTATAGTTATTTGTAACGTACGTCTTGCTGCCATGTCGGTATTGCTTGACAATCGATGGATGCTGGAGTGACGTCACCGCTCCTACAAAGTTTTCGGATCACTGCCAACTCGGCACGGTAGCTAGTAGCTCTGAATCCATCAAATACCATAGTTATTTGTAACGTACGTCTTGCTGCCATGTCGGTATTGCTTGATAATCGATGGATGCTGGAGTGACGTCACCGCTCCTACACAGTTCGCGGATCACTGCCAAATCGTCACGGTAGCTAGTAGCTCTGAATCAATCAAACGCCATAGTTATTTGTAATGTACGTCTTGCTGCCATGTCGGTATTGCTTGACAATCGATGGATGCTGGAGTAACGCCACCGCTCCTACACAGTTCGCGGATCACTGCCAACTCGGCACGGTAGCTAGTAGCTCTGAATCCATCAAATACCATAGTTATTTGTAACATACGTCTTGCTGCCATGTCGGTATTGCTTGATAATCGATGGATGCTGGAGTGACGTCACCGCTCCTACACAGTTCGCGGATCACTGCCAACTCGGCACGGTAGCTGGTGACATGGTGGTCTTGAATCCATTAAACTCATCGTCATGTGTTAAGTGTTTGATATTGCATATAACACACTCAACTGTTTACGTTCTTTGGCTTGAGGCCCGAAATTGCATAATATTGTAGACAGGCGAATAAGTGAAGCAAAATGAGCTTATTTTAAAGGCAAGTAAGCTGAGAAAAACCACTTACATTTCAATAACTTTTAAGGAGAATAATTGAAGAAAATTCGCTTTCTGCTAAACATAAGGCAAAGTCGCTCTCCTTGAAGGCTCGCCCGTTATGAGAAACTAATGGGAAACAAATTTCCCCGATTCCCCATCATATATGGTAAGAATGTGTGTAATGGTTTAAATGTCTTTAGCCATTAGTTTATGCGGGAGAGGCCGCGACAAGCAATTAGTAGTAATATTAAATATCTAAAAATACATGAAATTATTTAAGAGCTATGAACTGGAAAAAGTTTTTATCTCGGTCGACGTACAGTAAGGCCACAGAGTGATCGATAGTGAAGGCCACTTATTAGAACAAACTGCGACCGTAAGTCAATGTTGGCGGCGACTGGAAAGGCCTGATGATTGCTAGGCAAGAGTGGCGAGTGGTATGATAGATCTTGCGATTTTTGTGTCTACAATACACCACTTAAACGATAAAAGTGTTTAAATTTAAATTTGGTTAACAAAACTTATAAAGAAATTGATAATGTTCTCCTACAACCGCGCCTAAAGTGATTCTTTACGATCTAGAATACATCGTAAAACAGCTGTTTTCTGTTTAGCGACCAAACAAGTCTTTTTCGCTCATTGCGACTTACTTTTCCGCTCGTTGACGGTAATAAGTAGCTGTTATGAGTATTGCTTTGGACCTAGCTGTGTTTACATCCTCAATGTCGTGAATTAAAAATAAATGGATTAAAGTAATTTTTTTATGTTATCCAAAATTGCAGTTGTAGGGAAAAATTGGTGTGTAGTCCGAGTAAAAAAGTGTTTTTCTCGCTTTTGGAAAATTTGTACAGTTTTCCTAAATCTAAAAAGCCTACGTTACGGTCTTAATATATAAACAACAATTTTGGTATGCACATTTGAAAAGATCAATTCTGTAACACCACAACTTCCATTACTTTAAAACTACACATTTCGTGTCCCCTAACCTAATCTACGTTACAATAGCCAAGTTATGTGTAGAGAAATTACGTGGTGTAGGCTACGTTTCATTAGTGTGCTAAAAATCTATAAACACTTCCGTTGGTTAAATTGTAGGTACTTAAGGTAAAATTAACATGACCTAGTTTGTATTTTCGAAGAACAGTTAGTTTTCATGTCAGACGATTATCATAGATAAGACCCATATATACAATCAGATTAGGGCAACAGTAATAAAATAAACCGAAGTGGATCGGTGGAGGTGTATGCAAATAACTTTGTAACACAAATTCACCTTGAACAAAATTTCGGTAATAATGAGTAATCACAAGTATAGTTTGGACATTAAAAATAAATCTAGAGTAAATGGTACACTTAGGTTCAATGTGTAGTATGTCTTTGCATTAGGCCCTACTGTTTAAACTAATATTTTTCGATTCAAAGTCATTTTTAAAATTTAACATAATGTTTTTGTAGTTGATCGCATTACTGGAAAATCTGTCGTATGAAACCGGTTTCACATAGCAAAGAATTGTGGGGTACTGCTGTTTCTGACACGACCGTTTCTCCCCTAGGTTTGACGCAAATCTTACGTCGTCACTGATATAAACCCTAACTCTTTCACCCTCCTTAACTAAACATTATAAATGGACTACAAAGTCAGAGGCTAATCTTATATAATTTTCTTATTCTTACTCTATGACGAAAGCTATAATTAAATCAGAGTAACATTTATAAATCGTTTTCACTCGAACATACATTATTAGTGAATTTCCTTTGGAAAGTGAACTATTAGCATGACCCGCACGGTGAAACTTAAGCCCGGGACCACCATAGAAGTTCCTAACGTGACCCCTGAACACGTTTTGGGGGCTCGTTCAAAATTGTAATATATATATATATATATATATATATATATATATATGTGTTTGCACTCTAGCGGTCGCATTTTTTGTCCAATTTACTTCAAATTTGGTAGGGACGTTCCTTTCTGTAATCAGTTAGACAATTTCGTTGGGCAAAACAATCGGAAAACTCTAAACCCCTTTTTTGGGGGTTAATCTTTAAAATTTCGAGTTTTTGGGCCCAAAAAGGGTCAGAAAAGCCCCGTATGTAAAATTAATGCATGTAAAAAGATGGGAATTAGTGAGGCAAAAGTTTTAAGCCCTCTCTCGTCATTCTAGCTTACATATTTACCGAGTTATTAAAGAAAATGGGTTTCGACTCAACACAGTACGTTGTCTTATGGGGGTTTTACACTAGAAAAGCCTGTTTTTCCTTTGTTATAGTACTTTTATCATCCCCAGCAACCTCATGCCTACTTTCAAGCCTATCTGGACCTTCTCCTAACAATATAATGCGCAAAATTGTATTCCCAGCTTTGCAGGTAATTGAAACCAGGAGCATCAGAACAGCCAAAAAATCACTGTTTTCAGATTTTAATAAAAATTGGAAAAATGTATGTTTTTACCTGATTTTGAGTATTAAAAGTTTTTATGTGGAAATTCACTTCCCTCACGTCAGCCTGCTGCGTGCGAACTCGTTATTTCATTGCAATGTAACAAATTATTCAGATAGCTGATTAACACATTATTCCTATTACAGTAACACTCTTTATAATATCAGAACGTATTTTCGAATTAATTAAACTGTGCACGCATTCATTAAGGTCTTTCTAAAAGTTATATTAATTAGCTCGCTGATTGTAATCAAAACTACATTTGGAATTATTTACAAATGCAATTTAGTTTAGAACTTTGGATTATATCAGAGAAGTTTTTATAAATGTTTCGATAAAGATTTTGATTTTAGATTTATTTGGTGTCAAGCACAAGAGAGAATGGGACGAAGTCAATAAAGTGCTGAACCATTTATCACTATAAAATATGACCTTAACTACCTTTTCCAAAGTTCATCCTGATGGAGCTGAATTTGTTTGAGTGCTTTATAATAAATTATATAACACATATACCAATTTCCTTAGGGTGTAGAAATTATTAAGAAATGTTTGTAAGTCTGAGGAAAATAATTCAATATTTTTTCAAAATAACTACATATTCCAGTTATCAGTACAAAGAAAACATGATTACTCAAAACTATGTATAATGTGTTAGTTTTTAGTTACAGTAAATACAACACGTGCACTCTTACTCTGATGGTGATAAAACTTCCCTTGCGAAACAAATGATTGAAAAAAACTCAGCTCACTCCAATTTGGTGTAAATTTCCCCCACGGCTGACAGAGCTCGTAAAGTCGAGATGGTGCGTCAAATTACAGCTTTACTCGTCATTAACGCGGCAAAACGTTCGGCTGAGGCGAGAGGTATCGCTTCTGAATACGTTCCGAAATATATATTTTTTATTAATACTGTGACTAAATACTTTGGCGGGATTCTTTATAATGTTTAACTTAATTTGTTCTGTCTCGAATACTATTAATCATCCAGAAATTTAAAAATATTTGAATAAAAACCGATTTTTCTTCATTGTAATACGAATAACGATCAACATTTTGAATATCAGTTCTGAAGTGTAAATTACACTTTTTAATGCGAGTAAACTACACGGGTACCTCCTAGCTTAAAAGGAGGTTTATACCATTAACATTGAAAAACTAATAAGAAGAACACTTGATAAAAAAATACCGAAAGCTAGACAAAATTGTACTATTTTTATTTTTAATATCGTAAATCACTTGGATAATATGAGTTTTCCTTATATGTTTCGGCTTCAGACCTTTCCGAATTACGATGATCTGTTTGGTCACAACTCATATACCTTTATACACTTTATCTTTACTTCACGCTCTTGAAACATAAACATTAATTAGTTTTCAATGCAACTTAGTTTTATTTTAACTGAATAATACATTTTATATACTTATAAAACATCTTTTGTGGAAGAAATAAATTATTATAATATTATTATTTTTAGGTATTGCTTGTGTGTCCCACTTTGTTAAAACATCGAAAACAAATAGAAGTGTGTAAAGTATAGTAAAACTCATAAAGTAAGTTATAGAGATAAACCAGTAACATAAGGAGTTCCATGAAAGTTGTTGGCAGTGTTGTGCACTCAGTATGTATCTCACAGTGTGAAGCGTGCACGGTGGCGTATCTGTGCTGGGATACATACAGATAACCTCCCTCGCCCTCCACTACCATTGAGATAAAACCTCAATGTTAGCCCCTACTAAGGGAGAGTCACTTATTCTATTAAAATAATATTGTAAATATAATTCATTGAAATTTACAATAGTAACTACTCTGAGCAAAATCAAATCTCCATATCCAACAAAATTAAAAGTAAACGTATGTTTAGTTACATATATTCGTAAAAGGGGATTGTTATGTTTTAAGTTGACCAATGAAACTTTTATGAAATTAATGATAAAAATGGTTGACTAGTTTAAAATATAAACCAAATAAATGTATTGAGTTCCGAACAAGACTGATTAACTAAATTTAATTTACTTACTTATCATTATGCGTGACTGCGCAGTAAAACAGGAATAATGAAAGGTCATAAAGACCGGTAGCTTTTTCAGTTGTTCTTCCTTTGTGTCGGTTGTGACAGCTGATGGTGTAGAGTTTGAAGGCGCACCAGACAAACGGTAGAAAAAAATCATTTATAAAGCAGTAGTTGTGCTTGGAAGTTGGTGTAATAACGTTTATAGACTGTCACCTACCAGTTGTACCAGTTGTACTGATAAGGAATTGAACATGCTATTAATAATTGGAATTACCAATTGTTTTATATTTGTCAATCGCGATCGTTCTTATGATATCGCGTGAAACAAACTGAAAATCATGAGCATTACAGTTTAATTAAGTTCTTACACCCCCTTATTTTGAAATTTAAACTTTTGCAAAGCAGGCTTTAGTATTATAACACACTCATTAGTTACAGAATATCAGGATCAAAATATAGTAATTGGCTGTAGGTTTGAGTATTAGATCTATGTTCGTTTCTGGAAAGCTATATTATAGATTGTCAATAAAATCAATTCGAGAGTAAATAAAAAGGTATTAATAGAATATGAGATATAAAAAAGTTAATTCATAAATTAACGTTTTGGTTCTTGTAATTATTACAAGGAGTTCAAATTACAATAATGGCGTTAAAATTGAGTGTAAATAAATTATGAATATAAACAAACTTTTCGGTCTTTATATACCCAAATTAACTCTGTAGTACAAAATGGAACTCTGGATATTGCGTCAAAATGTTCTACAACTTTCCAATAAGGTCACGATAACACTTACGGCAATGTTGTTCTGCAGGTGCGATGGCCACTGACGTCACCTTTACAACCAGTTGTTGGGAGACATGAATAGAACATTATTGACTCGGGGGAAAGTTCCAGTAACCATTGACAGGGCTGCCTAGACACGAGCCGTAACATTACCATAAACCTTGGTATCAAATATTACGCGTTGCTCACACAGATAACGCCTTGTAATGCCAGACGTAGACAAATGTCATCCATCAGCCATAGTGTTGCAGGTTTACTGTTTTTACAAATTTAATTAGTTAAAATAATGTCTTGACACGATTTGAAATAATAGAAAATGTATCAATGGATTCTTTTACAACTAATAGGATTAAGTAAGTACGATTAATAACAATCTAATGAAGGTTTGAAAATTGAATTTTTAATTATGATAAATACACAATAAACAGCATACCATAAGGCAACCAATCAAAACAAAAAGCCATTATGAATAATGCGGCAGACTTCACTTTGAACCAATTGGGTTTGATTTTGCTAACAGGAAGAAGACTTTTTCCAAATGAATATTTCATAATGAACATAGTAATCTTTTACTTTATGAGTAGTTGGTTATTAGGCTGCATATTTTTTATTTCACTTGATCTCATACCTCACCACATCTCATGTAATTTTTTGGCGATTACGTATTGATTCTAATGTTCATCCTTTACGTGGCAATATCACGAGAGCTCTTCTAGTGTTGTTGTGTAAATATAGAGGTAAAAATAGTTATTCTTTCTGAATTTACATCGAGCTTTATTTTTACAAAGCCCAACCACTCATTATGTCACTTGTACATCAACGCCATGCATTACTAAGCTAAAACTAAGAATGAGCGTCATAATAATATTAAAAAGGAATATTTTATAATGCAGCCACAAAACATCAGCTAATGTAAAATCATTTGTTATCAGTTGTATGCTATTTTATTATAATAAAATATATGTTAAGTCTCTTACATTATACATATTTCGAAAGCAAAATCAAATATAAGCCAAATAACCATAGACGCAATTACAAACATATCGTTGTGATAATGTTCATGAATAAGAAGTAAGTATTTTACTACGTAAAATGATGTTTGTACTACATAAATTATGAAGAAACCTAAGTTAATTAGGAGGCGTGCGATATTGTTCTGACATGTGATTTAGTGAAGCGGAGGGGCCTAAAAAACAAACTTATATTCGTACACACACGGAGTTACTCTAGCCCGTTGGAAAATAAACCTATGCTATTTCTGAATTTCAAAGAAATACGGAGCTTATGTGATTAGCAACACTGTCAGTTATTTCAGATATTCGTTAATATATTCAAACTCATCGTCTTACAGGCAATAATCTTCTTAGTACTTTTTTAAATATCAACTAATGTTGTATTTTTAATTACAAATCATGCATGAAGTATATTTTTCTTTAGCATGAATCTTATAATGAAAAAAATTACGATATTCTGAAATGGACAAATTACTTATCATATACATAAAAGATTTCATTCATCCTAATGAACATGTAACACTAACAACCGGAGGATGTAATAAAACCGGGATCTTTCGCATAGTTTCTAGGTATCCATAATATTTATCAATTTAAATTTTATATTCTACAATATAGTTAAGTCACAAAACCTTTACCTTTCCAGAATTGTAATCTTCTTAAAGAAATAATTGTTACTTCGAGTTAAACTTTAGTATAGTTAAAAATCGAGTGAGTTTCATTCCAAAATGGCTGCGGATTCAAATAAGTTACTTTAGATGTAAATAAATACCAAAATGTAAACTTTTCAAACATCCTACCTAAGTTCCGATTTGAGCATACGATACAACAATATAAAGTCTTCTTTTACTAAAATTACAAAAATTATGTGATTTATTTATTTGAAAATGCTCAAAAAAGTGTCTTGACTTACTGTCAGCTATTCCTATTTGCAGACTTATGAATTTTCTAATTTTTTATTCAGTGATAAAGCCTAATAGAGCCAACACGACTGTCACGGAAACGTGTGAGTTAATGTAGACATATTTTGAATCAATTAATTAACCACTAACGATACTAACCGGCTGTGATGTCACACTCTGGCGGCGCGACAGAGTGATGGGTTCTCATTGAAATACGTGTATTTTTTCAGTTCTTAAACTCGGTAAAATAATGCATTTTTAAGTGGTGATTTAAAACACTTCTTCACTTCTACATTCCACTCAATTACATTTTGGAGACCCGCATGGAACAGTTATTGTCAGTTGTATCTAAATTATCAGGTATAGAGACTCTTCCGTCATGAATATTTTTAATACTACGTACCTAATAAATGCGCAGAAAGTTGACCATCCTAATTAATTAACAATTTTAATAATTAATAAATATTTTTTTTAATACGTTGAAACTTTTCAACCTTTTCGAGGCTTTGCTAATAAAGTTTCTTTATATAGCAACACCAGGCTCAGGATGGTGGTACCATTCGTCATTCCAAGAATACTTAAACTTTCAAAGTGCAGAAAATCAGTTTAATGTGAAAATAGCAGTTTAGCGGCGCCAAGTGGCGGGTAGCGCGCAGCCGGCAATCACGGCGCAGTTTAATGACGGCAGCTGACTGCGTCATTTGGACAAGAATTACGGCTCGATTGAATCCCGAGAGAAGCGGCTATCTCAGGCAATGCATTGCATCACCTGTTGTTGGATTCATCATCTTCGTATTGACACATCGAAGATCTCGGAACGGTTCTACGCTTTGTAAAATACTCGGGAATACTTTTATGTATAAGTGTTTTGAAATACGGTTAGAATTAAAATATCAATAAAAATCAGTGAAGAGCGAACGTTATTTATTTTAAAATAAAATTTTAATGGAATTTTTTTATAATAAAAAATGTACCTCAAATTAAATAATTTTCTAATTGTAAAATATTTACACTAGAAATTTATTTGTATGTAGAATAAACATAATTTCGCCGATGGAAAGGAAAACCATATTATTTTGTTGTTTATAAGTGAGTTTTTAATAAGGCATCTAGTTGCTGAAGTTAAGTTTGTTTGTGTATTCGGTTAGAATTGCATGACATCTAATATCACTAAATCATTGCCTTTATAATGCCATGTTTACTATTTTCCTTTATACAACAATTGCATTTAACCCAAAACCACTTCATAGCTAACCATCCAAACTCTCGATTCTCCTATTACAATTCCTATTCAAATTAACATCAAATCGTCGGATTGCTTTGGGAGGTAAAGCCTTGTTAAGTCTAGAAAGCTATGTTACTAATAATATCAAATTTGGATCTCATGGGAAAAGTATAGAGTAGTGTTTACAACAATGTTCATACCGTCTTTAAAAATGTCAACATATTTATAGTTTATAGTGAGTAAATGGTGTTTTTACTGGAAGAATAAGTCAAGCATGTTTAAGTACTGTAAAAATCAGAAACATTATTCATACTTTTACCATATTTTAAGCTGTCAATTTTAATAAAATGTTTACTATCATATTCTACGAACGAGAAAAAGTAAATTTTACACTATTCTTATAAACTTCTTGGGTATATATCCTCGCAATTCAAGTAGAAAATATAGAGTCCGGCCAACATTGTGTAAGGCCAAGTTAAGATTGATGGGTTTAGGAGGAAACACTCATCCTGTTTGTTTTTCGCTTCATCGCCCATTGGTAATCCCTTGAGCTAACTTCTCTGTACGTTCTATGATGAATGGGCTTTATTTGGTATCCTACTAAATATACACAATCATATACTTGAAACAATACAAACTATCGATCATTAGTAAGGAAATAAATTGTAATTTATAAATCAAAACGAAATATTTAAAATTATTTCTAACGTTAAAATTAATAATTCCGTCAGCTTTGACCAAGCACCTGTACTTTATTCAGCTTAACACAAAATAAACTTAAACCAAAAAAATCACAGTCCCGAGTTAAACTGGACACACCAAATGTGCTAATGACTAAATCAGTTTTACATTAGCCGAAAAGAAAGAATTTATACGGTGCACAGCTTATTTATTTATCCAACAATATTAAGCTACAAAACGCGATTTGAAGATAAGTTAAAGCTGGTACATAGTAAGTAACATAGTTTACTTGATATGGAATGCAATTTTTTCGTTATTGGTAGAAACTTTCATGTGTGTGTGATATTGAAATCATATTTTAGATGAGTATAGATTTTGGATTTAGAAATATGAAATTTTGGACCCGATTTTAGATATGAAATATGGAAAATTTAACCTTATGAATCCATAGAAAATATGTAGTCAAGAACTGTATATGTGACGATTACAGACTTACAGATAATATACGACTTAACGGAAAGGACTTTAAGACAGCATTTCGATGGAGGACTCAGTTTATAAATCCTTTTTTCAACCAAACATTATAATTAAAATCAATGGAGAATTTTATTGTGCTGTTATAATGAATATTTAGTACACCATAAACATTTTTTATTTAAGTTTACATTGAATGAGAACAACATAGAAAGTTCAACACAGAAGAGTATGATATATGAGAAGGGAGTCATGGGTGGTTTTGTTGTTTCGCAGTTCCGGGTTATTCGATGCACCGCTGTAATGGAGATACAAGAGCTTATATTGAGCGTTTTATTCTCTCTTATTCACTCAATTAAGGGAACACAATGAACTGCTACAGTAAATGTAAGGTTATAAAATCTCAAGTAAACCGCTTGTCGTATTTAAAATTGTAGAAGCAAATAAAACAAGGAGTTATTGGTGTGTATGATCGTTATGGATCAATATTTGTTGCCTAATAAACATCGCATATTATGTAGTTTCGAAACATTGTACTGTTGCTTAGAAGTATACTATTTCCTTGATTAATTTTAGTGCAAGATTAACCAATTTAAAATACAACTTAATTTATATACGAGTAAGTAGTTTTTCTCTGTCTTAAAAATTAGAACTGAACAATAGTTTTATAACCAACTGTTACAACTTTTAATGCATACTTAAAGTGTATCGACTGGAGAAAAACACTTTTATAATTGAAAATATAACATACGTAACTGATACATGTATTTTACTCTCTCCCGCTTTACACGGTATATGAGGAAAGTATTGTTCTCTTAATGATTTTAAAAATAAAGTTGTTTATCAATATTATTTTTGATGCTCTATGAACTCCTAAAAAGTGTTTGCCACTATTATGTCTGTGGGCAATGGCCCAATTTTCATTAAATCTAGTTTACAGATATAATTTAAGATTTGTTTATTTAGAATATTCATCCCCATAAAAAAGCTTGAAAAAAACAACAGCAACTTACAATCTGAAAAGATCAGATAATAGCAAACAGCTTTAAATAAACCGTCATAAATCTGATTAGATTCATATAACACTTTTTGATATTAATAACAAACGTAATTCACCAAGAAATGAAACAAAATAAACATCACTTCACATCATATTCCATAATTTAAATGCCAAACGAAAATTTATTATAGCCTCATGTTTTCTAAATAGAATTACGTAGAAGTGATTCTCTTGAAACCAGAATTGTACTTTAGTGTTGATTGCTGAATTTACTCAAAACTACAAAGAACGTAAAACTGAAATACCGATTCTTTGACTCCCTTTTACGTAACAAATATCACTGGTAATGATGTCAAAATCTATAGGGTTGTTGTTATAGCTCATCAGAAAAAAGGCCATTTTATTTTAATGTATAGCTTGTTAAATAAGTAAACGAACCGTCAAAACATACACAATTTGTGATACTTTATTTTGCACGACAACATTATTACATTGGTATACAATTCAAGCAACTATACAATATAGCAAAAAAGTGAAATTTTTGACCATCTGACATAAAAAAATACATTTCTTGGAAGGTGTAAAACAAAATTGACGAAGACGAGGCGGTAACTGCGCCAGATTTGGGGTAAATTTGACTCACGACCGTCGGAGCTCGTAAAGTCGAAATGGCGGGTAAAATTACAGATTTTATTCCTCATTAAACCTCACATAATTTTGGAAAGAAGTGTGAAAAAAGTAAAATCCTTTGAACAGTTAGTTTTGGTTCTTATTTAAAATGGTAATTTTAAAGTAATGCGCCAGTTGTTAGCACTCCTATTTTTATGTTATTAAAAGTTACAGATACCATTTAAGATATATTAAGATACCCATATATGCTTGTTCGTCTGTTAGTATGCTCTCGTGTGTTTTTGTATGCATATGTGAGTATACCTGTGAAACAATAATGTAACCGGCTGTGGAACTGACTTTTAGAAAACAGTTTTTATTGTGTTTTTAGAATACATTAATAGATATGAAACTAATTAAACAGAAGTAAAAAATAAATTAAAATGTATCTTGTGTAAAAAAGTGGACAGTAAAAACAGTATTATAATTGTATATACACTCAGTTTTATTATGTTATATAAAATTAATATTATAACTTTTTTTAATGACTGAAAATTTATATTTAGAGAACAATTACAAAACTACAAAATTAAACCAAAACTAGCCTTAGCAAAGCCTAAGCACAAGACTTCATTGATTATATGCTCCCTTCACCACTTTCATCAAAACCTATCTTTTCTTGTCATAGAGAATACTCATAGAGAATACTGACAGCAACTGATTTAATAAATGGTGTAGGAAGTTCTTATAAACGCTTCATATCAACCTTTTAATTAAAGACGAGTTCGCACGCAGCACGCAGATGTGATGGAAGTGAATTTCCATATAAAAAACTTTTAAAAATAAAAATCAATGTAAAAACATACATTTATTCCAATTTGTATTGAAATCTGAAAATATTAATTTTGTTGGCTGTTCTGATGTTCCTGGTTCCATTTACTTGCAATGCTGGGAATACAATTTTGCGCGTTGTAAGGTTAGGAGAAGGTCCAGTAAGGCTTGAGAGTAGGCTGGGGATGATAAAAAGACACCAACAAATGAATAACAGACTTTTATAATGTAAAACCCCCATAAGACAACGTACTGTGTTTAGTCGATACAAATTTTCTTTAATAACTTGGTAAATTTATGCTAGAATGACGAGACAGGGCTTAAAACTTTTGCTTCACTAATTCCCATCTTTATACACGCATTAAGTTTACATCTGGGGCTTTTCTGACCCTTTTTGGACCCAAAAACTGGAAACTTGAAAGATTAATCCCCAAAAAAGGGGTTTAGAGTTTTCCGATCGTTTTGCCCAACGAACTTGTCAAACTGTTTATAGAAAGGAACGCCCCGTCCAAATTTGAAGTAAATTGGACAACAAATGCGACCGCTACAGTGCAAACACATACATATATTTCATTTTGAACGACCCCCCAAAACGTGTTCAGGGGGTCACGTTATGAACTTCAATGGTGGTCCCGGGCTTAAGTTTCACCGTGCGGGTCATGCTAATAGTTCACTTTCCATTGGAAATTCACTAATTATCAGTAATGAACGATGAGAACGTAACCTAGCCTTAACTTAACTATGGGAATAGTAGTGGTGAAACCAGAAAGAGGCCCCACAATCGGCGCTTTTTTCCCATGTTATTCTTATGGGGATCAGTTTTTGCACCGACGCCCGATCCTACCCTACACAAATTTTCTTTTTGGCCCCTGCCTTATTTTCCCCCATTTTAAAATTTGCATTAATTTTAATACATCCTTTGCAGAAATCCACGAGTTCAAAAATAACTCCAGACTAAATAAACAACACATGTAAACAACTTAGAAGTTATTGTGTAGTAGTGGTGAAACAGGAAAGAGGCATCACTTCCGGCGCTTTTTCCCCATGTTATTCTTATGGGGATCAGTTTTTGGACCGACGCCAGCTCCCGCCTATAGAGCTCCCGCGCGTTGGCCAATACTAATGTCCAACCCTTGCCTATATTAAATATATTGTCCCCATCCCCATCCCTCCTCTATATTTTTAAAAATTAATTTTCAAATTCAGGCTAAAAAACTATCTTTGGTGTTTACTGTCCGATTTGTCTGCAATTTGGATATGTTATTGTCCTAGGCAAGTGTTTTAATAAATTTCACTTACATTTCCCAAATTCACTATTACGGTCAAAAATATTTTTGAAAAATACTGCCAATTGCCAACTTCTTTATTTACTGTCCGATTTGTCTTCAATTTGGATATGTTATTTTCCTAGGCAAGTGTTTTAATAAATTCCACGTACATATCCCAAATTCACTATTACGGTCAAATTAAAAAATATTTTTGAAAAATACTGCCAACTGCCACCTTCTTTATTAACTGTCTGATTTGTCTGCAATTTGGATATGTTATTGTCCTAGGAAAGTGTTTTAATAAATTTCACTTACATTTCCCAAATTCACTATAACGGTCAAATTAAAAAATATTTTTTGAAAAATACTGCCAATTGCCACCTTCTTTATTAACTGTCTGATTTGTCTTCAATTTGGATATGTTATTGTCCTAGGCAAGTTGTTTAATAAATTCCACTTACATATCCCAAATTCACTATTACGGTCAAATTAAAAATTATTTTTGAAAAATACTGCCAATTGCCAACTTCTTTATTAAATGTCCGATTTGTCTGCAATTTGGATGTGTTATTGTCCTAGGCAAGTGTTTTAATAAATTTCACTTACATATCCCAAATTCACTATTACGGTCAAATTAAAAAATATTTTTGAAAAATACTGCCAATTGCCAACTTCTTTATTTACTGTCTGATTTATTTAAAATTTGGATATGCTATTGACCCAGGCAAGTGTTTTAATAAATTTCACTTACATATCCCAAATTCACTATTACGGTCAAATTAAAAAATATTTTTGAAAAATACTGCCAATTGCCAACTTCTTTATTTACTGTCTGATTTATTTAAAATTTGGATATGCTATTGACCTAGGCAAGTGTTTTAATAAATTCCACTTACATATCCCAAATTCACTATTACGGTCAAAAATATTTTTGAAAAATACTGCCAATTGCCAACTTCTTTATTTACTGTCCCATTTGTTTAAAACTTGGATATGTTATTGTCGTAGGCAATTGTTTTAATAAATTACACTTACATTTCCCAAATTCACTATTACAGCCAAATTAAAAATTATTTTTGAAAAATACTGCCAATTGCCAACTTCTTTATTTACTGTCCGATTTGTTTAAAATTTGGATATGTTATTGTTGTAGGCTAGTGTATATGCACCATCCACATTTTACAAATATTGCGGTTAAATGTTAAAAAATTTTGGAAAAATACCGCCAATCGGCAACTTCTTTATGGTCTGATTTGTTTAAAATTTATGTCATTATTCTAGGCTAGTGTATATGTACCATCCACATTTGACAAATTAACTATAATGGTCAAATTTTAAAAATATACTAACAATTTCAAACTTCTTTATTTATGGATATGTTATAGCTCTTATATAGGTAACAAGACCACACTACCACACGCTCCACTACCCCCATACAATACAGTATTTTGCTGTAATCCCAAAACTGACTGTTTATTGTCCGATTTGCCTACACTTTGGATATTGTCCTAAGCATTTATTGTCTGATTTATTTTTGGATATGTTATAGCCCCCAACTATTATATCTAAAATTACAATATTATTTCCACCTATAATACTGTTGTTTGTTTTGCTGCAACCTAAAAACTAACATTGGTATTTGTGTTTTTACAAAACTATATTTTGTAAATTACTACCAACAACTCCTTTATTTACATTTCGACTTGTTATATCACCCTATATCTAAATTTACCATATATTTTTTTCCCTTTTAGCGCTGTTTTGTCGTAACCAAACTTTGAATATGACTGCAATATATTACTGGCCATTGCATAAGTAAATACCCCATTTCCAAATTCAATATTACGGTTCGATTAAAAAATAAATGCAAGCTTATTATATTTGCCACAAGCTTATTATATACATCCAGCTGTTATATTTGCCACATTTCCAATATTGTTGTGACCCTCTCAACTACCTCTCATTGTAATATAATAAGTAATCCACAAAATATTTATGGAACTGCCTAAACTTTGGATATGTTTTAAGCCAATGCAAAAATAAATTTTTAAAACCCAAAACAACTAAACACAAAACACTAATCTTTCTTTGTGCTTGTTTGGAGTAGTCTTTATTTTATCCAACTTAATTTTAATTTTGTAGTTAAAATCAAACTTCCCACATTCTAGCTCCCTTTCCAGCCAGGGAGACATAAAGGTTACGAATATTTTCAAACAATATATCTTTTTCTTCCCCTATGTTGGACTTGTTTAATAGCGCACCATATTCCAAATCCTCCAGTCTACTACATTCTTTAAATTTAACATTGCCTTTAATATCTTGCATCTCTATGTCTTCTTGTCCATTGTTACGGAAACTTAGGTTTTCTATTTTTGGAATTGCCACAAAATGTTGCGGTTCCGTTAAAGCTTGCAAGTGGCTCGTTGGTAGGTAGATAAATAATGTCCAAATCACCACTGTATGCCAACACGCCTTCCCCATTCTTATTTATCTCTATAAATACAGTTTTACAGACACCTTTAACATAGTATACACCCCTCCGTCCATCCTTTTCTGCCAACACTCCCACAAACTTGTTTACTACAAACGCATACACTATATAATGTCCATAATGCTCGCAGGAAGTAATCTTTTAATTTATCCTCTCTTTCCCTTCTTTCTTTAGCCAACTGTGTATTCCTCCGCAACAGTATTTTCCACATATTCCAATGTCTTCTAATTCCGATTTCCTCTCTAAGAAAGGCTTGGAAAGTGGCTCTATTTCTTTAATAGTGTATGGGTACAGTTTATTGGTCTGGCTTCTTAAAACGTAGGGAGTAAGGTTAGGACTTTCCACTAAGAGGTATAGTGGAGAAAGGTGTATTTGATGTGCCCCCACATTTGATGTAACACTTATGCTTTACACTTATGGCATCCTCCTCTATTACCTCTACATAGTTGGTAAACAGTTAAAGCTAAATGCAGATAGAGCATACTTTATTAACTTTTCCCTTTGATCTTTTGGCAGTTTTAGTTGTACTCCAGTTATCTTCCCCCAATATGCATCGTTAAACACTAAACAACAACTGTTTTGTAATTGATTGGCAACTTTCACCCACATCTTATGCAGAGGTACAGCATAGAATGGAGCATTTTGAAAGTACCGTTTGTTGTCTTCTATTAGACTTAAACAATCTCTTAAAGGTTCAAACCCTTTACCTCTACAATAGATTGTTGCCTCTAACCTTGCCATTCTCTCTAGCTAGTTTAGACGAGAACGTTTCTTTTAGGTTTACAAAGTTTATTATATGGTTTCCTATACTTTTAATTACTCCAGGGCTTGTAATCTGGCATATAAATTTATTATATATTTTTACCCTGCTATTTACATTAAACCATGCTAACATTATCTACAATAACATTATGGGGGTCCATTCGCCCCCCTGGTAGCAAAAGTTTTCTGTAAGATATTGGCACATTTCCTCTTTATTAAATATTCCAGCCAAATCTAGTGTTATATCGAAATCCATAAGATAGTACATTTCTTTTTCCAGATCTTGCAGTATCTTTGGAAGATCTTCCAACAAATCCTTAATTTTAACATTTGCAAGCTCTATTTTATAGGGAATTGCTATAGAATCATCATACTTTTGTTTAATTTGGTCAATATCTTTCTTTATTATTTGTAACACACCCTCGCTTTGGGAGAATGGTAGTTTGGCCACAACACCATGTCGAGCTAAAGAGAACTTTTTAAATATTCCTCGTAAGTAGCTATTAAACGAGCCACATATTTCCTTCTTAACTTTAAATTTATTCCGAACGTCCCCATCACAATCCGTAACATTGGTTATCTTAACTAACATTATGTTATCACAAAACACATCCGTTATAGATGTTATTTAATTTTGGTTCACCCTCGCAATAGTTTATATTACCTATGTCTGTAAGAAGGTTATTATTACGTAGATTTTCTAATAAAAACCATATACCAAATCTTTCGTTAGTAGGTTTAATACAATTCCCCAATAAATGGCTAACAGAGCACATTTCTTTTATACAAAAGTAGCGGAAACATATAAACAGGACAGATATATATGCATATAGAGGTTGTAAATATATATTGTATATAAACATAGGCGAGCGGCAAGTGTAACATGTAAGTGGACACCCAAGTGCAAATATGGAATACCCACAAATTCGACTAAATAAGTTTATAGTCTCAATATAATTAACATATTAACATTAGTACCCAAATTGTCGAAATTCTATAATTCTATTCTTAGTCCTTGTATTAGGTTTTGTACTATTAAACCCAACACCCCGTGCAGCAGAGTAATATATGTATTTAATATGCACATTCTACAAGACCTGTACATCTGTTGTATAAGCGGCAGAATAGACATCTCATTGTGTTGTTGTAAAGTAAAACATAAATGTAAATTGTGCTGGATACAACCGGCCAGATATTAGACAGGAAATGTGTTGGAAGTGTATTGCCAAAGACAAACACCACATAGTGCAGCATGTAATCAATCCACCACCATTTAGACAGCATTGGTACAACATCCGATATATTAGCCAAACCCACAATCAAACTTGGAAAACAAACAGTAAAAGATAAATATTATAGTAACAGAAATAGTAAGAGTATAAGGACATAGTAATATTTAAAGTTTATAAAACAACATAAATCAGAGACACAATAACACACTCCAACACATTTGGACACAGGCACAGATACTGGTTTACATCCATTTAACACAACTTTACACGTTCTGTCAACCGACACAAAAATAGTTTGTAAATTGTGTAAGAAATATATGTAATATAAACAAATTTAACACAATCATAACATTGTCCACAACAACAATGTTATGATTGTGTTAAATTTGTTTATATTACATATATTTCTTACACAATTTACAAACTATTTTTGTGTCGGTTGACAGAACGTGTAAAGTTGTGTTAAATGGATGTAAACCAGTATCTGTGCCTGTGTCCAAATGTGTTGGAGTGTGTTATTGTGTCTCTGATTTATGTTGTTTTATAAACTTTAAATATTACTATGTCCTTATACTCTTACTATTTCTGTTACTATAATATTTATCTTTTACTGTTTGTTTTCCAAGTTTGATTGTGGGTTTGGCTAATATATCGGATGTTGTACCAATGCTGTCTAAATGGTGGTGGATTGATTACATGCTGCACTATGTGGTGTTTGTCTTTGGCAATACACTTCCAACACATTTCCTGTCTAATATCTGGCCGGTTGTATCCAGCACAATTTACATTTATGTTTTACTTTACAACAACACAATGAGATGTCTATTCTGCCGCTTATACAACAGATGTACAGGTCTTGTAGAATGTGCATATTAAATACATATAT
This sequence comes from Allygus modestus, assembly GCA_963675035.1. Lineage (NCBI taxonomy): Eukaryota > Metazoa > Arthropoda > Insecta > Hemiptera > Cicadellidae > Allygus > Allygus modestus. The sequence continues at coordinate 142,501,921 of OY776111.1, forward strand.
TACTCTGCTGCACGGGGTGTTGGGTTTAATAGTACAAAACCTAATACAAGGACTAAGAATAGAATTATAGAATTTCGACAATTTGGGTACTAATGTTAATATGTTAATTATATTGAGACTATAAACTTATTTAGTCGAATTTGTGGGTATTCCATATTTGCACTTGGGTGTCCACTTACATGTTACACTTGCCGCTCGCCTATGTTTATATACAATATATATTTACAACCTCTATATGCATATATATCTGTCCTGTTTATATGTTTCCGCTACTTTTGTATAAAAGAAATGTGCTCTGTTAGCCATTTATTGGGGAATTGTATTAAACCTACTAACGAAAGATTTGGTATATGGTTTTTATTAGAAAATCTACGTAATAATAACCTTCTTACAGACATAGGTAATATAAACTATTGCGAGGGTGAACCAAAATTAAATAACATCTATAACGGATGTGTTTTGTGATAACATAATGTTAGTTAAGATAACCAATGTTACGGATTGTGATGGGGACGTTCGGAATAAATTTAAAGTTAAGAAGGAAATATGTGGCTCGTTTAATAGCTACTTACGAGGAATATTTAAAAAGTTCTCTTTAGCTCGACATGGTGTTGTGGCCAAACTACCATTCTCCCAAAGCGAGGGTGTGTTACAAATAATAAAGAAAGATATTGACCAAATTAAACAAAAGTATGATGATTCTATAGCAATTCCCTATAAAATAGAGCTTGCAAATGTTAAAATTAAGGATTTGTTGGAAGATCTTCCAAAGATACTGCAAGATCTGGAAAAAGAAATGTACTATCTTATGGATTTCGATATAACACTAGATTTGGCTGGAATATTTAATAAAGAGGAAATGTGCCAATATCTTACAGAAAACTTTTGCTACCAGGGGGGCGAATGGACCCCCATAATGTTATTGTAGATAATGTTAGCATGGTTTAATGTAAATAGCAGGGTAAAAATATATAATAAATTTATATGCCAGATTACAAGCCCTGGAGTAATTAAAAGTATAGGAAACCATATAATAAACTTTGTAAACCTAAAAGAAACGTTCTCGTCTAAACTAGCTAGAGAGAATGGCAAGGTTAGAGGCAACAATCTATTGTAGAGGTAAAGGGTTTGAACCTTTAAGAGATTGTTTAAGTCTAATAGAAGACAACAAACGGTACTTTCAAAATGCTCCATTCTATGCTGTACCTCTGCATAAGATGTGGGTGAAAGTTGCCAATCAATTACAAAACAGTTGTTGTTTAGTGTTTAACGATGCATATTGGGGGAAGTTAACTGGAGTACAACTAAAACTGCCAAAAGATAGTACACAAAGGGAAAAGTTAATAAAGTATGCTCTATCTGCATTTAGCTTTAACTGTTTACCAACTAACTATGTAGAGGTAATAGAGGAGGATGCCGTAAGTGTAAAGCATAAGTGTTACATCAAATCTGGGGGCACATCAAATACACCTTTCTCCACTATACCTAAACACATCAATTTGGAAAGTCCTAACCTTACTCCCTACGTTTTAAGAAGCCGGACCAATAAACTGTACCCATACACTATTAAAGAAATAGAGCCACTTTCCAAGCCTTAGAGAGTTGTTCCAAAAAGAGGAAACTGGAATTAGAAGACATTGGAATATGTGGAAAATACTGTTGCAGAGGAATACAAAGCACAGTTGGCTAAAGAAAGAAGGGAAAGAGAGGATAAATTAAAAGATTACTTCCTGCGAGCATTATGGACATTATATAGTGTATGCGTTTGTAGTAAACAACAAGTTTGTGGGAGTGTTGGCAGAAAAGGATGGACGGAGGGGTGTATACTATGTTAAAGGTGTCTGTAAAACTGTATTTATAGAGATAAATAAGAATAGGCAAGGTTATAGCGTGTTGCCATACAGTGGTGATTTGGACATTATTTATCTACCTACCAACGAGCCACTTGCAAGCTTTAACACTAACGGAACCGCAACATTTTATGGCAATTCCAAAAATAGAAAACCTAAGTTTCCGTAACAATGGACAAGAAGACATAGAGATGCAAGATATTAAAGGCAATGTTAAATTTAAAGAATGTAGTAGACTGGAGGATTTGGAATATGGTGCGCTATTAAACAAGTCCAACATAGGGGAAGAAAAAGATATATTGTTTGAAAATATTCGTAACCTTTATGTCTCCCTGGCTGGAAAGGGAGCTAGAATGTGGGAAGTTTGATTTTAACTACAAAATTAAAATTAAGTTGGATAAAATAAAGACTACTCCAAACAAGCACAAAGAAAGATTAGTGTTTTGTGTTTAGTTGTTTTGGGTTTTAAAAATTTATTTTTGCATTGGCTTAAAACATATCCAAAGTTTAGGCAGTTCCATAAATATTTTGTGGATTACTTATTATATTACAATGAGAGGTAGTTGAGAGGGTCACAACAATATTGGAAATGTGGCAAATATAACAGCTGGATGTATATAATAAGCTTGTGGCAAATATAATAAGCTTGCATTTATTTTTTAATCGAACCGTAATATTGAATTTGGAAATGGGGTATTTACTTATGCAATGGCCAGTAATATATTGCAGTCATATTCAAAGTTTGGTTACGACAAAACAGCGCTAAAAGGGAAAAAAATATATGGTAAATTTAGATATAGGGTGATATAACAAGTCGAAATGTAAATAAAGGAGTTGTTGGTAGTAATTTACAAAATATAGTTTTGTAAAAACACAAATACCAATGTTAGTTTTTAGGTTGCAGCAAAACAAACAACAGTATTATAGGTGGAAATAATATTGTAATTTTAGATATAATAGTTGGGGGCTATAACATATCCAAAAATAAATCAGACAATAAATGCTTAGGACAATATCCAAAGTGTAGGCAAATCGGACAATAAACAGTCAGTTTTGGGATTACAGCAAAATACTGTATTGTATGGGGGTAGTGGAGCGTGTGGTAGTGTGGTCTTGTTACCTATATAAGAGCTATAACATATCCATAAATAAAGAAGTTTGAAATTGTTAGTATATTTTTAAAATTTGACCATTATAGTTAATTTGTCAAATGTGGATGGTACATATACACTAGCCTAGAATAATGACATAAATTTTAAACAAATCAGACCATAAAGAAGTTGCCGATTGGCGGTATTTTTCCAAAATTTTTTAACATTTAACCGCAATATTTGTAAAATGTGGATGGTGCATATACACTAGCCTACAACAATAACATATCCAAATTTTAAACAAATCGGACAGTAAATAAAGAAGTTGGCAATTGGCAGTATTTTTCAAAAATAATTTTTAATTTGGCTGTAATAGTGAATTTGGGAAATGTAAGTGTAATTTATTAAAACAATTGCCTACGACAATAACATATCCAAGTTTTAAACAAATGGGACAGTAAATAAAGAAGTTGGCAATTGGCAGTATTTTTCAAAAATATTTTTGACCGTAATAGTGAATTTGGGATATGTAAGTGGAATTTATTAAAACACTTGCCTAGGTCAATAGCATATCCAAATTTTAAATAAATCAGACAGTAAATAAAGAAGTTGGCAATTGGCAGTATTTTTCAAAAATATTTTTTAATTTGACCGTAATAGTGAATTTGGGATATGTAAGTGAAATTTATTAAAACACTTGCCTGGGTCAATAGCATATCCAAATTTTAAATAAATCAGACAGTAAATAAAGAAGTTGGCAATTGGCAGTATTTTTCAAAAATATTTTTTAATTTGACCGTAATAGTGAATTTGGGATATGTAAGTGAAATTTATTAAAACACTTGCCTAGGACAATAACACATCCAAATTGCAGACAAATCGGACATTTAATAAAGAAGTTGGCAATTGGCAGTATTTTTCAAAAATAATTTTTAATTTGACCGTAATAGTGAATTTGGGATATGTAAGTGGAATTTATTAAACAACTTGCCTAGGACAATAACATATCCAAATTGAAGACAAATCAGACAGTTAATAAAGAAGGTGGCAATTGGCAGTATTTTTCAAAAAATATTTTTTAATTTGACCGTTATAGTGAATTTGGGAAATGTAAGTGAAATTTATTAAAACACTTTCCTAGGACAATAACATATCCAAATTGCAGACAAATCAGACAGTTAATAAAGAAGGTGGCAGTTGGCAGTATTTTTCAAAAATATTTTTTAATTTGACCGTAATAGTGAATTTGGGATATGTACGTGGAATTTATTAAAACACTTGCCTAGGAAAATAACATATCCAAATTGAAGACAAATCGGACAGTAAATAAAGAAGTTGGCAATTGGCAGTATTTTTCAAAAATATTTTTGACCGTAATAGTGAATTTGGGAAATGTAAGTGAAATTTATTAAAACACTTGCCTAGGACAATAACATATCCAAATTGCAGACAAATCGGACAGTAAACACCAAAGATAGTTTTTTAGCCTGAATTTGAAAATTAATTTTTAAAAATATAGAGGAGGGATGGGGATGGGGACAATATATTTAATATAGGCAAGGGTTGGACATTAGTATTGGCCAACGCGCGGGAGCTCTATAGGCGGGAGCTGGCGTCGGTCCAAAAACTGATCCCCATAAGAATAACATGGGGAAAAAGCGCCGGAAGTGATGCCTCTTTCCTGTTTACCCACTACTGGGAATAATGCCAAAGTAAATCATGCCTATCCATTGCTTTTAAAAACAAATATTATGGAAGCTAAAAAATAAAAATACATGGTTTGATGCAAAATAGTATAAATCATAATAATGTGAATAAATTAGGCATATACTAAAGCTAGCTTCCTGTTCTTGGCGCGCGGAACTTGCAGTCATTAAACCAGATGATGTTAAGATGCATAAAAGTTCCTGCTCGGCAATGTTTGGGCTACACAAGAATATGGTTGTTCACCTATGTGCACAAGCCAATCGGCTAAGGATTAGTTATATCAAGTTTATTATGAAAATAAGTTAAATATCACCAAATAACAATTTATATGATAAAGTTCCAAAGCATATAGACATTTATTGATATATTACAGAATTTATGAAGGTGTCGTTAAAAAAACACTTCTAATTTAATATGAAAGTATTATTTCAGTTCAATGTGACTCCCATTGGTGATGCGGAACATAGATTTCCCCCCGGAAAACAATTCTTTCTATGATCATGTACGTGTTCCAGCTAATAGGCGTAACTTCCGCAACGGCGGTTCAGAGTCTGCAAGAAATTTCTCAGGTCTGCAAGATTGTCTGGTAGGTGCGGAACTTGCACTCGACCTTTAATGAACCTCCTGGGGAAGAAATTCTTAGGTGTCAAGTCGGGGGAGAGAGGTGGTCGTGCGATTGGCCCGTCATGACCAATCCACGTCCCGCACCGGTAAAAGTAGCCATTTTAACAGTGCACTCCTCTGGTGATATCGGGGGGAGGGGGGCCTGAATTTGGTACTTCCTCACTACACGAGTCAAACAAGAAGTGTTTGCTAGAAAAATATATCTCTAACGATTCTATTAGTTATCTGAATTAATTGTTAGATGCTATCAAAGTTGTAAAGTGATTTTTGTTTCACTCTGCATATTGAAAATAGTGGTTGAAATGAAGTTCAGTGTTTAAAGAAAAGTCAGCTTAAGCAGATTTTTAATCTTTCTCTATTGAGAATCATTTATTTTTTTATGTGACTTGTTAGTAAATTAAACATCTATAGATTCTAGCAACACAGTCTTATAATTTGATTGACATTAGGATAACGGATTGGACTTTTTTAAGTAGCAGTTTAATGAGTTTCTTCATTTACTAATAGGACATTTATAAAGGAAACTACACTAACTTGTATATTTTTTTATTTAAACCTTCTGTGTGTCATCTGTAATGGCAGGTAATATATATATCTTGAGTTCACGAATAGGGCTACTAATAATGTTATTTGATTGAAAACAAAACTTCCATAGTACCCTTTTTTAACATTTTTATTTCACACAACGCGTTTCGGCCATATTTCAAATTGTATAAAAAGTATAACCTTAAAATAAAATTTAAAATAAATAAACATATGTTAAAATATAAAGTAAAAATAACAATAAAATATACAGAGACAAATAGGATTATTAAGGTAGGTACCGTCCATCGAGCTATTATTTGATTTTTAATTCTTCAATGTTTTTCAAAATTGGGTTATGGTTTTCATTCTGCATCACATTTAAAATATTTTTAGGGACATGTTTTTTGTTCTTATAGGTTTGGTATTTTTCTAATTTTTCTATTCCTTCACCTTTTTGTGCGATATTGTATATTATAATATATATCCTAGATCATTAGATTTGTAGTTGTAAAATCAGTGTGACTACGAAATCATGATATAGACAACAAATACACTAGATTGTACTGTAACAACTACGAAACGAAGTTGTCACACCATCCTCAGAGTGATGAGTGAAAAGCTCATGAATTAATATCGTTTATTACCATCAAACTGTACATATATCATGCCCAATTTTCAACACTGTTACACAGTAGCAAAAAAGTAAAAATAAACTAATACTAAATTAAAAAATAACATTTAACCTCTCGCCGTCTTTGTGCGTTTATTTTACAATATGTTAATACATTTACAAATACTCAAAAATGTGCGCATCAGATATATGCAACGTTCGAAGCTAAGGTTTTTGGAAGAACACAATATTTCCTTTATAATCTAGGACGAGTGATGTTTGGAGAGAAATCGCCAGATGAGGGACTCGTTGCTCCGCAGATAAATTCAATATAATAACACTTTTAATTAATATTTTTCTTTTTATTACACATGAATAGTGTATCTAATAAGTAGATTTGAACTGATGATTTGGATTACCGTGGACAAACTATTTTAAGCAACTACTGAAAAAATAGTATATTTATTTTTTTGTTTCTATAAAATAGCTCTTTGCAGCATACAGATGAGTAAAGGGGAATGTTATTACTTTTCCTTTATATTTTCTGATACAAATTATTTCAAAGTACTGATAGTGAAGCTACAAATTGGTCAAGTGTTCAGTTTTATTAAACTAAAAACATTTACCGGAAAATGCTATGTATATAACTAAAGCAAGAACATGAATTTTAAAATGTTTTGTGTATCAGGTTATATGTAAGTAAAGTATGTCCCCTGTTGAAACCGTACTTATTTAATACATTTAATAATGTTTTAATACATGATACAATTAGTCAACTGTTATGCAACATTCCAAATAATTCCTTCAGTATCGTTGAATGATTAGATAAAAATCTAAAGAAATTACTGCTACCTAAAAGAAATAGGTAACTTACCAATTCTTTAGTATTCAAATATTAACTATAATAACAAATAACTAAATAATAAATATCAATAAATCAAATAACGATGAAATTAATTAAAGAAATCCTGAGGAAATCCTATTGAAGAAGGAGGTATAAGTCATGAAATCACCGTAAACATTGATGGCAAGTTTTAGTGTCCATAAAATAGTTTCAAACCTCTGACGCTGAATACATGTTGATGAGGTGACAGTACAATTTGCTTTAGAAAGTACATGTGAATATTGGTTTACAAAATAACTTGACTAATACGTTTAGCACTTATAATAGTGAACCAATAGATCTGAGTTCAGGAATGTATATGAGTTGATTGTTTCATCCTGTTTCACCATGCACTCTGAAACCACGGTGGAGTGCATGGTTTCATGGTTTGAACCTATTGACATGGGTTCGAACCCTATTTAAAGCCAATAAAACGAGACCGCTTATGTTTTGAAATATAAAATAAACAATATTTAGATTATTTTTACATTATAATTATAACTAATCTATTTTGGTACGTTCATTTCCTGTTTCCACAGGAAACCATTTTGGGAACAATATTATTTTATTCATATTGTTGGACTCTTCTGGTATTTATTTAGTGAGTGTTTTCATATATTATTAGACTTTTGGGATAAAGTTACGAATGAACAATATATTATCACTATATGTATTCAGTTGAAACCCTAAAATGTATAACTACATTTTAGTTTGAAATAGGAAGTAAAAACACTGAAACAACTTGTAGGACTCCATAACTAATAAATTAATTTGGCTAGTAATACAAATAGTTTAACTGTCCAATGATATAGTCATAACAAATACAAGTGACACATTCAAATGACAGTTTTAGCTAATAATTTTGATATAACTATAAATTAAGAATAAGTGAAAACACATCCAAACAACATTTCCTGTTAAGGACCTCTTTTTATAATTTGTTCTTTGAGCACTGTTTTACATAAAGATAGTTTTCGGCTCAACAACGTAATAATTTGAAAGTTGCTTATGATATTTGTTGTTGTAGCTAGAAAAGTGATCAGACACCGTAAGAGCCAGAAAGTAAGACACTGACGTCGGTCTGTGTGATATAACAGCCTTAGAGTTTCTTAACCGTAAGCCTCCGCCATATTTCTTCATTCACTTTCTTCCTCAGGATTTCTACTCTTGACTCTCATCTTAACCTCTGTTAACCTTACAAAACTGATGTAGAAATACAACACATACCATGAGAATTGTGCATACATTAGTTTACAAGATATGTGCTTTAGGAGCAATAGATCAGAAAAAATATACATTACATATAATTACCAAAATATAAATGTAGGTTTTTAATTTTAGAATGCAAACTAAATGTTAAAACTATTTCACTTTTTGTAGTGTTTTTTGCGCTTGATTAAAAATGACATTGGATGACTGAAACGTCTTTCTAAATTGAAACCCCTATTATTAGTGAATTTCCTATGGAAAAGTGATCTATTAGCACGATCCGCACGGTGAAACTTAAGCCCGGGACCACCATAGAAGTTCCTAACGTGACCCCCTGAACACGTTTTGGGGGGTCGTTCAAAATTATATATATATATATATGTGTGTGTGTATGCACTCTAGCGGTCGCATTTTTTGTCCGATTTACTTCAAATTTGGTAGGGATGTTCCTTTCTATAATCGGTTGGACAAGTTTGTTGGGCAAAATAATCAGAAAACTCTAACCCCCTTTTTTGGGGATTATTAATTCAAATTTCGAGTTTTTGGGCTCAAAAAGGGTCATAAAAGCCCCGGAAGTAAAATTAATGCTTATGATGGCAATTAGATGGGAATTAGTAAAGTGAAAGTGTTAAGCCCTCTCTCGTCATTCTAACATAAATATTTACCGAGTTATTAAAGAAAATGTATATCGGCTACACTCAGTACGTTGTCTTAAGGAGTTTTTACATTATAAAATCATGTTATTCATTTGTTAATGTATTTGTATCGTCCCCAGCAACCTCGCGCCATCTTTCAAGCCTGACTGGACCTTCTCCTAACATTATAATGCGCAAAAGTGTATTCCTAGCATTGCAGGTAAATGAAACTAGGAGCATCAGAACAGCCAAAAAATCAATGTTTTCAGATTTCAATAAAATTGGAAAAAATTTATGTTTTTACACTGGTTTTGAGTTTTAAAAGTTTTGTATGTGGAAATTCACTTCCCTCACGTCAGCGTACTGCGTGCAAACTTGTTTAAGCCCAAGTTCGTTTACCCCACACTTGATTTATAGACCAGCATTACCAATTCAGCTCTCTCTTCCCTATAACATTTAGTTTTCTCGATACGCTAAACACGTATGTTACACTTAACAACTTCAGACGTTTACAAACGTTTTAGGGGAAATGAGGACCGTCCTAAAAAAATGTACGAAGGTTATAACATTTTACCTATAAAATGCAGCTGTTTATCATTGTCGTCAAAATAATAATATACTGTCTCAAATTTGCTAAGACGGTTTTAAAGAAACAAAACGGAATATAAATAGTTATGTTGTGCCAAGGAAAAAATTGATATTCCGAGTTTTTCCTAAGAATGTTGGTCTGACACAAAGCATCAAATTCCGTAGGTGAGGGACTCTGACCTCACCTTTACAACCAGTTGTTGAGAGACATCAAAGGTGCATTATTGACTTGGAGGAAAGTTCCAATAACCATCGACAGAGCTGCAGAGACACGAGCCATAAAATTATCATAAACTTTGATAGCGAGTTTTATCGGCCATAAGGACGTTTCTTCTTCACAGAAAACATCTGTCGTGTTGCCCAAACTGAGATTTCTTTGTTCTGTTCATTAAAACAAGTTTTAGTTTGAATGTTCCTTTCTATAATCGGTTGGACAAGTTTGTTGGGCAAAATAATCAGAAAACTCTAACCCCCTTTTTTGGGGATTATTATTTCAAATTTCGAGTTTTTGGGCTCAAAAAGGGTCATAAAAGCCCCGGAAGTAAAATTAATGCTTATGATGGCAATTAGATGGGAATTAGTAAAGTGAAAGTGTTAAGCCCTCTCTCGTCATTCTAACATAAATATTTACCGAGTTATTAAAGAAAATGTATATCGGCTACACTCAGTACGTTGTCTTAAGGAGTTTTTACATTATAAAATCATGTTATTCATTTGTTAATGTATTTGTATCGTCCCCAGCAACCTCGCGCCATCTTTCAAGCCTGACTGGACCTTCTCCTAACATTATAATGCGCAAAAGTGTATTCCTAGCATTGCAGGTAAATGAAACTAGGAGCATCAGAACAGCCAAAAAATCAATGTTTTCAGATTTCAATAAAATTGGAAAAAATTTATGTTTTTACACTGGTTTTGAGTTTTAAAAGTTTTGTATGTGGAAATTCACTTCCCTCACGTCAGCGTACTGCGTGCAAACTTGTTTAAGCCCAAGTTCGTTTACCCCACACTTGATTTATAGACCAGCATTACCAATTCAGCTCTCTCTTCCCTATAACATTTAGTTTTCTCGATACGCTAAACACGTATGTTACACTTAACAACTTCAGACGTTTACAAACGTTTTAGGGGAAATGAGGACCGTCCTAAAAAAATGTACGAAGGTTATAACATTTTACTTATAAAATGCAGCTGTTTATCATTGTCGTCAAAATAATAATATACTGTCTCAAATTTGCTAAGACGGTTTTAAAGAAACAAAACGGAATATAAATAGTTATGTTGTGCCAAGGAAAAAATTGATATTCCGAGTTTTTCCTAAGAATGTTGGTCTGACACAAAGCATCAAATTCCGTAGGTGAGGGACTCTGACCTCACCTTTACAACCAGTTGTTGAGAGACATCAAAGGTGCATTATTGACTTGGAGGAAAGTTCCAATAACCATCGACAGAGCTGCAGAGACACGAGCCATAAAATTATCATAAACTTTGATAGCGAGTTTTATCGGCCATAAGGACGTTTCTTCTTCACAGAAAACATCTGTCGTGTTGCCCAAACTGAGATTTCTTTGTTCTGTTCATTAAAACAAGTTTTAGTTTGAATGTTGGCAGTTGTAACAAAAAACTGTTACTACCGTTAAAAGTAAATTTTGGTACAACATTTATAACTGATTAAGACTGTCTATATTAATTACATTTAATTTAATAACATAAATACTATATGAATGTGGGTTTACCTACGAAGTTAGTTTTATATTAATGTTATTGTCACTGAATTTGCAAATTATTATAAAATTACTATGTTGTTATCATTTTATAACTTTTGAGTGAAAGAGAGAATCACATCTTGCTTCCAGGCTAAATCTTAACCGATAGTTAAACAAAACATATACATATTTAAAAAAAACGAATTTTCCATATTATCAACGTTATTGTGTAAATGCGTTAATAACGCATAATAATCAAAGCTAGGCTCTAAATGTTCAATGAGATGCTTACAAATACGAGGTAAAAGAAAGAAGAGAGTTACAGAGTTGGTGTAAAGCACGCGGGCGGGTACACCGAGAGCCACTTAGGGTTTGTTTTGTTAAGACAGACAGACTGACAAATATATTAACACTTTGTAGCCGTTAGTTCTGTTCTCTCTGTAGAAGGAGTGCTCGGAATGTTTGTGAAGCTCTGGGAAAACTTTAACTTTTAGGGAACGTCTGCAATTTACTCGGGTTTTAATAGAGCATAAATTGTAATTTTGTCTATAATGCTACTATTTTTACATTTTATAGGAGAAAATTATATATTTTTTAAATTTTTATCCAACCATATAACTTTGTCAAATGATTGAGATGGCCTGCTGTTGCAGCAAACTGGAAATTATTATTAATAAGTATTTATCACTATTTATCATAATTAATGAAATTACAATTACGCAAGGAATGATTACACCATGGCTTGTCTACTAAAACCATATTATAATAAAATATGCGCAGAGACGAACAATTTTATAGTTGTTCTTGTAGTCGTTTCATCCAAATTACTTTGACAGTTTAACGTTTGGTTTATCATGTTAATACAGAGTGCATACAAACTCAGTCTAACATAATTTCCTCCTTTCAACCTCGTTTAGCGTATTTATTAATAAATTCCATTACATACATTTAGAATATAAAGTAAAGTAGCCTATATGAAAACATATTTTTTTAGAAATTTACCCAGAAATAAATTTATTAGAGTAATATTTTTAGTTGATTTATGGAATCTTTTAAGCTCTATAATTTAAGTTTCCAAATTTTCCCAAAAATGCGGATTTAGATACACTAAACCATCATACTTTAATCAAACCCTTACAGCAGTTTTTGAAAATACAGATTTTTCATGCTTTTGGCGGTTATTGAGGGATATAACAACCTTTCAAAACCAAAATTATAACCTCTGGAAATACCGTAAATAAGACCCTACATGCCAAATTTAATCGAAATTGGTCAATTGGGGATGGTGTCTAGGTCTCAACACGACTACATATACATTCACATGAACGAAGAGAAAAGAAAAGCGTTATTCGTGACCAGGGGGCATCAAAATGAATAATTCCACCGATAACTGGTATTCGAAAATGTACGGAACATTATTTTCTTCAGATATTTTGTACTACAGCACTCGCACTGTGTACTTTATACATCAAGAAAGTAGTAGAGAAACTAAAATGAAGCAATCTAGATGACGTTGACCGTAAGATACTGCGAATCCTTGAATAATTCATTAACAATAGAGGGAAAATTAAATCGGAACTACTTGCCAAACTGCAGTATTTCATGCAATCGCACTCGGTGCAGTCGTAAACCGTTCTAGGAGCGGTAAAATTCCGCTGAGCAATCGCTTAAGCAATTTAAATTTACGGCTATAACTGACTGTTACTGTCGAAAACATGTAATTTAAGCATGCCAGTTTAAGTATAAAATAAAAAACATTTTCCCTTATTAAAAATAGTTATCACACATGTATAACAATAATTTTAAAAACATTTCAAGAGCGTCATATTTTCCCAGGAGTAAAAATAGAAAATGATCTACTCTTGGTTCCATTATCATTGATATAAACAAATATTAGTACAAGCGTAAAAGGAAATAAACTTAAATTTATTTAAATAATATAGATTACATAAATCTGAATTATAATCGAAACTTAATTTTGCTGAAACTTTTATACATTATTATAATCTTTGTTGCTTATTGCTTGTAACTATCAATCCTAAAATTAAATACAAATTAATAGTGTTCTGTACACAATAAAAAATTACTTCATTCAGATGTTACGATAAACAAATTGATCAAAAATAGAAAAAATGTCAAAAAGTAGTGTTTTTCGCTAATTGCAAACGTATAATTGAGTAAATTTATGATATAGTATTTTTTATCATCCTTGGGCTTAGAGAAATCGATTGACACCATTCTGGCCGCTGGACGTTTAGTAGTTTACTCTGAATAAGTGGTTACACGTCGTCGCCACTACACGCTATTATTATATAGGGTAAAACTAACGTGTATTATTTTGTTCAAACAATCTTAAACTGAATTATTTTAAACTAAGACAACACGTGAAAACAAATAAATATTTCAGTTAGATATGAATTATATTATATGAAACGTCAGCAGTAAATATTCTGTCATAAAAGATGTTTTGAGTTTGGACAAGTGTAACGCAACCCATCAGGCGTCGAGAGCAGGTCATATAAATTCTAAACCATGAAATTTACGTAGTAAATACTGTAGCAAAGACTCGAAAAATAGCAGTTTGACCATTATCTTAAGTGATACTAATTCCATCCCACATTCTGAAGATCTGAAAAATCAGGCCGGCCATTCTATTGTATGGTTTCTCATCTGTGTTCGGCAAATGTCGGAATAGTTACTTCAAGGGCCATATCCCGCGAGGTTGAGTGGACGGTTGAACCAAGTCCTAAATATACCTGGTTATAAATCAAGACACCGACATTGTGATGTCTTTAGTTGTTATTGATAAATAACCATGCATGTAAGGTATTTGCGTAAAGAAGTTATTTATTTATTTATTCTCATCTAACAGCTGAGTTATGGTTTCGGTAAACTATCGCCAGTTCCTATTATTTATTACGTTTTATTTATTCTTCTTACAGCTATTGAGGAGAATTTTAAACAAATTCGAATTTTAAAAAGTATAAACAATTTTGATATACTACACAATCAAAATATCAGCTTGAATATTTTACTATATAATAATAGTTTAGTGTGCAGTTAAATTACACCTGTAAGAATGTACCCCGAAATATCCTAGTCCCTAGGAAAGCTTTTCAAATCTATAAAACTTGGACTTTACGAAACAGTTTCCGATAACCTTATAATCTAATGTGCCTTCCCTAAGCAATATTATTAGTAAGGAGTTCTTGCCTAAAATGTTCAGGGTTGGTAACGTATACATATATTGATTTTATAAGCAGTAAATTGAAAGTTTGCCGCCGCCTGTGCCAAACACACCATAAATACAATGCCAAGGCATAAACAGTTTATGGCGCGTATTGAACTCAGAGTCTAGATTTCAGTGCTACATTAACTTTGTGGCAACGTCATGTTTGGCATTTTCGCTTGTATAAAGAGAGTAAAATAACGAACTGATACAGGAATATCAAATAGTAGTTTTATTCGAGCGTTGCAAACGTTGCTAAATCATATTGTTATATTCATTGTGTTGTGAAGGATTAATTCGTTATATTTAGCTACGTATATTTCCGGAAAAACAAAACTTATTTATAATCGACCCAACCGAAATTATGTGATTAACATTTAAATTTCGTAATGAGCTGCGCCAATAACCCCAATAAAAATTTTTGGTAATACACTTTTGAACGTTTTCAAAAATACATCATATGTATATTTAAATGTAATTTTTAAAGCTAAAAAAATTTTATCGCTAAGTAAAATAAATGGTATAAAAACGGACACATACTTTTAACCCTCTTTTAATTACTAGTTATTTCATATATATATATATCTTCTTTTTTATATAATTCCGTAAGCAAAATTTTAAAGTCAAAATTGTGGGAGTTTGGCAAATCGCATGATGATGGGAGAGGGCTTAAATTAAAGGTCTCGATACCAGGGACTCGGGAAGAATAGCAGTCCAAAAGGTTTCCAGCAAACAAGAAATAACGTAAAACATTCCCCATAATAAAAGCATGGGGATTTAAAAACGTCTGCTTTGTTTATAATAAAGCATGTGATTAAGTGTTTTCTTTGTTTACGAACTGACATGTGTTCCTACTTACGTTGTTTTACTTTCTAAAAGTAAGAGTGAAAGAGTAAGATTAGGCAGATTATTGGAGCAATGCTAGGGGGCTTTGGCCCCTTCAAGCCACTAGTATATATATACATACATTTGAATTAGTGAAAAGAAATGGTGAAAAGTGAGGTTTATTTAAAGTTTATAAAATTATAAAAAATTACAAAAACTGAATTTCGAAACATTTTAAGCCATTTAATTTCTGGTGACTTTTGATTGGGATCTGTAGCACTATAAATCACCAACTTTCAATCTAAATCGTTTAAGCCGTTTCTGAGAAAATTGGACTGTACATGTTTTTAACGGTTTTGGAGGGATAATGTTACTTATTTATAAGAATTTTCTAAAATTAGATATGAAGGATTAGTAAATAAATACCAAATTATCGAAATCCTTTTGCTGTGGTCCTAGGTCGCACACATCCAGACTGACCTCACCTCGAGAACCCTAAAACCTTTTTAGTGAATATCTTATGTATAGAAAATTGAACTATTAGCATGACCCGCACGGTGAAACTTAAGTCCCGGACCCCCATAGAAGTTCCTAACGTGACCCCCTTAACCGCTAACAACTTTATATATATATATATATATATATGTGTGTGTGTGTGTGTGTGTGTGTGTGTGTGTGTGTGTGTGTGTGTGTGTATGTATTCACACTCTAGCGGTCGCAATTTTTATTCGATTTGCTTGAAATTTGGTAGGAACTTTCCCTTCTGTAAACCTTTGGACATGTTTGTTGGGCAAAACAATCGGTAAACTCTAACCCCTTTTTTGGGAATTTTAATTTTAATATTTCGAGCTTTTGGGCTCAAAAAGGGTCAGACAAGCCCCGAATGTAAAATCATTGCATATTAAATTATTGTACGCAAAAAAAAACAATTTTAAGCCCTCTCTCATCATTCTACCACAAGTATTTACCGATTTATTAAAGAAAATTTTCCAAACAGTAAGAAAAAGTGTCCAAACACAGTACGTTGACTTATGGGGATTTTACACTGGAAAAGGCTGTTGTTCATATCTTGATGTAGTTTTATTACACCCAATACCCCTATACCAACTTGTTATCCTGACTAACCTCCTCCTTACCTTATAATTTACAAATTGCCATCCTAATAGTGAATTTAAATATAACCAGGAGCATCAGAACATCCAAAAAATAACATTTTTCAATTTTCATAAAATGTAGCCAGTGTTGTTTTAAACCCTTTTTTAGATTTGTTTAAAGGTTTTAATGTGGAAATTCACTTCCCTCACGTCAGCGTGCTGCGTGCGAACTCGTTTTTGTTCAGGCAGCACAAAAACTAGGATGCCCACCAATAACATAGTTTGGTAACAATTGTAAATAAATATTCTAATGCTCGTGAATATACATTTACACGTTTGATAATTTTGAGACTATATTTTTGGATTAGATTATGGTCTCTGCTTTAAGGAATTACTTGACGAAACTTGAGAAACGGTCCAAAATGTTAGTCTTGTATCTTTAGTTATTTAATACAATGTTTAAATATGTTTTATGCGATCAGTACAATCATTATAGATTGATTACAGTACAAATTCAATTTAAAACCACCCACCTATCGAAGGTTAACAATGGTAGCGGGCGAGGGTTGCTACAGACGAGGGTGTGGAAGGTCAGCTGATGATAACAAAACATTCCAACTAGCGCTAACTCGGATCGACCCAACGACTTCTTACTTCCAGTCTGCTGACAAGATTGGCCGTTAGAGAAGTCATTACCAAGTCACTATAAATAACATACCCAGTTACCTCTAGTGATCGCCCATTTCCCCCTTTTAGCTTCAATCAAACTAGTGATCGACTTCAATTCAAGCACTCATTGGGATCGACTCAAATCCCATTATGTTTTGGATGTCATGAACGCAAACAACGTATATTCTATAACCTTTTATTAAGAACAACCATTTTGAATGTCACAAGCTAAACAAGATACTATTTCTATTCTGTTGTATTCATGTAATTTGTGGCCAGTTTTAAATTAATGTTCTCGAAAGGTCTGTCTGTCTCTCTTTAAACAGTTTTTCTTCGTATCAAGGGGTTTCTGCGTGAATTCGTAAAATTTGTTGTAGATTAGGATTATTATGTGTTTGTAAATAAATTACATTTCAACAATAAAACCCCGATAAATATAAACGAGTTTGCACGTAACACGCTGACGTGAGGGAAGTGAATTTTCACATAAAAAACTTTAACAAATCAAAATCAGTGTAAAAATAAACATTTATTAAAATTTGTATTGAAATCTGAAAACATTGATTTTTTGGCTGTTCTCTTGCTCCTGGTTTCAATTACCTGCAATGCTGGGAATAACATTTTGCGTATTATAAAGTTAGGGAAAGGTCCATTCAGGCTTGAAAGTAGGCGTGAGGTTGCTGGGGATGATAAAAGTACACCAACAAATGAATTTAACAGGCATTTCTAAAGTAAAACCCCCATAAGACGACGTAGTGTGTTTGGTCGATACTCATTTTCTTTAATAACTCCGTAAATATTTATGCTAGAATGACGAGAGAGGGCTTAAAAGTTTTATCTCGCTAATTCCCACATTTTTAGATTCATTCACTGTACATCCGGGGCATTTCTGACTCTTTTTGGGCCTAAAAACCCGAAAATTTGAAAATCCCCAAAAAGGGGTTTGGAGTTTTCCGATTAACGAACTTATTCATCTGATTATAGAAGGAACGTCCCTATCAAATTTGAAGTAAATCGGACAACCCTGTGTTATTCTTATGGACATTCACTTTGGATTGAGCTGATGAAAATTTTATCAGCTGATTATGATTCGTAGGAATCCCACGGGTCAACCACAGAATACAGCACACACAACTTTCGTATTCTCGGGTGAAACTGGGAACGATGTATATATAAATATAATTTTGAACGACCCCACGAAACATGTTCAGGGGGTCACGTTAGGAAATTTTATAGTGGTCCCGGGTTTTAAGTTTCACTTTGCGGGTCATGCTAATAGTTCACTTTCCATAGGAAATTCACTAAAAATATGTATAAAATATCAAACCAAAAGATTTACCATAGTTTATATTTTGTAAAACATTAAACAGTTGGATTTTTAAAATGATTTAAAAAAGGAAATTCTTTTTTGAAGTGCTATTACTCTGTTTGCTGTAGAGTTTAGTCCTAAAACATTATATAACATCCTTTAAAAACTTTAACTTGTTGTGTTTCGCAGGTATAAACCGCTTGCTACGTCAGTTTATGTTTCCAAATGTATTTACTGCATCTTTTTTTATTTTTATTAATGATTAACGTTCTCTGAAAGTTATGTGGTACATGAACATTCGAAGGGGTCTTAGTAGTAAGTAGGATGAGGCATTATGATTAGGCTAGATAACAATTTCTAGAAATAAGCGGTAGGTCGTAGCAGCTTCGTCGGCTAGACAGCGCTAAGCAGGTAAGCCCGCCATAAACAAGTGATATATTATGTTTACAGCCTGACAAAGACAGGGCCAAGGCCAGCCGAGATCATATATACCGGCAGCAGCTAGACTGGTAGCAGCAGAACACCATCTCAGAAGTGTTTACCGGCAGCAGCTAGACTGGTAGCAGCAGAACACCATCTCAGAAGTGTTTACCGGCAGCAGCTAGACTGGTAGCAGCAGAACACCATCTCAGAAGTGTTTGCCGGCAGCAGCTAGACTGGTAGCAGCAGAACACCATCTCAGAATTGTTTACCGGCGGCAGCTAGACTGGTAGCAGCAGAACACCATCTCAGAAGTGTTTACCGGCGGCAGCTAGACTGGTAGCAGCAGAACACCATCTCAGAAGTGTTTACCGGCAGCAGGTAGACTGATAGCAGCAGAACACCATCTCAGAAGTGTTTACCGGCAGCAGCTAAACTGGTAGCAGCAGAACACCATCTTAGAAGTGTTTACCGGCAGCAGCTAGACTGGTAGCAGCAGAACACCATCTCAGAAGTGTTTACCAGCAGCAGCTAGACTGGTAGCAGCAGAACACCATCTCAGAAGTGTTAAAAAATGTATTTATTAAAATAATTGGATCATTTAATGTACACCTTAAATATATACTTCCTCCAGTAAAAGTTTTATTTTAGTTTAAAATATCGAATATGAGTTTTTGGTGACTATATTACACCCTGTACATAAAGTGGTTTCCTCGCTAATGTACATCTGTTTGTGTCTGCCCGTTTGTTTGGAAGTGTATAGACCTCTAGCAACTACACCAATGAAATTACTGTGTAAGATTACTATGCAATGTGATATTTAAGTACAATGTTATTCCTTACATTTTTCTTTTGGTTTACTGAGTTGTTATTCTTCAAAAGCAAAAAAAATGATGCAATATTGATAATTTTTCAGGTTGAATGCCCTAAATGGGTTAGAAGTGAGCTTGATTGTTTAATAAATGGAGGATTTATTTAGAACAGCTACAAATAAGCTGCTTCCTGCAGAAGTCGTTCTGTGCGTCTTTCTTTATGATAAATGATCGCTAGTTTCGCTATTTCCAACAGACTTTTTACCAACGACAAAGCTCTGCCTTACTATTCAGCTAACAGACTGCTAGTGGTCGATTTTCACAAGGAAATAGCAATACAGAGAATTGTATGTTGTCTTGAAGAGTTGTGAGAATGTTTTCATCTATATAGAGAGTGTCCCGTAACTCTGTGGACAAAGGTATATTACATTATTCCTCGGGTCAAGAAAACCCCATTTTACGATATGAAGATGGATTTCCAGTGCCTAGTTTTCCATTAGGCTGACTGTATTATTTTTTTCCTTTTACGTTTTTTTTTTTTAACTACTAAACCAAATTCAACAAAACTTAAAGTCAACTGTTTATGGTGATAGAGTCTATCAACAGTTATAGTGTAATTATCTCTTAGAATTTCGAAATGGGGGTTATAAATGTTCTATCTTAAAAGGATAAAGAAACAGCGATTTTAGAAAAAAATACAAGCAAACGGAAAAATAGGCATTGGAGATTATGCTTATTTGGTAAAATGTTTTTTCTTGACCCAAGGAATAAGGCTAAATACTTTTTTCCAGAGAGTAACGTGTCACCCTATATAACCGAGGTTGGCTAAATGGCTTTGCCCCAAAGCCCATCAATTTTTTAATGTAAACCTTATTAGTATTGATTTAATTTAATGTTTACGTTTGAAATAGTGAATACGAGTATAATGTACAGTTTTCGGATCCTTTAACTCGTTGACTGCAATATCCAAGTGTAAATCTGTTATTAGTTAGTACTGAACATGTTGAGCATTTCAATAAGAATATAGGAATAATATAACATATATTTTACTCTGAAAAATTCACCGAATTAACATTGTTCATTAATGTACATGAAAGAACGTTAACATATAGCAGAAGAACCCCATACGTTTTCAAACAACTGCTTTTTAATTCAATAATTTTGGACACAGAGTGTAAGATCGGAAGTGCCGCAAGCCGTCAGCACCGCGCGCCGCACAGCGACGTTTTGTCATGTAAATGCTGCATTAGCAAGGAAACGACTGCACTGTTTGTTAACCATAGTCGAGGTGGTTACTTGCATCTCAAGTGGGAGAGCAATAGCGGTTGTTACACGTAGTATACATTACACTTACAATTAACTTTGCATTAACCATTTTGAACTTGGCCATTTAAATAAGCGTTAAAAATAAGCAATTTATATATATATTTTTATCTTAATGAATAACATATTCATTTGCTATTTTATTAGCTTTATTCTTCGCATTATAACACATTGTATTTATTAGTTTTATAAAAGAATATTATTATATCAAATGTATATTCTAGCTTCGATCCTCAAATCCTTCATATAATTTTAAAGCTCGTTTACTAGGTTTATTTATTTGAATAGTTAGTTTATTAATTTAAATTTAATTGTTAGTTGTTTTAACAAAATACCCCCTCCCACAGTTAAATTCAAGTACAAAATTCTGAATAAAAATAAAAACATTTTAAATACCTCAAACCTATAAATTAACCTATTTAAACAAACGTAATAAACACCTAATTATTATTATGCTCCCCTATGTGTGTGGTATGCTGCATGTTTATGAATGAGTTTTTCATGTTAATGCACTTTAGGAGTACCTATATTTAGGAACAATGTTCAGATTTATCATTTCAACTGGACTATTTTTTTAAAGTTGTCTCTCGTTTGACTGGGCCTAAGCAGGGCTATACATTTCCACATAAGTTTCAGTGTTGGATATTAACTGGTAAAACATATTCCAGGTACTAGGTATATAGGGTGTTTCCAAACAACTCTTCAAGAATTCGGAATATGATTTGTTATACAAAAATAAAGATTAAGGTTTCTATGAAAGTATGTCCTACAGCGCTTGGTTTTCTGTTGGACTATATGGATGTGTTTTTTACATGATTAATCATATCTTAATAACCTCTTAAGAAATCAACTGTAATCTTAGTACATGTATGATGACTAATAATACCTATTTCAGTATTGAGTATCAAGTTTATATTTTTTACCATTTAAAAATGGCGGAAGGTTTTTTAAAGCTTGATATCTGAAAAACTGTAAATCTTACAAAACATTTACAAAATACAAAAATATTGTGCAATTGTATCCTCCGAAAGATCGTGTGAGATCGAATCATTAACAACAGTTTTATTGAAATATTCTTAAATAAGTAAATGTTATTTTGTGCTGATACTCACAACGCAGCTGAGTATTTACTTGGTATTTACTGTATTTATAGTATACAATATTCAAATGCCGTATAGAGTGACGGATTAATAAGTCAACGTATCGGTGGTACTCGTGCAATTCTCTTGAGTAGCAGCAGTATTATAGCAATAGCATCAGAGGCACTATGGTGCAATAATAGACATTCTCTCTCTAGCAGCCTAATAAATCGTGTTATCCGCCGTCAAGTTTGCATAATCTATAAAACTATTACAAATGTTTATGTAAATATTTTTGATTAGTACATATACTTTTATTAAAAATAGGCCTAATATTTTCTATTACATTTAAATCGGAACTTTATTTATTTGAAGTATATTTAAAATGAAGCCATTGACAATACCGTTATCCTAAATTAGTCATAAAACTGCGGGCAGAGTATAAAAAATAAAAATAAAACTAGTTTAAATTTAAAACTTAAATTTAAAATAAGGTTGAAGCTCCCTTATTTTCTTTAGTTGGATTAATACTATTATTTGTGTCATCTAATCTTTTACTGATTTATTTATACTGTCTGCATTTTTACATTTTAGCGAATTTCCCCTATGGGGAAGAAGCTATTACCGTAGGTCTCATGGTAAGACTTAAGCCCGAGACCATGATAACTTTTCATTTTGAGGTCCCCAGATGCCAAAAACACCATTCGTTCAAATTTGTATATATGTATAAAAATACCTATGTATATATATATATATATATGTATATATACATATATATATATGTTACATATATATATATATATATATATATATATGTGTCCGTAAGCACGATAACTCTCGTAAAAAAGGTCCGATCTTAATGAAATTTGGTACAAATGTGTAAAGTACCATTTATTTGAACAAGTTCGAAAACCAGACGAATCGCATCATCCGAAGGGGGGTTTTGGGGGTTTTGTATCCCAAAAATGGGTTTTTTGGGGTTTTCACATGTAATTTTTATTTTAATCAAATTGAAATTTTTACCATTGAAATCATCTTAAAAAAAATTGGTATTTTGATCATTGCTCTACGTCAATTGGTTACTGAGATATTGAAATGCTAAACACAGTACGTTCTCTAATGTTATTCTTAGGGAGAAAAAGAAAAATTGTATATCTCGCTTATTTATGAACATAAAATGACAAAATTTGGTATATGACTTCATCTGGTTGGGGTTTATTGTTGTTTGCTAAAAAAAAAATTTTTGCCTATGGTTCCCGTTGCAGCAAACCTAGGTATTCGGTCCCCATGTTATTCTTATGGAAAATATTTAAAATGTTATATATCGCATATTTATGAATGAATATGGATGAAACTTGGTATGTGACTTCACTTAGATGAGTTCTATTGATATTTGCTTAAAAACCCATTATTTTGTATTCCTTGTTGCAGCAAACCTGCGTACTCATCCCCAATGCTGTTCTTATGGAGAATAATTAATATTTTAAATATCGCTTGTTTGTGAATATATTTCTTATGAATTCTGTTAAGTGGCTTAATGTGTTATGTTATAATTCATTGGAAATTTGCTGAGTGTGCAGGTTTGCTGCGACGGGGGTATTTAGTCTTTCATTGGAGGCTTTTTAACTTCTCAGAAATTTTGTACTAATCATTATGCATTGTGACATAGCAAATAAAATAATTTGACAAAGATAAAATTTAAAATTTACTTCATGATATTCATATGACCTCGACCTAAAACTGATACTTTATTTACATTTCAATGTACACCGTCAAAATCGATGAAATTAAAGTAGCAAAGGCGAACTAAAATGTCTTAATAAGTCGAAGTATCATAACAATCCTTAAAATTATTTGCCAATAAGGTATACAATTCTAGACGCTAGATATAATTCCAAATGTTCGAAATAGTTCTCTATTTCTTCAATCATTGGTGGTTGGTAGGAAGGATGATTGCTTTTTGATTGCAGCTGGCTGGATCTTCTGACATTCTGGTAGTTTCCCGGAATCAACAAGTGTTAATGCAGACATTTATTTAAGTTTTTTAAGGCTACCAAGGGCAGTTATTATGCTCAATATTAAATTTAAACGTTAATTAAATTGACTCCATACTTCGTTCATTAATGGTATAAAATTTCCGAAAAATGTATAAACAAAACGCCAATACCATAAAGCTATATCATAAATAACGAAATAAATATGAGAAAAATACTATTTTAATTGCAATAATTATGTTACAAGATCTATGAGTGGATTCACTCGATACGCAAGTCAGTAGTGTGGGTTTGCGGGTTTTGCGCCGGAAGTGACGTCATCCGGTCACGTGACCGGAAGTGCTGAGTCATGAAAGATGTTATCTGGGGCTGAGCCAGTGACGTAGGCGGTTTTGTGACGAAATGAGTTAAAGTTCAAAGTTCAAGGTCACGGGGAGGTAATTTTAAAAAAGTACTACCTCGCACGCGTAAAATCCGATTGTGATTTGATAGTTTTAATTCGATAAAATATCGAATGAAAATTATCGAATGAAGCAATCGAATGATACGAGTGCGAGGTAGTACTAATACAAATATTACTTTATTTTATTTACAATAATTCATATTACAAATATTACTTTATTTACAATAATTCATGTTTACAATAGTTCCCCGTTGTTGGTTGTCATCGATGTTGTTGATCCGGACGAGTTGCGGCCATCACTTCGCTTTCTGAAGAAAGACGGTATATACTTCGATTCCTGCGCAGAGTCCATGTTGTTTTTTGATGCGTAAAGTTCCAAAGATAAATCGTAACCGGACGCAATGAGAAGTCTTAACTCTTCATTAAAAACCTCGAGGTCTTGGAAAGTCGCCAGATGAATAGAGTCATAATGAATACACCTAATTTTAATGGACATTTTAATACAATGTTTTACGTTTGTGAAGAGCACTCGATGTTCACCAGTCGAGAGCCGGAGGTGTACTGACTATTCGCTAGCTAGCGTTCTGGTATCAAACAAAATGGTGGGGCGGAGAAGATGGCAGCTGGTTGCTACTACATTCGCCGCCACAGTAATGCAATCCTTCGGCGTAATTCTTGTAGTTTATCTTGTCGGTTCATTTGATACGTTTTACATCTACATATGCAATAGCTGAAACACTTGCACTTACGACAAGCTTTCCCGTCAACTTGATCGCCTGGTATTTTAAAACATTGTAACTCGCAACAATATGTCTTCAAATTGTTATCGAAAAATAAATTTTTCATAGGTGACACCGACATGTTAGCTGCAGCGTGTGTTAGACAAGACTGAGACTAACTTCACTGCTCCCTCTCTTTTATACCTCTTCATAAGTTAACCCTGAATGAAAGTTCAAGGTCATCCATTTGAATTTTAAAAAAAGCAACACAGCAGTATATAAAATAATATACTGCTGTGTTGCTGTTTTTATTTATTTTTTATTTTATTTATTTATTTTTTTTTTTATTTTCTTTATTAAACAAACATTTTACAATACAATAAACTTAAGTTTAACATTGATAACTAGAAATACAAACAATAAAATACAAACAGAGACATTATGTACAAGGATGCGTGATGTGCAGAGTGAGTTCCGTCGAGTTGTTGCCGCTTACACCGTGTGATACCAAATACAACGTCCCCGGTTGAATATCTCGCAAATCTTCATTTTGTAGCAGTTGAACAAATCGTTTTGGAAGAAATACTTGAAACTTCGGCTCATCTCCTGGAGAGAAAGGTCCTTCGCTCAATGAAACTAGAATTGCTTCTCCATGTGTGGTTTCCACTTTCTTGATGTTATGAATAATGTAGTGTTTTTGTTCTTTTAGTTCTGAACACTTTTTAGTTAGCAGAAGGTCGGATTTTGAATGAGTGTTGAATTGATCAACCAGTGTTTGTAGAAACTGTTGTGATGTCATCTTCGTCAGTGGTGTCTTCTGTGATGTTGCCTCTTCGGAGTCTCGAATAATACTCGTGCTGGAGCGGTGCTGTCTCCTCGTATTTATAGACCCCGCTACCCCCACCACATTTCTGTTCTCCGCTACCCCCACCACATTCCTGCGTTTGTTTCAAGTAAGCAGCCAAACGATACGCGTTGTACAATGCACAGTTTGTTTGGCCGTGTTTAAGATCTTTTGCAGCGACACAAATATTACCGAGATTAATGTTAAAGTCCTTACTGATAGTTATATCGAAAACATCACCGTGCGTGTACTTTTGTATCCAGTTCTTTTTTTCTAATCCTCTTGTGTATATATGTGAATATTGTTTGCAAAAGTTAAACATAATACTGTGCAGATTACTGTAGCTTATAAATCCTTCATACCAATGTATGTGATGAAAGTAGTTTGTTATCCATTTGTTTGTACTTTTTGCTTTGGTGTTAAGTTTGTTAAAAGAAAAAGGAGCATCAAACGTGAATGGGTAGGCTACAAATGTAAGCAAGTCTAAAATTACTAATTCCTTGATAATAAACCTATCATCATTATTTCGAAATGCTTGAAATTCTATTACACAAGGCTTTACACTCACTTCTTCATCCCCTCCGCTCATCATGGCACCTAGCGATCAACTAAACTGTTTTCCACACCACGGTAGGTTAAATACCAGGCCGTACAGTTGCAGGCGCGTTGGTGTATATTTAACGTGGGCACCGTCCCCAATAGGCCTACCCCACGTGTGTTCTTCTTTACTAAGTCAAACTTTAGTCTTTTTTAACTTCTTCTTGTGTTTCGTTTTCTTCTTCTTCTTGTTTCTCCGTTTCTTCTTCCTGTGTTGTTTCTTCTGTAGCTTCTGTAGCGATTTCTACAAGTGGTTCAAAATCCTTTAACTTTCTCCACATGCAAACTTCATGAGGTATTCTATTAAAAATAGATGTATCCACAGGTCCGTACACGATGGTGCTATCAGGTTGTTTTTCCAAGGTATCGACCAAATATTCTTTAATAATAGCGCTTGCAAATACCAACTGTCTCATGTACCTTGTAATAGGTTCTGTTGCGTAGTTTAAAACGTAGAATTCTTCATGTGACAGTAGAATCTTATTTTCATGTTGAGTCAAGTCTCTAATTCGCACTTGTAGTTGTCCACGATGTTTAACAATATCGATTTCATTGTCACAATCCAAAAGTCGAATATGTGTTTTCCTTCCACACAAACTGTTAGTTAAATAACATTCTATTAAATGTACATGTTTCAAAAATGACTCCCAAGCATTTTGCGAAAATAAAACCTTTTTTGTTCCATGGTGTAGTATTACTGTAGGGGAATAATCCAATGACTTCATCAATCCAACTGATACACTTTTACTGATGCATGCTGAGATGGGGTAAAAGATTCGCAAAAAAACTTCAGTTAAAATGTGAGGAGGAATATTTTCTTCAACTTTCTTCTTCCTCTTTGGTACTACCTTTGATGGGTCTGCATTACTTTCCTCCTCTCTATCTCTTTTACCAAACTTTAAAAATGCAGTTATTTCCTTGATGATTTTTTCTTCACTAGTATTATCACGTTCCAATAACGGTGCTACCTCTGCATCACCTTGTACAACAGATGGAGAACTCATTTTGTAGAAGATGTTGCCCATGCGATGATAGACGATCAACTGAAGACCTGCATTGTTGCTCCGCTATTTATAGGTTAGCGACAGTGGCGGTGCCGGTGGTGGTACAACGTTTTACAATACCGTCTTTACGATACCAGTCAACGGTGTGTATGTAACAATTTTATCGTGCAAAATTAAACAATACGCAGATGTATTTGCAGGTACGTTTTCTTGAAATTCCATTTCTATTTTTATATCAACACTAGACGATTTTACAGATTCGTTTTGTTTGGAACAATCAATTACAACAATCGGAGCTTTCGATTCAAACTGTACGGGAGATAGTAGAGGTGTGTTTGTTTTGCCGTAATATGAATTTTGGAACCTAGCGTACATATCGTATAAAACACTGTACCTTTTTTTATCAAAAGAGATATTAAAGTTGTCGTAGGGAAAGAATTGTGAATTCAGGAACACTTTACAGTTTGTTAATTTACAATGGTCAAATTCACCAGCATTTTCAGTTAATATACTTTTTTTCTTTGTTTGTAATCCAAAGATTACATATCTCGCTTTTTCCAAATGAGTAGAAGTTTTTACAGTCCATGTATGCCGTTGTGTTGAAGGTAAAACGGGGTATTCATGAAACTCCCAGCTTCTGAATGGCATTACAATGTCTCGATCTGATTTTAACTTTCTTAATAATGTAATCCTGTGTTCATCATTTAGTCGCACATGTGGTACTCTCCAAACAATCTTGTCTAATGTTAGTTTCCAGTCTAAATTGGCTTCAGTTGTTCCAGCAGATGCTTTAATAATATCATTATCGTTTGATGACCTTAATAAAACTAGTTCTTGTTTTACATTTATTATTATTCTTCTGTAATCTTCAGCAAATCCTAAAAGTAATCTTAAAGGTACGTAAAAATCAAAGTTTCCCGAAGCGTCAGGAGTAATTATACTTTTGTCTGGTGCAACCCATCCTGCAACAGCTAACAGATTCTTCTCATTTGGTGTTAAAGACGCTAATCCTTTTAAGGTACTGGAAATTCCAACCTTTTTTGTTGAATCGACTGTAACTCCTGAAATTTCATATCTAATCTCGTCAAACAAAAATGCCATAGGATTATTTATGAACGGAACAGTGGTTCCAACAGTACCGTCAGCTTTTGTTACTTTTCCTTCAATATATAAATAACTTTCGCATGGAAGAGTATAAATGTCTTGTTGTTGTATAGGAATCCTAATTTCATCGTTATTGTTTAATTTGGACGAAGCGTAAGGGTTGTGCGTGTGATATTCCTTTTCCCATAAGGTCTCGTCGAATGTTGGGCCCTGCGCTATATCCAGTATATCCATTGTTAATGACCTTTAATCCAATTTCTTCTAGAAAACGAATGTTGTCACTTGTTAATCCTTCTACATCTGATGAGCTACTGACCTCTTTGCTGGTTGGCTCTCTCTTTTTAAATGATAACCCCATTATCTAAGCGGATGATTTTATATGTATTCTTACAGTAATAGCTTCTCCTCGAAAGTCAATAAGGTTTCCGTCTTGATCCACTATGTTCAGCACGATGTCTGAAATGAAACTGGTGTTTAACGGTAGGTACACAAGGTTTTGAGGCTTTTCTACTATCTTGAAACCCGGTGCGACTGATGGGTAGAATGTGTGTAATATATGCCGATTTTCTCCATCTCTGTAGGATCCTTGTATAATGTTACATGTAATGTCTATGCTGTTTACTTTGATGATCGTCACAGTTCTATTCCCAGAATGAGTTGTATTAGGTTCTAATACCTTTGTTTCCTTAGAAAACCCTAATAAACTACCAATTGAACGTTCTTGGCCAAAATCAATATAATACTTAGAAGTAATTTCGGCTTTCATTGTATTGTTATTGCCTTTTATCGTTATATTTTCTTTTCCCATATGTTTTTGTATAACTTCATTTATATTATCAATTTCATAAGCTCCTGTTGGTAAACTGAATTCTTCCAAAGCTGAATATTTTCCTTTATTATCTTTTGTCTTGTAATAATGTATTTTGTTATTAATTCCTTCACTAACGTTTGGAATAGAGTTATATGTTGTTAAATCCAATAATGCGGCTTCCCATAGTCTTCCTTTTTGCAAACGTAGCGCTGGAAACAGAATACTGCGCAAAGTACATGAGTTACCGGTTAATGACACTGTATACGAAGACATCTTAAAGTTGACTAACACTTTTAGCTAAAAAGTCTAAACATAAATGACCGCAAATGGATGTATCATCAGGTTGTTTTCTTGTATAATTGTAAAAAACATTTTCTGCCGCACGAAAGTATTGTTGAAGTTCTTTCGGTGGTGGAAGGTTTCCAAAACTGTCGAAATAATAAATCGTTTCACCAAGTTTCTTGTAACACACCCAATGAGTGCCTAATCCTTCACTATTATCCAAATTTACTATACCAGTCTCATTTTTCCACATTTTAACCGGTAATTCATCTTTCATAAATACTCCTCTAAAAAATGGGATTTTCAAACAAGAAGCATATGTAATCAGTTCTTCATTGGTTAATTCTTTGTTTTTAATTATTAATTGCTCTTTCTTATTTAATACACACGATACGGTCTTAGGTATAGTCCTCCTCCCTTTTTTATCATTGACCATATTGTTGGTTTCTTTTTACCTTTACCACTAGTAGATCGACGTTTTCTTCTGATATTACCTCCTTGTTTCTTAGCGGGTCTTTTCCCACGCCTTCTTCTCTTTCCTCCTCCTCCAAACGTAGTTTTTGCTTTCATTGCTGCTGTTACTGCTAAAGACGCTGCTTTTTCACCAATACTCGCGTCACTAGATTTTACTCTTTGCCAAGCTTTCTCAGAAAGTGCTCTATCTGCTATTGATCTATTTTTTGTATCACCAAATTTGGAATACGCTATATCGTGCTGTTTACAAGCCTGATCAAGCTTATTTATTCCAGGATCTCCTCTAGCAAGCCGTTTCTCTAATTTGGTTCCAGGACCACAATATTGATATCCTCCAGGTAAATGTAATTCCACAGGTAATAAATCAATCGCCTTGTTAACTATAGCTCCAACCGGTTTACTTAATAGAGAAAATGCTGTTGATGCTATTCCCCTTCCTCTCTGTAATCTCTCTCGATTATGACTGATGCGTTTAGCCCTCGGCATGACTATTTATAGCCAAACTTACAATCAGTAGGTGCACTCTATAAATGTTTTACAATGAATGTAATATTAGTCTTGGCTTCTTGTATTATATATACTGTTTAAAATCCATTTATTATATAGAAATGGATTAATTAATTAAATGTAGATGCTTTATCCCTTATCATGGGTATTTAAATTCTTTTTTCTCTTATATAATCTTCATCGTTTTCTGTTGGTTCATTAATCACATTCACTTTATCCCCCTTTCCTAATGTCTTGACTTTAGAAGGCTCAGACGGTTTATCTAATTGATTAGGTTTTTCTGGATTGTGTATCTTTTTCCAGTCTAAATAATTGTGGCTGTCAACATCTGAAGCTACAGCTCTTCCTGAAGCCCGATGGATATAATTAAATAAAGCTGCACCAAACCTTTCCATATGTTTTTCATATTCTGTAGTCCATTTCTTGTGTACTATATCAAATATTTTCTTATTTACAGCGTCTCCATCCTGCTCACAATCACCTACATTTGACAATTTTAATTTTTTTACATCATAGCTTGTATCAGTGTCATTCTTTTTGTAAATCGTTAACAATTTTAAAGTCGCTAAATTTACTGCTTCACCATCATAAATGGGATGTTTTATATTGCTTAACCTTTTACCGGAAAATCCCCAATGGTCTTCGTGTACAATCGGGGTTCTTTTATCCATGTATTGTACCGTAACCGCATCAGAAGACAAAAGCGGATCACCAACATTTTGAATTACTTTTCCTTCAAAATTATAATTACCATCAGGTGTTAACGGAAACCCAGCTCTTTTTTCACTATATCCAGATTTTACTCCAAACTCGGAATACCGTCCAAACTTGTCCACACTCATGATGTAACTGAATCGCTATCGTTTAGGTTCTTACTATATATATATATATATATATATATATACGTCTACTGAACAATTATTTCTCGTTTTCGCAGTTCATCAACCAAAGCTACCCATTCGTTTTCTAAACCAGTGTGCCCGGCTTCCATAGCTTCATGTAATAACCTCATTCGATCAACTAACTTATTTATATCGTTGTAATATATTATATTGGTTTTATACAAATTTTTTAATAATCCCCTTCCAGATGTAGTAGGATCAGTTGTTTTTCTTTTTTTATGCAAAACATTTAATTCAGCAGAAGATAAAGCTCTTCTTTTAATTGGAGCTTTATTTGATTTCGAGGGGAAAAGACTAGATATAAGGTTTGTGTATTTTATTGACCTGTTTCTATGAATAGGTAGTTCTTTGGAATATTTTTTTCTATGTGCATTTGTATACTCTAGTATATTTTTAAACAATTGTAAATCCTTTTTAGTAAATTTACCAGGATTATTTTTAAAGATGAGTTCAAACAAACCTGTTGTACCTTTATATTTCTTATCACCAATAACTATATCATCATTTTCGTTTATATCTAACTTTCTATCTCCAATCATTAATCCTTTATCCTCTATTCTAGCTCCATATGTATGATAATTTCGATTAGCATGTGTGCCATGTAACATTTTTAATGTATATTTTCTTCCAAGTGTTCCTTTAAACATAATATCTGTGCCTAATTTGCTTAAGTTGGATGGGTTGATATCCTCTTCTTCTGCTCTTGTATCTTCCGCACTTGTATCTTCTGTACTTGTATCTCCTGCAATGTTCTTTTCCCTTAAATCTCCTATATCTCCGCTTTCTTCATACTCGTCGCTTTCTTCAGATGTTTGTAACTGGTCAGAACTTTCATCATTCTGAAATTCTTCTTCATATTTGGAAATTGGTAGCATTTTGTCTCCTTCGAAGCGAAATGAAGGTCTTTCCATATTTTGTGCTAATCGCTTTAAAGGTTCAGTAACAGGTTTGAATGTTGTTTCTAAAAATTGCTCTCTTTCATTTATACCTGATTTTAAAGCTCGGTTTTTTTGTCTAATAGAATCACTAAGTGATTTTATTTCCTTTAATAGCTTTTCCTGGTTAACCATCTTCACACCTTGACGACTTGTACAGTAATACCGCTAATCAGTGTATTAAAACGAATTTATCAAAACCTATTCTATAACGACCATCTTTTATAGCTTGATCTTTCATAATAACCAAAAATCCATACTTTTCCGCCCATGCTTTTCCGCAAAGCTCTTTAAACTTTTCAAATGGCATATCCGCATTCACATGATCGTTATATATATGTTTTAGGTTAGTATCATCTTGTTTGAATACAATTAGAATATTTGCATTATCTCTGATAAGTTGTTTTGGGATTTTGCTATAAGTTTGTCCTATATATATGCTGTCGATGTTATTATGTCTTCCCATGGCAAAGTAGTTTCTAATAGTATCCTGATTTTCACAAGATACATCGTCAAATATAAATACAGAATACGGTTTCGCTTCGTTTGGTTGCATAATGCTATCACTAGCGTTAAATTTGTAAAAATTAACATCAGACACATCAGATAGGATTTTATCCAGCAATTGATACTTTGGTTGATGTAGAGACTTTGAAAAAATATATAGGTTACTAAACCTTAATCCCTGCGGATTAGTGATCAAATTAAAGACAACATTGGTCTTTCCACAGTTTGAGGGGCCACTTACTATACATCGAACAGTGTTTGGAAGTAAACTACCGTGTTTACCATTGTTGATTTTAACGTTATCCACAGTTAAATCATCTATGTTATTAATATTGAATCGATCTTTATGGTGAATAATCTCCATCCTGCTCAAAGGTTAACGATGAAATGAGTTGCTTGTATTAAACCAAGTCCTTTATAGGTATCCATGAATCCTCAGTTTTGTTAAACCCTAACCACCGCACTTTAACTGCGTCCTTTTTTCTTTGTAACACTTTTTCAACAAGATATACATCACCTACTGTTGACTTTAACATTTCATGTCCATAAAATGCACCTTGCAACAAATCTCCTTTGTTATCTTTTAGGATATACGTTTCAGGTACAGTCGGTTGCACTTTATACACTGTAAAAACTTCATTCGTCCAATTGGGAAGGTATTTTTTGGTAAACACTCCCTTATATTTACTAATCCGTACTTTATCACTTACATTAAATTTTCTTGGCTGCATTTTTTCTACTTTAGGCTTTGTATTTTTCTTTATGCGTTTTAATACATCTTTTGCATTTCTTCTATTTACTTTGTTAGGTTTCATACCAATAGTTCTATGAAACCTGTTGTTATAATCATTTATTAATTGTGGTAAAACATCATACCATACGTAAGAACCTCTTTTTGAAAATTGTTTATACAGTGCTCCTTTTAAGGTTCTATTAAATCTTTCTACAATAGCAGCTTTTTTCTCTGAATTTGTAGAATAATGATTTATTTTATATTTATTCATTAACTGTGCAAAGTTTGTATTAAAGTATTCTGTTCCATCATCAGTTTGTAAATGTTTAATTTTGTTTTTATCTCTTTTTATGGCTATTTCCATGGCTTCTGTTACGCTTTTACCAGTCTTGTCCTTTAGAGGCAAAGCGTCTGCAACTTTTGTAAAACAATTAATAATTGTGAGTATATATTTAAATCCTTTGTTTATTCTGCTATGCGGTCGCATTTCAATTAAATCCGCTTGATATAGATCATTTATCCCTTTTATAACAGTATTTCTTCTTGGAAACTTTATTCTTGCAGGTTTGTGTAGTTCATTAATAATCTTCTCCTTCAGGTCTGACATGATGGTTTCACGAAGGCAGCTGATATGGTATTAAATATTCTTTTGTATAAATCTGCTTATATATATATATATACATATAGTTCAAGGTCATTCAAAACTTGTGTAAAAAAAGGGGAAACACAGCTTAACATTGCTGTGTTTCCCCTTTTTTTACGGAAAGGAAAAGGATAGAGGATCTAGGACGATGAAAGGGTTATTAGTCAATAGGGTTGAGGAAATAGTGACCGAATGGTAAAGTGTGGATGTTGTCTGGAAGGGTTTGTCTTTTGTCGTCATTACAGGATAGCGCCTTTTTAACTTCAGTCACGCTGTACAGCTGATGGTTAAAACTTCTGATGGTGTTGAATTTAGCTGTAATGATGTTATCCTCAAATAAGCATTGCTTGTAGTGTTCAAAATGCACTTTCTTCTTTAAATATAAACTCTTTACACCTTTAGCTTTCTTAATATAGCTATTCTTCTTTTCTTCTTCTTCTTTTTCATTATAGAGTTTCAAAGAATATAGTTTAGACATCAGTGCAACAATCTCTTCAAGCAGAACACCATTAGCCTCATCCTTGAATTTGCCTAGTACTTTTTTGTGTCTGTCATTGTCGTAGTTTGGATGATCTTTTGGATAATCGGAGAAATCAAAGTCGTTCTTGTAAATAAATGTACGTAAATCTTTATACATGTCCAATGTTACTATGCGATATATAAAAGCGTCAGTGTCCATATATGTAATAGATATATTTTCTCTTCCGTAGAACGCCACCATTTTGTTGTAGTGAAAATCGTACATGTGTGTTTTTGAGATGTCCAAGATTGACATGCCTATATACAAAGGACGATCCATCTTCACACTCGTCTTCTTCATGGACACTGCTACAAGTTTTTCATTAATAATTATAGATGTTCTAAAATTTGGCTGCTGTACTAGTTTCTGTAATTTTTTTGCGTCGGTAACAAGTTTAACATTTTTGTGTCTTCTTTTGTTTTCCAATGTTTTTCCAAATATCGCATTATTCATTAATTTAAAGAAATCTTTTTGAAAGTCTGATGTAGCTGCTGCTCTTCTGATGGTATTTGAATCAATGTAGGGTTTCAACCAGCATGATTGAGAAAATTCCAAAACTCTATTAATTTTTGTTAGACGTAGTCCTAATTCGATAGCTTGTTGAACCACCCAAAAGTGAGCCACGTAGCGTTGTTTATTATTTAATGTCATCATTAATTTGGGGTGTTTTCCAATTGGTGAAATTTCTGTTTTAGCAAGAAGTGGAAGGTCATAATGAAGATCATGTAAATTTTCTGGGTATTCAAAATCGCAATCCAAAATATATCCAGTGTCACCATGTTTCGGAATTTGTAAAATATCGCCAATAGAGTCGGGATTAATCCATTTAAAGTTATCAAAAGGAAGTGGGTTTGACATTGCCCATCCGTACAGGTTATTTGCATCGAAATATCCTAAATAGGTTGACGGTTTGGTTTCATCGTAATCGGGTAGGTATTTGTTGTTGGCTTTGACATGTCTGGTAACACTTTGGGTCAATCCGCCTCTTACTCCAGCTTCAACCATTAAAACCATGTCAATGTCTGTTAAAAGTTGGAGTTTGCATTTTGTTTCTTTTAACATGGCTTGCCAAGCTAATCCTGGTGAAGTATACGAATGTAGAGGGTCCAAACCGTATGCAGCAAAACAGGTGTTTCGGAATTCTTCCATTACATCACAAAGAAGAGTTACATCTAGTTTGACATAAAAGTCCGAGTAATCTCCTAAGGTCTTCATATCTAACTCGTTCCATACTCGACGTGCGTGTTGATAGTCCTCAAGTGATATTTCCGAATCATTAAGTTTGTTTTTGAAGTGTTCTGGTGAAGGCAGTGATGTTTCATCAAATCTATGCAGTCCATCGATGTAATCATAGGGGAAGACTCCTTTTCGAAGAACCAAATCCATTTTACTATTGGGTACAATTTTGCTTGTTTCTATCAAATCTGTTCTTCTTAGATTTTCAGATAATTTCATGAGGCTTGAAGGCATAAATCTAAATGAATCAACAAACCTTAATTTAATTTTACCCACCTTTTTTGAAAAGCTTATAAATTTTTCCATTGTAGTAGCCAAAACGTCTATTGCTCCATTATCTCTTCCTAGTTCGGGGATTATGAAGTGCGAATCATAACCACTCAGATTGTGCAGAACTACGGGGATAAAATATGGTAGTTTGTAGTTCAAGTTGCAAGCGTTACAGGCTGCACCTCTGTACGCTCCCGTAAGATGATCGTGGTCACGAACTTTAACGTTATCCAGTGTAAAGGTGTTATTACACAAATAACACGTTGTTGTTGAATCATAATGTTGAAGTTCTTCTTCTTCCATAGGTGACATGGGTACCTTTGTTCCATACAGTTCTTCTACCTTTGCAGCTATGTCATACAAATCATCGACAAAGTATTTGGCTGCTTCTTCACCGCGATAAATCTTTGGAGAAGATGATAGTCCATATTTTTGAAGATGGTCTTCAGTCAACGTGGATTTAATTAGTATGCAATAACTGTTTGGTGAATGAAGTTGGTATTTGCTTCTTCTTGTAACGTCCTCTTCTTGTTGTTCAATCGGATGTAAAGAAGACTCGAAATCAGCGTAAACAACAACAGGTACACGGTATTGTTGTATTACTTTGTCAAATTTTATCTGCGCTCTGCTAGGATGCGGCAATTTAATTCTTACTTCATAGTTTCCATTACATAACCGCTGGTGTTCTACTAACCAATCAGACCCTCCCCTTCTTAGTTCTTTGTTCACGTGACAAAAACATCTTTTGCAAATTGTCATCTTTCTTTTATGCTTAGATAATTGATTAGAAACAAGACTTTCAAATTTTTTGATATACACAAAGTGTGAAATATCACCTTTAGTAATTAATAACAAATCGGTATGATCTCTGCGCTCATTTGGTGTTATACGCAAGGGGTACAAATTGTTTGTCGAATCCAATCCGAAGAGGTTGACAGAAGCTGAAGGATTTTGTTTTTCAAATTTTGAAACGTCTGTTATAGCAACAGGGTAAGTCATCCCTTGGAAATTATATCTATGTTGTACTTCTTCATAATAGTGACTTGGTCTTTCCGGATGAATTGTTACATATTTGGCCAACATAGCATATTTAAAACACTCAGTATCTTGATTTTGTACGTTGACGCAGGATAAGGTATTTCTAATCTTTGTTGGTAGAGGAATGTAGCTACTTCCTCGAATTCCATAGCCGTGTTTGTGTACTCTTAAGTCTAGCCCTGTGATGCTTAACAAATTCCATCCAGAGCCTCTTCCTTCATGTTCTTGTATTTTAGTCATTAGCTCTTCAAAACATTCAGATACGATTGAATCAATATCTGACGAAAACATAATAGTTCGGTTTTTTGTTAAAAACCCTCTCGGTGAAGTTTCATTTTGAATGTTTGTAAATAAAGCATCCATTAATAGTCCAAATTTAATAAAATTTAATCTTTTTAATTCATTTTGCAAAGTGTTGCTTACCAATCCTTTTGCGTTATTTAAAAACTCTTTGAGTTGTAATTTTGCATTGTCAATTTTGAAGTGGGTTACTACATTACCCGGAAGTGCTCGGGCATGTAGTTCTACATTTACTGCTGTTGATGCTGAAGGACGGTGAAGTGTAGACAGAGCATGCGTAGAAGTCGATGCAGCTGATGATGTTGAAGGATGATGAAGTGTAGACAGAACAGGCGTAGAAGTCGATGCAGATGATGATGATGATATTGAAGGACGGTGAAGTGTAGACATAGCAGAGGTAGAAGTCGATGTTGATGGTGCATATTGAATAACACTAGGTCTGGAATTTTGGTGTTGAGCTAACATTTGATCTATTTCTTTCAATTCTTCTTCTTCATATTCTTCATTTTGGTTATTGTTATGTTTCAGTTCTTTATGTATCATTAAAATAAATTCATCCTTAAATGAAGACTTGCAAATATCGCAGCGATGCATAATGTAGGTGCGATCTCCACAAGGGTCTAGGCAATAATGAACAACACTGCAAATACCCCTCTATTTATACCCTAGCAAAAGTAATGGGGGTACGTATTACGTTAAGTTTACTATTTTTTGTTTTGCATTTTATATTTACTATTGTAGCTGGAGGCTACAAATTTCTGTATTTAGGTCAAGGTCATTGAACAAATTTGCCAAAACGGGGAATAGATCAGTAAATGATTTCATATTAAACCATAAACTGATCTATTCCCCGCTCTGTATTTAACTAAGACAATTTTCTCCAACAGAAACATTTGATAAATTTTAAACTCGGTTGTGAAGTTGGATTGTACACATTGCATCTTGATCAACTAAAAATTTCATAAAACAATAGGGATCTTCAGTTGTAGATTCATCTTTAACATATTCAATAGTCAACATTGCCGAACGAAGATCTTGTGGAATTACGTCGACTTTTATGAGTCGCCTTTCGAGTTCGAACCGTTTTGTTATTATGAGGGGAAAGCTGTAGCAAACGGAGTTTCCTGGTGGGTTCATTATGCCTATATGATAAATATACACTGTTGCATCGTCTTTAAATAGACGTTCCCCCACCATTAAATGTATAAGTTACCCCACTTTTTTAATCATGTAAATGGGTCAAGGTCATACAACGATATTACCAAAACGGGGAATAGAGCAGTAAGTGATTCTCACTATAACCACAAACTGATCTATTCCCCGCTTTGTATTTAAAGTAAACTATTTGAAGACAACAAAAACTTATTCAGATTCTTCCGATGATGATGATGATGAGCTCGTATCACTAAATAAGCGACGACGAACACAAAAGTTCCCTGTGACTGGATCTAGAACTACATCATCGATATTAATACTGCTTGGAGGGGTTTCACTATCAACAAGGTCCATTTCCTCCAAGCAAAGCAACTGATGATGAAATTCCGGTTCATTATTATCGACATCGTCGTCGTCAGTCAACAGCTCCAACAGCTCCATCTCTCCAAGATATGGTTCACTGCTAGCATACTCACTCAGTAGTTCAAGATCACTAAATAGTTCAAGATCACTAAATAGTTCACCTTCCATCTCTGAATCGTCTTCGTCTTCATCTTCGTTTAAATTTAATGGAATATTTTTAATCAATTCTAGTATAGTCTTCTTAGAAGGGAAAATGTTATCTCTGGGCGACATGATTCCAAGTAGCAGACTGATTTACCACTAATACTAAACCACCTTTTATACATGATTTCGGTGGTGGTGGGGGTAAGTGTTGAAAGTGCAAGTGGTAGGGAAAAGTGATAGGGAAGAGGTATTATTGTAACACAAATGATTAAGTCCTGTAAGTGGGTCAAGGTCACCTTATCCTATTACCAGAACGGGGAATAGAGCAGTAAGAGATTCTTATTCAAACCTCAAACTGATCTATTCCCCGTTCTGTATTCCCCCCCCCCCCCTTTGGCGTTTTATTTAGTTTATGAGGTTGTGTAATAAAGGCACAGTGTGTAGCCTTCTTGTAATAATTGGTCAATTTTTTTCTTCAAAGGGATTGGTTTTACATCTATTTTTACTTCTTCTGTTCCACGAATACCCAATCCTTTGACCTGAACATGATGGTACTCCGTTAACAGTTGGTAAACACGCTGGATAAAAGTATCCGCTTTAGCAGTAGAGTCGATATAGTGGAGGTATACCATGGTAGGTGCTCTCTTGACGCAATTCAGAACCAAAGTGATAATTGTCTCTGTAACATCGGGCTTATATACCCATCGTTTTTTTTTTTTTTTTGCTTTAATTACAGGTTTGGAACAATATAAAATGTTATATTAATGTTCCATCCATTATTGACTAACCTTACCATATTACCAAAGATTTTATATAACTTTCTACTGTAGTTTATTTCAAATGCTTCATTTTCACTACTATAAACTTCACCTGTTGGTCTCCACATGCACAATTGACAACTAACCTCTATATCAAGATACCGTAGCAGTAATCTCCTTACAGCAAGCAACTGATCAATGTTTTCGACCCGTCTGCTAACTATTATAGTTGCTGCAGAGATAGAAGTAGTGGATGCATTCATTTTCAGCAGAGTACTAATTTTTACCAGCGATGGAGAACCTCCTTTATACTTAGTTTAGGTAGTGGTGGGGGTTAGGAAAAGATATTGTTGTTGTGAGAAATAAGAAGATCTTTCATTATTTTTTATCAAACGAATATTTTCTAAGTCCCAAGGTCATTTACACCAGTTGCCAAAACGGGGAATAGAGCAATAAGAGGTTCTCACTTTGACCTCAAACTGATCTATTCCCCGCTTTGTAATTCAAAGGACTTTAGTTTTTTAAGATAGTTACTCGTCCTGATCTTCATCCATGAGGAAGATTTGTTTGTAAGCTGAAGGTTCTTCAGCGAAGAAATGTTGGTCCGCTAACTCATCCTCTTTAAGAAAAACAGCTTCAAAAGGTGGAGGGTTGTGTAAATCTTCTTTGTGAATTAAGGACGGTTCTTGAAGCTGCGACTGAAGGTTTGAAATGTATTTTATTGACTTTTGTATAGTGGTTAATTTAGAATCATACGGATTGGAGGATGGTAATATGCGTCTTAATACTTTATAACAATCAGCGATCCTTGTTCTCATTTTTCTAGAACTAGCATTGTTTCTCTCGGTTTTGAGAGATCTCGAGTTTAAGTTTGGCGAAGTATTACTAGTCTCTGGAAAAATGTTGGATAGAATCATAGCCTGGACAAGTATCGATGGGGCAGCAGAAGATGAAACAGTACAAGAAGAGGCGTCAGAAGTTGGTTTTCTGATGTGCTCCATGGTGTCTGAGGTGGGCGAATACAAGCAGCAGACTAATTTTACCATCGATAAGGTGTCTCTTTTATACCCAATGGAAGTGGTGGGAGTGCAAGTTTTAGGGAGGGGAT
Organism: Allygus modestus; assembly: GCA_963675035.1. Lineage (NCBI taxonomy): Eukaryota > Metazoa > Arthropoda > Insecta > Hemiptera > Cicadellidae > Allygus > Allygus modestus. The sequence goes on from OY776111.1 coordinate 142,543,457, forward strand.
GTTTTTGTAAGAAATATATATTTCAATATTTTTTTTTTTTTTTTTTTTTTTTTTTTACCAAACAAAATTTTCTAAGTCCCAAGGTCATCTGAACAAATTGCCAAAACGGGGAATAGAGCAGTAAGTGGTTCTCACTTGGACCTCAAACTGATCTATTCCCCGCTCTGTATTTCTTAAAGTAAACAATAAATCTTCACACTATTGAGCAGCCTTTGCTCTTTGAAGCTCAAGTTCTAAGTCTGCAACCAGGCGAAAGTCTGCATCGTGCTCCTCCCATTGTTCAGGAGAACGCGGTTGTCCACACCACTTTGTAAAGGCGTACCTCATTGCCTCATTATACTCCTCCAGGATAACATGATAGGGTCTTGGTTGCTGCGTTGTAGACCGCATCGATGATGTAGTTTGTTGCGGTTGTGACTGGGCATCATTCTCCGCAACCTTATCAATCTTAGAAACCTCGGTAATTTCAGCAGCCTCAGCAATCGCGTACAACTCCTCTTCGCTAATTTCCTTTCCCCATGTGTTGCTGTTGACGCTCATGATGATACAACTAATAATTATATTCCGAATCGCTTGCTTAAATACCCGCTTACCCCCTCCCTTCTTCACTGTTGAATAATATCTTTAGTATAATATTTCTCCTTTTTCCTTTTACGTTTATCTTTGTCTTAGTGTAAAATATCTAAGTCCGTTATCTAGGTCAAGGTCGTTGTAACATTGTAAAAAAAAAGTGTGGACAACCTATTTACACTCTGCAGCATATGCTACAATTTGTAAATAGGTTGTCCACACTTTTTTTTTTAATTTGGAAAAACTTTATTTAATTTGGAAAGAATGTTTTTTTTTTTTTTTTTTTTTACAATTTATTCCACACAGTGGTTCCTGAATCGGCTCGGATTAGATAGTGCTTTTTTGTAGGGTTTTTGGGATGACGCATGCCTTTAGGTAATCTTAAAATGTAAAGGCGGTCTTCACATTTTAACATGACCTTCAGGAATCCCATTATTTTTACAAAGACGTATTGTTTGTTTTTAGCTAGCCTATTAATCCGAGTCTTAGCCGGTTTCACTGTTGGATGTGGTGAAGAAGGAGAAGCGGTATTTTTTAAATGAAGATTGCACAGTTCTTCATTTATAGTACACTGTTTTGCACAGCGTTCGCCTTTCTTTGCACCTTTTTTGAAGATATAATTACATAGTTGTGCAGGACGTATGCACCTTCTATGCAATGACTTTAATTGATTAAATTTCTCTGAAGGAGATTGAATATTTGTGCAAATTACTGAAGGTCTGGTTGAACTAGTGGAAGGTGAAATTTCAATTGGGGGTCTTGTAGATATTTTAGAGCTTGATCTCGAGGTGGAGCTTGATCTTGAGGTGGATGATGAGGAGCTCGAAGAAGACCTTGATCTCGAGGTAGATGATGAGGAGGAGGAGCTCGACGAAAACCTTGATCTCGAGGATGATGGTGAAGGAGAAGTTGGTCGATCCATAATGGGTGGTGAAGTTGTCTTCTCAGGGATGATAAGAGACATTAAAAGAGCCTGACGAAGAATTGAACCAGCAGCCGAAGTCAAGGGTGATGCAGAAGTCGAGGGTGATGCAGAAGTCGAGGGTGATGCAGAAGTCGAGGGTGATGTAGAAGTAGAGGGTGATGCAGAAGTCGGTAGTGATATCGGGTGTGACTCCATAGTTCTGAGTTGAGCAAGCACAAGCAGCAGAATGATCTTACCAGTAATGGGAAGCCTCTTTTATACCCAATATAAGTGGAAGGAGAAAGGGGAAAGGGGAAGGGGGATAGGCTATGGTTTAAAATATTAATTTTCCTATATGTAACCAGACAGAGGTTTTATAAGTCCTGTCAGTGGGTCAAGGTCATCTGAACTTGTTGCCAAAGCGGGGAATAGAGCACAAATTGGTGCTCTATTCCCCGCTCTGTATTAGGGGACAGGGAATTACAAGCAATGATTTTAATAACAAAAAATAAAGAAAAAAAACCCCCAAAAAAAAGGAAAATCACAACAGTTTCTCAGGCTAAGAAAGGTAATGTCAACCGGTTTACATGGCCGTATTGACAAGTCCGGTAGAGCACAAATTGGTGCTCTATTCCCCGCTCTGTATTAGGGGACAGGGAATTACAAGCAATGATTTTAATAACAAAAAATAAAGAAAAAAACCCCCCCAAAAAAAAAGGAAAATCACAACAGTTTCTCAGGCTAAGAAAGGTAATGTCAACCGGTTTACATGGCCGTATTGACAAGTCCGGTTTTCAGGGCCGAAACTTATTGTCAGGGGGTTAGGAAAGGGATGAGAAACAAATTACATTACTTTGAAACAAACTGGTCAGTTAGAGTTAACGTTAATTTTACAAAGAACAATCAGTATCACTGAAACCCGGACGGACGTAGATCACGAACGGGCGTCAGGATACTGCGGTCAGTTTAACAAGGTCACAACAGCAACACTGAAACCCGGACGGACGTAGATCAACGAACGGGCGTCAGGCTACTGCGAACCAATGTTTTGACCAAGGTAGTTTACAAAGACCGGCATTTAAATTACTTTGATAACAAACCCCACGGATATAAAGACTTTACCCAAGGATAAGGATCTGTAAGAAAGGTACATATTTCATCATTAAATATTTACAAAGACCGGCATTTAAATTACTTTGATAACAAACCCCACGGATATAAAGACTTTACCCAGGGATAAGGATCTGTAAGAAAGGTACATATTTCATCATTAAATAAAACACTTAAAACCAACACCAACATTCATTAAACTAACTACATTAATTAGCAGCAATCTACAAGCAATAATCTAACAAACAAACTACCATGCTTAACAAACTACCATGCACATGCAAAGGCGCGGATCTCTTAATTGCGCGTCGGGCCCAACGCACACTTAAAAGACCTACGCTGCAGCAGAATGCAACCCGGACGGACGTAGATCACGAACGGGCGGCAGCCTACTGCGAAGAGACTGCGGACTGCTCCCGCTTATAAAGGCGGCGGTCAGTGGTGGGAGGTGACTCCGCCCCGTGACGTCGGGGGGGGGGGGGACATGACCCAAATGGGGGGGGGGGACATGACCCAAATGGGGGGGGGGGGACATGACCCAAATGGGGGGGGGGACATGATCCAAATGAGGGGGGGGGGGGTGTCATGAAGGGAAGGGGAACCGGTTCTTAGCTTTCTACCCGTATATGGAAGTGTCAAGGTTACACTTGGCAAGCCGCCAAAAACCTAATCAACGAGATAAACCGTCTGACCCAAGTCAAGACATTAGGACTCATTCCAGCTTTGTCTCTCGAACTAAAACTACGTGCCGATCAGCAGCGCTACGATGACTTCCCCTGTGAACCTTGAGAAACTGCGACGTCTGAAGGAATCCCTGAAGGAGACGGTTGAGAGAAGAAGTGGTTTTAAGAGACCAACTTCTTTCAAGGCCACAATAAGAAGAAATTTTAAGAACAATCCGCTCTACTTCAACCAACATCCGTCATCTGAGCATCGACCTTCGACTTCGACTACAAGTCAGCCTCGACCTTCAACTCCACCTCTCACCGTGGATGAGGTGATGGAGCGGACGAGGGTGTTGAAGGAAGAAGAATTAGTCACTCCTCTAAACTTCAAATCACTTAAATTTAGAAAACTAAAAACAAATATCAAATACAAGTTTGTGGCAAGGCTCAGCGGAAACAGCTATATTTTACAACATGAAGATTTTCACTTCAAGGTCCAACTGCCTCATTCCCTGCCGCAACCGCCTAGAATCCCATCCAAAAAGGAACTGTTTTTCGTCAGACAAGAGGGCAAGGCGCATTGGTTAATTAAATAAATTGTCACAGCCCTTGTCCATTTCCTCCACCTCGACTAACCGCAACTCCTTCAGGACTCCTCTTCATGGCATCAAAAACGGTCCTTTTCAGGACCACCCTAAGCATTTCAAGTTAGGGACTTGGCCTGTACATAGGCAGGAGACTGTTAGTCTTATGTTTGTGTGCAGCCCACTTTGTAAAAATTTCGAAGTCCCAAGGTCCTTGACCTTGACCATGACCATGACCCAAGGGGGGGGGGGGTATAAAGTTTGTGCAAAGTATGTCATGTGGGTACTCAAATTACGCGGATTGATCGGACGAACAAGTTGGTGCAAACAGAATTCAGATCCGACAAAGGGTATAGAAGCAACAGCGATAAAACTACTATTTTCAAGGATAAACCTAAATAACTTCTTTATTTACGGTTTAAAGTATATTAAGTGGGTACTCAAATTACGCGGATTGATCAGACGAACAAGTTGGTGCAAACAGAATTCAGATCCGACAACGGGTATAGCAGCAACAGCGAAAAAACACCTATTTTCAAGGACAAACCTAAATAACTTCTTTGTTTTTGGTTCAAAGTATAACATGTGGATACTTCAATTACGCGGCTTGCCAAGACAAACAAGAAGGTGCAATTTAAATTTAAATCTAACCAACAGTATAGCATCTGTAGCGTAAAAACGATGGTTTGAAGGACAAGGTAACGTTGTGGTGGGGGTTAGGTGCCTATCATACATGATAACGCTCCATCATTATTCTTCCAGCTCTTGACGGATGAACATCTACCTAGAGGGTCTGAAAAATGTCGCAGTTTTACAGGAACATGAGGAAGGTGACCTTCAGTAGCCCCCTTGACACTACTTTCTACTTCCCTGACAATGAAGACAGAAGGTCTACACTTTTAGTGGACAATGAGCGGTTTCGTCGAAGAATAATCGAGGTTGAAACACTTTTAGCTAGTTGTTTGCTTCGCAAAAAGAACCATATGAATACATGCACCGGTTTAGATCATAGTAGCTGTTATACTTATACAGAGTTGAAGCGCAAACATTATTGAAGTTTTTAGTTACGGAGCTAAGGTCTTGACAGTCTAAGAGCTAAACCCTAACTAACACATGTAAACTAGTTATTGTGCGATGTAAAACTCGGTGGGGAGACTGGTGTAGTGGGGGACTGGTGTAGTGGGGGGACTACCATCTGCCGCACACTTGCCACCTGCCGCCTGCCACCTGCCACCAGCCATCTGCTTCGTTCTACTACACTTTTACCCCCACCATTTTGTTTGATACCAGAACGCTAGCTAGCGAATAGTCAGTACACCTCCGGCTCTCGACCGGTGAACATCGAGCTCTCCGAGACGCTCTTCACAAAATAACAATATCATTTCACTCAAGGTCTGATAGATGTTTCTATTTCATTGCCGTCACGTATTATTTCCTCCTGACAGCAATGAAATGCAAACACCTAACAGAACAGATAGGTGTCAAAAACACAACATGGACTCTGCGCAGGAATCGAAGTATATACCGTCTTTCTTCAGAAAGCGAAGTGATGGCCGCAACTCGTCCGGATCAACAACATCGATGACAACCAACAACGGGGAACTATTGTAAACATGAATTATTGTAAACATAACTTATTGTAAATAAAAATAAAGTAATATTTGTATTAGTACTACCTCGCACTCGTATCATTCGATTGCTTCATTCGATAATTTTCATTCGATATTTTATCGAATTAAAACTATCAAATCACAATCGGATTTTACGCGTGCGAGGTAGTACTTTTTTAAAATTACCTCCCCGTGACCTTGAACTTTGAACTTTAACTCATTTCGTCACAAAACCGCCTACGTCACTGGCTCAGCCCCAGATAACATCTTTCATGACTCAGCACTTCCGGTCACGTGACCGGATGACGTCACTTCCGGCGCAAAACCCGCAAACCCACACTACTCAAGTCCAATGCAGTTGTCGACGATAAAGCACCAGAGCTTACCCCGTAATCTTTCCTTAACTGCAATGTTTAATGCAAGACTGCTCGAGACAGTAATAACCTTTTCTATGAGTCAGTAAAATACCGCTAACTTACGGACATTTTCATGAGTTTGCTAATTCTAAGAATTTATTACATTGCGGTTCACGATCTTCTTTTATTAAAATTAAAATAATAATGTAACATTCTATTTTTGACATAGACGATTTAAAACAAATATTTATTTTTAGATGTTTGATCTAATAAATAACTCGAGCCCAACTACTTGAGGTAGTCTATAAGCAATATATTTTATTATCTTGCACATTCAAAAAATAATCATTAGGGCAGATGAATGAAATGAAACAAGTAAAATAAGTTAATTTGACTATCGGTTACCAACCGAATGTAAAGCGATAACCTGCCCAAGCTAGGGCCTCATAAATCGTGTTATCAGACAGTTTCCGGTCAACGACAGTCGCACATGTCAACCGGAAGTTGTAACTATCAGCCGCTGATTACTGCAGGTATGTGCTAGTTCAGTTAGCTATGGTTCCAAAGTGATGTAATACACTTTTAATTTCAGCTCCATTAAATTAATTTAGTCCAAACGCAAACGGGTTTATTCCTCAAGTTTGAAACGTAACAAATTACAAATAAGTTAAAACTAAATTAAAAATTTGTTTTACTTAAACCAATTTCAAACTTTCTTAGCATTTCTACCAACGACGTTTTGCACCTGACATTGTCATTCGGTACTTTAAACCCAATCGGGATCATAGATTTTCTTGTATTAAAAAACGAAAATAAAAGAATTGATTATTTCTTTCTTTCTTAGGATATGTACATGATTAAACCACGGAACAATATGCCTGCAAAATGAGACAAAGGTGTTAGTCCACTGCATATGGGCGAATCAATCGTGAACGCTCAGGAGTGTCTTTTTAAACCTAAATGGTCAGATTTCTACATCCAAGACAAGATTAAAGAGAGTAATAAACATAAACGTCAGAAAAAGATGTGAGCAATCCCATAAATAATGTTGTCTAATGAAGTAAAGTTAATGTTAGCAAATAAAGACGAAGTTGAGCCAAATTTGTATTGGAAAAAATTAATAATGCAGGCGCTGTAATGATTCTGGTTCATTTCCGGAGGAAAAGACATGAGGGAAACTGCGTGGCTAGCGGACCTCGACGGACGCGACGCCGGGAATAGTCTGGAGATGGTTGGAACAAGGTGAAACAGAACGAGCGTTCGTGACGGCGACGAGAGAGGCGACGGACGTGACGCCGGGTACGGTCGCTAACTGGAAGTCGGAACTAGGAGAAACAGAACAAGCGTTCGTGACGGAGGCGATAGAGGCGACGGACGTGACGCCGGGTACGGTCGCTAACTGGAGGTCGAAACTAGGAGAAACAGAACAAGCGTTCGTGACGGAGGCGATGGCCGCGACGCCGGGAACAGTCGCTAACTGGAGGTTGAAACTGGGCGAAACAGAACGAGCGTTCGTGACGGAGGCGACGGTTACAACGGAGGAACGGACGCAACGTTGGATACGGTCGCTAACTGGAGGTCAGAACTAGGAGAAAAGAACGAGCGTCTTGAAGGAGGCGACGGACGCTGTGGAGGTGACGGCGACGACGGACGCGATGTCGGGTACGGTCGTTAACTGGAGGTCGGAACTAGGCGAAACAGAACGAGCGTTCGTGACGGAGACGACGGTCACAACGGAGACGACCGACACGACGTCGCGTCAGGTACGGTATCTAACTGGACGTCGGAGCTAGTGGGAACCGAACGAGCTCTGATTCATGAAAATATTTATCAAAGGTAAAGTTTAGAAAACTGTGCCTCTCAGGTACGTTCTCTGTCTGAATTTTATGCAGATCTCTTTACTTAAGTTCATAAATAATTAAGTAATAGTAGCGATGAGCACTCACTCTTCTTTGATTTTGTGAGCTGTTTTTCTTTCTTAATATAATTTTGATTTTAATTTTCTCATTATTAATGGTACTGTGTTAAACAAATTTAAGAAAAAATAACTTTTTCTTAAGAACTCAAAAGCAGAGCAACAAATTTTAAATGCGTCTACAGTCAACTTTTGATGCTAAACCTTATGTGATACATTTTTTGTAAAGAGAGAGGAAAGACTGATTGATAGGTCGGAAATGCACGTGTGATATTGGATTGCCAAACAGCGATGATTACGTCTTTCTTATTATTGATATTCTCCTTTATGTTGTAAATAATTGCGATAACTTGCACAACTATAACTTAATTCATGTACAATTCGTAAACTGGCTGGACTGATTAAAAAAAGTAATCGTATACATTTTCTTAAAATCTTTAACTAACCTGCAATATAGTACCCATTATTATAATTATTATTATCTTTATATATAATTCTATAAGCGAGATTTTTAAGTCAAAATTGTGGGAGTTTGGCAAATTGCAGAACCAATGATGGAAGACAGCTCAAATTAAAGGGGCTCGGGATGAATAACAGTATTTCTAAAAAGTTACCAGCAAACGAGCAATAACGTAAAACTCCCCCCATAAGAAAAGATAGGGGATGTAAAAACGTCTGCTTTTTTACAATGAAATATGTGATTAAGAGTCTATTTTATTTAAGAATTGACAAGTGTCACTAATTATATAGTTTTTTTATTAACCTCAGCAAATAAAGAGAAAAATATTTAGGCAAGGTTAGGGGCTTGGCCCCTTCAAGCCACTAGTTTTTGTCTAAAAATGAAAAAATGATGATATAGCTACATTAATTCTGCGCTAAGGGATTACAGCCCAGAAACTTTACAAAACTTTAAAAGTGAATTTCAAACCATTTCATGTTTTGAAATTCAAATCCATTCGTGGTGAATACCAAACTAAATTTAATAAATATCTGAACTGCTGAGAACATCAAATGGTTTACAAATTATTGAATGTCATATTACAGAATACTAAGGTAGATTGTAATCTACTCATTATTGTAAACATTTCTGCTGCTAGCCCAACACTGGCGCTGGGCGCTGGAGGTGTAAGGGGCTACCTTTATGTCGGGTGAGATCATGTTCATAAAACACTTTTATCTCACACCACACGAGATTACAAACCCATCTTACCCCGACTCTCCGTTCTGTCATACACCTATGTTACTTGTGTTTCAAAAGATACAAGGAATAATCCCAATAATAGGATGCAACCCCATTTATGTGGTTACAAACAATAATCGTTAGATGATAGCATTATTTAATTTACTTGTAAAATATTACTAGCTTCAATGAAATGTTGTAAGAAATGTCCATGAACAAAATATCTCAATGAGCTAGTAGTTTTAACTCTAGGTTAATTGAATCGTGTTCAGTAGATTTAAAATGTGTGAGTTAATAACGTGTTAAATTTGAAATCAAAACATTAACAATTTGTTGTTGATGCTCAAGGACTAAAGAACTAAATTGTAGCTAAATCGGTTTAAGTTTTATCAAGCATGCCGGGTACTAAAACATATCGCAGATATATATAATATCAGGCACTTTCAAAAACACACATTGATTTATTAACTGACAAAATACCGCTACCTTTTTCATTTCGATTGTGCATAACATTATTACACAACATTTTTGATTCATAGAATTTAAAATTAAAACAAAGTTTTTATATCTCCCAAAAACTAATAAATCACTAATTAAGCTTTTACTTTCGTTATGAGAACAGCTTATGCGAGGACATGATAATTTATGGTGAAACAAACCAACATTTTGATATCCTACAAAAGCCGTTACTCTAACACATTCCCTACCTGCACTGAGGGTAAGTTGTACCGTGGCGAGGTTGCAGGTAGTCAAGGAAAACTGCCTATTTTGTAGATGCGTTTATTCATTGGACATGATCGTGCTCCCAATAAAGTCTTAAACAAGAAGACTGAATACATATATAGCTGAGAATACTGATATTACTGAACCAAAAGAATTTGTAATCATATGAAGGAATACGACAAGAACAAGGGTCTAGGGACAAACTGTTGTCGTAAAAAGAAAAGCCCTCATTTGGAAAAGAGGGTTTCTTACACAAGTTTAGTCTTCGATAAAGTTTCACAATTGGGCTTTGTCTTTTTTCTTTCCCGCTGTAGCCAAAATATAGCAATTATTATAAAGATTATAGAATCAACTTTACAACTTAAATTAGAGTTATCAACCATGTCACAAAAATGTAAATAAATAATTACAGGAAAACTGCTTGAGTAAAAACTATAATTTATTCATGTTCACCGTCATTGTTCACTGAAATTCGTCATGTTTTATTCAGGGCACAACAAATATATATATTACACCCCTTTAATGTCAGTTGGTAATTGATCACTAACATGTCACTTATTTTTAAGATTTATACAGTTTCCATCCAAAACAATTACTTCACAGATTGGACCTTGACTAAAAACGATAACTAGCATTCCCTCAAACGTTCGATAAAGTTTTATAGTATTTAAATTAAAGAAACTAATAACAGAGATAGTCTACTTACTTTTCCATGTCCTTATTGGCTTCATGATTATGGAATCCAAGGTTATGGATTCGTTGACGAATTAACTCTATGGGTGTAATAACTTTCTTAGTACAATTATATTTCAAAGTTATTTTCTTGGTCTAATTTAATTAATTTTACCAATACGTTTAATTATAACAATCTGTTATTTTCAACAAAAGTATAGGGCATGATACTACCACCACCTTACCTGATGATCATATAAAAGCTATTTGGGCTAAGACAGGTGGATTAAAGAAATGAGGCACCCTTTAGCTTTTAAACATTTACTAAATGTGTTTACTAAATGTCAGTAAATCCTTTAAAACTGATAAACTTCATAACAAAATTTAAAATTTCAACTTGTGATTTGGAATTCGCAAGAGGCCAAACATGGAGTGAGGTATTATGTCCTGTTGTTTTGCGATTGTTGGCAATTTTCATGGAAAGACCATTGCAGATTGGTTTAGTAATGCATGAGAAAATGATGTAACAATGCAATTGTGCAGTATCTGCATGATAGTAATCACGCGAGAGCTTGAGCGACTGTTTAAATTAGCGTTATTTGCGACTGAGGAGTAATACGAGACCTTGGCCAGCAGCTCTCGCAGACAGCTGGTGGTGGCGAGGGGTTGCATATGTTTCAGTTGATAGTGTTTTATAACTTCGTCTTATTAAAAGAAAACACTTAGGGCCGAGACTCTTTTAAATTATATAAAACAGCATGGAACTATTTTTCTCGTAAAATACTTTGTCATTGTTCAAAAACAGTAAATTCTGGGACCATATAGCCTCAGGTAATTATGAATTAGTTATAATAAGTTATTCAATTTATATTTTAGTTTTTTAATTAATTAATCAATCTTTTGGAAAACGCTAACTAACAAGAAAAAGACTATAACAAAGATGACTTATTATTTCCAAAAAGGGGCAGTATTTTCGTAGCAGTTTATTTCTTCAGGAAGAATTGTTGGTATTTTCACTAAACGGTTGGTCAATCTTATTGCAGAGAGTTTTAAAATGAGGGACGCCATTGGATCGAACCAACTTGGATGAAGTTGAATTGTTTTTGTTTGCAGTCCACCTGACCCTTCCCACTTATTTTAGGGTTGGAACCCATGTAAGGTTCAAATAGAGGAAAGTGGTATTCTTTGTTCAAATATGAGGTAGTATTACAACTCATTTTACAGCTTTGATTTACTAAAGATTTGATCTATTACTCAGAACCAAACCTCTACGTCATAAAATAATTCTGCTTATCATGTTATCTTCATGAAATCATCATAGTGTTTCACTTGGCCGCGCTTCTATTTTGATTACTGAAATTCATTGTAAATGAGAAAATTTATCACACTGTGTTACACGATTCTATGTTTTATAAGTTATATGTGTAAATATATGTAAATTTATTTTAATGTATTTAAAATAAATTAAACTATATAACCTGTCAATCACAAAATGTAAATTAATAAAAATATAATTTGACAAAACGTATAATAAAATACTCATTATCTGTACCAATGACACACCTGTTGGTAGAAGTTATCCATAAACAAGTTAGCAGCGTCGTCGGAGGCTAGAAATCAGCGCTAAGTAGGTAAGCCCACCATAAACAAGTTTTATGTGTTTGCTCTCTGTGGCTTACACTGGCCAGCTGAGCTTATATACACTTTAAACATTAGCAAGACATAATTAGACTGCTCTAATTTCTAAAACGAACATTACAAATTACATTTTAACCCATTTTTTTAACGAACCGACTATTTTTTTAATGTCAAAGATCCCTTTTCACGAATATTTTGTATTTAAAAAGATTGTAAAGTTCATTGGGCCACATAATTAGTGAAAGCTATAGTTTTTTTAACGTACTTAGTGTAAAGCCAAAGTATAAAAATTAACTCTCAATTTTACACCTGCATGTTGAATGAAAACACTACTGCCAACGAAGATGAAATATATTTTCAATCCAACCAATACTCATAAACGTGGCTACCCTGGCCGGCCGCCGCTCAGTAAAACTGCTATTGCATTACTGCGATAAAACAGAAACAATCAAGTTTATGTTAAACTTTGCACAAGCACTTGTCATAAAATAAGTAATCTGGACTGCGGCCGTCAGTTCCATCTCCGTATGAAATATTTTATAGAAGTATTTGTTAAGTGAAGAATGTTAACAGATATACTTATTGACCTCTGACGACAGATGAAGGGGAGCTAAAAATGATTCAAGAGTAATATAATATCTGATGAGCAATGAGTTGAGAAGCAGATTGAAGCTCCTAACGTGCATCATTTTATTATATCTCTCAATAAAACTATGTCATATTTAATGTGCTGGGTAAGTCATCTTTTTTAAAATTGAGAATTTGTGTCTTAATCTTATATGTGAAGGTTTTTTTACATTCAATAATCATTTTTGACGTTTAGTTACTCCCGACATTAATGAGAAACTGACATGGCGGTAATGTGAATGCCGCTTGGTTATGAACTTGATTGAGGTCTACAATTACAATTTAATACATAGTATAACACGCTTCATTAGTTTTAAATTTTAACTTTTGTTTTTTGATGATTTTTAACTGTTGAAGTTCCTTGAATTGCAAATTAGTACATTTTAACATCTAGGAAATTTCTTGAAGTATTGTGTTACCGAAGCTGTATTTATACTAAAACTAGCTTGAGCAAAAAAATAAGTAGAATCCAAGGAACGCCTCTTTATTTGTTATTTTTAAAAATTAAGACATTCAATTGTGTAACAAAAATTATTACATGGTGATTAGTCTTGACGTTGCCAAGAGCGGTTGCTGACATGCTGTGTAAATAAGGTTGACAGACACACTGCAAAACATGACAAAAACTTAGTATTTGACGCATTTTTGCACCCGAGCCAGTACTATTTTGTCAACTAGTTACCTACGTAAGCAGACACTTTCGTGCGCTCTTGCCTGTGTATTGCTTTGTTGAAAATCTCATAAATGTCGGGAGTAACTAAACTTCAAAAATGATTATTGAATGTAAAAATATATTTAATGTGCACATATAAGGTTAAGACACAAATTCTCAATTTAAAAAAATATGACTTACCCAGCACATTAAATATAACATAGTTTTATTGAGCGATATAATAAAATGATGCACGTTTTAAAAATATTATTACTGATAAAAGTTTGGGTCTCTTGACATATTTGAAACAATACATTTGAGGCTTCCCGGAGCAAAAACCGATAATGTAATTTCCCTGTCACATTTCCCGCAATCACGGTTATCGATGTTATCATTCCGATATTCGTGGATTTGCACATTGAATGCCCGGATATATCTAGTTTATAACAACAGAACAAAAATATTTATATATATTTTAACAATTAAGTCAAAAGCCCATTAGTAAGGAAATTAAAAATTATATCTTAGGCAAAAAATAGTATACTTCGTGCGGCGGTTCCTCCCTTAAAAACTTGGCGTGTTTTAATTCCAGCATTCCCTAATATTTTAGAAAGAAAAATCTCCTAACAGCAACCTTTTAATGAGATTGTTATGGGTTATTAACTCACAACAAATATTGATATCGTTCACATTTATACATATTATTTATGAAAATGAACGGTTGGCCTGGATTTGATCGTTTACGGAAACACCTATTCACAAACAAACAACTTGCTGGAAATTTTCTAAAACAAATCGAATCGAACATTGAAAATGCAAAATTCTATTCTAGCACAATTAAAATCCTCATTGAGTGGGAAGGAATACTAGGATGGTCTGCCGTTACACTTTAGACGCATAAATGAGCGGAGCAACAGTTACCACGTTAAAGCGTGAACAAACAAGATCTACGGGGAAGAACGCTACATGAAGTAAACAAACTTAAAATAATGTAAACAAAACAGTGGCAGTTTTTTGACAGCTTAACAGTTTATTTAATTTAAAGAAGTCAGTTAAAACATGCCACATAAACCCAATACAATATGTCTTCCATTACAGTTACATGTGAAATTTAAGGCCCAGTGGGCGTAACCTAGGAGGAAGTTTGCAAATCTCTCCAAAGAAAAACCTTCTCCTCTGTATCACCTAGCTACTGGCCAAATTTCATATCAATCGGTAAACCCATTACACTGTGATACCGTTACAAAGATGTGACAAAGTGAGGGAAAGAGAGATTCGCTCAATACGTATTTCTTTAATACTGTAACATTTTCTTACTTTATTGACGGTTTTGATGAACGAGTAGTTAATTCACTTACACAAACCAAACCCTCTAACGTAAATAAATTTTTTAATGTAGTTTGGATATTATGTCCACTGAAATATGAAACAATCTCAAATTTAACTTTTTTAAATGTTGTAGATTTAGTTAAGCTTGTTTAGCCTTAAATATTTTATCGTGCAATCTGAACTGTAATAAATTATAACATGAGAGAGTGAAACATTTCTCTTTATTCTTTTTTGACGTCACAAAGTTTCAAAACGATAGAAAAACTTGTATTTGGTCGTGTAGGTAAGTGCTGTGGATATTACTATTTTCCTTAGCAAACTTGAGTTTTCAACCAATTTTATTATTATTTACGATTGTGGATGATTATCCGTCATGATTTTTTGCAGTCACTTTTGGACGGTGATCTATGAATAGCCAGCTGTTCTCGAGAGTTGATTGCTAGAAGACGACAATCTATTGTTTTATTAGCCATAACTCTGCCTCGGTCGCCGACCTCCGCACTGTACATGAAGACCATCAAAACTCCGCGTTGTATTGATAGAAAGACTGTAGTATTTCATGTGTTACTGACATTTATGCTCGGAATACACTGCAGTGACTATTTATACTGAAAACGTGATTTAAAGCACGCAGTAACGATGGAGAAAGGTTTATTTCAGATCGACCGAAAAAGACGAGGTTCAGACAATGTGCTATTTGGTTGAGTTTGTGTTTTATCTGCAAATTGTTTATTTACTAAAATAAAAACGAGTTCGCACGCAGCACGCTGACGTGAGGGATGTGAATTTCCACATAAAACATTTTAAAACTCAAAATCAGTGTAAAAACAAACATTTATTCCAATTTTTATTGAAATCTGAAAACGGTGATTTTTTGGCTGTTCTGATGCTCCTGGTTTCATTTACCTGCAAAGCTGGGAATACAATTTTGCGCATTATAATGTTAGGAGAAGGCCCAGACAGGCTTGAAATTAGGTGTGAAGTTGCTAGGGATGATTAAAGTACTCTAACAAAGGAACAACAGACTGTTCTAGTGTAAAACCCCCGTACGACAACGTACTGTGTTTAGTCTAAACACATTTTCTTTAATAACTCGGTAAATATTTATTATAGAATGACGAGAGAGGGCTTAAAACTTTCGCCTCCCTAATTCCAATCTTTTTACATGCATTAATTTTACATACGGGGCTTTTCTGATCCTTTTTGGGCCCAAAAACTCGAAATTTGAAAGATTAATCCCCAAAAAGGGGTTTAGAGTTTTTTGATTGTTTTTCCCAACGAAATTTTCCAGATGATTACAGAAAGGAACGACCCTACCAAATAAATTTGAAGTAAATAGGACAAAAAATGCGACCGCTATATATATATATGTATGTATGTATGTGTTTGCACTCTAGCGGTCGCATTTTTTGTCCTATTTACTTCAAATTTGGTAGGGACGTTCCTTTCTGTAATTATCTGGAAATTTCGTAATATATATATATATATATATATATATATATATATATATAATTTTTAACGAACCCTCAAAACGTGTTCAGGGGGTCACGTTAAGAACTTCTATGGTGGTCCCGGGCTTAATTTTCACCGTGCGGGTCATGCTAATAGTTCAATATTCAAAGGAAATTCACTAATAAATAACTGAAACAACCAAGCACATTTTGTTAAGAATTTATCAAAATTAAATTTTTCAGTTAATATGGTAATCAAGGGAACATAATAAATTCTCTGTTTTAGAAGTTAAAGAAGGCAAAATAGTTTTCCCCTTTAGTTATCCAGTCTTATAAATATTTCTGTATTTAAAATATTATTATACATAAAAAAATAATACATTTCATCACTTGGACCAAAAGTGACGCTTTTCGATCCGAGTGGTTCGATCCGACACGAGGCGGAGCCGAGGCTTGAAAATGAGGGAGGATCGAAAAGCCACTTTTGGTCCTAGTGATGAACTATATTTTTCGTCATATTGCAAACAATTTTAATATAACAATTTCTCAAAAACTAAATGTTGTTTACATGTTTACCATTAAAGGTTTCCATATTGATCTTATTGCTACTCTTATTTCTAAACAAACAGCTGTTACACAAGTTGTCATTACACAAGTTACACTAGTTGAATAATTGGTTCAATTCATATTAACAGCTGATGACCTCGACCGAAAAGTGTCATCCAACGATGCTTTTAGTCCTATGACGAAAAACATCATCAAAATTATAATTTTTATCCTAGGAGTAAAAAAACAACTTTAGCATCTCAACGGATGTGGTGAAAACAGCCGTTTTTAAAGCAGTATGACGAAAAATATATTTTGTCTATTTAAGCAGTTCAATTTAAATTCGTATTGGAATTACACAATCATAAGTTAAAATCTCCTGCGAGTAAAACACACTCATAATAGTCTCCAACGTTAGGAGACCTACAAAAACTTATGCACATTTTAGGAATAAGATAATCTGTTTACTACTGAAAATGACTTAAAACGCTAATGTAAATTAATTAAATGAAAATTATTATGTAATAGTTTGATTTTAAATGTAAAAGGTACACAATATTAAATCTATTAATTTTCTACAACAACAAAACGAAACAAACAAAAATTAAAATGGATTGACTTTAAGTAAGAGAAGTTAAAAAACGAACAAGTAGTTAAAATTACTTAAGATTGTTTAAAAAAACCTTCAATATTATGTTAAAACCGCTGTAGGCTTAATTATTTGGTTTTATCTTAGTTAATTCACCATATTTAAATGGAGCTATACATTATTACGAACAATCTGACAGTAATGTACAGGGTTTTATTTACACTAGCTCGCTGCAGCTCACGATACTGATATTGTGAAGTCCGTACAGCATTGTTTCTGTACGCACTTCAAACTTAATTTACAATTCCCGTTGTAGTTCTAATATCATACCAGTATTCACTTAATATTAGGTAAATGTAATGAATAATTAACTATTATAATCCCCCAGCTTTCGCAGACCTGCGTATCGAGATACGAGAGCTGCATTAAAGAGTGTAGCCACTGTAGACGGGCTGATGTGATGACACTCGAGTAGGTCCCCGGGGTTGTGACGATGTCTCTTTACATCACTACTACGAACTCTACTCTTTCCACATCGTTGTTTCCCTGTAATATGCCCAAGAGTTGCAAATCAATTATAGCTAATTTAATACTTGATAGTTAAATAAAGCAGTATATTTATACACTATTTATCATTCAGAACTCAGTGATATACCTCAAATATCCACTATGGATTAAAATACTGTATGTTTAATTTGAATAAGTAATTTAATCACATGATATTCCGAAAATCATTCAGAATCATAAGAGTGGAAATAACAATACAGTTGTCTAATAACAACTTCAAGACTGTGCCAGTGGGATATAACCAGTTTGTTAGACAATGTATAACAGCTCTGACACGTTATCATCGATTACAAATCTATTGATACTTCTTCATGATGGATAAGGCATAACGTACCTAAACCCAACCCAAGCTGTATATCAAATGACTTACACGATATAGCTAAAAGTCAAAGAAATCTTTGTTTTAATTTAAAACTATAACACTCACCAATATTTTTTTAAATTTGTTTTGTGTGAGGCCTTTTGCCAACAACGCATCTTCAGACTAACACACAAACTAAAAATAGGGTATATTTTACAATAATAATTTCAATATAAAACATATATATGATTTGAAGAAAATATAAGTGTTAAAAAGTTAGAAGTCGACTTATATATATCAACATTTATTAAATTAAATGTATAATATAGTAAACTTTTTTTATATATTCTACACATTTCATAATATTCTACACACTTCTTAATTTTGGATACCTCTTCTGAATTTAATAACGGAGGATTTGGATTTGGTCCATGATCATTATTTACTAAATTCCTCATTTTAGCGAATTTCCCCTATAGGGAAGAAGCTATTACCTTAGTTCTCATGGTAAGACTTAAGCCCGAGACCATGATAACTTTTTCTTTTGTGGTCCCCAGATGCCAAAAACACTATTCGTTCAAATTTATATATATAGCTGAACTGTGATCATGAGGTAAACCTCGAAACACGTGTCAGTGAATTAAAAATGAATTTTGAAGGGTACTCTGGTAATTTTCTTTTACAAATAATATATATATATATATATATATATATATATATATATATATATATATATATATATATATATATATGTGTGTGTGTGTCCGTTAACACGATAACTTGAGTAAAAAACGTCCGATTTTGATGAAATTTGGCTCAAACGTGTAAAATGACATTCATGACTTTTTCGAAAACCAGAAAAATCGGACCATGGGAAGGGGGGTTTATGGGGGTTTTAAATTTTCCAAAAATCAGTTTTTGCATTTTTCACACAAACATTTTTAAAAAACTTAATTTTGGTTCTGACCATGTTATAGAGCTTAAAAAAACAAATAATATGGTATTTTGAATCATTAAGCTAGGTTATATGGTTGCGGAGAAAATCCAAAAAACGTGTTCATAAAATCTCCCATGTTAATCTTATGGGAAAATGGTTTTTAGCTTTTCCCCAATTAATTTTACTATAAACTTCACATTTGCTTATACCAATCAGTTTAGCTCTACAAATCAATCATTTTGGTGTTTAAATTGTGATTCTACGTCCAACCGTTGCCGAGATATTCAAAGTGCTAAACACAGAACGTTGTCCAATGTTATCCTTATGGAGAATAAATAAAATTTGATATGTCGATTATTTATAAATGTATGTTGATGAAATTTGGTATGTGGCTTCACGTAGTACTGGTATATTGATATTTGCACAACAAATTGATTTTTTGTTGATTATTCCTGTAGCAGCAAACCTGCGTACTCAGCCCCCATGTTATTCTTATGGAGGATAAGTAAAATGTAATGACTCCCTTAATTATGAACATAAATTAATAAAACTTGGTATGTAGCTTCAATTGGTTGAGTTATATTGATAATTATATAAAAACCCACTTTTTTTGTTCCTCGTTGCAGCAAACCTGCTTTCTCAGCCCCCATGGTATTCTTATGGAGAATAACTAGAATGTTACAAAGCGCTTATTTATGATTGAATATTAATGGAACTTGGTATGTGGCTTCTCCTAGTTAAATTATATTTATATTATCATAAAAATCAATTGTTTGTGTTCCTTGTTTCAGCAAACCTACGTACTCATTACCAATGTTATTCTTATGGAGAATAATTAAAATCGCTTATATGTGAATATATTTTTATTAAACTTGGTATGCGGCTTTATGTGGTATTAAGATATATATTGCATCGGAAATTCGCTGAGTATGCAGGTTTGCTGCGACGGGGGTATTATTTATATATAAAGATTCCCATGCATCGAGTAGTTAGGGTTATGTACAATATTTCAAAAGTCTAGAACTGTTTTTGAAATTGTATCTCCCATATCTAAGCAATGTTTTGCGATAGCTGATTTCTCATGTCGTTGTGTGTTCTGATTCTCATGTCATATGTGAAGTATGTTCTTTCAGTCTAGCTTTGCCATTTCTTCTAGTTTGTCCGACGTATTTGAGATAACAGTTTTCGCAATTAATTTCATACATTCCAGATCTCGATTCTTCTTGTAACTTGCTTTTGGGATTTTCAAGAACATTTTTAAGTTGATTGTTTGTTTAAAAACAAAATTGTTAGGTTTGCATTGTTTTGTTAAGTTTTATTAATTATTTTATGGTTTACAGTTTATGTACTACTTACCCATTTCTTGTCATTTTCTATTACATGAGAAATCAGTTATCGCAAAACATTGCTTAGATATGGGACATACAATTAGAAAAAAATACAAAAAAACAGTTCTAGACTTTTGAAAGATGTTACAAAACCCAAACTACTAGATGCTTTGGAATCTTTATATATAAATAAAAAGAGCAATTTAGTGAATAATGACCATGGACCAATTCCAAATTCTCCGTTATTAATTTAGATTATACAAAATTATAAGAAGTTTGTGTAGTATATTAAAAAATATACTATATTATACATTTAATTTCATAAATATTTATATATATATATATATATAAGTCGACTTATAACTTATAACACTTTGATTTTCTTCAAATCATATGTTTTATTAGTGAATTTCCTTTGGAAAGTGAACTATTAGCATGACCCGCACGGTGAAACTTAAGCCCGGGACCACCATAGAAGTTCCTAATGTGACCCCCTGAACACGTTTTGGGGGGTCGTTCAAAACTTTATATATATATATATATATGTGTTTGCACTCTAGCGGTCGCATTTTTTGTCCGATTTACTTCAAATTTGGTAGGGACGTTCCTTTCTGTAATCAGTTGGACAAGTTCGTTGGGCAAAACAATCGGAAAACTCTACACCTCTTTTTTGGGGATTAATGTTTCAAATTTTGAGTTTTTGGGCCCAAAAAGGGTCACAAAAGCCCAATATGTAAAATCAATGCATGTAAAAAGATGGGAATTAGTGAGGCAAAAGTTTTAAGCCCTCTCTCGTCATTCTAGCATAAATATTTACCGAGTTATTAAAGAAAATGTGTATCGACTAAACACAGTACGTTGTCTTATGAGGGTTTTACACTATAAAACCCTGTTATTCCTT
Source organism: Allygus modestus (assembly GCA_963675035.1). Taxonomy (NCBI): domain Eukaryota; kingdom Metazoa; phylum Arthropoda; class Insecta; order Hemiptera; family Cicadellidae; genus Allygus; species Allygus modestus. The sequence continues at coordinate 142,564,612 of OY776111.1, forward strand.
TGTTAGAGTACTTTTATCATCCCCAGCAACCTCACGCCTACTTTCAAACCTGTCTGGGCCTTCTCCTAACCTTATAATGCGCAAAATTCTATTCCCAGCTTTGCAAGTAAATGAAACCAGGAGTATCAGAACAGCCAAAAAATCAATGTTTTCAGATTTCAATAAAAATTGGACAAATGTATGTTTTTACACTTATTTTGAGTTTTACAAGTTTTTATATGGAAATTCACATCCCTCACGTCAGCGTGCTGCGTGCGAACTCGTATTGAAATTATTATTGTAAATATAAACTATTTTCAGTTTGTGAGTTAGTCTGAAGATGCCAGCGTTGCTGGCGAAAGGCATCACAAAATATAAAAATTATTAAGAAAATTGGTGAGTGTTATAATTTGTAATTAATTTTTTAACCAATATTACGGCTCTTTATTGAAGAAATCTTTGTATATTTTGTGTAAACAAATATTAATTTTTGAATTGGATATTCCGAAACTATAAACCTTCTCGGTAAGACAATTGCTCGAAGTTAAGAATTTAACGTAACATAAGTTTCCTTTTCTTATGTAAAGAGTTTTGGAACTCACACAAGTTTAAGCAATAATATTTTGAAAAGGCTTTTCTTTACACCAGCGGTTCTTACTAAAGTTTAAAAGTTTCATGTGGGTGATTTTTTTACTTTTTATATGTTATTAGCTATTATTTTATAACTTGAACATACTTATTGATTTTAATATTTCCATAATAGTTAGAGCAATCGTTTGAAGTAAATAAGGCTATAAGGACTGTGTAAAATACGTTTACAGGGTTCTCCAATGATCCTTGTTTACCCGTTAAATACGCTAACGTGATTAAAAGGGGCTAAAGGGATTTAGGTCACCCTTTGAGCCTTACGATCAAGGACGGACACCAACAAACAGCCTTGTCCAGTCGAGTGGTCTGTCGAGTGCTACGCGGACCGTCTCAGTAACTCTGTATTGGGCGAGGATATGAATAAACACTACGTCATTACGGTGACATAATGCTTAACTTACTATTTGATAACACATTGATTTTTATAAAGGTTGTAGTTTGAAATCTGACTTGTTTCACATAACAATTTGTTATTCACGAAATAAATGATTTCTGATTCTGATTCTGTATTATGTTCAAGTTTGATCAAACTAACATCAAACTACAGTGGTTTACTACAATGGTTTTATAGTAAAGGTATATCACATATTAAAAAGGTAGATAGTTTATAGATAAATATAGGCTTCTATCTCAAAGTGGCTGTGAATGCAGGTAGTCTCAATAATTTACATGAATCCTCTCAATACTTAACTATATTTAAGAAATATTTGGCTTTAAATGACCAACTGTGTTAACAGTCTTTCTTTTACTATAAAGCTAACCACTTATATAACTTGGTAAAATATACAAAGATCTCTTCAATAAAGAGCCGTAATATTGGTTAAAAAATTAATTACAAATTATAATACTCAACAAAATTTTCTTTATAATTAGTATATTTGGTATTTCAGTGATTTCCCATGAAACTAACCCATTGTTCATGCTCTATTGGTCAGTAGTAGAATCATTTGAATTATATATATAACCGACAGTGTGTGAAATCAGAATTTGTATAGAATACCCAGACATTCAATACATTCACCGAAACTGATGGGGAAGCATTAAACAGGCAGGTCAGAATCCGTTTAATTTTAAGATTTCTATAACGATCGTAGACAAAACAAGTTATTAGAATTTCATGCCTAACACCTACCAATGATGTTCGTTTTTCATAAATTTGGTTTTTGGGAGATAAAGTAATTTTCATTTTATTTCTAGCCTAACCTATCTTAACTGCCACAGCGCACTATGCCGCAATATTGTCCATGGTCTACTTCAGACTCTCCTTGTACAACGCGTTGCGGCCCTTAAGCTAGGTTAGGTTACTATAACTGTACAAATAAATTGGTGGCCTACAACAATAGATTAACTTAAAATAATTTGCATTATAATTATCCTTAGAAACTTTTGACAGTTTATAGAATTCAGGCGAAATATTTGTAACTTTAAGAAAATAACATGATTTTATATTTTGACAACAAATGCTAGACAATCTATTAAATGTCTAGATATTGTATGAAATACAGGCATTTTATTAGTTTGTATTAAACATATAATAAATGCAACATCATTAATCTCCGTTAGTGGACGTCTTTTGCGACTGCCAACTCGAGTTCAGTAAGCCCACTTGATATCTGACGCAGACGTAAACGTTTACAACGTCGCGTCGCCTGCATCTCGCTCCAAGAGCTTGTCATCTGTATTCGTCAGAGTAACGCGCCGCAATGCATGCTGTAGTGTTCCCAATTGTAAAGCGCTTTGGTACTGATTATGTATGCACACGAAGGAGCACAGAGAATATAATTAAACCTTGTCAAAGCGACTAAAAAAACATAAAACATAATCAGAAACATCCTTCATTGATACGGGAAATTGAGATTTTACTTCGGGAAGAGTAATGCTCGCTTACGCTTTGAGAGTTACAACAATACTAGACAAATATCATAATACTTAAAAATGCAACAGTTATTTCAAAGCGTATTCTTCCCATGATCTAAATTTGTATAACTTATAAAACCAAATTGAAACTTATCACCCGTTGGTAGATATCAAATTTGAATAGTTTGAATTGTTTTACCTAACATAATTATTAAATTGAATCGACGTCAACAATAAAATCAAGAAGAAACCTGTGATGAAAGAAATTTGTTGTCAAACTTTTATTTTAGTAAAAGTTCTAACTTAACAGCAATTACTCTTTATACACAGTCAGAAAATATACTTTTGAGTACGTTTCGATGAATTTTCCTTTTTATATTTAAATACAACCGACGATTCCAGTAACACCGGAAAGATTCATTAAAAACAAATTTTGGACATTTTATATATTTTGACACACACGAATCATAAACAATAATTTTGATATAGTAAGTTAGGGTCTTTGTCAGGATGACGCTTTCAAATTATTACGGCGGTTATCTAATTTTATTTCATGCATTCTGAAGTTAGCGTTTTAAGCGTAATCAAGAAAACATGTGATTGTTAAAGAATTATCATTCAACCTTAGAAAGTAAAAACATAATATCAACGGGGATGTTAAGCTCACAGTGTAGTGAATGCCCGAAGTGAATTACGCTGACCACCTTTATGGACTCCACCAGGGCGAGATCATGTTCATAAAACAATGTTATCGCAGGTCCTCGCACTAGCAGGGATTACACGCCCTCAGCCCTGGCTCCTTCACCTTTACAACCTGTATCATGTAGACTTTAAAAACTAAACCAAATTATGATTTGCTAATAATTTTACGGATAAGTATATTGTATTTTCCTGAAATTGGTGTTGTAACCAACTACCTAACTTTTAACAGTAAAAGTATCGTAAACAACCTTTTTTTAATTAAAGTGAAGGTCATGTTGTGATTGGGGTCTAAACAAACCCTCTAAATGGAGGGGCTCTTTGTGCTCATTTATGAACAGGTATTTTCGTTTGCACCAAATTGTAAATCAAACTGTCGAATATGGAAAGAGTTCTTTTTCGGTAAGAGTATAAAACTAGCAACGTCTGTTATTAATTATTTAGGTTTTGGTACTTGTTTAAGTGTATAAAATACATTATAAACTTGTTTTGTTACAATACACTATTGATAAGTATTATAATATATTCTAATTTTAAAGTAAATCAGTTATAACTAGAAAACAAATGAGTCAGCAACCATGTAGATATTCGGTTTTAGAACAGTTACGTAAAATCTAAACCAAGACCGCACTAACCATTGCGACACTGGGATAGAACCAGTAGAACCATTGACAAGTAGAGACAGTGTCGGGCAGTATGTGGAACCTGTCTGGGACCATAACCACTAACCAGTGTCACAGTGATGTATAATGCAGGGCGAGTGCCCGCCGAGGAACTATCCACAGGGAACTGTCGCGAGTGGCTGCTATCCGCCTGTCGACGCCGCGTCACTTTGGCGCGGATGAATAACACGCACCTCACTCGCTCTGGCATATCTTTGAAGGTCTCATTGCTTTATGCTTTATCATAAGTTTAACAAAAATGATTCAGGTATGGATCTGTAGTTAGCTCTTTCGTTGCGTAAGATTTCATTGGAAACCTTTTAAAATATTTTTTTATTATTCAATGCAATTTAATGTTTTAAACATCTAGTATGAAAATGAGAGAAAACACTGTGTGAAGAAGTGAAATTCATTCCCTATTCATTATGGAGAAGAAAGTAAAGTAAAATGCTGCGCAGATTGTTTAGTATTAGTTGGTTTACGATGAAATGGGCGAGATTAGTCTGTTTTAATGTACTAATTCTAGGTAGAAAACGTTTAAGCAAAGAATATAAAATCATAGACACGTGAAAACCCTCATTCATAAAAAAAGCCGAGAGTTAAATTTTGTAAAGTCAAGCTGTTTCCCGTACTACATGTATTCTTACATATTTAAATGTTTATTGTTTACTATTTAATTAATAGTTTTGTATACTATTGCGGGTCTTTGGTATAGTAGTTTAGTAAAATAAAATTGCTCGTAAGTTACATTACATTTACAATGTATTGTATTGAATCAAAATAAACAAAATAGTAAGTAGCTCAAACAATCCTGTAAATGTATAATAAAAATAAACCAATGCAGTATCGCATCATCAATCGATGTTATATGTTGCCTAAGTCACACCAAGTTTTTAAAGCGAAATAATATTTTTGATTGCATAACGACCGTCCAAGTTGTAAGTTTTCGTCTCTTCTTAAATTGTATAAAACGTTATAAGTTTCTATATAATTATTCTTACGTTTGTTTCAGATGAGATGATTGCCTCGCTAATTCAGTATCTGTAAGGGTAAGTTGTGAGTATAACTATTATTAGTTTAAGTTAATTTAAAGTCGGGGAGACGTTCGTTTAATTTATAATGTCTCATAGTTTGGAATCGATGTCTCATTGGCTAAGGTGTGAGTGCTTGTTACGGAATTCCATGCCATGAAACACTTTCTTAACTAACTAAGGGAATTGCCATCAGAGTTATAGATGCCTCGTTTAACTGTCGAACCTTCTGACTAACATATTAAAGATAATCTAACCTAAAAAGTTCAGAAAATAAAGCCAGAAAGACTACCAACAATTGAGTAATTTCAGATTTAGATTATTATTTTATTTATACTCGCATATCCGGCTCGTCCGTGAAAGTTATGGAAATCTCACTTTATGTTGTGTAAGGCTTTAGAACTATTTTGTTCCCGAGAGTGATTCACCTAATTAACTGGTACTTGTGGGAATTAATCTGTCTCGTATAGCATGATTGCTAGCAAGCAGATAAGGAGTAATCTTTTGGCTTAGGGGTTTACAGAGCAACCACCGCTTATAAGGAAATTTCAGTTGTAAATTACAAGAGGCCCGAAATTAAGATATTAAAATGCCATTGTACTGTTTTTTGGGTAATTTCCTGCTATAAAATATCTTGTAACCACTAAAATAACAAATATTTCTGGTAAAACTTTGGTGTTTAATACGGTATTAATACGGTATCACAGAAACAACAAGGCGTGCATCTGATTCTTGATGATTCATTTAGATCGCTAACTTACATTGATAACTATGTAACGTATCGTTCATGTTCCGTTTATGAGGTATTACAAATGGCTGCTGCGTAGTGCGTAAATCACTCGTATCGTGATCTGAGGTTAACCAGATCGATCTTGAGAAAAAACTGAAAATTTTTTGAAGGTTCGACACTGGACCCAGGTGCGTTTCACATTGAGCTATAAATTAATGATGCTTTCAAAGAATAGTTCGACCAGAGATAGTAATAATAATACCATTGTTTGAACCGCTTATTTTCAAAACTTTAAAAAATGACACTGGTACCATCAAAATAGGTCATAATCTTACTTGCAATATCATACACAGACAGAACATTATGTTGCATGCATTACATACATAATACATTGGATATTAATATGTTCGTTCTTGGATAAATCTTACTTTTATAAATCTAAAATAATTCTAGTCCTATGACGATATAATTTGTTGATATTGCTTCTTAGTGGACTAATTGGAGCAGAATCAACCGAGGTAAATTAGTTTATATTAAATCAGTTAAGATTCTGTGAGTGTAATAACTGCCGTAAGTGTTTGGCGAAGATGCGGAGAGTTTAGTCAATAATGTCAACAAAACATTCCAACTTCTCTCAACTCGGATCGATTATCGCAACTTCTGGTGAACCCCAAGATTGGCCATTAGAGAAGCAATTACCTAAGTCTCCATTAATCTATCATCAGTCAGACCCAAGTATTTACGATATACCTAGCTTTTGGTGGTATATGCCTCACTAAACGTGAGAAGTACTGTTACATAGATTTGTACTTACAAAATAGGTCATATTTTGTCAAACTGTATTTTACTCGTAATTTTATTATTTGAAGGCTGCACTTGCCAAAATGGTTGAAGTTTGCAAACATATTTTTTTAAGATTTCAGTTAATGAATGCAGAAAGTTAGCAACGGAGCGATGAAATCAATAGTAGTGTTGGAACAAAAGTTGTTCATACCGTAACGTTCTGATGGTCGATTCATAAAATAATGCAATGATGATTCTTCTGAATAAGCAAACTTGCGCCTCCGCATAAAGTCAAAAACCATAAAATTTAACTGCGGGTTTTAAAATAATGAGACGTAACAACTTTGACAATAACATTAGTTTCATCAGTATGAGAAACATTCGATTTTATGTTAACTTTATATACAGATCGAACATATTTTGTCAAGCCTATGTTTTGAAGCCATAACAAATTTAATAAGAATAAAAATAATTTTTCACATGAAATATTTAATTAAAAAGTAAAGTAGTTGCTGTAGGAGAACAAAACACGCCTATCTTACTATTACAATGCAGAAGCTTAGTTTCAGCTGCCTTACGGTGATTTTATTGTTAGGCCTGCCTCAACGTAAAGGTCAGAGATGTTGTTTGGAAAACAATCAAACTTGCTCGGCGCGTCCGTTGAAAGGGTCAACTTTTTACTCCCTCGGCTAACAAAGTTTTCTTTCCTAAGTTTTGTTTTAGTTCGAAATAAATATTCTACTTCGACATAAATGTTTAAAATTAAATTGTTTTACAGTAACATCTCATAAATAAACTTTCGTTGTAAAAAGTAACTACTTATAATTTATTATTTATTTTATTGAGTAACATAACAATATATTTGTTGCAATTGGTTATAAAATAAAAGGTTATCTAAGTCTGTGAATCTCACTGGGCTATTAAACAAAGTATTATTTCTTCAACCGTTCCCAATTACGTTAAATACCGTTGCATGTTTCAATAACGTAAAATCATCACGTTTGGGTAGTGATTTGCCTCTCTTTGCCTTGCTACCAAGGACCTACTACAAACTTGGGACTTTCAGCCTGTTTCTTAAATACTTTACCTGTCAAATGTCCATACTGTAAAGCAATCTGTAAATAAACAATATACCTAGTTGTTCGCCGTTATTGAGCTCAAGGACCGCGGAAATATTTTGGTATTGAAATTAATTTTGACGATATCCTTGAGTCTTCGTAGCTTTGATTACCTAATAATACAAAACTACATCTTGTAAGAGGCCCAAAAAGAACTATTGAATCATTTTAAGATAACATCGAAGATTTTCTGTCTTAACGCTTACAGGCTGAAGAAAAAGATTTATTTACTTTTCTACAGTGAACTACTTGATAAAGCTTTTAAGAAAGTATGCTGGAAGGCAAGTAAAAACTGGATTTTCAAGAAAACGTACGCCTAAATACGCTTTTGGAATTATTGTAACCATGTGATTAAATTAATTAGGTTGACACCATAACTACAGGGTGACAAAAATGTGCAAGAGTTTTTTTTAATTATTACTCAAGTATTCAAGCTTTCATTTGATGCGAATCGTTGCATGTCGATAATTCCTCCTAAATTTTCTATTTATGTTTTAGACATTTTTATCATTGGTGGAAATATGGTGTAATCCAATTCCATGTACTTTTTTTATAAAATGATTTAAGACATACAACTATTAAACTAATTTAATATAACTTGTTGGTTGAAACTGTTTAAATTAAAAACCTTTATTTGTTTGAAAAACCTGGGTAAATTATTGTGTATTAGTTTCCACGCTTGTTGATTTTTTAAACATCACGATTTAAAAGGTTCAACATGTCACTATAATACTGAAATAATTGTTGTTGTGATTTTTGTAGTCAAACATGGTGACATTTCCTGTGCCACACAAAAACAAATTATTTAAAATATCAACTGTGAATACAAAAGAAAAATTTGTATTTTACTTATATTTAATTTACCATAAACATCTTTATTGCCTCTGTGGGCTCACTAGAGTACATCCCATCCCCTGACACATGTTTACCTATGCGAATTGATTTGTAATTAATTATTATTGGTAATAGTATAGCTGAAGTGTATAGCGCAGGATGATGTAGTAGCGACTAGGCACCTGCTTCGCGTGGGGAACTTGCGTAACTCTCCACAGGAAGTAATCAACAAGTAGGCAGAAGCAAGTGTTGTCAAGCCCTAGATAACTAGTTTGACAAAATAGTTCTGGCCGGACGACAAAAATGTGTCACATGCTCAGTTGCGGCGGCCGCTTGGTTTTTTTACGTGCACTTGTACGAAACCACTCGACACCGCCTTGGAATGCTAGTGTGACTCAGCCCCACAACATTTCACGTATTTAGGTGCACTGCACAGTGTGTTAATACGTAGTGCTGACGTAATTTGTCTAATTATTGCAGCGTTGCTGTTGCAGTTAGTTGTTTTACAAATATAATACCTCCGTTACAGCAAACCTGCATACTCAGCGAATTTCCAATTCATGTATATGTTTTTCACTACCACATAAAGCCATTTACCAAGTTTCATAAAAATACATTTATAAATAAGTGATATATAGAAATTTATTTATTCTCCATAAGAATAACATTAGGGCTGAGTATGCAGGTTTGCTGCAACAAGAAATGTGTTTTTATGCAATCATCAATATAACTCAACCAGGTGAAGCTACGTACCAAGTTGTAACCGTTTAATTTCATAATCAAGGGAGACATAAAACTTTACTTAATGTCCATAAGAATAACATTAAGGCTGAGTATGCAGGTTTGCTGCTGCTATGGGGATAATCAACAAAAAATATTTTTTGCAAATAGCCACATACCAAGTTTCATCTTTATACATTCATAAATAATCGATATATCAAATTTCATTTATTCTCCATAAGTATAACATTGGACAACGTACTGTGTTCAGCACTTTGAGTACCTATCTCTGCAACAAATGAATTACAATTTAAACACCAAAATGATTGTTTTGTAGAGCTAAACCGATTGGTGAAAGTAAATGTGAAGTTTACAGTAAAATTAACTGTGGAAAAGCTGAAAACCTTTTTCCCATAATATTAAGATTTTATGAACACGTTTTTTGGATTTTCTCCGCAACCATAAGTGGGCGGACAAATAAGTTTATTTAATTATTTTTATCAGATTTCAGCCAGAATAAGATCAGTTAAAAAGTATATAAAGTATAAAATTGGGTTGAATAGAGATAGGTTTGTTTTCTTCCCCTACTCAGACGTCATTCTTGTGTAGAATTTCAAAGATCAAAGAATTTCAAAATTTCGTAGTATAAGAGTAACGGGAATAATAAGAGTACATAGGTCACAAAATAAGCTCCACAACTTAAAGATTAACCTGTTTTACGGAGCATGTGTTTTGCTCAAGCTTAGCACATAATAAGAATAATTAGAGCTAACCTTTATATTGCATTACACTAATCAATATACATTTTTTAAGTGAATTGTGTTACATGTTGTTAAATGTATTCTCCATTGAGCGAAAAAAAATTATAACTAACAAATATTAAATAGTTTTATAACATAACAAACAAACAAAAAACAGTAGGAATGAATTTTACTATCCTTCCTTACTTCGCCCTCAGTAATCTCCCTGGATTTCCCCGTTTTGGCTTATTAAGGAGGGGAACCACACTACTGAACCACAAAACCTGGAAAATTGTCACCTCTCGATTTCTTTAAAGTGTTAAAAGTAATAAAACTTGGCTAGTATAGTTATTAGCTTATACATCTAAAAACAATTAAAACAATGTTTTGGGTGTCAGAGAGTTCCTACCTTGACACTTTTCCTTGTGTTCCACTTTACGTTAAAAGGGACGCTTATTGCCAAACTGCATAACCAAACAAGGGTTTGACCATAAAGTCCATAAACCATAAAGACCAAGGACTGAACGTGTAGTTCGTCCAGCCCTTGGACTTTCATCGTGTACCGATTACATAAAGTCAACTGCTCATTTCGTAGCATAGTTTGTGATTTGCCTTCCCATTTAAAGTTACACAGTTCATCATAAGTAAAGTTACAGTATGAACAGTAAGCCACTTTAGTTCATGTATAAAGTTTGAAACAATGAAATTAAGATAAACATTATGTATTTGTCCTTGTCTATACTTAAAATGCGATCAAGCAATTTTCAAAATATTCATTTTAGTTGTTTACGTGCCAGAAGTCAGTGACTACGGGGTCAAGAGAGCATCCATCCTTGACTGGCGGCTGACGGGACGACAACAATTACTAAGCTATAAAACACCAATGGGAGCTTTAATACTAATGGCCTATTGTGCCTCGCTGAATAGATGTTTATTGTTATGTGTTTTAAATGAGACCGTCGACCCTAATGAATAGGCCATTGCAGATAGAGTCACTGAAGGATTTATTGCTTGAATTCATTTTGAGTGGCAGGGTAAATAGTGTTTCCAGTAATTTCACGTTCCTTTGTTGGTTTATCCGTGCATATCCGTCAACAGGACTTAAAAAAAACTGATCAGTTTAATTTCAGCATTATCATATAATCAGCAATCAGCAATTAAATTTTACAATGACGTAACGATTGCCTAAGTTCTAATAGGTAAATTTACCTGCACTCTACGAGGGGTGCATCTACCTTGGCTCCTGTACGTACGGCACCTCAAACAAGGTTTAAGACAATGATCAGAAAACCATATTTATATCTATAAAGGAAAGAATAGCGTAAACAAATAATTATAATGTATTTTAAAGTTTATATCATATTACACAACGCTTTGTATTTGGTGCGGTGCCAGTAAAGTTTAGGAAGATTCTGAGGAAGATTGGACAATAAAGCAGGAAGCCAGTTAGTCATAACAGCTTTAATGTTAACGTAGAAACTTCATATCTAGCAAATCAGCTGGCTTGTTTTCAACTTCTTATTAGTTAAACATTTTCAGAAGAGATCTTTAAATTTCAGGTAAAGCAAACATATTATTACACACTGTTGTTTTAGTATTTATTTAATACATTTTAAAACGCTTTCGAATCCACGTATTGAGCTGCGACGTTGTCGTATGAGTTTTTTAATTTTTATCTTTTACACATTTACACGTAGCATTATTACGTGGCATTTTACTTTTACATGTAGTATTATTATAAACATCACTAAGAAAATTGTTTTAGTTATTTAACACGCTTAAATGAAACGACACAAACAAATAAAACACCCAGATTTCATATTTTTTCTTGTGGAATCGTTCAATAGTTTTATTAACGAATAAATAATTTAATTATTCGTCCATATCTTCAAGATGCAGTTCAAGACAATCTTGACCATACGTAAACTATAATGTCTCGTAATGCAAACTTTTTAAAATATATAAATATATAAACTGAACTTATAATTTATAATATAAAAGCTCAAAGAAGACGCCTATGAGATGACAAAATAAAAATTGCAAATCGACGGTGTTCAGCTATGTCCAATTCCTCGAAGGCGTTCAGAAACAGGCCTCTTACTAAATAGTCAGTGAATGGCAGTTAAGAGCAATAACAGAACAATGACACCATTTAACGGTTGACGGCAACGTGTCATTAACTGATTAAATGAAAGACGACGAGCTGTTTAGCGGCTACTCGGAATTGTCCTATTAACAGGCACAAGCAGCCACAAGTGATATCGTTGACATGTTACATTTTTTACAGGAATTTAGGTACAATTTTTAACCAGACAGTCGAAGAGTTGTAAATGCTGACAATGGAATCAATATGGTGGTTGGGTCTGAACAAGATTCTTAAATTTATTATCTTATTTGCAACTTACGTTTGGGCAAGCCTAAACGGTTATTAAATTATACAAAACATGACAGTGCATTAGACCTTTATCGTTTCAATTAGTAAGTTACGAATTTTAAAATTTATGTCTGGTCTGTTATTTTAGACAAGAGCCGTGATTGAATTGGTTGTTTAAAATATGCTACATAAGTGAACTTTTTGTTGATAGTGTGTATCCATAAATATAAATTTACACGTCAAGTTGTTTCTTAATTCTTAAGTATGTTATAAAATATTAAATCTGTAAACATAAGCGTTACAAAAACTGTATTTATATAGAGATTGTTATATTATATCTAAAAATCAAATAAGTGATTAAAAATTGTGTTACACGTGTGTTAATTAACCACTAAGCCATCAGGAAAAGCAATTTCTAAGGGTAGTTTCTTAAATTTGAACTTTTAATCATGCTTTTAACAAAATTACACAATATTTAGTTGGAAATGCTTCTTGATTCGGCCAGTAAGTCCGGAAGTCAGCTATTCATAACAAGCTCTTATATAATGCTCGAACTTGTAACATCAACCTAACTGGCTTGTTTTGGTGCTGTGGTATCCGGGCCACGGTTTATTACTTGACTGTTTTGTGATAAATCGATTGCATTCAGCTGTGAACACGTGTCAAATTAAATCATCTGTGTAACTGTTTAATTCATACACATTGAATTCTGTGTATAGACACAAGTTCTGTTCAAATTGAGCTGTGAATAATGTTTTGTTGGGATTATTTTTAACTTATTTCTGCTGTAAAATATTTTTAACTTAATTTTTTAAAGCAATCAATATCGATGTAAAAACTATGTAACTTATTCTATGGTTTAGTTCACAGCGGTTTTATTATTTTCGTTATAATCTTCTCTAAATTTTGGTTCCAAACAATTACATCTTTAGGATATTGATAAGGTTGATGTGCAGTGGCTCTAACTAACTTGTCAAAACATTTTAATTACCAAAAACATTAGTATTCTTAAGAAAAAATCGAACTTTTTCACTTGTAAGACTTTACTAGTGAATTGAGACAGTTTAGTAGTGCCTTAGACACATTGCACCCAATTGATGCATATCCTGCTAACTCCCAGATAATCTAGATTATTTAAGGATGCTCATTCAGTACGTTCTTCCTTGACGGAAAAAATTCATATATCTTTTACTATAGTACCTGGGGGCCGAGCTTTGCTCTGGAGAAGGCCAATCAGTTAGTTTAGATGACTTGGAGTAATATTTCACCACTTCCCCCTACTGATAATCAGAATTGTATGACTCATTTGCCACTTTTCTACATTTTTAAGGTCACTCCAGTTGTTATTTATAGATAAATGTCCCTTTGATTTATTTTACTACTCTATATATGCAGTCTTCTCTAAAATATTTTAATCTCTTCTCTCAGGAAACCACATGTTAATAATCATAAACAACATGAATATTACTTTGACTGTTCCTTGGTTGATTATGAACAGCTGTTACAATTATTTTGTTTTGATTTGAAACTCCATAAGCCCAATGTTAATTTTTTAACTTTTTATTTTAGTTTTTTTACATTATTTTATTTTTCCTGGGGATGAGGCCTGTCTAGAACTTATTTTTATCAGAGAAATTAGTTATTTCGAACATTTGAAGAAAATCGTTGGAGTCGTTTTTGAGATCAGTGTCGCAAGCAAGCAAGCAAACCTTACTCATATTAGAGTATGGGATTACATATACGATTATTAAATTGTGCTAAATTATTCAGCAGAGAGTAAAAAATATTCACTGAAATATCTGATTCACACCTAAGTCTGTTGTCACCTGATTCACATATACGTATAATTATTCACAACTTGAGTTGTATCCATCTAAACGTTGAGTCGTTACAATTGGTCAAGTGAACCAATCTAATGATTCCAAATGTTTACGTTTTACCTAAATTTAACTTAGGATGATTAGATTTATTTCATTGCCTCATCTTTGAGATCACTAATAATATCACTAATAAATAACAGTCAAAGCTGAACTCAAAGGAGTTACTTCTAAACTAAAAATATTCCGCGGGCGCAGTAAAAACGGGAACTAAAATAAGAAAGTATTGGCCAGCTTAGAACAACAGGATAGTTAAGATACAAAAGTCTAGTCTGTCTGATTGAATGCCTATAAAGTTCAGCATAAATCCCGCAACATTCCCACAACTGGTTGGCACTTCTCCAGCACTCGTCGTCGTAGGATAAGTGTGGGTGGATCTTATCATTCACTGGCCAAACTGAACCTTTGACTCTTTTAAAATTCCGCCCTTGACGATTCATGAAGTATAGGCATTTCATTCAAAAAATTTGTATTTAGTCTTGTAGTCTAAATACAAAGTAGTTTAAATATATTTTAAATTTGTGGGAGAAAGAATTTATGTATAAGTATTCACTGTCCTGTAAGGTTAACGATTAAAGACGATCGATTCTTGTTTGCGATAAAATGTTGTATACATTTTATTAACAACATTTTTTTTAAATACAGGTTGCAATTTCTTTTAAATTTGTGTACCACCTCCTAACCCCTTTAACAAATAAATAATATATATATATATATATATATATATATATTTATATATTAAACGATATTTTCAGGTAATATTAGTGAAGCAATGTTTAATTTATTTCTTTAAGTAATTTTATAGCATGTTTTGGAACTCATATACTTGTTTCATTTTGAAATAGTTACAAAAAGGAGATACCGCTAACAAAAACACTCCAAGACGTATGGTTTTAATTAAAGGTAGTTGAGAACTCCTAAACACTAGCTTTCCTATCTTATCCTCTCCGCTGCATTATTTCATTGCAAAACAACGTTCCTAGTTTATCTACTCCAAATTATATTCCAGTTTTGTTTAATGCAGCGACTTTAATAAAATGTATATTCTCCAAATATGTAGTGTGCCTAATTATTAGATTGTATAGTTAAATTATATTATGCTTTATTTTTAATACAGTAATCGAGATTACAACTACTAAGGTAAATTCTTATGAATATCGTTCAAAATTTGAATTTTCAAAGATAATTACCAGAACAAATTATCCAGTGATAAATTCATCAACAATTTGAAATACAATGCCAACTATGCATAGTTATATGAATAATTTAAAGTATTAAACCATTATTTTCGAATGAATTTTTACGAACCTTTTGTGAATAGTTCTGGGATTAAAATATTAACTGATTCAATTATTTTAGCGTATAATTAACCACTACCCAGCGTCTTTACAACTATACCGGCTTTGTCTCTTAGAATGCACTTTAGGATAAAAGTAGCTCATTAAGTTGTTAAACTAACAAAGCTCTTGCAATTTTCTCGTTCTCTTTGAGTGGATATTTTACATAACAAAGACAGCTGCAGCAGAATGCAGATTGGAATATTGCATTGGTAATGCGCCTCAACAACGTGTTTGGATATATCGTGTTACTTCTGTCCTATAGGAAGCAAACATTGTTGGTGAAATCTTTTGATCCATTGATTAAAAATAATATAGAACAAAATTTGGAACATGAGGTTTATTGAGTTATATTAATTTTTATTTATTGTATCTTTACAAAAGTGATAAGTGTGAAAAGATTAAATAAATAAATAAAAACTAAAATACTGTTTATAGAGGTTACGGTTGCAAGTTTCAGCAAGTGTTTTTATAGAATTCTGAATGATGTTTGGCGATATGACATCATAATGGAATTTTTATTTTTTATTTAGAGTGCGTCGTTAGTACATAGCACTGCTGAGTAATACTAATCATGTAATAAATTACCTCGCATTTTCTGAGGTAATTATGGTAAGTTGCTTCTATGAACATCACCTGTCAGCTAAGCAAGCCAAAGTTTGATCGTGTATACTTTATGTATCAGACAAAATGTATTTTCACATCTGTTCAGTCCAAAGAGTGCAATGACTTGATGATAGTATTGAGAACATAAAGTAAACCCCCAAGAATGAACAAACGGAAATGTCACAAAAAAACTTTTGAGTGAATCGCAAACACTGATATACAAAACCTAATAAACGATATGTTATAACTTTTGATAAGGCTATAGTAAGGCTGTAGTCAAAGATTATAGTCATAAATAAGGTCATGTCCTCTATAAAATAAATCCAAAGATAACTGGCCAAAAATTTGAAATTTATCCTCTTTCTGCTTAGGCCTAAATTACAACTGCAATCATTGTTAATCTCTGTAGTACAATGTAAATTATACGGTAAAATTATTTATACATTAAAAATACTTATTAAGTTAATAATTTCCAGTGCCATTTATTCTCCAAGTTCGAAATTATTATTTTATGCACGATATTGAAATCAAGAACTTTTTATTGTCTGGAGTACATTACGGTTTTGATTTCTTAAGGTCCCAGTATCTTTTCCAAGATATTCTTAAGTTGTTATTTGATCCTTCCGGACGTGGGAACTTCCAAAGATAAATTATTATAGCAGCCTACAAGTTTGTAGGCAATTAAATTCCAAGAAGGTTCCTTTTCGTTTGGTTAACATTAGTTTTTATTTTAAACTGATTCTGTATGACTGTCATTGTAACACTCAAAACGCAACCAAATGGCAATGTTCTCCGAATGATTTAAAATTGATTGAGATTATATTATGTGCCAAATAATGAATAAACTGCAAATAAAAAAATAAAAGAATAACAGTTATTTTTATTAAATAAGATCGAGGAAGGTTAGGGATCTTCCTCCTTTTTCCTGTAAAATGAAAGGTCCTTAATTTGCCTCTGGTTTGTCGTTATTTCACTGTATTATATCTCTCTGGACCTGCCCCATTTTATTTTGAATACAAAATGTATTGTACTAAGCTCTCCTGGAGAAACTCAACAGTTATATTATTTGACAAGCCATTCTACAAGAAAAGTTTATTTTTATACTAGAACAATTTGTAAACTTTTAATTCATATTTTTATATTTCTTGAACGAATGTATTTTTGTGTATTTTAACGTAAAAACAAAATGATACATATGATACACACACACACACACACACACACACACACACACACACACACACACACACACACACACACACACACACACCCACACGCACACGCACACACACACACACACACACACACACACACACACACACACACACACACACACACACACACACACACACACACACACACACACACACACACACACACACACACACACACACACACACACACACAAGTAAACAATCCAGGAATAGCTACATGAACTCAGGGTAGTGGCGGCCGGCCAGCTCGGTCAGTACCGTCCCGATGAGCGCGCGCAGATAACTTCCGTAATTTGCCTATCAGCCCCATCTGGCGACCCGTGTGCCACAGCAGACAACTCGGCTGTTGTAAACCTTTGTTATTGCCGGTGTATCGTTATAACTTAGGACAATATTACTCGTATGCGAGTAATTAACTATTTGCTTAATACGAGGCCTCGCGAGGGATTGAGCACCTCAGCCACAGACGCATTGTGGTTTGTAGATTATAAACAAGTAATAATGTTCATAGTCATCTATAACAGTCGAAACACTTTGAGTAATATGAATAACAAATTATCAATTCCCTTAGTAACAATCGTTAGTTAATTCTCATAACACATTCAATTGAAGTTCTAGCATATAAACTTAGCAAAGGTATTAAAACAAATAATATAGATGATTTATACATTGTTATTTTACGTCTTGCATGTGATGCACCACCTTTAAAGACACTTGGACACTTTGACTACCGGAAGTCAAGTGGCTGTCACTCCGGGGAAAGAAAGCAGTTCCTGTAGCTTGCCACTCTTGGTAGTAAAGGAGTTTACATTACGTCGTCCGAAATAACGCTCGAATTTGAAAAGTTTATAATCACATACTTTGAATTATTATAATTGGTAAGTACCCAGATTTATCTAAATATGGATATAACACATTTCGCATAATGTATGTTCTGTTGGACGTTATTTTAATTAAATGTTTAACAAAGTGTCCATTATTAAATTATTTGTTGGAGGTAGCTAGTTAAATCGTAGGCCAATAACAAATTGATCCCAAACATTCCGATTTTAACTAATAATGTTTTCATTTTTTATTTTTTATTTTTTATTTTTGTATTTTTATTTAATTTTTAATTTTTTTATTAATTTTTTATTTTTTATTTTATTTTTATTTTTATTTATTTTTTCATGTTTAGTGTTTTCATTTCTATTGCTACCTAATAGATATTTTAGATTTGCCTCTAAAAGGCTTAAAAATCATAAAATTATAGTAAAACATAAATATAGTATTGTTCGACAAACAATAAACAAACATGTTTACCGAACCTGTTCTACGATCGCAGTAACCATAAAACTGTTAAAAACTCGCGGAGTCTCGCCACTTAAACTTCCTTCCTCACAGTTGGAAACAGTTTTCTTCCGGAATCTTTAAAAACAATAACTTAGAACAGAGCCCTAGGGGATAACGCCCTTTCGCGCCTTCTCACCTCCCTCTGTCAGACAAAGGATTGACAGCCAAAAATGAAACAATGTCTTGAAAGTTATTAATAAATCTCAAAGAATTATATCCTCAAGGAAGTACTATACGTTTAACTTTGGCAATGCTAAAACAATATTTAAAAACTTAAGCTTATGAATTGGTTAAGGAATACTTAACTATGTAATGCCCTGTCCCATTTAATGGAGCTAAACATATTTATAATGCTATAATTTGATGTACACTTCAAGTTTAAATCAAATCCTCATTTTAAGGATAATTTGAATGGTATTTTACATGGTATTTTTACCTAAATTAACATCGTAGGAATTTTCAACTGCGCTTTCTAAAGTACCAACCAAAAATAACTAATTTAAATTTATACTAAGTCTGACTATACTTCTGAGTTTAAAGTAAAGTTGTCTTATTCTATATAGGTTATTATTGGTTAGTTCGTCACGTAACCACTCACTCAGTGGGTTCTAGGCTGTAACAATTATGTTTAATTAGAAACAGTTCAACCTTGTTCTGTTGCATCCATTACGTTTATTATTTAATGAATAAAGTCATTACTCTATCTATAAAAATAAAATACCCCCGTCGCAGCAAACCTGCATACTCAGCGAATTTCCAATGGAGATATAAATGTCTTAATACTACATAAAGCCACTTACCAAGTTTCATAAAAATATATTCACAAATAAGCGATATATACAATTTTAATTATTCTCCATAAGAATAACATTGGGGCTGAGTACGCAGGTTTGCTGCAACAAGGAACACAAAAAATGGGTTTTTATGCCAATGTCAATATAACTCAACTAGGTGAAGTCGTATACCAGTTTTTATTCATTTATGTTCATAATTAAGGGAGACAGAGCATTTAATTATTATCCATAAGAATAACATGGGGGCTGAGTACGCAGGTTTGCTGCTACGGGAGAATTATGCAAAAACAATTTTTTGGAGCAAATATCAATAGACCTCAACGAGATGAAGCTGTATACCAAGTTTTGTCAGTATACGTTCATAAATAAGCGAGATAAAAAATGTTTCTTTTCCTCCATAAGAATAACATTAGACAACGTACTGTGACATAGAGGAATGATCGAAATACCAAATTGTGTGTTTTTTAAGCTGAATCGAATGGTCAAAAATAAAATTTGACTTTTTCAAAGATTATATGTAAAAAATTCAAAAAACCCATTTTTGGGGTACAAAACCCCCCCAAAATACCCCTTGGGATAGGTCGATCTGTCTGGTTTTCGAACTTAAAGTCATAAATGCTGCTTTACATATTTATACCAAATTTCGTCAAAATCGGATCATTTTTACGAGAGTTATCGTGCTCACGGACACATATATATATATATATATATATATATATATATATATATATATATATATATATATAGATATATATAGATATATATATATACAGTATCGAACGAATGGTGTTTTTGGGGTCTGGGGACCTCATAACGAAAAGTTATCATGGTCCCGGGCCTAGGTCTTACCATGCCGACTACGGTAATAGCTTCTTCCCTATAGGGGAAATTCGCTAAAATGTTAGATGTTTTAATATATGTATTTTGTAGTCCATAATTCACTGTAAAACTAGTTCACAATTTTGACGCAATAAAGCAGAAAGGAAACTAACTTATTCGATTCATGAATTATAACATTCTGTTTAATACATATAATAAACGTAATCATCAAGCCTCAACTTCCGTAACAATTTTAGTTTTATGGTCTGGGTGTTCAAGATTTAAAAAAAACACAGGCCTTTATCACTTCTTCCAAATATTGGTACGATATTGTAGTCGGTAGTAAAAAACGGTAATATTGACTTTTGATACACATTTACTTTATTCTTCGCAATATGGTTTCATGAAATCATAAAAGGGAAATATATAGTTAGTTGGTATTAATAAAGAACAAATGGATACATTTTTAAATAAATCAGTTTTTTGTGCAGGTGTGATACAACTTAGTAAAGCATTTGACAACATTGTACAAAAAATTGATAAGCTCAAACACACATTACAGACAAAAGAGCAACCATTGTTAAAATAGTATCAGAGTAGTAGGAAATAAATTGTAGTTGTTGGTAATTAACATTTTGACAAAAAAAGTAAAAATTGGTGTACCGCAAGGATCTATGCTTAGGCCATTACTAATTATAATTGAGATGAATTTTCTGCCTCAATATAATAATTATAATGATACCCTGTTTCAGGCATCAGACTCTGAGATATTGGAAGCATGAACACCATAAATTTTAGCAAAAAAGATATCAGGGTAATATTTATTTTATGAAAATTAAAACTAAGCGTTAGCAAAGACATGCTATTACGAGCATATTTAGCTTTATTACATCCCCATCTTCTCTATGAAAGTAGACTTTAGGGTAATGCATCATATGTATTTATGTAACAAAATAAATACGTTAGAGTAATGGTTGGTGATAAGCTAGTATTTGTGTTGATAATTTAATGAATCTACAAATTATTACACTTCCTTGTATGTACATTTATTACAATTTAGTATAGTTTTTAGGAACAATATAGGTTTATTTTAAGAACTTATGTACATAGCCATAACTCTAGGTTTCAACAGTATAAATATCTTCTCACATTTAAGCTAAATACAAAGGTAGACTATATAGAAAATCGAAATTGTTCAACAAGTTTCTAGAATGTGGAAAATGTCTTTCTTAATAAGATTAAATTTATTTTAAACTAGTGGTTATACAAATTTCTATAGAGTAAATTCTTTAATATAAAATATAAAAAAAATTATATACTATTTTCAAATAATTATATACATTTTATGTATCCGTAAATTATTTTAATTATATTATAGTCATTTAATAAAATTTTTTAACTAGAGTGATAATTTATCTTATTTATACTGTTAAAAGTATTGTTTTAATTAGTCTTATTCTGACGAAAATTGTTGTATGTAATCTTCAATATTACCGATTAATAAATACAAATCTCGAATCTTGACATAAATAATGTATTTTTATCCCTTAAACTACAAAGAAAATATATCATTTTCAAGGCCCAAACATTCATCTTAGTAAAAGTTTACCAGAATAAATCAGAGGAAATAAAATAGATTTATGGGCAGGAATCATACTGCTGACGACCTTTCTTGGAAAGCAGAAATCATTTTTGCTATTGTCTTCTCTGAGCTTTATTCTTATTTGATTATGATGAATTGCAGCAGTAATTTCCTCTCTTGAATTCCAAGTAATTCACTAAGTAATATAAAATATTTCAAGAATTTAATTGAATTAATTTCTTGTGCGTTCTGTGACATCGAAAACAACTGATCTAAAGTCAACATAAGAACGATTTTTTGTTGTATTTATATACAGTACAATGATAAGATATAACTCATGAGTAGGATATCCGGTCGTAAGTAATGTTGTATTTATATTAGTTAAACTAATTAAGCTTTTTTTTAATACTTTGATACTCTCGTGCTTAAATTAACCTGAAAAAGGTAAATGTCTGCTGATTAGCCATAATAACTATCCTTTACACATAAGATGATTATGATTTTTTTTTATAAAACGAGGAAAAATCACTAATAATATTACAAATTTGCTTTTTTATAAATAAAGACAAGTTTTTCTGTGTTTCGTTCGTTAATTTTAACAGACCAATTCGGACAGTGGAGCTACTTATTACAAAGACGTGATAGCTAAAATAACTTTTTGTCAGAATATAAACGAGTTCGCACGCAGCACGCTGCCATGAGGGAATTGAATTACCAAATAAAAAATAAAAACTATAATAAAACTTAGACTTATTGAAATTGTTACAGAAATATGAAAACATTTATTTTTTTAGCTGTTCTGATGTTTCTGGTTCTATTTACCTGCAATTCTGGAAAAAAAAACAATGTTGTACATTATAATTTTAGGTGAAATTGAAAGTAGGCGGGGGGATACTGGGGATGATAAAACTACACAAAAATATGAATAATAGCCTTTTCTAATGTTAAATCCCCATAAAGCAACGTACTGTCAATACGTCAACGTAAAGTCAATATACATTTTCTTTAGTAACTCGGAAAATATATGTGCTAAAATTATGGAGAGGGCTTAAAACTTTTGCCTCACTAATCTCCATATTTTTACATGCCTTTTTAGGCCCAAAACCCCGAAATTTTAAATATGAAAATCTTTAAAAAACGGCGGTTAGAGTTGTCCGATTGTTTTGCCCAACGAACTTGTCCAACTGATTAGGAATGTTCCTACTACATTTGAAGAAAATCAGACAAAATATGAGATTGCTAGAGTGAAAACACACACACACACACACACACACACACACACACACACACACACACACACACACACACATGTATATATTACTACTACATACATATATTAAGTAGTATATATTTACTACTTTAAAAAATGTTAACACTGTACCCTGTTTTAAATTTCTTTATTCCATGACCGACATGTTTAGGACCTTAAAGTCTGAAATAAATTCATGGACATAAACAAAACATAACCAAGGAAAACTGTAAATGGAGTCAAGAAACTGCTG
Source organism: Allygus modestus (assembly GCA_963675035.1). Lineage (NCBI taxonomy): Eukaryota > Metazoa > Arthropoda > Insecta > Hemiptera > Cicadellidae > Allygus > Allygus modestus. The sequence goes on from OY776111.1 coordinate 142,587,850, forward strand.
ATAATAAAATCATACGATTTAAAACACTTTCTTTAATATCCTTCTCCACTTTTGTGGCTTATGGCATTTTAATTTTAATAATTTTTCATTATTGAGTTTTGTATGTGAATTTGCATTGTGTTGATAATATTTTGAGGATCTTTTTTGAAGCTGGACCATGTCTATGGCCTAAGGTCCGAAACATGTCGGTCTTGAAATAAATAAATTTAAAACAGGGTAGTGTGTTGAAAATTGTAAAAATAGTCATTATATTAGTAGCCCTTTTTACTGAAAAATTACACACACATATAGTATATATAATTTTAACGACCCCCAACATCGTGTTCAGGGGGTCACGTTAATACCCCACAGGAACTTCTATGGTGGTTCTAGGATTAAGTTTCACTGTGCGAGTCATGCTATTAGTTCCCTTTTCCATAGGAAATTCACTAATAATATTTTTATTTTTATTTAAATTATTTTAACGTACAGTAACCTTAAAATAAATAAACAACTGCAGACCCTCAAAAGCGAAGCCATAATTAGATGGAAATCTTTCAGATTATATAGTTTTTTGTTGCAATTAATGTCTTTTAGGATTGTCAATTGTTACAATAACCATTGAAAAATAAGCTACAGTAAGTTATTTAAACACATTTAACATAATTATTTAAATTCAGAAATTTAACTCGACACTGAAAATATTCGCAGATTCTTGATGTAGCAGTTATTACACAAACTCTGCCACGAGATGCCATGGTTGATTGGTAAACTTAAGAGCAAAGTTCGCAGTCTGTGTAAATGTGAATGAACGCTAATAAACTTACTTAATCATAAACTAACTAAAATCCTTCGAGATTAATTTAAATCTGAAAAGTGATTCCCTAACCTAGGACAATACTCAAAATGTTTTAGTAATACTTTGAAGAGAAGTAAATTAAGGTGTTTTAGGCTCAACACTCTTTGGAAGTTCAAATACTGTAATATGTAGGAGAAACTAACAGTACACCATAATAAATAACCAAACTATGAAGTAGATGACCAATTATTATGACTAATATTTAAATAAACAAGAAAAATACGATGAATACTCGTATAACAATATAAATAAACACGGAATACAGTATTTACATGTATAATAATACGAGCCTAATACAGAAGTTAAAATACCCTTGGATATGTCACGTATTCACTTATCCTAGCATAGAACGCAATGGTGGTCAAGGAAACCCGAACTCAAATGAATAATGTGTCATTTCATACCTTACATATAGCAAAAAATTGCATTTTATGTAATTTTCAAATATACAAAAATAAAATAAAAATGATTTCAGGATACTTTGGTCTGGTGTTCAAATTCATATATATATATATATATACATAAAATTAATTATCAAATTACATTTTTATTAGCGTAAAATTATACTAGTACATCATTACAATGTTTGAATAGTTGTTTATGCTTTTTAGGTGAACGTAGTATGTGGCAGATATTGGTTAAAACTAAAATATTGTTATAGCTTTAACAGTTGAAACTCAATTATGTTTGATTAAAGATAAAAGTATTATATATTCTTAAACGCATAAATCCACATATACATATAACATTAATTCAAAAACTGATATTTTACTTTCTTAGGGTGTGACAAGACCTTTAATTTTTTTTTTGCAGCACGATTTTTCAATCCTCCAACACTTAAGTGATGTTAGTAGTAATAAACATAAAAGTGTTCTACGCTAACATTAAATAGGACACCGTGCAATATTCCCATTAAAGAGTGTCCCTTCTTGCTTGAGAGAATGTCGGCTTTACTCAAACGCATTCTGCTGGCAGATGTGAACAGCTAATTGCAGTTAATTACACATTAAGCGCGTTCCCCATGTCAATACGTGTTATGAAGTTGTCTCGCGGCAGCGTAGTCACGGAATGGCTCTTGTCCAGTAGTTTTATAGCTCTGCTGAACTCTTGTTCAACTAGGATATAAATCCACCGTGTAATTGAAACAGCTTGCTAGAGGTATGTTAACTTAAACAGCAGCACGATGGAATTCCTTGAACTCCTGTACTTTCCGTCATTCCAACAATGCTTATACTTTTTATCAGACTTAAAGTTTTCTACTAGACATGTCACTAAGCATATATTATACAATTTCGTTCATTGTTTAATTATATAAGTTTTCCTGTTACGTAAGCACAAAATCGAATAATATTTGTGTGCTAAGATAAGCTAGTCAAAATATTTGTAGTTATTACATAACGATTAATTAATCGAACATAAACAAACAACCAACTGCCGTGGTTCCTATCCCTAAACAATCCAGTTTAATTTCAGTTCTAAACAATTCGTTTCGTCCCCTGTCAGTGTGGATAAGAGCGTTGGCTGGTCTAGTACTTGATCCTTACGTTATCACGTGATAACGTGAGCTAGTCAACTTAGGAATAAAAAGGACAGTTAGCGGAAAGTTTAGGTACTGTCCTAATTATATTTATTCTTTATGTTTTGTGGGTCACTGAACATGGATCCGAGGTTTGATGACAGATATTATGCCCGGAACATTTTTGTTTTTGCAAAAAAAATCCAAATTTGGTAAATCTTTTATGTTTTTGGGCTAAATCTTGGTAGTTATGCGTTTTTTTAAGACATACATTGCAAATTTAAAGAAGACAACGTTTACTAAAAGTTTTATATATAATAATTCATTCTATGACCAACCGTTACGCCACTACACAATGCGTAATACAAAGTGGCCAGAATTTAAAAACATGTTTTTAAAATAACGCTAAATACTGCCGTTTTACATCAGATTTGCGGAAATGATGTATGTTACGATAATTTTGACTATTTATGACAATAAAATTAATGAAAGATTTATACAAATAAACGAACTAGTGTGCCCGCTGACCACAAGCCTCGCCCGCAAAAATTATCTGCCATTTTTTGGTGCGCTCAAGAGGCGTAAGTGTTGGTCGTAGAAAGAGTTATTATGCATGAAACTTGTAGTAAATGTAGTCTACTTTAATTTAAAATACCCCGTCACAGCAAACCTGCGTACTCAGTGAATTTCCTATGCATGAATATATTTCTTACTACCACATAAAGCCGCATACCAAGTCTCATAAAAATACATAAATAAATAAGTGACATATAGCATTTGATTTATTCTCCATAAGAAGAACATTAGGGCTGAGAACGCAGGTTTGTTGCAACGAGAAATATACAAATGCGTTTTTTCAATTATCAATACAACTCAACCAGGTGAAGCTACATACCAAGTTTTAATAATTTATGTTCATAATTAAGGGAGATATAAAGCTTTACGTATTCTCCATAAGAATAACGTTAGGGATGAGTATGCAGGTTTGCTGCTAAGAGAATAATCAACAAAATATCAATTTTTTGTGCAAATATCAATATACCAGTATTAGGTGAAGCCACATACCAAGTTTCATCAATTTACGTTCATAAATAATCGAGATATCAAATTTTAAATATTCTCCATAAGGATAACATTGGACAACGTACTGTGTTTAGCTCTTTGAATATCTTGGTAACGGTTGGACGTAGAATCACAATTTAAACACCAAAATGATTGTTTTGTAGAGCCAAACTGTTTGGTAAAAGCAAATGTGAAGTTTACAGTAAAATTAATTGAGGAAAAGCTAAAAACGATTTTTCCATAAGATTAACATGGGAGATTTTATTAACACGTTTTTTGGATTTTCTCCGCAACCACTTAACCTAGGTTAATGATTCAAAATACTATATTATTTGTGTTTTTTAAGCTCTATAAAATGGTTAAAACAAAAATTGTGTGTTTTAAAAATTTCAGGGTGAAAAGTGCAAAAAAACTGACTTTTGGACAATTTTGAAACCCCACAAACCCCCTTTCCCATGGTTAGATTTTTCTTGTTTTCGGAATTAAAGTCATGAATGTCACTTTACACACTTGAGCCAAATTTCATCGAAATCGGAAGTTTTTTACTCAAGTTATCGCATTCACGGACACATATATAGATATATATATATAAATAAACGAATAGTGTTTTGGCATCTGGGGACCTCAAAAAAAAAGTTATCATGGTCTCGGGCTTAAGTCTTACCATGAGACTTACGGTAACAGCTTCTTCCCTATAGGGGAAATTCGCTAAAAGAATAGTATTTTCGAAAAAATTTACCGAGAATTAGTCCAAACACCAAAATAATTTGCCAAATTTGGACGATTTTCGCATAAAAACAATGTTTCGGGAATAATATCTGTCAGCAAACCTCAGATTCAGGTTCAGCGACCCAAAAAACATAAAGAATAAATGTAGTTAGGACAGTACCTAAACTTTCCACTAACTATCCTAATATGTCTAGGCTATTTACAATTATTAATTTTCTTGGAAATTTTGTTTAACTATTTTTATAGATTAACCCGCTTCCAAGAATATTTATTTCCAGCCTTGAAAAACTTTCACATGTCCAATTTACCAAATGTCTAGACTATTTAAACGACGAATAAAACCCCAAAATGACTTGAAACTGCATTATCCATTAACGGAAAAACACTTAATCTCTTTATCGTTTGTATTATGCAATAAAGTATATCCCGTCACTAAAGATATGATATCAAACGTACCAAGCTGTTGATGAGTGTGTATTTTGTCTGAATATGGTTTTCGTGTTTACATATCACGTGTTACAATCGTAAACAAATTACAAGTTAAGATCAGACGCTATTTTTAGGTTCGGAACAATTATGACGTAATCTAACAAATAAAATTTGCCGGGAAAGTCTCAGCTATATTGTACACTTACATGGTAACACAATTGCTTAGATTACGGAAAACCTATAATATATGAGAAAGAAAGGGTTGTCCTTTTATCTAGCACTTATGTATTTGTTGGAAATACTAGGTGAGCAACCGTACAACAAAACAATCACGTTATCTTAAGTTAAAAAGTGAGACGAATAGCGTTTAAACTTAATCAAGTATCCGTTGATATGGTTAGGAATAGTTGATTGTTTAGCTTATCGGGGTGATTGGGGAAAGGTAACGAGTATAATTATTGGGTAAGCGGCATTGAGTTAGGTACATACTTTAAATTAATGAAACTAGCATTTATCGTTCGCTAAATGTCTTTCTAGTACTGTTAACAGATCTCGATTTGTTTTTAGACTTTATCACGCGATAAGGTGGTTCATAGAATTGAGACACTATATTTGCCATAACATGTTTTGAAGGATATGCATTATGCATAACACACTGAACACGTTCTACTAAAATTACAATTTCCTATACATTACCCTTTGCAAGCTCGAAAAATGCTATATAGATACATTTTTAATAAGAAAACCTCGAAGCACGTTCCGTTGAAACAGCCGAAAAGGATGGTTAGCTTATAAATAAAGTCCCTTGGCAAATTGCAGAGATCCTGGAAATTGAAACAATACTCGGAATACTGAAACAACGTAACTTGTTGCAAGTAAACCAGCTCGAGTTGCCAGTGCCAGTGCACTCGGTGAATCCTAAATTGTTTTGCGTCTGCTTACAGAAAATACGTGAAACATTGTTTACTTCTTTCGCAAATTACTTTTTATTGTTACGGTTGCGAGAGTGAAACCACAGTACCAGACTAATTGTGGAAGGTGTCCAGCAATAAGCGCGTGAATTTAGCATATTCTACTAATAATTCTTCTTCAAACATCTCATTTAAAAATACGATTATCCATTTAGGTCTTCAACCAAAAAAGATTTTGCAATTTTAAAAACGAGCGACAAGAATTATTATTCATGATAAATACAATGAGCCAAATCGTAAATTATTTAAAAAGCAACAAATTATCACAGTTTTCGGATTTTATGCTATATAAATATTGAAATTATATGCAAATGAATTAAGTGAAATTTAAAAATTACAATAATATAATTATTGTAATTATATCATAATAATCATAATCACAGTTATTACTCTATACAACTGTTCACTGTTCAACATAAAATTCACACAACCAACGCCAATATATGATGGCAAATTCAAGAAGTATACAAAATTGAAGAATTGGAACAAAATAAGTTAAAAAAGAGGACAAAATTCCAAGCAATCTTTATCTCTTTACTTTCACTGAACGAATTCTTTAAAGGAAAAAAGTAACATCAAAAAAGTAAAGTAGAAACATTAATTTAGATTTGCGGTAAAAACCTACACAATATAAAACTGTTTTATTTTGTGAATACATATTATTATTATTATTATGTTCTCTCTTGAGTTATAAATAGAAGTGCTTCGCTTAGATTATTCCTTACGGTTTTAATACTTGCTATCCTTGATAAGTATATTTATGGTATTAAGAAAGCTATTACTATTGATTGATACTATGTATATTATTATGTAATATTTCCTTGAGGGTTGAAAATTAATACTAGTTATCATCTGACGTTTATCTCTAGTCTCTTATAAATATACAATTTAAAAAATAATTGCTGACAAAATTAGTCAGCAATAATGTATTGAACATCTAGTTAGAACTTTAGGTATTTCCATATCACAATGTTCGAAATCCTTAATTGTACAAGACTTGGATTGTTTCCACGGCTTGCGTAGTTTAAATCTAATATCTATAGTCTAATATCTAATATCTACTACATAATTACAATACTTTGCCTGAATCGCAGTAATGAAAGCATCAAATATAACGTTTCTTAAACTAAGAGATTATTTTATATTAAGCCTGAATATTGAAATTTTGTGATCGAATCGATTGCTCTTAAAACAACTGAGTGCTACAATGCAGCTGGCCGGACGGTTGTACAGAGCAACCTCAGGCTGAGGCAGATGCCGAGCGTCTTATCCGCAACAAGTGGCACTTGCAGGTAATGAGCCGGAAAACTGCGTTTATGACACGACTTCGCTACGACCCTACAGTGGCGATAAGATAATTCTCCGATTTAAAACCAGTAGGTTTACATAAATAATAACTTATTATTATATCAATTTAAATTAAAGTTTTCCATCAATTCACTCTATTTACTTTCACTCACAAATTCACTCTATTTAATATTTATATCTACACCTGGCACTACAGCTATTACCATGGAGATCGACAACGCCTCAGGCACTAAGTATCACCGATTTAACTATTCTTATTAACTAATATTATTTTCGTTTCCGCACGTTTTAATCTACACATGAATGTTGCATGTGCATTATATACACTTTTTCTTACTAAACATATTTCACAATTTCGTATATATACACTCACATTCACAACAATTTTTGGAATACATAAATATATACAAGATAGAGGTTGTCACACACAAATGCAATGCAATGTTAATATAAACGTCATATAGCTTAAGATTAATACATTATTATGTTTATCAATTCAGGAACAGACGAACAACAAAAAATTCCTTTAAGAGCCCTCTGTAAAAACAAATTATTCTGTAAAAAACATGTTTTCAAGAAGTTCAATTATAAAATAGTTATGTTTTAATATTAAGAACATAATAAAGAAATGAATTATTATTCAATTACAAAATAACTCTAATAAGGCTCTTAAACAAACTTTATCGCTTTAATCAGAGGAAGGGAACACCTTAAGACCTAAGGCGTGGTGTGTGTAATCAAAAGTGAGAGGCCAACCTGTCGGGTATTGGCCTAGTCTCAGGTGGGTCTTACTAAAACACTGGTCAAAATCTTCATTACTGCCTACTCAATGTAACACTGGAAATTGACCTAGTCCCCGGTAGGTGTCTCACAAAAACACGGATAAACATATATATTGCTGCTCACACAATGTGACACCGGGAACTGACCTAGTCAACAGTAGGTCTTACTAAAACATGGATCGACATCTGCATTACTGCCCACACAAGGTGACACCGGGAACTGACTTAGTCCACAGTAGATCTTACTAAAACATGGATCGACATCTGCATTACTGCCCACACAAGGTGACACCGGGAACTGACCTAGTCAACAGTGGGTCTTACTAAAACATGGATCGACATCTGCATTACTGCCCACACAAGGTGACACCGGGAACTGACTTAGTCCACAGTAGATCTTACTAAAACATGGATCGACATCTGTATTACTGCCCACACAAGGTGACACCGGGAACTGACTTAGTCAACAGTAGGTCTTACTAAAACATGGATCGACATCTGCATTACTGCCCACACAAGGTGACACCGGGAACTGACTTAGTCCACAGTAGATCTTACTAAAACATGGATCGACATCTGCATTACTGCCCACACAAGGTGACACCGGGAACTGACTTAGTCCACAGTAGGTCTTACTAAAACATGGATCGACATCTGCATTACTGCCCACACAAGGTGACACCGGGAACTGACTTAGTCCACAGTCGGTCTTACTAAAACATGGATCGACATCTGCATTACTGCCCACACGAGGTGACACCGGGAACTGACTTAGTCCACAGTAGGTCTTACTAAAACATGGATCGACATCTGCATTACTGCCCACACAAGGTGACACCGGGAACTGACTTAGTCCACAGTAGGTCTTACTAAAACATGGATCGACATCTGCATTACTGCCCACACAAGGTGACACCGGGAACTGACTTAGTCCACAGTAGATCTTACTAAAACATGGATCGACATCTGCATTACTGCCCACACAAGGTGACACCGGCAACTGACTTAGTCCACAGTAGGTCTTACTAAAACATGGATCGACATCTGCATTACTGCCCACACAAGGTGACACCGGGAACTGACTTAGTCCACAGTAGGTCTTACTAAAACATGGATCGACATCTGCATTGCTGCCCACACAAGGTGACACCGGGAACTGACTTAGTCCACAGTAGATCTTACTAAAACATGGATCGACATCTGCATTACTGCCCACACAAGGTGACACCGGGAACTGACTTAGTCCACAGTAGGTCTTACTAAAACATGGATCGACATCTGCATTGCTGCCCACACAAGGTGACACCGGGAACTGACTTAGTTCACAGTAGATCTTACTAAAACATGGATCGACATCTGCATTACTGCCCACACAAGGTGACACCGGGAACTGACTTATTCCACAGTAGGTCTTACTAAAACATGGATCGACATCTGCATTGCTGCCCACACAAGGTGACACCGGGAACTGACTTAGTCCACAGTAGGTCTTACTAAAACATGGATCGACATCTGCATTGCTGCCCACACAAGGTGACACCGGGAACTGACTTAGTCCACAGTAGATCTTACTAAAACATGGATCGACATCTGCATTACTGCCCACACAAGGTGACACCGGGAACTGACTTAGTCCACAGTAGTTATTACTAAAATATGGATCGACATAATTCATATTGCCTACACAAGGTGACACCGGAATTGGTTTAGTCACCAGTAGGTATTACGAAGACAAGGGTCAACATCTTCATTATTTTACACACGAATTCTTTAATATTCCATCAGGAATTCCCAAATTCTCAGATGTGCTGGAAGTTAACATTTAATACACTGATTTTAGTAGGTCTTAAATTTTAAAAGTAACGAACTTCATTTGCCATAGGTTTACGGCTCACGAGTTTTCAAACATGTTTTCATGTTATTCTTATTGTCTTTTATTTAAGTCACAGGATACAGAACCAACAACTGTTTTATTCCTCAGGGTTTTACTCACAGATTAGTGTATTTAATTTACAAGTCTAATACAATATATTTGTGTAGCCACAGTTTTACATTTGTTCAAATACATTAAATACATTTGTCCAGTTTATCCAAGTGGGTGTATATGTACACATTTGACCATAAATACTTTTTACAATTAGGATATTTACCTACTATGAAAAATATGGTCTAAGTTATAGTCTTGGTAAATACATTTTATCAGTATCACTATCTAGATACTGTAACAGCTCACCACATTCAATGATGTGTTTCGCACGCAATGTTTGTAGCATAAAAAAGGCACACACCTTGAACTGAAATAAAATTTTACCCAAATAATCTTAAAAACAGATTACTGTATTGCAAATGTTCATCTCTCACAGACTGACTAGCACAGTCTTTTCATAATATCCAATCATTTAAAAATTAGTCTTATTTTCCTTTGATATTTTTCGGCCCCAGAGATAAATTTTGTAACTTATACGAATGAATAAATGATTATATTACACTTGACGCAGAATATCTTGACCTGTGGGAACTGTTTTCGGTTCAAACAGTTGGAGTAGAGCAAGATATAGACATCGGTTTAAATCTGTCATCTGTCGTTCCCATAATCTGTTCAGAACATTAATCATAATATTGTTGTTATGTAAACAAAATAACTGTTAGTCAGTATTCCATGTTCGGTAGCCCAGCTGGTTATCTCTATCCGGCAGTGTAGTAAGCCACAGGCCAAGATATTCCACATGAAGTGTAAACTAATTGAAAACGTTTATGATTTTTTAGTGCTACAAAATCTAACTAATAGATACATTATACTTGATTATGAATATTTTTAATTAAACAATTAGGTCTTAATAGGCAAACACTAGTACTTAAATCTATTTTTCTTTAAAAATCAAAATTATTTTGAGCTATAAATACAATTGTAAACTAGTAAATAGTTTATATAATTATTGTAAGGTCGTTTATTTGTCTTGTCAACTGTTGTACAGCTAATTACAAATGAACAGGAAACTTGAACGTAATATATCCAACAGTGTCATATAGAACAACTTGCTACGCAAAGTGTATAATGGATATTCAATTAGACATTTTAGTTAAGAGCACAAGATGTGTCGGTCGTGATTAAATAAACTAATTAGCCAGTCTGCTAATCGAGTTGTTGGTTGCGCGTTTGCGTTTCCCGCCACCATTGTCCCATTCAATGAACCTCTCCCCCCATCTGCTACATCATGTGCATGCTGAAAAAATAAATGTTTTAAACAATTTATATACACAGCGTGAATTTTACATGTCCCTCCTACATTTGTTTAAATATAAACCCCAGACAACAGTCGAACAATGTTGGGTAACAAACAAATGTTGGGTGACAATGTTACAAATTTTTGTCAAAAGGTGTCATTATCATGAGAATAAAAGTGATAAAATAAGATGTGGTATTAGTTTCAGCGTAAACAAATTAGGGTCAACATTGAAATTAAAAAAATATGGCGACCGTAAATTTATAATTTTTCAAAATAAATCAAATGTCACTCAACAACAGCAACAATAATCGGGTGTAATTCATGATTGTTATCTGATGTAAAGACGAAAATAGGGGCATGTTTTCAAGTTGGAGCAATTAAAAAGCACACTTAAAAATTAATTTGTAAGTACAAATATATTGAGAAAGAATAAAGATCTCCAAAAACAGATTGCGGCATTGCGTTCAGCGTCGAAAGTTAGTCCAAAAATGATGGATCACAATCTCACAATCCCCCATCAACAAATTCTAAATACGATATGGTGGATCCAAGATGGCGGAAAACTTTAACGCAGCTAAAATACAGTGCTTACAACCCAACAATGATAAGCTGTGTGTTGCGTGGTTGATATTTTAACAATGTAGGAAAAGTAGGAGGCAATTTAAACCTCACCCTGTATACATAATTAGAATTTCCCTTTAATTATTTCATAAATCTCAAGGTTTGTAAAGAATACAACTTATCATAGCATTGCTATTTTTATATACAATTTCAAGTTGAACCATATTAATATTTATTCCTCAAAGGTAGCCCAACTCTTAGTTCACACTGAACAATATTAATCTTCCCCAGAAAGCAAGGGTCACATGGTTCATGTGTCTCTCACAGAAAGTAAGAAACAAAAGTGTTCCCAGTAGTAGCACAATTTCTTGCACTATGGGTCAACATTGTTAGCTGGCATTTTAGTAGTTTAAATCTTGTCTATTTAAATACTTGATACAGTATTTTTATAAATAGGTCTTAAGCAAACGTAAAGGTTAAATTAATGAATTTAGTTCTAATTATATAATAAAAATACCTCCGTCGCAGCAAACCTGCGTACTCAGCGAATTTACAATGCCTAATATATTACTTAATACAACATAAAGCCGCATGCCAAGTTTCATAAACATATATTCACAAATAAGCGATATATACAATTTTAATTATTTTCCATAAGAATAGAATTGGGATGTGTACATAGGTTTGCTGAATCAAGGAACATTAACAATTGATTTCTACGCAAATATCGATATCAACTAGGTGAAGCCACATACAGTACCTAGTTTCATCAATATACATTCATAAATAAGTGATATATTCCATTTTGATTAATCTCCATAAGAATAACATGGGGGATGAGTACGCAAATTTGCTACAACAAGGAACGAAAATAAATGGGTATTTAGGCAAATATAAATATAACTCAACTAGATGAAGTCATGTAAGAGGTTATATTAATTTATGTTCATAATTAAGTGAGACATAGCATTTTAATTTTTCTTCATAAGAATAACATGGGGCCTGAGTACGCAGGTTTGTTGCTACGGGAACCTTTAGCAAACGTTTTTTGAGCAAATATCAATAGACCACAAGCAGATAAAGCCGTATACCAAGTTTCGTCAGTACACGTTCATAAAGAAGCAAGATATAACTTTTGTCTTATTCTCCGTAAGAATAACATTAGACAACGTACTGTGTTTAGCACTTTCAATATCTCGGTAACCGATTGACATAGAGGAATGATCAAAATACCAAATTGTGTGTTTTTTAAAGCCGAATCCAATGGTAAAAACTAAAATTTGGCAATTTCAAAATTTATATGTAAAAAGTAAAAAAACCATTTTTGGGGTACAAAATCCCCCCTGGTTTAAATTATTTTATTTCAAGACCGACATGTTTCGGACATTAAGGCCATCGTCATGATCGTAAACAAAACATAACCTCACAATTATTAAATACCCCCGTAGCAGCAAACCTGCATACTCAGCGAATTTCCAATGTATATTAATTTATGTTAATACCACATAAAGCCACATACCAAGTTTCATCAATATACATTCATAAATAAACGATTTATGACATTTTAATTATTCTCCATACGAATAACATGGCGGCTGAGTATGCAGGTTTGCTGAAATAAGGAAAACCTAAAATGGGCTTTTATACAAATATCAATATAACTCAACTAGGTAAAGCCACATACCAAGTTCTATTAATTTATGTTCATAATTAAAGTAGATAACACGTTAATTATTCTCCATAAGAATAACATAGGGCTGAGTATGCAGGTTTGCTGCTACGGGAACTATCGGTCAAAAAATGGGTTTTTGTGCAAATATCAATAGACCACAATGAAATGAAGCAATATACCAAGTTTCAGGATAAGTTGATAAATAAGCGAGGTATACAATTTTTCTTACCCTCCATAAGAATAACATTGGACAACGTACTGTGTTTAGCACTTTCAATATCTCAGTAACCAATTGACGTAAAGCAATGATTAAAAACCAAATTGTGCGTCTTTTTTAAGCTGATTCCAATGGGAAATAATAAAATTTTACTTTTTCAAAAATTTTATGTAAAAAACTCAAAAAACCCATTTTTGGGGTACAAAACCCCCCCAAAATACCCCTTCGGATAGCTCGATCCGTCCGGTTTTCGAACTTAAAGTCATAAATGCTGCTTTACACGTTTGTACCAAATTTCATCAAAATCGGACCTTTTTTACGAGAGTTATCGCACCCACGGACACACACACACACACACATATATATATATATATATATATATATATATATAATAATAAAAAATAATAATTATATTAGTAGCCCTTTTTACTGAAAATTACATATATATATATATGTGTGTGTGTGTGTGTGTGTGTGTGTGTGTGTGTGTGTGTGTGTGTGTGTGTGTGTGTGTGTGTGTGTGTGTGTGTGTGTGTGTGTGTGTGTGTGTGTGTGTGTGTGTGTGTGTGTGTGTGTGTGTGTGTGTGTGTGTGTGTGTGTGTGTGTGTGTGTGTGTGTGTGTGTGAGCACGATAACTCTCGTAAAAATTATCCGATTTTTATGAAATTTGATATAACCGTATAAAGCAGCATTTATCATTTTAAGTTCGAAAACCAGACAGATCGACCTATCCGAAGGGGTATTTTGGGGAGGGTTTTGTACCCCAAAAATTGTTTTTTTGAGTTTTTTACATATAATTTAAAAAAAGTCAAATTTTAGTGTTTTCCATTGGAATCAGCTTAAAAACGCATATTTTGGTGTTTTGATCATTGCTCTACGTTAAATGGTTACAGAGATATTGAAAGTGCTAAACAAAGTACGTTGTCCAATGTTATTCTTATGGAGAATAAGACAAATTGTATATCTCGCTTATTTATCAACTTATCCTGATGAAATTCGGTATATTGCTTCATATCGTTGTGGTCTATTGATATTTGCACTAAAAAACTTTTTTTGACTGATAGTTCCCGTAGCAGCAAACCTGTGTACTCAGCTCCAATGTTAATATTATGGATAATAAGTCGTTAACACGTTGTGTTATCTCCCTTAATAATCCACATACCAAATTAATAAAATTTGGTATGTGGCTTTACCTTCTTGAGTTATATCCATATTTGTATAAAACCCAATTTTTTGTCTTCCTTGCTTCAGCAACCCTGCAAACTCAGCCACCATGTTGTTCTTATGGAGAATAATAAAAATATCATAATTCGTTTATTTATAAATTTATATTGATGAAACTTGGAATGTTGATTCATGTGGTATTAAGATACATATATATGCATCGGAAATTCGCTGAGTACGCAGGTTTGCTGCTCCGGGGGTATTTTTAAATAATGATAATATGATCATACGTTGCATTACCTTCTTGAGAAAAGCTAACTCCATATTGGACACTGATTCTTTAGAAATCTGCATCAATAACTACAACTTTACTTTGCGTAACGTAACCTGACGATGAAAGACATCCATTGTTGTGATGTCGATGGCTTCATTGGCGTAGCCCTCTGTCGAACTTCATTCACTGAGAGACTCCATTTACTGCACACCTCCCGTATTGGTCCAGTGGAAGTTTCAGACAAATTGTCCAAAGAATGGAATATATTTGAAATTTTGCAATAAGTTAAATGCTAAAAGAGATTTTAAATCCTTCTTTTAAATGCTTTAGTGAAAAATCGTCAAAATGTATGTAATATGTAATCTTTCACTTATTACAAACCACATGTATATTGGTCCAGTGAAAGTCTCAGACAAATTGTCCAACGAACTGCAAGAATGAGAAATTCCGAGATTTTACCCTATCTAAAATATCATAAACGAATTTTATTTCTTGTTAAAAAGTGTTTTTGTGAAAAAAGGACAAAATATTTAACCAGCGTTTTATTCAAATATCTTAGACGGATTCTCCAAAGAATTCAATTTATCCTTTTTAATAAAAGATTGACTCAATTTTGTTTCTTCGCAATTGTTTTCTATGTATTATACTTTTTTAAATCTCTTTAAACTAACTTAATTTTGTTTTTGGAGAATGTCTGATCAAATACTATGATAGCTTACTCATTGGAAAGTTATTGGAACTGTCAGACTTAACAATTAATGTAAAAATCAGAAAAACTTCTTAAATTGAACCAAGATGACGCCTGAGGTGGTTGACCGATCAGGCCCCGAGTATCAGGTACAGAGCGTTGGCCCAGGTCCGATGGTTCCCTCGACTCCACCCCGAGTATCAGGTACAGAGCGTTGGCCCAGGTCCGATGGTTCCCTCGACTCCGCCCCGAGTATCAGGTACAGAGCGTTGGCCCAGGTCCGATGGTTCCCGCGACCCCGCCCCGAGTATTAGGTACAGAGCGTTGGCCCAGGTCCGATGGTTCCTTCGACTCCACTCCGAGTATCAGGTACAGAGCGTTGGCCCAGGTCCGATGGTTCCCTCGACTCCACTCCGAGTATCAGGTACAGAGCGTTGGCCCAGGTCCGATGGTTCCTTCGACTCCACTCCGAGTATCAGGTACAGAGCGTTGGCCCAGGTCCGATGGTTCCTTCGACTCCACTCCGAGTATCAGGTACAGAGCGTTGGCCCAGGTCCGATGGTTCCCTCGACTCCACCCCGAGTATTAGGTACAGAGCGTTGTCCCAGGTCCGATGGTTCCTTCGACTCCACTCCGAGTATCAGGTACAGAGCGTTGGCCCAGGTCCGATGGTTCCCGCGACCCCGCCCCGAGTATTAGGTATAGAGCGTTGGCCCAGGTCCGATGGTTCCTTCGACTCCACTCCGAGTATCAGGTACAGAGCGTTGGCCCAGGTCCGATGGTTCCTTCGACTCCACTCCGAGTATCAGGTACAGAGCGTTGGCCCAGGTCCGATGGTTCCCTCGACTCCGCCCCGAGTATTAGGTACAGAGCGTTGGCCCAGGTCCGATGGTTCCTTCGACTCCACTCCGAGTATCAGGTACAGAGCGTTGGCCCAGGTCCGATGGTTCCCTCGACTCCACCCCGAGTATTAGGTACAGAGCGTTGGCCCAGGTCCGATGGTTCCTTCGACTCCACTCCGAGTATCAGGTACAGAGCGTTTGCCCAGGTCCGATGGTTCCCTCGACTCCGTCCCGAGTATCAGGTACAGAGCGTTGGCCCAGGTCCGATGGTTCCCTCGACTCCGCCCCGAGTATTAGGTACAGAGCGTTGGCCCAGGTCCGATGGTTCCTTCGACTCCACTCCGAGTATCAGGTACAGAGCGTTGGCCCAGGTCCGATGGTTCCCGCGACCCCGCCCCGAGTATCAGGTACAGAGCGTTGGCCCAAGTCCGATGGTTCCCTTGACTCGGCCTGTCAACAGCACTAATACACGTTCACGCAGTTTCGTTTCCTACATTTCACCACCTCACACCTTTATTGACCTCTCACTGATCAATGTCCCACTACTTCAGTGGTTTGTCTGGCATTTAGATTGCTTTATACTTCTTGATTAAGGTGATAAGAAGCAAGTTGCAAAGCCATTGATTGAAAATTAAAATAAAAACATAGTCAAATTATTATCTGCTAAATATATAGACTTGCGAATTCTTGAATGTATTTTACTGGTTTAAATTTGATTTTAAAATAATCATTGTATTCATTAACAAAATTATAAATTTATTAACGTTCAAAAAACACTTTAAAGTCTTTGTCATTTGGTAGTGTTTTACATTTGTATTAGTTGTTTTTTTTACTGTACAAAATAATGTTTTAAATTCGCTGAATAGAAGGTCTGATTTAGAAAACTATTTGTTCAGTCATTGGAAAAAAAAACTAAAAAAGTTTAAACTGAGGACCAAATGCCATCATGAGGGGCCTAACATAAGTGCTGTGATCTATATGTAAAGTAGTATGGAGTCGTTACAATCGTCAATGCTGTTGTAAGGATCCAATATTAACACAACACTACACAAAGCGGCAGTATTCATGCCATTATCCGTTACTGCTGACTCCAACTGTTGCATTAGGTGGTTCACTTCCAACATTTATTTCCTTTTACGTTTGTACAGAATGCAATTAGAATAAATTATCGTTATATTTAGAATACTACTTAATACTATTCACCTTTTATTTTACAATGACTTTACTAAAACTAATAAAATTCATTTAAGAGTGTTTTAATAATAGATCAATTCTTTTTTACAATCAAATCATGGAATAAAAATTAGTAAAACCAAAATATGCGATTATAATACTTAGCAAGGTGTTAACTGGATACAATAAACTAGTTTTACAAACGTTACCTATTTGATACAAAACAAAATGGTTAAATGTGGCCTACTTTATAAAACACCACGTTTTATAACGCCATGGTGGTAAATAATGAAATGTTCAGATTTGTTATAACAATGCTGTGAAATATTATCCTTATCCTTCCAAATAACTTAAAGACTTTCACTGTGTATAATCTAATACTCCCATTGTTGTTTCATCAATATCTAATTAACTAATCACAGTGTACATTTTATAATAATAAAAAAAACAAAAAAACAATTATTATAACAAAAGTGAAGTAAAAGTTCTGAGAAAAAACTGTTGACAAAGAAAAGTAGATACACCTACGGACAGTTAATTTTAAAATAAATGCTAGAGATTGGTCGTGGGGAACAGGTAACTGACCCGGCGCTGAGGTGATATTGGCGTAGTCTCCGTCCCGGGGGCTATCCACCTGTCAGCCTCTTCCGCCACTCCACTTACAATCACACAACCTCTCTCGTGTTCTTTATTGTTGACACTTGCATCAGCTTTATGTGGTGCGGTAGCTGCATTAACGAATGGGACATTTTGTGCTTTACAAAGGCGACTAAGTAATAGGTTGTTTGTTTTGTTTATACTTTTGAATACGGTACTGAAAATAAATGCAAATACGTCACCGTTGTTAAACGTTATAATTCTTTATATGATAGTAATTGAAAGTTCAAATCCCTTTTACTTTACTTTACACAGACATATTGAAAAAGTACATTATAGAAGAAGTTTTTTGTTTATGATGAAATTACATTAAAAAACTTAGATTATATTACAAATTGAATATGTAGGTATATCTGCGGGTACAGGAAGTTGTTGTTTGCAACCGCTTTAATATTTCAATTATTTTTTCATGGCTCAAACTGGAGACGTTGTGGACCTGCTCCAAAAGCTTTGTCCAAACTGATACCACAAAAGGTATTTTTTTAAATACTGAACACTGCTGCGGAAGACTAAGCACTGTAAAGAGTATGATTTAAATGAAAAAACAAACTGGAATAATTGTTTCTTGTATTAAAATAAATTTTACTAAAGACTACCGTTTTTAAGTTGTTTTACTTTGAAAAACTAAAATGACAACCATTTTGGGGGTTTTGGTGGTTCTTAAGATATGATGTATTCATTGAAAACACACTCATAAACATAAACAGAAAACTTAACAAGACTGACTGTTTGTTCACTTGACATATTTTGTTTCCTTTTGCCTGCAGTTAAGTAGAAAGTTTGTAAACACTCTGTAGGCTATAAGTATTTCCACCTCTTGGTCTGTGTACAGATTGGTAAAGTAACAAATGACTCAAAATCAAAATTGTTCGCTTATTTATGAAAGTGGAGAATCAAATAGAGCTGACAGTGTTATTAAAGGTTTGTACGATTTGCTACAAATTTAATCTCCTATTTTTTAATTCGCTTAATTAAATCCCCCGGCACGGGGTTTTTATTTCACTTGATTATTTTTGTCAAGTTACCATAGTTACGAAATATGGTAAACCTGCCCGTTGTCATTATTTCAATATGAATTAAAATGTATCATAAAACTGACATATGTTTTTTTTATCATTTTACAAATTGGCAATCAGTAAACCTACACGTAGCTGAGAGTTTGTGAATAAATATCCTATACTAACATTTAATTCCTTAAGAACCATTTTCCACAAATTATTGATTTATATTATATGCTAATTGGTTGCGATATCCAAATAACTGTAAGTATTAATCATATATTTACAGCTATTGCAAACTTAATTATAACTTAATTAATGGTGGTTTCAAAGTAGGGTGGAGCCTAAAAGTATACGAATTTGATTAATGGCTTGAAACCCTCCAGGGGTTATAATAAACCACGTACATTTTCATTGAAATCGATGAAAGGTATAGGAGAAGGCATAAGGGACAAATAGAGAAAGCATTGATATTTTTACATAATAATATCATTTACACATTGATAAAAAATGTATTAAACCAATTCAGTTGTTACTATGGAAATATACTATTAATAACTAAATAAACACAATAATTTAACACATTCCGGTTTTTACACTTTCCTCCAGATCCGAAATTTCAAGTAAACCTACAATGGACCACAGTCTATCAGAGCTTGAAGAGTACGCATACACGAACCTTTACTTTATTGTTGAAAGGCAATACCCAGTAACCCCTCAGAGCGTGCTGAGAGTCCTCCTAGAGAAGGCCAACAGCCTGGGGCGGAGTCCTCTGATCAGGACGGTGCTGGCGGCCGCCCCCACGGCAGAGGACGGCACCCTCTCCGAGGCGATGTTCCTGGAGTTCATCAGAGCCACGGTCGCCGCCCTGGATCCCTGGGACCGCGTGGCCGTGCTCCATGGCGCCTTGTTCATCGTGCAAGACGTCATCGACGAACTCAACGACGCGACTGAGAATCTCGTCAACGAAATTCTAAATTTGCAAAATATGCAAATGTAACTGCCCATAAGTTATTCTTAATTTAAAATAAAGTGTGATGTCTTTTTTATGCCAATAGTTACATTCTGTAAATCTTTATTAGACCT
This sequence comes from Allygus modestus, assembly GCA_963675035.1. Lineage (NCBI taxonomy): Eukaryota > Metazoa > Arthropoda > Insecta > Hemiptera > Cicadellidae > Allygus > Allygus modestus. Next base: position 142,608,044 of record OY776111.1, read on the forward strand.
TTGATAGGGGGTTTTTAATAAAAGCTTACCCATGAAAGCTTGTTTCTGGACTATCGACTTTCTTAAATAACACTGAGATAACATATTCTAAGATTTGCTGAATATGGGCAGCCATAGTCATCCATTATATGAAACGTATTGTTGCCAAAGAATTAACTTAAAGAGTTTTAAGACATGTTTGAAACAACCCCAAAACTAAGGCCTTATATTAAGTGTTTTTTGTCACTCTGGTTTGTTATGCTTTCAACTATTAATAAATAGATGTTTACTGTAAATCATACCGAGGGCGATTGTAAAACATAGAATTGGCAGATGTAATTTCGCGTGCGCATTAATGTCCAGTTCCGACTTGACAGCGCATAAACCTGTTAACTGCTCTCATTAACTCAAGTGAGCGGAAGGTCATGTCGACTATTTTTGTTTGTGGTACTTACCTCCTCATTAAATGCAGCCGCATTGTGCTTAATGTTCCTAGTACCAATTGATCATGTTCTTTCAATTTAACTGGAAAAATTTCGTTGGTATGTTTATTTAAAATTCTTAGGTCTAGGCAACCGTAAATGTAAATAGTTTAAAAAATACAATTTTCTATATTTTTCATTGCGTAAATGTTAACAGACGTAATGTATTATCAGATTTGCCTACAAATCTTTGCTCATCTGGAACCAAAGATTTGTATTAGACTTTCATAGTGTACTGCAGTTCAATATGAAATATATGTATTTTGTTGGATAGTAAAACAAATTACTATTATTATTTTGTTCAAGCCAATATACATCTCTGTCGAAACACTTTGCACATTGCACTTTGAGTAAAATCCGAAGACTGAAGAAGGATATTGAAGGGAATTGTCGGAAAAATATAAAATTGTAAACGGAGACGTGTTAGCATGATTTTATTAAATTTATAATAATTAAATATTATAAGACACTAGCTGGCGCGACAGACGTTGTCCTGTCCTAATGTAATTTAATTTGTTTTTTGTCAAATACTCGTTCGTTTTCAAGATGAGCTCGTTCGCTACCCTCACTCGCCTATCGAAAAAAGAGTTTGAGTTGCCATTCAAGTATTTTTTTATTTCCATAACGAGAGCTGCCATTCAATTATTTTTTTATTTCCATAATGAATATATGTTTATGCCTTTCAAGTATAAGGGTTTATGCCTTTCAGCTGTTTGGTGTAATTAACTGAACTCAAATCAATGGGAACTTTGAAGGCCTGTGGGACAGAGCCCGCATAGAATTAATAATTTTCTTTTATAAGAACCTTGTCCTGACAAAGATATTTTCAAAATGATTTTTCTACAAATTCAACTTTGAGCAAAGTACTTAAGTTGTACGAAACCAGGAGTTTACCTGAGATTGAGATATCCCAGACAATTAATGAACTGTTATTAGTAAAAGGTAATCAATTTGACTCAAATTTGTATCTTAGTCATCATAATATAAGTGAAAATTTACTTATTTTCCGGAACATTACGTTTAATCAAGTAGACTAACCAATAAACCCATGTACAACTTTCAGTTAAAATAATTGTATATCCTCTTGATAAATATCTATTTCGGAGGTTCTTCTAAATAATTTAAATAATAGGTTATGGAAGTACTTTCTTCATTTTGCATGTGGCATGTGAAACAGTGTTTTGCGTAGAGCAAAAATGTATGCTATTGATAACAATAGGGATTATTTAAACAAATAGGTTTAAAAACCAATAATAACCAAGGAACCAAGGATAAAGCCAAGGAAACATGCCTACAAATATTTTCAAAATATAATTAATAAAATTTAAATTGTGTTAGGAAAAACAGTAGTTTGTAAAGAGAGGAACACTTTTATTCAGAGCAATAATTATAATAACGGTGTATTGGGAGAATGTAGAACCGGTTAGATATATTTGAAAAAGTTAAATGTTATTTTAGATAGGAGGCGCCGCTAGCAGTTGACGTGAAATGTGGGGATTGAAGCCGAGTCTCATAAATTAACTTGAGGCTTAGGCATCACATCAGGCCGCTCTATTGATACATTACTGAAGACACTTTTATCCTTTCTAGTGAACCCAATTTGTTTAACATTGAGTCTCCCAAGAACTGTTAGATGTAATGATAAATTTTTTACTTTTTTCTAAGTTTGTTTCTAACTAAAGTGTAGTTTATAAAAAAGGTTTTAGGGTATAGGAATGGATATACGTTGATTGACTATAGCCAAGTTAGAAATCCAAGACTCGTAAAAAGATCAAGATGAATTTAGGAAGTACTTTTTACGATAGAGTATTTACTTTATTTTAGACTCAAAGCAATACAGTTAATAATAGCCCAACCTACCTATTAAGTGAATACAACGAAATATTACATAATATAATTAAATATTGTTCTGAAGGATTTTTTGTAGCAGGTTTCCCCTACACAGAAAAAGCTATTATGAAGCTATATACAGTACATAGAAGAAGCTACATATTAAGAAGCATGGTCCCGTAGATTAGAAAGGCTCGGACCATGATTTTTTTGAGGTCTCAAAATAGCAAAAACACAATTATTTCAAATTTATCGCTAGTTTGTCATACACAAATTATACAAATGAAAGCCCTTGAGTGCGTACGTGTGCTGCGACGGGGGTATTATTCCAATACATTAAAATATGGATAGATCTTACCACCAAAATTTACATACTAAACATTGTTTTGCAAGTGGGCGTGTTATTACCGATACGGATTGGTAGTATCATCATATATTAGTGAATAAGACTCGGTCTTCTTTCTACGGCCATAAAACAACTGTATAGTGGTCCAGGGCAAGCTTTTACGTACCATCAATTTTAAGTGACTACTCTCCACGGACTAACAGTCATAATATTAAAATACACGTCAATCGACTAAATTCAAATAATTGGCAGCCACGAAAAATGGCTCTTCTTTATATACCCTGACACAAATGACGCCTCCTCCTCGACATTGGCGCGGACTAGACTTCTGAGGCGTTATTGCAGATTCGTTCAACCTCATTAGTTAAGTTAGCCTGTCACATTTGCCGGGTAGAAACCCCCGAAATCATAAAAAAGATTCTAAACTATGGTTGCGCTCGTACCTCACAAATATCAAAGGGTTTTAAATATACTCTTCTGCTTTTACTTTAACAGTCTCTTTACATGTTTCAACGGGCTTTGATACCATGACATGAAAAATATATATATCTGATGATAACCGGTGAAGCTGGTTGAACTCGATCGCCTTGTACCTTATTTTGTCTATATTTACCGTCTTATATGTATGTTAGTACAGTATAAGTGTGAATATATTTTGTAGTGTTGTGGGACGTAGTTTAGTCTATCCTGTTTAAAGTTCTCAAAACTTCTCTCCTAAAAGTTAATGTTTCATATGATATTCTTCAAGAAAATTCCGATCCAGCTGATTATTTTGCAGCTCTTTTGGTAATATTGACAGCCCCTGCATGCCAATCATAGGTGCAATCTGAAATAAAGCACCATTAAAGGACATGCCGGTCGATACAGGTATGATTGCGATGGGACTCCGCGCCTTCGATAGCACTTGGCTGTCGGAAGCAGGCGACAGGTGATGGTCCCCGTGGGTGGTGGAGGCAATACAAGAGCCAATAAGCGGGTCAGTTACCTTCCTGTGATATATCGAGGGATCGGAGTGACCGGCAGTGCGTGACCGGTCAACAAAACTTAGAGTACATTATACAGCATTAGATTTGGACATCTTGTGGTTTTGAAACACCTCACTCCAGTTCGATCCAATTTTACCTTTGATTGGAGTGAACCGCCTTTGGCGTTTGAAGTTATGAATCTTTACTTTGTGAAACACACATGCACTTAATTGGTGTTTAAATTTAAGCTTTACGTATTGAAACTGGACTTTATGACCTCTATTTTAGTTCAGATTAGACAAAATTAAAACTTTAGTTTATACCATTTTACTTTCTGAACTCTTGTATTAAAATGTTAATACAACTTTACGTTATGAAACTTAACGTTTTGAAACAGCTTGTTTTAAACTAGAAAATTTGTGTTTTGAAACTTTACCTTATGAAATACTGACACATTTGATTTTGATTAAAATAGTTACTTTACCTTTTGAAACTTTACGTTTTGGCAACTAACAGTTTTTATTGCATTGTATTCAATTAAAACTTATGTTATGAACCGTGGCGTTGTGTAACGGACCCAAATGTAGTTTATTTTTAACTGGCTTTTTGATTGAAAATTGTAAATTAGTGGCTTTATTTAGTTTTTACGTGGGTGCTAACATTTTTATAAGGTTAAGAATTATTTTAGAGAGACTAAAATCATGATTGTCCATATGGTCGTTTTGGTCGGACAAACTACACTGTATTAAAATATTGAATATTGAAAATGATACAAATTAATGTTTGGGTTTTGGTTTCGGAGCATGAGCTTATGGTCACACTAGTATACTTTAAAATAGAATAATTTCATACGAGCTAGCAAAAAGCCATTTAAATTGTATTCTTGTCCATTTTATAAGCTTAAAATAAAAGCTTTCTAATGTTGCTTGGGTGGCATGTTTTCCTATAAAAATATTAGAAACAATTCCTACCATTCCGATATTTCAGGTATACCACCTCTCTGCACAATTCTATTGCAAAGATCCGATGGAAATGAGCAGCGTAAGTGATCCTATTACAGTTGCTAATCGCTGTTGTTGGAGCTAGAGGCCGTTAAAATGCTAAGTCGGTCTCTCCTCTGACGAAATTCAATGGACTGGCTAGACCGTCGTCTTCTAGACTATAGATTGTGTCAGTAACAAACCTTTACCTATGTCATTAATAAAAGTTATGATAATGAATCAGTTTACTAAAGTTTGAATTTCTAAGGACTTAATTAAAATTTGGAAACAAGGTTTGGTTTTAACGTACAACATCTTAAAAACCAAATCTTGTGTTTGAGTTTTCTGAAGCTCAAAATAAAAAAACTAACTAAATAAAAAACTAAATAAATAAAAACTAGTCTCAATATTGGCCAGTCTTCAATTTATCTATCAATGGTTTAAAGCTAATACATACACTATAATTTGGAATAAATATTTGGAAACTAATTTAATTTAATATTGAAATCATAAACAGAATTACTAAAGGAAGAAATTGTATAATATTGAAATCGATACGCAATGGTATGAACTTAAATTAATTGAATAGATTCTCGTAACAGAAATTAGTCCTCAAATTGGAAGCACGGCACGGTTTCAATTGTAACATGGAGAGCTCGTTACTGGCCCAGTAATGCCACCTTTATAGCTCGTAAACCTGTTAACTGTTCCCATTAATTTGAGAGAGAGAATTATTATGTCACCTCTTCACAAGTTATTTGGAGCTGCAATACCACAATTTAGTTACTCAACAATAAACAGCAGGAGACTTGGTAAAATGACAGTTAATCAGATTATAGTAAGACGTCAATAATTTTCCATGTAAACTTTAACTAACAACTTTAGGAAAATTTAGGATGCAAAATTAAGGGATTTTTAAATAAGAAAGTTAAAAAGTGCACAAAAATTTTAATAAATTGGTATTCTGAAAATATTTCGACACCTAATAACTGCAGAGATAATTTGAATTTTCAATAAGCGTTGTATGCATACATTGGCCAATGTTCTTCTTACAAAGAATTAATAAGTGACTATTTCACTTCTGCTTATTTATTATTTCCGTCAAACTTAGGATTTATTTCAAGGCAATCAAATATGTTTCTTAATAAATTGAAGATTTAAAACTTGTTTTATAGTAAGCATAGTTTATTTAAAGTTGTATTGCTTGTAAATTGCTATATTATTGAGATAACGTGATTCAGAAACATTTGATTAGTAATTAAACTATCATTACCCGTATTTATATTTTATAAGAAAACAAAACACCACACTCGGTCTCTACATTCATGTGCACTGACAGATGAAGTAAAATCTGAGTTTCTATTGACCTTTTAATTTGTTATAACTTTGATAATTTAAATATAAAATTACAACTTATACTTTTTACTAGTTCCAAAATAATCAGACCTGTAAAGGCAAACACAGGTATACCAGTTACAATACTAACGTACGTTACCTTGCTTATAGGATCATGTTATCGCTTATTTTCCACACATACCGCGTGAGCTAGCAGAGCAGGTGTACGAAACTGCGGAGGCGGGGCCACACAATTTGTCACCACAAGTTCTCACCAGTGACGTGCAACTGACAACTGACTACAGTAAGGGACAGCAATAACATAGGATAAATAAAAGGTACCAAATAAGAAGATCATGTTAGGGCTTGTTTAGAGTGGTAGTAGATTATTGTAACTGAATTATAATGCTTAGTTTATATAATCTTTGCATCAACAAATATTTAATCTCTTGAAAACTTGTAATGTGACACAAGTTCGCACACCTGCTCGAGGCTTCTAAATGGTTCACTCGAAATTTGTATTCAACAAGTCTTATCCAAGTTGGATTTGTGTCTAAATTAAGGTTTTTAAAAACTTTGATCTTTAATACAGAAATCTTTGAAGTGCTGTCAAAGTTTTCCACTATACGTTTCACTCCGTGCGTCATTAGGGCATTAGTCTCATTCGTTTGGGAAAATTCATCTATCACTTGTAGACTAAAAGCAAGGAATAAAACAAATATATTTATTTAAGACTGATTTTCAGTAATATTAGTTTTTGAAAATAATTCAAGTCAGATTTAAGCTAATAACAATTGTAACAACTATAATAGAAATTGTATACAAACGACATACAATATCACAATATCGCCTGTCTCCTGGATATATAACAATCATAAAATCACATTTAAATAAAACATAAATGTTTAGCCAAAAATGGTGTGGTTTGTTTTTAAACACTCTGTTATTAACCAGCCCTTTGATAGTGGGAAGCAGAGACTTGTGGCTAAAATGAGGAAACCCCTTCCGATCAGATTAATTTTTGGGGGGAACCCCAAGGTTCTAGGGGCGGAGTCCCCAGCGAGCAAAGCGAGTCATGCTTTATACTCTCAGAATCAATGATTTAATTTTTATTGTAACAGCCTTGACACCTGATAATATTTACTCTAGTAAGAATGTTACTTAAAAAATGCCTGAAGGTGTCAAATTTTCAAAATGTAGCGGCTACATTTTGAAAATTTGACACCTTCAGGCATTCAGTAAGTAACATTCTTACTAGAGTAAATACTCTCAGAATCATCTCCATCTTCCCAATGAATCATGTATCTATCATGTATAAGAATACAGTTCTCAAACATCATCTATGCTTATTCATGGGTGGAGAGTGGCATAGGTGGGGAGAAGGGTCCGTTTCCCTGCACAGCATTCTCAATCGCGCCACAGCTACTTGCCATGAAGTTCTCTTGACTATCTCCCCCAAAACACCTTATCCAAATCTTAGTTAAATGATACTGTTATTCCTAAAATTTAGAAGATGTCCCATGGGATCAAACTGAGTATATTGTTCCCAGTGGAATCTTATTTTAGCTTTGGAACCCGAAGTTAAATCTGTAACAGCGTTATTACTGTGGTCACAGCAAACTCCACTCCAGAGCCAATATGAGGACATTGTATAAATAAACACATTAAATTAACTCGGCCGTAAACATTACACGACTGTACTCACTGATTTTAGTGTGGATTTTACTTATAAAAACGCACACTCTAGTATTTTCGGTGGTCGTGGAGAGAGAACACCGAAATTGTAATCAATTGCTATTTAAAAAATAGCACAGGTAAAGCAATGGATTTTGCTGTAAATAGTAAAGACAAAATCTACGTTTTTTCAAATATTTTCTGTTGTATTTGATTAGTTTTAAATGAATAGTATGGCAATGGAATGTCCGCCGTACAGTGTTATCGGGTTTATTTTTGACTATTTCTGTACTATAATGCTACTGTGCCATTCAATACTGCTGCATAATAATACACGCTATGCACAGCAAAATATGTGCATAAAATACAATACATCAATACGACAACATTTTATTTCACTACATTATTCATTTTTGGAAGGTTTCCTTTCAAGGAAAACTTCATTTTTACAAGCATAAGTCGCAAATGTTCAACAAGAGAATAATATTTTGGATAATAAAATTCTTCTCATGCTCAATCCAACAAACGGCCCATTAGAAGATTTTCAAAAGCATCATCATAATATTTGAAAAAGGAGATTTGTATTGATTGATGGACTAATTAATAATCTAGCCTCACAGAATTCATACATTAACAATTCTGTTTGAGTGCAAAATCTTTCCATGAACCGGAATTAGTCTCTCGAGATATCAACTCCTGGATTTATGTCGGCCTCATTAGCTTCAGAGTCACATTCCTCATCTGTGATAGCCTCTTCATAAATGGGAACTATTTGTAACCGTGTTTACGCACGAAAGTGTAAGATAGGATACGTATTTTGTGAATAGTACTTAAAGTATGGATAAGATTATATGGTGAGTGAAATAATCTTTATAGTATATAAAATACCGTGAATATTATTTACAATATAATAAACAAATACTGTCATAAAGGTGTTCATTTTGTTATGACGCTTTTGTAGTTTATTATCTTTCTATATTATTAGAGAAGTATGGGGCTCTCGTTGTAGGATATATATATATGTAATACTATGTATGTAATACTCTCGTCTCACTCTGTATTATGTATCCCTACTAAGCATAAGTTCCATCCTTGAACTGAGTAAAATTCACTCAAATTAAAATTTGAATCCATTACGTAATTTTAAAATGCTTTTATTTTTGTTATTATTTCACTTAAATGTATGAAATTAATTTTTGTAGAACGTACATGACACATCTAAACTATCAGAAAGACCAATTTTGTTTTTACATTTTTATGAAACTACTTTTTGTACGTATGTAACATCTTAAATATCAGAAAGATAACCTTTTTGTTACTTTTTGGCCTGTACTCTTTAATTGTTTAATTTCCATTCGTTGTTTAACTGAGGTCATTTGCACCTCAATGAACGCTGCTTGAGTCTTGCGATATACCTGACAACTGGTCCGACTGGTAACACTCCACAAAGGAAGGCCATTTCTATTTATGTCTCTCCATTTGGATGTTTTGTTAAAGAGTGATTTGCTTTGTTCAGCTTTTAAAAACACTATATCTTATAAAAAATAATATGTATATAAAATTCTCCTTGAAATACAACATACATTATACGATGAAACTTTTTATTTTGTACACAAATTATCTATATAGTTTTGTAGTTTGTAGTTTGGATTCCGATTTAAAAATTTTACCAGTCAAATTTGACTCAGGGTAATTAAGTTGAACTAATATTTAGTAATTCGTTTACATTGAATTTTCTACGAGTTTTATTATTCATTGATCCTTGATTGGTAATCATGTTATTTATTTAATTGTTATCCGGCAAAATATTTTTGAAAAATAAAAGCTTACAAACCTAACATAAACCTAATAATAAGTTCATAATTATCACCGTATACATGAATTGTATGTTTTGTTGCAGATTCGTGGACCTTGGAGGCATCTTACTCTGGTAAGCAAAACAGGAACTTTAAATTATTTTAGAACTTGCACTGAAATGTATGTATTTTTAAATATTTCATAACTTACACCAGCGTTGTCACTAATAATAATACTATACAAATGTATTGAGATTTAAAACATTTATATTAATCCCGTTATAAAGAGGGATTACAAACATTATCTATAGATAGTTAAAAATACCCCGTCGCAGCAAACCTGCGTCCTCAGCGAATTTCCAATTTTCTTAATACCATATAAAGCCGCATACCAAGTTTCATAAAAATATATTCACAAATAAGCTATAAATACAATTTTAATTATTCCCCATAAGAATAACTTTGGGGATGAGTATGCATGTTTGCTGCAACAAGAAACACAAAGTAATGGGTTTTCATGCAAATATCAATAAAACTCATCTAAGTAAAATCAAATACCAAGTTTCACTCATATAAATTCATCAATAAGCAATATATAACATTTTAATAATTCTCCATAAGATTAACATGGTGACCGAGTACCTGGGTTTGCTACTACAGGAACCATACTTGAAAATTTGTTTTTGTGCAAAAAACAACAAACCACAAACCAGATGAACCACAACAAGATGAACCACAACCATACCAAATTTCGTCAGTTTATATTCATAAATAAGCGAGATATCATTTTTGTATTTTTCTCCATAAGAATAGCATTAGACAACGTACTTAGACAACACTTGCAATATCTCAGTAACCAATTGACGTAGAGCAATGACCAAAATACCAAATTGTTTGTTTTTTAAGCTGAATTCAATGGTATCAATTAAAATTTCATTTAAATAAAAATTACATGTGAAAACCCCAACAAACCCATTTTTAGGGTAAAACCCCCCCACACCCCCCTTTGGATGGTGCGATTCGTCTGGTTTTCGAATTCGTTCAAATAAATAGTACTTTACAAATTTGAACCAAATTTCATTAAGATCGGACCTTTGTTACGAGAGTTGTCTTGCTTACGGACACATATATAACAAAATTATTTACAAATTTGAACGAATGGTATTTTTGGCATCTAGGGACCACAAAACATGTAATAGCTTCTTCGCAATAGGGGAAACAAGCAATAGGGGAAATTCGCTAAAAATGACGTATAAGTGCATTATCTAGTTCATATTTACAAAATTAACTCGACAAGTACTACTAAAACCCAATTTAACAGGAATAAATTATTATTATTATATGTACTCAATAATTGTAAAACAAGCCTATACGCAATACGAGACTTGAGTATTTCAAAAATACCACGTATATGTAAACATTTTTCTTATCTTTTGGTTGTAAGTTGTTGATTTTCTAATGAATTGCATTATTAATGTTTACTCCTATTGTCCACGCAATGATTACAAACTCAAATTTGTTAATTAATTTACTAAGTACCAATAACATTAACTGGCGGTAACATCTAAATATTAGAGTTTTCAACATGCATGTACATTTATTTAAGCTTTAGGATTTTTAACAAGAGATTCTGCAAGCATTTAACGATACAGAAATACCAATTATACAAAATAATAATCCTGCAGTGAGTAAAACTTTTATTTTGAAGAAGTGAAACGTTATTTTAGATAAAATGCGCCGCCGCTCTGAGTTGACGGGAAATGCGGGGATTTGAGCCGAGTCTCGTAAATTAACTTGAGGCTTAGGCATCACATCAGGCCGCTCTATTGATACTAAAGACACTTTTCATAATTTATAATGTACTATCTTGTTCGTATTTATTGATTTCAAAGATTTACTGTTTACTCAAGTTCACGCTTTTTCTGCTGAATGTAATACTATCTGTAATACTGGTTAAGCACTTTATTTAATCATAAGTGAAATTTAGCGATGCATGAGAACCAGTCTTAGTTAATGAATAAACTCAAATTAGGAAAGCATTTATGCTTTATTAAATTTTGAATGATTTTTTTTATAACTATCTAAATTCCAATAGTCCAGCCACATAATTAGTACCCTATAATTAACCAAATTCGACCAGTTGGCAGTGATGGACTACCGCGCCGCCGCGACGCCTCTGCCGTCCCGACCACGGATTAGTCTTCCGAGGTATTACTGCGGATTTATTTCACCCTCATTAGTCAACCTGCCACATTCGCCAGATAGAAAATCCTCTAAATCACTTTAAAACTATTCTAAACTGTGTTTGTGCTCGAGCTCACAAATTCCAATGATTTATGGGCCCCTTCTTCTTGGTTCTCTTAACCACTCTGTTTAAAGGTTCAAGCGGAGTATAATCATAGTCAATGGTATAAGGAAACACGGTGTTGGTCAACAGTAAGTGACAATTTGAAAAATCTTCAAAACTGCAATGATTCTTTGTAATTAGATCTGACTTTTACGTAAATTTTCACGAAGGTTTGTACAAACTCAGTAACTAAATTAAATAAGTTAATTAATTAGGTACCTAAGCAATACAGTTTAAACCGCTTACAAATATATATTATACAGTGGGTTTTATAAGATTTTTTTATCTTTTCATTGGGAATAAAATCGAAAATACTTACAGTTGCTTTAAGTATTGTAATATCACGTTTTATTACTTATATTGAACAGCAGTGTTAGGTCTTTTTGGCTGTTAATTGTTTTATTTGCCTAATAGAGGGTTGAATATTTTAATATAAAAGTTTGTATACTTTTAGATTGGCTGCTTGCCGTCGATGAATAAAATAGAAAAAGCTTTTTAACAAAATGTTATATATACTACAGCAGTTTTGTGTCAGTAGGTTAATAATTTTACATGAAAATAGAAATCTTTGAAGCAAAAAAAGAATCTTATATCTTCTAATTAATTGCCAGTGAGGGTTTTATGTTGTCTGCTTGCTCTCACTTACTTTTATACCTTTAAACTAAGAATTAAAACTATTTTTCTTTCGTTCATGTTTTTAAACATTTCTTTTCGTTTTAAATTATAAGCTCAAATTGAAATGAAACGACATTTAAGAACATGCCGGTCGGTACAGGTAAGATAGCGATGGGACTCCGCGTCTTCGATAACACTTGGCTGCCGGAAGCCGGCGACAGGTGATGGTCCCCGTGGGAGGTGGAGGCAATTCAAGAGCCAATAAGCGGGTCAGTTACCTTCCTGTGATATATCGAGGGATTGGAGAGTCTGGCAGTGCGTGACCGGTCAACATGTTCAAGAGATTTAGCGTGTGGAGAACATTCGACAGCGTTCACAACGATGCTACAGTAGTTTTGCACATCGTGCGGTCAGTGCAACGTCCCCATGAGAACAGCATGTCTTGCTGGACATGTTATCGCCAACTGCCTTTATAAATGACTAATCTATATATTTAATTCCGTAAGTGAATCGGTCCCCACGAAATATCTCGAGCTAGGAAGAAGTTAAGTTAGGTGATGACGATTCATTTTAAATCTTGAGGGTCAAGGACGGTGGGAAAAATATCAGAAATGTCAAAAATTACGTGGGCTATACCCCACTGGACTTCAAAGATCCAATGATTTTCTTATGGAAATATCACTACGGCGTTTTTATTAATAAGCAAAATGAACTAATGACCAGCTGTGATTATCCACTAACACAAAAACCATATGTTAGGGGCTATAGCCCCTGTAAGCCACTAGTATCTTTCAGATAGGAAGTTGTCCATAGTTAGTGACAGCCTGTATGGTTTGAAGGTTACTTTTAAACCAGAGTCTTAAACTAACAATCAAAACCATGAATAATAAATGCTAAAGCTAAGATCATATAATTTAAGAAATACTAATTCTAAGTAAAAAGCTTGGTAAAATAAATAAAACTGATTCAAAATAGTATAAACAGTTTAACAAATATTAATAGTTTTGACTTTCAACAAACGAAAAACAATAGTTTCACAGCTTCCTATCATTACTTTTTATACAGAACAATCCGTCAAAATATCTCCAGCCACAGATAATTATTTTGGAACATTGCTTGATTTCAAGAGGTGACTTAAAAGGCTCGTTACCGGCTCAGCGATACCACTTTAATAGCTCATAAAGCTGTTGAATGTTCCCATCAATTACGGTGGGGAAATCATTATGTCGCCTCGTATAACACTTTACAAGTTATTTGCAGCTTGTTTAACACAATACCAACATCAGAAAATCGTTTCTTACATACCAAAAGGAAAATGTTTACTCTATGTTCTGTGTTTTAAGAACCCTCCAATCAATTTCAGCTTAGACTAAAACCTAATTAGAGGTTTAACCAAAAGGCAAAACTTGGATTTAGGATTTTTTGTTTACTCTAATTAATTTAATTTAAAAAGCAGTTTTTGATTGATTCTGAAACTGATGAAAATTAAAACGGGTTGGCTGTTACATAATATAAAATAAATTTCTTGTGGACTTAATTCGAGGAAGTTCTCCAACTAAGAGAATGTTCTCCTCACCTCTCAGACCTATTCATTTTTAGACAGGTGGATTAAGATGGACCTTGCGGACCAATGTCTTGAGTTATAAACCTTTAGGCGTAGTAACATGATGCGTGTTGTTACAATTAAACAGGATAAATGATCTACGTCTCACAACACTACACAGTATAATGCGCTTTTACTGTATTTGCATACAAGACGGTGAAAATATTCACAACAGATGGTACAAGGCGATCGATTTCAACTAGTCACACCGGTCATCTGTAGGCCTAAGTACAGTATAAGTGTAAATATACTTTGTGGTGTTGTGAGACGTAGTTTATTTATCCTGGTTAATATTAAGTAATTATACACCTAAATATATCGCATATTTAAAAAAGTATTTCCAAATTTATAAACGTGTTTTATGGAATCATAATAATCTTGGGTTCAATGGTGTTATGGAAAAATATTATATTAATTAAACTTTACCAACAAAAACCACTTCTAATATATTGTTTTAAATCCTAAGTTATAACAATCAGGAATATCCACAAGAGTGGATAACATGTTTTCCACAAGAGTTTTCAAAGAAATTAAAGCATCACTTACTTAGATTGATCTGAGAAGGGGTCACATGTAAATGGTCAATTTAGAATCAGGGAATATATAACATATCGAGAACTTTGTAACGACAAATTCTTAACTAAAACTCAATATTTGATATTATGTGTACTTAACACTCTAGAAAATTAGTTTACATAAACGTTTTGGGTTGTAGTTTTATGCTAAAAAACTTGTCCGGGTAAATTACCGAAAGAATATTTGTGCCCGCCAACTCGCACATCTGCCTTAATTTTCTTGAACAAAATATGAATGATAATTTTTCACACTTATTTGTACTCCTAGGTATATTCGTCTCAGTTAAAGTTTTTTGAGATATAAGATAATTTTTACCTCAGATTCGGCCTTCAGGTTTTCTCCAGTTTCTGAAGTAACTGTATAACATTTTGGCTGGGTAGCGTACCTATGAGAATGTTCGCCGCGTACTCTGAGGTTTGTCAGACCGATCCTGATAACAATTGAAAAATGACGTCACGGTTCAATACAGGGCCCAGCTGCCATTTGCCATTGGGTAATTAGTTAATGATTCTGTGCAAAAAAATCAACTACAGAGAGTAAAAAGACCAGGTTTTGGACCGTTATCGATCAAAACGTAACAAAATAAAACGCGGTCGTATGTTTTTATTTTGGTGTTTTAAAGAATCATTTAATTCAAAGTCAGCACATTCATGTCATAAATTATTAACTTTTGTGTTTTAATTTAATTTGAAATATTTATGAAAACAACCCCCACGCCCCGAGAAACCGAGAGAAAACAGCCAGGTATTTGAATCATGGACCTACCGAACGTGATGTGCATGGATATACCGAACGTTATGTGCATGGATCTACCGAACGTGATGTGCAT
Source organism: Allygus modestus (assembly GCA_963675035.1). Classification (NCBI taxonomy): domain Eukaryota; kingdom Metazoa; phylum Arthropoda; class Insecta; order Hemiptera; family Cicadellidae; genus Allygus; species Allygus modestus. The sequence goes on from OY776111.1 coordinate 142,623,401, forward strand.
GGACCTACCGAACGTGATGTGCATGGACCTACTGAACGTGATGTGCATGGACCTACCACAACTTTCAACTTATTGGAGGTATTTACAACCACACAATTTGATAATTAAATCACAAAATGATCAATTATTACTATGTCAATTGTATTTATTGTAATAACTAATAACAATAATCAGTTATAAAAAATATAACACGTAATCTGTAAAGCTACTACCAGTACCAAATAAAACATTCTGACCTCCTTCATTATTTATGTCACCTCTTTTTCCTGACTCCCAAAATAAATCTGTAACAACGTTATTACTGTGGTCACAACAAACTGCACTCCAGAGCCAACATGAGGGCATTGTGTAAATAAACACACTACATTAACTCGGCCGTAAACAGGACGCGACTGTACTCACTGCCTTCAGCGTGGCCCTCCACTGATATTGCAATTTGTAATTTTGTTTTAATTAAGTTTTTCAACCGATCACCTCGTTGTAATAATGTGAATTAAGTAGTATTTTGTAAAATTATTACTGACATATTTCTTAATTTGAGACTTAACTTTTAGTAAAATATAAATAGGTTTGGATTTATTAAGTGATACTTGATTTATCATTTTTACAGCACTAACATTCGTTTGGATTTAATTAAACATTTTTCAGACCAGTCTTTGATTATAATATTATTGAACAAATTAATTCAATTATCCAAATACATATTGTGTAAAGATTAAAAATGATCAATAATTTCAGTATGTTGCAAAATCATACTAATCTAAGATATAATTAATTTCAACTTCAATAAAGTATTTATCATAAAAATGAAAATGCTGCGACCTGGTGTAGCTTATTTTTCAATTAATGAGATCGTTTTCAGGTAACACTGCCAATTGTGGTTAAGAAATAAGACCTAAAAATTCACTTTTTCCCTATTTCAATAATTCATTAAAAAAGATGTTGCTTTGCAATAAAGGTAAAAAATTATTAATTAGTTATTTAAGAGATCATTTTTGCACATAATACAACGTATAATTATTATGTAATTAATTTTCGTTTGACTGAAACAGTAAAAGGTTAAGTTGAATAAAAAATTGTAGAACATTAATTTAAAATTTCTCAATAACTTAGCTGAGATACTTATTAGAATAGTGAGTTATCTTGACAATATTAGGTATGACGTGCCGATATGAGATTTCAGGAAGTTATATGATGACTGGAAGCAGAAGTGGAGACTTAATGACGAAATCCTAGACAAACAGGTTATGGTGATTATTAGAAATGAGTACTGTCATATCCCCATATTTCTTGTCAGATTTGGGACAAATTTTAACCTGAGACACTGATCATTTGATTTATAACCTACATAGGTATGTTAGCAGCATTTTAATTAACAACCTGTTCACATATATTATATCATTACATTAATTTAATACAACTCAAAGAACGCAAATTAAACATTTTTCAAAAATGCTTAGAATTTAAAACCAAATAAATATATTTAACAAAATAAGACTATGATAATAAAGAAAATACAAACTTTAGGATAACCACATTTGAAAATGTGTATTCCTTTTACTTTCTTTATAGGTTGAAAATGAAACTTTATTCCATTTTATGGTACATAGTGAGCGACAAATTAATCGCACTATTCAACTTGAGAGATATGCTATTCAATTTAGTGATATAATAAGAAAGCTAGTGGTGATATGCATTATTAAAATACATTTGTCGGTAAGATTTATTTTGTGATCCCTGCTCGTGAGTTGAGCTTGAAACAGGACTAAAATATTCTATTACTTATTTCTGCGTACAGGATTCTGAGAAGATAATAACAGTTATATTTATTTCACAGTATTGTTGCATTTGTTCCTGATAGACATTCTGTCATTTTACTATCGTATTTTAAATATTATTTACATAACTTACTATCGCGTGGTCACTCTCAATTCGTATCTCAACTTGTAAGAGGCGTCAGAACTTGTATGGTCCGCATACGATGTTGTTGCAGAAGTTTATACCCTCTTATTATAGGTGAAACCCACTCTAATGATACAGTGCATTTGTAACCTCGTGGTTCCGGCAATGCACAATCGCATTGTTAGTGCAAATAACAATAAATTCCCTACACAATTTATTCTTGAGAAATGTCGAAAGGGTGGCATTGAGCAGCGATTTGAAAATAATGTCCTACGGTCCTACATTATGTAGCTGTATATAGACTCGTAAACTGCCTTAGAGTACGGTATATGGTCTTATTGCTAGTGCAATGATGCTGTGAAATTAATTGAAACTCTTTGTTTGAACAGTGCACTACTATTGCTCACTAACATCTTAATTATTTCCGTTATATTAAGCTATATTAAAAGCGTGCAAATGGAAACTTAAGAATTGCGGTGACCCTGTGCCAACCCTGATTTATCAGGCTGCATTAATTACAACATAAAACATAATAAACTATATCAGTAAACTGACACATACTTTCTCCCTTTTAGCCCAACTTTATTGAATAAATTATTTTGTATTTACTAAATATAGAATTAAAAGCACGGTCAAATGTACAGAAAATCTTGTAAACAAGTTGTTTAGAAAAACATCCACCCAAATCCCTGTTTTGGAGGCACTACAGAATCCATTGCTATACACACGTGGTTTTAAGAGGGGAAATGCCCCCTATTCCCCCCCAGGGTTATTAAGGGGCAACATATTTTGAATTTTCTCTGTTGGTCAATGCTAACTTGATAAGTATATCAAGTTTGAACGAAATTTATCAGTAAATAAGAGAGAAATAGTAGTTTTTGTCTTCCCAATAAGAATAACATTGGACGATTTACTGCGTTTACCGCAAAATGAAAATTTAAATTTTCTCCGCAACCAGCAATCGTAGACTAGCAATTCAAAATACTAAATTATTTAGTTTTTTTAGCTTTTTTTAATGGTGAATAGTAATATTTTTTATACAGTATTTATATTTTTTTATGAAAAATCCAAAAAACTGAATTTTTGATGTTTGAAGTCCTGTAATTTCTGAACCCATATTTTTACAGAAATTCGGGTGGTGTCATTTTTTTGGAAAACAAAGCTCTACAAACGACTAGTTTAATTAAAGTTGTTAGAGCCGTTTTTGATAAATTTTGACTTTTCATGTTTTTTAGCGGTTTTTGGGGGATGATTACCCTTAAAAATAACAAATAAAATAAAATGAAAAAATGCCTGGAGATATCGTGGATTAGTACATACATTCCAAATTTCATCAAAATTGTCCACTGGTGTCGTCTCTAGCTCTGTACACATCCATACAGATAGACAGACAGACAGACACACAGACATCACGTAAAAATCACTTTTTTTGGATTCAGGGAGCACCAAAACGATTATTTCCACTATCAACTCAAATTAGAAAATTTTGACGAAAACAATACTTTCTCCATATACAATGTGTAAGGGGAGAAAGTAAAAATGGAGGGGTTTGGACCGCTTTCCCTAAAAGCAATGACTACATAAACTACAATTGTAGTTTATGTAGTCATTGCTAAAAGCGTTTATGTGATCTCATAAAAAAATGCCATTGGCGTTGAAATAAAAAATAAATAAAAAAAATCTGGAACCCTTTAAATTTATTGCTTATTAACTATGACTATTAATGTTATGTATTTAGTAAAATATTGCATAAACTTTGTAAATAAAGACATTTTATTATATATAATGTAACGTTATTTTGTCAGTAATTGTATTTTAGTACGTACTTATATAACATAGGTAGGGTATTATAAAAATATTATTACTTATTTTATATGACTGATTTTACAGTGGCTTAGGAATACTCTGTTCTCTTCATTTATCAATAAAAAAATGAAACTAATACAATGTCGTTTTAATAATAATTGTATTAAAATGTTTCATTACACCATTTGGCTACGTAATTTTACAGGATTTACAAACTACGTAACAAATTCCAAACATTAAATAACTTCCCTGTTGTTCGATGGGTTTTCTTCCTAAAATGTTCATACAATTTTATTAAAATAGTTGTTGAAGTAGTGAGTTAATCTAGCGAGGGTCGACAGTAGCGCCATAACGGCGAGCTTCATGTTGTATCGCGCAGCTGCTGCGGACCCACAGAGGAATGTCATTTGCTCTTATGTCTCTCATTTGGCAACTTTTGTTATGGAAAGGATAATGAATAAAGTTTCAACTCAGTGAGTAGCTTTTTCCCCCAGTTTTATGTTGTGAAAAATATAAGAGTAAATCTATTTGAACAGCAAAAAATATCCAGTATTAAGTTGAATAAATATCATGTATGAGTTTTCTACTTACCTGGGAGTTATAAAATATAAAATTAAAGGAATATAAATAAGTAAATCTAAATTACTTAATTAATTGTTTTAGCTCTAAAACTTTAGTGTTAGTTCGATTTATTATTGTCTAATATCCGTGCAGATCATGCCGATATGTGTATAATATAATGCTGAATGATTTGTAGTAATTAGCAGAAACATACTTTTAAGTTTGCTCATAAGACTTGAATATTCCGCTGTTTAATTAAACTGTATTTTTATTTGCTTATATTTCTTTATTTTTATTTTAGTGTAAGGCATTTTTCATTCAGTAGCCTTGCCCCACCAACTTCGCCGCCCAGTTATATATATTACAACTTTGAATGTCTTTAAAGATTAAAATCATACGATTGCTAGAATTTATGATTTAAAATTACTTTTTGCAAATGTTTCTTTTACAAGAAAACGAGTCAACAAAAATCCATTAATTAAATACCGAATATTTGCCTTGGTGCGTCCCGACGTTGATTAAAACTAGAATGTACATTGCATGGTTAGCCACGAATCCCCATTGGAATATATCACGAATATTACTACGCTGAACAGTTAGTTGTAAAGTAAAAAAAAAAAAACTTCATAGAAGTAGCAAAACCCTTCATGTAAAACTTAATTATATACAAATCATGTTGCTCATATTTTCTCTCACTACCGGCTTTGGCTTCATCTGTTAAATATAACACAAGTTTATTGCGTGGTTACCATACAACTGCACTCCCGCGATGCTGTTCACACAAACACAGAACATTAACTTTTACACTACCACCACTCGGCTCCGCTCAACAGCTTTGCTGAAATTTGTTTAAGTTATATACATATGCCACGTATTCCAAAGTTCTATCCTTCCTATCCTTCCTATCGAATTTGTGTGACTTATAAAATCCTTATAAGGTTTCCTTTATCCCTTCATCATGAGTTCTTGTGTAACATAATTGTTTTTAGCGAATTAACCCTGAATAAGTGATAACCGTAATACTTACTAAGTGGCATAGTAATACTTAAGCCCAAAATAACTTTTCATTTTGAGGCTCCCAGATGCAAAAAAAAACTCGTTCAAATTGTATATATGTATATCAGGACATGTAAATTTCCGTAATCACTATAACCTGCTTAAAAAAGGTCCAATATTCATGAATCTTGGTGTAATTTTAAAGTGTAAAGCATCACCATCAATTTTAGCTAAATATTATATTAAGTAAATTTTAAAGGTTAGATAAGATAAAAACGAAAAATCAGGCTCCATTAGGGTTTTCCCCATTTAATTTTCTATGAATTTTCCAGGATGTCAGAAACCTGCGCAACGACACGCATTTACCATTCATATTTACGTAATTATATTTTAGTGTGTATCTAAATGAATGTGTTAAAACCTTATTAAAACCTTATTTATGAATATGTTTGAAGGATACTTGGTACTCTTCATGTGGCTGAGATCTATTGACATTTGCATAAAACCCCATTTTTTGTCGTCACCGTTGCAGCAACCTTGCTTAATCTGTCCATTGTTATTCGTATGAAGGATCAATAAAATGTTAACCGTAACTTATTTATCAATATATTTTTTAGAAACTTGGTAAGACGCTTCATGTAGGAGTGAGCTATAAATATTTACATTGGAAGTTCGCAGTACACAGGTTTACTTTGACGGGGGTATTTGCAACTGCCCAGATTTCTTACCTGAACTCCTTACGCGCTGTTTACGTCTCAGGTTGGTCTTCCTCCAATTTCACCAGGACGCAGTAGGAAAATATTTTAGAACTAGCAATTCTTTATTGTGATAGATACGACTTGTTCACCATTGCTGAGTTGAATTCTACTACCCCTGGTAACACCGTCTGGATAATGCATCCTGTAGATCATCCGGTTTGTCCATCAGCCTGAGCTTGGATATCTGTCTAGTGCCCAAAGCAGGGAGGTGCTTGTGCTTGAAAGTACTTATCGGAGAAGTCAATAAATTAGGGAAACGTACCATTTCCCTCCAAAGGGATATATTAGCTGCAATATCCTGTTGGATTTATCCATAAAGGTATCTTTTCTTACGGTAGTCTGCGCAATTCTCCCTTAAGTTCAGTAAGACGTAACTAGCGGCTGTTGGGATCACCTAGGACACGTTCAAAGCTTACTGCAACAATATCATAAAGCCTAGTATAATACATTTGTACCTTCACACTAACTATATAAAAGTGTTGTAATCGGTGAGTCGTCAACTTCGAATCAAAGTAACGAGATTTATTACACGGCACACATGCGATTAACACATTGGCAGGTGTGTGAAAATTCGAGTTCTCACAGAGGTATATCCATGTTTAACTGATCGTTTCCTCTAAGTAAGCGGATGGTAATTGGAAATAACTAATCGGAAGGGTTATCCGCGCGGACGTGTACAGATGTGCCGGCACGCAACAACCACCTGCGACTGGACGACTGGGCCACTGGTGGCATCCTAGACCGAGCAACAGGTTCTCATGACTAACGACGCGTCCGCTCCGTCCGCGTGTGGTCGCCACTAACAGTCTTACAATTATGCTAACTGTGTTATATTTGTCAATTACCACCAATAAACATTCAAGTGCTGTGATATATTTACCATAAATACCATCCGCACATATTCAATTTGTTATTTAGTTTGTACTTAATGTCTCAGAGAAACCTGTTTTAGTGCTCGGTTTGAGTTTAGTATTTTTATTTTATGAGCATAAAGAAGACAGTAATAGTAGAATACATTTAAAAGTGTGCCATATTGTATGTTTAGTTAAGTAAAGTTGGAAATATTAAATAAATCATTTATAAGTGGTTTATTTGGGTTGTTGTACTAGGCTTTACTTACACTTTAAATCGTATTTATGATATGGGTGCATTTGTTTTAATGGGACTGAATGAGTTCCTAACTGTATTTTTGAAACTCATAATAGCGATGGATTTTATTTTATTATTAATTTGTTTCGACTGTACTTATCGATTCTAGTGTTTAAAACTAAACTACAGGAAACTCCTCCCGTTATCAAGTGAATATTGCAAAACCACTAACCACTAAACCGCTAACCTCAACGAAAATACTTTAACAACTTTGCTTAAAGATGCAGTAAATGAGTTAGTTTATTTTTGTAAATAAATACCTATTTATGGCATAAACTGAGATATCTTCCGGCTAAGTATATTGTAGCACTAATTTTACTATTTATGTTGTTAAATAACCATGTAATAGAATGTCAAGCAACACCGAGAACGTAACATTTTAAATACCGCCTTGGTGGCCGGGAGTTTTCCAGATAATTACAAACCCACAATGACGAGGATCCCCAGCGTGGCCCACCATGAGGCAACGTTTTCTCTGATGAGGAATGAACAGATTCAAACAGAAATGACGCAGCGCTTGTAAATTAACTTGCAGCAAATTGCTGTCAAATTTCATCACGATAGACCCAGCACCTCCAATTATTTTCTCAAGCATTTTAATTTATTGATTTCTTGTTACATTATGGACTATTTTATTTTGAAAGCTTAAAATGCATATCAACAGCGAGCTGTGGGCAAATACTACTTTTTAAGTGTTATAATACCTACATAGAAGTAATGCACAGGCAAAATTACAAGTTTTAATTTATATGCGTAAAGGGTAGTCAGTGTGTACTAAATAATGTTTTTCCAAGTATGTTTTCAGGTCTTGACTTACGGGAAATAATATAATGCTCAAACAGCCATTTCATTTACCAATAATGCAAAAACGTCTTGGTTTTTCATTTACGTAAATTATGCAGGTTACCTACTAAATAGTCATTGTTAACCAATTCTAGCATTTAGTTGTTTTAATTGAACAATAATTAGAAGATCAATAGTTTAAACTTTCAAAATTTTCAAATTTATGTTAATGTACCTAACCAAATGAGATACAGTTCCCAAAAAGCGCGTGAGATCTTGGAGACTAGAATTATTACTAGGTTTGCGATGTAACGTAATGAAATAATATGTTTAGACATTATAAACATAATTCGTAAATTGTTGCTGTGTTTAAAGATTATAATATAGGAAATGTTGTTCTTCCATGCGAGGAACCATATTACAAGCCGGCCAGATATTGCCCAAGCTGCGGCAGCGGTGGCGGCAGTTTGGCCGCGGTGTGTGGGCGGGCGGCGCGGCGGCGGGCGGGGCTACCTGTTAAACAACGACTTCGACGCTTCAGAATTATGCACTTCCCACGAGGTCGTTGGAGAACGACTGAGAGGATGACCCTCGCACCTCTGTTGGCGTGGCAGTGGCTCTGTGAATGCTGTGCGATCGTTTGGTGAAATCTGCCAGACACACTTCTAGATACGTACTCAGAGCACACAGCAGCGACATCATCAAAATACCGTTTGTGCAGTCGTAAGCAGGTAGTTAGATTCCAGAAACTGATGCAATCTATATTTTTTATCTCAAAGGGTTTATTGCCACATTTGATGTGGCTATTTGGATCTTTTGCACTAAAACACAATAATGTGGACACCAATTTACAGAACGCTTACTGTGAGCATACTTAATAAGAGCCGTTGTATATTTTATTTTTTTAAATTTATCGATAGTTAAATTTATTAGGTCAGTAAAATATCCGACGTCAAAAGATTAGGGTTCCAAAAGTCTTTAATTTTAAAAAGTAAACACAATTTATTTATAATACTAAATCAGTATTGTCGATGTCTATTTCATTGCGAATGTAACTGCCGTTAGTTACAAACTCTGAGTGTCAATACAAATTTGTAAAAACTTCTTAATCAAATACTACTCCAAACAACTTTAATATGTTGTAAACATGTAAAGATAGAAACAATTTAAAAATTAAATTTCTACTAAAATATGCCAAAAGTAGAGTTTTGATAGCCTCATCCCAAATGATATTGTGAGTATTACCGTGTTGCGTATACTTTTGTGGTTTTATTTTCCAATAAAAAGGTTTTCCGTGTTAAACAAACATTTGCAGGAACAAACAATTACTACTGTAACGCAGAGATTGGCGAAGGGTTGGATAGGTCGAGGAACGGCCTGTCAAGAGTTTGCCGAACTATTAAGTTTATTGTTTTCCTGACATGGATTAATGGTCTCCCGAGAACATCCACAAATTACGACACAAATATATTGTAAAAGGTCAGTGTTCAGCGGTCCGAGGGTTTTTCCACCTCAAATAAGTGTCAACTGACCGTTTATTTGTAACATCTTAGTGAAATGTCACTATATTTACGAGGTTGGATAACAATTGTACATTAATTAGGTAAGAACCTACAGCTATTTTATAACATTATATATTGTTACATGAATATTAAATACCCCCATAGCAGCAAACCTGCATACTCAGCGAATTTCCAATGCATATTAATTTATCTTAATACCACATAAAGCCACATACCAAGTTTCATCAATATACATTCATAAATAAACGATTTATGACATTTTTATTATTCTCCATAAGAATAACATGGCGGCTGAGTATGCAAGTTTGCTGAAATAAGGAACACTAAAAATGGGCTTTTATACAAATATCATTATAACTCAACTAGGTAAAGCCACATACCAAGTTCTATTAATTTATGTTCATAATTAAAGGAGATAACACGTTAATTATTCTCCATAAGAATAACATGGGGCTGAGTATGCAGGTTTGCTGCTACGGGAACTATCGGGCAAAAAATAGATTTTTGTGCAAATATCAATAGACCACAACCAAATAAAGCCATATACCAAATTTTGCCAGTTCATAAATAAGTGAGATATACAATTTTTCTTTTTCTCCATAAGAATAACATTAGACAACGTACTGTGTTTAGCACTTTCAATATCTCGGTAACCAATTGACGTAGAACAATGATCAAAATACCAAATTGTTTGTTTTTTTAAGCTGAATTTAATGGTAAAAATTAAAATGTGATTTAAATAAAAAGTACTTGTGAAAACCCCAAAAAACACATTTTTGGGGTACAAAACCCCCCAAAAATCCCCATTCGGATGGTGCAATTCATCTGGTTTTCGAACTCGTTCAAATAAATGGTACTTCACACATTTGTACCAAATTTAATTAAGATTGGACCTTTTTTACGAGAGTTATCGTGCTTACGGACACATATATATATAAATATATATATATAAATATATATATATAAATACAAAGCCACCCCCTCCTTGCCCCCCTGCCTTGTTTTTGCTCCTTGTCTTGTTGTCGGGTGCTTGGAATTATAAATAAATAAAACAAAATAAACATTCATATTCTGTTTATTAAAGCCGTCTGACTGTTGAATCAATTTGTAAATCAGTCACATCAATTCACATTATAATTACTGAAATAGAATTGATTTATAACAGTGTGCAATCCCAAAATTGGAATACATAGATTTTTCCCGTGATATAATCAGGTATGAAATTATTGTTCAGACACACAGTATACAATAACATTTCAATTATAAGTTTGGAGGCTATGTCCTCAATAACACAATAGCTATTTTAGTTTTAATATTATTTTATTCCTTTTTATACGCATATCCTTTTAATGTCATGTTTGAAATCCATATGAATTATTTTACAATTTTCACATAGTTTGTTTTTAAATCATTATCATTTAGTATTACCCTAGCATGGATCGTCATAGAGGTACTGACACGCGAGATTTTAAATAATAAACAACCTATACGTTAAAATATGCGTAAAAGTGTTTTTATTTTATAAATACAATAGACCCGTAGCAGTAAACTTGCGTACTTAGCGAATTTCCAATGCAATATATAGGTCTGGGGACCTCAGAATTAAAAGTTATCATAGTTCCCGGGCCTAGGTCTTAAAATTCCGATTACGGTAATAGCTTCTTCCCTATAGGGGAAATTCGCTAAAAAGGTTAATAGTTCCAGGGGTTAAACCGTTGTATGACTGACGAGACAAATATTGGAGTAACGACCTTCCTACAAATGGTAATATTTCATATAATTTCTGCCATAAAATCACTCTAAATACTTGTTTCTTGGGGATAAATTACACGACGGACAAGAAGTCTGAATATCAGTACAGCTATATTAGTGCAATTATTGGCACAACTCTAACTGAAAACAGTGCGTCAGTTGAAGCATGTTGTTCAGTAATCGTGGCGCTAGACGTTGCAGTCGCAGTCAACTGTGGACACACGTGCGGTACAGGCTAGCAAGGTCGTTCGTTCACCTCCACATCGCGTCTAGACTAATCCTCGGCCACTCCACTATACTGTCACGGAACAGCTAATAGATAACTGTACTATCTTCCTCAGTGGTTGTGGCGCTAGACTTCGCAGTCGTGGTCAACTGTGATCACACGTGCAGTACAGGCTAGCAAGGTCGTTCGTTCACCTCCACATCGCGTCTAGAATAATTCTCAGCCGCACTTCACTGTACTGTCACGGAACAGCTAATATATAACTGGACCATCTTCCTCAGTGGAGGTGGCGCTAGACGTCGCAGTCGTGGTCAACTGTGGTCACACGTGCGGTACAGGCTAGCAAGGTCGTTCGTTCACCTCCACATCGCGTCTAGAATAATTCTCAGCCGCACTTCACTGTACTGTCACGGAACAGCTAATATATAACTGGACCATCTTCCTCAGTGGAGGTGGCGCTAGACGTCGCAGTCGTGGACAACTGTGGTCACACGTGCGGTACAGGCTAGCAAGGTCGTTCGTTCACCTCCACATCGCGTCTAGAATAATTCTCAGCCGCACTTCACTGTACTGTCACGGAACAGCTAATATATAACTGGACCATCTTCCTCAGTGGAGGTGGCGCTAGACTTCGCAGTCGTGGTCAACTGTGATCACACGTGCAGTACAGGCTAGCAAGGTCGTTCGTTCACCTCCAAATCGCGTCTAAACTAATTCTCAGCCGCACTCCACTGTACTGTCACGGAACAGCCAATAGATGACCGTACCATCTTCCTCAGTGGTGGTGGCACTAGAGGTCGCAGTCGTGGTCAACTGTGATCACACGTGCAGTACAGGCTAGCAAGGTCGTTCGTTCACCTCCAAATCGCGTCTAAACTAATTCTCAGCCGCACTCCACTGTACTGTCACGGAACAGCCAATAGATGACCGTACCATCTTCCTCAGTGGAGGTGGCGCTAGAGGTCGCAGTCGTGGACAACTGTGGTCACACGTGCAGTACAGGCTAGCAAGGTCGTTCGTTCACCTCCGTATCGGGTCTAGACTAATTCTCAGTTGCACTCCACTGTACTGTCACGGAACAGCTAATAGATAACTGGACCATCTTCCTCAGTGGAGGTGGCGCTAGAGGTCGCAGTCGTGGACAACTGTGGTCACACGTGCAGTACAGGCTAGCAAGGTCATTCGTTCACCTCCGTATCGGGTCTAGACTAATTCTCAGTTGCACTCCACTGTACTGTCACGGAACAGCTAATAGATAACTGGACCATCTTCCTCAGTGGAGGTGGCGCTAGAGGTCGCAGTCGTGGACAACTGTGGTCACACGTGCGGTACAGGCTAGCAAGGTCGTTCGTTCACCTCCGTATCGGGTCTAGACTACTCGTTGGCCGCATTCCAGTGGACATTCAAATTTCATGTGTGTAGATTTACAAAATAAACTATTTTTACGTCTTTAAATATTTTTTGTATTGAACTCATATAGACGAGTTCATCAAACTGATCTGTTGACAGTCTCATAACAGCTTTTAATGGTGTTTCAGCAATTTTAATTGAACCAACAGGTAAAATAGTGTAACAGTTAAACAATTCATCCACGTTACGCACTAAAACGAAAAATAACACCATGTTTCAGTAGCTGTCAACGTATAAACGGTAAAGCACTAGTAAGCTGGTATTCCAGTAACCACTTACCTGTGACCTTCCAGTCAATTTGTCAACTAGCTTGCCAGCCACTGGCAACGTGTAAATGGGCCTTTACTGGTCCATCTTCAGTGGTGGTGGCACTACGTCGCAGTCGTGGTCAACTGTGGTCACACGTGCAGTACAGGCTAGCAAGGTCGTTCGTTCAATTCAACATAGCTTTTTATTTGCAAATACATATTTAAATTGATATTAAACTTAAAACTATTGAATATAATTTAGTTTTGTAAATAATTGATACCGTAACTAAATACTAAAATTGCTAGGATATGCCCTTTATTACTGAAATGCCGGAATTTCTCTCTGTGTTCAATCAGTAATGGTCGTAGATGAGTCTAGTCGTCATTACCATCTCTTAACACATTTAGCTATCCTATTACATATATAATAATTTTAAATTAAAATGTCTTTACATAATAACCTATCAGCTTTTAACAAAGGTTCGTTCTTCTCGCATCACTGACATATAGTTCCTAGGCAAAGTCGTTAATAAGAAATGCATATCTTAATACATGCTATAACGTCATACAGTAATTATTTGACGTTACAACTATATACTTTCCCTTTGAAGTGAGTTAGTGAAGGAGTCATTGTGTTCGTTTCCAGAAGTGTTGTAGGGAGCAGCGCTGTTTATGGGGTGTACTATTGTCACGCCCTCTTTTGTTCAACTCTGAATTACTGTTATGTTGCCCACAAACTCAACCACAGTGGATCTTCGTCCCACGCGCACATAGTCATTAAGGTCACTTTTAGTATTATACAAACCATAATGTTGGCTATCTTTGTAACTGTAATCTTTTATTGCTCAATTTAAGGAAGTCCCAACTTTTGAGATGAAATATAAAATAGTAATACCATCTTTTATAATTTATTAACCAAAAAGTGTAGAAATTATCTTTTCTTTTCATTATAAATAAATCGAAAACAGTATTTATGAATCACGCCTTTCCAATGATATAGACTTGTTTCTACTGCAGTGTAATACTTCTAGCTCGTCCGGCTGTATAGTGGTCTAGATGAAGAGCAACCTTGTATTATCTGTGTGTTATGTGTATCAAAACCTACCACGACCCACTAAAATGGAAATGAATAAAAACAAAGTATATCGATGATTTACGAGATTAATCGATAAACAACCTGGAAAAGGGGTTTATGTAAGTAAACAGACAACGAAAGCCAAACGGCAAAACGGTTTTGGCTCAAGTTGTGACCCTTGAGGCACACCTCGAGAGAGGCTGTTACCAAATGCAAATCAGCAGCGAGTCCCTGAATGACATTCCTTGACATTCAGAGACGTCGACGGTCAAGGTCATGGCGGGGTCACTCAGTGTCCATTGTCTTGAGTTGACTGAACTAACAACCTACAACTTGCAATATGGGCCCCATGTTACAAAATATTATGCGTATTGGCTGAGAAATTTGACAAGTTCACTAAGATATAGCTTCATTTAAAAGAAGCTGCTTAAAAGTTTCCAAAAAGGTTTAAATTACCTAGTGATACTGCATACTGATTCTATGTCATGGTACAACTACCACTGGTTTCAAACCTCAGGGGTTCATTTTCAAGTTGACATCAAGCTAAACATACTCCTCTTCATTACTGGTGGTGAGAATAGAAAAATTATTAACGTTATTATTTCTCACCACCAGTAAGTGTGCTAAATCTGTAGATACATTTTGTATCAACTAATTATTAGTTACTTTTTTCTCTTGACATATGCAAACATTTTTAAATGACGTGAGAATACATATATTTATGTAACTCAGAAAAAATTAAAGTTCTCAGCTGGGCCTGGAAACCCGTCTGTTGACGTCAACCCTGATACACGCTGCGCTGTGACAAATTATCTCACCTCCGCCCCCGCAGTCACATCTCAAATAGCTTTCGTGATAAAATCTCACTTAGAATGTAATCATCAATGTATTTGTTAAAGATAGCAATGCATTCTGTATTTTACACACTGATGTGAATTTACCTTCCAAAAACGGTTCAATTGTTAAGAAAATCTATTTGTTAGTCATGGACCATATAAATAAAAATCTAAGAATATATTCATTTCATGTAGTTTAGTAAACCAGTTTTCAATTAAGAAAATGAAAGCTATATTAAAATTTAATTTGGTAAATGTTAAAGAACACTATTCTCCCTGCATTGCGCGCAAGCCGATTGATGAGGAAGTAAGATCAAAGCGATAAAGATTTTACTCGAAGATCTTCATTTTACAAGTCATATTGGATTTTCATTTAGTAAATGTTTGACTACTTCTCTAAATCTTAACTGATAGTTTTCAATTTTAGCTATCGACTGAAACATTGGAGTTATCAATAATAAATCGGGTAGTTTAAGTTTCTTTATTACTTGTTGTGCGTTGATAAGTTGATTGATTGCCCGAGAGATAATGTTCGAGGTTTTCTACCTTGCAAGCCATTGCAATTTCACGAGTAGTTTCAAGATTTTAATTTCCAGTTGTTTTTTGTTTTTAAATCTTGTCCGAATCTACGCATGTGTGGAACCTGAGCAGTGCATTATTTTTTGCCCCATTTTGTTCTGGATCTACGGTTATCTTGATAAATGCATAATCATTATTATCAATGTTTTACTTAAACCAATGTTTGTGAAACATGTTGATTGCATTTTAATTTCAAACCTTATATTATAAGCAATCACCTGCCTCTAGTATTAGAAAATACTATCACAATTTAATCTATAATATTATAAAGAAGAGGTGGTTTCTGTCTGTCTGTCTGTCTGTCTGTCTGTCTGTCTGATGTTCCGGGTGAACGCAAAAACTACTGAACCGACTGGGCTGAAACTTTACACATAGGTAGATCTTGAACCCATGCAACACATAGGCCTATTCACTACCTTAAAATCCCCTCGGGCTACGCCCCGTGAACGTCCTAGGTTTCAATGTTTACATTTCAGAATAAAGTAAACATTCAGAAACTGTAATGCGAACAGCTGTGGATACTTCCATTTGCCAGCTTAAAGATCAGAAGCAAGAACAGCTGTTTCAAGCTAACTAAAATGGAAATTGCATTGACTAAAGAACGGGTAGAGAAACCCCCTGTGCGAAGAACGAGTATGTCAGCTACCTATTAATTAATATTAATGAACAAATATTAATGTGGCTTCATCTGGTTGTGGTCTATTCTTATTTGCACAAAAAACAATTTTTACCGATACTTCCTGTACCCCCCCGATTTTATATTTTTGCTCCCCCCCCACACGATTTTTGTTTTTGCCCCACCCAAAATTTTATATTTTGCTCCTCCCTTCGATTTTATATTTTTATTTTATGTCCCCCCATTTCCATTTTATATTTTTGCCCCCCATTCTATATGTTTTCTCCCCCCCGATTTTTTGCCCCCTCCCGATTTTATAATGTGCTACCTCCCGATTTTATATTTTTGCCCCCCCCATCGATTTTATATTTTTATTTTATGTCCCCCCATTTAATATTTCCATCCCCCGATTTTATATTTTTTGCCCCCACCCGATTTTATATTTTTGCTCCCCCTCAATTTTATATTTTTTGTCACCTCCCGATTTTATATTTTTGCTCCCCCCCAATTTTTAATTTTGCACCACCCCGATTTTATTTTTTTGCCCCCCCACCCTGTTCGATTTTATATTATTACAAGTAGCCTGTCGCGACTTCGCTCGCGTTCATAACGTAATATTATACTGACATTCCCGTATAAATATTGTGTTACCGTTCCAAAACCAACATGGCCTGCTGATTAACTGTGTTTACTCTACCCAGCTGATTGCTTACAACTTATAGTTATTTCCCAATGTTAAGCTTATAGGGAAAAACTCAACTTTAAGGGGCCCCAGAGCCTCACTCACAAGTTATTTCTCTATAAAAAAAGTTTCCTGCACAACTTCACGTTAGGTTCTTTACAATGACACCAAAAACATGAAAATCGGTTTAGTAGTTTAGGAGGAGTGAGTGTCACAAAAAACCTGCTCGCCTATTAAACAAGAATAGATAGATTTTAAGTCCCCCACCATTTTATATTTTTGCCCCCGTCCCGATCTTATGTCAGTAGTGGGGGTTTGCGGGTGCTGGCTCACTTGATTTATGGCTTCCGGTCACGTGATCGGAAGCGCTGAGTGATAAAATACGTTATCTGAGGCTGAGCCAGTGACGTAGGCGGTTTTGTGACGAAATGAGTTAAAGTTCAAAGTTCAAGGTTACGGGGAGGTAATTTTAAAAAAGTACTACCTCGCACGCGTAAAATCCGATTGTGATTCGATAGTTTTAATTCGATAAAATATCGAATGAAAATTATCGAATGAAGCAATCGAATGATACGAGTGCGAGGTAGAACAATTACAAATATTACTTTATTTTATTTACAATAATTCATATTACAAATATTACTTTATTTACAATAATTCATGTTTACAATAGTTCCCCGTTGTTGGTTGTCATCGATGTTGTTGATCCGGACGAGTTGCGGCCATCACTTTGTTTTCTGAAGAAAGACGGTAGATACTTCGATCCCTGCGCAGAGTCCATGTTGTTTTTTGATGCGTAAAGTTTCAAAGATAAATCGTGACCGGACGCAATGAGAAGTCTTAACTCTTCATTAAAAACCTCGAGGTCTTGGAAAGTCGCCAGATGAATAGAGTCATAATGAATACACCTAATTTTAATGGACATTTTAATACAATGTTTTACGTTTGTGAAGAGCACTCGATGTTCACCAGTCGAGAGCCGGAGGTGTACTGACTATTCGTTAGCTAGCGTTCTGGTATCAAACAAAATGGTGGGGGTAAAAGTGTGGTGGGGCGGAGAAGATGGCGGACAGCAGATGGCAGGCGGCAGGTGGCAGCTGGTTGCTACTACATTCGCCGCCACAGTAATGCAATCCTTCGGCGTAATTCTTGTAGTTTATCTTGTCGGTTCATTTGATACGTTTTACATCTACATATGCAATAGCTGAAACACTTGCACTTACGACAAGCTTTCCCGTCAACTTGATCGCCTGGTATTTTAAAACATTGTAACTCGCAACAATATGTCTTCAAATTGTTATCGAAAAATAAATTTTTCATAGGTGACACCGACATGTTAGCTGCAGCGTGTGTTAGACAAGACTGAGACTAACTTCACTGCTCCCTCTCTTTTATACCTCTTCATAAGTTAACCCTGAATGAAAGTTCAAGGTCATCCATTTGAATTTTAAAAAAAAAGCAACACAGCAGTATATAAAATAATATACTGCTGTGTTGCTGTTTTTATTTTTTTTTTTATTTTTTTATATTTTCTTTATTAAACAAACATCTTACAATACAATAAGCTTAAGTCTAACATTGATGCCTAGAAATACAAACAGAAAAATACAAACAAAGACATTATGTACAAGGATGCGTGATGTGCAGAGTGAGTTCCGTCGAGTTGTTGCCGCTTACACCGTGTGATACCAAATACAACGTCCCCGGTTGAATATCTCGCAAATCTTCATTTTGTAGCAGTTGAACAAATCGTTTTGGAAGAAATACTTGAAACTTCGGCTCATCTCCTGGAGTGAAAGGTCCTTCGCTCAATGAAACTAGAATTGCTTCTCCATGTGTGGTTTCCACTTTCTTGATGTTATGAATAATGTAGTGTTTTTGTTCTTTTAGTTCTGAACACTTTTTAGTTAGCAGAAGGTCGGATTTTGAATGAGTGTTGAATTGATCAACCAGTGTTTGTAGAAACTGTTGTGATGTCATCTTCGTCAGTGGTGGTTGTGGTGTTGCCTCTTCGGAGTCTCGAATAATACTCGTGCTGGAGCGGTGCTGCCTCCTCGTATTTATAGTCCCCACTACCCCCACCACATTTCTGTTCTCCGCTACCCCCACCACATTCCTGCGTTTGTTTCAAATAAGCAGCCAAACGATATGCGTTGTACAATGCACAGTTTGTTTGACCGTGTTTAAGATCTTTTGCAGCGACACAAATATTACCGAGATTAATGTTAAAGTCCTTACTGATAGTTATATCGAAAACATCACCGTGCGTGTACTTTTGTATCCAGTTCTTTTTTTCTAATCCTCTTGTGTATATATGTGAATATTGTTTGCAAAAGTTAAACATAATACTGTGCAGATTACTGTAGCTTATAAATCCTTCATACCAATGTATGTGATGAAAGTAGTTTGTTATCCATTTGTTTGTACTTTTCGCTTTGGTGTTAAGTTTGTTAAAAGAAAAAGGAGCTTCAAACGTGAATGGGTAGGCCACAAATGTAAGCAAGTCTAAAATTACTAATTCCTTGATAATAAACCTATCATCATTATTTCGAAATGCTTGAAATTCTATTACACAAGGCTTTACACTCACTTCTTCATCCCCTCCGCTCATCATGGCACCTAGCGATCAACTAAACTGTTTTCCACACCACGGTAGGTTAAATACCAGGCCGTACAGTTGCAGGCGCGTTGGTGTATATTTAACGTGGGCACCGTCCCCAATAGGCCTACCCCACGTGTGTTCTTCTTTACAAAGTCAAACTTTAGTCTTTTTTAACTTCTTCTTCTTCTTGTGTTTCGTTTTCTTCTTCTTCTTGTTTCTCCGTTTCTTCTTCCTGTGTTGTTTCTTCTGTAGCTTCTGTAGCGATTTCTACAAGTGGTTCAAAATCCTTTAACTTTCTCCACATGCAAACTTCATGAGGTATTCTATTAAAAATAGATGTATCCACAGGTCCGTACACGATGGTGCTATCAGGTTGTTTTTCCAAAGTATCGACCAAATATTCTTTAATAATAGCGCTTGCAAATACCAACTGTCTCATGTACCTTGTAATAGGTTCTGTTGCGTAGTTTAAAACGTAGAATTCTTCACGTGACAGTAGAATCTTATTTTCATGTTGAGTCAAGTCTCTAATTCGCACTTGTAGTTGTCCACGATGTTTAACAATATCGATTTCATTGTCACAATCCAAAAGTCGAATATGTGTTTTCCTTCCACACAAACTGTTAGTTAAATAACATTCTATTAAATGTACATGTTTCAAAAATGACTCCCAAGCATTTTGCGAAAATAAAACCTTTTTTGTTCCATGGTGTAGTATTACTGTAGGGGAATAATCCAATGATTTCATCAATCCAACTGATACACTTTTACTGATGCATGCTGAGATGGGGTAAAAGATTCGCAGAAAAACTTCAGTTAAAATGTGAGGAGGAATATTCTCTTCAACTTTCTTCTTCCTCTTTGGTACTACCTTTGATGGGTCTGCATTAATTTCCTCCTCTCTATCTCTTTTACCAAACTTTAAAAATGCAGTTATTTCCTTGATGATTTCTGTTTCACTAGTATTATCACGTTCCAATAACGGTGCTACCTCTGCATCACCTTGTACAACAGATGGAGAACTCATTTTGTAGAAGATGTTACCCATGCGACGATAGACGATCAACTGAAGACCTGCATTGTTGCTCCGCTATTTATAGGTTAGCGACAGTGGCGGTGCCGGTGGTGGTACAACGTTTTACAATACTGTCTTTACAATACCGGTCAACGGTGTGTATGTAACAATTTTATCGTGCAAAATTAAACAATACGCAGATGTATTTGCAGGTACGTTTTCTTGAAATTCCATTTCTATTTTTATATCAACACTAGACGATTTTACAGATTCATTTTGTTTGGAACAATCAATTACAACAATCGGAGCTTTCGATTCAAACTGTACGGGAGATAGTAGAGGTGTATTTGTTTTGCCGTAATATGAATTTTGGAACCTAGCGTACATGTCGTATAAAACACTGTATCTTTTTTTATCAAAAGAAATATTAAAGTTGTCGTAGGGAAAGAATTGTGAATTCAGGAACACTTTACAGTTTGTTAATTTACAATGGTCAAATTCACCAGCATTTTCAGTTATTATACTTTTCTTCTTCGTTTGTAATCCAAATATTACATATCTCGCTTTTTGAGTAGAAGTTTTTACAGTCCATGTATGCCGTTGTGTTGTAGGTAAAACGGGGTATTCATGAAACTCCCAGCTTCTGAATGGCATTACAATGTCTCGATCTGATTTTAACTTTCTTAATAATGTAATCCTGTGTTCATCATTTAGTCGCACATGTGGTACTCTCCAAACAATCTTGTCTAATGTTAATTTCCAGTCTAAATTGGCATCAGTTGTTCCAGCAGCTGCTTTAATAATATCATTATCGTTTGATGATCTTAATAAAACTAGTTCTTGTTTTACATTTATTATTATTCTTCTGTAGTCTTCAGCAAATCCTAGGAGTAATCTTAAAGGTACGTAGAAATCAAAGTTTCCCGAAGAGTCAGGAGCGAATGTACTTTTGTCTGGTGCAACCCATCCTGCAACAGCTAACAGATTCTTCTCATTTGGTGTTAAAGACGCTAATCCTTTCAATGTACTGGAAATTCCAACCTTTTTTGTTGAATCGACTGTAACTCCCGAAATTTCATATCTAATCTCGTCAAACAAAAATGCCATAGGATTATTTATGAACGGAATAGTGGTTCCAGCAGTACCATCAGTTTTTGTTACTTTTCCTTCAATATATAAATAACTTTCGCATGGAAGAGTATAAATGTCTTGTTGTTGTATAGGAATCCTAATTTCATCGTTATTGTTTAATTTGGACGAAGCGTAAGGGTTGTGCGTGTGATATTCCTTTTCCCATAAGGTCTCGTCGAATGTTGGACCCTGCGCTATATCCAGTATATCCATTGTTAATGACCTTTAATCCAATTTCTTCTAGAAAACGAATGTTGTCACTTGTTAATCCTTCTACAGCTGATGAGCTACTGACCTCTTTGCTGGATGGCTCTCTCTTTTTAAATGATAACCCCATTGTCTAAGCGGATGATTTTATATGTATTCTTACAGTAATAGCTTCTCCTCTAAAGTCAATAAGGTTTCCGTCTTGATCCACTATGTTCAGCACGATGTCTGAAATGAAACTGGTGTTTAACGGTAGGTACACAAGGTTTTGAGGCTTTTCTACTATCTTGAAACCTGGTGCAACTGATGGGTAGAATGTGTGTAATATATGACGATTTTCTCCATCTCTGTAGGATCCTTGTATAATGTTACATGTAATGTCTATGCTATTAACTTTGATGATCGTCACAGTTTTATTCCCAGAATGAGTTTTATTAGGTTCTAAAACTTTTGTTTCCTTAGAAAACCCCAATAAACTACCAATTGAATGTTCTTGACTAAAATCAATATAATACTTAGACGTAATTTCGGCTTTCATTGTATTGTTATTGCCTTTTATCGTTATATTTTCTTTTCCCATATGTTTTTGTATAACTTCATTTATATTATCAATTTCATAAGCTCCTGTTGGTAAACTGAATTCTTCCAAAGCTGAATACTTTCCTTTATCATCTTTTGTCTTGTAATAATGTATTTTGTTATTAATTCCTTCACTAACGTTTGGAATAGAGTTATATGTTGTTAAATCCAATAATGCGGCTTCCCATAGTCTTCCTTTTTGCAAACGTAGCGCTGGAAACAGAATACTGCGCAAAGTACATGAGTTACCGGTTAATGACACTGTATACGAAGACATCTTAAAGTTGACTAACACTTTTAGCTAAAAAGTCTAAACATAAATGACCGCAAATGGATGTATCATCAGGTTGTTTTCTTGTATGATTGTAAAAAACGTTTTCTGCCGCACGAAAGTATTGTTGAAGTTCTTTCGGTGGTGGAAGGTCTCCAAAACTGTCGAAATAATAAATGGTTTTACCAAGTTTCTTGTAACACACCCAATGAGTGCCTAATCCTTCACTATTATCCAAATTTACAATACCAGTCTCATTTTTCCACATTTTAACCGGTAATTCATCTTTCATAAATACTCCTCTAAAAAATGGGATTTTCAAACAAGAAGCATATGTAATCAGTTCTTCATTGGTCAATTCTTTGTTTTTAATTATTAATTGCTCTTTCTTATTTAATACACACGATACGGCCTTAGGTATAATCCTCCTCCCTTTTTTATCATTGACCATATTGTTGGTTTCTTTTTAGCTTTACCACTGGTAGATCGACGTTTTCTTCTGATATTACCTCCTTGTTTCTTAGCGGGTTTTTTCCCACGCCTTCTTCTCTTTCCTCCTCCAAACGTAGTTTTTGCTTTCATTGCTGCTGTTACTGCTAAAGACGCTGCTTTTTCACCAATACCTGCGTCACTAGATTTTACTCTTTGCCAAGCTTTCTCAGCAAGTGCTTTATCCGCTATTGATCTATTTTTAGTATCACCAAATTTGGAATACGCTATATCGTGCTGTTTACAAGCCTGATCGAGCTTATTTATTCCAGGATCTCCTCTAGCAAGTCGTTTCTTTAATTTGGTTCCAGGACCACAATATTGATATCCTCCAGGTAAATGTAATTCCACAGGTAATAAATCAATCGCCTTGTTAACTATAGCTCCAACCGGTTTACTCAATAGAGAAAATGCTGTTGATGCTATTCCCCTTCCTCTCCGTAATCTCTCTCGATTATGACTGATGCGTTTAACCCTCGACATGACTATTTATAGCAAAACCTACAATCAGTAGGTGCACTCTATAAATATTTCACAATGAATGTAATATCAGTTTTGGTTTCTTGTATTATATACTGTTTAAAATCCATTTATTATATAGAAATGGATTTATTAATTAAATGTATACATATTAAATAAAAGTAGTAAAAATGGAAATAAGGTGTAAATGAAGATGTTCCAGATGTTTCTCCGCTGGTGATGGTATCGTTGTCTTCGGTAAAATGAATAAACTTTAAATAGTTGTCATGTTCCCTTAGAAACTTGCCGCTTAATCGTTGGTAATTGAATAACACATCCCAGTCTAGTTTATCTTTAAAATTGTCAATGTAATTCTCAGAGAGATTTTGATATTTACTTATTACTTCCCAACAGTTATTAAAATTTGATGTCATCTCTACGAGGAAGTCTTCTGAAAACTGTTGTCTTTGTAAAATATGGATCCAGTTAACTCTGTGAAAATAAATTCTTAACATAGTCATTGTAAAGAGGTAGTGTATGGAAAGTTGTTCCCAATCCATATATCTATCAAACCGTTGAACAAAACCATCTGTCAACACTCCTTGGGGAAATCTCGGCTCTTGAGATATTAAACTCCACGCAGTAATATTGGATTCCATCATCCTCTCTGTATCATCTCTCGAATATGACTGATGCTTTGTCCCTTATCATGGGTATTTTAAATTCTTTTTTCTCTTATGTAATCTTCATTGTTTTCTGTTGGTTCATTAATCACATTCACTTTATCATCCTTTCCTAATGTCTTGACTTTAGAAGGCTCAGACGGTTTATCTCGTTGATTAGGTTTCTCTGGATTGTGTATATTTTTCCAGTCTAAATAATTGTAGCTGTCAACATCTGAAGCTGCAGCTCTTCCTGAAGCCCGATGGATATAATGAAATAGAGCTGCACCAAACCTTTCCAAATGTTTTTCATATTCCGTAGTCCATTTCTTGTGTACAATATCAAACATTTTCTTATTTACAGCGTCTCCATCCTGCTCACAATCACCTACATTTGATAATTTTAATTTTTTTACATCATAGCTTGTGTCAGTTTCATTCCTTTGGTAAATCGTTAACAATTTTAGAGTAGCTAAATTTACTGCTTCGCCATCATAAACGGGATGTTGTATATTACTTAACCTTTTACCGGAAAACCCCCAATGATCTTCGTGTACAGTTGGGGTTCTTTTATCCATGTATTGTACCGTAACCGCATCAGAAGACAAAAGCGGATCACCAACATTTTGAATTACTTTTCCTTCAAAATTATAATTACCATCAGGTGTTAATGGAAACCCAGCTCTTTTTTCACTATATCCAGATTTTACTCCAAACTCGGAATACCGTCCGAACTTGTCCACACTCATGATGTAACTGAATCGCTATCGTTTAGGTTCTTACTATATATATATATATATATATATATATATATATATATATATATATACGTCTACTGAACAATTATTTCTCGTTTTCGCAGTTCATCAACCAAAGCTACCCATTCGTTTTCTAAACCAGTGTGCCCGGCTTCCATAGCTTCATGTAATAACCTCATTCGATCAACTAACTTATTTATATCGTTGTAATATATTATATTGGTTTTATACAAATTTTTTAATAATCCCCTTCCAGATGTAGTAGGATCAGTTGTTTTTCTTTTTTTATGCAAAACATTTAATTCAGCAGAAGATAAAGCTCTTCTTTTAATTGAAGCTTTATTTGATTTCGAGGGGAAAAGACTAGATATAATGTTTGTGTATTTTATTGACCTGTTTCTATGAATAGGTTTTTCTTTGGAATATTTTTTTCTATGTGCATTTGTATACTCTAGTATATTTTTAAACAATTGTAAATCCTTTTTAGTATATTTACCAGGATTATTTTTAAAGATGAGTTCAAACAAACCTGTTGTACCTTTATATTTCTTATCACCAATAACTATATCATCATTTTCGTTTATATCTAACTTTCTATCTCCAATCATTAATCCTTTATCCTCTATTCTAGCTCCATATGTATGATAATTTCGATTAGCATGTGTGCCATGTAACATTTTTAATGTATATTTTCTTCCAAGTGTTCCTTTAAACATAATATCTGTGCCTAATTTGCTTAAGTTGGATGGGTTGATATCCTCTTCTTCTGCTCTTGTATCTTCCGCACTTGTATCTTCTGTACTTGTATCTCCTGCAATGTTCTTTTCCCTTAAATCTCCTATATCTCCACTTTCTTCATACTCGTCGCTTTCTTCAGATGTTTGTAACTGGTCAAAACTTTCATCATTCTGAAATTCTTCTTCATATTTGGAAATTGGTAGCATTTTGTCTCCTTCGAAGCGAATTGAAGGTTTTTCCATATTTTGTGCTAATCGCTTTAAAGGTTCAGTAACAGGTTTGAATGTTGTTTCTAAAAATTGCTCTCTTTCATTTATACCTGATTTTAAAGCTCGGTTTTTTTGTCTAATAGAATCACTAAGTGATTTTATTTCTTTTAGTAGCTTTTCCTGGTTAACCATCTTCACACCTTGACGACTTGTATAGTAATACTGCTAATCAGTGTAGTAAAACAAATTTATCAAAACCTATTCTATAACGGCCGTCTTTTATAGCTTGATCTTTCATAATAACCAGAAATCCATACTTTTCCGCCCATGCTTTTCCGCAAAGCTCTTTAAACTTTTCAAATGCCATATCAGCATTCACATGATCGTTATATATATGTTTTAGGTTAGTATCATCTTGTTTAAATACAATTAAAACATTTGCATTATCTCTGATAAGTTGTTTCGGGATTTTGCTATAAGTTTGTCCTATATATATGCTATCGATGTTATTATGTCTTCCCATGGCAAAGTAGTTTCTAATAGTATCCTGATTTTCACAAGATACATCGTCAAATATAAATACAGAATACGGTATCGCTTCGTTTGGTTGTATAATGCTATCACTAGCGTTAAATTTGTAAAAATTAACATCGGGCACATCAGATAGGATTTTATCTAGCAATTGATACTTTGGTTGTTGTAGGGACTTTGAAAAAATATATAGGTTATTAAACCTTAATCCCTGCGGATTAGTGATCAAATTAAAGACAACATTGGTTTTTCCACAGTTTGAGGGTCCACTTACTATACATCGAACAGTGTTTGGAAGTAAACTACCGTGTTTACCATTGTTGATTTTAACGTTATCCACAGTTAAATCATCTATGTTATTAATATTGAATCGATCTTTATGGTGAATAATCTCCATCCTGCTCAAAGGTTAACGATGAAATGAGTTGCTTGCATTAAATCAAATCTTTTATAGGTATCCATGAATCCTCAGTTTTGTTAAACCCTAACCACCGCACTTTAACTGCGTCCTTTTTTCTTTGTAACACTTTTTCAACAAGATATACATCACCTACTGTTGACTTTAACATTTCATGTCCATAAAATGCACCTTGCAACAAATCTCCTTTGTTATCTTTTAAGATATACGTTTCAGGTACAGTCGGTTGCTTTTTATACACTGTAAAAACTTCATTCGTCCAATTGGGAAGGTATTTCTTGGTAAACACTCCCTTATATTTACTAATCCGTACTTTATCACTTACATTAAATTTTCTTGGCTGCATTTTTTCTACTTTTGGCTTTGTATTTTTCTTTATGCGTTTTAATACATCTTTTGCATTTCTTCTATTTACTTTGTTAGGTTTCATACCAATAGTTCTATGAAACCTGTTATTATATTCATTTATTAATTGTGGTAAAACATCATACCATACGTAAGAACCT
Organism: Allygus modestus; assembly: GCA_963675035.1. Lineage (NCBI taxonomy): Eukaryota > Metazoa > Arthropoda > Insecta > Hemiptera > Cicadellidae > Allygus > Allygus modestus. The sequence goes on from OY776111.1 coordinate 142,650,878, forward strand.
CTTTTTGAAAATTGTTTATATAGTGCTCCTTTTAAGGTTCTATTGAATCTTTCTACAATAGCTGCTTTTTTCTCTGAATTTGTAGAATAATGATTTATTTTATATTTATTCATTAACTGTGCAAAGTTTGTATTAAAGTATTCTGTTCCATCATCAGTTTGTAAATGTTTAATTTTGTTTTTATCTCTTTTTATGGCTATTTCCATGGCTTCTGTTACGCTTTTACCAGTCTTGTCCTTTAGAGGTAAAGCGTCTGCAACTTTTGTAAAACAATTAATAATAGTGAGTATATATTTAAATCCTTTGTTTATTCTGCTATGCGGTCGCATTTCAATTAAATCCGCTTGATATAGATCATTTATCCCTTTTATAACAGTATTTCTTCTTGGAAACTTTATTCTTGCAGGTTTGTGTAGTTCATTAATAATCTTCTCCTTCAGGTCTGACATGATGGTTTCACGAAGGCAGCTGATATGGTATTAAATATTCTTTGGTATAAATCTCCTTATATATATATATATATATATATATACACACATATAGTTCAAGGTCATTCAAACCTTGTGTAAAAAAGGGGAAACACAGCTTAACATTGCTGTGTTTCCCCTTTTTTACGGAAAGGAAAAGGATAAAGGATCTAGGACGATGAAAAGGTTACTCGTCAATAGGGTTGAGGGAGTAGTGGCCGAATGGTAAAGTGTGGATGTTGTCTGGAAGAATGTGTCGTTTATCGTCATTGGAAGAAAGTGCTTTTTTAACTTCTGTTAGGCTGTATATCTGATGGTTAAAACTTCTAATTGTATTGAATTTAGCTGTAATGACTTTATCTTCAAATAAACATTGCTTGTATTGATCAAAAATAACGTTCTTTTCTAAATATAATTTCTTTACACCTTTAGCTTTTTTAATATAGCTATTCTTCTCGTCTTCTTTTTCATCATATAGTTTCAAAGAATACAGTTTTGACATAAGTGCAACAATCTCTTCAAGTAGAACTCCATTTGCTTCATCTTTAAATTTGCCCAGTACTTTTTTGTTTTTGTCTTGATCGTAGTTAGGATGGGTTTTTGGGTAGTCAGAAAAATCGAATTCATTTTTGTGAACAAATGTACGAAGATCTTGATACATATCATTTGTAATAATCCAATACACAAAAGCGTCTGTATCCATGTAGCTAATGCCGATGTTCTCTCTTCCATAGAAGGCAACCATTTTGTTATAATGAAAATCGTACATGTGTGTTTTTGAGATGTCCAAGATTGACATGCCTATATATAAAGGACGATCCATCTTCACACTCGTCTTCTTCATAGACACTGCTACAAGTCTTTCATTAATAATTATAGATGATCCAAAGTTTGGCTGCTGTACGAGTTTCTGTAGCTTTTTTGCGTCAGTAACAAGTTTAACATTTTTGTGTCTTCTTTTGTTTTCCAATGTTTTTCCAAATATCGCATTATTCATTAATTTAAAAAAGTCTTTTTGAAATTCTGATGTAGCGGCTGCTCTTCTGGTGGTGTTTGAATCAATGTAAGGTTTTAACCAACATGACTGAGAAAATTCCAAAACTCTATTAATTTTTGTAATACGTAGTCCTAATTCGATGGCTTGTTGGACTACCCAAAAGTGAGCCACGTAGCGTTGTTTATTATTTAGAGTCATCATTAATTTAGGGTGTTTTCCAGTTGGAGAAACTTCTGTTTTAGCGAGGAGTGGGAGGTCGTAATGGAGATCGTGTAAATGCTCCGGGTATTCAAAATCGCAATCTAAAATATATCCAGTGTCACCATGTTTTGGAATTTGTGAAATATCGTCAATAGAGTCGGGGTTAATCCATTTGAAATTATCATATGGAAGTGGGTTTGACATAGCCCATCCGTATAAGTTGTTTGCATCGAAATATCCCAAATAGGTTGTTGGTTTAGTTTCGTCGTAATTAGGAAGGTATTTGTTGTTGGCTTTAACATGCCTGGTAACACTTTGAACCAATCCACCTCTTACACCTGCTTCAATCATTAAAACCATGTCAATATCTGTTAAAAGTTGGAGTTTGCATTTTGTTTCTTTTAACATGGCTTGCCAAGCTAATCCTGGAGAAGTATACGAATGTAAAGGGTCCAATCCATATGCGACAAAACAGGTGTTTCGAAATTCTTCAATCACATCACAAAGAAGGGTCACATCTAGTTTGACATAAAAGTCTGAGTAATCCCCTAAGGTCTCCATATTCATCTCGTTCCATACTCGAAGTGCATGTTGATAATCTTCAGGTTTTATTTCTTCATCATTAAGTTTGTTTTTGAATTTATCTGGTGTAGGAAGTGATGTTTCATCAAATCTATGCAGTCCGTCAATGTAATCATAGGGGAAGACTCCTTTTCGAAGAGCTAAATCCATTTTATCATTAGGCACAATTTTGTTTGTTTCAATCAAATCTTGTCTTCTTAAATTTTTAGTTAATTTTGCAAGGCTAAAAGGCATAAATCTGAATGAATCAACAAATCTTAGTTTTATTTTACCAACTTTTTTAGAGAAGCTTATAAATTTTTCCATGGTTGTTGCCAATACATCTATTTCTCCATTATCTCTGCCCAATTCTGGGATTATAAAGTGGGAGTCGTATCCACTAAGATTATGTAAAACAACGGGGATAAAGTTTGGAAGTTTGTAGTTTAGATTGCAAGAGTTACAGGCTGCACCTCTGTAAGCTCCTGTTAGATGGTCATGGTCTCGCACTTTACTGTTGGTCAGTGTAAAAGTGTTAATACACAAATAACATGTTGTTGCTGAGTCGTGTCGTTGAATTTCATTTTCATTCATAGGAATCATCGGTACCACATTTCTGTACATTTCTTCAACTTTCGCAGCTATGGTATATAAGTCATCGACGAAGTTTCGAGCTGCTTCTTCACCGCGATATATCTTCGGTGTTGTGGTTAATTCATATCTTCGCAAATGTTCTTCAGACAGTGTTGATTTTATCATCAAACAGTAGCTGTTTGGTGTGTGCTGCTGGTATTTGCTTCTTCTTGTTACGTTTTCTTCTTGATGTTCGAGCGGAAGTAAAGACGCCTCAAAATCAGCATACACAACAACAGGTAAACGATATTGTTGTATTACTTTATCAAATTTTATCTGTGCTCTGCTAGGATGCGGCAATTTAATTCTTACTTCATAGTTTCCATTACATAGCCGTTGGTGTTCTACTAGCCAATCTGACCCTCCCCTTCTTAGTTCTTTGTTCACGTGACAAAAACATCTTTTGCAAATTGTCATCTTTCTTTTATGCTTAGATAATTGATTAGAAACAAGACTTTCAAATTTTTTGATATACACAAAGTGTGAAATATCACCTTTAGTAATTAATAACAAATCGGTATGATCTCTGCGCTCATTTGGTGTTATACGCAAGGGGTACACATTGTTTGACGAATCCAATCCGAATAGGTTGACAGAAGCTGAAGGATTTTGTTTTTCAAATTTCAAAACGTCTGTTATAGCAACAGGGTAAGTCATCCTTTGAAAATTATATCTATGTTGTACTTCTTCATATTTGTGACTTGGTCTTATCGGATTGTCTGTTACATATTTGACCAACATAGCATATTTAAAACATTCAGTATCTTGATTTTGCACATTGATGCAGGATTTGGTATCACTAATCTTTTTTGGTAAAGGGATATAGCTACTGCCACGAATTCCATAACCGTGTTTGTGTACTCTTAAGTCTAGCCCTGTGATGCTTAACAAACTCCATCCAGATCCTCTTCCTTCGTGTTCTTGTATTTTTGTCATTAGCTCTTCGAAACATTTTCAGATACGATTGAATCAATATCTGAGGAAAACATAATAGTTCGGTTTTTTGTTAAGAAACCTCTCGGTGAGGTTTCATTTTGAATGTTTGTAAATAAAGCATCCAGTAATAGTCCAAATTTAATAAAATTTAATCTTTTTAATTCATTTTTCAGAGTTTTGCTAACCAATCCTTTTGCGTTGTTTAAAAATTCTTCAAGTTTCAATTTTGTATTGTCAATTTTAAAGTGGGTTACAACATTACCCGGAAGTGCTCGGGCGTGTAGTTCCACATTTACTGATGGTCCAGGCGCATAATGAATGACACTTGGTCTTGAAACTTCTTTTTCTTCATTTTCTTCTTTTTCTTCGTTGTGTTTTTCTTCATTTTGTTCTTCTTGATGTTTTGCTAATTGTTGGTTGATTGAATCTAATTCTTCTTCATTTGGTTCTTCAGTATTTGTATTGGTGTTATGTTTCAATTCTTTATGAATGGTTAAAAGCCATTCATCTCTGAAAGAAGCTTTACAAATATCGCAGCGATTCATAATGTAGGCGTGCTCTTCACAAGGGTCAACGCAATAATGAAAAAACACTGCAAATGCACCTCTATTTATACCCTAGAAAAAGTGGTGGGGGTACGTTTTAGGTTAAGTTTAAGTTTGTAGCTGGAGGCTACAAAATTCTGTATTTGGGTCAAGGACATTGAGCATATTTGCCAAAACGGGGAATAGAGCAGTAAATGATTTCATTTTAAACCATAAACTGATCTATTCCCCGCTCTGTATTTAACTAAGACAATTTTCTCCAACAAAAACATTTGATAAATTTTAAACTCGGATGTGAAGTTGGATTGTACACATTGCATCTTGATCAACTAAAAATTTCATAAAACAATAGGGATCTTCAGTTGTAGATTCATCTTTAACATATTCAATAGTCAACATTGCCGAACGAAGATCTTGTGGAATTACGTCGACTTTTATGAGTCGCCTTTCGAGTTCAAACCGTTTTGTTATTGATGTAAGTTTTATCACATCATCGATATCGATGAGGGGAAAGCTGTAGCAAACGGAGTTTCCTGGTGGGTTCATCATGCCTATATGATAAATATACACTGTTGCATCGTCTTTAAATAGACGTTCCCCCACCATTAAATGTATAAGTTACCCCACTTTTTTAATCATGTAAATGGGTCAAGGTTATACAACGATATTATCAAAACGGGGAATAGAGCAGTAAGTGATTCTCACTATAACCACAAACTGATCTATTCCCCGCTTTGTATTTAAAGTAAACTATTTGAAGACAACAAAAACTTATTCAGATTCTTCCGATGATAATGATGATGATGAGCTCGTATCACTAAATAAGCGACGACGAACACAAAAGTTCCCTGTGACTGGATCTAGAACTACATCATCGATATTAATACTGCTTGGAGGGGTTTCACTATCAACAAGGTCCATTTCCTCCAAGCAAAGCAACTGATGATAAAATTCCGGTTCATTATTATCGACATCGTCGTCGTCAGTCAACAGCTCCATCTCTCCAAGATATGGTTCACTGCTAGCAAACTCACTCAGTAGTTCAAGATCACTAAATAGTTCACCTTCACTAAATAGTTCACCTTCCATCTCTGAATCGTCTTCGTCTTCATCTTCGTTTAAATTTAATGGAATATTTTTAATCAATTCTAGTATAGTCTTCTTAGAAGGGAAAATGTTATCTCTGGGCGACATGATTCCAAGTAGCAGACTGATTTACTACTAATACGAAACCACCTTTTATACCTGATTTCGGTGGTGGTGGGGGTAAGTGTTGAAAGTGCAAGTGGTAGGGAAAAGTGATAGGGAAGAGGTATTATTGTAACACAAATGATTAAGTCCTGTAAGTGGGTCAAGGTCACCTTATCCTATTACCAGAACGGGGAATAGAGCAGTAAGAGATTCTTATTCAATCCTCAAACTGATCTATTCCCCGTTCTGTATTCCCCCCCCCCTTTGGCGTTTTATTTAGTTTATGAGGTTGTGTAATAAAGGCACAGTGTGTAGCCTTCTTGTAATAATTGGTCAATTTTTTTCTTCAAAGGGATTGGTTTTACATCTATTTTTACTTCTTCTGTTCCACGAATACCCAATCCTTTGACCTGAACATGATGGTACTCCGTTAACAGTTGGTAAACACGCTGGATAAAAGTATCCGCTTTAGCAGTAGAGTCAATATAGTGGAGGTATACCATGGTAGGTGCTCTCTTGACGCAATTCAGAACCAAAGTGATAATTGTCTCTGTAACATCGGGCTTATATACCCATCGTTTTTTTTTGTTTTTTGCTTTAATTACAGGTTTGGAACAATATAAAATGTTATATTAATGTTCCATCCATTATTGACTAACCTTACCATATTACCAAAGATTTTATATAACTTTCTACTGTAGTTTATTTCAAATGCTTCATTTTCACTACTATAAACTTCACCTGTTGGTCTCCACATGCACAATTGACAACTAACCTCTATATCAAGATACCGTAGCAGTAATCTCCTTACAGCAAGCAACTGATCAATGTTTTCGACCCGTCTGCTAACTATTATAGTTGCTGCAGAGATAGAAGTAGTGGATGCATTCATTTTCAGCAGAGTACTAATTTTTACCAGCGATGGAGAACCTCCTTTATACTTAGTTTAGGTAGTGGTGGGGGTTAGGAAAAGATATTGTTGTTGTGAGAAATAAGAAGATCTTTCATTATTTTTTATCAAACGAATATTTTCTAAGTCCCAAGGTCATTTACACCAGTTGCCAAAACGGGGAATAGAGCAATAAGAGGTTCTCACTTTGACCTCAAACTGATCTATTCCCCGCTTTGTATTTCAAAGGACTTTAGTTTTTTTAAGATAGTTACTCGTCCTGATCTTCATCCATGAGGAAGATTTGTTTGTAAGCTGAAGGTTCTTCAGCGAAGAAATGTTGGTCCGCTAACTCATCCTCTTTAAGAAAAACAGCTTCAAAAGGTGGAGGGTTGTGTAAATCTTCTTTGTGAATTAAGGACGGTTCTTGAAGCTGCGACTGAAGGTTTGAAATGTATTTTATTGACTTTTGTATAGTGGTTAATTTAGAATCATACGGATTGGAAGATGGTAATATGCGTCTTAATACTTTATAACAATCAGCGATCCTTGTTCTCATTTTTCGAGAACTAGCATTGTTTCTCTCGGTTTTGAGAGATCTCGAGTTTAAGTTTGGCGAAGTATTACTAGTCTCTGGAAAAATGTTGGATAGAATCATAGCCTGGACAAGTATCGATGGGGCAGCAGAAGATGAAACAGTACAAGAAGAGGCGTCAGAAGTTGGTTTTCTGATGTGCTCCATGGTGTCTGAGGTGGGCGAATACAAGCAGCAGACTAATTTTACCATCGATAAGGTGTCTCTTTTATACCCAATGGAAGTGGTGGGAGTGCAAGTTTTAGGGAGGGGATGTTTTTGTAAGAAATATATATTTCAATATTTTTTTTTTTTTTTACCAAACAAAATTTTCTAAGTCCCAAGGTCATCTGAACAAATTGCCAAAACGGGGAATAGAGCAGTAAGTGGTTCTCACTTGGACCTCAAACTGATCTATTCCCCGCTCTGTATTTCTTAAAGTAAACAATAAATCTTCACACTATTGAGCAGCCTTTGCTCTTTGAAGCTCAAGTTCTAAGTCTGCAACCAGGCGAAAGTCTGCATCGTGCTCCTCCCATTGTTCAGGAGAACGCGGTTGTCCACACCACTTTGTAAAGGCGTACCTCATTGCCTCATTATACTCCTCCAGGATAACATGATAGGGTCTTGGTTGCTGCGTTGTAGACCGCATCGATGATGTAGTTTGTTGCGGTTGTGACTGGGCATCATTCTCCGCAACCTTATCAATCTTAGAAACCTCGGTAATTTCAGCAGCCTCAGCAATCGCGTACAACTCCTCTTCGCTAATTTCCTTTCCCCATGTGTTGCTGTTGACGCTCATGATGATACAACTAATAATTATATTCCGAATCGCTTGCTTAAATACCCGCTTACCCCCTCCCTTCTTCACTGTTGAATAATATCTTTAGTATAATATTTCTCCTTTTTCCTTTTACGTTTATCTTTGTCTTAGTGTAAAATATCTAAGTCCGTTATCTAGGTCAAGGTCGTTGTAACATTGTAAAAAAAAGTGTGGACAACCTATTTACACTTTGCAGCATATGCTACAATTTGTAAATAGGTTGTCCACACTTTTTTCTTTTTTTAATTTGGAAAAACTTTATTTAATTTGGAAAGAATGTTTTTTTTTTTTTTTTTTTTTTTTTTTTTTTTTTTACAATTTATTCCACACAGTGGTTCCTGAATCGGCTCGGATTAGATAGTGCTTTTTTGTAGGGTTTTTGGGATGACGCATGCCTTTAGGTAATCTTAAAATGTAAAGGCGGTCTTCACATTTTAACATGACCTTCAGGAATCCCATTATTTTTACAAAGACGTATTGTTTGTTTTTAGCTAGCCTATTAATCCGAGTCTTAGCCGGTTTCACTGTTGGATGTGGTGAAGAAGGAGAAGCGGTATTTTTTAAATGAAAATTGCACAGTTCTTCATTTAAAGTACACTGTTTTGCACAGCGTTCGCCTTTCTTTGCACCTTTTTTGAAGATATAATTACATAGTTGTGCAGGACGTATGCACCTTCTATGCAATGACTTTAATTGATTAAATTTCTCTGAAGGAGATTGAATATTTGTGCAAATTACTGAAGGTCTGGTTGAACTAGTGGAAGGTGAAATTTCAATTGGGGGTTTTGTAGATATTTTAGAGCTTGATCTCGAGGTGGAGCTTGATCTTGAGGTGGATGATGAGGAGCTCGAAGAAGACCTTGATCTCGAGGTAGATGATGAGGAGGAGGAGCTCGACGAAAACCTTGATCTCGAGGATGATGGTGAAGGAGAAGTTGGTCGATCCATAATGGGTGGTGAAGTTGTCTTCTCAGGGATGATAAGAGACATTAAAAGAGCCTGACGAAGAATTGAACCAGCAGCCGAAGTCAAGGGTGATGCAGAAGTCGAGGGTGATGCAGAAGTCGAGGGTGATGCAGAAGTCGAGGGTGATGTAGAAGTAGAGGGTGATGCAGAAGTCGGTAGTGATATCGGGTGTGACTCCATAGTTCTGAGTTGAGCAAGCACAAGCAGCAGAATGATCTTACCAGTAATGGGAAGCCTCTTTTATACCCAATATAAGTGGAAGGGGAAAGGGGAAAGGGGAAGGGGGATAGGCTATGGTTTAAAATATTAATTTTCCTATATGTAACCAGACAGAGGTTTTATAAGTCCTGTCAGTGGGTCAAGGTCATCTGAACTTGTTGCCAAAGCGGGGAATAGAGCACAAATTGGTGCTCTATTCCCCGCTCTGTATTAGGGGACAGGGAATTACAAGCAATGATTTTAATAACAAAAAATAAAGAAAAAAAACCCCAAAAAAAAAAGGAAAATCACAACAATTTCTCAGGCTAAGAAAGGTAATGTCAACCGGTTTACATGGCCGTATTGACAAGTCCGGTAGAGCACAAATTGGTGCTCTATTCCCCGCTCTGTATTAGGGGACAGGGAATTACAAGCAATGATTTTAATAACAAAAAATAAAGAAAAAAAAAACCCCAAAAAAAAGGAAAATCACAACAGTTTCTCAGGCTAAGAAAGGTAATGTCAACCGGTTTACATGGCCGTATTGACAAGTCCGGTTTTCAGGGCCGAAACTTATTGTCAGGGGGTTAGGAAAGGGATGAGAAACAAATTACATTACTTTGAAACAAACTGGTCAGTTAGAGTTAACGTTAATTTTACAAAGAACAATCAGTATCACTGAAACCCGGACGGACGTAGATCACGAACGGGCGTCAGGATACTGCGGTCAGTTTAACAAGGTCACAACAGCAACACTGAAACCCGGACGGACGTAGATCAACGAACGGGCGTCAGGCTACTGCGAACCAATGTTTTGACCAAGGTAGTTTACAAAGACCGGCATTTAAATTACTTTGATAACAAACCCCACGGATATAAAGACTTTACCCAAGGATAAGGATCTGTAAGAAAGGTACATATTTCATCATTAAATATTTACAAAGACCGGCATTTAAATTACTTTGATAACAAACCCCACGGATATAAAGACTTTACCCAAGGATAAGGATCTGTAAGAAAGGTACATATTTCATCATTAAATATTTACAAAGACCGGCATTTAAATTACTTTGATAACAAACCCCACGGATATAAAGACTTTACCCAGGGATAAGGATCTGTAAGAAAGGTACATATTTCATCATTAAATAAAACACTTAAAACCAACACCAACATTCATTAAACTAACTACATTAATTAGCAGCAATCTACAAGCAATAATCTAACAAACAAACTACCATGCTTAACAAACTACCATGCACATGCAAAGGCGCGGATCTCTTAATTGCGCGTCGGGCCCAACGCACACTTAAAAGACCTACGCTGCAGCAGAATGCAACCCGGACGGACGTAGATCACGAACGGGCGGCAGCCTACTGCGAAGAGACTGCGGACTGCTCCCGCTTATAAAGGCGGCGGTCAGTGGTGGGAGGTGACTCCGCCCCGTGACGTCAGGGGGGGGGATGACCCAAATGGGGGGGGGGACATGACCCAAATGGGGGGGGGGCATGACCCAAATTGGGGGGGGGACATGACCCAAATGGGGGGGGGACATGAAGGGAAGGGGAACCGGTTCTTAGCTTTCTACCCGTATATGGAAGTGTCAAGGTTACACTTGGCAAGCCGCCAAAAACTTAATCAACGAGATAAACCGTCTGACCCTTCAAAAGTCAAGACATTAGGACTCATTCCAGCTTTGTCTCTCGAACTAAAACTACGTGCCGATCAGCAGCGCTACGATGACTTCCCCTGTGAACCTTGAGAAACTGCGACGTCTGAAGGAATCCCTGAAGGAGACGGTTGAGAGAAGAAGTGGTTTTAAGAGACCAACTTCTTTCAAGGCCACAATAAGAAGAAATTTTAAGAACCATCCGCTCTACTTCAACCAACATCCGTCATCTGAGCATCGACCTTCGACTTCGACTACAAGTCAGCCTCGACCTTCAACTCCACCTCTCACCGTGGATGAGGTGATGGAGCGGACGAGGGTGTTGAAGGAAGAAGAATTAGTCACTCCTCTAAACTTCAAATCACTTAAATTTAGAAAACTAAAAACAAATATCAAATACAAGTTTGTGGCAAGGCTCAGCGGAAACAGCTATATTTTACAACATGAAGATTTTCACTTCAAGGTCCAACTGCCTCATTCCCTGCCGCAACCGCCTAGAATCCCATCCAAAAAGGAACTGTTTTTCGTCAGACAAGAGGGCAAGGCGCATTGGTTAATTAAATAAATTGTCACAGCCCTTGTCCATTTCCTCCACCTCGACTAACCGCAACTCCTTCAGGACTCCTCTTCATGGCATCAAAAACGGTCCTTTTCAGGACCACCCTAAGCATTTCAAGTTAGGGACTTGGTCTGTATATAGGCAGGAGACTGTTAGTCTTATGTTTGTGTGCAGCCCACTTTGTAAAAATTTCGAAGTCCCAAGGTCCTTGACCTTGACCATGACCATGACCCAAGGGGGGGGGTATAAAGTTTGTGCAAAGTATGTCATGTGGGTACTCAAATTACGCGGATTGATCGGACGAACAAGTTGGTGCAAACAGAATTCAGATCCGACAAAGGGTATAGAAGCAACAGCGAAAAAACTACTATTTTAAAGGATAAACCTAAATAACTTCTTTATTTACGGTTTAAAGTATATTAAGTGGGTACTCAAATTACGCGGATTGATCAGACGAACAAGTTGGTGCAAACAGAATTCAGATCCGACAACGGGTATAGCAGCAACAGCGAAAAACACCTATTTTCAAGGACAAACCTAAATAACTTCTTTGTTTTTGGTTCAAAGTATAACATGTGGATACTTCAATTACGCGGCTTGCCAAGACAAACAAGAAGGTGCAATTTAAATTTAAATCTAACCAACAGTATAGCATCTGTAGCGTAAAAACGATGGTTTGAAGGACAAGGTAACGTTGTGGTGGGGGTTAGGTGCCTATCATACATGATAACGCTCCATCATTATTCTTCCAGCTCTTGACGGATGAACATCTACCTAGAGAGTCTGAAAAATGTCGCAGTTTTACAGGAACATGAGGAAGGTGACCTTCAGTAGTCCCCTTGACACTACTTTCTACTTCCCTGACAATGAAGACAGAAGGTCTACACTTTTAGTGGACAATGAGCGGTTTCGTCGAAGAATAAACGAGGTTGAAACACTTTTAGCTAGTTGTTTGCTTCGCAAAAAGAACCATATGAATACATGCACCGGTTTAGATCATAGTAGCTGTTATACTTATACAGCGTTGAAGCGCAAACATTATTGAAGTTTTTAGTTACGGAGCTAAGGTCTTGACAGTCTAAGAGCTAAACCCTAACTAACACATGTAAACTAGTTATTGTGCGATGTAAAACTCGGTGGGGAGACTGGTGTAGTGGGGGACTGGTGTAGTGGGGGGGGGACTACCATCTGCCGCACACTTGCCACCTGCCGCCTGCCACCTGCCACCAACCATCTGCTTCGTTCTACTACACTTTTACCCCCACCATTTTGTTTGATACCAGAACGCTAGCTAGCGAATAGTCAGTACACCTCCGGCTCTCGACCGGTGAACATCGAGCTCTCCGAGACGCTCTTCACAAAATAACAATATCATTTCACTCAAGGTCTGATAGATGTTTCTATTTCATTGCCGTCACGTATTATTTCCTCCTGACAGCAATGAAATGCAAACACCTAACAGAACAGATAGGTGTCAAAAACACAACATGGACTCTGCGCAGGGATCGAAGTATCTACCGTCTTTCTTCAGAAAACAAAGTGATGGCCGCAACTCGTCCGGATCAACAACATCGATGACAACCAACAACGGGGAACTATTGTAAACATGAATTATTGTAAATAAAGTAATATTTGTAATATGAATTATTGTAAATAAAATAAAGTAATATTTGTAATTGTTCTACCTCGCACTCGTATCATTCGATTGCTTCATTCGATAATTTTCATTCGATATTTTATCGAATTAAAACTATCGAATCACAATCGGATTTTACGCGTGCGAGGTAGTACTTTTTTAAAATTACCTCCCCGTAACCTTGAACTTTGAACTTTAACTCATTTCGTCACAAAACCGCCTACGTCACTGGCTCAGCCTCAGATAACGTATTTTATCACTCAGCGCTTCCGATCACGTGACCGGAAGCCATAAATCAAGTGAGCCAGCACCCGCAAACCCCCACTACTTATGTCCCCCCCCGGTTTTATATATTGCTCCCCCTCTTTGATTTTATATTTTTATTTTATGCTGTCCATACTCCATTTAAAATGTTTGCCCCTCCGATTTGATATAACGCCCGCTAACTTAGTAGCCATTTATGTAGTTGCTTCATTTATAGTAGGGTAGTTATTAGAAGCACGCTTTTTCCACGTAAATTTTGCACTAATTTCTTCAACAATAAGATTTACATAAATTAAGTTACGCTCACGCCGGAGGCGCGTAACGCCTGAACTTTCCTGCACGTTTTGTCACGTTATGTCTTGTCTGCTTGCTTGATTTTTGCTAACTTGCTAATTCGCTTTGTCTGAGTAGTTAACTAACAGAAAAGTTACGAGCTTAAAATAAAATAAGAAACAAATTAATTAATCGAGTTTTATTATTTTCCTAAATTTAATTCTTTTTAATAGAACGGACACGAACACATTTTAAACGTAACGAATAGCCACGGTACGAATTCGCTCACCGAAGACGAGGACCGGAATACCAATTCGGGTCATTCCTGGTGTAATGAACGTGAAGAGCTGCTGATCGACACTGCATAAGATAGTTTAAGTAGGAATCTGTACTGGTGTATTTTATGCTGACTTAATTTAGTGATAAGAATATTGTGTGCCGACGATTTCAGATGATCCACGTATACGTAAGGATATTTGCTCCTGTTTTAATGGTATAAAGAGAGTTATCGAAGATGTTATCAATCTGCGACGCGCGGTATTAAATATCCACGTAGGGAACACGTTATCACTACCGAGCGCACGCAGGTGTTAAATATCGTAGCTACAGTGGTGAACAAAGTCTAGCCGGTCGTCTGAACTCCGTATAATTAAATTCACGTTTTTACTACCGTTCACATTTCTTATCTTAAATTTAGCTCGATAAATCTCTCCTGGGAGCCAGCAGTATTTATGTTATTGCTTGGCGAAGGGAATTAGGTCTAAATTCTAATAAATAAAAATCATTGGAGTTAAATCGGTACTACAAATTGGCTTTAAATTGATTAAAATCTCGCACGATTGGCATTAAGTGCAATTTTATTTTTGTAAAATTTATTTTCTAAATTCAACCCCAAAAACCTTTTACGAGTGGCGAGGATGAATAAATAAATGCGAATCGCTATGGCATCTTTTATGTTTTGATGTTCTGAGCCAAGACAACTCGTTTATTAAATACGAATAAAATATTATTCAAGTGATTGTCGGTTGAGTAGTATTTTACGAACCCTGGACTACTCGTAGTAGACTGAGCGATCTCGGTATTTTTCTTTGTAACACAGGTTAGCTAATTGGAAATAAAATAAAATTTTCTTTTCGCAAATACTGTCGTTACAAGATGGCGCCCGAACAGGGACCTTTAAACGCGTGGCTCAGAACATAGTATAGAACGTTATTGCAAACTTTATAGTTTGAACACTGTTGTAAAACGTGTTAATAAATTAAATCATTGTGTTACCGGAGATAACTGATTATCGTATTGTAAGGGAGGCAATTAATTCGTCCAGTTGAATTTATTAAAGGCAATTAAACCCCTTTATATTATATAGTGAAATTTTAGTGAGTGAAAATGAGTCCGTGGAGTTTGTTTTGCCGCGTTTGGCTTAGGTTCCTATCAATGATGTATGTGGTGTCACCTGAAAAATCTAAAGGTGCCCCGCGAAAAGTTACCCAGCAGTCGACGCTAAGCGTAACTACAATCACGGCGGCCGCCATTAATGCCCCTTCCACGACCACGCCTCCGGCGACCGATGTCACGACCCCATTGGCTGTCACGTCTTCGGCCCCTCCCCTTACCACTACTGGTATGGTAACTTTGCCGCCGCCACCCTCCACCGTCCCCCGAACCCCTCTCGAAGACCCTAGGGTTGGTTGGATCTATAGCCTGCCTAAAGAAGACTTACGAAAGGAGATGCAAAGATTTAATCTTAGCACCGAGGGCAAGACGAACGAATTACGGAAAAATTTTGTGGATTTTTGGCGCGCACCTTTCAATTCGATCCCCCCGTCAGCTTCTTATCAAGTCCCCCCTCAGACACTTAATATCGCTCCAACGCTATCGCTATCGGGTTACGCGGGCAAAGACAGACTGGACGTGCGCAAAGATGTCGACGAGATGGCAAGCGTGCGCGAGATGTTAGGTTTATCACCTAATGCTGACTCGGATCACGTTAAACGTATCCTCGGCTCTATGGTGCGAACCTTGAGGCCGGATGACGACGCTCATTTGAGACACCAGCTCGGAAGTGTAACGTACGGATACGCCGCGCCTACTAACACGGCATATACCGGATATTTTAACGGTAATATCCCATTCCCTAGTACGACGTCGGCTCACGTAATCCACGGTCAGGACTTTGGAATTAGCCGCCTAGATTTACGCCCCCCTCAAGAGCAACCACGAACACATGATGCGCCTTCCATATGTAACCTTGTGCGCAAATGGAATTTACGCTTTGACGGACGTAAGGACCCCGTATCTTTTCTCGAACGACTGGAAGAGTTATTGGAGGCGTATTCCGTAACTCCGGACGATATTTTAAAAGCTCTCCCTGAACTTTTGACCGGGTCCGCGTTGCTATGGTACCGGAATAGCCGCGAAATGTGGGCGAACTTCCGGGATTTTCGTGACCATTTTGAAATTCAGTTTCTACCACCGGGTTACCGACGTAATTTAGACGAGGAAATACGGAAACGTACCCAGGGCGACTTAGAATCATTTAAGGATTTTGTTGTGGCGATTAATACATTGATTAGGCGGAGAGGATCAATTTCAGCACATGAGAGGATTGACTTGATTTACTCAAACATGCGTCCGGATTATAAACTGATGGTCCGGCGTCAGGATTGTTTGACCTTGACCGAGATGATAAGGCGCGCCGAAGATTACGAGGCTTATCTGCGTGACAAGAATGCCTTCCGTCCCCCACCGCCCCCCGCAATATCGCTAGTTCCTGAGACAGCGTACCACGGTAGGAAGCGTTACGATCGCGCGTCAGATAACGCGGCGGTTGAGACTAACCCGCCGAAATGGAATAAGGAACCGTACTCGCACGGCCAGAAACGTGTCGCCTTTGTTCAGCCGGCAGATTCGCGTCACCAGAGCCTAGGAAAATCCGCGCCTAACCCCACAGTTAACGCGCAAGGGGCTACGGTGCTGGAGAAAAATGGCCGCGGTAACAGCGAATGGATTTGTTGGAACTGCGATAAAACCGGTCATCTTTTTCGGAATTGTCCAAAGCCCAAAACGCTTAAATGTTTTTACTGTAAAACTGAGGGCATATCTACCGCCAGGTGTAACTGCGAGGCGGGAAACGAGTACAGGATTCGGTTCGGAGGGGAGCGACCGAGTCCGCGCCGGCAAACCGGAAACCATCCCCCGAGGAATGGAGCGCCTGGCTTCAGAAAATAAGCAATTTCTCTGTCGCAACTAATCACGATTGCGCTGCCATCGATACCAGGCCGTATATCGGTGTAAGAATTTTCGATCAAACGTTTCGGGCCTTGGTGGATACCGGTGCGGTCGTTAGTCTGATAGGTGACCGCGTCGCCGAACTTATGAAATCTCGGGACGTGCACACTATTGATAGCAACGTTGACGTTAGGATGGCAAACGGCGCACTATCACATTCAAATACGGGCTATCGGATCACCGGTATGGTCGGTGATTACGATTACGAATGGGACGCGCTGTACGTACCGGGCCTCACGAGCGATATTGTATTAGGCATACAACAGATAAACGATCTCGGCCTAGTGCAATTCGAACTCGCGATCGAAAACGGCCTTGGTGATCGAACCGGGCCAGATAATGAATCGTGCGCCGTGAGTAAGCTTTCCGACGACCAGAATTTACGAAGGGAAAATAACAGCACGAGAGAACCGGCCCCTGTCTCTGAGCCGCCCACACCCGGACCCTCAACGACACCGCCAGCGACGACTTCCGTGGCGGCCCTCCCTCAGACCGACGTTGACGACGACGGAGGCGAGAATCCATCCCGAGACGACGACGTTATGGACCTCGACACTTCTGATATCGAGGTCGAGGGGTTCGAGGAGCCCCCTCCGAAGACGACGCCGGCTTCGGCGACCGCGCCGGTGGAGTTTTCCCTGGCCGGTTCGCCTGCTCCAGGACCGTCCCGCGAGGAGCCCTACATTCCTCCGTCCCCGGCCGCAGTCCCAGAAGACATTAGGCTGCGATTGACTGGGATGCCCGCCCAGCTGACTCCCAAACAAAAAAAAGATCAGCGATGGAAGGTGTACCGACCGGACGGGACCTTTTTCCGGATGCGGACCAAGAAGCTGCGGAACCTCGACCGTATCTATTGAATCCACTAGATTTGTTTCGCAGCGAAGAATTTTCGTTTGATTTTGTTTTATTTCCATTCTCTGTTTTTCGTTATGCTCAAGTCGAGCACCATTTTTTAAGGGAGATCCCTAATACCCCGAGTGAGGGTATTCTTTTTTCTTTTTTTGATTTTCTTTTTTCTTTTCCCCCAAGTCGGAGGGGGATGTAACGTCCATTTTTTTAGGGGGGGGTAATATTTTGTTGGAAAACAAATATTACAAAAAAATCTAATGAAATATTAATTTAAATTAGGGGATATGTTAAATTCCAAAACGCAATCGATATTAAATTCTAAATTATATTTTGGCGAAATTCGGTTAAACGATTTATTCATCATCAACAATTGGCTCGGAACCTTCTTTGTTCTTATCACGAAAACAAAAGCAAGGGAAGCAGTGACGTGCATAATCGCGTGCTGGAGTAAATCGCTTCCGACGACCACCGTCAGGGGCGCTGCAGAAGAATCTTCGAGATCGCTGGAGGCACGAGCGGCTGGACATTCGCTCTCTGACCGCCGCGTTGTCCGTTTCGGTTCATCTGCCCACGTCGTCGTCCTGCACCCACTTGGTGACAACCAGTGTCCACGTTTTTGTCTTCGTTTTGGTAAGTTGACGACTCATCTACGCTAATAAAAGTAGTTTTGCTGTTCATAACGATTGTTTTCAGCTTGCCGCCCGCTTTATTTAAATTAAATTTAAGCGTCGTGATTGCGTGACTCACGCCGCGACAGGTCCGCTCATTAACGCCCGCTAACTTAGTAGCCATTTATGTAGTTGCTTCATTTATAGTAGGGTAGTTATTAGAAGCACGCTTTTTCCACGTAAATTTTGCACTAATTTCTTCAACAATAAGATTTACATAAATTAAGTTACGCTCACGCCGGAGGCGCGTAACGCCTGAACTTTCCTGCACGTTTTGTCACGTTATGTCTTGTCTGCTTGCTTGATTTTTGCTAACTTGCTAATTCGCTTTGTCTGAGTAGTTAACTAACAGAAAAGTTACGAGCTTAAAATAAAATAAGAAACAAATTAATTAATCGAGTTTTATTATTTTCCTAAATTTAATTCTTTTTAATAGAACGGACACGAACACATTTTAAACGTAACGAATAGCCACGGTACGAATTCGCTCACCGAAGACGAGGACCGGAATACCAATTCGGGTCATTCCTGGTGTAATGAACGTGAAGAGCTGCTGATCGACACTGCATAAGATAGTTTAAGTAGGAATCTGTACTGGTGTATTTTATGCTGACTTAATTTAGTGATAAGAATATTGTGTGCCGACGATTTCAGATGATCCACGTATACGTAAGGATATTTGCTCCTGTTTTAATGGTATAAAGAGAGTTATCGAAGATGTTATCAATCTGCGACGCGCGGTATTAAATATCCACGTAGGGAACACGTTATCACTACCGAGCGCACGCAGGTGTTAAATATCGTAGCTACAGTGGTGAACAAAGTCTAGCCGGTCGTCTGAACTCCGTATAATTAAATTCACGTTTTTACTACCGTTCACATTTCTTATCTTAAATTTAGCTCGATAAATCTCTCCTGGGAGCCAGCAGTATTTATGTTATTGCTTGGCGAAGGGAATTAGGTCTAAATTCTAATAAATAAAAATCATTGGAGTTAAATCGGTACTACAAATTGGCTTTAAATTGATTAAAATCTCGCACGATTGGCATTAAGTGCAATTTTATTTTTGTAAAATTTATTTTCTAAATTCAACCCCAAAAACCTTTTACGAGTGGCGAGGATGAATAAATAAATGCGAATCGCTATGGCATCTTTTATGTTTTGATGTTCTGAGCCAAGACAACTCGTTTATTAAATACGAATAAAATATTATTCAAGTGATTGTCGGTTGAGTAGTATTTTACGAACCCTGGACTACTCGTAGTAGACTGAGCGATCTCGGTATTTTTCTTTGTAACACAGGTTAGCTAATTGGAAATAAAATAAAATTTTCTTTTCGTAAATACTGTCGTTACAAAGGAACATAAACTCGTGATATCTCGTTTGTTTATGAACATAAATTGGTAAAACTTGGAATGTTGCTTCATCTGGTGGTGCTCCATTGGTATTTGCATCAAAACTTGATTGTTGTGGTCCTTGAGACAGCAAATCTTCATACTCAGTCCGAATGTTTTTCTTATGGAGAACAAATAAAGTGTCACATCTCTCTTTTTTATAAATATGCTTTGATCAAAGTTGGTAAGTCGCTACATGAAGTATTGAAGTACCATTTGAAATTCGCTGAGTTTACAGGTTTGCTATAACGGGGGTATTTTTACATAATACTACTTTTTCATTGGTGACTTATATTTTTAAGTCATCGTAAATAAGGTTAGATACGTTTTATTATTAATGATACTTAAGTTATTGTGCTACGGTTCAACGGGAAACACATTGTCCAAGAGATTCCAATCCGTTCCAAGATGGAAAACTATCCTCACCACACTCTCAAGTTTATTTGCTTTAAAATGTTGTGAACACACAATTAAAACAGCAATTAGCCTAATGCATATTGCTGAGTATTTACAGCTTTAGATCGATCTATAAAG
Organism: Allygus modestus; assembly: GCA_963675035.1. Taxonomy (NCBI): domain Eukaryota; kingdom Metazoa; phylum Arthropoda; class Insecta; order Hemiptera; family Cicadellidae; genus Allygus; species Allygus modestus. Next base: position 142,670,993 of record OY776111.1, read on the forward strand.
AGTTTGTTTTTATTCTTGTTTATCTACTAGAAAATTAAGTTAACAGAGTTTGCACAAGCTTTTGTAAAAATGAATAAACCAATGATAATTGTTAGGGACATAGTAAATGGTGTCTGTAATAAAGAACATCTTCAACATTTGTAAAACATATATCGTGTAACTTATATAATCATGACGGTTAATATAAATAAAATATACAAGTTATTTACCATCGTGTACATAAGTCGCAAATATATTTTAAAGTTTTGTAAGATGTATTGTATTACATCCCGTAGGCACAACAACACGTATATGCTAATCAAAATGATGTACAGTTTTAAATTTAAAGAATAGCTTTTACTCAGTGATCACTTACTAAATAACAAATCTTTTTCCATCATAACTAAAAAATACCCCCGTAGCAGCAAACCTGCGTACTCAGCGAATTTCCAATGCATATATATGTATCTTAATACCACATAAAGCCACATACCAAGTTTCATCAATATACATTCATAAATAAACGATTTGTGACATTTTAATTATTCTCCATAAGAATAACATGGCGGATGAGTATGCAGGTTTGCTGAAGGAAGGAAAACAAAAAATGGGGTTTTATACAAATATCAATACAACTCATTTAGGTAAAGCCACATACCAAATTTCATTAATTTATTTTCATAATTAAGGGAGATAACACGTTACTTATTCTCCATAAGAATAACATGGGGCTGAGTACGCAGGTTTGCTGCTACGGGAGCCTTTGGCAAAAAAAATTTTTTGAGCAAATATCAATGGTCCACAACCAGATGAAGCCGTATACCAAGTTTTGTCAGTATACGTTCATAAATAAGCGAGATATAAAATTTGTCTTTTCCTCCATAAGAATAACATTAGACAACGTACTGTGTTTAGCACTTTCTATATCTCGGTAACCAATTGACGTAGAGAAATGATCAAAATACCAATTTGTGTGTTTTTTTAAGCTGAATCCAATGGTAAAAACTAAAATTTAACTATTTCCAAAATTATATGTAAAAAATTCAAAAAACCCATTTTTGGGGCACAAAACCCCCCCTAAATACCCCTTCGGATAAAGCGATCTGGCTGGTTTTCGAACTTAAAGTCATAAATGTTGCTTTACACGTTTATACCAAATTCCATCAAAATCGGATAATTTTAGCGAATTTCCCCTATAGGGAAGAAGCTATTACCGTAGGTCTCATGGTAAGACTTAAGCCCGAGACCATGATAACTTTTCATTTTGAGGTCCCCAGATGCCAAAAACACCATTCGTTCAAATTTGTATACATGTATATATATATATATATATATATATATATATATATATATTTATATATATATTTATATATATATATGTGTCCGTAAGCACGATAACTCTCGTAAAAAAGGTCCGATCTTAATGAAATTTGGTACAAATGTGTAAAGTACCATTTATTTGAACAAGTTCGAAAACCAGATGAATCGCACCATCCGAAGGGGGGTTTTTGGGGGGTTTTGTACCCCAAAAATGTGTTTTTTGGGGTTTTCACATGTAATTTTAATTTAAATCAAATTTTAATTTACACCATTGAATTCAGCTTAAAAAAACAAACAATTTGGTATTTTGATCATTGCTCTACGTCAATTGGTTACCGAGATATTGAAAGTGCTAAACACAGTACGTTGTCTAATGTTATTCTTATGGAGAAAAAGAAAAATTGTATATCTCGCTTATTTATGAACATAAACTGGCAAAATTTGGTATATGGCTTGATCTGGTTATGGTTTATTGTTGTTTGCACAAAAAAACAATTTTTCGCCTATGGTTCCTGTAGCAGCAAACCTAGGTACTTGGTCTCCATGTTATTCTTATGGAAAATACTTAAAATGTTATATATCGCTTATTTATGAATGTATATGGATGAAACTTGGTATGTGACTTCACTAAGATGAGTTCTATTGATATTTGCATAAAAACCCATTATTTTGTGTGCCTTGTTGCAGCAAACCTGCGTACTCATCCCCAATGTTATTATTATGGAGAATAATTAATATTTTAAATATCGCTTGTTTGTGAATACATTTCTTATGAATCCTGTTAAGTGTTATGTTATATATTCATTGGAAATTCGCTGAGTATGCAGGTTTGCTGCGACGGGTGTATTTACGAGTGTTATCGTGCTCACGGACACACATATATATATATATATATATATATATATATATATATATATATATATATATATAGTTTCGAACGAATGGTGTTTTTGGGGTCTGGGGACCTCAAAACGAAAAGTTATCATGGTCCCGGGCCTAGGTCTTACCATGCCGACTACGGTAATAGCTTCTTCCCTATAGGGGAAATTCGCTAATACCCCCGTCGCAGCAAACCTGCGTACTCAGCGAATTTACAACGCATAATTTATGTCTTAATACCACATAAAGCCGCAAGGCTAGTCTCATAAACATATATTTACAAATAAGCAGTATTATATACAATTTTAATTATTCTCCTTAAGAATAACATTGAGTACGCAGGATTGCTGCAACAAACAATACAACAAATTTTGTTATGCAAATATCAATATAACTCAACAAGGTGAAGCCACACACCACGTTTTATTAAATTATGTTCATAATTAAGGGAGGGAGACATTACATTTTACTTATTCTCCTAAAGAATAACATGGGGGCTGAGTACGCAGGTTTGCTGCTACGGGAATAATCGGGAAAAATTTTTTTGTGAAAATAACAATAGACCACAACCAGATGAAGCCGTATACCAAGTTTCATTAGTATCATAAATAAGCGACATATACAAATTGTCTTATTCACCATAAGAATAACATTGGACAACGTACTGTGTTTAGTACTTTCAATATATCTGTAACCATTTGGCATAGAGTAATGATAAAAACACCAAATCGTATGTTTTTTAAGTCGAATCTAATGGTGAAAACTTAAATTAGACTTTTAAAAATATTACATGTAAAAACTTCAAAAACCCCATTTTTGGGGTACAAAACCCCCCAAAATACCACTTTGGATGGGGCGATCTGTCTGGTTTTCGAACTTAAAGTCATAAATGCTGCTTTACACGTTTGTACCAAATTTAATCAAAATCGGACCATTTTTGCGAGAGCTATCGACCCACGGGCACACACACACACACACAAATATATATATATATATATATATATATATATATATATATATATATATATAAGTAGAGGAGAACCCACAAAGAGACATACTATTCGGCGCTTTTTTCCCATGTTATTCTTATGGGGATCAGTTTTTGGACCGACACCCGATCCCGCCTTACACAAGTTTCCTTGTTAGCCTATACTAATGTCCAACCCTTGCCTAAGTAGGGGGCATTAGAGGGTTCAAAACCAGCAAAGGCGTGCGAGGAGGAATGAGGAATCGCCCCCCCCCCGTGACGTCAGCCCCCCCCCCGTGACGTCAGCCCCCCCCCCGGTGACGTCAGCCCCCCCCCCGTCACGTGACCCGACATAAACCTAACATAGGCTTTGTCCACCAGTTGTATTATAAATTTGTTTTGTTTGTTTTTTGTTGTTGTTTTTTTGTTTTGTTTAGTTTAATAATTTAATATAATATTATAAAATACGAATATAAAAGTACAAATACGAATATAATAGATTATTGAAGTTGAACACTTCGATAGCTTATGACAGCTGTGAAACCATTGGAGAGGAAGCCGTTAACCCTCTCTTTTACTAGGCTCAGCTCCACCGGCACATTGGCAGTGAACCAACGGGGGAAAAAGTGTACTCTTCCGTCTTCTTCTACCCAGCCGAGGTGGAGGATTATTAATCCATGAAACATTTCTTCTTCTATTTTTTGAAACGCAATGGCTACAGTGCAGGGGCAGCACAAGACGTACACGGTGTCCGACATGGTGTTCCGTTGATCGTCAACTGAAGAATGAGGGTTCGGCTAACAAACAAGCCATTACCACGTCGTAAACAAGTGGAACGTTCCAGAAGCCTTTTACCGCTCCGTTGGAAAACCCTTTTGAAGTAAACAAGCTATAACCGTATTGAGCGTTTCCTCCAATATCCTTTATTTTATTCAGAAAAAGCAATACCCTAACCTACCCTCCGTTTACTACAACTCTCACATATATCGGAGGATTAATCTCCCGAAGGAGCCAAAGTATGGCGTTGCGGCATAAGACGTGTGTCGGTATCACATTAAAGTCTCCCAGGTCAGCCCTGAGTTGCCGACATTTGTGTGGGGTCAACGGTCTTTCTAGCCAAAATTCAACATGTAATTTTCCGAGGAAGCATCTCGTATAGTAGTACACCGTTTGTAGAAATACCTCCGCGTCTATTGAATCCACCTCTGATATCGTGGAATGTATATGGAAAGGCATTGTCGCTGGATAGGTCCCTACTGGCTCTGAAACCATTGAGAATAAATGAAACATGGTGCACCGCTTGTCAATACTGTTAGAAGGAGACTAACGAGTAAGACCGAAGGTGTAAACAACTCGGAGGACAACTCGGAGGAAACTGCCATGACGTCATCTTCCACCTACGTGACCGCCACAGTCGGTTTACCCATTAGTGGTTCCAGTGGAAAGTCCCACGACCGATTTCTCCGAAACTGCCATGACGTCATCCTCCGCCTACGTGACCGCCACAGTCGGTTTACCCATTAGCGGTTCCAGTGGAAAGTTCCTCCTCCCGACCGGAGTGCTATTTATGAGCACGTCTTCAGAGGTTTCACCAGTTTGTCTTTGGAGCTCTTACTGTGCGGACGAAGTAGTGCTGTCTCTGCGGTATACCTACACAACTTGCTGTTCATTGCCTTTGGATTCCCGTAACAGTTAATGTAAGTAACATGTAATTTACTTTTTCATCAGAAAGTTTACCAATGCTCTAAAATCTTATTAGCTAAAATTAATATTTAATGTTTTGAATATCTCGGTACACTGAGTCTTGTCCTTGTCTCTTTTCAGATGGAGATGAGTGAAACTGTAATGACCTTGGAACAGTTGTGTTTTCTAACGATTAAAGTTAACGAATCAAATTTAAAAAGTAAAATAGACTCGCTTCCACTCCTTTTTAAAAACGTTTTGAGTGAAATAAAATTTGGTTTCGCTTTTAAATCGAACTTTCAAGTGCCTAGTGGAATTATAGACGAGGGCGAAATCGCTATGTGTGAGCGTAACAAAGACAAAGACGTGTACCAGTGTTGGGAATGTCATACGAGCGATTCATGCCATCTATTTCTATCTAACATTATTAAAAGGGTTAGACTCGCCTCGTTCCCAGGGGTATCGCTACCAAAGTGTTTTTGCTGCGACAATTGTGCCTTTGTAGCGGACGGGGAATACAGATACCCGATGTTTTTGTAGATGGCTGGTCCCTGCATGTGTGTGGTCTGCGGCCGCGTGTTCGCAAACGCCGGAAACCTGACTCGCCACACGAGAGCCGCTCACAGCGACCGCCATCTCAACTGCGACGTCTGCGGTAGACGCTTCGGGCGAAGCGATAACCTGCGACGCCATCTCGCCACAGTTCATCTTCTCACTCCTCACGACCAAGCGCCAGGTACGGTTTTTATGTTAAACAAGAATAGGTGGATTGCTAGCCTCTGTGTAATTCCTCACCCTTGTATTTACTGGACCTAGGTAAACTGGCGATTGTGATGAGGAAGAGGTCGTTAGTTCTCTATACAGTTCCTCACTCATCCTCACGATCAAGCGTCAGGCATGGTTTTTATGTTAAACAAGAAACCGCCAGTACTAATGACTTGTTTTCGAGAGAGAGTAAACGGCTTTAGTCGAGTAAACAGATTCAAGTAGTAAACAAGGGGCTGCCAGCCTCTGTGCGATTCCTCACTCTTGTATTACTGGGCCCGGGTAAACTGGCGCTCGAGATGAGGAAGAGGTCGCCAGGCCTCTGTACAATTCCTCACCCTTGTATTTACTGGGCTCAAACTGGTGATTGAGATGAGAAAGAGGTTGCCAGTTCCTCACCCTCGTGTTTATCGGGGTCACTAATAGGACTTGTTTTCCTGTTCGCAGGCCATCCGTGTCCGTTGTGCTCCGTCGCCCTGGCGGGTCCCGAGGATCTTCGCCACCATATGGAAGCGGTCTACGGTGCGAGCCCGTCTGCTTCAACTTCCTCCTCCTCCTCTGCAACGCCACCCTTCAGAGACCCACGGCCCGAGTGCGACGCGTGCGGGCGGCGATTCTCCCGCGGGGACCTGCTCCGGCGTCACGTGCAGCTGGTGCACGCCAACGAGGTCCGCTGTCCCGATTGCGGCGCCCTTTTCCACAGGGCCGCTTTTCTCCAGCGGCACATGGAGAGCGCTCACCGCGGTATGAGGTTCGCGTGCGCCTACTGCGACCGAGGCTTCACCCGACGCTACAACCGGGACCGACACGAGGCCCACAACTGCCCCGTCGTGAGGAACCTCGTTGTGGACGAGATGCCGCGCCTGCCCGTTCTGTCACCCGAGCCCCGGCCCAGCCGCGAGCCCCAGCCCGGACCCAGCCGCGAGCCCCAGCCCGGATCCAGCCGCGAGCCCCAGCCCGGACCAAGCACGGCACCCGACGGGATGGTGGGTGGCGGCGGACTACCCACGTTTCGCCCCATCCAACGGGCGTTCCGCGGACGGCTTCTGACCTTCGGCCTGTCCCGGCCCATGGAGGACTTCTTGGCCGTGGAGGACGCGCTGGTGCTGCTGTTCGACAGCGTCCTGGAACTGCTGGCCGACGTCAGGACCCGACACCCAAACATCAAGGTGAACATGTTCCTAGAGTGCGAATTCGCCAACGTTCACGGAGCCACCTGTCTGCGGGCCTTCAAGACAAAGAACGTGCCTCTCACCGCCGCGTCCAACTTGGAGGACTTCCTATCGGCTTCCTTCCACAAGCTGGAGGAAGAGAAGGAGCAGTGCCTGCTAGTGGGCAGCGGGTGGAGCTATCTCCGAATACGCGACCTGGAGATCCGCGTCAACCTCTACACCCCGTTGGGAGAACGCGGAGCCAGGTTCGTCCAGCTTCCTAGGACCATCTGCGAGACGCGTGCCGTTATCAACGTGCAAAACGTCGATGACATGTGCTTCGCGTACGCCATCCTGGCCAAGTTCGTCGCGCAACACCCGGAGAGGCCCACATCGTACACACCGGACGTCATGGCACGCTACGACTGGGTCGGCCTACGCTTCCCCGTGGCTGTGAAGGACATTAAGGTATTCGAGAGAAGGAACGCCATCAGCGTTAATGTGTACGGGATCGAGCGTGCTATGGTGGGGAGACGCCCTGACGGATCGCCAAAGTTCCAGGACCGCGTGTTCCCGCTGAAGATCTGCAAGCGGGAGTTGGAGGATCACCGGGACCTGCTGTACGTGACTACTGGCAGGGACAGTCACTACGCCTACATCACAAACATGAGTAGGCTAGTGCGAGCCCAGCTGACGTCCCGCGAAAGCGCTATCTACGTGTGTAAGCGATGCTTCGCTTACTTCGACAACCAGCCCAACAAGCTGCAACTGTCCGGTGCCGAGCGTCTGGAGGAGCACATGCGATACTGCACCGCCAAGGCTCCCCTCCGCTTGGACTTACCGAAGAAGCAGCAGATCCGCTTCGCCCACCCCGAGTACACTCGGCGCGAGCGCTTTTGCGTTTATGCCGACTTTGAGTGTGCTCTGCAGCCCGTCGCCGCTGACCCTGCGGAAGCGCCGCCTGGCACAAGGCCCCTGCAACTGCACGTCCCGTACGCCTTCGCTTACCAGATCGTGGACTCGCTCGGCCTGGAGGAGTTCGAGCCCCGCGTCTACTTCGGGGCTGACGCGTCCAAGGTCTTCATGGAGAGGCTCAAGATGGACGTGCTGGCGCTGTGAGAGTTCCTGTTCAGCATGAGAGCTCTGCACCCTTCTCTGACCCGGCAGGAGATGGACGAGTACCTGGCAGCGACTCACTGCTACCTCTGCGGGAAGGAGTTCACGGACCAGGACGTCAAGGTGCGGGACCACAATCACGCCCCGCCCTACGAGTTCCGAGGAGCCGCCCACCGCTCGTGCAACCTCAGGTACCGGGAGCAGCGACACATCAACTGCTACTTCCACAACCTGTCCAACTACGACGCCCACTTCGTAGGGCGCGAGCTGGCCATCGACCCCGGCGACGTGGACGTGTTGGCCCACACGGAGGAGCGGTACATCGCTTTTACCAAGCGATTGCACTTTGGTCAGCCCGGGGACAACCAACGACAGAGCAGTTTCGCGGTGCGCTTCCTAGACACCTACAGGTTCCTGTCCATGAGCCTGGCCAACCTGGCGGCGGGACTCCCCACGGACAGGATGCGTGAGACGAGGAAGCGCTTCCCCGACGACCGGCTGTTCGACCTGGTGCGCAGGAAGGGCGTGTTCCCCTACGACTTCGTTACGTCCTACGACACGTTGTACAGGACCAGGGAGTTGCCGCCCAAGGAGGCGTTCAGGAACTCCATGACCCTGGAGGACATCAAGGACGAGGAGTACGAGCACGCCCTCAACGTGTGGCGAGCCTTCGAGTGTCACAACCTCAAGGACTATGCGGACAAGTATCTGCGATGTGACATCGCCCTGCTCACCGATGTCTTTGAGCAGTTCCGCGACACCTCGTTGGCAGAGTACGGGCTGGACCCTGCCCACTATTACACCTTGCCGTCCTACGCCTGGGACGTAATGCTCAAGACCTGCGACGTGGAGCTGGACACGCTGCAGGACTTTGACATGTACCTGTTCGTGGAGCAGGGGATCCGGGGAGGCATCTCTCAGGCCATCACCCGCTACGCCAAGGCCAACCACGACAGGTGCCCGGACTACCGCCCGGACGAGCCCACGCGCTTCCTCCTGTATCTGGACGCCAACAACCTCTACGGCTGGGCCATGTCCCAGCGCCTGCCGACCGGAGACTTCCAGTGGCTCAGCCGTGAGGAAATACAGGCGTTGGACATTGCGGCGCTGGACGCAGAGGCTGATCGAGGCTACATCTTGGAGGTGGACCTCCACTACCCCGCGCGCCTACACGACCTGCACAAGGACCTTCCCTACTGCTGCGAGACGAAGCGCCCGCCGATAGGGAAGTTCCCCAAACTGTTGACGACCCTGGACGACAAGATGCACTACATCTGTCACTACAGGGTCTTGCAGCAGGCGCTGCAAAACGGATTGGAGCTGGTCGCGGTGCATCGGGCGATCTCCTTTCGCCAGTCGCGGTGGTTGGAACCGTACATCCTGATGAACACGGAGCTGCGGAAGAGGGCCAGGACGAAGTTCGAACAGGACTTCTTCAAGCTCATGAACAACGCAGTCTTCGGCAAGACCATCGAGAATGTACGGAAGCGCCTCAACGTGAAGCTGGTGTGCACCCCGGAGAAGTTTTCCAAGTACGTCGCCAGATCCAACTTCCTGGACCGGACGTACTACACGGAGGACGTGGCCCTGGTGCATCTGTCCAAGGTCAACATCGTGTTGGACAAGCCCGTCTACGTAGGCATGACAGTCCTGGAGCTGAGCAAGTGGCTCATGTACGAGTTCCTGCGCAAGATGAAGGAGCGCTACGGTGACCGCCTCACCGTGGACTACATGGACACGGACAGCTTTGTCTTTGACATCGTGTCCCAGGACGTCTACGCCGAGATGAAGGAACACCTGGACGACTTCGACACCAGCGGCTATCCGAGGTCCCACCCATGCTACAGCCCCGTCAACGCCAAGGTCATTGGAAAGTTTAAGGACGAGTGCAACGGCCTGTCCTTATTCGAGTACCTCGGCCTGCGGTCCAAATTATACTTTATGGACATCGAGGACGCGGCGACAGGCGGCAGCAAGGCTCTCAAGCGGGCCAAGGGGGTGGCAAAGGGCGTTGTCAAGAACGTCCTCACCCCCGACGACTACAGAGAGTGCCTGTTTGACGGGGTCCGGAAGCACACCACCAACGTCCGGTTCCAGTCCCACTTGCACCGGGTCTACACCGTGGAAGTGGACAAGCTGAGCCTCAGCCCGACCGACGACAAGCGGTGCGTCCTCCCCGACGGCATCCACACTCTGCCGTGGGGACACAAGGACGTCCCGCCGCTACCGCCAGCCAGGAGAGGAGATCGACGGATGAAGGTGGACGGTGAGGAGGAGGAGGAGCGCCAGGACGAAGACGAGGAAGAGGAATTCCCTGTTTAGTTTTAATATTAATTTTAAGAAAAATTTGTAAATAGTATTTGTAAGAAAATATAATAGCTTTATGTACAGCACAAACCTGAGTTGTTTATTTCCTCCCCTTTGCTCACTCAAAAGCCGTTAGGCTTAAAGTGTGTGAGAAAGGCGTTATGGGCCGTTTGGCCCGAGCCGTGCAGCTTAAAAGCCCCCGCCAACCGGGAGCGGTTGGCGGCGCGTGTCGGGGGACGGCCCTGAAGGAGTTGCCCAGGAAGGAATTACTCAGCGGTCTGCTGACGCTCGAGGTTGCACCCTCGAATTGAGCAGCGGCTTGCTGACGCTCGAGGTTGCACCCTTGAGTTGCTAAGTGGTTTGCTGATGCCCGAGGGGTCTTGTGGCGCGCCCTCTTTGGCGGCCTTCACTGCCGCTTGGCGGGGGCTCAGCCAGTGACACACGCCGCTGGTATATAAACCTGAGGTCCAGCCTCGCTGCCTCAGTTTTGCTAATTTATTTTTAAAATTTAGTAAGGAGAAAGGAGAAATGAAAACACAAGCTTTATCATTATGAGGCATGTATTGTACAGTAATAAGGTTACATACTACAAAAACCTTACAAACTAGTTTTAAGCGAATATGGAGTGGAAGAGCCTGCGGACCAGAGCGTCGTTGACAGCGGGAGCGGTGAAGTCGAAGAGCTGGACGTAGTCGCTGAGTGACGTGCGGAGAACAGCCCGGCAGTACAGGTAAGTGAGGCAGTAGTAGCCGCAAACAGAAGTATCGTAGCCCTGGAGTCGATACCTGTTGTAGACGTAGTGGCGGTGATGAGGATTGCGCCTCAGGAACCTTTGAAAGTCGGCCTGGTATGGCGGCCTCCCGTAGCTGTCCAGGTACTCGAGTCTGTCCTCTTCCGAGCAGTAAAACGCCACCCAGTGTTCACCGCTCTCGGTGTGCGCCACTGTGTTGGATATGATGGCGGTCAGAGGCTTGACTGGCGCGTCCGGTAGTTGGTCAGAGGCGTAGACCGCGACGTTCCTCAGTCCGGGGATCCTCGCCAGGCATTCTCTGATCTGGACGGTATTCATCGTGGGCGGAAGCAGCACAGGCAGCTCGAGGTGGACGAGTCCAGTGTGTCGTTAGCCACGAGCCAGTCCCGCAATACTATGCAGTTATGAAGGGCGCAACGGTTGTGGGAGCTCTTATGGTGGCGACAGCGCAGGGTCCGGTAGGTGGGCGGACCGTTGAGCGACCCGCAGCCCAGATCCTCCATGTCCTGAGCGGTGGTGGCGGCGGGCTCGGTTATGAGGTGGCGTTGTACAAAGTCCCTCTTCTGCGATCCTTTGACGTAGACCAGGGGACGGTGGATGAGGCAGGAGCGCAGCTTGTCCAGCAGGGCGACGTACGCGATGTCCCCCTGGTCCCACTCCAAGCCGTGGCAGTGGCGAGTGACCCAGACGCTCTCGCGCTGTTTCTCGGAAGTCAGGAGGTCCTTGCTGAAGGGCGGGCGGGCGATGTGATGTAGGAGCAGCGTGCCGGTAGTCACGTCCACCACGCAAACCTCTTTCAGTAGAAAGTCATTATCACTGTCTTTAAAACACTGCATATCCATCACCACGCTTCCGTGATGACAGCGCGCTGGCGGCGGCTCGTTGTAGATCGGTGGCGGCACGTCCATCCCGTACGGCTGACTGAACTCGACTGAGCGCTGGCGGGAGCGCGCCTAGCGGGATAACCTTGGGTGCGCGCGCCGCCATCACGGTCCGCGGTGACCTTGAGCGCGCGGCAACTCGTTTACCCGCCAAAGTCGACTGTGACGTTGCGATGACGATCCACCTCCGCGACGTTGTCCAACTCGGCGTACACTATGCAGTTGAACGCCTCCGCCAAGGCTTCGGAGAACCCAATCTCTATGCGCAGGTTACCGTTGCGCACCAGGTTCCAGTGGCTGGATTGAGAGGCTGCCATATCGGGCGTCAGATCAAACGCCATCAGGCAGTATCCGTAGGGGTATTCGTTGCGACTGACTTCGTTACCGCAGTCTGAGAAATTGATGCCGGTGCCGGTGTACAGCGTGTGGTAGGCGAGCACGCACAACTCCTGACCGAACGTGTAATCCGGTTGAAGCGGCTTACATGGCACTTGCTCACCGTCTATGTACAGCGCGAAGAAGTTCACGTGGCTGTGGGTGAAGTTGAACGGGTTCTTCTTGTAGTCCCCGTTGAACGCCTGATTGCTGACCAGGCCAACTATAACGCGTTTCGGCAGTTGTCCCAGAAACACACTGTCCAGAGTCTTGCTGCTGATACCGGAGGGTAGCGTGAAGGATTTGACTTCCACGCGCGTAATGGGATATTTGGCTGTACCCGACTCCAGCGTCCTGCTGTGAGCCAACAGCACGCTCGGGTTGATCTTACAGCGGCGCATAAACAGGTTGACTTCGGCGATGTCCACTTTGTAGTCTGTCACGGTTTTGGACATGATGGAGAATGAGTTCTTTGACCTGATCAGGCGAAAGCGCATCTCCACGCCGTTTAACATGAACTTCTCCTGGTTGCACAGGTCGACGTGCAGATGTCCGACCATGTCCGCGTACCGGCTGCCCTTGACAAACTCCCTCCGGTTCTTGAGCCCGGCATTATCCTCCTCAGTATTGTCCATGTACCCGGCATAGTCCTCGTAGAACAACTCCGCGGTGAGGTGCGATGTCTTGGCATCACCGCCATAGGACAACAGGTTCTCCAGGTAGGCGCGATAGGCGTACGTGTTGTTCTGAGGAGACACCAGTTTGTTGTTCAGGTACAGGTCCACTTGACTGAACAGCGAGTGCAGCCAGTTGTTAATCGGACCCACCTCTTTTATCGCTTGATCACCCGTTACAGCGCCTCCGTTAGCCGTTCTAATGGTAGCCTTCACATGCAGTAGCGTCTGTGACAGATCCGTGTACTCGTCCCCGTGACCCGGAACTATGAACTCAACGGGTGAGTCGTCTGTCAGGGAGGAGATGGGCTTGTACTGCACCCATTTACCGCTCACTATACTGGTCTGCGTGGGCGGTAGCGAGAACAGGTCCAACTCGGTCTTGACACACTCGCACGACTTCTGATGTAGAAACGCCATTATCCAAAAATGTCCTGCACGGTACTCTTGCTCTTCTTGCTTCTCCTCTTCTTAGCGACACGTTTTGCGGGCTTCCTCTTGGGCGCAGCGCTCTTCTTCCTCGCTCCGAGGAGTTTCGCCAGAGACTGAGGAGTAACCTGCTGTACACGCCTCCTCTTATAGGCGCCACCACCGCTCAGCACGCGATCCAGTTTTTCATCGGCCTTACGTTTCAGCGACCCGGTAAACTGTCTGAGTCGGGCGTTGGCTGCGACTCGGGGGTTGGCTGTGCCCGCCGCCACGTCGCCCAAGAAGCCCACACCGGACCTCAGCGCCTCCTTGCCCAGCGCCGATGCGCCGGATCTGATCAAAGGGACCACTGTACGCATCAGCCCGCCTAGGAAACTGCCGATGCCGTGTCCGCGTTGGAAAGCGGCTCCTCTGAATACGGAGGATACGCCATGGCCCGCCTGCTGGTGGCGGTAATACGCCAGATAGGGATCGCTCGGATTCATTGCCGCTGCCTCTCTTTCCTGAAATGAAGCTTCATGCACGTAGTCCCGAAGTGGAATGGCAAGTGTCGCCCTTGGTTGTCCCTTAAATCGATTTCCACGCTCTCGAATGAGGTTTTAATCACCGGCACGTAGTGCGGGTCTATTATATACACTGTCGTGTTGGCACCGTACGTGTAATTCCTGATGTCGATGTTGAGGATCTTCAGTAGTGGCGCCACAGCGTCGCCCACCAGTTGGGGTTCCACCAGGTCGCAATACACGTACATGTGTGATGGCAGACCGGCGAAGAGGTTAGCCGGCCTCACGGACCTGTGACGCTTGACGATATCCGTATCCACCTCGTAGCCAAACTGTAGCGCCAAACTGGGGCTCAGTTTGAGGCTCTGAACGGCTGAAGACGTCGACATCAATTCCACCCTGGAGGACCTCTCGTCATACGAGAAGGCGCACAGGTTACTCTTCATTTGAGGGTGGTTGTTGATTGCGTGCACGAGTTCCTCGGTACTACTGTAATTGCCCGGCTCCACTTTGATTAACAACTTGTCCACCACGGCCAACCCGCCTTTCGAGTCCCTCATTCCCAGCACTAGTTTGATGTAGGTTCCCTCACCGACGGTCAGAAAAGAGAAGGGGTAGTGCGCCTCCGCCAGAGCGACCTCCCACTCGCCGTCTGACAGATCAACGGTCGAGGGTAGATGGGTCGTGTAGTTTGTCACCATGTTGTTGGAATAGTAATTCATTGAACTGTTACTGGGCAACGTCAGGTAAAACTGGTCGTGCCTCGTCATCGCAGCTGTTGCACGTCCGCTGCGGGTACCCACGAATTGAAGTCCTCTCCGTAACCGGCCCACTTGACTAGGTAGCGCTTACTGGAGCCTCGCCCTTTAGTGTCCAGTATTTTATCTATTTGATACAGGCGATCCGGGGCGATCGTCACCTTTTGCATCTCGTGCTCGTAGAAGCGCCCTTCCAGCGGCGTCCCGTTCAGGTCGCGCAACACATACAATGGCAGAGGATGCGACCCGTATACGTGGTCCACCACGAACAGCTCCTTACTCCAATTAGTCTCGTAACCTTTGGCGAACGTACCCTTCTCCTTGGCTATGCGCACCGTGTCGCCCGGCTCGAACCTGGGCTTGTGTCGCCGGATCGCCTTTCCATACATGTGACGCCAAACCTTGTACACCGTTTTTCCATCGCCGCTGTCCGCGTCCACGGGTCGTAGGCCACCCAGGCTCCTGTGCGGACTGCGGTTGTAGGCGTCCACAAGCCTGTCCAACACGTCCACGTAGCGATACGTGTTCTTGTAGGTCAGGTAGCGCCACATGCGGGTCTTGAGCGTGCGGTTGACTCGCTCCACCACCGCCGCCTTCACGTCGGGGTTCTGCGTGGTGAAGTAGTTGACACCGTGACTCTTGAACACTCGCTTGGTCGCGGCCCCGGTGAACTCCGTCCCCTTGTCGGTCTGTAGGCAGCGAGGAGTCGCCTCAGCGAATATCCTCTCGAACGCAGCAGCCACCTCAGGCCCGCTTTTCCTCTTCAGTGGTACCGCGAACAGCCGCTTACTGAATACGTCTATCACAGTCAGCAGGTAGTTGACTCCGTCGTTGTACCGGCTCAGGCCGCGCATGTCGTTCAGGTCCGCCTGCCACAGCTCCCGGGGCCCGAACACGGCGTAGCGGTTGCGGGGAAACCGCTTGCGCGCAGGCTTGTGCAGCGTGTAGGTGTCCTGGGCGCGCAGCCAGTCGGCTACCCGACGTTTCGGTAGGCGCGCGGCTCTGGCCAGGGCGGCCACCCCGCCGAGGGAACCGGGCTGGCTCGGGTCGTAGTACAACTTCTCCATTACGGTGTGAACGGCTCCCAGTTGTCCAATGACGATTCCCGGTCGGGTTCCTCGGTTATTATCCTTCTCCTGGCCGCTGGGGGCCGCGGTCTCAAGCGGTCCAGTATCGGCGTCAACCTCGGTGACAGGGGTGTTGAGGAGGCTGTCGTCGTGTCTCCCCAGGGGCTCGATGCCGAGTCCAGTCCCACGCCTAAGTAACGCAACGCCGTGGGATTGCTCACGTATTCTCTGGGCACGTTCATGTCCTTCAAGGCGGCCATCACTTGATGCCAGCCGGTAGGCAATCGGTCCGCCCTTCGCGCTCTCACTATGCTGTGCGCGATGTCCACTATATTGGAATCGGGGATCTTCACCTTGTTCACGTACACCGCCCCACTGGCGTCCCAGGCGATGGGGCTGCCTTGCCGGGTCATGAATCGCAACAAGTTGCGCGCCACCGACCTGTAGATTTTTGAGAACGATTCCACAATGTCCTCCTCCGCCGAGGCGCTAGACTCGCGCTTCATCTGACTCGGACCTCCCGCCGCTTCCTCCTCCTCCCTCTGCTCACCCTCGATGATTGACAGACCTATGGGTTGACGTTTAGCCGCGGAAAAGTGCAGGAACCGCTGTAACACCTGCTGATATTGTTTCCATTTCTCCGTATCGTCCAGCCGTTTGTCGCTCAATATGCGATGCATCTCAGCGTCCAGGCTGGCTGGCTTATTGGCGCTACCTGCTCCTCCTCTTGGTTCTGGTCCCGACCCTGGTCCCGGTCCTTCTCGCAATCTCTCGATGAGCTCCTGCGGTACAACCACCATTTTCCTAGCGTACTCCATGTCCGATTAGCTTCTGCGCTAAAACGGGCAGAACAGCGTTCAACAGCAGAGGTAGGAAGATCCCTCCGCCCCGTTGGACGAGGTAGTGTCGCTTCTTGGCCCAACCCTCGCCGCGTTTCACCAGCCGTCTGAGCGCCTGTTTGTGTTTGCTCAATTTGCGTTTGAGACAGGGGGAAAGCGGTACGTTTCCGCGTAGCACGTTATACGCGCACTCGCACAATGACTTGATGCGACTCTTGTCGCACGCTTTTAACAGGGCCTTGCGTTCTTTGGGCGTAGCGTGTATTAGGGCCCTCAGCAGCGCCGCGTCCTTCTTCACGCGGTGTGACATGATGACTGACGCTGGCGCGCGCTCGGCCTATTTATCACTTCTTCTTGGGCAGGTACACGTAGTTCACCGGATCGTCTGGGAAAATGGCCGAACGTATGCGCATCTCTTCTGGCGTGGACTGTTTCAAGTCTATGAGCAGGTAGGCGTGCGGATCACGCGTGGCGTCCGCGTAAGCCTCCTCCACGAATTTGGGGTTTTCCGGGTATACTTGACGGGCCAGGTGTTTGATCTGAGCGCGATCCCTGGGATTCTTGAAGCACACTATGTATTGAGCGTTCAGCGATATGTCGCGCTGGCCCCTGCCCTGGTGAAACAGGTTTTGCGTGATGAAGAACACGCTCATGTTGCGGAGGTGCGAGCCCTTGGTGAACAGGTCCGCCACGCCGGAGCCAGCCTCGCGCATCATGTCATCGACGATAACCAAGGCGGGCTCGCTACCGTCATAGTCGTCCAAGTCTGGCAAGCCGGCTACGTAGCGCACGGCAGAGTCCACACGGCTCTTGCCGCCACCGCTGCCATAGTGCCAAGTAATGCGGGCGAACCGCGTATCGCACATGCGGTCGGCGTGCTCTATGAAGCGAGCCACGAAGTGCGACTTGCCGCTGCCCGAAGGCCCGGCCACGATGGCGGTGAACGGGTGTTTCCACCTCAAGTCCATGGCGTCTACTGACCGCCGTGCACCGCCACCTCGGCTCTTGTAACTAAAGGTTCTTTTCTTGCTCTTTTTTATTTGATTTTATTTTTTCAATTTTGGAAGGAAATAAGGGAATAGGAAATACCGTTTATTTTATACAAATTCCAGGAAAGGAGATTTGCTGCCAGGAGGGCCGCTCCTCTTTACAAGGCTCGTCCTCGGCCCCACGCCAACGTTGTACTGGGAGATGGCGTTGTCGTCCAGGACCGTGAGGAACCGTCGAGGCATGTAGATCCGGATCGGGTCGTCGCCGACGAGACCCTCCAAGGTGGCCATCACCGCCTCGCCGTACGGTGTATCTACCCGCTCGAATGAGCGAATCGGGTACACCGCGTTGTCCCGCAGATCCGCGATGCGAGTGTAACCCGCGGCCTTGCAGCTATTGAGGGCTGTCCTGAGGTCCATCTTCTGGTCCGTGTTGAGCATGGCGCAGCGGCTGGATGCAGAATGACCGGCTCTCGCCACCGAGTCGCCTTTTATTGGCGGTGTCTACGTGCCGACTCACGCGTATCAACAACATGATGACATAGTTACTCGCTCAATTCCAGGAAGGGTGATGTAATGGAAAGCTTTACTGCGTAAACAAGTGGATTGTTCTAGAAGCGTCTCGGTTATCAACTGCTTAGTCGAAGTTTCCACGCTCAATTCCAGGAAGGCTGACGTAATGGAAAGCTTTACTGCGTAAACAAGTGGATTGTTCTAGAAGCATCTCGGTTATTAACTACTTAGTGGAATTTTCCACGCTCTCTCGTTTACTGGGTAGCGCGCTTGGAGTGCGCACTCCTCTTGGTTTTCCCTGAGATGATGCAATCGGTCTTTCGCCAAGCGGGTAGAGGAGTAGCGGTCCTAGTGATCCCGTCGTATCTTGACTCTCCCGTCTCGCTATTTGCCAGCCATAGGTTTTGCAATCTGGATAGCAGGTCCTCTAGACATATGCAGATTTCATCGTTTCGCTCCTCGTCCAAGTACAAGCCGCAGCTGAACGTGGGGCGACCTCCTTTGAACACATTCATCTTCAACAGTACGTTACCGCTGTTAGTAGGGTTCTTCACAGTGTACTGATATCCGCCAGCGGACCAGCACAGTGTCAGGGAATCGATAGCCCCGGGCTACCTTCCTCTTTACAGTCCACCCATCGAGCTTTTTCTTCTTTGACGCACATCCCTGCTGAACTGGCGGTGCGTTGGCGTTCTCATCGTTCATTGCGTTCAGCTCCTCTAGGAAGGAGCGGATCGTTTGGTCCACTTCGGCTGCGCTGACTCCGCTTCCGTTCATGGTGACGTCTCGAACAACACTGAGGTCGCGCGCGCGCGGCTCTGCCTCGGTTTTATAGCAGAGTCGTGCGCTCCAGCGAACCTTCTAGAAGCTTCTTTATAGCCGAGTCGTGCGCTCCAGCGAACCTTCTAGAAGCTTCCAGAAACGTGACGCTCCTCACCTGCATGATGTTCCGGTGGGTCCTCACTCCACCGTTGCTAATTTTATTAGGGTGGGATGGGAATAGGATTATGGGTTGGGATAGGACAGAGGGTCTTGGGTTGGGGTAGGACAGAGGGTCTTAGGTTGGGGTAAAAGTAACCGGTTTAGGGTTTAACCGATTACTGTCCAGGCCTTCTATAATTTTCCTGGACGTCCAACACCGCCATGCTGCCTTGGTTCAAGGTTAACTGCAACACTTGCAGAACCTCGTTCCACTGCGCTGGGTCTCCCGGGTCGTAACGATGAGAGGACATCACGGGACTGGCCGGACTCCACCGCCCCGGCCTGAGGAAGACGTGACCGCCTCTCCTCATCGCCTCCTCAACCCGAGTCCTTGTAGGGGTGAGGTACTCCGGTCCGAGCAAGAGGTAGCGGCTGATGTTGGGAACGTTGATAAAAATTTCTACAGTAAGGACGTCCATTATGAAAGCGGCTCTGATCAAGACTGACTCGAACACCGCTTTCACCCATAGGAGCTTCACAGTGGAATGTAAGCAGTAAACTGTTCCCGGAACCGCTGATGAGAAAACAGCCCCGGGCAGTCACGTAGCCCTTAACACGGGGGGGGGGGCTGACGTCAGGGGGGGGGCTGACGTCAGGGGGGGGGGACGATTCCACGGATTACCGCTTTCACCCCGGGGGTTGTTGACTACTCTGGAGTCTAAATATCGCCGCTTTCACCTGCTGTTTTTCACATCTCTGGGTCGGACCGTCATTCCTTCCCTGACCGCCAAACCACCAGCATGTTCCCCTGCCCTCACTGCTCCGCCACCTTCTCCCGCAAGGACCACCTCATCCGTCACCTCCACTCCACACATGGTGAAGGAGGTGAATCCTATTACTGTCCCGTCTGCGGAAAGGAGTTCCGCAGGGGGGACAAGTTGAGGATTCACCTCCTCACTCATGCCTCCACCTCCTCCGCTCCACAGACTACCTTCGACGCCTCCGCACCATGCTCCTCATCCGCCCTGCAACCACCCTTTGTCCTTGTCCCGCCTCCACCAACCTCCGCCACCACCTCGACCCAGACCGCCACCGAAGATGTTTCGGTGGCCATTCAGGTCGGGGTGGAAACGTCTGAACGTTCCACCCAGACGTCAGTCGTCGAGCGTCCCGTATGTAAGTATCGTAGGAATGGGTTAGGGACGGGTTAGGGCCTTGATGGTTCGCGCTCTAGACAGTATTACTAATTACTGACTTCTCCTTTACAGGCGCTGTCCGCCCTCAGGTGCATCAAAACCAGAATTGGCTCCAGGACGAGGTGCAGCAGCAGCAGCGGGACAGGCAGCAGCGGGAGGCCAGAAGGCGGGAGCTGGAAGAGGCCCGCCAACGCCTCCTGCGGGAGCTGGAGGAGGAGGCACAGCGGCGGCGCCATGCCGAGGAGGCCGCCTCCGACGACTCCGGCTCCGACGTCCAGCTGCTCTCGGACGACGACGGGTGGGACTAAAAATAAAAGACTGTACCCCATGTCCTTTTCCCTTTTTATATAATATTAAATAAAAACAAAAAAAAAACAAAAAAAAAACAAAAACAAAACAAATATATATAATAAAACTGGTGGAAGAAGCCTATGTTAGGTTTCCGCCAGGTCACGTGACGGGGGGGGGCTGACGTCAGGGGGGGGGGGCTGACGTCACCGGGGGGGGGGCGATTCCTCATTCCTCCTCGCACGCCTTTGCTGGTTTTGAACCCTCTAATGCCCCCTACTTGCCTATATTAAATATATTTTCCCAATCCCCATCCCTCCTCTATATTTTTAAAAATTAATTTTCAAATTCAGGCTAAAAAACTATCTTTAGTGTTTATGGTCCGATTTGTCTGCAATTTGGATATGTTATTGTCCTAGGCAAGTGTTTTAATAAATGCCACTTACATTTCCCAAATTCACTATAACGGTCAAATTAAAAAATATTTTTTGAAAAATACTATAGTGCCAATTGCCACCTTCTTTATTAACTGTCCGATTTGTCTTCAATTTGGATATGTTATTGTCCTAGGCAAGTGGTTTAATAAATTCCACTTACATATCCCAAATTCACTATTACGGTCAAATTAAAAAATATTTTTGAAAAATACTGCCAATTGCCAACTTCTTTATTTACTGTCCGATTTATTTAAAATTTGGATATGCTATTGACCTAGGCAAGTGTTTTAATAAATTCCACTTACATATCCCAAATTCACTATTACGGTCAAATTAAAAAATATTTTTGAAAAATACTGCCAATTGCCAACTTCTTTATTTACTGTCCGATTTGTTTAAAATTTAGATATGTTATTGTCCTAGGCAAGTGTTTTAATAAATTCCACTTACATTTCCCAAATTCACTATTACGGTCAAATTAAAAAATATTTTTGAAAAATACTGCCAATTGCCAACTTCTTTATTTACTGTCCGATTTGTTTAAAATTTAGATATGTTATTGTTATAGGCAAGTGTTTTAATAAATTAGCCTTACATTTCCCAAACTCACTATTACAGTCAAATAAAAAAATATTTTTGAAAAATACTGCCAATTGCCAACTTCTTTATTTACTGTCCGATTTGTTTAAAATTTGGATATGTTATTGTTGTAGGCTAGTGTATATGCACCATCCACATTTTACAAATATTGCGGTTAAATTTTAAAAAATTTGGAAAAACACTGCCAATTGGCAACTTCTTTATTTATGGTCTGATTTGTTTAAAATTTATATATGTCATTATTCTAGGCTAGTGTATATGTACCATCCACATTTGACAAATTAACTATAATGGTCAAATTTAAAAAATATTTTGAAAAATATACTAACAATTTCAAACTTCTTTACTTACTGTCTGATTTATTTTCGGATATGTTATAGCTCTTATATAGGTAACAAGACCACACTACCACACGTTCCACTACCCCCCATAATACAGTATTTTGTCTTTTTTGTTTGTTTATTTTGCTGTAATCCCAAAACTGACTTTGCTGTTTATTGTCCGATTTGCCTACACTTTGGATATTGTCCTAAGCATTTATTGTCTGATTTATTTTTGGATATGTTATAGCCCCCCAACTATTGTATCTAAAATTAAAATATTATTTCCACCTATAATACAGTTGATGTGTTGTTTGTTTTGCCGCAACCTAAAAACTAACATTGGTATTTGTGTTTTTACAAAACTATATTTTGTAAATTACTACCAATAACTCCTTTATTTACTTTTCAACTTGTTAAATCCCCTTATATCTAAATTTACCGTATATTATTTACCTTTTAGTGCTGTTTTGTCGTAACCAAACTTTGGATATGACTGCAATATAACACATTTCCTGTCTAATGTCTGGCGGTTGTATCCAGCACATTTGTGTTTTACTTTACAACAACACAGTGGGACGTCTATTCTGCTGCTTATACAACAGATGCATAGGTCTTGTAGAATGTGCGTATCTGTATTAAATACATATATTACTCTACTGCACGGGATGTTGGGTTTAATAGTACAAAACCTAATACAAGGACTAAGAATAGAATTATAGAATTTCGACAATTTGGGTACTAATGCGGGATGGCACCGTTAGTTAATGTGTTAATTATATTGAGACTATAAACTTATTTAGTCGAATTTGGAGTTATATTAATAGTGGGTATTCCATATTTGCATATGGGTGTCCACTTACATGTTACACTTACCGCTCGCCTATGTTTATATACAACATATATTTACAACCTCTATATGCCTATAGTGTAATCTGTCCTGTTTACATGTTTCCGCTACTTTTTTGTATAAAAGAAATGTACTCTGTTAGCCATTTATTGGGGAATTGTATTAAACCTACTAACGAAAGATTCGGTATATGGTTTTTATTAGAAAATCTACGTAATAATAACCTTCTTACAGACATGGGTAATATAAACTATTGCGAGGGCGAACCAAAATTAAATAACTTAACATCTATAACGGATGCGTTTTGTGATAACATAATGTTAGTTAAGATAACCAATGTTACGGATTGTGATGGGGACGTTCGGAATAAATTTAAAGTTAAGAAGGAAATATGTGGCTCGTTTAATAGCTACTTACGAGGAATATTTAAAAAGTTCTCTTTAGCTCGACATGGTGTTGTGGCCAAACTACCATTCTCCCAAAGCGAGGGTGTGTTACAAATAATAAAGAAAGATATTGACCAAATTAAACAAAAGTATGATGATCCTATAGCAATTCCCTATAAAATAGAGCTTGCAAATGTTAAAATTAAGGATTTGTTGGAAGACCTTCCAAAGATACTGCAAGATCTGGAAAAAGAAATGTACTATCTTATGGATTTCGATATAACACTAGATTTGGCTGGAATATTTAATAAAGAGGAAATGTGCCAATATCTTACAGAAAACTTTAACTTTTGCTACCAAGGGGCGAATGGATATAATGTTATTGTAGATAATGTTAGTAAAGACTGTTTAACATGGTTTAATGTAAATAGCAGGGTAAAAATATATAATAAATTTATATGCCAGATTACAAGTCCTGGAGTAATTAAAAGTATAGGAAACCATATAATAAACTTTGTAAACTGTCCAGATGCGAGACTAAAAGAAACGTTCTCGTCTAAACTAGCTAGAGAGAATGGAATAACAAGGTTAGAGGCAACAATCTATTGTAGAGGTTTTGGTAAAGGGTTTGAACCTTTAAGAGATTGTTTAAGTCTAATAGAAGACAACAAACGGTACTTTCAAAATGCTCCATTCTATGCTGTACCTCTGCATAAGATGTGGGTGAAAGTTGCCAATCAATTACAAAACAGTTGTTGTTTAGTGTTTAACGATGCATATTGGGGGAAGATAACTGGAGTACAACTAAAACTGCCAAAAGATAGTACACAAAGGGAAAAGTTAATAAAATATGCTCTATCTGCATTTAGCTTTAACTGTTTACCAACTAACTATGTAGAGGTAATAGAGGAGGATGCCATAAGTGTAAAGCATAAGTGTTACATCAAATCTGGGGGCACATGTTTTACAAAATCAAATACACCTTTCTCCACTATACCTAAACACATCAATTTAGAAGAACTAGGCTTGGTGGAAAGTCCTAACCTTACTCCCTACGTTTTAAGAAGCCGGACCAATAAACTGTACCCATACACTATTAAAGAAATAGAGCCACTTTCCAAGCCTTTCTTAGAGAGTTGTTCCAAAAAGAGGAAATTGGAATTAGAAGACATTGGAATATGTGGAAAATACTGTTGCAGAGGAATACAAAGCACAGTTGGCTAAAGAAAGAAGGGAAAGAGAGGATAAATTAAAAGATTACTTCCTGCGACGTTGGGAGGATCTAGAGCATTATGGACATTATATAGTGTATGCGTTTGTAGTAAACAACAAGTTTGTGGGGGTGTTGGCAGAAAAGGACGGAGGGGTGTATACTATGTTAAAGGTGTCTGTAAAACTGTATTTATAGAGATAAATAAGAATAGGCAAGGTTATAGCGTGTTGCCATACAGTGGTGATTTGGACATTATTTATCTACCTACCAACGAGCCACTTGCAAGCTTTAACGAAACCGCAACATTTTATGGCAATTCCTTTCCAAAAATAGAAAGTTTCAGTAACAATGAGTGGGATGTTGGACAAGAAGACATAGAGATGCAAGATATTAAAGGCAATATTAAATTTAAAGAATATAGTAGACTGGAGGATTTGGAATATGGTGCGCTATTAAACAAGTCCAACATAGAAAAAGATATATCGTACAGTTTGAAAATATTCGTAACCTTTATGTCTCCAACCACTGGCTGGAAAGGGAGCTAGAATGTGGGAAGTTTGATTTTAACTGCAAAATTAAAATTAAGTTGGATAAAATAAAGACTACTCCAAACAAGCACAAAGAAAGATTAGTGTTTTGTGTTTAGTTGTTTTGGGTTTTAACAATTTATTTTTTGCTATCGCATTGGCTTAAAACATATCCAAAATTTGTTCTGACCATAATTGTGGATATATATTACTTATTAGCTGGATGTATATAATAAGCTTGTATTTATTTTTTTTAATCCAACCGTAATAGTGAATTTGGAAATGGGGTATTTACTTATGCAATGGCCAGTAATATATTGCAGTCATATCCAAAGTTTGGTTACGACAAAACAGCACTAAAAGGTAAATAATATACGGTAAATTTAGATATAAGGGGATATAACAAGTTGAAAAGTAAATAAAGGAGTTATTGGTAGTAATTTACAAAATATAGTTTTGTAAAAACACAAATACCAATGTTAGTTTTTAGGTTGCGGCAAAACAAACAACACATCAACTGTATTATAGGTGGAAATAATATTTTAATTTTAGATATAATAGTTGGGGGGCTATAACATATCCAAAAATAAATCAGACAATAAATGCTTAGGACAATATCCAAAGTGTAGGCAAATCGGACAATAAACAGCAAAGTCAGTTTTGGGATTACAGCAAAATAAACAAACAAAAAAGACAAAATACTGTATTATGGGGGGTAGTGGAACGTGTGGTAGTGTGGTCTTGTTACCTATATAAGAGCTATAACATATCCGAAAATAAATCAGACAGTAAGTAAAGAAGTTTGAAATTGTTAGTATATTTTTCAAAATATTTTTTAAATTTGACCATTATAGTTAATTTGTCAAATGTGGATGGTACATATACACTAGCCTAGAATAATGACATATATAAATTTTAAACAAATCAGACCATAAATAAAGAAGTTGCCAATTGGCAGTGTTTTTCCAAATTTTTTAAAATTTAACCGCAATATTTGTAAAATGTGGATGGTGCATATACACTAGCCTACAACAATAACATATCCAAATTTTAAACAAATCGGACAGTAAATAAAGAAGTTGGCAATTGGCAGTATTTTTCAAAAATATTTTTTTATTTGACTGTAATAGTGAGTTTGGGAAATGTAAGGCTAATTTATTAAAACACTTGCCTATAACAATAACATATCTAAATTTTAAACAAATCGGACAGTAAATAAAGAAGTTGGCAATTGGCAGTATTTTTCAAAAATATTTTTTAATTTGACCGTAATAGTGAATTTGGGAAATGTAAGTGGAATTTATTAAAACACTTGCCTAGGACAATAACATATCTAAATTTTAAACAAATCGGACAGTAAATAAAGAAGTTGGCAATTGGCAGTATTTTTCAAAAATATTTTTTAATTTGACCGTAATAGTGAATTTGGGATATGTAAGTGGAATTTATTAAAACACTTGCCTAGGTCAATAGCATATCCAAATTTTAAATAAATCGGACAGTAAATAAAGAAGTTGGCAATTGGCAGTATTTTTCAAAAATATTTTTTAATTTGACCGTAATAGTGAATTTGGGATATGTAAGTGGAATTTATTAAACCACTTGCCTAGGACAATAACATATCCAAATTGAAGACAAATCGGACAGTTAATAAAGAAGGTGGCAATTGGCACTATAGTATTTTTCAAAAAATATTTTTTAATTTGACCGTTATAGTGAATTTGGGAAATGTAAGTGGCATTTATTAAAACACTTGCCTAGGACAATAACATATCCAAATTGCAGACAAATCGGACCATAAACACTAAAGATAGTTTTTTAGCCTGAATTTGAAAATTAATTTTAAAAAATATAGAGGAGGGATGGGGATTGGGAAAATATATTTAATATAGGCAAGGGTTGGACATTAGTATAGGCTAACAAGGAAACTTGTGTAAGGCGGGATCGGGTGTCGGTCCAAAAACTGATCCCCATAAGAATAACATGGGAAAAAAGCGCCGAATAGTATGTCTCTTTGTGGGTTCTCCTCTACTTATATATATATATATATATATATATATATATATATATATATGTATATATTACAAATAATAGAGTGATTAGGGCTACTAATATGTTAGTTCTAAGCATAATTTTATAAACAGAGTATCCGTTTTGGTTTTATGTCTAATAAAACATATTATGTTAAAACTAAAAAGGGTACTCTGTTTATAAAATTATGCTTAAAACTAATATATATATATATATATACAGTTTCGAACGAATGGTGTTTTTGGGTTCTGGGGACTTCGAAACGAAAAGTTATCATGGTCCCAGGCCTAGGTCTTACCATGCCGACTACGGTAGTAGCTTCTTCCCTATAGGGGAAATTCGCTAATAGGAAACAAGAAGATAATCGATTTGTTTGGAAGCAGTTTTATATACTTTAATATTGACAAATATAATAAATATTAATTTTGATTAAAAATGTTAAATTTAAGGAATATAAAATAAGGTTCTACTAATAGACAGACCACCTTCCTTATATAATAGTATGGATTAAAAGGATCTTTATAAGTACGCTTGAAAAATATAGCTACAAATGAGTAATTTGGAGACGGAACGTGGCAATAGCAGCAGTATTGACACTGGTTAGGTTTGGAGACGGAACGTGGCAATAGCAGCAGTATTGACACTGGTTAGGTTTGGAGACGGAACGTGGCAATAGCAGCAGTAATGACACTGGTTAGGTTTGGAGACGGAACGTGGCAATAGCAGCAGTAATGACACTGGTTAGGTTTGGAGACGGAACGTGGCAATAGCAGCAGTAATGACACTGGTTAGGTTTGGAGACGGAACGTGGCAATAGCAGCAGTAATGACACTGGTTAGGTATTTTTAAACATAAAAAATACAGAAACCTACTACTACGTATTACGTACACAGAAATATTCTCTTAATATCTGAATAGTTCCGGGAAACCCCCTATTATACAAACGGTACGTGGTTAAATGTGAAAAGTAGTGTGTATATAAATGTGACATTTTCCATTACCCGAAGCGCGCCCTGGAAATGATGCATGTGTGATGTTATCCGCCCTGCACCGCCTCCCCCTCCCCCTCCTCCTCCCCCTCCCCCCCACAACGCTCGGCCTTAATCTGCGAAACATTCCGCTGTACACAAACGCTGCATGCTGGTTCCATTGGCTATTTTGTTTTTTAAAATGTAATTTTGCCATATGTCTTACCAAAAACAAATGTTTGGCTTTGGATTTCCATTTTGACTAGTAATAAATGCACTTATTATTGTGCTAATCAGTCAAGTATATATTTAGTGTCAATAATTATGTTATACTATATTAAAATCTGCATGTTATATGTAAAATATAGATGAATGTTATACGTTAAGTCTAAAATAGATTCAGTTTAAAATAAACCTAACCTGTTTGCTAAGTTGGTCATAAATGTATAAAAACTAAACATGTAATACCCTAGCAATACTCTTTAAAATGTATGAAAATACATCTATATAAATAATAAAACTGGAATATACATCTACTTTCACTAGAATGATAATTAATAACACAGTATTTTACATGACATATCTTATGATCAAACATTTGTATATGTAATGCAAATACTGCCTTAATCTTACCTAGTTGGCATTCCGCTTATAAATATGATTTACGAGAGGAGAACACTTGTTACGATTCCCTGCCTGGCGGTGGACTGGCTGTTTCTCCGAAACCATAACGGGAGAACTTCAGTGCAGTAGTTACGAATAAAATCATTTAAATACAATCAAATCAATTAAAAAATATTATAAAAAAATTCAATACAAATAAAGACAATTTTCAATATCCATCCAACTTTCCCTATATACTTCTCCGGTCATTTGTAACATGTATCTCGTAAAATAGGTTAGCATAATTTCTTATGTATAGATTTGAGATATTTTAGGGTCTGGATTTGAAATAAAAGTTTTGTTTTTACAGTGAATTAACGTACTTAATGTCATTAAATACAAATAAATTAACTTTACTATTAATGAAATTACCACCTATGAACAGGTCTGAGGTCTTATCCTAGAAAAACCTACTTTTCAAAGAAAGGAATCGACAAAAGATAATTGAGAATGAAGCTTCTAATAATTATCAAGTACGAATACAAACACGCATAATGATCACTAGTCATTGCAGTCTTTGTGTGATGTTCCCCACTACAGTTGGGATGTCAAACAAGGCTCCTAGAGACATGAGAGTCTCGAGGTCAAAAACACACCGACTCGCCAGTAAATTACTTTTGTTTATTTACAAACGCCAGTTTAAAGTCTCGTATTAGTTCTAGGCCCATCTTTCAAGTGCGTGTTTTGCATTTGCAAGTGGAAAGTGTTATTACGTGTTATTGTCTTGCCTAGGAATGCGAGTTTCATGAAACCTGGAACATGCGCGGTACTACTTCAAGGTTTCCAGCTAGGATGTGACTAGGAGAGTAAACTACACTCTAAAACTGTTACCTTGTTTGTTGTACGGGCTTTTAAATTAACTGTATTAAAGATATTGAGCGGGGAGGTGGTAATTGCATGACCGAGCCATTACCTAAATATATAGGGACTATACTGTTATCTTTTGTACAATCTAAAATTCAACCCATCAATAATTAAAATATCCAAAACACTGTTTTTAAGAAAACAAACTTGTATGAATGTACAGGGCTTCTTATAAACCTTCTTGATAACCTACATGTCTTCTTTGACTTGTTCAATAGTATCATTCATGTGGACGTGATTTATGTGCAAACCACTATCTCAGGACCAATACTGGTTCACGCCGAATTCATAATGACGTTCAATCGTAAGTTTATTGTTTATTTTTATTTTTTTTACATGTTTGCAATTCGAGTGATTTTGAGTCAGAATACTGACTTAATAATTCTAAGAAAAGTTATTATATGGTGAAAGTAAAACAGCTCGTTTCTAAGGTTAAAACATATGCTTCATAAGGTTGAACCTAAAAACAGCTAACTGAGCGTAGATGTCATTTGCTTTACTACAGAACAGACTAATGACCGGTCATGTTACAAACTAACAGAAGACTATCACATGTAAGCAAGAGGTGAGAGCGAGAGCGTTCTATCGCGCAGGCGCAGGCTATCAGCCATCAGGTCTCGAACGTTCGACCCGCTGTTAACAAGCACGTTCTCGAGGAACCATAAAAAATTACAGGCTCCAAAACTAGACAAACTAGTTCATAACGCTTTCTAGGAATTTGTAAGTTTTTTCTATAGACAAAAATCTAACAAGCCGTCTGTATCTCCAAAAATATATGTAGGGGATAACGGTTACCTGATTGAGAAAGTTGAGAAAGAAAAGGTGTTAATAGGATGGAATTAACGAAGGCCATTTCCGAAGGACAAACTATAGTTATTTTAGGAATTATAACACCAATAACGGAATTTTGAATAAACAATGGTGACATTGAGTTTTAATGACAACTTAATAAATAGTAAAATTATTGGAAATGTGCAATTTACACTGAAAAAATAGTATTTATTTCAGAAAACCCCATCTAAATAATCTGCATGTGAAGATATAAGATATACAGAGGTTACGTGAGTGTACTCTAAAAACCAGTACCAAGGGGAAACCGAAAATTGAAATAACTTCACAAACAATAAGGGTTTTATAAGGACGTTGTTAATCTTACATAGTTTATAACAATTGCATTCAGTTTCTACTGGAAGCATTCATAATTACCTGACGAGAAGATGATCAACGAAATACCAGCCACGTGGAGGTCTCGGCCAGGCTTATAATTACCCAATTTGAGACGTAATTATAGTGTTCAGCCAATAAATAGTTGTCAGGCGCGTGTTATGCTGATTAGAGTGAGAGGGCGGTGAGATCTCTCTCTCCCTCTCACTCCCTCACTCGCTCGCTTTGCTTCTGCCTCATACGCAAGTATACTGTATGAGAAAATGTAGTACGTTGTTACTTTTAATTTACAACATTTTTAGAATTCCAGCCAAATAATTTAACTGGAGACTGATTCGGGTAAGTGGAAATACTCTCAATTGAATAGGACAAGCAATACACGTTTTATATTGGACAAGGAATAAGTGTTTACGACCCGGAATAGCTAAATAAATTGTATTAATCTCAATTATGTTTAAAATTACAAATACTCAAATTATTAATAGTTTTAAGGTAAATGCATATTAAACTCATTATACTGTGACATTCTACTAACTGTAATTAAGTAATTGGATATTCGGATGGTTGGACAGTGATGTTATTACCCATTGACTGTGTTAGGAGCAGAAGGATGGTTTGACGACTGTGAAAAGTAGTTTGTTTAGATTTCATTCAATACGCCAGGTTTACTTAGGGTCTAATGTAAGCTTTATCGACATTTATCATAAAAGTAATTACTTATATCAACTGTTCGTGATATAACAAACATATGGTATGAATGGTAAGAACATTAATATCTACAATCAATACCCTTTAATTAAAAATATACATTAAATTAAACCTTCACTTTATTAAAAGTAAAATCATTTGATTGTGTAAGCAATACATATAGTTTTTCATGATGCACCTCTTTTCACTTTCACTACTAAAAAATTCTATTGAGTTATTATTATTTTGTCAATTACTATTTTGTTAAATTGTTGAATATAAAAACCACAACTGGCTTCTGGCTTTTCTAAAGGAATTTAGCAATCGTTGCTAATTAATCATTCCAAAAACGCATCAAACATACTTTTTCATGACAAGCCATCTAATGAACGATTGTTCTGTAGAACACTTTCGCTGCCTTTGACGTGTTTAAACATGAAAATCTCATATGTTTCTATTTTGAGCAATGTTCCGATGTCGGGACACTCGCAGCGAAGGCGATAAGACCCCAAAAAGAGGATTAGGCTTTGCTAATTGCCACGCCAAACAAAATCGACCAAATATTTATTTAAAGGGAAATCCCTACAAAATTTGAAGTAAATCGGACAAAAATGTCTCACTTCACACTGTTTTGTACATGAGCAACTAATTACACTATTACGTTTAGATTCGGGATACTTTCACATCGAAATTGTCTTTAATTTTAGATCTTTTAGAAACAAATTATTTGTCGGCTGCCCTGTCTTTATATTTCTTGCTGTTTAATTCCCTAAGAAATTGTTTGTTTATTCAGTTAAAGTTATATTTCATGATCGAAATGTACCATTTAGGAGTCAAATGATAGGGATCTAAATGATTCTAAAGTAACTGAAGTTTTTCCTTGAACCTCAGAGCTAACCCCCGCTGGCCCGCAAATCGCGTGCTAGTCGCATGCTACGTAAACACCAACCAACTTTTTACGTTTGAGTTTACACACAGAAGTAGTAGTAGTGCCATATCCGTGCTAGTCGCATGCTACGTAAACACCAACCAACTTTTTACGTTGGAGTTTACACACAGAAGTAGTAGTAGTGCCATATCCGTGCTAGTCGCATCTACGTAAACACCAACCAACTTTTTACGTTGGAGGTTACACACAGAAGTAGTAGTAGTGCCACATCCGTGCTAGTCGCATGCTACGTAAATACCAACCAACTTTTTACGTCGGAGCCTACACACAGAAGTAGCAGTAGCGTAGCGCCACATCCGTGCTAGTTGCACATGCTACTCCAAAAGTGAGCTGCAACGGTATGGAACCCACCTAATAAAACCATAACCAAAGTAACAGTTTTAAAACTTGTAACTTTTAAAACCTAGGGAACGCCAGTTGAATTTGATGTTCAATCGTATTCTACTTTAATTTGAACGTGGACTCACTCACAAGAATTAGGTAAGTTATAACAGCTATTACAATTCATTTATTTAAAAAGAGTCTGTACAATTTGTAAAATAAATCAAGAACTGAACAAATAAGACACAATACAAAACAATAGTGGAGACCACAATTATCTTTAGTAGATGTTGTACAACTTTCAGTTTATTATTTTAAACTATGATTATACAAGCCTTGCCTTAAACAAATACAACTGATTCTTGGCGATACTAAGTGGTATCCTGGGCAAATATGATTAAGGTATTAATGGTGTTCAAGTAAACAATTTTCACTATAAATTATACCTCTGATAATGGTGAACATCTTAGACGAATACATGTTTGAATTGTTCTAGGTCAGACAACAAGGCTGCGGTGAGTGGCAACTTGGAGGAGGCGTACTAGCTTGCTGGGCGTAGTGGACGAGAGGGGGATATCAGCCACCGCCGGCGCCGTCGGGGAGTCAGCCTCAGCACCCCAACGTGTACCAGAATTACAATCCTGAAAGGGATGAAGCGGATCTCACATTAGCATGTATACCCTTAAGCAGTCCAAATAACTACGTGGGGTTATCAAACTGCACTCACTGTCAATGATTGTCGCAGGAGCATGTTTTCGCTTTATCGGCGTCTTCAGATGAAATAAGGGGTCAGTAGTGAGTTTGACGGAAGATGACGGGCGAAGTAATCTACTCCATTGCACGGCCCAACACAACAATTGACCACTGATAAATAATGAGGAGATCGAATTTAAGAAGCCTCTCGACTTCGAAGTGCGAAGTTGTTAGGTGTCCTACAATAGCAAAAACTACAAATAATCTGATCTTCCCTATCGAAGTGGTACTGAGAGGAGTTCTGAAACGGCATACGTCTTCATTATCTATGGTAGTTTATTACTAAACCCCTAGAGGAAATTGATCATGGATTGTAAAATATAATTAATCTTGTAACTAATAAACGTATTATAAAATATACCAAGGCTCTATTGTTTGTATATAATTAAAAGTCCAAGAACCTGCAAAGCTGAAATGTACATCTCTTTAGGTTCTGTCAAGAATTAAATATATTTAAAATACTAGAGGAATGACAGATACTATTCTCGGAAAAAACTGCTACTTTGATCCTGCCTTGTTCGAAAAGCTAAACTTGCCTTAAATTATTTTATGATTTTACTTGAGCATAAAAAGGCTGTTATCAACGCATTTAGTGAAGGCACATTACAGTGCTATAGAAATTTAAATTTTCGCACATTTTACTACTTAGTTCCTTTACTTATTGTTTTAATGAACCCTTCTCCTATCACACAAATGTGGAATGAATGTGCATAAATCCCATGTTTATTATTTTTAAGACACACACAAATCGCTATCGTTAAAAAAGGGGTCCTTGTTAGATTAAGAGTATGTTCTTTTATTGTGTAAGGGGATTAGCTCATATCTACTATTTCAAAAATAATTTTACTACAGCTCAAAAAATATCGTCACCCTATGTTAGCAAAAATATTTAAAGTGTTATTAAAAAAACTACACAAAACCAATAAGCACCATATAAATATGTACCTTATATTTTAAACCATTATGTATTGATTTATGTATTGATTACATAAATAAATATGTAATCAATACATAACCTGTATTGTTGTTAAAAACAATGTTTATATTTGTTGATCATAAATAAACAAACTAAATCCTAGCTGACTTATTTTCAAGACAACCGTAGCCAGTTCAGCTTACCTCAAAAACCAAAGTAGCTTTCAAAAGACATATGTCAAGTTTGTTTAATTATTGATTAAATTGGTGTTGTGTTCTGGAAGGTTATTTTATTCAGTAAGGATTTTTTGTATTTGCGTAACATTAAGTACGTTGTTTTGGTATAGTAGTTATCTTATTGTATTATTTGTTTCGATTTTGCATTGACAATTATTTTGTGTGTAGACGGAGTAGATTGATCAGACAGAAAGATTTGCATATAAGGGCATATTTGGTCAATCCAATAATATGACCAAGAAAAATTCTTGATACGCCTCAAGTATCGAATGTTATACTTCAGTAGATGATGCAGTTTATGCCTACAACTAGTGTTCATCGATTGAGAGCAGTGAAGACGTCGTTTGGTCGGTCCTCGCTCGCGCGGTGTCTGGCGTGGGAGGAACTAGGGGGCCACATTTTAGAACCACTCCATTCATTACTGCGATAAGCCGGCGTCGTTGGGCTTCTGTCCGAGCCTCATTAAGATTAGCTAATTCTGTATATCTTCTATAACAATTTATAGGCAATCGAGGGCTTTAAATACAAACGTTACGCCCAACAGGCATTTCCTTAACAAAAAGGGCAATTTTCTGGATAGTTTTCAGGGCAGAATGAGATGACGTCGTAGTCAATTCCGAGTTAGAACAGTTATATTTGAAGAAATATACTGTATATAACTAGTTGGTGCCCGTCGAAATTCGACGGATACAATTTAAGGTTGAGTCTTCAATGGTACCCTACGGGAAAAGTCACCAACAATGAAATATTGGTCGTTTTTCTAAATTGGCACAATGTGACTTACGACTTTTCTCCGTAACTCTGTAATATTTTTAATTTTTTAATTATATAAGAAACAGAATGGAATAAATAATTTACATAAAACAAAAATGCGTCTTATGACAATGGTTTAAATAATCGTCTTATTAAACAAACAAGGCGATTTTTGTAAACGGGCTACCGGCTATTAGGTTTAAAACCATGGTTGGCGTGTGACATTTGAAAGCCCTTGGCGTCAAGATGTGCCTTTTGGGGGGTTGGAAGACGTCCGCCTTCAGAGCTCTGCCCCCTGGACTTCAAAGTTCCAATGTAAATCTTATGGAAAATAGAAATAAATGTAATAATTGAACAATCTAACAGCAGCTGTTGATACTAACAAACAGTACAGAAACAAGAGCTGTTTTAAGAAAACTTCTGGAATGGCATCTCAATGTATAAGACGGTATATGAGCTGGATATCAAAAATATAAGATATATATATTTGCTCAAATTCGATCTGCTAGATTTGCTAGAATTGTCAATTAATTTAATGAGGCTGTTTTATTTAATCAGCTGATTACTTAAATACATGTTTACATGTCTTTAAATTCTACTATATTTCTTGATTATCCTCACAGATTACAGCATTGACTTAAAACAAATAATCGACCTAATCACGCTTATTGAATCGTTTTATTGCGTTTACGTACATATTAATCGGCTGGTCTGAAACTTATGCCAATTGTTGGATTTTGTTTTCATGACGGATGACAGTACGTAACCTGTTTACTCTATAAAACAAACTTTGTTTCGACATTTGATGGGTTGAGTAAAAGCGCCCCTTGTTGGGCCAAGAAGAAATAATACGAATACCAATGCTATTTTTTACGTTGAGCTCTAGGGGCGAAACTAACAATGAATAACAGGAGATGTCACTACTTATAAAGTTATGAATACATTGTAGGTAGTGTCAATTAATATCGTAATTGCAATATATGAGAAAAATAGTATCTTCTAAGGGTTAGCCTGAATCGACTTCGGTAATTGCAATACATGCGATGCATCATTGAAAGATACTATGATTTTCTCTAAGTCAGCTGATTCCCTTTTGTCTGTTCTTAGATACACAATATACGTGTTTTAATAATCAGCTGGTTAGAGAAACTTAAAATAGTGATAAAATATGTTTTAAAAACTTGCTTTTTTATATTATAAATTAAATTATTTCAAAAATGTAAGTAGATTGTGCAAATATAGAGCAATTGATCTTTCATTTAAAACAAACCGCGTGTAAATCGGTCCAGTGGAAGTCTCACACGTTCTTCCGGAAGATTTTTAATTGTGTGTTTTAATATATAGGACTAGTTGTCCTATTGCTCTAATCCGAGCAAGTTCACGGAAGGTTACTTCAGTTGTAAACAAACATCTGATATTAAAACGAATGATAACATCTGAGAATAATGCAGATAACGTACTTTCAATCAATACGTAGTTTAGACTTCCACCGCGCGCCGTCGGATAGCGCCACTGTTCCGAAAATTCAGCCCTTAACTGTACTTAAGTTATGCCGTTTTATACAATTCTGAGACTTAATGGCAAATCTACGTAAAAATACCTTTAATCTGACACCTTAAACGTTAAAATCCGTCCAGCCGTTTTATGACTGAGAATAAAAAAAACCCTAGCGTTTTAATATATAGATATACAAATATTACATTTTTAATTGATAATTGCTGCATCCATTTAAAGCTATTGCTTGGATCATAAATTTTATCTTGTGATATTCTCAATGAGATTAATGAAATATACTGTGGAGCATATGTACTAAGATTAGAGCTTTTCATAATTACTCGTAGTTCATTTACACTAAAGCGGCCTGAACTCCAAACCAAAGGTGTTCTAAACGATTTACCTCAGTGGTGCTCATTTTAAAATCGTTTGGCCACCTCGAACAAAAGAGGGAGCCTTACTTAACGCACCCTATTATATTTTACTGTTTGACTTTTATCTCGGTACAACGTTTGGGAACCACTGCCGTAAGCCATTGGAACGACGACGCGACGCGACGGCGACGGCAGCAGCCCGACTCGCCTGTTCTTCACCTGACCCGCCTGTTCACGCCTGATTGGCTGATAATTAACACCTATCTTGATTAACGCTATAATTAACACATTCATTAACTCTAATGGCTCCTCGAGTTAATTTGCATAGCAACTGGCCACGCTAGGATCGCTTCTCTTATCTAATTTACGTTTTACAGCACGCGCTAATCTATCCTGTCTATTAAGTGCTGAGAATCGAACAGCAATCAAGGCGGTTCTAGCATACGGAGCGGAATTGTGGATTCATCTTGTGATATCTAAATGGAGATCAAGAACTGTTGACAGCTTCAATTGTTAATATACTTCAATATGTGTTAAATATTATGCTTTTTTACTCCTCGATAGTCTTTGTGCTATAATGTTATACAGTACAATATATGTCAATAGGTAACACTTATAAATAGCTCTTTTAACTAAATTACATGATCGATTTTATTAAAAGAGATTATTATCACTTTTTCAGGTTATATAGGTTACACTAAACTCCGAAAGTGTGGGACCTTGGATAACTTCATGCGCTATACACACATATTCGGACCCATAATACTTGTTTCGGATGTTCCGCTGAAACTCTTGACACCTTGTACATCGCGAGGTTTTTGACGCCTATGATGTCGTTTTGCGAGCGTTTGCTTCAAACGTTGTACCCGCGACACAAAACATATATATAATAATTACTTTTATTTTTTAAGGACAATTAGAGAAGGACTAGGTGCTAAATACATCCCTGTGGTGCTTCTAGTAAGGCTGATTTTGATTTGAAGAAATATACAACTGCATCAGAATAATAATAGGTTGAATGCTTAAGACCGACTGATTCTTTAACCAAGATAATTAATTTATAGCCCAATGACCTATTAAAGTAGTGGTAGCGGATCCAGTTTAAAACCTTCACACCATTTTCTTGGATTATGCTCAAGATCGGTCTAACAACCTTCAGATTATGAAGGAAGCACGCTAACCACTGCGCTACTCAGTCGATTTACATATAATTATCATAAACAAATAAATATCATAGGTCACTGGGCTACAACCCTAACATCTTGCTATGATAGATTTTTAACAGTCATGTTTTCCCGAATATTCCATCTTCCTCGTAACGTTTTTTTGTTAGCTTTTGAGCTAAAGAGGAACATGGATTTTTCAAATCATATATCATGGAAATTTTTGCCGATTCAGGGACCAAAGGCGTGACCAGATGGCTCAAACATTAGGAACATTATCGCCACCTTACCACCAAATTGGCCTATAAATCTAATACAGTCACACAAATAGCCAACTGGAAACCGAGTTTGGTTTATATCTCTTGTTTTTAGTTGGTTTGAAAATCATAAATCTTTGTAAAAACAGATCTATTTATAAATTGTTTACCTAGATAAAATTTGAAATATCTTTTTTTATAAATATTTTAATATATTTTAATGTTAAGTTATCACATCTTAAGTTAATCACCACTTAACATAGTAATAAACTGTATTTTAAAACTGTTATCACTATTTAAAATACACCAGGAAAACTCGTACACACAATTACAACCTACAGTAATATAACAAAACCACTCTTATGTTCCTGAGCCATTCAAAGTTCCGATGGATGTCCATATACATCCATGATTGTATATGTGTCAAACCCTGAATGTACATCTTAACATTATTTCAGTTAAGAGCCCACAACTCGCCGTATATGATAAAACCTCAAATCAAAATGTGACTCATGAGAATGTTGCCGGCAGTGAGTGTGTAGTGTTGAAACTGCTGCTGATTAAGTGATTGACTGATGTGGATAGTGCTAATGACTGGATTGTGAAGGCGAGGTCGCAGCTTTGGGCACCGGTCTGGACTAGGTGCTACTGGCCACCGCTACTGGACCAAGTAGCAGCTGGACCATGTAGCTACTGAATTATATATTGACTACACGATGCGATTGTGATGGTCATAAAGCCGTACAGTATTTGCTGCGTTTTTTTTATTAAGGTTATTTAAATTTGCCAAGAAGCTCAATTAAGACTTCATTTTGTAATTTCTTTACTGTTGTTATGACTAGTTAAATGTTCTCTTATATTATAAATGTATAATGCATCAATATGATATTGATTTTATGCTCGTAAGCCCATAATCAGTCAATTCTAGTCAGGTCAACCAAACTCTTAAGCATCCATCCGCTAAATAACATCAAAGTATACCTGCATTGCATTGTAATTTTTGATGATGGGTCTGCAATAAATATTATGCTGATGTAACATACGTTTGATTTGTAAGATAAAAACTTGACAAATTATATATTTTATACATTTTCAAATCATTTATGAGTATCTAATTACATTAGCATGTCAAAAGCAATGAAAAGTAGTAGTGTAAAATATATGAAAATACCAACGTTCACAAATACTAGCAGAAAATGTATCACTCAAATAGATGAGTTCATTTTCTATATAAAACAAAATATTATGTAAAATACAGAACGTAGTGTTATAAATCTGAAAGCAGATGATCGATTGCAATTAACTTGGTTTTAAAATGATAAGCTTCAATTTATTTTTTTATTCGGTTATTATTTTAAATATAATATCATTTACAATTATTACCAGGATAAAATAAACTATGGATCGCAAAACTACACGATATATTTACACTTATACTGTATGTAAGTTGTTATATACAGGACGTATTATGCTACTCAAGAAGTTATTTGATTATTACCACAAAAGTGTGCTAGATGGAGTAACAATGGGGCGGCGATCAGGGGCGGCGATCAGGGGCGGCGGGCGGCGGCGGTACATGAATATGTATTGCGATGCAAATATTATTGCTCGGTCAAAATACATCTTGTTTCAGTGAAGGTCTAGTTCGTGTAATGACCTTTACTGCTGTAACTCGCTGATGGTCGACTTGACACAGCTTCGACGTGTGACCGACCATACAAGACCATACAAGTGCGATAGTAAGTCGTTGTTACACATGGAACTGCGCTACGCCCTTTAATCGTATCTGCCCTTTGAGAATTTTCCACTATCTTAGAAGTTTCCCCTAAACTCTCAACAAAGATAACCGGGGCGTGAAATAGATAAGAAGAGAACATTCCAACCGTTATAATGACAAAAGTTTGATCCGCAGTGACACTTTAACATTTTCAAGCTAGGAAACTTGTGTACTGCTTTTATAAATACTTTTCCATATTTTATAAAAATAACTAAGTTTAAGTTCAAGGTTTAGCGTACTTATACAACATAGATAAAATTTTACTGGAACAACAAACACTGTTACTTACACTTAACACTGCTCCTTTGCAATAAATCACGATTTATCTAGCCTATTTAACGGCTCATTTATGTTTAAGTTATTAAAATTGTATCGACTTCCTTTATCACTCTTGGAACCTTTACTTCATGACTGTAAATTACTGGTGTATTAAATACAATTAACGTAATGAAATAGACAAGCATTTTATTGATCCTACGTTCGGATGATGAATTATTGGAAAGGTTTCGCTATACAATCAGCTCGAGCTCGATCAAGTTTTGGACTTTTACTTTATCTGTCTTCAGTCGTATAGTTAATACCAGAATATAATATGATTGTAAAGCTCAAATATATACAAATTTATAAAGATAAAAAAACAGCCAATTTCTTGTAATTGAACGAGTATACTGGTGAAGATTGGCTAACCAGTTAATAATTGTTTTAATTTGTTTTTGAATATGTGAAATTATACATAAAAGATAATTGTGGTGATATAAGGAAAATTGCGTACTAGTATACTTTCGCAATGATTAAGTTGTTTACTTTAAATACATGTACCTTTACTGAACTACTTAAGCTGGAAATATGGCGGACGTTTAAGCCATATCGTAAAGATATTTAAGAAAGTTTCAGTTTATTTGGTTTTCCTTCCTTAAGATAACACTTTCTCTTATAGGAAGAAAGTTAAAAAACTTTAGATAGCTTATAACAATACTTTGGCCCAAAATATTAATATATACATAAACAAATAATTACCATCAACAAAATTCAGCTTATCATGTATACATATACAGAATTTACTGAATTAGTATTTATAAATCGAAAAAAACATTCTAGTAGACAAAGGTTTTGGTAACTATTTTGGTAGGCTGGTAATACATTTTTTTGATTATTTAACTATGTCGAATTGTTAATGTTTTCAAATCGTTATGCCTAGTTTATTAAATTCACCCTTTCAATTAAAATAGCTTTCTTAGCATCTCTCTTTAATAGACCAAAATACCCTTAAAGGAAAACTAAAAGTTTTATGACTGCATGAAAATCCAACTTGTAGTTTTAGAACAAAGATAGTCATTTTGAAATTGGCTATTTTGAACTAAATATGAACACCATTGTGTTAAAGAATAATAAAAAATAAAAAACAACAATGTGATATAAGTTTAGTTGTTATTGTTGCCGTTTAGCTCAATCCTTGGTCAGCTTTTGTTATGTTTGTACTGTTAAAAATGTAAGTGGGGACTTAGTAAAGTAAAAATACCCCCGTCGCAGCAAACCTGCGTACTCAGCGAATTTCATATGCATATATATGTGACTCACTACTACGTAGAGCTATTTACCAAGTTTAACAAAAATACATCCATAAATAAGTGATATATAGCATTTTATTTATTCTCCATACGAATAACATTAGGGTTGAGGATGCAGGTTTGCTGCAACGAGGACGATAAGTAATGTGTTTTTTTGGCAATTATAAATACAATGAACCAGGTGAAGCTACATACCAAGTTCTCTTGATGTAGGTTCATAATTAAGGGAGATATACAACTTTACTTATTCTCCATATGAATAACATGGGGGCCGAGTATGCAGGTTTGCTGCTAGGGGGACTATTAAAACCACTTGTTTTTTATGCTAATATCAATATACCACAACTAGTTGAAGCCACATACCAAGTTTCATCAATATACATTCATAAATAATCGAGATATCGAATTTTATTTATTCTCCATAAGGATAACATTGGACAACGTACTGTGTTTAGCACTTTGAATATCTCTGCAACGGTTGGACGTAGAACAACGATTAAAACACTAAAATGTTTGTTTTGTTGAGCTAAACACATTAATAAACAGAAATGTGAAGTTTTTAGTAAAATTATCTGAGAAAAATCTAAAAACCTTTTTCCCGTAAGATTAACATGGGACACGTTTTTTGGATTTTCTCTGCAACCACTTAACCTAGGTTAATGATTCAAAATACTAAATTATTTGTTTTTTAAGCTCTATAAAATGGTTATAACCAAAATTGAGTGTTTTTAAAATTTTAGGGGGGAAAATTCAAAAAACTGATTTTTGGAAAATTTAAAACCCCCATAAAACCCCCTTCCCATAGTCCGATCAATCTGGTTTTCGAACTTAAAGTCATAAACGTTAATCTACACATTTGTGCCAAATTTCATTAAAATCGGGCGTTTCTTTCAAAAGTTATCGCGGTAACGGACACACACACACACAAACACACACACACACATATATATATATATATATATATATATATATATATATATATATATATATATAAATTTGAACGAATAGTGTTTTTGGCATCTGGGGACCTCAAAACAAAAAGTTATCATGGTCTCGGGCTTAAGTATTACCATGCCACCTACGGTAATAGCTTCTTCCCTATAGGGGAAATTCGCTAACAGTATAGCAAAGGCCTGTTATCAAATTTTACTTAAGCACATCTTGGATCAGGAACCAAATCAGGTGTTAAACAGAGATATACAGAGATTTACAGAATTCAACATAGCACTGTGGTCGGAGAAAGTCTAAGGGCATCATGACTCGTTGGTCACACCCGAGTGGCTGGTGTTGGTGTTGGGTGTCGACCATTAATCTCATGGTAACTGGAGAGTGTGAGGTTGGTACAACTGCGACACGTAAACATGTCGTGCCGAGCCGCGTGCAGGTGGTAACAATGTCTCCAGCTCGCACTGGGAGATATATGGAGCCTTCCACTGCGTAAACCTACGATGAGTTGCAGAAGATGTAGTTAAAGTGAAGGTGGTGCTGAGAAAAATGTAGAGATATAAAATAAAAATAATGGCTATATATTTTGTTTTGGGCAAAATAAACACCAAATACAACATTGAAATGATGAACCGGCGAAATTTGATGATAAATTACCTTCTCGACGTCGATGACCAGCACTGCTATCTAGACAGTCAATAAAAAAATGTGTACCATTGAATGCAAATATTTACAACTATTTGTAACAATGGCGATTTAACATATTGATTTACATAATTTTCTATTTTTTTATTTAGCACCTAAGCTAATTTTGTCGGTTTTATAAGTGAAAGTGTAGCTTTGAAAGTGTAATAAATAAGTAGAATATAAAATTAGAAAGTATATATATATATATATATATATATATATATATATATATATATATATATATATATATGTTGAAATGAAGACCAGAGATCGATGTATAAATGAATCCTAAAGTTGTGCATAATCTGTAATCATTATATACCAGTTAAATTATTTTTTTGTTCGGTCGAGGCTGAAAATATTTTAAAGCGGAGGATGCATTTAAATTCGCAAGCATACTTAGGAAATCATCTCTTCTCCGCCTGGAAACAGTTACAGATACAAATGTGTTCAATACATTTTCCAAATACGTGCTATTAAACGTAATTCTGTTATGCTGCTAAGCGCTATTAAGATCGGCCTCCGTATAATTTTAAACACGTTTGGCTTCAATAGTGTAACGATATTTATCAGTTACAATGCGAACGTAGCTGTCATGCAATCGTGAACTACTGTCACATACAGTCATGATTATGTACATATACATTATTCATAGAGTAACGCCATTTATTCACGTTTTTAACATGTTAACGACACTATGATAGTTTGATTGAGCACAAATACTAATATTTAATTCACCTTGTGGCCACAGTTATAGGTCATTAACATTTAAAAATACAACTGTACTCATTTATATGATCAATTGGCAACCCTTAGTTTTGTCTATATTGTTAATGATATGCGCACACAATATTAAACTGGCGATTAACGTACGTTATCGTTTCCATCTCGAGTTTTGAAACATAATTTCTCCAATCGCATATTCACACGCGTCTCGTCTCCACCGGGGAGCGCGGGGCTATCTATGTAGGCAGGCATGTCCGAGTGAGCGGACATGTTTATGTGCCGAGGCGAAGCCAACCAGAGTCACAGACAAGCAATGCACGATGAACATCAGCGCTTTCTGTCGGCTGCGGCGGTTATTCTGACTATACTGCTTCGTACTTTATGAGGTACTGATAAAGATAGAGTAAAATCCACATTCTTTCATTTACGTAACTACACGAACTTGTTGGTACTATAATACAAATAATGGACATTAAAAGTACTTGAATTTTAGCCTTATCTGTGCGACATATTTCTTACATGTTTTTAGAATTATGAACATATAGGGACTAAAAAACATAAACTGAGATTTTATTCTATGAAT
The DNA here is from genome assembly GCA_963675035.1 of Allygus modestus. NCBI lineage: Eukaryota > Metazoa > Arthropoda > Insecta > Hemiptera > Cicadellidae > Allygus > Allygus modestus. The sequence continues at coordinate 142,715,556 of OY776111.1, forward strand.
ATTCGGACAAATAATATAGCTTGTGATGAAAATTTGATGTTGTGGATGTGAAATAAGTCGAAAAATTCTATGACTACTGATTTTATTATCATAATAGAAAAAATCATTTTTACGTTATAAATAAACAATTAATAAAAGTATAGCCACACAGGCACATAGTACACTGAGCGATCGCCAAGCGCCACGCCGGCGCCGCACGATGGTGTAGGGCGACTATAATTATTGTTATTTAAGGAGGGAATAACCGTGGTGTTTACCCAACAACAGCGCGGCAGGCACGTGTTCGGTCCTGATCGCCGACCGCTCACATTCGCAGTTCCTTCTCATTCTAACACCATTTTCAGGCAGTTTCAGGCAGTTATCATAGTCTCCATTAAACAATTTAACTTTTTACTGTGAATTTCCTATACCCATAACGTTGGTCCAGTATCGTTAATGTACCCAACTTTTAAACATGGTTACGGTTAATTATATGGGGGAGTGGGGAGAGTGAAATAGCGAAAAATTCTATACATAATGTTATCCCCTAACGCCTAAACAATCGCCACCATTGATTATTTTTAACAATAACCAAATTAATGGGGAAAACACAGATTATAGAAGCTACATAAAAAATAAAGGTTTCAGCTATATTTTCGTCTCTGTGGAATTCATATTATTTAAATCAATAAATAAATAAATTCCATGTAACAATAACCCTGAAATATACTTTGAAATGTAACATATAACATAATGTTTTTTTATTTCGTAGTAACTATTTATCTACCCTCATTTACAGAGTCAATTTGTATCCTACATGATCTCTGTTAAAAAATATTAATTATAGTTTAAGAACGTGTAAATGTATAGTGTTCGGAAAAATTGCACTTTAGTATTTACACCGACATATCCAACTCTATGCACCCAAAATGGGTAAACATTTTGAGGAATTTTAATGTTTCTATCATATCAGTGTTCAACCTCAATGTAAACAAGACGAGCAGCCCGGCTGACGTTATATTATGACGTTGCGGGTAAGGGCGGCACAGCTGCGGGTATTATGGATGGAGGGGTGGTGTGGGCCATGAGGGGGGGGGGTAGCCGGGGGGAAGGAGCAGATAACAGTTTGCCGCTTCAACTTAATTAAGTTGGAAATCAAATGTGTAATCATTCAACTTCAACAAACACTGCCTATCTTAATTGTTTTTGTGCAAATTGAAAATGTAAATGGTTAGCTCATAATGCCTGAATATCAATCACATCCATTAATTTGTTCAAATGTTTCTGTTTTTTAATGTACCATTGTTGTCCGATTGTTATGTAATATACACTATCTATCGAGTTATTTTTAAATTGTGTAAACTTTAATAATCATAACGATAATTGAAAGTTTAACCAATTCACAATTAGTTTATTTTGTATCGTCAATACACAAATAGTTAGAGATACAAAATATAATATGACTGTTCAAAAACCCATTGAATATACTGAAGTAAGCACTTCTTAGTGGCGATACATATCTGACGTTGACAAATGCCCTTTCCTTGAACCTTGGCAGGGGAGAAATGGAAAAGGCTGCACTGAAAAATACTGCAAGAACGAGGTTCTTGCATTATTAGGATTTTGTGCCGTGGGTGGAAAACAAGTAGAAAACAAACTTAGGGCTTGTAAAGCTGTGTAAAATCTTATTTTATTTGGCATATAAGGTAAATCTTATTCTAATAAAATCACTTTAATCGACTCTTATTTCAACTAGTACAAGTGTTATTATCAGCACTGCCAGCTTAAGTATCTAAATTACCATTATTTGACAATATGTTTCAAATATATTAAAAGGGATTATAGGTTAGCCTAGTTGCATTGTTATAGAGAGTAGACAAAGAATTGTATTTCGATTACTTGTGAATATAAATAAAACCTGGTCAGTAGGTTAACTTGTTATTATTTGCTTACATTGTAATACCAAACGTTTTGATTTATCGAATAATGTTTTATTTATATTATATAAGTTATAATATAATATACCACTTTAAATGTAATTGTTATGGGTTTAAACGTTTGCTGCGTTGAAGGTATTTCAATTTTGAAACATGAAAGTTCAAACACACTTAGTTCATTAATTCAACAAAGTACGTATTTATTCATTTTTAATACATTTTAGCGAATTTCCCCTATAGGGAAGAAGCTATTACCGTAGGTCTCATGGTAAGATTTAAGCCCGAGACCATGACAAATTTTTTGTTTAGGTCCCCAGATGACTAAAACACTATTAGTTCAAATTTATATGTATATATATATATATATATATATATATATATATATATATATATAATGTGTCCGTGAATGCGATAACTTGAGTAAAAAACGTCCGATTTCGATGAAATTTGGCTCAAATGTGTAAAGTGACTGACATTTATGACTTTAAGTTCGAAAACCAGAAAAATCGGGCCATGGGTTTATGGGGGTTTTTAATTTTCCAAAAATCAGTTTTTTGCATCTTTTACCTTAAAACTTTTAAAACACTTAATTTTGGTTTAAACCATGTTATAGAGCTTAAAAAACAAATAATATGGTATTTTGAATGATTAAGCTAGGTTAAGTGGTTGCGGAGGAAATCCAAAAAAAACCTGCTCATAAAATCTCCTATGTTAATCTTATGGGAAAAAGGTTTTTGGCTTTTCCTAAGTTAATTTTAATGTAAACTTCACATTTGCTTTTACCAATCAACTCAACTCCACAAAACAATCATATTGGTGTTTAAATTGTGATTCTACGTCCAACCGTTGCAGAGATATTCAAAGTGCTAAACACAGTACGTTGTCCAATGTTATCCTTATGGAGAATAAATAAAATTTGATATCTCCATTATTAATGAATGTATATTGATGAATCTTGGCACGTGGGGTCACGTAGTACTGGTATATTGATATTTGCACAAAAAATTGATTTTTTGTTGATTATCCCCGTAGCAGCGAACCTGCGTACTCAGCCCCCATGTTATTCTTATGGAGAATAAGTAAAATGTAATGACTCCCTTAATTATGAACATAAATTAATAAAACTTGGTATGTGGCTTCACCTTGTTGAGTTATATTGATATTTGCATAAAAACCCATTTTTTTAGTTTCTTGTTGCAGCAAACCTGCTTACTCATCTCCCATGTTATTCTTATGGAAAATAATTAAAATGTTATATAGTGCTTACTTGATTGAATATTGATTAAACTTGGTATGTGGCTTCACCTAGTTAAATTATATTTATATTTGCATAAAAACCAATTGTTTGTGTTCCTTGTTTCAGCAAACCTATGTACTCATGACCAATGCTATTCTAATAGAGAATAATTAAAATTGTATATATCGCTTATATATGAATATATTTCTATGAAACTTGGTATGCGGCTTTATATGGTATTAAGGCATATATTATGCATTGGAAATTCGCTGAGTACGCAGGTTTGCTGCGACGGGGGTATTTATTAGAATGCCATCGGCTTTACTAAATAAGAAATAGATGTTAATATAAACGCTGGTATGGTTCACTATATTTAGGTTCGTCGTACTTTCGGTACCTAAAATCAACCAATGGCTGGTCATCGAATAGACTAATCTCTAGTGGCGCTCTCCAAAGTAATCAAATATTTTGATCACGTGGAAAATGAGGCGGAGCTCACAAATTTAATAACTTAAACTTATTTTTGTAATCAACAGAATGTTTGGGTGTCAAAAGAAAAATTCCACGATATCTAATCCATCCAGTATATGACACCTATATAAATATTGTTTTTGAAGCAATATTGAATTTGTTAAATTTGTTAAATTTGTTAACAGCCTGAGGACGTCAACAACCAATAATATCCACTTCCTATCTTCTAAAATCTTCAAAAGAATATAAAAAATATTCTTCAGAGAAATAAAATTAAGTAAATAAATATCTTGTAGTATCAGTAAATGATATTATATCTTGCAAATTACATTTGAAATATAAAAAAAACATGAATCATCAAATTACAAACCAATGGACAAATTAAATGAGAGACTGTAGTAATGGGCTACTTGGGTCATAAGTAGTGGTTCTTGACATCTACAGACTGTAGCTAACTCTCGTACTACTTGGGTCATAAGGAGTAGTTCTTGACATCTACAGACTGTAGCTAACTCTCGTACTACTTGGGTCATAAGTAGTAGTTCTTGACATCTACAGACTGTAGCTAACTCTCGTACTACTTGGGTCATAAGTAGTGGTTCTTGACATCTACAGACTGTAGCTAACTCTCGTACTACTTAGGTCATAAGTAGTGGTTCTTGACATCTACAGACTGTAGCTAACTCTCGTACTACTTGGGTCATAAGTAGTGGTTCTTGACATCTACAGACTGTAGCTAACTCATAAGTAGTGGTTCTTGACATCTACAGACTGCAGCTAACTCTCGTACTACTTGGGCCATCAGTAGTGGTTCTTGACATCTACAGACTGTAGCTAACTCTCGTACTACTTGGGTCATAAGGAGTAGTTCTTGACATCTACAGACTGTAGCTAACTCTCGTACTACTTGGGTCATAAGTAGTGGTTCTTGACATCTACAGACTGTAGCTAACTCTCGTACTACTTGGGTCATAAGTAGTAGTTCTTGGCATCTACACTCTGTAGCTAACTCTCGTACTACTTGGGTCATAAGTAGTAGTTCTTGACATCTACACTCTGTAGCTAACTCTCGTACTACTTGGCTCATAAGTAGTGGTTCTTGAAATCTACAGACTGTAGCTAACTCTCGTACTACTTGGGTCATAAGTAGTGGTTCTTGACATCTACAGTCTGTAGCTAACTCTCGTACTACTTGGTTCATAAGGAGTAGTTCTTGACATCTACAGACTGTAGCTAACTCTCGTACTACTTGGGTCATAAGTAGTAGTTCTTGACATCTACAGTCTGAAGCTAACTCTCGTACTACTTGGGTCATAAGTAGTGGTTCTTGACATCTACAGACTGTAGCTAACTCTCGTACTACTTGGGTCATAAGGAGTAGTTCTTGACATCTACAGACTGTAGCTAACTCCCGTACTACTTGGGTCATAAGTAGTGGTTCTTGACATCTACAGACTGTAGCTAACTCTCGTACTACTTGGGTCATAAGTAGTAGTTCTTGGCATCTACACTCTGTAGCTAACTCTCGTACTACTTGGGTCATAAGTAGTGGTTCTTGAAATCTACAGACTGTAGCTAACTCTCGTACTACTTGGGTCATAAGTAGTGGTTCTTGACATCTACAGTCTGTAGCTAACTCTCGTACTACTTGGTTCATAAGTAGTGGTTCTTGACATCTACAGACTGTAGCTAACTCTCATTTTCTTAAGTAATAATACCATAAACCATTAAAATGTAATACCTTTCCTATTAACGAGAAAGAATCTTGCAGTTTTTTTTCTTTAACCACATCGGGGATAGCATATATTTTATCCTTTATATGTATGATTTCTCGTTGGATCATTGAATTAAAATTGTTTATATGTTATGTTTGTTGGCATCTAACAGATTTTGTTTAATCAGTAATAAAACCGGTAATGTAACACCAGTAATTTAACACCATCCCCTTGGAGCATAGAGGCGATGGCATTAGCTCAACTTGCCTGTTCTTCACCTGACCCGCCTGTTCACGCCTGATTGGCTGATAATTAACACCTATCTTGATTAACGTTATAATTAACACATTCATTAACTCTAATGGCTGCACGAGTTAATTTGCATAGCAACTGGCCACGCTAAGATCAACTCTCTTATCTAATTTACGTCTTGTACATCGAGTTAACCTATCGCTTTCTGTTAGGTACCCACAAATGAACTGTGGTCAAGCGGAAAACACATGTACACGAGTGTTGTTCTTGTGATAAATAAAGTCTCATTGACTGCTGCATTCAAATGAGGCCGTTAATATACAGTATGTTCATTTTTTATGCTCACCATTGAGATCTCGTACACCATAATAGTTACAAGGTAGGTTAAATGAGCAATGTAGTGCGTGATTATAAACTGAATAAAATAACGCAAAGAAATCTAAAATATTCCACCAATCTCGTTCGCTACAGTTAAAAAAACGTGTTTGACCAAGAACAAAAATTGCTTATAACTTTCTTAATTTACAAGATACAAAAAAACATGCCGCATAAAAATTGCGTGAAATTTTCCGTAGAATTTGAATATTTAGCTTAAAATTAAATAATATATTTGGTTTCTGATATAAAATGGTCAAGTCATATCACATGTGTGATATTTTATTCATAAAATAAGTAAATAATTTAACGAAATACTGTTTTTAGCTACCATATGTCGGATATGTTGTCCTGGCTTCAACATAAAAATATTAAATTTATCTTTTTCAGCTGATTTAGTGAAAACAGTAAATCCCATCGCCCATAAGTTTAAAATGGAAATTTTAGAGGCCACTGGCGCAAGGCCCTAAAGGAATTTTAAAACGTTATCGTTAAGGCCTCTGTGTTACTTGAGGATATTAGCGATCTTAATGCCAAATATCATCTCAATCGGTTCAGTAGTTGGAGCATGATCGAGCCACAAAAAACCACAAACCTTTAGCTTTATAATATTAGTATTTTTACAGTGTTATAAATAGTAATTATGTGTAAATATGTTACTTCACAATTCAACCTTCCGGATGTAAACATTTTCGCTCAAGTGACAAATTGTGAATGTTAGCAAACACAATTTTAAAGAAAATCCTTAATAGATTATTGGGAAGAGTTTTTTTTAAATTTTTTATTTGTATTATGAAATATTTTTTAACGTGTGTTTTGTTTAAATTTTTTAATTTAGACATTGAAAAAAAAAATAAAGTTCATAATCTAAAAATCACTAGTCTTTCTACAAAAATCTTATAAGAATTATTGAGTCCTAAATTACTGGTGTTGTGATTGTCAAATTGATCGTGACATTAGAGCTTATATCCTTGATCACACGAAAAGAAGGCGATTGCGAACGTCATTGTTTGTTACATCTCCTCTGCCCGCAGGGGAACGAAAACCTATTGTTTATCAAATTAATTTTGAAGTAGAAAAATGTCTTTTGTTGTAGAATAATTTACAGATATTTCATAATGATATGAATAATGTATAGTTTTTAACCACAAGTACGTTTTTTTAAAAAAAAGGTAGAACAAGCAAGTTTGATTCATTGCATGTTTATTTATCGTCATCGGGACATTTGGTAATTTATCGCGTTTGAAAGAAATTGGTTGTTCGATACCTCCATTATTAATCCAACGGCCAGTTCGATCCAAGGTGCTATCAGTTAGTCCCAAAATATATTATAAGCACTGATAATATTTAATTACATTAACTTTAAAATAATATGCTTACTTGATTTACTTAACTTAATGTTGTCTGAAATTTGATATATTTTCCCGTCTATTTTAACTTAAAAGAAAATTGGTTTCACTGTAGTATTTTCTCAATTATTTTATAATTTATTAATGAGGATAAAGGAAAGACAAATATGTAGATTCAACTATTAAGGTTTAATAACTGATCATCACTAATTTTTTTCTGAATACATTGCCAAAGTATTTTGCAAACACTATAGTACTATTTTTATTCTTCGTTTGCTAGCTACGTTTTAAAACACAGGTTTGAAACAGAATATTTTGGGAATTTTATCCTTAAATGAGTCATAGAATTTTAATTTTGGGGTGCTGAAACTACTAAAACAAAAGTCATTTTTCCTCTGCAAAAACGAGTTGGATTGGTCTTTGGAATGAAAAATACTGATTCATGTAGAATAGTTTCTTTTAAGCGAAATTTTACCCATGCGTTCTTGATTTTGTATTTTTGATTGCCTCTCAGTTTTTATAAAGAACAAACACTGGTTTTACTTCCGTAATATCAGCCACCACAATTTCTGGCATTTAAGAAGTTTAACTGTACCAAAAACAATGATCATGCAAAAATCATATTACACTGCAATAAGACTACTCAATGCGCTACCTTCAGATTTAAAATCAGAGTTGGATGTGAATAAGTTTAGAGGCAAGCATAAGTCTATCTTATTATATAAAGAATACTACTCACCAAGGAGCGTTTTACTGACAATAATGTTTTTTTAGGTAGAATGTTATTTTAGTTTATTTGATCCCTTTTACATTTAAGCCCTACTTGTTACTGTGTAACAATATTGATGATTGTTTCTGTTGATTGTATAGTTTGATGACAGTATAAATAGTCCTCATTCAATAAGAGAAACGTCTTTGTGTTTTGTAATAGAACCTTATTAGTATTTCTTTAATTTAAACTCGCTTTATTTCGAGAAGAGACCTCATCTTGTTTGAAACAGAATAATTCGAATGAGTTAAAAGTGAGAGGGTTTAGAACCTTAACAAAAGTGAGAGGGTTTAGAACCTTAACAAAAGTGAGAGGGTTTAGAGAAACTTTTTATACAAATCTGAGGTCTTCAGAATTCTTACCTAACCTACTACTACAGAAACACAAAAATGATCGTAAAAATGTTTTGAAAGATTATATTGTTGTTTGTTCAAATAGTCTGTCTTTGACAGTTTGCTTTACTCTAAAAACGCTTTTACAAAGCAACGAAGCTGCCAACAAATACTGGTAACAAAAGTTGTAATGTTTCATTGTCAACAAAACTTTGGTTGACACAATTTGTTGGATACTACTGAGTAAACACACCGTTAGGCTACCTAATGTTCGTTATGTGGACAATTAATTGGTAATCTTTTAAAATTATACAAATTAGTCCGTGGTTGTATAAAATGTCTTAAGTTGTAGAAAAATATGGGGTAAACATTGCATTTGTCATATCCGTAGATTCTATAAAAACCAATATGTTATATAATCATCAGTAGATATGAAATGACCTCACAACAGTTTATCACATAATTTATGTCCAGAAAAATTCACGATGTACTTTTTGTCTAGCAAATTACCCAACAAATTTTTCATACATCACTTTAAATTTTATATAACTAAAGATTCTCATTCAAGAGATGTTATTGTGCTAATAACAGATTATTTACGGATTCCTTACAAGATAATGATCTCCATTCAGAATTCATCGATTGCTCGGTGTGCAGCGGTGACGGCGAACAAGACATGGGCGGAGGGACCGAGGCAGTGCAGCGATCAACGCTAATAAACTTCGCTGTTCCCTGACACATGCAAACACCCACACTGGCTCCTTTGCGAATATTAAAACCTGAACACGCAATATTATAAGATCACGTTGGCTTCATATTTTTAGAAGATACATTATAGGAGATATGATGCTAGTTTTTCATTCACTATTTTTAAACATTTGTAAAGTTAATTAGTATTTCTAATGACAACACTATTTCTAAGAGAGTCGATATAACAGGTTTACCACTAGCATTTTATTAACTAGAATGTAAAAAGATTAATGTCGATGAGTACATAAACATTTAAGCAATGACAGTCATGCATAATAGAACCAATTGTATAAGTGCAACGCATTCTATGTTCTATGTTTGATTTTCATTATTGGTGATAGGGTATTTATATTATTTAATAAATTATTGCGGACAGTTGTGTTATTGATTAGAGAAAATTAAGCTCCACTTCGAAATCAAAAATGTTTGGAAAAACGGTTCTTACTAATACTATTTTTGCTTGTTCAAAATTCACGTGGTGACTTCAGACCCGCAAACAATTTTAGATTTCTCTACTCGTTTTTCCTGCGTTTCCTTTCCAAACTCTTTCTTGTTTTTCCTGCGTCCTTTGATTATAATTTATTTTTTTCTCACCATAATAGGGCCTAGAACAACTATTACATTTTATTTTGTAAACACCGTTTTCAGAACTCTGAGTTTGTTACGATACATTTCCTAAGTGTATTTCCTAACCCATTTTTTACAGAGATTTGATGGTTCAAATAAAAGTACTGCCAGAGGTTTTTTGTTGTTGTAATAACATCTCTGTATTTACCTTACGCTTACATAAAAAATATGGTTTGTTTTGTACTACTTCTTCTATTTTTAGGCTGATGGAAGGAGAAATACTATTAGAATGCCCTAAAATATCTTTTAATTTATCTATGCAGGAAAACCACGAAGGCGTCATCGACATACCGCCTAAACTAAATATTTTAGTTTTAAGTAACACAAGTATCATAGGAGTATATGTTCCTTGAGATTACTGTATTATGTTATTTATAGTAAGCAGTTCAATCCTTATCTTAACACAATCTGGTAACAACATGTTTTGTTACAGAAACACGATGGAACTTGAGAATCGTGGCTGGTTGAACTAAGCTGCTCCTGGATCAGTGTTGGTAAGGAACTTAGATTGCTGCGGTATCATATTATTGGAAAAATCCTAGTATCACCCCACCATATTAGTCTAATAATCTTCTCAAAACTCATTATAAACCCGATTAAACAATAAATCAAATAATTACAAACGTAATTAAGATAGTGATTAGATAGCATGCTTTTAAATTTAGTGTTTTCGCAATACCTGTTAACATTTCTTAGATATGATATCCTATTAAATTGATTAAAGTAGGACAGTAAATATTATGTAGAAATAAAACTACATTACCAGTTTTAATAAATAATGTTTCAACTGTATCTAACCACCATATAATTTAGTTCATGTTATCTGTGATGTTTAACGTTTTAGTAGCCTATAGTATTTAAGAATTACTTGAATTTTAAAGGTGTATTATTAACTTACATAATTGATTGCCTATTTCACTAAGAGATCCCTGCAGAGCCGATGGTGACGTTTTCCATCACAGTAATTGATCGCAGGTCACCGAGAAGAATGGAACGTAAAACTGATTCTGCCCTACGGAGGTCACACGACTTCTTAAGTGTCTTAAAAGCCCTTAAAAACGGAGGACCTTAGCTTCCCATTAGACCAGACTCCTAGATCAGGTGTAAAAATCATAATAATAAATGTAATTTATTCTTGTTCAAACAATTACACACATGAAGTGAACTAATGTTGAAACATGGATACTCATGCTCAGCTAGGAACTTTAGGGCCATTTAATTCGTGCAAACCAAACCGACAAGGCGAGATCCTAGGAAGATTTGCCATGTTCATGTATAGCCAAAAGAATTAACGAAGTTGTGCGACAGATTCTTTTGGAACATTTTTTGACAGTTTGCCACGCAAGTTTATAAGCAAATAATGGTTGTACAATATAAGCCGGAATATACTTTGTCTAGTCATTTACACTGAAAATTATACATGATATTAATTAAGCAAAGAAGGTATCTAAAACGTCTTAATTAAGTTGTAAGGTATCTAAAATTATTATTGTTAAAATATGATTTAAATTAAGTTATTATTATATTGGTCAGCAGAGTATGAACAATACCAGTGGGGCAGCTTGGAGTCAGTATGAGATAAAGATAATCTCATATTTATCCACTTGCATTATAGTTTCAATCTATTGCATCCTTTGAGGGTCATAATCGGTCCTTAGAGGATAATATATATCTATAAGCTGCTCTTTATGAGTTTTTGTCCTGTTCTGCGCGCAGGATTTTTTACCCTCTCAATTTAATAATATTTACCTCGTAAAGGTAATACACACAGATTTTACAAACAATTGAATGTATGCAGTAGTGTTACAAAATAAATGTGCTTCATGTCTAGGAATGAATTAATTAAGATTAAAGGGGTTTTCATTACATATCCTGATTTAATAACAAATTAAATATCAAGTATGTTACAGCGATAACACTAAAAATGTTGTGAGGCTCATTGATTTGGTCCGTAGCTCAGTAGCCTCGGCAAACTTTAGTGATTACAACCGTTACAGTTAAAAAAACATATTTTAATTTAGAAAATATAATTTTAGTGATTTTTCTCAATCACATTCACGACGTGTTTTGTTTGTGAGTAAAGATTTTTTTACCTATAAATTAATAAAATGAGAAATACAGGATTTAGTGTAATGAAAATATTGTTTTTGCGAGTCGTTTGCGTAGTGGTAAAATCAATGGTCACCTAAACCACGGCAGAGGCCCTGTCGTCGGTTCAAATCCCAGACCTAGAATGCTAATTTTATCAGCACTGTACAACTCATCCTTTAGCGGCTCATCCCTTGCTTAGCTGTAGACGGGCGTGTAGTTTATGTGAACGGGCGTAGTAAAGGCAAAACAGTCTGCCAACCTCTTACAAATACAGTCCTAAAAGCTATCGTGCAATACAGTTTACCGGTCTCGGCATGTAAAGTATCCCGCTAACCAAACTATTGTTAAAACATATTTTGTCAAGGGAAGCTGAGGCAGGTTTATGTAGCGAACCCTGTCACCGTCAGTAAGTCAGCAAACAGAGCGAGAGGAGGTCCCTAACCCGTCCACCAACATTGGCCGACTGCAAGAGGCCTTTGCAATCTGATGAATTTAAACTTCCATCACATTCACAGCAGGTTTACAGGCTGAGTAGTGAAATAATTGTCTGTATGTATATCGTTAGTGTGTCTATAAAATGAACGATTAAATTGAGTTTAAAAAGTGTGAAGAATACATATTCCATTTTAAATAAATAAATCGAACTGTAATATTTGTTCTTCGTAAGGATTTTGTAGGTTTTTAAAAATTAGTATTACAAAAAATGTCTACCACAAAACACTCGAAAAATAAATTTTACTTGATAAAACTAGAATATAGTTGTCCATGTAAAAAGTCAGCAATACTTTGAGGTTTCCCCCAATAGTTGTTACAGTGAAATACACTGTTACAATACCGACTTGTGAACCACTCAATATTCCACGGACCGTCACTCCCCGTGTTCAGCGAAATAAATCGCGTGGAATGTAGACAGCGAATGATTCCTGCGATGTATTATTCAAAGGGTCTGTTCCAATTTAACTGAATAGTTTTTCCAAGCATACAAAATTAGAACTCTAAATACCCCATAAAAGATTTACATTACGAATTGTCATAAGAGTGAATGAATTGATTTGAATTAAAATCGTGTAATCAAACACTTGTATTTGGTTGGAACAAATCAATTTTGAAGTAACTTTAAGATAAATAAATTTCTTTAGGAGGACTCTTTTTCGTTATTAGCTAACAATGCCCTTGATAAGAACCAGCAATGTCTTAAAATGAAATGGTATTCGATTTAACTTATAAATCACGTTTTATCCGTTGACTCATGTACCTACTGAATTGTAATTTATAGATAGCCTGTTCGACAGGACAAGACTGATTTAATTCAAGCCCAGTCGGTACATCACCTCCCACATTTATTCCATCCCCTCCCCCCACCTCACCACGGCTATGTCAATTCGCGGTTCAATCAACCAGCAGTCCTTATCATCAGCGCTACTGGCTTTCTATCTGTCTATCTGTCCACTCCTATTTAAACCAAAATGAGTAACGATGTTAATATGTTTCTCATATTAACATCGTTTTGACATGTCATGGAAAGTAGAAATGGTATCGTATGAAAGGCAAAAAACAACATAACAAATACCAATACAGAATACAAAATACAAAATGTGGTAAAGTAATGATCAAAAACATAATAGTTTGGAAGATTGTATAGTTACAATACGTTGAATAATGGAAGAGGAAAGAATTCGAAACAGAAGTGACAGTGCAAGCTAGCGAACATGATCACATGCAGAATCTGAATGGCAATTACAGCAGTCTTACGCTACTTCATCGAAAATGACTAATTTCTTTAGTCAACAACTACTACCTTAAACGAATACTATGATTGAATAAAACATTCGCCACAATCAATAGATGTATTAATTATTTCCCCCCCCCCTCTCTCTCTCTCTTTCTCTCTCTCTCTCTCTATATATATACGGTATGCGCCAAAACAAACAGTACTGAAACGAAATCAGTTGTAGGGAACTTGGGTTTCAATTGTTGATGGGTTGACGAGCGGGTGGCCCAAGTTTGGCACAAACCTCTGTAAGTTTTCGAGAACATTTTCACAAAGAACCGGCTAGTAAAGCTGTGATGACTAGTGTCATTCAGCATTTTCAAATAATGGGTATTGTTTTGAGTAAGCTAAGGGGCTGTACAGGGTCACCACACTACAGTCTGTACGAATGATAATCACTTTGCGATGTTAATTCCTATCAGACACCTTACTATGAAGCACTCCAGCACGTCAGATAGTTATCAGGTGGTTGGTTCGCTACATCTATATGTGGGCCACCAGCCTGCTGATAACACACGACACGTGCCACTACTAGCCACCAGAGCACCACCACCATATAAGGCGGTATATACATACATATATAAATATATGTGTGTGTGTGTGTGTGTGTGTGTGTGTGTGTGTGTGTGTGTGTGTGTGTGTGTGTGTGTGTGTGTGTGTGTGTTTTGCTCCAAACATGTCACTATGGATACCACATATCTGATTCAGGATACTTTATTGGTTAAGATATTAAGAAGGGTACCTGGTGGACCATGGCAAGTGGATTTTTTTCGCCCATTCACCTCTTTTCAGTATGGTAGGCCACTCCAGGTTTTATTATAACTCAGTGATTTATTCGCTAAACATTACATTTTTATAATTTGCAAAAAAATGTCTCATCCAACTTATGATACAAAAGCAAATTTGAAATACTTCCCACTTGTTGGGATAACACTCATGGCGCTAAGGAAGACCCTGACCATGGGATCCTACGCCATTTTATAAGCTATTGGATATTTGGTTCGAAAATTAAATGGTCAAAACATTTTTTCTTTTACATGGGGATTTGTAATATTTAGGCTAACATTTTCGCGTTATCGATATTTCCCAATTATGCTATACGTGATAAAACAAACAAGCTCCATTATAATATATATGATATTCGATATATCAAAAAATATAATATTCTAAAAGGTTTAAGAAGCTATATCTTGTCAAAGAATTATTGGTTATGACTTAAATAGAAAATGGGCATTAGTAAGTTATAGATACTGTAACCAAGATTGTAAAATAAAACTTACCCTTTAAGGTAAATAAGGGTAAAATAACTATTAAAGATAAAGATAACCGTTTAAACCTACGATGCCTTTAATAAATAATATATATAATAAGTACAATCTACGCTGTAAACCGTGAGTTGTTCGTTTATACAAGACAATTAAGTGGGTTGGATATTGTAATTCAAACACATTGTTTTATAAATATCTCAAAATGACTGCGACAAAAGGGTTGATTGCGAATCTTAATACAATCCTATAATTACTAACATGTAACAACGCATATGTTCGTAGCTGTTACTTTAAATGAAAATGTCGTTTTGACAAATCAATGCAAACTAACATTTTATTTTATTTATTTGTAGATCTAATTTTTGCTGTTTTCCAAAGATTTTAAGATAGTGGGTCATCTTATATAACACGGTTTTCACAGGGAAAACGACTTACCTGCTCAGGATTACATCATCTTTCTCAATTAAACAAGTCTGAATCACTGTTAGTTAGAAAAAATAAATTGTTCACACTCTACATTTTCGTAAAGAAAGATACATTTCATTTTTTGATCAAATTTAAAGATTCTTATAGAGAAAGAGAGAATGAACGTTTAACATTAATCTTAGAGAAGACGATTGTGTACTATAGTATTTAAACATTTGACTTTATAACTCAACTTTTGTTCTTTTCTGTCTCTATAATTCTATTTATTATTGAATTTCCCATGGAAAAGTGAACTATTAGCATCACCCGCACGGTGAAACTTAAGCCCGGAACCACCATAGAAGTTCCTAACATGACCCCCTGAACACGTTTGAGGGATCGTTCAAAATATGCACTCTGGCGGTCGCATTTTTTGTCCGATTTACTTAAAATTTGGTAGGGATGTTCCTTTCTACAATCAGTTGGACAGGTTCGTTGGGAAAAACAATCAGAAAACTCCAACCCCATTTTTTTTGTATTATACTTTCAAATTTCGAGTTTTTGGGCCCAAAAAGGGTCAGAAAATCCCCGGACGTAAGATTAATGCTTATGTTAAGATGGGAATTAGTGAAGCGAAAGTTTTAAGCCCTCTCTCGTCATTCTAACATAAATATTTACCAAGTTATTAAAGAAAATGTATATCAGCTAAACGCAGTACGTTGTCTTATGGGGTTTTTACATTAGAAAAGCATGTTATTCATTTGTTCGTGTATTTGTATCATCCCCATCAACCTCGCGCCTACTTTCAAGCCTGACTGGACCACCTCCTAACCTTATAATGCGCTAAATTGTATTCCTAGCATTGCAGGTAAATGAAACCAGGAGCATCAGAACAGCCAAAAAATCAACGTTTTCAGATTTTGATATAATTGGAAAAAAATATGTTTTTACACTGGTTTTGAGTTTTAAAAGTTTTGTATGTGGAAATTCACTTCCCTCACGTCAGCGTGCTGCGTACGAACTCGTTTAACGTAAATTTATTATAAACTTAAATAACACAGTTCTAAACACGAATCAAATATTTTGTTTTAAACCCCCGAAGTTCATTGTGTGAATCCAGTAATAGGGGCTTGTAGGGGCAAAAGCCCCTAAAAAACCAAAATACATAAAAATTTTTTATCAACCTTCATTATTTTCTAGCATTATAATATAATATTATTATACTGTCTTATGTTTTTAATAAAATGTCCATTCCTAAACAACTATACATTGCTGTAGTTTAAAAGTAAACAAACTGAATAAGTACAGCTGGTATCAATATCAAAGGCTAATTTAACTCTGTGGCACAGCTGTTTTAATTTCAAAAGATGTAAACAAATTAAACCCCATGTTGTTTTAATGGGAAAAGTTTTATTCTGTTGCGAATTTATGGTAAAAAAATAAGAAAAATGAATAGTTTTCCCTCAAAATTCACGTCAAGACCTTTAAATTGATACCCCTCCCATCCTTCTACGGCCATCCAGTCACTCACAATTTCTTTACAAAAATTTGACTTACGGAATTATATATAGAGATAAGTAATTGTCAAAAGGCAATTAGCGGAACTTAGTTTCAATTTCGGGAATTTAACTTAATATATTCCAGTTGTTATTAGACCTAACATTGACGAGGTCATAGTCTGTGGCTCCAGCTCTTCGACTCTAATTGCATTTGGGGAGGAAATGGAGTTGGAAGACGGGGAGAGGCGACCGTTGTCTTCCAGTTTCAGATGTCATTTGTTCTTTTATATTGTAACGTTGTTTAATAGAACTAACTTATATTCCTATACGACATTTAATTATAGTATACATTTAAGTAAAATCGTATCTACGATTTTTATATTAAAGAAGCGTTAAATCAAACATAAGTCAAGTAAAAGAAAGATTTGTAAATATAATTTGTAATAACCTGGGTGGACGTGATAAAATAAAATTTCTTAACCTTAAGAAATGTTTTTTTATAACGTCCACCTTTACCTTAAGGTGGAAAACGAGAACGCAGAGTTGGTACAATTAATTTAAGCTATATTTAATTAAACTAACAGGCGAAAATCTGTGTGTGCTTTAGGCGGACAACACTATATTCAAGGGAACCGACTAGCGTCACGTGTAGGCCAAAGTATCACTCTCAGACTTAAATTGCCTAATAATGATGAACTCACAGTGAATCATTAAGTTAATTAATTACAAAGGTCAGCATATTGTCATTCTACTTTTCTTTCATATTTGTACAGCATTTTCAAAGCCAGTAAAAACGAACAAAAATCAAATGTAAGTACCTATGATTTTGTAATATTTTAAATATTATCATACGAGTAATTAATACCCGATTGCGTAGAATTTTCCAGTTGCAAAAAATGGTTTTGGTTTTTATTTTCCAGCCGATAACACTATTTAAAGTCCTAAATTAAAAGTATCACAGTATTTCCATATTAGGGTATTGTAATGTACAATTTCAGCTTTTATTATTTTTAAATATTTATTACAATTAAACATGTGCATGATATTGAGAATTGACACAATGATGATAATTAATCATCAGCATAAAACTTAGGATATGCTTTTTATTAAATTTAAGTTAGAACAAGTTAAGGATAATTATTTTAAACGAGTTTTCTTTGTCTTATTTTGAAATAATATCCTTAAAAACTGACGAAAAAGCAAGAGTCTGGGACCGGGTTGTGACAATCCAATATCGTATTATCAGCGTAATTATACTTGATTCGTTTGTTTGTATTATAAAAGTTTTGATAACTGTTTCTTCTACCATTCTCTTAAACTATTATTTAAGTATGAAAATAATTCTTGCTCTTTTAAAATGTTCGTAAGAATTTTTACAATCATAAACAGGCAAGAACGGCTAGTTACAGTTACCACCTTCTTCGGTTTATCGTGTGTATTTACTTTGCAAATAATGTTACTAATTGATTTAAAACCTTGTTACTCTTCTGTCCTTCCCCTTAGTAAACCACACGTACCTCCTACCAGTTTTATTTGATTTACATTTGTACAGTTGACTCACGCATTTAATACACAAACTGTATTGGTTTTGTAACAATATTTTACTGCTTTCACTTTTTATAATACATTAAATTCTTAACATAATTTGTCATACAACCCGAGGAAGTATTAGTTTATTAGGTCCTTCAGAAATGTGTGTGAAGTACGCAGAAAGGTTGTTATTTTAAAATAATATGCGTAAGTGTAAATTCCTTGGTTGGTTTTATATTATGAAACTGAATAATCGTTTTGGTCTCCCAAGAATAAGTTCTTGTCTAGGTTTGCTAATAATTTTAGAAAATATAACTCTTTCGTTAAAGAGGTCGAAGGTATTTGGTGAAATATATAGAAACACTCATTTGTAAACATTTATCATCCTCTATTAAATCGTGGTAGTCTGTGTAAATGTTGACGACTCACTACCGAACACACTTAACATTAAATATATATTTATTGATATTCTATATATTTGTTCATAAATTCTAGTTAAATAATTTGTAAATTTAACATTGTTAAAATTATTATTACTTCGATTATGTAATATTTATGGAGTGTTTATAAATCCTATAAATTGTAATGTTAAGGGTGCGCCCTACCCCAGATTGAATGATCCGCACATTGTTGTTTAACGCCGCGCCACCACCAAGCACGGTCATGCATATTTACGCTTGAAGACGTTTTTGTTCTTCTCAATCACACTGTTATTTTACAGATTTCTATCAAACGATTTGCAGTTTCACACTTTTCAGATTCCAATCTAGGATTCCCTACGGTTCCATTTCTCTAAAATATTTTTTTCCCTTACGTTAGGAAAAAACCGCTTAATTTGAAAACTTTACTAATGGCCTACCACTTAGTTTGAATTAAAATCACGATTTTTAAAAGGGCAGAATCATATATGAACATTTAATGAATCAAATAACAACAAATTATTTTTAATTATTTAACAATTGAGCCTACAATGTGGGAGATGCAAAATCCTTACTTTAGCGTGCGGAAGGTAGGTAGGGCGTACCCTTAATACGAGAAATTAAGTCTGAACAGTGATTTACACAATAGAGCAAGCAACAGCTTCATTCAAGTGGAGAGCCTCCACTTAAACTAACTTATGTTATACCTACTTTAAGTAATTTATCTTATTAATAAAAAGGTTCAAACTGCAAATATAAATATACTTTTTTGGCTTGCTATTAAGTTGATTTTAAACTATTTACAATAATATGAGGGGGGACATATTACATATTCATTAAGTAACCTTTTGAAATATTGTGTTGATATTACACATATCATACAACATTCTTTACACTTGCTGTATATAATCGCACCACTTGTAATATATTAAAGCCGTAACGTTGGCAAATTTAATCGTTTCGGTTATTCTAAAGTTAAAATCCGTTTTAAAACGCAAATTGCTTAATGGAGTTCAAATAAAGTAGGCGAAGAACATAGGAATTCTCAAGTCAGTAGAGGGAAGAGTTAGTGGACGGGTTTAGGGCCCTCTCGCACTCTGTTTGCACACTCGCTGACGTTAACGACCAGACGCCGTCATTGACCCCGCGCCTCAACCTGCCTCAATATCTTGACGTTTGCCTAAGTCTCGAGAATATCACTCCGAGTTTATTCAATGGAGCTTTCAATTCATTCAAATTCAATTGTATGCAGTAATGTTAACAACTTGCTCAATACACTATTTTATCGCTAACTAAAGCATTCAACGTAAAACTTATAGTGTAATATGCAATTTTAAAGGTTACGACGAGACCCATGGCTGAGCTATTGCAATTTCTGGAATAAATTAATGCTTCTTCAATAAAGAGCCGTAATATTGGTTTAAAATTAATTTAAAATTATAACACTCGCCAATATTTTGTAACATTTGTATTTTTTATATGTGAGGCATCATATTTAGTGAGTATATTTACCTAGTCATCATCAGGCTAACTCACAAACTGAACATAGGTTATATTTACAACAATAATTTAAATAGAAAACATATGATTTGGAGAAAGTCAAAGTGTTAAAAATTAAAAGTCAACTTATATATATATATAAATATTTATGAAATTAAATTGTATAATATAATAAAATGTTTAAAATAAATTATACACAAACTTCTTATAATTTTACATACTCTGAATTTAAAAACGGAGGATTTGGAATTGGTCCATGGTCATTATTTACTAAATTGTTCATTTTAGCGAATTTCCCCTATTGGGAAGAAGCTATTACCGTAGGTCTCATGGTAAGACTTAAGCCCGAGACCATGATGACTTTTCGTTTTGAGGTCCCCAGATGCCAAAAACACCATTCGTTCAAATTTGTATATATATATATATATATATATATATATATATATATATATGTGTGTGTGTGTGTGTGTGTGTGTCCGTAAGCACGATAACTCTCATAAAAAAAGTCCGATCTTAATAAAATTTGGTACAAATATGTAAAGTACCATTTATTTGAACGAGTTCGAAAACCAGACAAATCGCACCATCCGAAGGGGGGTTTTGGGGGGCTTTTGTACCCCAAAAATGGGTATTTGGGGGTTTTCACATGTAACTTTTATTTAAATCAAATTTTAATTTATACCATTGAATTGAGATAAAAAAAACAAACAATTTTGTATTTTGATCATTGCTCTACGTCAATTGGTTACTGAGATATTACAAATACTAAACACAGTACGTTGTCTAATGTTATTCTTATGAAGAAAAAGACAAATTTTATATCTCGGTTATTTATGAACATAAACTGACAAAACTTGGTATATCGCTTCATCTGGTTGTGGTTTGTTGATGTTTGAACAAAAAACCAATTTTTCGCCTATGGTTCCCGAAGCAGCAAACCTAGGTACTCGGTCCTCATGTTATTCTCATGGAGAATAATAAAAATGTTGTATATCGCTTATTTATGAATGTTTATGGATGAAACTTGGTATGTGACTTGACTTGGTATGAGTTCTATTGATATTTGTATAAAAATCCATTATTTTTTGTTCCTTTTTGCAGCAAACCTGCGTACTCATCCCTAATGTTATTCTTATGGAGAATAATGAATATTTTAAATATTGCTTATTTATGATTATATTTCTTATGAATTCTGGTAAGAGGCTTAATGTAATATTAAGGCATATATATTCATTGGAAATTCGCTGAGTACGCAGGTTTGCTGCGACGGGGGTATTATTTATACAGGGTGTCACAAAAATGCGTAGCGCGCTATGCAGAACATGATTCTACATACAAAAACAAGTCGAAAATGTTCAGTAACATTTTTGCGATTTCGGATTAGTTTAGTCGTAATCCGCCATTTTGTATTTTTTTGAAAATAATTAATAATTCAAAAACCCTTCGAGATATTTTTTTGAAACTTGGTATAAACATTAAGTTTCTGGTTTTTAACATTTTCCAAAAATAATTTGTATTAAACTTATCAAATTTTAAAATGGCGGCCATTTAAATATTTCAAATTCAAATTCCATGAAAACTAGCAACTGAAACAAAATTTTACAAGAAATACAATTAAAGCACTTTGTAATCCAAATCCAATGACATTTTTACTGTAAAAATCGATTAATAAACAAAAAAGTTATGGCAATTTTTTATAATAAATTTCAAAATTGCGGCCATATAAAATTTTCAAAGTCAAATTCCTTAATGCATTTGACCAAGTCCTTTAAATTTTATGTCTTGTAAAATTTTGTTTTAGTTGCTAGTTTTCCAGGAATTTGACTTTGAAATTTGTATATGGCCGCCATTTTGAAATTTATTATAAAAGAATTACCATAACTTTTTTATTTATTAACCGATTTTTACAGTAAAAATTTCATTGGATTTGGATTACAAAGTGCTTTAAATTTTATGTCTTGTAAAATTTTGTTTTAGTTGCTATTTTTCATGGAATTTGACTTTGAAATATTTAAATGGCCGCCATTTTGAAATTTGATAAGTTAAATAAAAATTGTTTTTGGAAAATGTTAAAAACCAGAAACTTAATGTTTATACCAAGTTTCAAAAAAATATCTCGAAGGGTTTTTGAATTATTAATTATTTTCAAAAAAATACAAAATGGCGGATTACGACTAAACTAATCCGAAATCGCAAAAATGTTACTGTACATTTTCGACCTGTTTTTGTATGTAGAATCCGGTTCTGCATAGCGCGCTACGCATTTTTGTGACACCCTGTATATATGTATCTAGTAGGTTGGGTTTTGTAACATATTTAAAAAGTCTAGAACTGTTTTTCGAAATTGTATCTCTCATATCTAAGCAATGTTTTGTGATAGCTGATTTCTCATGTCGTTGTGTATAATATGGGAAGTATGTTCTTTCAGTATAGCTTTGCCATTTCTTCTAGTTTGTCCGACGTATTTAAGATTACAGTTTTCACAATTAATTTCATAGATTCCAGATTTCGATTCCTCTTGTAACTTGCTTTTGGGATTTTCTAGAATATGTTTAAGTTGATTGTTTGTTTTAAAGGAAACTGTTAGGTTTGCATTATTTTTGAAAGTGTTCTTAATTAATTTATGGCTTATAGTGTATGTACTAGTTACCCATTTCTTATTATTTTCTGTTAAAGGTAATAGTGTTATTCTTGATTTTTTTGTCTTATTTGATATTGCTTTATTCAAAATATTGTCTACAATCTTTGTTTCATAACCATTTTATATTGCTATATCTTTTATATATTTTATTTCTTTATTAAAGTTTTCTCGAGAAAGAGTTGTATTTAGGGTATTTAGGAGACGATAAATCATTGAATTAAAAACGGATCGTTTTTGATCTGGAGGGTGATGAGATTCGTTCATTATAAATCTATTCTTATGACAAGGTTTTCTAAATTATGTCAAATTCTAGTTTTCTTGAATTTGTATTCCTTGATACAAGGGTGTCCAGATAAGGTAATTTGTTGTTTGCTTATATTTCATACGTAAATTTGATTGTTGGGTAAAACCTACTCAACCCTGAAACAAATGTTTTTAGATCTTATTTTGTATTAAAAACCGCAAACACATCATCCACGTATCGAATCCACACTCGTATGTCAATGGAAAGTATGTCATTGTTTCCTTGGCTTTTGTTTCAAAATTACTTATAAAAATATTAGCAACAAAACACGATAGAGGATTTACCATAGCTGTTCCTTCTGTTTGTGTATAAAAATAATCTTTATATTGAAAGGTATTTTGTGCCGTGCACAAATTAATCAACAATAAATATTCGTCAACTATTTCTCTTATTAAATTTAAAGATGTTAACCACTCATTAAACAAGGTTTTAGTGATCGCTAAAGGTACGCTAGGATACAGAGAAACTACATCAAAAGAAACTAAGTATTCGTCTTCATCTAATTCTAAATTTTTAACTTGGACAGTAAATTCAACCCTATTCTGTATTGCATTTAAGGGGATCATTTCTGTTTGCAGTTGTACTAACCACTTTGAAAGTAAATATGCTGGCGAGTTTATACATGAAACAATTGGTCTCATACCTTCTCCTGGTTTATGTATTTTTGGCAAACAATAGAGACGAGGTACTACTGGGGTTGGAACATGTATTTTCTTATATATTGTGTTGTTTATTAAATGTTTGCAAGACTTTAGCGTTGTTGTTACAGCAGTCACAAATTTTGGTAAAGGATTTTTAGGACATAAGGTATAGTATAGGTACCTAAACTTATCATATTGCCTACTATTCTGAAATATTCATCTTTGTCTAATATTACTTTTGCATTACACTTATCTGTTTTTAAATAGAATACATTTTTTTACTTAAGTGCTTTAATGATCGGTAAATAGTTTTTATTATTATTATTTCTTGGAATTTTTTCCCTAGAAAGAGCTAAGGAAATTTCTGAACGAATATTATTCTTTGCTTTTTCATTTAAATCTTGTATATTTGCTTCTACATTAACTAACATTGAAGTAACTTCATTTATGGTTTCAAAATTAAAATTCAGACCTTTATTTAAAACGTTTATTTCTTTTTCAGAGAATGTTTCTGATGATAGATTGTATACTATTTTTTGATTAGGAAAAGTAATATGTTCTACATTTTCAGTTGTATTGCTATTACTGATGTTTCGAAGAGCATCAAACTTGTTCTCTAATGTTTTCATCTTTTTATTATATTTAAACTCTATGCTCTCTAGAATATTGGAATACTTTTCTTCAAATAATTCAATAAATTTAGTATGAAACTCTCTAGTTATTTGCAAATGTTGTTCCATAGCTTGAAGTTTTGTTGCTTGGCATACACAAGTTTTTTATTTCAAGCCGTAGCCAGTCCATTTTTGCATTAACAAGTACTTTTTCAGTGATTTTATTTTTAATAGGAATATTAATCTTAATAAATTTAGGAAAAACTTTAGATGATTTACACTATTTAAAAAATTTATGTCTGAATCTAAAAGTCTTACTTTTTGTTTCAGTTTTTGAAGTTTATTCAGCTCGGTGGACTTGAGTGCCATAGTTAATCTTCAATAAAGAGCCGTAACTCTGGTTTAACATTAATTTAAAATTATAACACTCTCCAATATTTTCTAAAATTTGTATATTTAGTGAGGCCTTTCGCCAGTAACGCTGGAATCATCAGACTAACTCACAAACTGAAAAATTGTTTGATATTTGATATATTGAGCAATGACATTGCATCAGCTAATCTTTGAGAATAAGTTGAAAATAATCCTATGGGTTATTTTATTACATAGTCATCATTAATATTTTTTAATGTTCCCGTACAGATTATATTATCATTCGAATTGTTGTCTAGATGGTAAACGGCACGGTTTCCTTCGCGTGGGGTTTCCTATCTACAATTTATTCCCATTTATTTTCTCATTGGTAAAAATATTGTTCCCGTGGAATATTACTTTATAGGGTTAAAATTGATGGTTTCAAAGTCAAATGGGCGAATATCTAAAGTTCTAGGACCTTGATTAGTGGCTAGAAACTTTCCTCGGGTTATTACTAATGGCCATGCAAAATGCCATCGCAATCATATGAGTGGTATAGGAGTACATAAGTATAAACAGGCAAACGAACATTGAATTATTTATAGAGAGAGATATGTTAAGTACATTTTAAGAGACACTGCAGTTGAATGTTTTGCGCGTTTGGCATAACATTTATTAACATTCCTTTTTATATGTAGGGCTTCACTATATAGACTATGCTCACCATTCATAGAGCTTTGTAGGTTAGGTTTCATATCATTAGCAGATGTCCTATTGTCTTAACAAAATGTGAAATAAAAATATTGGTGATTTTATTTTTAGCCTATTTTATAAACTAAGTTTCAGCAGCACGAACCACTTTAGACCCGTTTCTGTTAAATTCCTTTTTTGATATAGAAATTCTAAAGTATTTTTCAGGGCGCAATTTAAAAACTGAGGCCTCTTGTCAGGTATAAAATTTATTAGCTGAATAAATAATGTATCTTTAATAAGTTATTTGTGGGCTTCTGAACACGAGCTCTCCGGTTTCTGTGTCATCCTTTCTTGTTGGCTAGACACAATTTTATTATATTTTTTAGATAAAAATTATTCCCTTATAATTATTGCGTCTTGAGCGCTTCAGAAACATTGTTTGGGAGTAATTAGAAAAGGAGAAGATTGGATTGTTTAGCTAAACGAGTGTTTTATGAGAGCAAAGTAAGGACTACGTGGTAGTTTTCCCCAATCAACCTTACTTTTAAAGTGAGAGAGATTGAGTGCTGATGATGATTAAAGCCCGTTGGTTGATTGAGCGCCGATCCGCCAAAGGTAATGAGGGTGAGTGGAGGGGTGGGCGGGTAGGGGGTGGATTAAGTGGAAGCGGTAACATATCAAATGTGCTTGGATAAAATCAGTCTTCTCCGATTGAGTGGTGTAATATGTTTTCGCCTCTGAGAACAAAATTAAAAATGAATTGACACAATTGGTGGATAGTAATTTGCATAGTGACTGACACGAATTAAAGAACTTTTTGAACAAACCCAGCAGATGTAAGACAATGTTATAATTCATTTGAATAAGGAGTAACAGTTAAAATAAAATTAATGTTTATTCTAGAGCTTGGAATGTATTAAAACCTGAACCCACAAATCGCAAATCTCGTTTTTCACTTCTACATGTCTAATTATGTGGAACGAATTACAGATAAAATAAGGTCAGAGAAAACTTCAAAACTGCGATAAAATTAAAACACGTAAAATATTGATATACTCTTTTCAGTAACTTAACCGTAATAATATATTTTTAATTTTAGGTTGCTTTTTAATATTATGTTTTAAGCTTGCAATGGTAACATAAAACAATTTCTTAAGTAACATATTATGAGTTGTTACAATTAACAGGATAAAATAAACTGAAATGGAAACATGAAAATCCCTTTCAACAAATCAAAATAGCAATTGTTCAAATAGTCACTGGGAACTTAGCTTTGTTTTTATCGGGATTGGGTTCAGTCTGCTGGTCTGGCATTCTCTGGTTGGTTAGGCCAGGTAAAAACTCAACTTCTTTGTTGAAGTTTTAACAGTAATTGCCTCTTCAATTAAATAAAGGGTGCTTATAACTGGGGTCTAAAAAGGTGCATATACAACAGTTTTATTTGTTACTTCGAACTTAGGGAATCTGTCCAAAATTACTTGGAGCAACATTAATCACTTCTTTTACTGCAGTTAGTGTGACACTTTTGAATCGAGGTTCTTAGTCCTGGAGTTATGGGTATAATTTTGCTTGCGGTTTGGTATTTCTCGCTGCTCTTTCTCGCTGCAACTTCATAACGAATGGCACAAGAACTTTATACAGTTGGTTAGGTTACAGGTTTCCCATTCATCGGGTTTTAAAGGAGCATGCTCAGGGTCAGAAAACGCAAGAGCATGTTTTGTACCCTTGATCAGCACCAGAATTGGTGGGACTCCCCCGTGTTACTACGTCTTGCAACAGTTTCTTTTGCTGTTTTACTCCGGTTATTGCCGGTATTTATGCAGCATTTGGGTTGCATTATTGCTTCTTTAAAAAAAGTAATAATACAGTTGACTTTTTAATATTTAATCTACAAGAGAAAATTTACTGTGAATGAACATTTAGTTTCTAGGTGAGTATCATAGTGTTCCCATTGTAAAATACTAATAATAGCCCCTAGCTGTGATATTGCTATATTTTTATCATTGTTACAGTTAAAACTTTATTAATTAAATCCCACTTTTTCGCTACTATCAACATGTTATTGTGCTAAATTTTATAATTTTAACGAATTTGTATTAGGTAGTAATACAGAGGTGTGAGGTTTCTTATTGATTGCGATGACTTGAAGTTTTGGCAGGGCTCAATTACTTGAGAGATGCAGTGAGTAGATTATACAAAAGTTTGTATTCTTTCTCAAAGTGAACACAAGAGACAAGATTAGTTAAACATATAGTTAATTTATTTAATGCTTTGATAAATGTAAAACACGAATAACTCGCATTTTGTGAAGGGGTTTTACATAACTTAAAAAACATAAGTTTTGTAATGTTTTTACTATTATTTTGTTGTAATTTCCTTTGTAACTTTTATTAAATAATGTATTGAGGAAAATATAAACAGAATACAAAATAGGAAGAGTTTATGAACAAATGAAAAAGTTTAATGTTCTATTTCACCAAAATAAGCATAATTTTATATGATATTAATTTTTAACGTAATTATTAGAGCAAGGAAATCACTATTACTATAATCAGTATAGAGAATTTAATTAAATAGAACAAACTAATTAAAGCCCCGAATGTTGATGGTAATAAGGGACAGCTGCAAGGGATGACTTGGCTTCTCGAGCGTACATTCTTGCACGCATACATACATACATACTTTGTACATTTTTAATTGGTAAATTTTAAGAAAAATTACAGTTACAAGAGGCATAATGTTTAAATACAGCATGCTATTACTTTACTGGTTTTCTTATTTACCTATAAAACCTTCCTCTGTACCTTCTAAACTATTTTACTGTATAAACGTGTTTTAATACAAACGTTTAAAGACCCTCCTACCTATTTGAGCAGTCCATAATTTGCCTCCACACATTCTATTTACTTTTATAGCATACTGTCGAAAAAGGTTATCCGTCATGATTACAGTTCATCAATAATTACTCAGCCATAGTTAACTGACACCTACAAATAACTTACTTTTAGCGAATTTCCCCTATAGGGAAGAAGCTATTACCGTAGGTGGCATGGTAAGAGTTAAGCCCGAGACCATGATAAATTTTTGTTTTGAGGTCCCCAGATGTCAAAAACACTATTCGTTCAAATTTATATATTTTTTAACTTTCAGTTTATTCAGTTTATTTTATCCTGATAATTGTAACAAGACATAATATGCTACTCAAGAAATTGTTTTGTGTTACCATTGCAAGCTTAAAACATAAAATTAAAAAGCAACCTAAAATTAAAAATATATCATTACGGTTAAGTTACTGAAAAGGGTATATCAATATTTTACGTGTTTTAATTTTATCGCATAATAAATTTTTGGTTTGAGGTCCCCAGATGTCAAAAACACTATTCGTTCAAATTTATATATATATATAAAACCTGAAATTTATATATATATATATATATATATATATATATACCATAAACCATGATATATATAGACCATGATAACTTTACGTTTTGAGGTCCCCAGATGTCAAAAACATTATTTGTTCAAATTTATCTGGGGACCTCAAAACAAAAAGTTATCATGGTCTATATACAGGGTCTTGAAAAAAAAACCTTCAGGACTTCGGGATATGATTACTTACATAAATAAACGGTATCAGGAAACTGACACATACTTTCTCCCTTTTAGCCCAACTTTAACGAATAAATTACTTTTATTTACTAAATATAGAATACAAAGCACGGTCAAATGTACAGAAAATCTTGTAAACAAGTTGTTTTAAAAAACATCCAACCAAATCCCTGCTTTGGAGGCACTACAGAATCCATTGCTACACTCGTGGTTTTAAGAGGGGAAATGCCCCCTATTACCCCCCCCAGGGTTATTAAGGGGCAACATATTTCGAATTTCCTCTGTTCGTTAATGCTAAATTGACAAGCATATCAAGTTTGAATGAAATTAATCAGTAAATAAGAGAGAAATAGTAATTTTTGTATTCCCCATAAGAATAACATTGGACAACGTACTGCGTTTACCGCTAAATGAAAATTTCAATTTTCTCCGAAACCAGCAATCGTAGAATAGTAATTCAAAATACTAAATTATTTAGTTTTTGAGCTCTTTTTAATGGTGAATAGTAATATATTTTTATATTTATGTATTTTTATGAAAAATCCAAAAAACTGAATTTTTGATGTTTTAAGTCCTGTAATTTCTGAACCGGAATTTTTAAAGGAATGCGGGTAGTGTCATTTTGTTGGAAAACTAAAGTTCTACAAACGACTAAAGTTTAATCAAAATCGTTTGAGCCGTTTTTGAGAAATTTGGATTTTTCATGTTTTTTGGCGGTTTTTGAGGGATAATTACCCTTAAAAATCAAAAATTCAAAAAAATGAAAAAAATACCTGGAGATATCGTGAATTAGTACCTACATACCAAATTTCATAAGAATCGGCCCATTGGTTAGGGCTCTAGCTCTGTACACACACACACACACACACACACACACACACACACACACACACACACACACACCCCTATAGGAAAGAAGCTATTACCGTAGGTGGCATAGTAAGACTTAAGCCCGAGACCATGATAACTTTTCGTTTTGAGGTCCCCAGATGCCAAAAACACTATTCGTTCAAATTTATATATATATATGTGTGTGTGTGTGTGTGTGTGTGTGTGTCCGTTACCGCGATAACTTTTGAAATAAACACCCGTTTTTGATGAAATTTGGCAAAAATGACTTTAAGTTCGAAAACCAGATCGATCGCACTATGGGAAGGGGGTTTTACGGGGGTTTACAATTTTCCAAAAATCGGTTTTTTGCAAATTTGACCCCAAAATGTTAAAAACACTCAATTTTGGTTATAGCCATTTTATAGAGCTTAAAAAACAAATAATATAGTATTAGTATTTGTAATACTAAATACTATGGCTCATTACTCATAAAATCCATTTCTCATTGATCCATAAAATTTGAAATAGTTTTTTCATAACCTCACATCTTAGGGTTCCAACCCATTGTCCTAAAAGTTGCCAAGTTACCAGTTATGAAGAAAATACGAATCCAAATGGCTCAAAAGCGGCTCCTTAAAACTGCTCTTGGACCATACCACGTTGTTAATATGGTTAAGTTTTTCAAACCTGAGGACTCCGCCCCAGTAGACTTCAAAAGTCGCCATGTTATTGTTAGGGAGAAAATATTACTCTTGCAGCGACGAAAGGCGCTCGGTCTTGAGCTATGAAGTAATTTGGAACCTGGGAAGTCCAACAAATAATTTAACTTTGTATTTTTAAATTGGAGTTTCTATTCTTCTGACTACGGTATCTAAAAAACTAAACGAAACTATTAAGGTTCTCTTACTAGTTAAAGTAAGTGACTCATCATGTCATCACGCGCACTTTTTAAAACAATCCATTTACTATAGAAGTTTGACCCTAGTTTACTTTTACAAAATGTTTGAAACAAAGTTATTTTAATTATTTTATATTTCTGTGCCTTGTATGTAAAACTTCATCATTTGGAATATCCTGAAATATTGTCCTTAAAATTGTGTAGCCTAGTCAACCATTATCAGATGTTTTGAGTATTCCATCATGAAACGCTCTCACAATAATATTTTCTTGCTTGTCCTTAAAATGTGGTCCACCAGCCTTTAATATTACACATTGATGTCAATGAGTAGAATTTAAGAGAGCGACAAGAATGCTGCAACCCCCCCGAGACAACTCTCAATTCTACAAGGTCTAGTGAGTGTGCGCAAAATAGTCCTCAGGTTAAAAACCGCCTACAATTCAATGTAATACTATGTAATAATATTTGACTCCCTATGATACTGCTGCTACTACTTGCTGCACAATCTGGCTCGAGCTATTCTAAAACTACTCAATACTACAATTTATATTGGGAGAAGGTATTTTGAAAATATAATACTATATTTTGCCTAGTAGTGTGGCGGTTTAGCTGGGATATTTCAACGTACTGTGCACTTTTTGATTAAAAGTACCGAATTTGACATAGAGGTAGACCGATGTAATATGGACTAATTTGGATGAGGCGCCATCGGCCAACCACCCCCTGGCGGCTGTGGCGGCAATTTTCCAAAATTGTCTTTTGTAAACATAGACAAATTATACATAATTTTAAAGGTCTCGTTAAAAGAGACGTCATGGAAAACAAGAACTCATTTACCTTTATCCGTTTCAAAACGGCGGCCAATCTTATGTAAAATATTGCCGTTTTGGAAAACTAATCATGGCTAAAGAATCAGTCAGTCTTAGTCAGTAACAAGGCTTCACAAGGCATCTCGCCCATTCTACACTCATTTTTCATTCATTTCCCTTAAAACACGCCCTAGTTACGTCAGCATTTTACACAGTGATTAAGTCATTATATTAGAGTGTATAAGAATAGTAGTACCTGGGGGGCCAAGCTTTGCTCGGGGGAAGGCCAGTCAGTTTGTTTAGATGACTTGGATTAATATTTCACCACTTCCCCCTACTGATAATCAGATTTGTATAACTAATTTGCCTCTTTTCTACATTTTTAAGGTCCCTCCAGTTGTTATTTATAGCTCAATGCCCCTTTGACTTTTTTTAATACTATATATATGTAATCTTCACTCAAATATTTTAATCTCTGCTCTCAGGAAACCACATGTTAATAAACATAAACGAGTTTGCACGCAGCACGCTGACGTGAGGGAAATGAATTTCCAAATAAAAACTTTTAAAACTCAAAATCAGTGTAAAACATACATTTGTCCAATTTTTATTGAAATCGAAAAATTGATTTTTTGGCTGTTCTGATAGTCCTGGTTTCATTTACTTGAAAGCTGGGAATACAATTTTGCGCATTATAAGGTTAGGAGAAGGTCTAGACAGGCTTGAAAGTAGGCGGGAGGTTGCTGGGGGTCTTAAAAGTACTCTAACAAAGGAATAACAGGCTTTTCTAGTGTAAAACCCCCATAAGACAACGTACTGTGTTTAGCCGATACACATTTTCTTTAATAACTTGATAAATATTTATGCTAGAATAACGGGAGAGGGCTTAAAACTTTCGCCTCTCTAATTCCCAACTTTTTACATGCATTAATTTTAAATTTGGAGCTTTTATGACCCTTTTTGGGCCCAAAAACTCGAAATTTGAAAGATTAATCCCCAAAAAAAGGGGTTTAGAGTTTTCCGATTGTTTTGCCCAACGAACTTGTCCAACTGATTATAGAAAGGAACGTCCCTACCAAATTTTAAGTAAATCGAACAAAAAATGCGACCGCTAGAGTGCAAACATATATATATATATATAATTTTGAACGACTCCCCAAAACGTGTTCAGGGGGTCAAGTTAGGAACTTCTATGGTGGTCCCGGGCTTAAGTTTCACAGTGCGGGTCATGCTAATAGTTCACTTTCCAAAGGAAATTCACTAACAACACGAGTATTACTTTGACAGTTCCCTGGTTGATTATGAACAGCTGTTACAATTCTTTTGTTTTGATTTGAAACTCCATAAGCCCAATGTTAATGTTTTTAACTTTTAATTTTTTTCCATTATTTGATTTTTCCTGGGGATGAGGACTTTCTAGATCTTATTTTTATCCCAGAAATTAGTTATTTCGAAAATTTGAAGGAAATCGTTGGAGCCGTTTTTGAGATCCGTGTCGCAAGCAAGCAAACCTTACTCATATTAGAGTATAGGATATAGTATAGCTAATGTAACGGCAACCCAGTCTAATATTGGTTAATTTTGTTGTAACAATTGTTGTGGTTATTTATTTACTCATGTTTAGTTTATTATGCCACTTGCATTAATGACAATTTTTTACAAGAGTACAATTTTACCTAAGAATAAGTGTCTTTATTGGAACTAAATAAATATAGGCAAAAGATTAATAAAGCAATCATCTTAGAATTGCTTGGTAAATATCAGGTTACTTAGAGTGTAATTTGAAAGGGAATTTGGAGCGATTTCTTATGCATAGTAAATTAAACTAAATAAATACAATTATAATAATGCCAATCGCCACCTAAATGCAAAAATATCGTTATTTATTTATTTTTGATAGATCCAAGTTAAGAACCAGTGCTGGAATAAAAATCCCGATAGCCATGGATAACTTAAGTGCGTACGAATATTTCCGCCCACTAATGCTATTTAACTTCATAACTGGACAGTTATTAGTGGAAAACGGGTTTGCTCAACATTACAACCTGAATAGAAACCGTCTCCTGTTCATCCCAGTGTTTATTTGCTTGGTTTGGTATACGTGCTTAGCATTGTCAATGGGCTTTTTTGTGTATTTAAGTACTAAATTTGTCAAATCAAAAGTCATAACAGGAATAATTTATCTAGCCAGTGAAGGTTTGTTTATGTTCTTGTGGTTATTTTTCTCAAGAAACATAATTGTTATTTTGGATATCATAGACAACATGCAACAGTCACTATCAAAATTCACAGGTCAACCAGTTAATTTCTCAACTGTTGTTCAACGATGCGCAGTTGCACTTTTAATTGGACTGCACAGTCTTGACTGTTACGTTGCGAGTTCTGCCGATTTCCCACTTTGGTGTTGGTTAGTTTTTTCCTACGCAGATAATTCAGTTTCGCGTCAAATGCTGTTCATGAGTGTATTTTATTTTGTATATGGTGTTGTGATTCGAGATTGCAGGAGATATTGGAGCCTCAGTTTAAACACAATGACATCAAATGACTACTATTCTTTGGTGCATTACTGCCACCTTGTACTGGCTCAATCCCAAATGTTAAGAGAAATTAATAAAATAAGTCACAAATTAGTTTTACTTATTCTTATAGCTCGAGTGTTTTATTGTATTGTGGATGTTCCAGGTAGTATAACGTTTGATAATTATTTGTTCGTTTATTTTAGGGCATTATTATTGTGGACAGGACTTACATTTATTTTTATATGTTCTTTTAATAAAACAACAGCTGAGGTAAGTATTATATTATTTAAAATATTCACTTAATCGTTTTTAGTTTTCATTAAATAACATTTGGCCTAATCCAAACATGCTTTAATGGAGATCAATTATTTGGTGTTGGAGTATTTTATAATACTATAGTTATTTTGTTTGGTTACACAACACTCAATTGTGCTGGATTTTTTCAGTTTCACGAATTGGCTCAAGAAGTGATGACTTTGACAACCGAAAGTTTCAGTAAAAGAAATACAAAAAACGTAAGAAATGTAATTTTTTAACTATTAGTATAAGATTGAAGAAATGTTTATCAATTTCCATTTTCTATAACTTATTCCAAAAATCGTATTAAAGTACACTTTGGTACTTATTCATTATACTGCCCACTACCTATAACGGCATGCTGCGGCGGTTATGATGGGTCCGATTACTGTAATTGTGTACGGTGCTCTTTTGTCGGAAAACTCTACTATATGTCACGTCATTCATCACCTCGTTTTCCAAACCCCCTCTCTCACCATCACTTGTTCAATGTCAGGTAAAAAGTCATTTATCGGCTGGATAAACATATATTGTTTTATGTGGATAACCTATTTATACAGCGTGCTGTGGCGTTTATTTTAGGTTATAAGAAGTTATTTATGAATCACAAAATACATGACAAACTAACCTAACCGCCACACCATAGCGCGCTGTTTTGAGGGTGCGCCCTCCCCCAGATTGAATGGTCCGCACGATGATGTTTAACGCTGCGCCGCCACCAACCAGAGTCATGCATATTACGGTTGAAGACCTTTTTGTTCTCCTCAGTCGCACTGTTATTTCACAGATTTCTACAAAACTATTTGCAGTTTCATACTTTTCAGATTCCAATCTAGGATTCGTAATGTACCTTTTTCCAAAATAATTTGTTTCCTTATGTTAAGAAGCTTTAGAAAAACGCTTAATTTGAAAACTTTACTAAAGACCTACCACTTAGTTTGAATTAAAATCACAATTAAACCGTATGAATCATAGATGAAAATTTTGTGAATGAAATAACAACAAATTATTTTTAATTGGTTAACAACTGAGCCTACAATGTGGGAGATGCAAAACCCTTACTTTAGCGTGCTGAAGGCAGGTATGAGAGAGGTCACATAACGCCTATATTGTTGTCTTCTGGGAGTCTTAGAAATGTAAGAGTCGTTCTAAATGATTGTAAGCTGTGCGATAAATAATAAAACGTCTCTACTTTTGATCCACATAGTTTGTTTGGTTTGTCCCACTTGAAAATTCTCCTAAAATCTGTTGGTCGGTATAATTAATGCATAATTACCTACACTTTTAATATTAAATATTTTACTATAGAATTTTTTGATGATTTCAAGTACATGAACGTAAAAAATTAAGAAATGACAATGTACATTTATTACGTAGTGGCAATATTTACACTGCGCATATTTACAGGTAAGAATTTTACTCACCGCTGTTGGGGTTGGGGAAAAAGAGCTTCTGCATCTGGATTTTGTCAGAATCTCACCCAGTTTGAGCCTCACGGTAAAAGAATGACCCTTATCTTTGTGTGTACCTATGTTATGATTATATTGTTCCTAGTGGATGAAATATCAGAATATTCATATGTTTTCTGTGATTTTTCTATTCTTACAGTGTATTTTTAAGCGTACATGGACCATGAAAATGTATGAGAACTAATCAAAACCATGAACCATGACCTCTTCGAATCACTAACATACTTAAATTTTCCTTGAAATATTAATGTGATCGCATGCCACTCAAATACTTAAAACTAAAAATTACCAAACAACCTATTTTATTGTTACTTTTCAAAGTTTTACTATGTAATCAATAATGATATATTTAATTACATTACATAATATATTTAATAGATACATTTTATATTTTTACTGAGACATTGGCTTTAATAGCATGAGGGCCTACTTCACCTAAACATCACATTGTGTATTAATAACTAGCTGTTACACGCGGCTTAGCTCGCAATACTTCAACATTAACCTGGCAAACACTATCAAATCTTTGTTTATATTTTACCGCATTACTTCCTTTTCAGTAACTGTGAAAAGTTGTCAGTAACTGTAACCTTTTCAGAACTACAGCTGGTACTTTTATAAACTATATCCTCCCATATGATTTGTTTTGGACCTCACAGGACCCATGGGGTGGAGTCCTAAGGTTGGATGTAGACATTGTCATAGGTATATGTTATTCTTAATATGTAAGCTATGTTCATGCAAAATTTTAGTATTATCGGTTTAGTAGATTTTGTGTGATGGAAATATAAACATGCATCCATACATACATTCAAACTTTCACATTTGTAATATTAGTATCATTATTTATTTTTGTTTTGTAAAGGTAACCTGAAACAAAATATACTAGATAAAAGATATATTATTAATTGTTTTTAATTATAACTTCTTTGACACGCTGTATATATGTATTATAAAAAACTACACATTTTCAAATAGATTAAAGTATATTGAGTTAATTTTTAATTTAATTTGTGTATTTCTTGTCATCAGTAATAACGTTAAAATGTAATTATTGCACAAAGGGCAAATGTAAAGTGTTTTATTTAATTGATAAACAAATGTATTAAATCTTACAGTTTTAACAAATTTTATTTTAGGGACCATTATTTAAAAAGTTTATTTTATTTTATTACATATAGGTATATTGCCAATTATTGCAAAAACTATATATTTTTTCAGTTTCTCTCATTGAATATCGACTGCTTAATCTTCCTGGCACAGAATATTACGAAGCTCAGATATGTCATGGAAGGAGACATGTAACCCAAGCACTATTGAACGATAAGTTTCTAAAACTGAACTCGAGTCTTATTGTGTGGAGAAATTGTGGAACTGAACCACGCGCTCAGTTTGAAGCAGATTTCAGAGCTGGACCAAGTAACAATGAAATGTGGTTTAATCAGCATCAGTCAATTTGGAGATAATACGAGAATGATAAACCAGGGAAATTTGAAATGATTTGACGGACTTAAGAGCTTTAAAAGAGCACAAAACGTGAAGTTTTTAGATACCTTTTTTAAGAAGATTGTATAAAGTAAGATTTTTAATTGTATTAGACTTATACAAAATTTATATTTGAAGCTATTTTTGAAAGCAAGTATCGACAAATCGCTTATTTGTAATGACAGTAAATTAAATAAATTATAATTTTTCAATGATTCCTTAAATGTAAGTTTATTCTTATTGTTCGTTGTTTTTTCATCATGGGTCTGTTAGTATTTTAAACATGAATTTCAATTTAAAATTAAAATAGTTTGTTAATATAATTAATATGTATAGAAAACTCTTCGTTTCTTTAAATCAGTATTTTTGTATTGTTAAGATATTACCTACAGGTAAGATAGTTGTACTCAAATATTTAAAACATCATCTTCAACATGCCCACCCTCAGTAACCTTAGATATATTTCTAATCAATAGAAAAAATAGAAAAAAATTGGGGAGATCAGTGAGTGCAGCCAGTATCACATGCTTATATATCATAAATTAAATTTTTAACAATTTTGCTAAATGTTTCTTGGTGAACTTGCATCCCTTATTACTAAGATTTTAAACCGCCCTAACTTATGAAATTTGTCTCATTGGTTGAGCCACGACCACTTCTCTCCCAATTAACTATAAGATTATCTCTAATAATTTTATATTTAAAATATCAATAGTAGAAACTTCTTGCCGCAAGTATATTGAGGTTTATTGAACTGGTACTGAACGGCTCTGTTATGTCACTGTCTGCTATGTAACATCACTGGAAGCCTTTACGATGAGTTTTAGTAGGGAAAAAGTGTGAGCGTAGTTAAGGATAACAAATGCAGTTTAATTTATTGAGCAATGTATATAAATACAATTTGATGTTCTATCTGAAATATTTATTATTCCTGACGATAATTTTAAGTTGCCCTGTGTTGATATTTCTAGATTAAAAATAGCAATAAAAATACTATTTTTATGGTTAAAAAATATTACATTTTAAATTAAATTTAAGTGAAGTTTCCATCTTATAATAAGAATAAGATAGTAATTTTTCAAGAATAGGGTTGAAGAAGTTTTTTTATGTAGTATTTTTTCTTACAAATTGGAAACTTTGCAATGTGAGCATCTACCTATTTATCGAGGTTACAACACTACCGGGGTAACGCCTAATGAATAATTGTGATTAAACAGTTAACCTAATAAATGTAAACTAATAACAGTTTTGAAGACTTAAACTTTTATAGAGTATTGTAATTGATTACTGATTGCCTTAAAACATGAGCTTTATCCCATAGGCTACATAGTATATTTTGTGACATAACCTTAATGTATTAAACATGTTGACAGGAGTCTTACCTGGTGGAAAGACTGTGTAATAAATGTTTAGAATAAAAATTATAATGATCTGGATGAAAATTAGTGGGGTTGATTGTAAAATAACCATTTCAGGATCAAGAGAGAGAAAAATGAACACATTAGTGAATTTTTGCTGTCGTTTACCGCCAACTTTCATAAAAACATGTTTAAACGTGACCCCTGCATTGTATTCAAGTCTTGCCGGATGATCCATGAATAGGTATACCTACATTCTGGTAGCAAAGGAAATAGCATTCGATTGAATTAACAATTAAATTCATCTAACGAATGTTCATCATATTTATTTATTATTGCGAACTGTTTAAGAAACTGCTATGGGCATTTGCCATCACTGGTTATGAAGGTTGTTTTGCTGTTTATCGGGGATGGAAAATTTCCATAATAAGTTCTTAAATTACAAACATTTTATAACCTATTTGTTCTTCATATATACTTGAGATTCTCTTAACTAGAAAACATTTTTGTCTTACTCATTTTAGAGTAGATTGGTGAAAACAACATTGCTATCATAACATTTAAGATGGATCAGGCTTAAAAATGTAATAACTTAGGGTTTTATTGTGTAACAGATAACGCAGTATGTCTAAAGGAGTAAATAACCCCTTGGGCAGACATTTTTGTTTATTTTTCTTGTGTTTAAACGAGCTAGAAGACGATTATTATGAACGTTGCAATAAAGCCAGACAACATATAAACCATTTCCAAGCGGAAATCCCTGTGACTCCAAATCAGTTTAGGAATGAAGATGAATTGATTTAGGAAAACGGAAATGTAATCCTGAAGTTGCCCATCAATTTAGGGAGAAAAACGAGAAACCGTTTCATAAGTAGAGAAATATTCAACATCCTCAAAGACCCGTAGTTAGTTTTCAGGACACATTTACTGTGGATTTTGATGAATGTAGATAGTTCACTACGCAACTTCCAGACAGCACAGCATTATCACATGAATATGCTGAGAATGTTCATGAGAATGTTCAATATGAGAATGTTCATGTGGAATATTGGGTATAAACAAGGAATATTCTGGAAAGTTCTACTGTATAATGATTCTTAAGACAATCTTAGAATATTCTATGTCCCACCTCGTAAATATTCTGAGAATATTCAAAAGAATGTTCTCAGTATATTCGTACATTACAGAACATCACTGGAATATTCCGTTTAATTCTACATAGACTGTTCCCAGAATATTATAAATGGATATTCTGAGAATATTACTGGAACCATCTAGAATATTTGATGAATATTCAGCCAAATAGGACAGAGAATGTTGATAGAATTATCTAAATGGATATTCTGAGAATATTCTTGGGACAATCCAGAATGTTTGTAGAATATTCAGTTTAATATTGCAGAGAATGGTCACAGAATGTTCTAAAGGGATATTCTGAGAGTAGTCTGTGAACATTTAGGTATAATCTGAGAATGTTCGTTCAGTATGAAATGTTACATTATAGGCACAAACCTGGAATCAACATAGAACAAATATGGTTGAGTAATGTTCTATGACTGGTTTAACACCATTTAGGGGTGTATAAAGGTGAAAGTTTATCTTAAATTAAATTGTAGCACAGAATTAATAAACAGCTGTCGAATAAAATAAGCCTATAGTGCTTACCATTTTAATAACCAACTTATTTCAAATATCCCATATACCTTAGACAAAGTACTCATACTATCGTGAACTATGAATCTAACATTTATAATAAATAAATAATTTTATGTAAAACTTCATTATGTGTCAAGATACACTTTTGAAATAAAAACCTTGGCAAAACATTTTTGTTGGTTATGTTCTAAACTTCATACTTAACCGAGGATTTATTCTTAAATTATCTGTGCAAAATTAACAAGCTGACTTTTAAAAATAGTTTAAAATTAGATTAAAAACTTTAAAATGGTCAAAAACATAAAAACTGTATTTGTTATATATTTTAATTCATTAAAACTTGTATGTAAAATATGTATACATTAAGAATTCTGGATAAAATATCAATCCAATTAAAAGTTGAAACATTTTATTGAAAAATATAAATTGTAACAATTATGAAATCTATAATATCAGTCTTAATCCTCTTTCAAAATTATCTTCCACTAATTAGATTTCTTCCTCGTCACTGATGTGTTCAGCATGGATTGTTCTGCAACAAAAATGTGTGGTATAGTAAATAAATCTAAAATATAAAGACAATCACAGTTTTTAACAATGCTTTTGTTCGCACATTTCAAGCAAGCATCGTAACTACCTGTAATTCAATGCTTACATCAATGACCCATGAACTATTGAAAACCCATAACCAAAGAATAACAATGTTTTTACTTTAATTTTTAACTTTAAGCCTGTACATTCTACAAATTAACATCTTTGGAAAAACTAGTCACAGAAAATACAGCGGCATATGGACTTTGAAAATTTTACTGCTTTCCGCATCATCAATTATCGTTTGCGACGTCCAGTTTGGCTTTTTTTCATCGAAAAGCTACTATATCAGAGTATAAACAAATGTTAAGTTGAAACAAATTGACCCAGATACTAAAAATAGTGATGGCTGTTGGATCCTTAACTTTTTATGAATAATACCCATCAATGGGGGGAAGGGGGGAGTATGTCCAATAATATATCCCTTTAGGGGGCATTGTATATCCAGTAATGGAATAATATCATAATCATCCACTGTTTTAGCCACTGAGCTATAAGTATTATGTTTTATCCCAGAGTTTTGAAAATTGGTAGGATTGTTTGTTCCCCCTCCTGCACATTATACTTTAAGTCCGCGAGCGAGAATGGTGAGCGGGCGGTGGGGAAGCCTCTTA
Organism: Allygus modestus; assembly: GCA_963675035.1. Classification (NCBI taxonomy): domain Eukaryota; kingdom Metazoa; phylum Arthropoda; class Insecta; order Hemiptera; family Cicadellidae; genus Allygus; species Allygus modestus. The sequence continues at coordinate 142,757,215 of OY776111.1, forward strand.
TGGGGAAATTTCATGGTGGAATTTGGAAATTCCATGATTTTTGTTCACATTTCCTTATTTATTTGTTTTAGCCAACTGTCCTCGATATATAATTGGAGATAATTAAATTTCCTATTTTGTCACAGGATTAACGGTTAAAAACTTATAGGCTTTACAAGCTATAGAAATTACCAGCGACAAGGCTTTTGGATGTTTCTCCTTATCCTCGGTAAATATACCTTCAACCTGGGCACAACTACAACGAAGCACATGGAAGAGTTTTTGAATTAGTAATTTCTCCATAACATACCCGAAATCAGACAAAACAAGACAATAGGAACACTTACAATTCTATTAAAAATGGTGGCGGCTGAAATATGGTGCTTATGTATAAAATATAGTAGCTCTTTATAGTATAGTCTTTAGCAACCATTGGATAAGCTACTAAGGAGTATTTGTTATCGTGTAGGCTTCCACGATCCGAAGGTTCACTCATGAAGTTCATTTCCGGGTTAGTCCGGTAGATGTCGAAGAAGTTGGTGACCGAAGTTTCGGATATAATTACAATATCACTGGCGACGTGAATTAGTAGCGAAAGTGTACCAAACACTCACTCATTGACTGGCACACTGGTCTGACTCTTCTGCTTATATAGGTGCCGCGGCCGTAGGTTGTAAACAGACCTGACCTCGGTCCTCGACTACCGACTATTTTACATGCCGTTAAGAAACAAGAATTAATTTAAAACTCAAATTTATACTAGAAATGATAGGTATAGAAAACAACAAAAATATTAAAAACACTGTTTTATTAAGAGGTACAACTGATAGAATTGGCACAATACTTTTAAAAATAATTAATCAGAACAATATTCAAAACTTACAAGAAAAACAGTTTATTCGGCCTGTCAAGGATAAAATTCATTTTCAGACACCCGGTATTTATCATATAGAGTGCAGCTGTGGAATGAGTTACATTACAGAAAGCCGCAGATTAATTTCTACTAGACTAAAAGAACACATAAGGAACACCAAAAATGGAGATTCAGAGGTGTCGGCCTTAGCTAAACATTCGTACGAGACTAAAAATCTAAACGTATGTTGAGAGTGGTATTGGCTCCAAAAATATAGCTTATATTTTGTATTCTTGTTTCTCCCCGACTCATAGTACAAGGAGGAGGTAATGTTTCCCTGACAAGTTTTAATATGTAATTTTAAAATATCAATCAGTTATATTTTGCTCTAAAGATGTCATTTAAAAATCATACTATTTCGTGACTAAAAATAAGGGTCTGAAGGTTTTTCGAATTTTGCTTATTTTTTACAATTTTAGATTAATCTAAGAAAAATTTATCCTACTATTAAAAACGCATCCCCAGAGGGCAAAAACCCAAATATATTTATCTTGTTGACTATTTTACTTCAAGTGTTTAAGGAAAATTTGAATTTAAATGTAGCTTGATGACCAACCAATTTTGTGTAATTAACACTCATATCTAATGCATTAATTATTTTAAACATCCTAATACTGTATACAATTACATAAGGAAGAACTGGTATATCCGAGACTGTGCAGAAGGTTCTGCAGCTAGTGTACGACTTAGGAGACTGAAATTTGGAACAATAGAGAAAACTGGATAGGGAAGAACCCGACGCACCCCAATTTTTTAGTTTTAACCCTATTTTCTCTTTAATATGTCCCTAAAGGCCAAAAAAGTCAAAACTTTAAAATTAAAAATTATCAGCTGTAATTATGTATGATTCTTGTAGAATATGTTAATGTAATCAGGTTTAAAATATAAATGTTAATCTCAAAGTTTGCATTTATTTATTGTTCAGTAAAAATACATTCAAAAGGTTAGATGTTAGACGCTATATTCTCTTGAAGATACTAGTTTCATATAAAAGTCTTTCACTAGTTTAATATACACTGAATTTATGACAAGTTGTAAGCAGTGAGGACAGTGAGGAGGGGAATTCTTCCCTCGTATTTCCCACTGACCAAAGCCTTAGTGTATGGCCAAAGACTTCCTAACATCTAAATGCATTTAGAACAAACATTGCGGATCTACGAGTAAACTTTAAAAGTCTAAACTCACATCAATTGTCAACGGTAAATTTCGCGTTCTGTTGATAACAATGTGAGTGAGTTCTCCATCCGTGTATGGAAACGAGCCTATTTTGAATACTCTGAGGTCAAATAAATACAAATTTGCCGATGTACAAGCAGACCGGCTATAGCTACAGCTATTAATTTTAGCTACCACAAACTATTAATTTTGTGTAATATTCTTTGGAGAAAATAGATGCAACAGAAAGGCAAATAAGTTAAGTTAGCCAGTAAATAAAGTAATTCAAATGAACAAACTCATAGCTAAAAGTAATAACTATTTTTAGTTTTAATGTGTTGGCAGGTGAAAGTATTTATAATTGTTTAGATGATTTTAATGTTAATCAAACTTACCCATGTTAATAAAATACTGTACGAAAGTCATTTCCACTAAAAAAGTTATGTGGTCGTAAAATAAAAAAGTAATCCTCAAATGTAACTAAGCATCAATTATAGCTTCTTGAGACGAAGATATACGGTATAATAGGGGACTTTTACATCATCCCCTATTTAAATTCATCAAAAGGAGACTGCTTTACGACAGAACCGTCGATCGTATAAACAATTTGGAAATCGCTTACGTCAACACTTGACTTATCGACCATAAAGTAAATGTTTAGTCATAAATTATATCAAAGTGAAACTCTTCTGACGTTTGTTTCTTTTCAAATCGATTGTGTTCGCTACGGAAATGTTTGTTTTCTTGTTACTGTTACGAAATGCACTGGTGAATCCGCTTTATTTTTAGAGCGAGCGATCTGAGTTTTATAGTTTTAACATCTGCCGAAGGAGAAAGTAGTTTAGTATTTAAAGATTAGAGTACAGAAAAAGGGCTCGCAAACATAACGAAAACGCATTCAATTAATAATATATTTGTTTAAAATCATACAATTTTCTAGTGAGAATTTGTTCTCGTTTTGTAAATGGTTAGTGTTATAACGATTTATTTTACCCTATTATAATTAATAATGTATCAAAAAGTTCAAATAAATAGAAGCTTCTAAGTTCCTAATAAAAGACAGTTTTATAAACGCTGATGAGTTATATTGCATTACTTCAATGAAAAAATGTAAATCACGTGTTTTTAGTGTGTTTTATAGGCGACCTTGAAGCTTCTGATGATTCGAAATATATTGTAGCAGAGCTCAATATTTTTCACAGCTCAACTCAATTAGCTAACTTCCTCGCGCATATTCAGTAGCAAGAATTAAATCACAGAATGGTTTTCAGAATGGTCGCGAACGAGCTTGAGGCGACTGACGACTGACGACGATCGTGTGAGTCTCGAGTTGCCAACTGGTTCCTCCCTAGTGATGTTATGGCCCTCATTGGCGTGGTACATGCGTCGTTTGTTGTGCCACTGTTTGTGTGTAGAGCCACCGTCGCGCCGGCCGTCTTACGGTCCGCACTGGATCGGAAACTTCACGGTTCATTCTAATAGGATTTATACTCCCTAATGTTTTTGTTTTAGCAGAGTAAAACATATTTCTAAATAAATGTATTCTTGACTTACCCAACAAATCTTAAAATTATGTTTGATAATTCTTATTAAGTTAGGGTCTAAATTTGTAACAAATAATCACATAACAATGCAAAACGTTTTATCTCCAATAAAAGATCTGTTTATAACCCGTTATTATTTACATCGAAAGCCTTTAAGTCCCATAACTATCACATGTACATTTACATAAAAGGGTTGATTAGATAATATAAGTAAACTATTAGAAATAAATGTAGAAAATAAATATAATTAACAATTTTGTTTTGTTTTAGATTATTTAAACATACCGTTGACTTGCATTATGTTAATCGTAGGATGACAACCAGTATTTCCCTGTACCAGTTCCTTGACGTTGTGGGTCCAGTTTCCCCGATAACCTACATATGTTTCCTGCACACGGAGGCCCAGTGTGCTGTTGACAGTGTGGCGGTCTGAGGCTTTGATGCCGCCGCCGCGGCCGAGCGCCGTGTCACCTGTCAACACTGGACTGGCCTAACCCCCGAATGCCGCCGCCGCGCCGCGCCGTCAGTGCCAGAATGCTCTTAATGACTTGCATTAGTCTTTTTGGCTAATAGACTTCTTAAAAGGTATTGAAGGGTCCAAATCAATTTCATTTTACTGTGGTATGCCTTTTTATTACTGAAAAATGAGGTTTAACGAGTTTGTGAGTTTTATTTATCACTGGATGATTATTATAAAATAGTATTTTCAAGATGGATTTAATTATTTACTTAAATAATCCTCTGGTAATAATGCTGCAGTGATCTTAGTTCTAGTGAGTGTTTTAGCTCTTTTCAAGCAACTAGTCCGGAGTGATAAGTGTTCCTTAGACTCAATTGAACACTTAAATCCGTGACCTGGGGTTGGATAAAATACTAATTCTTGTTGGTAAAAATGATCAGAACTTAGATCTGGGCTGACCCCTTGCTTGAAACGTCCCACGCACAATTGGGAGACCCATGTGGAAGGACAAAATTAGATCAAAAATATCTCTTAACTATTAAATAAAACGCATTTACACAGTGGTATATTCTCCTTCATCTTTCAAAACCGACTTGTCTGCGAAGTTTAGGCATTGCCAGCCTATCAAATTGTATATTGCCTAATGAGAATTGAATGTTTTGAGAATCTGTGCATTACACTTGGAATTGCTTAGTTCCAGCTAACGACCAGCGTAGCATATATTGGATTGATACCCACCCGCATATTTGACTTCAAAAACATGATATTACATAATTAGGAATTTGGAATTGATACGAAACATTGGCAGGCAACTTCAAAATGCATAAGAAAATTAAATAATTCAAACGAAGAAGTTAAATCAGAAGGGCGCTGTTGTGATCCTTAGGGTACAATATAAACACGGTCTAAATATCAGCTGAAATTAACAAAACCTTAACTGAAGAGTAAATGTTGTGAGGTGGCTTATGTTTTTGGTTGCTTTAGTACGTCTGTATATAGTCGTAAAGTTTTTTTTATGCTCAAGCGCGCGATGGTTCACAAAAATTAACCGGTAATCTTTAGTAATGTCAGAAAAGAAGTAATAGTGTAGGGCTCATAAGTAATGTGGCGGACTCCAAAACCATAACAACAGCCTTGTCATGGGTTCGAGACCCAGTCCTGATAAGTAAATGTATAAATGCATTGTACAACCGTACAATAACAGATCACCCCTTTCTTTCCGGGTACGTTCCACGCACAGATCAGGCCCAGATTTGTAGTCTTTGTGGACCTGCAAAATAAGGCTAGAAGACGGCCCCAATCTCTTAACAGATATATATAAAATAACAGAGTAACATTTACAAAAATCCATTTTTTGAAATAAATTTTAATATCCTTATATATATGTTTCATTACTGTTTGAATGACATATTGAAACCTCGTATTATGAGAAAATTTGACTACATATCTCTACTAAATTTCCTGTAATCACCCATGCTCTGCGTACGCTAGAATGTGTTTGACAAAACGACTCGTCGACAAGTGTGGCCGCCATGCCAGAACCTGTCAACTATTTGCAGTTGCAGTCAGAGGCTAATTGTGGCACCATGACCGCGATACCCAGCGCCTCCGTGCAGTATTGGACGTCAGTGTACAGCGGTCATTATCACACTAGTGTCAAGTTACCTGTCATACAACGTAAACAACTATTATAATGCTAGACTTCATTAGGAAAGCTGGTAGAACCACCAGCTACGTCTCCAACTTGGATATTTTAAGCAGGCATCAGAAACAATAATAACTTACGGGGTGGAAAATATAGCAAGGGGTATAGGCTCGCAATTCCCCTTCCTTTACCCTTATCTAAATAAATAAATAGGACTTCCCTTTCCTCCTATTTAAATAGCTCAACAGGCCGCAGTATAGTTGGAAGACCCTTTTCCTGGGCTATTTGAATGATGCTAGGGACAGAGGATTATTCTCTTAGTACGAACATTAAGAAACAAAATTAAAGAGAAGCTTCTAATAATATAGATATCCCAAACAACATCCACATTAAGAGACATATTAATGGTTAACTGCCAACTTAAAACTTCATACAATGTGGTTCAAGATTCGTCATGGGGCGAATATAATTGTAATCAGTGGAGTAATCCGCTAGTTTCTGCTTTATTGCCATCTCATATTAATTATTTGATTTGTTTATGAAAATGGACTGCACTTACAAGTAGTATTTGAATTTAATGCTCATAAGAAAAGGTCAATACACACAAAGATATACAAAAAGAGGATATGTATTATGAAAATTGAGTGACGTACGGCGCGGCGGGTTGTCGGCACGCGCTGTGCGATATCAGCAGCAGTCCGGTGACCCACTTCGCTCACAGGCCGCCCGGGAACCGAGCACCTGATAACACTGACATCGTCAAGTACTCGAGAAACTCTTTATGAGATCACCACATATCTATCACACTGAAGGGTATTATAATTGAGTGACGTACGACGCGGCGGGTTGTCGGCACGCGCTGTGCGATATCAGCAGCAGTCCGGTGACCCACTTCGCTCACAGGCCGCCCAGGAACCGAGCACCTGATAACACTGACATCGTCAAGTACTCGAGAAACTCTTTATGAGATCACCACATATCTATCACACTGAAGGGTATTATAATTGAGTGACGTACGACGCGGCGGGTTGTCGGCACGCGCTGTGCGATATCAGCAGCAGTCCGGTGACCCACTTCGCTCACAGGCCGCCCAGGAACCGAGCACCTGATAACACTGACATCGTCAAGTACTCGAGAAACTCTTTATGAGATCACCACATATCTATCACACTGAAGGGTATTATAATTGAGTGACGTACGACGCGGCGGGTTGTCGGCACGCGCTGTGCGATATCAGCAGCAGTCCGGTGACCCACTTCGCTCACAGGCCGCCCGGGAACCGAGCACCTGATAACACTGACATCGTCAAGTACTCGAGAAACTCTTTATGAGATCACCACATATCTATCACACTGAAGGGTATTATAATTGAGTGACGTACGACGCGGCGGGTTGTCGGCACGCGCTGTGCGATATCAGCAGCAGTCCGGTGACCCACTTCGCTCACAGGCCGCCCAGGAACCGAGCACCTGATAACACTGACATCGTCAAGTACTCGAGAAACTCTTTATGAGATCACCACATATCTATCACACTGAAGGGTATTATAATTGAGTGACGTACGACGCGGCGGGTTGTCGGCACGCGCTGTGCGATATCAGCAGCAGTCCGGTGACCCACTTCGCTCACAGGCCGCCCGGGAACCGAGCACCTGATAACACTGACATCGTCAAGTACTCGAGAAACTCTTTATGAGATCACCACATATCTATCACACTGAAGGGTATTATAATTCGAGGTAACATAGATAACTGATATGACAAGCGAATGAAATCACGAATACATCAGATATTATTTCTTAGGGAGATATACAAAATAAGTTATCCCTTGATTGTTTTTCATAAATTCAATTAAATTACTAAATACAGCTGACACACATCCGTACGTATTTCTATAGCGACGAATACATTTGAGTGTACAATGTTATTTGTAGCATTGTATCTGATACTAATATTAACTTTATTTATCCAACCATAATCGATATTTGACAGCTCGATTACCAATGGTAATTGAAGGGATTTACATTTTAAGGTGGGATATGAACCATAAACCACAACTCTAGATTTTGATTTCCATGTGCTGGGGTTCTTTCCATCTAATAATAATTTCACAACGCATGATTACATGATTCAGTCTCTGAACTTTTCTCACAGGGTTTATTCAATGTGACTGTGAATAGCGGGCGCAAATGAACCATGAGCAGGTAGATTACTTCTGCACCTCAAATAAATTGTATTACGTACTCATATCCTTTGAAATAAGGTCCACAGTGAATTCAATATTAAACCCAAGAAATTATTAACAAAAAACTGTATGATCATTATAATCGCTATAGTAACCGTTGCATGTTATTGTTAACATATTGCACAATTATTGTATTCATAATTGTTTCACCAATAGACTTTATTTTTGCTAACAATATTTTTATTTAATGTAATAATTTAAAAACTATTTAGTTCCCTTCATCTTTTAAAATTGATTGAAAATATATCTTTTTAGCGAATTTCCCCGATAGGGAAGAAGATTACCGCAGGTGGCATGGTAAGAGTTAAGCCCAAGACCAGGATAACATTTTGTTTTGAGGTCCCCAGATGACAAAAACACTATTCGTTCAAATGAATATATACGTATATATATATATATATATATATATATATATATATATATATATATATATATATATACATACATATATATATATATTTATAAAATGTGTCCGTTAACACGATAACTTCAGTAAAAAACGTCTGATTTTGATGAAATTTGGCTCAAATGTGTTAAGTGACATTCATGACTTTAAGTTCGAAAATCAGAAAAATCGGACCATGGGAAGGGGGGTTTATGGGGGTTTACAATTTTCCAAAAATCAGTTTTTTACATTTTTCACCCTAAAATAAAAAAAAAACTTAATTTAGGTTTAGACCATTTTATAGGGCTTAAAAAAAAATATAGTACTGTATTTTGAATCATTAACCTAGGTTAAGTGGTTGCGGAGAAAATCCAAAAAACGTGTTCAAAAAATCTCCCATATTAATCTTATGGGAAAAAGGTTTTTAGCTTTCCCTCAGTTAATTTTAATGTAAACCTCACATTTACTGTTACCAATCAGTTCAGCTCTACAAAACAATCATTTTGGTGTTTAAATTGTGATTCTATGCCCAACCATTGCAGATATATTCAAAGTGCTAAACACAGTACGTTGTCCAATGTTATCCTTATGGAGAATAATTAAAATGTTATATCTCGATTATTTATGAATGTATGTTGTTGAAATTTGGCATGTGGCTTCACCTAGTACTGGTCTATTAATATTTCACAAAAAAAATTTTTTTGCCGATTTTCCCCGCAGCAGCAAACCTGCATACTCAGCCCCATGTTATTCTTATGGATAATAAGTAAAATGTAATGTCTTCCTTCCTTAATTATGAACATAAATTAATAAAACTTGGTATGCAACTTCGACTGGTTAAGTTTTATTGATAATTGCATAAAAACACATATTTTGTGTTCCTTGTAGCAGCACACCTGCATACTCAGCTTTCTATGTTATTCTTATGGAGAATAAATAAAATGCTATATATCACTTATTTATTCGTGTATTTTTATGAAACTTGGTAAGTGGCTTTATATGGTGGTGAGAAACAAATACATGCAATGGAAATTCGCTGAGTACGCAGGTTTGCTGCTAAGGGGGTATTTGTTACCATTTTAATATAAAATTGCTTTTGATAAGGAATAACTTACTTTAGTTTTAGTTATCATGGGCATGTTAGTTGAGGAAAGAGGAAATATATCACAATAGTTAATAATCAATGGTTCTTGAAGGCTTGTAACATTAACCTCAAAATTGTGAGCATGAAAAGTCCGTATATGAAACTTTGCTAACTCCTTATTGATCAAAATATTTAAGTTAAATATGAAAATAAAATCACTTAGGTAATTCTTAACTGTTTTACAAACATTATTTCCTGTTACTTTATTGAATCTTATTTTTCAAACCGTTAGTCTTGATGGTGAACATTGACATGTTGTAGAATGTTTTAAATGTTCCAATTGCGGACTAAAGTGAAACACAATTCAATGTTAACCGCCGACACCCGACCAAATACTCCGCAAAGAAACATGCATTGCATTACAATTAATCGAATTCAATAGCAGCAATATAGTAAGAAATGCAAACTCGATTCGAATCCAGAAAACAAATCAGTAAATACAATGCAGATTAGCATACGCAAAGAGATACGTAGTCGGCGCGGCGGCACTGGTCTGAGACCGAAGCCGATTTTATAGAGACCGGGGCGGAATTAAAACAAACGATGCGTGTAAATATCGAGAAGAAGTTTGGAAGTGGCCATCAATAAAGCGGAGACCGGTTGGGCCGGGGGCTCGCCGGGACTTTGCGGGGGATAGGATCAGCTGGGCTGTAACGTCGCGGCGCTGCGTCGGCGTCGGTGGCGGTACGGTGGCGGTGCGGTGTCGTAGTTATTGTCTGTGGTGTTTTGGGCAACTGAGTAAAATGAAACAATGACATCTGAGGGGCTACAATCATTATCTGTTTGTGTCAGGCACACAAAATAAATGAATACGATTAAATGGTACGCCAGGCGTAAACTAAGATTTATATTGCTATGCAGTAAAGTTTAATCATATACAAAGATATTTACATTATGATTAAAATATTATGTTGTTTAAGAAATTACAAAAAAATCCAGAGGTTACTCTTGCAAAAGTGTAATGAGTATCAACAGCGATACTTTCTGATGTGTAACAATGATTCGCCTGTCACTATCAGGGCCTATGCTGTAAGAAGGTTTCCTCTTGCTTTTATAAATAAAAATTACATCTTTTATGATTTTGTTTTAACTTTTTAAAATTTTGAATTAAATATATTATGCAAGTTGAGTTACAAGAATTAACACAATTTCGTTTACGGGTGTTCCAGAAAGCAATAAGGTTTTCAATTGAGTTATACAATTTTGATAAAAGGAAAACAATCTCTTGCAAATTCGTTGGCGGCATTTATAAGAAATTGTAGTTAAACTACAATATTACAATCAACTGGAAACCCAGGATATAAAATTAATTTATGTTCAAAACCTAACTAAATTATTAGATTTGTTTCCCTGACTTCAAAACAAAGATATTTTTTTCTAAGAAGACGCATTGCCTAAGAAGATAATTTGTTTTCACCAAAAATGTTTCAACGCTTGTCTTATTGTAATTTAAAAAAGGATAACGTAATATAAGCAGTATTTTTTAAGCAACAGGAATTATACCGATTTTTTTTCAATTATGAATAGGTAGCTCGTCAACCTGTGTATCCAAAGTGTAATTCATTACTCACCGTGACGTGGGAGGAGCTGTCGGTGATGTAACGCCGCGAGGTACGCAGCTGACGTGATGCGGTCTCTGTTGTTGTAGCCCAGATCTCTGACAATAGCACCTCACCTCGTGTTTATTTGCTTTGGCTTAACATTCTTGCCTTCTCCTCATCATTCCTATTACTTACGAAAATATTGCGTTCGACAGGAAACCACGCTGTCTGGCATCTGTTGCCAGGCAGGTCTCCACTCCCCTCGGTACACTTCTCGCTGATCCTGCTGTGTTGTTATTTAACGGCATAAACAAAAATATGTTAAATATTGTCAAGAGATAAAGGAATCCTAGGGGCTAATGCATTCCCATTTGCATACTAAACTACGCAGAATTATTAAATCAAACGTAAAGATGTTTGAATGCCAGCTGCGATAAAAGAGTGGTATAAAAGCATATAGCTTTATGAAATGGCTAGAACTAGGGTCAGGGTGAAATTTTCACACATTCTTCTCTGAACTTGCCAAAGAGTCCTCTCGAAAGAGGAGTTGAGACTAAAAGAAAACAAACTGTTTTTGAATTAAATGTTTGGCTGTGTTCTGTTAAGTAAATCGTATAATATCACTTACTTTCAACAAGCTGTAAACATATAAAGCCGATGTAAGAAACAATGAACTTGACGAAAGAAATGGTTGTCCTATCTAAACTATTGAGACATCATTGTCATTATGAACCAAAGACGTAATAGAGGGTACAAAAGCCAGAGTTATTTAGTGGTGCTCTTTATCACCATCTTATAAGCGTATTGCGGGCCCTGTACTGACCATTAGGTTTGTGGCGGCCGGCCAGTATTGTCCAGAATGTCGCTCTAAATCATGCCTAATTGTGTTACTTTTGAGCCAACTAAGCTCCGTTTATTTATAACGTGTCAGCTGTTTGGAGTTTTTTACGTTTGTATTTAACCTTTCCGGGGTATAACTTTGTACGATTGATTCGAGAAGCCTTGTGGCCTTTCCATTTTGGAAAAAGTATTAATAATCTCACACGCCCGGGCAGATCATGACCAATCACATTTGAATGGTACCTGTACCTCAGTATCAACATTGGCAGCTATCGAACAAATGTATTTAAGATCTTGGTGGAAGATGGAAGACACTGAAAGAATAAACCACATGACAATAAAATCGGTAAATTTAAATAGATCTAAATTTTGACGATAAAGAAGACAAAATGTCGGGCTAGAGAGGCTCTAGTGCTGGTGGTTTCTGCGGTCGATTCGTAAAACCACGGAGCTCATGATTCACTAGTGCGGCATTGTAATGCCCACCCGTCTGCGGTTGGGTAGATGAGACAGTTTCACTTCTGCAAACATGTGTCTGACGCTAAGGGCTTTCCAGCATGTTAAATATAAATAATCTTTTTCCTCCACCAGAGAGATTTTCTGCGAATTCAATTTGTCAGACATCCTTTAATATCTTTCAGCTTGTAACTCGATAGTGAAAGCCCTGACGTATAACTTATATCTGTTGTTAATTTTAATTGTTTATAATATTGATGTAAATCACTGAAAATGTAAATAATTAAGGTTCGATGACCTAATCAATTAGGTGTCCACTCTAATAATTTTGTATCAAGTGATAATCACGTACATCCAATTATTAAACAATGAACCCAAAAGCAGCGACACGTAGTCCGAGCCTAGAAATGTTCCTGTGTCATAAACAGCTGATTATCACTGTAAGTTGGAAGTATGAAGTTAAATATGCAAATTTATTCCGTTTAATCCATGAAGTGGTGACTACTAGTTACGCTTTTGGGCCCACATGTCAGAGATTCGGGGTATAAATCTAATCAATCTACAAATCTAATCATTCTGTTTTTGTTTTGGAATTTCTTTTTATAGATTATTCTGCATCAAACAATATGCATTTTAATCGTTTATATTCTGTGGTTTTAGGCGTGAAAAAATAAAAGGCATGATTGATCGGGTGCATTTGCATGACAGCTCCGTGGTCAATAAAAGTGCAGTTCGCCATAAGAAACCTTAAGAATCTGTTGAAACCTTACAAACCTTAACTGACTCACCGTTGATTAACATAAATATGTTTTCATGTGTAACTCATCTACCTATTTCCCGTAATAACAACACTTTAGACTTATTACCCTAATTATGTTAGGCTACGTTGCATTATCATCGTTCATTAATGATACTTTTTAATTCAGATAAATCTAAAGCCTATATAAGCATATCCGCTGCTAACAGTGTTGCAGTGTCCTGAGGTGGTACTATTCACCTCAGGGCTCTGCAACACTGTTACCAGCGGTTATAGGAGCTAGTCGCATAGCCCCGCTGCGAGGGCCTCACATCCAAATCCACAGCTACACTTTACTATGCTAGGTCATGTCTCTAGTGACGAGTATATGCATGTTACAGATGGACGGTGAGGAGGTGCGGGGGTGAGGCGCCGAGATGCGACCCCGGACGCGGTGTCGCATAGCCCCGCTGCGAGGGCCTCACATCCACATCCACAGCTACACATCTACTCCGCTAGGTCATGTCGCAAGTGACGTTCCTGCCAATTAATGCGAACTCACGACCGCAGATCACTCGATCGATTCTACTAGTCATTTGATACGTTTCTGTTCTCTGTTAGTCCTCTTGTTAGACTCACTTCATTTTAGTGGCGCTGTTATTTTTATGGTTCAAAATCGGTGCTAGAAAAGTGTTACTATTTTTGAGCATTTTGATATTTTACCAAATTGTTTTGTAGTTGTTACATTCCTAACTAGTGCGGCTTTCTGAATAAATGAAATAGTATAGACTCGTCCTAACTCTATACCCTATGTGACAAATTTATTGCTGTGATAAAATAAAGTATTTTAGTACCGATATTTTAAACAAATAACTCCTTCGCTCCGTGAATTTTGGTCCGGAGGCCAAGAATAGATACAACAACCTCACTTATGATTTCTTCATTGGCACCGGGTCCGGAAATCAACTCGACATATCCGTATTTGTTCATCAACAGCAGTGCGCTCCCAGTGACCTCCTCCCCCAACGCGACCAATGGCTCCGACTTTGACCCTCCCGTGTTCCCCGCGTACATCCGCACCACCTCCATCATCTTCTGCGTCATCATCCTGGGCATCGGCGTCATCGGCAACGTGATGGTGCCTCTGGTCATCCTCAAGTCCAAGGATATGCGCAACTCCACCAACATATTCCTGATGAACCTCAGCATCGCTGATCTGATGGTCCTCCTAGTATGCACACCCACCGTCCTCGTAGAAGTCAACTCCAAGCCAGAGACCTGGGTGCTCGGCGAAGAGATGTGTGAGTATAATTTTACTATATTTAAAATGTTGATATACAAATAAGAGTATGGGTTTTGTACTTGCTCTTGTTCAAGTTTGTAATAAATGTAGTTGTTAATTTATAAAAAAAACATAGATTGCGACTATCTTAGTCATAAAACAGATCCACTATCCTTCTATTTGGAAAAAATATATTAAAGTGGTTCTACCGTAGGAAAAATACGTATATAGGCTCAAGAAACCCGTGCTATGCAGTAGAAACTCCAGAGAATATAAAATATACCGATAAACTGTGAGAAATGTGCAATAAAAGTTAAAATTCAAATTGAATACTTAAATAAATCTAGCTTACGCCACGTGAAAAAATCAAAGTATTTTAGTTGCATACTAATAGTCTGGTAACCGTACTTATGAATATATTATTCCAAATATTTTCATTACGTAATTAATTTTTAAACGTAATATTCCTTACACAATCATCACGTTTAAAGGAAATCAGTAACAATCGGTAAGTGTATTATATCTTGGATCCACCCGTTTAATAATCATATATTGATAATTTAGTATTCCGCAGACCATGATTCAATATATAGCATGTTTATAGTAAGTTTTTGTTTTTATATAGATGGCTCAAACGAATTCGCGCCGCGGTGTGAGATTTGTTGCGATCCATATAAGTCCTACGAGTATATCCGTCATACGGAGGTGACACATGGGAGTCGTTATTGCTTCTAAGAACACTTGGCAGAGCATTTGACAGGCTAAGCCACATTTCTATGCAAATCGTTTCAGAATCTATATGACCCACAGCCCCATATATCGCGGTGGCGCGCGGTCGCCATCCCTCAAGTCGGCCGGTTGACTGGTCGCTCCGTCGCTCGATCGTGTCTGATCACTTCTGCGAACCTCGGCAAAAACAGCGAGTACACAGCACACAGTCGCCTGTCCAGGTAATAGACGCACATTCCCTCGCATTTACTTCCTCGTGCTTCTTCTGCGAGGATGCGCTTCTTGTAATGTCAGAGGGAATGGGAATAAATGGTGAAAGTTCTATGAACTATGTTAGAAATGTGAAATTGCTTTTTATCAATCAATGAAGAAAACACGAACTCTCGGAGGAAGAAGGAAATGTGGTATTATGGTAAATGTGAAAATATGGTATGTGGATCAGTAACTTGTAATCGGTCTAGTGTCAATATGGGAGTTTGAAACCAAGGGCAAGTAGGAGGTTGTAAGAGACTGAAAGCTGTGTGGAATTTTTAAGCATTTAAATATAAAGAACTAAAATTTAAATATAAAGCATAAATATTAAGCATTTAAATGTAAAGCATAATATAAAGACTAGGAACAGTCATAACTGTTCCTAGTCTTTATATTTATTCCATTTTGATTTATATTAAGGAAAAAATATATTGTTTCTCATGGAAAACATAGACACTTTGATTTTTGCTTTTATAATGCAAGACATAGTATTGATTTGCCATTTTTCAGATTGAATAAATCAGTAAATAGCCACTTCTATATGCAGTTTAAACTTTCCAATGTTCTAACCGACAATACCAAAAATGTAACTTTAAATAAATTTTAAGGAGGTTGTTGGTAATTTTTTAGTCCGACATGCCTTTTGTAAAATAGATGATACAGTGACAGTAAATATAAATATAATGCTACACATTATTACCACAATTTACAAATCTTACGATTTATGTGAAATAATTTATCATAAGTCGGCGTCGGAGTGAAAGTTATAATAATATATATCGGTATAACACCATCAAAAAATCCTACCAACAACCTCTTTGAATAAATGTGCAATTCTTTACAAGTAAAAACAAAATAAAAAGACAGTAAACTGTTACTGACATAGTAATGACAGTTACTTAACATGTTTAGAAACAGTAAACACGCGAGTGACATGCTTGACCAACAATTATATTCTTAAAGTAACCACCCTGGTTATACCCGCTAAAAAACATTTCCCTGAAATTGGAACGAATCTCTCTAGGCTAATCAAAAATTGGACGCAGAGTTGTAAACAAATAGCTCGCTTGTGCTGAGTATAGCGAGATTGTTGTCTCGGACTTTACGTACCTGAATATTTGGGCTGTTGACCAAAACCCGCCTGGCATCTTCTCACATTCCTCGACGTTCTTCACACCTCATGTTCTACTTACAGTAAAAGTTTGGTTTATGTAAACATAACAGCAGATTGTTATGCACTTCCCCACGTCTATTATTATCTTCAACTTTTTTTGGCACAATGCATAGTAGTGACAATATGAGGGTTTAATATATGTTTTGGGACGTTTTTCCTATAAGAATAACATACTTGCTCGATCCCACCCTATAACAATTTCCTCTTTAGCTCGTACTATTGCCCAATCCTAGACTGTATTAAATAAGTATTTCTAAACCCAAACCATCCTCTATATTTAAAAAAATCCAAATCAGGCCTAAAAACCAACTGTGGTGTTTATAGTCCGAATTAACCGAAATTTAGATATGCTATTGTTCTAGGCTAGTGTTTATGTTCACACAACATACATTCCCTAAATTAAATATTACAATCAAATTAACAAAATAATTTGAAAAACACTATAGTGCTAATTGCAAACTTCCTTATTTACTGGCCGATTTGACTGATTTTCAGATATGTTATATCTTTCATATACGAAAAAAGCTTTCAAATACTTTACGCTACCCCCCCCACCCCCTCTAGTGCAGTCGATATTTTATTTTTCATTTGCTATTTTGCTGTAATCAGGCAAAACTAACTTTGGTGTTTCTGGTCAGATTCAACTGTGATTTGGTTATGTTACTGTCCTAAGCTAAGACATAATTAAACACTACCTGCAATCCCCTAATTCAATATTACTGTCAATTTAAACAATATTTTGTAAATTACTACTGTGCTAATTGCCTAGTACTTTATTTAGTGTATGATTTGACTTATTTTTAAAATGTGTCCACAAAATACTAACTTTAGATCTTATGATCCAAATCAACTGTGTTTTGGATATGTTAGTGTCCTACGCTAATGCATAAGTAAACACCATTGTGCACGTGTATTTATAGGTGCACCTATAATTTCCAAATTTAATCTTACAATTAATTTAAACAATATTTTGCAAATTACTAATGTATGATAATTATACTTATGATAGTTAAGATATATGCTTATGCTAGTCAGATATACTGTTGTCCAGGACTAGATCCCAATTCAACCTAATCTTATATTGAAAAAAGTGTTTTATAAATGTATATTGGCAATCGTAAACTTCTTTATTTACGTCAACTTTAATTGAATTTTAGAGCAGTTATTCGCCCGAGTATTATCTAAACTACATACTGTTTGGGTCTCTATAGTTTGTACTGTTAATTAATATTCGCCCCAAAAGTCTAGTTTTTGTGTTTGTGGCTCGATATGGCTAGTTATCCTCCTAGAATAATATACCTACTAGAATCATATACCTACTAGAATAATGCCCATTATGTTTTCTGAATAATTACAGTAGTGCAATAATGACACCACCCCCGCTATATATTAAATTCTACAATTTAAACATTAATATTTATAAATTATTACATCTCATGTGATATTCTGATGTGACACCCACACACTGACGTTTTTGTGTCAATTGACGGAACATGTAACATTTGTGTAAAACCGTAATATTGAATTTAGTTGGTGTATACATATACACTAGCCTAGAACATATCTAAATCTCGGTTGAATGGGACTATAAACAACAAAGTTAGTTATATCGCCTGATTTTGAAAGTTAGTTTTTTAAAATATAGAGGATGGATTAGGTTTGGAAATATTTATTTAATATTGTCTAAAGTTGGACAATAGCACAGGCACAGACAAAGGAATCTATAGATTCGTTTCTCTGTGGTATAGGCTAAAGAGGAAATTGGTAGAGGGTGGAATCGAGCAAGTGTGCAACAACTGATCCCCATTTTATTCGTATTGGAAAAACGTGCCAAAACATGTGTTAAACCCTCATATTGCCACTACTATGCATTTAATAAATTAACCCTAACGATTGTCTCCAACTCAGCAAACATATAAATGCATTAAGCCTAAAAACTACAGCAAAACATCAAATTTGTGCTCATCTTTGACCTCCATGGGATCCAGTAATATAATGAATAAAATGGAAAAATACTATGTTTTAATTATGTCAAAATTGATAATATTTTTATAGCTATTTAAATACAAAAATTCATACATAATTTCCTTCCAGAGGACGTTTGTACAATATCCTTCAGCTAATCCTACATTATGAAACCAAAGTTTACAGTCTGGCTTTACTATACTTGGCCAGCAATACAGTCAGCTCAGAACCACAATCTATACAATTTATTTATTCCAGAGTGTTTATATTTTACGTGGTTTTACTGGGGGGCATTATAGTTTATTATTTATTAAAATTTTTTAATTTATGCTAAACAAGCAAAAATCTGAATTTGCTTGGCCGTTCTATATTTTGGTAACAAATTTAGAACAGCCAAACAAAACGGTAACAAGGTATACATTTATATATAAACGTTTTTGTTTAAGAAATCATACTCAGACTCTAATCCAATTTTTACATTCTCCGTGAAAGAAGGTAGATATCCTTATATTTAATTCCGTAAGCTAATCGGTCCCCACGAAATATCTCGAGCTAGGAAAAGGTTACGTTAGGTTATGACCATTTTAAAGCTTGAGGGCCAAGGACGGTGGGAAAAATATCAGAAATGTCGGCTACGCCCCACTGGACTTCCAAGTTCCAATGATTTTCTTATGGAAAATCTACAGTGTTTACTACAGTGTTTTTATTAATAAGCAAAATGAACTAATAATGATAAGTTGTGATTATCCACTTACACAAAAACCATATGTTAGGGGCTATAGCCCCTGTAGGCCACTATTTATCATTTTAAAAACATAAAAAATACAAAAAAATACACAATGTAATTTTAAAACTTACAATTCAACATTGAACTAGTTGTAAAGTGTTTTTTTTGGGCTGTAAGTTATTTTCCAAAGCCACAACCGCTAACTGGAATTTTGAAATGTATTTGCATATAAAACGTGTCAGTAATGAATCAATTGAGGCGAATGCAACACTCGAGACGTCCGATTCACACCACCGCCACCGCCAGTCCCCGTACTACAGTGGCGCTACAACAGTGGCCGGGCAGTCAGCCACCGCGCGGCGCTACAGGCTGCAGCCACGTGCCGATGCTGCCTGTATTGCTCGCTCAATTATTCAAGCTGATTCCGATTAACCCAGTTTGGTCCTGACTTCTCCTTCCTTTTTTTATCAACATCTTAATAGTTATCAGCATCTCATTCTTACTATATACTGCTACTGTCATTACTCGTGTTTTAATAAATGATAAGTAGTGAATTATTTGTTCTACTTGGGACTGATCTCTTAAGGTGGACAAAAACACATGCTTTTTTAATTTTTATTATATAAGAAAATAAAAAAAAATTCGTAATTTTGTGATTTAATTATATCATAAGTTTACAAGTTAAAGAATTTTATCAACAGGGAGGTCTACACCTTTTATTTTTTTAAAATAAGGAATAAATCATAGTACACTCGTTATATTTTATTTAAGCACTTTAATTGGAACAAACATAATGTTTCCACGCTACTATGGCTTACTCATCATTGTACAATCAACTTTTCATTTATATGTTTGAATTTTTAATTATATTATATTTGAAATGGTTTGCGAGCTCGTGACTAAGCACAGGGAGCTAGTGTCCCATAATCACGAGAACTGGTCAGTATTATAGTCGAAATAGAAGGAGCTATTTAAAATTTTTATAAATTGACTCTAATGCACCAGGCTTATTTTATTAGTTTATATTTTGAATCTGAGGGCTTAAAAGCTTTGCTCAAGAGTAAAAATGAGTCATACTTACCAACTTGAGTGTGACTTTGACAATTGGTTTGTTTTTACACAGCAGCTATAATTTGAAAATATTTAACACTCGATTGTCCCAATATTATTTTTTAATGAAAGTAGACTGACTGTTTGGTTCAGGATTTGTTCTAAACAATATTTTAGGCCCAACATTTCCTATTTTCAAAGTAAAACCAAATCTACCTGAGGGTTTTCAAGATACATCTTGCACGCATACTTTGCTCGTATTAAATTACAGGATGTACTAACCCAAGGATTGTGCAGAATCCACATTCAATGATCAATTCACTTGACATTGTGTTCTTAATGAAAAACGCGCGGAAATATATAAATAAATAATAGATCTATAATTTAGGTAGCCAATGAATTCTCTTCTACAGAAAGTATTCAATGGCTTGAACATCCACCTACCTAGCCTCACATTCCAGTCCTCCGCTAGGTTGATTTGTTTCTAAATGAACAGGTCATAGCGTGCATTTAGTTTACAAATATACGAGCACGTTGTTTTATATTGAAGTTCATCTCCTTGTTGTCATCTAGAATCAAAGAAACCCAGTTGGTACAGTTTATGAGTACATTATAATTAACAAACGCCAGGCCTCACAAATCTGGGTTGGGTTATTAAGTAACGGACGGCTACGATATCTCAGAGCCATCAGCCACCAGCACCAGTGCCTACACTCCACGGAGAGCGCCAGTCTCACACACAGCCCCTCGCCGTCGCCGCCACTGCCGTACGGCTACGATATCTCAGAGCCATCAGCCACCAGCGCCAGTGCCTACACTCCACGGAGAGCGCCAGTCTCACACACAGCCCCTCGCCGTCGCCGCCACTGCCGTACGGCTATGATATCTCAGAGCCATCAGCCACCAGCGCCAGTGCCTACACTCCACGGAGAGCGCCAGTCTCACACACAGCCCCTCGCCGTCGCCGCCGCTGCCGTACGGCTACGATATCTCAGAGCCATCAGCCACCAGCACCAGTGCCTACACTCCACGGAGAGCACCAGTCTCACACACAGCCCCTCGCCGTCGCCGCCGCTGCCGTACGGCTATGATATCTCAGAGCCATCAGCCACCAGCGCCAGTGCCTACACTCCACGGAGAGCGCCAGTCTCACACACAGCCCCTCGCCGTCGCCGCCGCTACCGTACGGCTACGATATCTCAGAGCCATCAGCCACCAGCGCCAGCGCCTACACTCCACGGAGAGCGCCAGTCTCACACACAGCCCCTCGCCGTCGCCGCCGCTGCCGTACGGCTATGATATCTCAGAGCCATCAGCCACCAGCGCCAGTGCCTACACTCCACGGAGAGCGCCAGTCTCACACACAGCCCCTCGCCGTCGCCGCCGCTGCCGTACGGCTATGATATCTCAGAGCCATCAGCCACCAGCGCCAGTGCCTACACTCCACGGAGAGCGCCAGTCTCACACACAGCCCCTCGCCGTCGCCATCACTGCCGTACGGCTATGATATCTCAGAGCCATCAGCCACCAGCGCCAGTGCCTACACTCCACGGAGAGCGCCAGTCTCACACACAGCCCCTCGCCGTCGCCGCCGCTGCCGTACGGCTATGATATCTCAGAGCCATCAGCCACCAGCGCCAGTGCCTACACTCCACGGAGAGCGCCAGTCTCACACACAGCCCCTCGCCGTCGCCGCCACTGCCGTACGGCTACGATATCTCAGAGCCATCAGCCACCAGCGCCAGCGCCTAAACTCCACGGAGAGCGCCAGTCTCACACACAGCCCCTCGCCGTCGCCGCCGCTGCCGTACGGCTATGATATCTCAGAGCCATCAGCCACCAGCGCCAGTGCCTACACTCCACGGAGAGCGCCAGTCTCACACACAGCCCCTCGCCGTCGCCGCCACTGCCGTACGGCTACGATATCTCAGAGCCATCAGCCACCAGCGCCAGTGCCTAAACTCCACGGAGAGCGCCAGTCTCACACACAGCCCCTCGCCGTCGCCGCCGCTGCCGTATTGCATTCCTTCCAGTCCGCTTATCTCCACTTCTTACAATATTTTACTGTCCGAGCTATGGGCTTTTATTTGACAGTTGGCAATTTGTAAAGCTTGTAAAGCAAGATTTTATTTTGAGACATGTACTACTTAAAATGTTAATCGAGGTAATGTACTCTCCAATGATATCGCAAATATTACAACTTAATCTCCTACCATTACAAAATGTATAATATGGGACAATTAGTCTTCATATTATATCAAAAAACCTAGTTATAGAATCTGAAAAAACTACAAATTATGTATAATGCTACCTCGTGCTGGGGCCGAAGCCTCTCGTTCCCACCCTCACTTATGACTTAAGTCTTCGACTTATCTGCCAGGTCACTTTCCATCTCCTTTTCTGTAATCTTCTCGGGCTTCCGCCACTTGAATTCTCAGTTCAGACTCACGTGCCCCTTACCCTAACATCACAACCCCCCTCCCCGCAACGCCCTGTGCGCTACGGATTATTGGAGTTTTTCTTCTTTTTCACCTCAATTGTCAGTTCCTTTACTTCCTCTTTTGCTCCTTTGTTTGTTCACCGTCTAAAGTCATCTCTCTCTCTTCCTATCCTCCTGGCAACCGACCTGAATGCCTCAATCTTCTCATTGTCGCTTGACAAGTCTTCCTTCCTTCACTCTGGGTTCTTCCTGTATATCTGTATATTGCTACCGATTTAATTTAATACTATTGAATATAGATTAACATAATTGATTAAATTTGTTAAACCAAATGTTGATAATATATATATTATTCATGCCTGTCTTGTGAATCGGTCTACTCCTTATAACAGAAAAACTAAGTTACCTTGTGTACTAATTCGGGTTTGTTCGGGTAGCTTGGCGTTAGTTCTCGTATTTTTATTTTCTGGTTCTCTTAACATTTTAGACATGTAGTAGTAGACAAATATTATTATTATTATTGTAACATCCGTTATAGCTGTTAAACTGTATCGAGCTAACATCATACAATCTAATACAAAAAAATGAAAATACAGTTTTTAATTTTTCACGATAATTCTTTCCTCTAAAAGGCTGCTTTGAGGTGAAGAGAGTCGTTTCAGAGTGAAGGGTTGGGGTGGGGGAAGTGGTGAGGGGAAATGCCCCCATTTCAGAACTGCGGGGGTCTGGGGCTAATGCACGGTTGAGGTTAGCTCAAGGGTATCTTGCGCTCTTGACACTCAAATTATGAAATTTTCTGCTAAAATGTTAAGCTATAAATATTTTTATGTTTCCATATATATAAGTATTACTCACACACAAAAAACAACTCGTAAATTCATTTTAAACCTTAAATACAAACCAAAAACGTATTCAACATTCCTTCTCAAATCTCTGTGAGCACTTCGAGATAAGCATACTAAATATTGAGGTCTCGGACCACGCTGGATCGTTTTGACATAAATTTGCATTCCTCCTCGGTTTGTACGCAAAACAGCAGATCCCAGTCTATACATTTTCAGCTGTTTGAAATGCTGAGAAGTACTTGACCGAGCAGCCTGCCAAGGACACATTTGCATCCACCTGCTGCCATCCGGGTTGTGGGGGAAACAGTGCCCGTGGCTAACTGTACTTATTAAGCTGTACATTTAGTTTAAATGTTAAATTAATACGGACTTTCAAAAACAACGATCTGTAACCGGTCTATGCACAGTGGACAACTGAATTTAAAACAATATATAAATAGCTCTTCAATTATATGACTAATTTGGTGTGAATTATGTTTAAAATATTTCCTTAGAAGTACGCCTAAAGTATTCCTAAATTCATATCATCTCGAAAAATCCCCCTAAAATATCTCCGCAAACAACTCGCCGAAAAAAATCCAGGGAAGTAAACATTTCGAGCATTTTTAAAAATTCTAATTATATGTTGACACAATTTAATGCTTTTTTAGCCAGTTAAAACTAAAAAAAATAAAAGAGGCAAAAAATAAAATTTGAACAAGTCTGAACCTCTAAAACTATTTAGTATTTCTTTAGTTCCAGATTTAAAGTTAATAACTAGCTCTTGGTAATAATCCGAAAGGGTGTATTTTTGATGGACGTTTAAATTTTATAGTCTTCCTATGTGTTAAATGGATGTTTCCCTTCCAAGCGGGTCGCGTTTTAAGTGACATTTGCCGAAAATTTGCATAGGGGTTTGACATAAAGTTTTCAAAATTTTATGAAGAAATCCAGGTTTATTTAAATACACAAAACAAACTAGGGTTAGTATGTTAGTTATTTAGTTAGTTACGCCAAACAGCTGTTATAAGGAGTATATCTAAACAAACTTTGAAAGGCATAAACATATGTTCATTATGGAAATAACAAATCTACTTAAATGGCAACTCAAACTCTTTTTTACCCTATATAAAAATAGGAGTTAGCGGAGCGAACGTCCTCAACCTGGAGGTGAATGAGCGAAGCGAACAAGCTCATCTTGAAAATGAACGAGCATTTAACATAAAATAAATTAAATGGCTTTAGGATAGGATAACGTCTGTCAAGCCAGCTAGTATTTGATATTTAAGACGAATTAAAAGTTTTAGCTTGGCATTTAAACCGATAAATATTGATAAACAAGTTTACAATCGACTAATGTCGTAGAAAGGACCGCTGACGAAGGGGTGAGGGGGTTGAGGTGAAAGGACCCCTTCCTTGCTAGTGGGGGTCTCTTGCTAATGCACGGTCGAGGTTGGATAAATTACGCTCTCCTATGACATGTATACACGATGTGTGGTTACTCCTGGGCTGTTTATCGAGAGTACAATCTGTATATTAATACGCTAGGGGGTTTTTCTTCACAGTCATAACTCGATAACGGCTAGACGGATTTTAACATTTGAGGTGTCAAAATAAAGGTATTTATACGTAGATTTGCCAATACGTCTCAGAATTCTAAGAAAGGGCATCACTTAAATACAATAAAGGGCTGAATTTTCGGAACAGTGGCGCTATCCGACGGCAGAAGACTAAAGTACGTGTTGATTTAAAGTACGCTGTTATCATCCGTTTTAATATCAGATGTTTTGTTATTTTTGTTTACAACCGATGTAAATTATCGTTGGGTACAAACTTGCTAGGATTCGAGCAAAATATTGCTCCATTTATATTATGCTATTTTTCGCATGACACCTGAGGGATGAGTAGGCCTTACTCTCAATCGTGCCTTCACGGTAATCAAACTTATAATTATTTATTTTAGGGGTCTTCGACTTTTAAAAAATCTACACTTAGGAAAATCATATTTTACTAGTCAACAATAACATTAATATTACATAGTTTCGACCATTTTGTACGACATTGTATGTACTACACTATAGTTGGTAGTTTCGCACGAGACTCTCCGCACATGTGCCTTTTTCTCCTTCCACACTCAATAGCGGTCTCTCAGAGGTGCATCAAGGGTAAAACACAGACCGGGACATGCGAGGCTAGCACCATGTGAGACCGGTAGTTTGCAGTCGTCAAGCGCGCGAATAGAACAGTATAAGTGACAGTCCCGGTTTGAAGTGAGACATTCCTATATTTTACTGTCTATTGTCCGCTTTGTTCACCTTACTCCTCTTGTCTTTGTTCCAAACGGTACTTACACCTCTTTTGGCTGACTTTTCCAGAACTATAAAACTATGGAACCATTTAATTACAGTATTCTATGTTAATTATTAGTGAATTTCCTAAAGAAAGTGAAATATTAGCTTGACCCGCAGGGTGAAACTTAAGCCCAAGACCACCATAAAAGTTCCTAAGTGATCCTTTGAACACGTTTTGGGGGGTCGTTCAAAATGTTATATCGCTATATACATGTGTGTGTGTTTGCACTCTAGCGGTCGCATTTTTTGTCCGTTTTACTTCAAATTTGTTAGGGACATTCCTTTCTATAATCAGTTGGACAAGTTCGTTGGGAAAACAATCGGAAAACTCTAAACCCCTTTTTTGGGGATTAATCTTTCATGTTTCGAGTTTTTGGGCCCACAAAAGGTCAGAAAAGCCCCGGATGTCAAATTAATACATTAAGTGAGGCGAAACTTTTAAGCCCTCTCTCGTCATTCTAGCTTAAATATTTACCGAGTTATTAAAGAAAATGTGTATCGACCAAACACAGTGCGTTGTCTTATGGGGGTTTTCATTAGAAAAGCCTGTTATTCATTTGTTGGTATTCTTTTATCATCCCCTTCAACCTCACGCCTACTTTCAAGCCTGACTGGACCTTCTCCTAACCTTATAATGCCCAAAATTGTATTCCCAGCAGTACAGGTAAATGAAACCAGAAGCATCAGAACAGCCAAAAAAATCAATGTTTTCAGATCTAAAAAAATGCAATAAATGTATGTTTTTACACTGATTGTGAATTTTAAAGTTTGTTATGTGGAAATTCACTTCCCTCACGCCAGCGTGCTGCGTGTGAACTCGTTTAAGCTTCCAGTCTTTACAGAAAACACAAGACAGGTTTATTGAGTGTGTAAAGATTTATGATTGTTAGGGTTAGTAAATTAGACACCTGTAATGATGATCTTGCTGTAGTGTAAAATATTTATGTATGGTGAACTACAGTGAGTTTACCCAAAACCTTAACTTTATGACAATAATAATGCTATGTTCAAAACGGCTCATCTTAAGTATAAATAAGTAATTTAATCGAATTAATACCTTTACAAAGCACAAAGATACAACTTTTCAACAACCGGATTATTTGTATCCGAGAAAGGAATCTATACTAAAGATAAGCAAACCCAATACTACCCTCATGCGAGAGTAGTTTGTCCCGTACCTGGCTCATCCTTCCAATTACCTTCGTCAACCCCTTGTCCCCTTGGCGACATCCAATACCTATTTACCCCTATCAGCCACGGTGGTGTGGGGGGAGGGTAAGGGGGAGGGGGCTCCACGTGGCGTCAACACGACGGCCGTCAACAGCTCCCCCGGGCCTTGCTCCCCAGCTCCCCAGCCTGCCAATGAGGCGGCACCGTTAGTGAAATACCCCCGGTATTACACTACAGGGCGAGAAACAGCTGTTTTTTAAATTCTTTTAAAGTTACGTATTAGCATTGACCATAGATACTTCAATATCTATAGTCAATGGTATTAGTGTGAAGCATTATGCGGTCAATATTAAAAACCACAACGTAGTTTCCATAAGTATGTATTTATTTTTTAAATACGTTGATGCTTAAATTTAAAAATATCCCCGTCGCAGCAAACCTGCGTACTCAGTGAATTTCCAATATATATATGTGTGTCGCACTACTATATGAAGCCACTGACCAAGTTCCACAAAAATAAGTAATATGTATAATTTTATTTATTCACCATAAGGATAACATTACGGCTGAGTACGCAGGTTTGCTGCAACGAGGAAGATAAAAAATTAGTGTAGTTTCAATTATTAATACAACTTAACCAGGTAAAAATACATAACAAGTTTTATTAATTTAGATTCATAATAATTAAAGGAGATATAAAACTTTACTTATTCTCCTTATGAATAACATGGGGCCGAGTATGCAGGTTTGCTGATACGAGGACAGTTAACAAACAACTCGTTTTTGTGCAAATATAAATACACCACAACTAGTTGAAGCCACATACCAGTTTCATCAACATACATTCATAAATAATCGAGATATCAAATTTATTTATTCTCTATAAGGATAACATTCGACAACGTACTGTGTTTAGCACTTTGAATATCTCTGCAACGGTTGGACGTAGAATCACAATTTAAACACCAAAATGATTGTTTTGTGGAGATAAACGTATTGGTAAAAAGACAGGTGTAGTTAAATTTTAGTTTTTAGTTAAATTATCTGAGGAAATTCTAAAATCCTTTTTCCAGTAAGATTAACAAGGACAATTTTAAGGACATGTTATTTTACTTTTCTCCACAACCACTTAACTATGATTATGAACCACTAGGTTATGATTCAAGATACTAAGTTATTTGTTTTTGTAAGCTCTATAAAATGGCTATAACCAAAATTTAGTGTTTTTTAAATTATAGGGTAAATAATGCAAAAAAAACTGTTTTTTTAATTTTAATCCCCCATTAAACCACCTCTTTCCATAGTCCAAGCAATCTGGTTTTCGAACTTTAAGTCATAAATGTTATTCTTCACATTGGAATTTGTTTCAAAGGTTATCGAGGTAACGGGTATATATATATTTGAACGAATAGTGTGTTTGGCATCTGGGGACCTCAAAACAAAAGGTTATCATGGTCTCGGGCTTAAGTCTTACCATGCCACCTACGGTAATAGATTCTTCCCTATAGAGGAAATTTGCTAAAAGGTAATATCCTCGTAATCACTTAACTATTTGTTGCTTTGAGTAGTTTATTTTGAAATCTAGTAGTAAGACAGTAATGCCGTTAATAATTTCAGCGTTTTGTGTTAAATTAATTCATAAGTAACTGACTCACTGTTATTGTGATAACAAATTAAATAACTTAATCGGTGTTATTGTATTTATTAATCAAATTAGAGCTCTTTAATATAAGCAAACCATTTATTTTGCATATTTATAATTACTATTTTGCGAGTTTTATATTACTATTTCAGTAATAGTTATCCAGTTGAGGACCTAGACCCGTCCTTTAAGTGTATTAATTTTCAAACAAATATATATTAACCTAGATTGTGTTATTAAACTGATTGTAATAACGACAAAATAGCAATAATTTTGTTGACCTTTAGGTTCGTTACTGTGAAAAATACCACTTATAAAACAACTTGCAAAACTTTAAAGTTTTAAACTTTTGAGCTTTGAATTTAACTAAATCTATTTAATTTAACCATTTAATCTGTTCGTATTTGGTGTGTAGAATTATTTTAATTTTATGCAACTTTATATTTATAAGTTTAAAACATTTTCCACCAGGTCGAATCTGCATGCACTACGTATGCAACTAAGTTGCCCCAGACCCCACTGATTTGTTTGCGAAGTTTGTCTCTGCAACATTTACTTCTATGATCGTCTGATTGCCGCATTGATTCTGAACTTTCCTTTTAGAAAGTTTTCAAATGTATATGTAAGTTCACACGTGCTGGACAAAATTGGAATTTGTGTGTGTTAAATTCCAGTTTTACAGCTAAATAAAAAACTCCTATGTAGAACAGGTTTATAGAGTATTTCTAAGGAAACAATTGTAACCAATTAATTTGTACCTTTCTAGAATTATTTGTTTCGTTAACAAATATATTTGAGAAAACTTGTCATTACTTGTATTAAAATAACTATTTTATTTCGTTACGGATGTATTTTCACAGCTCCATTATGAATTGAACATGGTTTATACAAATCTTAAAATAAATTATGGTGTTCGAAAAAAGGAATACCGATTAATTTAATGTCGCTACCTAACAACAATGACCGTCAAAGGCGAATAGGAGGCAGGTGCATATAACACTGAGCTTAACCTGGTTAACTTAAACAAAAGACTGAACACTACTAGTCAATTTATTACGTAGTACTATACAAACTAGATTAGTCAAATTAAAAATCGAACCCATCTTAGTGAATTATTCATTTTTAATTACCAGATTTCTCCACTTTAAAACTATAAGTTTATACAACTTATTTTTTTATTGTTTTTTATGCATCTTCTTCTTAATATATAAAATAAACCCTGTACAACTTTTTAACGCATAATATATATATACATCATATATCGTTACTTAGATCCCGTTGTTCTACCTCCATCATCCATGTACTTAAATGTTCGTCTTTGTGTCTTCTTTTTCAGGAAAAATCCGTAATCCAAGGTATCTATTACCTTTTTCAAGATGGCGTCCAAACACCGGAAATTATAAATAAATGCTTACTGACTTTCTCGCTTTCATACAAGCTAACGGTTAGAATGATTTAACTTTTTACGAAAAATTGATAGTCAAAATTTAATTGTCGACAACTTTGTGATTTAATATGTTATTTTAATTTCATCAGAAACACAAATAATAAAAATGTCACTCCAAAAAAGATTTCCCTGATGTAATGCCGTGTATGATCGAGTAGTGCGCATACGTATAGCTATCGTACACCCATCAACCCCATACTTGAAATATTCGGTTTTTTGTCTGCTTTAAAAAAAAAAACAAGGTGTATATTGCCAATTTCAAGATGGCATACAAAAAATGGATTTTACGGTAATGCCGATTAAATTGGCCTCATTTCCCCTGCTCATAGGGACCAAACGCTTAGTCGGATTAGCGGGAGGATCGACAAAAATCGTTAGTCAAAAATGTAATTTCCTAAACCTTTGTTATTTATTATTAATTAGCCTTTATTTATTAGGCTACATTATAATTTAGCATCAAACTTGATCACTTGTTTATATATTCCATAAGTTTATTAGGGCGATATTGTTTGCTATGTTTACATAATAATGTTAACATTATGTTTACTTACTTTAAACTGTTCATTGCCAGTGCCTATCAGTGTCAGTTAAGTTTCACTATCTGTGTGTTTGGGTGATTTTTATTCTTTTGGTATTTCTTTAACTGATTGAATTGTCCAAAAATTCAGACAATATAAATCGATAAAGATTAGTTTTAGATGGAGTAGTTGTAGAGTTTCACATTATATCTGTTACTGAAGATGGGGTATGTCTTTCGTTTGGTACTGAACGTTTTACTAATGAAGTACGCCGAGACGTTGTTAGTCATGTTGTTGCCAACTACGACCACTATGTTGAAAAAAAAACTGTGGGAAGTGGGAAGCGGGAATAGGTCGCGATGTTGGGTAAGGAGTGGAATGTGTCAATATAAACTAGAGGAAGTCGCGTGTGTTGACTCGTCCAGACGGAAGTGTTATCAGCTGTTAAATGGTCCAATTGCAATGATAAGCCGTGCCCACTTTCTTGGACTTATCGCCATCCTTGAACACGTCCGCCTTTAAGTGATTACTGTTGACTTTGCACTGACTCATTAAATTTGGAGCTTAGCGAATATTCATTTGGATTCAAGTCAGTTTATTTTCATGAGTGATTCTCACTTGTTTTTCAACGTACAAACCATCGTACTAATAAGTTCAGCTAACTCAAGACATGTGATTTTTTAATTTTTTAATTTTGCTTAAAACATTAAGCTATGCCAAAATGTATCCATCATCATTAAAAAGGCTCAAAACTTAATACTTTGGTATTTTGGATTATTTTATTGCGACTAACTGTTACCGAGAAAAATAAAATTTGTGGAATATAAATTGCTATGCGTCTATATTGCTAGTGGTATAACGATTGCACGTTATATTGCTAGTTATCTAGTGATCTTCTTAAGGAGGGTTAATTAACCATATTTTATCGATATTGAAACTTGGTAAAAACGTTTGGCTAAAATTGAACAATAGAGGATATTCGGAATATTTTGCCACCTAGCCCTTTTTGGTGGGAGGAAGGGGTGTTTTCCTTAAAGAAGAACTGTGCGTAGCAAATGTCTATAGAATGCTTCAAATAAATAGATTTTGTAAAAACATACTAGAGGATTTTCTGTACTGTATATGTTACCATACTTTAAAATAAAAATGGTAAATATGAAGTATATTGATTAAAATAGAGTTAAAAAGGGTGAAAATATGAGTCAGTTTTCCTGATACCGCTGCTTTTATTTTTGTACTTGTTATGCCGCTACTAAAATATTATGCTACATAACAGTTGTGAAAAAGTTACAAAACTCACTAACCTTTAACAATGTTTATCAGAATCGATGTTCTACAAAAATAATTTAACTTTTTTATATTCCTTATGTTTAACATTTTTCCTTTTTCCTTATGATTAACACTTTTCTTTTTTCCTTATTTAAAAATGTTAATAAGGAAACAATGATGAACAGCAGTAATGATGAACAGTGACAGTTTTACATATTGGAATAAAACGGAAGGCATACGATTTTGAAAAGTAGTTTAGGAAGTAGTACAATTGTTCATACTATTTAAAATTGATGTTTTACCAATAATATACAAATGATTTCGTAATATTTTTCTGTCGACCGTTTCATTTTGATCGTAAAAACTATATAAATCGATTTAAATTATTTTAGCTACAAACCAACGTAATTCATTTATATTTTTTCTTAAACATGTAATAAAGTAAAATGGCTCGAATATAAAATAAGCTGGGTTATACATAAGTTAGAGGCGTTGCATGCAAATTTGTTTCACAACAGACGTTGTCATATTACCTGCATATCCAAGTGCAATAACAAATACGGCAACCGAGCCGCATGTTGTGCAATTTCCTAAACTTTTCTCGTATTCCGTATTATATTTCATCGGATATTCAATATTTGAGAAAACAAGAATTGTGGGTTGAGGATAAAGTATTCTTCCATTCTTTTAGTTACAGTAAAAAAAACAATGCCAATTAGAATTATGCCTCTTAATAATTCGGGTTGACTGTTACCCTTTTATAAACTTTGTATTGAGTTTTGTACACTTATTTTGATCGTAGCAATTGAGCCCATTATGGTTAAAAAAACAACAACTCTGTATTATTTTCAGTATTAAATTTCGTATTAGTATTTTTTAAATCTATTGTATTTCTTACGGGAAAAACTTCTACGTTCATACAACAACTGCAAATTTCGTCGACAATGGAACCTTTACAATTATTACACTTGCTCTAAACATAAATATAAAATGTTGATACTTTTCTAAATAAAAGTTATAAGAATTCACAAAGAAACTGTTTTAAAACTGAAATAACATCCAAAACAGCAGTTTCAAAATCTGCTTTGTGTTTTGTACTACCAATGATGTCATCAAGCGTTATTTTGTTTATACGCTCATTTGCCTATGGCTTGCTAAATGAACCTCATGTTAAGGGACTACTAACTTGTGTAACTAACTTTTGAGTGCTAATGCCGTTATTTATTAAAACTGTAAGACTGTAAACGTGATAGCCAATACCTAATTGTACGGAAATATAAATAATTCTTATGCCAAGTTTCAAACTAATATATCGAGTGATTCGAAAAATCTGATTAATTTAATAATAAACAAACGTATTCACACAGAGCGGAAGTGGGCAGTCCCAAGAACGCCAAACTTCATACTTTTTGTGTGGATATTACTTAACATCTCAAGGTTGCTTAATTTAACACATTATAAGTTTATCAGCTGTTCTAATTGATTTGTTTTTAAAGTTTAGTTTGTGTGAAAGAGCTGATCTAATGATCATTAACTAATAAGCTGTTAAAGATGTGTTGATTACAATATTTAGTTTAGTTAATATAAAGGGTATCCCACAACCATTTGATAAAATTTTACTACGTTTTTCAGCAGGTAAAAAAAAACATAAAATGCAGTATAATATGTGTCCTATCTTTTTTCGTTTTCCGTCTGACGGTATGTATGTGTTTTTACAAAAACCGTAATATATTTTAAATGGTTTGAGATAAAACTATAAAATGTTGTATGAATACTACTCTTGTTAGTTAATTTTAATACACAATTCTGTTTCAAAATGGCGGCGGTGTCAAATTTTCTAAAATGTTTTAGTTTTTTTAGACATTAAACTTTGAACATTTTAAACCCCCACCATTTTGAAACGGAAATTTGTATTAAAATACACATTTTATGGAATCTGTAAACTACCTAGAGCAGGACTCATACCAAATTGTATGGTTTTATCTCAAACTATGTCAAAGATACTGCGGTTTCTGTTAAAATACACATACAGACCGACAGACGGAAAAATAAAAGAGGTAGGACATATATGTTGCATTTTATGCTTGTTTTTACCTGCTGAAAAACCGGTAAAATTTGATCAAATGGTTGTGGGACACCTTGTATTTAGTTATTTATTTTATTTAGATATATTTAGAGGCTTCTAATGTATTTATTTATCAGGAAACGAGTGTTTACTTTCTACTTTATAATATCAGATCCCATTGTTTAGAGTTCTATAAGAAAATTGTGCGATTACTTTACAAACACGTTAGTAAATTTTAACCTCGAAATTAATGTAAAAATGTCTTGTACGGTAATCCTTAATCAACCTAGGTATAACTTGTTAAGCTTAGAATAAAATATTTATGACTTGAAAATAAGCAAGCAGAACATTTATAACAGCTGTGACGACTCAGAGGACTCATTCAAACCAGATGACATCCAATCCTCCAGAAAAGTTTTAGATTTCCCCTAAGGCAAGTCCGAGACATATTAATTTTTGAGTGAATACATTTTTAAAGACAATGCAGAAAACCAGCTTCCGTACTATAATAATACACTGGAAAGAAATTTTAAATACAAAATAAAAATATGCACATTTTATTGATTAATAAATATGTCAGTAATACAATGCACAAGATTGCTCGGCCTGTCAACTGGCAAGGGAATCAAAACCAAATCTGGACTGAACACATGAAAACGTATAAATTTACGGAGGACATTTGCTGTACGGTTTAAAAATCAAATTATCTCTATTCTTTTCGTTTGTTCCTTAAGAATTTATTTGATGAATGGGTTAATTTATTGTGCTACATTCCAATATCACTTTAGGTTACTTATCTGAACAATATCAGATCCCAATAAAACGAATTTACAGACACGGATTTACAAAACTTAACTAGTTATCAGTTTAAAATTCAAATTTCGTTCAAAAATGCTTTAAAATTTGTTTAAAAGCTTAGGTAAAACCATGATATTTGATTAATAGTCTATTTCAGCTAAAAAAAGGTATTTTTTAAAACATAAATGATATATTTTAATGAATGAATAACACTGATATAAGTATCTAAACACTGTTAGAATATCATGTTCCTTTAAACTGTCAACGAATGTCAACATGCTTTATTTCCAAATTCTTGTCCAGTTTCTGTATCAACTGCCCAACGGTCCACGGTGCGGCACGCGGCGTTCAGATACACAGCAAATGACTTGGAAATATTAAAATGGGTTAAGCGCAAGAGCAAAACGTTTCAGGTTATCTTTATGGCAACACATTGACATTTGTTTGCAGCTTCATCAAGGGTGGTTTTACTTACCATGGTTGTTTTTTTACCATAATATTAGTGACTGGCCTGTAAAAACACTTTAAATGTTGCACTTAGCTAGTTTTTCAGTGACAAACTAAAATAGACAGTTTTGCAGTAACCATTGTTTGTTTTCTGAAGCAAAAATGTTATTACGATTACAGTGATGGAATATAATACATGATTTACTATAATACTTTTCCTTTATATATTTTTGTCAATAATTATAGAAACAAAAATTGCATGCTTTAAAAAGTTAAAATAAATATGTTTTAAAACGAAAGAAGACATCGGTAAACCCTGCAACCGCCAGAAGAGTTCAGAATAATTTAGTTTTGAGATGCAAACAAACTAATCAGTCACCTCAAACGCTACCACCTCATTGGTCAATGGCAACTGACGAGTCTTGCAACAAGAAGAGGAGGAAGGCAAAGTTTGTATAAACCTCTAAACTTTAACATGCTTCTAATCTGGAAGTAAACAGTTTTGATACAGTTGATGACCGTAAATCCGATTGTTTTGCTTGGCTTATGAGTAAGAGAACATCAAAACATAGATTTTATAAACAAATTCACTTAGCCTGTTTGTATGACCCGTCTCATATGGTTTACCCAATCCTTGGCCAAGACTACCAAAATGGGTGAAGGTACTATCTAATTTCAGCAAACGTCTATATATATGTAAGGATGTGTTATTTTTTCACATTTTGAAACCAAACTAAGTATTGTTCAGTATGTTACTGAATAATTTGAATTTACAAATCTGGTCTATAGAACTCTGGTGCACCGAGTATTTGAATATCTGAATACTTTCACTACAATTGTAATTTTTTTAAGATGGGATACAAACCGACCAGGCAATAATGTGCATAAAGACGTCTGAATTGATTATGTATACGAAATTTTCCTTTTTTTCTCTCCAGACAATACACAATGCAGGATGTTGGATATATTTTCAAAACAATCATTTTAGCGAATTTCCCCTATAGGGAAGAAGCTATTACCGTAGTCGGCATGGTAAGACCTAGGCCCGGGACCATGACAACTTTTCGTTTCGAGGTCCCCAGACCCCAAAACACCATTCGTTCAAAACTGTATATATATATATATATATATATCGATATATATCTATATATATATATATATATATATATATATATATATATATGTGTGTCCGTGGGTGCGATAACTCTCGTAACAAAGGTCCGATTTTGATGAAATTTGGTACAAACGTGTAAAGCAGCATTTATGACTTTAAGTTCGAAAACCAGCCAGATCGCTCCATCCGAAGGGGTATTTTGGGGGGGTTTTGTACCCCAAAAATGGGTTTTTTGAGTTTTTTTACATACAATTTTTGAAAAAGTAAAATTTTATTTTTTACCATTGGAATCAGTTTAAAAAGACGCACAATTTGATGTTTTAATCATTGCTCTACGTCAATTGGTTACTGAGATATTGAAAGTGCTAAACACAGTACGTTGTCCAATGTTATTCTTATGGAGGATAAGAAAAAATGTATATCTCGCTTATTTATCAACTTATCCTGACGAAACTTGGTACATTGCTTCATTTCATTGTGGTCTATTGATATTTGCACAAAAACCCATTTTTTCCCCGATAGTTCCCGTAGCAGCAAACCTGCATACTCAGCCCCATGTTATTCTTTATGGAGAATAATTAACGTGTTATCTCCTTTAATTATGAACATAAATTAATAGAACTTGGTATGTGGCTTTACCTAGTTGAGTTATATTGATATTTGTATAAAAACCCATTTTTAGTGTTCCTTATTTCAGCAAACCTGCATACTCAGCCGCCATGTTATTCTTATGGAGAATAATTAAAATGTCATAAATTGTTTATTTATGAATGTATATTGATGAAACTTGGTATGTGGCTTTATGTGGTATTAAGATAAATTAATATGCATTGGAAATTCGCTGAGTATGCAGGTTTGCTGCTACGGGGGTATATATATCTATATATATATCTATCTATATATATATATATATATATATATATATATATATATATATATATATATATGTGTCCGTGGGTGCGATAACTCTCGTAAAAAAGGTCCGATTTTGATGAAATTTGGTACAAACGTGTAAAGCAGCATTTATGACTTTAAGTTCGAAAACCAGACGGATCGAGCTATCCGAAGGGGTATTTTGGGGGGGTTTTGTACCCCAAAAATGGGTTTTTGAGTTTTTTACATACAATTTTTGAAAAAGTCAAATTTTATTTTTTTTTTTCATTCGAATCAGCTTCAAAATACGCACAATTTGATGTTTTAATCATTGCTCTACGTCGATTTGTTACTGAGATAGTGAAAGTGCTAAACACAGTACGTTGTCCAATGTTATTCTTATGGAGGATAAGAAAAAATGTATATCTCGCTTATTTATCAACTTATCCTGACGAAACTTGGTACATTGCTTCATTTCATTGTGGTCTATTGATATTTGCACAAAAACCCATTTTTTCCCCGATAGTTCCCGTAGCAGCAAACCTGCATACTCAGCCCCATGTTATTCTTTATGGAGAATAATTAACGTGTTATCTCCTTTAATTATGAACATAAATTAATAGAACTTGGTATGTGGCTTTACCTAGTTGAGTTATATTGATATTTGTATAAAAACCCATTTTTAGTGTTCCTTATTTCAGCAAACCTGCATACTCAGCCGCCATGTTATTCTTATGGAGAATAATTAAAATGTCATAAATCGTTTATTTATGAATGTATATTGATGAAACTTGGTATGTGGCTTTATGTGGTATTAAGATAAATTAATATGCATTGGAAATTCGCTGAGTATGCAGGTTTGCTGCTACGGGGGTATATATATCTATATATATATATCTATCTATATATATATATATATATATATATATATATATATATATATATGTGTCCGTGGGTGCGATAACTCTCGTAAAAAAGGTCCGATTTTGATGAAATTTGGTACAAACGTGTAAAGCAGCATTTATGACTTTAAGTTCGAAAACCAGACGGATCGAGCTATCCGAAGGGGTATTTTGGGGGGGTTTTGTACCCCAAAAATGGGTTTTTGAGTTTTTTACATACAATTTTTGAAAAAGTCAAATTTTATTTTTTTTTTTCATTCGAATCAGCTTCAAAATACGCACAATTTGATGTTTTAATCATTGCTCTACGTCGATTTGTTACTGAGATAGTGAAAGTGCTAAACACAGTACGTTGTCCAATGTTATTCTTATGGAGGATAAGAAAAATTGTATATCTCGCTTATTTATCAACTTATCCTGACGAAACTTGGTATATTGCATCATTTCATTGTGGTATATTGATATTTGCACAAAAACCAATTTTTTGGCCGATAGTCCCCGTAGCAGCAAACCTGCATACTCAGTCCCATGTTATTCTTATGGAGAATAATTAACGTGTTATCTCCTTTAATTATGAACATAAATTAATAGAACTTGGTATGTGGCTTTACCTAGTTGAGTTATATTGATATTTGTATAAAAGCCCATTTTTAGTGTTCCTTATTTCAGCAAACCTGCATACTCATCCGCCATGTTATTCTTATGGAGAATAATTAAAATGTCATAAATCGTTTATTTATGAATGTATATTGATGAAACTTGGTATGTTGCTTTATGGTGTGTTAAGATAAATTAATATGCATTGGAAATTCGCTGAGTATGCAGGTTTGCTGCTACGGGGGTATTCTATTTATTTAGCATAATTTATTTATGCTGTCCCAGTAAAACATTTAGAGAAAACGCAGTACTTGGATGAAAACACACCATCTGTCGTGTGAGAGAGCCATATGGCTATTTATCTTTATAACCGCAATTTGCCATGTTGTGACAGAACATAAATATAACACACACGTACCAATACAGCATAGATTTTTTTTGGTTTAGACGTAACCTAACCTAACCTAAGAAAACTAATATTTTAAATTGTTGTCACATCATATTTGTCCTTAAACCTTATGGTGTAATGTCATCCTAATGTGACCAGGCACAATTTTTGTCAATGATTCTATTTTCAATCGGAAATCGGTATCCACACTACCGCACTCTTTGTCAGGTTAAAACAGTAGATGAATTAGAGGGATTTTACGCGATTCAATATGCAATGTTAATAATAATCATTGCTTTTCCCCCAAAAATCCAAGTGAGAACGGGTCTTAGAACGATCCATTAACTATGATACCGTATACTATACTGTGAAACTCTCGGTAAACCTTTGTTCTCTACGTGTATTCATTCTGGGAAGGGTTGGTGGCCTTTGTGGCGAATGGGAAGATAGTTTAGTAAGCTGTTTGTGATAAGTGTGTTAAATTGCTGCAATCAATAAATAAAACAATTTGTAAAATGTGGTTCTAGAACTCAATTCTTCTCGCGATACATTATGGCAAACAATACAGTATCATATGTCTTGATGTTTGCTTTCTTTTAGGTTCTATTGTTTTTCCTTGTGCGTGCAACAATTCAATACAATGCCAGGCCTCGAATAAAATAACATACATTTAGGATTTTTACTTGAAAGTAAATAAATTTACTATTTATTAATACGAGTTGGAATACTAAAAAGAATAAGAAATTAACGTTTTTTTAGAATGTGTAAGGAAACAAGTAAGGTAAACAAGTATAAGGTTAAGAAGCCATTGTCAACTTGTACAAGATTAAAACAACTTTTTAGATATACCCTTGCCACTACATAATCCCGAACCAAATTAACAGTAATTAATTTGCGAATAACTGCCAACTAATAATAAAAGGTTTTTTAAAACTGTATCTCACCAAATATCACGAGATTACACCATGTTACACTGTATCTTTATTACACTGTATCTCACCATTTCTCATCGAGAAATGTAATGCCGGAAGTAGAATATTCACAAATTTTATTATTTGTTTTGTATATTACAACATTTTATTTTTAATACAAGTTTGAGCTGTAGTAGTTTTACTCAGGTTTCAGAAACAATTCTATAATTACACAACGCATTTTGGAGGCGTGAAAGGCAGAATGTATCAGTAATCATGGGAGCGTCCTGTTCAGTTAGAATCCCCCTAAAGGGAAGAAACTGTTAGCGTAGGTATGACAATGCCCAGGGACTTGGGCATCTTTCCGTTTTGAGGTAGGTCTATTTCAGTTATGCAATTAATATATCATATATCTGTATAAATATTTATTTATTTATCTATGTGGGGTGTATACTGTATATTTGGGGTATATTTGTATTTATCTATGTGGGGTAAATTGTATTCAAAAGTGAGGTTACTATTCTTTTACAAATATGATTTTTAAAACATTAGATTTAGCTTGATAAACAAACAATTTTGATTTTGATTTATCGCTCTGCGTCAATGAGTTACTGGGATAATTTGAAGTCCTTAAGCACAGTACGTTGTCCAATGTAATTCTTATGGAGGATAAATAACATTGTGTTACGCATCTCGCTCAATTATTACATGTATTAAATCACTTAGTATGTGGCTTTAGATAGTTAATGATCTAATAATAGCTGTGTAAAATACCCCCTTAGCACCAAATCTGCATGTGCAGTCCTACGCAATCATATTCAGTAATTTGTTCTATGTTCTTCTATTGAAGCCTGGTTTGTGTTTTCACGTGGTTTTGATCCATAATTACTATCAAATCATTACATTAAAGTTAGCAGTTTTTTAAATTCTAACACTATTTCGCAATGAGTTTAACGTTAAACTGAAGGCTTGGTGGTTATTATGGGGTGTTTGTTAAAATTAACAAAAACTCATGTCACAAATTTACTCGTATGTATCTACCCTTAACGTTGACTGTTTTTTTTTAAGGTATCTGAAGAATACTTCTTAAGGATTGTTTTGTTTGCAAAATTGTTAAGGAGGTATCGAATCTGATAAAATGTCGTTAAAAGTCTCCTTGATTAGCCGTCCCCCCTGCTGCTGTTTGTTGCAGCAGCTCGGCCAATACAAGGAACGATGACGACGACGAGGCCACGGCAGACGCGCAGTAGCGGCCGCGGTATTCAGTTACATGTACATATATAAGCGGCTGTCACTACACGTTAGTGCCGGCAGGGGGCGCAGGGCTGGTGAAATTCGAACCACCTCTATAAAATAGAGTGATTTAACGCAGAAGGAGTCATTCTAGCTCTGAACCAAGCGGCTGTCCCGTTGATGGCGAGGGAAATGCTAGCAACATCACGGGTCTTTTGAGCAAAATACTCCAGACATCGCCACTGATTATATATTTACACTATAACCTAAAAATAGAGTCAACATATTCCTTAAGATACCCGTTATCAATTTTATTATCTATCTTCTTCCAACCAACCACTTAATCAGGCTGGTTATCTTTCGTTTATCTTCCCCGAATGTCATACTTAAAAGCGTATATTCAGTATATATTTCTGTCAGTGTTAACGATGAAGTTAAAAAGTTATATCTGTTCCTAACCTTTTTTATGAATTTAGTTACAATTAGATTCCTATTTTAATTATCATATGATTAATTGAAACCCCAACTCCAAAAATTTGAAATTAACTATAACAAATTGAATAGTGTCGTTTCCGCACTTATAGCAGTTCCCTAAAGGAAAAGTAATGCAAATTTAAATTTAACACTAATTCCCAAAAAAATATTCTATACTGGTTACTAGAAAATAATTTCCAAAAAGGAGTATTGAAAATCCAAACTTCTCTGGCCATAAATAGTATATTTCACTTCTAGTCACGAAATAAGACTTTTGTGACGAGTAGTGAACGATACTTGTCATCAAGATGCAAATAACCACATTAACCTTAAACAAAAATGACCTGATATTTCATAGTCTAGTAATTTTGTATAAGTAAACACAACACGGTTTCACAATTCATTTCAGTGTTAAAGTCAGCTGGTTGAACACAGAATCGTCAGAAATAACGAAATCACACTGGTGCTACTGTTGACTAAAACGGGAACTTCAATTGTTTAGGACAGGAAAAGTTTTGTTTGGGACAGGCAATGTAGTGTTATGGACAGGAAAAGTAATGTTTAGGACAGGCAAAGTCATCTGGTGATTTTTTGTTTTGTTATAAGGAAATCGATAATTTTCGTAAACCTCAGATGCATGGTTATGGGCTATTTTCGAGTACAGAGTGCTGAAAAAGTCACAGCAGTTCTCCAATTCTAATGAGTTGTTCATCTTCGAACATACATTCGGGTTTGACAAATTTTAAAGCTTAACAGTTTTAAAAATTAATTTGTCACAAAACCATAAACTTGAAATAAAATAAGTTGAATTTATAAAAATCTAAACAAATAATTAAATTGGTATTTTGAATTATTATTCCACGACTTATGGTTTTGGAAAAAATATATTTTTCATTTAACAGTAAACAGTGCACGTTGTTGTGTGTTTGTATGTTATTCTTATGATGAATAAACAAACAGATTTCTCTCTTATTCACAGGCCAATTACGTTAGCACTTGGCCTTTAGTCTAAGTTAATATTGACCAATAGAAGATAATCAGATTACTTTGCCACTCAACACTAGTGGGAGGAGAGGGGATTTCCGCTATTGAAATCATCGTGTGTAGCAAATGGCTACAGGGTCTCCAATAAAGAGATGTGGGTGGACATTTCTGACAAATATTTTACTATAATATGCAAATGCTACTGTACTTCATATTCTATATTATTTAATAAATAGGCTAAAACATAATTATTGATTCAACTTGGGCTATAAGTAAGAAAGTATATGTATCCGTTTACTGATGTAGTTTATTATTCGCTTTTCTTAATCGGAGAATATTCAAATAACATACTGGTAGTTGTTTAGATAGGAACATTGAAAGAAAGTTAAAGTAATATTTAATATCTTTAACAAAGTCTAGAGATTAAACTATACAGTCAAACATATTTAATTTAAATATGTACAGTACTTCGTATGTATCAAGCGTTCATAAAATCAGACATTAATGCAAGTTTTATACTTTTAGCGAATTTCCCCTATAGGGAAGAAGCTATTACCGTAGGTCTCATGGTAAGACTTAAGCCCGGGACCATGATAACTTTTCGTTTTGAGGTCCCCAGATGCCAAAAACACCATTCGTTCAAATTTTTATATATGTATTTATATATATATATATATATATATATATATATATATATATATGTGTGTGTGTCCGTAAGCACGATAACTCTCGTAAAAAAAGTCCGATCTTAATAAACTTGGTACAAATATGTAAAGTACTATTTATTTGAACGAGTTCGAAAACCAGACAAATCGCACCATCCGAAGGGGGGTTTCTCGGGGGTTTTGTACCCCAAAAATGTTTTTTTTTGGGGTTTTCACATGTAATTTTTATTTAAATCAAATTTTAAATTATACCATTGAATTCAGCTTAAAAAAACAAACAATTTGGTATTTTGATTATTGCTCTACGTCAATTGGTTACTGAGATATTACAAGTGCTAAACACAGTACGTTGTCCAATGTTATTCTTATGGAGAAAAAGACAAATTTTATATCTCGGTTATTTATGAACATAAACGGACGAAACTTGGTATATCACTTCATCTGGTTGTGGTTTGTTGATGTTTGAACAAAAAACCAATTTTTCGCCCATGGTTCCCGAAGCAGCAAACCTAGGTACTCGGTCCCCATGTTATTCTTATGGAGAATAATAAAAATGTTATATATCGCTTATTTATGAATGTAAATGGATGAAACTTGGTATGTGACTTGACTTAGATGAGTTCTATTGATATTTGTATAAAAATCCATTATTTTCTGTTCCTTTTTGCAGCAAACCTGCGTACTCATCCCTAATGTTATTCTTATGGAGAATAATGAATATTTTAAATATCGCTTATTTATGAATATATTTCTTATGAATTCTGGTAAGAGGCTTAATGTAATATTAAGACATATATATTCATTGGAAATTCGCTGAGTACGCAGGTTTGCTGCGACGGGGGTATTTTAAGACTTCGTGGGACATTTCTTGATGATTATCGACACGT
Source organism: Allygus modestus (assembly GCA_963675035.1). Taxonomy (NCBI): domain Eukaryota; kingdom Metazoa; phylum Arthropoda; class Insecta; order Hemiptera; family Cicadellidae; genus Allygus; species Allygus modestus. The sequence continues at coordinate 142,801,435 of OY776111.1, forward strand.
AAATAAAAACGCGTGCACAGAAAAAAGAAGTTATTGGAAACTTGCTTTCAGTATTTAGGAAAACATTTAAACGAAAATCTACAACATTTTCAGCGTGAAATGCTGGGGTAGTGAGAAGCGCTCGGTCCCCGGGTCTCTGGGGCTGACATGCACAACTGCCACGTTACTACGAATGTTCACAAATATTTCTGAAATAATAAAACACGTCACCGTCACTGTTTAACTCTACTTCCTACTGCCGACGAAGTTCCACGTTTAGTTTAGTTTTTAACATTCCCTTACGCATGTTTCTGGAAGATTTTCTCAAATGATAATTACAGATGTAAAACACTTTAAAAGATATTGCGTACTTAGATTTTTACTGAACAATAAATGCAACATGCAAAACTGCTGGTCAGGGTGTATTTGTTTTAATTTGATATGGGTTCCTAAACTGTAAAGTATTCATCTTTTTGAAACACCTTATAAGAAATGCTACGACAAATAACTTATATTTTGACTTGTAAGCACCACCTCTACATGATCACCTTTAATCCCATTTAAATTTTATATTTTATCGAAGCTAATCTTTTATATATAACATGAAAAATAGATTAATAAGATAAACTTTATATGTTTAATACATGATTTCTCAATGTACTAATGCACTGATGAGTGGGAGTGGAAGGACAATCATTGTAATATACTATTTAGATGATAAGCTGCATAACTGAGAAAAAACTACAAACAAATATTTTAGACTGTTTACAAATAATCACTATCAATAAATTATTGGAGTATTATTCAAATAAAGTTGGATTTATAAAAATACGTTTTACGGGTAAAAACGATTCACAACAGTTCAGTTTATAATTTTAGGAGGGTAAAATTTAGAACTATTGAAGTGGAAGCAATAAAATGATTAAGCAAACTGACGATTTTTCATTAGTTGAATGACTACATTCAAAACAATGTTCTTAGGTTAGAGTATTTTAAGGACTAATGACCCGAACGATTCAATTATCGGTAAAGCCCTGTCCAAGTAAATAGGACCACATTACTCTGATTAAACTTGTACTTAAATGATTTAACTAGTTCCCCTTTGTAAACGGAAAGCATTTTTCTGTTTGGTTTCCCAAAAAATAATATTACACTTCTTACATGTTTAGCGAATATCCGTTATAGGGAAGAAGCTATTACCGTAGGTGGCTCGGTATGACTAAAGCCCGAGACCATGATAACTTTTCATTTTGAGGCCCCCAGATGCCAAAAACACCATTCGTTCAAATTTGGTATATATGCATATATAAATATATATTTATATATTTATTTATGTGTCCGTAAGCACGATAACTCAAGTAAAAAAAGGCCCGATCTTGATGAAATTTGGTACAGACGTGTAAATTAGCATTTATTTGAACGAGTTCGAAATCCAGACGGATTGGACCATCCGAAGGGGTATTTTTGGGGGGGTTTTGTATCCCAATACCGGGTTTTTTGGGGGTTTCACATGTAATTCTTATTTAAATCAAAATTTAATTTACACCATTGAATTTACCTAAAAAAATCAACAATTTAGTTTTTTTCTCAATGCTCTACGTCAGTTTGTTACCGAGATATTGAAAGTGCTAAACACAGTACGTTGTCTATGTTATTCTTATGGAGAAAAATAAAAAATTATATCTCTCTTATTTATGAACATACACTGACAAAACTTGGTATATGGCTTCATCTGATTGTGGTCTATTGTAATTAGCACAAAAACCAAACTTTTTACCGATGATTCCCGTAGCAGCAAACCTGCATACTCAGTCCCCATGTTATTCTTATGGAGAAAGAGTAAAATATCATATCTCCCTTAAGTATGATCATAAATTAATAAAACTTGGTATATGGCTTCACTTAGTTGAGTTCCATTGATATTTTCATAAAAACCAACTTTTTGCAGATGAATATCGTAGCAAAAAACCTGGGTACTCAGCCCCTAAGTTATTTTTATGGAGGATAATTAAAATCGCATATATCGCGTATTTATGAATGAATGTGGATGAAACTTTACTTAAGGTATGTGACTTCAACTAGTTGAGTTATATTGATATATACATAAAAACCCATTATTTTGGGTTCCTTGCTGCAGCAAACCTGCGTACTCACCCCAAATTTTATTCATAAGGAGAATAATTATTATTTTATATTTCGCTTGTTTGTGAATATATTTTTATGAATATTTAAAAGTGGCTTAAGTGTTATTAAGACATATATGTGTATTCGAAATTCGCTGAGTACGCAGGTTTGCTGTGACGGGGGTATTGTTGATTTTAAAGGACTCTTTAACAGTATAAACTCGTTGAATAAACACATATAATATAACAATAAATTAAAAATACTAGGTTATTATATTGACAGGATTTTTAAGAGTTGAGGTTTTTAAAAAGGGGATTGACTAAAAAACATCCTTGATCAGCCCATCGCAAACTACTCAGCAGTGACCGTGGCCCCGTTGCTCAGTGAGGGGTGGACCAACCGCCCCTGGAGATGGGCTGTCCGTTCACTGAGACTCTGACATGTGGTCACTCGAATAAGGTTACGTGAAAATCTTCTGCTCCAAAACGTTGAGTGTTGAGGTATAATGAAATAGTATGTACCTTAAAAGAAAATACCCCCGTAGCAGCAAACCTGCATACTCAGCGAATTTCCAATGGAGATATAATGTCTTAATACTACAAAAATCCTCTTACCAAGTTTAATAAAAATATATTCACAAGTAAGCGATATATACAATTTTAATTATTCCCCATAAGAATAACATTGGGGCTGAGTACGCATAAGGTTTGCTGCAACAAGGAACACAACAAATGGGTTTTTATCCTAATATCAATATAACTCAACTAGCTGAAGTCGTATACCAGTTTTTATTCATTTATGTTCATAATTAAAGGAGACAGAGCATTTAATTATTCTCCATAAGAATAACATGGTAGCTGAGTACGCAGGTTTGCTGCTACGGGAGCCTTTGGCAAAAGATTATTTTTTTAGCAAATATCAATAGAACACAATGAGATGAAGCCGTATACCAAGTTTCGTCAGTATACGTTCATAAATAAGCGAGATATAAAATTTTTCTTTTCCTCCATAAGAATAGCATTATACAACGTACTGTGTTTAGCACTTTTAATATCTCGGTAACCAATTGACGTAGAGGAATGATCAAAATCCAAATTGTGCGTTTTTTAAGCTGAATCCAAATGTAAAAACTAAAATATGACTATTTCAAAAATTATATGTAAAAATTAAAGAAAAAAACATTTTTGGGGTACAAAACCCCCCCAAAAAACCCCTCGGATGGAGCGATCTGGCTTGTTTTCGAACTTAAAGTCATAAATCTTGCTTTACACGTTTATACTAAGTTTCATCAAAATCAGATCATTTTTACGAAAGTTATTGTAAAGCAGAACGTAACGTAACGTGTAAAGCAACATTTATGACTTTAAGTTCGAAAACCAGCGTACTTTCGTTAAGTTTCGAACGAATGGTGTTTTTGGGGTCTGGGGACCTCAAAACGAAAAGTTATCATAGTCCCTCGCCTAGGTCCTACCATGCCGACTACGGTAATAGCTTCTTCCCTATAGGGCGCTAAAAAACAAAAAAAAACTAGTTGGAAAAGGTGTTTCCATGTAAATCACTAACTTGGTATAAAATTATCATTATAATGCGCGTTAAATAACACTTTGGAAATAATTTACTACATCAAATGACTGCATATACAAGTTACTACATCCACACCTCAGCTTGATAATCCACTCTTACTGTACCTGAATTGTGGGTTCATCAGATGGGATTTAGGATAGTTGTTCATTGTTAGTTGGAAAGTTTGCAACTGATGTTACTCCTAATGAGATAAGTATATTTTATAAAAAAATCTTCTAACATTGCTTTTTACAACAAGAACTACAGCAACAAGTAAAAGTAAACCGTCTGCTATAGCAAACTCAATAGCGATTGGTTTTTATATAAATTTTCCATGAATAATAATGTTAAGGACGCCGCATCGGTCTCTAGACTTGTGCTTTGTGCTTGGTCGGTGAAATATTGAGCACAGCTAATGTATACTAATAATAGAATAATAGCTAGTAAACATCAATAACATTTCAAGTAACCTCTTTTAATTATAAATGTTTAAGAGTGTTAAACTTCAGGTGGTAACCCTGCAGGCAGAAGAGTTTTGGGTGTTAATGGAATAAATAAGAAGCCATGTTTATCCAAGTTGTAAACTCCTTAACTATATTTTCGTTAACGAGTTGTGACTTTATTTCACAGGATATAAAAATGTATTTTTTATCACTAAACAATGTTTACACTTATCCTGAATCTGCATCCGAAATATATAATTGAAATATATAAAAGCGTAAGTATATTGTACTTACAACTGAGCAAGCAATCAGTTTTGTTTGCAGTTTCTAAGCCAATTAAAAAATAAATCAATAACACTGTTTATTTTTACTGTATTTTATTACCTTAAACAAGCATATTTTATCTATAAATTATTAATATTATTATCTGTAACTATCCACAACTGGTAAATGGTCCTATTAGGAATGATTCTGGGATCTGATATATATATATATATATTTAAAGTTTGATTTTGTAGGAAAAAAACATACATAAAAAGCACATTATTAATTCAATGTAGATGTGAGTAGTGCTCGCGACCCCTCGCTGTGTTTGACACCCAAAACTGCCCTGTTACACTAGTTTGATTGCTCAGATATCCTTCAATGATAAAGTTATTTGTTTCGGTTCTCATGAAATACTGCAGTTGTAGTTGTTACGGTTGGATATACAATAAATATAAATGACGTACTAACTGCAAATGTAATGGGGCGATCTACATGACTGTATAAAAAAAATAACGTAAGTCACAGTCGTTGGATGAGGGAGTGCATCCCAGGATTGATTCATAGAGCGTTCAATGGCCGTTCGTGACCGAAAAACTCAATATGGCTAGATTATTTTGGAGTATACATATTTAAGGATACATTTATAATGTCCAAGTTGTGTTCTGAAACAACATTTGTATTTTTTTATTTGCTATTAATTATTAAAACTGTTTAGTATTTTAGCGAATTTTCCCTAAAGGGAATAAGCTATTACCGTAGCTCGGCATGGTAAGACCTAGGCCCGGGACCGTGATAACTTTTCGTTTTGAGGTCCCCAGACCCCAAAAACACCATTCGTTCGAAACTGTATATATATATATATATGTGTGTGTGTGTGTGTGTGTGTGTGTGTGTGTGTGTGTGTGTGTGTGTGTGTGTGTCCGTGGGTGTGATAACTCTCGTAAAAATGGTCCGATTTTGATGAACTTTGGTACAAACGTGTAAAACAGCTTTTATGACATTTAAGTTTGAAAACCAGACAGATCACCCCCTCCGAAGTGTTATTTTGGGGGGGGTTTGTACCCCAAGTTTTTTTTATTTTTGATTTGGTGTTTTGATAATTTCTGTACGTCAAATGGTTACAGATATATTGAAAGATTACGTTGTCCAATGTTATTCTTATGGAGAAAAAGAAAATGTTACATCTTGCTTATTCATGAACGGATACTAATGAAACTTGGTATACAGCTTCATCTGGTTGTGGTCAATTGGATTAGCAGAAAACCTACGTACTAAGCCCCATGTTATTCTCATGGAGAATAGGTAAGATGTAATGTCTCCCTTAATTATTACTTGGTAAGTGGCTTCACCTTGTTGAGTTATATTGATATTTGCATAAAAACCCATATTTAGTGTTCCTTGTTGCAGCAAACCTACGTACTTATCCCCAATTTATTCTTATGGAGAATAATTAAGATTTTATATATCGCTAATTTGTGAATATATGTTTATGAAACATAAACATATATTCGGCCATGCGGCTATGCGGCTTTATGTGGTATTAAGACACATATTATGCGTTGGAAATTCGCTGAGTACGCAGGTTTGTTGCGAGGGGGTATATTATTTAGCAGCAGTATTAGTTTTCGTTGTAAGCTGTTGAACTGATAAAAGTTGCCTTAAAAATATGACAGGTGGGAAATTTAACAATTATTTTGTCTATAAAAAAAAATTCCAACACAGTTAAAACGACCTAACAGGTTATGTTTGTTATTTAAATTCTAATTAGTTAAAAATATGACCGTTATGTGTAATACTATCGGTATTCTGTTGTGTTTTAAATTATACTTAGTTTATAAGCAGTGAGCTTTAAATAACCTTAGACCCTACGATAATGAAAATGATTCGCTCCTTGACTGATTTATATGCTCAACAATGGGAACATTTTTATATGAAATGTTTTTTAGTAATGGTTATAATTGTGAGCTCATCCCTTTACCTGATAAAAGAGCCCTTTTTACCTCTTTATTCTACTTCTAGTAAGACCTAATTAAATCAATTTCGTATTGAGTTACATACATTCCAATTTAATTCTAAATAAACTGAAATAAAGTTTCATAATACCAGGTTCTAAACCCTTTCTGATAAAAATTATTTAAGACATAATTCTCATTCGATTGTAATTTATAAAATAGAAAAAAACACTTTTCTCAGAGAAAAATTGCAATATAAAATTCAATGAAAACACATTAAGGTCAGTGTGGTGATGGTTGAACAGAATTGCAATAAGCTCCCTCAACTGTCGGACCACCATCTGATGCCGACTCACACCAGTGTTTTCTGATTAGACAACCAATACATTTCTCATTAGTGTCTACAAAGATATTGATTTATTTATTAATAGCGATATTTCTAGGAACGTTCAGCAATACAGTAAACATCGAAGATTAAATAAGATAAACTCTACGGCAGAACAGTTTAAAACGTCATATAACTATAAAGTAAACCATGGAATTAATTATATTTTCATTTAAATGATTCGAAATGCCCTTTAATTACTAGAGAACTTCCTCTGTTTAAAACATTCACAATCGGATAACATGTTTAGTTTAAAAACGAGTTCGCACGCAGCACGCTGACGTGAGGGATGTGAATTTCCACATAAAAAACTATAAAAACTCAAAATCAGTTAAAAACATACATTTATTCCAATTTTAATTCAAATCTGAAAACATTGATTTTTTGGCTGTTCTGATGCTCCTGGTTTTATTTACCTGCAATGCTGGGAATGCAATTTTGGGCATTATAATTTAGGAGAAGGTCCAGTCAGGCTTTAAAGTAGGCGTGAGGTTGTTAGGGATTATAAAAGTACACCAAAAATGAATAACAGGCTTTTCTAATGTAAAATCCCCATAAGACAACGTACTGTGTTTGGTCGATACATATTTTCTTTAATAACTCGGTAAATATTTATGCTAGAATGACGAAAGAGGGCTTAAAAGTTTCGTCACACTAATTTCCATCTTTATACATGCATTAATTTCCCATATGGGGCTTTTATGACCCATTTTGGGCCCAAAAACTCGAAATTTGAAAGATTAATCATCAAAAAAGGGGTTTAGAGTTTTCCAATTGTTTTGCCCAACGAACTTGTCCAACTGATTATAGAAAGGAACGTTCCTACCAAATTTGAAGTAAATCGGACAAAAAATGCGACCGCTAGAGTGCATACACATATATAAATATATACATGTATATATACATGTATATATATATATATAAAATTTTGAACGACCCCCAAAACGTGTTCAGGGGGTCACGTTAGGAACTTTTATGGCGGTCCCGGGCTTAAGTTTCACCGTGCGGGTCACGCTAATAGTTCACTTTTCTTAGGAAATTCACTAATAAATACGCACAGTTTTTATCCCAGCTTTTCTGTGTGTAATATAACCACCAAATAAATTATTAGTTATAATGATATAAACTGTTATGTTTCCTAGTATTTACTATAGAGTTCCCTACAATAAATACAAATGGTTTATATATTATAAATGTTACAAATTATTAAAAAAATCTTGTTTAGAGGTCAGGGAGGGACCACGGTCCAGTTGCTCAGTGGCGGGTGGACACATTCAGTCCTGGGAGGGCAACATGTCGATGATGCGTTGTCTCTTATTCGAGGTTATTTCAACATTTTTGGTTCATTATTATATTTCAACAAACAAGTATTTATTAGAATCAGAATTTAATTATCAACAACACGAAAATGCTTTCTCAAATTGCACTATTTACCCGAGACGTTTGCTATTTTAGTCTTTAAAAAAACAGAATACAAGCTTGCGTTGCATGATCCTTGGGCTTATACTGTAGTAGTTTGATGTATTTTAAACTATTATTAAATTACATTATCTACAACTAAACAACTTTCCTGTGCGTTTAAAAAACTGCTCAATGTGTGTGAAAATATATAAAATTTGGGTTTTTATAACGCGGATCTTTTTATGCAGCGGAGAGCGAAATTAGGATAGTTGACCAGCTGGTCACTCCTCGTTATAAAATTAAATATGGCCTTTTTTCTAGAAAATTAAAATAATCACTTTGCTCCCTTCATGAGCAGAGCAGTCCGCTCTCCACGGATTGGGGTTGACCGATACAACATATCAATTATAATATGTTGGATAAGAGTTTAACATCTTATCCATTACCATTAATGTATGGGCTGAAAATTAAAATGAAGAAATTGTTTAGTTTATATTTAACATCTATTGAACATAGAGCAATAACACAGCTTTAGCAGGTTTAAAATACTGAGTATTCACAGTAGCCAATAATTAAACTGAACTATTTATAAATTTGCTAAATTAGCCTGTACGTTAACCAGTGATATTACTTCCCACTCTCTGATTTCCCTTTGAAAAATTAGGTAATCGCCTTCCCTGACTAAAGCCTCCTACATTGGCATATCCCCTAGTTCCTGACAATATAATCGTGACCTCCTAAGGATCGTTATCAGTGGCAGTTTCTTTAATATGACTGTGGTTAGGGTTTCTCAAAAGCCCAATTCTGATATTTTTACTCCGTTTCTTCAAATTCCCCAGTTTCTTTGAGGTATAATAGAGCAAGAAATTTTATTTTGTAAAATGCATGGTGCATTTTCTACTTCATTAACAGCAAAAATTAGATATTTTTCCCCAGTCTGCTGCAGAGCTGAAGCTATAAACGGAGAATCTCCGCGATCCACATCCTGTCACAAATAAACCAACCTAATATCACTCCACGCATAGGAAAATCCATTGTTTTGTATTGTGTTATGTATTGTGTGTGAAAGTGTTGATGTATGATATGGTGAATAAGTACTGTACATTACTTTTAAGGTGAGTTTTGCCCTTGATAGTCCGGACTTCCTACAGTAGTCTCAATTTCAAGGAAATACCTAAAAACACGACAATCATGTTCCATATTTTAGAACACATGTTCTACATAATACATATTTTGCCGTTGTTTAGGAATTTACTTCATATTTATTTCATAATTTGTCTGCCGTTTATATACTCTTATGTGCCACACTTAATATTTTCCATCGTTAAATTTTAAATTTTGATTATTATAAAGTTGTATGTAGGGAATACACTTAATAATTGGCAACACACCTCGTTCAAGTTAAATAGAGGCTTACAGATGCCGCGTACACTACTAATATATTTGTTTAGTATATTTAAGTCGATCAATTATACAATTGGTTAATTAGTATATTATTGATATGACTGTACAGGGTGAACCCAAGTTTGAAAGACCTGGAGGGCAAAATTGTGACGACAACAAGAAATAATCTCGATTAAAGAATTTGTTATATTAGTAAAGGAGATGGGAGAGATTACCCAGCTCAGACTTGGGAGACAGATTGTGTGGTTGCAGGGGTGTCAAGGCTGGTTACCCGCTTGGTAATGTGTTCAGGTCATCCGTTGTGATAACATAACAATTATTATTAGATAAAGGTTTACTTTCTACCCGTCTTTACAAATTTTGTAATAGGCCTGTATTTACATGTGTTTTTGAGTATGATCAGTATGTAGAATGTTCTTGTCAAATTATTAACTTTGTGTATCGTTATACAATACACCAAACGTGTGTTGCTCAATTCATGTTGAACAAGATGTGTTTAAAATTTTACTTTAAGTTTACATTAAAGTACACAACGACATAGGCTTACCTAGAGATTATAAAAAATTCTCGTAGTCTCGCAACTCTTCAGGAACCTCTAACCTCTACAGAAAAGGCAAAATACACGGATTTTTTTGTAAAATATGTTTTGCTCAGAACTGAGAAAGGTGGTACAAAATAACCACTTAATATACTGGCCCAGAGGCGTAGCTTCCAAGCTTCCAGTACATAATTTAGCAGTATAACCAATTTAACTAAATGGATCTATAAACATTTCAATACCTAGTTTCATCGATAATACGGAATGCTTCAATCAATGGCGTATTTTTTGTTTTCTTTTTTTATATAAAAAAGACGATTCACGTAAAATATTTCAATACACAGTGAGATGTGGAGGGTCGGAATGGAAGCTGAGGTTTTTCAGCCTGGACTGGAGAGACAGATTGTGTGGCAACATGTGTCGGGTCCGGTTATTCTCTTGGTGCATTGCAAGTGATCTCACATTGCATTTGGAATACAAAAAGTAGAAGGTCTATTTTCATTTGTAACAAACAGAGAAGCCGACAAGTTGAATTGATACATTAGTAGCAATTTAGTTTTTTTTTATGATGATTTAAAATGTACAACTTGTAAGCATTGTTTTTATTTGCTACATGAATGGACATTTTAGAAAAACAAACAAATACGCAAAAGATCCATCTGGTATGTACTGAAGGCATGTCCAAAGTATAAAAGAGACTTGCATATTACACGACTACCGACATGTAGATCTATCCATCTCTGTAACTAACAATATACATAAATTATATGCACAGTAATTATTGTTATATATATATTTATATACAATTTCAAAACTTATTTAATTAAAATTGTATATGAATTTGCCTGTTGGAATTGCAAAATAAATCTTAGCTACACTTACTAAATTTTCAGGATCAAATTGTTAAGATACAGCATGTTAAGTAAATGAATGGTTGATGTTTGGTAATATTGTTAACAACTACATACATAACAATTATGTAAGTCAATACAAATTGTGCATTGTGAATCGTAAAACATAATAAGTGTTTGTATTTTTAAAATCCAACCTAGGAGAAAAAGTTATTTACAAAACCAACTACAATATTGTATTTACAGAACTCTTTTAGCGAATTTCCCCCTATAGGAAAGAAGCTATCACCGTAAGTCTCATGGTAAGACTTAAGCCCAAGACAATGATAAATTTTTGTTTGTAGGTCCCCAGATGCCAAAAACACTATTCATTCAAATTTATATATATTTAAGTTTGTATACATGTGTGTCTGTGAATGCGATAACTTTAGTAAAAATGACCGATTTCGATGAAATTTGGCTCAAATGTGTAAAGTGGCAATTATGACTTTAAGTTTGAAAACCAGAAAAATCGGATCATGGGAAGGAGGGTTTATGGGGTTTCAAATTTTTCCAAAAATAAGTTTTTTGCATTTTTTACCCTAACATTTTAAAAACACTCAATTTTTGTTTTGACCATTTTGTAGAGCCTAAAGCCTAAAAAAAACAAATAATTTAGTATTTTGAATCATTAACCTAGGTTAAGTTGTTCTGGAGAAAATCCAAAAACTGTGTTCATAAAAACTCCCATGTTAATCTTAAGGGAACAAGATTTTTACTTTTCCTCAGTTCACTTTACACTAAACATTATATTTGGTTTTATCAATAAATCCAGCCTTACAAAACAATCACTTTGGTGTTTAAATTGTGATTCTACGTCCAACCGTTGCAGAGATATTGAAAGTGCTAAACACAGTACTTTGTCCAATTTTATCCTTATGGGGAATAAATCAAATTTGATATATCGTTTGTTTATGAACGTATATTGATGAAACTTGGTATGTGGCTTCACCTAGTACTGGTATATTGATATTTACACAAAAATTTATTTGTTTTTGACTATCCCCGTAGCAGCAAACCTGCATACACAGCCCCAATGTTATTCTTATGGAGAATAAGTAAAGTTTTATATTATTATATAATCATGAACATAAATGATTAAAACTTGGTATTTAGCTTCTCCTGGTTGAGTTATATTGGTAATTGCTTAAAACCACATTTCTTATCTTTCTTGTTGCAGCAGATTGCGTACTCAGCCCTAATGTTATTCTTATGGAGAATAAATAAAATGCTATATATTACTTATTTATATATTTATTTGTATGAAACTTGGTAAGTGGCTTTTTGTGGTAGTGAGAAACATATAAATGCATTAGAAATTCGCTGAGTACGCAGGTTTGCTGTTACGGGGGTATTTTAGCGAATTTCCTACGGAATTTTCTATTAGTATGACCTGCACGGAATCACGACTTATGCGCGGGACCACGATAGAAGTTCATATGACCCATTGACACGTTTTGGGGGTGGACCTCCTCCTAACCTGATATTGCACAACATTAGTATCCCAAAACTGCAGATATGTAGAATCAGAAGAATCAGAACAGCAAACAAAGTTTACAATATCTGAAGAAATTGACAAAACGAGTTTGTTCCAATGCCCAATTAGATTTTTTTTTAATTTTTCATGCGGAAACTCGCTCCCTTTACGTCAGTGTGCGAACTCGTTTTAGTTTAGCACAATTCCGGTGTTTAAATTCATAAATCTTGAAAATATTACATTAAAAAGACCCTTAGAATGTTTATATGTGTGTGTACAACAATTACAAACGTTGAGTGTTATTTTTTACAATTGTGTTTATATAGCCAAATGCATTGAAATTAATTGAATTGGAACAAAATAAGTTTGATAAAATAGTTCTTATAGAAAATAAATCGCACTGTTCGGCTACTACATAGTTAAACTGCATGTGATAAATGTAAACACTTCAATGGGATTGATTAAATAATGGATTAAGCGTTCTTTACTTCTTTACTTAAATCAAGTATTCAAGTTGAGAAAAAACTAAGTGATTAAGTACGATACTTACGTCATTTGTCTTTCTTACATCTTAAGCATTCAGATTCAACCACTGTTGGTTTGTCTATTCGCATCCATGTTCTGGTTAGCACTCAGCTTGATTGCACAAAATGCACTTCTTTGGTTCTTTTAAATCTTCTTCAAAGGAAGAAATGCACCACATGCGCTCTTGTAATACTTTTCAAGTAACCAAACTTTAAATTTATTTCTTTATTTTCTAATTCATCTAAGTAATACATGCCATACATATTACATACACATATTATACTGTTTAACTAATTATTACTACAATTGCTTTTTTATTCATATTATTTACATCCTGATGTAAGACTAAGACCACAAGGTTCCATACCTTAATTTCCCTCCCACCCCTCATCATTGATGTTCCTTGTTTGCTAAAAGAACAATCAGTCCCGAAACTAGTAATCTCAAAAAATTGATTGATTTCAACAAGGTACATATCATTATTTTCTGTCTACAATTGTCTGGCATTTGTTTTAGGGGATTCCTAAGATTACCCAGAAAATCTAAAACATTAAATTTTACCTATTTTCCAAATGGTACATTTCAAACCATGTCATTGTGTTTCTAATTTCCAATATTGTTCAATGCCTGATCGTAAGGCCTCTATTATTCAAGGCGATACACGCCGAAACTGTTGTCCTAACGCGATAGGCCCCATTCGAAACAATGGCTGTATTCAGGTACGTGAGCTCGCAGCATCTCGGTTTATCCTCCTAATGGCTCCTGTTCCAAACATGCTCAGCAAATTACACAGCCAATAGTCAGTAGTACGACTACCTTGTATAACACGTGCATAAGCTGGTATTCTTATGAATAAATTAAAAAATTAACTCATATGCATATCATTTTGGAATGGTATTACCTTGTACATATATATGTAAATTATAGAAAATGTACATTTTGAATTCTTGCAAAAAATTCAAACTGCTTTTAAACCAAGCTTAATAAACCAAGCTTTATTTCTGTAAGTTGTTTATCACCAACATGTATAATTTCTAACAACTAAGTAAAGTATATTAAGCGTTAGTAAATAAGTAGTGCGTAATTTATAAAGTATTTTGTTAAAAGAGTGCATTTGATAATGAACACGCGTGTTAACATGTAATAGTATATTACGTTACTAGCCCGGTAAGTGGTGTTTTACCGTGCGAGCACGGTAAAGCTTACCGGGCGAGTAACGTACGATACTTTACATCATACTACAAAGAAAAATTAGTACATTTTAAACTCATAACACAATTTATTTAGGACATAACATAAATTATAATATTTTTATATTTCAGAAAATAAAATAGGCCTGCCTTCAGATGCCCTTAACAATTACAAAATTGATTATTAATTAAAATTTATTGAAATAGTGCAGTTTTTGTTGTTTTGTTTGTTGAATCCCTTGCTCAGAAGTGACTTTTTGTTAATGGAAAGATGCATTTCACTCGCAGACATACTTGCCACGGATTCTTCATTTGATTGGTGCATACAAACGTCCATTGGATCAATTGTTTTTGGATTTTCTTCTTCTCGTAACATTTCAGTAGTAACTGTTGAATTTTTGAATAGTTTTTTAGAAACATCTATATTGCGGTTCACAGAGTTTTCTATGTAACCTTCTGCTGTCGACGACGATCGCCATCCTCCATGCATTTTAAGCATCAATAAGTCTCCTCCACCTTCAACCAACGTCGATGCTGATGTTCTTCTAAAGTAATGACCTGTGTACTCTTCTGGATTTTCAAGATTTAGGTATTTTGCTATTTTACTAGGGATAGCAGAGATCGTGTGAGTTCCAACATTTTGGGCAAAACATTTACCATTTCGATAACCAATCAGCAATCTATTGTTTACCGCATGTTTGGGTCTTAGGCATACGTATCTACGATATAAATCGCATGGTTTAAAACTCCACATTTGTTATTTGTTTTTTTTTTGTTATGGTGAATGAACGTTGGTTGTGAGTTTTCCCATCTTTTAAAAATACTACTAAGTAACGACCATTGTCTTCAATATCTTTCAAAGTTAGTTGTATGAAATCATCTCTCCGACATGCTCCAAAAATCCCAAGTATCAATAAAACTTTACGCAGTAACCAATCTTGATCAGGAGCTTCATTTAAAAACTGCGTAAGTTGATCTGGTGTAAGTGTCTTAGACTTTTTTGGTTTGTAACCAGTATTCTGACGTTGTAAAAAAGCAATGGTTTTAGGAAAGTTATCAACATTTACATTTTCCTTTAGTGACAGGACAGCTTTTTAACATAGAAAATTTGCTCCATAAAGAAGTGGGTTTCATATGCTTTGATAGTTCACTTAAAACTACAAGTAATACGTCATCACTTACATGTTTGATTTTCTTACTGTTCCTCCATTTACAAAACTGTTCGTATTGTTTCTCATACCTGTCTCTTGACTTGCAGCAAACTCGCACTTACTTATTGAGCTTCTTTTAAAATAAAATCTGGTATATCAGGTTCATTGTATTCCTCACTGAAATGCATTTTCAAAAGTTTCCTTTAGTATCAAATAGAATTGTTTGTTCTCTCAAAATGTGTTTACTATTCAACACTCGTAATTACTCATGTGGTTTAACGTTGTATTGTTGCAATCAGCTGTTTATTTCATCAGCTGACTAAGTGCACGGTAAAAAGCTTTTACCGTGCAGTGCACGGTAAAGTAATTTTCCGTGTGTAGGCACGGCAAAGGGCAACTTTCCAGCCTATCAATACGGATGGAAAAGTACCTATTTCTGTGTAGTATGATGTAATAGTATATTACGTTACTAGCCCGGTAAGTGGTGTTTTACCGTGCGAGCACGACAGTTCCGCGCGAGGCGTAGCCGAGTGGGGGATTTTCGTGCGAGCACGGTAAAGCTTACCGGGCGAGTGACGTACGATACTTTACATCATATTACACAGAAAACATGATTGATTTTATTACTGTTCCTCCATTTACAAAACTGTTCGTATTGTTTCTCATACCTGTCTCTTGACTTGCATGGCAGCAAACTCGCACTTACATCTTGAGCTTCTTTTAAAATAAAATCTGGTATATCAGGGTCATTGTATTCCTCACTGAAATGCATTTTCAAAAGTTTCCTTTAGTATCAAATAGAATGGTTGGTTCTCTCAAAATGTGTTTACTATTCAACACTCGTAATTACTCATGTGGTTTTACGTTGTATTGTTGCAATCTGCTGTTTATTTCATCAGCTGACTAAGTGCACGGTAAAAAGCTTTTACCGTGCAGTGCACGGTAAAGTAATTTTCCGTGTGTAGGCACGCCGAGGTGTGAGTTGCAAAGGGCAACTTTCCAGCCTATCAATACGGATGGAAAAGTACCTGTTTCTGTGTAGTATGATGTAAAACATATTTTTACTTTCTCCCCTTATACATAACTTTGTATATGGAGAAAGTATTGTTTTCGTCAAAATTTTAGATTTTGAGTTGATAGTTGAAAGTTAGTTGAAAGTAGAAAGTTGATAGTAGAAAGATAGTTGGTGCTCCCTGAATCCAAAAAAGTGATTTAACGTGATGTCTGTGTGTCTGTCTGTCTGTATGGATGTGTACAGAGCTAAAGCCCTAACCAATGGTCCGATTTTTATGAAATTTGGAATGTAGGTACTAATCCACGATATCTCCAGGCATTTTTTCATTTTTTGGAATTTTTTATTTTTACGGGTTATTATCCCCCAAAAACCGCCAAAAAACAAAAAAATAAAGATTTCTCAAAAATGGCTCTAACTATTTTGATTAAACTTTAGTCCTTTGTAGAACTTTAGTTTTCAAACAAAATGACACCATCCGAATTTCTGTATAAATTCGGATTCAGAAGTTACAAGATTTAAAATATTTAAAATTCAGATTTTTTATTTTTGTTAATAAAAACATAAATATTAAAAATGTTACTATTCACCATTAAAAAGAGATAAAAAACTAAATAATTTAGTATTTTGAATTACTATTCCACAATTACTGGTTGCAGCGAAAATTTAAATTTTCATTTTGCGGTAAACGCAGTACGTTGGCCAATGTTATTCTTATGGGGGATACAAAAATTACTATTTCTCTCTTATTTATTGATCAGTTTCGTTCGAACTTGATATGCTTGTCAAGTTAGCATTGACCAACAGAGGAAATTTGAAATATGTTGCCCCTTAATAACCCTGAGGGGGGAATAGGGGGCATTTCCCCTCTTAAAACCACGTGTGTAGCGATGGATTCTGTAGATCCTCCTAAGCAGGGATTTGGGCAAATATTTTTGGAAACAAATTGTTTACAAGATTTTCTGAATATTCGGCCGTGCTTTGGATTCTATATTTAGTAAATAACAAGTAATTTATTCATTAAAGTTAGGCTAAAAGGGAGAAAGTATGTGTCAGGTTCCTGATACCGTTTATCATCTAAAATATGAACTTACACATTTCATTTTTTTTTTCTAACACACATTCTTCTATTATTTTGAATTTATGTGGTACTAAAATTTAAATGTGTAATAAGTAGTGGGAAGTTATTCGATGACAAAGTAAATCTGAAGTCAGTTATTGCAACAATATTAAAAATATGCCCTATTATTTTTATCTAAAAATAACATTAAGTACAAATATTTTGCATTATTTTTATTATTAATTTGGATCCGTATGCAGGTTAATAATAAAGCATTATATGCGAGTGAACAGGTAAGATTGTTTGCGCTTGTTGATAAAAGATGTAATCTTTTAATATTGACACATAAGTTACGCTATAAAAAAGTAACGATTGCCACATAATTCCTTCTATTGAGTATTCAAACTATCTGAGGGTCTTTAATTAATTAAGGTTTCTAAGTCTAAAAGCTTATAATTAATTACTCCAGAGTCATTGGCTCTTGTTTCAAGAGAGCTCAGACTCGTCGGGTCTGTTAGGTGAATAAAATTAGGACATTTAATTAATTTATTTTTTCTGACACACATTCCTCTATTGTTAGTGAATTTCCTATGGAAAGTGAACTATTAGCATGACCCGCACGGTGAAACTTAAGCCCGGGACCACCATAGAAGTTCCTAACGTGACCCCCTGAACACGTTTTGGGGGTTCGTTCAAAATTATATATATATGTGTGTGTGTGTGTGTGTGTGTGTGTGTGTGTGTGTGTGTGTGTGTGTGTGTGTGTGTGTGTGTGTGTGTGTGTGTGTGTGTGTGTGTGTATGCACTCATGCACTCATTTGTCCGCATTTGTTGTCCGATTTACATCAAATTTGGTATGGACGTTCTTTTCTATAATTAGTTGGACAAGTTCGTTGGGCAACACAATCGGAAAACTCTAAACCCCTTTTTTTGGGGATTAATCTTTCAAATTTCGAGTTTTTGGGCCCAAAAAGGGTCAGAAAAGTCCCGCGTGTGAAATTAATGAATGTAGACGGATTGGAATTAGTGTGGCAAAAATTTTAAGCCCTCTCTCGTCATTCCAATATAAATATTCACCGAGTTATTAAAGAAAATGTGTATCGACCAAACACAGTACGTTGTCTTATGAGGGTTTTACATTAGAAAAGCCTGTTATTCATTTGTTGGTGTACTTTTATCATCCTCAACAACCTCACGCCTACTTTAAAGCCTGACTGGACCTTCTCCTAACCGTATTCCCAGCATTGCAGGTAAATAGAACCAGGAGTATCAGAACAGCCAAAAAATCAATGTTTTCAGATTTGAATAAAAATTGGAATAAATGTACGTTTTTAACTGATTTTGAGTTTTTATAGTTTTTTATGTAGAAATTCACTTCCCTCACGTCAGCGTGCTGCGTGCGAACTCGTTTTAAATTTATGTGGTACTAAAATGTAAATGTGTTATAAGTTGTGGAAAGTTATTCGCTGACAAAGTAAATCTGAAGACAGTTATTGCAACAATATTAAAAATATGCCATACAAATTGTATATTCAAGACTGAATTTATGTAGATGTGTTTGTTTGTAATGAATGTTATTAACTTAACTACTAACCATACAATACCAGTTTGCATTAGCTTTTCTCCTCATCTGTTAATTATTTGTTCTCATAGTATTGTGCGTATTTTATGACTTATCCTTAACGATTTTAAGGTTTAGAAAATAGATAAACTCCATAGGATCCTTCTGTCATAAAATATGTAATTTCCAGACTCACTTTAATTTGAAAATATCCAGGCACATCTGCTATTACAAAGGGACCTACGTATAACACACATACAAAACGCCTTACCTGGCTCTTAAGGTAGTATTTTTTCTGTATCCCTTGCTTAAGTTACATCTTTCATCCCTTTGCTTAAGGATTTATTCATTTATTAGATATTCTCTGCATTATTTATTCAATTTTGTTATACATCTTAAGACAATGAACGATCACAAGTTTAAATACTACATAAATACCTAAAGCATAAAAAGTGGCATCCTCTTAGCACCCTACCAATCGAAAGATTAAATGACGATTAATAAAGGAAAACTTGTTTCGATAATTATTCATAACGACTGATCAGAACCCATTACCGACGGTGTACAAGTCCATTACAGAACGGCTACTAAGTATCCCCGGCAAGCTGAGGCTTAACTTACCCGGGCAGAGCCTAACTGGTAATTGAATGTGTCCGGGTCATTGTTCTGTGCAGCCTCTCTTAGGGCTGCAGGCTGAGATAAGAGAAGAAGAATACTTTATTAACTAACAGTTATTTGATTATTTGTAGACAGTCTGAACACAATAATTATTATTACTCCACAATAATAAATGTACATGTTTTTCTTATTAAGGTTGTATCGCTATTTTCTCTCGCTCATTATGTATATAATAATTCAGATTAGTTAATTATATATTTTTTCATTTCAGGGAGGGCCCGAGCCCCCTGCCACCCCCCCTTATATATGTCCCTGACTATTGTGTTATCCTAAAAACCGTTTAAAAATGCGACAAAGTTACATTATTTTAGATAATTGTATTTCTCAAACGAACCTTAAGTATTTTTTTTATACTAAAATGGGTCCTGTTCATGCCAGAATTTTAAATGCTTACTAAGAATTTATTTACATTATTTTTAATGTAACTTGATTGCGTTTGAACAGTTGAGATCAGGAGAACCCCCACTCCGATCAGCGTGAGCTTCTCGCTGCGTACCTTGTAAATACCAAACCCGTAGTAAATATAATAATTACACTACGTAATACATTCTGGTTTTTCTCGCTCCCGAGGTTGCTTTATTTGTAGTTTAATGTTATATGGGTTTTTTTGGTGTTGAAAGTCGTATTTGGTTTTTAGAATCTATTGATATCATTTATCTAGTTTGATGATGTCTAGACAATAGTATAACATTTTCAACAGTTAGATATTTCTGGAAATACGTGCAATATGATGGATTATCTGCGTCTGATCATCTCGAGAAGAAGAAGATATAGTTGACAAAGTTGATATATATAGACAAACAGCCTCAGTCGAGTTTATATGTTTATTGCTCACGTGATCCTCAATAGCATACGACCAGTCAAGTTCTTCAATTGATGTATGTGATCCACACCAAACATACGTGCCTTTGCACTGTGGGAACATTGTAAACAATCCCTCTACCGGCAGATAACAAGTGTGAACATTTATATACGAAGATAGACAGTCACAACTTGAATCGCGTGTCTGATGCCCACAGCGCGTGAAGTATGGGCTACAAAAATGAGTAATGTACACACATAACTGACATGCCGCGTTCTTGGGCTGTAGGAACAATGGAAACACTTCCTGTGCTACAATAAATAATCTGGTGGCACACATAATTTGAAGGTATGATAGACATACTCTGGTAAATTTAACTCCCAAAACCATCAGTACATGACTGTAATAAATTACCACGGATTTTTATGATGCAATCTTAATAGTTGGACATTTATAGATAAATTAAATTAAAAGGTAAATTGTTTATGTATAAAAGAACCGTTTATAAATGTAAAAACGTGGCTTTCATCCTATGTGTCCGATGGAATATAATACTAACTCGACATCTGCCTGTGGTTTTACAGTAGAACCTTTTTAGCAAGACTCTCAAGGGGATTTGGGAAACAGTCTTCTATCGAGGTATTATTATAGTTTAGGTTCGTGTTATCAAGGTCGTGTAGACTAAACGTCGTGCTCTCAAGGTTACTGGTTTCTCTAAAACCCCGGTATAGAAATTGCATTTTGGAGCAACTCTCACTAAAATGTTTTGTTTTAAAAAGTGCATTTATTATTCCTGTAATAAAAGTAATTGGTTAGTTAAAAACAATTCACATTGTAACATAAAACACAATTTTATCTTTGTGTTATTTTATTAAGTTTTCTTTTTGTGTTTATCTCAACAATTTTAATCACTTTCCTTTAGAATTCAACAGCCAGTGGCGTTATTTGACGTTAGTCCTAATAACAAGGTTAAGGGTGGGAGCGGGGTTTTCATGTTTAAACCTGAGCCCAATGAATTGTTTCTTTCAAAACATCCGCTATGACGAGTCAGTGCCCGTGAGAACTATGCACAGGGAAGATTTGAGTTGTGCATAATAGGTCCCATCATGTAAAAATACGCACTACTGATGTTGAAGTCGTGCTATAAAGGCTCGGTCTCATAAAATGAATTGCTATAGAGGGTTAGAACTAAGATCTGAATCAGAAATCAGTGTTCTTAAGGTTTGTAAAACAATAGTAGTCGTACTATAGAGGTACATTTAACATTAAGTGTTAGGACAATATCACGGGGATTGTAAAAATGCACGTGTTATCGAGAAACTCGTAATTGTATTTCTGCTCATCTCCTTGAGTCAACTTTGGTGAAGTTTTTTTTTCTTCAACCACCTACTTCGGCCCAGACCTAGATGGAGTAGAATATATGCTGAAAACTTAATTCAACTCGTATTATATGTTTATTTTACTGTATTATTCTTAAAATCCTTTGTATTTGTAAGTATTAACGCAACTTCATTATATTGTTGTACACTATTTTGAAAAAAAAAACAGAATAGTTTCCAACAAGTAATATTATTAAAGTTCCCAACTTCACAACCTATAAATGGGGACATCAAGAAATAAATACAAAAAACGTAGAATAAATCGTGTTCCAAATACACACTGCTGTATATCACAACTACCGTGTTCGTTGTACTTTTATGAATCTAGTTTTATTGTGACATGACATGCGAATGAAAGACATGTTCTGGCTTTTACTCTGTCATTTACTTTTTATTACGTCTTCTTCACAATCTGGGTGGATCATTTATTTTATCTTAGAATTTAAAATTAAATACACATATACCACGAAATGGTTTATTTGCTCTTGAAACAAAATAAATAAAACTTTATGGTTTTCTAGCTAAAAGATATGCTAACTGTAAAGAGAGTATGCTTTATTTTTTATTTCATTAATAATAATAAAAATTGTATTTATTTCCATAAAATGCAACTTTATAGAGAGGTTTGTGAAATTGGTTTGTAATCCCTTTAAATATGTGTTAGGTTTATGTAGGGACTTAAACATGTTTATAAACAATCCTTAACTATGATTTATTTGAGGTAGTTTGAGACAAAATTAACTTTCCACCACATAATCCACAGAATTTGCGTTACTGGACTTTTTATAACAGGTGTAAAAACTTTTTTAAACGTACATGCACTGGTTAAAAAAATACTAGGTAACTACGGTATATGATTAATGTAAAACGCATATAATACATTGTTCCATAAAAAAGCTGTTCCATTTTTCTTAATAAACTGTCTGAAGGAAGCAATAGGGAGTTAATCAGAAATTTTCAGAAAGTCGTAGTGCTTTTCATACTTTCGACATTTGTGCCGGTACAAGCTCATTGAAAGTAAAACAATGAGAATACCCCAGTATACGTAGACATATTATTAAGCTTTATAACCATTAAATTAAATAAATAATTAAATACTAAAGATTCGTTATAACAGTTTAATATTTTCAACAAGGAATAAAACTAAAAGAGAAAACAACCAAAGTAATGCAGATATTATGTCCACGTTGAAAGAAATATTCAAACTGGTAACGCCCTCCCTGACTGTGAGAAATAGGTTGGCAACCGATTACAGCTTCTTGACCTTACAAACCGCAGAGTAAATTATTTGTTCAAAGATTATATGTTGTTTTTCACATATTAAAATTTATAGTAAAAACAAAATTTCTTATTTAAGTTTATGGTGATTTTCTTTAAATTCAACCCAGTTTGCAAGTATAAAAAGTCGCTGTTTAAAATCAATACAATTTGAAGATAACAACCATACTTTATTTTCAACTTTCTTCATGCAATTGTCTTACAGTGTACTTTCTTTTAGTTGCTCTTATTTAAATTTATTAAATTCAAGTAAAAGTTTATTTTTTTCAAATTGGCTGAAAATAGTAGACTATTGCATAATAAAGGGTTATGGATAACTAGATGGTGCCCGTCGAAATTCGACGGATAAAATATTAAGGTTGAGTGTTCGATGTTACCCTACAGGAAAAGTTACCAACAATGAAACATTTGTAGTTTTTCTAAATAAGCACAATGTAACTCTCCGTAAATCTGTAATATTTTTCATTTTAAAATTAAATAAGAAACAGAATAGAAGAAATAATTTACAAACCCCAAAAAAGGCGATTTTTGTGAACGGGCTACCGCGAAACTATCAGGGTTAAAATCATGGTTGATGTGTTATTTGAAAGGCTTTGGCCGCTTGGCGTCTATAAGTACCTTTTGGGAATGTGGAAACCATTAACCTTCAGGGATTTGCCCCCTGGGCTTTCAAAGTTCCAATGTTAATCTTATGGAATAGAAATAAATGTAATTTAACATCTAACAGGAGCTGTTCATACTAGCAAACAGTACAGAAGCAAGATCAGCTGTTTTAAGAAAAATTCTGGAATAACATCTCAATATATACTGTTTAGACGGTATTTGAGCAGGAAATTCCCAAAATGGAAAAAATGCTTGCTTGAATTCGAGCTGCTGGATTTTCTACTTGTCAATTAATTGAATGGTGCTATTTTATTTAATAAACTGATTAAACATGTTTAGAAATAAATTCCTAGGGTAGATCACGATTATCCTCACAGTATGCAGCATTGACTTATAACAAATATTCGACATAATCACGCTAATTGGATCATTTTAGAGCGTTTACGGAGATATTAAATACAGTCGGCTAGTCTAAAACTTGTTCCAATTGTTGGATTTTATTTTCATGACGGATAACATGTTGATAACATGACGGATTTTCATGTACATAACCTGTTTACTCTACAAAACAAACTTTGTTTGAAAATTGTATGGGTTGAATTAAGCACCCCTCGTGTATCCATGGAAAAATAACAGGCCTATTGACATCAGCGCTATTGTTTACTTTGAGGTCAAGGAACGAAACTAAATATATGAGATATCATTACTTAAAGGGTTATATATACATTATAGATTGTGTCAATTAATACCGTAACAATTGCAACATATGATACAAACTATTATCTTTTTCTTCGGGTCAGCCTGAATCGACTTCATTATTTGCAGTATATGCGGTGCATCTTTGAAAGATACTATGATTTTCTCTAAGTCAGCTGATTCCCTTTTGTCTGTTCTTAGATACACAATATACCTGTGTTAATAATCAACTGTTTAGAGAAACTTAAAATAGTGATAAAATAGGTTTTAAAAAGTTCCTTTTTTATATTATAAATTAAATTATTTCAAAAATGTAAGTAGATTGTGCAAATGTAGAGAGATTGATCTTTCATTTAAAACAAACCGCGTGTAAAACGGTTCAGTGGAAACTTCAAATTAAAGAGGTACAAAATTGAAATTTTACCCCGTTAACTTGTCATAAGAATACTTTTAATCTCGTTTTTTAAATAGTTTCGACCAGATACCAATATTTAAGGTACAATGTGCATATATAGGAGTTATTTCCTTTTATTTGACACCACCCGCGTATAAATCGGTTCAGTAGAAGTCTCACACGTTCTTCCGGAAGATTTTTAATTTTGTGTTTTAATATATAGGACGCTAATAAATATAATTTTATATTACGAAGTTTTATAAATTAGTTTAGCAAGTGCCAAAAGCAGTAAAATTATTTTAAGCAGGTCAAGTATTTTTAGTTTTTACTTTAAAATCCTAGGTTATACTTAACAAACACCCTGTAGTAGGGTGTATTGGACATTCCTGGACCAGGAGGAGCCAGGAGGAGCCCCCCCCCCCCTAATTAGTATGCAATTTTTTTTTTTAATTACCCTAATTAATATGCAAATTTTTAATTACCCTAATTAATATGCAAATTTTTTAATTACCCTAATTAATATGCAAATTTTTTTTTTTTTCATTTCAGGAGGAGGCCCCCCCCCCCCAAGGTACATCAATCAGGAGGAGCCCCCCCCCCCCCCCCCGAGGTACATCAATCAGGAGGAGCCCCCCCCCCCCCGAGGTCTCGTCTGTGACACTTTACCACCCCCCCCCCCCGACTGTCCAATGATTTTACCCCTGACAGCTGTTGTGATTTGTTGTCGAGGCAACAAACGTCGACGCAGATGTTCAAACAAAAGACCGGTGAGTCGAGACCGGTCCGGGATGCAGCTGCGCCCGACCCTTCCAGGAACCCATTATAGTCCGCCCGTATCGAATTACATTAGAGGAGGGGTGCTTTTACCCCTGACAGCTGTCGTGATTTATTGCCGAGGCGACAAACGTCGACGCAGCAGATGTTCGCACAAAAGACCGGTGAGTCGAGACCGGTCTGGGAAGCAGCTGCGCCCGACCCTTCCAGGAACCCATTATAGTCCGCCCGTATCGAATTCAATTAGAGGAGGGTTGCTTTTACCCCTGACAGCGGTTGAGATTTATTGCCCCGGCCTTCTCCGAAATCCATTAGTGGGGAGAATCACCCCACATCGCCAGCCCTCCGTCAGTTCAGTTCGAGAGTTCAGTGCGTGTAGACGTGTTAGTCCGATCCTGCTCCGTTCTACGCGATTTTTGTTAGTTGCTGATTTCATTTGCGATATTCGTCCAGCATCGTTGAACTATTTAAAACGGTTGTGTTGTGCCGTATTGTTTGTGATTATCGAAACTTTATAATCCATATTCAAGATGAACGACTCACACCAATGCGTCATTTGCGGCTGCACGTTCCCGCGCAGACACAGTATGAAGCACTACGCAAAATTCCACGGTGGATTCGTCCCACCCCAACAAGGTACGTCATTGTGTGTTGCATTATTGTTTTAATCAGACTTAAATGTTAGTAATATAGGAAATATGTTATGCAGTATATAACCGGAGTGTGGTAAAAGTCTTCTTTTTATTTAACAGCTTTAGTTATTCTGTGCGAATATAGAGCTGTGTAAAAAAAAAAATTAAAATTACATGACTATATTTATACAATTTTAATAGCTTATGTTATTGTTCGACCCATCAAGTCAAGTCATCAGAGTACCCATATGACATACTTCCCTAACCTCGGGGGGGGGGGGGGGAAGTGCCACAGACGAGACCTCGGGGGGGGGCAAAAGTGTTGCAGACGAGACCTCGGGGGGGGGGGGGGTAATGGATCTGGGCTACCATAGGTCGGATCTGAATTCTGATTGCAGATTCTTGCTCGTCTAGTCAAGACGAGTCATTTGAGTACCCACATCGACCACTTTGGGCAAACCTGATGATGACCTTGAACTTGAACTTGACCCTCTTTTTTTTTTTTAATGCATTTTCGGAATACCCTCTTCAAGCCGAGTCATTTGAGTACCCACATCGACCACTTTGGGCTAACCTGATGATGACCTTTAACTTGAACTTGACCCTCTTTTTTTTTTTTTTTTTTTTTTTTTTAATGCATTTTCGGAATCCCCTCTTCAAGCCGAGTATTTTGAGTACCCACATGACGTACTTTTGATAATTAATACAAGAGTTGAGCAGGGTAACGCTACAACCAACAGAGCTAGCCCATCAGCGCCTGCGGACAAGTTAACTACCAGTGAATGCTTTGGGTTGGAGCACTTGAAGGGGGGTGTATCGATACACCCCCCATCAAGTACACTAAACTAAGACAGGTGTTAAACATTTCTCAATCTAATCGTTTTGTACGTTTACAGATGGAGAAGCAGCATGTCGGCTTTGTCGAGCCACATTCGCAGACCAGGGGGCCTTAGAGCGGCACATGGGAGCGAATCACCTCGTCGTTCCACCCCGGGAGGCGATTGATGCTCCGCAGACGACTGCCGATGACAACCATCATTCCGTTGAAGGTGAGAATCTACTTTAAAATAACTTTTTTCCCCTAGTGACTATTTACCTTCTTTTTTTTAACTATTTAACTAGGTTCCTGAAGAAGAATGAGACCGTGCCAACTGATGTACTATTGATTTAATTACTAGGGGGAGATTTTCGCTCCCCCTAACACAAAAGGCTTCTTTAGGGTTGGCGTAGCTCATTATTGCAGCTACATCCTTTGCTTTGAACCCAGGATCATCAATGTAGACAAACAGTACAGAAGATTACTTCTTCCCTGTTTAATGATTGCTATTTTGATTTAACAAACTTAACTTTGAAATGTGATTCTCGAGAGAGAGGGGAATTTGTATCTTCATTTATCCTAATTTGTTTTTATTTTTATTTTCAGATGAAGGTCCGGGTCCTGGCCACCACACCTGCCATGAATGCGGTCGTCGTTTCCGTCGTGAAAGAAACCTGCGTCGACATGTGGAATCGACCCACAGCAGAGTCCGCAGGTTCCTTTGCGTCACATGCGGCGCCGAGTTTAAGAGGGAAGACAACCTTCGTCGCCACACCAATCAATTTCACGGTGATGGCCAAGAACGGAGATTCCCTTGCGCATACTGTGGTCAGGAGTTCAACAAGCTGTTCAACAAGGACCATCATGAGCGGATCTCTTGCCCGATCATGAAGGACCTGATCCGGAACCGAGCAGCCATGGAACAGGATGAACCCCAGCCAGGTCCGAGCACGGAGCCACAACCCGGTACGAGCGCACACCAACAACCCGATGATGTTGAGATGACTGGAGCAGGACAGTCAAGCCCCGTGTTCTCACTCATTCAACGGGGTTTCCGCAACCGCCTCCTAACCTACCGTTTGCAGCGACCGATGGAGAATCTCGTCACAATCGGAGAAGTGATGGCGTTGTTGATTGTGAGCCTTACGGAGTTGCTTGAGATCACCTTGGAGAAACACCGCAGCATAAAGGTCAACTTGAAGCTGGAGTGTGAGTTCAAAAATGTGCACAACAACACCTGCCTGCGCAACTTCAAGACGAAGATGACTCCGCTGACGGTGACCTCGGACCTGAACCAGTACATCACAACAGCTTTTGCGAAGCTTATCAGAGAGAAGGCTGAGTGTGATCATATCGGCTCCGGGTGGACATACCTTCGCGTTCGTGATTTGGAGGTCGGCATCAACGAATACACTCCTCTAGGTGAAGATGGTCGAGCTTGGCTCCCACTGCCTACGTCTCTGGAGAACACCAAAGCAGTCGTCAACGTATCGAACACCGATGAGCGGTGTTTTATGTATGCTGTCATGGGCAAGTTTGTTCAAGATCACCCCGAAAGACCAGCATCGTACACCGATGACATCATCGCCCGATACGATTGGACCGGCCTTCAATTCCCCGTTGCTCTGAAGAGTATCAAGACGTTTGAGCGGACAAACAACATCAGCATCAACGTCTATGGTATTGATCACACGCGCGTGGGTCAGAAACCTAACGGACAACCAAAGTATCAGGACACCGTCTTTCCCTTGAAGATTTGTAGGCAGGAGCGCGAAGACCATTGCGACCTTTTGTACGTGACAACGGACGGTGATAGTCACTACGCCTACGTCAAAGACCTTGGCCGACTGATCCGTCCCCAACTCACAGCACATATGGGCAGCATATTCATCTGTAAACGGTGCTTCGCGCACTTTGACAACCGTCCGAACAAGCTCGGTCTGACGGGTGTTCAGCGTCTGGAGGAGCACAGGCGATACTGCTCCGCTTCAGCCCCTATTCGCATGGATACGCCGAGAAAGACTGAAATCAAATTCAGCCATCCAGAGTTCACCCGACGCGAGCGTTTCACCATCTACGCGGACTTTGAGTGTGCTCTACTGCCGACCGCGGAGATGGATGAACAAGTCGACGAGCCGCACGGAGGAGTAGCCACCCACATCCACATCCCATATGCCTTTGCGTACCAGATCATCGACTTGTACGGACTTGAGGAGTTTGAGCCTCGAGTCTACTTCGGGGATGATGCGTCAAAGACATTTATGGAGATGTTGAAAACTGATGTTGAGCGATTGTGGAACTTCCTGTACGAAGCAAGAAATCTGCGCCCTGTCCTGACCCCAGCGGAAACGATGCAGTACAACTCGACAGCGAATTGCTACCTCTGTGGATCGCCATTTTCAAGAGAAGACCCAAAGGTTCGTGATCACAACCACGCGCCGCCCTACGAGTTCCGCGGCGCTGCGCACAGATCATGTAACCTACGCTACAGGGAGCAGCGAGTAGTCAACTGCTACTTCCACAACCTCTCCAACTACGACGCTCACTTCATAGTGCGGGAGTTGGCGGTCGACCCTGGTGAT
Organism: Allygus modestus; assembly: GCA_963675035.1. Taxonomy (NCBI): domain Eukaryota; kingdom Metazoa; phylum Arthropoda; class Insecta; order Hemiptera; family Cicadellidae; genus Allygus; species Allygus modestus. The sequence goes on from OY776111.1 coordinate 142,830,992, forward strand.
GTTGAGGTGTTGGCTCACACGGAAGAGCGGTACATCGCTTTCACGAAGCGGTTCCTGTTCGACCGAGCAGCGGCACCGGTTGGGATGCCAGGGCGTGGAAAAAGACAGCCAGGATTCAGAGTCAGGTTCCTCGACACCTACAGGTTCCTGGCTTTGAGCCTCGCCAGCCTCGCAGCCGCACTTCCACCAGCTCAACTCTTGGAGACGAGGAAGAGATTCCCCGAAGACCACCTCTTCGATCTAGTCCGTAGGAAAGGCGTGTTCCCGTACAACTTTGTAACGTCGAACGCCATTTTGGAAGATACTACGGAACTGCCTCTGCAGCGAGATTTCCACAACGACCTGACCCTGGAGGACATCACGGATGCAGACTACGAGCATGCTCGCAACGTGTGGGAAACCTTCGGTTGTAGGAACCTCAAGGACTACGCCGAGAAGTACCTGCGCTGTGACATTGCGCTGTTGACTGACGTCTTTGAACGCTTCAGGGACACGTCGATGGCTGAATACGAACTAGACCCTGCGCACTACTACACCCTACCGTCATACGCCTGGGATGTTATGTTAAGGACCTGTGGAGTGGAGCTTGATACGATACAGGACTTTGACATGTACCTCTTCTTCGAGCAAGGCATCAGAGGAGGTATTTCCCAGGCTATCACCAGACACGCCAAGGCCAACCATGATGGATGTCGCCCTGAAGATCGTCGACCTGAAGAGCCAACGCATCACCTGCTATACTTGGACGCCAACAACCTTTACGGTTGGGCCATGTCCCAGTGTCTTCCACAGGGACACTTCCAATGGCTCAGCCGCGAGGAGATCGCGTCCCTGGATATTGCAGCGTTGGACCCCGAAGGACCCACGGGCTACGTCTTGGAAGTTGACCTTCGCTACCCCACCCACCTGCACGACCTTCACAAAGATCTCCCTTACTGCTGTGAGACCAAACGTCCGCCAGGAGGGAAATTCAAGAAGCTCGTTACGACTCTGGATGACAAGAAGAACTACATCTGTCATTACAGAATCCTGCAACAGGCACTGGAAAACGGGCTGGAGCTTGCGAACGTGCATCGCGTCATCTCGTTCCGACAGTCTCGGTGGTTAGAGAGCTACATCCTAATGAACACCGAACTGAGGAAGAAGGCCAAGACCAAGTTTGAACAAGACTTTTTCAAGCTTATGAACAACGCGGTCTTCGGCAAGACGATCGAGAATGTTCGCAAGCGAATGAACTCTAAGCTGGTGTGTACGCCGGAGATGTTCAGGAAGTATGTGGCCAAGTCAAACTTCCTGGACCGAACCTACTTCAACGATGATGTCGCCATTGTCCACATGTCGAAAGTCAATATCGTCCTGGACAAACCGCTGTACGTCGGAATGTGTGTCCTCGATCTGAGCAAGTGGCTCATGTACGACTTCCTTCGGAAGATGAAGAACCGCTACGGTGATCGTCTGAAGGTTGACTACATGGACACTGACAGCTTCGTGTTCGACGTCCAGACTGAAGATGTTTATAAGGACATGTTGGAGCATCTGGATGATTTCGACACCAGTGCGTACCCCAGAAACCATCCCTGCTACAGCCCCGTCAACGCAAAAGTCATCGGAAAGTTCAAGGATGAGTGCAACGGACTTCCTCTGCTCGAGTACCTCGGTCTTCGCTCGAAACTTTATTTCATGGACATTGTCGAGTTCGAGGAGAGGACCGAAGATGACGAGTTGCAGGTCATGACAGTGAAGCGCGCCAAGGGAGTCGCTAGAGGTGTTGTAAAACACAATTTAACCTCTGACGACTATCGGGAATGCCTCTTCAACGGCGTGTTGAAGAGAACCATCAACACCAGGTTCCAGTCCCGAAACCACCGCGTATTCACAGTCCAAGTCGACAAGCTATCCTTGAGCTGTAACGATGATAAACGTTACATCCTTCCGGACGGAGTCAACACACTTCCGTGGGGACACATTGACGTTCCACATCAGCCCGAAGACATCCCTCAAGACGATGAAGAGGCGGAGGATGAGGAGCGTTGAGTGGTTGTGTCATATTGCCAAAGACCCTGACTTGACTTGTAAATTATTTTGAAAAATCTAGTCATTAGTTTGTATCGAGTCTCGTAAAACTTAGAAATGTGCTCCTTTTTCTTTTTGTTCTAGTCATTAGTTTGTGTCGAGTCTCATTTTTGCTAGTCAATCTCAAATGTTCAGGAGCACATACTCGATGTAAAATATATATATAAGGTGTGTAAATAAATAGCCAAATTGTTTGTATATACATTCGTATTTTTTTTTCTCCCCTCACATAGTCTTAAGATACAAAAGTAAACTACCAATTCAAATGTATGACTACTTGCTAAAAGTGTAATTGATAAAGGAGGTGAGGATATGAATGTTACTTTAGAATCATTGTATGATAGGTATGTCCAAAATTGGGACAGCCCTAGTGTTTTCACAAACACGCATTAGTAGGACTTTCCTACCTGGGTTAGAGTAATTGAAGGGGGGTGTATCGATACACCCCCCTTTGCAGTATATGTTCAAAGCATTACATTCCTCATTTTTCTCAAAATTTGCATTCAATATGTGTCTGACTAATTGCTAAAAGTAAATACTAAAGGATGCGAGGATGGGAAATAATAAGAATATTTATTTTTTTTATTCTGAGTACACAACTAGTTTATTGAGAAAAAAAAATGCAAAATTCAATTGGTATACATTTGTGCAAAGAGTCTTCTGATCAGTGCATCATTGTGGCCAGTAGAAGAGTGTTCAAAGAGCTGCACAAAGTCCGTCATCTTCATGCCGTAGTGGGTGCGGCAGTACAGGAACACAAGGCAGTATTGACCGCAGACCAGAGTGTTGTCACTTTGAATGCGATGCTCGTTGTACAGGTAGCGACGAGCGTTGCGTCTCAGGAATCCTTGGTAGAATTGAAGATGTGGCGGTTGACCGTAGCTGTCAAAGAATTCAATTATTCCTCCTCCTTTGTTAAGGTAGAAAGCGACCCAGTGAGTGCCGTCTTCATTGTGTGGATCAGTGTTCACAATCATAGCAGTAGATGGTGAAATATAATGGGGCAATTGATCCGCAGCGTAGACACCAACATTCTGTACGGGCAGTTTAGCCATACACTTTTGTATCTCTAAGGTATTCATTCTACTGTGTCGACGCCACAGTCAGTAGTAGGAGTAGTACTAGTAGCAAAACAAAAGCAGGAACTGGTATCACTCTCACCATCGTCAGCGTTATCATCAGCGTCATCGATATTTGTACTTAGATGTAGCCAACCGCGCAATGTGATACAATTGGTTAGAGCGCATCGTGTGTGAGCTGTTCTGTGGTGGCGACATCGCACTGCGTTTGTTGATAGTAGACAGTTGATTGACGATAGTGATCCACAGCCAATATCGTTGATATCGATGACATTAGTAGTACAGTGATCCGTGATGAAATTGTATCGTACAAACTCTTTTTTCTCAGCACCTTTGACATAGACAATCGGTCGTTTGGCGATACATGCACGTAACTTTTCCTCTAGCACATGATACCAGATATCACCTTGGTCCCATTCCAATCCGTGACAGTGTTTTGTGAGCCAATAGCTTTCACGCAGTTTCTCTTGTGATAGGAAATCTCGGCTGAATGGTGATTTGGCGATATGATGCATTAGCAGTGTTCCACTGGCCAATTCCAAGACGCACACTTCCTTCAGAATGTAGTCATTTGAGTTGTCCTTGAAACATTGAAAATCCACAATAATCGGAGATGCTAAATTTGTACGCTGTGCTCTGCATAAACGATCCATCTTGTGCGAGTGTTGGTTGATGACTGAGGAGGAGGACGTTGACACTGCCGCCGACGATCTAACCGCCAAAGTCCGCAGACACGTTGCGATGACGATCGATTTCTATGACGTTGTCAAACTCTGCGTATACCAGACAGTTGACAGTCTCTGTGAGTCCCGTGTCGAAAGCAATCTCCATACGCACACTGCCGTTGCGCACTAGGTTCCAATGAGTTGTGTCGCTTGCTGACATATCAGGTGTTAGATCGAATGCCATCAGACAGTATCCATCGTCGTAATCGTCTCTATTTATGAGATTACCAGCATCGCTAAAGTGTATGCCGGAGCCTGAAAACAGACTGTGATACGCCATCACATATTTTCCCTTGCCGGTTTCGTAGTGTGGTTGTAGCGGTTTGGACGGCACTTGTTCACCGTCCACGTACAGCGAGAAGTAGTTGGTTTTGAAATTTTGAAAGTTAAATGGATTCTTTTTTAAATCGCCATTATAAGCGGCGTTCGTGACCAGTCCGACAATAATTCTTTTCGGCACTTGACCTAGAAAGACATTGTCCAAAGTTTTGCTCCTCACTCCAAACGGCAGTGTGAATGTTTTCAATTCCACTCTGGTGATTGGGTATTTAGCTGTGCCGGTCTGAAGCGTCTTGCTGTGCGCCAACAGTACCGTGGGGCTAACTTTACACCTTCGTATCCAGAGATTCGCATCAACAATGTGCACCTTGTAGTCACCATCATCCGCCATAATGGAGAAGGAATCTTTTGACCGGATCAGTTTAAAACGCAGTTCCACACCGTTCAACAGGAACTTGTTCTGATTACACATGTCCACATGTAGGCGACCGAGCATATCGATTTCACGACTTTTATTTGTCATTTTTCGTCTCGCCTTTAGTCCATCGTTATCGTCCAGAGTATTGTCCATATAGCCGGCGTCGTCCGCGTTCCACAGTCCACATGTTAAATGTGATTTCCTAGCATCATAGCCGTAATTCATCAATGTTTCAATATACGCTCGATATGCATAAGTGTTGTTTTGTGGTGTGACCAGTTTCTGATTCATACTCATATCAACTTGACTGAATAACGTGTGCATCCAATTGTTGACTGGGCCAATTTTATTCGATTCTTCGACATCTGCGATTGCCGCTCCTGTCGACTTGACAATAGACGCTGTAACTTCCAACATTGTTTGCGAAAGATCGGTGTATTCTTCGCCGTTGCCGGGCACAACAAACTCGATGGGCGAATCATCAGTCAGTGTGGAGATTGGTTTGTACTGAATCCATTTGCCGCTCTCGATACTGGTCTGCGTCGGTGGTAGGGAGAATAAGTCCAATTCCGTCTTGACGCATTCACACGACTTTTGATGTAGAAACGACATTGCTAGCGTGTGTGTTAATTGAATATATCGCGTATAGACGTTCTCCTCACTGCTTTCCTCGTCTTCCTCGTCTTCTTTCTAACTGTCCTTCTCTTCTTGCCCTTCTTGGATGACGACGACGACGACGACCTTCCTCGAAGGAGTTTCGCCAAAGACTGAGGTGTGACACGACGGCCGCCGAACATGGCGCGCTTCGCGTACCTCTTACGCGAGAGTATCGCGTTAGTCTTTCGCGCAGGAGTAGCGCGCCGGTGTTTCGCGGTATTCTTTCGCGTTACGCGACGGTGTTTCGCGCGAGAGCTGCCGCCGCCACTTAGCACACGTTGAAGTTTGCCGTCCGCCCGGCGTTTTAGCGAGTCGGTAAACTGGCTGAAATGATCTCTAGCGGCTTCTTTGGGGTCCCGCTGGTGCATGGCCATGTCGCCCAAGAATCCAACACCGGATTTCAACGCCTCTTTGGCCACAGCAGAGGCTCCCGACTTGAGTAGCGGTGTGATGGTGCGGAACATACCGCCTAGGAAACTGCCAATTCCATGTCCTCGCTGGTAGGGTGCACCGCGAAATACCCTCTCGATACTGCCTCCGGTCTGCTGCAATTGTTGGCGGCGATAGTACGCCAAGTAGGGATCGTTTGTATTCATCATTGCTGAGCTCCTCTTTTGAAATGAAGCTTCACGTACGACGTCCCAAAGAGGAATGACGCTTTTTTACTAGCGTGATCCCTTAGGTCAATATCGATCGTTTCAAATGTTCCTTTCATAACTGGCGCATAATGAGGACTGATGAAATGCACAGTCTTATGCGCGCCGTGTGTGTAGTTCTCTCTGTCAATGTTGACAATTTTCAAAAGCGGCGCTGTAGTGTCACCAATCAGCTGCGGTTCAATCAGATCACAATACACGTACAAGTGGGTCGGCAGTCCCATAGTCAGATTAGGCGGCCATATCGCTGTGAGGTCATTTGACAAAACGTTCTCGTACGGATCGAAACCCAACTGGAGAGACAGCGCTTCGGTGAAATGTACTTTGCTTATACCGTCCACCATTGTCGTGATCTTGACTCTGTCCTGCTCTTTGTCATACTCAAAGTACAAGTACTGGGTGACATCCTTCGCTTTATTGATCATTTTCAATAAATCGGTTATGTTCTTGTAATAGCCGGGATTCATCTTTAGCATAATGTGCTCGACACTGAGTGTGACGGGAATACTTGGCAGAACGAGTTTATAGTCGAGCCAAATACACGATTCCTCGTCCACAGTCATAAACGAACATGGATAATGCGCTTCGACCAAAGCCATCTCCCACTCGCCATCGCCTTCTAATCGAATTTGTCTCGGCAGATGTGTAGTGTACTTGGACACTGTGTTTTTTGGAAAATAATCCTTTGAGCTGTTGCTGGGCAATGTCAAATAGAACTGGTTGCTATTAGGCATTTTGCAAATCTTGCGCTCTTACCCAAGAATTGAACTCGTCTCCGTAACCTTCCCACTTGACGAAATAACGCTTACTGCGACCGCGACCCTTAGCGTCTAGTATTTCAGCAATCTTGAACAGATGGTCGTTGTATATTGTCACTTTTTGTAATTCGTATTCGTAAAACTGACCAGTCACTTGTTCACCTTTGAGATCCGACAAAGTGTACATTGGTAGAGGCATCAATGTGTTTACACGACACACCACAAACACTTCTTTACTCCAATTAGTCTCGTAACCTTTTGCGAATGTGCCCTTCTCCTTAGATATGCGCACTGTGGTGCCAACTTTCAGTTTTGCCTTAACACGACGCGGTATCTTACCGAACATGCGACGCCATACCTGATGCAATATTCGCTTGTTGTCAACAGTCACATCGACTGGTCGTATTCTATTGCCTAGACTCCTGTGAGCGCTGTTGTTGTATGCACTAACCAGTTTGTCCAACACATCTACATAACGATATGTGTTTTTGTAAGTCAAATATCGCCACATGCGTGTTTTCAAAGTGCGATTCACGCGTTCCACTACGGCCGCTTTAACATCTGGGTTTTGTGTAGTGACATAGATGATTCCGTATTGTTTGAATAATTTTTTCGTCTTGGCACCGGTGAATTCAGTACCTTTGTCGGTTTGTAAACAGCGAGGTGTGTCGGTCGCTTCGGCAAATATCTCCTCGAAAGCGTTGGCCACTTCAGCCCCTTCTTTCCGCCTCAACGTTCGCACATACAGGTGTTTGCTAAACACGTCTATTACAGTCAGCAGGTAGTTGACGCCGTCGTTGTGTTTACTAAGACCACGCATATCGTTCAAGTCCGCTTGCCACAATTCAAATGGACCATACACTATGTAAGGATTGCGCGGGAAACGCTTGCGTGCCGGTTTGTGCAATGTGTAAGTGTCCTGTGTTTGTAACCATTCAATCACTTTGCGTTTTGAAACTGGTTTTGCAGCTCGCGTTAAAGGAGCTACACCGCCATACGACGAAGGTTCGATGGGATTGTAATACAAACGCTCCATAATACTGAAAACCTATCCTGTGTACGTTTCCCACTTGTCCAAATTTGACAACGGCTTGTTTCTATTTGAAAAATCAAACTGCTCTGTCGCTCGCGCCGGTGTAGATGTTACACGTTTTCCTCTTGCCGATCGAAGCCGATTTACTAGCGGTGTTCTCAGTATTGATTCAGTTGATGTGTCCACGTCATCGTCTGATCCTTCTCCTCCTGTGAATGATGATCGATATTCGGCATTTATTTCCTTAAGCGCTCTTATATTATTCATATAGTCCTTTGGCACGTTCATCGCTTTCAATGCGTTGAGCACTTCCCGCCATCCTGGCGGTGTGTAATCACGCATACGCACCTTTACTATGCAATTTAAGATATCCACTAGATTTGAGTCTGGGATTTTTACACCGTTGATGTACACTGAATAGCCACTGTCCCAACTGATTAAGCTGCCATCACGTTTCATGAAACGTAAAAGATTGCGGGCATCAGATCTGTAAGTTTTGGAAAACGTTTCCACAATCTCTTCCACTGGACCACCTTCCGCAGCGGGGTGCGATCGTCGACTATGCTCATTCCCACCCGAATCCACGATTGGTATGCTAATCGGTTGACGTCTATTCTCTGCAATATGCAAGAAGCGATGTAACGCTTGTTTGTACAATTTCCACTTTTCACTATCGTCCATGCGTTTGTTATTCAATATTTGTTGCATCTCCGCGTCGAGGCTGTTTTCACTGGATAGATTAGTCGGTCTGTTATCCGTAGCATTTGATTGCAGTCGATCAATCAACTCTTGTGGCACAACTACCATCTTCTTTGCATGTTCCATTTTTTTTTTTCACTAATGACTGGCTACTTTTCTAAAGTGTAACTTCACGCACGACGTTCCAAAGTGGAATGGCAAATGATTACCAATGTTATCTCTTAAGTCAATTTCCACACTGTCAAAAGATCTATTCATAACAGGCACATAGTGCGGATCGATGAATGATGTTGATTTATGCAAACCGTATACATAAGTAGACGTGGATATATTGACAATTTTCAATAACGGTGCGACTGTATCGCCGACCATCTGCGGCTCGACTAAATCACAATACACGTACATGTGTGACGGTAAGCCAAGACGAATGTTGGGCGAACGGATGCTTTTGTTAACTGCATCACCTTCCAGCGTCAATTCATTCGGATCGAACCCCAATTGAAGCGCTAACGTTGGACTTAATGTAATTTTTACAACATCAGTTCCCATCGATACTTCAATGAATTTGTTGTATGAGTTTTCAACGGTGAACTTTACACCAAAAGTAATCGCTAGTTCTTGCGAATTGATATGATCACACAATTCTTGAATATTTGCGTAATCACCAGTCATCAATTTAATTCTGTGGTTTTGTTTTGGAGTAGCCGACACTACTGGCGTTACATCGGCAGTGCTGTCCATAACCCGCGCCAACGCTTCTATGTTCACTTTTGCTTCCTCTTGCGGTTGTATGCAAATGTCAATTGTTTCGTCATTACCGACTGATAGAAATGTCATTGGATAGTGCGCTTCCACAAGTGCAATTTCCCAGTCGCCAGCGTCCAGTTGAATAGCTCTCGGCAAATGTGTTATGTAATTTGCGACTGTATTTTTCGGATAATACTGCATCGAACTGTTGCTGGGCAGCGTCAAATAGAACTGATTGTTGATGCCAGTCATTTTTATCTACTCAATGCTGCTTGTAGTACTGCGCTCAAAAGTAATGGTATAAAGATTCCACCGCCTTTTTGTATGAGATACTTTCGTTTCTTTGACCAGCCTTCGCCGCGTTTCACCAATCGACGTAGCGTCGCCTTGTGTTTGCTTAACTGACTTTTACTCTTCTTCGCCAGAGGAACGTTACCGCGCAACACGTTGTATGCGCACTCACACACTGAGCGAATGCGGCTCTTGTCACACACCTTTAACAGTGCCTTCCGCTCCTTGGGTGTTGCGTGTATGAAAGCCGTAAGCAGAGCTGCGTCCTTCCGCAAGCACGACATGATTACTACTGATGGCGAAATTACCTTTTCTTTGGCAAGTACACATAGTTGGTAGAATCGTCTGGAAATATGCAACTTCGTATTCGCATATTCTCGTCTGTTGATTGTTTCAAGTCTATCAGTAGGTAGCCGTGTGGATTCCTCGTAGCGTCAGCGTACGCCTCCTCGATGAATTTCGGGCTGTCTGGATATATTTGTCTGGCCAAGTACCTAATCTGAACTCTATCTCTAGGATTCTTAAAACACACAATGTAATGCGCATTCAATGAGATGTCCCTCTGCCCGCGTCCTTGATGAAACAAATTTTGTGTAATGAAAAACACACTAATGTTGCGATGATGGCAACCTTTTGTGAAAAGATCCACCACACGGTTGTCGGCCTCACGCATCATATCGTCTATAATCACAAGTATCGGCTCGTTACCAGAAAAATCCTCCAAGTTTGGTAGACCTTCTATGTGGTTAATGGTGACATTTTTCGAGTTACCACCGCCACCACCACCACCACTACCATAATGCCAGTTTATACTGGTAAATGGTGTGTCACACATTTCTGTAATGTGCTTTATAAACTTTGACACAAACTGTGACTTGCCACAACCCGAAGGTCCCGCCACAATGGCTGAGAACGGATGTTTCCACATCAAGCCCATGATTACTACTGAGCTAAACACCTCACAGTTACCATACTCACACTCTTAAACTTACTACTAAAGGACATTTTTGGGGTTAAGTGAAATAAATAACACAGTGGTTATGTTCTGAACGTGACTATAAGTATTGACTACGAAAACTAATTTACAAAGGTATTAACGTAATCTTCAAGTCTTGCTTTACATAAACTCCAACGGTGTGAATCTGCTATTGGAACCCCTCGGGCTGCGCTTCACCAAGCGAAGGCGTTCTCCAAATCCGCCGTTGTAGCGCTCGATGTCGGCGTTGCTCAGGGCCTCGTTGAAGCGCCTAGGCAGGTAGACTCGCAGAAAGAAGTCGTCCCCGACCTGCCCCTCCAGGATCACGACGATCGTCTCGCCAAAGGGTGTGGTGGCTCGCTCCATCGCAGTGATGAGATAGCCGCATTCCTCTCGGAGATCGGCTATCCTGGTGTAGAGCGGAGAGTCGGACTTGCAGTTGTTGAGGGTAGCTCTCAGGTCCGCGGTTGTTGCAGTGCCGTTCAAAATCGAAAACTCTGGCTTGAAAGTGCTGCTGCTGTTCGACATCTCTAGTAGTAGTTGGAGTAGGTCTATGTGAGGTGGCGGTCTGGTGGCGAATGATGCTCAATCGGGCGGGGCTCCGCCTTATAAACCCTCGCCGCCATTTTCTTCTAAGTGGGGGGTCCGAAGGGCCGGGCGCAGGTGTTCACACAAAAGACCGACGCGTCGAGACAGGTCTGGGATGCAGCTGCTCTAATTGAATGCTTGCGCCACTCGTTGTTTCTTCCTCACAGCTCGCTTCTTCGACGTTGGCTGCGAAACTGCACTGCGTTGTGTAACAGTTTGAGTTAAGCCTGTAATTTTCGGTACTCCTGTTGATTTATCGATCCACATGTTTTCCACTTTATCAACTACTTGTTTAACACTTTGGTGCATTTCACCATCTTTGTCCAAAAATAAACCGCACATGAACACCATATCTGTACCATCGTACATTTCCATTTTCAATAACATTTGTCCTTTGTTTCCCGGGTTTTGAACAGCAAAAGTATTCCCATCGTCCATCCATGACACTATGGGACAATCATCTGTTGGTTTCGGCACCCATCCTGGTTTCTTGGTTTCCACTTCGATGGGAGTTGCCCTCCTTCGTCTCTTGCAGGCAGTGGTCGGTTTTACAAATGACGTCTGAGGTGATGCCAATGTCTGATCACTAGCATTATTGTTCATAACCTCAATCTCCTGAATAAACGATTTGATATAGTCGTCCGCAGAAGCGTAAGCGTCCATGTTCACGTCCTTACCGTGTGACTTCGACCGTACTACTGACTGGCGGTGCGTCTGCTCACCCTTGAAGTAAACTGTACGCACTCGCTGTCAGACGCTGTTTGGCGATCGCTTTTATTCACCCACTGAAGTCAACTGTTACGTTACGGTGACGATCGATCTCGATGACGTTGTCCAGTTCGGCGTACACTATACAGTTGACGGTCTCGGGCAACGCTTTGGAGAATCCAATTTCGATACGTAGATTACCGTTGCGCAGGAGATTCCAGTGACTCGACTCAGCCGCGGACATGTCCGGTGTCAAGTCGAACGCCATAAGACAATTACCGTACGGATAGTCACCTCTCTTGATCTCATTACCTGCGTCGGAGAACTGGATTCCGGTGCCGGTGACCAATGTGTAATAAGAGAGTATATATGTCTCACTATTCAATGTGTAAACGGGCTGTAACGGTTTGGCCGGTACTTGTTCACCGTCCACGTACAATGCGAGATAATTCATATCGTAGTGTTGAAAGTTGTAAGGATTCTTCTTGAAATCTCCGTTGAACGCAAGATTACTGACCAGTCCAATTATCACACGTTTCGGTAACTGGCCGAGAAATGCACTGTCTAAAGCCTTACTCATTATGCCGGAGGGTAGTGTGAACGATTTCACTTCTACACGCGTGATCGGATACTTGGCCGTGCCGGTCTCGAGAGTTTTGCTGTGCGCCAACAATACGCTCGGATTGATCTTACATCGACGTACGAAAAGACTAATCTCTTTAATTGTCACCTTGTAGGTAGTTAGCGTTTTGGACATTATACAAAACGAGTTTCTGGATCTGTTAAGTTGCAATCGCATCTCGACACCGTTCAACATGAATTTGTTCTGATTGCACAGATCGATGTGCAATCGACCGACCATATCGCAAACATCGCTTTCTTTCGTGTGATCGCGACGCTTTTTCAATCCCTCGTTCAATTCGTCACAATCGTCCATTAGTCCGGCCGAATCTTCAAAAAACAGCTCGCTAGTCAGGTGCGAATTCTTCGCACTACATCCGTAGTTCAATAGGTTTTCCAAGTATGCACGGTAAGCGTACGTGTTAGTTTGTGGGGACACCAGTTTATGATTGAGATAAAGATCCACTTGACTGAATATCGAGTGGAGCCAATTGTTCACTGGGCCCACCTCTTTAGCAGGTTGCCCACCGTCCGCTTTAGTGTCGTCCTGTTTCACAATAGCGGCTTTCACGTGTAATAACGTTTGTGTCAGGTCCGTGTACTCGTCACCGTGACCGGGTATTACAAACTCTATTGGCGAATCGTCCGTCAGCGATGAGACCGGTTTGTATTGAACCCATTTACCGCTCTCGATACTGGTCTGCGTAGGCGGTAACGAAAACAAGTCCAGTTCAGTCTTCACACATTCACACGATTTCTGATGAATAAACGACATTGTTATCGAATTAATTGAAAATATCCCTTGTTCTCCTACGTCGTTTCGTTACAGTTCTACGACGTTTGTCTAACGATGTTATCCTTCTGTTGGTCCTTATCCTCTTTGTAATGGCTCTTCGTTTAAACTTTCCACCTACTTGCCCTCTTTATAGTTCTCCTTTGTCTTTGCATACGTCCGGTAGACGTCCGTCTTCGAAGAAGTCTATCGAGAGACTGTGGCGTGTCGCGACCCGCTTCTTATAACCACCACCGCTCAGTACGCGCTCCAATTTCTCGTCCGCCTGGTGTTCTGTTTAATTAATTACTAGGGGGGAGATTTTCGCTCCCCCATACTTCAGGAATTGTTGAAGACTAGAACAAGAATGAGAGCAGGGGTGTTTACCAACTGGTGATTTATTGCTCGGAGTTCGACGCGGGTGGTCTATAATTATGGGTTCCTAGAAGGGTCGGGTGCAGCTGCTTCCCAGACAGACCTCGGGGAATTTCCGTTAAAAGCTTTCAGGGTGCTGGGTCCTTTGTCGACGTTTGCCGCCTCGGCAATAAATCACATCCACTGTCAGGGGTAAAAGCAACCCTCCTCTAATGTAATTCGATACGGGCGGACTATAATGGGTTCCTGGAAGGGTCGGGCGCAGCTGGATCCCAGACCGGTCTCGACTCGCCGGGTTTTTTTTGTTTGAACACCTGCGATCAACAGCCCACCACGCACGGCGCGGCCCTAGCAGCAAAGTTTAGTTTAGTCTTGAGTTTCGAAGCGTCAACAGCTACGAAGAGATCATGGCCAACATCGAGTGGGAATGTGACATCACAGACGTCGAGTTGGAGGATGTATGTGTTGCGGCGGAAACGTCGATGAATAGCAATAATAAGAAGAGGCCGTTTGACGATGAAGATGATTACTTTGAAGGTGATGAATTCTACAACCGAAAAGACGACGATGATTGCACCTTGAAGCATTTCCATAAGAAGAGGCTATGGCGCAATGACAAAAAGTTCAAGCACGTTCATGAGCCAAAAATGTATTCAACTACCCAAGATCTCGACGACGCTCTGTACTCCAAACAACGGGGAATCAACAGCATGTGGAACCATTGCCCGCTGGACGACTTGGAATGGGAATATTGGCAGCGGGACATGGACTACAAGATGAATTTCTACCCTATTGAAGAGGAGCACATCTACACCATTGAACATGAGCAGAAGTACATGATGCTTGTCGAAATGTGGTGGAATCGTCGAACGGATGAACTCCACCCAGATGAAATAACAAAGTTTTTCATAAATAAAAAATAAATGTTTCCCAACACCTTAGCCTCCACCTGATCCCACCATCGTAATCGGCCTTTTTCAAGGCCACAAAAGCTTTTCATGTTAGGGATTAGAAGGAAATCTTAGAGGAGATTTTCTTCTAAGTGTTGGTGCGGGCCTCTAGACAAAAGTGTCACAGACGAGGCCTCGGGGGGGGGGGGGGCAAAAGTGTCACAGACGAAACCTCGGGGGGGGGGGCTCCTCCTGATTGATGTACCTCGGGGGGGGGGGCTCCTCCTGATTGATGTACCTCGTGGGGGGGGGGCAAAAGTGTCACAGACGAAACCTCGGGGGGGGGGGGGCTCCTCCTGATTGATGTACCTCGGGGGGGGGGGGGGCTCCTCCTGATTGATGTACCTCGGGGGGGGGGGGGGGCTCCTCCTGATTGATGTACCTTGGGGGGGGGGGGCTCCTCCTGAAATGAAAAAAAAAAAATTTGCATATTAATTAGGGTAATTAAAAAAAAAAATTGCATACTAATTAGGGGGGGGGGGGGCTCCTCCTGGCTCCTCCTGGTCCAGGAATGTCCAATACACCCTACTCCCTGTATTTATAAAAATAAAAAATCATATATATTTACCTGATTTATACAATAAACTACAAAACGTACAGTAACGGTATAATTTTGTTCTAAACAAGATAAAAATCATTATATTGTTCCTAATTTGCATATTAATAAATTATTAACGATTGTAATTTCATATTATTTATTTTAATTTCCTCTTATATTAAGATTTAAATTCGTATGTCTAACCATGTTTAAATATAGTTTTACTTCTTCTTGCAAACCTCTAATTTGTCCACAATGTATATTTTCACTTGTCACACGATAGTCTGGAAAGTTAATGTACAATTTTCCGTAATCTGCATAGTAAAATTAAATAGTGATGGATTGTGAAAATAGTAGAATTGTATAACATTTATGTGGATTTGTATTCCGATCCAAGAATTCGTTTGATTTACTACCGTATTATATTGGCTAGTGGATTCAAGAATACATTTGTCAGTAACATTATGTTTTCGTGTTTGTATATTGAATATTGCCAGAAAGTAACTTTAAAAAACAATCAACACCTGTTTTGATAACCAGTGAATTAAAATAAATATCCATGAGATAAAAAAATAACTAGTACCATTATTTCTTACCTGAATAGAAAAAGGTTAATATTCTTTTAGCATCTTTGACAAAAATAATTCAAATTTAATTACTTTTGAGAGAAGTATTTCTTACAACCAAACCAAAAAGGCGTGTAAAGAAAAATTGCATGGTTTATTCAAAGGACAAATATTTGCCTTGATACTCTCTTTGAGCATGCTTTAGTAATTTATTACTATTATTGAGGCAATTTTCGAAATCTTACCTTAACTTCAATATTTATTGTGTATATTTAAACTAAATTTCCTAGATGTGCTAACAAGCATTTGTGTTTAATATCTACAATTATGGGATTGTTTTAGCTGTTCTTAAAGCTGACTACAACGTGCATATTTTGTTTGATTCCCTTAGCGATGAACAGAGTATGCAAATGCAACAATTTATAGTCAATTTTGATTGTTTTGACAGTTATAAGTAAACTTTAAAATATTGCCGTTATAAATCTAAAAGTAAACTAGCTTTATCAAATACGTATTTCAGATATTATAATAGTCATTTTGTTTTTAACGAATAGATCTGGAGGTAAACAGTACGTGTAGGATAAATCATTTCCTCAGGGTGAGAATGAAGTGAACGATATCGTCAGGAGCGCCCCCGCCCCAGTGCCAACCCTACACGACGCGAGGCGAGGCAGGAGGCAGGGCGAGGGCAAGCCAGGCTTGGGTAGCCAACCCTACACGACGCGACACGAGGCAGGAGGCAGGGCGAGGGCAAGCCAGGCTAGGGTATTGTCAGGAGCGCCCCAGTGCCAACCCTAAACGACGCGACGCGAGGCAGGAGGCAGGGCGAGGGCAAGCCAGGCTTGGGTAGCCAACCCTACACGACGCGACACGAGGCAGGAGGCAGGGCGAGGGAAAGCCAGGCTTGGGTATTGTCATAAGCGCCCCAGTGCCAACCTTACACGACGCGACGCGAGGCAGGAGGTAGGGCGAGGGCAAGCCAGGCTTGGGTAGCCAACCCTTCACGACGCGACGCGAGGCAGGAGGCAGGGCGAGGGCAAGCCAGGCTTGGGTATTGTCAGAAGCGCCCCAGTGCCAACCCTACACGACGCGACGCGAGGCAGGAGGTAGGGCGAGGGCAAGCCAGGCTTGGGTAGCCAACCCTTCACGACGCGACGCGAGGCAGGAGGCAGGGCGAGGGCAAGCCAGGCTTGGGTAGCTCACCTGCCTCGCTTGGAGAAATTATTTCAAACAGAATATACCTTATTTATTTTGTGTTGTTTTATTTTTTTTTGCAAACAACATCCATGCAATAAACTAACTTTATATACGTCACTGTTCGCAAATTCAGTAAAGTAATATTCCGAAAAACTTCTAGAAAACTTCCGTAAAGTAAATTCTAGTTTTACAAACGAACTTTAGTAGTACTTATAAAAAAGTGTGTGGTTCGAAATGTTATTTTATGAACTTTCAATATATTTGCAATATAATAATCTTGGTTTTGACTATTAAATGTGTCTTGTACTAAAATTGGGAACAACTACTGTTAACCAGACTTATTTTACTTTATGCTCCAATAATATGACATTCATTGTAAAAGAGGTTGGAGTTTATCAAACATACAGTAGCTTGAAAGAGAAACAGAGCGTACAGTTGTGCCATTTTGCACAAAATATAAAAGGTATAATTATATATCAGATACATAGATAACTTAAAGAAAATAATTTAGGTCTGGGATTCGAATTTCAATTTACTCGTTTTATAAAGTTCATAGATTTGTTTAAATTAATGAAAACTTTAATAACGTATGAATATCGTAATTTTGACAAGTTCACTTATAATTTCACTTAGTTTTTATCTTAATTCAGCAAAGCAATCTTAAAACATTGAAACCGTGTTGATATTTATATTCGTACTAGTGGCTTGAAAGGACCATTGCCCCTAACCTTGCTCCAATATTCTGCCTTATCTAATTTTTGTACTCTTTAGTGCTGAGGAAGGAACACATGTCAGTTCTAAAACAAAGTAGTCACATGTTTTAATGTAAACATAACAGACGATTTTAACTCCCAATGCATTTGTTATGGGGGATGTTTTACGTTATTTATCTTTTGCTGGTGACTTTTAGCGAATTTCTCCTATAGGGAAGAAGCTATTACCGTAGGTGGCATGGTAATTCTTAAGCCCGAGACCATGATAACTTTTTGTTTTGATGTCCCCCAGATGCCAAAAACACTATTTGTTCAAATTTATATATATATATATATGTATATATATATATATATATATATATATATATAATCAAAATTAAGTGTTTTTAAAATTGTAAGGGAAAAATATATATATATATATATATATATATATATATATATATATATATATATATATATATATATATATATATATATGTGTGTGTGTCCGTTACCGCGATAATTTTTGAAAGAAACGCCCGATTTGGCACAAATGTGTAGAGTAACATTTATGATAAGTTCGAAAACCAGATCGATTGGACTGTGGGAAGGGGGTTTTATGGGGGTTTTAAACTGTCCAAAAATCAGTTTTTTGAATTTTTTCCCTTACAATTTATATCTTCTATTTTCCCCGAGTCCCTGGGATCGAGACCTTTAATTTGAGCCGTCTCCCATCATCCTGCGATTTGCAAACTCCCACAGTTTTTACTTACAAATTTCGCTTACAGAATTATATATAAAGATAATTATGTTTATAATTCTCTAATTACCGTATTTCGTCTTATTTTTAAGATAAATCTCACAAAAACTTAAAATTGCAAAATTGCCAACCAGCTGATCGGAATAACACTCGAGTGATATTTTTATGTGGCAAAATGGCAACAGTGACAGCGTAGAGCCATTTTATTGGCTGGAGCCCATCTGCTAACTCTCTTGCGCGCTGGAATAGTAGGCACTCGAAGTAATTTTGAATTATAAAATAAATATTAAAAAGAAAACGCATCATACATTATTAAAGACGAACCGGTTAATAATTTAATATTAATCTATTTATGTACTACTGCGTACATAGAGGGTATCTCAAAGGTTATGATATTTTCGTGCTTGTTTTTAAATGCAAAAATCTTTGTACCTATTTAAAAATATGTTTCAATAATGTTGTCCTGTTCGACAATCTTGGCAATTTAAGCCCCCTATCGGATATTCTATGAACATTTTCTTGCCGTAACAAGTGGCCGAACTATTGTGGGTCATAAGTAACCGCGAGCAAAGACAGCGGCTATCGGTGTGGCCGTGTAGCGGGATGACGTGTAGCGGGGTGCCGAGGAGCCGGGTGCCGTGTAGCGTGTAGCCGCGGTAGCGCGCGTCAACACCGTCAACACAACAGAACGTGTCCGACACTGGCGCTCAGCCCCTTATTAGGCAGCCTGAACGTCGCTACACTGGCCGAGCGTGTACGGCTTTTCTACGCTTCATTAATTTAACTCCGACACCACTTTAGTGTCCATGCATAGATTCTTAAGTTATTTTATTATAGAAATTAAGTAGGGATTTTTAATGGATATGAGATGAAAGGAAAATTTACCACCATATTTACACTGTTGTTTAGAGTTGAGAAACGTTTCATAGGAAAGTCTGTATGGTTTATTTAGTATAATTTTAATTTATAGGTTACTGCACAGACTTTGTAAACACACACACTTGTGAATCGGACTTCTTGACAATAGAATATTGACGAAATTAATGTACTCGTCTTTGACTGGATGGATTGTTTTATTTGTTGGCAAATAAACCAATTGTTTGAGAGTCGAAGAATATGAAATAATTATATAACAATAATAAATATAATTAGTTATGTGGGTTAAAATATTTTAACTGGTAAATAGTATTTTATGCCTGGCAATATTTTAAAAATATACACAATACACATATGATGTTTATGCTAACTTAGGGAAATGGAGCACATTGACTGGTGTCCAGGATAACTGTAAAGGTATTAATCTTAAAGAATTTACAATCCGTCATTTAACACGGTGCCATTTGAAACCAGTACAATATAAACAGAACACACCGCCATAAAACAAACAATAATCTGTTAAGCCCTATCAGAATACATGGACGAAATATAATTGGGGAATAAAGTGTTGTCGGATGTAGAAGTAACAAGCAGCAGTAGGCGGCGAGGCTGTAACAGTAACTCACGCGGGACTGGTTGTGGCAGACTCGCTCAGTCGTCACAGAGGAACTAAGGCTCGACCTAGCGACAACTTATGGCGATGCGAGAACTCGCAGGTTAGAAACTTTATGAACTTCGTGTCCCTCGAATATTGTTTCTTGATTGGACTTGATTTATTGTTGAACAGGGGAATACACATATTGAAATGAACGCATCAGGACTCTCCAGCATGATTGCCAATTTAATCCATCACATTCCAAAATCTCAAGATAAGATATATATCTCAGTCTTTAACCAAACAGAACTGAATCAATTTCAAAGTTGATTAAACAGTTTTAAAATAATTTATCGATCGTTAATTTAATGTGTAATTCATTGCAAAGTTTTATAATTAACAGATCCAGTACTATAAATTCTCCTCAAAAATATATTCAGCCAAAGTAAACTTCGGTCTTAGGCTCTAACTTCGGGCACTAGGTAAACCAACGGATTCAGCTTCAGTATAATCATATATTAGTTCAAAACTACATTTACAGATGTTTTTGTTTACAGGATAACTTATTATGGACATTAACTGCAAATGTAAAATTGTAATATCCTGAATCAAGGGAATATGTTGATGACATATATGCCTCTTAACATATGTCACGTTTTTGTAAGGGTTAATGTAACTCGGGTTATATAACATAAAGTTAATCTTACACTAAATTTACCAATAATTAGAAAAATATTTGCTAGACACATAAATATATTTTAAACACAATTCGAAGAACGAAACCACAATAATACACTAAAAACAATTTTCATATATTATACATTTTACATTCTGAATACATTTAATATACTCTGAATAGGATTATTATAGCTTATATCTATTTTAAAACAACCGCTTACTGGGTGACTACAGTATATAACAAAACCAATAATTTAGTAATAAATAAGTGTTTTGAGTTAAACATCTCACTCCAACTAGACAGTAGTATTACTAATTATATTATATTATGAGTACGAATTTATTTGAAAGTTTTGAAACAAATACTTGCACATAAAACATTTCCACGAGAAGAGCATGTAAAAATGGACAAAGTAATAACGGAAACTGTGAAATGGGGTAGCACTTTGCAGGACAGATTGTGTTGTAATATGTGGCAGGCGTCTTGTAATGTAAAAACGTGGAACATGTCCAATAAACCTTCATTGGCAAATGTAAGTCGTGATGTATAAATATTAGTAGATGTAAATACAAACTATCAACAATTTGTATGATGACTGTAATAACTTCATGTGAATAAGATACATGTTTTATATATATATATGGGGTATTAGGGTTATTCACCCTATATGTCTCTAACCAAGGTAATGACTGAAACCTATTTCTAATTGTTTTTCGGACTTCCAAAACTATTTTTGGAATAATACAAAAAAGATTGATTGGGAAGAAAAGGTCTGGCCTTTTAAGACATGATAGTGCCTGGTATATATTTGTTTTTGTTATTTGTAGGTGTTTCTATCACCTAAAGTGATCGGCAGTAAATCGTTTGTAATGTCAATTGTGTGTGAAAGAAAATTATTAAATTACTAGGAATGAACCAAACGCCTGTGTCTCAATATTTGATTGCAATGTGATTTTGATTAATAATATTAAATGTTAATTTTTCGTATTTTATGCGCTAATAAAAGTTCAGTGAAACTATATGAGGTGCCACAAAACGTATCTGTTTTTGATAGTAAATCTGATAATGCTCTAAATTATTCTATATTAAACTAGACATTGGACAATTATTAATCTTGATTCTCTCACTTCTATTACGAAGATCGTAATTTAGTCGTATTTACCTAATATTTCCTACACCTTTTTATTTAATTTAGAGGTCTTTCCTTGTGGTGTGAAATACATTGTTCCTATGAGTTTTCATTTTTTATAATGAAATAGGCTATAACATATTTTGCTCTACAATAGTCAACATGTAAAAATTGTAAACCATTCATCTGTAAATTATATAATTGTAGAGCTGTAGTTTTCTCACGCAAATTTAGTACCAGCAAACTAACACTTTTATAACCCCGCTCATTTAGCTTTTATGTTATGATGTATTCAAAAACTAATAATAATAATAATAATATCAGAGTACTTCTTGTATTTTAAAATAAATTAATTTAGATACAAATAGTTCCATAGTAAATAGAACAAAGGAATATAATGAAACCTTTTACTTTCACTTGAGTGAATTTCAGAAATGAAAGAGAGCGTAACTGTCCCGCCCTCTTTATGAATGTAGCCGCAGACATTTTCAATTTCCTTCCCTTTTTTCTGTTTCGTAAACATAATTCTCTTACAGAAAGATTTTATTGTTTATTATTCATTATTGATAAAGCAAGAAAAGTGGTTTTCGATTAACTCGGGTGGGTTCATTTTGCCCTTTAAGTGTCCATTTTCATTGCTCCATTAAATTTTAGATTACCAATTTACTATTTTAGTATCAAAATATAATCAAAATAAAGCTTTTCAAATTTAAATATACTAAAATGTTTTTTAATAATAATAAAAACGTATTTTTTGTCTAGAAACTCTTTCTTAAACGGCAATACATTACCCCCATTTTTCATAATGAACAGCCAAAATACTTACTATATGTAATGGCAACTTCATTTTCTGTGCCCAATGTCAACCTTCATTGAGGTACAGCAAATTAAGTTGTCATTACATCTGGTAAGTCTTTTGGCTGTCCATTTTGACAAACTTCCCTTTCACCTTTAGTCCCTCCATTTGCAGCGGCTAGGGACAGAATCTCCGGGTTTGGTCCCCAACCTGCCAACTTGAGAATGGATGGTCCCTGGCTGTTGTACATGGATACCCTGTCAGTTGAGTTGACCAGTTGGAGGGCAGAATGCGCCATCGCAGCTGTCACAGGGTCACGGGAGATGCCCCTCTGAAGGGTCGATTTGGCTGCCGTCCCATCCAACCCTTTCCTGTCCTGCTATATCCTATCTATCCTTCCGGTAACCTGCGCAATATTCCCGCTTGTGAAAGATGTGCCTAGCAGCTATGATGGGGTTTCCCAATCCGCAACAGTAATGAATGATGATGATACATTAGGCCTTGTAGGTAACTGAACCCTAAACTTACCGAGGCGATTTTCGTAAGAGGTTTTCTCCGTTATTTCTCATTTTCTAAAAGTGAAAGAATGAATATTCATTCCCTCTTTCAGTTTGTTATTTTCACTCTTTGGGGTGGACAAAACCAGGCATCCTTTTAGAGTGAACATTCACTCAGAAAAATGAACTATTGTCATCCTGTAAATAAGTGAAAGATTACTACTCAATAAAAGAGTGGAATTCATTAATTTAAGATTGAAATTGATTAACTTTATAAGATGTAGTCTTATTGAGTGGTAAACTCAATAAAAGAGTGGAATCAGTTAATTTAAGAGTGAAATTCGTTAACTTTATAAAATGTAGTCTTTTAATTTTATAAAAGAGTGAAGTAACCATTTATTAAAAGAGTGAAAAACTTCTATCTTGGAGTGTAAATATGAATTTGTCATCTTAAAATAGAGTGAATTCATCATTGTGAAAGTGTGAAAAACAACTATCTTGTTATAAAAATAAACCTTTAAACAGGTGAATATTGTTTTTAAGTGAGATAGTTTCATAAACCTCACTTAATTAAATAAATGAACAATTAGACAAACATAAGTTATACTTTAGGTCTTTTAGTTAGAAATCCAAGGTAAATTAATTCGAATAAATTGTGTTAAAGTTAATTTCACTAGATATTAGTTTGACTGGGATATTTAACGGTGCTATTATAGTATAGTGGTTGATGCTTATAAACTTCAAATAGACTACTTGCTGGAAAATCAAAGTTTCTACTGATTGCAAGGTCTAAGAATAAATAAGCGATATACGGCTTATCATTATGTAGGCATAACCTAGATTTTATGTCAGTGGTTTTGTTTTGAGATATTCTAATTTCCTTTCTAACCTAAAGAACTAACCTAACCCAGATTAGTCCTTCCTGTGGATCTGAAAAGGAACCATCCATTACACAATAATCAATACTGAATTATAATTCGGCATCGTTAAATATAAAAGTGAAACTAATGGCTAGTGAAAATAACGTTGAAACGTTTCGTATTCATTAAGTTGCCTTGGATTCCTTTAATCTTCACCAAGACCAAATATCACAAAACCAACATGGAGGAACTTTCGTATTTGTTCCCGCTCAGAGATACCCCCCACTCGCCCAGAGACGCTCGAACGAAAGATTGGATGCCACTCTTTCAAAACAGTTTTAGTGTTCGAGTTAAAAACTCATTTTTCAACGAGAAAAATCTTCACTCTCGTTACAAATTTGAAATTTGTTAATTTATTGGATATTCATTCTTTTGCAGTGAACATCTAATTCACTCTGTCAAATAAACGGGTTTTTCACTCATACTAGCGTGAACTTTAATTACTTTCTACATTTCTATTATAACATTTACTAACTATGATACTCATGAACAAAACACCAATACATGTTGTTGTAAAAAAATACTTTGCTGTGTAAAATTAATTTGACTTCAATTGCAATCTTTAGTCATTAGAATGATGTATGTTAAATAAGTCTTTGATAACGCAGGCACACATTATTGCTCAAACACACACACTATTGCTTCACATTATTGGTTCCTTTTAAATAGATGTTAGAGGATAAAACCATTGGCTCGACATTTTCAAGAGTTTCCATGGTACAATAGAATAAATATTTCTTTCTTTTGTTTGTTTGTGTTGTATAGACTAAAATTAATGAGTAACATACTATTTTACACAAACTTTCATAGAACGAAGGTGAAAGTAGCCCGATAAAAAATAAATCATAATTTAATTTCACCAAAAAAGCATGTCATTCAAAAGTAACCATAATTTTGTTGGATAAATTGTCCTTTATAAACTTTTAAACTCTATGATTTGTATATTTAGTTCCCTAATTATGTAAAACAGTAATCCAACCTATGATATTTATATATTCATATATAACGATTTATTACCACAAAAAAACTAAGAATGAACGTGATTTTCAGTAACGTTTATATCTAAGAGAAATACAACCACGAACCGTAGGAAATTTCACTAGGACCAAGGGCTGGGTTTCCAGCGGTTTACATTGGGGTTTCATCCCCATCAACCAATAACTTGACATGTCTGCCAGGGCAAAACTCTCATTACTGCTGTCTCGCCTTCACTTCATTATTTGACATGTAGTAGTTTTACTTTGTTTTAACTATAGATGTTTGGTTTTATATGTTTACATTATATTTTTGGATTTTTGTGTATATTGTAAATACTGATACAAATTTATTGACATGGCGGATGGGTAATCATTATTTTTATTTCACATTTTTGGTATTATCTTTAAAGTCATATTTGTTGAAATGTTTTACAACCAATATCAGGGCTAGTTTGTATTAAATTGCTCATACACAGTACAGTACAGTTTTTATCCAATTTCGACCAAATTTTGGCAGTATGTGTTGATTTTGATTATCTTGTCAAAAATACAACAAAATTAATTTAACTGACTAAAAAATCAACAAAAGAACAACATTGTTTAAAGGAAAAAACGTAAAAAATTAATAGTTGGATCTTGAAATGCGGGTTTTGGCTTTATCAGGTCAAAGATATGGCAATTTTCCATGTTTATTCCAATTTGTAGCAAAATTGGATGAAAGTTAAACTTTTTATTGCACAAAACATTCAAAAGAATGTCCGCCATTTTCCAATATGGCGGTGAAAGCTCACCTGACCCGAAGTAGAAAACTTGGTATTTTAATCCGACTATCTTAGTGGACATTTTCCTGCAAATATATTTCTGCTTGCAGTTTTCTTCATTTTTAAAACCTATTTTCACTATTAATGATAATCAACTTGCACTGAAAAAAATAATAACAAATTCCCTTGTGAGTGACAAGATAACTGTCGTTCTGTACTTTAAAATGTACTATTAACGAAAAGAAGTCATTGTACACCATAATCTACATAATGACGTGAAATATATGTTAAAAAACTACGTATTAGTATAAATGATTTAGTTATTTTTATATCGAATTTCCTATACTAATAAACGTCTATGAAAACATGCATTAACCTAAGATCTAATCGCATTTTAGCCTTTGATAATGTATATCAGTTTTGTTAAATAAAAGATAACGTAACAGCGGCACTGATCGTGTTTAGAGTTTCCAGCGGCATTGTGTGCACAAGTAATGGTTCCCAAGTGTATTCTCGCGCGATATTTACTTGATCAGGATTAGAATTTCTTTTGTGACGATGTATGTGTTGTTGGTTATTTTAACTGATTTCCGTAAATTTCTTAATTTAAAGTTGCCTTCGTTTTCTATATTTATTAATCTTATTAGTCTTACCAAAAGTATCCTCCAACCTAGACGATACCGTTTTGGAGGTCAGTGATTTAAGTCAGTCAGACAAGGACATAAACTGCTGTCTAAAGTTTGAGTAGCATCTAATACAAGTACTAAAGTATCTAGTATAAGTATAATCAATAAAGGCGACTATCCGAATGGTTTTCTATTGGTCCGAATGTAAAGGGAGTAAGAATATAATAATAAATTTTAAAATTATAAATGAGCCTTTTTAGCTGTAAATTAGTTAGACTTTAGATCATACAAACAACATAAAATAAAATAATTACTACATAACGTAGTGTAGTATATTTTCATAGATACACTATGCACACTTATCTACCTCTACCCAGTTTTTACCTCCTCTCGCAAAACCTTCCTCTTTTGTATGCCTCTTAAACTTGTAGTAATATTTCTTTACATATAAAGCACAGCTCGATAAGGTATGTTTATATAATAACACGAACTATGCTTGACTTACAACCTTTTCTCTGCAATCTGATTACAATGTGACAAGAATCAAGTTCATTAATCGGTAACGCCCTCCCCCGAGTACATTTAGCCGCAAAGATCAGATAACAGGGCATTATCAATCTTGTGACATTAGCAAATATGTCAGCTGCTCGCGAAACCCGCTCCGCTAAGCAATCGACCAGCTTAATGTAGTTATTGGACGATTTGCATGATTTATTTAATGACTTTTGCTTCACAAGCTCTTACCGTGCCAAGTTCACAGTTGTTATCACGAAACTTATGTGCGTTTTACGACATACTTTGTGTTTTAGCAATCATATTTATGCGATTTTGCTAGCCAAGATATCTTTTGCATTCAGTTGTTCCTTTTTCAACAAGGAATCGCTAAGAATTTAAACTGCATTTAACTGCACTATTGGGAAATTACCAGGATGGAATTTATTATTTTGAAGATTTATTGTGATGAATAAGCTAGTAGTAGAGTCTTCAATTTGTTGAAGCAATACACCTCGATAAAAGATTTTATCTCTACGAAATTAAAATGTCTTGTGTATAAAATACATAACGCAATAGGCGTATTCCCATTTTAGCGAATTTCTCTTAGAGGGAAGAAGCTACTTTATATTAATTAAACAAATATTAAAAATGACATAATATATTTACTTGCGAGTGTCACTCTTTTTTGGGATGAAGCTTTAATACAAAACATGTTTATTCCGTTGTGAACGCAATAATTTTATTTTGAGTTCCTACTCGTTTTGAGCACGGGGGAATTGCTTCTCAAAGGTAATAAGTATTTTACCGTAAGATTATATGTTATATTCGCTTAATCTAAATAAATTTTACAAAATTATTGATTTTTATGAAAAAGGTAGGTTGGTTTTAGCGGATTTCCCCTATAGGGAAGAAGCTATTACCATAGTCGGCATGGTAAGACCTAGGAAAACCCGGAACCATGATAGTTTTCGTTTTGAGGTCCCCAGACCCCAAAAACACCATTCGTTCGAAACTGTATATATATATCGGTAAAAATTGATTGTTTTGCGCAAATAATAATAGACCACAACCAGATGAATCCGAATACCAAGTTATATATATATATATATATATATATGTCCGTGGGTGAGATAACTCTCGTAAAAATGGTCCGATTTTGATGAAATTTGGTACGAACGTGTACTATTAAACGTGTACTTAGTCAACATTTATGACGAAGTTCGAAAACCAGCCAGGTCGCTCCATCCAAAGGGGTATTTGGGGGGGGGTTTGTACCTCAAATGTGTTTTTTTATGTTTTTACATGTAATATTTTAAAAAGTCAAATTTTAGTTCTCATCATTGGATTCAGCTTTAAAAAACACATAATTTGGTGTTTTAATCATTTCTCTACGTCAATTGATTACAGAGATATTGAAAGTGCTAAACACAGTACGTTGTTCAATTCTATTCTTATGGAGAATAAGAACAAAAATTATGTCTCGCTTATTTATGAACGTATACTAACGAAACTTGGTATTCGGATTCATCTGGTTGTGGTCTATTATTATTTGCGCAAAACAATCAATTTTTACCGATAATTCCCGTAGCAGCAAACTCAGCCCCATGTTATTCTTATGGAAAATTACTAAAATGTAATGTCTCCCTTAATTATGAACATAAATTAATAATATACCCCCGTTGCAGCAAACCTGTGTACTCAGCAAATTTACAATGCATAATATTTGTCTGAATTCCACATAAAGCCGCGTACCAAGTTTCATAAAAATATATTCACATATAAGCGATTTTAATTATTCTCCATAAGAATAGCATTGGTAATGAGTACGTAGGTTTGCTGAAACAAGGAACACAAACAATAGATTTTTATGCTAATATAAATATAATTTAACTAGGCGAAGCCACATACCAAGTTTCATCAATATTCAATCATAAATAAGCTCTATATAACATTTTAGTTATTCTCCATAAGTATAACATGGGGGGCTGAGTAAGCAGGTTTGCTGCAACAAGGAACAAAAAATGGGTTTTTATGCAATTATGAATATAACTCAACCAAGTGAAGCTACATACCAAGTTTTATTAATTTATGTTCAAATTTAAGGGAGTCATTACATTTTACTTATTCTCCATAAGAATAACATGGGGCTGAGTATGCAGGTATGCTGCTACGGGAATAACCAATAAAAAATCAATTTTTTGTGCAAATATCAATATACCAGTACTGCGTGAAGCCACATACCAAGTTTCATCAACATACATTCATAAATAATCGAGATATCAAATTTTATTTATTCTCCATAAGGATAACATTGGACAATGTACTGTGTTTAGCACTTTGGATATCTCAGCAACGGTTGGGCGTAGAATCACAATTTAAACACCAAAATGATTGTTTTGTGGAACTGAACAGATTTCTAAAAGAAAATGTGACGTTTAAATTAAAATAAACTGAGGAATTGCCAAAAACCTTTTTCCCGTAAGATTAATATGGGAGATTTTATGAGTAGGTTTTTTTGGATTTTCTCCGCAACCACTTAACCTAACCTATTCTTACTTTTTGTGAAGAATCTTATGCGCGTTCTTCTTGGCTTATGGACTTGAGGCTTGGGGTAATATATATATATATATATATATATATATATATATATATATATATATATATATATATATATATATATACATATATATAAATTTGAACGAATAGTGTTTTTGTCATCTGGGGACCTGAAAACAAAAAATTATCATGGTCTCGGACTTAAGTCTTACTATGAGACCTACGGTAATAGCTTCTTCCCTATAGGGGAAATTCGCTAAAACTTGGTATGTGGCTTCAAATTGTTGAGTTATATTGATATTTCCATAAAAAATTATTTTTTTCTGTTCTTTGTTGCAGCAAACCTGCATACTCATCCCCCATGTTATTCTTATGGAGAATAATCAAAAGGGTATATATCGCTTATTTATGAATGTATATTGATGAAACTTGGTATGTGGCTTCACCTAGTTGAGTTATATTGATACTTGGATGAAAACCTATATATTTTTTCCTTGTTGCAGCAAACCTGCTTACTCAGCCCCATGTAATTCTGATGGAGAATAATTAAAATATTATAGTTGCTTATTTAATAATTAATATTGGTATGTGGCCTCATCTAGTTGAATTCTATTTATATTCTCATAAAAACCAATTTGTTGTGTTCGTTGTTTCAGCGAACCTACGTACTCATTCCCAATGTTATTCTTATAGAGAATAATTAAAATTGTATGTATTGCTTTTTTATGAATTTATTTTTATGAAACTTGGTATGCGGCTCAATGTGGTATTAAGACATATCTTCTGCATTTAAATTCGCTGAGTACGCAGGTTTGATGCGGGGGGTATTTATAGTTGCTTTTACCATCTTCACTTTAAATACTACCATGCCGACAGTGTCTTTTTTAAACATGAATTCCCCTAATTAATTTTTATATGATGAACAACCATTTATTTTAAAAGCCACCTTTGACTACCAGTATGCGATTGCTGTTAACAGCCGTATAAAGTGTTTTATTACACCTCATAAAATTTCAAAACTTCGTCTAGTCGGTGTCGGCGGTTGAGATATAATCTCCAGACATAGATCGCCTGTAATGTGCCCCCTAACATCTTCTTCACAGCTGCTTACTGCCAGGAACACGTTGTATCAGATTCTCGGGAACTTAATTTTTTCATAGGATTAAGAAAACACGTGGTAGAAGAACGTAATGAACGTTACTTCATCTACGTTCAAGTAACTATGACTCATACGCCAACTAAAGTTTACTGTAATTGTAATAAATTGAAACTGCTTAACCGTCAAGGCAGTAAAATGTGTTTGAAGAAGACCTCGATTTATAAAAAGCATTATACATTCAGCAACAGTAAACTTGAGCACACTTAATTAACGATCCGCACAGGCGTGTGGGTGGAACAGAGCGACAAGCCGTTCTACTTATTCAGCTCACATTGTGTGGAGGTCCGGTACCAGAGACCCGCAACAACTCTACAAGGTATTATTTGTGAGTTGCCGCGATTTATGATGAAAGCCGTGACGAATAAATTTTCGTTTCCGGGCGTTTAAATCCAGTGATATTTGCATATTCTCGTCTGCCTCACATAAATATCAGTTGATGCGGCTGCGATTGTGCCAAATTGCAATGAAACTTGCGTACGGGTTTGACAGATGTGCTTGCCAGTGCTTTGAAATCCTCTCATTTGTATCTGTGGATAACTCTTAGAACCTTCCGAAAATCGCATAAGCATGCGCGATTCCTATTTTTTATATTGATCAGCTGATATCGAATATTCTCAATCTTGATTGAAAAGTACAAGTGCACGGCATTGGAAACAATATGAAGATTATCTTGAATCAGAGTCATAAGGAAGTATACTGTTACTGTATCTTTCTTACCGTTTTCTGGGAACTCTTCATAGCATGTTAAGAGAGACTTTTTTTATGGATAGTGTCTTCAGTTTATAATCTTATAATCATAATCAACTCTATTTCTCACAACTTCTAACATACAGGTCACTCGTAGGTGGTGTGGCGTGTGAGACTCGCTATCGCTCTTCAGTTCGTTAACTTCTAGAAACTTCCACCTCTGAATGGAATTGTGAAGAAGCTTGCTTTACTGATACAATCGGGACTGTACAGAAGAAGACTATCTCATAGACGATCGTGTTTGTAATTAAATGTGGCCGAAGCGAGCTATAATATAACCACTTTACATTTTGTTGTATATAATATATCTGTAGATATGGTGATCCAAGATATCTTATGGATCCTACAGTATTTTGGTTAAAAAGAACATTGACCCAACAGCACTTGAGTAGAAATTCCATTCAACCATTTAACTCATGTTAATTGACGACTTGAGGCTATCAAATCAATTATTAAGTCACCGTGAGTCCTTTATCTTTATAAAGATATATAGGTTATTAAATATAGTTTTGTTCTTTAACGGTGACTATCACTGTTGCATTTACATTATTAAACTATGTACTATTGTGTTCAGCCAACAAAGAAAGAAGTAACATTAAGTAAAAAAAATTCTGCCGGGGAAAAAAATAGAGAAATCCCTGCTCACACAGGAAGCATTCATCTTCGGTGTACAATGTTTGTTTTATGTCATGCTTGTTTTACGATCAACTATCGTGTCCCGATTGATTTCTTAAGAATGTAGATCTGGCTTTTCAATTTTAACGCAACTCAATGAAAATATTTTTGTTTTATGTACATTTATACATCAAAATTTATATGTAGATTGTGTATTCCAGCATATCACAAACTGAAAATTCTACCCTCGTTCTGATTTGAATGTCGGGGAAAATCTCTTACTCAGGATCATTATTCAAAAGGGCTCACAGCTGTGCTACTGGAGGGTTTGTCGTGAATTACGCTTCGAAACTATTCTCCAGTTTTATGTGAGATTTCATTATATTACTGCACTAGACTTTCAGCAATCGCGTATATTCGGGAGAATTTTATAGATACCTCTGAGAGTAAAAACGATGTATGAGGAAATGCACATTTACTTTCGTAGTTTTAATATCTTGCTAATCTAATTTAAATCAATATATTAATATTACCTGGATAAAAATTAGGTTTTGAAACGATATAACATTGTTGTTGCAAATGTAAATTTTATACATGAAATATATATGACCAATTTTAAACTTCATAGTTAAAGTTATATGCGAACTATGATCCAAGTGAAATGAACAAAACAAAATTGTCTTTAGAGAGTTACTTTTCAAAAATCCTCGGAATTTATGTCGGTTCTAACTTTGTATAAAACTGTAACATATTTAACTTTTTTAATTTGATATATTATCATTTCTAGACCAAATTTCAAAGAACAACAATTTTCTTGTTTTTTCAGCAACGTAAGATGTATGTAAGCTACTACTATTTATTCTATAAATCCTCAGTATCAAATCTGTATATCAAAGTTTTAACTCGAGCCGCATATGGTGTCACTAAATAACAATCCCCATTCTAATTTAATTGTTGTTTATTGTAAACAAAAGGTCGAAATAAACGTGCGGTAGGAGTTCATATGGTAAAGACTTACTGAAAGTCTGCCAAGGCTGCCGGCTATTCGGTATTGTGTGTTGTCATGTTCTAGGCCGATATTTGGCTTGCTGACCACATTGTGTTGTAGTGGGCCTTGGACTTGTACTTCACATTGTGACCAGTTGATAAGGTAAACGAGTTATAGTTCAATATAAACTTTGACCAGAAGTCTTTTAAACTCGCAAGTTTAAGGTCACGGTTTTGTTCTATTAAAGACCTTAAAACTACTTATAACTCGAATTATTCTTATATGATCAAACGGTTCCGGAGAAATTTCTTTAAATTTTCATTGTTTTTGTTATATTAAATTCTGCTGTTGCTAAACATATAGTTTATGCCCCCTTAAACAAATTCAGATCAATGTTTTACTAACTTCATGGCGGTGTTTTTCATTTATTGAAATTTTGCCATCCAAGCTAGGTACGGAAGTTAAACGTAAACGTACGTTTAAAAGTTAAACGAAAATATGTATGTATTTTAGCTAAATCGTACTAGGAAAGTTTAAGAAACCCGTTAAATGTAGCAACACACCAACTTACTTGGTTAGTAACTATGCACAAATATTAAATTCTGTTGAAACTTAAAGTTTTTAATTACTGTATAAAATGGCTAAAGTTTAAAGAAGGTTACAGATATTTTAAGTAAATCTATGCTATTTTATTTTTGGAGCTCCATAGATTTAACTTGGTTTTTATATTGACATAATTTTGAAATGTGTCTTAAAATTAAGACAGTACATATGACATTAAGTACGTTAACCCACTTTTAAATAAATAAACTGTAATAAGTATATTAAATTTACAAAATTTCTTAGATTACGAATCTCAAACAATTTAATATCATCACAGGCAAATAAAACCAATCCTTCAACAATACCAACAATGAAGTAATAATTGCTAAGGTGTTTGCGTTCAGAGATGGTGTTGTGAACATAGAACGCTCAAAACGCATTTTTATAAAGTTTGCCTGTCGTGTTTGCTACTGTACTTAGCAAGGTTGATACCTCTATCTACTACGGACGTGTAATAAGTCAGAGATAGCCGCCTGTTCTACCCAGCAACAATTTAATGCAAGACACAATCTACAATCTGACAGTGGAATGATATGTACATCTATATGTCTCTGTACATCAAGACTGGTTACTGTTGCAGCACTCTCGTAAATATTTACTAATATTTTTTAATCCACAAGTATTGCATAGTTTAAAAATGTTTAACGGATTTAGAGATGGTATAATTATTGTTGGTTACGTTGGCATCATTCGATTAAACTTTTTAAGCCAGTTCCAGTTAAATTAATGTTTGTTTTATTGTATGGTCAGGTTTTAAAAACATAACATTATGTTGTATGTACAACAGTACGTGTATGTATTTGTATACACGTAAAAAATAATAATTTGTGTATACTCTTGTTAGAGATATAGGCTAACAAGGTTATCTACTTTACGTTAGCACAGTGATTACGACCTAAGTGTCACTAAGTGTCAAAACACTTGTTAGTGGTTTTTAATGGTACTCAAGGTATTTTTATTATTTTTATTTAAAACTTGTTAAGAGTATTGTATTTCTTTAAAGCTCGAAGCAATGTAAACTGAGTATATTCATTAACAACTGATTAGTTGTCATTGAATGTTAATCAATTATATTCTGTTGAAATGGTCGGAACGAGCGCATGGTTTCATGTGCTAATTCTCAAGTCGAAAGGTCGATGAAATCATTGATATTATCAGTCCACTTATCAGACCCTTGCCAATTTTGACAACGGTACAAGCGCGCCCTAATGTGCCTGGGCCTCCATACGTCTAGAAGTTCTACCAGTCATCGCTTTGCTTCGTCATATCAGATCTCTGGTTTTGATATTATTTCATTTAACTGACATATCGTTTCTATAGCGGATCTGTTAGCACAGCAATGGAAAAACTTTGTTCATATATATCGAGGAAAAGGTTTTTAGCCAAATAATAACGAATTAATTCTCTCTTAGTTATGTTGTTCCTGGTTGCGAAAAATGAAACCTTTAGCCTTTTGAATTACTTTTTTGTAGTAGAGTATGGAGATTATTCTGACTAAATCCAAAACTATACGTATTATGGAATGAACATTCAGATATATTTTAAAAACAATCTAACAACGTGATCGTGTGAAATCCTAAGAACACTTAACCAAAGCGGGCTCCCAACCAAAACTTATTTAGCTAATTCATATATTTAATTTATAAATTAATATTTTGTACTTAGACACACATTTATCAACATCTTAATGATAAATGTGCCTCTTCACAGATCTTCTCTTGTAATCTACATACACATAAATGTACAAAAACCAGACACTATATAAAATGTCTCAGTACTGACGCTTCATTTTTGCGTTTTAATATCAGACACTTTGAAATAAACACTTGCGCTTTTTGGAGAGTGTCTTACATCCAATATTTTTTAGATTACTCCGTGAATCAAATCCCTGATCTTCACAGCTTGCGAGGTCGAGGTTATAGCGTGTTATTCTTATAGAATTACAAAAAGGTAATTCCTCGTATCCAAAATATATGCAGATAAACTGGTCAAAAATGAATGATTAAAACCATGACATTGGTCTATTAGTTGTTTACTTATTTTTTACCGTATTACCGAAATAATTATTAGCTATTATTATTCGTACATTGGATAAATATTAGGTAGTATTCTGTCTGTGCTATTTTTCTGTTAGCATTTATAAATGTTAATTATTTTTTGCCGTTTCAGGTACGTATCCTGATAAAATGGAGTTTCACAATGTTCCTTCTATGTAAGTTTTGATTTTTCTTTGTGTATGCAGTTAATAATCTATAACATACAAGTGTTTGTGTGAACGTATTTACATGCTTTTTAGCCTCCGTACAGGAATATTACGAAACATAATGCTAAAGTAAATCCATGCAACTGCAAAAAATGTTTCAATCAATGATGTAAATTACCAAATTATACAGATTTTTGGTAGTTTATTATTTTTGTGAGAATCAAAATAGTGTTACCATTGAATACCGTCAGTTCACTAAATAATATTACACTTATATTTAAATGAAGCACATTTAGCAATTTCAAAACTAAAATATAGGTTTACATATGTAAAAAGATTTTTTTACTATTATTAATGCAATAATTATTCACATTGGGGTCAAAACTACACTCACGATGCAGTAGTTTATCGGACAAATTGTTATAGTTGATTTGTTGTTCAATGAAGTGATTTTCTTACATAAAATATCTTCATTTACTTCCTTTAATTGTGTAGGCATAAGTGTAAATATAATTATTGTTTTGTTGTGGCTTGTAGTTTAGACAATGATATATAATACTGGTAGGATAAGGTAGGATAATAACTTCATTTTAATTTTTTTTTCGTCACTATGTCAATGTGAAGTTGAAACGCCTTCAAATCTCACCTGCAATTAACACATTTTATATAAACATAAAATCGCAGACAAACGTGATGTATTTTGTAACACTATAACAGCATGTAAGCTTTTAATTAGTAATAGGCAAGTTATTTGCAAAGTTCAACCGGTTTGATTCCTTCTGAACCAACTCTTAATAAATACGGTATGAGAAGCCACTGCTCATACTGCTGCTTGGCGCTTATCCAAACTGATCATAATTTATCGTCCAAACTGTCTCAAGACGGCACGTTAAACTGCCGCGTTCCTGCGTCTGATTCACCACGATCAATATATCATACATTTGTGATCTTGACAATTCTCGATTCTAATCCTCTGAATTCTAGGAATGAAATATTTCATCAAGTCAGCACAGTTTATTTTTAATTACTGACAATTCTTCAAAAATACTATAACTCGATTTTACTAACATTATCAGATAAGTAAAATAAATAATACCCCCGTCGCAGCAAACCTGCGTACTCAGTGAATTTCCAATGCAAAATATAAGTCTTGATACCACATAAAGCCGCATACCAAGTTTCATAAAAATATATTCAAAAATAAGAGATATATCAAATTTGAATTATTCTTTATAAAAATAACATTGGGGATGAGTACGCAGGTTTGCTGCTACAAAAAACAACAAATATGGGGTTTCTTGTAAATATCAATATTACTCTACTAGGTGAAGCCACATACCAAGTTTCATAAATATAAATTTATAAATAAGCGATATATGCCATTTTGATTATTCTCCATAAGAATAACATGGGAGGTGAGTACGCAGGTTTGCTGCAATAAGGAACACAAAAAATTGTTTTTTATGCAAATATCAATAAAACTCAACTAGCTGAACCAACATTCCAAGTTTTATTAATTTATGTTCATAATTAAGAGATACATTACATTTTACTTATTCTCCATAAGAATATCATGGGGGCTGAGGACGCAGGTTTGCTGCTACGGGAATTATTGGTAAAAATAGTTTTTTTTTGTGAAAATAACAATAGACCACAACCAGATGAAACCATACACCAAGTTTTGTTAGAATCCGTTCATAAATAAGCGAGCTATAATTTTTTTCTTATTCTCCATAAGAATAGCATTGGACAACGTACTGTGTTTAGCACTTTCAATATCTCTGTAACCTTTTGACGTAGAGCAATGATCAAAACACCAAATTGTGCGTATTTTTAAGCTGATTCCAATGGAAGAAACTAAAATTTGACTTTTTCAAAAATTATATTTAGAAAACTCAAAAAACCCATTTTTGGGGTACAAACCCCAAAATACCCCTTCGGATAGTCCGATCTGTCTGGTTTTCGAACTTAAAGTCATAAATGCTGCTTTAGACGCTTATACCAAATTTCGTCAAAATCGGATTATTTTTACGAGAGTTATTGCACCCACGGACACACACACACACACACACACACACACACACACACACACACACACACACACACATATATATATATATATATATATATATATATATATATATATATATATACACAGTTTCGAACGAATGGTGTTTTTGGGGTCTGGGGACCTCAAAACGAAAAGTTATCATGGTCCCGGGTCTAGGTCTTACCATGCCGACTACGGTAATAGCTTCTTCCCTATAGGGGAAATTCGCTAAAACTAGGAGAGACGTAAGTAATAACAATTTAAGATGATACTTAACATTAGCTGTAATGACATATAAAAATAACAATTCAATCAAATTGTCTTTCTTCAATACTTGACTTTCACTTCCAAACAGAAGGTTCAAGAATGTTGCGTGCTGTTATGTTTTAGAAAATCCAAGAATAACAATAGTGCTAACACGTAATGTAATCCTTTACATGATTATAAATTGCATATCGTAAAATTTCAGTCAGCCATTGAAATTAACGTTTTTGTGCAGATTATTTTTGCTAATTTAGATTATATGTAAATTCGGGATGAGGTATAATAGTATAAACAAGTTTCACGCATTAAATCTTGAAAGCTTTTGGTTCAAATAGGAGCAATGTGACAAGGCTCAAGTTCATTAATACGGACCGCCTCCCATTGGGCGTACAGGGATCAGATAACAGTGAATTATCAATCTTGTGACATTAGCTAATATGTCAGCTGTTCGCAAAACCCGCTCTGCTAAATAGTTAGTGGCCGTCATATTGTAGACATTGTATGATTTCAATAATGACTCGCGTTTGATAATCTAGCTATACATTTTCCAACTGTAAAAAATCATAAAAATCACTTCATATTATCATTAATTATTTATACATATTAGGATATATGCCACAACGTGGAAACGTGTGTTATATAAAATGCTTTTCACCATTTTCAAACACCAGGACAGGAAACAAAAACAATTGGATTAATTTTGGAACTGCTGACGGAGGTATTTTATCCTAATATGTCTAATTGCAGTTCCAGGGCTAAAGATGTGAATTTTAATAAATTATTTACTAAAATTATTTACCTGCTCTCTACCAAATAACTCAATAGTATGAACCGACATTGTCATTCTTCTTGAGAGGTACTTGGGGCGTATGTAGCTCTCTGTTAGTGTTCACAATTTAAGTCATTACAACATTTCAAGAAAATTACTGATATACTAAGTACTGAGTTTTTGGCCATGAATACACACACTCCTAATCAGTTCTACTCACAGCCGATGTTAGGCCAAGTTTGTTATTCTGTTTTATTCAAACGGCACGACAGTTTAATGCCGCTCTACTCGGGAATCAATACAGAGAGCCTATTCCGCTATCAAGCGTGTTACTAGACGAAAAAATAATTATTTTATATTTTATTCTATGACGTTACATAGTTGTTATTTGTGTAAGTGTTTAAATGTCTCACAAGCCCATATTCACAGTGGATGCAAATGAGCTATTCAATTAACTAATTATTTTAGACTATTTAAGTTTTATAGCATACAAATTTAACAAAATATTAGCTTACTTTTAGCGAATTTCCCCTATAGGGATGAAGCTATTACCGTAGGTGGCATGGTAAGACTTAAGCCCGAGACCATGATAACTTTTCGTTTTGAGGTCCCCAGATGCCAAAAACACTATTTGTTCAAATTTATATATATGTATATATATATATGTGTGTGTGTGTGTGTGTGTGTGTGTGTGTGTGTGTGTGTGTGTGTGTGTGTGTGTCCGTTACCACGATAACTTTTGAAAGAAACACCCGATTTTGATGAAATTTGGCAAAAATGTGGAGAGTAGC
The DNA here is from genome assembly GCA_963675035.1 of Allygus modestus. Taxonomy (NCBI): domain Eukaryota; kingdom Metazoa; phylum Arthropoda; class Insecta; order Hemiptera; family Cicadellidae; genus Allygus; species Allygus modestus. Next base: position 142,870,246 of record OY776111.1, read on the forward strand.
ATTTATGACTTTACGTTCGAAAACCAGATCGATCGCACTATGGGAAGGGGGTTTTATGGGGGTTTACAATTTTCCAAAAATCTGTTTTTTGAAAATTTGACCCCAAAATGTTAAAAACACTCAATTTTGGTTATAACCATTTTATAGAGCTTAAAAAAACAAATAATTTAGTATTTTGAATAATTAACCTAGGTTGAGTGGTTGCGGATAAAATCCAAAAAAACCTGTCCCATGTTATTGTTAATCTTATGGGAAAAAGGTTTTTAGATTTTCCCCAGATAGTTTTACTAAAAACTTCACATTTCTGTTCATTAATGTGTTTAGCTCAACAAAACAAACATTTTGGTGTTTTAATCGTTGTTCTACGTCCAACTGTTGCAGAGATATTCAAAGTGCTAAACATAGTACGTTGTCCAATGTTATCCTTATGGAGAATAAATAAAATTCTATATCTCGATTATTTATGAATGTATATTGATGGATCTTGGTATGTGGCTTCAACTAGTTGTGGTATATTGATATTAGTACAAAAAACAAGTTTTTTGTTGATAGTCTCCGTAGCAGCAAACCTGCATACTCAGCCCCCGGCTCAGCCTGCATATGAATAAGTATGCGCATATGCATACTTATTCATATGGAGAATAAGTAAAGTTGTATATCTCCCTTAATTATGAACCTACATTAAAAGAACTTGGTATGTAGCTTCACCTGATTCAATTGTATTGATAATTGCAAAATAACACGTTAATTATCTTTCTCGTTGCAGCAAACCTGCGTCCTCAACCCTAATGTAATTCTTATGGAGAATAAATAAAATGCTATATATCACTTATTTATGGATGTATTTTTGTGAAACTTGGTAAATAACTCTATGTAGTAGTGAGTTACATATATATGCATTGGAAATTCGCTGAGTACGCAGGTTTGCTGCGATGGGGGTATTGATTAATTCAAAGTTGATCAGAAATAATTACATGTAACACTTTTCAAAAATCCTACTCAAGTCAGCAAAGCTCCATAATGCAGAAGCAGACCACTTGTGTTCTAATCTGCATCCCTTGCACTTCCCCCCATACCCCCCCACACCCCCTCACTCTTTGCAACTACGTGACTGGAAGATTAATATAAATTATACTGCTAATTATAAATCTGCTCAATTTGTATTCGTAACTTATATTATAAGTTAAACTCTAAACTCTTTCCGATGACTAATACGAGAACAAGCGTTCTTCATAAAAAATGCCATGTCTACCAATTTAGTAAAAATTCTACAAGCATATGCTCAATTATAATTTAAATTTTGAAAACAACAAAAGTACACATTTATTTTGGTTCAAGGACCATGTCCTATCTCTCAGCTAATATTTTAAGAAAAGCGACAAGCCGTTCTACTTATTCAGCTCACACTGTGTGGAGGGCCGGTCCCAGAGACCCGCAACAAGGAATTATTTGTGAGTTGCCGCGATTTATGATGAAAGTCGTGACGGATAAATTTTCGTTTCCGGGCGTTTATATCCAGTGATAGTTACATATTGTGATCTGCCTCGCACCCATATCAGTTTATGAAGCTGCGATTGTGCCAAATTCCAATGCAATTTGCGTACGGATAGGTTTTCCAGTGATTGAAATAGTTTTATTTTGTTTTCAATACTGAATTAATTTATAATTTTAGGAATTCCTCTTGCGTTTAGATATATATATACATATATACATATATAAACAGTTCTTTAGACATGCATGATTCTTACTAGATGGTGTAGCGTATAGGGTGTTATGTGATGGTGAATAATGATAGGGGGTGGCTTTATATGGAATAATGTGAATAATATGGATAACAAGTTGACTGGGTGGATATGGTGGGTGAACTTAAGGAAGTAAAATTGGGAGAATATGAAATAATTACTGCTACCAATAATTTGTAGGAAGGTGCTGTAGTTACCCAAAGGTCGGATCCTACTTAACCCAGAGCAATATTAAACCTCGAGACAGCTTTATTGGGCTGTAAACTATCCTACTAAAATCATGATTCGATAAACTATTTTCCTGTATTTCACAGGAAAATACCTACAACCTAAACTTAGCTCTGATACAAGTTGAAGTTTTGGGTCTACTTACCGTGTCGGTTCCTTGTGAAGTGGGGCGATTTGTCGTTTGAACTGCGTTGAGTGAAGAAGGAATTGGCGACTGAATATTATGGGCCAGCGGAATCAGATAAAATATACATACAAAAGTGCGCATATTTATGGCGGCACAATGGTTAAATAAAAGCTCTCCGGAAATTTCGTAAACTCGAAACTGGTTAATGAATTCTCCATAGGTACCGCCCTTAACTTATGAACACATTTCGTTGTAAAATCAAGAAGGTGTTTTATAAATGTTCTATTTTGTTACCTTATTAGTTTACAACATAATTAAGCTATATTTTCATGTGCGTTGTACAAGATCTTTGTTCGTTACACAGTTAATTTGTACGCCAATTACTCGCAGCTGCTGCAGTGGACGAATAAGGAGCCATCCCTAGAGAAGAGCTATTGATCTGATCAATTAGGGTCTAGTGAATATTCTAGGAAGGTTGGGTGCATTATGTATTGACTATGAACAGCAATCTGATGCAAACCACGTGCACGGTGCAACAAACCTTGTGAAGTGAATATGTTATTAAGATAAAATAAACCCAGCTGGTATTTCCAAACTATTAAATCCGATTGGTTAGTTACCTGAACATTAGGGGTTTGGAGAGATAATTTAGGCATTAAAGATGAATGCTATGCAATTTTATGAAGTTGAAATTAGTACAATTAATTCGAAAATATTGTATACGCAATTTAAATGAGTCAGTGAGTGAGTGTAGGATATAACATTGGTTCAAATTTAATTGACGCAAGTAATCGAAAAACGTGTAAATTACAATGCAGAAAGCTTTGCAATATCGTTGTCAAAATGTTTTAATCAAGACAATGATATCATGCAAAAGAAAAATGTTGTACATGCATATATAAAGATTTGAAGTTTGTACATCTGAGCAATAGTTTTACCGTGTCCTTCACAAAATGGCCACTCTTAATTTGTCACAAATATAACCGTCAAAACGGTTTCTAAGATTATACCGTTGAGCTCGCGGATCGCAAGGGTCAAGCGAACGGCACTACAAAGCGACCTCGGCAGACGTCCGACTTTTGTTTTCATCCGTCTTGTTATTCAGTTGAATTCATTCGTCTATTGTCAAACCAACCCGAACATCCTCGCCGTGTCGCACCTTTTAAGTCAATCTGATTAATGGAGATCTCATGGAAAATGTGTTCTTTGTTAGTCCACTTCTTTGAGAGAAATTCGTGTAATGGTTTTTTTTTGTCAGACTGAAATAAATTTCATTAAGTATATATTCAATTTTTCTATAAACGGTGTTAACCTTTTTTACACACAGGTACACAGAAAGTAATATAAGCCAAAATGGGTTCATATTTAATTCTCTTTTAGTTTAACGAGAGAGTGCACACTTGAATTGTGTCAGCTGGAATTGATGCTTCAACTGTTGGTAGGCGGGACCCCTCAATTATGGCATTGTAGGGGAGAATTGTTCAACCGCTCAAGGACAGGCTTGTCGCATTATTATTAGTAAATTTTCACGAAATCTACTTTCAATTGGGATAACAATTATTGAATTAATTGTTTTAAAATAAGTCAGTTAATTCTTTCTATGATTGCATTATTGTACTTGCATATTTAAATAAGATGTATAGATCTAATAGATATGTACCAGACATAATCCAAATTATTTTGTTTGGCAGTAAAGTTTTAAATTTCAAATATCTTTGTGCATATTCCATACCATAAATTTTCCATTTCTGAAATATTCAATATTTCTGGAGAATGCACTCTTATTGCGAGCCATCAAAGCGCTTTGCGCATAAACTTTACGATCCCCAGGAGTTTACTCTTGAACAAAACATAAATTGTTACCAGAAAACATTCCTCTACCATCCTGAGTAATATGAGTACATCTTCCAAATTGTGTGCCATTTCTTACACCGTTTAAAAAAAAAATAGGTCCTTACTTGTTTCAAAGTCGTCGGCCAACATAGTGTGTCAATAAGACACATTCCGTCAGCATATGTTTGTTTGATATCTCCCATTCAAACATCTCAAAATGTTGTATTGTACATATAATTCTGCCAATGTGCAATAAGTAAAAGTTATATAATTGACATCGTACCTCGGTAACGATGTGTGTTGTGACGGAATACGTAATGTGTTTGCATTTTGACATTTTCGTGAAATTTGTCGGAGAATCTTTAAGTTACAATAGTTGAGAAATTTGAAACCAATTAATTTATTATTCCATACCAATTGGTGCAATATGAAACTAAAATTTAAAGTTATACATAGACAATATACAATAGACAATTCATTATTCCATAAAGCATACATAACATAATATGCAATAGTAAACGTCACACCTTAAATTATAACACGATGCTTAAATACGTATAAACCAATAAACAAATATGCACAACATGCACAAGGCATTGAGCTTTGCACAAATCAAACCATGATTCTCAAACTGAAGGTAAAATAAATTCTAATTACAACTTTATCAGAATTGCTAAGGAATTCCGGGGAAAAATAGTATGGATCAGTCTTTTAGAGTTTCATCACATTTTCGTTGAATTTTGATTTGGATCTGGCTGAATCAGAAAGCTTATTAAGCATTTTTAATAACAGAACAGAGATTTTTTGTGATTTCCTTAGCCTGGCGTAAAATATATCAAATGTATTTGACCCCTTGTATCATGGCTGTGGACATCAATTCTGAGATAAAAGCTCAGACACTAACCAAAGCAGCCATTATATACAGGTTATAGGATGTAATAAAATACGTCTTACAAAACTTAAGAATATATTTACACTTATACTGATTCACATACAGACGGTAAACATGTATAAAATATGGTTCAAGGCTATCGATTTTGACCAGTCACACCGGTCATCATCAGGCCAATGAGAGAACGCCTCATGAGAGAGTTTACCTTTTAAACAAATTAACAAAAGTGTACTATATGTTCTTAAAACAATCTTTATAAATTTAGATTCATGTATTCATATATTTTCTCTTAATTTAATTACATTCACAAATAAAAACAAAACCTGTATTAGAAAGAATGGTAAAATCGTAAATATGTACTATATATGCATCACTAGGGCCGCCAAAAAGCGCAATCACACATGTTGCAGCGACGTATTGGAAACGGTCCCGGCACATCCGGTTACAAGTGGCAGTGACGCGACATGTTTGTCCTAATGGAAACGGGTCTGAAAAAAACCCGTGATACCTGCGTCGCAACGCGTCGTCACATCAGCCCGGAACTTGTCAGAATGGAAACGTACCTTGAGATCACACAAAAATGTACCCCAGCAAGACCGCCAGATTAATAACATTCATAGGCTTGAGACATCAGAACATTTACAGATTCTGTTGCTAATCTTCCACATCTGAAACCAAACTAAGTAGCCGCAAACAGGCGATTAGTTTCACAATAACCACCCAACTAATCTGCAATAACAGGTTAGATCACTTTAGCTAGGATAGGCAAAATGGAAATAGGCCTGTAGTTGCTAGGCAGAGATTTACATTACTTAAAGATATATAATACATATTGGTATTGCTAATTAAAGCTAATATTGAGAACCAGAATACAAAAGGCAACTAATTATACAGGAAGTCAATGTCTCAACAATAAGATTAATAATAATGTAAAAATAACTTGTATAAAAAATGTCATTACTTGAGGAGTTCTTCATATTGTTTTCAACGCCCAGGATTTTTTCACAGGAGACTGATTTTCATGTCCGGCTAAAACTCGGTAGGGAGGCTTTTGACAGAAGCTGCTCCACAGAAGATGCTGCACATCATATATAACCACGAATCTGTTGCACTGAGTGCATCCAACATTCATCAAACTCATCAGGATAGATGGTGATGATAACAGATATCGAGTTGATGAATTCTCGTGGAAATATCTTGTCTATGAGTTGTTCATCTGTATATACTAATTCATTTTGATTGTCCTTTATGTTCAACCGAACTATTACAAAACGTTAAATCATAATCTTTCAGTCACAAACTTAAATTGAGGTCCTGATTTAATAAACGCGAAGGAACCGCCAACTAAAAGTATGTATTGAGTTGTTTATTGATGTAATTTTAAACGTAGACTGTGGGTCTTGTGGTATAATAATGTCATGGAGTCTAAAACAACCATATATAGTATTCAACAATTCAATCCTCCGGAACGGACAGGCTGATGGTGGAGATAGGATCGCTTGTTAAAGCAATTTAATGTTGGTATAATTTTACCCCACCACTGCACACAACATAGCGCCATATCAGTGTCAATCGCTGCCTGGCATTACGTTGTCGTAAAACCCCAGTTAATCCATTACTATCGGCTCTTGAATATATATAGGACTCTGCAGATCTCCGTGTTTGTGGTGTTGCAATTGAAATTACAAATGGTCGTTGTTACACCTATCAATTTAACGTTATTAAAAATATTACATTACGACTAGTCGTTTAGTATTCATCATATAAAATATAAAATATATTCATTAAAAAACGTTCAACTTTAACTTTAAACTATTTTTCATTTGTTCAAACAATGAATCATTTTTTTGGTAGAATTTTGAATTTTTGTTACAATTAGATTGTTTGATACTGGGCGGTTGATTATGACATTACATCTCTTTGCTGATGAAATCAATTATAATTGTGATTTGAGTTAATAGCATTATATTTGGTTTCGATGATAGATATTAGCATTAGAGTAACGCATAGTTTATTAACACTAAGTATACATTTTTTCTGATTTTTGCGCAATAGTTTAAAGAATAAAACTATTCTGACTACGTTTTAAGTCAATTAAATATATTATCAGTTCGGACATTTCACGTATTTAATTATAATGCCTTCACTATTTAACAAGTGTCAGCTGATATGGTTATTCATAAATTTCCAAGTTGTACATATGTTCCAAATTGTTTATAAATAATCATGTTTATAAATAATTGTAAATAATTATGTATATACATCCTTTGTTTTTAGTCCAAAATTCGTGCATTATTTATGTTCTATTTAATTATTTAAAGACATTTTAGTTGACAACGAGTGTAAAAACCAATTATCTGTCAAAGAACGTTCAATGCTCGACTCAAGACTCAGCATGTTCAATTATAGAATTACCATCAAAGGAAGAAGTGTCTATTGCTGATTTTGACATAACAACTTGATCTCGTTTGAGTACAATGGAAGTTAAACAGCTTGCCGTATTTTTAGCCGTCTTCAAAGAGCATCAACAAAATAAATAAACTTTTAAAATTTCACACAGTTTTATAAACAACATTTTATAGTTCAGTGTGTAGCGTTAATTTTTATAAATAATTAAAATTTGGTAACCTAAGATTTTTTACAGTAAAACTAAGCATATATTCAGTAGTTTATTGTATTTTTAATCAGCTACTGTTTAGTCCATATCAAACTGCATTTTGCTAATAATACTATTTAATATATTTACATATATCAAACCAGTATACGGTAAGTACTAAAATAATGAACATAACACCATAGTATCCAATCAATTTTTTTGCAACTACATTTAGGATAATTTTATGTGGGGCTTGTCGGCTAGTTGAACATTCAGGAAACATTTTATACCCAGGATAACGAATGCGTTACTCCTTGCTACTTGATTGAAGTAGGAGAGCGGTGCAGTAGGAGGTAGGCGGTGTATCATCAAGCTGAGCGATGGGTTCAGTTCGTTACGTGTATTTGCCAGTCTGACGGGCCGAGGCAGATGACGTCCATTAGATACCCGCCCACCTTGCGACCCCTGTCGGGACGGTGGGACGGTAGGACGGCTCCTGCCGGGACAGTGGGACGGCTCCTGCCGGGACAGTGGGACGGCTCCTCCCGTCCTCCTGGGGCAGTGGGACGGTGGGATGGCTCCTCCCGGGACGGTGGGACGGCTCCTGCCAGGACAGTGGGACAGCTCCTCCCGTTCTCCTGGGTTAGTGGGACGGCTCCTACCATGACAGTGGGACGGCTCCTCCCGTCCTCCTGGGTTAGTGGGACGGTGGGACGGCTCCTATCATGACAGTGGGACGGCTCCTCCCGTCCTCCCGGGGCAGTGGGACGGTGGGACGGCTCCTGCTCGACCTTCGTCACCGATACTGCCAGCGACCCTCGTTTATCATATGATAAATTAGCTCGATGCATTAGGAGATTCGAAAGAAAACGTTATACAAATAAATTCATAAACTTCTTCTTCTAAATCACATGTACCAACTCTTTACAAAGGGTGCAACCTGATGTTGTTGTTGTTATTATTCCTGGATTAGGAAACCCCAGCATTAGCTGCTAGGCACGTCTTCCACAAGCGGGAATTTTGCGCAGGTTATAGGAATGAAAGGATCAGGTTACAGGAAAGGGTGGGATGGGACAGGCAGCTAAATTGACCTTTCAGAGGGTCAACTCCCGTGCTCCTGTGACAGTTGTGATCAGACTCAAACAGGCGGACCCCGCTCTGCCCTCCAACTGGCCAACTCAACTGAAAGGGTACAACATGTACAACAGCCAGGGATCACATTCTGAGGTTGGGGACCAAACCCGGAGTTTCCGTCCCCAGCTGCTGAAAATGGAGGATCCAAATGTGAAAGGGAAGCTCGTCATAATAGACAGCCAAAAGACATACCATATGTAATGACAACTTCATTTGATGTAACCAATGTCCTGTGGCGCCAACCTGATGGTTTTAATATATGAATCAAACTTGTGGAGTTGATGTTTCACGAACTACTTGAGCTGCCCATCCTCTTAAGCCGACAGCTTTCACTAAAGCCAACAGCCGTACGGCGTTCTAAGACGATGAGACAATGTGCCTTAGTAAGATCAGTCCTACTGACTATATCCAAGCTGAGGGTGACCGCCGACCTTATCGGGTAAGGTTCAGCCGGGATTAGCACAAGGTGACTCGACTTACTAACCTATTGCTTGGCCTAGTCTTTTCTTATAGTGCCATTATATATGCCAAAGGAATCTTTTTCATAATATACTTTTCAAGATTTGTTAAGTACTTTTTCATTTATATTTTTAAGTGTTTTTAATAGCTATTTAACTTAATAATTAACTTCAATGACCTCTATATTTTGTACTATAATAGAAAGCTATAGTTTCGCTTGATCAAGCAGACTATTAAACTTTAATGTAAACAACTGAACATCTGTATATTGTCGGATATTTCCTTGTACTGTTAATATTAACATTGACCAATACAAATTCATTTTTTTAGTTTTATAAAATACGTGCTTAGCTACAATTATTCTGCTCTTCTATAGTTAGGGACTTTTAGATTATATTATTATTAGGCTTTTTATTTTGTTTAACGTTTAAGTTTTCAAAATAGCAAAACAGACTCTGCAATGTGTTTTGTTCACATATTAACGGTGTCTCCGCCAAACGAAACTAAACGCCTTAAGTATTTCATTTCTAAAACTATTCAGGGAAAGAAGAAAAATATTGTGTTAAATGAAGCAGGGAAGTGAAAGAAATACTGTTCTCTTCACTCACCCCTTTCGTTCAGAGTTTTAAGAATACTCAGTCTTGGAAAGTGCCCCACTGTTATATTAACTGCAATATTTCGAGAAACTGCAGTGCATGGTATACAGGCCAGAATTTGTTGAATGTACGTTTCACGCCACAAAATTACAAATTGATTAGACATTTTTGTGTGAAACTATTGCCAGTGAAACCTTTTTAATATACTTAAACTTTGTATATACTTAAACTGTATATACTTATAAACTGCACATGTATTTTGATATATATTTGAGACATATAAATTGAATCCTTAACTACTTTTCGTAATGCAATAAAATATTTTTCTCTTATCCAATATAGTTTTCTCTTATGGAGTTATGGACAGTAATGTAAGTTGCTAAAGCCTATCGGCCACGTTTTTAGAATAAAATTTCATATTTGGAAAACAATTAAAAATAAATTTGTAAAGATAAATTTTGAAGACTTGCCAAAATTATACTTCAAATTTTGTTTTGCCAAAATACTTAGTTAAATAAGGGTCTTTAATAAAATAGAAGGCAATATTAAAACTGTTATGGCTGTTTAGATTTAAACAATAAACAAACGCCATATAGCCTATACCCACAATACATACCCTACTATATATCCGATACCGTCATTGTTCAACTCCAAGGACGAGGCAGTGAGGTTGAGCCAGCTCAGCCTACATCGCAATGCTTCTTTATTACATTTGTATTGGTTATGTACTACTTTTAAGCCAACACATCTAGCAAGACACCCTGCGATATTACTCGTATTTGAAGGCTGGTATTTAAAGACTTAGACTGACATTATGGTAAGTATGTATTCATAAAATACTCTTTTGAACAATTCCAAATCCCCAATTTCGGATATCGATCTCGCATTTCAATTGACATCGGTTGTGAATAGATTTGTTGTATTTCGCAATACAGTTCCTTAGATCAAATAGTTTTAATTTTTCCTTTACCTTATATTGGATAGAAAAATACATTATTTCACATGCCAAATTACATCTCGAAACATGATGTTTCTCGAGCACGATGACATGGTAAAAGAACGTTAACATCAACTCTTTTTTTCTCCAATAATTCACGTGAACATGATGTATAAACTAAAACCTTCTCGTAATCATGCAACCATGGTTTCAAATCTAACTGTATAACATTTCTCAGCGTTATTGTCACAATATCAGCATTTCGTAATTATTTACAAAGCACCGTTTAAGGTGATTAACTATGATCCAATCAATTTGTGCTTACACAGATTTAAACCAGATTGTAGACAACATCCTAGACTAGATAGCCACCACACGAGTTCCTTTACATATAGGTACTCTAGACTTCAGCCCCAACCTCTCGGACTTGAGGTGTGGGAACAGATTAGGGGGCGAGTTATTATCATTTTAGAGCTAGTCCAGGAAGCGGTAAAGTAAAACCTTATCACCAACCAGAGGCCATTATCCTTAATCACTTTATTTAGGTGATACATTTCCTTGATAGTGAGTGTTATACCGAAGTTTAACCTTTATTCATAAAATTATAATTAAAAGTCCTACATAAATGTCTTCTTAAAAAATACTGTTTCAATATACAAAATATTACGTCAAGTATACATTTGTTTAGCCAATAATTTCCAAATTATTGCCATAAATCAAAGGATTTATGGCAATAATCAAATGGCAGTTATGAAGACATTTATGTGTGCGTACAATCACACTCGCCTCCTTTTATATTAAAAAAATGATTCTATAAACCCGCATATCAATCAACAGCATAGTTTAAATGGTGATACACAAGATTAGTTGTAGTATTTAATTTATTTTTAACAATTTTATTTTATTTATTTTTATTTAATTTTTGTAAATGAAATATGCATTAAATAGTCAGTTTATTTTAGAGTAATTACAGTATATTAGTAATCGAACTAATTAATTAAAATAGAAAGTTAATTACGCTGAGATTGTATACTCTTTTTTATTATATAAATCCAATACCTCCAAAACTTTCCTGATAGAGGGAATCTAAAGTTCATCTATATATTGAATGTCGCCTGTACAACAGTTTATTAAATTCAGATTATATGCTGTTAAGACTCCTTTGTGCACATAAACAACTTTTTATTCTTCCATTTTTCCATTTTGAAGATTTTCCCCAGACTGATTATCAATTTTCCCAACTACAAGGTGTGTTTTATAAAAGAAAGGCGAGATATATAATAACGCCTAATGTTTTGAGAAAATAAAAGCTCGCTGGAAAGTAAACAGGAAGTTAATAAACATAAACTATGACACGAAGCGGTCTTAAATACGGGGAGGGGAAACATAACTCTCCACATCCGGTGGTGCAAAAATATCATCAACACTGGACTTTGCAAACTGGATTTTAAAACTATCTGCGGTTAAACTAAACGTTGTGAAGTTATAAGTGTGTTTGGTTCTAAGAGGAGTTTATGTAGCGGTTTGAACTCTTCATCTTGAGTACTCTTACATTTATAAATCAAGGTTATTTCGGCTTAACGTTTAAGCAACGTTAGTTAAACTATCTCTAAAATTAGTTGTTCTTGGTTTGTTGCTACCAACATCATAGTGTTTAACTGTTGCTTAGTTTTATCCCCGTCATGTGTAGCTGAGTCTGCGATCGCGACGGTTTCCATCTGTGTGTAGTGCGGTTTGTTTGGGTGCCGTCAAAGAACCTACATTGATTATCTTGATTTATAGTTAACAAATTAATATAACATATTAATTTGTGTAAGAATAACATGAAAATACATCAAAACTAAAAATGAGTGTTAACTTTTACATGGAATAAAATTATTATAATACTCAGGAACAATCATTGATGTGATATTAAAAACCCAATATATAAGACAGTTTGCAAAACGTTATGAGGGGTGTTGTAAATTCAAAATTTGAAAAGCATGATAATTTTTCTTGGGTTGAAGCAGAAGGTGCACCTAGTAAATTTAATAAAATTTTTGTTCACTTTATTCACAGTAATGTATGCGCTTTTGGGTAATAGGGCGGTGACAATGAAGTTGATTTAAACAAATTATAAGGTAAGTGTGTATTATAACATGTATGATAACTGTAAAATAACTACTCGATAAAATAATTTAATTATGTAATGTATAAAAACATATTTATCAACAGACACAAAAAATGATTACATATTTGTTTTGCTGAATAAGAGCAATCAATTTACAGTGGCCGTCCCTCCCTTTCAATTTCATAGTACATCACAAATAATTGTAATTGTTGTTAATAATGGAGGAAACTGAGCTTTTTTAAAACTGATTGTTAATTTGGATTGATTCCACCTGTAATGAGACTTCAAAATCACATTTTTAACCTAAAAATCAGTTATTTAGAACATTTGAAGTACATTTTAAGAGAAGTTATTGTGCAAGACCTTTGGTAGCCTAAGCGCACTAGCAACCCTTGGTCATATTAGACTATGAGATAGGAGTAATGCTGACGAGAGAGACATTATACATAAATTTAAATACACGCACTAAGCTTATCTTGATAATGTCGGCGGTGCCGGAGATAACACATCACAAGGTGCTGATAAGGCGTGTCATAGCTGGACCAGCGCCAAATTGATTGTAACTCACCTGCCAAACTATCACATTCACCTTTACAAATCTTTACTCACCTTGATTGAGTAGAAGTGGTTAAATTAATGGCATCATTTTAAGATGAAGTCTGTTCATCTGAGACTGAAATCATAAATTTATAACAGATCCATACAACCATGGATTGCCTTGATATAAATTGCGTAAGGAGAAAATGGTGAAATTGTGTCTTTGCGGAGGTTACGATCACGATCTAGAAAGCTGAAACTGGGAAATTCATCCAAAATTATTTGAAAAAGAACTGAACGGAGCGCTATTTTTTGTTTATGTCCTGGCCGAAAATTGCAAAAATTATTTGATAAAAAACTGTTTAGTAAATTATTGAAACGAACACATCATTAGAATGTTCTCTTTAATGCAGCTGTTGCATCCACTTTAAGCGTAAAATAACTTGTTTAATTAATTAGTAAAATAAATAAATGTATTAGTTTTAAATTATCTAAATAGTACTCAGTTGCCTTAATGACACATTTCTGATTATTTTTCAAGTTTTATTGGAATGGAGAGTATCAACTTCAATAATCCTAGTTCAAGAAATATTGTGAACAATTTACTGTTATAGTACCATTTTAGATATGAATAACATCTGAATAAACTCCAAAGGGTAAAATATTTACTTAAGTAAAAAATAAATAAGTTCAAAATTATTTGTAGAATTTTTTAAACACAATTGAAAACAAATGAGTATTGTTTCTACATTTGGCTAACATAAATGAGAATAAACCAATTGTACTTTTGCGATTAGTTATTGATCATAATTTTCATAAATAGGACTCCATAACTTATATTTACCACAATTTAATCTGAATATAAATCTAAGGCAAAGTGTTTTTACATTGTTATATTACGTTGTATACTTTCGCACTTATGACGTTAACAAGATTAGTAATGGCTTTAGCTAAAAAGGTTGTATGTATGCTGATCAACGTAGTCCTTTTGGATATTAAATGTTTGCACCAATTATTACAATCGTCAACTATTTTACACAGTAAAATAATTATACGAATCAATATTAAAGCGACCTATCCTATACTTTATAATTTAGGTTATTTTGATAGTTTAAAAATTTTAAATCTTCTTAGAATTGTTATTTGTAAAAATAACATGGGAAAAAGAGCCGAAGAAAGTAGTTTCCATCATACCGATATTTATAAAATGGCGAAGTGATTATTTTATTCAACCTTCTTCAGCTGGTTATGATGACGCACTCGAGTACAACGTCCCACGCCAGAGCTCCTGCCGTTTTGGCAACTGAGCCCCAATAAACTTGTCAGCCATATCCGATGATCAACTGTGACATCGCAGGCGAGCTCGCAATCTCTGGCCTCCTAGCTGTCTAAACAGCAGCGCGTAGGTCATCCACGGCCAGCTCAGAACACTCGAGGCACAGTCTGGACTATGTATGATACAACACAAATATAAAGAAATGTTATGGATTTTAGGGAAAGTGGTCCAAACCTCACACATTTTTATGAATACCTCGAGATTTGTACCCGTGAACCCTAAAAGAGAAGTCGAAAACGCTTACCGTATTGTGATACCCAATCTGTTATAATGCTGTGATAGCCAAGTATGATGTATCTACGTAATACTGTGTGTCTTATAATAATGTAATTAACGGGGAAAATAACTGAAAACGTTGATTTCATTATCATCAAATGTCAGAGCACAATGCATTATTGTCAATGCTTGAATGTTGCGATCTTATCAACCGAGTTACCTCTTTCACCAGTTTATATTTTGTTGGCAGTTAATCGATTGAAGCAGTAAAAAACCAGTCCACCTGAATGCAGCAGGTTCCATTCCGCAAACACAGTTGATTATATACAATGGCCAACGGCTCGGTTTGGTCGCCTCATTTGTAAACAGCGACATACATGGAGTGCAGGTCATTTCGCGGCTACTACATGCTCTGGACACCGCACGTTATTTCTGGCATCAGTTGTGGGTAGCTAAAATATAAAAGTAAAGTAGTATATATTTTTATACAATTTTGCTAACGGCAGCCTGTGTACATATTTTGTTGTTTGCAGCTCACAAAAGTAAACATTATTTTACGTTTATATTTCTTGTAATATTTTTGACAGTTATATTAGTCCGAAGGAAATAAAACAAGCTACAAAAATTACTTTATGAAAATTTGCGCTTTGAATAATTTTATTTTTGTAATGTATTAATTTTAAAACGGCTTAACACATTAATCTGACTATTTCATGTCATTAGGTTTTTACTAAAGCGAGAAATGTGAAATCAATCGGCTAACTAAAGAGAGATATTTATTAATTAGTGAACAAATTGCAACTGCATGAGAAAGAAGTTAGGACACGTGGTTATAGGTATTTTATAGTAAAAATACCCGGCGCATTTTTTCAACGTCCTGTATACTAAAACCTGAAACTATAAAAGCAGAAGTATCTAACTAAATTATTCAAATAGCACAAATATAGAGAAAATACGAAATAATACCACTATTTCATATAGTTCATGAATCGTTTTTTATTTATTAAAATGACTGACCTTCTGCCAAGTTACCAAGTTTTCTTGAGAGAGACAGTTCTTACCATGTAACATACCTGACCTACCACCAGCTCATCGTTTGTTTGCAAACAAAGGCTTTGGCAATGTGCATTGTAGCTTACTCCGCGAAAATAGATTGTATACTTTCTCTAACTAAAGCAGTGTGTATATATGCGATAACTAGGCCTCTGCAATAGAAGTCTCCAGAGCCTTTTCATGGTTATTATGTTTACCAAACATTCGCCAAATGTGTTGATCTTCTGTACAACAAATGCATTCTACTGCAAGCGTTTTGGCAAGAAGCCAAATATCTATTTACAGACAACCCACGTTGCTCTTCTGGTTTACAATAGAAGTTTATGAGCTTTGGTGCACCATAAACAAAACATAAATAAACATGGTTTAAGATCAATTGCATATAATTTCTGAATTGTGGCGTTGAACCTTTGTCATGAATTAGTAACCATGAAATGGTTAAGCATATATTTTTGTCGTAAAATTATCGGAAAAACGTAAAATTATAGGCATGAGTTTACGTAGATTCATATATCTAACTGGCAATACTGAAACTAATAAGTTTCGTACATAACCTTATTTACATGGTTGTTGTTGACTCATAAAAAGATAACTAAAATTGTTAAAATAGCAGATGGTTGAACATTTTTTAGAAATATCCTTATTAATAGGCCATTGATGTGATTAACTAGGATTTTAGTCAATACACGGTTAGTTGCACTGGCACTCCCAATTGCTTATCGTACTCTAGGTATTGGATATGTTGTAGAATATCGAGCTCGCATTGTTCCATACTGATGTACTGTCCAAATAAATTATCCATTTGTCCATTTTCATAAAATCCGGCTATAACTTGAACATGGATTCGATCAAACAATGAACCCTCAGTATTTATCATCGAATCTCCAAGTGATTTATAAGTTTCCACTCCTCACTTTTAAACTAACTAAATATGTTTTCGTCTTCTAATAAAGACAGCTATGTTAGTCAACAAAATTTCATTTCTATTGAGTCAGTGAATACCAAACATTGTATATTTACTTTTATACAATTAAATGATCTGTTATATGCGTATCAAACTAAAAATAGAAGACGCTTGCTAAAGTAAACTTGTTACGTCAGATTGAGATTAACGAAGCGTGGAAAGTTAGTTGTGGTGTCCGGCGGTGCGAAACTATCGTACCTGGTGGGGGACAGGTGAGGCTTCATTACCCGCGGATAGACATCGCGATCACCGATACACTGATTGGACGACTGACGGCTGTGATCTCATCTGAATAATACACATATGAAGGATGATATATATAGCTTGATGTGTAAATTAAAAGAGTTCGAGTGTTAGGTTTCGCAAAATCGCTTATAATTTACATCCGCCCCCAGACTTTACCCCGTAATTTTTATGAAAGGAAATGAAATCTAATTGCATTGTATATTTAAAGTTGTAAATGTAATTCACTGACGGAGAGAACCTGCGTACTCAATCAGTCCCCAATGCGCATTTGTATCTCACCACCACAAGTTTTTTCAAAATGTATTCATAAATAGCGAAATGTGAAATTGTGAATAACATTAGGCAACGTACTGTGTTAGGCACCTGAAATATCTGGGTAACCAGTCAATGTTGAAAAATAACACAAAAGACTAAATTTTTTAAGCTGAATCCAACATAAGAATCTTAAATTGTATTAAAGATTGTATGCACAAACATTCGCTGTGCGTTGGAGTGAGCTGGGGGTGTTCAAATTCGTGAATATAAATGTTGCTTTAAATTTGTGTGCAATATTTAAGAGAAAATTCGGTATAACATAGAGCAACAACAAGGAACAAGTGGTACAGGCATTATATAAATACATTATCTGCTGAAATGACAACACATTATACACAATACATTTTGAGAGTTGTAGGAAGGCAGAATCGTGTTCGAACAGCAGGTCCTAGACTAGTAGTAATTGTTGAGGCTAGTTTTATACTACCTGTTGGTTCAAATACAAAGTAATCTGGCACGAACACGTTAAATAAGGTAATATTATCACACTGTCAGCTAATGTATTGACAACAATAATATATGACAGATTCACGGCATAGCAGCATTTACATACAGAGCTAAAACAACACCACACCCACACATGAGCTTTTTGTGGATTGGCTGTTAAGCTAATTTCTTATCCATTTGGCTTTGCCCGTATCGTCAGCACTGGCTAATGATGTTCAGGTATTCTTCGCCCCTAAAGACAGGATAATAAATCCAGGACCGTCGGGAAACATTTTTTGCTCTAATCGGTCGTGGTAAATATCCGTACTGATTTCTTAAACAACAATCTATCTAAGTTATGAAAATTGAGTTTTTAAATTGAAAGCTGAGTAACGGGCAGAAGTGTAGCGTTGAGGTGCCGAGGGGCGTTGTAACTTATTCCTCAACCAAACTCGATCTGCGCTCCTATCGACTAAATGTTTTGTGTGTGTTATGTGGTTGTATAAAGGCTCGTTGAAGTGTTTTGCTGGCTTAATCGGCTTTTCACCCCCAAAAAAATGTAGTTTTTCAAGTACAAAAAACAATACAAATAGTGCAAATATTAATTTATGTGAAGATTATTGAATGAAACCCTCTTCATAAAGGTTCATTATAAACCGTGATAATATTTTTTTAATCGTTATTTTCGTTCTGGAATAATAATGAAACTAAGTGTCATGTAAACGATAAGTTTTCTAATTCATTTGGAAGTCAAATGAATTGAGTAGGAAGAAACAGTGAAGTGTGAAACTGATGTAGCAAAATAGAGAATATTATTATTTGTATGTAAACTGAAAATATAGGTGACAAGGTTTGTTTACGTGTAGTTAAATAACTTCTGATACTATTCGACATACAAGTGTAAATCTATGACAATTTATTGTAATTTACCTGACACTTTCGAATGTAGAGTTACGTTATATCTTATTATAAATTGAAAAGGCTAGATGTATTGAAAATTATGTGAACTCTATAGTAAAATGAATTTATTAGTTGAAGTAAACTAATATTGACTAGTGTGTTGAAGAGGCGATATCCCCTAACCTTGCTCTAACACTCTGTCTCATCTGATATTGTTACTCTTAAATGCTAAGGAAAGCAAAACAATATAGTAGGAATACATGTCAGTTCGTAAACAAAGTCAACACTTAATCACATGTTTTATGTAAACAATGCAGCCGTTTTTAAATCCCCATGATTCTCTTATGGGGGATGTTTTACGTTGTTTCTCGTAAATAACGTCTCATCATTCTGCAATTTGCCAAACTTACAAAAGTTTGTCTTGAAAACTTCGAGTGAGTTATTGAAAATGACAAATTAAATAAACTAATACAACGCAATGCAAACTTGCATACGAATTTTGTAGAAGCATAAATATGTAATTAATTAGAGCTGCATATGAAAGTAAGAGTTGTCAGAATATAAACAGGGCAAATAGATGTGGCCTGTTGCCGGGCCACAGCATCAATTTGCCCCCTCTGGGGCTGAAATGGGTTTATCGGTCGGGTATAGCACACTCGTTGATGTAGACTCCCTCTAAACACAATACTCCGCCACTGTCTCAGATCATAGAACCTCCATATTGCTTGGATAACTACAGTGGGGTTTGGTGTACAACAAACCAGCTCCTGTTTAGCGGATTAGGTCAGCTGAGCAATCGTTTACTGAGTTGACTTAATTGAGAGGACTTGCAGAGTACTAAATTAATGTGACATACTAATTTAGGAGTTTTACATAGAATATATAATGAAACTTTAGGTTACATTGCAGCTAGGGCCAAATAGATAATACCCCCGTCGCAGCAAACCTGCATACTCAGCGAATTTCCAATGAATATATAACATAACACATTAAAACACTTAACAGGATTCATAAGAAATGTATTCACAAACAAGCGATATTTAAAATATTAATTATTCTCCATAAGAATAACATTGGGATGAGTACGCAGGTTTGCTGCAATAAGGCACACAAAATAATGGGTTTTTTATGCAAATATCAATAGAACTCATCTTAGTGAAGTCACATACCAAGTTTCATCCATATACATTCATAAATAAGCGATATATAACATTTTAAGTATTTTCCATAAGAATAACATGGGGAACAAGTACCTAGGTTTGCTGCTACAGGAGCCATAGGCGGAAAATTTTTTTGTGCAAACAACAATAAACCACAACCAGATTAAGCCATATACCAAATTTCGCCAGTTTATGTTCATAAATAAGCCAGATATACAATTTTTCTTTTTCTCCATAAGAATAACATTAGACAACGTACTGTACTGTGTTTAGCACTCTCAGTATCTCGGTAACCAATTGACGTAGAGCAATGATCAAAATACCAAATTGTTTGTTTTTTAAGCTGAATTCAATGGTATAAATTAAAATTTGATTTAAATTAAAATTACATGTGAAAACCCCTTCGGATGGTGCGATTCATCTGGTTTTCGAACTCGTTCAAATAAATGGTACTTTACACATTTGTACCAAATTTCATTAATATCGGACCTTTTTTACGAGAGTTATCGTGCTTACGGACACACATATATATATATATATATACATATATAAAAATTTGAACGAATGGTGTTTTTGGCATCTGGGGACCTCAAAATGAAAAGTTATCATGGTCTCGGGCTTAAGTCTTACCATGAGACCTACGGTAATAGCTTCTTCCCTAAAGGGGAAATTCGCTAAAACGCGACCCACGATTCAGTTGCCACAACAAATGGTGTTCAGGTTTGCAGTAATTGAATAATAAACGCAGATTAACGCTGAAGGCACAAAACGGCTTTGGTTTAACAACTGGCAGTAACTTAATTTAACAGATTGTATTTCAACGTGGGGACAACATTGTTACAGTAACTACTTCAACCTTGCTGTTTTGCTCTCTGGTAGCTGAAACACCCGCTTTACGTTCATTATTTTCTAAAATGCTGTGAAAAATGTATTGCACAAGTTTTGGTTCTTTGCTACCTAGTAAAACCAATTTTTACACGGTAATAATACTTGTATTATTGTTACGTATTATGTGCTCATTTAGCATATCTCTTTAATAATCACGAATGCAGCAAATAAGCAAAAACTCGATGAACAACCACGTTTAGTTTTGTTAAGATGGTTATAGAAGGTTTAACTTTGAAGACGATAAACCACTAACAATAGATATTACCATTACATTGATGTTCTGAAAAACGTGAATATTACACTGTTTTATAAGTTATCTCGTCTACTAATCAATATTTAATCACCAGTCGATTGTGTTTTAAACGCTAGTTTGCACAATAATGTTTATAGTATATGACTTTTTTTAATTAGGAGAATGTCGTTCGAAATCAAGCAAACTTTAACTGATTGTATATCTGTATCGTCCTAGCTACCAAATAGCCTTTACTTATGCCCATCTAGGGACTCAACCTGTTTTGTTTATAAACTAATTGTTTTATATGTATTTGTATTAAACGTTTAACATATGGATTTAAATATACTTTTAATATATTTGCTTTAAATATGGTATACTGAATCAACAGCTGTTTTAATATTCAATTAAATTAAAATCTTGCCCAAAGTTACTTTTATGGACAACGTACAAACTTACAAACTTATGGACGACGGTTCAGGCCGAGCTCTATCATGTAGATGTTTATCCAATGGCTGTATCCAACGGGTCCAAAAACCACAAAATAAGTTTTTTAAGAGGTTGGAGGCCTCTTTTACCCTATACTGTGTTCACATTAGCTTCAGACCTGTACGTGGAACTTCTTTGTGGAACTCAAGGGATGAGTTGCAACGGGACAAGCTAGATAAAACTCAAGAAATAATCGAATCCAGTTAGAGTAAGATTCGAACCCAACGACAGGGCCGCTGCATCATTGCATAATCAGAGTCCGTCGCTTGGACTACTACGCCAGCGTTTCGCAATGGCATACTAGTCATGGCGTATTATTTAAGTTTTATATTGTAGGAGTTCCTAAAACAACCTAGCGTATTAAGTAGATAGAATAGGTTAAATAGATTGGATTTTACTTGAGCAGTTTATAAAACGAAAAATATATGTTCTATATTTCATATGAAGTTTGAAAGTTGTATATACCTGATTACTTCACAAACATACACAAAAACACAACACCCCTACTGCATATTTTCTGGACTACTTGACAGTTATGTACAACGTGCGCGGCTGACGGTGAGGTGAGAGCGAGGGGCTAATGCCGTCGCGTCGTGTCCTGAGACTGATGGTGAATTGATTGCCGTTAGCTTTAATGTGATAAATCATCTAGTTTCCTCATTTTTGGCCTTAGGCTGGCTAATTAACGAAAATGTAATGATTATAAATGGTATTGCTAATTATCTTGTTAGTCCTGAAGTGTAGTTTTTCTTTTAGACAGTTAAGCCCTGAAAGTTTGTAGAACTGAGACGACACACATAGTGTTGGTTCACGTAGCATTTTAATTTTAACAACTTTGCTGGTACTAACGAAATAGATTCAATAGTTACACTCCCATTCTTTCAATCTTTGAAATTGATTCTAAGTTAGAATCATCAAACCACTTGTCAGTTGCAAATGAAAACTAGATATTATGTTTTCACAAAAAAGACACTTACGGACACAGATAGACACATTATCTAGATAGACCAAAGTTTATATAAATATTTGTTTGTTTTGCTCCCTGAACCAACATTCTGATATTGTGGAAAACCATATTATTATCTCCTAGTACTGTAGTTTAGAAAATTAAATAAGTATAAATACCTCCATGAAAAGTGTCAATGTTAGTTTTATAAATAGTGCTGTTTTTTTATAAATTGTATTTTGTCACTGGGGTAAAAACAATGGGCTAAAAGAGTGAGATTAAACTTAACGGACCTTATAAAACCCTCCGGTGTTTATATTTTTTAACACGGGAGTTTAATGCCATAATAGATTCAAATTCACAAAATCAATGTTATAGTGAAATATAATACAACTTACAACACTTTAAGGTTTATTGTATCTAAGTTGTAATATATTTTGAAGTATTACAGCATGTATTTTAATATAAACTGTAGTATACACCACATGACGTATAGTAGTGAAAAGCTTTTTACTTATTCTAAAGTAGTGTGTTTCCTAAATGACCAAAAGCTTCTATAGAGACGACTTGGTGGAAGCTTGTTCCGAGGATCCTTCTAATTGACGGGTACAACCTATTGCTGAACAACATTCTCACCTATACATACACGCACACAGAGAAAATAGACTTGAAAAATCGGTTGATGATATAGACTACATCATATCCGCTAAGTACCTTGGTATGTTAAGTAAATACCTTACCATATTTAAGTACATACCTAAAATAATCAAGGTTCGTGTTAACCAGTTCATTAGGACAAAGTAGATAATAATACCTCCGTCGCAGCAAACCTGCGTACTCAGCGAATTTCTAATGCATGCATATGTTTCTCACTACCACATAAAGCCACTTACCAAGTTTCATAAAAATACATAAATAAATATGTGATCTATAGCACTTTATTTATTCTCCATAAGAATAACATTAGGGCTGAGGACGCAGGTTTGCTGCAACGAGGAACACAAAATATGTGTTTTTGTGCAATTATTAATATAACTCAACCAGGTGAAGCTACATACTAAGTTTATTAATTTATGTTCATAATTAAGGGAGATATAAATCTTTACTTATTCCCCATAAGAATAACATTAGGGCTGAATATGCAGGTTTGCTGCTACTGGGATAATCAACAAAAAATTAATTGTTTATGCAAATATCAATATACCAATACTATGGGAAGCCATATACCACGTTTCATCAATATACATTCATAAATAATCAAGATATCAAATTTTATTTATTCTCCATAAGGATTTAAACATCAAAGAGATTGTTTTGTAGAGCTGAATTGATTGGTAAAATCAAATGTGAAGTTTACATTAAAATGAACTGAGGAAAAGCCAAAAACCTTTTTCCCATAAGATTAACATGGGAGATTTTATGAGCAGGTTTTTTTGGATTTTCTCCGCAACCACTTAACCTAGGTTAACAACTTAATATACTATATTATTTGTTTTTTTAAGCTCTATAAAACGCTCAAAACCAAAATTGAGTGTTTTAAAAATTTTATGGTGAACAGTGCAAAAAACTGATTTTTGGAAAATTTAAAACCCCCATTCTCATGGTCCGATTTTTCTGGTTTTCGAACTTAAAGTCATGAATATCACTTTACACATTTGAGCCAAATTTCATCGAAATCGGACTTTTTTACTCAAGTTATCGTGTTAACGGACACACACACACACACACACACACACACACACATATATATATTTATATATATATTTGAACGAATAGTATTTTTGACATCTGGGGACCTCAAAACAAAAATTATCATGGTCTCGGGCATGCATGAGACGTACGGTAATAGCTTCTTCCCTATAGGAGAAATTCGCTAAAAAGCAGAAGCAAAAGCTAAATATTTATATTTAATTATACGAATGAGTATACTGCAGTAACATAAATTTAACAACACGATGATGATAATAATATTTGTTAATGGATGGATTGTCAATATCCAAAGAAGTACGATTCTATCAGTTGACTGACGAATGTTTGTACAATATGCATTAGATAGAATGTCGGTTCATGAAATGTGGCCGCTCATAAAAGCCGCCACGCGTTTGTTAGTACCAATAAACTTGCAATTTTATCGAGAGGTTGCTAGAAAGCTGCTGAACCCTGAGGTATGAGAAGTTAGTGGGAGTGAGAGGCAAGGTAATGTTTCTTCTTTGTGTGATGCCTCTTAAATTAAAGCTACACGTTTATTTCTTAGTTGTAACTTAATCGCCCAGCCCAACTTTTGAAAAGGCACAAATCCAATTTTTCCTCCCAACTCCAGCATTAGAGAGCTTGTTCTTTCTGCGTCACGTGATGTGCTAGACGATGAGCTTTTAGTTCCAAACATATTTCTTAAATATGCTCTCTGGGCAAACATTATTATTCACAAACTATTTTAAACTTATGGGATATTATTTTTTAGTTTTTACGACGCTTTTTATAAGCTAAGAGTGAATAGCTACTTCATAACGGTCATTCATATTTCAAACCTAACAAATGATGCACAAATTACACAGACGTGTAAATTTACAAGGTACCAACGATTATTCTTTTAAAACGTAATTACTAAATAATGTGTTTTAGTTCGAGATGAACTTTACAAAATGAAACACGCTCGTTACTTTTTCACACACTCTACGTAATTATTTTTAAATTTTGTTCATTAATTTAATATGCGTAATGCCTCTTGCTGCTCTTGTCTGTTTTTCTCGCTACGGACGTGTGACCAAATACAAAGTTAAGGTTGCGCCCTACCCCAGATTGAATGATTGTTTAGCGCCGCGCCTGCCCCGCCAACAATGCCATGCATATTTACGCTTGAAGACCATTTCGTTCTCCTCGATCGCACTGTTATTTTACAGATTACTACCAAACTATTTGCAATTTCACACTTTTCAGATTCCAATATAGGTATTGTACGGTTCCTTTTTTCCAAAATAATTTTTCTCCTTACGTTAGGAAGCTTTAGAAAAACGCTAAATTTGAAAACTTTACTAATGGCCTACCACTTATTTTGAACTAAAATCAGAATTTTTAAATCGTATGATACATAGATGGACATTTAGTGAATGAAATATAAACAAATTATTTTTAATTGGTTAACAATTGAGCCTACAATGTGGGGGATGCAAAACCCTTACTTTAGCGTGTGGTAGGGCGTAAGATTTAGGGTGCAAGATCAGTGAGTGTACTTACCTTATTTGTTGTAATTGATATAAAAGTAACAGTGAAGTTCTCTTCATATACATGAGGAAAAGTGCTCCATTAAATCAGCCCAATGACGTCTTTGCGATGCTCATTTGAATGTTCGTTTGTCCGTCTCACCCCATCCGTAAGTTATTTTCTTCAAGAATGTACTGCACAAAGAATAATTGAGAATATGGGCAGCGCCACCACCTCCGCGGTTGGCACATTGTCTTGGTTCACGATAGTGATGTGCGTACTCAAGTACACCCCTTGTACTAGAAGTACTCTATTCTTATAGAAGAATAGATATAGTTATGTTCAATGGTGGAGTATTTAATTTACAAAAAATGTGTATCATTATTTTGTATATTATTGTAATAGCTAGTGGCTTGAAGGGGCCATAGCTCCTATTCCCTAACCTTTTTCCACTATTATGCTTCATCTGGTTGTTACTCTTTATATGCTGAGGAAAATAAAACAATATAAGTATGTACACATGCCAGTTCATAATAACATGTTTCAATGTAAACAAAGCAGACGTTTTATATCCCTGTGCTTTTCTTATGGGGGATGTCTTACTCTGCCTGCATCTCTCCAAAACGAGCATTCGCGAAGTTTCGAGTACAGTATTCTAGTGTAATGGTGTACTCGTAGTCGTTGTACTCGAAACATTAAGAACGTTCTGTTTCTCCTATTAGGCAATGTTAACTTTCAAAGTCCGTCCCTCCTCAACGGGTTGTCCGATATCGCTGATTTAAGGCTCATTTAAATAAACGGTATCAGGAAACTGACACATACTTTCTCCCTTTTAGCCAAACTTTAATGACAAAAATATTTGTTATTTACTAAATATAGAATATGAAGTATAGATAAATGTACAGAAAATTGTCTAAAATAGTTGATTTCAGAAATATCCACCCAAATCCCTTTTTGGGAGGCACCATAGAGTCCGTTGCTACACACAGTGGTTTTGAGAGGGGAAATGCCCCCTTGCTCCCCCCAGGGTTAAATAGCAACACATTTCGAACATCATCTGTTGGTCAATGCTAACTTGACCTGCATATCAAATTTTAATGAAATTGATAAGTAAATAAGAGAGAAATAGTTATTTTTGTATTCCCCATAAGAATAACATTGGACAACGTACTGTGTTTACCGCTAAATGAAAATTTCAATTTTCTCCGCAACTAGCAATCGTAGAATAGTAATTTAAAATACTAATTTATTTAGTTTTTTTAGCTCTTTTTAATGGTGAATAGTAATCTATTTTAACATTTATTATTTTTTATGAAAAATCCAAAAAACTTAATTTTGGATGTTTTAAGTCCTGTAATTTCTGAACCCGAATTTTTCCAGAAATGCGGGTAGTGTCATTTCGTTGGAAACCTAAAGTTCTACAAACCACGAAAGTTTAATCAAAATCGTTAGAGCCGTTTTTGAGAAATTTGGATTTTTCATGTTTTTTAGCGGTTTTTGGGGGATAATTACCCTTAAAAATCAAAAATTCAAACAAATGAAAAAAACGCCTGGAGATATCGTGGATTAGTACCTACATACCAAATTTCATAAAAATCGGCCCATAGGTTAGGGCTCTAGCTCTGTACACATCCACACAGACACACACACACACACACGGACACACACACACACACACACAGACAGATATCTCGTAAAAACCACTTTTTTGGGTTCAGGGAGCACCAAAACGAATATTTCCACTAACAACTCAAATTCGAAAATTGTTACGAAAACAATACTTTCTCCATATACTATGTATAGGGGGAGAAAGTAAAAAGAAAAAAAACACGTAGCGAGTTCAGGGAGGTGAATGTGCTATCATAAATACTTAACCTACACCAAATCGTAAATATTAAATATGTTTGAACTTGTTTGAAACAAAAATGTTATTACGATACTAAAATTCAGCTCACTGAAATCGCTAGGTATTATTTTACCCATTATGTAAAATGGGCCATAAATCAACAATCTCGGATAATGCGTTGAGGAGGGAGGGAACGTGCAAGTGGAAGAAGCAGTTAGAAGCAGGGGACTGGAGCCCCCTCTTAAATTACTCGAGTTTCCCATCACTAGTTCATGGTGGCCAATGTGTTGTCCTCGTCATGCAGAACGCTCACCATCTCCTCAAAATAGTATAAATGTACTTACCACACATCCCTCAAATAGTTAATAATGAGACAAAATGGAGAAACATACTAGGCAGCAATAATAAATGGAGGTTGGTAAAAAATTCACAAGAATTGTCACCTCCGTTTGAAATAAATCATGTAGGAATCGTTACCACAACAATTAATTGCAATATTTTAGTCGGTTTTAAATTAAAGGATAGTTTGTATGTACAAATTTGTATTGATATCGTGTAGTTTACTTATTGGGCCAAAAATCTCTGCTATGAAATCAAAGTCATTAGCTTATTATCTTGTAATACTTTTAAATATGGTTAATTTGTTATTTTATTAATTCCATCAGGAGAGGGCTTGGAGAAACAATAATATTTTTCTTAACATTATCCCATGAAGATCTTTAATTCAATTAGAAGCACGGTTGTCTCAAAGTTCCTGATAGGTCTTTATTATATATATTGGATAGTATACGCCATACTATAATCAAAATAAATAACTACATCATTACTGCCAGCCACCGCTCAAACCTAGATGGACAAAATTAACATCTCGTGTAATCACCAGGCTCACAATGATTGGTCCAAACGTTTTAAAATTGGTTTTGTTTTTTTAAATGTTTTGTTTATTAAATAAAGTAATATGCTCGATGATTAATAATATTTTATTGGTTGATCTTAAGGCTTGAACTTAACGTTTCGAAACAGCAGTAGCTCCACGAAAACTTCTGGTGAGTCCTTGGCGGTAATCTAGTCCTTTTATTACAAATTCATATTGCGTTTAAATAGTTCCTCAGTTATAATCACAAGTCACTCTTCTTGAACCTACTCTTCCACAAAGACTCCAGTTAGGGATTGTTCCAACTTAAATAAACAGATTTTAATCACACGAGTTTTTTAGTATATTTTAAAAATATCATCCCATGTTACCGTACGAAAATTAGTAAAAGCAATTTGATGTATTTCCCCTTATATTTAAATATAAGTAAATAAAACCCCGAATTCATTCTCATTGTTACCATTAGGTATTACCAAAAATTTTAATATTTTTTTTCTGTTCGCCCTCACTTTAATTATATTCAAACAATAAGATTACAAGTCCAAAATCCCAAAAAACTATAGTTTCTGTCTGATAATGACAACATTTGTATATGTAGGGGAATATTAATATAATGTGTTTTCATTTGATTGAAAAAAAGATTCGATTTTTCCCCTGTTATTGTAGCCTATTTCATTAAATGTTGTATTATACATTTTGTATTTTTGTTAACAATGTTTTCTTGTTCCTCTCTCCGTTGTGGATATAGGCTGTCCGTAATTTATTTAAATTTTTAGTTCAAAAGAATATGCGTACATTTAAATTCATTGTGGGTAACCCATGAAGTTGTACTTTGAAGTTACTGTTTACACTGTTTACAACGTACACCAAGGTCTGCGCCCCTCAAAATAACACTTTAGTTGACCTCGCTACAAACAGCAGACTAGAACTTTGTATAGTCTGAACTAAAATTACTAGGCTGCACGTATATTCTGTGACTGCAACCAATTTCCTTTATCTTGCCGTCAAAAGTAATTCTATCGAAAGCTTTATAAATAAACTGTAATTGAATACCGAAACAATTTGTTACTTCGAAGATAACATATCACAAGTTGCTGATAAAGCGAGCACCCTTGGTTCCATGCCAAATTGATTATGGCCAAACTATCGCCTTCGCCTTCACCTTCACCTTCACGCATTACGATGGATAAATAATATGTCTTTTGAAGAAAGTTTGTGAATCAAGTGTTAACTACTATTCACTACGTCACTGATAATTGACACTAATAGACCATGACAGACTACATCGTAAAATAAAATTGATAAAGTAATTATTTGTCTTAGCAAAATAAACAGTATTTCTTTGAACTTTAAACAATCTCATGGGCTATATGAGTGGTACTTTCATCCGGATTCGTCATTACTTAAAGAAGCCAGCAATATGCAAAATGTGGCAAAAACCCTCGGTCTTCTCTAAACGACTAATACATTTATTTATGTTCTTAAACTTGAATAATGCATATTTATTAATTCAATTAAAACCCCTTCGGATATGTTTTAAATTGTTTAGAAAATTGTCCTCTAAATATTTAGAAAATAAATTTAGGAAGAAGCTATAACCATGTATTCGGCATGGTAAGACCTAAGCCCGGGCCCGAGACCATTATAACTTTTTATTTCCCTAGAAGCCAGTTATTTTATATATATGTCACGATAACTTTCATAAATAAGTGCCATTTTTTGTAAAGATATGAAGCATGTAAAGCACCATCTATTTTAATGAGTTCGAAAATACCTCCACAAATAATTATGGAGAGATAAAGATGACCAATTTCAATAAAATAAATATATAAATAAAAAAAACAAGGCAAGATGTAACAAAAAAGGTCTATTGTTCTTTTATAAAGCTTGATATAAAACATATTCGATCATGAATATTGCTCTAATTTTTCATTAAATCACGAGAACCGAGTATGGATCCAATTTACTTGAATTATCACGAATAACACTTAGTATCGACAACTTATCGTTAACCATGCACTTATGTTTACTCTACCAACAAAGCTATCTTACATTACAATAAAGTCATTTTTATAATATACTGTAGACTAGATGGATTGGTTATTTAGTTTATATTATATTACATCTAAACCAGTGGGCATAAAACACGTACGACCAGACACGGTGGAGCAGGTACCACGCAGCGCTGTGGATCAGATAAGGGAACATTATCAATCTGTGGAATTAGCAAATATGTCAGCCGCTCGCCAAACCAGCCCCGACCTCCGAATGTAGACGTTAGACGATTTGCATAATTTATTTAATTGAGTATGAAGTCTACCTGTCCTATAAAACATTTGTGGTCAAAGAGATTATTTCATATATGATTTAATGTTTTACATATTCATATTCCGACATATGGGGCGCCGGATTTGCGTCAAAAGGATTGGTGACAAAGTATAAACCAACCGTTCATGAAGGTTAATATTATTTTTTGAAATAAAACCACTATCATCTCCAATAAGTCTACACAGTGCGTCTCTTACTCTTGGGGAGTAGCAGTTGTTGCTACACTTTGCATTCATTGTCCATACAATTAGGCACGCTCAGTGTAATCATAGAACATTACATGAAAACACCTATCATATAATGGGTTAGATTAAAGCCAGTACAAATTTATGCAGTCGAGTTATATTAGCTTTAAATAAAACAAATAATATTATATTATTCATTGTTTCATTTTACTGAATTTTTAGTTACGTATTTTCCTTGTGCATACAGTGTTTTAAAATTCCGTAAACATTATTTCACGTAATGAGATAAAATTATAAAGTCAACATCATTTGATCGTACTATCACATGGAAAAAATAAAAATACATTATTTGAAAGTTCACAAATAATACTGTGTCCAAAATAACCGACTCGAACACAATTTAAAACCGTGGAGTGTAAATCTTGTCCAGATAAGAAGACGAGTGTCGACCTCTGGAAATGCAAATCCGCCCGACAACACCCAGCTATGCAGCCGACAACAGGGGGAGTTATCACCGGAGTCAAAAACCGGTCCCTTAAACTGCAGCAGGTTCCGTTCCAAAAACGAAGTTAATTACATTCAGTGTCTCGGTGAGGTCAAATAATTTGTAAAACAGCGACACATGTGGCATGCGCGAGGCATTTCATTGCATTTTTTGCTCAAATTTAGTATATATATACTAGCTTTTACCCTCAGCTTTGCTCGCGATAAATTAAAACACATTACAAATATTAATCCGACCACAAAATCTTTGTTTAGTTTTAACAAATGACTTATTTTTCAAACAACTACAGCTGGTAATTTTATAAATGAAATCCTCCCATAAGATTTGCATTAGAACTTACAGGACCCGTGGGGAGTAGCCCTAAGGTTTGATGCGGTCACTATCAGGTCTATATGTTAATGTGATATGTAAGCTATGCCCATGCAAAATTTTAGCTTAATCGGTCCAGTAGTTTATCCGTGATGGAACTCCAAATATCCATACACACATCCAAAATTTCACATTTGTAATATTAGTAGGTCATATGTTTCACCGCTGTCCTTGGTTCGCATGTTTTATAATAGTAATCTATGCACGTGTGACGTACGATAATGTGTTGCAAATATTTACGACCCCACCTTTGAATAGTATATCATCAACTAAATACTCAGGATTTTCAGCATTTATTGACAGACACACTCTGTATTATAATACATGTTTTTCAAATCACACATTGAGGTTTTTTGAGCTAGTCAAAAAGGTTATCGTTCGATTAAAAAAACATTAAACAACGTTGATTTTTTGCTTTGACATTTTATTAATGCAAAATGGTCCACGAGTAAATCAAACAATTTGATTTATTTAATAAATTTATGAAATGTATTCGTTATATTATCGTTATTATTCGTTATTTATATTTTTTTCACCAACTACGGCCTCTATAATAAACAATATAATCAACACAATAGAACTTGGTGCCATTTAGTTATCAGTATTTAGTTATTATCAGAGTTGACATGAATGCTATCCTTTACTCTTATACGAGCAATGGTTCGGAATCCAGAGTCATTGCTCTGGTTGGAAATATGTTAGTTTGCAAAATTTATCTTGAAATCGAGAGGAAGGATTTTGCTTAGACTTGAGGATAAGTGATTTTTGATTGGTGGCATCAAATACTGATTGGTGAAAACCTCAACCCCAGGGTAACTTAAATTTGTCACTAAAACTCGTTTGATAAATGGGAAATTTGTAATATTGAACTTAAGGAGTTTTAAATAAAAACTGAAGAACCATAATAGTTGTTCATAACCAACCAATCAACTGTCAAAGTAGCACTGGCTAGTAATGTATCAACATGTGATTTATAAAGGACAGTAATTAGAAAAATCAATTGAAAATTGCATATAGAGTGGACAATCCAAATGAACAAAATGTGCAAATAAAAAGAATATGTACTACCAGAAGAGACATTGAGCCAAAGAAACTAAATAACCATAACATTCGTGCTACAAAAGGTGTTCTTAGGTCGAAGTGACAATGGGGTCGAAGTGACTACATCCTAACCCTGATAAGGAAAACGAGATCGCACGCAGCACGCTGACGTGAGGAAAGTGAATCTCGGCATTAAAAACTTTAAAAAATCTAATAAATGGTTAAACAACACTCGTAACATTTTTTTGTAAAATTGAAAAATGTTATTTTTGGCTCTTTTGAAGCTCTTGGTTATATTTAAATTGACTATTAGGATAGGAATTTTGTACATTATACGGTTAGGAGGAGGTATATTCAGGATAAAAAGTTGGTATAGTGATATTGGGGGTGATAAACTACATCAAGATATGAAAAACAGCCTTTTCCAGTGTAAAATAACGTAATAAGACAACGTACTGTGTTAAGTCAATTAACATTTTCTTTAATAACTCTGTACATACTTGTGCCAGAATGATGAGGGAGGGCTTAATTTGTTTGCATTTTATGAACAACAATTTAATATATAATAATTTTACATTCGGGACTT
The DNA here is from genome assembly GCA_963675035.1 of Allygus modestus. Taxonomy (NCBI): domain Eukaryota; kingdom Metazoa; phylum Arthropoda; class Insecta; order Hemiptera; family Cicadellidae; genus Allygus; species Allygus modestus. The sequence continues at coordinate 142,903,543 of OY776111.1, forward strand.
TTCTGACCCTTTTTGGGCCCAAAACCTCAAAATTTTAAAAATTAAAATCCCTAAAAAGGGGGTTAAAGTTGTTCGATTGTTTTGCTCACCGAACTTGTTTAACTGTTTACAGAAAATCTGTTCCTACCAAATTTCAAGTAAATCGAAAAAAATTGTGACCGCTAGAGTGCGAACTATATATATACAACACGTTTTTAGCGACACCCCAAAACGTGTTCAGGGGGTCACGTTAGGAACTTCTATGGTGGTCCCGACCTTAAGTTTCACCGTGCGGGTCATGCTAATAGTTCACTGTTCCATAAAAAATTCACTAAAACAAAATGCAGAACAAATGCATATATGTGAAGCAAATTTGCTCTTCATGGGAGGGGGTGTGGTGAAAAATTACTCCAGGCCTATTGAACACACTGGCAGGCATTCTACGAGCAAAGCTCGGTCCCGCGGTACTTCCCCCTAATGCAAACAACACAAGAGATAAATAATACGAACGGTTTTAACTAATGCGGCAAACAACTAAACAGCGGTTTCAACTTTAGTGGACTAGTGTTACGATTTTGTTCTATCTTGTTGTTCATATTTGTTTTCTTGTTCATATGCTTCTTATTTTTCAGGTTTGTATTGTTACAAATAAGGATTGTATACTGAGTGTAATTGTACGTGACTGAGTATTAAATCAATTAGTAAACTGTACTTTGTACTTTAGAAAGAAATTTAAGTAACAAAATTAATAAAATGTATCTTAATAATTTAACAAACGTTAGTCAGGAGGTTTTTTTGAGATAGCTGTGAACATCCTGATAAAATTCATAATAGCAAAACAAATTTGCCATATAAAATTCACGAAAGAGCTTAGTAATTATTGTTTGATCGTAACTTACTTTAACTGATTTTAAAACCTGTCTTCAATCTTCCAAATTTCGCTTTCATCACCTTTATTTAAATCTTTATCGGTATTTTCTGAGGTTGCTTAGTACTGCTTTGTGTCATCATCCAAGACTACCGATGAGACATATCATCAAATGAAAAAGATTAATCATAATTTATTTCAAACAACATGATGAAACTGGAAAATGATGCCAACAAATGGAAGCCAATAATAATTCCATAGACTTGAATTTTATAATGGAAATAAAGTTGATTTTAAATAATACTTAAAAACCCTAACTAAAACTAAGTTAACTAAAATGTAAATACAAAGTTCAGTGTAACTAATAGAAAATAATCATTGTATGGTTACCGATGGCAAAACACAATTAGTAACATTATTGATCACAAAAATGTAATAAAATACAACTACTTATCACCCTGTAGTGTTTATTTTCCTAAATTTATTCCTGTTCCACGTTTACCGTATTCAGTAACACGGACTGTTCAAGAGTAAATTATGTCTTGAGTAAATATGGTAAAAGGTGATGAAATACAACTCTGCAATTAATTTACATCAAGGGACGTTTTATCAGAAAGTTTCCGCTCGAGCAAAGCCGTGCCAAATTTCTGCCAAGGAGCTGTCTTGTTGTTCGCATCGGGTTACATCCAGTTAGCCGCGTGCACGTCGTTCCATCGGAGATTGATTAATTTGATATTCACTTTAAAGACCTCCTGCCGCTCCAGTCTACGGTCTGGGCAAATATCAAAAGGCTACAATTGCCCTTTCATCAATAACTGTACGTCAGAAATGGCGTTATAATTGGTAATTGATTCATATGAAATAATTTGTGTTTTAAATTAACAACTTTGTGATTAACGTTGGCACTTTGGCGTCCTTAAAATAATCAACTCCAGTGAAGTGTACATGCTTGCTATAATCGTTTGTTTTGTCATTTAAGATGTCAGCCGCATTGTGTGGTGCAAAGCCGATTAATCTATCCCATTGTTAGTGTAATCGTCGCCCTGTGGTGCCAATCACTGATACCATTGTTGTAAACAATTGTCGCTAACCTATCACAAAACACATACACCTTCGACACTCGTTGCCTAAAGTATTATAGAAACACCCCCTTCGCAGCAAACCCGAGTACTCAGCGAATTTCCAATGCATATATATGTGCCTCGCTACCACACAATGCCATTTACCAAGTTTCACGAAAATACATTCATAAATAAGTGATAAACATTTTCTTTATTCTCCATAAGAATAACATGACGGTTGAGTACGCAGGTTTGCTTCAACGAATAAGATAAGTAATGTGTTTTTTTTTTGGAATTATCAATGTAACTCAACCAGGTAAAGCTAGATACCAAGTTTTATTAATAATTTATGATCATAACTAAGGGAAATATAAACCTTTAATATTCTCCATTTAAGAATAACATTAGGACTGAAAATGCGGGTATGCTGCCACGGGGTCAATCAAACAATAATTATTTTGCTGTGCAAATATCAATATACCAGTACTAGGTGAAGCCACATACCAAGTTTCATCAATACACATTCATAAATAATCGAGTATATATTTAGAATCAAATATTATTTATTCTCCATAAGGATAATATTGGACAATGTACTGCGTTTAGCACTTTGAATATCTCAGCAACAGTTGGACATAGAACAACAATTAAAACAATTAAAATAATTGTTTTGCAGAGCTAAACTTATTGGTAAAAATAAATGCGAAATGTTTAGTAAAATTATCTGAGGAAAAACTAAAAACCTTTTTCCCATAACATTAACATGAGAAATTTTATGGGCGCGTTTTTCGACTTTTCTCCACAAACACTTAACCTAGGTTAATGATTCAAAGTACTAAATTATTTGTTTTTAAGCTCTGTAAAATGGCTATAACCGAAATTGAGTGTTTTAAAGATTTTAGGGTGAAAAATGACATAAAACAGAAGTTTTGGAAAATTTTAAACCCCCATTAAAAACCCGCTTCCCATAGTCCGATCGATCTGGTTTTTTAAACCTAAATCATAAATGTTGCTGTCCACATTTGTGCCAAATTTCATCAAAAGTTATCGAGTTAACAGACAGACACACACACACACACACACACACACACACACACACACACACACACACACACACACACACACACACACACACACACACACATATATATATATATATATATATATATATGCATATAATAATTAGTATTCACTTGTTAGGGCTACTAATATAAATGTGAATAATATCATAATTGTAAACTGAGTACCCTGTTTTTTACTGACAATCAGTTATTTATTCGACGATATGTTTCGGCTCTTGAGGCCGTTATCATAGTCAACAAATTCCTAACCTTATATAAACAAAGTATAAATTAAACTGCAAATTAAAACAGATGTTTGTTACCTGTTAGACTAGTAGTTTATATTTGTCTTTGGTTTATCTCTCTTAACTGCCGAACTTTTTCATAAATTGGGTTGTTTGTCTCAAAATGGGTGTTTAAAATATTATGAGGTTCTTTTTTATATCCCAAATATGTATGTACATTTTCTTTAGCGTTCATCCTTTCTCCTTTTCATAGCAATATACATTGGCAGGATTCCGAGCTATGATAAATAGATTACTAAATATTCTAATGGATAAATCTAACTTTGAGAAATAAAAAATTATAATGAAACACTTGGCAAAGAAAAATGGATACCAACAAAAATTACTAGACAACATGATTAAGAAGACAATAAAGAAAAGAAAAAGATCACATGATGAAAATAGTACTCAACAAAAGAACTTTATTTGTATACCTCATACTACAAATTTAAACAAAGCAACCCGAAAAACATTTGATAGGAAGAACGTCAACTTAAGTTATAGAACAAGAAACAATTCCTTCAGTCTAATCAACAAGAAAATCAATCGCAACATCAATGATGCAAAAGGAAATGACTATGAAAAATCTGGAATATATCAAATAAAATGTTCGACCTGAGGTAAATTTTATATAGGACAGACAGGGAGGTATTTTGACTCACGTTTTAAAGGACACGTGGAAGTTTTAAAAAGCAACAACAGAACAACCATGAATAGCACTTTCGCCAAACACTTGCTTTTCACTAACTACAAATATAAGTGTATCAAAGAGAATATGAATATAATACCTAAGAAAAGGAGAAAGAATGGACGCTAAAGGAAATGTACATATATGTATTTGGTACATAAAAAAGAACCTCAAAATATTTTAAAGACCAATTTTGAGACAAACAACTCAATTTCTGAAAAAATTGCCAATTAAGAGAGATAAATCAAAGACAAATGTAAACTACTAGTCTGTAGATAACAGATAACAAACATCTGTTTTAATTTATACTTTGTTTATATAAGGTTAGGAATTTATTGACTATGATAATGTCCTCAAGAGCCGGAACATGTCGAATAAATAACTGATTATCAGTAAAAAAAACAGGGTACTCAGTTTACTATTATGATATTATTCACTAATATATACAGGGTTTTCATAAAATAATGGTGGGGTTTTGTTATTAAATAAAAATAAAACGAGAAAACTTACAAAAAAAGATTTGTTTTGTTGAATTCCTGACATTAACAAGGTTTTTTTACATATCTAATACAATTCAATGTGGCCTCCATTTGTTGCTCTCCAGACATACAGTCGATGGTCTATTTCAGCCCACACGTTGTACAACATTTCTCTTGTAGCAGTGGAGACTGCATATCGGATTCTTTCTCTTAGGTGAGGCAAATTTCGATTTTTTTGCGAATAAACGACGTACTTGACATACCCCCAGAATAAAAAATCACATGGAGTCAAGTCTGGAATTCTCGGAAGTCATGCTACAGGGCCACCTCTGCCCATCCACCTGTTTGGGAACCTAGCATTTAAAACATCTCGAACAATGGTTTTATAATCTTGCTGAAAATACAAATTATTTACATTTTCCATTTCGTCGAGTTGAGGAAACAATAGTTCTTCAGCATATCCAGCTAAATATTCCCATTGATATTTTTACAGCGAAGAAAATGGTTCAATCGCTTCTTCTTTGGACTGACCACACCAAACGTTGATTTTTGGCGAATCTCTTTCCTTCTCAAAAATTGCATGTTGAGATCCCCAAATCCGTGCATTGTGCCTATTAACACATCCATTGTTGTGAAACGTTGCATCATCCAAAAAAGAAACATCATTCAAAAATGATTCGTTCTCTGCTATTTGGTTCAACACAAACGTAGCAAATCCTGCTCTTTTAACCATATCTGTTGGATTGATTTTTGAAGAGTTGAATTTTTGTAGGCATGAAGATGGAGCCTTTTGTGTAAAACTTTGTGAAGTGTACTTACTGGTATTCTTAATTCAAGACTACGACGAAGGAGGGTTTTTTGGGACTTCTAATACAAGATAGTCTTGTGTTTTCAACTGTTTGGTTTGAGACTGGTGGTCTACCCGGCATACTTTGCTTTTTAACTGATCCAGTGTTTATGAATTGCTTACTCCAACCCCGAATGTTATTTTCATGAGGCGGAAAAAATGTTGTTGTTGAGGCGGTTGTTAAATGTTCTTCTAAATTCCCGCTGCACTAAAACCACTGACATTAGTTCACTTAACAACATTACACACTTAGCTTTCTCTTGTTCAGAAAACATGGTTTGTACAGAAAACAAACCTGAAGTTTATTTTGAAGAATAAGGTTACCAATGAGCACAACAATGAACACAGCTGTTTTAATGAATGTAAACAAAACTTTCTGAGCTACCGGATGCAGGGGTACCAATAAGAAATGTTTGATTTGTCTCATAGCAGTTTCATAGACAGTTAAAACCCCTCCATTATTTTATGAAAACCCTGCATATATATAAACTAGCTGATAGCCGCATGCTTCGCCCCACAATGGTTTATAAAAAATATTACAGTTGTATGTGCTGCATTCTGTGGTTAGCACGTGGAACTACTACGAATCAAGATCAGCTGTTTGCATTTTCATCAGCTCAAACAAAATTGAATGCCCATAAGGAATACATGGGAACTTTGTCGGGATTTCTGGCGGAGCCCAAAGTCAGATCAGGATGAAAATAATTTAGTTTTCCTATTTTATGCCTAAAGAATCAGTGTAAAAAATTTCAGCTCTCTACCTACATGGGAAGGTGGAGAATTAGTGATGAGTGAGTCAGTCAGTCAGCCAGGGCTTTTCCTTATATATATATATATATATATATATATATATATATATATATATATATATACACACACACATTTGAATGAATAGTGTTTTTGGCATCTGGGGACCTCAAAACAAGAAGTTATAATGGTCTCGGGCTTAAGTCTTACCATGCTACTACGGTAATAGCTTCTTCCCTATAGGGGAAATTTCGCTAAAAGAGGTACAGTAATCTTCTAAATAACGCTAGAATATTTATAATGTTATTATACCACTACTAGAGTGATTGCTAAGAATAAAAAAGTTCAGAAAAAACAATGTTGTTGAACGAAGAATAAAACTACAGTCAGCAGATTAAAGTCCCGTCGTAAAATAGCAGTTGTAAATTAATTTTTGAAAGCGAATTTCAGTTTCTCTATGTATAAATTGTCCGACATCACTTGAAGTAATTCTGCCAGATTCCGCCTTTGTATCAGTTTATGGTGGTGATATAATAAATGGAGGACCAAGTTCAGAGATATAGAACATATTAGTAAAAAATAATTAAAAGGGATCTTGAGGTGAACACTTGTATATTTGTAAACAATGCATGAACAGTGTATGAATTCATTCGAGAAGAACAATGAATGTAATTAAACAATAATATTGACATACATATCATCCCGTGTGTCAAATGTAATATATGAAATTACATATTGTTTAAACACATTGAATTAGAAATATCGATCTATGTAAAGTGCAACGAGTTCACTGAACAGTCAGTTTTGGTAAATGCTATTAAATTAAATATAATAACTCGACAGCCTAGCTAATATCAACATTACATTCTATTTACTTAAATTATTTATACTTGGTTTATAAAACATAACATGTAAAAAGTAAACATCATATGTGATTTATCTCCAAGCTTTGCTGTAAGGTCTACATATTTCCATCAGAGCCATGTTCTGCTTCGACACAATGTCACATGATGTCGTTCAATTGATTCAAAATAGCACGTGATTTCATTTCCGGTTGTCATTAAATGGTTTTATATGGCACTGCGATGTCATTTCCGCACTAGGTAGTTAAAATAACTATGCATATAATGTAGCTGACCTCTTTTTATTCCTATGCCGTTCTGTGAAAATCCTGAGTTAACCAATCAAAGCAATTGAGCTGATTTGATTTATTTTCGTCGCAATGCCCCTCTAGTTGAATTAGTCTATGGTTTGGTTTTAACTATAAACTAAACTAATGTTAAACCTGTTTTAATGCATAATTAAAAATGAGTTTCATACAGAATGTATAATCAAGGTAACATTTTGCATAAATATCTTCCTACTTAAGTAAAACACATTAAACAAGTTTTCTTTTATTGTTTTGTTGGATTTTTCGTTGTTCGAGAACGTAAATTAATACAGTAAAATACAGAAAATTTCGTAATAATTTATTACTCAATATCGACAACTCAATCAATCACAACGAAACCTGTTGAACAATGGCTCGTGAACACATTCCATTTGTCAGAGCACTTCTTACACAACGCGGCTGGTTTCTTTATGCTATCCCAATACATTTTAGATAAAATATATGAAAATTGGTTTCTCTTATTTGTATCAAATTATGGTTTAAGCCTACTTTATGTATATGTGTAAAACCTGCTTGATATTAAGTTGGTATAGAAAAATCATAGACATCACGTTTTTTTAATGTGTGTTGATGTATATTTCCTTTTTTGATTGGACACTGCCTATGTGACCCCACCGCCGCCGTTCTGACTGGTGTCAGAAGAGAGAAAGGTGGTTATAATTGCTTATGTTAATTGGCGTCAGTTGATGTCGGCCCACGTAGTGAGTCACATTCGACACTTGAAACTTTAGCCAAGCCCCTAACTGTTATAGAGCTTGATGAGTGGTATTTGTAAGAAATGAAAATCAAACTTATAATGGAGTAATTTTACATCAAAAACTGCTTATCTTAAATTGCAATTTAATCGTCCTAAATTATATGAATTCTGTGACCGCAGTCACATATAAGATGGATTAAGCCTCCAGTATTAAAACTGAATATCTCCGTAAAGTTCCTTTATAGCTCTTTTCAGACATGTTATGATACATGTATATGATGCTAAGTATTATCCAAGAAACTTTTAAGGGCTATTTCAACATGACCTTCTTATTCACATACTTGTAAAAAATGTTATATTCACAGCGAATTCTTTCTGAACTTGTTCCAAGGAAGCTCACTGTCGATAAATCATCATTTACACGCGTCTGCAGTAATGCTATTTACATATTGGCCGATCACATGTATCACAGCTGATTTCTGCGCTCCAAACTGCAGTGCCTTCACAGTCACGCTTGTCGTGTTCTGCTAAGCCACCTTGATTTGTGAGCGCCGACTACCGGGGCTATTTATAACATGTTAATCGCGTTAGCGAGAGCCTCTTAGTTTAAGCATGACGGATAAATTGTTTTAGTCTTCCTAAGGATAAACACTGAAATTAATTTTATATATGGTCATACCTCCTTTTTATATGTACTAGAAAGGTCCTTGAAAAGAAAAGATGGCGAAAATAACTGCGTGTGTCATGTGAGGCCGCTTCACCGTGAACGAATTCTAATGTGATATACGATTAAGATGTATAACAGATTTTGAGTTATTGCTACCTAAGGGTAAATTTGACTCTCAGTTTTTCTTTCAGGGAAGCCTACAAGAATATTAAAATTAATCATAAAGAGCAAACCCATCAAATAATTATTTTAATTAACTTTGTCAATGTTATGACTGAATATGCATGACAGTCCCAGTAACACCGGAAGATTCATGTAGAGCGAAAAACATTTATTTGTGCTGCATTTGGTTTAGAGGGGGCGGGCACCAGTCACGAACATTCTGACGTTTCAATCTGCTGGCCCTTTAAGACCAGTGTTAACTGATGTACCAAGAGCCAAGCAAAACAATAATTCTAATACCCGACATATTTAAATAAATTGAATACGATTGCATAGCAACATTCGGTCATACGCACAATATATTTTTCAACAAACTATTGAATAACTACAATCCAATGACAACACTTTATAGTCATCACCACCATCCATATCACTGGGAACGTCTGACGTCACATCCAAGGTGTGCAACTAATCTTCCGTTGTTTAACATTGCCACACATCCTCGTTGACTGACAGTTATCCAATTGCTTTTGCTGCTTCGGCCCCCATTTTCTTATTGAATTTGTTATTTGGATCCCTTTCTCGTCAATGCAGGAGGAAGCAACAAAATTGTTTTAAACACACACAAAAACTAGATTAGTTTTTATCTATAAAGAAAACTACTTTTTGTGGTTTTATTGTAGGTCTTTAAAAAATAAATACATAATTTAATATATTGTTGTCTTTCTTATACGGTTTTATCTTCTACTAAAGCGATATAATATGAAACGATATAACAAATTTGATTTTGCTTTATAATTTAAGTTTTATAATTGATTTTAAATAACATTTAAACGTATAATGTATCCCCAACGTGACTGAAGCCAGAAAATGGTACCGGTAAATTAAAAACAGCTAGCTAAAACTTTGTTTTATAAAATGGTGGAATCCTAATTGGTGCACCGTGGCGAAGTGATTATACTACACCTGACGCTAAATTTAAACTTTTATGCATACCAGTTACCCAACTAGTTCCTGAGATCCTGTTTGATTTTAATTTGAAGCTAACGAGTTTTAGTGAGTGGCGAGTACTTTGCAAAGTATTCATGTTTCATATATCCCAAAACCAAGTAAACGGCTTTTCATTTGATCTATAAGCTGTATTTTGTTTATTTAAAATTTGAGGGATTGTTAAGACAATTTTTGTAAACATGCTTATGACTGAATCAAAAATGAATGGAGAGGAAATTTAGGGCATATACTGAGTTAAGATAGGTGTGTAAATTAAAAATGGTAAACTATAGTTAAAAGTCAGTAGTTTTAAACTGTAGGATTTTAACAGCTCTATTTATACAATTGTGAGTACCACTGTATGACTGCCACGATACTGCGTTATCATGAACCATAGTTCATAAGAGACATCAATTGATTAACCCCCTGTGCCTACATAATGTGAAAAGTTATAGCTTTAAAGAGAGAACTTCAATCTTAGATCTCCCGTCACCCAAGCCATACTTTTTTACTTTCCTCCTTGGTTAATCGTTTAAATCTGGAAACATGGTAATAAAATGTTGTATTACACAAGATAATGACTTCAAGCACATACACCACACCAGTTAGAGCTCCTCTCTTATGTTTAGCTTTAGGGCAACAAGAAATCTTTCGTAACCTTATTTCAATTCAGATTATATGTAATTCCTATACAGTGCTTACGGCTTTTTAATATTTACACATCGCTGTGGCTGCTGTTGTCGAGGAGTTACAGTATACCTTATCAATATCTCGAACATCCTGTTTGGTTCCTCGAAAGTGTAGGAGCTTCGATTCACGCCGCCGCCACGTTTAGTTTGTAGAAAACTTCCGCAACTGGAAATTGGAAAACTAATCCTGAAAATGAGTTTTATTTTTAATAATAAGTAATATAGTTTAATATTAGTTCAACTAACTAAAACATTTTGCATTTATTTTTAATTATATTGCTTTGAGAAACTGGTAAAACAATCTTCCTCACTGAGGCTCCACCTTAAGTGAAGTGAAATACAAGGACTGAAAAAAGTCAAATAAGTATGTATACGTTGCCCTACTCAACAATAAATCACCGTCGATGTAATATAAGGGCGAGGCGTTGTATGTATCAGCCGGTGTAACATCTTGTCGCGAACATATAAATATTCAGATCAGCTGGTCGTGTGATCAGCTGTTCGTGTCATATATCATGCGAGAGTGGCAGTGTGGGAATATTGTGGACCGTCTCATCCATCATTATTACCCCAACTTGGCCTAATGTGCCCGTGCCGGATGAATCAACAAACTTGTGCCATTCCCATTGTTCACGCCCAACTCCGGCATTCCTATGGTAATGACTTGCCATATTTCCTCTGTGACAGTTAACACTTTGACTGTCACCATCATTGAATTAATTTGCTTATAAGTAACTGACATAGCAATTATAATAAAGTATGCATGTGTCTTTGTCAAAATATTTTGAGGATTCAGTATTTTGTTTTGAAATTGGGAGCTCAAAGTTATACCACCAATTTGATGTTTTCCTGAAGGTTTCCGGAATAAAGTTATACATGAAATGCAATAAAAATATAATTCTACTTTGCTTCCAATGGACAGTACATTAACAATGTTTTGAATTATGTTTAAGTACGCGCTGCATTCTGTGGTTTAAAATAAAAACTCTCACTGTCAACTAATGTCAGAGAGAAGAGCTTTGCTCGAGGAAGGTAAATCAGTTTGGTTAACTGTTTTTAGTAAGTACGTTTTCGCTACGACTGTGACTGTTGTATAGTATCACACCAATGTCCACATTAGTAGCACACGTGTAGCACGCGTGTCGATGCGATCACAGATTCGAGAATGAAGTTGCAATAGCGATTCGAGAGGTAAGTTTACTTCTCATTCACGCAGAACGCTGTCATATTGTTGCACAATGTATCACCAACATTTACACGGCAGCACACACGTGCAGCACGCGTGTAGGTGTGTTGGTGGGGCCGAGGCCGAGGCCACAATTGCGATTCGAGAGGGAAGTCACCTCTCATCAAGCCCTTATTCACACCGAGCCTCTCATCATGTTGACACCCAACACCAGTATATTGTTGACACCCATAAATAGTTTACAAAGTACACTTACTCATTATCTTTAACTTTATCGACAAAATGTTTAATTACATTTGCTTTAATGTGCCCAGAAAACATTTGAAGTTGTCTACATACGAGTCTCTTGAATAATCGTAGTGTTTAAGCATGGCACAATGCTATCGCAGTCAAAACTTGCAAATGATCTGATTTTAATCTAGTTATGGAATTTACTCATAGTCGCTGCTATGATTCAATATAGTAGAATCAGTGCTACTGCTAATCTTCCTAGGAGTCCTTTAGGATAAATAAATTTAGTACATTTTTCAAATTACAGCGATGACCTCAAGACAATTTTATTGGTTCAAAATGTGCATTTTTCTTTGGAAAAATATAGGTTATCAGGCATTATGCAAATGTTTACCTTATATTTATGCTTACCTCAGTTATTTTTTAAATAGAAAAACGGTAATTTTATTTCAGTGAAAATATGACTCAAAATTGTTTAGTATTTAAATGGAACTCGTGCCAAATTATCCTGAACGTAACGTTAATAATTATTATTAACGTTACGTTCAGGATAATTTTGCACGAGTTCCATTTAAATACTAAAAAATTTGGAGTCATATTTTCACTGAAATAAAATTACCGTTTTTCTATTATTTCTATTATATAATTATTAAATAACATTGTTCAATACACGTGCTCCTTTAATCTAAACGATTTGATCTCGCTATAACTTGTTATTTACTGGAGGTGTGTTAACTCATATGAGAGAAAAACTCAACATAGACGATGTGGGCAAACAATAGGAGGAGGTTGGGGAAACAAATGGGAGGCAGAACCAGAAATAAACAGCACAAAGGGAGCGGCGATAAATCAAACAAGGCAAGCAAAACAAATTGAATAGAAACACCACTGATGATTTGTGCGATCAAACAATAACCGGGGCTGGACGTGGACGACCTTGGAATGTGTGTCTGCGGTTGTGAGCGCTTTCTTGCCCCTAGTTCCGAGCTCAGAGGGGAAAACCGTCATTCGCATTTACATGTTTCCTCGTTAGACTCCTTCATAGGTCTCTTGGAACTACGTTAGCTTCTAGGGTACCACTGATAAAATGTAAATGAACTTTTGATGAGAGATTTAGATTCCTAAATTTGTACACAGTTCTTAAGACTACCATAAAATTAATCTGGAGATCCCTAAATTACTAAAAATAACTAAACAAGTACTTAATTTAAAATCTATGTTATACACATCGTTAATGTGGCTGTTACATCACCAATGTTACCAGGTGAGTAAAATGCATATGAAACACTTTAAAAAAATTTACATCTACAGGGTCCTCACATACAAGACAGTAAAAATACTTTTAAATTGTTTACGGCAATCGATTTCTATCGGTCAAACCGGTAATAATTTCGAGATGTTGAGAAACGTTTATTATTACATTCTGTGATATCTGCACATACTGTATGAATAGAAAAGTTAATCATCACTTTCAACATTCAAGTATATGGTTAATTTTTATAAGTTTATTTCCTAAATTAATTAATTAAGACATACATGAGCTTATGATTTTTTTTTAGGGTAATTAGTATATAATTTTGTTTAGCACAGAATCTAATTGTACTTGCTCCTCACTAATTTACCCGTTAGTTTATGTATTTACCATTTTTATTTAAACTTATAACAACATATAATTTAATATTCTCGATGTTAAAACCCGAAACAAACGTAGGAGAGCTAAACAGGCTATTTGGCATTATTTGAACAACTTCAGATCAGAAAAGGAAGAGATGGTTGATAGTTGTGGCTTTTTGCTTAGGCAAGGGGTTCAATTTGCCCCCTCTGGGGCTGAAATGGACTTATCGGTTGGGCCTATCCCGCTTATTGATGCATTCTCCCTCTGATCACAATACTCACAATCATTTTCTGAGAGATAAACCGAAGCATATTATCGGAGTAATATTTGCAATTTTTAGATTAAATTGTGGAATTTACCAAGCGTTATACGTATATAACTGCGTTATGAAGATTGCTTCTGCTTTCATTCGGTACAAGTTAACTCGGATCTCGGAACTCGGGTGTCATAAGTAAGAGAAAGGCACATTTAATCAGTTACAAATCACTGTTAACTGATGTTTTTATATTAGTTAGCAAACAATTAAAATATCTCATAGAGCTGTCATTTTAGTAGTGCACAATATTTTTCTCTACAGATAAATTATCTAGATGGTATGTATTCCTGGTAAGGGAACCTTTACTCTACTCTCTCGCCAAAAAAAGTTGGCGGGCCTCTCTATTAACCCTACCTTTGACCACACTAATATTACCAACGATTGTGGCCCGAAGGCTAGCGTGATTTAATACCCGCCATCTGGAATGTCGAAAATCAGCTGATTTATTTGCTGTTAATCTTGATTGTGTTTCGGTAAAGTGTTGGAGTCATACGATCCTTCGACCTATAAAACAATAATCTAAATCATCTGCACATAGGCAGGCAAGTTTCACATATGACCTGTATTACAACATTTACCATTAAGAACACTGATGCAACTGGCCTTAGTTTGACAAGGTTCTAACTAGCATTTTTGTCAAAATTGAGTTATATATATTGCATGGCTACACAAAACTAGCTTTATTCAAATATTTGACTCTTACATTAATAACTTAAAAAATAAACAATCTACTAATTTGACAAGGTTCTAACTATGAAGGACTCCATTGCAGTATTCAGTTTGACCAGGTTATAACTGCAGTTTGGTCAGCTGTTACAGCTTACCACACAACAGCTGTAACAGCTGTGATGCAAGTATTCCTTGACAGGAGCTGCTTCTCTGTGTTGCTTTGGTTTTATTATTGTGTTGTATGTGGTTTGAACTTGAACATCGCAAAGATGTACGATCTTTATATTGAAAATTGTCAACATGAATACAAAACACCTATAAAAAAATCGATGTACTACCGGATCTTTGGAACAGAATTTAATTTAAGATTTCATTTGCCAAAAAGCGATAGATGCGATGTGTGTGAAGCTTATAAGGTAGCTAAAAACACTGAAACCTTAAGTGATGAACAAAATGACAGCTATGAAAACCATATTATTCGTAACAACCACATGCGACAACATAGAAAAAATTAAAAAGAAAATAAAGACCTTCCAGTCCTTCTATTTGATTTACAAAATGTAATAACGTGTCCCCACGCTGATACCAGCAGCCTATTTTACAAGAGGAAGTTAAATGTTTATAACTTGACAGCCTACTTAACTTTAACCAAAAAAGTGTATTGTGCGGTATGGAATGAGACAATGTCGGGACGTGCAGGGAATGATATCGCAAGTGCTTTTAGAAGAATACTAGATGCAGTAGTTGAAGAAAATGAGATTACGGAATTAATTACCTGGTCCGACTCCTGCGTTCTACAAAACCGCAATTCACACATCTCTTATGCAGTTTTGGACTTTTTGAGGGAAAACCCTAACATCACCTCTGTATCAATGAAGTATTCTCTTCCTGGACATTCCTGTGAAAAGTCGATGAACAAGACTGATTTATATTCTCCTTTAGGTCTTGTGCGAATACTGAAGAGTGTATGTAGATCGTCACAACCCATACCGTATAATACAACCGACAAATGACTTCAAAGACTTTGGAGCAGCAGCCAAACTTCTGAATTAAAAATGTGTTCCTTTCACTCAAGTAGCACACTTGGAAGTTTACTCAAGTATTTGCCACCGGTTTTTTCAAAGTAAGCCATGATGACTACGAGCCTGTTAATGCAACAAATATAAAATTCTTAGAAACTCCAAAACGAGAAAAGAAAAGTTCACCGTCCTGCAGTCGGAGTGTTTTTGATGTAAAACCAAAGCAACAAAAGTGTTCTGCGGAATTTCCAGAAGCCAAGGAAAAGAACATTAAAGATTCTCTTGTATTCATGCCACTGCAAGACAGGGACTACTATACTGCACTGTTGCACTTGTAATAGCATTTTACATGCAGTTCATATAATTAAAGAGTGAATGATTATCTTACTTAATTGCAGTTACATTTTGGTCATCCTAAGCCCTGTTTGTTGAAGCAATCATTTTGGTTTGACAAAGTTCTAAGTGCAGTTAGAACTTTGTCCCACTGAAAATGGTTGTTTCAGTAGGACAAGGTTCTAACTGTAATTTGATTGTTGCCTGAAATAAAAACACTAATGTTCTATTTACAAAACAAATAATGCAAATGTAAAGCTCCTAGGAAGTACACTATTGTGTAAAAAATCATAAAGATAGATTTATAAATGAAAGTGCTACAGCTTATTAAAACTTTAAACGCATTTTTCTCAAAATGTAGTCATGTTCAGTTAGAACCTTGTCAAACTAAGGCCACGGTCTCATTAATAAAAACAGTCGTTGCTATGCGTTGTTGTGCATTAAGGGCTTAAGCTTATTTAATAGTGTCAGGACAGTTAACACAGTTAGAATACAATTCATTAGTATTACGTGAAGTTATAAATGATGTGTATTTTCTGAAGCAGAGTTGAGTTTGTCAAATGTAGATATCATGCAATCTCAAACAAACATTTTAGTAACAGAAGACTACTAACTGTATATTATAATTTTTCCCGACAGCTAATAAGACTGGGCCATGATGACTGTGCTTATTTCTAGATTAAAGTATACAATGCATTTTAATTTCTGCAAGTGATCTTAGTGTATGTTTTACATTGGTTTAAATTTTAACCTAGAACAATAAGCACAATTTGATAATATTTGACTAACAAACAACTATCTGCTGATCTGACCCACCTACTAGTTCTTATTTCAGTGAAGCAAACTGAATGAGTTGTTTGATTGATTAATTTTGAATAATCATCGGAAAAGAGTAGGTTCAATGTGATAAACACTATACACTTGCACTCATAACACACTAACATAAGTAAACCATGTTGTTCCATTTTAATCATTTACTCACATAGTATATACATTATTTCAAACATAATATACTATATTGGTGTGTTGTTTGTTACTGAAATAAGACGTACACAGCAACTGTTTACAATTTTGATACCAAAAATCTTACTTTAAAAACGTGTTTTTATAAACTAAATTGCCTATTGAATGTCTTTATATCTTGAATGTCTTTATGTCTACGACTTAGTCAAAAACCTTTTGTTATATCGTGATCATTTCGTTTAAAAATACCGATATTTTTTTAATTAAAAATCGTCATATAAAGGGCAAGAACACCTTTAGGAAAAGATAAAAGTTTTATTTATGGTTACACTTACACCAGTCAAACTATAGTGCAGTAAAAAAACAGATATGAGCGGTTTTACAATCGATTCAATTAAGTAATAATACAGAAGTAATTTGTGAATATTTTAATTATACTTCTTTCATTATAATTGCCCACCCAAATAGTTATGATTTTTTGGTTCTTTTCACCTTGATATTTTAAAAACTGCAATGTTATGTTGATCGGTGAACGTAAAACCAAAATGAAAAGAGATTATAGCAAATATATTCGTTTTGCCAGTGATATAGTCATTCTTTGGAAAATCGTGAACTCATCTTCGTATTACCACATATCAGTCCTGTAAATCTGCGTGCCTGGCGCCGATAGTTATGTGGCCCTCAACAGTTGATGGTAGACCAAGATGCAATTCAGATAAGGCTCATGCCTTATTGAGATGCTTTTGAATGAAAGGCCGGCATTCACAAATGTTGAAAAATTATGCATTTAAGACTAGAGATTCTTTATTTATAAAATACTAGCTGTTGTACGTCACGGCTTCGCCCGCGATTACGGTATTACGTTAATAAATGATTGAGTAACTTTAGGAGAATATATTTTCAACATTTTAGTTCTTGTAGTCCAGTGATTGAAATGATTGATTCTAGGGTATGACTTATCGTCGTATGAATTTTAAGGTAAATCTGTTGGTCAAATTATTGGATTGGAAGCACCCTATATACATTATGGTGTAACCTAACTTTTTTGAGAAATCATTTTAAAAGGTATTGTACTTGATGCGTAATGGTTAACACGTCAAGTGGGGTATAACTCAATGACAAGATTTAAATAGGAGAAGGGCTATGTAGCTTCTTTAGTGCATTGCATATCTCCCTACCAAACTTCAGATCAATCGGACCAGCAAATATTATGTCGGCTCTATGCTAACATTATTTTAGAAGATTAATATAAAAGTACTGAAGGCCAGGAGGGTAGAGCCCCGAAGGGTTTTTGTATCGCCTGTGTATAATTGTAATGTATTACTGTTATTTGTACAAAATCTTAGCTCCATTATTCAGGTAGTTAATGTGTGAAGCAATCTCTGGATGTCAAAAATCATCTGTAATTCTTTTTTCGACGAACAATATGGAGCGTGGTAGCCATAAACTTATGTGTCAATACACTTAATTCCTTAATTTTAGCGAATTTCCCCTATAGGGAAGAAGCTATTACCGTAGTCGGCATGGTAAGACCTAGGCCCGGGACCATGATAATCGTTTTGAGGTTCCCAGATGCCAAAACACCATTCGTTTAAAACTGTATATATGTGTCAGTGGGTGAGATAACTCTCGTAAAAATGATCCGATTTTGATTAAAAATGGTACAAACATGTAAAGCAACATTTATGACTTTGAGTTCGAAAACCAGCCTGATCGCTCTATCTAAAGGGGTGTTTTGGGGGGTTTATGTACCCCAAAAATATTTTTTGAGTTTTTACGTATAATATTTTAGTAAATCCAATTTTAGTTTTGACATTAAATTCAACTTAAAAAACCAAACAATTTGGTGTTTTTATCATTGCTCTACGTTAATTGGTTACCGAGATATTGAAAGTGCTAAACACAGTACGTTGTCAATGTTATCCTTATGGAGAATAAGAAAAATTGTATATCTTGCTTATTTATCAACTTTCCCTGACAAAACTTGCTTGATACTGTTGTGGTCTATTGATATTTGCACGAAAAATTTTTTTGCCGATAGTTCCCGTAGCAGAAAACCTGCGTACTCAGCCCCTATGTTATTCTTTGGAGGATAAGTCAAATGTTATCTCCCTTAATTATGAACATAAATTAGTAAAATTTGGTGTGTGGCTTCACTCAGTTGAGTTATAAAAAATTTAGCATAAAATCCTATTTTATGTGTACCTTGTTTCAGCAAACCTGCGTCCTCAGACGCCATGTTATTCTTATAGAATAATTAAAATGTCATAAATCATTTATTTATGAATGCATATTGATGAAACTTGGAATGTGGCTTTAAGTGGTGTTAAGATACATTGGAAATTCGCTGAGTATGCAGGTTTACTGCTACGGGGGTATATTAAATAATATAGTGTTATAAAAATGTTATTATTAGTAGTTTTATTTAAAGAGCACTTTTCAAAACTATGCGATTTTTCCTACTAGTACAGACCACCCGCGTACCAACAAACGGTATTGTATGAGTGGTCCCGGGCTAATGGGTACCTGGGTAAGCCAACATCATCAGAAATAGGCGGGAGTAACGGCGAGTGACAGCTTTATGTGGAGTTATGAGGCGTGACAATGGTCTGCGAGCGCGATCGCGGGAGATACCGCGGTGTTGGGGCACACAGACACCCGCACACAACTGCCCGCGCCTCCCGCCACGCCAACAAAGAAGACAACTGTCGAGACAAGAAGACCAATGTCAGGAGGAATCCAAACAAACGCGAAGAATCTAAGCAGGTGGCTTTAATTTCATACCTACTAGAAATTAACATTTTTATTCTAAAAACAAACCCACGCCATCTTAAAAATGACGAAACTTTATTGTTTCAATTTAAATGTTATTTTGGACGGATCCTTTTGTGACTGCGACATTAATTGCCGTATAAATAAATCCTTCTATTTCTTTTAGGAAAGCGACCTTTCCCAATGCCCAAAAGAGACGGCGAAAAAGAACCCTTGAACTTTGACCCCATTAGTAAATTACAATGCGGAGAGCGCTTCCTGTGGCGGCGTCTGGCGGGGATTTGTACGTTTCTGGTGTGTTTCCCTAATGTGGAGAGCCGTGCCGTACTGCGATACAACAATGGTCTCATTACCTTATGTGCATGTCCCGCTGCCGCTGCCAGTTTGGTGAAGGAAATTGTTACTGCATCGTACACTATGTTTAACAATGCGTTTCCCTACCTGTGTTTGGACGATGTAGAGTCAAAAGGTAAGATCGTGAACGAGCTTTATAGGCTACGTATCGATTGGCATGTTCATGGAACCTGCACATTAAATAAGACCTTACCAGGTTATTTCTTTGAACAAAAAGTATTAATCTTATAGGTTTTTACAGTATTTCATTGTTATTGTGGGGGGGATTTTGAAAATTGTATAATATATAAATATATAAGAAAACAGTCAGGTGAACTATTAGGGCTGACAAAAAGGTAATATATTTAAAAACTTATGAAAATATTAGGTTTTAAGATACGAGTGAAGTTAAAATTTCTGGTTTACTAAAACATAGGTCACACTAAAAACACACATTTTACTTCAAAAACAACACTTTATTGTAAATAAAAACTTGTATTTACAAAACAATATTACAGAGCCATCTGACGCAGTTGGTCTGAAGATGACAGCATAGACTGTCGAAATTTACTACCTCTGTAATTTTGTTTTGTAAATAAAAGTTTTTATTTACAATAATGTGTTGTTTTTTACTAAAATGTGTGTTTTCACTGTTAGTGGTTATTAACAACACGTACAGTGATCATTAAGAAGCCTTTATTTAAAACATTGGTGAAATGCTTGAAAGCATTATGTATGCCTACTCTCTATTCATTGATACGATCATGATAGAAAAATAAGCTGTGTCTATTATTAATCTAATTATATATTTTTATTTTTTAAGGCTTCACGTATTTTTTCCAATAATTGATGGAGAGGGTTCAGAGGTTGAGCTAATTCAAATGTATCATCATGAAGAAGCTTAGCGCATTTTAATTCCCAGTTCCCTCAATGACGTTTGCTTGACCAGCTTATATTTTGTGAATAATTGTCTCGGCATTTTGAAGTTAATTAAATAGTTCGAACATAGTTTAGAGATTTAGTGTGTTTAAGTTACTTATATTTATTTATGTGTATTTGAATAGTAATTTTGTCTTAATTTCCAATGTTTTTCCCTGGCGGTTTGATTCAAATATTTGAAGCGGCAAAAAATTACGTCACCTTTGGGTGAAAGCTAAACTATTGGTTTTGTTTACTTCTAAGTTGAACAAGCCGAACCACAAAACCACAAATGAGCAAAATACATTATATTGCATAAGACAATTTAAAAAACCAATCCAATAATTTTGAAGAACCAAACGGCTAGTCTTCTAGTATTTACAATTTAGTTCAAAAACGTTACTAAAATACATCATATCTATTAACAATGTCCAAAAATGAATGGGAAAATACTGCATTACGAAATCTTATATATTATTTCTCTACCCTGTTTTTCTGTCAGTCCGCAAGATCTTCCTTATTCCTTTATCAAATTCGATGATTTACCCCTCATTTTAAAGCTTATCGTGCCGGCTATTGACAAAAAATAGACCCACGGTCTAAAAATGTACCACTTCTCAGAAATTTGAATAATATGAAAGATAAATAAAGGTGATAGTTTGTTTTGACAGAAGCAAAAATGTAAACAAAAGAACATCTGATCAGTTGACAAGATTTGGTTCACAGTGAGGAATTTCGCACGGATCCACTAGTAACAAAATTAATACAAGTATATAATTTTTATGACAGAAAAAAACCTGTTGTTGACAGACGTAAAATCGCTTTATTGAACATGAAGGACTGGGTGTCATAAAAATACGAAAGTATTTAAATAACATTTATATGGGTTACCAAAGGGGAAACGTGGACTATGGTGTTATGTTAAGAATGAAGTTTACGTTTCTTATTTTTTAATTATTCTGGAGTCTACGCATAAACACACTTTTGAAAACATAAGGACTAATGCACTTTTCGCTGGTTTGGAAAGAATTCGTATAACGGATATCTAAAGAGCGATGACAAGTAATCACATATGAATAATAACTACGTAAAGTTATGTCTGTGCATAGTTTATAATCTTGAATTTTTTTGTTAATTTAATATTTTATATATCAGACTAGACGAAATCGGCTTTAAAAATCAGTCTGCCTGTCTGATCCACTCATGGACTTTGTACGTTTTTCACCTAAAACGGTTTTACTGAATGTAATCCAGCATTTATTCCATTGACGTGTGGAGCTGTGAGAAACATTTTGGCTTTTTCAAATCAACGAATGCTATTAGGATTCTGACTAAAAGTCCACCATAGCTCTAACAATAATCTTGTGGAAATTGATTTAGTTTACTAAATATTTAAATCAAATAATAAAATGACATAAGACATCTGGCATTACAACTACCAGATCCCGGTTTGGAGAGTGGGTCACCAACTGTAGTTGAGATAACTTGTCTAAAACACTGACAATCGATTTATAATATGATTTTATGTTTGTTTTTAGCGAATTTCCCCTATAGGGAAGAAGCTATTACCCTAGGTGGCATGGTAAGACCTAGGCCCGGGACCATGATAATTTTTTGTTTTGAGGCCCCCAGATGCCAAAAACACCATTCGTTCAAATTCATATATATTATATATATATATATATATATATATATATATATATATATATATATATATATGTGTGTGTGTGTGTGTGTGTGTGTGTGTGTGTGTGTGTGTGTGTGTGTCCGTAAGCACGATAACTTTCGTAAAAAAGGTCCGATCTTGATGAAATTTTGTATAAACGTGTAAGGCAGTATCTATTCTCATGAGTTCGAGAACCAGACAGGTCGCTCTATTTTAAGGGGGGTTTTGTATCCCAAAAATGATTTTTTTAACTTTTTATATATAATTATTGTTAAACCCAAATTTAGGTTTACACTATTAAACTCAGCTTAAAAAACAAACAATTTGGTATTTTGATCATTGCCCTACGTCAATTGGTTACCGAGATATTGAGTGTGCTAAACAGTACGTTTTTCAATGTCAATCTTATGGAGAATATGTATATCTCGCTTATTAATAAAAATATATTAATGAAACTTGGTATGTGGCTTTATATGGTTGGGTTTAATGCTATTTGAATACAAAATTCATTTTTTGTGGTTCCCATGGCAGTAAACCTGCGTACTCAGCAGCTATAATTTTATTCTTATGGAGAATAAGAAACATGTGATATCTTGTTTGTTTATGAACATAAATCGATAAAACTTGGTATGTTGCTTCATCTGGAGGTGGTTCATTGGTTTTTGAATAAACACCAGATTTTGTTGTCTTTGATGCAGCAAACCTGCATACTCAGCCCTAATGTTTTTCTTATGGGGAATAAATAAAATGTCATATTTCACTTATTTATTAATATGTTTTGATTAAAGTTGGTAAGTGGCTTCGTCACTTAGTGTAGTACCATTTGAAATTCTCTGAGTATGCATGTTTGTTGCATCGGGGGTGTTTACAAATATCAAGTTACAGTACTTAATATTGTATTTGTTGTGAAAAAGGTTTCTATTTAGGACAAAGAACAGCTTAGACCGAAATTAAGATTTGCGGAGCAGCATCTAAAGGAAATTTATTTAATTGGCAGTTATTACTTCGAATCAGTGCAATTGTATGTTTCACAAGCAACGGGCATTGTACAGACGAAGGCAGGGCTCCATAAGGCACGGCACGGATGTGTACCTACACATTAACCGGTAGTCCGCGACCAGCGAACAATGGGCCCATTACACGCTGCCTCTCCGCTAGCATATGTCAGCCACATAGTGTCCACTGCCTCAAACATGATGAACCAGTACATTTCTGTGTAATGTGATATAGACACATAAACCCGCAGCCTTCCTAGGTGAACAATGGGCCCATAACACACTGCTTCCCCACTAACACATGTCAGCCACATAGTGTCCACTGCCTCAAACATGATGAACCAGTACATTTCTGTGTAATGCGTTATAGACACATAAACCCGCAGCCTTCCTAGGTGAACAATGGGCCCATAACACACTGCTTCCCCACTAACACATGTCAGCCACAGAGTGTCCACTGCCTCAAATATGATGAACCAGTACATTTCTGTGTAATGCGTTATAGACACATAAACCCGTAGCCTTCCTAGGTGAACAATGGGCCCATAACACACTGCTTCCCCACTAACACATGTCAGCCACATAGTGTCCACTGCCTCAAATATGATGAACCAGTACATTTCTGTGTAATGTGTTATAGACACATAAACCCGCAGCCTTCCTAGGTGAACAATGGACCCATAACACACTGCTTCCCCACTAAAACATGTCAGCCACATAGTGTCCACTGCCTCAAATATGATGAACCAGTACATTTCTGTGTAATGTGTTATAGACACATAAACCCGCAGCCTTCCTAGGTGAACAATGGGCCCATAACACACTGCTTCCCAACTAACACATGTCAGCCACATAGTGTCCACTGCCTCAAATATGATGAACCAGTACATTTCTGTGTAATGTGTTATAGACACATAAACCCACAGCCTTCCTACGTGAACAATGGGCCCATAACACACTGCTTCCCCACTAACACATGTCAGCCACATTGTGTCCACTGCCTCAAATATGATGAACCAGTACATTTCTGTGTAATGTGTTAATGACACACAAACCCGCAGCCTTCCTAGGTGAACAATGGACCCATAACACACTGCTTCCCCACTAACACATGTCAGCCACATAGTGGCCACTGCCTCAAATATGATGAACCAGTACATTTCTGTGTAATGTGTTATAGACACATAAACCCGCAGCCTTCCTAGGTGAAAAATGGGCCCATAACACACTGCTTCCCCACTAACAAATGTCAGCCACATAGTGCCCACTGCCTCAAATATGATGAACCAGTACATTTCTGTGTTATGTGTTATAGACACATAAACCCATAGCCTTCCTAGGTGAACAATGGGCCCATAACACACTGCTTCCCCACTAACACATGTCAGCCACAGAGTGTCCACTGCCTCAAATATGATGAACCAGCACATTTCTGTGTAATGTATTATAGACACATAAACCCGCAGCCTTCCTAGGTGAAAATGGGCCCATAACACACTGCTTCCCCACTAAAACATGTCAGCCACATAGTGTCCACTGCCTCAAATATGATGAACCAGTACATTTCTGTGTAATGTGTTATAGACACATAAACCCATAGCCTTCCTAGGTGAACAATGGGCCCATAAAACACTGCTTCCCCACTAACACATGTCAGCCACATAGTGTCCACTGCCTCACATGTGATGAACCAGTACATTTCTGTGTAATGTGTTATAGACACATAAACCAGCATCCTCTTAGGTGGACAATGGATCCATTACACACTGCCTCACATGTGGTGAACCAGTACATGTCTGTGTAATGTGTTATAGACAAATAAACCAGCATCCTTCATAGATGGACAATGGATCCATTACACACTGCCTCACATGTGATTAACCAGTACATGTCTGTGCAATGTGTTATAGGTACATAAACCAGCATCCTTCTTAGGTGGACAATGGACCCGTTGTACACTGCCTCTTATGTGATGAATCAGGGCACTTCTGTATAATGTTTCATAGACACATAAACCTAAGTGGCCTTCTTAGGTGGACAATGTACATACTGCCTTCCCGCTATCATGAGTTGTATGTTTTCGTAGTTTGTAAAAATGATATTGTATTAATATATTTATACATTTTTTGAGTATTTTTATTGTATTACAAAGTGTATAGAGAAAGGGTAGGGTTTAATTATTTGGTAAGCACGAACTTTTAGCGAATTTCTCCTATAGGAAAGAAGCTATAACCGTAGTCGGCATGGTAAGACCTAGGCCCGGGACCATGATATCTTTTTGTTTTGAGGTCCCCAGATGCCAAAAACTCTATTCGTTTAAAACTATATGTTTTAAACGAGTTTATATGTGTCCCTGAGCACGATAACTCTCGTAAAAATAATCCGATTTTGACTAAATTTGGTATAAAAGTGTGAAGCAGCATTTATGACTTTCAAGTTCGAAAAACAGACAGATCGACATATCCGAAGGGGTATTTTGGGGTGGGGGTTTGTACCCCAAAAATGGTTTTTTGAGTTTTTTACATATAATTTTTGAGAAAGTCAAATTTTAGTTTTTTTCCATTGGAATCAGCTTGAAAAGACGCACAATTTGGTGTTTTATCATTACTCTACGTCAAATGGTTGCTGAGATATTTAAAGTGCTAAACACAGTACGTTATCCAATGTTATTCTTATGGGGAATAAGACAAATTGTATATCTCGCTTATTTATCAACTTATCCTGATGAAATTTGGTATATTGCTTCATATTGTTGTGGTCTATTGATATTTGTACTGAAAAAAAATTGTTTGCCGATAGTTCCCGTAGCAGCAAACCTGCGTACTCAGCCCCCATGTTATTCTTATGGAGAATAAGTAACGTGTTATATCCCTTGATTATGAACATAAATTAATAAAATTTGGTATGTGGCTTTACCTGGTTGAGTTATATTGATATTTGTATAAACCCCCATTTTTTGTGTTCCTTGCTTCAGCAAACCTACATACTCAGCTGCCATGTTATTCTAATGGAGAATAACTAAAATGTCATAAATCGTTTATTTATGAATGTATATTGATGAAACTTGGTATGTGGCTTTATGTGGTATTAAGATACATATAAATGCAATGGAAATTCGCTGAGTACGCAGGTTTGCTACTACGGGGGTATTTCTCAATCGATTAGCATCTGTAATGATTATTTATTTCTTCAATTAAATTGCAGCTTTATATAGCAGAATTACAAAAGTCTCACTTGTGGCACTTGGACTTGTGTGGGATGACGAATCTTAGCTGGCTGCACCTAAATAAGAAGGGTTCAAGGCACTTTGATTGATTTAAATAGACTACTTTAACTAAACTAAATAACACAATATATTAAACATGGAAAAATAAAATTATAGAGTTAACAAATAAAGCGGTTTAGAACAAAAATAATAAACGGTATCAGGAAACTGACACATACTTTCTCCCTTTTAGCCCAACTTTAATGAATAAATTACTTTTTATTTACTAAGTATAGAATACAAAGCACGGTCGAATGTACAGACAATTTTGTAAACAAGTTGTTTTAAAAAACATCCACCCAAATCCCTGCTTTGGAGGCACTACAGAATCAATTGCTACACTCGTGGTTTTAAGAGGGGAAATGCCCCCTATTCCCCCCAGGGTTATTAAGGGACAACATATTTCGAATTTACTCTGTTGGTCAATGCTAACTTGACAAGCATATCAAGTTTGAACGAAATTGATCAGTAAATAACAGAGGAATAGTAATTTTTGTATTCCCCATAAGAATAACATTGGACAATGTACTGCGTTTACCGAAAAATGAAAATTTAAATTTTCTCCGAAACCAGCAATCGTAGAATAGTAATTCAAAATACTAAATTATTTAGTTTTTTGAGCTCTTTTTAATGGTGAATAGTAATACTTTTTTATTTTTATGTCTTTTTATGAAAAATAAAAAACTGAATTTTTGATGTTTTAAGTCCTGTAATTTCTGAACCGGAATTTTTACAGGAATGCGGGTGGTGTCATTTTGTTGTAAAACTAAAGTTCTACAAACGACTAAAGTTTAATCAAAATCGTTAGAGCCGTTTTCGAGAAATTTTGATTTATCATGTTTTTTGCTGTTTTTGGGGGATAATTACCCTTAAAAATCAAAAATTCAAAAAAATGAAAAAATACCTAGAGATATCGTGGATTAGTACCTACATACCAAATTTCATAAAAATCGGCCCATTGGTTAAGGCTCTAGCTCTGTACACATCCACACACACACACACACACACACGCACACACACACACACACACACACACACACACACACACACACACACACACACGTAAAAAACACTTTTTTTGGGTTCAGGGAGCACCAAAACGAATATTTCCACTAACAACTCAAATTCGAAAATTTTGACGAAAACAATACTTTCTCCATATACTATGTATAGAGGGAGAAAGTAAAAATAAATTTTAGAATACCTACAAAATAAAGAAGTTATACTAGCCACGCTAGACGTTTTCTTTACACTTAACAGTTTTTGTATTACTTTGTTAATTTCTTGTGACGATTTTGTATGAATAAATAAATAAACTTTATTTCTCTAACTTTGTTTACTCGATTAATAACTGAATATTTGTTTGAATAGTTGTGAGCCTGTGCATAATTATTTTTTAATCTTCTTATTTTTCGGCATGTACACATGTATCCAGGACCCAGTACTTCTGCAGAGTTTACATCTCGTTCAATGCGGCGCGGCGGTGATATTAGTTCTGGCCTCTCGACAGTCTAGTGGCCGCGGTCCAGTGTGGTGGTAGGTGGGCAGCGTCGGCACCCGTGACCTAGCCCTGTGATGGCAGTGGGTGAGTGGTGGGGTCAGAGGTTAACAGCCGTGTGTGAGAGATCCGCCATCAGTGACACGCCGAAAACATCTTCTCATAGCGGCTCCGTTGCCCAACGTTCGGCGTTCCGAGTCAGAGACCTATCACAGAGGCAGTCTTGCGTCACGTCACCTTTAAGGTTTGCTTAAAAAGATGGACAAGATTAGATGGATGATGATATTGATGGTAATTTAAACAAAATATTACACCTGGCTCTTTTGATTACTCGACACTTGGAGATTTTTCCTTAAAAAAGTTAATAGAGAACTTGTGTAATACGATTTTTATTTAAAACGTATAGATATTTTAAAATTAAAGAGTAATATTAGTTAAAAAATTGTTAAACTTCGTATGGCTTTTGGTGGGGTTCCTTTAATTAAGAAGAAGTTTTCATCGCTTCATAAACCAGTCCATTTCTGTTTCCTCTGTTCGAACTTAGTTGCACACCACTCAAATAGGAAAAAGTATAATTCATTTAAAGGAACCAGTGATTTCGTCAACCGCGAAGCAAGAAGAACGCAGCGTGAAAAGCCCAGTCGCGCCACTATGAAAACGTGAAAAGACATTTTGATAGACGAGAGCGGAGGATGGTGTAAATATTAGAAAGGTTTTGTTATTGCTGTAATGAATATCTAGGCAACCGGTCTATTTAAGCTTTCTCCAAAAATAAAATGTTTCTACCTTGGCACCATGTACCTGAGACTAAGCCTGTGTATGGGTTGTCCTGGGCGATAATCGCAGGACCAAGAGATAAATAACAAACAATTAAACTTTCACCTTGAGATGTACAACAAACATGGTATATTTATTTTAGGACAAATAATGTAAACAACAAAAAAGATTGACACTCAGCTAGTAGAAATAAAATATTAAATGAAAGATGATTTTAAGACAGTAAGAAAACAAAATTGATATATTTAAAATAAAAGTTCAGTAAAACACCAGAGTTCTCTGAACATTCCGGCCACCTTGAAGCAATGCAGCTTCAACCAATTTCATATCAACGACAGCGGGAAAACTTTCACTGTGGTTCTTTTGAAAATGCCAGTTTTTACTGTCACAACTCGTTCGATTCCATTATTTCCACGGTGAGTGTTAATAACTCGGGCGAGTGGCCAATTGAGTGGGCTTGAAGGTGAATGGATCAACACAAGATTGCCGATTTGAAGATTTGGTGAGGATTTCGTGGGATGAGTTCAACTGTGCAGGAGTGAATATTGGGACAGGCCAATTAACAGGAGGGAGCTGAAGCCACGGTGGGCCATTCCACCCCAAAGGATGATTTATCAATTGAGATACTGATATTCCGCGTGACGCGCAATCAGCAAAGTTTTGCGATGAATAAACATGTCTCCAAGATTCTGTTGGTCCTAGTTCTTGAGTCTGCGACACTCGGTTGGTAAAATATATTTTAAGTCGATAAGACGGAGTGCGTTGCCATGGTAGACAATTTGTCTACTGCAGTTTGTGATTGTCCAAGTTGAGGTTCGGCATTTTTGAATGGAAGGCGGACAATATACCGTCCATGATCATCTCTCATGTGAGTTGAAGCAAAGTGCCTGTCACATAAATTATCCTCTTCATGTCCTCTTCAGCCTCCTTTGTGCAAGTCGGGCTCTTCTTGTTGCCAAAATCTTTGCAAAGAAAAATGCAAGTCGCTATCACTGACTTCATGAAGGCACACATTGAGATTTGAGTATGGAGAAGTTGTAGATGATGTCTTTAACCTATATCAGATATTACTGGAGCAGAACCCATTACAACATATCCAAAGCGAGTTCCGAGTAAGTACAGCATATGTGGACCAAGCGAATGTTGTTCTTGAGTTAACAGTTGTGGGAACAGCGTTCCTCCAAGTACAACTTCAATATGTCCGGGGATATGAAAGCTTGGATCAGCGATAGTATAATGTTGCGTGTTTAGATTCATAAACACTGATTAACCTAGTAGTCTTGAGATTGAATAGTCTAAGTTAAACTCATTAATGGGTTCGCAACAGCCAAGTGTAATGAGATAGTAGACATATTATCTTCTAGTTGAATGACGATAGAGTGCATAAATCTTCTAGTAGAATGACGAGTGAGTTCACATACCTTCTAGTAGAGTGACGAGAGAGCGAGTAATAGGATGAATTGGATACAGTTGGTTGAAGCGGTAAAGTTGTTGATAGAAAGGGTAAAGGTTATTGAATTATTGATCATTTGAACATTAAATCCATTCCTATTCGGTCCGGGATGACCAACAATGTATATGGGTTATCCTAGGGGATAATCGGGGGACCAGAAGATAAATAAAAAAATAAAACTTTCACCTTGAGATGTACACAACAAACATGGTATATTTATTTTATGACAAAGAATGTAAACAACAACAAAAACAAATTGACACTCAGCTGGTAATAATAAAATATTAAATTAAAGTTGATTTTAAGGCAGTAAGAAAACAAAATTGATATATTTAAAATAAAAGTTCAGTAAAACACCAAGTTCTCTGAACAGAGCCGTAGATAGCAGAATGCCTGTTATTTTACTCGCTCATTGCTTTTGTAAAATTATCTGTTACTTTTCAATATGAATTAATGAAAGAGAATTATTTTAAAATCGCATACATTGCTGAATGTAATTTCTATAGTATATTTACCCTTTTAACCTATTGTCAGAACCTCGTATTTTATGCTGCTTAAAACATTTATTGTTATTGTTGGGTTTTATATGTCGTAAACATTGCTGGTTTTATATAGAATTCCTTTAACTTTATCACCAGGATCAATTATGAGATCTACAATCAACTTTGAAGACTACAAGTGTGTTTAACATAACAAAATGCAGTAAATCAGTATTAATCACAATTTTTAATAATGGTACATTTCCATATTTTATTCTACACTATCAGGAAGTTGTTTCCTTTAATTTAGAAACAAGGTTTTGTTTAAGGGACGCTATTTCGATAAAAATCGTTTGTTATGTATGTTACCTTTTGGTGTTTATACAATTTACAATGATTATTTTGATTTTTTACTTGTTGAACTATTGACGTGAGAAGGTCTGAAGCCCTGTTATGTTACACAATCCTTAAAAGAGATGTAGAAACAGCAATAATTTGTTAACTTGACTAGACAATACCCATCAATTATGTCACTTTCAAGTTCCAACAATGACACTGCAGAGTAGTGAGAGTTATCTAGTTAATATTATTCCAATACCAATTAAACACTAAACATTAATACATGTTATTGACAATCGTAGGATAAACCAAATGACGGCCTTTACCTTGACAATAATCTTGATTCGGCATCTTACTTAGTGATAACATCTCTTATCATCATATTTGGCCAGACGTTTGACCCCGATCTGGCGCTAGGTGAACGGCCGGCAGGTCGGGTCCGGGCCGCCACGGGGCAATGAAGTGTCTCGGTGAGGGACAATCCCGGCTAACTAGACGCCTAGCGCCATTAATTAGACAAGGGAGCCCTGGCTAATGGACGCCTTGTCCTCGCCGCCTCTGCTCACAGTCGGTCGGAGTTCCATGAACATATCATTGTTATCACTACATCAACCTAGATAAACAATTCAGACTAACCATAACACACGTTCACGCACAAATGGCCGTGTTTTGTTGCATTGAGATTCTGGCTGTCCTACATTATTTTAATCCATTACATTAATAAATAGGATAATAAAGGATTCTTATTTCAAGTATAATTGAAATGTGGATAAATGTTTAGCAGTTTTAAGATACGTTACCAGAAATTAAGGCATAAATACACTTGAAGCTCTATAATGATTATGTAAATTAATATTAACGTTAATATTAAATAACAATCATCGAGAACTATGTTATCGTCCAAAGAGTAAAATATGTGAAATGCAACCATTATAATTTACAGTACTCATTTGTTTATTTGCATGGAAGCAAATCGTAGCTTAGCAGGATTTAAATATGTTATTATCTTAGTATTTTCCAAGGCGGTTTAATTTTCCTCCATAACCAAGAAAATGCATGGAGGTGAAAATTATAAATAAATACGAGGGAAATTATGACTACAAGTGTTTTTATTAACTTCAAAGCAATTCGAAAAGATAGTTAAATTCTATTGCTATCAAGATGATGTTGATAATTAAGGTTGTTTTAATACTTAGCTGAATCTACGTTTAACGTCAATAAGTAAACTCCTTCAGTAGTTTGAATTTCGCAGTTCACACAGCGTGGCTTTCAGTGTTTTGAAGGCGATGTGAATTTTCTGTTTCTGTATCTATAGTACGCTAAGGCGGTTATTTCTGAGATGATTTTGAAGATAGATGTATAACGATAATTGTCTCCACCCGTAGTTGAGCAACGTGATTTTAAATTTTCGATAATTATACTCTGAAAGGTACAGGCTGCCCTCAAAGTTATACTTTCCCTGTTACGATAACACTGAGATACAGTTGTATTCACTCGCATTCTAAAACAGCTGCTTATGCAATATAAAATAGTTTAACAAAATACAAAATATATGTTATATGAGTTGTATATAAATACAAAAACTAACGAAATGGCAACACTTCGTAAGTTTGTTTAGTGCTTATTAAGTCTAACTCTTTCAACAGGTTACAATATGGAATGAATTACTCGATTTCAATCACCAGGTTTTTCTTACTCTAGTTTGTCTATACTCTAAAAATAACTCGCATTTTCAACATTTGTAGGACAGAAAAGGCGATTTTACAAAGCTGTGTACCAAGCAAGGAAGCTAATGAACTCTCCGAGGGTAAGAACTAAAACAATCCTGAGAAATTAAAAGTCCCTAATTAGATTAGTCCCAGCAGGAAACAGTTCAAGAAATGTTTAACTTGGATTTAATCCAAGGTACAAGTCTTTGCCGTTTTCATTACTTGCCAAAACTTGAGGTCAAAGTGCTCTTAATGTTTTAGTTAATGAATGGAATGCATAATGTTATGAAACAATGTTAAAAAATATTGAATTAATAATTTATTTCCTGAACACTGTAATACCGTTATAATTTACTCACTGACGGTCTTCCTTTATATTACTTTACATTAGGTATGAAAGCTTTGAGTGCACTCTCGCTTCTCTTAAGTTATTAATCGCGCTATTGGGGACGTAATTATGCTTCTGTTCTTGCATTAATTATTGGTATTATAATGGGCAATAAACACAATTTAAGAATAAGGTTATGTACTTGGCTAGCACTGCGAATATGGCCCGCACTTAGTACTTGTACTCAATTTAATCCAGCCGAATCTGTGAATTTAATGTTTTTTGATATTATGTAAGATAAATATTTGCTATCGCCATAGTACTACGAGTGCTTTAAAAGTATAAATAGGTTATACATTTGTAATAATAACTTTCAATGACGTAATTACGTTACATTTCTGATATTTTAACTCATTTCAAGTTCCAAAGCGTATACATGACTCAATTACACCCGATATGGTTTTATTGAGAAAAGGAAAGCAGTCATCACGAGTATCAATCCTTTTTTTAAATTAATACAGTATTTGTATATATGGAATATATCGAATTTAATTTCTCTTTGTTTGAATTTTAAACTGCGGTCTCCATGTCTGAAAATGTTTAAAATTACTCAATATTGGGGTTCAAAAGGTTTTTGCGATTTAGTTCTGTAGTATTTATAACTATGTTATCGTCCAAAATATGTATTTAATACGTTAACAAATTATTTATTTACATAATAATTGGTGTTTTCAGTACGATATAAACCGAACTAAAGTGTACAAACTACAGCGGTTCACGTATGACGTGTGTGTTTGGATTGTGAGCTCCGAGCGTACAAGTCCGTGCCATTACGGAGATTGAAGATGTGCCCGTCAGCGCCATCTTGATACGCTCGTAACTAACTTCAGCGAAGATCCTATTACATTTGCTACTTGTTGAAACATTCGGGGATTTCCAGTTTCTACGACTGCCCCATTCTCTCGAGTATACCTTTTACGTTCCAGTTAAAATAGATAACAAAGATTAACAAAGATCGGTGACGGACTTTAGACATTATCTGATGTAAGCTAAATAATAACAAGATGGTACACTTAAAACACACATTAAAATTAATTGTAATATGTGTTAAGCCGGCACTACCATATACGCGAATTAGGCGACCGCCTAGGGCACCAGGGATTGAGGGGCGCCTGACGCCTAGGCAAAGACGGCCCCGAGCGCCGCCCGCACCGTTAAGAGTGGGGCGCGAGTAAAATTTGGAAAATATATTTTCCCAGAAAAGATAATAGTAACTTTACTATTATAAACAGACTTTGGTTTTTAATAGGCCCAAAGTTGTAATACGTCAAGGAATTCTGACGTTTGTAGTTGGTCGTAACTATTTTTTGTAACGCATTCAAACTAGAAGAAAACCTAACTCGTAGGCAAACGAACTGTAAGAGGAGAGTAGGGCGCAGGTTGCTTGAAGTGACTAGACACAGTTAGAATGCATCATATCTGGACTGGGAAGGGAGTTGTGGAATTATATCGTGCGTTTTTAGGGCTATACAGTAGGGCTATTAACTATCTTGAGAACGAATAAAGTTAAGAAACTAATAAAAGCACTTTACTTCGTGGAGCTGACAGTCGCTTCAGCCAGTATTCTTACTATCCTCGCTATTTACTTCACACGTCTCACAGTGGAGTCCCTTGTTGCAGGCAAGGCAGTTTAGTCCGTGGCTCAGTCACGCCAGTGTCCTTACTTTCCTCGCCATCAGCTTCACACATCTCACAGTGGAATTTATGTTGCAGGCAAGGCGGTGCCGTTTGTAGAGCTGACAGTCACTCACGCGTGTTCTCACTATCCTTGCCATCAGCTTCACACATCTCACACTGGAGTCTCTATGTTGCAGGCAAGGCGGTGCCGTTCGTAGAGCTGACAGTCACTCACGCGTGTTCTCACTATCCTTGCCATCAGCTTCACACATCTCACACTGGAGTCTCTATGTTGCAGGCAAGGCGGTGCCGTTCGTAGAGCTGACAGTCACTCACGCGTGTTCTCACTATCCTCGCCATCAGCTTCACACATCTCACACTGGAGTCTCTATATTGCAGGCAAGGCGGTGCCGTTCGTAGAGCTGACAGTCACTCACGCGTGTTCTCACTATCCTTGCCATCAGCTTCACACATCTCACACTGGAGTCTCTATGTTGCAGGCAAGGCGGTGCCGTTCGTAGAGCTGACAGTCACTCACGCGTGTTCTCACTATCCTTGCCATCAGCTTCACACATCTCACACTGGAGTCTCTATGTTGCAGGCAAGGCGGTGCCGTTCGTAGAGCTGACAGTCACTCACGCGTGTTCTCACTATCCTTGCCATCAGCTTCACACATCTCACACTGGAGTCTCTATGTTGCAGGCAAGGCGGTGCCGTTCGTAGAGCTGACAGTCACTCACGCGTGTTCTCACTATCCTTGCCATCAGCTTCACACATCTCACACTGGAGTCTCTATGTTGCAGGCAAGGTGGTGCCGTTCGTAGAGCTGACAGTCACTCACGCGTGTTCTCACTATCCTTGCCATCAGCTTCACACATCTCACACTGGAGTCTCTATGTTGCAGGCAAGGCGGTGCCGTTCGTAGAGCTGACAGTCACTCACGCGTGTTCTCACTATCCTTGCCATCAGCTTCACACATCTCACACTGGAGTCTCTATGTTGCAGGCAAGGCGGTGCCGTTCGTAGAGCTGACAGTCACTCACGCGTGTTCTCACTATCCTCGCCATCAGCTTCACACATCTCACACTGGAGTCTCTATGTTGCAGGCAAGGTGGTGCCGTTCGTAGAGCTGACAGTCACTCACGCGTGTTCTCACTATCCTCGCCATCAGCTTCACACATCTCACACTGGAGTCTCTATGTTGCAGGCAAGGCGGTGCCATTCGTAGAGCTGACAGTCACTCACGCGTGTTCTCACTATCCTTGCCATCAGCTTCACACATCTCACACTGGAGTCTCTATGTTGCAGGCAAGGTGGTGCCGTTCGTAAGCTGACAGTCACTCACGCGTGTTCTCACTATCCTCGCCATCAGCTTCACACATCTCACACTGGAGTCTCTATGTTGCAGGCAAGGCGGTGCCATTCGTAGAGCTGACAGTCACTCACGCGTGTTCTCACTATCCTCGCCATCAGCTTCACACATCT
The DNA here is from genome assembly GCA_963675035.1 of Allygus modestus. NCBI lineage: Eukaryota > Metazoa > Arthropoda > Insecta > Hemiptera > Cicadellidae > Allygus > Allygus modestus. The sequence continues at coordinate 142,939,959 of OY776111.1, forward strand.
CACACTGGAGTCTCTATGTTGCAGGCAAGGCGGTGCCGTTCGTAGAGCTGACAGTCACTCACGCGTGTTCTCACTATCCTCGCCATCAGCTTCACACATCTCACACTGGAGTCTCTATGTTGCAGGCAAGGCGGTGCCGTTCGTGGAGCTGACAGTCGCTCACGCCAGTGTTCTCACTATCCTCGCCATCAGCTTCGAACGTTACTACGCCATCTGTGAGCCACTCAAGGCGGGTTATGTGTGCACCAAGACCCGCGCAATGATCATCTGCCTGCTTGCCTGGGCACTTGCTGCTCTTTTTACCAGGTATATATACAGAGTATTTTGTGTTCACACTCACTATCCTTCTCTCTTCGCTTTCACGCTGCTGTCTTGTGCTTCTATTCCTCTCCCATCCTCCGTTTCTGTTTGTCTGTTATGAATCACAATTGCGATTATGCAAGTTGTTCTTTTAATTGGTTTTTGGAATATGATGTTTCAAAGTTAGTGTGCTGAAATGCGTAGCATTCCGTAAATGCAAATACAATATTTTTTGTAAAAAGCAATTTTGTTTAGTCATCACTCGAGTATGATTTGGTATTTGTGGTGTCTTATATTTTTTCAGGCTGAACAAATTAGTTTACTTTTATCAACAACTATTTATAATTTATATTTTTATATTATTCTTCCAAATCCTAAAAAACTAACACGTTAGATACCGGGTTTCAATACTCAATTGTCATTTTCACCGAAACCTATAGTAACATTTAGAATCGTAACCATACAACTAACATTGGTTTGTAAAATATTTGTCTCTGAATTATGTAAATAATTTGGTTTTTATTAATCAGTTGTTGAATAAAATCCCATATTGCACAAAAAGCATAATTAGTGAATTATATCATAAAAATTACGAATATTGTAAAATATTTTAATAATATAAAATATAATTCTGTTCCTATAAACACATTACAAATTATATTACAGTTGGCTTTTCCTCAGTTAGTTCGTATATATTTATAAATTTTTAAACTTGTATAAAATTGTATTTGCATGATCCTTTAAAAGAGTACCTATGACTATTCCTTATGTGTAGTTTATGTGGTGTTTAAGAAACGGTTCTAGCTTCTGAGACTACTGCCTCAATATGTATGTATTAATATTATTAAACTCTAATATCAAGAAAATTAATATTTCGTTTTGGTCCCAGAAGTAATAAAATGCTAAGTTTCAAATCGAAGTAGCATCCTGTGCGTTCTGGCCTGTTACATACAACTACTATTGACCAGTTAACACTCCAAGAGGTGGATAGTTTCACACAACTGTAGAAATAACTATAGTTTCAACATGATTGGAAATAAAATATTGTCATTTTTGTAATTATTTATTAACTTGTAATAAGAGCTTTTATTTTTGTAGGAAATAATAATAAAATTAAAGTGTGCAGTTTAATTATTATTATACTTTCTGTTTAGAGTAATTTAAGTAAATAAATTAGTTTTCAAATATTTATATCGCTTAAATTACTTTTATACAACAACAATTTAATTGATAACAAAATTGGTTGAATCTTACTCTGAAAAATTATGTGAGTAACTATAAAAAGAGGTTAATGTTTAAATATAGGCTAGTGTATTTGTTTTTGTTAACTGGTTTTAGGTTTTAGATTTTATGTTGTTACTTATAAAGTATAAATAATCTAAATAAATAGCTAACAGCGGTATATCATCGGTTTTTCATAAATATTTGTAAATACTTTCTTTAGTAGCATGATACGTGTTGTTACAACTACACAGGATAAATAAAATAGTCTTGCAACACTATAAAGTATATTTACACTTTTACTGTACTTACATACAAGACGGTAAAATATACATAAAAGATGGTACAACAAGGCGATCGATTTCGACCAGTCACACCGGTCATCATCGATGATCCAAGATTCTCTAATTGGGCCTGATGATGACCGGTGTGACTGGTTAAAATGGCTCGCCTTGTTGTACCATATTTTGTGTATATTTTACCGTCTTGTATGTATAAGTGTAAATATACTTTATAGTGTTGTAAAACGTATTTTATTTATCCTGTAAATATTTTTATCACAGCTTGAGTTGTTTGAAACTCCTCTATGTGACAGATATAATGTTGACTTTCGTTGATAATGATAAATTGGTAACCATCAATGTGTCAAGCTTGTAGGCCAACTCTCCAATAGTTATGAAAAACATGGTTTTAGTAATTGACTCAGTGAAGTTTCATCCTAGACATAATCACTTTATTAAAGGTTAGAAAATAAAATTACCAGTTGGCTTAAGGAGGTTCGTAGCGACCCTGTAACCCTTTCTCGAGTTGCCACTGGTTCAACCTTCTAGCAGCTTGGAGTCCTCGGTTTACCTCAGTTACTAACACATATTACACGACCTTCTATCTGCAAATAATTCTGAATATCTTATAACGTAAATCCTTTTCTTGCTGAAAACTCGTTAGCTATCATTTCAGATATAGCTAAGACGGTCAAATTTAACTTAAACTATTAAATGAACAGCTGTTTCTATATGAATTGCCAACAAGATAATAAGTGTTTGTAAGCTTTTGTACACAGCATTGATAGAACATACTGTATTCTGTACCGATATGGATTCCTCCAATCTCTTCTGTTTCACTCAAAGTATAAAAATCAAATTTTTTAATCAACATTATTTACTTAACACAATGTAATGCTAAACACTGTCCGACAAACGATGCATATCCTACAACGGTGGGTTTATAAGCATGACATTTTATGGAGTTAATAATCCGGTATTAAGTTGAGCGCTAAGAAAATATTTTCCGATCTGACCTTAGGGCGTCGCCCCACAGGTCGTCGACGTTCCAATGTTAAACTTATGGACATTCAATGTATGTGATCAAACTATATCATAAGCATATGTTACTTATTTGAAGTAGTGCAAAAGGTTAACCACAGATTGTATCGCACACAATTGTTGTCTTCCCGGGTGAAACCGGGTACAACGGCTTGCCGATTAAAAAAAGATAACCTAAACACGTTAATTTAAAAAATAAATTTAGTTCAAGACAATTAATTCCAGAGTCAAATATCCTAACCAAGTATTAGCCAACTTCATATGTCTTCGTCCTTTATATAAACAACAAAATATATTTCCCGTGATGGTGCAGTTTGGCCACGAAAGCTTAGCTTGACATTTCTAGATAACGAGGTGCTTATTAAACCAGGGTATTTCATGTACTTTTTCCATAAAACTTGTAATTTCAGTTTCCAGCGTCAATAATAATAATTGTACTGTCCTAAATGTATTCGTTTAGATTTAAGATATAATATTTTCACTCACTGTTGCAAAAAATACAAATAAATGTAATACTTTATCTACTTATATTGAGTTCCTTTAGATTAAGAATAAATCATAACGTTTCTTCTTTTTGCCACATTGCATTTCATATCCAACCAACAATTAAACAGCAAACTCTTTAGTCATCTTTAGCAGTGTAATATTATGCTTAAAAAGGGTTCTTAATTATTGTTGCGATTCACTGCTCCAAATGTTGTCAATTGTGAATGCCAGCAATTTTATAAAATTGTTCCCCAAAGTTGTTTGTTCCAAACTATCACTTGCTCAATCTAATTAACGAACTCTAATATTACTTTCTAACAGTTTATGGCTTAATCAAAGAAATATTTCATGAACCAATTAAAGGAACTTCTTCATTACTGAAGTAATTAAACATAAATCGTCAACTTTGTCTTTTCCGATCCTTTGTCCTTGTCTTCTCTGTGCTTACCTTAACTTACTGCATTTATAATTTATTTCTTAACTTCCTTTAGCTAACACTATAAGTCTGTTTGATAGTATATATTCCTTTCTCTCATTTCACATTATTATACTTTTACATAATTTTGTTTGGGACAAACATCTTACATGAGTTTTTATTTAATTAATGTTGATTTAATATTTACTTTTTAATGCTCTTTAAATGTATCTCAGTTTTATCTTCAATGACAAATTTCTTTATGTAACTTTTTAATATATTTTAAATATGTTTACATTTTTCCAGTAGAAACATAATAATTAAATAGTTATGCTCTAACATTGTTTAAGTTTAATACATAAAGTTTATTCTCAAAATATTTACTACATGTTTATATCATTATATATTGTGAGTTTTTATTGTACAAATAAAAGGACAATTTTATTGCAATTTTGTTTATGTTTTATACTCAAATAGAACTCTTAACATGTAGTAATTGTTACTAATTTTTCTTTTGCTTAACATGTGTTTGTTGTTTTTACATTTTGCCACAATTATTTTTTTTATATTACATAATAGCAGCTGTTAATGTTGTAATTACTCATCTCCAGTTTTCCCTTTTGGAAACTAATTTCCATCCAAAAGATTGCTACATGTCTATGACACTGTTAGTTATTTTTAACCATATTTAAAACCACATTGTTATGATTATAACTAAATTTGATTATTTATTTAAATACTGTAGTGTACGAAATATTTAAAATGTATATTTATCTTTAACCTATTTAATGGAAAACTGCAAAACGTTTCGTTCTGAACATTTATTTTGTAAAGTGTATGCAGAGCTCTAGATCACTGCAGATTGTTGTCGCTCTGGCAACAGCGCTCTCAATGTGGTCATCATGCAGATGATTATGTAGAATTCAGAACACTTGTTTTGACAAACTAATTATGCAATGCAGCTGTTTCAATCATAACATATCGCTACTGTGCTTGCGGCAGTTCTATCAATGTGCTCTTTCGCAAGATGATCTTGTTAGCCTGAGAACATCTCTTTTGTGAAACTAATCAATATGTTACGACTGAAGAGGGCCCAAGCGCCCTAAAGCAGCCACAGTGGGCCAGGGACTTTCCCGCCCACTATCACTTTACTAAACATCAATATGTGTAGTGCTGTCAATCATGCTAAGTTATTTGCCGACTGGGTAACTTTCTCTCAGAGTCCAAGTGGCTTTCGTGCAGTGATTATTTGAAGTTTACATTTTTGGTCTGCCATTTCTGCCATTCTTAATGTTTTGCTGACATTATTTATATGTATTTCAAAATTAAATTATAATTAAAATTTTTAGCTGTGATAAGTTCTATAGCATGCAAATGAGCAACTGTTAACTATATCCATTATTGACAATGTGAATGTTCATCAACAGTTTATAACAAAAACCGTGACTCTGGGTTACAATTGACCCAAGGAGGTTAGGGACATAATGTTTCAAGTGTTATGTAAGCACTTCATACAACCCACATTATATTTCAACAGAAAATAAAACAATTTTTTTTCTTACTGATCTTAAACTTTATTGTGTTGGCTATATTTGTTTGTTTATTTATTTTCATTATAATGACACTATTTTAGTGATTGTTGTGGCATAATAAATTAAGTTCTTCATTCGATTCCAATGCATAAACTTGGCATAGATTGTACTCCACTGCAATAAGTATTAGGTTGCAAAAACTCACTTAATGTGAAGACTGATCGTGTATAGCTTAGTGCTTCTACTATGTCATATGAAGTAAAAATTGCTCCTTTAAAAAACTAAATAAATTCTTCGAAGTAAAGCCAGAGAAAGACATCTACTTCAAAGTAAAAATTACTCCTTTAAGAAATTAAATAAAGTCGTCGAAAACAGCCAGAGTAAGACCTCTACTTCAATAAATTTATCGCTACAGCATTTAATTTGTTATACTTAAACTATATCAAAACTCTTCGGTACCGCTTTTTAGATTTCTTATTTAGGTTAATACTAACATCAAACAGTATATAAACATGAGTCTACAATGACTAGATTTGCGAATGTCGGTAGGTAATTTTGTTTAAATGATTTTGGAATTGTTCTAATTGATAATGTAAACTAATAATATTGACATAAACATCTATCTTAGTACTTGAAACGAGTGCATTATTATTTGTTTCTTTAAGTGAAGTATATTACAAAATTGCATCTATTTTAAAAATTCTAACTACCAATTTCATGAAAATCTATATACAATAACAAATTTTATGTTTCACAGATAAAATGTTCGAAATTAAACACAAATCAAACACCGCCTTGTTTCCTGCAATCTGGTTGAAATGACTGATTATTAGTGTTTTACAGTAATAAATCAAACGGTGTTGTGGTGTTTCCTACTTTTAATGAAAATCCTGTAATAAAAGCTTCGTTGTCAATAACAAAGCTAATAACACAGCCATTTTTTGTCCGATTGAAGCAAACAAAATGTTTTATTTTCCTTGAAATTTCACACTTTTCATTTCTAAAACACAGGTTTGTTTTTTAAATGATTTAACAAAAATATACATTACAGCTGTTAGATTGTTGCCATCTTAAAACGGCTTTAGTAAAAAAATTAATGCAATGCACTTGTTTCAAGTACTAAGTTACACATTAAACTTTGCAATAATCTAAAGTGTCAACCTTGTACACAAATTTATATAAATTACAAACAGATCGGCAGACACAAATTTAGCAATAGAGTTACACAAAGGCCCTTTTTACACAAAGGTGTGTATGATGTTGTGAGTTTTTCATTTGTTTTTTTACACAAATAATATATCTATGAAGTGGGACCGGAGTTAAGAATTCGGATAACAGCTTAGATATGGAGTTTCTTCTTTGTAAAATAATTGCGTGGTTATCCTATTTAGGATGTACAGAACAATGTAATCATATTTACATTTTTAAATTAAAAATAAGGAATTTAAATCAATTTAAAATGATCCCTAGTATACAAACATAACAGAAGGCATCTCGATTACGATTTGAACCGTTAATAACTACACCAATGATAAATAAAAACTAACATGTAGAAACGTGGCATTTTCATGTGTTTAAAACTACAATTCTTACCTTTTCAACGTAGAAATGATTTGATGTTGCGTCAAAACTCGATTGCAATTTAACTAATATTATAAAATTGTAATAGTAAGTTCTATCTCTAAAATATTTCACTCTCTTTTGACTAAGTTTTGGTTTGTGTATTGACGCACTAGTTAATACAATGTAAAAACCTTAAAATAAAATGGTTTGCTTCTGTATTACGGATATTTATTCATTTTTATAGTTTTTAGAGCGGGACCAAGCCACTCAATATCCACAGTAAGAAAGCTTATGTTGCTCTACTCCAGTATTAAAACTTTGTTTTTGTCAGGAAATTCGTTTGTAATTATAACAAATGCTGTTCGGTGTTAGAATAGCTCGGCAGGGCTTGGCAGGCTATGGCCCTATAAGTGTCTGTGTCTGTGTGTTGTAGCCCCATCATCTGGTTCACCAACTATGACCGGATCGAGTACCTGGACGGCTCCCTCGTCACCGTGTGCCTCACCCCCGCCCACACGGTCTGGCCCGCCGTCTTCTTCCTCATGATCATCTCGCTGTTCTTCCTGCTGCCCCTGGTGGTCCTCGTGGTGCTCTACGCCGTCATCGCCCGCCACCTCATGGCCGACCCTCAGACCTGCTCCACGTCCGACTCCTGCAACAAGCGAGCGAGGCGCCAGGTCGTCATGATGCTTGGTACCGTCGTGCTCTCCTTCTTTCTCTGTTTGCTTCCCTTCCGCATCCTCACTCTCTGCATCGTCATCCTCCCCGACACCATCATAAACCTGGGAATGGAAAGGTACTACATCTTCCTGTACTTCTCGCGGATCATGCAGTACACCAACTCCGCGGTGAACCCTATCCTGTACAACCTCATGTCTTCCAAGTTCCGCCAAGGGTTCAGAGGGTTGTGCGGTTGCCGCCGCCGAGGCCGCAGGGAGTTGCTGCTCCGACACGCCATGACCCTCACTACGACTCTCTCGCACTCCTCGACCCGCACCCATCACTACCGCGCCTCACCCGACCTCTCCTGGCGATCCTCCTCCATCGACTCCTCCACCCGCACCATCACCGCCACTAACGGTTCCTTCCGCAAGAACGTGATACTCAGGTCCTCCCTCTTGTCTAAGAGAGGCTCTGACCTTCAGGCCAAACTGGACAACAGTGTGCCGGAAAGTTTCGTGTAGACGGTTCTTTGCCGATATTTTCTCTGTCTCTCTCCCTCTCTCTTTCGAGGCATAGTTATCGTAGAATGTGATAGTGAAATGACATTCCTTTTGTTGTAGATCCCAATTTGTTTCTTATGCCAACTTTGTGTGATGTCTTCTTGCCTTTTTCATGTTCTATTCTATCCGACCAGTTTTATAGAGTAAATGTTATATGGCAGTGCTAACCCGTACTTCCAAACGTGCACATATTTACTTACATCAGTTAGTGGTCATACAAATATTATGTAACGCATTATCCTGATTAGGAATTTTTCCCCATCTCTATAAATACAACGAGACTCAAAAACATATCCCCTCCTCCTACTACTACTTCCATTATAGAGTGAATATTTAAGATTGTGATTCTTAAAATGTTATAACAAAACTGATAACTAATTTGATGTGGTATTTGAACCAATTAATAGATAACAGGATTTTACATACATTGTATTTTATAAAAGTTATAAATATCATACAGTCTAAGTTTTAACATATCTCACGTTTTACCGCTTTAGCAATGTTCAAATCCACAACTAATTTATACAGAAATTGAAAGAATTTAGAAAACAATGCGACTAAACTAGAACAATAATATAAAATCAAACATTCTTCAAACAAATTAGATTTCACAAACCAACAAGTTGACAATACAACTTTCATTATTGTACACTTTGTGCCGATTGTGAATTTTCACTACACTACTGACGGTACAAATGTTTTTTTTTTTTAATTTCCGAATGTGTTTTATATACAGGCTCACATACATATGTTTACATATGTTTATATATAGTGATTTTAGACCCTTTAATGTTTTCTAACTTTCAAGACATCAGCAATACTTTAAAACTTTATACATTTTAACGAAAACGTGTGTGATTATTTTTATGTGTAACACTGATGTTTACTCCCCATCTTCCCAAATAACGAACACCTCCACCCATAAGCGCGGTACGTAATATGCGGATGACCTTCTAAACATGTATGATAAAACTAAACCTATTCCGGGCACTCTGTAAATTATATTTTGTGGTGCACTTTAATATTGTTTTCAAATAAGTGCCAACATAGTAAATTATCATACTTAGAAAGACTTAATAAATCAAAAAACCTGATAAACATTAAGATAATAGCTTGAGGTTTCCACGTTTTACATAATATAGCAAATAATAAAGAAAATAGTTTAAGTAGTATGACAGATTTGTTCCTTGTATGTAAAGATCCATTGCAATATTTTGTATAAACAACATATTGTTCATTAACATTTACTCCAGCATCTTAAAAAATTAAATGTAAAATAAAAATCCTTAGTTTAAGTAAGTTTATCGTGAGGTAGCTACTATTATAATTCAATGTTGAGAATTATTCCGAAAATATTGCTGGAATTTTAAAGAATATCATGTTAATTTTCAAGACGTTATATACATGTTATTGACAAAAACCCAGCGGAATGTAAATTACTTCTTGTTTACAAGTACATTTTTAGTTGTTTAATATAAATGTTTGTTAGTTGTAATAAATTTATATTTGTATAGAAGATGTCTGTGAAATATTTATTGCCAAGCATTTACTTTGGTCGATATTTAAAGTGAATTAAATGTTGTCTGTAATACGAGAGTTTAACTAATATAATAGAATTTATTTTACTACGGTATTTTAATTACAAGACTGTGTAGAATTGTAAGTTAGTTAATTTCTTATAGTATTTTATATTGATAATGTGGATTTTATCGTCCAGTTTGTCGAGATTCTTTACAGACAATAATACCATTCGCCCGTTGACAGTTAAGGATAGTCTTAACTTTAGTATAAATATAAAAATTAAATCATTCATAATATATATATTTGTTATTCAGCCTATATATGTTACTATATATTTATTAATCTGTTCACTGCCACCAATGATCGGTACTGTTTACTGCCACCATAGTTTATTTTAATTCACTGCCACACTATATGTTAATTATTACCTGCTACCTCATTACGTTACAATTCACTGCCACCACTGTACGTTACTATATATCCACTGTCACCACTGTACGTTACTGTTCACTGCCACCACTGTCCGTTACTTTATATTCACTGCCACTACTGTACGTAACTGTTCACTGCCACAACTGTACGTTACAATTCACTGCCACCACTGTACGTTACTGCTCACTGCCACCACTGTACGTTATTATATTGTAAGATCCGGGTGCCGCAAATAACACCATCGCTTGCAGCTAACACTGCCACCACTGTACGTTACTGTTCACTGCCACCACTGTACGTTACTATTCACTAAAACACTTTTCGTTAATCGATTCACTGCCACCACAGTACGTTAATAATCTATTAACCACCACCACTATACGTTAATCTATTCCCTGCCACCACTGTCCGTCACTATACATTCACTGCCACCACTGTACGTTACTATATATACACTAACACCCCACTGTCCGTTACTATTCACTGCCACCACTGTCCGTTACAATTCACTGCCACCACTGTCCGTTACTATTCACTGCCACCACTGTGCGAAAATATCCACTGCTACCACTGTACGTTACTATTCACTCCAACCTGTTCGTTCGTTACTATGCACTGAAACACTGTTCATTAATCGATTCACTGCTACCACTGTACGTTAATCTATTCACTGCCACTAATGTACGTTACAACTTTGCTTAATCTATTCATTGTCACCATACGTTAACATTTATTGCCACCACTGTACTTTAACTGACCCCACTGTACAGTGCGTTGCACGAGTGAAAACCCAGGCTGTCCATAAGACTAGTGTTAAATTTAACATTAGACTTATGGACAGCCTGGTTTTTCACTCGTGCAACGCGCTGTACGTTACTATTCATTTACTGCACGATAATCTATTCACTGCCACTACTTTATGGTAATCTATTCACTGACACTACTTTACGTTACTATTCATTTCCACCACTTACGCCGTCATCGTATGGTAGTAGAATTTGGTCGAATTCTTGGTTGGACTTGGCCAGAAGTGAAAGTTTTAGAAACCAATGTTTATTTTTAAACAAATTATTTAATGTATAAATATTAGTTTGTTAATAAGTCATGAGGTAAAATGTACCACTAATGGACATGATAGTAGGCGGGACTCATCTAACACTTTAGGACATTGTAAATTCTAAAATTCAATATATTTATATAGATATTTTTATTTTTAAGTAAAAAATACTGTATTTTTCAGTGAAGTTTTCATTTTAATTTATTTGTTTTTGAGATTTGTAATACCTACCTTTGAAAAACATACAAACACTGATTTTCAATTCCAGAAAACCCTTAAAAGATGCATGATTTGCTATTTTTAGTTATTTATTATTTTTTAATCTTGTATGATAGCCAACCAACTGACAATAAGACAAACTGTTGCTAGTTTTCAACTTAATTAAAGTTTTCTGGCATTTAAGAAGACGTTATGAAATAAACTAGAATGATCAGAGAAACCCCCAAAAGGCTCAGATTATCTTTAAAGACCTAAATATTTAATGTTGGATTCTCAAACTGATTTATTACTAAAGCACTTTAAGTTGTTGGTTATAATTTTGAAATATATTTTACATATGAGTTTTATAACTGATAATCTAAATCTAGTATAAAACAGTTTGAGAGATTAATGCAGTTTGGGCGTATTGAGATAAATACAACTTCAGTTTATTTAATGTTGGTGATAGGTTATTACCAATCAGAAGCTTGCTTTATAACTTATATATTGTATTTGAAATCAATTAACAATTTCCTAAACTATTTTAATAGTAACGTATTCTGACTGACTGACTTGATTGCTGAAAAATGGGTTTCGAGCCAAATGGTTCCTTTAGCCGACGGTGTCGCACACTCACCAAAGCTGAAACATCGGTAGAATAGAAAACACCGACTAAATAAAACCATCTCGCAACTCATTTCAGGGGCGTACAAGCCCTTGTATTAAGGGAGGAACCGTAACAAATTACACTTATACGTTTCGCATAAAAACAATAACTTTTGGAATTGTTGCCATTCATTGTCATTGTTCATTAGCATATGGACAATTTTAATTTTCAACTGAACGGCTTATAACAAACTACCATCAAAGGAAGATATGGGGTTGGCACAGAAAGCCGAGAGTGGTATGTTCCTCTTTAGAGTTAATTGTGAAACAAACCAGCTGTTTGAAATAGTTTCTTATTTGCTGCAATCGGTTTTATTCGCATAGACTTGTCACACTGCAGGAAACATTGCATTTATGAATTCCAACCCTCACAAAGTTTCATGACTAAAACGGATGTAGAATTTATGTTTCCAAATCAATTAATGTAAAAGAGCATTGACACGGCAACATTCAAAGGGATTTTCACCTTTCCATTATACTGTAAGATACTTTTTATAACATACACATTTGTATAAGAAGATACTTGTTCAACATTAAATAGACTTAGATACGTTTTACTGTATTCCGTACTTAACTGAATGTCTGTTATAGCATATGCAACACAACTGTTATGAGCATAGATTTTATTTTTGGCGCCATTTCCGACGTCCAGCCTTTTGACACGATATTTTAACCTCTAAGTAATGAACATTAATGACATTAAAAAGGTTCCAAAAAAAATTATTTTAGCTGAATTTGAAAGTTATATGATAATGGGATATAATTTAATAACCATCCGTATTGCAGGCTATGACTTAGTATTTTAAATACGTGTTAAAATGTTATGTTCTGCACCAACTGGTGCCTTATGATGTTTGTAACTAATGTTAAATTTTTTATATTATTTTTAAATACACTATATTAAAAATCCACTCCTCCACGCCCTATTTTAGATTTACAGCTGATGTATTTAATTTAGAGACATTGTTTTAAATGTATTAGTGTGAACGCTGTATTGATGTATCAGGAATGTATTAAAACCAAAGAAACTGTTGTTTAGAGAGTATTTAATTAAAATATGTTGTAGATAGAAATTAATATATTTCAATGTAATTTTACAAAATAAAACTAGTCTATTTTACAAAGTAGTTTTAATCAAATGGAACCTCTTCTTGACTATTAAAATATTTTACCTTCATTACCTACTTTCTTGATATTCATTGATACTCATTCTCGAAAACCATCAGAATTATAGTTCCCGAAATAATATGATTTTCTGGAAATTCTAGCAGTTGATGTCTGATTTAAAATCTTCTTCCCGAAATAACTTGATTAAAAAGTAAAAAAATGTTCAAATAAATTTCTTGAATACACGAGAAAAATAATTCATAATATTATACATACACACACACACACACACACACATATATATATATATAGCTAGGAAAGGTAAAATGTGCCCTTTCTATGACGTGAAAAAGTCCTGATTTTATTATGAGAGTAAAAACATTAAAGTATTATTTACCGCTTGAGTTGACATTCGAATATAGGTTCTGTTAATAGTCTAGATTAACTCAACTTAAATAGTTGTAGTAATTTTTTTTATATTTTATTTTATCGTTGAATTACGATTTTTTATTTTGAAAAATGTTATGAAGTTGGCTAAAACCGTATTTCGTGTGCAGTGGCTAGATCAAAATGTAAAATATGAGCTGCAGGTTAATAATTATTGACTTACATAATTAATTTGCAAACCAAATTAATGTCGTGGTATCTGACATTCAAAACAACTGCACGCGTAAACTAGCAGAATACAATGCCGCCCTCGGAAAGCAGTCTCAGACTATAGACAATTACTAACTGATAAATATGACGAATGAAAATTAAAAGCGAGGAATGTAAATACATTTTTGCTTTAACTACACTTCTAATACCTGTATTAATTCACAGTTGGCGCACAGTAGTTAAGTTTTGAATAATGACATAAAATAACATTATCTTACATTTTTTAAAGTATGAAATTATCCACCTCTTTCAATTATCACATTTAATTACATGTTTGCCAATACCATATTTCAAAGAGATTTAATTTAAAGTATATGTATATATTTGGGGACAATATGCAAAACCATCATGATGGAACCAGGAAACGTCAAACCTGCAACTTGAGGTAAGTGTTCATGTTCCCAAATCATAATAACAACTTTGGTTGTGCATCTATGTTCCCTATCCTAATACGCACGTTCGCAAATGAAGTACACATTTATTTGCATCTATTACATTATTTGTTAAATGCGTGTTTAAACCATGCTAAACTCTGAGCTTATATTTAAAATTAATATGAATATTTTAAAAGAATGATGGTAGATGACAAATTTTAAAGTGGCTTATTTTATCAATACATAATACATGCAATTCGAAGTATAATTTAATTTTTACCAATAGTTAAGTTATTTTGATATTTTTCTAACTAAACATCTAGTTTGCATTAAAATGTAATGAACACAATAACGCGTTGTCATTATTTAATGTATTCGAGCTTATAGGTGAGTTAATATCATTCACTTTAAACCTAACATTTACATTTTGTGTGACACATAACAGAAGTTATCATGACATTTATATGGAATTATTATAACTTTGTATTTCAACGCAGGGTTTCCGTTAACAATAAACACAATTTCTATCAATATTTAATAAAGTAAACCCCTTCAGAATGACAAAAGCATACACTTTATTCGCGCATTTCCTTTCTTAGTAGGCGAACCCGATACGATATTCCGCCGGGGATTTAATCAATCTAATATAGAGAAATATAACAATAATCATGTCCGGTAGCTTCAGTATAGCGTACTGGCCTACCAAAAGCTACTACATTATAACAAAGCTAATTTACAACAGGTGTAAGATATACAATATACAACGTCTTTAAAATAGTCCCAAAAGAAATAGTCCATTGGTGTAATATACGACGAATGCCCCGCCGCATTGGTTTTTGGATGTCAGAGATTTCCTGGATGAAATATTCGAATTTCCATCCATCCCAATTGGCGGATCGGTCACGGCGGGCCCATAGCTTGGCCTCCTCGCTCCTCGGATAATACCCCAATAGTCTTTTTATTTTTTGGGGGGAGGGGAGGGGGGTTAAAGACGTTGTATATGCTACACCTCTCTCTGATATTGATGAGGTGAACACCAAAATCAGAGGAGCAATCCCAACAATCACTGAGGAAATGTTGGTTTACTTGAGCGGAAATTGAATTTCGGCTAGATATTCTACGGGCCACCACCCGTATACTCTTGTTTACTTCACCGCCCGTTGTACTTTAAAAGTTCAGTGACTACTTTATTTTGAACTGTTCAAGACTATTGTTCTTAGGGGAATTTACGACCCGTTTGAATCTCATTTTTATTTGAGACAAATTTTTTCCAGTGTTTTTTCGTGTACTTTTAGAAATATAAAACCAAGCACGCAAGTAAAAAATTGAAAAGTATTTTTTTTTCAAATAGTTTTCGTAAATATTTTTAGAATTTCCTAGATACCCTTCAATATTTTCTTTATCGATCGGTAAAGGTCATAAAAAATAATGCAAGTTGAGACTGGCACTGTATATATATACTGGTTTGTTTTGCAGCCCCATCCTGGCAGTGGCGGAGTACAGCTACGTCGAGTATTTCGACGGCTCCATGGTGCCCGTGTGTCTCACGCAGGCCGACACCTTCTGGGCAGCCTTCTTCTTCCTCTCCACCATCTCCCTGTTCTTCGGCCTGCCTCTCGCCATCCTCATCATCCTGTACTCGGTGATCGCCTGCCACCTGATGGCCAACCCTGGCCTCGTCGCCCCTTCGGCCCACAGCGCCCTACGGTATCGCCGTCAGGTGGTTATGATGCTGGGCACCGTCGTCGTCTCCTTCTTCCTCTGCCTTCTCCCCTTCCGCGCCTTCACCCTCTGGATCATCCTAGAGCCCCCGGAGGTCGTGTCGTCCCTGGGAGTCGACAAGTATTACAATATCCTTTACTTCTCCAGGATTATGCTATACCTGAACTCCGCAGTCAATCCTATCCTTTACAACCTGATGTCATCCAAATTTCGAGACGGGTTCCGGAGACTTCTCGGCTTTAAACCGATAAAGAAAGATCCTTTGAACAGGAAGGGCACGATTACGACGACGACGACGACGACCGTGACCAACAGCTCCCAGAAGATGTCCGCGGACGCCCGCTCCCTCAAGCGCAGCGTGGTCCGCGTGCTCAGCAGGGAGGACCGCAAGCGGTCCATCGACTTGGGCTTCACCACCAAGATAAAACGACTCGGACAGACCAAAGGTTATATTAAGTCTGATGAAAGTTTTGTGTAGGCTTTTTAACGGTAAGTTTCGGATATTTCTATGCATTTCTTTGCAGGAATGAGGATGTAGATATTGTATATCGAATATTTTAAGAATATTTTTAAAAGGCTTTCACAAAAGTTGCTAAAGAATTTCGCTTGAAATAGGCTGAAACAAATCATTAACTACATATCTAAATTTGTAAATATATATTTTGCAAACACTATAATAACCGCTATACCAACATTAAATGTTCTGTATTTTTTGTATACTTTAAGATTGCTTGACAAGTAAACTGGTTAAAATATTTTAAGTAGGCACGTAGCTACATGTATTAGTTTATGTGTTTATGTGAGCATGCTATTACTGTAATTAAATAAAACAGTGGTATTGAAATATCGCTTATGGCCACTAATTGCGCTTCCAGCAACAAAAGCAGGTATAGAAGAGGAAATATGGTCAGCCTCATAATGTGAGCTTAGTGAAATAAAACAGTAAAGCGTTTAAATTACTTATATACATTTAATTTATTACGTTTTTACACAGTTTTTTACATTACTTTGAAACATCGTTAAAAATCATGTTATTCAAATTATTATCATTGTTATTAATTAATTAATTATGATGTTTCATTAGTTACACAATATCACGATAAATGTTTTGCTTGATTTATAAATTTGGTGCATTGAATTAGTTATATGTATTAATCATGTCAATATACTCTAAGGTCTATATCATGATTTCGGAGGTAAACATTAAAAGTTATAGTTCATTTTTTACAAAAATTGTTCTATAAATAATTTGTTTCTATTATTATAAATATTGCTGGAATTTTAAATATATATCGTGGAAAGGTCATATATTTTGATACATAGTTGCAAAATGAAACCTAACATTGCATGATACAACAAACTTTCGCGTTTCTTGAAATGTGCATTCGAAGCTCACATTTCACGCACAACAATAATTTCCATGTAAGGTCCATGTATCGTATAGCTCATTTTAGCGAATTTCCCCTATAGCGAAGAAGCCATTACCGTAGGTCTCATGATATGACTTAAGCCCGAGACCACGATAACTTTTCTTTTTGAGGTCCCCAGATGCCAAAAACCGCATTCGTTCAAATTTTAATATATATATATATATATATATATATATATGTGTGTGTGTGTGTGTGTATGTGTCCGTAAGCGCGATAACTCTCGTAAAAAATGTCCGATCTTAATGAAATTTGGTACAAATGTGTAAAGTACCATTTATTTGAACGAGTTCGAAAACCAGACGAATCGCACCATCAGAAGGGGGGTTTTGTACCCCAAAAATGGGTTTACCTATTTTTACCCCACATGTAATTTTTATTTAAATAAAATTTTAATTTTTACCATTTAATTCAGCATATAAAACAAGCATTTTGGTATTTTGATCATTGCTCTACGTCAATTGGTTACTGACATATTGAAAGTGCTAATCACAGTACGTTGTATAATGTTATTCTTATGGAGAAAAATAAACATTTTATATCTCGCTTATTTATGAATATAAACTGACAAAATTTGGTATATGGCTTCATATAGTTGTGTTTTATTGTTTTTTGCCTATGGTTCACGTAGCAGCAAACCTATGTACTCGGTCCCCAGGTTATTGTTATGGAAAATAATTAAAATGTTATATATCGCTTATTTATTAATGTACATGGATGAAACTTGGTATGTAACTTAACTTAGATGAGTTCTATTGATATTTAAATAAAAACCCATTATTTTGTGTTTCTTGTTGCAGCAAACCTGTGTACTCATCCCCAATGTTGTTCTTATGGAGAATAATTAATATTTTGAATATCGCTTATTTGTGAATATATTTTGTATCAATCCTGTTAAATGGCTTAATGTGTTATGTTATATCTTCATTGGAAGTTCGCTGAGGAAGCATATTTGCTGTGACGGGGGTATTTAGTTCTATTAAGTGATTTGTAACATTGGAATTGATCAGAAAATAGTTCTAAAATTGCACTAAATTCTTTAATTACATGCTATATATTTTATTCTTTAGTGTCTGCGAAATAATTTTACATTTTTAATTACTCACCAATGTATTACCGTTCAAGCCAACCAAAATAAAAATAACAATTTCACTGTAATTACATTTTCTTTGATTATTATAACAACTGTCAAATAAACATTTTAGAATATGTTCACACAAATACAATGATTAAAGAAGAAAACTAATGGTAACCATTACTAACCCAACTTCGTTTATTTAACAGATAAATGTAAACATTATATTATCGTTTAGTTTAAATGCAGCTAATTTCTGGTAGATGAATAACTGACAATTTCACTATTTTTGAAACATTAAAAGATATATATTAGGTTAGATTCCACGCAGCTGAACTTCCATATTCTGTGATGAGGGTGGCATGCAGCTGAAATTCCATATTCTGTGATGATGGTGAAATGCAGCTGAGCTTCCATGTCCGTGATCGGGGTGGCATGCAGACGAGCTTCATGTCCGTGATGAGGATGAAGTGCAGCTGAGCTTCCATGTCCGTGATCGGGGTGACATGCAGCTGAGCTTCCATGTCCGTGATCGGGGTGACATGCAGCTGAGTTTCCATGTCCGTGATCACGGTGGCATGCAGCTGAGCTTCCATGTCCATGATGAGGATGAAGTGCAGCTGAGCTTCATGTCCGTGATCGGGGTGGCATGCAGCTGAGCTTCCATGTCCGTGATCGGGGTGACATGCAGCTGAGTTTCCATGTCCGTGATCGGGGTGGCATGCAGCTGAGCTTCCATGTCCGTGATGGGGGTAGCATGCAGACGAGCTTTCATATCCATGATTATGGTGGCATGCTGCTGAGCTTCCATATGCGTGTTATGTTTTGCTGGCTTGTAAGCTTGGTCGAAACCAGAACTGACACACAACATTATATGTTATCACGCTAGTTGTTTTAAACAGGAAACAAATACCTACACACAAATTATTTAATCTTGTCTGTTTTTACACTAAAATTGTATATAACCTAGAGTTTTGTAATCTACAGATATATTTTTAGAACATGTTTTGTCTATTTCAAGCATTTTGTATAACCATATCTGCTTTTGGAGTTTTTTTTAAGAAGCTCAAATTGTAAGTTGTGTTAGTGCATACCTACCTATATTTAAATGTTATTGTTGTTAGTTATATAGAGCTATTTGTATTAAATGAAAAAATATAGGTGGTTTACGTCATAATTTTTGTAAACAACAATTTTGTGATTGTATTTACTTCGGTTAATGTACCTTTAACGTTCCAGACAGTTTTTACGTCTAGAACGCGTTTATCTATGAGATAAATTAGTTGTATAAGTTACCATTCGTAACGAGCAAATTACATACAATTGTGTGAGTTTACATGTCAAAGCGTTATGGCTCCAATTTAAGAATTTTGCGAGGACATATATTGATTTGTTAAATAGTTCACAACATTATATTTTGGTTTTGTCTAGTAGAGAAAACAATAGCAGGTTAAGGGGTTAAAGTGTTTCTCATAATTCCTGATTACTTCTAACCTACTTTCATCTAATTTGTGTATATTCAAATCAAGGAAACTAAACTGATTGGGGCTATGAAATCTTAATATCTCACAATGAGGTTTTTTAATAAGTATAAGATACGAACATTTGTTGACATTAAAAAGTTCCATTCGCAACTAAATTTGTATACCTATTACCTTCTTGAACTTTTACTAAACTTGTAATTGTGTCAAAGTCTATAAAGCCAAATGTACATGGTGTACTAACCAGTTTAAGTATATGATGTTATAGTCTGTTTATTCCTGCATAGTCTTCCTAGGCTACGTCTGATAACTACCATTCTTGATCGATGCACATTGAAAATAACTGATAACATGATTTACATTAATTCTCCCCCAAGTTTTTGGGGAAGTTCAGAAGTTTACCTTTTTACTATAAACTAAATATTCATCTCCGATTAGGGATGTCCGTAGGTTAATATGGAAAGTGTCCGTCAGCGACTTCATTACGTAGATTAATTAGAACCCAAATTCTATCTCATATAAAAATTTGTTTCAGTCAAATTAAATATTGCTTTCGAAGAACATATATACAATTTTAGCACGAACTTTGGTCATTCTAATGGAGGGTTTAAAATGTGTATCAGTGAAGAGTGAAGGTTATCATCAGATATGGCCTGAAGAAGAAGTCTTTGAGGAAGAAACATGTAAGCACGGATTGTTACAGAACAGTGTAAAAAGTAAAACATTATGTTCAAGAAGTTTAGGATACTTCCAAATAAATTAAAATTCGTGTTTCTCTTTTACACCACCCTGTGTACTTCCAGTAAACGAACATCCAGGGGCATATCCCCAATAATCCCCCTGTCTTTGGTGGTCTGAAATTAACTAATAGATGACAATAAAGTATAGCTTTAACCGTGAATTCTATACCTAGTATTTAGGAAATAACCTCATTTTGAGATTTGATTGTGGGTAAGAGAGTGCTGTAATCAACGAAGTCAACTACTTAAACACTGCCCTGCTAGCTGGCTGTGTACCCTTCCACAATGCGTAGTATATTGGTAGTCATGAATGCTTTTGGGTTGTTAGCTAAGAAGTTAAGATGAATATTCTTCTTCATGTTATATCGTGTAAATACAACAGACAGGGTGTTCATATTGATACACTGCCGCCTTGTGATACATCTACTTATGTTTCGATGTAGTTTAAGAAATTAGCATTACTCGTCTCCCTTACCTTTATATGCACGAATTTATTATTAATTTTATAGCTTACAATATTAGTTAGTTTTTACACTGAGCCAATAGTATTTTAGAAGAATTTGTTTGGAATCGAATACTTGGAAAATTATGTAATTACATTAAATACACGTATCACTGTTGTTCTGAAATGACGATGAATCCACATAGAGATTTGAAATGTATTATGAAAAAGTACAAAAATATCCATAGGGCGGACATATTACAATGTAGAATGCCTTTGCTGCGTTTCCGGTAAGTTTTAATTCTGTAATACGTTATCTTTTCCTTTAGGTTCTTATTTTAGCATTTTCTTTGATTACTGACTTATACAAATTTCCGACATTGAGGAAAATTAAGATTTTTCTGCTTAGAAACTTACCTCCCTATCCATTTAAATGGTATTATTCTTGATCTAATATAGGATTTTCATGCACTTTTAAATGCAAGACTTTTCTTTAGTAGTGGCAGTGAGCCAGTTAAACTTCAGTTTTAGCTGGTCTGGCCCATAATAATAAAATAATTATGGAGTTTATTTTGCACCGAGGCCTGATCCTTTGGTGCAATAAAAACTCCCTATGTTACTCTAATGGGCGAAACATGTCAAAACTGACTTTAAACCGACCTATTGCCCCTAATCGCTTTCTTTGGGTTCCCTGAACTAAATTAGCTTTCACATTGTTACTCATATAATTCAAACCTCAACTCACGCTCAAACTGAATAAATACCTCTGTTTAATGTTAGCAATGATAAATATTAGTTGATATTGTATTGACGAGCAACGAAATTATATATTAGTACAATATTTGTATTTGTTATTAATTATATAATACAAAACAACAGTGTATTATGTAATGTCCCCCCCGGAACGTTATTTCATGAAGATAATGCATGTAAACACCAATGTTTTACTTTTTTTACCGCAAGCACTTTAATGTACATAGATATTTAAATACCAAAGTAAATAATTTTGCTCATATTAATGTTACCGAATGTTATAGAACATTGACGTTTTTACTACTGAAGTGTTAAGATATCCAAGTATTTATGTCTACGATACTTTAATTTTTTAGTATGGTGATGCTCTCGCTGCTGGAATATAGTACATAGAAGGTTTGTTCAGAGAAATGAAATGCAAGTGTTTTTGTTGATTAAAAAAATGACAGATGTTATATTTATAATTAATGTTATCTGTGCAATTTGTAAATAAAATTGTATTATTGTGAGCACTTAAGCCATTTTATTATACTTTCCTCTTGATTACCTTTTAATGTGATGTTTCCTGTGGATCGACCCCAATCTGAACGACCACTACTTCAATGTTGGCTCTAACAGTTAAATTACTAAAATAATTTGTTTACTCTCTTATTTAAATTTGACTATAATGTGTACTTGGTATAAACAATAAAATATAGCAGGAATTAGTAGTAATATGATTTAATATTTTCATTAACAAATTTAAATATTAAATAAAATGTTATATTATAAATTGAATATTATTAATAAGGCACAATTAAAAAACCATGCGTGTTCAATAAGTGTAATCCGAATTAACAATAATTTCCGATTGATTTAGTAATTTATTAAAAGACTTTATGAATATAATCAGTTTCTCGTGATCAAAACAGATATTCCGTGCAAATGGAACGTTAAGTATCCACCATTCGTTTTCTTTGCTTTAGTTAATTTTCACAAAAATCAAAATCTCCATTCCGGTCTCAAGTATCGGCTGATCTGCCCAACAGGCCATACTCGACACTTTCCGGTCTCAAGTATCGGCTGATCTGCCCAACAGGCCATACTCGACACTTTCCGGTCTCAAGTATCGGCTGATCTGCCCAACAGGCCATACTCGACACTCATGTGACGCCTGGTAAACACTAAGGTGTATTTTAATGCTAGTTATTTAAGCTAATAAGTCTGAAAGTGTATTTTTTTTTAGATTTATCTGTGATAATTACCAAAAATTAATTACACGACACGGAACACCCAAAACTAATTCCTAGTCCAACTATTTTTACATGTTGATGCGTATACAATAATTTATATTGAAATTTGACAGACTGTTGATAAACCTTTCTTGCATGAATAGCCGCACGCACCTGCTCACTTATTCCCATCCGTAAGGCATTGTGTGAAATGGTGTGGCACTCAACAGAAATCGTCAAAATTAGTCTACTTTGTAGTCTCATGGCATGGATTTAGGTTACGGCGTCGTCTTTGTAATAAACTATTTCAACTTTCAAATACAGGGGATGATGGATCGCATAAGTATGAAGACTGTGACTTATTTAGATGACTCTTGTTTTTATATTTTATATTTCAAGTAACGTTATTTGTCAGGCCTTTACAAAACTGCACGATCAAATTTTGATTTTATGTTAATACACACCTTTTAGGACTGCTTGAAACAAACAAAAAAGTTCATTCAGCTACCAATTTATGGAACATAAATTTTAAAACCCAAGTGAGGTAGCCTAGATATTACTTCGCTTGCGTCATATTCTCAAAAACGTGTCGATACTATGCCAGAGCGAGTTACTATTGTGTTGAGAGAAAGAGCTCTAACGCTCATAGAGAAAAATCCAAACACTGAGACCATTTAGTCTAACGGCTTCTGTACCATTATGAAGATTATACATCTCTCCATAAAAAACTCACACAGGGCAGTCTTTAATGGTCCACACAAAAACAGTTCGACCTGACCTGACCCCACTTTGCTTCCCAAAAGCTACACCAACCATCACCGGTGTGAAACTGGTTCAGAATAGATGTCACTCAGTTTGAGAGAGAGTAATAAATTACGTTTGATAAAGTACGAATTCATAGGTTATTTGCTCCATCAAATCTGTCCCAGAAGAAGCCTGTGAAACCCTGTTTCCTGCAAATAGAAGGATGATTGTAAAGGTGGTTTAAGAGACTTAAGTTGGTTGCCCAGGAATGTAAGGTTTTCAAAGATAAATAGGCAAAGATGGATAGGTTTGTATACTATTGAATTATCTTAATAATGCATCTTTACGTTGAAACATAGGCTAAGCTTAGTACCGGAATCCGAGGCAGATGAGTTGCCACAAGGACTGCAGGAATAGATCTCATGGTTCTGTTTGGTTGATCCTGATCTTTCGAGTATACGGGAGCAAAACATTCATTGGATACCATTAACATTAAGGCTATGCATTTAAAGGGTATCAGCGAGATTTCAGTTTTTGTATTCAACTTTCGGGCTTTGAAATAATTGTTTAGGAAGACCTTTTGGGAGAATTGCTTCTGTTTCCTTTTACTGTATTATTACGTTGGGCAAGAAGAGATATATTGTCCCCGTAAAAACATAAACAAATTATCAGCAGATGAATCAATCTACCCTCTTTTATTGGTGACAATTTATTTCAGTCGTTTCCTTTCTCTCACATTTAACTTCTGACTACTTTATAGTTCCTATTAGTGATAATGTAGTATTATAATAAATGTCGTGATATTTACAAAACGCAATAAAAGTCACTGTTTAATAATGTTGACAAAAATAAACACTTTTTAACAATACCCTAAGTACTTGTTGATTACATCTATTATCAAAATTCCCTATGGTACTTCTAACAATATTGATAGTTGTGATTATAGATTGTATTTATTGTTAATGCGGCAGAAAAACGCATTAAATTGGAATTTCAGTAAATAATGTGTGTAAACAAAAAGGGTCTCCCCACCCTTTTTTCTATATTTGTTAAAATATCAAGCCCGGACCACGACCGATAATTACTACCGACCATTATTAAATACTTTATTTTGACTAGGTTAAAGTTTTCAACCACCATCTTGGATTTGTCGGCGCCGTATAGGTTTAAATGCATATATTTTTCGAAAATTGAAATGTTAAAATCTCAATTCAATTCAAAAGATTTTATTTCCAGAATCGTGTTAATTTACAAATTAAGTCCAGTAATTAAGAACAAAAAAATATGTTTACAATAAATGGATACAATAAGTATGGAAATAATACCCGCATGGGTACTTGGCCTGTGCGCGGGTACGAGTCGATAACAGAGCAGATTAGGAATACTTACACTTACCAAAGTAATACGAGTTTTAATAATTGTTCCTATGAACATTCTTCAGAACTACATACAATATATACTAACAAATTGTATGCATACAAGTTACAGGAGCCGTACCTTGATGGAAGCATTTGGTGAGAGATACATGGCTTGGTGGAGAGTTAAGAATGATACTAATTGTGGTTGCCGTTGTTTGTTACCTGTAGCCTGTTATCTGTAGCCCTATGCGATGATTTGTTCCGCGGCCTCCCTTCCTATTTCGAAAAGCCAACGTTTAACTTTATTTTTTTAAAGATAAAATTGATACATTAATGCTGTTTTAAATTTTATCGAAAATTTCTGTACAAAATCTGAATTACGTAACTAGAATTAGTAACAGAAAATGTTTTTACTAAACAGTCTGAAGTAATATTTCTGTTTCTGGTAAAATCTTGGTGATTAGCGAATTCAAGGAAGTTATGATTTTTATAATAAACGGTATCAGGAAACTGACACATACTTTCTCCCTTTTAGCCCAACTTTAATGAATAAATTACTTTTTATTTACTAAATATAGAATACAAAGTACGGTCGAATGTACAGAATATTTTGTAAACAAGTTGTTTTCAAAAATATCCACCCAAATCCCTGTTTAGGAGGCACTTCAGAATCCATCGCTACACACGTGGTTTTAAGAGGGGAAATTCCCCCTATTCCCCCCCTCAGGGTTATTAAGGTGCAACATATTCGGAATTTCCTCTGTTGATTAATGCTAACTTGATAAGTAAATCAAGCTTGAACGAATTGATCAGTAAATAAGAGAGAAATAGTAATTTTTGTATTCCCCATAAGAATAACATTGGACAACGTACTGCGTTTACCGCATAATGAAAATTTAAATTTTCTCCGCAACCAGCAATCGTTGAATAGCAATTAAATACAAATTATTTAGTTTGTTGAGCTCTTTTTAATGGTGAATAGTAATATATTTTTATATGTATGTTTTTATGAAAAATAAAAAATCTGATTTATTATGTTTTAAGTCTTGTAATTTCTGATCCCGTATTTTTATATAAATTCGGGTGTTGTCATTTTGTTGGAAAACGAAATCTCTACAAACTACTAAAGTTTAATTAAAATCGTTAGAGCTATTTTTAATAAATTTTGATATTTCATGTTTTTTTGGCGGTTTTTGGGGGACAATTAGGTACCATTAAAGATCAAAAATTCCAAAAAATGAAAAAATACCTGGAGATATCGTGGATTTGTACCTACATACAAAATTTCATAAAAATCAGACCATTGGTTAGGGTTCTAGCTACGTACACATCCATATAGACATACAGACAGGAGACACACAGACATCACGTAAAAATCACTTTTTTGGATTCAGGGAGCACCAAAATGAATATTTCCACTATCAACTCAAATTCGAAAATTTTGACGAAAACAATACTTACTCCATATACTATGTATAAGGGGAGAAAATAAAAGTACATCAGTCGGGTACCTCCGTCCTCTTCCTGAAGCTGCCTTAAGAATCGCTTTGTGAACAACATTTAATGGTTCTAGTACTGAACGGGATGCCCTTCCCCATGCTATTACACCCCCTAACAAAAGCGACTGACAATAAACGGTATCAGGAAACTGACACATACATTCTCCCTTTTAGCCCAACTTTAATGAATAAATTACTCTTTATTTACTAAATATAGAATACAAAGCACGGTCGAATGTTCAGAACATCTTGTAAACAAGTTGTTTAAAAAAATATCCACCCAAATCCCTGTTTAGGAGGCACTACAGAATCCATCGCTGCACACGTGGTTTTAAGAGGGGAAATGCCCCCTATTCCCCCCCAGGGTTATTAAGGTGCAACATTTTTGGAATTTCCTCTGTTGATTAATGCTAACTTGATAAGTAAATCAAGCTTGAACGAACTGATCAGTAAATAAGAGAGAAATAGTAATTTTTGTATTCCCCATAAGAATAACATTGGACAACGTACTGCGTTTACCGCATAATGAAAATTTAAATTTTCTCCGCAACCAGCAATCGTTGAATAGCAATTAAAATACAAATTATTTAGTTTGTTGAGCTCTTTTTAATGGTGAATAGTAATAAATTTTTATAGCCATATATATTTTTAAGCCAACGTTTAACTTTATTTTTTTAAAGATAAAATTGATACATTAATGCTGTTTTAAATTTTATCGAAAATTTCTGTACAAAATCTGAATTACGTAACTAGAATTAGTAACAGAAAATGTTTTTACTAAACAGTCTGAAGTAATATTTCTGTTTCTGGTAAAATCTTGGTGATTAGCGAATTCAAGGAAGTTATGATTTTTATAATAAACGGTATCAGGAAACTGACACATACTTTCTCCCTTTTAGCCCAACTTTAATGAATAAATTACTTTTTATTTACTAAATATAGAATACAAAGTACGGTCGAATGTACAGAATATTTTGTAAACAAGTTGTTTTCAAAAATATCCACCCAAATCCCTGTTTAGGAGGCACTTCAGAATCCATCGCTACACACGTGGTTTTAAGAGGGGAAATTCCCCCTATTCCCCCCCTCAGGGTTATTAAGGTGCAACATATTCGGAATTTCCTCTGTTGATTAATGCTAACTTGATAAGTAAATCAAGCTTGAACGAATTGATCAGTAAATAAGAGAGAAATAGTAATTTTTGTATTCCCCATAAGAATAACATTGGACAACGTACTGCGTTTACCGCATGGGTACTTGGCCTGTGCGCGGGTACGAGTCGATAACAGAGCAGATTAGGAATACTTACACTTACCAAAGTAATACGAGTTTTAATAATTGTTCCTATGAACATTCTTCAGAACTACATACAATATATACTAACAAATTGTATGCATACAAGTTACAGGAGCCGTAACTTGCTGCACTCTAGTAGCAAAATATGTAACTAATGACCGCGGGCGTCTACGGTTCTATCCGCTAGGGGCGCGGACTGACTCAAAACCCTTAATATCGCCGCCAGGCCTTTGGTCGTGTTAGCTGAGTTGGCTACGTCGTGGAAACACCTTGGCCAGGTGGCGATACGATGTTCGTGGGTTCGATTCCCGCACACGACCAAAACTGACCAGTTGTGCAACTCTCAATGAGTTAACCGGTCTGTGGCAACGTTGGTGGGAGGGCCCAAGTAAAATAAACGGTGGCAGGCTTGCTTGGAAGTTGACGGGATCGGTTAATTCTTTGAGACTTGCACATGGTCAACACTGATTTTGCTCATTTTTACTTATGTCTACTGTGTGTGTGCCAATGCGACTCTCTAAACTGAAATAAAGCAATATTTTAATTAAAATATGCCATTAATCCATTTAAAAACACCAATTTTTTTCTCCAATTCACACGTTAATAAAATTACAAGTAAGGAACGAGACCTGCTCGTATGTCTAAGCCAATGGGTTAAGGTGCAACATATTCGGAATTTCCTCTGTTGATTAATGCTAACTTGATAAGTAAATCAAGCTTGAACGAATTGATCAGTAAATAAGAGAGAAATAGTAATTTTTGTATTCCCCATAAGAATAACATTGGACAACGTACTGCGTTTACCGCATGGGTACTTGGCCTGTGCGCGGGTACGAGTCGATAACAGAGCAGATTAGGAATACTTACACTTACCAAAGTAATACGAGTTTTAATAATTGTTCCTATGAACATTCTTCAGAACTACATACAATATATACTAACAAATTGTATGCATACAAGTTACAGGAGCCGTACCTTGATGGAAGCATTTGGTGAGAGATACATGGCTTAGTGGAGAGTTAAGAATGATACTAATTGTGGTTGCCGGGTTTTGTTATCTGTAGCCTGTTATCTGTAGCCCTATGCGATGATTTGTTCCGCGGCCTCCCTTCCTATATCGAAAAGCCAACGTTTAACTTTATTTTTTTAAAGATAAAATTGATACATTAATGCTGTTTTAAATTTTATCGAAAATTTCTGTACAAAATCTGAATTACGTAACTAGAATTAGTAACAGAAAATGTTTTTACTAAACAGTCTGAAGTAATATTTCTGTTTCTGGTAAAATCTTGGTGATTAGCGAATTCAAGGAAGTTATGATTTTTATAATAAACGGTATCAGGAAACTGACACATACTTTCTCCCTTTTAGCCCAACTTTAATGAATAAATTACTTTTTATTTACTAAATATAGAATACAAAGTACGGTCGAATGTACAGAATATTTTGTAAACAAGTTGTTTTCAAAAATATCCACCCAAATCCCTGTTTAGGAGGCACTTCAGAATCCATTGCTACACACGTGGTTTTAAGAGGGGAAATTCCCCCTATTCCCCCCCTCAGGGTTATTAAGGTGCAACATATTCGGAATTTCCTCTGTTGATTAATGCTAACTTGATAAGTAAATCAAGCTTGAACGAATTGATCAGTAAATAAGAGAGAAATAGTAATTTTTGTATTCCCCATAAGAATAACATTGGACAACGTACTGCGTTTACCGCATGGGTACTTGGCCTGTGCGCGGGTACGAGTCGATAACAGAGCAGATTAGGAATACTTACACTTACCAAAGTAATACGAGTTTTAATAATTGTTCCTATGAACATTCTTCAGAACTACATACAATATATACTAACAAATTGTATGCATACAAGTTACAGGAGCCGTAACTTGCTGCACTCTAGTAGCAAAATATGTAACTAATGACCGCGGGCGTCTACGGTTCTATCCGCTAGGGGCGCGGACTGACTCAAAACCCTTAATATCCATCGCTACACACGTGGTTTTAAGAGGGGAAATTCCCCCTATTCCCCCCCTCAGGGTTATTAAGGTGCAACATATTCGGAATTTCCTCTGTTGATTAATGCTAACTTGATAAGTAAATCAAGCTTGAACGAATTGATCAGTAAATAAGAGAGAAATAGTAATTTTTGTATTCCCCATAAGAATAACATTGGACAACGTACTGCGTTTACCGCATGGGTACTTGGCCTGTGCGCGGGTACGAGTCGATAACAGAGCAGATTAGGAATACTTACACTTACCAAAGTAATACGAGTTTTAATAATTGTTCCTATGAACATTCTTCAGAACTACATACAATATATACTAACAAATTGTATGCATACAAGTTACAGGAGCCGTAACTTGCTGCACTCTAGTAGCAAAATATGTAACTAATGACCGCGGGCGTCTACGGTTCTATCCGCTAGGGGCGCGGACTGACTCAAAACCCTTAATATCGCCGCCAGGCCTTTGGTCGTGTTAGCTGAGTTGGCTACGTCGTGGAAACACCTTGGCCAGGTGGCGATACGATGTTCGTGGGTTCGATTCCCGCACACGACCAAAACTGACCAGTTGTGCAACTCTCAATGAGTTAACCGGTCTGTGGCAACGTTGGTGGGAGGGCCCAAGTAAAATAAACGGTGGCAGGCTTGCTTGGAAGTTGACGGGATCGGTTAATTCTTTGAGACTTGCACATGGTCAACACTGATTTTGCTAATTTTTACTTATGTCTACTGTGTGTGTGCCAATGCGACTCTCTAAACTGAAATAAAGCAATATTTTAATTAAAATATGCCATTAATCCATTTAAAAACACCAATTTTTTTCTCCAATTCACACGTTAATAAAATTACAAGTAAGGAACGAGACCTGCTCGTATGTCTAAGCCAATGGGTTAAGGTGCAACATATTCGGAATTTCCTCTGTTGATTAATGCTAACTTGATAAGTAAATCAAGCTTGAACGAATTGATCAGTAAATAAGAGAGAAATAGTAATTTTTGTATTCCCCATAAGAATAACATTGGACAACGTACTGCGTTTACCGCATGGGTACTTGGCCTGTGCGCGGGTACGAGTCGATAACAGAGCAGATTAGGAATACTTACACTTACCAAAGTAATACGAGTTTTAATAATTGTTCCTATGAACATTCTTCAGAACTACATACAATATATACTAACAAATTGTATGCATACAAGTTACAGGAGCCGTACCTTGATGGAAGCATTTGGTGAGAGATACATGGCTTAGTGGAGAGTTAAGAATGATACTAATTGTGGTTGCCGGGTTTTGTTATCTGTAGCCTGTTATCTGTAGCCCTATGCGATGATTTGTTCCGCGGCCTCCCTTCCTATATCGAAAAGCCAACGTTTAACTTTATTTTTTTAAAGATAAAATTGATACATTAATGCTGTTTTAAATTTTATCGAAAATTTCTGTACAAAATCTGAATTACGTAACTAGAATTAGTAACAGAAAATGTTTTTACTAAACAGTCTGAAGTAATATTTCTGTTTCTGGTAAAATCTTGGTGATTAGCGAATTCAAGGAAGTTATGATTTTTATAATAAACGGTATCAGGAAACTGACACATACTTTCTCCCTTTTAGCCCAACTTTAATGAATAAATTACTTTTTATTTACTAAATATAGAATACAAAGTACGGTCGAATGTACAGAATATTTTGTAAACAAGTTGTTTTCAAAAATATCCACCCAAATCCCTGTTTAGGAGGTGCAACATATTCGGAATTTCCTCTGTTGATTAATGCTAACTTGATAAGTAAATCAAGCTTGAACGAATTGATCAGTAAATAAGAGAGAAATAGTAATTTTTGTATTCCCCATAAGAATAACATTGGACAACGTACTGCGTTTACCGCATGGGTACTTGGCCTGTGCGCGGGTACGAGTCGATAACAGAGCAGATTAGGAATACTTACACTTACCAAAGTAATACGAGTTTTAATAATTGTTCCTATGAACATTCTTCAGAACTACATACAATATATACAAACAAATTGTATGCATACAAGTTACAGGAGCCGTAACTTGCTGCACTCTAGTAGCAAAATATGTAACTAATGACCGCGGGCGTCTACGGTTCTATCCGCTAGGGGCGCGGACTGACTCAAAACCCTTAATATCCATCGCTACACACGTGGTTTTAAGAGGGGAAATTCCCCCTATTCCCCCCCTCAGGGTTATTAAGGTGCAACATATTCGGAATTTCCTCTGTTGATTAATGCTAACTTGATAAGTAAATCAAGCTTGAACGAATTGATCAGTAAATAAGAGAGAAATAGTAATTTTTGTATTCCCCATAAGAATAACATTGGACAACGTACTGCGTTTACCGCATGGGTACTTGGCCTGTGCGCGGGTACGAGTCGATAACAGAGCAGATTAGGAATACTTACACTTACCAAAGTAATACGAGTTTTAATAATTGTTCCTATGAACATTCTTCAGAACTACATACAATATATACTAACAAATTGTATGCATACAAGTTACAGGAGCCGTAACTTGCTGCACTCTAGTAGCAAAATATGTAACTAATGACCGCGGGCGTCTACGGTTCTATCCGCTAGGGGCGCGGACTGACTCAAAACCCTTAATATCGCCGCCAGGCCTTTGGTCGTGTTAGCTGAGTTGGCTACGTCGTGGAAACACCTTGGCCAGGTGGCGATACGATGTTCGTGGGTTCGATTCCCGCACACGACCAAAACTGACCAGTTGTGCAACTCTCAATGAGTTAACCGGTCTGTGGCAACGTTGGTGGGAGGGCCCAAGTAAAATAAACGGTGGCAGGCTTGCTTGGAAGTTGACGGGATCGGTTAATTCTTTGAGACTTGCACATGGTCAACACTGATTTTGCTAATTTTTACTTATGTCTACTGTGTGTGTGCCAATGCGACTCTCTAAACTGAAATAAAGCAATATTTTAATTAAAATATGCCATTAATCCATTTAAAAACACCAATTTTTTTCTCCAATTCACACGTTAATAAAATTACAAGTAAGGAACGAGACCTGCTCGTATGTCTAAGCCAATGGGTTAAGGTGCAACATATTCGGAATTTCCTCTGTTGATTAATGCTAACTTGATAAGTAAATCAAGCTTGAACGAATTGATCAGTAAATAAGAGAGAAATAGTAATTTTTGTATTCCCCATAAGAATAACATTGGACAACGTACTGCGTTTACCGCATGGGTACTTGGCCTGTGCGCGGGTACGAGTCGATAACAGAGCAGATTAGGAATACTTACACTTACCAAAGTAATACGAGTTTTAATAATTGTTCCTATGAACATTCTTCAGAACTACATACAATATATACTAACAAATTGTATGCATACAAGTTACAGGAGCCGTACCTTGATGGAAGCATTTGGTGAGAGATACATGGCTTAGTGGAGAGTTAAGAATGATACTAATTGTGGTTGCCGGGTTTTGTTATCTGTAGCCTGTTATCTGTAGCCCTATGCGATGATTTGTTCCGCGGCCTCCCTTCCTATATCGAAAAGCCAACGTTTAACTTTATTTTTTTAAAGATAAAATTGATACATTAATGCTGTTTTAAATTTTATCGAAAATTTCTGTACAAAATCTGAATTACGTAACTAGAATTAGTAACAGAAAATGTTTTTACTAAACAGTCTGAAGTAATATTTCTGTTTCTGGTAAAATCTTGGTGATTAGCGAATTCAAGGAAGTTATGATTTTTATAATAAACGGTATCAGGAAACTGACACATACTTTCTCCCTTTTAGCCCAACTTTAATGAATAAATTACTTTTTATTTACTAAATATAGAATACAAAGTACGGTCGAATGTACAGAATATTTTGTAAACAAGTTGTTTTCAAAAATATCCACCCAAATCCCTGTTTAGGAGGTGCAACATATTCGGAATTTCCTCTGTTGATTAATGCTAACTTGATAAGTAAATCAAGCTTGAACGAATTGATCAGTAAATAAGAGAGAAATAGTAATTTTTGTATTCCCCATAAGAATAACATTGGACAACGTACTGCGTTTACCGCATGGGTACTTGGCCTGTGCGCGGGTACGAGTCGATAACAGAGCAGATTAGGAATACTTACACTTACCAAAGTAATACGAGTTTTAATAATTGTTCCTATGAACATTCTTCAGAACTACATACAATATATACAAACAAATTGTATGCATACAAGTTACAGGAGCCGTAACTTGCTGCACTCTAGTAGCAAAATATGTAACTAATGACCGCGGGCGTCTACGGTTCTATCCGCTAGGGGCGCGGACTGACTCAAAACCCTTAATATCCATCGCTACACACGTGGTTTTAAGAGGGGAAATTCCCCCTATTCCCCCCCTCAGGGTTATTAAGGTGCAACATATTCGGAATTTCCTCTGTTGATTAATGCTAACTTGATAAGTAAATCAAGCTTGAACGAATTGATCAGTAAATAAGAGAGAAATAGTAATTTTTGTATTCCCCATAAGAATAACATTGGACAACGTACTGCGTTTACCGCATGGGTACTTGGCCTGTGCGCGGGTACGAGTCGATAACAGAGCAGATTAGGAATACTTACACTTACCAAAGTAATACGAGTTTTAATAATTGTTCCTATGAACATTCTTCAGAACTACATACAATATATACTAACAAATTGTATGCATACAAGTTACAGGAGCCGTAACTTGCTGCACTCTAGTAGCAAAATATGTAACTAATGACCGCGGGCGTCTACGGTTCTATCCGCTAGGGGCGCGGACTGACTCAAAACCCTTAATATCGCCGCCAGGCCTTTGGTCGTGTTAGCTGAGTTGGCTACGTCGTGGAAACACCTTGGCCAGGTGGCGATACGATGTTCGTGGGTTCGATTCCCGCACACGACCAAAACTGACCAGTTGTGCAACTCTCAATGAGTTAACCGGTCTGTGGCAACGTTGGTGGGAGGGCCCAAGTAAAATAAACGGTGGCAGGCTTGCTTGGAAGTTGACGGGATCGGTTAATTCTTTGAGACTTGCACATGGTCAACACTGATTTTGCTCATTTTTACTTATGTCTACTGTGTGTGTGCCAATGCGACTCTCTAAACTGAAATAAAGCAATATTTTAATTAAAATATGCCATTAATCCATTTAAAAACACCAATTTTTTTCTCCAATTCACACGTTAATAAAATTACAAGTAAGGAACGAGACCTGCTCGTATGTCTAAGCCAATGGGTTAAGGTGCAACATATTCGGAATTTCCTCTGTTGATTAATGCTAACTTGATAAGTAAATCAAGCTTGAACGAATTGATCAGTAAATAAGAGAGAAATAGTAATTTTTGTATTCCCCATAAGAATAACATTGGACAACGTACTGCGTTTACCGCATGGGTACTTGGCCTGTGCGCGGGTACGAGTCGATAACAGAGCAGATTAGGAATACTTACACTTACCAAAGTAATACGAGTTTTAATAATTGTTCCTATGAACATTCTTCAGAACTACATACAATATATACTAACAAATTGTATGCATACAAGTTACAGGAGCCGTACCTTGATGGAAGCATTTGGTGAGAGATACATGGCTTAGTGGAGAGTTAAGAATGATACTAATTGTGGTTGCCGGGTTTTGTTATCTGTAGCCTGTTATCTGTAGCCCTATGCGATGATTTGTTCCGCGGCCTCCCTTCCTATATCGAAAAGCCAACGTTTAACTTTATTTTTTTAAAGATAAAATTGATACATTAATGCTGTTTTAAATTTTATCGAAAATTTCTGTACAAAATCTGAATTACGTAACTAGAATTAGTAACAGAAAATGTTTTTACTAAACAGTCTGAAGTAATATTTCTGTTTCTGGTAAAATCTTGGTGATTAGCGAATTCAAGGAAGTTATGATTTTTATAATAAACGGTATCAGGAAACTGACACATACTTTCTCCCTTTTAGCCCAACTTTAATGAATAAATTACTTTTTATTTACTAAATATAGAATACAAAGTACGGTCGAATGTACAGAATATTTTGTAAACAAGTTGTTTTCAAAAATATCCACCCAAATCCCTGTTTAGGAGGCACTTCAGAATCCATCGCTACACACGTGGTTTTAAGAGGGGAAATTCCCCCTATTCCCCCCCTCAGGGTTATTAAGGTGCAACATATTCGGAATTTCCTCTGTTGATTAATGCTAACTTGATAAGTAAATCAAGCTTGAACGAATTGATCAGTAAATAAGAGAGAAATAGTAATTTTTGTATTCCCCATAAGAATAACATTGGACAACGTACTGCGTTTACCGCATGGGTACTTGGCCTGTGCGCGTGTACGAGTCGATAACAGAGCAGATTAGGAATACTTACACTTACCAAAGTAATACGAGTTTTAATAATTGTTCCTATGAACATTCTTCAGAACTACATACAATATATACTAACAAATTGTATGCATACAAGTTACAGGAGCCGTAACTTGCTGCACTCTAGTAGCAAAATATGTAACTAATGACCGCGGGCGTCTACGGTTCTATCCGCTAGGGGCGCGGACTGACTCAAAACCCTTAATATCGCCGCCAGGCCTTTGGTCGTGTTAGCTGAGTTGGCTACGTCGTGGAAACACCTTGGCCAGGTGGCGATACGATGTTCGTGGGTTCGATTCCCGCACACGACCAAAACTGACCAGTTGTGCAACTCTCAATGAGTTAACCGGTCTGTGGCAACGTTGGTGGGAGGGCCCAAGTAAAATAAACGGTGGCAGGCTTGCTTGGAAGTTGACGGGATCGGTTAATTCTTTGAGACTTGCACATGGTCAACACTGATTTTGCTAATTTTTACTTATGTCTACTGTGTGTGTGCCAATGCGACTCTCTAAACTGAAATAAAGCAATATTTTAATTAAAATATGCCATTAATCCATTTAAAAACACCAATTTTTTTCTCCAATTCACACGTTAATAAAATTACAAGTAAGGAACGAGACCTGCTCGTATGTCTAAGCCAATGGGTTAAGGTGCAACATATTCGGAATTTCCTCTGTTGATTAATGCTAACTTGATAAGTAAATCAAGC
This sequence comes from Allygus modestus, assembly GCA_963675035.1. Taxonomy (NCBI): domain Eukaryota; kingdom Metazoa; phylum Arthropoda; class Insecta; order Hemiptera; family Cicadellidae; genus Allygus; species Allygus modestus. The sequence continues at coordinate 142,976,848 of OY776111.1, forward strand.
TTGAAAGAATTTATCAGCAAATAAGAGAGAAATAGTAATTTTTGTATTCCCCATAAGAATAACATTGGACAACGTACTGCGTTTACCGCATGGGTACTTGGCCTGTGCGCGGGTACGAGTCGATAACAGAGCAGATTAGGAATACTTACACTTACCAAAGTAATACGAGTTTTAATAATTGTTCCTATGAACATTCTTCAGAACTACATACAATATATACTAACAAATTGTATGCATACAAGTTACAGGAGCCGTACCTTGATGGAAGCATTTGGTGAGAGATACATGGCTTAGTGGAGAGTTAAGAATGATACTAATTGTGGTTGCCGGGTTTTGTTATCTGTAGCCTGTTATCTGTAGCCCTATGCGATGATTTGTTCCGCGGCCTCCCTTCCTATATCGAAAAGCCAACGTTTAACTTTATTTTTTTAAAGATAAAATTGATACATTAATGCTGTTTTAAATTTTATCGAAAATTTCTGTACAAAATCTGAATTACGTAACTAGAATTAGTAACAGAAAATGTTTTTACTAAACAGTCTGAAGTAATATTTCTGTTTCTGGTAAAATCTTGGTGATTAGCGAATTCAAGGAAGTTATGATTTTTATAATAAACGGTATCAGGAAACTGACACATACTTTCTCCCTTTTAGCCCAACTTTAATGAATAAATTACTTTTTATTTACTAAATATAGAATACAAAGCACGGTCGAATGTTCAGAACATCTTGTAAACAAGTTGTTTAAAAAAATATCCACCCAAATCCCTGTTTAGGAGGCACTACAGAATCCATCGCTGCACACGTGGTTTTAAGAGGGGAAATGCCCCCTATTCCCCCCCAGGGTTATTAAGGTGCAACATTTTTGGAATTTCCTCTGTTGATTAATGCTAACTTGATAAGTAAATCAAGCTTGAACGAATTGATCAGTAAATAAGAGAGAAATAGTAATTTTTGTATTCCCCATAAGAATAACATTGGACAACGTACTGCGTTTACCGCATAATGAAAATTTAAATTTTCTCCGCAACCAGCAATCGTTGAATAGCAATTAAAATACAAATTATTTAGTTTGTTGAGCTCTTTTTAATGGTGAATAGTAATACATTTTTATAGCCATATATATTTTTAAGCCAACGTTTAACTTTATTTTTTTAAAGATAAAATTGATACATTAATGCTGTTTTAAATTTTATCGAAAATTTCTGTACAAAATCTGAATTACGTAACTAGAATTAGTAACAGAAAATGTTTTTACTAAACAGTCTTAAGTAATATTTCTGTTTCTGGTAAAATCTTGGTGATTAGCGAATTCAAGGAAGTTATGATTTTTATAATAAACGGTATCAGGAAACTGACACATACTTTCTCCCTTTTAGCCCAACTTTAATGAATAAATTACTTTTTATTTACTAAATATAGAATACAAAGCACGGTCGAATGTACAGAATATTTTGTAAACAAGTTGTTTTCAAAAATATCCACCCAAATCCCTGTTTAGGAGGCACTTCAGAATCCATCGCTACACACGTGGTTTTAAGAGGGGAAATTCCCCCTATTCCCCCCTTCAGGGTTATTAAGGTGCAACATATTCGGAATTTCCTCTGTTGATTAATGCTAACTTGATAAGTAAATCAAGCTTGAACGAATTGATCAGTAAATAAGAGAGAAATAGTAATTTTTGTATTCCCCATAAGAATAACATTGGACAACGTACTGCGTTTACCGCATGGGTACTTGGCCTGTGCGCGGGTACGAGTCGATAACAGAGCAGATTAGGAATACTTACACTTACCAAAGTAATACGAGTTTTAATAATTGTTCCTATGAACATTCTTCAGAACTACATACAATATATACTAACAAATTGTATGCATACAAGTTACAGGAGCCGTAACTTGCTGCACTCTAGTAGCAAAATATGTAACTAATGACCGCGGGCGTCTACGGTTCTATCCGCTAGGGGCGCGGACTGACTCAAAACCCTTAATATCGCCGCCAGGCCTTTGGTCGTGTTAGCTGAGTTGGCTACGTCGTGGAAACACCTTGGCCAGGTGGCGATACGATGTTCGTGGGTTCGATTCCCGCACACGACCAAAACTGACCAGTTGTGCAACTCTCAATGAGTTAACCGGTCTGTGGCAACGTTGGTGGGAGGGCCCAAGTAAAATAAACGGTGGCAGGCTTGCTTGGAAGTTGACGGGATCGGTTAATTCTTTGAGACTTGCACATGGTCAACACTGATTTTGCTAATTTTTACTTATGTCTACTGTGTGTGTGCCAATGCGACTCTCTAAACTGAAATAAAGCAATATTTTAATTAAAATATGCCATTAATCCATTTAAAAACACCAATTTTTTTCTCCAATTCACACGTTAATAAAATTACAAGTAAGGAACGAGACCTGCTCGTATGTCTAAGCCAATGGGTTAAGGTGCAACATATTCGGAATTTCCTCTGTTGATTAATGCTAACTTGATAAGTAAATCAAGCTTGAACGAATTGATCAGTAAATAAGAGAGAAATAGTAATTTTTGTATTCCCCATAAGAATAACATTGGACAACGTACTGCGTTTACCGCATGGGTACTTGGCCTGTGCGCGGGTACGAGTCGATAACAGAGCAGATTAGGAATACTTACACTTACCAAAGTAATACGAGTTTTAATAATTGTTCCTATGAACATTCTTCAGAACTACATACAATATATACTAACAAATTGTATGCATACAAGTTACAGGAGCCGTACCTTGATGGAAGCATTTGGTGAGAGATACATGGCTTAGTGGAGAGTTAAGAATGATACTAATTGTGGTTGCCGGGTTTTGTTATCTGTAGCCTGTTATCTGTAGCCCTATGCGATGATTTGTTCCGCGGCCTCCCTTCCTATATCGAAAAGCCAACGTTTAACTTTATTTTTTTAAAGATAAAATTGATACATTAATGCTGTTTTAAATTTTATCGAAAATTTCTGTACAAAATCTGAATTACGTAACTAGAATTAGTAACAGAAAATGTTTTTACTAAACAGTCTGAAGTAATATTTCTGTTTCTGGTAAAATCTTGGTGATTAGCGAATTCAAGGAAGTTATGATTTTTATAATAAACGGTATCAGGAAACTGACACATACTTTCTCCCTTTTAGCCCAACTTTAATGAATAAATTACTTTTTATTTACTAAATATAGAATACAAAGTACGGTCGAATGTACAGAATATTTTGTAAACAAGTTGTTTTCAAAAATATCCACCCAAATCCCTGTTTAGGAGGTGCAACATATTCGGAATTTCCTCTGTTGATTAATGCTAACTTGATAAGTAAATCAAGCTTGAACGAATTGATCAGTAAATAAGAGAGAAATAGTAATTTTTGTATTCCCCATAAGAATAACATTGGACAACGTACTGCGTTTACCGCATGGGTACTTGGCCTGTGCGCGGGTACGAGTCGATAACAGAGCAGATTAGGAATACTTACACTTACCAAAGTAATACGAGTTTTAATAATTGTTCCTATGAACATTCTTCAGAACTACATACAATATATACAAACAAATTGTATGCATACAAGTTACAGGAGCCGTAACTTGCTGCACTCTAGTAGCAAAATATGTAACTAATGACCGCGGGCGTCTACGGTTCTATCCGCTAGGGGCGCGGACTGACTCAAAACCCTTAATATCCATCGCTACACACGTGGTTTTAAGAGGGGAAATTCCCCCTATTCCCCCCCTCAGGGTTATTAAGGTGCAACATATTCGGAATTTCCTCTGTTGATTAATGCTAACTTGATAAGTAAATCAAGCTTGAACGAATTGATCAGTAAATAAGAGAGAAATAGTAATTTTTGTATTCCCCATAAGAATAACATTGGACAACGTACTGCGTTTACCGCATGGGTACTTGGCCTGTGCGCGGGTACGAGTCGATAACAGAGCAGATTAGGAATACTTACACTTACCAAAGTAATACGAGTTTTAATAATTGTTCCTATGAACATTCTTCAGAACTACATACAATATATACTAACAAATTGTATGCATACAAGTTACAGGAGCCGTAACTTGCTGCACTCTAGTAGCAAAATATGTAACTAATGACCGCGGGCGTCTACGGTTCTATCCGCTAGGGGCGCGGACTGACTCAAAACCCTTAATATCGCCGCCAGGCCTTTGGTCGTGTTAGCTGAGTTGGCTACGTCGTGGAAACACCTTGGCCAGGTGGCGATACGATGTTCGTGGGTTCGATTCCCGCACACGACCAAAACTGACCAGTTGTGCAACTCTCAATGAGTTAACCGGTCTGTGGCAACGTTGGTGGGAGGGCCCAAGTAAAATAAACGGTGGCAGGCTTGCTTGGAAGTTGACGGGATCGGTTAATTCTTTGAGACTTGCACATGGTCAACACTGATTTTGCTAATTTTTACTTATGTCTACTGTGTGTGTGCCAATGCGACTCTCTAAACTGAAATAAAGCAATATTTTAATTAAAATATGCCATTAATCCATTTAAAAACACCAATTTTTTTCTCCAATTCACACGTTAATAAAATTACAAGTAAGGAACGAGACCTGCTCGTATGTCTAAGCCAATGGGTTAAGGTGCAACATATTCGGAATTTCCTCTGTTGATTAATGCTAACTTGATAAGTAAATCAAGCTTGAACGAATTGATCAGTAAATAAGAGAGAAATAGTAATTTTTGTATTCCCCATAAGAATAACATTGGACAACGTACTGCGTTTACCGCATGGGTACTTGGCCTGTGCGCGGGTACGAGTCGATAACAGAGCAGATTAGGAATACTTACACTTACCAAAGTAATACGAGTTTTAATAATTGTTCCTATGAACATTCTTCAGAACTACATACAATATATACTAACAAATTGTATGCATACAAGTTACAGGAGCCGTACCTTGATGGAAGCATTTGGTGAGAGATACATGGCTTAGTGGAGAGTTAAGAATGATACTAATTGTGGTTGCCGGGTTTTGTTATCTGTAGCCTGTTATCTGTAGCCCTATGCGATGATTTGTTCCGCGGCCTCCCTTCCTATATCGAAAAGCCAACGTTTAACTTTATTTTTTTAAAGATAAAATTGATACATTAATGCTGTTTTAAATTTTATCGAAAATTTCTGTACAAAATCTGAATTACGTAACTAGAATTAGTAACAGAAAATGTTTTTACTAAACAGTCTGAAGTAATATTTCTGTTTCTGGTAAAATCTTGGTGATTAGCGAATTCAAGGAAGTTATGATTTTTATAATAAACGGTATCAGGAAACTGACACATACTTTCTCCCTTTTAGCCCAACTTTAATGAATAAATTACTTTTTATTTACTAAATATAGAATACAAAGTACGGTCGAATGTACAGAATATTTTGTAAACAAGTTGTTTTCAAAAATATCCACCCAAATCCCTGTTTAGGAGGCACTTCAGAATCCATCGCTACACACGTGGTTTTAAGAGGGGAAATTCCCCCTATTCCCCCCCTCAGGGTTATTAAGGTGCAACATATTCGGAATTTCCTCTGTTGATTAATGCTAACTTGATAAGTAAATCAAGCTTGAACGAATTGATCAGTAAATAAGAGAGAAATAGTAATTTTTGTATTCCCCATAAGAATAACATTGGACAACGTACTGCGTTTACCGCATGGGTACTTGGCCTGTGCGCGTGTACGAGTCGATAACAGAGCAGATTAGGAATACTTACACTTACCAAAGTAATACGAGTTTTAATAATTGTTCCTATGAACATTCTTCAGAACTACATACAATATATACTAACAAATTGTATGCATACAAGTTACAGGAGCCGTAACTTGCTGCACTCTAGTAGCAAAATATGTAACTAATGACCGCGGGCGTCTACGGTTCTATCCGCTAGGGGCGCGGACTGACTCAAAACCCTTAATATCGCCGCCAGGCCTTTGGTCGTGTTAGCTGAGTTGGCTACGTCGTGGAAACACCTTGGCCAGGTGGCGATACGATGTTCGTGGGTTCGATTCCCGCACACGACCAAAACTGACCAGTTGTGCAACTCTCAATGAGTTAACCGGTCTGTGGCAACGTTGGTGGGAGGGCCCAAGTAAAATAAACGGTGGCAGGCTTGCTTGGAAGTTGACGGGATCGGTTAATTCTTTGAGACTTGCACATGGTCAACACTGATTTTGCTAATTTTTACTTATGTCTACTGTGTGTGTGCCAATGCGACTCTCTAAACTGAAATAAAGCAATATTTTAATTAAAATATGCCATTAATCCATTTAAAAACACCAATTTTTTTCTCCAATTCACACGTTAATAAAATTACAAGTAAGGAACGAGACCTGCTCGTATGTCTAAGCCAATGGGTTAAGGTGCAACATATTCGGAATTTCCTCTGTTGATTAATGCTAACTTGATAAGTAAATCAAGCTTGAAAGAATTTATCAGCAAATAAGAGAGAAATAGTAATTTTTGTATTCCCCATAAGAATAACATTGGACAACGTACTGCGTTTACCGCATGGGTACTTGGCCTGTGCGCGGGTACGAGTCGATAACAGAGCAGATTAGGAATACTTACACTTACCAAAGTAATACGAGTTTTAATAATTGTTCCTATGAACATTCTTCAGAACTACATACAATATATACTAACAAATTGTATGCATACAAGTTACAGGAGCCGTACCTTGATGGAAGCATTTGGTGAGAGATACATGGCTTAGTGGAGAGTTAAGAATGATACTAATTGTGGTTGCCGGGTTTTGTTATCTGTAGCCTGTTATCTGTAGCCCTATGCGATGATTTGTTCCGCGGCCTCCCTTCCTATATCGAAAAGCCAACGTTTAACTTTATTTTTTTAAAGATAAAATTGATACATTAATGCTGTTTTAAATTTTATCGAAAATTTCTGTACAAAATCTGAATTACGTAACTAGAATTAGTAACAGAAAATGTTTTTACTAAACAGTCTGAAGTAATATTTCTGTTTCTGGTAAAATCTTGGTGATTAGCGAATTCAAGGAAGTTATGATTTTTATAATAAACGGTATCAGGAAACTGACACATACTTTCTCCCTTTTAGCCCAACTTTAATGAATAAATTACTTTTTATTTACTAAATATAGAATACAAAGCACGGTCGAATGTTCAGAACATCTTGTAAACAAGTTGTTTAAAAAAATATCCACCCAAATCCCTGTTTAGGAGGCACTACAGAATCCATCGCTGCACACGTGGTTTTAAGAGGGGAAATGCCCCCTATTCCCCCCCAGGGTTATTAAGGTGCAACATTTTTGGAATTTCCTCTGTTGATTAATGCTAACTTGATAAGTAAATCAAGCTTGAACGAATTGATCAGTAAATAAGAGAGAAATAGTAATTTTTGTATTCCCCATAAGAATAACATTGGACAACGTACTGCGTTTACCGCATAATGAAAATTTAAATTTTCTCCGCAACCAGCAATCGTTGAATAGCAATTAAAATACAAATTATTTAGTTTGTTGAGCTCTTTTTAATGGTGAATAGTAATACATTTTTATAGCCATATATATTTTTAAGCCAACGTTTAACTTTATTTTTTTAAAGATAAAATTGATACATTAATGCTGTTTTAAATTTTATCGAAAATTTCTGTACAAAATCTGAATTACGTAACTAGAATTAGTAACAGAAAATGTTTTTACTAAACAGTCTTAAGTAATATTTCTGTTTCTGGTAAAATCTTGGTGATTAGCGAATTCAAGGAAGTTATGATTTTTATAATAAACGGTATCAGGAAACTGACACATACTTTCTCCCTTTTAGCCCAACTTTAATGAATAAATTACTTTTTATTTACTAAATATAGAATACAAAGCACGGTCGAATGTACAGAATATTTTGTAAACAAGTTGTTTTCAAAAATATCCACCCAAATCCCTGTTTAGGAGGCACTTCAGAATCCATCGCTACACACGTGGTTTTAAGAGGGGAAATTCCCCCTATTCCCCCCTTCAGGGTTATTAAGGTGCAACATATTCGGAATTTCCTCTGTTGATTAATGCTAACTTGATAAGTAAATCAAGCTTGAACGAATTGATCAGTAAATAAGAGAGAAATAGTAATTTTTGTATTCCCCATAAGAATAACATTGGACAACGTACTGCGTTTACCGCATGGGTACTTGGCCTGTGCGCGGGTACGAGTCGATAACAGAGCAGATTAGGAATATTTACACTTACCAAAGTAATACGAGTTTTAATAATTGTTCCTATGAACATTCTTCAGAACTACATACAATATATACTAACAAATTGTATGCATACAAGTTACAGGAGCCGTAACTTGCTGCACTCTAGTAGCAAAATATGTAACTAATAACCGCGGGCGTCTACGGTTCTATCCGCTAGGGGCGCGGACTGACTGAAAACCCTTAATATCGCCGCCAGGCCTTTGGTCGTGTTAGCTGAGTTGGCTACGTCGTGGAAACACCTTGGCCAGGTGGCGATACGATGTTCGTGGGTTCGATTCCCGCACACGACCAAAACTGACCAGTTGTGCAACTCTCAATGAGTTAACCGGTCTGTGGCAACGTTGGTGGGAGGGCCCAAGTAAAATAAACGGTGGCAGGCTTGCTTGGAAGTTGACGGGATCGGTTAATTCTTTGAGACTTGCACATGGTCAACACTGATTTTGCTAATTTTTACTTATGTCTACTGTGTGTGTGCCAATGCGACTCTCTAAACTGAAATAAAGCAATATTTTAATTAAAATATGCCATTAATCCATTTAAAAACACCAATTTTTTTCTCCAATTCACACGTTAATAAAATTACAAGTAAGGAACGAGACCTGCTCGTATGTCTAAGCCAATGGGTTAAGGTGCAACATATTCGGAATTTCGTCTGTTGATTAATGCTAACTTGATAAGTAAATCAAGCTTGAACGAATTAATCAGTAAATAAGAGAGAAATAGTAATTTTTGTATTCCCCATAAGAATAACATTGGACAACGTACTGCGTTTACCGCATGGGTACTTGGCCTGTGCGCGGGTACGAGTCGATAACAGAGCAGATTAGGAATACTTACACTTACCAAAGTAATACGAGTTTTAATAATTGTTCCTATGAACATTCTTCAGAACTACATACAATATATACTAACAAATTGTATGCATACAAGTTACAGGAGCCGTACCTTGATGGAAGCATTTGGTGAGAGATACATGGCTTAGTGGAGAGTTAAGAATGATACTAATTGTGGTTGCCGGGTTTTGTTATCTGTAGCCTGTTATCTGTAGCCCTATGCGATGATTTGTTCCGCGGCCTCCCTTCCTATATCGAAAAGCCAACGTTTAACTTTATTTTTTTAAAGATAAAATTGATACATTAATACTGTTTTAAATTTTATCGAAAATTTCTGTACAAAATCTGAATTACGTAACTAGAATTAGTAACAGAAAATGTTTTTACTAAACAGTCTGAAGTAATATTTCTGTTTCTGGTAAAATCTTGGTGATTAGCGAATTCAAGGAAGTTATGATTTTTATAATAAACGGTATCAGGAAACTGACACATACTTTCTCCCTTTTAGCCCAACTTTAATGAATAAATTACTTTTTATTTACTAAATATAGAATACAAAGCACGGTCGAATGTTCAGAACATCTTGTAAACAAGTTGTTTAAAAAAATATCCACCCAAATCCCTGTTTAGGAGGCACTACAGAATCCATCGCTGCACACGTGGTTTTAAGAGGGGAAATGCCCCCTATTCCCCCCCAGGGTTATTAAGGTGCAACATTTTTGGAATTTCCTCTGTTGATTAATGCTAACTTGATAAGTAAATCAAGCTTGAACGAATTGATCAGTAAATAAGAGAGAAATAGTAATTTTTGTATTCCCCATAAGAATAACATTGGACAACGTACTGCGTTTACCGCATAATGAAAATTTAAATTTTACCTCCGCAACCAGCAATCGTTGAATAGCAATTAAAATACAAATTATTTAGTTTGTTGAGCTCTTTTTAATGGTGAATAGTAATAAATTGTTATAGCCATATATATTTTTAAGCCAATGTTTAACTTTATTTTTTTAAAGATAAAATTGATACATTAATGCTGTTTTAAATTTTATCGAAAATTTCTGTACAAATTCTGAATTACGTAACTAGAATTAGTAACAGAAAATGTTTTTACTAAACAGTCTTAAGTAATATTTCTGTTTCTGGTAAAATCTTGGTGATTAGCGAATTCAAGGAAGTTATGATTTTTATAATAAACGGTATCAGGAAACTGACACATACTTTCTCCCTTTTAGCCCAACTTTAATGAATAAATTACTTTTTATTTACTAAATATAGAATACAAAGCACGGTCGAATGTACAGAATATTTTGTAAACAAGTTGTTTTCAAAAATATCCACCCAAATCCCTGTTTAGGAGGCACTTCAGAATCCATCGCTACACACGTGGTTTTAAGAGGGGAAATTCCCCCTATTCCCCCCTTCAGGGTTATTAAGGTGCAACATATTCGGAATTTCCTCTGTTGATTAATGCTAACTTGATAAGTAAATCAAGCTTGAACGAATTGATCAGTAAATAAGAGAGAAATAGTAATTTTTGTATTCCCCATAAGAATAACATTGGACAACGTACTGCGTTTACCGCATGGGTACTTGGCCTGTGCGCGGGTACGAGTCGATAACAGAGCAGATTAGGAATACTTACACTTACCAAAGTAATACGAGTTTTAATAATTGTTCCTATGAACATTCTTCAGAACTACATACAATATATACTAACAAATTGTATGCATACAAGTTACAGGAGCCGTAACTTGCTGCACTCTAGTAGCAAAATATGTAACTAATGACCGCGGGCGTCTACGGTTCTATCCGCTAGGGGCGCGGACTGACTCAAAACCCTTAATATCGCCGCCAGGCCTTTGGTCGTGTTAGCTGAGTTGGCTACGTCGTGGAAACACCTTGGCCAGGTGGCGATACGATGTTCGTGGGTTCGATTCCCGCACACGACCAAAACTGACCAGTTGTGCAACTCTCAATGAGTTAACCGGTCTGTGGCAACGTTGGTGGGAGGGCCCAAGTAAAATAAACGGTGGCAGGCTTGCTTGGAAGTTGACGGGATCGGTTAATTCTTTGAGACTGGTCAACACTGATTTTGCTAATTTTTACTTATGTCTACTGTGTGTGTGCCAATGCGACTCTCTAAACTGAAATAAAGCAATATTTTAATTAAAATATGCCATTAATCCATTTAAAAACACCAATTCTTTTCTCCAATTCACACGTTAATAAAATTACAAGTAAGGAGCGAGACCTGCTCGTATGTCTAAGCCAATGGGTTAAGGTGCAACATATTCGGAATTTCCTCTGTTGATTAATGCTAACTTGATAAGTAAATCAAGCTTGAACGAATTGATCAGTAAATAAGAGAGAAATAGTAATTTTTGTATTCCCCATAAGAATAACATTGGACAACGTACTGCGTTTACCGCATGGGTACTTGGCCTGTGCGCGGGTACGAGTCGATAACAGAGCAGATTAGGAATACTTACACTTACCAAAGTAATACGAGTTTTAATAATTGTTCCTATGAACATTCTTCAGAACTACATACAATATATACTAACAAATTGTATGCATACAAGTTACAGGAGCCGTACCTTGATGGAAGCATTTGGTGAGAGATACATGGCTTAGTGGAGAGTTAAGAATGATACTAATTGTGGTTGCCGGGTTTTGTTATCTGTAGCCTGTTATCTGTAGCCCTATGCGATGATTTGTTCCGCGGCCTCCCTTCCTATATCGAAAAGCCAACGTTTAACTTTATTTTTTTAAAGATAAAATTGATACATTAATGCTGTTTTAAATTTTATCGAAAATTTCTGTACAAAATCTGAATTACGTAACTAGAATTAGTAACAGAAAATGTTTTTACTAAACAGTCTGAAGTAATATTTCTGTTTCTGGTAAAATCTTGGTGATTAGCGAATTCAAGGAAGTTATGATTTTTATAATAAACGGTATCAGGAAACTGACACATACTTTCTCCCTTTTAGCCCAACTTTAATGAATAAATTACTTTTTATTTACTAAATATAGAATACAAAGTACGGTCGAATGTACAGAATATTTTGTAAACAAGTTGTTTTCAAAAATATCCACCCAAATCCCTGTTTAGGAGGCACTTCAGAATCCATCGCTACACACGTGGTTTTAAGAGGGGAAATTCCCCCTATTCCCCCCCTCAGGGTTATTAAGGTGCAACATATTCGGAATTTCCTCTGTTGATTAATGCTAACTTGATAAGTAAATCAAGCTTGAACGAATTGATCAGTAAATAAGAGAGAAATAGTAATTTTTGTATTCCCCATAAGAATAACATTGGACAACGTACTGCGTTTACCGCATGGGTACTTGGCCTGTGCGCGTGTACGAGTCGATAACAGAGCAGATTAGGAATACTTACACTTACCAAAGTAATACGAGTTTTAATAATTGTTCCTATGAACATTCTTCAGAACTACATACAATATATACTAACAAATTGTATGCATACAAGTTACAGGAGCCGTAACTTGCTGCACTCTAGTAGCAAAATATGTAACTAATGACCGCGGGCGTCTACGGTTCTATCCGCTAGGGGCGCGGACTGACTCAAAACCCTTAATATCGCCGCCAGGCCTTTGGTCGTGTTAGCTGAGTTGGCTACGTCGTGGAAACACCTTGGCCAGGTGGCGATACGATGTTCGTGGGTTCGATTCCCGCACACGACCAAAACTGACCAGTTGTGCAACTCTCAATGAGTTAACCGGTCTGTGGCAACGTTGGTGGGAGGGCCCAAGTAAAATAAACGGTGGCAGGCTTGCTTGGAAGTTGACGGGATCGGTTAATTCTTTGAGACTTGCACATGGTCAACACTGATTTTGCTAATTTTTACTTATGTCTACTGTGTGTGTGCCAATGCGACTCTCTAAACTGAAATAAAGCAATATTTTAATTAAAATATGCCATTAATCCATTTAAAAACACCAATTTTTTTCTCCAATTCACACGTTAATAAAATTACAAGTAAGGAACGAGACCTGCTCGTATGTCTAAGCCAATGGGTTAAGGTGCAACATATTCGGAATTTCCTCTGTTGATTAATGCTAACTTGATAAGTAAATCAAGCTTGAAAGAATTTATCAGCAAATAAGAGAGAAATAGTAATTTTTGTATTCCCCATAAGAATAACATTGGACAACGTACTGCGTTTACCGCATGGGTACTTGGCCTGTGCGCGGGTACGAGTCGATAACAGAGCAGATTAGGAATACTTACACTTACCAAAGTAATACGAGTTTTAATAATTGTTCCTATGAACATTCTTCAGAACTACATACAATATATACTAACAAATTGTATGCATACAAGTTACAGGAGCCGTACCTTGATGGAAGCATTTGGTGAGAGATACATGGCTTAGTGGAGAGTTAAGAATGATACTAATTGTGGTTGCCGGGTTTTGTTATCTGTAGCCTGTTATCTGTAGCCCTATGCGATGATTTGTTCCGCGGCCTCCCTTCCTATATCGAAAAGCCAACGTTTAACTTTATTTTTTTAAAGATAAAATTGATACATTAATGCTGTTTTAAATTTTATCGAAAATTTCTGTACAAAATCTGAATTACGTAACTAGAATTAGTAACAGAAAATGTTTTTACTAAACAGTCTGAAGTAATATTTCTGTTTCTGGTAAAATCTTGGTGATTAGCGAATTCAAGGAAGTTATGATTTTTATAATAAACGGTATCAGGAAACTGACACATACTTTCTCCCTTTTAGCCCAACTTTAATGAATAAATTACTTTTTATTTACTAAATATAGAATACAAAGCACGGTCGAATGTTCAGAACATCTTGTAAACAAGTTGTTTAAAAAAATATCCACCCAAATCCCTGTTTAGGAGGCACTACAGAATCCATCGCTGCACACGTGGTTTTAAGAGGGGAAATGCCCCCTATTCCCCCCCAGGGTTATTAAGGTGCAACATTTTTGGAATTTCCTCTGTTGATTAATGCTAACTTGATAAGTAAATCAAGCTTGAACGAATTGATCAGTAAATAAGAGAGAAATAGTAATTTTTGTATTCCCCATAAGAATAACATTGGACAACGTACTGCGTTTACCGCATAATGAAAATTTAAATTTTCTCCGCAACCAGCAATCGTTGAATAGCAATTAAAATACAAATTATTTAGTTTGTTGAGCTCTTTTTAATGGTGAATAGTAATACATTTTTATAGCCATATATATTTTTAAGCCAACGTTTAACTTTATTTTTTTAAAGATAAAATTGATACATTAATGCTGTTTTAAATTTTATCGAAAATTTCTGTACAAAATCTGAATTACGTAACTAGAATTAGTAACAGAAAATGTTTTTACTAAACAGTCTTAAGTAATATTTCTGTTTCTGGTAAAATCTTGGTGATTAGCGAATTCAAGGAAGTTATGATTTTTATAATAAACGGTATCAGGAAACTGACACATACTTTCTCCCTTTTAGCCCAACTTTAATGAATAAATTACTTTTTATTTACTAAATATAGAATACAAAGCACGGTCGAATGTACAGAATATTTTGTAAACAAGTTGTTTTCAAAAATATCCACCCAAATCCCTGTTTAGGAGGCACTTCAGAATCCATCGCTACACACGTGGTTTTAAGAGGGGAAATTCCCCCTATTCCCCCCTTCAGGGTTATTAAGGTGCAACATATTCGGAATTTCCTCTGTTGATTAATGCTAACTTGATAAGTAAATCAAGCTTGAACGAATTGATCAGTAAATAAGAGAGAAATAGTAATTTTTGTATTCCCCATAAGAATAACATTGGACAACGTACTGCGTTTACCGCATGGGTACTTGGCCTGTGCGCGGGTACGAGTCGATAACAGAGCAGATTAGGAATATTTACACTTACCAAAGTAATACGAGTTTTAATAATTGTTCCTATGAACATTCTTCAGAACTACATACAATATATACTAACAAATTGTATGCATACAAGTTACAGGAGCCGTAACTTGCTGCACTCTAGTAGCAAAATATGTAACTAATAACCGCGGGCGTCTACGGTTCTATCCGCTAGGGGCGCGGACTGACTGAAAACCCTTAATATCGCCGCCAGGCCTTTGGTCGTGTTAGCTGAGTTGGCTACGTCGTGGAAACACCTTGGCCAGGTGGCGATACGATGTTCGTGGGTTCGATTCCCGCACACGACCAAAACTGACCAGTTGTGCAACTCTCAATGAGTTAACCGGTCTGTGGCAACGTTGGTGGGAGGGCCCAAGTAAAATAAACGGTGGCAGGCTTGCTTGGAAGTTGACGGGATCGGTTAATTCTTTGAGACTTGCACATGGTCAACACTGATTTTGCTAATTTTTACTTATGTCTACTGTGTGTGTGCCAATGCGACTCTCTAAACTGAAATAAAGCAATATTTTAATTAAAATATGCCATTAATCCATTTAAAAACACCAATTTTTTTCTCCAATTCACACGTTAATAAAATTACAAGTAAGGAACGAGACCTGCTCGTATGTCTAAGCCAATGGGTTAAGGTGCAACATATTCGGAATTTCGTCTGTTGATTAATGCTAACTTGATAAGTAAATCAAGCTTGAACGAATTAATCAGTAAATAAGAGAGAAATAGTAATTTTTGTATTCCCCATAAGAATAACATTGGACAACGTACTGCGTTTACCGCATGGGTACTTGGCCTGTGCGCGGGTACGAGTCGATAACAGAGCAGATTAGGAATACTTACACTTACCAAAGTAATACGAGTTTTAATAATTGTTCCTATGAACATTCTTCAGAACTACATACAATATATACTAACAAATTGTATGCATACAAGTTACAGGAGCCGTACCTTGATGGAAGCATTTGGTGAGAGATACATGGCTTAGTGGAGAGTTAAGAATGATACTAATTGTGGTTGCCGGGTTTTGTTATCTGTAGCCTGTTATCTGTAGCCCTATGCGATGATTTGTTCCGCGGCCTCCCTTCCTATATCGAAAAGCCAACGTTTAACTTTATTTTTTTAAAGATAAAATTGATACATTAATACTGTTTTAAATTTTATCGAAAATTTCTGTACAAAATCTGAATTACGTAACTAGAATTAGTAACAGAAAATGTTTTTACTAAACAGTCTGAAGTAATATTTCTGTTTCTGGTAAAATCTTGGTGATTAGCGAATTCAAGGAAGTTATGATTTTTATAATAAACGGTATCAGGAAACTGACACATACTTTCTCCCTTTTAGCCCAACTTTAATGAATAAATTACTTTTTATTTACTAAATATAGAATACAAAGCACGGTCGAATGTTCAGAACATCTTGTAAACAAGTTGTTTAAAAAAATATCCACCCAAATCCCTGTTTAGGAGGCACTACAGAATCCATCGCTGCACACGTGGTTTTAAGAGGGGAAATGCCCCCTATTCCCCCCCAGGGTTATTAAGGTGCAACATTTTTGGAATTTCCTCTGTTGATTAATGCTAACTTGATAAGTAAATCAAGCTTGAACGAATTGATCAGTAAATAAGAGAGAAATAGTAATTTTTGTATTCCCCATAAGAATAACATTGGACAACGTACTGCGTTTACCGCATAATGAAAATTTAAATTTTCTCCGCAACCAGCAATCGTTGAATAGCAATTAAAATACAAATTATTTAGTTTGTTGAGCTCTTTTTAATGGTGAATAGTAATAAATTGTTATAGCCATATATATTTTTAAGCCAATGTTTAACTTTATTTTTTTAAAGATAAAATTGATACATTAATGCTGTTTTAAATTTTATCGAAAATTTCTGTACAAAATCTGAATTACGTAACTAGAATTAGTAACAGAAAATGTTTTTACTAAACAGTCTTAAGTAATATTTCTGTTTCTGGTAAAATCTTGGTGATTAGCGAATTCAAGGAAGTTATGATTTTTATAATAAACGGTATCAGGAAACTGACACATACTTTCTCCCTTTTAGCCCAACTTTAATGAATAAATTACTTTTTATTTACTAAATATAGAATACAAAGCACGGTCGAATGTACAGAATATTTTGTAAACAAGTTGTTTTCAAAAATATCCACCCAAATCCCTGTTTAGGAGGCACTTCAGAATCCATCGCTACACACGTGGTTTTAAGAGGGGAAATTCCCCCTATTCCCCCCTTCAGGGTTATTAAGGTGCAACATATTCGGAATTTCCTCTGTTGATTAATGCTAACTTGATAAGTAAATCAAGCTTGAACGAATTGATCAGTAAATAAGAGAGAAATAGTAATTTTTGTATTCCCCATAAGAATAACATTGGACAACGTACTGCGTTTACCGCATGGGTACTTGGCCTGTGCGCGGGTACGAGTCGATAACAGAGCAGATTAGGAATACTTACACTTACCAAAGTAATACGAGTTTTAATAATTGTTCCTATGAACATTCTTCAGAACTACATACAATATATACTAACAAATTGTATGCATACAAGTTACAGGAGCCGTAACTTGCTGCACTCTAGTAGCAAAATATGTAACTAATGACCGCGGGCGTCTACGGTTCTATCCGCTAGGGGCGCGGACTGACTGAAAACCCTTAATATCGCCGCCAGGCCTTTGGTCGTGTTAGCTGAGTTGGCTACGTCGTGGAAACACCTTGGCCAGGTGGCGATACGATGTTCGTGGGTTCGATTCCCGCACACGACCAAAACTGACCAGTTGTGCAACTCTCAATGAGTTAACCGGTCTGTGGCAACGTTGGTGGGAGGGCCCAAGTAAAATAAACGGTGGCAGGCTTGCTTGGAAGTTGACGGGATCGGTTAATTCTTTGAGACTGGTCAACACTGATTTTGCTAATTTTTACTTATGTCTACTGTGTGTGTGCCAATGCGACTCTCTAAACTGAAATAAAGCAATATTTTAATTAAAATATGCCATTAATCCATTTAAAAACACCAATTCTTTTCTCCAATTCACACGTTAATAAAATTACAAGTAAGGAGCGAGACCTGCTCGTATGTCTAAGCCAATGGGTTAAGGTGCAACATATTCGGAATTTCCTCTGTTGATTAATGCTAACTTGATAAGTAAATCAAGCTTGAACGAATTGATCAGTAAATAAGAGAGAAATAGTAATTTTTGTATTCCCCATAAGAATAACATTGGACAACGTACTGCGTTTACCGCATGGGTACTTGGCCTGTGCGCGGGTACGAGTCGATAACAGAGCAGATTAGGAATACTTACACTTACCAAAGTAATACGAGTTTTAATAATTGTTCCTATGAACATTCTTCAGAACTACATACAATATATACTAACAAATTGTATGCATACAAGTTACAGGAGCCGTACCTTGATGGAAGCATTTGGTGAGAGATACATGGCTTAGTGGAGAGTTAAGAATGATACTAATTGTGGTTGCCGGGTTTTGTTATCTGTAGCCTGTTATCTGTAGCCCTATGCGATGATTTGTTCCGCGGCCTCCCTTCCTATATCGAAAAGCCAACGTTTAACTTTATTTTTTTAAAGATAAAATTGATACATTAATACTGTTTTAAATTTTATCGAAAATTTCTGTACAAAATCTGAATTACGTAACTAGAATTAGTAACAGAAAATGTTTTTACTAAACAGTCTGAAGTAATATTTCTGTTTCTGGTAAAATCTTGGTGATTAGCGAATTCAAGGAAGTTATGATTTTTATAATAAACGGTATCAGGAAACTGACACATACTTTCTCCCTTTTAGCCCAACTTTAATGAATAAATTACTTTTTATTTACTAAATATAGAATACAAAGCACGGTCGAATGTTCAGGACATCTTGTAAACAAGTTGTTTAAAAAAATATCCACCCAAATCCCTGTTTAGGAGGCACTACAGAATCCATCGCTGCACACGTGGTTTTAAGAGGGGAAATGCCCCCTATTCCACCCCAGGGTTATTAAGGTGCAACATTTTTGGAATTTCCTCTGTTGATTAATGCTAACTTGATAAGTAAATCAAGCTTGAACGAATTGATCAGTAAATAAGAGAGAAATAGTAATTTTTGTATTCCCCATAAGAATAACATTGGACAATGTACTGCGTTTACCGCATAATGAAAATTTAAATTTTCTCCGCAACCAGCAATCGTTGAATAGCAATTAAAATACAAATTATTTAGTTTGTTGAGCTCTTTTTAATGGTGAATAGTAATAAATTTTTATAGCCATATATATTTTTAAGCCAACGTTTAACTTTATTTTTTTAAAGATAAAATTGATACATTAATGCTGTTTTAAATTTTATCGAAAATTTCTGTACAAAATCTGAATTACGTAACTAGAATTAGTAACAGAAAATGTTTTTACTAAACAGTCTGAAGTAATATTTCTGTTTCTGGTAAAATCTTGGTGATTAGCGAATTCAAGGAAGTTATGATTTTTATAATAAACGGTATCAGGAAACTGACACATACTTTCTCCCTTTTAGCCCAACTTTAATGAATAAATTACTTTTTATTTACTAAATATAGAATACAAAGCACGGTCGAATGTACAGAATATTTTGTAAACAAGTTGTTTTCAAAAATATCCACCCAAATCCCTGTTTAGGAGGCACTTCAGAATCCATCGCTACACACGTGGTTTTAAGAGGGGAAATTCCCCCTATTCCCCCCTTCAGGGTTATTAAGGTGCAACATATTCGGAATTTCCTCTGTTGATTAATGCTAACTTGATAAGTAAATCAAGCTTGAACGAATTGATCAGTAAATAAGAGAGAAATAGTAATTTTTGTATTCCCCATAAGAATAACATTGGACAACGTACTGCGTTTACCGCATGGGTACTTGGCCTGTGCGCGGGTACGAGTCGATAACAGAGCAGATTAGGAATACTTACACTTACCAAAGTAATACGAGTTTTAATAATTGTTCCTATGAACATTCTTCAGAACTACATACAATATATACTAACAAATTGTATGCATACAAGTTACAGGAGCCGTAACTTGCTGCACTCTAGTAGCAAAATATGTAACTAATGACCGCGGGCGTCTACGGTTCTATCCGCTAGGGGCGCGGACTGACTGAAAACCCTTAATATCACCGCCAGGCCTTTGGTCGTGTTAGCTGAGTTGGCTACGTCGTGGAAACACCTTGGCCAGGTGGCGATACGATGTTCGTGGGTTCGATTCCCGCACACGACCAAAACTGACCAGTTGTGCAACTCTCAATGAGTTAACCGGTCTGTGGCAACGTTGGTGGGAGGGCCCAAGTAAAATAAACGGTGGCAGGCTTGCTTGGAAGTTGACGGGATCGATTAATTCTTTGAGACTTGCACATGGTCAACACTGATTTTGCTAATTTTTACTTATGTCTACTGTGTGTGTGCCAATGCGACTCTCTAAACTGAAATAAAGCAATATTTTAATTAAAATATGCCATTAATCCATTTAAAAACACCAATTTTTTTCTCCAATTCACACGTTAATAAAATTACAAGTAAGGAACGAGACCTGCTCGTATGTCTACGCCAATGGGTTAAGGTGCAACATATTCGGAATTTCCTCTGTTGATTAATGCTAACTTAATAAGTAAATCAAGCTTGAAAGAATTGATCAGTAAATAAGAGAGAAATAGTAATTTTTGTATTCCCCATAAGAATAACATTGGACAACGTACTGCGTTTACCGCATGGGTACTTGGCCTGTGCGCGGGTACGAGTCGATAACAGAGCAGATTAGGAATACTTACACTTACCAAAGTAATACGAGTTTTAATAATTGTTCCTATGAACATTCTTCAGAACTACATACAATATATACTAACAAATTGTATGCATAAAAGTTACAGGAGCCGTACCTTGATGGAAGCATTTGGTGAGAGGTAAAATCTTGGTGATTAGCGAATTCAAGGAAGTTATGATTTTTATAATAAACGGTATCAGGAAACTGACACATTTTTTCTCCCTTTTAGCCCAACTTTAATGAATAAATTACTTTTTATTTACTAAATATAGAATACAAAGCACGGTCGAATGTACAGAATATTTTGTAAACAAGTTGTTTTCAAAAATATCTGTACAAATCTCTGTACAAAATCTGAATTACGTAACTAGAATTAGTAACAGAAAATGTTTTTACTAAACAGTCTGAAGTAATATTTCTGTTTCTGGTAAAATCTTGGTGATTAGCGAATTCAAGGAAGTTATGATTTTTATAATAAACGGTATCAGGAAACTGACACATGCTTTCTCCCTTTTAGCCCAACTTTAATGAATAAATTACTTTTTATTTACTAAATATAGAATACAAAGCACGGTCGAATGTACAGAATATTTTGTAAACAAGTTGTTTTCAAAAATATCCACCCAAATCCCTGTTTAGGAGGACTTCAGAATCCATCGCTACACACGTGGTTTTAAGAGGGGAAATTCCCCCTATTCCCCCCCTCAGGGTTATTAAGGTGCAACATATTCGGAATTTCCTCTGTTGATTAATGCTAACTTGATAAGTAAATCAAGCTTGAACGAATTGATCAGTAAATAAGAGAGAAATAGTAATTTTTGTATTCCCCATAAGAATAACATTGGACAACGTACTGCGTTTACCGCATGGGTACTTGGCCTGTGCGCGGGTACGAGTCGATAACAGAGCAGATTAGGAATACTTACACTTACCAAAGTAATACGAGTTTTAATAATTGTTCCTATGAACATTCTTCAGAACTACATACAATATATACTAACAAATTGTATGCATAAAAGTTACAGGAGCCGTACCTTGATGGAAGCATTTGGTGAGAGGTAAAATCTTGGTGATTAGCGAATTCAAGGAAGTTATGATTTTTATAATAAACGGTATCAGGAAACTGACACATACTTTCTCCCTTTTAGCCCAACTTTAATGAATAAATTACTTTTTATTTACTAAATATAGAATACAAAGCACGGTCGAATGTACAGAATATTTTGTAAACAAGTTGTTTTCAAAAATATCCACCCAAATCCCGGTTTAGGAGGCATTTCAGAATCCATCGCTACACACGTGGTTTTAAGAGGGGAAATTCCCCCTATTCCCCCCCTCAGGGTTATTAAGGTGCAACATATTCGGAATTTCCTCTGTTGATTAATGCTAACTTGATAAGTAAATCAAGCTTGAACGAATTGATCAGTAAATAAGAGAGAAATAGTAATTTTTGTATTCCCCATAAGAATAACATTGGACAACGTACTGCGTTTACCGCATAATGAAAATTTAAATTTTCTCCGCAACCAGCAATCGTTGAATAGCAATTAAAATACAAATTATTTAGTTTGTTGAGCTCTTTTTAATGGTGAATAGTAATATATTTTTATATGTATGTTTTTATGAAAAATAAAAAATCTGATTTATTATGTTTTAAGTCTTGTAATTTCTTTCGATTCCCGCACACGACCAAAACTGACCAGTTGTGCAACTCTCAATGAGTTAACCGGTCTGTAGCAACGTTGGTGGGAGGGCCCAAGTAAAATAAACGGTGGCAGGCTTGCTTGGAAGTTGACGGGATCGGTTAATTCTTTGAGACTTGCACATGGTCAACACTGATTTTGCTAATTTTTACTTATGTCTACTGTGTGTGTGCCAATGCGACTCTCTAAACTGAAATAAAGCAATATTTTAATTAAAATATGCCATTAATCCATTTAAAAACACCAATTTTTTTCTCCAATTCACACGTTAATAAAATTACAAGTAAGGAACGAGACCTGCTCGTATGTCTAAGCCAATGGGTTAAGGTGCAACATATTCGGAATTTCCTCTGTTGATTAATGCTAACTTGATAAGTAAATCAAGCTTGAACGAATTGATCAGTAAATAAGAGAGAAATAGTAATTTTTGTATTCCCCATAAGAATAACATTGGACAACGTACTGCGTTTACCGCATGGGTACTTGGCCTGTGCGCGGGTACGAGTCGATAACAGAGCAGATTAGGAATACTTACACTTACCAAAGTAATACGAGTTTTAATAATTGTTCCTATGAACATTCTTCAGAACTACATACAATATATACTAACAAATTGTATGCATACAAGTTACAGGAGCCGTACCTTGATGGAAGCATTTGGTGAGAGATACATGGCTTAGTGGAGAGTTAAGAATGATACTAATTGTGGTTGCCGGGTTTTGTTATCTGTAGCCTGTTATCTGTAGCCCTATGCGATGATTTGTTCCGCGGCCTCCCTTCCTATATCGAAAAGCCAACGTTTAACTTTATTTTTTTAAAGATAAAATTGATACATTAATGCTGTTTTAAATTTTATCGAAAATTTCTGTACAAAATCTGAATTACGTAACTAGAATTAGTAACAGAAAATGTTTTTACTAAACAGTCTGAAGTAATATTTCTGTTTCTGGTAAAATCTTGGTGATTAGCGAATTCAAGGAAGTTATGATTTTTATAATAAACGGTATCAGGAAACTGACACATACTTTCTCCCTTTTAGCCCAACTTTAATGAATAAATTACTTTTTATTTACTAAATATAGAATACAAAGCACGGTCGAATGTACAGAATATTTTGTAAACAAGTTGTTTTCAAAAATATCCACCCAAATCCCTGTTTAGGAGGCACTTCAGAATCCATCGCTACACACGTGGTTTTAAGAGGGGAAATTCCCCCTATTCCCCCCTTCAGGGTTATTAAGGTGCAACATATTCGGAATTTCCTCTGTTGATTAATGCTAACTTGATAAGTAAATCAAGCTTGAACGAATTGATCAGTAAATAAGAGAGAAATAGTAATTTTTGTATTCCCCATAAGAATAACATTGGACAACGTACTGCGTTTACCGCATGGGTACTTGGCCTGTGCGCGGGTACGAGTCGATAACAGAGCAGATTAGGAATACTTACACTTACCAAAGTAATACGAGTTTTAATAATTGTTCCTATGAACATTCTTCAGAACTACATACAATATATACTAACAAATTGTATGCATACAAGTTACAGGAGCCGTAACTTGCTGCACTCTAGTAGCAAAATATGTAACTAATGACCGCGGGCGTCTACGGTTCTATCCGCTAGGGGCGCGGACTGACTGAAAACCCTTAATATCGCCGCCAGGCCTTTGGTCGTGTTAGCTGAGTTGGCTACGTCGTGGAAACACCTTGGCCAGGTGGCGATACGATGTTCGTGGGTTCGATTCCCGCACACGACCAAAACTGACCAGTTGTGCAACTCTCAATGAGTTAACCGGTCTGTGGCAACGTTGGTGGGAGGGCCCAAGTAAAATAAACGGTGGCAGGCTTGCTTGGAAGTTGACGGGATCGGTTAATTCTTTGAGACTTGCACATGGTCAACACTGATTTTGCTAATTTTTACTTATGTCTACTGTGTGTGTGCCAATGCGACTCTCTAAACTGAAATAAAGCAATATTTTAATTAAAATATGCCATTAATCCATTTAAAAACACCAATTTTTTCTCCAATTCACACGTTAATAAAATTACAAGTAAGGAACGAGACCTGCTCGTATGTCTAAGCCAATGGGTTAAGGTGCAACATATTCGGAATTTCCTCTGTTGATTAATGCTAACTTGATAAGTAAATCAAGCTTGAACGAATTGATCAGTAAATAAGAGAGAAATAGTAATTTTTGTATTCCCCATAAGAATAACATTGGACAACGTACTGCGTTTACCGCATGGGTACTTGGCTTGTGCGCGGGTACGAGTCGATAACAGAGCAGATTAGGAATACTTACACTTACCAAAGTAATACGAGTTTTAATAATTGTTCCTATGAACATTCTTCAGAACTACATACAATATATACTAACAAATTGTATGCATACAAGTTACAGGAGCCGTACCTTGATGGAAGCATTTGGTGAGAGATACATGGCTTAGTGGAGAGTTAAGAATGATACTAATTGTGGTTGCCGGGTTTTGTTATCTGTAGCCTGTTATCTGTAGCCCTATGCGATGATTTGTTCCGCGGCCTCCCTTCCTATATCAAAAAGCCAACGTTTAACTTTATTTTTTTAAAGATAAAATTGATACATTAATGCTGTTTTAAATTTTATCGAAAATTTCTGTACAAAATCTGAATTACGTAACTAGAATTAGTAACAGAAAATGTTTTTACTAAACAGTCTGAAGTAATATTTCTGTTTCTGGTAAAATCTTGGTGATTAGCGAATTCAAGGAAGTTATGATTTTTATAATAAACGGTATCAGGAAACTGACACATACTTTCTCCCTTTTAGCCCAACTTTAATGAATAAATTACTTTTTATTTACTAAATATAGAATACAAAGCACGGTCGAATGTACAGAATATTTTGTAAACAAGTTGTTTTCAAAAATATCCACCCAAATCCCTGTTTAGGAGGCACTTCAGAATCCATCGCTACACACGTGGTTTTAAGAGGGGAAATTCCCCCTATTCCCCCCCTCAGGGTTATTAAGGTGCAACATATTCGGAATTTCCTCTGTTGATTAATGCTAACTTGATAAGTAAATCAAGCTTGAACGAATTGATCAGTAAATAAGAGAGAAATAGTAATTTTTGTATTCCCCATAAGAATAACATTGGACAACGTACTGCGTTTACCGCATGGGTACTTGGCCTGTGCGCGGGTACGAGTCGATAACAGAGCAGATTAGGAATACTTACACTTACCAAAGTAATACGAGTTTTAATAATTGTTCCTATGAACATTCTTCAGAACTACATACAATATATACTAACAAATTGTATGCATAAAAGTTACAGGAGCCGTACCTTGATGGAAGCATTTGTTGAGAGGTAAAATCTTGGTGATTAGCGAATTCAAGGAAGTTATGATTTTTATAATAAACGGTATCAGGAAACCGACACATACTTTCTCCCTTTTAGCCCAACTTTAATGAATAAATTACTTTTTATTTACTAAATATAGAATACAAAGCACGGTCGAATGTACAGAATATTTTGTAAACAAGTTGTTTTCAAAAATATCCACCCAAATCCCTGTTTAGGAGGCACTTCAGAATCCATCGCTACACACGTGGTTTTAAGAGGGGAAATTCCCCCTATTCCCCCCTCAGGGTTATTAAGGTGCAACATATTCGGAATTTCCTCTGTTGATTAATGCTAACTTGATAAGTAAATCAAGCTTGAACGAATTGATCAGTAAATAAGAGAGAAATAGTAATTTTTGTATTCCCCATAAGAATAACATTAGACAACGTACTGCGTTTACCGCATAATGAAAATTTAAATTTTCTCCGCAACCAGCAATCGTTGAATAGCAATTAAAATACAAATTATTTAGTTTGTTGAGCTCTTTTTAATGGTGAATAGTAATATATTTTTATATGTATGTTTTTATGAAAAATAAAAAATCTGAATTATTATGTTTTAAGTCTTGTAATTTCTTTCGATTCCCGCACACGACCAAAACTGACCAGTTGTGCAACTCTCAATGAGTTAACCGGTCTGTAGCAACGTTGGTGGGAGGGCCCAAGTAAAATAAACGGTGGCAGGCTTGCTTGGAAGTTGACGGGATCGGTTAATTCTTTGAGACTTGCACATGGTCAACACTGATTTTGCTAATTTTTACTTATGTCTACTGTGTGTGTGCCAATGCGACTCTCTAAACTGAAATAAAGCAATATTTTAATTAAAATATGCCATTAATCCATTTAAAAACACCAATTTTTTTCTCCAATTCACACGTTAATAAAATTACAAGTAAGGAACGAGACCTGCTCGTATGTCTAAGCCAATGGGTTAAGGTGCAACATATTCGGAATTTCCTCTGTTGATTAATGCTAACTTGATAAGTAAATCAAGCTTGAACGAATTGATCAGTAAATAAGAGAGAAATAGTAATTTTTGTATTCCCCATAAGAATAACATTGGACAACGTACTGCGTTTACCGCATGGGTACTTGGCCTGTGCGCGGGTACGAGTCGATAACAGAGCAGATTAGGAATACTTACACTTACCAAAGTAATACGAGTTTTAATAATTGTTCCTATGAACATTCTTCAGAACTACATACAATATATACTAACAAATTGTATGCATACAAGTTACAGGAGCCGTACCTTGATGGAAGCATTTGGTGAGAGATACATGGCTTAGTGGAGAGTTAAGAATGATACTAATTGTGGTTGCCGGGTTTTGTTATCTGTAGCCTGTTATCTGTAGCCCTATGCGATGATTTGTTCCACGGCCTCCCTTCCTATATCGAAAAGCCAACGTTTAACTTTATTTTTTTAAAGATAAAATTGATACATTAATGCTGTTTTAAATTTTATCGAAAATTTCTGTACAAAATCTGAATTACGTAACTAGAATTAGTAACAGAAAATGTTTTTACTAAACAGTCTGAAGTAATATTTCTGTTTCTGGTAAAATCTTGGTGATTAGCGAATTCAAGGAAGTTATGATTTTTATAATAAACGGTATCAGGAAACTGACACATACTTTCTCCCTTTTAGCCCAACTTTAATGAATAAATTACTTTTTATTTACTAAATATAGAATACAAAGCACGGTCGAATGTACAGAATATTTTGTAAACAAGTTGTTTTCAAAAATATCCACCCAAATCCCTGTTTAGGAGGCACTTCAGAATCCATCGCTACACACGTGGTTTTAAGAGGGGAAATTCCCCCTATTCCCCCCCTCAGGGTTATTAAGGTGCAACATATTCGGAATTTCCTCTGTTGATTAATGCTAACTTGATAAGTAAATCAAGCTTGAACGAATTGATCAGTAAATAAGAGAGAAATAGTAATTTTTGTATTCCCCATAAGAATAACATTGGACAACGTACTGCGTTTACCGCATAATGAAAATTTAAATTTTCTCCGCAACCAGCAATCGTTGAATAGCAATTAAAATACAAATTATTTAGTTTGTTGAGCTCTTTTTAATGGTGAATAGTAATATATTTTTATATGTATGTTTTTATGAAAAATAAAAAATCTGATTTATTATGTTTTAAGTCTTGTAATTTCTTTCGATTCCCGCACACGACCAAAACTGACCAGTTGTGCAACTCTCAATGAGTTAACCGGTCTGTGGCAACGTTGGTGGGAGGGCCCAAGTAAAATAAACGGTGGCAGGCTTGCTTGGAAGTTGACGGGATCGGTTAATTCTTTGAGACTTGCACATGGTCAACACTGATTTTGCTAATTTTTACTTATGTCTACTGTGTGTGTGCCAATGCGACTCTCTAAACTGAAATAAAGCAATATTTTAATTAAAATATGCCATTAATCCATTTAAAAACACCAATTTTTTTCTCCAATTCACACGTTAATAAAATTACAAGTAAGGAACGAGACCTGCTCGTATGTCTAAGCCAATGGGTTAAGGTGCAACATATTCGGAATTTCCTCTGTTGATTAATGCTAACTTGATAAGTAAATCAAGCTTGAACGAATTGATCAGTAAATAAGAGAGAAATAGTAATTTTTGTATTCCCCATAAGAATAACATTGGACAACGTACTGCGTTTACCGCATGGGTACTTGGCCCGTGCGCGGGTACGAGTCGATAACAGAGCAGATTAGGATTACTTACACTTACCAAAGTAATACGAGTTTTAATAATTGTTCCTATGAACATTCTTCAGAACTACATACAATATATACTAACAAATTGTTTGCATAAAAGTTACAGGAGCCGTACCTTGATGGAAGCATTTGGTGAGAGGTAAAATCTTGGTGATTAGCGAATTCAAGGAAGTTATGATTTTTATAATAAACGGTATCAGGAAACCGACACATACTTTCTCCCTTTTAGCCCAACTTTAATGAATAAATTACTTTTTATTTACTAAATATAGAATACAAAGCACGGTCGAATGTACAGAATATTTTGTAAACAAGTTGTTTTCAAAAATATCCACCCAAATCCCTGTTTAGGAGGCACTTCAGAATCCATCGCTACACACGTGGTTTTAAGAGGGGAAATTCCCCCTATTCCCCCCCTCAGGGTTATTAAGGTGCAACATATTCGGAATTTCCTCTGTTGATTAATGCTAACTTGATAAGTAAATCAAGCTTGAAAGATTTGATCAGTAAATAAGAGAGAAATAGTAATTTTTGTATTCCCCATAAGAATAACATTGGACAACGTACTGCGTTTACCGCATGATGAAAATTTAAATTTTCTCCGCAACCAGCAATCGTTGAATAGCAATTAAAATACAAATTATTTAGTTTGTTGAGCTCTTTTTAATGGTGAATGGTAATATATTTTTATATGTATGTTTTTATGAAAAATAAAAAATCTGATTTATTATGTTTTAAGTCTTGTAATTTCTTTCGATTCCCGCACACGACCAAAACTGACCAGTTGTGCAACTCTCAATGAGTTAACCGGTCTGTGGCAACGTTGGTGGGAGGGCCCAAGTAAAATAAACGGTGGCAGGCTTGCTTGGAAGTTGACGGGATCGGTTAATTCTTTGAGACTTGCACATGGTCAACACTGATTTTGCTAATTTTTACTTATGTCTACTGTGTGTGTGCCAATGCGACTCTCTAAACTGAAATAAAGCAATATTTTAATTAAAATATGCCATTAATCCATTTAAAAACACCAATTTTTTTCTCCAATTCACACGTTAATAAAATTACAAGTAAGGAACGAGACCTGCTCGTATGTCTACGCCAATGGGTTAAGGTGCAACATATTCGGAATTTCCTCTGTTGATTAATGCTAACTTGATAAGTAAATCAAGCTTGAACGAATTGATCAGTAAATAAGAGAGAAATAGTAATTTTTGTATTCTCCATAAGAATAACATTGGACAACGTACTGCGTTTACCGCATGGGTACTTGGCCTGTGCGCGGGTACGAGTCGATAACAGAGCAGATTAGGAATACTTACACTTACCAAAGTAATACGAGTTTTAATAATTGTTCCTATGAACATTCTTCAGAACTACATACAATATATACTAACAAATTGTATGCATAAAAGTTACAGGAGCCGTAACTTGATGGAAGCATTTGGTGAGAGGTAAAATCTTGGTGATTAGCGAATTCAAGGAAGTTATGATTTTTATAATAAACGGTATCAGGAAACTGACACATTTTTTCTCCCTTTTAGCCCAACTTTAATGAATAAATTACTTTTTATTTACTAAATATAGAATACAAAGCACGCTCGAATGTACAGAATATTTTGTAAACAAGTTGTTTTCAAAAATATCCACCCAAATCCCTCTTTAGGAGGACTTCAGAATCCATCGCTACACACGTGGTTTTATGAGGGGAAATTCCCCCTATTCCCCCCCTCAGGGTTATTAAGGTGCAACATTTTCGGAATTTCCTCTGTTGATTAATGCTAACTTGATAAGTAAATCAAGCTTGAACGAATTGATCAGTAAATAAGAGAGAAATAGTAATTTTTGTATTCCCCATAAGAATAACATTGGACAACGTACTGCGTTTACCGCATGGGTACTTGGCCTGTGCGCGGGTACGAGTCGATAACAGAGCAGATTAGGAATACTTACACTTACCAAAGTAATACGAGTTTTAATAATTGTTCCTATGAACATTCTTCAGAACTACATACAATATATACTAACAAATTGTATGCATAAAAGTTACAGGAGCCGTACCTTGATGGAAGCATTTGGTGAGAGGTAAAATCTTGGTGATTAGCGAATTCAAGGAAGTTATGATTTTTATAATAAACGGTATCAGGAAACTGACACATACTTTCTCCCTTTTAGCCCAACTTTAATGAATAAATTACTTTTTATTTACTAAATATAGAATACAAAGCACGGTCGAATGTACAGAATATTTTGTAAACAAGTTGTTTTCAAAAATATCCACCCAAATCCCTGTTTAGGAGGCACTTCAGAATCCATCGCTACACACGTGGTTTTAAGAGGGGAAATTCCCCCTATTCCCCCCCTCAGGGTTATTAAGGTGCAACATATTCGGAATTTCCTCTGTTGATTAATGCTAACTTGATAAGTAAATCAAGCTTGAAAGATTTGATCAGTAAATAAGAGAGAAATAGTAATTTTTGTATTCCCCATAAGAATAACATTGGACAACGTACTGCGTTTATCGCATGATGAAAATTTAAATTTTCTCCGCAACCAGCAATCGTTGAATAGCAATTAAAATACAAATTATTTAGTTTGTTGAGCTCTTTTTAATGGTGAATAGTAATATATTTTTATATGTATGTTTTTATGAAAAATAAAAAATCTGATTTATTATGTTTTAAGTCTTGTAATTTCTTTCGATTCCCGCACACGACCAAAACTGACCAGTTGTGCAACTCTCAATGAGTTAACCGGTCTGTGGCAACGTTGGTGGGAGGGCCCAAGTAAAATAAACGGTGGCAGGCTTGCTTGGAAGTTGACGGGATCGGTTAATTCTTTGAGACTTGCACATGGTCAACACTGATTTTGCTAATTTTTACTTATGTCTACTGTGTGTGTGCCAATGCGACTCTCTAAACTGAAATAAAGCAATATTTTAATTAAAATATGCCATTAATCCATTTAAAAACACCAATTTTTTTCTCCAATTCACACGTTAATAAAATTACAAGTAAGGAACGAGACCTGCTCGTATGTCTACGCCAATGGGTTAAGGTGCAACATATTCGGAATTTCCTCTGTTGATTAATGCTAACTTGATAAGTAAATCAAGCTTGAACGAATTGATCAGTAAATAAGAGAGAAATAGTAATTTTTGTATTCTCCATAAGAATAACATTGGACAACGTACTGCGTTTACCGCATGGGTACTTGGCCTGTGCGCGGGTACGAGTCGATAACAGAGCAGATTAGGAATACTTACACTTACCAAAGTAATACGAGTTTTAATAATTGTTCCTATGAACATTCTTCAGAACTACATACAATATATACTAACAAATTGTATGCATAAAAGTTACAGGAGCCGTAACTTGATGGAAGCATTTGGTGAGAGGTAAAATCTTGGTGATTAGCGAATTCAAGGAAGTTATGATTTTTATAATAAACGGTATCAGGAAACTGACACATTTTTTCTCCCTTTTAGCCCAACTTTAATGAATAAATTACTTTTTATTTACTAAATATAGAATACAAAGCACGCTCGAATGTACAGAATATTTTGTAAACAAGTTGTTTTCAAAAATATCCACCCAAATCCCTCTTTAGGAGGACTTCAGAATCCATCGCTACACACGTGGTTTTATGAGGGGAAATTCCCCCTATTCCCCCCCTCAGGGTTATTAAGGTGCAACATATTCGGAATTTCCTCTGTTGATTAATGCTAACTTGATAAGTAAATCAAGCTTGAACGAATTGATCAGTAAATAAGAGAGAAATAGTAATTTTTGTATTCCCCATAAGAATAACATTGGACAACGTACTGCGTTTACCGCATGGGTACTTGGCCTGTGCGCGGGTACGAGTCGATAACAGAGCAGATTAGGAATACTTACACTTACCAAAGTAATACGAGTTTTAATAATTGTTCCTATGAACATTCTTCAGAACTACATACAATATATACTAACAAATTGTATGCATAAAAGTTACAGGAGCCGTACCTTGATGGAAGCATTTGGTGAGAGGTAAAATCTTGGTGATTAGCGAATTCAAGGAAGTTATGATTTTTATAATAAACGGTATCAGGAAACTGACACATACTTTCTCCCTTTTAGCCCAACTTTAATGAATAAATTACTTTTTATTTACTAAATATAGAATACAAAGCACGGTCGAATGTACAGAATATTTTGTAAACAAGTTGTTTTCAAAAATATCCACCCAAATCCCTGTTTAGGAGGCACTTCAGAATCCATCGCTACACACGTGGTTTTAAGAGGGGAAATTCCCCCTATTCCCCCCCTCAGGGTTATTAAGGTGCAACATATTCGGAATTTCCTCTGTTGATTAATGCTAACTTGATAAGTAAATCAAGCTTGAACGAATTGATCAGTAAATAAGAGAGAAATAGTAATTTTTGTATTCCCCATAAGAATAACATTGGACAACGTACTGCGTTTACCGCATAATGAAAATTTAAATTTTCTCCGCAACCAGCAATCGTTGAATAGCAATTAAAATACAAATTATTTAGTTTGTTGAGCTCTTTTTAATGGTGAATAGTAATATATTTTTATATGTATGTTTTTATGAAAAATAAAAAATCTGATTTATTATGTTTTAAGTCTTGTAATTTCTTTCGATTCCCGCACACGACCAAAACTGACCAGTTGTGCAACTCTCAATGAGTTAACCGGTCTGTGGCAACGTTGGTGGGAGGGCCCAAGTAAAATAAACGGTGGCAGGCTTGCTTGGAAGTTGACGGGATCGGTTAATTCTTTGAGACTTGCACATGGTCAACACTGATTTTGCTAATTTTTACTTATGTCTACTGTGTGTGTGCCAATGCGACTCTCTAAACTGAAATAAAGCAATATTTTAATTAAAATATGCCATTAATCCATTTAAAAACACCAATTTTTTCTCCAATTCACACGTTAATAAAATTACAAGTAAGGAACGAGACCTGCTCGTATGTCTACGCCAATGGGTTAAGGTGCAACATATTCGGAATTTCCTCTGTTGATTAATGCTAACTTGATAAGTAAATCAAGCTTGAACGAATTGATCAGTAAATAAGAGAGAAATAGTAATTTTTGTATTCCCCATAAGAATAACATTGGACAACGTACTGCGTTTACCGCATAATGAAAATTTAAATTTTCTCCGCAACCAGCAATCGTTGAATAGCAATTAAAATACAAATTATTTAGTTTGTTGAGCTCTTTTTAATGGTGAATAGTAATATATTTTTGTATGTATGTTTTTATGAAAAATAAAAAATCTGATTTATTATGTTTTAAGTCTTGTAATTTCTGATCCCGTATTTTTATATAAATTCGGGTGTTGTCATTTTGTTGGAAAACGAAATCTCTACAAACTACTAAAGTTTAATTAAAATCGTTAGAGCTATTTTTAATAAATTTTGATTTTTCATGTTTTTTTGGCGGTTTTTGGGGGACAATTAGGTACCATTAAAGATCAAAAATTCCAAAAAATGAAAAAATACCTGGAGATATCGTGGATTTGTACCTACATACAAAATTTCATAAAAATCAGACCATTGGTTAGGGTTCTAGCTACGTACACATCCATATAGACATACAGACAGGAGACACACAGACATCACGTAAAAATCACTTTTTTGGATTCAGGGAGCACCAAAATGAATATTTCCACTATCAACTCAAATTCGAAAATTTTGACGAAAACAATACTTACTCCATATACTATGTATAAGGGGAGAAAATAAAAGTACATCAGTCGGGTACCTCCGTCCTCTTCCTGAAGCTGCCTTAAGAATCGCTTTGTGAACAACATTTAATGGTTCTAGTACTGAACGGGATGCCCTTCCCCATGCTATTACACCCCCTAACAAAAGCGACTGACAATAAACGGTATCAGGAAACTGACACATACATTCTCCCTTTTAGCCCAACTTTAATGAATAAATTACTTTTTATTTACTAAATATAGAATACAAAGCACGGTCGAATGTTCAGAACATCTTGTAAACAAGTTGTTTAAAAAAATATCCACCCAAGTCCCTGTTTAGGAGGCACTACAGAATCCATCGCTGCACACGTGGTTTTAAGAGGGGAAATGCCCCCTATTCCCCCCCAGGGTTATTAAGGTGCAACATTTTTGGAATTTCCTCTGTTGGTTAATGCTAACTTGATAAGTATATCAAGTTTGAACGAATTGATCAGTAAATAAGAGAGAAATAGTAATTTTTGTATTCCCCATAAGAATAACATTGGACAACGTACTGCGTTTACCGCATAATGAAAATTTAAATTTTCTCCTCAACCAGTAATCGTAGAATAGTAACTCAAAATACTAAATTATTTAGTTTGTTGTGCTCTTTTTAATGGTAAATAGTAATATTTTTATATTTATGTTTTTCTTTATGAAAAATCCAAAAACCTTTTTTTGATATTTTAAGTCTTGTAATTTCTGAACCCGAATTTTTACAGAAATGCGGTGTCATTTTGATGGAAAACTAAAGTTCCACAAACGGCTAAAGTTTAATCAAAATCGTTAGGGCCGTTTTCGAGGAATCTTGATTTTTCATGTTTTTGGAGGTTTTTGAGGGATACTCTTAAAAAACAAAAATTAAACAAAATGAAAAAAACACCTGGAGATATCGTGGATTAGTACTTACATACAAAATTTCATAAAATCGGACCATTGGTTAGGGCTCTAGCTCTGTACACATCCATATAGACAGACAGACAGACACACAGACATCACGTAAAAATCACTTTTTTGGGTTCAGGGAGCACCAAAACGAATATTTCCACTAACAACTCGAATTCGAAAATGTTGACGAAAACAATACTTTCTCCATTTACTATGTATCAGGGGTAGAAAGTAAAAACTGAAAAAGGCTATCTTAATTTTATTTGGGGATAGTATTTCCTTCAATGCTCTAAGAACAAATAAAGTTTGCGTAGCTTGGTTTTGAGATACGTTACATGGTCTGAGCATGGCATCCTTTTGTCAAACATTACGCCTAAGTATTATAAGAGTCTACGATATCAATACTTCCAAAAGGACAGTTCATTTTTGAAACATCACCACAAGAATGAATTTTAATTTTTGTTATATAAAAGTCAGATATTGGCCGCAATGCAATTAGCAAACATTTAATTTTGGAAATGTTTATAGTTAATAAGTTTCGCTCAAACCACTGCTTTTTGATAGAGAGCCACTCGTTGCTTTCTGATATACTTCCTCCCAGTCCTTCCCTTCATAAATAATAGCGGTATCATCTGCAAACAAAAATAATTTTCCTCCCGTGTTAAGTTTAGCCAAGTTCAACAGAAAAAGAATAGGACCGTACTATCTATTTAGGTTGTTCAACTTTAAATTATTATTTGTAAATAAATATTCTACAACACAACATTGTTCATTTATTATTGATCTGCCTTTATCATTCGAATGAATTTTTTATTAATTCTTTATTTAAGGAGTTATAAGATCAAATATGAAAATCTAGGGGACTAAAGTATCGATTCTAAATATTCGATTTTAGGGGACTTTTAGTAAGTTGGACGGTAAGGTACGGACAACATGTGGACCAAGATACTAGATTGTATTTCCACTGCACTAAATGTCTACAACTGGTGCAACAGAGACCAAAATATGAACTTTTAAAAGGGCATTAAAAAGTTTTATTGAGTCAAGATAATAAATTTATAATTGTTTACTTAGAATCATTAACATTAGGTCAATTCTAAGCCCTAGACTTAAGAAACGTGTACTTGTTATGATTTGTTGCCCATCGTTAGATCTAGGACCAAATTGACTCTCAGTCAATCATAAGTGTGGAAAGTTAAGAATGATACTAACTGTGGTTGCCATTGTCTGTTATCTGTAGCCCGATGCGATGATTTGTTCCGCGGTGGAAAAATGATCCTGAATGAAAATATAAAACAATTTCCTTTAATTTACAGTGCAATCTCTTGACTTATTATTTTAGTCATATCTATTATTACTATCCCGGTTTCATCCCGAAATAAGTCATTACTCCAATCATATACACTGCTTTCAGGTGTTTTCATCAAGACCAATGAAAATAATTTATATTCATGCCTTAATGATAAAAGATTTATTTAAGTAAACTCAATCCCTGGATTATCGCGTTTTTTTGTTTCCCAACTTTATTTGCGAATTTCGAGCCTACTTCATTACTGAATATGATTGTATTACGCATAGTTGTTCCACATTTTCTGAATGTTTGACGTTTCAAAAGATGCAAGCCATTCCAACGTAATCAAGACACCATTACACTGGGGTGGGGAGGGCCCAAGATGTCTATCTGCTATATTGTAACACGATGGCGCTGTTGTGCCGCTATCACTGACGCTGTCTCCTCCGCAGCTGTAAACATCAAGCCTTACAGCCCCTCCTGCACAACTTTATTTTCATATTTTAGAATAACGAACAAAATATATGGTACAGACGCAGCTATCATTTATACAAGAAATATTTTGTAGGTTTGTATGATCAGCCAATGGCTGATGTAAATTTGCTTAATTTTGTTGTTACATGCCTAATATTGTAGATGCTGGAATGTTTAATTTGAACACCTCATCGACAACATCAAACCTCTATGGATGATATGGGCACCAGCTACAACAGACGTAATGAAAAAGCTTAGATATAGAAAGAAGAATGATAATTTAAAATCACAACTAAACCGATTTATGAAAAATTGGACCGTACTATCTATTTAGGGCAGCCCCCGATTGATTTAAGATTTTTTTGATTTGGATTTGATTTAAGATTGATTTTTTTTTTTTAACGGCTTGTGCCGTTTCTCGTATTTCTTTTCACAATTAGAAAAATAACATTAAAACAACTAAGATTTGATGTAGCATACTTTTTTACTTTTGAAACATCCTATAACAAGGTTTTGCCTTAGAGTCTAAACCTCATGTTCGTATAATAAGTGAACTCTTTTGCTATTTTAAACAACGGTGCGCATAATTGTATCAGAACACTAAAATAACTAAAGTAAATCAAGGAGTATAGTGTCCGAGACAAGTAAATCACCACAGTGTCATTCAACCTCTTGTTTTGGATATTAGTCATATTAGAAACATTGTATCCAAATGGTGAATTAAAATAGCTACAGTTACCAAATTTATGCATGTTTTTGAAGAATTATTGCACCATTGGTTTAAGCAGGAAATCACTAAAATATGATTTTCAAGCTTAAAGTTCGCAACATGTTGATACTGTAGCTTGTTTATTTCAGTTTGTTACATCTGACGCGCCCCATTCTCTACTGCAAGAATCCAAGTTACATTTTACTGATCCACTAAACAACATATTAAATAAAAACGTATGATGGAGAAATGGCAAATTTGTCCATTATAAATTATTGGCTTGGTATCGTTATGTATTCTTTCTAAATTGTATTTTCGCCAGTATGCAATGCCACTTAATACTGAATCAAAACCAATATATAGGCCATCATTTTAAATATTATCTTAATTGCTAAAAGCTAAAAATAAACAAACAATTCATAACGATAAACATGATCATTTAGTGGGTGGTTATTAGTGAATTTCCTTTGGAAAGTGAACTATTAGCATGACCCGCACGGTGAAACTTAAGCCCGGGACCACCGTAGAAGTTCCTAATGTGTCCCCCTGAACACGTTTTGGGGGGTCGTTCAAAATTTGATATATATATATATATATATATATATATATGTTTGCACTCTAGCGGTCGCATTTTTTGTCCGATTTACTTCAAATTTGGTAGGGACGTTCCTTTCTGTAATCAGTTGGACAAGTTCGTTGGGCAAAACAATCGGAATACACTAAACCCCTTTTTTGGGGATTAATCTTTCAAATTTCGAGTTTTTGGGCCCAAAAAGGGTCATAAAAGCCCCAGATGTAAGATCAATGCATGTAAGAGGATGGGAATTAGAGAGGCGAAAGTTTTAAGCCCTCTCTCGTCATTCTAGCATAATTATTTACCGAGTTATTAAAGAAAATGTGTATCGACTAAACACAGTACGTTGTCTTATGGGGGTTTTACACTAGAAAAGCCTGTTATTCCTTTGTTAGAGTACTTTTATCATCCCCAGCTACCTCACGCCTACTTTCAAGGCTGTCTGTACCTTCTCCTAACCTTATAATGCGCAAAATTGTATTCCCAGCTTTGCAAGTAAATGAAACCAGGACTATCAGAACAGCCAAAAAATCAATGTTTTCAGATTTCAATAAAAATTGGACAAATGTATGTTCTTACTGTTATTTTGAGTTTTACAAGTTTTTATGTGGAAATTCACTTCCCTCACGTCAGCGTGCTGCGTGCAAACTCGTTTATTATTTGTCAACATACTGGTGGTACCATCTTACTGTGACAAGGTCAACTAACTTATAAAAAATGAGTTTCAATGCGAAAGCTACACATAGTTATTCTACTTACTGTACTAATGTTATAATTATTCACCAAAAATGCCTAAAACTTGATAAGTAGTAGATAGAATAGGAGAAAGTAGTGACACTTTCGGCACGTTTTTCCCATAAGAATAACTTGGGGTTCAGATTTTGGACACTTGCATGCCCAAACCCGGCCTATACCAATTTCGTTTTTGGTATATACTAATGCCCAAAACCTGCCTATATTAAATATATTTTTCCAAACCCAATCCGTCCCCTATATTTTTTAAAAATGAATTTTCAAAATCAGGCCAAAAACGAATTTTGATGTTTGTGGTCCAATTTGTTTAAAATTTATATGTGTTATTGTTCTAGGCCAGTGTATATGTATACACCGCCTACATTCCTCAAATTCAATATAACAGTAAAATAAAACACCCCCGTCGCAGCAAACCTGCATACTCAGCGAATTTCCAATGAATATATAACATAACACATTAACACTTAACAGGATTCATAAGAAATATATTCACAAACAAGCGATATTAAAAATATTAATTATTCTCCATAAGAATAACATTGGGGAAGAGTACGCAGGTTTGCTGCAACAAGTAACACAAAATAATGGGTTTTTATGCAAATATCATTAGAACTCATCTAAGTAAAGCCACATACCAAGTTTCATTCATATACATTTATAAGTAAGCGATATATAACATTTTAATTATTCTCCATAAGAATAACATGGGGACCGATTACCTAGGTTTGCTGCTACGGGAACCATATGTGAAAATTTTGTATTTTGTGCAAACAACGATAAACCCCAAGCAGATGAAGCCACATACCAAAATTTGTCAGTTTACGTTCATAAATAAGCGAGATATACAATTTTTCTTTTTCTCATTTCACATTAACATTCCTCATTTCACATTTCTCTTTTAACATTGGGCTTATGGAGTTTCAAATCAAAACAAAAGAATTGTAACAGCTGTTCATAATCAACCAGGGAACTGTCAAAGTAATACTCATGTTATTTATGATTATTAACATGTGGTTTCCTGAGAGCAGAGATTAAAAGATTTAGTGAAGATTACTTATACAGAGTAGTTAAAATAAATCAAAGGGACATTGAGCTATAAATAACAACTGGAGTGACCTTAAAAATGTAGAAAAGAGGCAAATGAGTTATACAGATCTGATTTTAAGTAGGGGGAAGTGGTGACATATTACTCCAAGTCACCTAAACAAACTGACTGGCCTTCTCCTGAGCAAAGCTCGGCCCTCCAGGTACTGTTATTCTTATGGAGGAAAGGAAAATTTGTTTATTTTGCTTATTTATGAACGTATACTGAAAAACTTGGTATAACGCTTCATCTGGTTGTGGTCTATTGACAATTGCTCAAAAATACAATTTTTTCCAAAAGGCTCCCGTAGTAGCCCGTGGCTAGAGGCTGAGTTTAACGTAAACCTCCCGTGGCTGGAGGATAATTAAAATAATTTTATATACCGCTTATTTGTGAATATATTTTTATGAAATTTGGTCAGTGGCTTTATGTAGTATTAAGACATTTATATCTCTATTGGAAATTCGCTGAGTATGCAGGTTTGCTGCGACGGGGGTATTTGTATATTTTATAGCCCTCAAATTTTATATGTAAAATTACCATATATTATTTCCAAATTCAATACTTTGTATAGGTAATATATAATATATATAAAAAACTGACTTTTGTGTTTATGGTTGGATTTGTATTCAATTTCGTTATGTTATTGTCCTAATCTAATGCATTAGTAAATTCAACCTATAATTTCCAAATTTAGTTGTAAAAAGATTTTGTAAATTACTATAGACAAGACATCAATAAAATTCTCTAACGGTTTCCTTGTTTGAAAAAACTATTGTTCCAAACAATGAGAGTGAAAACGTCAGAGCTAATTATTATGTTTTTACTTACGTTATTAAATGTGTT
The DNA here is from genome assembly GCA_963675035.1 of Allygus modestus. Taxonomy (NCBI): domain Eukaryota; kingdom Metazoa; phylum Arthropoda; class Insecta; order Hemiptera; family Cicadellidae; genus Allygus; species Allygus modestus. The sequence goes on from OY776111.1 coordinate 143,017,830, forward strand.
TATTTTATAATTAATTACAATATGAGGGATTCTTTACGATGATTATTTAATAATAGTCCAAAAACTAACCACACACTTTGTATTTTATGCTACAATCTGAACCAATACCTCTGTTGTTCAGCACATTCAGTTTTGTAACCTCTTATAGCACTCGGGTCAATCCGACGTAAATCCGAACATCTATGAATGTGAGAGGGCAGATTGCTGAACCCGTCCACTGATCGCGCCTTCGTATCGTTAAGGTACACAACCCTACGAATTTCCCTCAGACGCAAAGATAATGCACTTGACAAGCTCACATTCCAGGCCAAGAAGAAATGTGTGAATACACAGTTACGCAGTTGTAACATAGTTCCTAATTCAAAGTAGTTTTTCTGCTGAAACAATGGATGTGTTTTAATTTTTGTCCAATTGCTATATTTAAGAGAATGAGAACCCGTACTAATTAATAACTTAGTTATGTACAAAAATCATAAAAAATGTTGGTTGAATTTAATTGTACTTTCTCCAAGCCATATTGTTAAACTAGTTTGATAAATTTACTCTCAAGGTATTATGTGCGACTGGAGGATAAGTAACTCCTGGCGGGGAGTCGGGGAGTTAAATCTAACTCTTCCCGGAAAGGTAGTTCTGGTGGTTCAATTTATATCCTTAGTAAATGTATGTGAACAAATAATATTTATATACACATTATAATTAAGGAAATATGAAAATGAAGAATTTTAACATTTATTAGAAAATATATACAACAAAACTGAATAAATCATTAATAGACAAGTGATGTTATAAGATTACAATTGTTACGAAAAATAAAATCAGTGTTGAATACTTCATTATTAAAGGACTACACAATTTTCAAAATTAAGAGGACCATTCCAAATTTACATTATTATTACGTTAGTTATAACTTATTTATACATAATTATTGCTTACGCAATTACTATACCTATTTTATTCAGCTTAATAAAATTTATATAGACATAAAACAAGACATTTCATCCTTGGAAATATCTTTTTGGTCAAATAATAAAATTAATAACAACAACAAGCTTCCGATTTAAGATTGTTTATATTTTTAGAGATGTTTTTGGTTTTTGTGAAAGGGTATGAGTTCTATGATAGGCCTTTGTCGGCTCCCACAGTGAAAGTGCGAGTGAGAGGGTCAGGGCTGACACTGTCACATTCAACCCTAATTTACATATTAAACAGATTTTGGAGAACTTTGGTCAGTCTCTCGACATGATTCTAACACTCATGTCTCCTCATTAGTGTTTCGGTTTGCTGTTTGAGGTTGTTTTTATGAGTGAGACTAACAACGAATATTCTATAATATTTTTTGTCATCTTAATCATAAATACTGTAATTTGGTTCTATAATTTTGTATTGTGGCTTAATTTGATAATTGTATACGAGTTTGATGGTTTTATGAAATTATGTTGTTAGAAAATTATCCAAAAAATTACTCGTACATTTTAATTTTTATTAGCCTTTTAGAGGAACACATTGTGTTTTAAAAGTCCAAACAAAGTTAAATTTTAATTTATTGGATCATTTGAAGAGTTTTATTTTAAATTAAATGGATTAAATTTGTTTAAAAATTCAATGTTTTTACGAGTTCAACATTGTACAGTACAACACAGTTATTCTTATTCAAGAAAATTATACATAATATGCAGAATGTATTTCATTTGACATATTCAACCGTTCATATTAGTATAAAATTTTAAATTAACTTATGTTTGGTCGGTACTGTATTTAGATATTTGTATGGCAGGATGTGAACGGTACAATACTCAGTACTTTATATTCAAGTAATGTTTATGTATTTACACATATTATTTTTTCACCAACTGTTAAATATTCACCATACATGAGCGCAGAAATATGGTTAATCTTAGTTCCATTTATCCGTGAAAAACTTGTGGCTTTGGATGGAAATATAAGATCCTGGTTATTTGGACATGATTTAGGAAGATTTAGGAAGATGGGTTGAATTAGATCGCCCGTAGGAAAAACAAATTTCTGGTGAGGTGAAACTTGACTTCCCGAAAAGGCTTGTTCAATGTAAATGCATTTAAAAATGTTAATAATAACTTTATAAAATACAAATAAATTACCAGCACACTGGAGATCGATTTATCACACCTTACCGCTCCCTTTATTATTAAAATAGATTAAAGAATGTTGTAATCGCATCAAATTCAGCTTCAAGTTACTGTGTGGTCCTCAGATTATCTGCCACACTATTGAGTCAGAAGTGTTTGAAAACACCCGCCATAATGAAACCCGAAATACTCTCAGTTCAAGTTGGATGGCTACTCCCAAATGGTGATGCGGGAACGTTATGTCACAAAGTTGTTAACAAATCTACAAACTTTTGCGTTTTAGAGCTTTCTATATTACATTTTTTTATATTTACTATCTGTTATCCGGCAGACGTTGTCATGCCTTTGCATATTACTAACTAAATCCAAGATCCACCAATATCACCAAGATCACCTGTTCAAGTAAACATGTCATTAGCTTTTATGTAAACAACAATATCTTTCCTTAAGGTTTATATGGAAACCCTTTTGGGCCTCTTGGGTGGAACCTAATTGAGTTAGGACGAAATGGATGGCTTAAAAACCTTCTCCGTGAAACTTTACATATATATACCAAGTTTCATGGCAAACGGTCCAACGGTGTCCGAGTCCATAAACTTCAAATATGTATACAAACAAACTAACTAACATCCTTATTTATAAATATATATTTAAACTTATGATAAATGATTTATAAATTGACATAAACATATAAACCAGAAATTAATTTGGATTGATATTAATTATTTTCTAACGAGACATTTCCTGAACGAACCGGAGAGAACGAAAAACAGCTCTTGTGACAATATTTAATTATTTAGTATCACACTGCAACGAGTAGTATAGCGTTCGGGGTACACCGCATTGCTTGTGACTGTGTCACATCGTAGCTCTTGTGGCAGTGTCACACCGCAGCACACGCTTGTGACTGTGTCACATCGTAGCTCTTGTGGCAGTGTCACACCGCAGCACACGCTTGTGACTGTGTCACATCGTAGCTCTTGTGGCAGTGTCACACCGCAGCACACGCTTGTGACTGTGTCACATCGTAGCTCTTGTGGCAGTGTTACACCGCAGGACACGCTTGTGACTGTGTCACATCGTAGCTCTTGTGGCAGTGTCACACCGCAGCACACGCTTGTGACTGTGTCACATCGTAGCTCTTGTGGCAGTGTCACACCGCAGGACACGCTTGTGACTGTGTCACATCGTAGCTCTTGTGGCAGTGTCACACCGCAGCACACGCTTGTGACTGTGTCACATCGTAGCTCTTGTGGCAGTGTCACACCGCAGCACACGCTTGTGACTGTGTCACATCGTAGCTCTTGTGTCAGTGTCACACCGCAGCACACGCTTGTGACTGTGTCACATCGTAGCTCTTGTGGCAGTGTCACACCGCAGCACACGCTTGTGACTGTGTCACATCGTAGCTCTTGTGGCAGTGTCACACCGCAGCACACGCTTGTGACTGTGTCACATCGTAGCTCTTGTGGCAGTGTCACACCGCAGCACACGCTTGTGACTGTGTCACATCGTAGCTCTTGTGGCAGTGTCACACCGCAGCACACGCTTGTGACTGTGTCACATCGTAGCTCTTGTGTCAGTGTTACACCGCAGGACACGCTTGTGACTGTGTCACATCGTAGCTCTTGTGGCAGTGTCACACCGCAGCACACGCTTGTGACTGTGTCACATCGTAGCTCTTGTGGCAGTGTTACACCGCAGGACACGCTTGTGACTGTGTCACATCGTAGCTCTTGTGGCAGAATCACACCGAAATGAGAAGCAGCACTTGTGTCAGTATCATACCGCAGCGTTTGTGGAAGTATCACACCACAACGAAAAGCAGCGTTTTTTTTTCAGTACCACACCGCAACGAGAAGCAGCGTTTGTGGAAGTATTACATCGCAACGAGAAGCAGCGTTTTTGTCAGTATCACTCCACAACGTGAAGCAGAGTTTGTGGAAGTATCACACCGCAACGAGAAGCAGCGTTTTTTTCCATTATCACACCGCAACGAGAAGCAGCGTTTGTGGAAGTATCACACCACAATGAGAAGCAGCGTTTGTGGAAGTATCACACAGCAACGAGAAGCAGCGTTTTTTTCAGTATCACACCGCAACGAGAAGCAGCGTTTTTTTCAGTATCACACCGCAACGAGAAGCAGCGTTTTTTTTTCAGTATCACACTGCAACGAGAAGCAGCGTTTGTGTCAGGATCACTCCACAACGAGAAGCAGCGTTTGTGTCAGGATCACACCGCAACGAGTGACTGACCACGCCACCTCGCCGCTGCCGATCTGCTTAGTATGCAAATTGAAGTTTGGCAGCGCCCGCTTTGAGTCCTCCATTGCCGTGGGTGGGTTTTACACTCATTACATTTTATCGTATTTTTGATGACTCAGTAATTCCTTTGCACTGTAATTAATATTATCCTTAAAATGTTAAAAAACAATGTATTTACAATATTCTTATTAAACTATACTACATATAACATAAAATTCTTATCTACTTCGTAAAAGTTAAAGAAATATTTTTCATATTTTACGTCATAGCTTATTTGAACCGGGATTAAATGCAATATATATATATATATATATATATATATATATATATATATATATATATACACGTAAACAAATCCATTATTTTATAGACTGACCCCGTCTAGACAATCGACGGATAAAGTATTTGTATAAGGATATGAAATAGTTAATTGAATTAATGATGTTTGTATACAGAAAATTTTACTAAAATATTCAAACTATAATTTTACAAAACCCAATTTTGTCGAATTCACCAAAATAATTCAAAATTCAAAGCACTGTTTTAAATTTGTCAATTTTAGTAGTTTTAACTTTTGAAACAATTTATAATTTTCGTTCAGCTACAACTACCAGGAAATCGCAGCATACAACTGACAACTGTGGTCATGGTTGTATACAGGTCGGGCCATAGGCGGAGTAAGGGTTGCACTGGGTGCATTGTTTGAATGCATTGTTGAGAAACTCAACTTTGATGCATTAACGGTCAAATTTTCCAACCAAGCAGGAAAGTTCTTGTGCAATTTATTAATACCACCGCCACAAGAAACCTGCACATATATGTCTCCCTACCACATAAAGCGACTTACCAAGTTTCTTAAAAATAAATTCTCAAATAATAATACCCCCGTCGCAGCAAACCTGAGTACTCAGCGAATTTCCAATGCATATATATGTGTCTCACTACTACATAGAGCTACTTACCAAGTTTCACAAAAATCCATTTATAAATAAGTGATATATAGCATTTTATTAATTCTCCATAAGAATAACATTAGAGCTGAATACGCAGGTTTGCTGCAACGAGGAAGATAAAAAATGTGTATTTTTTCAATTATCAATATAACTCAACCAGGTGAAGCTACATACCAAGTCCTCTTAATGTAGGTTCATAATTAATTAAGGGAGATAAACAACTTTACTTATTCTCCATATAAATAACATGGGGGCCGAGTATGCAGGTTTGCTGCTACGGGGACTATCAACAAAAACTTGTTTTTTGTGCTAATATCAATATATCACAACTAGTTGAAGCCACGAAGCCACATACCAAGTGTATATGTAGTATATGTATGTAAGAGTATATGTTTCGTCAATATACATTCATAAATAATCGAGATATAGAATTTTATTTATTCTCCATAAGGATAACATTGGACAACGTACTGTGTTTAGCACTTTGAATATCTCTGCAACGGTTGGACGTAGAACAACGATTAAAACACCAAAATGTTTGTTTTGTTGAGCTAAACACATTAATAAACAGAAATAAGAAGTTTTTAGTAAAACTATCTGAGAAAATTCTAAAAATCTTTTTCCCATAAGATTAAAATTGGACATGTATTTTTGGATTTTCTCCGCAACCACTTAACCTAGGTTAATGATTCAAAATACTAAATTATTTGTTTTTTAAGCTCTATAAAATGGTTATAACCAAAATTGAGTGTTTTTAAAATTTTAGGGGGAAAAATTCAAAAAACTGATTTTTGGAAAATTTAAAACCCCCATAAAACCCCCTTCCCACAGTGCGATCGATCTGGTTTTCTAACTTAAAGTCATAAATGCTACTCTCCACATTTGTGCCAAATTTCATCAAAATCGAGTGTTTATTTCAAAAGTTTCGCGGTAACGGACATACAGATACATATATATATATATATATATATATATATATATATATATAAATTTTAACGAATAGTGTTTTTGGCATCTGGGGACCTCAAAACTAAAAGTTATCATGGTCTCGGGCTTAAGTCATGCCACCTACGGTAATAGCTTCTTCCCTATAGGGGAAATTCGCTAAAATTATAAATATTTATTTATACTCCATAAGAATAATATTAGTACGCAAGTTTGCTGCATCAAAAAGGTAAGAAACGTGTTTTTAGGTAATTACCATTATAACTACACCAGATGAAGCTATACCATGTTTTATTAATTCAGAGTCATAAATAAGGGAAATATCCCACTTTACTTACCATCCACAAGAGTAACATTAGAGGTGAGTATGCAGAATTGCTGCTACAGGGAGTATTAATATCCCCGTCACAGCTAACCTGCGTACTCAGCGAATTTTTAATGTAATTATATATAATAATATATATAATATATATATATATATATATATATTATATAATATGTATATATAATATATATAATTATATATATATATATATAAATAAAATGTTATATTTTATCAATTTATCAATAGATTATTTTTTATGAGACTAGGTAATCGGTTTAATATTTTACCGATAAAATATTAAACCGATTACCTAGTCTCATAAAAAATAATCTATTGATAAATTGATAAAATATTACATTTTATTTACCCTCCATAAGAATAGCACAGGTTTACACAGGTAATTGAACACAGGTTTACTGTATCGAGTAACGGTCAAGTTAACTGTCCGTTAGCATAACCTTAGTCACACTAACGTACTCAAAATACTCTCTCTAACTAAATATTAAAGCTTCACTCAATCCAAACAACACACATTTATAGCTTTCGTCAACACCTTATTAGAACCCCCTAATAACAGATATATGTGATTTGCCTTTCCTCGGGATGCGATGCACTTGACACGTGATGTGAGCTTGGCCTTGGCCAGTGACAAGGGGACTCGTTTGATCTCAAACTGACTCTGCGATAAGCGCCGGCAGTGTTCGCAAACTCGGAATGTCGGTCATTATGTCATGTTTCATTGTGTTTAACTTCCTTAAAACACTGATATTCTTTACATAATAATACCAATATCCTCCCCTGAATAATACATGAAGTTGAAAACGAGTATTTTATGGAAGTAAAATCGATTTTTTACCGTTATCGGGTAATAGTGTTAGGTAAAGTTTTGCATGACACCTGATACAAACTATTTAATCTAGATCAAAATATGTAAGATTAAATTATTAATGCCAGAAAACAAGTAACGTTACTTTTCAAAACATTGACCACTTCCATTCTTTTAGGGGTTTCTTAAGCATTAAAAGAGGTGTTACTAAACCAAAATGCTTGGATAAAAAAAAAATAGTTTTATGTCAAACTATGAATAAAGCAGTTCAACTCTGCATTGGTGTCAGCAGAAAAAGTACTGGTAAAACTCACTGCTTATACCTCCTTTTTTATAATTTTTCCGACATAACCTACACTCTAATACGAGCAATGTATATTTGTTTGCAAATTTCACTGTCGTGCATAAATAACCAGTGACCTTTCAAAATAGAATCTACACAAGGTAAAGTATCATCAATTGATTTCTTGAAAACAGGGGCTAGAAACATTGAATTGAAACATTGCATATAGACATATTTTCACCACGAAACTAATCAAATACCACCGACCATGGCTCGGTCTCCCCGATACTAAATTCTTAACTCCACCAACGCAGTTTCTTCAATGGAGAGGATGCGGCAAGTGGTTTAGTGGCCGATTTCAATTAATCATTAATACTAAGTAACTAGTGGATCCCAATGTCGTATACTAATTTATTCATCCCAAAGTAAATCCCTAACCCTATGATCTTGGTACGAAATTTCAAGACTTGCTATATGCTTCATTAATTAGTGAACAAATTTTTTCAATATTACCATTACCTTCCTTTTCTTTGCAAGAGAACTTCCAGGAAATGTGTCTGTTAGATTTGTATTATTATGAATCTTCATAAAATGTTAGTAATTATGTACACCATTTTATTTCTACTTCTCTGAAGTTCAGGTAAGCTTCCGAAGCCATGCAGGTTTTGAGACAAGTTTCGTCTTGCCTTAAAAGGAAACCAGCCAACCTTCTCATTGTCTCCTAATTTTTTGCAAGCTATTAAACAGTTCGTCGGCGAAAACCAGAGCCCGTCAGCCTCCGAGCAAAAGTGTTTGTTTTAGTTGTGCACTCGGGGTTGTGAGGAAATAAAATGAACGTCACTTGCCGTGTTAATAGGAGGTATGAGGTATGTGTTGTGCCAAATTAAATACATAACTGAGTAAAACAGTAACACTCAATGCAATTTAGTTATCCTAAACATGATTATAAATCAAATGTTTCACGTAGTATTTGAATGAAAAACGGAGTATTAATGTCTTGATCATTGAAATAATAGGTATTTTCCGTTTAATAATAAACACATAGAAAATTGAGCAGCATAAAGTCGAACAATTTCTTTGTAAAGTTGATTCTTTGAGTTAGTTTTTTCTAATAGCTTATACACTTTATGAAGTAATGGATGTAAATATAAGTTAATGAAAATAAGATTATTCGTAAATAGACTAATATTTATTCTTTATCCTTTAAGAAAATCAAAACATAGACATACAGTTAGTCTAACATTTATGCGTTAGAAAGTCCGGTTTTTTTTAACTGCTTTTAAACCTAAATGTTTATTGATATTATTATTGTTATTGTTATTTATTTGTCTTTTAATAAATACATTTTTAGATTTAGCAAACCTATTTATATTCTTCACAAGGCTTAGGGCATAAACCATAATCCATCCCATCCAAGTAAATCCTATCCTATTCTCTAATATGAGGATAAGTTTTGCTAGTTTTGGTTGTTTAACTGCTTGCAACTCTCATCTCAAAAACGGCTGCAATGATTGATTTTAAAAGTTGTAATTAGCAAATTCCGGAGTTAAAAATAAGTTCTAGACCAGGCCTGATTCTTAGAAAAAAGGTAATTATGCAAAACAACTAATTTGAAAAGTTAACAAATTAACATCCAATAATCCACGCTTCTATACCAATAAAGTATTTGTGTGTGTGTGTGTGTGTGTGCCCCAGGTTATTACGAAAACGGCTCCTCAAAACTGCTCTCGGACCAAACCTTGTAGAGGACCAACAATCTTTAGATACTAGTTTTCATTTTCCCCCAGACCTCAGGGCCCAATGCCCCCAATGGCATCAAATGCTGCCATGACACTCTTTTGGAGAAAATATTTTTAGCGAATTTCCCCTATAGGGAAGAAGCTATTACCGTAGGTGGTATGGTAACCTAGGCCCGGGACCATGATAACTTTTCGTTTTGAGGCCCCCAGATGCCAGAAACATCATTCGTTCAAATTTAATATAATAATGAGTTTTTGGACCTTTTTACGTATAATTATTTTTAAAACCAAAATATATTGGATCACAATTTTATAACAAACTTCCCGTCGATATTCGTGTCATATGGCAAATTTAAAACAAACCTAAAGAAGTTTCTCATCAACAAGGCGATGTATTCTTTTCAAGAGCTTTGATTTTTCATATTTTCTTGTTATCATTGTTGTAGCTAGCAATGGTTCCAGAGTTTAAAGTTTAAATATTAAGATAATTGTATATAAACATATTTTTTATTGTATTTTATTTATTTCTTATTGTCACACTTCTATATATTTTCAGATTGCCAATGTATGTATTTGTTTTTAGAGATGTGCTCCTGCTCAAGGGCTATTCAAAGCTTAATTTTATAATAACCTTCCACTATTCAGTATTCCTATGTATAAATATTAAATGAATAAAGGCATTTTGAATTGAATTGAAATTCATATATATTCATATTTTAACTTTCGTAAAGATGGTTTGATCATGATGAAATTTGGTATAAACGTGTAAGGCAGCATCTATTTTCATGAGTTCGAAAACCAGACAGATCGCACCACTACAAGGAGGGGTTTGGGGGAGTTTTGTACCAAAAAATTAGTTTTTGGACCTTTTTACATATAATTATCTTTAAAGCCAATCTTGAGTTTACACCTTTGGTTTCAGCTTACAAAAAAAAAACATCGCTCTACGTCAATTTGTTACCGAGATAATGAAAGTGCTAAACACAGTACGTTGTCCAATGTTAATCTTAATGAGAATAAGTAACATTTTATATCTCGCTTATTAATGAACATATATCAATGAAACTTGGTATGTGGCTTCATATGGTTGGGGTTTACTGATGTTTGCATACAAAAGCCATTTTTTGTGGTCCTCATGGCAGCAAACCTGCGTACTCAGCAGCTATAATGTTATTCTTATGGAGAATATGAAACATGTGATATCTTGCTTGTTTATAAACATAAATTAGTAAAACCTGGTATTTTACTTCATCTCGTGGTGATCCATTAGTATTTGCTTAAAAAACAGATTTTCGTGTCGTTATTGGTGCAGCAAACCTGCATACTCAGTCCTAAATGTTTTCTTATGGAGAATAAATAAAATGTTATGTATCGCTTATTTATGAATATGCTTTGATAAAAATTGGTATGTAACTTCATGACTTAGTGAAGTACCATTTGAAATTTGCTCCAAACCTTTATAAATAGCTCCTCAAACCTGCTCCCAGACCATACCACGTTGTAGGAGGGGGACTAAACAACTTGGGATACTTTTTTCACACTGGCTTCTCCTATCCCTTCCTGACGTCCAATTTTGACGTGTGATGGTTCTTTGGATTTGTTTTACAAAGCCGCATCTCTTGAAGCCCCAACGTAGCATAGTCCCCCCCTTCAACCTGAGGGCTCCATCCCCCTAGCAAAGTTGCCATGTTATTCTTTTCGTTTGCTTGCGTGATTTTAACTAGTTTTTATTGATCCATAACATTATTTTAATACCTTTTATTACAACCCCAATCTTAGGGCTACTAGTGAGTAGAGTGAGCAGTGGATATATATAAAGTAGCCAGTGGGCTTAAATGTTGCCATGTGATATTGAAAGGAAAATAAATCCATACTAATAAAGTAGAAATCATATTGTTCATATGCTATTATGTAATTGGGTAAGTTATCTGTATTGTACTATTTAAAATACAGCAAATAAATGTAATGGTTCCGAAATTAAGGTTTATAACAGTGATACTTTTTTCACCTGTCATTTTTAACATTCAGTGACAAGATACGCATCATTTCAATTATTTTTCAAAGCTACAGAACAAATATAACAATAATATCGTATCATAAAACATTAGTGACATCTAGACAAAATCATAGTGTAATAACAGTGTCCCTATTCAAAAATGATTATAGAGTATTATTGAATACAACCAAAAATAGTATTATAAAATATTATTTACAGTATTTTTGAGTACCAATAATATTCAATACGTAAATTTGACAATGATACTTGAAATTATTATAGGAGGTATCATTAAAAGTATTATTAAAATTGTATAATACTCAATAATACAATAATTTAAATTTAAATAATACTTAATGATACAAAATTTAAAATCTATAATAATGAACTATAATTTTGTTTATTTAAATGGTTATTTTAGTTTTGAATAGTATGATTGTTTTAATTAAATTGCTTAGTAAACCAATAATATATTTTTTTTTAAAGGATTTGAGTAGCAAAAATATTATGTCCAGGTCAGGTTTCAAATCTACGATTCTTGACTTGCTGTCCACACGCCTTAACTCCCTCGGCCAAATCGACTTATAGAAAAACTAGGATGGAGTGGGATATACAAATTACCAATAGTCTACACCTACTAACACGACACAATATTTTAGTTTTATTTTTCTAATATAATCTGCTCGTGCACCTCACTGAAATAAAAGTAATAAAAGTTGTAACGAATTCATTTGGTTTATTTATTTTATGTATCTATTCTTGCCTTGTAATATGATAAACTGGGAGCAAATTAATATATATTTAATATAATTATAATAACAATATAATTAAGATAATTAATACTAAAATAATTATAACAGTGTACCCTTTAAATCTTTTTATTAAGCTAATAATACTAATATAATATAAAGTTAATACAATTTATTAATTTCGTCCCATAATAATCCCAAGGTAAGATAAATCTTGCCCGAAAAATTCCGGAAATTTCGGTAATTATGAGCTAAGGAACAACTAAATTAACTTTCTGTCAAATTAAGGGCGCGCGGAAATAAAATTCCCTCTAGCCAATTGATCACCGCACTTCTAACATTATTTAAAAACATCGAGTCCCTTGGTTGACTGGTGCCCTAAGCTGCAGCCTAGTCAGCCTAAAGGTTAACCAGGCCCTGGTTTTCACATGTGCAACACACTGTATTTCATTGTCATTGATCTATAAGTTTGACGGTAACCCTCTAAATAAACAATTGTTTATTAAAAATTACTATCTTCCTCCTATTAATTATCATACTAACTAATTCACTATCTGTATAGAGTTATTTCATTACTAATCCTCAATTACTTCATTTAAAAAAGGTTTAATGATATGTACTACACTAAATATCACCCTGTATAATTCAAACTATAATTTAGTATTATAGCTTCAATGATGCATAATACACTTAATAATACTCTTTATAATACCAAATATCATATAATAATAGTACAATAATACATATTTCACTAAATAATGTATGATTCAGTTTACTGGTATTATACAATTCTCAATAATACTAAATTTGTTATTATAGCCAATAGTACAGTACTATTACTTCTAACAGATATCATAGACAATATTATTGAATATTATAAAGTATCATTAATGTATTAATAATACTCAATAATCATTTTTGCATAGTTTAGATCCCTTAAAAATAGCAGACAAAAATATGTTGTTGCTACCAATCAATAACAGTTCAAATGCATGCATACCAGATAGCGGTCCACACTGGAGTTTATTGGTTTTCAATAGATCTCAAGCTTCATGGTATACTATGACTCCCTAAATTATACAAACTGACACAACACTTGAGACTGCAAACAAAATGTCTGATTATTTATCAGCACCCACAAACCCATAAATTTAATTAAGTTGCCTGGAACTGTACAGCACAATGACTGTGGCATTTACTTGACTCTAGCATAGAATGCCCAATCCAAGACTCTTCATCAGTTATAAGTACTAAGATACTTCCCACGTTTTCTACAGATTATTGTATTTTAAAAAGGTCTACAATGACCTTGGTTTTGCAGAATAGATTCAATTTGTCTAGTGCAGTACTGAAAAGCCTTTTGTTTTGTAACTAAGGCTAGCAACCAATTAACTCGACAAAACAATGCAACTATCTCCAGTCAGTCAAAAATCGAAACATTTGTTTTTAAACCCAATGGCGGATAAAGACATAAGTGACTCCTTGACAAATGGTATCAAGCGTAAAAAAATAAGTAAAAAATGTCAATCTCAGTATATAAGAAAACGAGTTCGCACGCAGCACGCTGACGTGAGGAAGTGAATTTCCACGTAACAAACTTTTAAACCTCAAATCCAGTGTAAAAACAAACATTTATTCCAATTTTTATGGAAATCTGAAAACATTAATTTTTTGGCTGTTCTGATGCTCTTGGTTTAATTTAACTGGAAATCCTGGGAATACAATTTTGCACATTATAAGATTAGGAGAGGGTCCTGTCTGGTTTGAAAGAAAGCGTGAGGTTTCTTGGGATGATAAAAGTACACCAAAAAATGAATAACAGGCTTTTCTAATGTAAAACCCCCATAAGACAACGTTCTGTGTTTAGTCGATTCACATTTTCTTTAACAACTCGGTAAATATGTATGCTAGAATGACGAGAGAAGGCTTAAAAATTTTGCCTCACTAATTCCCATCTTTTTACATGCATTAATTTTACTTCCGGGGTTTTACTAACTCTTATTAGGCCCAAAAACTCGAAATTTGAAAGATTAATCCTCAAAAAAGGTGTTTAGAGTTTTCCGATTGTTTTGCCCAATGAACTTGTCAAACTGATTATAGAAAGGAACGTCGCTACCAAATTTGAAGTAAGTCGGATAATAAATGTGACCGCTAGAGTGCAAACACACAGACACACACACACACACACACACACACACACACACATATATATATATATATATATATATATATATATATATATATATATATATATGTACATATATATATAAATAATTTTTAACGACCCCCAAAACGTGTTCAGGGGGTCATGTTAGGAACTTCTATGATGGTCCGGGGCTTAAGTTTCATCGTGTGGTTCATGCTAATAGTTCACTTTCCATAGGAAATTTACTAATTAAGTGAGTGCCCCCCTACCCCCTCGAAGGTGATCGAAGTGTGCTGAAGGTGCTCCAGCACCCCCACGAAATTCTCATAAAAAACCATGGTAACAAATACCCCGTAGCAGCAAACCTGCCTACTCAGCGAATTTCCAATGCATGTATATGTTTCTCACTACCACATAAAGCCACTCACCAAGTTTCATAAAAATACACGACTAAATAAGTGATATATAACATTTTATTTATTCTCCATAAGAATAACATAGAGTACACAGGTTTGCTGCAATAAGGAACACAAAAATGTGTTTTATGCAGTTATCAATACAAATTAACAAGTCGAAGATGTATAGCAAGTTTTATGAATTTGCGTTCATAATTAAGGGAGACATTACATTTTACTTATCCTATATAAGAATAACATGGGGGCTGAGTATGCAGGTTCGCTGCTGCAGGGAAAATTTGCAACAATTTTTTTTGTGCTAGGTAAAGCCACATGCCAAGTTTCATCGACATACATTCATAAATAATCGAGTTGTCAAATTTTGATTATTCTCCATAAGGATAACATTGGACAACATACTGTGTTTGGCAATTTGAATATCTCTGCAACGGTTGGACGTAGAATCACAATTTAAAAACCAAAATGATTGTTTTGTAGAGCTGAACAGATTGGTAAAAAAAATGTGAGGTTTACATTAAAATTAACTGAGGAAAAGCAAACAACCTTTTCCCCATAAGATTAACATGGGAGACTTTATGAGCACGTTTTTTGGATTTTCTCCTCAACCACTTAACATAGGTTAATGATTCAAAATTCTATATTATTTGTTTTTTTAAGCTCTATAAAATGGTTGAAACTAAAATTAATTTTTTTTTAAATTTTAGCGTGAAAAATGCAAAAAAAGATTTTTGGAAAATTTAAAACCCCCATAAACCTCCCTTCCCATGGTATGATTTTTGTGGTTTTCAAACTTAAAGTCATGAATGTCACTTTATACATTTGAGACAAATTTCATCAAAATCAGACGATTTTTACTCAAGTTATCGTGTTAACGGACACACACACACACACACACACACACACACACACACACACACACACACACACACACACACACACACACACACACACACACATATATATATATATATATATATATATATACATTTTAACGAATAGTATTTTTGACATCTGGAGACCTCAAAATAAAAAGCTAACATGGTCTCGGGCTTAACTATTACCATGCCACCTACGGTAATAGCTTCTTCCCTATAGGGGAAATTCGCTAAAAGCAGTGTAAATAATGAAATCATGCAATGGTGGTCCATTCTTCATGCATGTGGTTTGTAGAGCTTGAGGTTTCCAACAAATGACACACCCGCATTTCTAAATACCCCCGTCGCAGCAAACCTGCGTACTCAGCGAATTTCTAATGAATATATATGTGACTCACTACTACATAGAGCGACTTACCAAGTTTCACAAAAATACATCCATAAATAAGTGATATATAGCATTTTATTTATTCTCCATAAGAATAACATTAGGGTTGAGGACGCAGGTTTGCTGCAACGAGGAAGATAAGTAATGTGTTTTTTTGCAATTATCAATACAACTGAACCAGGTGAAGCTATATACCAAGTTTTATTAGTTTAGGTTCATAATTAAGGGAGATATACAACTTTACTTATTCTCCATATGAATAACATGGGGGCCGAGTATGCAGGTTTGCTGCTACGGGGACTATCAACAAAAAACTTGTTTTTTGTGCTAATATCAATATACCACAACTAGTTGAAGCCACATACCAAGTTTCAACAATATACATTCAAAAATAATCGAGATATAGAATTTTATTTATTCTCCATAAGGATAACATTTGACTACGTACTGTGTTTAGCACTTTGAATATCTCTGCAACGGTTGGACATAGAACAACGATTAAAACCCCAAAATGTTTGTTTTGTTGAGCTAAACACATTAATAAACAGAAATGTGAAGTTTTTAGTAAAACTATCTGAGAAAAATCTAAAAACCTTTTTCCCATAAGATTAACATGGGACACGTTTTTTTGGATTTTCTCCGCAACCACTTAACATAGGTTAATGATTCAAAATACTAAATTATATGTTTTTTTAAGCTCTATAAAATGGATATAACCAAAATTGAGTGTTTTTAACATTTTGGGGTCAAATTTGCAAAAAACTGATTTTTGCAAAATTGTAAACCATAAAACCCCCTTCCAATTGTGCGATCGATCTGGTTTTCGAACTTAAAGTCATAAATGCTACTCTCCACATTTGTGCCAAATTTAATCAGGATTGGGTGTTTCTTTCAAAAGTTATTGCGGTAACGGACACATTTATATATATAAATTGGAACAAATAGTGTTTAGCGAATTTCCCCTATTGGGAAGAAGCTATTACCGTAGGTAGCATGGTAAGACTTAAGCCCGAGACCATGATAACTTTTCGTTTTGAGGTCCCCAGATGCCAAAAACACTATTCGTTCAAATTTATATATATGTATATATATATATATATATATATATATATATATATATATATTTAAATATGTGTGTGTGTGTGTGTGTGTGTGTGTCCGTTACCGCGATAACTTTTGAAAGAATCACCCGATTTTGATGAAATTTGGCACAAATGTGGAGAGTACCATTTATGACTTTAAGTTCGAAAACCAGATCGATCGCCCTATGGGAAGGGGGTTTTATGGGGGTTTACAATTTTCCAAAAATCGGTTTTTTGCAAATTTTACCCCAAAATATTAAAAACTCGCAATTTCGGTTGTATCCATTTTATAGAGCTTAAAAAACAATTAATTTAGTATTTTGAATCATTAACCTAGGTTAAGTGGTTGCGGAGAAAATCCAAAAAACCGTGCCCCATGTTAATCTTATGGGAAAAAGGTTTTTAGATTTTTCCCAGATAGTTTTACTAAAAACTTCACATTTCTATTCATTAATGTGTTTAGCTCAACGAACAAACATTTTGGTCTTTTAATCGTTGTTCTACGTCCAACCGTTGCAGAGATATTCAAAGTGCTAAACACAGTACGTTGTCCAATGTTATCCTTATGGAGAATAAATAAAATTCTATATCTCGATTATTTTTGAATGTATATTGATGAAACTTGGTATGTGGCTTCAACTAGTTGTGTTATATTGATATTAGCACAAAAAACAAGTTTTTTGTTGATAGTACCCGTAGCAGCAAACCTGCATACTCGGCCCCCATGTTATTCATATGGAGAATAAGTAAAGTTTTATATCTCCCTTAATTATGAACCTACATCAAGAGAACTTGGTATGTAGCTTCACCTGGTTCAGTTGTATTGATAATTGCAAAAAAAACACATTACTTATCTTCCTCGTTGCAGCAAACCTGCGTCCTCAACCCTAATGTTATTCTTATGGAGAATAAATAAAATGCTATATACCAATTATTTATGGATGTATTCTTGTGAAACTTGGTAAATAGCTCTATCTAGTAGTGAGTCACATATATATGCATTGGAAATTCGCTGAGTACGCAGGTTTGCTGCGACGGGGGTATTTGGCATCTAGTGATCTCAAAACGAAAAGTTATCATGGTCTCGGGCTTAAGTCTTACCATGCCACCTACGGTAATAGCTATAGGGGCTATATAATTTCCCCTATAGAGGAAATTAACTAAAAAAATGGGTTTAGAAATTACAAGGCTTAAAACACCCAAAATTAAGTTTTTTTTTTCATTTAAAAAACGTAAATTTAAAAATATTATCATCATAAAAAGCTAAATCGTAAATTATTTAATACTTTTAATTATTATACTATGATTGCTGTTTGTGGAGAAAATTAAAAAAATTGTGGCAGTACGTTGTCAATGATATTCTTATGGGGAATACAAAAATTACTATTTCTCTTTTATTTACACTGATCAACTTCGTTCAAACTAGATATTTAGCTCAAGTTAGCATTGACCAATAGAGGATATTCGAAATATGTTGCCACTTAACCCTGGGGTGATGAGGGGGTATTTCCCCTCTTAAAACCACTGTATGTTGGAAAGGATTCTGTAGTGCCTTGAAAAAGGGATGTGGGTGGATAGTTTTGAAAACAACTTGTTTAGACGATTTTCTATACATTCGACCGTACTTAATATTCTATATTTAGTAAATAAAAAGTAATTTTCATTAAATTTGGGCTAAAAAGGAGAACGTATGTGCCAGTTTACTGATACCGTTTATTATAATCTTTGGAGTTGTGTTGCCATGAAAAAAAGGGGACAGAGGTTTAAATGGCGGCCACCATGTAGCTTCACTTTTTTGGAGATACACATGCGTATGAGAGAGCAATGAGTTAAAATATAAACAGGAGTCACTACTCTTTGACCTCTGACAAATAACCTTCAAAAAGCGTGCCGTCGTATTTCATTTTTTTTGCGAATTTCCCCAATAGGAAAAAGCTATTACCGTAGGTCTCATATAGTAAGACTTAAGCCCGAGACCATTATAATTTTTTGTTTTGACGTCTCCAGATGACAAAAACACTATTCGTATATATGTATATATATATATATATATATGTCCGTGAATGCGATAACTTGAGTAAAAAACGTCCGATTTTGATGAAATTTGGCTCAAATGTGTAAAATGACATTCATGACTTTAATTTCGAAAACCAGAAAAATCGGACCATGAGAAGGGGGGTTTATGGGGGTTTCAAATTTTTCAAAAAACAGTTTTTTGCATTTTTCACCCAAACATTTTTGAACAACTTAATTTTGGTTTTGACCATGTTATAGAGCTTAAAAAAACAAATAATATAGTATTTTCAATTATTAACCTAGGTTAAGTGGTTGCGGAGAAAATCCAAAAAACCTACTCATAAAATCTCCCATGTTAATCTTATGGGAAAAAGGTTTTTGACTTTTCCTCAGTTTATTTTAATGTAAACTTCACATTTGCTTTTACCAATCTGTTAAGTTCCACAAAACAATTTTCATTTTCATTTTCATTTTGGTGTTTAAATTGTGATTCTACGCCCAACCATTGCTGAGATATTCAAAGTGCTAAATACAGTACGTTGTCCAATGTAATCCTTATGGAGAATAAATAAAATTTGATATCTAGATTATTTATGAATGTATGTTGATGAAACCTGGTATGTGGCTTCACGTAGTACTGGTATATTGATATTTGCACAAAAATTGATTTTTTTTTATTATTCCCGTAGCAGCAAACCTGCGTACACAGCCCCCATGTTATTCTTATGGAGAGTAAGTAAAATGTAATGCCTCCCTTAATTACGAACATAAATGAATAAAACTTGGTACGTAGCTTCACTTGGTTGAGTTATATTGATAATTGCATAAAAACCCATTTATTTTGTTCCTTGTTAGCCCCCATGTTATTCTTATGGAGAGCAACTAAAATGTTATATGGCGCTTATTTATGATTGAATATTGATGAAATTTGGTATGTGGCTTCGCTTAGTTACATTATATTTATATTTGCATAAAGAACAATTGTTTATGTTCTTTGTTTCAGAAAACCTTTGTACTCATTACCAATGTTATTCTTATGGACAATAATTAAAATCCCTTATATGTGAATATATTTTTATGAAACTTGGTATGTCGCTTTATTGTATTAAGACAAATATTTTGTATTGGAAATTCGCTGAGGACGCAGGTTTGCTGCGACGGGGGTATTTTGTGGTGTCATCTTGTTGTTGGGACACTGTCATTTGACTTTGTTTACAACACTGCATGCAAAACCCCTGAATTAGGGATTGTGACAACCCTATATGACAAGCTTGCGATAAGCTCCTCTTTTGTCAACCTTTGTATAACCTTGTCGTAAGCTTGCACCTTTGTTGATGACAGGGGTTTTACAGGCCTAAACAATGTCATTGGCAAGATTGAAAAAGCTTGTGCCACCGCTAGTTTGCTATCTGGGTGGTGTTTTCATTTAACTTTAATAATAACCTTGCTTCGAAATAAACAATCCAATTACATTTAAAATATGTGTCAAGATTATAAAGTTACGTTTAACATCACGTTTCACTTGACAAGATATCAACATTTAAAGACTTTGAATATCACCGGTTTTACATTGAATCGAATGGGAGATTTTGACATCATCCCACCAGAATTACTGCCAACATAACGGAGCAAAACTGGCTTTCATAACGGTAGTGACTTCAGATTACATAGAACTCAATGCTCTAGAGATGTATTATGCTCGTTGATCATATGAGACAAATTTCACAAAGTCGTTAGTCATATGAAGTTGAATATGAGATAGCTGGTTGGGTACCTTTATATCAACTAAATTATATTATGTGAGTCAGCTAACCTGGGCCGAATTTAAGATCTGTTGGCCTCTAGGCTCAACCTATGGTACAGACCCCCTTACACCCACCGCCCGGGTCAATCTTTATTTTGGTATGTGGAGTTTTAGGTTTAGTGTGTGGTAAGTTATTGTCCCCAGAGGCGTGAGCCTGTGTAGCCTGAGTTTAAATTTGTCCCCGCTGCTGACGGAAGAGTTAAGATCTGATTTTAGGGCACATATTTGAACTTAGAGTGTACCTCTACGAAACCTTTCTTCCCCTTACACCAAAGAAATATATTTTCTTTATATGGTAGAAGCATAGCATAAATATTGCAATTATTGTGGATGGAAGTGGCAATATAAATATCTTTAATTTAGTTAGATACGTGAAACCCAACTAATTCACCTGTAATAATCTTTGATAATATAACCCTTTTATAGTAAGAATTATTTAAAAATATACTGGCTAATAATTTACCTTTCATTTTTTCGTAGTCTTATTTTGTAAACAATAATGGATTTCTGTCAATTATCAAATATGGCGTTTGAGCAGACCGATTGTCAGCTGTTACATTTGACAAGTGGGCGTGTGTAGTGAAAAATGTAATTTTTGTAGGATTTTGACTGTTTTAGGTAAGCAAATCACTTTCTTAAAAGAGTTAAGATTATATTACATTGTTACTTTACTCAAGTGCAAGTTAATGTAACGTAAATCAGTTACATTTTGCTGATTGCAAATTCAAAGCATCGCAATTGATTGAATTGTTTTTGACACAGCAATTACAATAATTTTAGTTTTAACTTACCTGACAGACATTAAAACCGCTTCTTTGGGTTTATTTGACCCCTTCAGCATATTTTGTATTCAACTACAGCCTATCTGAATTAAAAATAGTATTAGATTACAAAGCTGTCAATGTGATGTTTCAGGATCTTTTAGGCCTGTTCCATTTGAAAAATCTTTACACTTAACTGATCATTAAAATAAACAGTTTAAATGTATGGACCTCACGCTGACATAGAAGAAGTAGACCAGGTAAAATTGTAACACATACATTGCCACAATGCATGATATAATCGCACAGTAATTATTCTATCAAACCAGATTTATTTAGGGTGACCAAACTCTTTAAATGTAGGTTAAACTCATGGATTTTCTGCTAGTTATCTACTGGTAATTTTCTACTTGACCTCATTAATATACATCTTTAAATACTAAACAATATAAACTCTAGAGCTTCAAGAAATTTAAGGTGCGAACATTATCTAATGTAGATTTTACTTTATCCGTCTGTGAGAGAGAAGATACCCCAAGCTTCGGTCAAATCAAATCTGTATTGACAAACATCTAACATAAAAATTAAAAGAAGGTAAAACAGTCTATTTGTTTGCACGGAAACAGGATAAGTTAAAGGGTACCCAAATTTCAATTCCCCTTTCGGTACTATGAGACTAGGGCCTAGTCAAATAAATTCTTCCTAATCACACCAGAAGGATAGGGTTACTTAGTCAATTTTATGAGTAAAATTAATGGAAGTTCAGGTTGCTTCTCTAGGATTAATTTAATCATACAAATTTATCTACAGAATAAAATTGGGCTACTCATAAATGAGGTAAGGTAGTCCTAATAACTTTGGTGTTTGTTGAATATATCAAATGTTGTTGGACAATTTTTAAACCATTTGGTATGGTAGTTAGACTTGAACACAAAATCACTCATTATGGTACCTAGGCCTACTATAAATGTAATTTGATATATTGTCATAATTGTTCACTATAAAGGTGGAATTGATGACTCGTGTCCATCTCTAGGAAATTCTGATTTTTCAAAATCCATACCGACCGTCTGCCACATTAGTCCCGATTTCAAGAATTGTGTACTGTAATCTTTTGCTTAACCCTCTGAGCTCCCATATGACGATAATTGTTATTTCAAGTTGGTTCACAATTTCCGATATGACGGAAACCGAAATATCGTGTAATATTTTTATCATACAGCTGAAAACTATTGTAAACAAATGTAAAGTTAGGTAATACTAATATCAATAGAAAGATCATGTTCTAAACTTTCATTTTCTTACATGAATGAACCTTAATAGCAGTAGATCAATTCAATTGATAATAACATTTGAATTAAAATAGTCCGCGAAAACGATTCCGCTTTGTTTGGTTATGATATGGCGACGAGCATTGTAGATCAAATTTTACGGGGTCAATTTTGCTTTAGTCCGGAGACAAGTGGTAACACTGATGTAAGCTTGAAATGGTCGCCTAGACTCCAATCAAGAATCTAATTTAAACTTTGATGTATGACTTGACTGCCATTGCTTTTTTATTTAAGTTCTGTGTATGAGAAGAGTAGTGTCTTCAGGACTGAAGGGGACGTCATTTCAAATGTTGATGATGTACACAATGAAGAGGAAGGGGCCCCAGTAGATTAGACGGTACTTTGGTATTATACGGATGCCACTATTTTTGGAGGTTAAATTTTTACCGGATACAAAGGATAACTACATAATTCGAAAAAACGTCCTTTTATTGACTTACTGTACAAATTTTACATCATTCTGATGAGCGGTCTTTGTGTTGTGCCTCCCAAAAGGCAGCGATGTCCGCTAGGATCGTGTTGAATGCGTCGCCGCCGCTAGCAGGCAGACCCGATCGCCACAGGTACGCCGCCAAATATACATCGCGCTGTGGCAGTTATGTTAGGATGGGTTATCATAAAAATACGTACGGTTTCCTCTTCATTTCGAGGTAAATCCCACACGAAAAGAACGTCACTCATTATGAAAACAAATGTAACGTAGTGCACGGCAATAAATCACTCATGACACTGACCCAGGACCCAGATTACAGGCGGTGACAGGTGATGCGCGCGCTCCGGTCAACGACCTGACCTTGGCCTATTTGGAGGGGGTTTGGCGGCCGGAAGTATGACTCATCAGGTATCATTCGATTCGTAACAAAACAAGGAAAGTCCTACAATCATTTTTATGATAACCCATCCTAACATAACTGCCGCAGCGCGCTGCATAAGGGTGGCATCCGTATAATACCAAAGTACCGATTAGACTTATATAACAATTGATCACCCATAGTAGGATTTACTAGTTATACTTCACAACTCCTTGCATTTTCCTTTTGGAAGACACTTCAGGCATCCTTCCTAATCCTTGTACACTACAAAATTCTGTTGGTTGTCAAGAGGCTCTGTTTAGAGGTTTTACCTACCTGGTCACTCTATATCTTTAATGCGTGTAGATATATACAATATTTATTTATGCTACGCTTTGCACGTTTACAAACTTAAAGCTTTAAATGGTTTAGTTTAACTATTCTTTGTTTCAACATGTGTTCACTATAGTATGATATTTTTAAAATATTAAGCGAGCCTGGTTTTTTATGGTCTGGTTACAGGTTGAGTGTTAATGTTTCATTAATATGAGATTAATCTCTATTATGAGGGTCTTTTAAAAATGTAACCTCTGTTTGGTTACTGCATGTTTGCAGTGGTTTTAAGGGCATAATTCTTTCACAAAAATGAACACACACAGAACACAGCATTCAGCTGTGGCAGAAGGAGATCGCGCAATCACTAGGTCGTCTATAATTGGAGGCTTGTTCATAAAATGTTCTACCAAATCATAATGCATTCTGTAATTAGATTTGTCAAAATCAATAACTATTTCTGAACCGGCAGATCAAGCAGAAGTGAATAGGCCCAAGTCAAAAGTAGTGAGTAAAACAGTTGTTAGTTGACTTTTATACTGGTTCGAAAGTAACCAGTATAAAAAAAGATATGTAAAGGCAAAATAAGTGGCAATAGGTTAACCTTTCAGTCCAAGTTCTAGGACAGTGAGTGGGACAATGAATTATGAAAGTTGAATCCATTGTTTTCTCAGGAATATTGTTGAGAAAAATCGTTTAACATTCTGTGGTTATGCACTTGGAAATTTGATTGTAGCATTACTCTGATGATCTGTGGATATAAATGTTGTCATCTAAAAAAGGGGGGGAGGATTTGGATTCAAAGTGGCATAAGATGGCATTTAGAGGGATTAACTTTACAATTATTGCATACCTAATTTATTTAACCCTTGATCAGATTAATAGAAATAAAAATACAAAAAATCATTACAAGAATTTATGAAAAGAGTAGGCTATTTACTATTTGAAATACACTTCTTGATTTGATAGTATTTGTAACAAAAGTTAAATATTTTAAACAGCATTTTTACCCCGTCCAATTTCACAGCAATGACAATCTTGGTTCCTTATCATGTCCCAGAACTCGCGTGTATTCTCTTACGATCTGTACAATCGGAAGTACCGGTAGCAGTAAAAATTAGTTCCACCTCTGTGAGCTCAGGTCTTACTGAAACAAACTCGCCACTCCTTATCAGTTCCCCATCATACCTCTGTGAGCACAGGTCTTACCGAAACAAACTCGCTACTCCTTATCAGTTCCCCATCATACCTCTGTGAGCACAGGTCTTACCGGAACAAACTCGCCACTCCTTATCAGTTCCCCATCATACCTCTGTGAGCACAGGTCTTACCGAAACAAACTCACCACTCCTTATCAGTTCCCCATCATACCTCTGTGAGCACAGGTCTTACCGAAACAAACTCGCCACTCCTTATCAGTTCCCCATCATACCTCTGTGAGCACAGGTGTTACCGAAACAAACTCGCCACTCCTTATCAGTTCCCCATCATACCTCTGTGAGCACAGGTCTTACCGAAACAAACTCGCCACTCCTTATCAGTTCCCCATCATACCTCTGTGAGCACAGGTCTTACCGAAACAAACTCGCCACTCCTTATCAGTTCCCCATCATACCTCTGTGAGCACAGGTGTTACCGAAACAAACTCGCCACTCCTTATCAGTTCCCCATCATACCTCTGTGAGCACAGGTCTTACCGAAACAAACTCGCCACTCCTTATCAGTTCCCCATCATACCTCTGTGAGCACAGGTCTTACCGAAACAAACTCGCTACTCCTTATCAGTTCCCCATCATACCTCTGTGAGCACAGGTCTTACCGGAACAAACTCGCCACTCCCTATCAGTTCCCCATCATACCTCTGTGAGCACAGGTCTTACCGAAACAAACTCACCACTCCTTATCAGTTCCCCATCATACCTCTCTGAGCACTGGTCTTACCGAAAAAACTCGCCACTCCTTATCAGTTCCCCATCATACCTCTGTGAGCACAGGTGTTACCGAAACAAACTCGCCACTCCTTATCAGTTCCCCATCATACCTCTGTGAGCACAGGTGTTACCGAAACAAACTCGCCACTCCTTATCAGTTCCCCATCATACCTCTGTGAGCACAGGTCTTACCGAAACAAACTCACCACTCCTTATCAGTTCCCCATCATACCTCTGTGAGCACAGGTCTTACCGAAACAAACTCGCCACTCCTTATCAGTTCCCCATCATTCCTCTGTGAGCACAGGTCTTACCGAAACAAACTCGCCACTCCTTATCAGTTCCCCATCATACCTCTGTGAGCACAGGTCTTACCGAAACAAACTAGCCACTCCTTATCAGTTCCCCATCATACCTCTGTGAGCACAGGTCTTACCAAAACAAACTCGCCACTCCTTATCAGTTCCCCATCATACCTCTGTGAGCACAGGTCTTACCAAAACAAACTCGCCACTCCTTATCAGTTCCCCATCATACCTCTGTGAGCACAGGTCTTACCGAAACAAACTCGCCACTCCTTATCAGTTCCCCATCATACCTCTATGGTTCAGGGTGTTGTGTAATCGTTTAGTGATTTTGAAAAAATTTCACAATTTGGTCGAGATAGCAAAATTTTTCATTTGGAAAGGGGGGTTGCCAAACTATAACAGTAGGTTGATTTTTTTGTGGAGGGTTCTGAAAATTTGTAAAAACTGCTGATATGATTTATGGACGACCCCTTTAGAAAAAGATTTAGTGAATGCACCCCTATTTTACTACCGCGGCTGGATGCTGGCGGTCATACCCCCAATAACACCTGTGCCGTTAGCATACAAAGGATACCTCCTGAACAACCATAATATTCTAAAGGAAAAGTTTTGTCTGACTGTCATTATTGATATTACATTTTTAAGGCTAAACTTTCAGAACCAATTAATCTGAAATTTTTTATGAAGATAGAAAATGTCTATGTGCTATACAAGAACATCACGTCACACTTCAAAAAGCTCTTAGGGCGCTCTGTTGTCTAGACAATTCCAATTAGTTTTAATAGATGTTAATAATTTGAAACTGAATAATTTGTATTTCATCCTAAAAAGGCCTATTCATCAGACCAGATAGGTTTTTTGTTTGTATAAAAAATTTCTAGGCCTATTTATTCATCCCATTGATTTCCAAAAAAAATATCAAAGACTTTAGGGCTTTTACCCAGATTATTTTATTTAAAAATAAAATAAAGTGAGGACTCTAAGGTACATTAAAAAAATTTAGGAGATCAACTTCTCAGACATTTCCAAGAGGCCTTCCTAATGCGACGGTCCTGCCCAAGCGGCTGACTCTATTAATCCTATAATCCGCACAAATATTCCTCGGAAGAAGAAGCCGGGGCTAGACTGACGAAGTTGGTTCTGAAACAAATGATCCACAGACCTTGTGGTACAGTTCATCAAACTGACATTCCTTGCTGGGATTCCACAAAGGACTGTTGTACGAAATTATTCCCTAAACCTGCCTAACAACCACCCATGCTGATAAAAAGGGGTTATGAAAGGGTGTTCAGTATATATGTAATTATTGCAATAAGGGGACAGTGACATCTGAAAATTAGACTATTGATGTTCATGACAGATGGTTCGTACCATACAACCCTGCATTGATTTTAAAATATGAGACACATAGCTATAAACTTAGAGCTTGCTTCTTCTCCATATGTAATTAAACAATGCTTCAGACACCTTTTAAAGGGAGATTCTCTGCAGAACATAACGGTCATTCCCTTCAGTAAACAAGATATTGAATTGAATCATTTTGTGATAGAGAAAATGGTGGATGCCAGTAATGCTTGCTGGAGGCTCTAGATTTTTCAATCTCTAAATCCAAGCCCAGCGTTAAGTATCTTCCTGTGCATCTGGAGGGCAAACAATTTGCCGTTTTCGTCCCGACAAGCTGGTAAAATGGCGAGCTCAAGCTTATTGTGGCCAACCTTATGATTCTATATTTGACAGTGTAACCAGTAGTTTTATGAAAAATTCTTGGTACACACAAATAGTGATGTGGGCCAGGTAAATACTCAGCGGGTAGGTAAATAAAAAATGAGGTATTTATCCCAAGCCCTGTGTAAATACCCAAAACGTGGGTATTTATGATTGTTATAACATTTAGGAGATTTTTACTAGGTTCATTGAAATTCCCATGCTGTAAGGATTATAAAATGACCATAAAAACTATTTTGAAGATTATAACATGGTTACCACAAGGATTTAACTTCTGAACAAAATCAAGATATATTCCCAGGACTGGGTATTTACTACTTTGATGGTCTTTTGGAGTATTTAATAAATTTAAAATTTGGTATGAAAAGAATTGAAATTTAATTGCATTGTAATTTTGATCTGTATTTGTCCAGTTATAAAATTGTATATTTTTAAATTTGTATAGCTTGTCTCGTATTTAACCAGTTCCTTCATAGTTTGACAGTGATATGGTTTGTAAGCTTGTCAGGTGTTCTTACAAAAATGTCCTTGTTATTATTTATTTATTGGTAAAATAATTAATAAATGTAATCAATAAAATATCCTCAAATGTTATCCATTGACAATAACAAGGGTAGTAAGTGTAGATATAAATTGGCGTTTTTACGTAAAATATCATAAATACCCAAAATACCCGGGTATTTATGAATTTTGGGTATTTATCCGGGTAACTACCCCGAGTTTTAAATACCCGGGTATTTTACATTACTACACACAAAACGTCAAGGTAATATGGAGCTATTTGAGACTTCTCAATTCATGGTAGGCACAGGACTCATTTGTTCTTGGTGCTCCTCTGCGACATGGGAGCCCCCACAGCTCTTTTGTGGGACACATTCCAGGACTCCCTTTGCTTAAACTTGCCTCCATCAAAATGGATCGGAGCCTTCATCGCCAGGGACCTTGCTTAGTTAATCGAGGCCTCCCCGATGTACAGGTTGAAATGACTCAGTTGGAGAGAACACACTCATGTACGGCGAAAATTACCAGAAGGTGTTGGTGGAGGAATGGCTCACCAAGCTTTCTGATGACCAGAAAAGTGTGTTAGAGTATGTGATAAGCTATATATAATTATTGTTATTTCATTGAAGATTTAAACTGAGAACCCTTTTTCAAATGAATTTTATTTAACTATGACTAAATTATTGTTTAAGTTCTTAAGCATATTATCATGGTCAACAAATAAATACTATTGAATTCTCGTTTTACAGTATTAAAAATATAACAGAATAGGCACATGTAGAAATTACTTCTTAGTTATTTCATTTTGATGAACAAGTTTTCTATCTATTCTCAGTTTTTTCATCTTTTCAAGTGTTGGATTAGTTGTACTAATTTGAGTATTTAGAAATTCCTGATGCATTTCTTTATGAGCGACAAATATATTCGGTTCTTCTGTTAAACAAAAAGGGTAGGTACCTAATCAATTTAAATGGTTCATTAAATAATTATTTTAGGTGCTCTATCTGGCATTTACAGAGAAAAATATTTTAAGTTAAAAAAAACTAGTAAGGAAAAGACCCTGCAAACTAGTAAGGTTTTATGTGAGGTAGTATTTAATTTTTTGTCTATGTATCATTCATTAACATTGTCACACAGACATGTATCATTAACCGTACAGTGCACACAACAGAGACTGAATTACTAGACCTAGGGTTCACATTTTCCAGAAAGTATATTTTGATCTTTATAAATCAATAAACTATCAACTTACTATGCATGTAATGGCTTGCCTCAATAACACAGTGAGTATATTGGTACCAATTTTGTACAAATATTTGTTCATGTTATATTTTTGTCTATCACATATGCATAGTTTGTATCAGCTTCTCACTTTATTTGAATATATTTGCATGTTTGTTTAATAGGTAATTTGTATGGAGATCAATTGAATTTTCAACTAAAATGTTGTCAGCTGACTTATGAATTTAGTAATTTTTCTTTAAGTGCCATAATTTGAATTTAATCCTGCCTTAATTTCACACGTGATCCTAATTACCTGTAAGTTATTGGTTTTATATTTGATTAGAAAAAGTTATTGTTGGTAAATCTACTTATTAAATCCATGTCAATCAGCTGGATGACGAAAAGTACTAGGTTTGGTTAGGGTTCCAATAACCCAACCTAGTTTCTTTTCTCGGTCTATTTCCAAGATATCTACTCTACGGGTTAATTCATTATCACAAAAACTGTGTACTTCTTGATATACCTCTAAACCATGGTTTTCTTGATTACCTTTTCTGTACATCATGCTTTCAGTCACTTTTATGTTTACTTCAATCATTATTTTCTTTACTGCATACAGTATTTCTGTCATATTTTAGCTTGTCTTAAGACATTTTTTCAAGTTTTAAATAAGTGTTTTACATTAAAAATGTCGTGCATTGATTTACCAGATAGTAACATTTGCGCTTGATTTCCTACAGACACAGGAAATTTTAACAATGTTTGCCAAGAAAAGAAGGGAGTAGGTTACCAAATTTCTTATAACCTTTACAAAATCCTTTCCATATCAAATTTTTTATTTTTATTTTTTACATTAGGCTTATGTTAAATGAATTGTAAAATATCTTAGCCTTGTTTTAACATTTTGTTTAGGTAAAACTTCTCCAGTTATAGTCAAAAGATATTCCTCTTTTACTCGATCATGTACCTAACTGACAACTTAAATGTTTTTTCATACTACAGACCCGAAAAATATATGGTTTCAGTTATAATGTGAACAACTTAACCTTGAAGTACTCTGTACTGTGTACTGCACCTTTTGAATGTACTAAGAATTGTTGTTTAAACAAATTTTGTAATTTCAGGACAAGATGAATATAATGCGCAAGTTGCGAGGCGGGGGCAATGCGGCCTCGGCGCAGGATGAGGCTAACTCTAACCCTCAGCACACAGCCCTCGGACTCATGCACTTAAAGAAGCTGTTCTCTGAGTTCACCCACCCTCCTCACCCACTCACGGACAAGGAGAAAGATGATAAGCTGTACAGCATGATGCCACTCTTCTGTAAGGTAGGGACTCCATTGTTCTTTCACTACACCCACCCTCCTCACCCACTCATGGACAAGGAGAAAGATGATAAGCAGTACAGCATGATGCCACTCTTCTGTAAGGTAGGGACTCCATTGTTCTCTCACTACACCCACCCTCCTCACCCACTCATGGACAAGGAGAAAGATGATAAGCAGTACAGCATGATGTCACTCTTCTGTAAGGTAGGGACTCCATTGTTCTCTCACTACACCCACCCTCCTCACCCACTCACGGACAAGGAGAAAGATGATAAGCTGTACAACATGATGCCACTCTTCTGTAAGGTAGGGACTCCATTGTTCTCTCACTACACCCACCCTCCTCACCCACTCACGGACAAGGAGAAAGATGATAAGCAATACAACATGATGTCGCTCTTCTGTAAGGTAGGGACTCCATTGTTCTCTCACTACACCCACCCTCCTCACCCACTCATGGACAAGGAGAAAGATGATAAGCAGTACAGCATGATGCCACTCTTCTGTAAGGTAGGGACTCCATTGTTCTCTCACTACACCCACCCTCCTCACCCACTCATGGACAAGGAGAAAGATGATAAGCAGTACAGCATGATGTCACGCTTCTGTAAGTTAGGGACTCCATTGTTCTCTCACTACACCCACCCTCCTCACCCACTCATGGACAAGGAGAAAGATGATAAGCAGTACAGCATGATGTCACTCTTCTGTAAGGTAGGGACTCCATTGTTCTCTCACTACACCCACCCTCCTCACCCACTCACGGACAAGGAGAAAGATGATAAGCTGTACAACATGATGCCACTCTTCTGTAAGGTAGGGACTCCATTGTTCTCTCACTACACCCACCCTCCTCACCCACTCACGGACAAGGAGAAAGATGATAAGCAGTACAACATGATGTCGCTCTTCTGTAAGGTAGGGACTCCATTGTTCTCTCACTACACCCACCCTCCTCACCCACTCACGGACAAGGAGAAAGATGATAAGCTGTACAGCATGATGTCACTCTTCTGTAAGGTAGGGACTCCATTGTTCTCTCACTACACCCACCCTCCTCACCCACTCATGGACAAGGGGAAAGATGATAAGCAGTACAGCATGATGTCACTCTTCTGTAAGGTAGGGACTCCATTGTTCTCCCATTACACCCACCCTCCTCACCCACTCACTGAAGAGGAGAAAGATGATAAGCTGTTCAACATGCTGCTACTCTTTTGTAGGGACTCTTAACATTTAAAGCCTATATTTGCACTGTAGTTCATGTTATAGTAATGTAGTTAATGTTATAGTAACTTTGGTTTGAAAATGTGACCATTTATGTCAGTGTTAAATTAAAAGTTGTCAAAATTTTTATCAGTGAGTTTCATATTTGAAATTGTAGTAGATTTTGTATGAAATTCTCGTTAAATTATAAATTATTTTAATTACGGAAGATGATGTAATTAAGAAAGACTGTCTAAAAAAGTAAGTCTACAAACCATAATTAAATACAACAAGGAACTATTAAGAGAGCAATAATACTATACGTTAAAGGTTCTATGGACAGAATACCAAAAGTTCATAGGAAGCATAACATAAAACTACCTTCAATGTACATCCTACACTAAGAGTAAAAGACCTAAAGTAAAAGACAAATCACAACCATATATAACAAAAGAATTTACAGAGTACTATGTAGCTGCAGTAAAGTGTAAAATAGGGGAAATGGCAAGAAGTATAAAAAACCGAATGAAAGAACATATAAGAGGTAATGAAAATGAAAAAGTATAACGTTCAGCATAGCTGAACCCACCATAGTATTGAGTGTGATAAAGTGAAGTTGATTGGAAGAGAAGATGATAGGGCATTCTGTATTTAAAAAAAGATTTGAAGCTATGGAAATTATATAGAATCCCGAAAACGTCAATAGAGAGGATAAAACATATTTAACCAATATGAAAATAATCATTGTTCTTTGTACATTAGAATAAACTATATCTTTCTTACAATAAAAACAAGGATAAACATATACATTATAACAGATGTCACTTGAAACATATGCTCTTTAAATATGAAATATATCACAGTCTCCCCCATTGTAGAAGAAATAACTGAAGAACTGATGAACCGAACAAAGTCATAGGTTTAACCTCACTACTGGTCGACGGACCCTTGTTGACCTTCTCAGCTGGACCGGGGAATGATTAGGTTCGTGTTCTTCTTAAATTTGTGGCTGCCTAGCTTCTAACAAGGCAGTCTCATCTGCAACATCATGATTCTCCCGGGGCATGGGAATTGGTACATTCCTATATTGAATATTAATGAAACTATTGCCAATAATTTTTTTGTGAACTAATTTAGTCTGTGGGATTTGGTGATGTTGTAGCTGGTGTGGGTGTGGTTGATGGGAAGCAGGAACTTCGAAGGTTCAAGATGCATCGACTCTCTCTTAGATATCAATTTTGTTTCACTAAATAGTTGTTTTTATTTGGTGATTTATCGTTTACCAATAAATATGGTACATATTGAAAACTACAATACTTAATCAATATCGGCATTAATAAAAAAATCAACACTAATGCGGTTATTGGTAACAGCTTCAGCTTTTGATTGTCTCACTCGACCGATAGGCCTGTAGTGGTTTTGCCCCTAGCCACGTGTGTCTAGTTTGGTTAATAAAAATCCGGCCTTGCCAGACTTGGTAGCCAGACATTAAATTTATTGAATAGCAAGTCAACATAAATTTTGAATACAACAAGTCACAAGTTATTTTACTATTTTACCGTAAAATTTGAACAATAAAATAAAACATTACTTAAGGTAAAACCAGAGTAATGGACAAATGTATGACTGCAACTAAGGCAGTTTTTTAAACGATTGGTCTAGTTATCAAAATAAGGTTAACACACAGTGAGCGGATTACCCAGAACATCGGGTCCTGGCTCTTAAACATATTTCCATGTTTAATCATTTTTAACGCACCAAAAGTTTTCAATACCCCGTCGCAGCAAACCTGCGTACTCAGCGAATTTCCAATGCATATATATGTGTCTCACTACTACATAGAGCTACTTACCAAGTTTCACAAAAATCCATTTATAAATAAGTGATATATAGCATTTTATTTATTCTCCATGAGAATAACATTAGAGCTGAGCACACAGGTTTGCTGCAACGAGGAAGATAAAAAATGTGTATTTTTGCAATTATCAATATAACTCAACTAGGTGAAGCTACATACCAAGTTTTATTAATTTAGGTTCATAACTAAGGGAGATATAAAACTTGACTTATTCTCCATATGAATAATATGGGGGCCGAGTATGCGGGTTTGCTGCAACGGGGATAGTAAAAAAAATCCATTTAGTGTGCAAATATCAATATACCAGTACTATGCGAAGCCACATACCAAGTTTCATCAATATACATTCATAAATAATCGAGATATAAAATTTTATTTATTCTCCATAAGCAAAACATTGGACAACGTACTGTGTTTAGCACTTTGAATATCTCCGCAACGTTTGGACGTAGAACAACACTTAAAACACCAAAATGATTGTTTTGTAGAGCTGAACTGATTGGTATCAGCAAATGTCCAGTTTTCGGTAAAATTATCTGAGGAAAATCCAAAAACCTTTTTCCCATAAGATTAACATGGACAATTTTATGGACGTGTTTTTTTTACTTTTCTCCACAACCACTAAACCTAGGTTAATGATACAAAATACTAAATTATTTGTTTTTTAAGCTCTATAAAATGGCTATAACCAAAATTGAGTGTTTTAGCGAATTTCCCCTATAGGGAAGAAGCTATTACCGTAGTCGGCATGGTAAGACCTAGGCCCGGGACCATGATAACTTTTCGTTTTGAGGTCCCCAGACCCCAAAAACACCATTCGTTCGAAACTGTATATATATAT
This sequence comes from Allygus modestus, assembly GCA_963675035.1. Taxonomy (NCBI): domain Eukaryota; kingdom Metazoa; phylum Arthropoda; class Insecta; order Hemiptera; family Cicadellidae; genus Allygus; species Allygus modestus. The sequence continues at coordinate 143,052,880 of OY776111.1, forward strand.
ATATATATATTAGCGAATTTCCCCTATAGGGAAGAAGCTATTACCATAGTCGGCATGGTAAGACCTAGGCCCGGGACCATGATACCTTTTCGTTTTGAGGTCCCCAGAACCCAAAAACACCATTCGTTTGAAACTGTATATATATATATATATATATATATATATATTAGCGAATTTCCCCTATAGGGAAGAAGCTATTACCGTAGTCGGCATGGTAAGACCTAGGCCCGGGACCATGATAACTTTTCGTTTTGAGGTCCCCAGACCCCAAAAACACCATTCGTTCGAAACTGTATATATATATATATATATATATATATATATATATATATATATATGTGTCCGTGAGCACGATAACTCTCGTAAACATTATCCGATTTTGATGAAATTTAGTATAAACGTGTAAAGTAACATTTATGACTTTAAGTTCGAAAACCAGCCAGATCGCTTTATCCGAAGGGGTATTTTGGGGGGGGTTTTGTACCCCAAAAATGGGTTTTTTGAATTTTTTACATATAATTTTGGAAATAGTCAAATTTTAGTTTTTACCATTGGATTCAGCTTAAAAAACACACAATTTGGTATTTTGATCATTTCTCTACGTCAATTGGTTACCGAGATATTGAAAGTGCTAAACACAGTACGTTGTCTAATGTTATTCTTATGGAGGAAAAGAAAAATTTTATATCTCGCTTATTTATGAACGTATACTGACAAAACTTGGTATACGGCTTCATCTGGTTGTGGACCATTGATATTTGCTCAAAAAAACAACTTTTTGCCAAAGGCTCCCGTAGCAGCAAACCTGCGTACTCACCCCCATGTTATTCTTATGGAGAATAAGTAACATGTTATCTCCCTTAATTATGAAAATAAATTAATGAAATTTGGTACGTGGCTTTACCTAAATGAGTTATATTGATATCTGTATAAAACCCCATTTTTTGTTTCCCTTCCTTCAGTAAACCTGCATACTCAGCCGCCATGTTTTTCTTATGGAGAATAATTAAAATGTCATAAATCGTTTATTTATGAATGTATATTGATGAAACTTGGTACGTGGCTTTATGTGGTATTAAGATACATATATATGCATTGGAAATTCGCTGAGTACGCAGGTTTGCTGCTACGGGGGTATTATATATATATATATATATATATATATATATATGTGTCCGTGAGCACGATAACTCTCGTAAAAATTATCCGATTTTGATGAAATTTGGTATAAACGTGTAAAGCAACATTTATGACTTTAAGTTCGAAAACCAGCCAGATCGCTCTATCCGAAAGGGTATTTTGGGGGGGTTTTGTACCCCAAAAATGGGTTTTTCGAATTTTTTACATATAATTTTGGAAATAGTCAAATTTTATTTTTTCCCATTGGATTCAGCTTCAAAAAACACACAATTTGGTATTTTGATCATTTCTCTACGTCAATTGGTTACCGAGATATTGAAAGTGCTAAACACAGTACGTTGTCTAATGTTATTCTTATGGAGGAAAATACAAATTTTATATCTCGCTTATTTATGAACGTATACTGACGAAACTTGGTATACGGCTTCATCTGATTGTGGACCATTGATATTTCTCAAAAAAACAATTTTTTACCCAAGGCTCCCGTAGCAGCAAACCTGCGTACTCAGCCCCATGTTATTCTTATGGAGAATAAGTAACGTGTTATCTGCCTTCATTATGAAAATAAATTAATGAAATTTGGTATGTGGCTTTACCTACATGAGTTATATTGATATTTGTATAAAACCCCATTTTTTGTGTTCCTTACTTCAGCAAACCTGCATACTCAGCTGCCATGTTATTCTTATGGAGAATAATTAAAATGTCATAAATCGTTTATTTATGAATGTATATTGATGAAACTTGGTATGTGGCTTTATTTGGTATTAAGATACATATATATGCATTGGAAATTCGCTGAGTACGCAGGTTTGCTGCAACAAGGAACACAAAAAATGGGCTTTTATACTAATATCAATATAACTCAACTAGGTGAAGTCGTATACCAGTTTTTATTAATTTATGTTCATAATTAAGGGAGACATAGCGTTTCATTATTCTCCATAAGAATAACATGGGGGCTGAGTACGCAGGTTTGCTGCTACGGGAGACTTTTGCAAAAAATTGTTTTTTTTTAGCAAATATCAATAGACCACAACCAGATGAAGCCTTGTACCAAGTTTCGTCAGTATACTTTCATAAATAAGCGAGATATAAAGTTTTTCCTTTCCTCCATAAGAATAACGTTAGACAACGTACTGTGTTTAGCACTTTCAATATCTCGGTAACCAATTGACGTAGAGAAATGATCAAAATACCAAATTGTGTGTTTTTTTAAGGTGAACCCAATGGTAAAAACCAATATTTGACTTTTTCAAAAATTAAATGTAAAAATTTCAAAAACCCCATTTTTGGGGTACAAAACCCCCCCAAAATACCCCTTTGGATGGAGCGATATGGCTGGTTTTCGAACTTAAAGTCATAAATGTTGCTTTACACCTTTATACCAAATTTCATCAAAATCGGATCATTTTTACGAGAGATCGTGCTTACGGACACACACACATATATATATATATATATATATATATATATATATATATATATATACAGTTTCGAACGAATGTGTTTTTGGAGTCTGGGGACTTCAAAACAAAAAGTTATCATGTTCCCGGGCCTAGGTCTTACCATGCCGACTATGGTAGACCTCTTGTGGATCTTCGTGAAGCCTGGGTGTTATTGGTAAAAGTGGTTTAAACCGGTTTTTTAGGGGGGAGAGCGATTGATATCTATTCTTAGACTATTGACTAAAAAAAATCGCTTGTGAGAATCATCTGTTACGTGCCAAACCAAAACATTGCAAACGCGAAGTGATTGTTAGGCAAAGATCGTATATAGGTTAAATCTGTCCTACACATCTCGCGACCAGGCCTAAACATTCGACTGAACATCCTCCCGAATGTTCACTGAACATTCCGTCCCATATTCTTGCTACCAGTACACAATGGCCCAACAAAAGCGAGCGCGATAGTTTACTCAGTGTGCTCGTTTATGTTCGGGATAGTTCACCTCGCCATGATTCGTGTTTGCTTGTGCTCCGTTTTTGTCAGGTTTTTGGCTTGAATCAAAGGTGACGAGCGGAAGCGAATGGGCGAGCATGGTATTGTATGGTATTGGGCTAGCATGTACTGGTTACTTCATTGTGCACATTTGTTTAATTTGGTGCAAAATTCGTTGTCTTGACTCGTTCCGATCATTCGGTGGAGCATTTGAGCGAATCATTCGGCGATAGTGTACTGATGCCAAAGAGTTGGTGCAGCTCCCACACTTCTCGGGATTACTCCGAACATTCGGAGTTCGGCCGTATATGTGTTCGGGCGTATTCGCGAGAAGTGCGGGACAACATTTATCGATTAGGCCTAGTACAAATCATTTTCATTTGCCTTCAACCTAGCGAGTTCACTGCTGCGTCCATATGTTTGTACATTAGTTCAATAGGAAAAATATTAAAATTACAAAGAAACAATCAGCAACAGCAATAAACTTTTTTAAGACTAAAAAACAGCTGATCGTACAAGAACTATACTGCCTACACCAGGGAAACAGTTCAACGGCTTTTGTTGATGATTCCATGTGAAAAAAAAAAACTCAAGAAGCCTAATGTAATCATTTACAATTTGTTAAAACATAATTTAAAATACAACACTCAATAACATAAAGAGTGTATTGTCAATTATATGGTTTAAATACCATCCTCGTTTTTATCAAGACTGTCATAAAAACTTAAATACCATACGTTCACCCAGTAAAATATATTTAATATTACACAGCCAAATTTTTTCCGCAGGAATAGTATTACGACATATGGTATTGTGATCTTTGTGATCTTTGAAATTTGTTTAGCGGTTTTAATACACTTTTCTCACGTCAGCGTTTTGCGTGCGATCTCGTTATTTATTTATATATTTGTATTTGTTTAACATAGGGAATTATATTCTGAATACATGTTGAGTCTAAAGAAAAATATATATTAGTTTTTTAGGCATATAAAATTGTCATGCCTTCAAAAAAAAAAAATATATATATATATATTATTTTTAGGCCAACAATATTTTTTGGATACTGATTATTATAGTTAAATATACAAATTATTAAAGGCAATTTTATTTCAATTAAAATACATAACTTGCTATCTTGTAACATAAAAATGAATTTGTTATGAATTTATAAAGGATACCCTGCATTTTGGCTAATTTTAATAGGATAACTAAGTGAGATCGGGACACATAACTATTCATAGGTCAGTGGGTTAAATGTATTTTTTCTAAAAATGTATTTAATTCAAAATTCTTGTATCACACAGATTTTTTGCAGTGATTTATTGTCATGGTATTTTTTAATAGGCCATAAAGTAATGGTGTAGTTTTATGAGGGGGTATGCAGTGCATCTTAGATATTACAGCAGTTACAAATTTGTTTACAGATAGTATTGTATTCAAAATTAATAGGGGTATTACTTTAAATCACTCAACATATGTCATGTAGTTTAGTTTCAATGTTATCATGTTAACGCTGGCCAGAAGCTGTGACTGAATGTTCCTCGTTGGTCCAGGTGTTTGGCAACAGCCCGTGCACGGACATGGCGGAGAAGTTCCGAGACATGTCAGCGTTCTGCCACCAAGTGTCGCGGCTGATGGTCAGCGAGATCCGACGGCGAGCCTCCAACCAGTCCACGGAGGCGGCGAGCTGCGCCATCGCCCACTTCCTGGAGATAGAGGGCAGCGAGGAGGTCAGTAACGGCTGGATGCTGCTGTCGACCCTCAACCTGCTGGCAGCGGCTGGCGACCCGGCTCTTATTCAGGTACAGTGAACCATATGCAGTCAACTCCCGATTATCCGGGAGCGGGTTAATCGGGTTGTGGTTTAACCGGGGTCACGAAAGGTTTATTTTTTTATTTTTATTTATCCCCTTCTAAACATAAATAGAGCAATAATAACAATTGATTTTGCTAAATTATCTCCAGAATCGTATTTCATTTATTTTGTTTATCAGAATAAATACTATACAAACAATTTAGTAAACACAACATAATCTGAGAGTCTGTCATCTCTCGCTAATGAGCCGTGGGTGCGTGATGGCAAGCGATGACCTTGACACTGCTCTAGCCACTGCACCTGGCTGGGCAGAGCGACGGATGAACAGACGGTCGGACGCAGAGGTCTAAAAATAGAAACATCTCAAAACAATCACCCTTCCCGCCGCTGTTCACCTTCAGCGACGGACGGACGGTCGGACGCGGACGTCTAAAAATGGAAACACCTCAAATCAATCGCCCTTCCCGCCTTTGTTCACCCTCATGGGGTTTTCCCCCAGTGCGGAATTAATTAGCATACTGTTCTGTGTTTAGAGATTTTTAACTAGGGTCATTCCGTGTCAAATCAGCACGAAAAGGAGAAATTTTGCCCTCACCATCTTAGAATTTGATTAAATTTTGTATACAGGTTACCTTCAAATAGACTAAGAAAAATAACAAATTTGTTCAAAATCCGACAACCAGTTTGGGAGTTATAGCTATGTCAAATTTCCAAAAAATGTCCAAAAACGACGCGACACGACTTTTTTGAACTGCAATTGTGACTGTGCTATTAAAGATAGAAAGCTGAAACAGGTGTCTTTTTTAGCATTTTTCATGCTTTTTCAGTTACAATAATAAAATTAGGAGGAACTTTTTTCCCCAAATCCAAAATTCAAATTTTTATTTTGAATAACTCAAAATGCGCCCCTTCAGATATTTTGAAAAAATTCTCAAGATGTCTTTGTAATGTTTTTAACTGGTTTGGAAAGTTTCATGATGGGCTTTCAATGTGAACGTATAATAATCTTTTTTTGATAAAAGCTTTGCATTCGTTTTTGAGATGTTTGGCTGGCTATTACACACCTAACAGTGTTCTTTCACATATGTCTTATTGCTGTAGTCTCATCAATAATACTCTAATGAGTTCTAACGATGTCTAATAAGCTTTGTGGTTGCTTTCATTCTACCAGTTTGTATGCATAAATAGGCCTAGTAGAGGTCAACAAATTATTCTCATCAATCCTAAATCAGAGCTTTGACTTTGAATTCGACACAAGGCACTCTTTCCAAAATAAAATAATTAACTTACACTTCTTTTTGTTTTATTTGTTTTGTATTGTAATAGTACTTTCTTGATCTGAAATATATTTAAAAAGTTAGTATATACTTATTTTTGTTTTATGAACAACTTAGTAAATAAAAAGATAGGCCTATTTACTGAACAAAATTTAATCTTTATATACAAGGTTTATCTACAGTTAAGTTATTGATTTACAAATTCTTAGGCCTACAATACAAAAATTAATGTGTTTTTTTAATTCAGTAAAAATATACAAAGAATTGAACAAAGTTTCTGAGAACATCTTGAGTCAGTAACCAATAGATTTCCCTGTAGTAATCTGTGAAGGACTGAACAGTTTGTTGCACTTCACATTCTTCCATCCTGTATAATCTTCCAGTTGGTGTCAAAGGGTTGACTTTGCACAAAACATGAGTCACATGTAGCCACAGGATGTCTGGTTTTCTGTTTGGGGTTTGTGAATGATGGTGCTGGACCAGAAGGGTGAAAAATGAAACCTTAATTTCAACAGATTCATCTTTTGAGAGTACATTTGCCAACCACCATTTATTTTCATAAATAATGGTAACGTATCTGCTGACTTCTGTTAGTTGCAGCCTATCTAGCAACATGGTTACTTTTTCAATAGTTGATACATATGTGTCTGAAAATACTTTAACTTTCGATGTACTACCGGTGATAGGTATAAACCCATGTAGTTTTTGGGTTCCTTTGATCACAGTAGACCTGCTTAGACGGTCAAAAAACATTGTTGGTCAGCAGCAATGTAGTCTGCATTTGCTACATATACAAGGTTTATAGAAAAAAATGTTTTGTAGAGCTCAATACAGCCTCTCAAATGGGGTTTGTATTTGGTCACCGTACGGGCGCTGCAACCTTGCCCTGGCTGCCAGTCTTTTCACACTGCCACCTACACCTCCTGCCTCCTCAGAGCTATACAGGCTTTGAAATCTCCAAAAATTTCTCTATAGGGAAAGGAAACTTTTTCGCTTTTTAAGACTAAAAATGTTTGTTAATTAATTGAGTTATCAAGAAAAAGTAAGTAAGCCTAGCTAAAAAATTATTTATTGAACATTAATTAAGTAATTAATTATTACACTAAATACCTAAATGTTTTTTAATAGTACCTACTTTAGAAATTTAAACATATTCTAACTAGTAAAATAAATGGAAAAGTCGGGACAACGTATAATATTTATAAACGCAATCATTTTCTCTAAGCTTTTTTTAAAAAAAGATTATTATATGTTCCCATTGAAAGCCCATCATGAAACTTTCCAAAACAGTTAATAGAATTACAAAGACATTACAAAAAGAAGTGTAATTATTTTATTTTGGAAAGAGTGCCTTGTGTCGAATTCAAAGCCAAAGCTCTGATTTAGGATTGATGAGAATAATTTGTTGACCTCTACTAGGCCTATTTATGCATACAAACTGGTAGAATGAAAGCAACCACAAAGCTTATTAGACATCGTTAGAACTCATTAGAGTATTATTGATGAGACTACAGCAATAAGACATATGTGAAAGAACACTGTTAGGTGTGTAATAGCCAGCCAAACATCTCAAAAACGAATGCAAAGCCCACATTGAAAGCCCATCATGAAACTTTCCAAACCAGTTAAAAACATTACAAAGACATCTTGAGAATTTTTTCAAAATATTTGAAGGGGCGCATTTTGAGTTATTCAAAATAAAAATTTGAATTTTGGATTTGGGGAAAAAAGTTCCTCCTAATTTTATTATTGTAACTGAAAAAGCATGAAAAATGCTAAAAAAGACACCTGTTTCAGCTTTCTATCTTTAATAGCAGAGTCACAATCGCAGTTCAAAAAAGTCGTGTCGCGTCGTTTTTGGACTTTTTTTGGAAATTTGACATAGCTATAACTCCCAAACGGGTTGACGGGTTTTGAAAAATTTGGTATTTTTCTTAGTCTATATGAAAGTAACCTGTGTACAAAATTTAATCTAATTCTGTGATATTGAGGTAAAATCACTGTGTTGATTTGGCATGGAATGACCATTAACTATTAAATATTATTCAGCGTTTTGGATAGTATTTACTGCTATCGACCATTGCTAGTATTAACTATTAGTATCTTGATTGTTTGTAGATGTTATCACAATTTAAAGATTTTCAAAGGTATTTAATTTACATAAATGTATCTGAAATGACATTAAAACACAATATTGTAGTATAAAAATGTTGATAAACCTTTATTATATTCGTAGTATTCAATTTATTGAATCCCTTTGTTTTAACCGTGGTTTTGGGTTATCCGTGACCCTCAACCGGTCACTATCTCGGATAATTGGGAGTTGACTGCAGATATAACCTGGGGGCATCATGTTGACTTTATCACAGCTAGGTTGTCTAGAACTGTCTACCTCCTGAGACGTCTCACACACTGTGTTGAAATCAACCATGTAAGAACAGCTTATTTTGCATACTTCCAGTCAATCATTAAATATGGTCTGCTACTGTGGGGCAACTGCTCGAGAGTTAGTGAAATCTTGCTGTTGCAAAAGAAAGCCATCCGAATTCTAACAAACTCTAATCCTATAGATCATTGTAGGCCACTTTTTATTCAGTCAAAAACTCAAACTGTAATAAATCTCTATTTATTTGAACTCATTACATACATAGTAAATAACCCACAGTTGTTAAAACTTCCTGAACATGTATACAGCACTAGAAACAAGGACAAAGTCTTAATAGATTATTGCAGGTTGAGTAAATCGCAAAACAGTCACGTTGTAATGTCCCTTAGGGTGTATAACAAATTAGTAGGTTGCATTAGTAAATATAATTCTAAGATTCTAAAAAATAAGTTTTATGACTGGCTCCTTCAAAACCCTTTTTATAATGTAAGTGAATTCCTTGGAAGCAATGTTGACTTTTAAGAGCTACATCCTATGTATTCTATAGGCCCAATGTCTTTATTGTATTGTACTGTTTGTTTATGTTAGCCTATTATGTATAGCCTATATATATGTTAGCCTCATTTTGATTAAGTATTGACTTTGGCTGTCGCTGTAAGACTGACGTTGCTGATACATGTATTATTGTCCAATGGCAAATAAAGATTTATTATTATTATTATTATAGCAACGATGCAATGGTTATGTTTGAACAGAATATTTAGTGAGTGGTAACATCTTCCTGGGGAAAGTCAAGGTAGTTAGAAATAAGGATAAATACTAAATACTAAATAAAAATAATAAATACTAAATACTCTGTTCAAACATAACCATTACATCGTTGCTATCTGCAGTCAACTCCCAATTATCCGGGATAGTGACCAGTTGGAGGGTCACGGATGACCCAAAACCACGGTTAAAACAAAGGGATTCAATAAATTGAATACTACGAATATAATAAAGGTTTATCAACATTTGTATACTACAATATTGTTTTTTAATTTAGTAATTGTATTCTTTTCGCTATGGCCTACAACAGGACCTGATTGGTGCTGCACTCTGTAAGCAAAATCTGTAACTAATGACTGCGGGCAACTATGGTTCTTGCAACTAGGGGCGCAGACTATGAACCTATTTAACACCGCTAGGCCACTGGACGTGATAGCCATGTGGGGTAAATAAGTCTGTGGGTTCAATTCCCGCTCACGACCAAAACTGACCAGTCGTGCAATCCTCAATGAGTTAACTGATCAGTGGCAACATTGGTGGGAGGGCCCAAGTAAAATAAACGGTGTCAGGCTTGCTTGGATGTTGATGGGATTGGTTAATTATTTGTGAGTTGCATAGGGTCAACACTGATTTTGCTACTTCTTTACTATGTTTACTGTGTGTGTGCCTCTACAACTCTTGAAACTAAAAGAAAACAATATTTTAATTAAAATACTCAATTTACCCATTCAAAAACACAAACTTTCTGTTCCAATTCATAGGTTTAAAAAGTGAAAAGTAAGGAACGGAACCAGCTCATTAGTGCTAATGGGTTAACAAAAAAGTCAAGGATGTAGAAAAAAAAACAGTATGCTAAATTTAAGCCTGTCAGTGTGCTAAATAGTACAAAATGAAAATACAATTAAATAATAATTTTCATCCATAAGAACTAATATATATCAACACATAAATTAACACATAAATTTCCATTGAAAAGGTCGTAGTATAGTGGCCATGTCATTGGAAGCCCCAATGCCAAATCTCTCTGCATCCTTCTCCAGACAATGTTTGCATATAGACTTGTCTTTAGGTATTTTCAGTCTTCCTTTCCTATTTTTGTTTGTATTAATTACTTCTACTAAATATTTAGGTGCCAGCCCTTAGTGGCAACATTAGTTGGATCTTGGAGCTTCCAGTCATATGACACTTAGTATATGCAAGTATTAGTATTAACATTGCAACTCAGTACCCTGTTTTAAGTATTATTTATTCTAAAAAGACCGGTATGTCTCAACCTTACAACTGATCTAGTTACAAACAAATTAAAACTTAATCTCCAAATAAATACAACAAATAAAATAAAATGATAATATTAACCATGAAGCTGCTGATATTTTAAAGATATAATTTTTAAACTCTTAATAATATATTATTTTAATACATGGCTTATGGTTCTTATTATTGTATATCTTTTTGTATATCACAAAATGTTTGCGGACTTAGATTGTATTTATTGGATATTTTTTGCAGTTGGTGGAGAATATAACAAATCCTTTATATCTAGTTTGGCTCCTTAGTATACTGTGATTTCTATATATTCTTCAAGTTTTAAATATGTTATTTGAATTGATCTTGTGGTGTTGACATTTGATTTCATGCTGGTTTGGTTTTAGATTTAAACGCTTGCATATGCTTTTTACTTTCTCCCCCTTATACATAGTATATGGAGAAAGTATTGTTTTCGTCAAAATTTTCGAATTTGAGTTACTGGAAATATTCGTTTTGGTGCTCCCTGAACCCAAAAAAGTGATTTTTCCGTGATATCTGTGTGTGTGTCTGTCTGTCTGTATGGATGTGTAGAGAGCGACGTCCCTAACCAATGGTCCGATTTTTATGAAATTTGGTATGTAGGTACTAATCCACAAAATCTCCAGGCATTTTTTCATTTTTTGAATTTTTTATTTTTAAGGGTAATTATCCCCCAAAAACCGCCAAAAAACATGAAAAAATCAAGATTTCTCAAAAACGGTTCTAACGATTTTGATTAAACTTTAGTCGTTTGTAGAAATTTAGTTTTCCAATAAAATTACACCACCCGCATTTCTGTAAAAATTCAGGTTCAGAAATTATAAGACTTAAAATATCAAAAATTTAGTTTTTTGGATTTTTTATAAAAAAACATAAATATAAAAAATATTACTATTCATCATTAAAAAGAACTCAAAAAACTAAATAACTTAGCATTTTGAATTACTATTCTACGATTACTGGTTGCGGAGAAAATTTAAATTTTCATTTTGCGGTAAACGCACTACGTTGTCCAATGTTATTCTTATGGGGAATACAAAAATTACTATTTCTCTCTTATTTATTGATCAATTTCGTTCGAAATTGATATGCTTGTCAAGTTAGCATTAACCAATAGAGGCAATTCAAAATATGTTGCCCCTTAATAACCCTGAGGGGGAATAGGGGGCATTTCCCCTTTTAAAACCACGTGTATAGCGATGGATTCTTTAGTGCCTCCTCAACAGGGATTTGGGTGGATATTTTTGAAAACAACTTGTTTACAAGATTTTCTGTACTTTCGACCGTGCTTTGTATTCTATAATTAGTAAATAAAAAGTAATTTATTCATTAAAGTTAAAAGGGAGAAAGTATGTGTCAGTTTCCTAATACCGTTTATTATATTTACGTTGAATGTTCTGCCTAGTCCGATGACATCATACTTTAGGCATTCTGGAATCAATTTATTTTGATCTGCTGTAGTCTCTTGTTTTTCCGTGGTTTTCCTTGTTGAATTTATTGTTTATTTTGTTAAAGTCATTGTTTTTGGTTCTGTAACTAACTTTGAATGTTTACTTTTGAAATATTTTTTTATTTCTCCATTACATTTGGTATTGCAAGGTAAACATGTACGGTCTTGCTTTGCTTGTAATCGCCTAAAGGTTAAAACATGTGTCTTAAAAAAAAAAATTAAATTAATAAAAACAAGTACAGTAGAGTCCCACAAACAAGGACTAATGTGGACAGAAGGGTGTGCGGGTTTTTGAAATGACCAGGTTATCGGGAAAGAAGTAAAAATAAGAAAAAGTGCAAGTTTTTATATATTATTTATTATTATATTTAACATTTATTTATTGCATAAAAATACAAATACCCCCGCCGCAGCAAACCTGCATACTCAGCGAATTTCTAATGGAGATATAAATGTCTTAATACTACATAACGCCACTTACCAAGTTTCATAAAAATATATTCACAAATAAGCGATAGGCCTATATACAATTTTAATTACTCTCCATAAGAATAACATTGGGGCTGAGTACGCAGATTTGCTGCAACAAGGAACACAAAAATGGGTTTTTATGCTAATATTAATATAACTCAACTAGGTGAAGTCGTATACCAATTTTCATTCATTCACGTTCAAAATTAAGGGAGACAGAGTATTTAATTATTCTCTATAAGAATAACATGGGGGCTGAGTACGCAGGTTTGCTGCTAAAGGAGAATTTGACAAAAAATATTTTGTTGAGGAAATATCAATAGACCACAACCAGATGAATCTGTATACCAAGTTTCGTCAGTATACTTTCATAAATAAGCGAGATAAGTTTTTCCTTTCCTCCATAAGAATAACATTAGACGTACTGTGTTTAGCACTTTCAATATCTCAGGAACCAATTGACGTAGAAGAATGATCAAAATACCAAATTTGGTGTTTTTTTAAGCTGAATCCAAAGGTAAAAACTAAAATTTAACTATTTCAAAAATTAAATGTAAAAAATTCAAAAAACCCATTTTTGGGGTACAAAACCCCCCTAAAATTCCCCTTCGGATAGAGCGATCTAGCTGGTTTTCGAACTTAAAGTCATAAATATTGCTTTACACGTTTATTATACCAAGTTTCATCAAAATCGGATCATCTTTACGAGAGTTTTCGTGCTCACGGACACATATATATATATATATATACACAGTTTCGAACCAATGGTGTTTTTGGGGTCTGGGGACCTCAAAACGAAGTTATCTTGGTCCCGGGCCTAGGTCTTACCATGCCGACTACGGTAATAGCTTCTTCCCTATAGGGGAAATTCGCTAAAACTATAACTTTAACTGTTCAAAAACCTAATGATAAAACTTATATCTGTACCGGAGCCAGTGCCGGTCGGTGCTGTAGCGTTTGAAGTGCAGGGATTTACCGCTCTGACAGGGTTTCCAGGTTATCCGGACTTCCGGGTTATCGGGGTCCGAGTTTGCGGGATTCTTACTGTACTTAGTTAAAATGTTATTAAAGCCAAGTTTGACTGGCTGCCATTTCTGAGTCAGTGGTCCGTCTGAGGTTGGGTTTGCGGCGATGTGCCTTACTAGTTAAGACTTTAAATTGTTTTACAGTTTGACCAATGCTTTTATTTTATGATTTTATTCTTAATACTCACGGATCGACAACAAATTTAAAGAATAAATGACAACCTTTTTTTGTGAAACTTCCTGTTTCTAGTAGGTCTATAGAAATAAAAAACTTGTTGCCATAAATGAAAAAATCACAAAATTGTTATGTTTCATGTATCTTTTGTAACAGTTTTATTGTATGTCGTGTAGGTGATGACCTCGGTGGCCCTACCCTCCACTCTAGTCAAGTGTCTGTACCTGTTCTTCGATCTGCCAGAGATGACCGACCCGGATAATTCTCAAACCGACAGTGAGTTCACACCTAGAGAACGAAGAATACTTCTTCAGAAAATATTTGTCCAGGTAATAACAATTAATTGTTAAGGTAACTCTTGTGACAACAGTATTGCCTGATAGTTCTTGAGTTGTGATTTATTTTATATTGACACGTATACAAGTCATATTTATTATAAACAATTTACTCTAACAAATAAAGTTGTTATATTACTAATAGGTCACATTTTAAAAAGTTAATACGTGTCATTTGGCTATGTCTGAGAGAATAGAATCAATAGTGGTCTGTAAAATGTAACAATGTGCCTAATATGGATATGTGAATCAAATAAAAATTAAAATTCTTTTTACTACCCGTTCATTGTTACATGACTCAGTTTAACCCTCAAAGCCCCACAGAAACAGAAATATCAACCTAAACAGATTTTGGTATCAACAAGTGAAGGATATAATGAAGTTTTTTTTAGCGAATTTCCCCTATAGGGAAGAAGCTATTACCGTAGGTCTCATGGTAAGACTTAAGCCCGAGACCATGATAACTTTTCATTTTGAGGTCCCCAGATGCCAAAAACACCATTCGTTCAAATTTTAGCGAATTTCCCCTATAGGGAAGAAGCTATTACCGTAGGTCTCATGGTAAGACTTAAGCCCGAGACCATGATAACTTTTCATTTTGAGGTCCCCAGATGCCAAAAACACCATTCGTTCAAATTTTTATATATCTATTTATATATATATATATATATTTATATATATATATATTTATATATATATATATATTTATATATATATATATATGTGTCCGTAAGCACGATAACTCTCGTAAAAAAGGTCCGATCTTAATGAAATTTGGTACAAATGTGTAAAGTACCATTTATTTGAACGAGTTCGAAAACCAGATGAATCACACCATCCGAAGGGGTTTTTTTGGGGGGTTTTGTACCCCAAAAATGTGTTTTTTGGGGTTTTCACATGTAATTTTAATTTCAATCAAATTTTAATTTATACCATTGAATTCAGCTTAAAAAACAAACAATTTGGTGTTTTGATCATTGCTCTACGTCAATTAGTTACCGAGATATTGAAAGTGCTAAACACAGTACGTTGTCTAATGTTATTCTTAAAGAAAAATTGTATATCTCGCTTATTTATGAACATAAACTGACAAAATTTGGTATATGGCTTGATCTGGTTGTGGTTTATTGTTGTTTGCACAAAAAAAATTTTTCGTCAATGTTTCCTGTAGCAGCAAACCTAGGTACTTGGTCCCCATGTTATTCTTATGGAAAATACTTAAAATGTTATACATCGCTTATTTATAAATGTATATGGATGAAACTTGGTATGTGACTTCACTAAGATGAGTTCTATTGATATTTGCATAAAAACCCATTATTTTGTGTGCCTTGTTGCAGCAAACCTGCGTACTCATCCCCAATGTTATTCTTATAGAGAATAATTGATATTTTAAATATTGCTTGTTTGTGAATACATTTCTTATGAATCCTGTTAAGTGTTTAAATGTGTTATGTTATATATTCATTAGAAATTCGCTGAGTATGCAGGTTTGCTGCGACGGGGGTATTTATATTTGTATATATTGATATATATATATATATATATGTGTGTGTCCGTAAGCACGATAACTCTCGTAAAAAAGGTCCGATCTTAATGAAAATTGGTACAAATGTGTAAAGTACTATTTATTTGAACGAGTTTGAAAATCAGATGAATCGCACCATTTGAAGGGGGGTTTTGGGGGGTTTTGTACCCTAAAAATGTGTTTTTTTTTGAGTTTTTACATGTAATTTTAATTTAAATCTAATTTTAATTTATACCATTGAATTCAGCTTAAAAAAACAAACAATTTGGTATTTTGATCATTTGAGAATAATTAATATTTTAAATATCGCTTGTTTGTGAATATATTTCTTATGAATCCTGTTAAGTGTTAATGTGTTTGAGTATGCAGGTTTGCTGCGACGGGGGTATTTAAATAATTTAATCACTCAGACACGTACACTTAAGCAGGGATGAGTCGATTCCAATTGCCGATTATCGGTTCCACCGTTTCTCAGGCTTAGAATCGGAATCGAGAATCGATAGTCCAAAGTCGATTCCAGTTCTATCGATTCCAGGACGTCGGTACCAAAAAAAAACCAACGTTGCGTGGGAAAACAAACAGAGATAAACTAAACAGTTAAACAAAATAAGTGGTTGAAATAAGACTCCTCCCAACAACTAATCACTTCCTTTCAAGTCCCAAAATAACTCTCAACTAACACGAAAGGAAAATTGATAGAAGTGCTATTTATGGATGAAAGTGAATGAAGAAAACAGATAAGGAAACAAAGCTAGTGGCCCGAGTCTGAGGCCATATACTTTTTTACCCATTCTTAATGGCTGGTCTATTGTTCGGCTTCCGATGGTCCCAGTAGTTTATTCAAGAGATAAGAGTTTTTAGTTCAAAATGCTAAAACCAATACTAATTGTTGTACAAAGACAAATGACGGCTCATATTTTTGTCTAATCACCAGAAAAAAAATGTTAATCAAAGTTGTGTGACTTTCCGTTCAAGAGATATGGATAATACAATCACTGATTATCAGTTTTATTATCTTCCCCGACTATTCAAACTTTTCTATTCAAATTCCCCACTTTCCAACTTTTTCGACTACTAGACATCCTAAAATTTATTTTTATTAAATTTTTTTAAGTAGAAATTTAACATTACATATATTTAAAAACGCTGAGCTACAATCATTAAAAAAGCATTATTTTACAAACAAATTTTGCTTTCTAATTTGTATACAAAATTTAAAATCATAAATATAACATTATAAATTAATTTTTATCGGCCAAGAATAGTTAACACCCAAAGTGATTTTTTTATAACACAAAAAAACAATTTAAAAAAATATCATGGGAGATTTAAGTAACTTAAAGCATGAAAATTATATGAAAAATAAACATGCAATTCAAATTAGTTTTTCTAATTATTTATTTTTGTAAGATTATTTTATTTTATTAATGAAAAATAATCACCAACTAATTGTGTCTATTTATTAAATAAAAATCGATTACTGACTAACTTGTTGTTTTTAAATCATTACTTTGCTATTTCATCTGTTATTAGGAATCGATTGAATCGGAATCGACTCATCCCTACACTTAAGCCACACTTTGAATACACAATTCAATTCAAACTTTCTTTATTTGTTATGTACGCAAATATACATGAATGGTGTCATAACAAAATGAATCTTATTTAGAAGTGTGCGGATATCCGAAAAGCCGGTTTGGTTTTGGATCGGATCGGATATCCGAATCCGAGCTGAAGGTTTTTTCGATATTCGATAAGGTCCAGTATAAATCCGACTTATTCAGATCGACTGTATTTCTGGGGATAAAAAGTCAGAAACAAAACAATAAATTTGATTTTACCGGCCAAAAATTGTTGTTGCTACTCATTTAAATTAATTTTACTAGTTAAAATAAACAATGATATGGCGTGTATATTAGTTGGGTGTGGGGTCATTGAATGCTGTTTTGACAAGTTAGAGGAGGGGGCTCCGCAGTCAGACTGTGGCCCTGGGCCCGACCTTGAGATGTGGCGGCCCTGTTGAGAGCACTGTAATTTGTATAAACATAAATAATGTCATTATATATTACTACAGGTGTTTATTAACAACTAGCTGTATTCCCGTCCTTCGTACGGGTTGTATACAAATGGTAGATTAACTAAAGAAAATAACAATCCACATTATTTTACAATATTAAAATTACATTTTACACGTTTAATGTAAAATTAAATCAAAGTTAACGAAATATACTGGCAGATAGTTCGAGTCCTGTTGCTAAGTCGAGGAACTCTGTCGGGTAGTAAACGGCGTGTTGTTTGTGACTCCAAATCGGTAAACGTAACACTTTGGATTCGCTTTTAGAAATAAAATAACTCTAGTACAAACAAATAAAAAAAATATCGGGGAGGGGGAGCATGAATATAAAATCGGCGGGGAGGGGAGAGCAAAATATAAAATCGGGGGGAAGGCAAAAATAAAAATCGGGGGGAGAGTAAAAATATAAAATCGGGGAGGGGGCAAAAATATAAAATGGAGAGGGAACATAAAACAAAAAAATAAAATCGATGAGAGGGGCAGCAAAATATAAAATTGGGGGTGGGGCAAAAATAAAAGTGGGAGAGCAAAAATATAAAATGAAGGGAGGCAACAAAATATAAAAATATAAAATCGAAGAGGGGGTTGTCAAAAATATAAAATCGGGGGGGGCAAAAATAAAAATCGGGAGGGAGCAAAAATATAAATCCGGGGGGAGCAAAAAAATATAAAATCGTGAGGGGGCAAAA
The DNA here is from genome assembly GCA_963675035.1 of Allygus modestus. NCBI lineage: Eukaryota > Metazoa > Arthropoda > Insecta > Hemiptera > Cicadellidae > Allygus > Allygus modestus. The sequence goes on from OY776111.1 coordinate 143,071,241, forward strand.
ATATAAATATAAAACCGATGGGGGTGGGGTGAAAATAAAAATCGGGGGGAGGGAGTAAAAATATAAAAACTGGGGGGGGGGGCAAAAAATATAAAATCGGTGGGAGCAAGAATATAAAATGGGGGGGCCAAAAAATATAAAATCGTGGGGGCTAAAATATTAAATGGGGGGACATAAAATAAAAATATAAAATGGAAGAGAGTTTGTTTGATTTCTAATCGTTGTGACATTGTTATACAGCTGCTACACGGTTCGATTATGTAATAAAATTAAAGTTCAGAATATGATCTTTCGAATGATATATATATTGTTCACTTTAGAGTTGGTTATTTGTGTTTTTTTAAAGTTACAAAATTTTCGGTCCCAAACCATCGGATTTGGATGGTGGCCACTCTAAGGCGACACAAAAGATCTTGTTAGGTCGCAGTGCATTCTTCTCCTCACGTAACAGTATCAGTAAGGCAACAAAGCATACAGTCCGAATTGGAAGGTTGGCCACAGCTAGTGTTAAAGTGCATCAATGATGGTTGATGGTTGGTGTTGATGGTTTTTTCTGAGTCAAACATGTGTTATGTCAAATACCTTTTGCTAATGGTTTATTTTTTTGGAAAGCACTGTCTGAGCTTCATAGATCGGGTGTCATGTGTCTTGGATGGATCGCGGAGCACAGCAGCTGTGTTCTGCGATCTATCCAAGGCATTTGACTGTGTAAATTACGATATTTTGTTAAATAAATTAAAATATTATCAATTTTTGGAATCGGCATTGTCATGGGTAAATTTTTATCTAAAAAATAGGCTACTGCGAACTATCATAAAGAAAAATAATATTCAGTCTACCTCAGAATGGCAACAAATTTAATGTGGTGTTCCACAGGGATCAATATTAGGCCCTTTGTTCTTTTTAGCGAATTTCCCCTATAGGGAAGAAGCTATTACCGTAGTCGGCATGGTAAGACCTAGGCCCGGGACCATGATAACTTTTCGTTTTGAGGTCTCCAGACCCCAAAAACACCATTCGTTCGAAACTGTATATATATATATATATATATATATATATATATGTGTCCGTGAGCACAATAACTCTCGTAAAAATTATCCGATTTTCATTAAATTTGGTATAAACGTGTAAAGCAACATTTATGACTTTAAGTTCGAAAACCAGCCAGATCGCTCTATCTGAAGGGGTATTTTGGGGGGGTTTTGTACCCCAAAAATGGGTTTTTCGAATTTTTTACATATAATTTTGGAAAAAGTCAAATTTTAGTTTTTACCTTTGGATTCAGCTTAAAAAAACACACAATTTGGTATTTTGATCATTTCTCTACGTCAATTGGTTACCGAGATATTGAAAGTGCTAAACACAGTACGTTGTCTAATGTTATTCTTATGGAGGAAAATAAAAATGTTATATCTCGCTTATTTATGAACGTATACTGACGAAACTTGGTATACGGCTTCATCTGGTTGTGGACCATTGATATTTGTTACAAAAAAAATTTTACCAAAGGCTTCCGTAGCAGCAAACCTGCCCCATGTTATTCTTATGGAGAATAAGTAACGAGTTATCTCCCTTCATTATGAAAATAAATTAATGAAATTTGGTATGTGGCTTTACCTACATGAGTTATATTGATATTTGTATAAAACCCCATTTTAGCGAATTTCCCCTATAGGGAAGAAGCTATTACCGTAGGTCTCATGGTAAGACTTAAGCCCGAGACCATGATAACTTTTCATTTTGAGGTCCCCAGATGCCAAAAACACCATTTGTTCAAATTTTTATATATGTGTATATATATATATATATATGTGTGTGTCCGTAAGCATGATAACCCTCGTAAAAAAGGTCCGATCTTAATGAAATTTGGTACAAATGTGTAAAGTACCATTTATTTGAACGAGTTCGAAAACCAGATGAATCGCACCATCCGAAGGGGGGTTTTTGGGGGTTTTGTACCCCAAAAATGTGTTTTTTGGGGTTTTCACACGTAATTTTAACTTAAATAAAATTTTAATTTATACCATTGAATTTAGCTTAAAAAACAAACAATTTGGTATTTTGATCATTGCTCTACGTCAATTGGTTACCGAGATATTGAAAGTGCTAAACACAGTATGTTGTCTAATGTTATTCTTATGGAGAAAAATAAAAATTGTATATCTCGCTTATTTATGAACATAAACTGGCGAAATTTGGTATATGGCTTGATCTGGTTGTGGTATATTGTTGTTTGCACAAAAAAACAATTTTTCGCCTATGGTTCCTGTAGCAGGAAACCTAGGTACTTGTTCCCCATGTTATTCTTATGGAAAATACTTAAAATGTTATATATCGCTTATTTATGAATGTATATGGATGAAACTTGGTATGTGACTTCACTAAGATGAGTTCTATTGATATTTGCATAAAAACCCATTATTTTGTGTGCCTTGTTGCAGCAAACCTGCGTACTCATCCCCAATGTTATTCTTATGGAGAATAATTAATATTTTAAATATTGCTTGTTTGTGAATACATTTCTTATGAGTCCTGTTAAGTGTTTTAATGTGTTATGTTATATATTCATTGGAAATTCGCTGAGTATGCAGGTTTGCTGCGACGGGGGTATTTTGTGTTCCTTGCTTCAGCAAACCTGCATACTCAGCCTCCATGTTATTCTTATGGAGAATAATTAAAATGTCATAAATCTTTTATTTATGAATGTATATTGATGAAACTTAACATGTGGCTTTATGTGGTATTAAGATACATATATATGCATTGGAAATTCGCTGAGTACGCAGGTTTGCTGCTACGGGGGTATTAATTTTTGTAAATGATTTACCTAAAAGTGTATCATCAAACCTGACATTGTATGCTGGCGATACAACAGCAGTTGTTCAGGCATAAAATTCTGAGATTTTACAAGAGAAACTTGAACTAACAATCCTAGAATTGGTAGATTGGTTTGGGGCAAGTGGCTTGAAATTAAATAGCTCAAAAACACACATTTTAAAATTGTAAACAGTGCAGAATAGGCAAAATTTAACCCTGGAATTATATTATGATGGTAATATGATGTCTTTAATTGAGAATACAACATTTTTGGGTCTAAATATTGATCAAAATTTAAGGAGACCTCACATCGAAATGATGATGAAGAAATTAAATACTGCTTGTTTTCAAATGTATGTTCTAAGAAATGTGGCCGACCAAAAAACTAAGCTTATGATTTATTACGCCATGATTTACTCCATTTTGCAATATGGTATTGAACTGTGGGGGTTAATTTCTCTTGCATCAGCAATCTTTAAAATTTAAAAAAATCTTAGGATAATGGCTTTTGTAGCAAAAAGAACATCATGTAAACCACTCTTTGAAAAATTTGAATTACTTACAATGCCTTGTGTTAACATTTTTAAAATGTTAATATTTTTAAAGAATAACTATCAGTCATTTAGTAGCAACCAGTTTTCTCATCATTATCCAACTCGTTTTAAGAATAACTTTCAATACCCTAGACATCGCCTTACCTTATTTGAGAAATCCCCATACTATATGGGAATGAAACTTTACAATAGTCTGCCTGCCTCACTAAAGGTGATTGATAATGTTTCTAAATTTAAAAGATTTCTTAAATTACATCTGTTGGAAACGAAATATTATTCTATAAATGAATATTTTAATGACAATGTCCCATAAGCAGTACATATTAGTTAGTTTAAGACCTTTAGTTTTACAATTATATGACAGTGTCACCTGTTTTACCAGCTGAGCTGGAACTTTGCAAGACGTTATGTGACAATAAAGATATATTTCATTTCATTTCAGCTAATGATACATGATGATTAGATACTTTTTCCAATCACAACTAACTGAAATGTTAAATATATGTAATGAGACAGAGACAGGTTTGGATTTTGTGGGTCAAGACGGAATTTTTTACTTCCATCCAAATTATGGAATGGGACAGGACTTAAAAATGGTCCAGTGTTTAAAAATGTGCATACAAAAAAATAGATATTACTGATAAAAAACTATTAATATACTCAAGCATAGAAAATTTATAATTTAATATTTTAATTAGCTTCACATAGAAGTGCCTGAAGGTAACAAAACCATCCATTCAAGTTTGCAGTGCTTCATTCATTTTTTTCTAAAAATATTGAAAACTTAGAATGTTATATAACCATCCAATAACCATTCGAAGGTGTTGGTGCGGCTGTGCAGCCACGCGTCCCCAGCAGAAGAGCTGTCCCGCAAGGATGATCTGACATTGCTCTTCTCTGCCATCACCAGCTGGTGCCCCCAGTACAACGTTCTGTGGCGCAAGTCTGCCGCTGAGGTCCTCATGACCATCTCTCGCCATGGTCTCACTCAGCCTGTCGTCAATTACATACACAGTGAGTCTAACATGTTTTCTGTCGGATTCCTTTTGCTAATAGTTTATTTTGTGAAAAGCACTATCTCAACTAAGATACATGATGGACAGATAATTTGTTTCCAATCCCAACAAACTTAAATGTTTAAAAATATATATATATTAGGGATGGATGGCATTACATTTTGTGGTCGAGAAGGGATTTTTAATTCCTTCCAACTTCTGGGAAATTTTGAGTCAAGATTTTTAACTAGATGTTCACCTTTTGGATGGGAACTTTTATTTATTGACTGGTTTTAAAAGGGCTAAAAATAAACCAATATAACTAATTTCAACTTCTTAGTTTAAAATTCATTGTTGGTGATGGTGATTTAGTTATTTAAGAAATTACTGCATACATTTTCCATCACTGATCAGTAAAGCAAAGTTTCACGATGTTTCGGGATCTGAAATTTGATTCCTTCTTTAGGTGAAAAGTATAGGTACCTAGATTATAACAAAGTTAGTGGATTTTTTATACTGCTTTTTCAGTTCTCTGTTTTGGTTGTAATGTAATTTTTCCAGCTCTGCCTGGATTTTTCCACTCATTTTGTTATGTTGAATGTATTTTTTCACTTAAAGACAGGATCAGATTCCAGATCCTGAAATAGTGTGTTATGGATTCCAGATCCATAACTGTGTTTAACTAATCAGTAGGGGTCTGCGGTGCACCGAAAAATCGGTACCGGTACGGTGCAAAACGAATTACCGAACTCGGTTCAGTACTACTAACGGTGCCAGTATTAAGACGGTACTGTACAGCATACAACTACAAAAAAGTCAGTATTCACTTTTTATCAACCACATCTTTGCTTCAGTTTTATTCATAGCATCTTTTTCGTCCGTTGACATTCCATTTACATAACGTGACGTTCCTTTGCTCACGACAGCAACTGTCAACTTCGACTGGTAACTGCGAGTTTATAGGTTCACGATCACGAATGATGACGAGATGCCTTTTCAGCATTGATAAAGCCGCCTCTACTCACTGGCCGAATGTTTCCTAGAGTTGCGTACGACTCAACGAGTAATTTTAAAATGTACATAAACATCAAGAATAACAAACTACTTCGCATTTACCCTAGCACGCTCGTCTTTGCACGCCTAGACTTGGCCAGTGTATGGAGGCGGTATAAACGTAAACAAAACCTACAACCGAATTTGTATGACATTTAATAATTTTTAAATCAAACTGAGAGATAAACACATAAATTTTGTTTTATTTTTTTACATCAACAACATTATAACACTGTGTTGTGTTGTACATTGCCGATTGTATTACAGCCCCCTAACCTCAAAACTGTTAAACGTGATGCTACTTAAAATCGCCAAACATTTGGCAAATACAATCTGATCAACGATCGTGTGTTACAGAGACTAGTAACTTGCAAAAGGTCTAGGTTGACACTTATATTTGACATGCAAACATAGTAACATTTACATAAATTTAAAAAAACACAAATCGGGGCTTATCATAACATTCATCTAATAGGCATTATGACACTTCCTACCGTTTTGTGGATGGAAATTAAACCAACCAAAAGGAAATGTTTGAATTAAATATCAAATATGCCGTGAATAGTTTAGAAGAGTGTTTAGGTTAAACATTAGTTTGATTGCTAAAACGTCGATTGATAAAAAAAACTAATGTTTTACACACACTACTGTTGTAACAAATAAAAAAGGTTAGCCTACTGGTGAATACTACACACAAATCAATCCACAAGAGTGAACAAAATAGACAGACAGTATCATATGATATATTTATTGCAGATGTTTTTAATTTTAACATAACATGTAAATAAACAAATACAATTTTGTGTTGGTCATACCAATAATGACTTAATTTTATTTCTTTTAGAATTATATATTTTAATTATTCAACTTCACGCATCATCCATTATTTTTGGTCCTCCTCAAGCGGATAGTAATTGAATTTCAGCAATGGAACAACAGTCCACTCTACTAATAAACTGATATATTATTTATCATTTTTTCAATTCTTGATTTCGTTATATTCACGCATTACAATACCAGCAATTCAAAATGGCACCTCAAAGAACAGGAGACTTCAAACCAGAAACTTACAGAAGGTTGACGGCAATCCTGAAAACAAGACTCATTGCAATCTAAACGGCAGTCGAAACTATACAAGCGCAAGGTGAAGAAATCAGTCCCATTCAGCGGAAAACATTGAAGACCTACACGACAGAAGTTGAGAGGAAACGGGCGGACTTCGAGCAGAACTTCCAACGCGCAATATCACTTGCAGACGGAGATGCATTGTCCGACGAAATTCTCGCAGCCGACCAAAATGAAGTCGAAGACCTCTGCATTCACATTTCATCAGTGATAGATCTATTACAACCTACGGACGAGTCACAATCACACATAAGTGACAGTATGGTACCTCCAGGTATGTTTATCAATGCTACCCATAGTACAGTACGTTTGCCAAAATTTGAACTTAAAAAATTCAATGGTGATTTATCAAGTTGGACAACGTTCATTAACTTGTTTGATACTTCAATACACCTTAACAACTCATTGTCAAATGTCATCAAGTTTCAGTACTTACTAAGCGTGTTATCTGGCGAACCTTTCAATTTAATTCGCAACCTAAACTTGTCTGATGAAAATTATGTAATCGCTTACAACTTGCTTCGTGATAGGTACCAAAATGACCGACGATTGCAATTGATGCACTTAAATCAGCTTCTTGACCTTCCGGAAATTTCTCTCAGTTATGTGCCCAGAGTCCGACGGTTTGTCAATGCATACAATGAGAACACTCAAGCGTTACATGCTATTCAATGTGAAATGCCAGATCCCAACCCTTTGTTAATTGCAACCTTATTGCGTAAAATGGATGTAGAACTACGCAAACGCCTAGAATCATCGCGAAACATGTCCTCATCCATTAACCATACCTTACCTTCAATTAAAGAAATTTTAGATTTTCTCAATCATGAATGCATACAACATGAAGATGCCACTTTTTCACTCGGTACCCGGCTTAACGACGTGCAGCTTACTAACATCTGTCCCAAATCCACACCTCAACGTTCTACGTTTCAGAGGAAAAATGTGACTTCCCTTTATAGTATGACCTCTCCTGATAACAGCACATCTAACCTATGCGCTGCATGCAATCAATCCAACCACAAAACCTACTTATGTCCCATTTTTCTCGCAAAAAGCCCACAAGAACGTTTTCAATTGGTGAAAGCTAATCATTGCATTTCATGTCTTGGGATGCACGATTTGAAGACATGTAGGTCTCAATCAACTTGCAAAATGTGTCACAAACAACATCACACTTTGTTACACTTCAACTCTAACAAATCGGATGGCATTTCTCATTCGTGCACTTCTAACGTTCATACTATCAACCGCAATTCCGTTGATCTCGCAGTCAGCAATCCAAACAATGCGGATACATCCGTTATACTAAGTTCGCAAAATCAGTCTACCCAGACCAATAAACCAACCATGGTTTTACTTGGCACTGTCATGCTTAAAATACGCATATCAAATGGCGTATCTCATACATTCAGGGCATTGCTTGATTCAGGTAGCATGTGCACATTAATTACTGAACATGCAGTCAGTTTACTAAATGCACGACGTCATCGGTGCGACATTGAAATCTCGGGCATTAATCAACAAATTACTCAAAATAAGGGACAAATATTCGCAACATTGGAAACATTGTCTGGTCTTCAGATCATCGCAGATCACTCTATGGTCATCTTAGACAAACTTACCATCGATCTCCCCCGCATGCCTGTCTCACAAGATATTGTTCAATACACGCAACAGTATAACCTTGCTGATCCTACGTACCACAAACCAAATCGGGTTGATATCATTTTGGGAGCCGCACTGTTTCCGTATATTTTCACTGGAAAACAGACCTCTCTAGGCCCTAATATGCCACACATCATTGATACTCCTCTCGGTCATGTTATCATGGGCACTATCCCATGCAATCAGCAATCATCATCACAATCATTATCCACTTCTGCACAAACCAGTACACTCAATGTGTGCCTCCATTCAATTAATGATACTGACATTCATAACTCTATCCAACGTTTTTGGACTCAAGAGGAACCTCCTTCATGTTCTATCCAATCTCAAGAAGATATTCTCTGTGAACAACACGTCATTGAGTCACACAGTCGTGACAAAACGGGGCGTTATACTGTACGTTTACCATTCAAAAATTCGGACAAAACATTAGGCACGTCTCGCAATGCCGCCGAATTGAGATTAAGGGCTATGGAACGTAAATTCACCACTGACAAACGCTTTTCATCACTCTATCATGAATTTATGGACGATTATATCTCCCTCGATCATATGTCAAAATGCGAGGATACTTCCGTATCTGATACACATTACTTTTTACCACATCATGGTGTTCTGAAGGAAGCTAGCTCCACTACAAAATTACGCACAGTTTTTGACGCTAGCTGCAAGACTAGTTCTGGGTTTTCTTTAAATGACTTGCTTTTCACTGGTCAAAAGTTGCAGACTAACATCGCTGACATACTCATACATTTCCGCCGTCATAACGTGGTATTTTGTTGTGACATACGACAAATGTATCGGCAGATTAACATTCATCCTGATGATCGCAATTTTCAGCTAATCTTATGGAGACAAAATACTGATCAACCAGTTAACATTTATCGCCTTAATACTGTAACTTACGGCATGAACAGCTCACCATTTTTAGCCATTCGTACGTTACACCAACTAGCCGATGACGATGGTCATGATTTTCCAAAAGCAGCTCATGCCATACGCAACCACACATACGTGGACGACATCATCACGGGAGCGGATACCGTGGAAGAAGCCGTTGAACTGCAAAATCAACTCACATCGTTATTAAATCGTGGATGTTTTGAGTTACGTAAATGGGTATCTAATTCCCCTCACTACTACGTAATGTTCCAGACTCCCATATTGAATCTCCTACATTTTTACCTAACTCTCCAGATCCACATTTCATGGTTTTGGGCCTGAAATGGTCACCGGTTACAGACTCATTTTCTTATACCTTTTGTTTACCTCAAACAACGAACACTCATACCAAACGGACGGTTCTTAGCTCTATTGCAAAATTCTATGATCCTTGCGGATTCCTCGCTCCGTTTATTATGCTTGCTAAGTGTTTCATACAACTTATCTGGACAAAAGGTCTAAGTTGGGACGCACCATTACCAAAAGACATTCAATCTCAATGGAATTTACTATTAAGCGACACTAAATATCTATCGCAAGTCACGATATCGCGCTCATTAAACCTTAACGCATCACATAAACTAGAATTGCACGGTTTCTGTGACGCGTCTGAAAGCGGTTACGCAGCTGTCATCTACTTCAGATGTGTACAACCTAACGGTACCACAACTGTCAATCTTGTTTTATCGAAAAGTCGAGTTGCACCTTTGAAACGTGTTACCATACCACGACTAGAACTTTGCGCTGCTCACCTACTTGCGCAACTTGTGGCTCATTGCATTTCATTGTTTCCCGAGCACTTAACACTGAAAAAAGTCCATCTTTGGAGTGATTCTATGATCACACTAACTTGGTTACGAACTCCTCCATATCGCTTGAAAACACATGTGGCAAATCGTGTATCTCAAACGCAAGAACTTATTCCAACTGATGCCTGGAATCATATTTCATCTGATGATAACCCAGCTGATTGTGCATCACGTGGTTTACTTTTGTCTCATTTAACAAAACATTCTCTTTGGTGGAATGGTCCATCCTGGCTTGCATTACCGTCTCAAGAATGGCCTACAACTCAATTCATTCCCGTTACGCTTGACACTTCGCACGAGATTAAACTAAATCCACTAACGGTATTACTGAAAACCAACAAGAAGAATGGTCATCTTGGACTTAGCTACAACGAGTAACCACATCTATATATGATCGACCAGCAACAAAGATTTTTTCCTTCCGATTGGTTGATAATAAGGAGTTATTACGTTGAAGTCCATGCTACTTCAAGGCGGCCGGTATGGTGAATACTACACACAAATAAATCCACAAGAGTGAACAAAATAGACAGACAGTATCATATGATATATTTATTGCAGATGTTTTTAATTTTAACATAACATGTAAATAAACAAATACAATTTTGTGTTGGTCATACCAATAATGACTTAATTTTATTTTTTTAGAATTATATATTTTAATTATTCAACTTCACGCATCATCCACCTACAATGGTTCATAATTTTATGTCGTATTTCATAATTTTGGAAACTGCAGATTTCTTTCTCTCTGATATTCCGTTTCTAGGTATACTCTTTGTGTGACGATGACGTTTGGACGTAATCACCACTTCCACTTAAAGTGATCGCGTGTCGTCTTTGTTGATAAAATGTTTTGAACAATTTTTGTGATAGCCTTTATAGTTTAACTATTTAAAACAAACAATGAGTGATTGTGATGGATTCTTGATGAACCGCCATCACCATCGACTTCTGTTATGATGAGGAGGCTCCAACTTCGACATCTGCTGAGTATGTATCATCTGATTGCAATTCAAATTCTTATTCTGTTGTGTTACTTGGTTACAAGATTTGTTGATGGAGTTAGAGACTATAATTTATAATTCATACAACCTGTATTTAATTATTAACAAAAGCTAACCTAAATACATTTTTATGTCTGCCAGTATGTTTTTATTTTAAAATATTTTTTCTGTATTTGTTCTGTTTGGTTCTGAATACACTTAGGCTATGATAAACTGCGGCTATTTTATTACCGCGTACCGTACCGATTTTGTACCGAGAACCAAGGTACAAAAGTATTTACCGTACCGAACCATACTGACCTTAAATTTCTGGTACCGCAGATCCATACTAATCAGTGATGAAAAATATCCACAATAGTTTCTTAAATAACATAGTTACAACTTATTGCTCAGTGATAACACTGAAATACAATTGCAGTTAATCAGGTTTATTAACTTTTGTTTGTAAAAGCCTCACTAATTTAGAATCCTTGTAAAGTGCATAGATTTGTGTACAGTATCTACACAGTAGGATAGTTGAGTTTGTTTTGTTTTCCGTTTTTTACCTACATTTGGTCTTAATTTGTAATTCATGCTCATTTATGTCGGTGACATTGCTTTCCGAGATAAAAATTCCCTTCTTATTTGTTCCAAATTTAACTTATGTATACTCTGTGTCACAGGCAAGGGGTGTGTGGCACTCTGTATCGACAACATGCAGAGAGGCCAAGATCTCTCGCCCCTGGAGATTGTGGAGATGTTCGTGGCTGTCTTCTGTTTCCTCAAAGACTCCAGTGAGGTCTCGCAAACTCTGTTGGATGACTTTCGCACTTGTCAGGGTTATGTGTTCCTTTCTGACTTTTTGCTCAAGTGAGTATTAAACATTTATGCATTTAATTGTAACAACAAACTTATACACATTGTCCAAAACTATATAGGATTGGATAGCCTTTTTTGACAAAAGAACTGGCGGGATAGCACATTTTTTGTGAGGTTTGCTTGTGATATGGGAATTTGTCTCTAATATTATATAATGTGATTTCAGGGTTGTCACCGACTGGGAAAACCTGGAAAACCGGAAATTATGCGTGAACTTTGGTGACCGGGAAAAATGCATGGATTATGCGGGAATTTTCGGCCAAACCGGGAATTTCAGGTCGCGATCGTCGGCAATTGCGTAACGCGTTTTGAATAGTAGGCGACATTAGCGATGCGTTCTCGATTGCCAGCGACGTTAGCGATGTGATCTCGATGATCAGTGACGTTAAAGATTCGTTCTCGATGGTCGTTGACGTTATCGATGCGTTCCCGTTGGTTGGTGATGTTAGCGATACATTCTCGATTGCCAGCGTTATTAGCAATGCGTACTCGATGATCGGCGACAATACCGATGCGTTCCCGATGGTCGGCGACGTTAGAGATACGTTCCTGATGGTCGGTGACGTTAGCGATACGTTCCCGATGATCGGCGACGTTAGCGATACGTTCTGTTTGTCGGTGACGTTAGCGATGCGTTCCGGTTGGTCGGCGACGTTAGCGATGCGTTCTCAATTGCCAGCGTCATTAGTGATACGTTCTCGATGATCAGCGACATTGCCGATGCGTTCCCGATGGTCGGCGACAGCGATACGTTCCCGATGGTCGGCGATGTTAGCGATATGTTTCCGATGGTTGGCGACGTTAGCGATACGTTCTCGATGGTCGGCGACGTTAGCCATGTGAGTCTTTATATTAGGAAACTGCAGTCTTGACTGTCAGCAACATTTGTATTAAGATTAATAAATTAATTTGTATGTTGTTACAAACAGTGGGTAATAGAAGTGGCTCATTTGTAATTAATTTCGGTCTGGTCAAAATTTTTAATCGTTGATATGGAGCTCAGTTTCTAATATGTAGTCTTTGGAGGCTGGATAATTTGCCAAAGCATAATTAGCTGGGTAGTGTATAAGTGGCCAGGGCGGTCACTTAATAATCTGAGGTTTGTTCTCAGATTGATTCCCAGAAAAAATCTTCAAAACTGGATCCAGCTGCCATAATAATGCTCTCAAAGAAAATTTTTAATTTAGATAGTAACAAGTTCAGGGTTTGGGCCCACTCCCTATTAAGAACATTGAAAAATATGCCTTTGTTGTCAATAGACACACAAAAAAAGATTTGTAAATACTATTTTCTTATTCTTATAATAGATAGTATATTGACAAAGTTAAATGGAATTTTATATAATTAGGTGTATCTGTTGACATAATTTCCCCCTCATATCAATTAAAATATTGTAATGTTTTTATATAGAGAGAAAACTCAAGTTCATTAATACAAATAATTGGCCCAGCCTGTATACCCATTTTTTGTAGAAAGCATAACAAAATATGAGATATAAATTTAATAATAACAAATTATAATATATTTGTAAAAAGTTATACTGTACTGTAATTTTTTGTTAAAATAGCACTTTTATTTATATTCTAAATCGTTATAGGTGTCGCAAATACATAAAAAATGCCGCGTGAGTTTTGAATTACCTGGAATTTTGATATTATGCATGAATTTTGAAATGAAACTTTGGTGGTAACCCTGGATTTGGCTTAATTTAACCTACCCTACACAGTGTTGTTGGACAGCAAAATAATATTCGCTTAGGCCGAAGCTAGTTGATTAGGATTACTCCACATGTACTTGGAATTACAATTAGAAGACACTTGAGTTAAGTAAGGTTTGTGTAACCATCTTTCCAAGGACTCTTTTATGAGTTTCAGGGTCAGACTAGTGCCTGTGACATGACCTGTTTACTACTTATGTACCCTGGACCAATGGCTTAACGAGCCTTCTGTGGTCTTTTGGGTGGTAGGCCCACTCAGCTATGACTGCCATGGCACTGAGTTCATTATGTGGTACATATCCTGGATGGTACATAACCTGGAGATTTAAAATGTTGTTTTGTACTTCAGGAAGTGCAGAAGGCTGCATCAAGCCAGTTTGGTTCTGCCTTGCTACCAAGCTATTTCCAAAATTTCTCTGGATAGTCTAGAGCTCCCATATTTTTATTGGAGGGATGTGCTCTAAACGAGTTGATTGACCGTGCCACAGGTTGGAGCAAGACAAGTCGGTGGAGGCGGGGGAGGCGATCCGCAACCTAGTGCTGATGGTGGCCAGCCTGTGCATGTGCGGCTTCACGGAGCTGCGGCCCAGCCCCGCCAGCATGGGCTCACTGTTCCAGATGATGGGCTTCACACTGCCCCAGCCACAGGGAAGAGGTGCATATCTTGGTAAACTCTTTAAATACTCAGCACCCCATGAGCTTCAAGTGGTGCTTTACTGTGTGGGAATTGTGTGACTTATTTGTACAGTAATCTTCATCTGCCGTTTGATTTTTTTTATAGTTCATTGACTTTGGCCATTTCCTATCAACCTACCTTTCAAACATTTATCGAAACATTGTAACCACTCATAACTTTGTACTTTGAAAAATAATTATTATTATTCATTACTCATGTTCATTGAGGGTAACATTTAGGCCTTTTTATTTGAATTTTGAAATATCATGTTCCTCTTAAGTGTTGTTTTTGGCTTGCACTATTTGTGATTGTTTAATATATTACTAATTGTACTAATAACACTTTTAATCACTGTTTGAAATTTTGTTGGGGTTAAAGCTTTAACATTATTTTGAATGTTGTGATGAGACCATAGAACACATTAACAAATATAGACCTGATTTCCGTAGATGTAAGATATTTTATTAGTGTAGTTTTGATTATGTCCCATGAGGAAGTATTTTAATTGTAAATTGCGTAAAACAATTGATATTACTGTGATTGTTGAGTGCAGTAAGAAAGTATCAAGATAATTTTGTATTTAAAAACTTAATTTTCTTAGTAATATGTTGTTTATAAAGGCAGATTATTAACTCAACAACACAGCCTAAAACAATTTTTTTTAAGTTTAGGTTAAGATGAAGCTCCGTATTATTACATTGGACTGGTAAGAAAAAAATAAAGAGGTTCAAAAAACAATTAGATATCAAAAACTCTTGTTTTGTAAACAGAAAATTGTCACATCAAGAAAACATTTGTATATTTAAACAACAAACTAGAGCACATGAAGAGGAGAAACCAAGTTTGTTTACAAGTAAATGTTTATAAAGTCATCGGTGGTCAGTGTGGCGAGGCCCTAATCCACTTTTAGGCAAGGAGTATAATTGTAAAAAGTAAACACCTCCAGATACTTGTGAAGCATGTAAACACGTAACAATACCTGTGTACAGGAGCGAGTGTCCGCAACATCCAAGCGTTCCAAGTGCTGCAGACAGTGTTCATCAAGTCCAGCTGCCCCGTGCTGTGCTGCACGATACTAGACGCCATCTCCAGTGTGTACCACTCGGACAACGCCAACTACTTCATACTGGAGAGTCAGCACACGCTGCCGCAGTTCGCAGAGAAAATACACCACAAGACACAGGAGATACAGGTACAGGTACAGGTTCTTGTATGCTAGCGTTTACAAGAGGCTTCGCCTGCACTGAGGTGATACACCACAATCAATCACAGGCTCAAAGTGGGCCTCCGAATGCTCCCCCTATACCAAAGCCAGCCGTTTCATTCCCCAAATAGCGTCCCCATACTTGATTAGAACAGTAAAGCTCAAACTCGTATGGGAAAATTCCTCCGCTGCCCTCAGTTCACAAGATGTGGCCTGTATGTCTTAGATTTGGTCATTTTGGAAATGTATTGTGAGTTTGTAGAATCCTTCCTCATGAATCATTGTAAGTTGCTTGAGCCTTTACCAGGTCTTTGATACACATTACCTTGGTGTGAATGATGTGAGGCAGTCAGTAGAATAGCGTCGATACCATGAACCCCAATCATCGCAGAGGAACCTGTTGGCCATCACTTTAATTTCAGTCACTTCTTAAATTAAACCCTACACATAGATAAAACGCAATAGATAATTCAAAATAGAATTACTTCTTAAGATATTCAATTATCGTGTACTCAATAAACCACAATACCATTAAACACGTAATAAACACCTTTTAAATCTACCACAGGTAAGACTAAACAAATCCAACACTAGCCACTATTACCAACTAATTAACTTTTTAGAAGCTGCCAGTCTCTGTGAGAACATTAAATTTCATAAAATTTAAGAAGGTTTTGAGTGTTTTTCCAGGAAAATGAGATTTACTGTATCAAAGAGTACTTGAATTTGGATTTTCCTGGTTTTATGTTGGACTAAATATTTAGTAGCCACATTTTGAGTAACTATACCATATTATTATTTAAATACTAAACTATTTATATTTTGTGTCATCTTTTATTTATAGGGCCTAAGACACATTGCTTGAACTGAATACTTTAGAATGCTTTGTATGTTTATTTTACGTTTTGCATATGTTACTCGATATGACATGACCTATTGTATTGTTATGTTTTAGTAGCTAAATAAATTACTATTATAGAAACATTCAAATAAGGGGTTCTGTAAAACTTTGCAAGAACCCTTGTCAAACACACTATACCAATCAGGAAAGCATTAGGGGGTTCAGAAAAGTATAAGCATCATTGAAAAATATTTTGTTAGGCATAAATAACGACAAATTGTCCCCATAAGAAAAACATGGATGCTGTAAAACATCTCCTTTGATTACATCACTACATGTTATTCAACTATCCGCTGTGTTTATGCATTAACATGTGATTTTAAAGGTTAGGGGCTAACCTTTTAACAAACATTGAGGGGAAAATTAACCTCTCCACTCTACTGTTTATTAACACTGGGGGGTGCGAGTAGTGATTTTTTTACTCGAGTCGAGTAGTGCCAATTATTATCGAGTTTCGAGTATTTGCCATCAGTTGGTAGTTTAAAATAGTGTAATGGGATTTGGACACCACTCTAGATTTGATCATCTAAACATGGTTTCTAACTAATACATGAGTAGCAATACCAAGTTTTGGCCAGTACAATCAAACTGGATTATGTATTGACAAACAAAACACGGTTTGACATTCGTTTCCGCCCGATAAAACGCGATCCGGTTGTCATTTGGCCAGACATTGCTTATAATCACCTGGTCCAGACATTGCTTATAATCAATAGTAGATGGCGATATTAAGTGGCCCGGTCGCCACTTTTGCCGATATTATGTATACCGTCAAAACGGCCAAAATTAGGCGGTCGGATCGTCATTTTCGGCCGATTTTCTGTGATGCGATCGCCTTGTGCGGCCGTTACTACGCTTTTTGGCCAGTCGCAATCGTTAGCGATCGTCATTTTCGGCCAATTCTACGTGATGCGATCGCCTTTTGCGGCCGTTACTACACGTTTTGGCCGGTCGTAATCGTTAGCGATTGTCATTTTCGGCCGATTTTACGTGATGCGATCGCCTTTTGCGGCCGTTATTACGCGTTTTGGCCGGTCGTAATCGCTAGCAGTCGTCATTTCCGGCCGATTTTACACGAAGCGATCGCCTTTTGCGGCCGTTCCTACGCGTTTTGGCCGGTCGTAATCGTTAGCGATCGTCATTTCCGGCCGATTTTACGCGATGCGATCACTTTTTGCGGCCGTTACTACGCGTTTTGGCTGGTCGCAATTGTTAGCGATCGTCCGGAAATCGCGGGAAATCTCCCGGGTTCCTGGGTTCGAGCGGGAAATACTCGTTCGAACTTTCGAGTATTTTTCAAAACTTCGAGTCGAGTTTTGAGTATTATCCCTTTGAGTGCCACAGCGTCGCTCACAGCGACGCGATGTGTTTACGCATAAATTGCCGAGCGTCGCTGACAGCGACTCTCGGTATTTTACGTAGTACTTCATATCAAAACAAGGTACTGGCTTTCAAAGTATTTTGTTTTGATCCAGAAGCTTCCAGCTATCAGATCTATAGCAATTTTGTTGCCTTTGGTCTGTTAGCAGACCCTAATTTAGTCATCTCTGTCACAGATGTCGTCTGTATTTGTTGTTGTGTAATGTTATATGTTTGTTGTTGACGTAAATATCACTTATATTATTGTTATTGAGGTTATATTTTAGTGTTTTTTACTTCCTATTTACGTATGAAATAAAAATAAGTAGCAGAATAGATAGAAACAACTTGAGTAACCTTCGGGAATTAGTTTACAATGATCTTGGAAACAGTGTCATTGTCGTAGATACTAAGTTTTTGTGAAAGTAAAAGATACACATACATCTTTTGTTTTCTAGTTTATTGTGCATTTCATTTACTTTGGTAGGCCTAATTCTTATATACTAGTAATAATAAACATGTTTACAACAAACTAAAATATAATATTTGTTTATATTACAAAATTGTACTTCAACGTTGCTTAGTAACCACATAGCCTAGGCCTAGGGCCTTTTTTGAATTGTAACATATTTTCATTTATTTTTGTTGCAAATATTAACTGATATTGATGATTTATACATCAGTTTTGATCAGCATTTTCTGCTCTTTCTGTCTATTGGGTTGAAAAATATCAAATGAAATTTTTTAGTATAGTTTATGCAAGTCAAACTTGAAAAAAAAAACAAATTTTTAATTTGTTTTATATAAAAAATATATTTTAAGCCCCAATTTATTTTCTGATTATAGTTACTTTATACTATTTCATAGAGAATTTATTCATAAACAAAATAAATAAAAAATTACATGGATACCTCTAAAATTGTATTTTATATGATATTTTATGTAAACTACTACATTTTCCATTGAAACTAGCCCGGCAATTTATGCATAAGAAATGGCCATGATGCCACGGCACTCAAAGGGTTAAAATACTCGGCCGAAAACTCAAAGTTTCGAGTACTCGCACACCCCTAATTAACACATTCATCCAAGAAAATATCCATGAAATGTAGCGGTATTTAACTATCAACTATGGTAAAATCTTGCAATGTAAACAAATAAAATAACTTTGTCCAATTAAAAGCCTAGTTTACACTAGCATGTAGCAGTGGCATCACTTTGGCTGACTTATAAGTGGCGCAAAAAAATGTAACATGTAAACCTTAAATGACGTGCCATTGTTAATGGGGGTGTCGCCACTAATATTTGTTTCTACAAATAAAGTGGCGCCAGTAGTTACTGACGTGCAACCTGTACTGAAGCGCCACTTTCTGTGTCTCGTGTAAACCTCAGCGCCATTTATAGTTACAGATACTAGCTCCAGTAAACTAGTGTAAAAACCAAATCTATCCATTTAGCCATTAACAGGGGCGTATAAAAATAATTTATTTTTAAATGTAAATCTTCAGTGGCAAGATACTACAATTGGCACGGTTAAATGACGCCACTGCTACATGCTAGAGTAAACATAGCAAGGAAGGATTGAGGTGGGCATAACTTCCCCCTCACCACTTTATTTACTAACTAGCCATCAAGTCACCTTCATATACAGTATTCAATATTAAGATGAGGATATATTTTGTCCTCTACATTCCCTGTTCAGTTTTTAAGTTTTAACACATACATTTTTTGCATTTTAACAAAAACTTAAGTGTTGTTATCCTAAAGTAAGTTTTGATGTGCTAAAGGATTAATAATGTCATTGTCGTTTTCTTCTATTATTCCTACTACTGAAAGGGTGGTTAACTTGAGAACAATTATTGACCATGAGACTACAATTTCATGTTGAAGGGTTGGTTGATAACATCTCTAGTGAATGGAAAACAAATCTTGATTAGACCTAAATGAAAAAACAACCTAATCAAGATTTAACAAACATTTGTAATATATTGTTAAACAATTCTTATTTTGACCAATTTGTTGATTCTGTTACAGGAAAAGTTCTTCCAGCTGTTAGAGTTCATAGTGTTTCATCTGAATTTTGTCCCCTGCAAAGAACTTATTTCATTGTCCATTCTGCTTAAAAGTCAGCACTCTGTCAGCTGCAGTATTGTCTGCATGCAAACACTGCTCAATATAGTCAAGTAAGTTGTACAAATATTATATGAACCCTTATATATATCTGCAGTCAAATTTTGAGAGATTAATTGTGGAGTTTGGAAAATTGAATGCAGAGCAGGGCTTTAAATTAAATCCATGGGTCTAAGGGACTCTCAAATATATGTTTGATATAGTTTCATGTACAAAGCAAATAATATCAAATTTGGACTCCACAATGTCTGCTTTGTTTATACTATTATCCTGGACAGGCTTACTGGCAGGTGACATAAAGTGGTACCTTGCCAAATTGTGGACTTAATATCTTGGGACTGACCACCTGACGGCTAGCTGAACATGTCACTGTACAAGGGGTCTGCTTAATATAAATATCAACAATCGACTTCTGCTCTGTTTAGTACTGTTTTCTTTATTTATTTAATGTTTTTAAAGCATCTGCATGATGCATGATGAAGCTGACATGAAACAAGGTGTAGTATGAATTTACAACAAATTTACAATTGGAAGTTGAAACATTACGATTACAAAACAAATTCTCACAATTTTTTGAATATTACTGGTTTACAATAGAATATTAAAATAAAAATTTTTTATTAAGTATGCAAGTGTGATATGAGGGTTAAGGGAATAAATAATGATTAAAGGAGTTTGAAACTCGACACTTCTATCTTCATGAGTGACAAGTTGTATTAAGTAAGGTAATATAATCCTTACTTTACAAAAAGAGTCACCATGGTTAGAATCCCCTTTGAAAATCAAAGACAAAACAAAAAGATAAATATACTTTTTACAACAGAAACAGAAAAATATAGGCGGAATGTTCTAGGTATGTCAGTTAGGCTGTACTGGAACTGCTGCACAGTTGACGATTTTCCCTCATCGGTTTCCTCGTCCAAGTCTTCAGTGAGTGAAAACAAGAAAACCGCTCAAATTTGTCTTCTTTTAAACTTACTTAACACAGGCATGGCGACTATGAAGTCCCTATATAGGCTACTGAATCACTGGCGCACTCCACACTTGAATATCGCAGTTTAGGAAAACGCTCTTGCCGAAGAACGCAAGTGCACTAACACCACAGGCACCAGTGTTATGTTTGGTTGTTATGGTTGTGGCACTGAACATCCTGAGAGATTCAAAAGTACACAACTGAAATCGGGAGCGTTATCCAATTGTCCATTTGTAAATGGCTACAGTAAACTAATTAGAAAATACTTCATTTAATAATCTTTGGTTCAATTATAAAACTCAACATCAATAAATAATAATGTAAGCTTACAAACAATTTAGAAATTTTGCACCTTGAAATTGTAAGATGTTTACACCAAAATACAAACAAAACCTATACATGTGATTATGTAAACAAACAAACATATGTAACACTTGGACAATGCTGGCAACATCGGAAGCACAGCATTATCATTTACACGTGTTAGAGAGAGAGAGAGCTATGCTAGATAGAGGACAAGTGGCAACAGCGCGATCGTAGCCACCCGTCAGTAAGCCTGTCCAGGATAATAAAATATGTCTACAGTATCTACTTTGTTAAAAACTGTAATAAGACTAGGGACTAATACACAACTGATTTATGAATATGTTTCCTGTTTGCTTTATGCTTCATTTGTGGCATATTAGTAAAAACCGCAATGCTACAAAAAGAAGATTGTGTAAGGAGAGAGAATTTTAGATTGTAAGAGATTTGAAAATATAATTTATTCGTTTTATTCACTCTATATACATTCAATGGCTGGAACTATGACTTTCAGATGATTCTGTGTAAGAGTGAGAGAATAAAAGCATCCAGCAATTATATACTAAAACATAGTTACAAAAAAATAGTTTGGTTTATCTATAGAAAAGGCTAATCTTAACCTTGACTCTGATAATTGATGTAGAGTTTTAACATAGTGTAGCATGTCAAGCTCAGAGAAAGTTTTATCTTAGTGGACTGTATTTTTGAGATGACATGGGATAATTAGCACTGCCTGGAGTAGTTTGATGGCTAGGAAAAACTAATGCCTTAAGGATTCCGTACTGAGAATAAGCGCACAATAAATCAAAATAAACGGACTCACCAAATATCTTGTTGTATTGGACATGGGTTGTGGGCAGACCAGACTCGTAGTTCAGCAACCAAGGGTGGCGGTGTAGAAACCTTGGGTCGTGGGCGTTTCTGGTGAAGGGCGGCCAATTTAGCGGCGTTGTGATGCTGTTGATGGGGGAGTAGTGTGCACACTTTGGGGGTAGGGATTCACTAGCTGCAGGGGGTATCCACAAGGCAGTTGACACATACAAAATTCAGGACCCAAGGTACTGTGAGTTTATGTCGAGAACGGTGGAGACGATTGTTCCGAAACAAAGAGGTATGGCGCGGCGCGAAGCGGCGATGTTGAACGTGAGCGATATACGGCAAGAAAAATATGTAAAGTGAACTTTCCTCCGACAAGAATACTGTTAAGTGATTCAAAATTTTGGCACAGGGGCCGAGATAAATGTACGAGTGTGCAATCAATTAAATAATAAATTAGAAACACGTCTCAATGCGCAAATTTTACCGAGCAGAGTATGTTCTCAAATGGTGATTTTTTTAGAGAGGGGGAAATAGACGCTACCGAAATTCTTCCTAGAGGGCTAGTCCGAATTGAGCTGAAATGCCGATCACACCATTATTTTGAACCAATGAAAAGAAGGAGATATCACCCGACTTTTCCTTGAGTGTGAGTGAAGAAGCTATGTATTTGTGTATATGAAGCATCTGTGACTGTCACTGGACTGAACATTGTTAATATAATGAACATATTTACAAATGTAATGAGTTTCCTTATTATGATAAATGCATTGATTATCCTTGCCTAAAATGCTTTAAGGTTATGCAACAAATGTTAAAAGTTAAAACTAATATTCTCAACCACATTAAATATTATATGGTTAAATTACATTTTAAGTTTGTTACACATCCAACTTATAAACATTAATTTGGTTTATAGTTTTAATTTTTATTCCAAGGTACTATCAAACTAGTGAACTATAGATAAGTATGCAAATTTAGTAATGTAATTAGGGGTGGGCGAGTACTCGAGTTTTTGAGTACCTGTCGAGTATTCTCTAATACTTCGAAGGCAGAGTGAGTATTAGAGACTAGGCACAGGGAGTGTTTGGGTCGGGGGGGGAAAATCTGACCTTGGAGATAAGAAAGGAAAACTAGATGGAGGGGAGGGGTGGGGTTCGGTTGAAAGCAATAAATCAGTCAGCTGACCAACATTATTTCTTTGTTGACCCACAACTAACTGTTTGTGTTTATCCGTCTAGAAGTTAAACGTTTATAATCACATTCTTGTTAAAATGTTCTGGTTTTGATAAACTAACCCAAAATCTTCGTATGGATATAAATATTTGTAATCCTTGTCTTTAGAGTGTTATGGTTGTTGAAAACAGTATATATACAGAGTGTCTCACGTAAGGTGTCTCAAACAGATTGCAGACGAACCAATTGACCTAGAAGGATGAAATAAAATTATTTCCCACTAAATCGACCCCAAGGAATAACGTAAAAATATTTTTAGTTTGTTACAAATACAGGGTGTTCTAAAAACGTAGGGTCACCAGTTTGAATCTCGGAGTTTTAAAATATAAACATATGTCAAGTTTTATACATCATTTTAAAGCTCTAGACTCGACTAACATTTTGGCAAAAACAGAACTCACTTATTTTAATCCGTTTCAAAATGGCGACCATTTTATTGAAAAATATTTACATTTAAAATACATGCATAAAATGCATGTAATTTATTACAACCCATTTATAAAAGAGGCCTCAGAGTACTTTGTAAGTGTTACGCACAAATAACATGCACTTTATATGGAGAAATGATGATTTATGTTAATTGCTAAAAAAACAATAAGAGATACGAGGTTGGTGTAAATTAGAAAGTTGCTAGGATTTCTAAGACCTTAAAGATGATATACACCATGTATGTTACTATTTGACTTTTTTGAGTTTTGGGCACATACAAATTTTCAAAATAAGTATTTTTTTAATTTTGTTTGAAATACTGTCATGTAACATATCAGGGTAACACTGATTTTAAAACGAGTAAGAATGTTGAAACAGAACTAAGATATGTCTTGTGGTTTAGCAGATACAGGGTATTCTGTAAATGTCAACATTTGTCAATAAAATGGTCGCCATTTTGAAACGGATTAAGATAAGTGAGTTCTGTTTTTGCCAAAATGTTGGTCGAGTCTAGAGCTTTAAAATGATGTATAAAATTTGACATATGTTTATATTTTAAAACTCCGATATTCAAACTGGTGACCCTCCGTTTTTGGAACACCCTGTATTTGAAACAAACTAAAAATATTTTTACGTTATTCCTTGGGGTCGATTTAGTGGGAAATAATGTTATTTCATCCTTCTAGGTCAATTGGTTCGTCTGCAATCTGTTTGGGACACCCTGTATATATTTTTTTGAAATATAAATCATTATTCATTCATAGTAAAATAAAGGTTAAAATAAAATAAATAATAGCATTAATAATTCAAGCTTAATATGTAAAAAACATTGTTTTGAATAACAAAAATAAAATGTCTTTTTTTAACTTTTTAAAGAACTACTCGACTCGACTCGATACTCGAGTAGTATGGTTCAATACTCGACTCGATTTTAAAAAACACTACTCGCCCACCCCTAAATGTAATCAAAATAAATAATGTAATACAATTATGCTGTTAAAATAAAATTGTTTCTGCTTCCAGACATAATGCCATCTTCAAAGATGTTTACAGAGAAGTGGGTATTCTAGAGGTATTTGTGACATGCCTCCAACGCTATGCCAGCATTTTGAAACTTAAGCAGCAGGCTGCTGAAAATGGAAATGGTGAGTGACTTGTCCACAAAGAACTTATAATTTGATTATTTTTTACTTCGAGAAATGTTTATGAATTGGTTGTTTTACAAAGATAGAACTTTGTATATCTTTGCATATACTGACGATAAATATATTTTTCGTCAGTATATGCATTTTGCTTGTAAACTGGTACATTTTAATGTTCTGTCGCAGAGTATATAATCCGGACGGATGACGAGCAATTGGCCGCCCTGGTGATGACCTGCCTGTCTGTGCTGCTCGGAGGCAACACCAGCAACGCCACTGTGTTCCGGGAGTGCGGCGGCTCCAAGTGCGTGCACAGCCTGGTCCAGTACCTGGACAGCCGCCACCAGGCCCTCGGTAGGAGACGATACATTGGCACCACTGGGTTGTCAATATTTGGGTTAACATAAGTAAAAATGATCCTATAATATGGTTCACAGTTTCTGGAAAGTAAGGGAAGGTCAGGGACAAAGTTTGAAAAATGCCGAAAGTGAGGCAATCTGCTTGGTATTTTCTACAAGGCAGGGAAAAGTTTTGGATTTAATCATAAGTGCAAAGCAATACTGTGTGAAAATCAAAACTTATTAGATTTTTGTTAAATCGGTTCAACGAAGAGGAAGTGAACCGTAACTGGTAAGGCAATAAATCTAAGACAACAACAAAGTTGTGTAAACATTAAAATAATCAGAAGAGCAATGGGCAGCTATGGGGAAGGTGGAGGCCCGAAAAAAATTGAATATTACATATTTTGAATCAAGTGTGCATTCCGAGCTGAGAGTCATGGAAAATTAACTTTTTCAGTCAGCAAAAGTCAGGAAAATCATTAGCCGTATAAAAATAGGTCCTAAAATTCTTCTGTCTATCTGTTTGTGTTTTTTAATAGGTACATCATATTTTACTGTATGCATATGACTTAATGGCTAGTAAATTAACTGAGGTGTGAGGGGAAATCATTTTTGTATAGGTGCATACTCTGCTTTTTTCCACATATCAAGAAACAGTAAGTTAAATGTAATTGTGTATGAGGAATCAGCTGTGATAAACCTTTGCAATAAGAACAACTAAATCACTGTCCAATGGCAAAGGTAAGCAAAGTTTGTGGTGGGGGTAACTTCCCCTAAACCCCTTTGTTTACTTGCTGGCCATCAACTCATCTCCGCACAGTAGTAACTACTTGAGATTTTTACTTGAAACGGTTACTTTACAAACCAGATTGTACATAATATTTGCCAGTGTCAAAAGCTTGCAACCCTTCAATGTTCAGAATAGTTGTCAAAAGAGCAAGTTAACCTTCACCTTTTATCACAACGCTCACTCGCTCTCTATTAATTCCATTGTGAATATTTTTATAAAAATAAATGTGAACGAATGAAGGAAGAGTATTTGCTATAAATCTAATAAATGAGGAATGAGCAAAGAGAATAACATTAAAAGCTCCACCTGTCAGCCGTGCCGTGTAGTGAAATGTAATGTTTAGCGGAATTACGTTTTACAACATAAAATAAATTTGAGTGGTTTTAATTAAAGTGTAACAATCATATACCGGTAACATCCTGTACTTTTATTTTTGTTTACTTATTAATTTCTTTCTTTGTATTGATTCCTATTAAATCAAGTCATACAAATTTAAAGATAGGGAAATTAGCACCAGTTGAAAATTTCCCGCTTTAAACAATTGAGTATGTAGCCCTAGGAATGAAATTCCAGGTAGCCTGGTAAAAATGTGACTTACAATTTTATTGTAGATGTGCTGTTTTATAATTAATCCTTCCCAAGCGGCGACTGCAGGGCAAAGCCCTCCTCTGTCCGCTATATATTTTTTGGGCGGGGTCAAAAAAGATTTTTAAATATTTATTTTTTCCACTTATATCTGATGGTTAAAGTAAATTATGTTCACTTTCATGGTACAATTTTTTTTTTTGTTTTATGGCCAAAATTAGCATGTTGCATATACGCCAATCACTCACTCTAAATGTCATTTTAGCGAATTTCCCCTATAGGGAAGAAGCTATTACGGTAGTCGGCATGGTAAGACCTAGGCCCGGGACCATGATAACTTTTCGTTTTGAGGTCCCCAGACCCTAAAAACACCATTCGTTCAAAACTGTAGATATATATATATATATATATGTCCGTGAGCACGATAAATCTCGTAAAAATTATCTGATTTTAATGAAATTTGGTATAAACGTGTAAAGCAACATTTATGACTTTAAGTTCGAAAACCAGCCAGATCGCTTTATCCGAAGGGGTATTTTTGGGGGGTTTTGTACCCCAAAAATAGGTTTTTTGGGTTTTTTACATATAATTTTGAAAATAGTCAAATTTTAGTTTTTACCATTGTATTCAGCTTAAAAAAACACCAAATTTGGTATTTTGATCATTCCTCTACGTCAATTGGTTACCAAGATATCGAAAGTGCTAAACACAGTACGTTGTCTAATGTTATTCTTATGGAGGAAAAGCAAAATTGTATATCTCGCTTATTTATGAATGTACACTGATGAAACTTGGTATACGGCTTCATCTGCTTGTGGTGCTTTGGTATTTGCTAAAAAAAAACATTTTTTGCCAAAGGCTCTTGTAGCAGCAAACCTGCGTACTCAGCCCCATGTTATTCTTATGGATAATAATTAAATACCATGTCTCCCTTAATAATGAACATAAATGAATAAAAACTGGTATGTGACTTCACCTAGTTGGGTTATATTGATATTAGCATAAAACTCCATTTTTTGTGTTCCTTGATGCAGCAAACCTGCGTACTCAGCCCCAATGTTATTCTTATGGGGAATAATTAAAATTGTATCTATATTGCTTATTTGTGAATATATTTTTATGAAACTTGGTAAGTGACTCTATGTAGTATTAAGACATTTATATCTCCATTGGAAATTCGCTGAGTATGCAGGTTTGCTGCGACACGGTAGAGAACATTGCAAAACATCATTAGATTGTAGTTCACACAACAACTTGTAAATAACTGACCGAATGGAAATAAACTGTCTGCGAACGAGACAGTAACAAAAGGATTGCATCAGCAGGCCGGAGTGTAAGATCTGTTGCAAGAACAGCGTTGCCAACTCACCGAATGAAAATGTACCACTATGGCTTAATGGCTTAAAGTAACTGTAAATAATACGGAAACAATAATTCAATACATAGATTCAATTTACTTGTCTGGCATATATATTCGTCATACGCTTGCAAGTTTCAAATTGAGTTGCGTATATGCGTCCAATGCTCACAAAATAAATTTACCATTAGCATATATATAGGTTCAACGCTTGGAACATAATAAAACCTTCAATGCATCATATCACTTTCTTCGTAACAAAATGACTTAAGAAATGTGGATATTTTTAAAATTACCATTTCTTAGTAGGATTGTAAACTGCCTAAAACTGATGTTTTAAAATCTTCATATGTACAAAATTTATAGGGGAGACCTCCCTGTAAGCACCACCTTCCTTGTTCCAGTCCTAGATCCCTTACTGGATGTGCATATCTATTGCTTAGCTTCCACGTAATCCATCCGGACTGTTGTAGGCATCATCCGGGAGCTGATCCTGACTTCAGGAGGGGAGGACGACATGGCCACTCTCCTAGGCATGATGCACTCTGCCCCTCCCTCCTCCCTTACTCTCAAGTCCCATATACTCAAGGTATGTCACACTTCATCCTGAAAGTTACCATTAACGTGCCAAAAAACTATTTCAATAAGTTTGTTATTTCAATTCTTAAACTTAAGTAAGCCATTGTTATAATTACTAATAATAACGCTTTTGGTAGTTTCACTCTTACTTCTGTTTTTTATTCTCACCTAAACGTTTCGATGCCACTTTGGACAACTTCATTGGTAGGAAGGTTATATAAACCGAAACAAAAATTAAAACCAAACAATGAATCATATGATAGCTTACTACTACATCTAATTTAAGTACATTAGCCAAACATTTAAATATATAAATATGGTGATCCATGGGGTGTATTTTTAATTTATTTACTTTTTGAAAATTGGAAGCCAAGACTTAGAGAGCTTATATCCATCTTCCCTATTTATATTTTCCTTGGGTTTAATTATTTCTATGGATTCTCTAACTTTTCTTTTAAAATAATCTTCTTTATTCAATAATTTTACAATGTCAAACTCCATGCTGTGTCCGGTTTCATGTGTGTGTTCTGCTATAGCTGAGGTATTTATTCTGCCCTTTTTGGTAGATCGTGCTAAGGTGATAAGCAACCTAGGCAATTCTTAAACAAAGAAATTAACGCAATAAAACGAGTATTAATTGCAAATGATCACAAAAGTGGAATGATAGAAGATGTTATAAGACAACATAACCTAAAACCGGAAAAACAAAATGAAGCCAACCAAGAGAACTGCAAACGTGCGATCCTGCCTTACATTAAAGGTACAACAGACAATGTGTCAAAAGTTCTAGCCAAGCATAAAATAAAGACAACATTTTCTGTATGTTCTAAACTAAGAGATTTACTCCCTAAAATAAAAGATCAAACGCCAGTGTTGAAAAACAAAGGTGTCTACAGAATACCGTGCAGTTGCAAAAAGGTATATATTGGAGAAACTGGGAGAACAGTAAAGGTTAGAGTAAGTGAGCATATCAGAGATGATAAAAAGGGCAGAATAAATACCTCAGCGTTAGTAGAACACACACAAGAAACAGGACACAGCATGGAGTTTGACATTGTAAAATTATTGCATAAAGAAGATTATTTTAAAAGAAAAATTAGAGAATCCATAGAAATAATTAAACACAAGGAAAATATAAATAGGGAAGATGGATATAAGCTCCCTAAGTCTTGCCTTCAAATTTTCAAAAAGTAAATAAATTAAAAATACACCCCATGGATCACCATATTTATATATTTAAATGTTTGGCTAATGTACTTAAATTAGAGTAGTAGTAAGCTATCATATGATTCATTGTTTGTTTTTAATTTTTGCTTCGGTTTATATAACCTTCCTACCGATGAAGATGTCCAAAGTGGCATCGAAACATTTAGGTGAGAATAAAAAACAGAAGTAAGAATGAAACTGCCAAAAGCGTTATTATTACTAATTATTTCAATAAGTATTGATCAGGTTGTTTTATTTTGACTCTGTCTACACTGCATATCAAGCAAGTGTACAGATATATGTGGTGATTTTCTTTTTAACGTGGATTAATGTAAAAATGAATCGTTAAAAATATTTAGATGGTATTTGAACAGTTATTTGCCATCTCTTAACACATTGAATAGAGTGTAGTTTAATATTTAAATTTCAGATGTTATTGCGGTTATTATAATTTTTGAGCTCAATTATAATTAATTATTCAATAAAAGGAGAACTCCTCCTCCCCAGGGTTACCACCCCCTTCACACATACGATACTTGTGTCAGAATCAGAATCAGAAATCATTTATTTCGTCAATAACAAATTGTTATGTGAAACAAGTCAGATTTAAAACTAATCCTTAATACTAAATTGACAATTTAAAAATTTGTTCTCTAGCAAAAAGTGCACATTTCCTTCACATATTTGTGCAGTCTGACAGAAATTCATCCACCGAGTACGGACACCTTTCAATCAGAATATTTGTTACCTTTTTTAAGAAAAATGCTTGTACTGGCTATGTTTGTCAGGTGCCGGGGCAGAGCATTGTATAGTCGTAGAGCAGAGTAGTGGATACCCTTTTCAAGTAGTGCCAATCTATGGATAGGGTAGACCATGTTACACTTATGACGTGTATTATAGGGATGTCTAGCAATATTCTCTTCAAAGAGATGGAAGTTGCATTTAAAAAATGATAAAACCTCCAGAGTATAAATATTTGGGAAAGTGAGAAGATGCAGTTGTTGAAAAAAAGCTGTTGTTACAGTCGCTGCTGATGTGCCTCAGAGAGAGCCACCGCACTCGCACTGTGTTCCGCAAGGTCGGAGGGTTTGTGTACGTCATGAGCGTGCTGGTGTCTATGGAGGGATGTCTCAAGGAGAACCCCTCTCCTCCTTGGGACACTGTCCCTCTCTCGCAGATTCTCTGCCTGTTGCACACTGTCTTCAATACCATCACCGTTGCCATGCGCTTTGAACCCGCCAATGCCAAGTTTTTCCATTTGGAGGTAATCCTTGTTATTTTAAAATTTAGGTTATTTTCTGTAACAACTATTTGAAATGGTTAATTAAGCTCCTATTTAATGCCCAGAAAAATACAAATTAATTAAAACACTAGAAATACACTGAGGGTATAATTCTTTTGTTGCTTTCAAAAGAAATTCAGTTCAGTTCAGTTTAGTTTCAGAGTGTACATTCACACTCTGAGATCTGCCAATTGAAAAAAAAGTAATTAAAAGATTAAATATTTATAGTTTATACAGTATATATTAGAAATGTGCGAGTACAGGTTTTTTAAGTCGAGTCGAGTAAATGGCAAAAGATTCGAATCTCGAGTTCGAGTCGAGTATACAAATAAAAAAAACACAAAGGTCGAGTTGAATTGGATCAAAACAGTGGGTAGGGTTCCATTTATAAATGTTCTTATTAAAATATACTTTTCTAGTCACTATGACCTGAAAATAACAATAGTAAGTAAAATAAATGGATTCCTGCTTCATTGGAAAAAGGTAAGTACATTTATCTGAAAATAAATCATACCAAAGTAATTGCATAACATTTTCCCATAAAGATAAAATACTTTTAATCTTTTGGTATTAAAGTTGTTATAGTATATATGGTATTAATTAACAGTTTCACTAAAAAGTAATCTCAGTTTTAGCGAATTTCCCCTATAGGGAAGAAGCTATTACCGTAGGTCTCATGGTAAGATTTAAGCCCGAGACCATGACAAATTTTTTTTTTTATGTCCCCAGATGACTAAAACACTATTCGTTCAAATTTATATATATATGTATATATATATATATATAGATATATATATATCTATATATATATATATCTATATATATATATATATATCTATATATATATATCTATATATATATATATATCTACATATGTGTCCGTGAATGCGATAACTTGAGTAAAAAATGTCCGATTTCGATGAAATTTGGCTCAAATGTGTAAATTGACATTCATGACTTTAAGTTCGAAAACCAGAAAAATCGGGCCATGGGAAGGGGGGTTTATGGGAGTTTTAAATTGTCCAAAATTCAGTTTTTTGCATTTTTTACCGTAACATTTTTAAAACACTTAATTTTGGTTTAGACCATGTTATAGAGCTTAAAAAAACAAATAATATGGTATTTTGAATTATTAAGCTAGGTTAAGTGGTTGCGGAGAAAATCCAAAAAAACCTGCTCATAAAATCTCCTATGTTAATCTTATGGGAAAAAGGTTTTTGGCTTTTCCTAAGTTAATTTTGATGTAAACTTCACATTTGCTTTTACCAATCAATTCAGCTCCACAAAACAATCATTTTGGTGTTTAAATTGTGATTCTACGTCCAACCATTGCAGAGATATTCAAAGTGCTAAACACAGTACGTTGTCCAATGTTATCCTTATGGAGAATAAATAAAATTTGATATCTCCATTATTAATGAATGTATATTGATGAAACTTGGCACGTGGGGTCACGTAGTACTGGTATATTGATATTTGCACAAAAAATTGATTTTTTATTGATTATCCCCGTAGCAGCGAACCTGCGTACTCAGCCCCCATGTTATTCTTATGGAGAATAAGTAAAATGTAATGACTCCCTTAATTATGAACATAAATTAATACAACTTGGTATGTGGCTTCACCTTGTTGAGTTATATTGATATTTGCATAAAAACCCATTTTTTAGTTCCTTGTTGCAGCAAACCTGCTTACTCATCTCCCATGTTATTCTCATGGAGAATAATTAAAATGTTATATAGTGCTTACTTATGATTGAATATTGATTAAACTTGGTATGTGGCTTCACCTAGTTAAATTATATTTATATTTGCATAAAAACCAATTGTTTGTGTTCCTTGTTTCAGCAAACCTATGTGCTCATCACCAATGCTATTCTTATGGAGAATAATTAAAATTGTATATATCGCTTATATATGAATATATTTGTATGAAACTTGGTATGCGGCTTTATATGGCATTAAGACATATATTATGCATTGGAAATTCGCTGAGTACGCAGGTTTGCTGCGACGGGGGTATTTTATTTTATTTCCTCCTTTTTATGTTTAGGCCTAAAGCTATAAACAGTCAGTTAGTAACAACATGAAGATATGTTTTAAAGTGCTTGGCAAATCAATTGATGAAATTGAGGCCAAGTCTTAGAGTTTTAAAATATTAAAAATTATTTAAAAAATCATTAATGAAACTTAAACAAGGCTAAAACAAATAATTCACTTGTCTTTAAAAACAGCTCAAGGCCAAAGGACAGTTGAGCCTAAAATTAATAGATTGACTCAGTTTCAATTATCACGGAACAAAAAATACCCCCGTCGCAGCAAACCTGCATACTCAGCGAATTTCCAATGGAGATATAAATGTCTTAATACTACATAAAGCCACTTACCAAGTTTTATAAAAATATATTCACAAATAAGCGATATATACAATTTTAATTATTCTCCATAAGAATAACATTGGGGCTGAGTACGCAGGTTTGCTGCAACAAGGAACACAAAAAATGGGTTTTTATGCTAATGTCAATATAACTCAACTAGGTGAAGTCGTATACCAGTTTTTATTCATTTATGTTCATAATTAAGGGAGACAGAGCATTTAATTATTATCCATAAGAATAACATGGGGGCTGAGTATGCAGCGTATGCAGCTGAGTATGCGTTTACTGCTATGGGAGAATTATTCAAAAACAATTTTTTGGAGCAAATATCAATAGACCTCAACAAGATGAAGTTGTATACCAAGTTTCGTCAGTATACGTTCATAAATAAGCGAGATAAAAAAATTGTCTTTTCCTCCATAAGAATAACATTAGACAACGTACTGTGTTTAGCACTTTCAATATCTCGATAACCAATTGACGTAGAGGAATGATCGAAATACCAAATTGTGTGTTTTTTTAAGCTGAATCCAATGGGAAAAAATAAAATTT
Organism: Allygus modestus; assembly: GCA_963675035.1. Taxonomy (NCBI): domain Eukaryota; kingdom Metazoa; phylum Arthropoda; class Insecta; order Hemiptera; family Cicadellidae; genus Allygus; species Allygus modestus. The sequence goes on from OY776111.1 coordinate 143,105,027, forward strand.
GACTATTTCCAAAATTATATGTAAAAAATTCGAAAAACCCATTTTTGGGGTACAAAACCCCCCCAAAATACCCCTTCGGATAGAGCGATCTGGCTGGTTTTTGATCTTAAAGTCATAAATGTTGCTTTACACATTTATACCAAATTTCATCAAAATCGGATAATTTTTACGAGAGTTATCATGCTCACGGACACACATATATATATATATACAGTTTAGAACGAATGGTGTTTTTGGGGTCTGGGGACCTCAAAACGAAAAGTTATCATGGTCCCGGGCCTAGGTCTTACCATGCTGACTACGGTAATAGCTTCTTCCCTATAGGGGAAATTCGCTAAAACAAACACAAGTTAAGTCCAAAATATTTCCACTGTGGCACTCTTTCTACACCCAGTAACACTCTTAATTTGCTGAAAAATTCCTATTCTGCATGACCCATCCTCTTCAAGGGGATTGTACAAATATACATCCCATACTAACCCCCCCCCATGTATATTCAGAGTACATTATTTGAATAATGTTGTTTTGATTATAATTTGTTAAAATATTATTATTTTTTAATCGTGTGGTAAAAAGAGTATTGATTAAATTAAATTTGTCACTTTCCACAGATCTGTATGACCAGTCTTTGTGACACATTGCGACTTCTTGGATGTTTTTCCTTGCGAACTGAAATTGATGATAGTGAAGGATCTTGTACATCTTCCAAAGAAGAGGAACTTTTTCATAGTATTTTCACAGGAAATGTATTGGAACCAACGTAAGTATCTACATGAAACTCCATAATACCATAATAACTGTCATATATGATTTAAATATTTTAACATTTATATTTGTGCTTGTCTTAAGTTCCCGGCAGTAGATTTTAATAGTCTTAATTTATTCAAAATTCTTATGGCATTCAATTGTCGGTTGATATTACATATCATGGCATTTACACGGTGCTGGATGTTACGAAGCAGTTCATTTGTGATCATTGGAGTGAACAGAATCTTTATGCTAAATGCTCTGAGATCCAACAACATGTGGGTAATATTAAATCAGACAGCTATGATTGTTGAACTCTACCTTCTAGTTATTACTTTGCGATTTACTTATCACTGAGTGTTAAAAAGCATCTGGCTGCAATATATTGTTATTTATGTTTCATAGGTCAGTCGTTATGGGTATTTCCCTTATTCCTAGAAAAACACCATGCAGCATTTTAACCCAAAGTCCTATGAATATTTTGACACATAGCCACCACTTTGTAATTCTATTAACCCTAGCAGTGGCCAAATGACGGCCCGTACTTTGGCTGTGTCGCCTTAAAATGGCAGAGGATGGGAGCCGTCCTTCAGGGACCGAAAATATTGTAACGTTAAAAAACCACTAATAATCAACTCAAAAGTGAACAATATATATATATATCATTCGAAAGATAATATTCTGAACTTTCATTTTATTATATAAACGAACCCTGTAGCAGCTATATAACAATGTCACGGCGATTAGAAATCGTATGAATGTAATGGATGAGATTCCTGCAGCCGACGCTAGGAAATTGTCAAAACACTACTTTTTTAAATTTCCCAGCTCGGGTAATGTTTGTTGCGGGAAGTTGCGGTTGGTACCAATGCACTCCTAAAGAATTCATTTTGGTATTGATTTTTAGTTTGACATATTGATTGGACAAAAAATATGATTTTATGAAAACAGGTGTTTTTTGTTTCTTTGTGGAATGGCCAAAAAATCTGATTTATATCCAGTATAAGTTATAGTTACTAGTCAAATAATATGTTATTTTGAAGAGAAAGAAATGTAGAAGAATTTAGTTTTGTCATTGGCAGCACTGCTCTTAGTATAACGTGTAACAGCTGCGGTATATTTCGTGATTTTTTCCTCTCAACACTGCAGCCGCCTAATCGGCAACTGCGCAGCTAATTACGAAGTCTCAGTCCGTTTGTTTGGCTTGCTCCAAACTGGACTGTATTTGGTATCACTGTAAACAGCGGATTTCAGGCTTTCTTCCTATGTCTGTCTCGACGTCTTTATCTTTTGTTGTTGTTGAAAATATGACATCTGAAATATGCAGTATCCAAAATGGCGTGCCATGTTGTTTGAACGTTGTGAGTTGTGTAAGAGTGTTTTAGTAATTTATTTAGCTGAATTTATGCAAAAATGGGTAGTAGTGACATTCGGGGTGCTCTTGAAGAAAGTATTAGTGACATTGATAACGATTTAGAGGGTGATATAGGCAGTGTTATTGAGGTGAACAACTTTCCTGATGATGTGTCTGTGTTGTCGTTGGGTTATTCATCCGCATGTACACTCCTTATCAAACAACACTTTCAAAACTTATCAAAACAATCTTTCCCCAACATGTTATATATTTCTATGTAGGGTATTGAATGGACTAAAACAAGTTCATATTGGTTTGGGGGTAAAAATTTGGTAAAAAAGTGATATACTAAATACTGTGAAATTTGTTTTTCCAAAACTCAAAAATAGCGAAACATTCTTGTATATACATTTTTATAAGTGATAATAATTTGTTACCATCAACTTTATGACTTTTTTGGATTCCTTACTTCATTAGCTTTACTAATATGTATATATCATTATTAGTATATACATATATTACGTTACTTATTTACAACACAAACTAACACTACAGTTTACGCTTTTTTCAGTTTCCCGTTTATTATAATATTATGCCCCTAACACTTGTAAAAAAGTTCTTTTCCCAACGTGTTATTTATTTCTATGAAGAAAATTGAATTTCAAACAACTTTTATAATTTTTATAATTTTTTTCACTTTACCGAAAAATTGAACATTCTAGATCTTTTTTATTTTACTATTTTCAGATTCTATGGTTCATTTCGATCAAAATGAATACAAGGTTGGCTAGGTTTACTTCTACGATTGAATTTATACAAATTTTCAAAAAAAGGTCTGCAAAATTGCCAAATTTAGCCTGCCATTTCCCACTTACACCATTGACCACTGCTAGGGTTAAAATGGTGACCACTTTTTTGGCTACGCTGACGGTCCAATATCGGATCGATATCGAAACATTTCATCAACTGGTTGCTTGTTCGTTTTATCGAATGAACTTTCGGCTACGATTGTTGCTTGTGGTAGAAAATCATAAATGGTGATTCGATTCTAAGTCAAGCAGATATAAGTTAAATCAAATCAAATCATCTTTATTCACAATATGTATACATAATACATGAGAATAGTGTCAAATTCCAAACTAAAAACTAAAGGCTATTGACTACGAGTTATAAAACTCCTCAAATGAGTATAGTTGTTTTTCAAGTAGATAATTTTTTAACATTTTCTTAAATTTATTGATATTATTTTCAGTTTTTAACAAAACGGGAAGTTTACATAAGAATTTTGATCCAATATATGAAGGTTTTTTTTCATAAAATGTTAATCTATGGTGAGTGGGTATGATGGTATTTTTATTTCGAGTATTATATTGATGAGACTGATCATATTTCTGTTTTAAAGGATTTTGAATTGCTATTAATACCATATTATAAATATATTGTCCGTATACAGTTAATATTTTTAAAGTTTTGAAATGTTCTTTTGCAGAGTGATCAGGTTTCAAATTTAAAATTATTCTGACAGCTTTCTTTTGTTTCTTCAAAATGTCATTTAAGTTTACTATTTTTGTTGACCCATATAAAGCCAAGCCAAATGAAATATGGGAATGAATATGGGCATGGTATATCATTTTTAACACACTTATATCAGTGCATAAAAATGACATCCTGCGTAAAGCATAAATTCCTGAGTTAATTTTAGAAAGAACTTTTTGCACATGACAATTCCAATTCAAATTCTCATCTATTTCCAAACCCAAAAATCTAGTAAACTTTTCGATTTCTATTACCCTAGAATCGATTGCAATTGTTGGTTCAATCATTCTACTGCACTGAGCAGTCTTAAAGGAAACAAAATTTGTTTTTGATAAATTTAATTTCAATTGATGATTGTTAAAAAAGTCTATTATATTTGCCAATTCTAGGAAAGATAAAATTTCAACATCGTCAACAGTTTGTGCTGACACTTTCAGATTTGAATCATCTGCATACAACACCAAGTTGTCTTGTGGTATTTTTTGAAGAGTTTGTGCAATATCTTTTACATAGCAGACAAAGAGGAGTGGCCCTAAAACAGATCCCTGGGGAACTCCATGTGTTATTAATTTTAAATTTGATTTTTCTTTTGAAACTTTATCAAATTCCATATGACTTAATTCAACAAACTGATATCTTCCCGACAGGTATGACTCGAACCACTTCAAGGCAGTTCTATGTACACCAAGAGTCTTTAGTTTATGTAAGAGTGTAGGATGATGGACGGTGTCAAATGCTTTTGACAAATCCATGAAAATTCCTATACAAACTTCTCCCTTATCAACCGATTCAATAATAGATTCAACAAAGCCTACAGCAGCAGTAGTCACCGATTTATTAGAACGAAAACCATGTTGAACACTATCTATGAGATTGTAGTTTTCTAAATACTCCATAAACTGATTATAAACAACCTTTTCAAAAATCTTTGAGACTACCGGCAGTAAAGCTATGGGGCGATAATTTGAAGGATCTTTTGTATCATTTTTTTTATGGATGGGTATTACTTTGGAAATTTTTAGCTGATTAGGAAAAATTCCAGAGACAAAAGAAGAATTTATCAGATGTGCTAATACTTTACTAAGTTCCCATTTTGCTGCTTTTATAATTGTAATTGGAATCTCATCATACCCACTTGAAAATTTGTTTGAAAGAGAACTAATAACCTTTTCTACATCTTCTTGACATATGTGTCTAAATCTAAAACATGGGTTTACATCAAATTTTGGGGGTTCTATTGTTACATTGTTTTCTACATACAAATCATCATAACTATTGCTACTAACTTCCTGAACAACATTAACAAAATAATTATTAAGTATATTACATACCTCTTTTGGGTTAGTGTATTCCTGGCCTTCAGTATCTAATGACAAGTTTTCCATTGTTTTGGGCTTTTTATTACCTACTTCAGAATTTATTATTTCCCATACAGTTTTTTGAATGTTGGTGGATTTTGATATTTTTTCTTTATAGTAAGCAATTTTTGAATTTGTCAGACCTTTTTTATACCTAAACAATTTTTCTTTTAAGAATTTTGATAAATGAGGATCCTTTGATCTTCTGAGACATTTATTAAGATTAATAATCTCTTGTCTTTCTTCTTTAAACTCATTAGTAATCCAACAGTTTTTCCCTTTTTTTAACTGTAATAGTTTTTTGGGGGAAAGCTTGATCAAAATAATATTTGAAAGTCATAAAAAAACAGTCATACTTTTTATCTGATGAGGCCAAAAATACATCCAACCATGTTTCTTTCTTTACTAGGTTTTTAAACAGTGTAATATTGTCGTTTGTAAAACTTCTACGTTCATATGTAAAACTAGGGTTATTATTGTGGTCTATATTTTCACTCGTTAATTCCAAAAATTGACCATCATGGTCCGAGAGCATTGTAATTATTCCTTGTTCAAACACACAATTTCTTAAACAGTTTTTAACAAAAAAGTTATCTATTGCAGTTTTACTTCTGGCTGTGACTCTTGTAGGAAATGTGACCATATAACTCATATTTTGACTTTTCAACAGGTTTTTTAAAAGCCTATGATCATTATTATCCACCAAAACATTGATATTTATATCCCCAGCCACTATAATAGAATTACACTTAAATGAAAGATATTCCAAAAGTAGCGATAGTCTGTCCAAAAACTCTTGTGTTGGAGGAGGGTGATCTGTATATTGCTATTAAAATAAATTTGACTTTGTTATGATTATACATACTGGCACAAAACTCAAACTGCTTATCATCTAAAATTTTATTTTGAAAAGATTGAGGGATGTTACACTTTAGAGGTTTTATTTCAGTTTTACTAAGAATCATTACTCCACCTTTGTTAAATAGCTTTCTCGAATAATAGTTATCTATCTTATAGTTTTTTATATTTAGTCTGCTAACTTCATCTTCTTTCATATCATGTTCAGTCAAGATCAACAAATCAGGATTTATTTCATTTAAAGTGATTTCCAACATATCAATTTTCGAACTCAAATGTTCAATATTCTGGTGGAAAAAATTAATTTTAGCCTCCTTAGATGAGTTTGATTTGCAATTATTTAAGTTATTTCTTTTTTTTCCTGATCTGTCAGTAAAACATTGTAATCTAAACTGGTCTTAATGCTATGGTTTACAATGGTATTATTTACAATATTTACATTACTAGAAAAAGTGTCATTCACAGTAGTTGTGCTGCTACCTGGTATCACGGGCGATGTTTGTAGAGGGGGAAAGTCCACCATTGAGCCTATTGTGATGTTGCAATCAGCACCGACACAAGACAAAGAGGAAACAGCACCACTGGACGATGAGGTGGCAGCAGCAGCAGCAAGGGGTGATGGACGATCAGTAGTTTCTTGACTTACTTTTGATTGCAAAGATATTTTTCCTTCCACATGTGACTGTTGTAGACAAGTTGTTGAAGAAATTAGCCGGTGCAGTTGTTTTACAAATGCGGCGTGCGATTGTCCGTTAAGTAGAGCTCCTCTTGGGGGTTTTTCAGAGCATGTGACAATAATGACAGAAGCACCTGTGTCGTGTTGAAAATTTTTAAATTAGATATAAAATGTTCAGGCGAGATGCGATCCCTGGTGCATCCCATAGGGGAGCAAATTAAGGTTTTGAGTTTATTGGCTTTGAAGTGTTTTGTGAGCTGCTTGAAGGCCATGTTATAACTACAGTTATAATATGGAAAATTTCTTGAATTTTGATAATATTCATCTTTGGTGACTAAACTGTAGATGGCTGCGCCATGCATTGCTTTCTGATAGGTTAGGTTCCCATCACAATAATCAGAAAAACAAGGCTTACCAAATTTTTGTTTGAAAACTGTAGCCACACCCTGGCTCATTTGCTTTTCATTATTGAAATCTGCCGAAATACAATGCGCAAATGCCAGTTTATCATTATGGGAATACTCATTAATTATGTCACTCATGTCTGACTCTCTTATTGTTATGTCTAGTTTAGCATCCATCAACTTGTGTGGTGATAATGAGGCATTGGTTTTCGTTACAGATGAAGGGTTACAGCTACAGTTCCTCAAGTGTTTTTTCACAGATTTGTTAACCTTATTAACAATTAAGCGGGCAAGTTCCTTTTTTCCTTTATAGTTTAAATGTAGCCCATGTTTAGTGTGGTGAGATCTATTTAGTATGTTTGTATCAATAAGGAATACGTTATTTAGACGGGCAACCAGTTCTACAATATAATTATTTAACATTTGGATTTCAGCATGTATTATGTCATCATCTGCAGCGTCATGTCTCTGAGGAACAGTACAAATAAAAACTTGTTTGTTTTGACTCAATTTCTTCAATTTAAGTTTCAGATTAAGATATATTTCTTCTGCTATGTTATTCAGAGTGTTGTTTGTGCCACCAAGTATAACCATAGTGTTGCAATCTTCTTTTGTAGCCATGTCCACCACATGTATCAAACCAGTGTTTGGCATTACAAACCCATTTGCCGTAATGTCTCCTCTACTTAGACAGTTAATTTCTTGGGCCACACCTCTTCCCTGGCTGTCACTGATCATTGATATTCTAAGTTTAGGCACATTTTCGCATATATTTTTTTCTGTAACTAAATTTGTATTTCCATTCCTGTGTGCCTCACTCCCTCTGGCACTCTCCTTAACTACATGATTCCTTTTATAATCTGTCTTCTTGAGGCTAGAATGTGTTAATTTCACAAATGCAGGGTTGTTATTGACTAGGTTTCCAATGTTATAGTTTTCAAGGACGTGATATGGGTTGGGCGCAAAGATAGGACACTGTTGTTGCATTTTTATCTTTTTTACAGTAGTCTTTAAATTGTGATTGTTGTATTTCACTTTAGTCCAGTTATTTTCTGTTAACATCTTGCTTTGTGTGTTCCTATTTTGGACAGTATGACCTACAACATTCCTATCGTTTTGTTTGGCAGCTTGATTTGCGACTGATGAAGTAGCTAGAGGTGTACTAACTGCAGCAGGGATATGAGCATCAAATACCTGCTGTAACATTACTTTCTGTAGTTGTCCTGAGCTTAAGTAGATGTAGTTGTTGTTGTATATTAGATAGGCGATGACAGAACGTTTGGTGGCTATATCTGATTGCTCAATCTTAAGGTTTTGAAAAGTACATTAAATTTTTAGGCTGGATCCTTTGTGCTGTATTGTTTGTATAATACAGTCAGTGAAAATTAGCATGTAGATACCACAGTCGATAGAATTATTACCTTGCTGAGGGCATTTAATAATTTTCAGTGAAGGCTGCTCATCAGCAATATCTGTTTGGGGGCAGATGTAACGAGATATTCTAGACAAAATCTCCTTGGCTGATTTTAGATTATATTCTCCTATAGAATCAAGGTAATAAAATGTTTTTTCTGGTCTTGAGAAAAATATTAGGCTCCAGTGTGAGCCGCTATTGCCACAGGCTGTGGCATCATTCACTGGAATAATTACTTATGATTTTTCCTGAAGTTGTAGGGGCTGCAAAATATGGTCAAAATCATTTAGGCATTTGGCGGCCTGGCTGATTACTGGATTCACTAGGAAAGTTTTTTCGTCGGTCAAAATAGTATTCATGATGTCAAAGTACTTCAGTATACAGTCGTCTGTTATCTATTCATTCCCCATTAGATTAAGAGTCAGTTCTGCATTTTTGTTAGTTTTTATTTTAGACTGGCCCGTATCTGTGTCAGTGGAAATAATTATTTCATGATCACCTGATGCTAAAGAAACAGGAGTACTGCTTTCATCTGATTCCAGGTTTTTATAATTTATTTTCGCTTCCAAGTGTAACTGCGAGTCAGATTGATCAAACAAAGTACTTAAACTACTGTCATTGCAATTCTCATGAGTAGTGTTCAGAATAGATAAATCCTGATTTTTTGATTTATTTTGACTAATAGTGCAATTTCCTTGTAGGGTTTTCCCTGAAAAATTGAAATCTTCAATTTTAAAGGATAAACTGTTTTCAAGTATATAATTAGACAATTCTTTTTTTGATATGAAGATTTTACCCTTAGGGGATTTTATTTATACATCAATTTTTCCTTTGCTCAATCCTTTTTTTCTTATCACCTCTTCCCTTTGCCATCCTTTAGGCAGTCTATTGTCCTTTTCCACAACCATTTTTAAAATTTACCATTAGTTTTTTTTCAAATGTCTTAAAATGTAAATGAAAACATAAAATGTAAACATAAACAAGGAAGCAGGATCGAGTCTTTGAAGGTCAGTTAGATAAGCAGATAAGTCCTGTGTCGATCTGGAGTAGATGAGAGAGATGGAAGAGGTCCAAAGGTCAGGCAACCTTTCCTTATCAGTACCCTCCTTATCAGCTTGTCCAAAATATTACTTGATTTTCTTTAAATTATTTATGTTAAATTGTAAATACCTCCGGACACAGTGTTCCTTCTGAGAATCTATTCACTCACATCCCTTTATGAGCACTAACTGTTTTACCTAGTGCAAATTAAAATTCACCATATTTGTTTAAAACTGGATAAAAACCCCAAACAGTCAGGAGCACAACTTGTGCACATTCACTTCCAACCTACTCACCACAACCAAAAGTTGTGGATATAATGTTAAATTAGATCTACTACTTGATTTGTGTGAACAAAATAATAACAAACAACTAGGTTGCAGTTCACGACAAATTATACTAACCTCACCTAACCTAACTCAGCAGAGCGCTGTATAGTGGCTGTTCGTTGTGCAACATAATTAAAAATAAATGGATTAGTATAAATAAATTACTGTAAAATTAAACAGGAATTTCAGACTTGAAAAAGTAAACAACAAAAGTAAGATTTAACACAGAACAAATTAAAGTAAAATTTAAAAGACAATTTCTGATCTCAAAAAGTAAACATCAAAAGTGAAATATGAACCCGGGACCGCACGATCGTGGATCTGACATCATATCCACTGGGCCACCGAAATTTTTCAATTACCCTGAAAGTTATAATTCAAGGAGCATTGAACAACGATTATAAATTCATTTGATAAAACAAACAAACAATTAGTTGATGAAATTGTTTGATATCGTAACAAACGATATTAGCGATATTAGACCGTCAGCGTAGGCGAAAAAGTGCTCATCTATTAAAATAGGGTAAATTTCAGGGTTTAAGGTAACAATTCATGACTCATATAAACTAATTATTTTTGATTACATGCTTATATATTATATTTTTCAGGAGTTAAATTAAACTGAATATAATAATACTTGTATTTAAGGCTTTTTACTATAAATAATATTAAACTAATCTAAAAATATTTTTTTTAGAAAAGTGGTCTTGTAACACTAAGTCTAAATGATTTTTTTATGTGATAATTCATACAACTTGTGTATATATATATATATATATATATATATATATATATATATATAATTTAAATTTCTTTACAAAAAGACATTTTTATTTAAGTTTTCCTGACAGCTAAAATTTGTTGCAATACCTTATAACATCTAGTTCAGGTCTAGGTCTGTCTAGGAGTCATCTAGGCCTAGGTTTACTTAATTGCAGATGTCTAGTTTTTCCACCTCTTCAATCCACCCATTCACTGGACATCCCACTTCAATCATTGTCATCTGATTCTTCATATAATCTGTAAATTTCACTTGAGAAATTAGTATCAGTTACCTTTTGAACAATAAATGAACTCACATAGCAAATAAAACTGTTTACAAACGACCTGCTCCTTTTACGACAAAGAGAAGTTAGTTTACAGCTGGCATTGTAATTGGTGAGCAAAGAAGAAAGGTCAAATACATATACCTAATGTAAAAAGACTCAAATGGTAAAAATGTTAGTTTTAGCTATATAATTTCTGTACATTTAGACCAACTAAAATAACATATATGTAGGGGTGTGTGAGTACTCGAAACTTTGAGTTCTTGGCCAAGTATTTTAATACCCAAACTCGGCTCGAAGTTTTGAAAAATACCCGAAAGTTCGAGCGAGTATTTCCCGCCGATATCCGGACGATCGCTAATGGTTGCGACCGGCCAAAATGCGTAATAACGTTCGCAAAAGGCGATCGCATCATTTAAAATCGGCCGAAAATGACGATCGGACCTCGTAATTTCGGCCGTAAATGACTACGGAGACATAATATTGGCCAAAAATTACGACTGGATCACCTAATAAAGGCCAAAATTTACGACAGTATACAAAATATCAGCAAAAGTGGCGACCGGGCCACTTAATATTGGCTGTAACCCCTGTAACTAACGATTTCGTCATGTAGTATTGATTATAAGCGATGTCTGGACTAGGTGATATTGGCCAAATGACAACCGGACCGTGTTTTCATGCAGATGTGTATGAATTCAATGTTGTTAGTGAATTTAATGTTGAATGTTAGTGGCAGCCTTGAGTCAACTTCTACATGAGTGATACCAAAAATCACACGTTTTTACTACTTATAATCAGTTTCTGTAATGTGTAGTACACAAATATGTCTTGGATTTTCAGGATTCCAGAAAACATTCCCTTACAACTGGTCTACGCATGCATAGTGATGAGAATGCTGTACAACATTGCCTTGGACACCTATGACAAGCCCAACCAAAATGTTGTGTCCTTCAAGTCACCTTCTCACAGGAGGCAAAATATTGAGGTATTGCATTCTCCATTTGCATAAGGAAAAATTATAAACCTATGTCTTTGGGCTGATTTCTGGAGCTATCGTTTCATGTAAAAGGCTGGAACTCGTAACGTTTATAGAAAATTGAATGGGGAATATCCTAGTGAAGCTTAGTTTGAGTTTTCCCCTTATTTTACCTTAAATAACAAACAATATGTCAAAAATTTAAAATTAACTAATGGGCAGTTGTAATTGTTCAAGCAATCTACAAATTTGAAGAATTTAAACATCTAAAATAATAAAATCTCAATCCTGTTGTTTTTTTCTTTTTCTCTTTGCCTTTCGGTAAGTCAAAAAGGTGATGTAATATTATTCATGTTATTTAAAAAGTAATGTGCTAGGTATTTGTAATTGGTTATATTGTGAGATGATCGTGTTCTGTAATTGTGAGATAAATTACTGACTATAAATTGTAATTAAAAATATTACATTTTAGTTTATTTGTAGCTTAGTTTGGTACATATTGACACACCTTATAGACCTCGAGCGGATCTTCGTGAAGCCTGTGTGTTATTGGTAAATGTGGTTTAAACCGGTTTTTTAGGGTGAGCGATTGACATCTGTTCTTAGACTGTTGACTAATCATCTGTTATGAGCCAAACCAAAAACATTGCAACCGCAAAGTGATTGTTATGCAAAGATCTTAGGTTAAGACTGTCCCAACATCTCGCGTACAGGCCTGTACATTTGGCTGAACATCCTCCCGAATTCACTGAACATTCCGTCTCGTATTATTGCTACCAGTACACTATGGCCCAACAAAGGCAAATTAAGGCAAGCGCGATACTGTACTCAGGGTGCTTGTGTATGTTCAGGATAGTTCGCCTTGCCATGATTCGTGTTCGCCTGTGCTCCATTTTTTGTCGGGTTTTCAGCGCAAATCAAAGGAGACGAGCGGAAGCGCACGGACAAGCGTTTACTTGGTTAGTTCGTTGTGCACATTCGGTTAATTTGCTGAAAGATTCGTTGTCGCGACTCGTTCCGAGCATTCGGCGGAACATTCAACAGAATCAACCTAGCGAGTTCGCTGTGCCCATATGTTTATTATTTATTAGTTTTATATTTAAAAAAATATTGAAATAAGAAAAAATATTGAAATTAGAAATAAACAATCAGCAAAAGCAATAAACTTTTTTAAGAGTAAAAAACAGCTGATCGTACAAGGACAAAAATTCCAACTATACTGCCTACAACAGTTCCATGGCTTGTGTTGACGATTCCATTTGAAAAGAAACTCAAGAAGCCTAATGTAATCATTTATAATTTGTTAAGACATAATTTAAAATACAATACTTAAAAACATAAAGAGTATATTGTCAATTATGGTTTGAATACCATCCTCTTGATTATAAAGTCTATCATAAAAACTTAATTACTATACGTTCACCCAGTAAAATATATTTAATATACAGACTAGCCAAATGTTTTCCGCAGGAATTGTATTATGACTCATAGTATTGTGAACTTCCCCTCCAAGGATGATCCCTCCTCCTCTTCTCCTGGCACCCCCTACTCAGGCTTCACAAAGATCCGCACGAGGTCTAACTCTGCTTTTTATTTGTTTAAATAAAGCATCCTGTTTCTTATCAGTTTTAAATCGATATAAGAATTTTCAAAATCAGCCAATAGGCCCCCAATTTGTTATTTGTGTTGCAGAGCCAAAGATCGCTGGAGTCACCATCGTCGGGCCGCAGAATCAACTCCCTGAACCTGACCCCCCCTGCGCCAGACCCCGTCGTCGTACACTCTGGTGTTGTGGTAGCCATGCTGCAGCTGGTCCCCTCCATACAAGACTCTGAGGAAACCCAGGTAAATGGGAAGTCTTGTTGAAACTGAGGTAATCGGTTGAAGTAACAATAGTATGGTGGAAAGATGTGTCACATGAATGATTAACATTCACGGTAATTAGTAGTATGTGGATATCATGTTATGTTTACAATAACCGACAGTCACATTATTTTCAAGTGGATAGTTTTGCCTCCTTAACATCTATTATTCAATTAATTTTGATACATTCATGTGTCGGTTCCAATTTTTTTCAGGTAATTTTTTGTTAATTCCGTTATCGTTTCTCGGTTATCAGTTCTGAATACTTTTTACAACACGGCGATCTAAGACACATAGTAATTTAGACGTTTTGGTTCTTATGTGCAATATCACAAGGTTCGGTGACATTTACAGCCAATATTACGCTGAGCAATTGCCATTTACTGCCAAAATTTAACCTGGTAACCCGGTCTACAAATAAGATGGAACTGTTACGGAAAATTATTGATTTGTTCTAGGTTTTGTTTTTTTTTACTATAAAACTGAGACCCAGAACCAACACTTCCCTACATTCATCTATAAATTAATCAGTTCAGGTCAAATCATGAAAATTGTCTTGCAGTGTTAAGTATTTTTAATGAATAATCCTAATTTGTCAGTCATTAAGCAATCTTATCCAGTTATGTGAAATAATACATTCAGTATTTTAAGTTTTACAGGCTCTATTTCTAAGTTTTAAAGTAAATATTAAAATTTATATATTTTTCAAATTATGTGTTTACAATTTTGTTTCAGCAATCTTTAACTTTACAAGTCTACATGACGGAAGTGGTGAAGTCACTGGTTCGGAGTGAACGGAACCAACAGGTAACTTAATACTCTTCTTTATGAAAACTACTTAAATAATATCAAAAGTAAGCTTACCACATTAGGGGTGTACTGAATTGTACTGGAACAAAACTAATTATCGTCTTCGGTTCAATACGACTTACAATGCCAGTACAAAGTTGATTCAATTCATTTTCCATTGTGACAGCCAACTTAAACGATAAGGGGGTTGTCACCTGTGTACTTTACAGTCTCAGTGGCAACAAGTTTGACCATTAAACTAACAGACTCAGCGACTCAACATACCCAGACATTTGTTAGTCCACAGATCCTTGAGAATGGTGAGGTATGTTTACAGTATTAATATACATAAACATAAAACTACAACAACGTTCATATGATAATTATAATTTTTAAATGAAACTTAAGGAAAAAATATTTAATCATCAATATTAGGGGTGTGCAAATAGCGATTTCTGACTCGAGCCGAGCTTCAAGCTTTCTCGAGCCGAGTTTTTTTTAAGGAATTTTCTCTAGGGGTGTGCAATATACTAGGGATGGGACGGTTGCATTTTTTATCGGTTCGGTTTCAGTTAGGTTTTTACAAAAAAATGTTGTCAGTTTCGGTTATTTTTCAAAGAACTTACCTAATTACTGTCTTGTCCATTCTTTAAATTTAATTTTCTACCTAGACTCTGAAATTCTGCCTAAAAAAAACTTTAATTGATTATATACCAAACAACCATTTTAAATAATCAACGTTTTTAAAGTATAAATCCCTATTTCATACTTTGCTTACTGGTTTACATAAATACTGCTGCAGAGACACTATGCAGGAGAGTTGGTTAAAAATTCACAAGTAATCAAAGACAAAACAAATGAATTTAAATTAAAAATTATGGGCCATTACAAAATTAATTAATCACCTAGGCTTAAAACCTTGTTTAGCCAAATATTAACAAGTTAGCCTAGGGCAATAACGTAGTCTAAATAATCTTTAACTTAAACCTTCTTAAGATGTTAAGGTTTAAGTTAGGGATGAGTCGATTCCAATTTTTTTGATCCTGATTCCGGTTCCGTTTCTTACAAATCGATTCTCGATTCCGATTTCATTGATTCCTATGGTTCCTAATAACAGTATAAATAACAAAGTAATTAGTTATTTAAATAAAATAAGTTAGTCAGTAATTGATTTTCATTTAATAAATTAGAGACAATCGGTTGGTGATTATTTTTCATTAATAAAATAAAATAAACTTATAAAAGAAAATAATAACAAAAAAAGTTGAATTGCATTTTTATTTTTCATATAATTGTTATGCTTTAGTTACATAAATCTCCCATTATATTTTTGAAATTGTTTTGTTGTGTTATAAAACAATCACTTTGGATTTTTACTACTCTTGACCGATAACAATAAATTTGTAATGTTAAATTTTGGATTTTAAATTTTGTATACAAATTAGAAAGCAAAATTTGTTAAAACAATTTTTTTTTTAATGATCGTAGATCAACGTTTTTAAATATATTGTAACTTTAAATTGCTTATTTAAATAAATTGAATAACAGTACATTTTAAGATGTCTAGCAGTCAAAAAAGTTGGGAAAGTGGAGAATTTTAATAGAAAGAAGAAAGAAGGAAATCAACATAGAAACGTTTGAATAGTCGGGAAAATAATTAAACTGATAAACAGCGATTGTACTATCCATATCTCTTGAACTGAAAGTCACACAACTTTGGTTGACATTTTATTTTATTTGTGGTAATCAAACAAAAAAAATGAGCCGTTATTTGTCTTTGTACGACAATTAGTTTCGGTTTTAGCATTTTGGACTAGGTTATCTCTAGAATAAATTACCGGGACCCTCGGCTGGAGACCGAACAATAGACCAGCCATTAAGAATGGGACAAAAAATGTAGGGTCGCTCGGCGACTCGGGCCACTAGCTTTGTTTACTTATCAGTTTTCCTCATTCTCGTACATTCATAAATAGAACTGTCAATTCTACTTACGTGTTGGTTGAGAGTTATTTTGGGACTGGAAAGGAAGTGATTAGTTGTCGGGAGGAGTCTTATTTCAACCACTTATTTTGTTAAACGTTGTTTAGCTTGTCATTCGATATTTTTGTACAACATTATAATGCTTATTTCCAATACGAGCACTTACTGACAGTGAAAAAAACCGAAACCGAAAACCGATGGTCTAATATCGTTTTC
Organism: Allygus modestus; assembly: GCA_963675035.1. Classification (NCBI taxonomy): domain Eukaryota; kingdom Metazoa; phylum Arthropoda; class Insecta; order Hemiptera; family Cicadellidae; genus Allygus; species Allygus modestus. Next base: position 143,121,617 of record OY776111.1, read on the forward strand.
GTAAAAAACCGGTAAAACCGACAACCGACTTTAACAACCGACACATCCCTACAATATACCGGTAGTGGTTTTATGACCTGAGCCGAACTTTTGTACGTATAATTTTATACTTTCAATATTGGTCATCTTTCATCCAGTTCTTCTATATTCGTTTTAGCCCTACTTTCAATCGGCCTAAATAAAGGCCTACAGTGCAAAAATAACAAAATGAGTATTGAAAAGGAACACTTATTGAGACCAATTGTTGATAGTAATCGACAGAATCTTTTAATATAAAATAGGAAAATAGGTAAAAAATAACATAAAGGAAGAGAACTACAAATTTAAACTAGACTAATAAGCCCTTACGTAGTTATTACAGTTTTTATAACAGCCATAATAAACAGACTATATGTCAAGATTTAGGCCCTAGCATAGGGGATTGTCAAAACCCAGTAAGCCTATCTTTCATTCAACTGATTTTAGGTTATCCTTCTAATAAAAGTTAGTTAAACCAGGACACTCAGCAGCTAACCATATTGTAAATATAATCACTGTAAACTATCATTATGTCTCATTGTACTCACAGAAATAAGTTATCCAATAATCGTAGGCCTGGCTTATGTTGTATCTAAACTATTATCTAATAGACTTAACCTATTATATCTGCTTCTGAAACCTTGAGTTCCTGGTGGAAGAGGATCGTCAATGCGTTCTTCTTCCATCACCGATTTAACAATTTGATAGCCTACAATTGAAAAATGAAATGCTTTCTACTGACATTTATTCTCAAATTCAAACAATACCGCAGTGTTAACAATATGATTTTAATCGCATAGCTGTAGCGAAACAAAACACTGCGCCAATTTGATCGTATCTTGCTCTTGGTTAGGCGTTCATAGAATATAATCAAGTATAACCTTTAAATAATATGACCCCCGGTATTATAACGTGTGTGACGTAACCATTTAGAATTTTGATAAAATCCTTTGATCTTGTGAATCTCGCAATTCGTGATTTTGATTTGTAAAGTATTACAACAACGATGTGACAATAATTGTTAACTTTAACAACTACAGTATAGTTGTAGTTCTATTTCTATTCGCTTTATCTCTTTAACAATTTAGATTCTACGTCAATTGACGATTTTTTAACAATATAATTTTTGGAGAGTACTATTTCAGCTACACACCAAAACATCGTCATGATTTGGCGTTCATGACCTACAACCTTCTGCCTGGTCATTGGTCACGCTAAATCATTATTACATCATAACCATCTCCACTCAACGTCTTAAGACAGTTCTCAATCAACAGTGTTGCCAGACGTAATTTCCGTCTCCAGGGAATTATTATTGTGTGATGTACGAAATTGTAAGGTGCAGTAAAGACTGTACCGCTGCAACAGTAAAAAATGTGATTTCATCAATTTTAGTTTTTTGCTGGGGTAATTTTTTTGGAGCAGGAGGATTGTTGTATTATTATTATTATTAACCGTGAAATATTGCTCAACTCAACTGGGCAACGGCAACACTGTACTGCAAACAGAATTGTGTTGTTGCCCACTTGATGTGATTGATAAGCGTAGAGAAAGTAGATTCATTGCATTGGTTGATCAGGTTGACAGTTTAAAATATTTGTACTTCGATATATATTTTTTTTTTTTTTAACGAAGGACTGAAAGCATTGCTGAATTATATCTATTATGGAGCTCCACCAATGCAAACTACGAGAATTCTAACATTGATTCTGGAAAGTTGTTGCTTTAAATTTAATTTTGTAAAGTACTCTTTTCACTAGTCGGCATTTTAAATATTTGGCTCAAACTTTGAGTTTTTTTGTTAATCTCGAGCCGAGCTGAATACTGCAATATTCGGCTCAAAAAAGCTCGAAGCTCGAATACTCACACACTCATGTAGAATAATCAATATGTTGTGGAGGTGAAGCGGTCGTTTATGAGGCCTATTTCTGTTTGTAATTTAAACGGTATTATAACATTTCATAGCGCCAATTATAGCACCCTAACTGTAAATGGGTACTTCAATATTCCAACATTTGGCAAATATATTCAGTTCTAAAATCATATGTTGCATAGAAAAATACTTCCTATTATTCTACGTAGGGGTGTGCGAGTAGTGTTTTTTTTTTTATTCGAGTCGAGTCGAGTAGTGCCGATTATTTTCAAGCTTCGAATATTTTCGAGCGAGTATTTGCCATCAGTTGGTAGTTTAAAATAGTTACGGTATGAAATAAAAGACGTCTTACAACACCTAAGAATATATTTACACTTAAACATATATGTTTACTGTCTGTATGTGAATCAGTATTAGTGTAAATATATTCTTAAGTGTTGTAAGATGTCTTTTATTACATCCCGTAAGTAATAACAACACATTATATGCTAATCAAAAAGTTGTTTAAAATAGTGTAATGGGATGTGGATACCACCCTAGATTTGATAATCTAAACATGGTTTCTAACTAATACATGAGTAGCAATACAAATTTTGATAGGAAAATTGGTTTAATTAATAGTTTATGACCAAATTTACATCTTTTTGGAGTTGAAGCAAAGATCAGTTCGGCTTTAGAAGAGGAAAGTCTACCGCTGATGCCTTGGACCGGCTGGTGCAGCAAGTAGTCCGGGCATACGAGTTTAAGGCTTATGCTCAGGTTACTTTCTGTGACCTGAGCAAGACTTTTGATTGTGTTGATAGAGATAAATTGGTAATTAAATTAAAATATTATGGCCTCCAAGGATCAATTTTAAACTTTGTTCAATCTTATTTAGAAAACCGGAGACAAATCGTCATTGTTAATGGGAATTGGTCAAAAAGAAGCATGTGTGGAGTGGGGCGTCCCGCAAGGTTCCGTTCTTTGCCCCCTTCTTTTCTTAATCTACATTAACGACTTACTTTTGGCTATTAAATCTAAAACCATACTATACGCAGGTGATACATCATTTTTGAATACCAGCAACAATCTTGATGATTTAGAAAAAGTGGTTTCTGATACGATGACTGAAGCATCTAATTGGTTTCACTCTAACGGAATTTGCTTAATCCTATACTCTAATATGAGTAAGGTTTGCTTGCTTGCTTGCGTGCTTGCTTGCTTGCGACACGGATCTCAAAAACAGCTCCAACGATTTCCTTCAAATGTTCAAAATAACTAATTTCTGGGATAAAAATAAGTTCTAGACAGGCCTCATCCTTAGGAAAAATCAAATCATGTAAAAAAACTAAAATGAAAAGTTAAACAAATTAACATTGGGCTTATGGAGTTTCAAATCAAAACAAAAGTATTGTAACAGCTGTTCATAATTAACCAGGGAACTGTCAAAGTAATACTCATGTTGTTTATGATTATTAACATGTGGTTTCCTGAGAGCAGAGATTAACAGATTTGAGTTAAGATTACATATCTAGAGTAGTAAAATAAATCAAAGGGACATTGAGCTATAAATAACAACTGGAGGGACCTTAAAAATGTAGAAAAGAGGCTAATGAATAATACAAATCTGATTATCAGTAGGGGGAAGTGGTGAAATATTACTCCGAGTCATCTAAACAAACTGACTGACCTTCCCCGAGCAAAGCTCGGCCCCCAGGTACTAAGGATAAACCTAAAAACATGTCTTTTCATCTAAAGAAAATCTTAAATTCATCAAACCAAAACACAGTCAATACTGCAAAATTTTTAGGAATTCATTTAGATAGTCAAATGTTCTGGAACTCACATGTAGAATTTATCAGTTCTAGACTGTCACATGTGATACATCTCATGAGGCGTCTCATTAATGTTATCCCAGAAAACTATGTAAAAAGTGCATATCTTGCTTATTCATGTATTTTTTTCAAGGTAACTTTTATTTAGCAGTGTATTTTGAAATTGCAATATTTTTAATGTAAGTGTTTGTATTATGGCTTGTATGACGTAGGTTTCACCTGATATATGACATTGTCAATGATTTGTATAAAAAATAATATGGCAAATAAAGAATTTGATTTTATTGATTTGATTTTGGCCAGTACAATCAAATTGGATTACGTATTGACAAACAAAATACGGTTTGACATTCTTTTCCGGCTGATAAAACCGGTCCGGTTGTCATTTGGCCAATATCACCTGGTCCAGACATCGCTTATAAACAATATTAGATGTCGAAATCGTTATCTACGGCCGAAACTAAGTGGCCCGGTCGCTACTTTTGCCGATATTGTGTATACCGTCGTCATTTACGGCCAAAATTACGCGGTCCGATTGTTATTTTCGACCGATTTTACTTTATATGATCGCCTTGTGCGGCCGTTACTACACGTTATGGCCGGTCGCAATTGTTAGCGAGCGTCATTTTCAGCCGATTTTACATGATGCGATCGCCTTTTGCGGCCGTAGCTACGCGTTTTGGACGGTCGCAATCGTTAGCGATCGTCCGGAAATCGGCGAGAAATACTCGCTCAAACTTTTGAGTAGTTTTCTAAAGTTCGAGTACTAAAATACTCGGCCGAAAATTCAAACTTTTGAGTACTCGCACACGCCTAATTCTCCGTCAATAATCCTAGCCTGTTACTACAGTGCTTATTTTTCAAATCAATATTACTTGCACTGTACATAATACCACAAAAGTTAGCATAGGTCCATTATTATTGAATTTCCTATGGAAAGTGAACTATTAGCATGACCCGCACGGTGAAACTTGAGCCCGGGACGACCATAGAAGTTCCTAATGTGACCCCCTGAACACGTTTTGGGGGGTCGTTCAAAATTATATATGTGTATGCGCTCTAGCGGTCACATTTTTTGTCTGATTTACTTCAAATTTGGTGGGGACGTTCCTTTCTATAATCAGTTAGAAAAGTGTGTTGGGCAAAACAATCTGAAAACTCTAAACCCATTTTTTGGGGATTATTCTGTCAAATTTTGAGTTTTTGGGCCCAAAAAGGGTCAGAGAAGCCCCGCACGTAAAAGTTAATGCATGTATTAAGATAGGAATTAGTGAAGCGAAAGTTTTAAGCCCTCTCTCGTCATTCTAGCATATATATTTACCGACTTATTAAAGAAAATGTATATCGGCTAAACACAGTATGTTGTCTCATGGAGTATTTACATTAGAAAACACGTTATTCATGTGTCGGTTATTTGTATCATCCCCAGCAACTTCGCACCTACTTTCAAGCCTGACTGGACCTTCTCCTAACCTTATAATGCACAATATTGTATTCCTAGCATTGCAGGTAAACAAAACCAGGAGCATCAGAACAGCCAAAAAATTAATGTTTTCAGATTTAAATAAAATTGGAATAAATTTTTTTTACACTAGTTTTGAGTTTTAAAAGTTTTTATGTGGAAATTCACTTCCCTCACGTCAGCGTGCTGCGTACAAACTCGTTATTATTATTCTACATCTAAAGCTCACATAATTTAGTTTTAATTTTAAAATCAAACTTATAAACTAAATATTAAATGTTACATAGTCAACTTTCAAAAATACCATATATCCAAAAAATGTGAATACTTTCCTCATGAATAGGATTGCTAAACCACACAGTACTATGAACAACTTAAAGCAACCATGCATCCTTAAAAATAAAATTCAAGGTAAAATACCTCGTCACAACAAACCTGGGTCATTGGTTGGTGAATGGTTTAGAATTTGATCAAGAAAGGGGGGGGGGGATTATTTGATTAAGTTGAAATATTGTTATTATATCTTACAATAATTACATATTACTTTTTCCACATTAGAAAAATTACAAAAAAAAGCTTTTTTGAAATAAGCTAAATATATTCAATGAGACTGAAGTTGTTTGACATTGTGAGTGTCTGTTTCCCAGGTGATGTGTGACACCGGCCAGCCCTGTCACCTGCTGGCCGTGGGACACAAGGCGCTGGAGCAGGAGACTCGCCCCGTCCACCCGCCACTGCAGTACATGTTTGACATTGTGAGAGTGTGTTTCCCAGGTGATGTGTGACACCGGCCAGCCCTGTCACCTGCTGGCCATGGGACATAAGGCGCTGGAGCAGGAGTCTCACCCCCTCCACCCGCCACTGCAGTACATGTTTGACATTGTGAGTGTCTGTATCCCAGGTGATGTGTGACACCGGCCAGCCCTGTCACCTGCTGGCCGTGGGACACAAGGCGCTGGAGCAGGAGACTCACCCCCTCCACCCGCCACTGCAGTACATGTTTGACATTGTGAGTGTCTGTATCCCAGGTGATGTGTGACACCGGCCAGCCCTGTCACCTGCTGGCCGTGGGACACAAGGCGCTGGAGCAGGAGACTCGCCCCGTCCACCCGCCACTGCAGTACATGTTTGACATTGTGAGAGTGTGTTTCCCAGGTGATGTGTGACACCGGCCAGCCCTGTCACCTGCTGGCCGTGGGACACAAGGCGCTGGAGCAGGAGACTCACCCCCTCCACCCGCCACTGCAGTACATGTTTGACATTGTGAGAGTGTGTTTCCCAGGTGATGTGTGACACCGGCCAGCCCTGTCACCTGCTGGCCGTGGGACACAAGGCGCTGGAGCAGGAGACTCGCCCCGTCCACCCGCCACTGCAGTACATGTTTGACATTGTGAGAGTGTGTTTCCCAGGTGATGTGTGACACCGGCCAGCCCTGTCACCTGCTGGCCGTGGGACACAAGGCGCTGGAGCAGGAGACTCGCCCCCTCCATCCGCCACTGCAGTACATGTTTGACATTGTGAGTGTCTGTATCCCAGGTGATGTGTGACACCGGCCAGCCCTGTCACCTGCTGGCCGTGGGACACAAGGCGCTGGAGCAGGAGACTCACCCCCTCCACCTGCCACTGCAGTACATGTTTGACATTGTGAGAGTGTGTTTCCCAGGTGATGTGTGACACCGGCCAGCCCTGTCACCTGCTGGACGTGGGACACAAGGCGCTGGAGCAGGAGACTCACCCCCTCCACCCGCCACTGCAGTACATGTTTGACATTGTGAGAGTGTGTTTCCCAGGTGATGTGTGACACCGGCCAGCCCTGTCACCTGCTGGCCGTGGGACACAAGGCGCTGGAGCAGGAGACTCACCCCCTCCACCCGCCACTGCAGTACATGTTTGAGCGGCTGGCCACACAGAGTCTCGAGCCCAAAGATCTTAGGTAACACTGCAACTCATCCCCCTACCGTATCGTACATTGAATGAGTCTAAAGTTAAATCCTGCAAATTAGTATTAGACCTAGTTTGATTAATGAAACCCCCCCCCCCGCACTCCAAGTTCTTTGTTAGTTTGTTTGTCTATACTCATCTGGAATTTTATTTCCAACTAAGGCTTCTCTTAAGATGTTTTGACTCTTTGCAGGCTCCCCTCCACTAGAAGTGAATGTTTTTAAAAGAGTCAGTCAGTACCTAGAAAAATATTTTATTGGGTCTGACATAGTTGTGCATTGTTTTCAATTTTATAACTCATAAAAGAGATAAGTTACTTTTAGTCTCATTAGAAACACCTCATAATTTTTGTAATTGGTGTGATTTACATATTTAATCCATTTGTTATCAGAAGTAGTCTGGAATTTAGGGATTTAGGGATGTTTTATGTGTCATAACATAATGGTGAAACTAATCCTTCATTTCATTTTACCTGTAATATATATACATATATATATATATATATATATATATACATATATATATATACATATATATACATATTTTTATATACATATATATATATATATATATATGATAAATTCAAGTATGTATTTAAAGTATTTATTAGTAGAGCAACTCCTATTAACCTATTAACCGTTGTTGATGTTTGCAGGGAGCTCCTGAGGCTGGGTGACCCTCTGTGTTGTCTGCCCATGGACTCGTTGTTCCTCTGCCACAACCGCAATGCCGGGGGCCCGGTGCCGTTGACTCGGGTCAAGACGCTGGTGTCCATGACGACGCCCAGGTCCCAGTCGCAAGGCAGTGCTCCTCACCCGCCATTCGTGGAGCTGGACATGGGTGCCGAGGGGTTCGGCTGCCTCTACCTTCCCTCCGTGGCCCCTCAGAGCCCTACCGGCCCTAGTGTTGTCAACGTGGCCACCCTCACTGCTCCGGACACTAATGTTGTTGGTGGCATCGGCTCTGGTACACCTCACTGCTCTTCTGTACTGTAATTTTACTGTAGAATTCTAATTATCTAAATAAACTTCAAATTGTTTCAGTTATGCAAAAACTATGTACTCTTTTTTATTGCTTGTGATGAAGAAGGCCCTTGACACAAGAAAAACTAATCTAATAAATTGATCACTTATTTTATATAAAGTTAAATTTACTTGTGAACCTTTGAGAAAACCAAAGGTCAAACCCCTATGACCACTTAAAATGGTCATGTAGTTGAGAAACATTGTCAGATCATTTGTTTGCTGTAAAATTTCCTTAGAGAATCCAATTTATTTATTTATCCAATTTATTTTTGCAGTGATAATATATTTAGTGAATTGTAGGTAAGTAACACAGTGTACCCGCTGACTGTTCACACCTAACTCCACCACATACTGTTGCAGGAGACCGCATATTTCCCCCCCAGACTGGCCTGAGCTACTCCACATGGATATGTGTGGAGAGATTCAGTGACCCCCGCAGTGACCCCCACTGTGTGCGTCTACTGACTCTCGTACGTAACCTCCACTCAGCCAGGGACGACCACCTCATCTGTCTGGCCGTCGTACTGTCTGCCAGAGACAAGGCTATCATTATTACCACACAGGAGATACCGCTCAGCCACAGTAAGTGTCATAAAGTGGTTATTTAAATCAGCAACTGATATTCAGTGACTGTTAGATTCACTGCTAAAAACTAGATTGAATCCATTCAAGTTTTCCGATTTTTTAGTTGTGATTTGTAGAAAAACCGTTACTATTTTTCTGTTCACATGTAACAATGTGTTATAAAGGGACGTGAACAAATATTTCATACAACACAGTAGAGTACTGTGTTTGGAGAATTTTCTGGTCAAGAATTATAAAAGTTCTTAAGAGAGGTAACCAAGTGGGGATCAACCCTATGAAGCACACTGGTTGCTTCCTAGGAAAGTCCAGAAACAATGAAAAGGGAATTACTCCCACTGCAATACATGCAATGGGTGTTCAAATCAAATTTAATTCTAGCCATTCACAAATGCTTCCGCTTTGATGAGTTGCAAAACTGTTGGAGTTATTTAACTTACAATCAATACACATTATATCTGTATACCTACCCTACAAAATTACAAATTGTATTGTCTTATTATTGGAACAGTACAACAACCTAGTATTAGTATTATTAAACTGGAAATTTTTTTGTTGGTTTTAATAATGTTAGAGTAGTAAAACAACCCAAACTGTTCAAAATCATGTGGGCACCCCAGGATTTGACCCTATGACCTCCTGCACTAATACCAAGTTACTAACTAACTGTTTGGCTAGTGAGGCGCCAAATTTAATTGATAAAATCTAATATTCCTGTAAAATTAAGAGTATTTTTCTCAAGATTACTATTGCAGAAGATTGTAATATAGGCCCTAACAGAAAGATGCTGTTCCAATCGCAATAACGTGGTTGTGGTTGCAGCTAGTGCAGACTGGGAGCCGGAGGGAGGGGGAGACTCGTGTGCCAGAGTGTGGTGTCCAGATCTACTGCAGGAGGGCCAGTGGCACCACATCGTCCTGGTTCTCAACAGAGCGAAAGATGTTGTTCCAATCGCAATAACGCGGTTGTGGTTGCAGCTAGTGCAGACTGGGAGCCGGAGGGATGGGGAGACTCGTGTGCCAGAGTGTGGTGTCCAGATCTACTGCAGGAGGGCCAGTGGCACCACATCGTCCTGGTTATCAACAGAGCGAAAGATGTTGTTCCAATCGCAATAACGCGGTTGTGGTTGCAGCTAGTGCAGACTGGGAGCCGGAGGGATGGGGAGACTCGTGTGCCAGAGTGTGGTGTCCAGATCTACTGCAGGAGGGCCAGTGGCACCACATCGTCCTGGTTCTCAACAGAGCGAAAGATGCTGTTCCAATCGCAATAACGTGGTTGTGGTTGCAGCTAGTGCAGACTGGGAGCCGGAGGGAGGGGGAGACTCGTGTGCCAGAGTGTGGTGTCCAGATCTACTGCAGGAGGGCCAGTGGCACCACATCATCCTGGTTCTCAACAGAGCAAAAGATGCTGTTCCAATCGCAATAACGCGGTTGTGGTTGCAGCTAGTGCAGACTGGGAGCCGGAGGGATGGGGAGACTCGTGTGCCAGAGTGTGGTGTCCAGATCTGCTGCAGGAGGGCCAGTGGCACCACATCGTCCTGGTTCTCAACAGAGCGAAAGATGCTGTTCCAATCGCAGTAACGTGGTTGTGGTTGCAGCTTGTGCAGACTGGGAGCCGGAGGGAGGGGGAGACTCGTGTTCCAGAGTGTGGTGTCCAGATCTACTGCAGGAGGGCCAATGGCACCACATCATCCTGGTTCTCAACAGAGCAAAAGATGCTGTTCCAATCGCAATAACGTGGTTGTGGTTGCAGCTAGTGCAGATTGGGAGCCGGAGGGAGGGGGAGACTCGTGTGCCAGAGTGTGGTGTCCAGATCTACTGCAGGAGGGCCAATGGCACCACATCGTCCTGGTTCTCAACAGAGCGAAAGATGTTGTTCCAATCATAATAACGTGGTTGTGGTTGCAGCTAGTGCAGATTGGGAGCCGGAGGGAGGGGGAGACTCGTGTGCCAGAGTATGGTGTCCAGATCTGCTGCAGGAGGGCCAGTGGCACCACATCGTCCTGATTCTCAACAGAGCGAAAGATGCTGTTCCAATCGCAATAACGTGGTTGTGGTTGCAGCTAGTACAGATTGGGAGCCGGAGGGAGGGGGAGACTCGTGTGCCAGAGTATGGTGTCCAGATCTGCTGCAGGAGGGCCAGTAGCACCACATCGTCCTGGTTCTCAACAGAGCGAAAGATGCTGTTCCAATCGCAATAACGTGGTTGTGGTTGCAGCTAGTACAGATTGGGAGCCGGAGGGAGGGGGAGACTCGTGTGCCAGAGTATGGTGTCCAGATCTACTGCAGGAGGGCCAGTGGCACCACATCATCCTGGTTCTCAACAGAGCAAAAGATGCTGTTCCAATCGCAATAACGTGGTTGTGGTTGCAGCTAGTGCAGATTGGGAGCCGGAGGGAGGGGGAGACTCGTGTGCCAGAGTGTGGTGTCCAGATCTACTGCAGGAGGGCCAGTGGCACCACATCGTCCTGGTTCTCAACAGAGCGAAAGATGTTGTTCCAATCGTAATAACGTGGTTGTGGTTGCAGCTAGTGCAGATTGGGAGCCGGAGGGAGGGGGAGACTCGTGTGCCAGAGTATGGTGTCCAGATCTGCTGCAGGAGGGCCAGTGGCACCACATCGTCCTGGTTCTCAACAGGGCGAAAGATGCTGTTCCAATCGCAATAACGTGGTTGTGGTTGCAGCTAGTGCAGATTGGGAGCCGGAGGGAGGGTGAGACTCGTGTGCTAGAGTATGGTGTCCAGATCTGCTGCAGGAGGGCCAGTGGCACCACATCGTCCTGGTTCTCAACAGAGCGAAAGATGCTGTTCCAATCGCAATAATGTGGTTGTGGTTGCAGCTAGTACAGATTGGGAGCCGGAGGGAGGGGGAGACTCGTGTGCCAGAGTATGGTGTCCAGATCTGCTGCAGGAGGGCCAGTGGCACCACATCGTCCTGGTTCTCAACAGAGCGAAAGATGCTGTTCCAATCGCAATAACGTGGTTGTGGTTGCAGCTAGTACAGATTGGGAGCCGGACGGAGGGGGAGACTCGTGTGCCAGAGTATGGTGTCCAGATCTACTGCAGGAGGGCCAGTGGCACCACATCGTCCTGGTTCTCAACAGAGCGAAAGATGCTGTTCCAATCGCAGTAACGTGGTTGTGGTTGCAGCTAGTGCAGACTGGGAGCCGGAGGGAGGGGGAGACTCGTGTTCCAGAGTGTGGTGTCCAGATCTACTGCAGGAGGGCCAGTGGCACCACATCATCCTGGTTCTCAACAGAGCAAAAGATGCTGTTCCAATCGCAATAACGCGGTTGTGGTTGCAGCTAGTGCAGACTGGGAGCCGGAGGGATGGGGAGACTCGTGTGCCAGAGTGTGGTGTCCAGATCTGCTGCAGGAGGGTCAGTGGCACCACATCGTCCTGGTTCTCAACAGAGCGAAAGATGCTGTTCCAATCGCAATAATGTGGTTGTGGTTGCAGCTAGTGCAGACTGGGAGCCGGAGGGAGGGGGAGACTCGTGTGCCAGAGTGTGGTGTCCAGATCTACTGCAGGAGGGCCAGTGGCACCACATCGTCCTGGTTCTCAACAGAGCGAAAGATGCTGTTCCAATCGCAATAACGTGGTTGTGGTTGCAGCTAGTGCAGATTGGGAGCCGGAGGGAGGAGGTGACTCGTGTGCCAGAGTGTGGTGTCCAGATCTACTGCAGGAGGGCCAGTGGCACCACATCGTCCTGGTTCTCAACAGAGCTGTGCTTAAAAACTCATCCTTCTCCATCTACGTCGACTCTCAGCTCATCACTACTCAGAAGGTACTTGTTCAACTTGTTCAAAATGATTTTCAAATGTAAAACGAGTTTGCACGCAGCACGCTGACATGAGGGAGGTGGATTTCCGCATTAAAAACTTTAAAAAATCTAATAAAGGGTTTAAACAAACACTGGTGACATTTGTTTTGAAAATTAAAAAAAGTTGGCTGTTCTGATACTGCTGGTTCTATTTTAATTCTCTATCAGGATGACAATTGTACATTATAAGGTTTGGAGGAGGTCTCCTTAGGATCAAAAGTTGGTATAGGCGTATTGGGTGGTGATAAAAATACATCACGATATGAAAAAAGCTTTTTCCAATGTAAATAGAAATATTCACATTGGAAAAACAGCCTTTTCCAATGTAAATTGAAATATTCACTTATATAGAAGCTTTAAAGATGTCAAGGAAGATTGCTATTCAAACAAAATCAGTTTGATGCCGACTGTGACACACTAAATATGATTTGTTGTCATGTCTTTGATAACATATTTAAATTAGAGTGTAACATGTTTAAATTATGAAAACCATCTGACGTGTTTTATCACAGCTACTATAACTATGTAGTAAATTTCAAGATTTTATTAGTATGTTTAAGGAAAGAACCAAACACGGTTTCAAAACTGAAATCTATATATATAAATAAAACTCAAATTGATTTGATAATTTCAATTTCACAAAGTTCCAACCACCCTTGCCAACAAAAAAGTTTAAGTTTTTATTCAGTGATATATATACTTTTAACCATCCCTTATGATAGAAAAACATTATGAAGAAGACAAAATATTAAACCTACAGCTACAAAAAATGGATATAGATCTAATTTAGTTGACACCTAGGTGGATTTACGTAAGGTGTGCTATTCAGAAGGACAAATTTGAGTATGTTCTGCACAGCCTCCAGGTGTCGTTACGGTGTTTATTTGATCAGCTGGTTTACAGTGACAGCTGATGTTACTCTCGGCTAGAGTCTATCCAAAAACCCAGGTCGAGATCGGAACATCTATCCTCCCTCCATCTACAACACCGCTGCCGCGATTAAACTTGCAGAGTTTTGCTCCCACTGCCACAACTCCAAATTATCCTGATTTAATTGTAAAAACCCTTAAATATTCCTGGCCTGCATGAAACAGGGTTAATAAGTATAAGTGTTATATTCCAAATACCAAAACTGCTTATTTTAAGTGTTGGTAAACTATTACTATGTTTTACTTGTGTAGTGTAAAATACGAGCCTCTGTGGCACTTTTTATTTTTGTAAACGGGACATTTTTAGATTAGCCAATTGAAACATAAATGTCTATTTTACATTTTTTGTTTCAAGGTTTTTTTTGTCGGAGCTTCTGTTTGGCCAGTACAAGGAAACTTTTAGGTAAATTTCAATGTTGGCACGTCAAGACCAAACGCAGGAAGATTGTGACAGAAAGCAGCAAAATCCAAAGCTTCTTTTTCCTAGAGGAAATTAGCTAGCAATGTACATATATACAAAATAGATGACGTCCCTCTCAACGATAGCGGTGTGGTGGGGATGCAGGGAGGGTAGACGTTCTGATCCCGACCTGATTTTTTGGATAGGCTGTAGCCGCCATTGAAGTTTCCCATTGTTGCAAACTCGTTCCTAAAAAAGTGTGTCACTGAAGTATTCTGACTACTACATGTCCGCCACTCCATCACATAGGATAGTCAGAATACATTGGTGACGCGCTTCCGCCTCCAGATGACGTCACGCTACGATGCGCAATAGCACACCTTATTTAAATCCACCTAGGTTGATACTATCGTAAGGAAAAAATCTTGAAATGTCGATGATAAAAACAAAAAATAATTTATTTGTAAACCACATAGATCTGTGTTGAATAAAGCAGTACAGTACACCTTTTAAATTACCAACTTTAGGCCAGTTACAAAAACAGGAACAACACTTTTCTTATGATACAAAAGTTTTCAGAAGACAAACATAACCAAAATGCCAACATTCAGATTTTGGAGTTGTCCAAAATATTAGTTTGGGCCAACAGGGAGAATTTTCAAATGCTCATATAAAAGAGAATATTCAAGCCATAAAAACAAAAATTTAAACCAGAACCGAGATTAAATTATGTGGAAAATGTAACAACAGCTTTGGAACACTTCAAGAAAGTTGGGAAGTTTTACCTAAAGATAAGAAAGGGGACAAGATGAATGCCTAAGAGGAGCTATACATTTTAATGAATTATATTGTCGATAGAACTAATATAGTAAATACAACAAATGAATCCAATCTTTAAAAAAATCAAAATCAAAAATAATGATACCATTTTAGATGGTTTAACATATGTTAACAAATTCATCATTTGTCTTTTGTTTATATACATTGTATTTAATACTTTTAGTTTAAGGTTACTAGCTATACTCTAATTATGAGGTAAACCTAAAACCCATTAACTCACAAGGGTTCTCTGGTAATTTTGCTTTAAAAATAATCCTATGTGATTAAAACCTGGTTTTTCAGCGGAGGGGGAGGAGGGTTGCAGAATTGTGTAGATAGGATAAGATTATGTGGAGGAGGGTCTGAAAATAATCAAAAACTCATTTGTGGATAGCTCCGTATTAGCTGTTTACAAATTGTGATCTACACAGTCTCTTAACATTTGTCCAAGATGTGTTGTGTTTGTGTCACCTCTGCCTGTTGTTGCAGCTACACTACATCTCGCAGAACCCCGGCGGGGGAGCTGCCAACCTTACGGTGGCCTCATCCGTGTACGGCTACATCGGCACGCCCCCGCAGTGGCGCCGCTACTCCCGCCTGTGTTGGAAGCAAGGCCCGTGCCACCTGTTAGAGGAGGTGCTGAGCCCCCACATCATCAGCGCTATCTACCAGCGGGGCCCGCACTACCTGGGCAGTCTGCAGGCCACCCAGGTCAATGGTGAGTCAACTTGCCTGCCCAACTATTCATAAAACAGATGCAGTGTGTGGTATATTAATCATTTAATAATTATGAGGGTCGTCCAGAAATTGAAGAACACTTTTTGCACTGCGCCAAACACAGATCCCCCTACACTGCGACTGTGTGTATGGCAGTCAACTCACTTTCCCGCCAAAGTGTGAGCTGAGTCTCATTGCTGAGCGATCATCCGTCTTGTTTCTACAGCGATTCAAAAAAGCGGTGTCAATCTAAAAGCTCAGCGAGACTCTGCTCACATTTTGGCGGGGAGGTGAGTGGACTGCCATACACGCAGTGGCGGTGTTGAGGGAGCTGAGCTTGTCGCAGCGTGCAAACATTCTTTACTTTCTGGATGACCCTTGTAAGTTTAGTTGTAGGAAAATAAAATTAGCTGTGAACTTTATAAACATTATTTATTTGTTAAAAACATAGTCTAACAAAGCACTCAACTTGTCTCAATACAAAATAACTTAGTGTTCACTATTATTAAATAATTCTACTTATTATACTTACCCTAAATATTTTAATTATAATAAAACATTAAAAACAGTGATGTGAGCGCTGAGCCCTATGTCTTGCAGCGGTCAAAACTGCGAGTGGTGTTGAGGCCTTTGTCTGCCAACCTCTTGGTGATGGCTTCCACGATATCTGCATCAAACCTCTTCTCTCTAGGCACAAAAGTCGAGAGTTGGTTATGGTTGAAAATAGAAGAAAATAGTTGTTATGGTAAAACTGAAATACAGAGTTTTCAAGAGTTAAATTAAAAGTATGCCTATAAAATAATATGAAACATTTAACACATAGCTGCCACGGCTATTTTCAGTGTTTTTTGCTCTATTGCCAACCACATACTCATATATTTTTTCAGTTATATAATGTTATTTATAATTATTTATGTTAGTTGTAATGTTATCTCTCCAAATAAGAATAAAAAATGGTGGAAAATGTGTCACTCAGATCGGGGTGACACAGAAATTTACTTTTGGGTATATTTGTCCATAAGAATAAGATGGCACTCTGAAGTGTACTATGGCGGAGCCCTAAATGATTTTTAGATCGTGAGTACGTCTATATCTGCCTTTAGTGTTCCTACCAAATTTGAGCTAAAACAGTTTAGTAAATACTTATGTCAAGTATGGAGTTTTGAATGCCAATGGGGCGGAGCCTTAAAGAAATTTTAAAACTTGAATAGGTGTATGTTTTACTTACGGATATTAGCTATTTTCCTACCAAAAATTAGCTCAATCAGTGTAGCAGTTAATCAAATCAAATCAAATCACATATATCTTTATTCAGAACATACACAAAAAATGTTCATCTACATGAATGCGTCTTGCCTCTTACAACTATAAGTCAAAATCATATTACATACATTTGCTGGATATTTTGTTTACAATGAAGAAAAATATGAAAGACAATAACAATAATATTTTTTTTCTTACTACAATTATTTATCCTGCTAATCAAATGTTGCAGGTAGCATTATTATTAGAGAAAAAACCGTTAATATGGTAAATTTGCAAATTTATAAAATAGTCTTTAAATTTATTTTTGAATTTTGCAAAAAATTATTTTCACTCCTTAGCTATCTGGAAGGTAGTTTGTATATTTAACACCACTATAAGATGGACATTGCTTATACTTCTCTTTTTTATGGTTTTTTACTATAAAGTTGTCTTTATTTCTTGTATATTTGTGTACATCACATTGCCGCTTGAATTTTGATTGATTGATTTTTACAAATAGTATTGTTCTATACATATAAAAGCTTTAGACAGTCATTAATTACATCTCTTTAAAGTGTATTTTACATGATTAATTTTTTTAAATTCAAGGATGCACCGTATAACATTTTTGTCAAACTAAAATTTTGTTTTGTTTGTAAATCGTAACTTAAATTTTTATCTGCTTGTAGCTTCACAAAATTACATGGCTCAATTGTCAAAAAATGTTAGTTCCAAATGTTGAGGAAGGGTTGGCCAACATATAATTTGTTTATTGAAACTGATATATTTTTATCTGTAGATTCCAGATATAACATTTTTTTGTCGGACACTTTTATCTACCAGTATTTGTACCAATTTTTTACATGTGTTTATAAGGGAAACAGAAATTTAATTTTTGTTGTGTTTGTGGGTGCGATAACTTTTGTAAAAATGGTCCGATTTTGATTAAATTTGGCACAGATATGTAAGTAGCATTTATTTGAACGAATTTGAAAACCAGACAGATCACATTATCTAAAGGTGTTATTGTACTCCATATATGTGTCCGTGAATGTGATAACTTTAGAAAAAACATCCGATTTTGATTAAATTTAGCACAAATTTGTAAAGTGGCATTCATGACTTTCAGTTTAAACACCAGAAAGATTGAATCATGGGAAGGGGGTTATGGGGGTTTAAAGCTTTCCAAAAAACAATTTGTGGCACTTTTTACTCCAAAATTTAAATAAACACAACATTTTAGTTCTGACCAATTTATTGAGCTTAAAAACAAATAATTTAGCATCACTAATTTTATTAAACTAAGTTAAGTTGTTTTGGAGAAAATCTAAAAAACGTGTTCATAAAATGTCCCATGTTACTTTTATGGGAAAAAGGTTTTTAACTTTTCCTCAGTTAATTTTACTGAAAACTTCACATTCGTTTTCACCAATAAGTTTATCTCTAAATAAAAAACAATAATTTTGGTGTTTTACTTGTTGATCTAAGTCCAACCGTTGCAGTCGTCCAACCATTCCAACCGTCGAGAATAAATACATATTTATATCTCGATTATTTATTAATGTATATTGATGAAACTTAGTAACTTGGCATCATCTGGTTGTGGTCTATTGACGTTTTCAGAAAAAACGATTTTTTCCACTGTCCCCGTAGCAGCAAACCTGCACACTCAGCCCTAATGTTATTCTTATGGAGAATAAGTAAAGTTTGATATCTCAATTATGAATAATTAATAAAACTTGGTATGTACAAGTTTTTATTATTATATATTGATATTTACATAAATACCCCCCGTCACAGCAAATCTGCGTTCTCAGTGAATTTCCAATGCTTTATATATGTGTCTCACTACTACACAGAGCCACTTACCAAGTTTCACAAAAATACATTAATAAATAAGTGATATAGGCTATAGCATTTTATTTATTATCCATAAGAATAGCATTAGGGCTGAGTACACAGGTTTGCTGCAACGAGGAAGATAAGATACGTGTTGGTTTGCAATCTTAATAATTTATAAAAAAGTATCCCTTGTTCTCTTGGTCACGCCATAACTAGAGCATGAGTGCAACAAATTGAATAATTCTTTATTGTTGTGTTCGTTAATGTCAGGATAAGGTTTTTATAAAAGAAAATTTTTAATCCGACCTAAGGGCTCTGTCCCATTGATTTGACATTGATTAGGCTTGATGGGACCTAAGTTCCATTTATTTGATCATTTCAGTTAGTTACACCAAACAGCTGTTAACAAGGATTATATCTAAACATACTTGAAAGGCATAAACATTAAATATATGTTCATTATGGAAATAAAAATCTACTTGAATGGCAACTCAAACTCTTTTTTCGATGCCGAAGTTAGCGCTATGTAAAAATAGGCGAGTGAGCATAGCAAACAAGCTCATCCGGGAGGCAAGTTAGCGAAGCGAACGAGCTTATCTTGAAAATGAACAAGTATTTGGGATAAAACAAATTCAATGACAATAGGAGAGGACAACGTCTCTCGGGTCAGCTAGTTATTAATATAACTCAACCAGGTGAAGCTACATACCAAGTTTTATTAATTTAGGTTCTTTACTAAGGGAGATATAAAACTTTACTCATCCTCCACGTGAATAACATGGAGGCCAAGTATGCTGGTTTGGTGCTACGAGGAATATCTACTAAAAACATTTGTTTGTGCAAATATCAATATACCACAACTAGTTGAAGCCACATACCAAGTTTCATCAATATACATTCATAAATAATCGAGATATCAAATTATATTTATTCTCCATAAGGATAACATTGGACAACGTACTGTGTTTAGCACTTTGAATATCTCGGCAACGGTTGGACGTAGAATCACAGTTTAAACACCAAAATGATTTTATTGTGGCGCTGAGTTGATTGGTAAAAGCAAATGTGAAGTTTACATTAAAATTAACTGAGGAAAAGCCAAAACCCTTTTTCCCATTAGATTAACGTGGGAGATTTTATTAGCAGGTTTTTTGGATTTTCTCCGCAACCACTTAACGAAGGTTAATAATTCAAAATACTATATTAATTTTTTTAAGCTCTATAACATGGTCCAAACCAAAATTAAGTGTTATACAAATTGTTGGATGAAAAATGCAAAAACTGATTTTTGGAATATTTAAAACCCCCATAAACCCCCCTTCCCATAGTCTGATTTTTCTGGTTTTCGAACTTAGTCATAAATGTCACTTTACACATTTGAGCCAAATTTCATTGAAATCGGATGTTTTTTACTCAAGTTATCACATTCACGGACACATATATATAAATTTGAACGAATAGTGTTTTTGTCGACTGGGGACCTCAAAACAAAATGTTATCATGGTCTTGGGCTTAAGTCTTACCATGAGACCTGTAATAAAAGACAATACCTTTTGATAAATCAAGGCTTTATACAACCTAAATTCCTACAACAGTAAAGTAAGATTGAATACTACAAAAAGTAAACATTCACAAATTAGATAATAAATAAACATTTGTAAACAGCTGATTAAAACTGTTCACAAGTGAGACAGTTTACCACATTCTCCCTCACTGAATTTAATACATAGTCTTTAAGATTTTCTGGGACATTTCTGAGTCTTGATGGTCTTTCTACTTTTCCTCTAGCTTTCTGAGTGTCAGCGCTGTGGGTTCAGAGTCACGTGGTGTTTGCTCGTAATCTTTGTCAGGAGTTGATATTTGTATATCAGGAACATTATCTTCATTAGAAATTAAGTCTGTGTTCCCTCTCGGGGCCAGTTGTTTTAGCGGAACCGTAGTCTCTTTACCATTTTTAAGACGCACTAGGGCATAATGTGGATTGGTCTCCAGAAGTTCTGCTTCATCCTCAAGAGGTTCATATTTACTCATTCTTACATTGCGTTTGCCTAGAACTGGCCCTGGTTGTATCAACCATGTGGACAATGAAGTTCCGTTAGGAGAACGGCGCAGGTGAATAAAGAGCCGTTCATGTGGAGTTCATTGAATGAAGAGCTTCTGGTAGAACAAACTCCCATTGATTCTGGTCGAGGCCCTTAGTTTTAAGTGACAGTGTAATGCTTTTCCATATTATTCCGTTATAGCGCTATAACGAATACGCTTAAATTGATACAATTGTCCATCAGCTTCAAATGCTTTGAATGGTCTTTCATTCTCTAAGATAGGAATGTGGTGATAAGCACTTTTTAAGTCAATTGTGCTGAACAAATCGTACTGAGCAAGTTTATTTACCAATGATTCAATTTTAGGTAATGGGTAAGCGTTTAGCAACGTGAACTTGTTTATTGTTTGAGAGTAATCCATCACCAGGAGCTTTTTGTGATTTTCATTTTTGGTGATAAGAACTTGAGCCCTCCATGGAGAGTTGCTTTCTTCGATTACTCCATCCCGTAATAAAGATTGGATCTCAGATCTGATAAATTTTTCATCGTCATTAGAGTACCTTCTAGATTTGGTTGCAATTTGATGACAGTCGTTTGTTAAATATTGAAATAGCTTTACTAGCTCTACAAGCGCACAAGCAACATTGCAAATGGAGGAAATTGGTCTAGAACCACCAAAGTCTACGTTAACTGCAGTATGAAGTTTCATGATATCATGTCCAACTAATACATCAGTGCATAGATTATTTATGATTAACAATTTAACTTTACTGTATTGATTGTTTTGAATGTATAGATCCGTGACCGTATATCCTCTAACAGATGAAGTAAGTGCAGTGGATGCCATAGAAACTTGCCTCTTTTCAGGAAATATATTGAGATTATTTTTAGTTACAAAATTATAGTAAACAAAGCTGTCTGAACTACCAGTGTCAATTAAGAAATTAGCATCACTATTATTAACTTTACCATGAACTACAGCTTTAGAAAGTCCTGTTGGCGATGTAACAGAGGCCAAAGTAAGGGAAGCTGATGTAGTCTTACCTTTTTGAAAATTTTTAGATCGACATACTTTCTGGTAATGTCCAATTTTCAAGCAGTTTCTGCAGACTGCATCCTTTGCTGGGCACTCACTCGTGAACGATGTCTTGGCCCTCCACAGAAACATTTCTGATAAGAATGTTGGGAAGCAAAAGCCGCAATTGTAGATGTTGGATCATATAACTTTGTCACGTTTGTTTGGTCCATTGGCAGCACTGAAGGAACAGGAGTGTTTGTACAGTAGCAATGTGAATTTTGGGAAATAGTTTCTGTGTTATAAGCTTCCGAGTGTTTTTGTGCCGATTCCATGGAGCGAGATATTTCTTCAATCTTTTCCAACGAAAGAGTGTTGTTCTCCAAAAGACACTGTCGAATATGAGAGGAAGATGGCCCACTTATAAAGGCATCTCTGAAGGATTCGTCACGATACGTGTTTGCGTCAACAGTAATTAGTAATATACACACATTATTTGCTAAGGGCTTTTAAAACTTGTAAGTATTGATAAATTTTTTCACCATTCTGTTGTTAATGATTGGCAAGTGTATGCCTTGCGAAGAGCACATTTTTTGTAGGCACAAATGCACCCTTTTAAACGTCAATAGCCTCATCAAATGTAGAGCATTCGTCAATTAATTCATAGTTGTTATAAGATAAAAAGTTAACGAACACTCTCAGTTTCTTTTCATCCTTAACTTTAGTTTTTGTAATAAAGGTTGTAAATGTTTGGAGCCAATGTTTCCATTCCTTGGTACATTTGGTGAGTCAGGAGTAGAGATGAACCTTTCCGGCCTAAGTATTTTATCCATTCAATAGAGTTTAAAATATCTTGTATAAATTGTAATAAAAGACAATACCTTTTGATAAATCAAGGCTTTATACAACATAAATTCCTACAAGAGTAAAGTAAGATTGAATAATGCGAAAAGTAAACATTGACAAATTAGATAATAAATATTCATTTGTAAACAGCTGATTAAAACTGTTCACAAGTGAGACAGTTTACCACAAGACCTACGGTAATAGCTTCTTCCCTATAGGGGAAATTCGCTAATAAAACACCAAAATTATTGCTTTGTAGAGGTAAACTTATTCGTAAAAATAAATGTGAGGTTTTTAGTAAAATTTTCTGAGGAAAATCTAAAAACCTTTTTCCCATAAGATTAACATGGGAAATTTTATGGACGCGTCTTTTTAGCGAATTTCCCTTATAGGGGAACTGCTAAACACAGTACGTTG
This sequence comes from Allygus modestus, assembly GCA_963675035.1. Lineage (NCBI taxonomy): Eukaryota > Metazoa > Arthropoda > Insecta > Hemiptera > Cicadellidae > Allygus > Allygus modestus. Next base: position 143,144,425 of record OY776111.1, read on the forward strand.
TCCAATGTTATCCTTATGGAGAATAAATCAAATTTGATATCTCGGTTATTTATGAATGTATATTGATGAAACTTGGTATGTAGCTTCACGTCGTACTGGTCTATTGATATTTTCATAACAAATTGATTTTTTGTTGATTATCCCCGTAGCAGCAAACCTGCATTCTCAGCCCTAATGTTATTCTTACGGAGAATAAGTCAAGTTTTATATCTCTCTTAATTATGAACATAAATTAATAAAACTTAGTATCTAGCTTCACCTGATTGAGTTATATTGATAATTGCACAAACAAATATTTCTTCTCTTTCGTTTTGCAGCAAACCTGCGTACTCTACCCTAATTTTATTCTTATGAGGAATAAATAAAATGCTATAGATCACTTCTTTATGTATGAAAAGTTTCATGAAACTTGGTAAAAGTGGCCTTATTTGGTAGTGAGAAACATATTCATGCATTGGAAATTCGCTGAGTACGCAGGTTTGCTGCGACGGGGGTATTAACTTTTCTCCTCAACCACTTAACCTAGGTTAATGATTTTAAAATACTAAATTATTTGTTTTTTTTTTATTCATAGGCAGCCATGCCAATAGTAAAATGATGCATTCTTACAAGCTATTCAATAGTGTATAAATCCTATGTTCAAAGAATGGACTGCCGCTCCTCCTTAAAGCTTGACACTCAATTCTTTTCTAAATGACAAATGTTGTGAGTTTTTTTTAACCAATTCTATGTGAGAAAACAGTGAGATAATGTAAAGAATGGTAAACACACCTTGAGAGTATGACGCTGGCCAGCCTCTGAGTGCCACACATGGTTAGGGCCAGGGAGTTGTCTGTTACGTCGTTAACCTGTAGCTTGGCAAATGGAACGTGCTTCTTGGTGCCTGCAATTAAATGTAACATTTAAGACTTAGCCAAATGAAAATGCTTATAAACTGTGAAGGGCAATGTTAGTAAAATTTGACTGTTAAAAATTTAATTTCAAGATATATAAATAAGTTGTTATTTACTATCTTATACTGTCATACTGAAATATAGTTACCAGTATCAACCAGTATAGTTATTTAACTTTCAATTTTCTGTCTAGCTGTATGATTCGTCACTCAGTTGTATCTGTCTCTGTGAAAGGCCCTTTCTTCGGAAAAGTCAGTCTTAGATATTAAGAAGGTTAGGGCTTTATTTATAGAAATGTACCCTGGAAATATGAGCCTTAATAATATCAAAATCTTATGTCCTCCTTGAAATAGTTTTTTTTTAGTATAAAAATATATATTCATTTCATTTTCAAACAGATGTAATTGGGGATTTAAAAAATAGTCTTATTTAGATACCATTTATTTAAGGTTATATTTTTGGGCTCTGCAGGAAAATCCATGGACAACTGCACATAACATTGTTGGCATCTTCGTGTAACTGATAATCCGAAATTCAATAGCACTCATGGCATGTACTGAAAGAAATGTTATTGAAAAATGCAGTGTTGGATATCCATATACCCAAGAAACTATAGCTAACCTTTAACCAAACCTTTTTGTGGAAAGAACAAGGTTTTCTCAGATTCAGATTATTATCAGAAACTTTTTTAAATAGACCTTAATGGGTATGTTTTTTAATCACTTACAAATACAAAATTGTAAAGTTTCAAATATTTTTCTCGTAAAAATTAAAATAATATTAGAGGTTTTTAAATACATTTTTACAAAGGAGTTTGAAGAGTTTTTATAAAAATAGATTTTAAATTATCTTTAAACAAATGTGTCCAGACACAGTAAATCACCAGAAAGTCCTCCGTGATCAGTCGTGTTACCTTTCTCGGTGGTCCAGACACTGGGCCGGGCCGGGTCTCTGACAGTCATGTTGTAGTGTTTGGGCTCGGAGCCGTTCTTGGAGTCATAAGAGAAGTCAATGTGCGTCGCGTCCACCAAGTGGAAGGTGATGACAGGACAAGCCTTGTTGTTGCGTTGTCTACTCGTCTGCTTCACACTCTCGTGTTCTATGCCCCTCACAGCGTACCATGTGCCACCGACCTGGGAAATGTTCATATATGTTCATATATGCTTAATGACAATAAAATTTTATTTATTTATTTATTTATTTGTGAACTGTGTTTGTTTTGTAAGTGCTGGTCGAAAATAGCTCTCAAGAGAGTGTGTACATTATAATTACACTTTAAATGTTCTTTTTATTGTGTCATAAAACAGTCAACACATTCCGTTAAAAATAAGTCAGGAGTTTCAAATAAAACTGAACTCGTGTTAAGTACTATCTGTTAAAATAAAAATTGAGTTAAACAATTGCAGACTAAAAATTAAATTTATAAATTTATACAATAAATTAATGCATTACGGTCAATTATAGACTTAAATAGTTGTTCTTAAAAAGTGTAGATAAAACATAATAAGTTGCATTACTGTTTCCGTATAACATAGTTTATTCTCAAAACTAAAAGTAGAACATTACATTCCCTGTCAGTGAGTAGATTATAGAAGAATGTTTCCTTGATTCATTGACTATGACCAACCATTCCATTTGACCTAGAGACATTTTGTAATTGAGAATAGTGAGGAGGGAAAGACAACAAATCAAATAAATTCTACATAAAACAGACCATACACATTTACAAACGTATACATAAATTTTCATTTTCTTCATTCAGTCAAGTATTATAAATGTTCACTAATTAGTGATAACCCAGGCGCTTGCATTCCTTTATCATCCGTCACTCGTTCGCTGATAAGGTCATCTACGTCATTCATTGAAAGGAACTAGTTTTGAATTTCCCTAAACATTCTTTTAAGATTTGCAGTTTTCATTAACTTGTAGCAATAAATTTAAAAATATTTAGCTACAATGAAAACCGTCATAACCTGTTTGATGGGCTTTTGTAGAAATGGACACATCTTTTATCTATGTGCATTATCAAGCTTAGCAATGATATATGCCTATGATATTATATGCTAATGATATTAGCCTATGACTAAGCTAAACTCTTTAATTGTGTAACAGAAGAGCCAAGAAGCCCAATTTGAACTGGAAACTTAAAATTAACTGGAAAGGACTTAAATTTGAAACCAATCTGTAAATGCATTTTATGTTCACTCACTGCTGGACAACGAATCATTTCTTTGTTAAATAGATTCACTCACTTTGTTCACTTATCAATTACATTGTCCCCTCATAACAATTATTGTAAGTATCTTGAGAAAATTCTGTACATTATAAAGTGCATCCGTTCACTTTTTTAAAAATAACTATACTAACAACTTTTAATAATATAAGCAACATTATTAACACCTGCTCTATATTTTTAATAATCATCGATAATAAGTGTGTAGTGTTAGATTCAACAGATTAATTAATTGGTCATCATACCTTGCTTAAATCAACATCAGTATAAGATTCAATGGGGCAAGGTAAGGGTTTGGATGTTGCTGCCTTCCCTTCCGCCAAAGTTACAGCCATTCCAACCAACCTGAAAATTATTTATTTCTAAGTAATGAAGCTTTTATATTAAATATAAATTGTAATATCAAACAAATTTGAAATACTAAACAAAAAAATACAGTGTAACGATTTTAAAGATCTCTCCCCCCCTATAGCTGATTAATTGTAATTTTCCGAAGTAAAGACGTGGTAATTTATGATGTATTTGCACGATTATACTGGTAAAAATAGCAATTGCTCAGCTATGGGTGAAGTGATATTTTAAACTTTTTTGGCTTAATATTTTACATTTGCTAATATATAAATACAGTTGATGTTAATTTACAGTTTCTAAGACATTGCGCTTTGACAAATTTAAATGGCCACCATTTTTGAACAGTAAAATCCAGAAATGTCAAATTCAATAACAAATTAGCCCTAAATAAGTAAAGCATTGGTACCAAGTTTTAAGTCAGTACCTATTGTGGTTTCTAAGATATGAATCCTGGATTTAAAAACACAAACATACACACAGGTAGGTGGGATAAAGGGCTTATGTCTATTTAACATTTGTTTATTTTGACCACAGGAACGAGTTTGTGAAGTTTTGGTAGAGAGTTCAGAAACACCCTGTAAATATATATTTGTGTTGGCCTATTTACTTTTCTTCCATTCCTAAGGACTAAATTATTGATTACTCTTAAAAATAAGTGAGGAACTGCAGATAACTGTTTTAGGCTTAAACTGTCATGGTTTTGATATAAATCAGTTGTTGTGTGATTGAGTTAGTGGAAGACGGGAGTAATTGTTGAGCCAACATTCCTAACTGTGGCAGCAGCAGACCATGAATAACAAGTGGCCCTAGAAAGCCTCTGACAGCCACGTCGCTCACTGCTGCACTTGACCAGTCACTCACCGGAACCACCATCCGACTAATGGGGCCATTCTCACTGCTGCAGCCTCTCAGTCTACTTTCTGTTTGTTTAATGGAGCACAGTTCTAGTCCCGTTTCTCTGACTAAATTACTGGTTTTGTATCCAGAAACTGAACACTTTTGGTTTTTCACTGATTCTCTTCATTTAGTGTGACATGGTATAATTGCAATTCTAGAATTATGACTTTTTGCACAGTAGAAACTATGATGCCTTCCATCATCCATCCATTCATTTTGAGGAAAATAGAAATGTTGTGAAGGTTCAAAAGTGGATCCAGCCGCCATTTGTCATTGGGCTATTCATAACTGATGCTATCTCAAGAAAAGTTAGTAACGAGACCAGGGTATGACCGTTTCCTGTAAAAAAATAAACTCTTTGATGTAGAATTATTCAAAAACAAAAACAAACGAGTTCGAACGGAGCACGCTGACGTGAGGAAAGTGAATTTCCACATAAAAACTTTTAAAACTCAAAATCAGTGTAAAAACATACATTTATTCCAATTTGTATTAAAATCTGAAAACATTGATTTTTTGGCTGTTCTGATGCTCTTGGTTTCATTTACCTGCAAAGCTGGGAATACAATTTGGCTAATTATAATATTTGGAGAAGGTCCAGACAGGCTTTAATGTAGGCGTGAGGTTCCTGGGGATGATAAAAGTACTCTAACAAAGGAATAACAGGCTTTTATAATGTAAAACCCCCATAAGACAACATACTTTGTTTAGTCGAAACACATTTTCTTTAACAACTCGGTGAATATATATGCTAGAATGACAAGAGAGGGCTGAAAACTTTCGTTTCACTAATTCCCATCTTTTTACATGCATTAATTGTACATTAGGGGCTTTTCTGACCCTTTTTAGGCCCAAAAACACAAAATTTGAAAGATTAATCCCTAAAAAAGGGGTTAGAGTGTTCCGATTGTTTTGCCTAACGAACTTGTCCAACTGATTACAGAAAGGAACGTCCCTACCAAATTTAAGTAAATCGGACAACAAATGTGACCGCTAGAGTGCAAACACACACATATATATATGTGTCTATATATATATATATATATATCAAATTTTGAACGACCCCCCAAAACGTGTACAGGGGGTCACGTTAGGAACTTCTATGGTGGTCCCGGGCTTAAGTTTCACCGTGCGGGTCATGCTAATAGTTCACTTTCCAAAGGAAATTCACTAATAATAAACTACTTGAACAGGTTCTACCTAAAGGCATTTTACCAAGTGGACTGTGCCTAGATCGTATCAGATTTTAGTTTAGGGAGTTGAAGCGCACAGAATCTACCAATAATGTAGTGAATATTATATATGAAAAACTTCTCTGTTTACTTAGATCAATAGTGTATTTTTAGTGAATTTCCTTTGGAAAGTGAACTATTAGCATGACCCGCACGGTGAAACTTAAGCCCGGGACCACTATAGAAGTTCCTAATGTTACCCCCTGAACACGTTTTGGGGGGTTGTTCAAAATTGTATACATATATTTATGTATACTTGTATGTATATATGTGTTTGCACTCTAGCGGTCACATTTTTTATCCGATTAACTTCAAATTTGGTAGGGACGTTCCTTTCTGTAATCAGTTGGACAAGTTCGTTGGGAAAAACAATCAAAAAACTCTAACCCAATTTTTTGGGGATTAATCTTGTAAATTTCGAGATTTTCGGCCCAAAAAGGGTCAGAAAAGCCCCGGACATAAAATTAATGCATGTAAAAAGATGGGAATTAGTGAGGCGGTTTCAAGCCCTCTCTCGTCTTTCTAGCATAAATATTTACCGAGTTATTAAAGATAGTGTGTTTCGACTAAACATAGTACGTTACCTTATGGGGGTTTTACACTAGAAAAGCCTGTTATTCCTTTTTTAGAGTACTTTTATCATCCCTAGCAACTCACGCCTACTTTCAAGCCTGCCTGGACCTTCTCCTAACATTATAATGAGCAAAATTGTATTGCCAGCTTTGCAGGTAAATGAAAGCAGGAGCATCAGAACAGCCAAAAAATCAATGTTTTCAGATTTCAATAAAAATTAGAATACATGTATGTTTTTACACAGATTTTGAGTTTTAAAAGTTTTTATGTGGAAATTCACTTTCCTCACGTCAGCGTGCTGCGTGCGAACTCGTTTACATTTATGGCGATAGATTGTTAGTCATTTTGAGAAAAGTAAAATTCTTTAAACCACAAAAGTTTGTCAAGTAGTTATACAAATTATTTATTTGTTTACTCAAATTTTTTATTTGTCAATAAATCAGTATAAACAAGCTTTTTGTATTTATTAAAATATTCTTTTAGGTAAATTCCGAGTTAGTTTATATTTAAATAACTGTACATTCTTACAATCTTATTTTTCAAATGCTTTACATATTGTCTTTGAGAGAGAGAGGTCCCTTAAAATTAGTAACAACAGCACCTATTGATACTAAATTTTTGAACTTCTTGAAGTACTGTTTAATGAAAAGAATGTGTTATCTATTTCTGGTCTCTTAAAACATTTAAAAGTTTAGTTAAGAGAAAATTTATCTTGTGAATCTCATGAAGGAGGGATAGTTAAAGGTAAATCATTGTATTTGCTAACACATATCTCAAAAGGTAATAATAATATGTTTATCTCATTAATACCTGTGCCTAATCTTTTCAACAATAACACTTTTCATACAGGTTAAAATTTGAGTGGTGTACACTTAACAAACGTGCATATAATTCATAAGCATAAAATTGTCAAGTCTAATAATAAATAAATATGTTTTTCTGAAATTAAAAAAAAGTAATTCATGTTACAGTTTTCTTTCCAAAATTACCTATAAAAGCAAAAGTAAATAGTTCTATTGATGACTTGGCTTTGTTCTTTACAATAATATAAAACTCTGTTCCCCAGGAAATAAGATTTAAAGTTAAGATTTAATCTCTGGGTTTAACTCAAGAATTCAACCCAGATCCTCTTTCATAGCTGTCTATCATATATCCACTGAGCTCCCGACTCATAAGCTTGAGAGGGGAATGTGAACATGTTGAACACCTGATTTCATTTTACAGCTGTTCTTCTGCACCAGTGCTTTCTATCGACAATTCAAGGAACCGACTTGTACTGTGTTCCGGCCATAACACTGGATATCTAGACGCTTTTGTGATAATCAAGCCCATCTTGTGATAATCAGTTGAAAACAAGCCTATCTAATTGGTTCCATGTCAATGGACTTTGGTTTAAAAAAGATGAAAGACAAAACTTAATGTTTGCTCCGATTTCTAATTCAAAATGATATAGGCATAATAATAAAAATAATGTTATCTTCCCTGTATCATTTTTAGGACTGTACATTCATGGTCAGTTAACATGAACAGTGGATGCTCTTTTAACCATCATGTTTAGGACCACGGCCATGCCTGATAATAAAACCTGCATAGTTTTTAAAGAGTATACTGAATATAATTAATAATTAATTCCATACAATACCTAAATGATCGAAGTACATATTTTACGTGATGAGTTGTGAAGAAAAGTACAGAGTACAAAATATTGTACAGTTTAAACACTGAAAATAGCGTGCACAGTCCAGTGCACTGGAGGCTTAATGTTGATAGAGGTCTGAACATAACCAAAAAAGCCGATTGTGAGTGGCCCGGCTGATGCCGGTTAGTAGAATGTGCCGATTCTTAGAATGCCTGATAAAAGAGTGTTTACTGTAACTCAAATTGTGATTACTTAAGCTCTAGAATGTTTCATGTTATATATATTTCAAGTCGTTAAACAAATGTTGTTCCAATAAGTTAACCAAAATAAGCAAAATGTTTTTGTTTATTTGAGCATGTTACAGTTTTTGAATGAGCAGTTGTTTATAGATTTGTTTATTAAAAGCCCAAAGTGGATTTTGAGACAATTTGTCCAATACCTCCTAGCCTTATACGTAGCTTTGCTTGGTTTTGAGTAATAGGTGCCCAAGAAAATAATAAAATCAAATAGGCAAAAGCGGCCACACAACGTTTTTTATTGATCTCACTATGAATGGTGACAGCTCTGGAAATATCCTTCTTCTTCCTTCATTACAACAAATTTAGTTTGCTGTGTAAATAGTGAACAAAATTATAATTGACTCTGCTTATTAGTTGGGAAAATTTAAATACATCATTATTAATAATGCATTATGATATTATTTGATTTTGAGTTATCTAAAAAAGTTTGATTGTTTATTATTTTTTTAATATATCTTGTTTTTATATTTATTGTTAGTATTGTTGTGCTTTTGAGTAAAATACAACTTAACTGCTTAACAAAGTTTGCTGTTATTTAAAGACATTATCTAATGACAAATACACATTATCCTGTGTATCTAAATCAAACAGGAAAACACACTTCACTCTTAAGCAGATTAAACTTGATAACATTATACTTCTCCGTCCCAAATTTGATATTAGACAATTGAAATTTGAATTCCGAATAATTAAGGATAACTTATGGAAGTTAGGTTTGCAAAATGATTACTAAACTGTTCATAAGAATTATTACGGAACAGTTTACGTAAGACATTTACATTTATTCAAAATGACCTAAGGGTAAAAATTTTGCTAAACAATCAAGAAATAACGCATTGCTAACATTAACACTTTTTGACTTAACATTTCTTCTAGTTTTAGTAATTTCTATTGAGATTAATTCATGAAATTTAAATTTCAGACTATACTACCTTTCCCAGTATAAATAAATTCATCTCTTGAGTTTTGAATTGTTTTGCCCCAACATGAGGCTTGAAAGCTAAGGGTATTATAATCATTTAAACGTAAACAAATGTTTTAAAGTTCATTACAAATCTTACAGAACTCATAATTTTCTCACACTTGATGTCAACGACCCCTGACTTTGGAGCTATTCTTCATTTGACAAGTCAATGATATTTTTAAGGAAACTGTTTATGTTAATGTACATAAACATTAGTAATTTTAAATGATTTTTCAAGGTCTGAGACATTGTGATCTAATTTATGAAAATGTCACTTGAGCATATCTAAAGAGTTTTGGTAATCCAAATTCAAATGTCAGTTATAGTTGTTTAAACACAATATCTGAATCACAATATCAATAATAGTTCCCCCCACCATCATGTGTTAATGGTTACAATTGACAAGAGTCACTCACAATGCAGTGTACAGCAGTGGTAGTGGCAGCAGCAGCATGGTTGGAGGTTGTTGATGACAGTCACTCAACCACAGTAGCAGCCAGACTGAGCTCTGGAATGACCCCAGGTTATCACTGGCTCCACTTGGCCAGTCATCTGTTTACTCCCCCCTCCCCCTCCACCACTAGTCAAGCACAAACGTCGCTTTTCATACATCCTCATTGATAAGTTCTACAACAAAGACAGTGACCGTCTTTGTACGTCTGGCCCATTAATTTATTTGTATAGTAGATTGCTTTGACTGGTCCTTAGATTGGAGGCGTTATTTATTCCCATAGTTCAGATAAGATATGGAAGTGTTAATGATAAATATGTTTAAATTGAATAAAGTTTTCCTTATTTTTTACTAGTGATTTTTTCACATAAAAGAATTATGATCCTAAAAATATAAATATGCCAGTTACAGCAAACTTGCATATTCAGTGAATTTTCAAAGCATATATCACACCTCACTACCACATGAAGCCATTCACCAAGGCAGCAGAAACCCCCAGTGAACCTGACAAACCAATTCAAACTTCTGAAGTTTCCACTAAAGATATGTAAAAACCCATATAAACTGAAGTTGATATGAAAAATTTATAAATATTCTTCCGGCTAAGAGGCAAAATGGTTTATTCTGTATCGTTTCCAACTGATGACGCAATATTTATCTTTGGCTGGTTGAATCCAGATTAAACAGAAATAGGCTGTTAGTTATACGCATCAGATTGATAACAGTTACATAACTGTTTAGAGAAATGTCAGCAGGTATGGGTGGAATGACCTGTCCAGCTGATGTTGACAACTCTGCTGTCTGTTGCAGGGCTGCCGGCTCTGGTGGCTGAGGAGAAGGTGGTGTTCGGTCTCAACGCCAAGGCCGTCACTCACCTCACGCTGGCCAAGATACGCAAAGTCTACAGCCGAGTTGACAACAAGTCTATTGCCAAACAGGTAGGTACTGAATTTTGGAAATTATGTTAAAAAGGGAAAAATACTTAATTTAAAAAATATCTCATATCAACCAAAATTCCCGTTCACAGAAACATTTTTCAAGACAAATTTATTTTGTAATTGTGTAATTTTATATAATAAACTTCATCGACATTATAAAGAAATTTCAAAAAATGTAAGAAGATTGTGAACAAAATTCTGTAAGCTGGAGGATATTATAACTTGCTGATTTCCTAGAATAAAAATAAATAAAAATTCAGTATACAATTTAGGCCAGTATTAATCTTTTCTATTTATTTTTATATGCAAAAATGTAATTATAATTTATTACACTTGGTGTTCAAAAACTACTAACCCAAACTTCACCAGATTTTTCTGTAGGTTAAAACAAACCAATGTGCCACATCTTGTTTGGTTTACTGTACTGTCTGTATGTGATTTTTACAAAAACCTTACTAACTCAAGAAACGGTTCAAAGAAAACAAGTTCGCACCCAGCACGCTCAAGTGAGGAAAGCAAATTTCCATATTTAAAATTTGAAATATTAAGGTTTTAAAGCAAAAACTAGTGATATTTTTGGTGAAAATTGGCTAACATTATCTGTTCTGATAAACCTGATTCTATTTAACTGCAATGTAAAGGAAGGCCATGTTGTACAATATATAGTAGGAGAATGTTCAGGCAGGTTTAAAAGTAGGTATGGAGGGATTGGTTAGGTATTATATTATTAAATATTATAACACTAGATATAATTTCACCTGTTGCAGCTGGGCATGTCGTCCCATGAGAACGCCACTCCTATCCGAGTGCTGCACAACTCTGCTGGTCACTTGAGTGGCCCCGCTCGCAGTCTAGGTGGCGTTGTTGTTGGGTATTTGGGTGTTCGGGTCTTCACACCTAAACCTGTCACCAAAATGATAGAGAATGTCGGGGGTTGCTCAGTATTACTGGGTAGGTGATTTTTTTTCTTATTTTTACTTTCTTCTATACATTGTATATGCAGAAAGAATTGATCTAGTCATCATGTTTAAGTGTTAGTTATTTGTGTAAATGTATGTAAATGTTGTGAAGTGTTTGAGTTTTGTGCTCTCTAAACTCAAAACATGGTTTTTGAGGTCATATATGTCTGCCTGTCTGTATGAATGTATACAGACCTAGAGACCACACCAATATAAAATTTGATAAAATTGTTGATACATTTTTATAAAATTTGGTTGGAGGTTCTACATAATTAATTTTTCAAAGTTTAAGCTTTTTAGGACCAATTCACTCACCATAATCGATGTGCAGGTCTGATCGCCATGGCCCAAGACGTGGAGAGCTTGTATGCCGGAGTGAAGGCCCTCGTGTGCGTGGTGAGGGGCAACCGCAGTGTTCAGCAGGAGATGGACCGCCGCAGAGGCTACCAGACACTGGCCATGTTGCTGCGTAAAAAGCGCGCTCTGCTCAACTCGCACATCCTCCACCTGGCCTTCAGCCTTGTGGGCACTGTGGACTCCGGAAGAGAGAGCTCCTCCATCCCCCACCCTGTTAGCTTCCAGGACCTCCTGTGTGATCTTGAGGTATGTTCAAACAAAATGTGCCAATCATTGTTGCTCAAATGGACTGTAATAATCAGTATTGTGGGAATTCCATGTCAAATTTGTTTACACTTTATCAATGAGGTTAGAAACTGTACAAACTCATCTCAGGGTCTAGGATTTAAACCTTAAACCTTTCAAATGTGAGGAAAGCACAACTCACTCGGTGTTACTGAAGCTTGCTTCGTCGTTTGGTCTTCTTGAAATAATTCCTTCTGCGATTCTAAAGCCAGTATAGTAAACTATTGTTTTAGAGAAAATCTCTACATTTTAAAATTAGAAATCCATGTAAACATTTCAGTTACAAGGAAGCAAATGTGGAAACTAATACTGAGATAGTACATTGTAAATAGTAAAAGTAGTATATTAGTACTGAAATACTTAACCATGCCTTAACCGTCCTCGCTTCTGCCGCCCATGGGATTAACCGTCCTCTTTCCAGGAAATAACTCATGTTCCACCGCCACAGCTGTCGTACCAATACTGTACTGTAAAAAATGTTCAGGTCACAATAAGTCGATCATATGTTTCCTTAGTTAGTCAAGTATTTCATCTTAGTACATATTTTTTGTACCTATTTTGTAATTGTCGTAAGTTTTATAAATGTTAGTGCTTATACAGGGTGGTCTGGACCTAGCGTTACAAATTTTTTTGGGTGATAGAACTACATAAATACAACTTAAATACACAATTAAAAAAATTATACCCCACTCATCCACTAAAAAAAAAATTTTGTATTATATTTTTTAACCGTACTTTTACCCAAAAATTAATAATTTCTGGGATATTTCGAAACATTTGTCAAACTGTAATACTACCATCGTATTCTAAATTAAATTTCAAGTAAGGAAAAATAGGTTTTAATGAGCAAGACACTACATAATCACTTATTTAAATTCATTAGAAGTGTAAATTTATCATTTCCTTTAAAAAATTAAAAGTGAATATTTCGTGCATAATTCTTTACAAAATTTGCTAGAGAGTAGCAAATGCTATAAAAACTGCTTCAAAATGTGGGCTTTCAGAAGATATGATACAACATTTGATTCGTTACCATTTTAGTACAGTTATGCGAGTTTGAGTGGTGTAAAACGAGGTTAGGCCAAAATTACACTAGTTAAAAGTCTGGATTTTCGATAACTAAAATACCACTAATTTAACTTGCAGCACTATTTTAAATAGCATTATTTAAGGTCAGATAAAAAGGACCATGAAATCCTCATTAAAAGAAAAATAATAATTTAGGGACAGTGATTGTCATGTACAAATCATTATACAAGGATATCTGAAAGAATTCCAATATCTAATAAATGCCCACCTTATCATGAGATAAGTTATAACGCACAGATACCAATGTTATGTTTTGTTTGGTCAAAGTATTTCTAGTGGATTTTGGCCATTTACTCAGTGGCAGTGATGTCAAGATGTCGTTTTCAAATCAAGAATATGCGGAAATGCATTTTTTGTATGGTTACTGTAATGGAAACGCGAGTGCGGCTCAAAGGGAGTACACTGTCCGCTATCCTGGTCGGCGCGATCCCAGTATGCAAGTATTTACGCGGTTGCATCAGTGTTTGGTAGAACGTGGATCTGTGCACAAGGAGCGGAGTGAGGTGGATGCAGCAGCTTTGAGTGTGTACACTGAAGAGCAAATTCTGGACCGAGTTAGAGAAGACCCGGGGATTAGTAGCAGAAAAATTTCAGGTGAAACAGGCGTGAGTAAAACTACAGTTTTGACGGTTTTACACAAAAATAAATTCTACCCTTACCATTTCACAAAAGTTCAAGGCCTTGAACGTAATGACTATGCTGCTAGACGAGATTTCTGTCGCTATCTACTAAATTCTGATATTGAACAATACCACTTTTTCAAAAAAATCTTATGGACAGACGAATCTATTTTTACAAGACAATGTGTATTCAGCTGCCACAACATGCACATGTGGGATACTGAAAACCCAAGAGCAGCAAGAGTAATGTCCTTTCAAAGAAGACTTCATATAAACGTTTGGGCTGGTGTGGTTGGCAATCGTTTCTAAGGACCTCACATTTTTCAGGGAAGTTTAAATGTAGTTATGTATCTTGACTTTTTGCAACACGATTTGCCTCAAATGTTGGACATGATTGACCCTGCGCATCGTCAACATATTATTTATCAACAAGATGGTGCACCTCCTCACTTTACTACAGACGTCCGAGATTGGCTGAGTGCTAACTACCCAACTTGGATTGGCCGAGGAGGTCCTGTACCTTGGCCTGCAAGATCTCCTGATCTGAATCCCATGGACTTTTTTGTGTGGGGATTTATGAAGTCTGAGGTGCACGCAACTCCTGTAAATAGTGAAGAGGAACTTCTAAACAGGATCCAAGATGTAACACAGAAAGTTAGGGAAAAACTAAGCCATAAAGTGACATTTGGTGCATTGCGAAAGAGAGCCAGAGCCTATATAAGAGAGAACGGAGGACATTTCGAAAATAAACTGAAATGAAGCTGTAATCTCGTGTGATCCATCTAACATTTATGATTTTATCTTGTACTTTTGCAGGTAAAAAAGGAATTTTACCTTCATGATATAGCTGTAATAATGCAAATTTTCATATGTGTCTTTTTAGTATAACAGAGTTTAATTATTATTTTCCCAAACCACGTGTTACACCATTCAAACGCGCATTACTGTACTAAAATGGTAACGAATCTAGTGTTGTATCATATCTTCTGAAAGCCCACATTTTGAAACAGTTTTTATAGCATTTGCTACTCTCTAGCAAATATTTTAAAGAATTATGCATGAAATATTCATTTTTAATTTTTTAAAGGAAATGATAAATATACACTTCTAATGAATTTAATAAGTGATTATGTAGTGTCTTGCTCATTAAAACCTATTTGTCCTTACTTTTATATTTAATTTAGAATACAATGGTAGTATTACAGTTTGACAAATGTTTCGAAATATCCCAGAATTTATTAATTTTTGGGTAAAAGTACGGTTAAAAAATATAATACAAACTAATTTTTTTTAGTGGATGAGTGGGGTATATTTGTTTTGTATTTAAGTTACATTTATGTAGTTCTATCACCCAACAAATTTTTTAACGCTAGGTCCAGACCACCCTGTATGACAACACCCAGGTGTTATTTGTTTTAACCGCCCTTTTAGTTATCCGACCCAGGGTTTGATCCCATGGAGGATGGTTGAGAGGGCGTCTACTGTAGTCGGAAAAAACATGTTAATGTTGATTTTTATTAGTAGTAAAAACTCTCCTGATTTCAATACGAGTAACAGTAAGTTTTACAAATGACATGATGTATCATTTCTAGTTACGCCTTAAGCATTAAGCCAAAGTAACAAATTATTGGTTCCTGCTGGCAATCAAAGAGTGTTTGTGATTGCAGGTCTGGCATGGTGCTCCCGGAGAGCTGCAGAGGTCTCTACTAGAGCATCTGTATGAGTTGGTAACAGAGTCCAGTGAGAAACGCCACAACCTCAACACCATGCGGGAGATGCAATTAGTGGGACGGCTACTGAGGGTGTTGCCAGAGGTGACCAGCCCCGCCACCCGGCAGGTCCTGCTGGCGCTACTGGGAGCTGTACTGGCGGGGCAGCCTCTAGCACAGGACCTCTTGGCGTAAGTATCTTTTTATTGCAACTAGTGGGACGGCTACTGAGGGTGTTGTCAAAAGTGACCAGCCTCGCCACCAGGCAGGTCCTGCTGGGGCTATTGGGATCTGTGTTGACGAACAGCCTTGAGCACAGGACCTCTGGGCGTATCTTTGTATTGCAACTAGTGGAACGACTGTAGTTGCCTGAAGTGTGGGTGAGAGTGTTGCCTGAAGGAACCATCTAACCTTTCTAGGAATAGATGAGGTTTTTGGGGGTCTGGAGGTTTTTTTGTTTGGCTCCTATTCGACCCCCGACAGTGCTCTTACAGTGTCCTTGATTCAAATTTATTTTATAGCAAGGAATTTTGTTTAACATTTCCTTTTAAAACTTGTTTTTGTTCAACTCAATATTTTCTAACCATGTACCATTATACTTCACATATCCTCATGAGTCAGGGTGAACATTTAAATTGAAAGTTAGTGTGAAGCTTTGTTGCGCAGGTTCGGGCAGTTCATCACCGCCACACTGCCCAGCAGCGCGGTGAGTGAGCGGGACATAGTGCTACAGGAGTGTTCGCCGCGCAGCCGCCAGTCTAGTGTGGAGCTCACCGAGGTGGACGTGCCGCCCGACACTGCCAACTGGATACTGCTGCGGAACCGCTGCCTGCAGCTGCTGCACTCCCTGCTGTTCACACCCAGGAACACCGTCAACACTGCGTAAGTTGCAGCCTGGGTAATAAATCAGCTGGGTAGCGCAGTGGTTAGCGTGCTTGCTTCATAATCTGAAGTTCGCCAGATCGATCCTGAGCAAAATCCTGGGAAAATGTTGTGAAGGTTCGAAACTGGATTCAGCTGCCATTGGTCATTGGGCTATTAATTAATTATCCTGGCTAAAGAATCAGTCGGTCTTAGTCAGTAAGAAGGCTACACAAGACATCTCAATCATTCTACACTTATCATTCATTCATATTTATTTGTCTTAAAATTATGCCCTAGATGTATCTTTGTGTTGCAGAGAAATTAAGAGAAAATATACTAGTAGATTAATGAGTGATTGATCTTTTCTATTAGGGATGGTTTTAGTATAAGTTTAGCGGGAAACAGAATGCTTAGGTATTTCCAGTAAGATGAGTGAATTTCATTTTGTGATTTCTAGATACTTCAGATCCATTGTTGTATAGAAATTAATTAATTATAGCCATTCCAAGAAGGACTGTCCCCAGCAGATTATGTCAGTTACATAGGTAACGGGTTGAAATACAGGATCTCGCCATGTGTATATACTTAATACACTTAGTAAATTAAGCATGGTTTTTATATTTGGAAAATAGAATTAGTTAAAGTTATTTGTAAATTTTAAAGATAAAAATGTAAAGGTGTACTACAGCTGAACGGTTAACCCTGTCAATTTTTAAATTCTTAGTTTTAAATGCACCTCAGCTGTTCAGTATTTGAGTATTTTATGTTACTGATTATTCATATCAGTTTTAATACTTGAAGTAATTGGTGTACATAGAACAATGTTGTGTTTTAGTTTCTGTGAGGAGGTGGTGAGTGTTCTGGGGATGGACTGGCCCTTGTTGTTCATGCAGGGTCATCTGCACCCCTCCACTGTGGTGTGGGGCCTCAGGGTCCTGGTGGTGCTGGGTTCGATCCCCTCTCTGTTGACCAAGTTCAGGGAAGGGTCCAGCAATGGTGGTTGGCTGCAGGACACAGAGCTGGTCTTACACAACAAGCTAGGTGTTGTCTTGGGTAAGTAATTAAAAATTACAATTTATGGTCAAGTATGTTTTAGTATATGGTAGTTGATGTGTATAAATATGAAGAGAAAAAGGGATATTCTCGGGTAAACTGTGAGCTGATTTACTTCTCATCTTTTGGATATACAGTAGAACCTTGACAGTACGACTCTCAAGAGGATTTAGGAAACTGTCTTGTTATCGAGGGACTCTTCTAGTTGAGGTTCGTGCTATCAAGGTTTTTCAGACTAAAATTTGTTCTATTAAGGTTACTGGATCTGGACGATTTTGACTTTTGGTGTCTAACTGACCTGTCACAGATTGGGTTGGGAAGGGTGAGAGCGGGTTTTCATGTTTAGACCTGAGCCTAAGACATTTTTTCCTTCAATACATCCATACTGTTGTAGACCTTGGGACTATATACGGAAAAGGTTGGACTCGTGCTATAAATGTTCGGGTCCGCAAAAAAAGTACTATAAAGGGATCAGCTGTGATCTGAATAGTAAAAAACCGTGCTAACGAGGTTTTTTTTTTAAAAAAAGTATTACTATAGAGGTACCTTTAATCAAGAGGTGTTGTAGCAATCAAGAAGAATTGAGAAAATGCTTGTGTTATGGAGGAAGTTGTGCTATTGAGGGTCATGGTAATGTAGGAAGTTGTGCTATTGAGGGTCATGGTAGCGAGTTTCTACTCAGAGTGCATTTGCTACTAAAATAAGTTAATTGTTCCCGTTTTGCAATGCAGGTTACCAGCTAGGGACAGCAGTGCCCAAGTCGCAGCCGCAGGTGCACAGTGAGGCTTTGTGTGTGCCAGGGTTCCAGCACCTCGCGTACCTGCTCACTCTGCACATAGATATCGCCCAGGTCTACTTCCTGCTGATGGCTCTCATGATGGGGCAACCTGTCAAACTGTTGCCGGCTGACCCCAAGGTACAGTGTGATGGTTGGCAACTAAGTGATAACTGCCACCTACGTACCATAACGTGGGTAATTGTGGAGAAAAGGATGTCATTAATTAGGCGTGGGAGGCTCTTATCAGTCACAACAGTCGTTACCCGACCAAATAGCTGACAAATCAATCTTCAGACCATGTCTTATCAGTCAGAATAACATCCAGTGTGTGTCATTGTAGGGAAATGGTAGACAGACTGTTGTTATTAACAAAAAAGTGAAAAGCCCCATAGATCTAAGGTGACACTAATATTTAAGGATTGGATAGTATTAATCAATAACAGAACCGAATGCGAAATTTTGCTTGTGAATATTACCCAGTTTTTTTTTTTTTTTTTTTGTAGGCCAAACATTTTTGTTCTATTCCATGAAATATTAGTGAATGGAACCTGTTATTTTACTATGAAAAAATACAATTCAAACTGTTATATGGAATTAAGTTATGCAAGTAGGTAATTTTATCATGAGACATCTGATTTAACATGCTAATTATTGTTGGCATCCTTTAAAAATAATCTCTAATAGATAGGAAGCTGAAATTTGGCATTTAACCTAAATAACACCTCACAACAAGGGATATAACTTGTATGTTTTTTGGGGTTTAGGAAACAAAATGATAATTGTATTGCATGAATTGAATATTTTTACAACAAGTATTAACACTTGACCCCTGAATAAGGATCAAATATTGTACCTGTTATTGTGAGGTATCATTTGGAAGAAACTTACAAAATTCCAGCTTTATTTCTATCGCAGATTATTTTGTATAGGTATACCATAGTTTAACATGCAAATTCCAATACCTCTTGTTAAAATGGCCACCCTCTATAATAGATCATAAAGTACAAAGTATGGGTACTCCTTGTCTAGCCTCACTATCACTCATAACCACATTGTAGAAAACATGTAACTAATACAACCTAAGACTAATAAAACCTACGTCTATTAATAAATTTGTAATTATTGTGTAATATATTAACTGTGTACTTAAGAATGCATGTCTTGGAAGTTAGAGAATAACAGTATTACGTTAATGCTTAGTTAATAATCAAAAACTGTGGGGTTGTAGGGTTAACCTTTGTTTTTTGCAACAGTTGGATCTGGACAATGTGTGGAACTTCATGTTCGGCATCCCGGCCAGCCAGTCTGTGACGGCTCTCAGCGGCAGAGTCACTTTGTGTCCCCAGGCTGTGACTGTGTTGTTGGCCATGGTGCACACCATGCTCAGCCAGGACTACAAAAGGTACAGCCTCTAGCTATTGAAATACAGCTACACTTCTAAAAGTTCTTACCATAGTAACTACGGAGTGATAGTAGAGGACTGAACGATTATTGCCAAGATACTACTGTCGTGATACAGTACTAAATGTAGTTCCTTGTTTTGGAGACTTTTTAAAATGATTTGTTCTTGACGTATCGTTTTTGTTACGTATGCTAGAACATGTTAAACTCTCTTGCATAGTTTTTAGTGTCTGAATATTAAAGTTGAATAAAGATAGAAAATTGCAAATTAAAGGAACTAAGGAAGTTGTATTTATTCCTCCCTTAAAGTAATTTTGCAGCAATGGTTGCATGTAGGTATTGACTATACATCTAGAATAGGCTGCTTACTAAACATATTAATCTGTGTACAAAAACTTGTATGTAGCTCTGACCCCTTCATGTAGGTTGCTCAGCAAGAGTGTTTGTTAATTGTAAAGACGTATATATGTACAGATGTTTTTGATCATTTGTTAAGTTTTCCAATAGCATTGTAATAGTTATTTTTGTTTTAAGAGCGTAAAGTAGGTCTTTATCGCATGAGAGAAACTATTACCTTTGCTTGTGAAAACTGGTAATTTTGCAGAAGCAATAAAGACACTTTACACCCAAATTAAATTCACAGTTTTTCCTACAACTGAAATGTTGGATACCCACACAACTTACAAAAATTCACTTTCATCCATTTTGGTTGACTTCACGACATTGAGCTTATAACACTGTGTCAGTTAGCTTGGTCCAAAGTAACAGTCATTAGACCTGATACAAAAATAAGTATCCTTCTTTTAACCGTGCCTTTTGTTGCACTTTTCAACAGTTAAACGGAAGTTATTAATATTCTGGCCAGAAAGACAACACAAAAACATTCTTTTGCTCGAAAATCTTTGACTTTTTATTTCTAACTGAATAAAGGGTATTGCTTGTATTTTACCAAACAGGTACTTTCACAGAGTACTTGCAATCACATACAAATGTTTAGGAAATGAACAATAGTTTTGAATTTTTTACACCTAGTTAATGTGACCAATGTTGGCTGGTACAAAGCCAAATTGCCCTCCAACTGCTACAATTGTAACGGTTTCTACTGCTCCAGACTATGCCGAGGCTGAATGCTGAGTTTTTTGACACAGAGAGATGAGCTCCGAGAAATATATTTTGCCAGCCTGAATCTTTCAGGTGAAAACACAGACAGCGCAGCGCACCACAACAGAACGGACAATCTCACATTACGGACTATACCCAACAATAGAAATGTTCATTCAAGTAGTGGTTTTCAGCTTACCTTTTTGCATGTCGAATTAGTATGCTACTCTGTGTCAACTAACAAGCAAATATTGCTTAATAGTTCTTGTACGATGAGTCGTGAAATCCTTTGTCTGTGTATCTAACCAAACACGGCACTTTGCTAGGTTTCGTCCTACAAGTTCCTTATCCCGTAGTTACATTCGATGTGTATTACAGCCCGGAGAGTTTGCCAGAGTGGCTGAGGGACTACCCAGTGACCATTATCCAGTTCCTGTTCTTCCTGTACCACAACATGGCTGAGCTGATGCCAGTGATAATGAGTGCAGAGGTGCTCAATGCCTTGGCTCATACACTCTTCCCACCACCGCACAGCCAGGTCTCCACCCCGGCTGACGAGGTGAGTTCATTAGTGATGGTTTTGTTTGCAATTTGATTAGACATAAATGTAAACCCTCATTTATATAAACACAATTAGATTTTTGTCTGTACATATCTCATAACCGTAATTATTCTAGTTATTTTGATGTTTCATATACCAAAAAAGTTGAGACCAGTGTAAAAAAAGTCTGGCTGTCTGTTATATTCATAGAGCCAGATTTAGTCTGCTTTTCACATTATAACGGAATTTGGTCAAATCTTTTTCATATTGTTGCTGGGTATCGAAAAGAAAACTCCCCAACAAGGAGGTGTATGTCATTACACCTCTTCCCCATTGTCGGTCATTGTTCCAATGTTATTTGTATGGGACAGTCAAATGTAATTTTGTTAACCCCCTGGATTTATAACTGTAAGACCTCTGAGAAAATGGGTTACCAGCTAGTATTACAGTAAAAATGTGTAGAGCCTTTTTGAAAATGTTTGATCATAACTTTCAATTTTATATTTCTTCAAGCTAACATTAAAAATAGGCTGTTTGATAATCAAGGTGATAAAGTGTTATCACTTACATTAACAAAATCGTAGCTGACTATTTATTCATAAATTTAGAACCTATCATTTATCCTTTTTCCAGACATTTTCTCTGGACGGAACCATAATGCGGTCACCATCTAAGGACAGCATTCTGAATAACCACCCGGCACGCAGGTTTGTCATGGACTTCCTCCGAGTGATCGTTGTTGACTCCCTCTCTCTGCCTGTCAACGCCAAGGTCACTCCTGCCATTGACTTGGTCTTGGAGGTAAGTACTCGTTATGTGCATCTCATAGATAGTATTTATTACCTTGAAGCTGTTACTGAAGGAGTATTTTTTAGAAAAATAATTTTATTCATTAGATGAATTCTTTGTATACAAATTGTATTCCTTAAAGTAAGCTTATTATTTTGACACTATTCATTGCCCCGATCAGAGCCCTAGGCTAACTTTGTTATCATTTAGCTAAACAAGTTTTTAAGTCTAGGTGATTCATTTTATAATGGACCTTAATATTGAATTTAAATTCAGTTGATTTGTCTTTGATTTATTACTCGTGTCTCCTGCATAGTGTCTCACAGCATTTATGTAAACCAATGAAACAAAGTTTGAAATAGGTATTTATACATCTCTTTAAAGACAATTAATGTTACCGCTAAGTTGCTTAGTTACCTGATCAATTACCACTAGACAGGTACTATGTTACTACTAGGTTTTATTTGACTTTAACGTAGTCAATTTACATTTTAATGTAGAGTCAATCAAGGTATCTATACAGTTTTGTTTATTATATCTTACTTTTTTCTAAACATTGTAGATACTAAAAATAATTAAGCTATTTAAATAACTTGAATTGCTGGATTATTTGTAATTAAAGTTCTATTTTACAAAGTGACTGTACAACAAGGAAAGTTAAAGGTAATCAATTCAAATCAAAGGGAGTTGCATCGATTTGATTCAAAATTATTATGAATTGCATTGACGCATTAAATCAAAGAAATTTGCTGCATCGCACCACCCCTAAGAAATATTACAGCTGTTTTGACTGATTTATGTTGCTGTACTACACAGGCTGCGCCAGAGGGCTCGACGGTGAGTCAGCAGGCCAGGTTCCAGACTGAGGTTCTCGCCACCTTGATGGAGCATCTGTTGGCTGCCGATGTGCTGATAGGGGAACAGGCAGCTCTGCCGGTGGTTGCCGGGGGAAACGCCGCCAACATCACACCCAACGTTTGCTATCTCACGGCCAGGATTGTCGACAAACTGTGGCAAGGTACTGTCAGTCAAGTCTTAATGTTGTCAAAATTATTATTTTCTTTCGTATATTCTTTTGATGAGGAAAATTTTTGGTTGTAGGAATTTCATTGAAAGAAATCTATATGTATAACCATTTTGTTGGCTTGGTAATGCGTAGAGATTAAAATAATTGTTGGTACTATAACATGAATTTCGCTTTGCTATTTTACCGTAGGTGCAAACATTGTATAAACCTTGGTCTACAGCCAGCATGGGAGTTGCAGACAAATAGTAAATATGTTATTGGTGTTATATCATATAGATACTAAATTAGGGGTCTGCGGTACTAAAGATTTCAGATCGGAACGGTTCGGTACAGTAAAACATGTTGTACCTCGGTTCTCGGAACAAATTCGGTACGGTTCAATGTCATATATACTAATTTTTATTTATCATAAATAAATATTGAGTAATACCTCAGGCCATAAACAATTATTAACATTTATTCGATTAAAATAAAAATAACTATACGATGGATGAAAATATTTTAAAATACCCCCGTCACAGCAAACCTGCGTACTCAGCGAATTTCCAATGCATAATATAAGTCTTAACACATTCAATGCTGATCACTCACATGTGCGTGATGAGGCTGGTACCCAGGTGCGCGTCCCGCACATGTGCGGGGTCGGTCCGCTCTGATTCTAGTCAGCCGTGGTGCAGTCAGCTCTCAATGAAAGACTATAATACTGCATGCGCCATTTGTGCAAGACTTTCTTTGTGTGAGATGGCATGTAGTTCCGAGTTTAGCCGCATACAGCGCCACGCACTTGTGCGGAGCCCGCACACAGCGCAATCTAGCATTCCATTGTCAGTCACCTCGTGGTTTTGACAGTTGTAAAGTGAGGTTATGTTCAAGTGAAACTGTGTTTTGATATTATTGGTGTTTATCGTGTTTTGTGCTCAACGATGGATCTTCCCGGTCCAAGTAATCGTCGTGATGTGGCCATGAACTTAGAGGACGATCGTGTTGGTAATGAAAGTGAAGATGAACCAGTCAACTATGAGACCGCTTCTGAAAATGAAGACCCAGACTACGATACCGAACCTCCGGTATGGTCTATAAATACTGCAGGTATGAGGCCTATTACCTTTATAAAGGAAAGCGGTTTGTTGTGTCCCAGACCAGCGGACGGACAACCACTAAGTTATTTTTATATGCTGCTTGATGACTTGTTCCTTGATGAAATAGTTAGTAAGACCAACAGATATGCACTTGAAGTGTTTTGCGGCCCATCAACGACACCCGGTGCTAGAATTCACAGGTGGAAAGACATCACCCGTGATGAATTGAAAATATTTATTGCGTTACTTTTGCACACGGGTACACTCCGAACAAACCGTTTACAAGACTATTGGAAAACGGGTAAATTATTTGGCCTTACCTGTTTCTCAAAGTATATGAGTAGAGACCGTTTTCTACTTATTCTTCGTTGCTTGCATTTTTGTGATAATACTAAGCAAACAAATGATCGATTGGCCAAAATACGAAATGTAGTTGACTACTTCAACTCAAAGATGTGTTCTGTGTATTATCCAGAAAGAAACCTCTCTCTAGATGAATGTATGGTGTTGTGGAGAGGGCGGTTGCAATTTCGGCAATACATAAAGGGGAAGAGGCATAAGTATGGAGTGAAATTGTACACTCTGTCTGAAGTACATGGTTTGATATACAAGTTTTGCCTTTATGCTGGAAAAAATGATGACGACATTGGAGGCAAAGGCCATGCATCAAAAGTAGTGTTACACCTGATGAGAGGTATTGCAAAGAATGGCCATTCGTTGTACATGGATAATTTTTACAACAGTTTTACACTTGCTTCCAAATTGTTATCCCAAGGAACTTATTGTACTGGTACACTTCGAGTTGATAGGAAACACATTCCTGAGGAAGTGAAAAATGCAAGACTCGGCAAGGGGGAATCAATTGCCCGGTATTCAGAGGGTGTAATGATAGCACGTTGGAAGGATAAACGCATTGTAACTTACATATCTACAGAACACGAGAATGACATGGTATCATTTACGAACCGGAAGGATAAGGAACGGGTCAAACCCCTGCCGATCATAAAATACAATGCTTTTATGAAAGGTGTTGACAGGGGGGATCAAATGCTCAGTTATTACCCTTGTGACCGCAAGACACTGCGCTGGTACAAAAAAATCTTTGTCCATGTGATCCAGATGTTATTGCTAAATTCATATCATCTGTTCAATGGCATTGAAATGGCAGACAAGCGAAATAAAATGCCTTTTTATGACTTCAGACTAAGTGTTATTGACAAGATGCTGCCAGATGAGCCTGCCCCTCCGAGACCTTTACCCCGTAACCCAAGACACACACCATCCAAGATCGCGGAGAAGGACAGCAACAACAGAACGAAGAGGAAAATGTGTCGGATGTGCAGTCGCCATGGAAAAAGGAAGGACACAACCTTTTGCTGTAAATCTTGCCCCGGGGAGCCTGGACTGTGCGTAGTTCAATGTTTCGACGACTGGCACAAGTAAACTAAAAACACTGGGGTGGTGGGAGGGGTTGTAAATATGTGTATATAGTTTTGTTACATTTTCATATTCATCAATAAGTCAATGATAATTAGTTTTAGTGCTTTTTTTCGCTTAGCTGACTTATTAGCAGCATATTGAGTGTGTGATCATTTCGCTGTGTGCTCATCACGCACATGTGAGGACCGGAAATTACACTTAAAAAAAATGACGAAATCGACCTTTTTCGAGAAAAAGAACATCATTTCCAGTCTTTATACACCAAAAGGTAAGTGATTATGCAAAAAAAAAATTTAGCACCTAGGGGACCCAATACGCCTTATTTCAGCAGTGAATGTGTTAATACCATATAAAGCCGCAAACCAAGTTTCATAAAAATATATTCACATATAAGCGATTTTAATTATTGTCCATAAGAATAACATTGGTAATGAGTACGTGGGTTTGCTGAAACAAGGAACAAAAACAATAGGTTTTTATACAAATATCAATAGAATTTAACTAGGCGAAGCCACATACTAAGTTTTATCAATATTCAATCATAAATAAGCGCTATATAACATTCTAGTTATTCTCCATAAGAATAACATGGGGGCTGAGAAAGCAGGTTTGCTGCAACAAGGAACAGAAAAATGGGTTTTTATATAATTATCAATACAACTCAACCAAATGAAGCCACATATCAAGTTTTATTAATTTATGTTCATAATTAAGGGAGTCATTACATTTTACTTATTCTCCATAAGAATAACATGGGGGCTGAGTACGCAGGTTTGCTGCAACGGGAATAATCAACAAAAAATAAATTTTTTGTGCAAATATCAATATACCAGTACTACGTGAAGCCACATACCAAGTTTCATCAACATACATTCATAAATAATCGAGATATCAAATTTTATTTATTCTCCATAAGGATAACATTGGACAACGTACTGTGTTTAGCACTTTGAATATCTCTGCAACGGTTGGGCGTAGAATCACAATTTAAACACCAAAATGACTGTTTTATGGAAATGAACAGATTGGTAAAAGCAAATGTGAAGTTTACATTAAAATAAGCTGAGGAAAAGCCAAAAACCTTTTTCCCATAAGATTAACATGGGAGATTTTATGAGCAGGTTTTTTTTGATTTTATCCGCAACCACTTAACCTAAGTTAATAATTCAAAATACTGAATTATTTGTTTTTTTTAAGCTCTATAACATGGTCAAAACCAAAATTAAGTTTTTTTTAAATTGTAGGGTGACAAATGCAAAAAACTGATTTCTGGAAAATTTAAAATCCCCATAAACCCCCTTTCCCATGGTCCGATTTTTCTGGTTTTCGAACTTAAATTCATGAATGTCATTTTACACATTTGAGCCAAATTTCATCAAAATCGGACGTTTTTTACTCAAGTTATCGTGTTAACAGACACATATATATATATATATATATATATATATATATGCATATATATATATATATATATATATATATATGCATATATATAAATTTTAACGAATAGTGTTTTTGGCATCTGGGGACCTCAAAACAAAGAGTTATCATGGTCTCGGGCTTAAGTCTTACCATGAGACCTACGGTAATAGCTTCTTCCCTATAGGGGAAATTCGCTAAAACCTACCACTCTGGAGTATTGCATTTTAATGTTTTGATTACGATTATCATTATTACAAATTCTTTAAATATTCATGATAAATGAATGAAAAAACTACTTGGAGATCAATCAATTGCATAGGTTGCTTAACTTTCCAGGTTAAAAATGGGGCATAGGTTGTTTAATTTGGCTACCTCAGTTTTAAGATAATTAATTATTAACCTCATCAAAATATTAATTTAGTTAGTAGTAGATCATTGTTACATGAATTTTCTAAAACAATACAAGATAGTATAACATATAACAGATATATGTATGTAACAATTTTACAAGACAATAAAACAATTACAAATTTATGCTACCATTTTAAATGAATTATGTTAGTGGTTATTTTTTAATTAATTTTCAACCATTTTTGAAAACAGTTTTTTATGTAATTTAAAAACAATTTCACTAGTATACTTAAATAATAATAATAATAATAATAACAGATCATATATAAAAGCAGTTTAATTTGAATTCATAATGGATAAAGAACGTGATCAAAAGATCGTATTCCTTTACCCCCTCAAGGAATGATGTTGGACAAACGGCTGATGTATTGCTAATGACCGGACCCCTCCCCCCTAACCCATCAGGCTTTCCTAGTCCAAACCTTTCTTATCTCAAGGTCAGATTTTTTGCCCGGCCCGACCCATCCCCGCCCCGCTCCTCTTGCCCACCTTATCTTCATTCTCGTATAGCCATAAATAACACATGTCAACGTCTCTTTTCTTATTAGTTGAGACGAGTTGTGGACCTTATTTTTCCTTAAAAGAAATTACTAGTTATCAACTGGAGTCTCATTTCAACCATTTATTTTTAGGGGTGGGCGAGTAGTGTTTTTTTAAATCGAGTCAAGTCGACTATTGAACCAAAAAACTTGAGTATCGAGTCGAGTAGTTCTTTAAAAAGTAAAAAAAAACTAATTTTATTTTTTATATTGAAAACAATGTTTTTTACAT
Organism: Allygus modestus; assembly: GCA_963675035.1. NCBI lineage: Eukaryota > Metazoa > Arthropoda > Insecta > Hemiptera > Cicadellidae > Allygus > Allygus modestus. Next base: position 143,172,591 of record OY776111.1, read on the forward strand.
ATTAAACTTTAGTTATAAACATAACATTTTATTGAATTATTAATGTTATTATTTATATTATTTTAACCTTTTTTACCATGAATAAATAATAATTTAAATTAAATATATATATATATATTTTAGGCTATACTATTTTCAACAACCATAACAAACAAAAGACGAGTATTACAAATATATATCCATACAAAGATTTTGGGTTGTTTTATCAAAACCAGAACTTTTTAACAAGAAAGTGATTTTTGACCCCGACCCAAACACTCCCTGTGTTATTATTTAACACTTATTAACTCACAGGTATCCATAAGTAACCCACCTGTCAATTTCTCCTTTCATATGAGCTAAAAATAGATTTTAAGCTTATTTTTCTGTATTTCAGTCACTTATTTTGTTAAACATTGGCCGTAAACGTGGGTAAACGGCGGAGATAGCTACGCTATTTTCAACTACCTGGGGTAAACGGCGGGAGTAGTCAACTACTCGACTCGATAGTTTTGAGTATTTTTACTACTTGACTCGGCCTTCGAGTAGTCTTTAGTACTCGAAACTCGAGTACTCGCCCACCCCTACTTATTTTGTTGAACATGGTTTGCTTATCTCTGTTTATTGTTTCACGCAGTAAACTGTACCGGGGATATGTTCTGTACTGAACAGATGGCGGTCATTAGTTTTGTAACGTACCCTTACTGTTTTTTCGGTTCACCGCAGACCCCTAAACTAAATCATAACAAATCTCCTTGGAATGTTAAATATATAAAATAAAGGTGCTATTTGCAGTACAGATGTAACAAATGACTTTGTTGACAGGCATGCTGTTGAAGGACCCCCATGAAGTGTTGGACTTCATCCTGAAGCTGATCGCTCAAGCCAAGCGGCGCCCCGCCTCTGTACCGCTTGAGGGGCTCTACCACTGCCTCAATAGGACGATACTGTTCCTGCTCTCCAGAGGCACTGACTCCATAGCTGACCAAATGCCTGTACTTGAGACTCTGCACAAGCTCACCAATCACAGGTGAGTTACATTACATCTCTGGATTGATACCTCTGCTACTTCCTTCCCCCTCAGTTGTAACATTCCCTGCAACAGTTTTTCCGTTTCAGTCTTCTTATTATTTAGCCTGGAAAAAATGTAACAAGTCATACATTTTGTTTTAATGGTTTATTAAACACCCTGCCTTACTTTGAGCAGACTTTGAGGTACTTACAGTAATACATACTTCTGTAAAATGTGAAGACAGCGTCACTCTTTCAGTAATTAACTATTTATATCCTTCAAAATAGTAATACATACTTCTGTAAAATGTGAAGACAGTGTCACTCTTTCAGTAGTTAACTATTTATATCCTTCAAATTTTATTTTGAAGGCCCATTAGACTTTTAAAACTGAACAATATGCAATGAAATACATCTCACAACACTATGAAATAAATTTACACATATACTTTACTTACATACAAGACGGTAAATATTTCTAAAGGATGGTTCAAGGTGATCGATTTCAACCAGTCATACCGGTCATCACCAGGCCCAAACTTAGAATCTTTACACTGCCAGGACTAACACTAGTTTTGCCCTAACTGTAAATACAATCATTGCTGGTTCAGCTTTTGTTGCAATTAGTATGGATGCAACCACATCAGTTCAGATAGAGTTCTTTATTTTTTGTGATAATTATAAGTACAGTAGCAATGAATTATTATTGTTTTGGAGAATAGTAATAAGTTTTAGGTGTGGTTAATTTTTACAAAGTTGTTATATTTGCAAGTCTTCAAATAAGTCATTATTTACTTACATTAAAAAGCAGCTCCTCAATGTCGTATTCACCATGATGGATGTGCCTTTTCAATAATTAATTGTTACATATTGATGCACAGTGCTCGGAGTCTGGCTGGTGCATTACTTACTGTAATGTTACATGAATCTAGGGGTGTGCGAGTAGTGATTTTTTTAATCGAGTCGAGTCGAGTAGTGCCAATTATTTTCAAGTTTCGAGTATTTTTGAGTGAGTATTTGCCATCAGTTGGTAGTTTAAAATAATGTAATGGAATTTGGATACCACCCAAAATTTAATAATCTAAACATGGTTTCTAACTAATACATGAGTAGCAATACAAAGTTTTGGCTAGTACAATCAAACTGGATTACGTATTGTCAAACAAAAAACTTTAGTTACAACCAAAATTACGTGGTCCGATCGTCATTTTCGGCCGATTTTACGTGATGCGATCGCCTTTTGCGGTCGTTACTACGCGTTTTGGCCGTTGAAATCGTTAGCGATCGTCCGGAAATCGGCGGAAAATACTCCCTCAAACTTTTGAGTAGTTTTCAAAACTTCGAATCGAGTTCGAGTATTAAAATACTCGGCCGAAAACTCAAAGTTTTGAGTACTCGCACACCCCTACATGAATCAAATGTTACAATCCAAATTAACAGTATTGAATTTAAAATTAATTTATTTCAACATTTTCAGTCTGAAACTCTATAAGAAATTTAGGTGTATGCGAGTACTCAAAACTTTGAGTTTTCGGCCGAATATTTTTAACTCGAACTCGACTCGAAGTTTTGAAAAATATTCTAAAGTGCGAGCGAATATTTCCGGACGATCGCTAATGATTACAACCGGCCAAAACGCATAGTAACAGCCGCAAAAGGCGATCGCATCACGCTACGTTAAATCGGCCGAAAATGATGCTGGCTAACGATTGCGACCGGCCAAAACGCGTAGTAACAGCCACAAAAGGCGATCGCATCACATAAAATTGGCCAAAAATGACAATCGGACCGTGCGATTTCGGCCGTAAATGACTACAGAAAACATATTATAAGCATGTGGCGACTGGGCCACTTAATATCAGCCGTAACTGACAATTTAGTCATCAAATATTAATTATAAGCTATGTCTGGACTAGGTGATATTGGCCAAATGACAACCAGACCGTGTTTTATCGGCCGGAAACGAATGTCAAACCACGTTTTGTTTGTGAATATGTAATCCAGTTTGATTGTACTGTCCAAAAATTTGTATTGCTACTCATGTATTAGTTAGAAACCATGTTTAGATTATCAAATCCAGGGTGGTATCCAAATCCCATTACACTATTTTAAACTACCAACTGATGGCAAATACTCGCTCGAAAATACTCGAAACTCAAAAATAATTGGCACCACACAACTCGACTCGACTCGATTAAAAAAATCACAACTCGCACACCCCTAAATAAATTGTAAAGTCCAAATAAATTTCAAGTCAATAACAATATCCAATAATATGACATTTTACTAACTTATGTCCTATTGCAGTGTTACGAAAAATTACATTAAGTTATACTTGAGCCAGGAGCCGAGCATAGTTCATCAATCTGTGTTATTGCTTGAATATATCCGGAACTTAAGACATTAGTCCTTTTTCATAAAAATACCAATTTGTATACTGTGGTTTTTTGATGTGCTTAATGTTATTTGACTTTGGTAATTGTTATGAACAGAAACAGACAGTAAATGCTATCCTGCTGTCACCCATTCATAACTCTTTGACAGTGTAAAATGAGACCAGAAGGTTAATAATGCAAACTTTGCTCTCTTTCAACCATAAAACTATTCCTTTATTGGATATGCTATCAGCGGGAACAAGATATAAAGTTAAAATCCATGTCCAATCTAAACCATTTTTAACTTTTTCATTTTTTTTAATTTGTCTTTGAAATATTTGTTTGATTATTCTGTATTTAATTTTTTATCGTTAACCTGCACTACATTTGTTATTAGTTTTAACCCAATGGCCTACGGGAGCGTCTCAGGAGAAAAATTTGGGACGAGAGTAGTTTATTGAATTACCGCCAGAAAGGGCTGATGACCTGGCTCTTTCCAATCAAGGGTCACCAGAACGCGCTGCTGAGTTGCAACTGATTCTTGACATGCAACTCTTTTTATTTTTAACGACAGAGCCAATTTCAGTGTTTACAATTAAGTATCTTATATGCTATATGTCACAGGTAAAAACAATATAATAACATGCAATAATTAACGATGAAACAAGTTGCTTTGCTATGGTTGTACTACTAGATCTATCTATATTATATCTATCTATCTATATCTACTATTGATCAATATAAACTTCCATTAGCAAACACTCTTTAACAAGTATAGAATGCTATGGTGGTTCAGCTAGGCTCTCAGTAATGCCAGGATCAAATTTGACTACCTTTGTTTATTTTTATAAGTTTGGATAAAAGTAACTCTGGTCTTACTTTTATTATTTTTTATACAAATCCATTTGTAATATCTTTATTTTGGAGTTTCAAAAATAATTTACAGGTATAGTTGGTTGGTGGAAATTGGCACAGCTGCTTATTATTGTTGGGTTAGGTAAGGTTTATAAGGCAGCCTCTTCAGCAAACCGTTCTAGGGCTGGCCAAACAAACAAAATCCAACTTAAGGGACCTCACTGTCTTATAAACCTTACCTAACTCAGCGCTACCTAATGTAATAATTACACATGTAAATTCCTCCGACGAACCACCAGAGTTTATTTCCTTTTGCCTTTTACCCCTTTTGGTTAGGTTTTGTTGGGTTATCATAAATAAATAAAAGTATACTGTTCCGTCATTTTTTAATTAATTCCTTGAAACCCATTTATATTATCTAATCTATTTATGTTCGTTTTGATTGCAATGCCAGCACTTTCTGGCAGTGATTCAAGGAACTATTCTCGCCCATCGTTTCTCCCTTGAGCCACACGCTTGGCCTACCAGTTTTGCCGTGCCTGCGGTCATCCATAATACTTAATACTTTGGCTCTTCTAATCACAACCAGGATCTGATTCTTCGTTACTACGAAGCTGATCAAGAGCCATTCTATTTTATCTACACTATCCGATTTATGGGAAAATAGTTCACAATTTTTAATAAAAATCAATTTCACATGACATCAAATGCCAAAAAAACATATTTTTGCTAAATAAACCCTCACTGGATGAATGTTTACATATTGCACACCATCAAAGCCAATCCAGCCTACCAAACAAAAGTTGTAAAGACAAAGCAGATTGTTGGAGAAACAAATATTGCCCTGGAAAATGCTCCAATCTACTAGCATAATGGAAACATACTAGCAAATAACAAATATACAAACATGACAAATATATTCCGATCACAATATCTAACCCTTGTGTCATGAGGCTTGATAAAAATAAGGTTCATGAAGCTCTGTTAAAATACGTTAATGGTAATTGGTTAAAACAATTCAAGGGCATGATTGGTTCGTGAGATCAACACAACAACTAAATTGTATTAATTATTGTTAAAGTTAGATGTAGCTTCAAAGTGATCTGCTGGATTTGTTTTTTATTGTTTGGTGATCCCAGCTAAATTAAGTCCAAATTGTTATTGATACTTAATTAAGTTGTTATTTTGATCCCATCGACCATTCCCATTTTATTACCCTAATTAGGTTTGGCTTACATTTAAAAATTATGTAGTTTAAGTAAACCTATAGCTCACGTTTCCTGTGCAATTAATTTTATTAGTGACTATCGGAGCTTTCTGGTGATATATAATGACCTACAGGTTTCCATGATATTGGTGCGGTAAGCCATCGTCTCCTTGAAGTATTTTTGTCTTATCAGACTTTAATATTTCTGGCACCAGCAGAGGGGCTCTAACACCCTTGAAAATGTTATCAATCAATCAGTCAAAATAACTTTATTTCAAAAATGCACATAATAGTACAGAATGACAGAATGACAGTATAAACAACTACCCAACTAACCAAAACATAATTTTTACCTCAAAACTAACTTGCAGACTAATTCCATTTGATCAATGTTTTAAAGATAAGTAAAAAATGTTTCTGCCTTATACAATGGTCTATTGATAAGGAATGTTTTCAGATGTTTTTTAAATAAATTAAAGGCAGCCAAATTTTTAATATCTATAGGTAATTTGTTAAAAAAATTGAATTCCATTATAAGAGGGTATTTTCTTGTACATTGACAAATTATACCAAGTGTAAGCCAGGTGATTACCTTTCCTGGTTGAATAGTTATTAAAATAATTCAATTTTGGCATTGTTTCTAATTTTGATTTAACGTGCACAGTCTGATTAATTGAAAAATATATAAACTGTGCACAGTCATAATTCCTGTTTCTTTAAAGTGTTCTTTTACAAATTCTTTTTGTTTTAATTTTAACATGATACGAAGTGCTTTTTTCTGTAATATCAATATATTATTCAAATTATTAACTGATGTTCTCCCATATAGGCATAACCCAAAAGAAATATGTGATTCAATCAGGGTATGGTAAATTTATTTTAAAGTTTTGAAACTGCTAATTTTAGACATTTGCCTTAACGCGTACAAGCCTGAAGATACCTTTTTATAAAGAAAATTAACATGGCAATCCCAATTAAATCCATCATCAATATTCAGTCCAAGAAACTTTACTGTTTTAACGTCACTTAATAAAATTTCATTCATGAAAATATTTGTGTTAGCTGATTAATAAAATTTCATTTATGAAAATATTTTTGTTAGCTTAGCTTTGCCTTGAAAATGATAAATTATTAATTTTTGTTTTTTCCGGATTTGGTAACAAATTCATATCATATAAATGTTTAATTACACTAGAAAGATGAACAAAAGATTAAATTTCCATATCAGCATTTGATTTACCAGATATTTTTATGTTTATATCATCAGCAAAGAGACAAACACTGTTAGGCTGTTCTATTATTGATGGGAAACCATTCAAATATATTAAAAACAATAGAGGTCCCAGTATAGATCCTTGAAGGACACCGTAATTTATAATATTCGTTGAAGAATTAAAGGTAATCACTTGGTTAAAACTATTTATGTGCTCAATTGCAACATATTGCTGTCTTCCAACAAGGTATGATTCAAACCAGTGCCGAGCTCTCCCTCGGACACCAATACAATGTAGTTTTTTAAGCATTAAATCATAAGAGCCACTATCAAACGCTTAGTTAAATCTATGAAAATTCCTACTACTTTTTCTTTTGCATCAATCATATAACAGACTCTCAGAAATCCACCCCTGCATCCGTTACAGATTTTCCCGCTCTAAAACAAATTGTTGTTTATGTAATAAATTATTTTTTGTTTAAGAACTTGCATAGCTGTACATGCTTGCTCTCTCAAAAATTTTGAAAAAAAGAAGATAATAAAGATATCAGTCTATAATTACATTTTTCTCTTGGGTCACATTTCTTGAAACGAGGTTTAATTTTAGATATCTTCAGTTTTCCAGGAAATATGAAATAGCCAGGAGATATGAAAGAGGAATTAATGACATGCAGTAATGGTAAAATAAATATATACGTGCCTGCTTAATTATTGTCATTGGTATTTCATCCCAACCTGTTGAAAATTTATTGTCAAATGAAGTTAAAATTTGATCTAATTGTTCATAAGTAGTAGAATAAAGATTAAATTTTGGAAAAACTTTTTGGGATGTTAATAAAACAGGTTTTGAAGGAGAAAATTTTAACTTTGGCACTATGTCATTATCAACCATAGTCGTGTAGTAATCATTAAAAAGTTGGCATACACTCCTTACATCTAAACAATCATTTGCATTAATATATGGCATACTATCAACTCTGCTATCATTAATTTTATCATTCTTTCCAACCTCTCTTTTTATGATGTTCCAAGCGGTTTTACTAACATATTGTAATTTTTCCAATAATTTATCATAATAGTTACATTTGGTTTCTACAGTTTCCCTCTTTAACTCTTTCTTTTTATAGTTCAAACTGCTTTTCATGGATTTATCTTTTTCTCTCCTAAAAGTCGTACTTAGGTTTAAAACTTCAACTCTTTTATTTATAATATCGTTAGTGACCCAATTTTCGCCAGTTCTTACTCTACCTTTAACCTTAGGAAAACACACATCAAAATCATACTTAAAAATATCAAAGAAAACATCAAACTTATCAGTAACAGGAGCATTAAAAACATTAATGTTATGTTTTAATAGTTCTATAATCGTTAATCACCCTTCTTTCCTAGTTATTCTTATGAACCTGACCCTCCTCAAAGTTTTCCTCTGGGTAAGACATGAACGAAGACAAGTCAAAGATGGAGTGCACCATGTTTTACAACTAAGTGCTTAAAGCTAAGAAAAATTTTCCCTAGCTTGTTTTTGGTCCTTTAATATTATGTTTGTATTAATTTACTGTCTATACATTGTGCCTTTTATGTTTTCAGAGGACTTGTATTTGGAGCGGGCAACCATGAGTTAGACTTTATTGGATGTCTCACATATTGCCTGTTGCAACTGACTAGTGATCAAAAGATCATGTAAGTTAATTTTTTGTAAAATATTAGATTATTTAGTATTCTTTATAGGCCCCATGATTATGGTTGAAAGGGTTCAACTAATCAGAATAAGAATTTCATAATACTGATATCTTACTATTTTCTGGTGCAGAAAAATATCAGAATGATTTATCAAATTATTTGTAAAAATGAAAATGTGTGCAATTGCATAAAATGTATGTGCAATTGCATACAAATCTAAAACGTTTATCTCTGAGTTAAGAAGATTAATTTCAAAATCAAGAAGGTAATTTTGGCTAGGACTCCTGGAATTTGCGGGCCTGGGGCAAAGTTTCCCGGTGGCTCTCCCCCTCGTGGCAGCCCTAATACTGATACTCATTTTCCAGTGCTTCACTGTGTAACCAGTAATCAACACCAAGCAATGATCATAAAATAAAGCTGAACCACTTGCCATGTTCAGAAAGGTAAATTAATAAAGTTCATTAAATGGAGTCTTTGGAAATTAAATGTGAGGCATATTGTTACCTGATTGTTAGCTGATGATTTTGGAGCAAATTTTTATCTCCCCAACCAGCTAACCAGTCAATTTAAACACTAGTATAAAATTATTTTTATAGTTTCAACAGATGCGCATAACAAATAGAAAATAATTTACAATTTTAACCAAATGTTTGATGATTTGTCAGGCTGGATTCCAATGCGAAGACGACGTGGCACGTGAACCCCAACGAGGATGTGGAGGAGCTGACGGCCAAGCAGGGCCACAACCTCATGGCAGTGGCGGCCAAGCGGGTGTGGGACGAGCTGTACGTCTCTAAGAAACCTGCCATTGAAGAGGTACGAGTCACCATAGACCTTAGTGGGTGATGTGGGTGATTGTAAAGAAAAGTTTGATTTCATTTGATTGCTTGGTGACCTGTGTTTTCTATTAATATTACTAACGAACCCAAAAGGGAAAATTAAATAACGCATGTAAAAGGTTAGGTAATAAAAATCCACATTAAGTAATTTTCATAAGACTTGGAACCTCTTAAAAGTAAATATTTACTGAACATCTGCTAATGAAAATGACACTGTTGAGCGTAATTGCATGAAAATAAATTTGTTTTTGGTTTGCTCACTCTTTCTTTTTAATTTAAAATATAAATCCTAATATATGGTTGTGTATAGGTTTTTTTCTTACCAAAAGGGTGAAACTTGTAACATTCATAGAAATTTAAATGAGAACCCAACAGAACCTGATTTTCTTTGCTCTTATTTTCCCTTAAAAATGTCCTGTGGTGAGATAGCACATCCAGGAGGCTGCCACCAAGCTGTGGCTCAACTATGTGGAGTCCGAGCGCAAGGACAGTTACAGGAACAGTAGAGTTGATGTGATGTATGTGGCAGGTGTTCAAGATGACGCTATCCAACAGCAAGGCTCCTGAGCTGAGTGTGGTGAGGGAGCACATCCAGGAGGCTGCCACCAAACTGTGGCTCATCTATGTGGAGTCCGAGCGCAAGGCCAGCTACAGGAGCAGTAGAGTTGATGTGATGTATGTGGCAGGTGTTCAAGATGACGCTATCCAACAGCAAGGCTCCAGAGCTGAGTGTGGTGAGGGAGCACATCCAGGAGGCTGCCACCAAACTGTGGCTCAACTATGTGGAGTCCGAGCGCAAGGCCAGTTACAGGAACAGTAGAGTTGATTTGATGTATGTGGCAGGTGTTCAAGATGACGCTATCCAACAACAAGGCTCCTGAGCTGAGTGTGGTGAGGGAGCACATCCAGGAGGCTGCCACCAAGCTGTGGCTCAACTATGTGGAGTCCGAGCGCAAGGCCAGGTACAGGAACAGTAGAGTTGATGTGATGTATGTGGCAGGTGTTCAAGATGACGCTATCCAACAGCAAGGCTCCTGAGCTGAGTGTGGTGAGGGAGCACATCCAGGAGGCTGCCACCAAACTGTGGCTCAACTATGTGGAGTCCGAGCGCAAGGCCAGTTACAGGAACAGTAGAGTTGATGTGATGTATGTGGCAGATGTTCAAGATGACGCTATCCAACAGCAAGGCTCCTGAGCTGAGTGTGGTGAGGGAGCACATCCAGGAGGCTGCCACCAAACTGTGGCTCAACTATGTGGAGTCCGAGCGCAAGGCCAGTTACAGGAACAGTAGAGTTGATGTGATGTATGTGGCAGATGTTCAAGATGACGCTATCCAACAGCAAGGCTCCTGAGCTGAGTGTGGTGAGGGAGCACATCCAGGAGGCTGCCACCAAACTGTGGCTCATCTATGTGGAGTCCGAGCGCAAGGCCAGCTACACGGACAGTAGAGTTGATGTGATGTATGTGGCAGGTGTTCAAGATGACGCTATCCAACAGCAAGGCTCCTGAGCTGAGTGTGGTGAGGGAGCACATCCAGGAGGCTGCCACCAAACTGTGGCTCATCTATGTGGAGTCCGAGCGCAAGGCCAGCTACACGGACAGTAGAGTTGATGTGATGTATGTGGCAGGTGTTCAAGATGACGCTATCCAACAGCAAGGCTCCTGAGCTGAGTGTGGTGAGGGAGCACATCCAGGAGGCTGCCACCAAACTGTGGCTCAACTATGTGGAGTCCGAGCGCAAGGCCAGCTACACGGACAGTAGAGTTGATGTGATGTATGTGGCAGGTGTTCAAGATGACGCTATCCAACAGCAAGGCTCCTGAGCTGTGTGTGGTGAGGGAGCACGTCCAGGAGGCTGCCACCAAACTGTGGCTCAACTATGTGGAGTCCGAGCGCAAGGCCAGTTATAGGAACAGTAGAGTTGATGTGATGTATGTGGCAGATGTTCAAGATGACGCTATCCAACAGCAAGGCTCCTGAGCTGAGTGTGGTGAGGGAGCACATCCAGGAGGCTGCCACCAAACTGTGGCTCAACTATGTGGAGTCCGAGCGCAAGGCCAGTTACAGGAACAGTAGAGTTGATGTGATGTATGTGGCAGGTGTTCAAGATGACGCTATCCAACAGCAAGGCTCCTGAGCTGAGTGTGGTGAGGGAGCACATCCAGGAGGCTGCCACCAAACTGTGGCTCAACTATGTGGAGTCCGAGCGCAAGGCCAGTTACAGGAACAGTAGAGTTGATGTGATGTATGTGGCAGATGTTCAAGATGACGCTATCCAACAGCAAGGCTCCTGAGCTGAGTGTGGTGAGGGAGCACATCCAGGAGGCTGCCACCAAACTGTGGCTCAACTATGTGGAGTCCGAGCGCAAGGCCAGCTACACGGACAGTAGAGTTGATGTGATGTATGTGGCAGGTGTTCAAGATGACGCTATCCAACAGCAAGGCTCCTGAGCTGAGTGTGGTGAGGGAGCACATCCAGGAGGCTGCCACCAAACTGTGGCTCAACTATGTGGAGTCCGAGCGCAAGGCCAGCTACACAGACAGTAGAATTGATGTGATGTATGTGGCAGGTGTTCAAGATGACGCTATCCAACAGCAAGGCTCCTGAGCTGTGTGTGGTGAGGGAGCACATCCAGGAGGCTGCCACCAAACTGTGGCTCAACTATGTGGAGTCCGAGCGCAAGGCCAGCTACACGGACAGTAGAATTGATGTGATGTATGTGGCAGGTGTTCAAGATGACGCTATCCAACAGCAAGGCTCCTGAGCTGAGTGTGGTGAGGGAGCACATCCAGGAGGCTGCCACCAAACTGTGGCTCAACTATGTGGAGTCCGAGCGCAAGGCTAGCTACAGGAACCCCTGGGAGCTGCACAACCAGATACAATCTGTAAGTCTGTCACCTCATGCCTTTGTACTCAAGTTTTTGTTGTAAACTAAAGTAAATAGACTCTCAGAAATGTGGATCAACCTTGTCCGGATTGATGATCTTGATTTTTTTAATTTTTTGTCGCAAATAAAAAATTAAAATCAAACTATGCTTCATGATTTAGCACCTTTAGCATTCACGTGATTAGCATTACACAAATATCATATCGTTTGCATTGTCGGTCGATCTGTGTTTCAGTGAAATTGATGTCGTTTATGATTTACAAATCAGTGGAAGTTTTTGTGCGGGGAGGAGGAGGGGGCACGAGAGTCTTAGTTCTCTGTGCCCGCTTTGTTAATGAAGACGTCACTTTGCCTTGTTTATGTCTCGTATGACTCATGCCAACCTCTGAAAAATACAGATTTTTCAAAATCAGATTGGCTGTCTGCCACATTAGTCTGGATTTCTGAGAGTCAGTTGTATATATATACATATATTAGTTTTACAGTAAAATTTAAAATTCATTATAGAAGTATATAAAAGCACATTCTCTTTTTTAAGGGAGTATGAAGATAAATTCCAAGAATTCTAAGAATGAATAATTTGTGATTGGTACATGAAGTCCTCAAACGTCCAAGGTGCTCTTATGGGTCCCAAACACCTTTATCTTTGCTCATGTTTGATTAACCCTTTGAGTGCCAGAGTTTTTCGGTCGTCATATCCCTAGAGTGCCAGAGTTTTTAACAGAGTATATCCAAAAAGTGCCAGGCACAAAATCAACATTTTGCAAGGGTTTGCAAAAAAATTAATAACTTTTTTATTTGGTAAGATATTATTATGAAACTTTTTTTGTTTTGTAAGTTTAAAGTTTAGCTATAATATTATGCACATATATAATATTTAAAAAATAAAAATAAAACATTTGAATACATATATGCATGTGGGAAATTTCTTTTAATTTTTATTATTTGTTTCAGGTGAGTAAACATTGTTCAAATATAAGATTTTCACCAATTAACTACTAGATTTATAGAGGACATGTTTCCCAAAATATTTCCTGAAAGTTTCATCAAATTTGGGCTGTAGGCGGACGAGTTATTTCCATAAATGTAAACAAATATAAAAACGGTAAATTAGTACACAAGACAGTAGCCTAACTTTATTCAAGGGTTTAAGTTTTATTACAATATTATTTCATAAAGCAGACTAACTAGGCCTCGTATATTTATGGAGTATATGTTTACCTGAACATATCCTGGAAATGTCCTGGAAGAAATAATAAAAATTAATGATGTAAGAAAAATTTTCTATAACAACGATACACAAAATCAACATTTTGCAAGGGTTTTGTACATAAAGTCAATAACTTTTTTATTTGGTGAAATATTATTATGAAACTTTTTTTGTTTTGTAAGTTTAAAGTTTAGCTATAATATTATGCACATACGGTATATAATATCTAAAAAATAAAAAATAAAAAATTTTAATAGGTACATATTATACATGCGGGAAATTTTTTATATTTTTTCAGATAAATAAACATTGTTCAAATATAAGATTTTCACCAAATAACTACTAGATTTATAGAGCTAGAAAATATCCTGGAAATGACCTGAAAGAAATAATAAAAAGTAATGACGTAAGAAAATTTGTCTATAACAACGATATATCGTTGCAATGTATTTTTCGGTAAGACCACCGACGACGATATATCGTTGTGAAGTATTTTTCGGATGTTCCGTGCACAACGATATATCGTTGCGTGGCACTCAAAGGGTTAATGTATGTACAAAATATAAATAAGTGTTCTGTAATAAGGCTGGTAAAATCTTTAGTTTTAAAAATGTAAATTTTAAATATTTGTATATCTAACCTATGGTTTAAATTAAGTACAGTATTAAAAAAAAAGTTATAGACCTACTTAGTGTTGGAAAACTTGGTACATACATGCCGTTAAAAAAAGTACTAGGCACCTTAACAATAATTGGTGACCAGCAGTGGTAGGTAGTGTTTGATGTCCAAGTTCCATAAAACAAGACCATAAATAACTGTACACGAAGTCAAATTTTAATATTAATAAATAACAAAGACAACTTTGCCATGATTTCAAGAAAAGTACATATTAGGTTGTAAAAGCACCAAAATATGTTCTCTAACTTCAAATTTACAACCTTTCCGTAAACAGTTGATTAGCCATCACCAATATTTACCAAGGACCAATGAGAAGATAGTTTAATACTGTTATATTTATGTTGACAGAAAATCCAGAAAGTGACAGGTGGTTTGACTAGACTGGCAAGCCGAACCAAGGTGAAGAAAGAGGAGACAGTGAAGATACGGCCACAACTGACTGGGCCAGAGATAGAAGCTTGCACACTGATACACGTCACCCTAGTCAAAGAGCTGGTGGAACTGCAGAACAAGACGTATATGCAGAGTCAGCAGCACATGCAACGGTACATACTGGAGGAGTGGCTGCAGACGGAGACGGAGCTGACGAGAGAGAGAGGGCTGTGGGGACCGGAGACACCCAGTAGGTCAGTACCACTGCAGCAGTGTATCATTTTTTTCTTATTGAACAAACTAGGGATATGTTGATTCAGGATACACTATATCGAAGCAGGTGGATGTGCCTATTTTTCTAAGTGATAGTTACCTGGAGGAATTGCAATTTGAATTTTGTGTCTCGAGTTATATTGAGGGTAAATTTAAGTTTTTAGTTATCGATATTTACAGGTCCCCAAGTTCGGATGTAAAAGTATTTTTGGACAGATTGAGTGTTGTGATTGAGTTTTATAGCAAAAGGTTTACTAACATAATAATTGGAGGAGATATAAACATTGATGTTTTAAAAAATGATAATAAACACAAATTACTTAAAGACACTTTAAAAAGCCACAACATGGAATATCTAGTTGATTTTCCGACAAGAATAACTGAAAGTACTGAAACAGCTATTGACAATTTTCTAATTAACAAGATAGACTCATGTAATATCACAATTGAAGGGATAATTACATGTTTGTCGGACCATGATGGCCAAATATTGATACTAAATCCTGTAAACTTAAACACATTTAAAAAGAAGCCCTTGAAGCAAGAAATACGTAAGTTCTCTAGTGAAAACATCAAATACTTCTCCAGTTTATTATCAAATGAACTTTGGGAAGATGTATATTTTTCACCCATTGAAAAAAAATACGATACTTTTCATGAAAAATTTATTTTTTATTTTAATATGGCGTTTCCAAAAACCCTTATAACTAAAAACAACAAAAAGAATCATTGGCTAACTAAAGAACTAAAATCTAAGAGGTCTAAACTAATACGTATGACAAAAGAATTTAGAAAATTTAAAGTAAATAAAATAAGGACTATATTAAAAAATGAAAAAATCTGTTTAGGAAAGAATTAAATCAAGCTAAAACAAAACACTATGAGGACAACATCAGTAAATCCTCTAATATCCAAAAAACTGTTTGGAAAATTATAAACTCAGAAGTTGGTTCTAAAAATAACAACCAAAATCGGTTCAGGGATATTGCTCTGACTATTGGCACAAATACCATTGATGACCCCAAAATTGTTTCAGATTTATTTAACAATTACTTTGTAAATAAGGTGGAAGATATTGACGCAAATAGAAATATGTATGTACAGTGTATAGAGCCAGACCCTGTCAGTAATTCAAATGTGTTGGTGACCAAGTTTAGTTTTAAGTCAGTGAATGAAAATGAGGTGGAAAACATAATAGGTTCACTGAAAAATAAAAACTCCAGTGGGTACGATGAAATACCTGTTAGTGTCCTGAAAGGTGTGAAATATGAAATAAGTAAGATTTTATGCCACCTGATCAATTCTTCTTTTATTACTGGTTCATTCCCAGATCAATTGAAAAAAGCAAGAATCGTACCTATACATAAGAAAGATGACAGGAAAAGTATCGCTAATTATCGACCTGTATCTCTATTACCAACCTTTTCAAAAATTTATGAAAAAATAGTACAACAACAATTAACTTCATTCCTTGAAAAATTCAATTTAATAGATGACATTCAGCATGGGTTTAGATCTGGAAGGTCAGTCACCTCTGCAGCTGTTTCGTTTTTAGAGGCAGTGATCGAGTCTGTTGACAGAGGTAAAAATACAACAGGAATATTCATGGACTTAACCATGGCTTTTGATAGTGTGAAATATCCTATACTGTTACAAAAATTATCATCTCTAGGGGTCTCCAAAAATTCAGTAAAATGGTTTGATTCTTACCTGACCAATAGAACACAATTTGTTGAAATCAGTTATGTATCAAACAATAAAATTATTAAAGCTGCATCAAAAATAGAAACAATAAAATTTGGCGTTCCGCAAGGGTCTATTTTGGGGCCTTTGCTATTCTTATGCTATTTGAAGGACATAGATAACACACTGACATGTAAACCGAGCAGTAAACTGTGCCTTTATGCTGATGATTCTAGTTTAATGATATCATCCCCAACTCTTGAACAAACGGAATTGACAGCTTTCATAGAACTTGGGAATTTAGGCAATTATTTATTAAATCAAAATTTAATACTAAACCATGAAAAAACAAATTTTGTTACATTTAAAACAGCACAAAATAAAAGTGGTAATGAACCAGTGATAATGTATGACTCTAATTTCATTTTACAGAAAGAAAGTACAAATTTTTTAGGACTAACAATAGATCAACACTTAAATTGGAATGAGCATGTAAGTAAAGTACTGACCAAAATAAATTCTGGAATCTATGCTCTTTCAAAAATGTCCTTTCATTGCAATTTAATAACCCTCAAGAATATTTATTTTGCACATATTCATTCTCATATTTCTTTTGGAATTTGCCTATATGGTGCAACAAAAAAAGAAAATCTCGATAGGATATTAAAATTGCAGAAGAAAGCTATAAGAATAATCCTTAAACTAAAACATAATGATTCGGCTAGAGAATATTTTAAACAGTTAAAAATACTTACTGTATATGGGCAATATATTTTTGACTCAATTTTAGTAGCAAGAAATAAATTGGCAAATAATGTTTCTGTTCATCCCATTCATCAATATGATACAAGGAAAAAGAATGAGGCCGTTTGTAGTCACCATAGATTACAATTTTATGAGAAAAGGCCATCGTATGCGGGAGGCAAATTTTTGAAAAAGATACCGCAACATATTTTGAATGAAAAAAATCACACAAAATTTAAAAAACAACTGAAGGAGTATTTGATAGATGCAGCCATTTACACACTGGATGAATTTTTCCACCTCACTCTTCCATGCTAAGAGTAAAAGATATATATCTATGTTTAGAAAGGCTTGAATGTATTGTATCACTTGTAATATATTGACACTGTTCAAATGTTGTACACTGTACTTCTGAATGAATAAAGATATTTGACTATTGACTATTGACTATTGATCTTGGTTCTCGATTTTTGGAAGAAACAAAACTGAGAACCGATCAATATTTCTCGGCTTTGGTTTCATCATGTCCATTAGGTGGATCAGGTAATATTGTCTGTAAACGAAAATCGTTTTCCAATTTTCCTCCAAAAAGGGTTTAAAAGTTTGGTTTGTGTTTGTTTCAACATCTTAGTTGATTGTTTAAATTGTTTAATGCACAAATTTGCTCCTTTAATGTCAGCATGCAGCGTGCAAACTTGTTTCTTTTTATTGCAAGTCAAATATATTTTGTTACTAGACTTGATAAGTGGATGCTGGATATGACAGAAGGACCATGCAGAATGCGAAAGAAGATGAAGAAGAATGACCTTTTCTACTTACACTACCCATACAGACCCGAGTTGGACTCTGGAGACAATGTAAGTTGATCAAAACTACTAGTCATACAATATGATTATGACTTATGTAACATATTTAAAATGTTATTATATTGCTTGTCTCGTTTTAAGAAAGAGAGAACATTAATTTAAATATTTAAATGTATGAGTTTGTAATTTTTTTTAATCAAGAACAAAATCTGTAACCCAACTATATGTACCCCACATACACGCTGTAAAGCATTACGAGATTAAGGATTTATACTTATGATATTACCTTGAGAGAGCTTGATGAAGTCTATGGTTCACAACGCTGAACAGCTTGCGGCAGTAGTTAAACTCAGTTGGTTTAACTCAAAATTGTGACTTGCATTGTGATTACATTTAAGTACTGTTCAAGAGTCAATAGTGCCTACAAAAGTTCAACACAGCATAATACGGGTACTTGTCCAAAATGCACTTGTATATCAAACACAAAATATTAAAATTTCACTTAAATTAGTCTAGAGATGTTCTAATAAATAGGACCTTCTTTCAAAATAGGCGGGGTTGAAAATTGAGAAATGTACCAGATTAATTTGCCTGGTGTCAAATGAAAGATAGTATCACGCTGTGCAAACAAATTAAAAGTTGTTCGAAAAACTAGGGTTTCATAAATATACATACTCGTCACTGGTTTCGTTTTACATCTAAAACAAGTTGTCATTCAGCTCTAAAGTTATCGAGAGATTCTGTGTGATAACTCAAACACATTTGTATTAAAGTTGTCAATATTAAAACTCTTTAAAATTAAATTTAAATGGTTGACACGATGATGTTACGCCAGTTAATGTTCAGCTTCCGCCAGCCAAGTCAATGGATGTGTTGTCCCACAGAAGTCCATCAAGTACAAGGTGGCGTCCAGCTGGGACAGCAAGGAGTGGTACCACAAGTACCGGCCCACCTGCCTGCTGGACCGGGAGTTTGTACCAGAGCCGACCCCGGACTCAGCCTCCTCCCACTCCCAGAGCCACGACCCGGACCACGATGACCCCACAGGTACTTGGGCGAGTCCTACCTCTTACTATTCTATTTAGGGATGTCCGGAAGCTGACTTTTTGGAAAATCCTTACTCATTAGGTGGTATCATATTTATCGTGGGATTTTTCTGCTTAAGTAAGTGAAGTTTACAAAAAGATACAATCAAGCGGACAAAACCCATATATTTTTAAATGAAACATTTTCCCCATTTATTGTTTTGTATTCATATTGTTACTTTCTCTCCTCTGTTTATAATTGTGTAGTTGCTAAAATAAAACTCGTGGGACTTTGTATGAATAATAAAAACAGTCGTAATTATTAGTTACAATTGCATACTTGTACTTTACCTGAATTGCTTTAATATCTATATTATTATAGAATTTCTTGATTTTTTGTGATTTTCGACCCTTAAAATTATTATTTTAAATACATATTTGGTAATAGTCGAAAGCTCTTACTCTCTGGATGTGCCTTTTGGGGGTTTGAAAAACAACTGCATTCAGGGCTTTGTTCCACAGGCCTTCAAATTTCCAATGTTAATCTTATAGAGTTATATTTTATTTAGGTAGTCTGTATGTTGTTGCTGATCAATGTAAATTATTCATTCATACGCCTCTACATCTTCTAGATTCCCGAGCGAAGAACGGGACAAGACTAGCCTTATTTTATGTTTGTAATTTTCAAGTAACTTCTTCTAAATAATAATTTGTGATAATATACCTTAGCACAACTTGTCCATCTCATTGTTAAAGTTGTCATATTATTGTGCCTCGTTCAGTTTTAAATGTGTTGTGTGTTATTTGACACTATGACGACCTTTATCAGGAAGTAAAGTTTGACATCAAGGGTTTGATAATGGCCTTTTAAGTTTGAAACTCAAGCACCCATCGTGTGAATATAAGAATCAACGATGGATTTTGGTTAGTAACCCGACATATGTTATCATATTAGTTGTTGTGCTAAAATAACATTGGTTTTATTTAGGGGTGTGCGAGTAGTGATTTTTTTAATCAAGTTAAGTAGTACCAATTATTTTTTAGTTTTGAGTATTTTTGAACGAGTATTTGCTGTCAGTTGATAGTTTCAAATAGTGTAATGGGATTTGGATACCACTCCAGATTTGATCATCTAAACATGGTTTCTAACTAATACATGAGAAGCAAAACAAAGTTTTGGCCAATACAACCAAACTGGATTACATATTGACAAACAAAACATGGTTTGACATTCGTTTCCGGCTGATTAAACACGGTCCGGTGTCTTTTGGCCAATACCACCTGGTCGAGACATTGCTCATAATTAGAGAAGTGCGAGTACACAAAATGCCGAGTTCGGCACTGAAACTAGAAAGTTTTGAGCGAGTTTACTCCTGCCATTTACCCGCGCTACCAAGGGTCGTCCGCGGCCGCGCGTCGTCTGTAAATTCAAATTGAGTGTGAACACATTTGAGGTGATAAAGAGTTGTGATGTGGATTTCAGTGTTTTATTAATAAGTAAGTTTTGGCTTATAAATTTGTGTTACTCTTTACACTAAAATGGAGGATTTACCAGGACCTTCAGATTGAGTTGTATGAACACTGTCTGTTTAGTCCACTTTTAGGTTAACCTAACTTTGTAATTTTTTAAAGTAAAATATCAAAAACATATCTATAATGAAATCTAATAGGTAAGCATAAGAATTTTGTGCTTGTTTTTTGTTCCATTATAATTGAAATTGAGTCAATCCATTAATTTTAGGCTCAACTGTCCTTTGGCATTGAGCTGTTATAAAGACAAGTGATTTGTTTTGGCCTTGTTTAAGTTTCATTAATGATTTTTTTTTTATAATTTGTAATGTTTTAAAACTCTATTCAAGACATGGTTTCAATTTCATCGTTGATTTGCCAGGCCTTTCAAACATATCTTCATGTTGTTACTAACTGATAGTTCTTATTAGGACTATTAGTGTTAAAATTAATGCTAAGATATGTTAGTAAATACATTTTGTGTGGTAAGTAAGTAGGCTAATGTTTTACCATGTAATAGGCCTTTTAAATATTAAAATAAAGTTTATTTTAACTTATAGGCCTAAATATAATTTTATTTTCTCCATTCGTAGAAAGATATAGCTTAGGCCTAAACATAATATACAAAACATAGGATAAATAAATACCCCCGTCGCAGCAAACCTGCGTACTCAGCGAATTTCCAATGCAAATATATGGGTATCACTACTACCTAGAGCCACTTACCAAGTTTCACAAAAATACATTCATTAATAAGTGATATATAGCATTTGATTTATTCTCCATAAGAATAACATGATAAATGAGTACGCAGGTTTGCTGCAACAAGGAAGATATGTGTTTTTTTTGCAATTATCAATATAACTCAACCAGGTGAAGCTATATACCAAGTTTTATTAATTTAGGTTCATAACTAAGGGATATATAGAACTTTACTTAATCTCCATATGAATAACATGGGGGCCGAGCATGCAGGTTTGCTGCTACCGGGAAAAATCAACAAACAACTTTTTTTGTGCTGTTATCAATATACCACAACTAGTTGAAGCCACATACCAAGTTTTATCAATATAAATACATAAATAATCAAGATGTTACATTTTATTTATTCTCCATAAGGATAACATTGGACAACGTACTGTGTTTAGCACTTTGAATATCACTGCAACGGTTGGACGTAAAACAACAATTAAAATGCCAAAATGATTGTTTTGTAGAGCTAAACTGATTGGTAGAAAGAAATGTGGAGTTTTTAGTGAAATTATCTGAGGAAAATCTAAAAACCGTATTCCCATAAGATTAACATGGGAAATTTTATGGACACATTTTTTGACTTTTCTGCACAACCACTAAACCTAGCTTAATGATTCAAAATACTAAATTGTTTGTTTTTTTAAGCTCTACAAAATGGCTATAACTAAAATCTAGTGTTTTTAAAATTTTAGGGTAAAAAGTTCAAAAAACTGATTTTTGGAAAATTTTAAACCCCCATAAAACCCCCTTCCCATAAACCGATCGATCTGGTTTTCGAACTTAAAGTCATAAATGTTACTTAAAGTCATAAATGGTATATATACATATATATAAATTTGAACTAATAGTGTTTTTGGCATCTGGGGACCTCAAAACAAAAGGTTATCATGGTCTCGGGCTTAAGTCTTACCATGCCACCTACGGTAATAGCTTCTTCCCTATAGGGGAAATTCGCTAAAAGGAGGAAATAAAATAAAAACTGAGATTTTTTAAAATTAAACTGTTAATTAATACCATATAGGCTATAAAAACCTTAATACCAACAGATTAAAAGTATTTTATCTTCATGGCAAAATGTTATGCAATTACTTTATTATGATTTATTTTCAGACAAATGTACTTACCTTTTCCCAGTGAAGCAGGAATCCATTTATTTTACTTACTGTTGTTATTTTCAGGTCATAGTGACTAGAAAAGTATATTTTAATAACAACATTTACAAATGGAACCCTATACACTGTTTTGATCCAATTCAAGTCAACCTATGTGTTTTTTTTTATTTGTATACTCGACTCGAACTCGAGATTAGAATCTTTTGCCATTTACTCAAACTCGACTTAAAAAACCTGTACTCGCACATCTCTACTTATAATCAATATTAGATAATAAAAACGTTAGCTACGGCCGTTATTAAGTGGTCCGGTCGCCACTTTTGCCGATATTACGTTTACCGTCATCATTTTCGGCCTTTATTACATGATCCAGTCGTCATTTATGGCCGAAATTACAAGATCCGGTTATCATTTTCGGCCGATTTTAGTGATGCGATCGCCTTTTGCGGCCACTACGTGATTTGGGCAGTCGCAATCGTTACAGCGATCGTCCGGAAGTCGGCGGGAAATACTCGCTCTAACTTTTGAGTATTTTTCAAAACTTTGAGTCGAGTTCGATTATTAAAATACTCGGTCAAAAAATCAATGTTTTGAGTACTCGCACATACCCCTACTAATTTCCTAAAAAATGTATAAGTTTTTTTTAAACATTTAATCTGATTTTTTAAAGTTTTTACTGCGGAAATTAGTTTCTCTCACGTCAGCGTGCTCTGTGCAAACTCGTTTGATTTTGGGATACAAATAATTTTGAAGGTACAACGTGGTCTTAACGATTCATCCGCATCATATAGAATACAATTTGACAAAGATCTGAGTTTGTAATGTGTTTATTAGTTTTTATAAAAAGTTCAAAAGGTTTATTCCATATTTTGCTTGTTACTGTGTATATGTTTTTGTATGTACAACTTCAGGCTAACGATTCTGTAAAACCCTTTCTTTGGGAGCGTCTATGACCTAAGAAGAAAGCCACGCTTCAAATTTCATTTCAATGCATTTATTGGTTTCTGAAATTTTGTAATTAATCAGTACATGATATTTGGATTTTATATATATTAATATTATTAATATATGTTAGCAAATCGGTCCTGGGGCGAATAGTGTTCCATAATTGCAATGTTTGTATTTTTATAAAAAAATAATCGATAACATAAAGAGGGCATACCAAATATAAATAAATACATTTAAATACTATCCAGTTCATTTATAAAATAAAGGTGGTGTCTGTCTGTCTGTCTGATGACATTCAAGTCACGCTGTTTTAACGTAAAAATTACTGAACCAATCAAGCTGAAAATTTGCATGTTGGTAAATAATTTATCTGGGCTACCTATAGGCCTATTCCCATATCGGCAATCCCTTAGGGCTACTCCCCAGTCACCCTTAAAGTTGCATTGTTATTCTTATGGGCTATAGGTTTAATGGATCAGCAACAGATGTAGTTGCAGCAGGAGTTTTTATCAGCTGTTCTTTCCTGAATTCTTTGTGCGAAGCTCGGGTAATTAGCTATTATATTATCTGGAGTTATTTAGCTTATTACAGTAGCCTTTTTACAAGATAAAATTACTTTAATGATTAATATTTGTTATATTTGGAAAATCTATGATGATACACAAGTTAATAAAACTGAACATATTGTAGTTTTATCAATACTTTGTTATTCTAATTCTAAGTATTATACAATAAGTTTTATTCTAACAACTATACAAGAAGAGAAGTTACCGCAAACTTTGTAGTAATCTATATATAAAGCCAAATCGTACCAGGAACTTCCAGGGAAAGTCTGACACCCGTGATCTTGAACGAAAGGTCTCGGTAATAAAGTTGAAGGAATAATACTTTTGTTTATACAACCTCTCCTAAGGCCATAAATTATATAAAGTGCCAAGTTTGAGAAAAGTTTTAAATATTGGAATTTTATCGGCTGTGTAATTTAGTTTGACTATAAAACTGAAATCAGCTTAACAAGCGAAGATGTTGGGTAAAGCTAGTGTTACTACTTTTAACACGTTGGCTGCGCATCACCGACTGGTCGGTAGTCCAAGCAGTTGCCGGGTGCTCACTACCGACCGATCGGTGATGTCTCCATACAAACTAAATGCAAGTCTAAATAACCAGCACTCGTCCTAGGCAGGCAGCTTGTTTCCCACTTGTTCGAAAGACTGTGTTCTTCAATGTAGTTAGGTTGGTACTAAATTTCCCCATAAAATTCCCGTCTGGCAATGCTTAGAAAACCACTTTTTGTCCCGTTTTTCTCTCTCCGATTAGCAAAACTGGGGGACCTGATACTATTCAGGCAGCACTGCTATCTGTGGGTGTTTCAGCGAACTACGTCCACTCTCATGGTAACGCAGCACAATGTTTGGCGATTCCTCAGACTGAAATATTTGTTTTCGTCTGTGCCAATCGGGTTCGCTGCTGCACGCCCACCAAATGATGGGGATTGCCCACCAATGGTGGCCGCAGCCAACGTGTTAACAAAAATACCTGAAATTAAATCTAAAAAAATTGACTACAATGAAACAATTGCCCAGGTAACGATTTCCACATAATTTTTAAAAACCTAGGAAACGATTTTGATGAATTTGTTGCTTAACTTCAGTAAAGTCATACAATTCATCTCCCTCATTTATCATGGGTGTTATCAGCGATAACAAGTTTTTGTTGGGAGCTGTTATTCTGGGGGGAGCTGGCGTTGTGGGAGAGTGGTGGTGGAGGAGGCGTCCGTCGGGAGGAGAGGCTGTGGAGGAGGTGGAGTCTGCAGGGAGCGGTGAGTTGTGGGTAACAGTGTCGGACAGGTCGGACAACGCGTCAGAGGAGGAGGTAGAGGTGGATTCCTTTGATTATTGATAAGTCGAGAATCTGGAGAAAATATCGAAGTGGAGAACGTTGAAAAATAGAGAATGTGAATGCAAAATAGCTGCTGGAAGAGAACGAAATGGATGCGGCAATCCTTTGTCGAAATCCAGCAGCCTATAACAAAATAAAATGTAACGAGCCAGCGGAAAAGAAAAGGTGGCTGTCACCAAACACTAAAATATTATACAAGAAAGAAGTTGGGGTGAAAAAATAGGGGTGCTGGAAGAGGATGATGGATCAATCCCTGCGGCAACCCTCTGCCGGAATCCAGGAGCCTCAACAGAAGAAGGATGCAGAACACAACTTGCCAATTTGTGAAATTACTACTCTTACAAATATCGCTGAATCATTTCCCCACATGGGCAAGTGCCTGTGGGTGGAGCAAGAGGCGCCAAATAATTAATCAAAATTATTCAACACCCACTAAAATTACTGAAGGTACCTTGGTCAATTCTTGCACATCACACAACCGGGTCTGAACGCTTCTCGATATTTCACACTGACACTTGACACTGTGCTTCATCATGGTCTCATCGTGGGAGTTGGTAATGCTGGTGATATTTGGTGAGAATGACGAGTATAAATATTGGTGTGGTTAAACAATTCTCTGAAGCCACACATTCATTGAACACTTCTTCCCTAATCAAATTCATAGTTAATTGAGTATAAATATTGGTGTGGTTAAACAATTCTCTGAAGCCACACATTCATTGAACACTTCTTCCCTAATAAAATTCATAGTTAATTAAGAAATGTTGTATAAAAGTAGGGAAATAACAATCATCACAAACCTCAGCCTACCCCCCTAGACCCACAGACCTCCCCTCAACGTGGGCCCTGCAGATACTTCATTGCTCGGACACCCCTATTGTCTTCTGCACTTCAACTTATTTGTCACTACCTGAAGCCATAGTTGACCTCCATTCAATAACTTCTAATATGGTAATGAATTTGACAAAATAATTAACGAGGAAGCAAAATGTTTTGGGAAGAAACCAATAATTTGTACTACTAATGTAAATTTCATTTCAGAGTGGGGGGATCTGGTTTTTGCTAGGGGTGTGCGAGTAGTGAATTTATTTTAATCGAGTCGAGAAGTGCCAATTATTAATTTTTATTTATTTATTTTCGAGTTTTGAGTATTTTCGCGCCAGTATTTACCATCAGTTGGTAGTTTCAAATAGTGTAATAGGATTTGGATACCACTCCAGATTTGATAATCTAAACATGGTTTCTAACTAGTACATGAGTAGCAAAACAAAGTTTTGGCCAATACAACCAACCCGGATTACATATTGACAAACAAAATACCGTTTGACATTCGTTTCCGGCCAATAAAACACGGTCCAGTTGTCTTTTGGCCAATATCACCTGTTCCAGACATCGCTTATAGTCAATATTAGGTAGCAAAATAGTTAGTTACGGCCGATATCAAGTGGCCCGGTCGCCATGTTTGCCAATATTACACATACCGTCGTCATTTATGGCCGAAATTACAAGGTCCGGTCACCATTTTCGGCCGATTTTACGTGATGTGATCGCCTTTTGCGGCCGTTACATCGTGATGTGGTTCGTTGCAATCGTTAGCGTCCATCCGGAAATCGGTGGGAAATACTCGCTCAACTTTCGAGTATTTCTCAAAACTTTGAGTATTAAAATACTCGGCCGAAAACTCAAAACTTCGAGTACTCGCACACCCCTAGTTTTATTGAGTTCATATGCTTGAGATTGATTCCTAAGCTACTTCATAATTAGGGGTGTGCGAGTACCCAAAACTTTGAGTTTTCGGCCGAGTATTTTTATACTCGGACTCGACTCAAAGTTTTAAAAAATACTCGAAAGTTCGAGGGAGTATTTCCCGCCGATTTTCAGATGATCGCTAACGATTGCGACCAAAACGCTCAGTAACGGCCGCAAAAGGAGATCCCATCACGTTACGTTATCGGCCGCAAAAGGCGATTGCATAACGTAAAATCGGCCAAAAATAACGATCGGGCCGCAATATAGTCAATAGTCAATAGTCTATCATCTTTATTCATGAAGAAGTACAGAGTACAACATTTGAACAGCGTCGAAAATGGTACAAATGTAAATGTAATGTAAATGAATATCGGCCAAAAATGACGATCGGACCTCGTAATTTCAGCCGTTAATGACGATGGAAAACATAATATCGGCCAAAAATTACGACTGGTTCACGTAATAAACGCCGTAAATGACGACGATATACATAATATCGGAAAAGCGGCGACCAGGCCACTTAATTAACATCGGCCGTAACTAACAATTTCGTCATCAAATATTGATTATAAACGAGGTATGGACCAGGTGTTATTGGCCAAAAGACAACTGGACCATGTTTTATCGGCCGGAAACAAATGACAAACGGTGTTTTGTTTGTCAATAGGTAATCTGGTTTGGTTGTATTGGCCAAAACGTTGTTTTGCTGCTCATGTACTAGTTAGAAACCATGTTTAGATTATGAAATATGGAGTGGTATCCAAACCCCATTACACTATTTGAAACTACCAACTGAGAGAAAATACTTTCTCGAAAATACTCGAAACTTGAAATTAATTGGCTCTACCCGACTCGATTAAAAATTCACTTCTCGCACACCCCTATTTATAATTATAACCTTTTTTAATGATATTATTCCATCAGTACTCCACTATTTTTGTCCCAATCAGTTCTTTTAGCGAATTTCTCCTCTAGGGAAGAAGCTATTACCCTAGGCCTCATGGTAAGAATTAAGCCTGAGACCATGATAACTTTTTGTTTTGAGGTCCCCAGATGCCAAAAACATCATTCGTTCAAATTTAAATATATATATATATATATATATATATATATATATTTATTTATATATATATATGTGTTCGTAAGCACGATAACTCTCGTAAAAAAGGTCCAATCTTAATGAAATTTGGTACAAATGTGTAAAGTACCATTTATTTGAACGAGTTCGAAAACCAGACGAATCGCACCATCCAAAGGGGGGATTTTGGGGGGATTTTGTACCCCAAAAATTTTTTTTTTTGGGTTTTCGCATATAATTTTTATTTAAATCATATTTTAATTTTCTTCAGATCAAAAAACAAACAATTTGGTATTTTGATCATTCTTCTACGTCAATTGGTTACTGAGATATTGCAAGTACTAAACACAGTACGTTGTCTAATGTTATTTTCCTTGTCTTATTCTTTTCCTTGTTGCAACAAACATGAGTAATCAATACCCATGTTATTCTTATGGAGAAAAATTAAAATTTTATACACGGCTCATTTGCGAATATGTATCTATGAAACTTGTTAAAGTGGCTGTGTATGGTATATAAATATATGCATTGGAAATTCGCTGATTATGCAGGTTTGCTGCGACGGGGGTATTATAATATGCAGTTGAAAAATCACCACATACATTCACCACAGAAATTTGTACCTTATCTACAGGAGTCGTGTGTTTGTTGCAGCAGCAGCAGTAGCAGTGGGTATCCAGGACATGAGCAGTGCGCTGCGGCGGGCAGTGAAGCGATCGGTGTCGGAGCCCGAGGACGCGGGGGATGAGATGGAGGGGGAGAGTGGAGGGGGTGAGGAGGACTCCACCCCCGACAACCAGACCATACTGCGGAGGCTAGAGGAGAACGAGAAGGTACCGAGACCACATACCACTAATGGTTTCATCAACCAAAAGTATTACCTGTGTTTCCTGAAAAGGATGGCACAAAATCAGTGAGGATAGTAACTTTAACCCACATCCTCTGAAGTAAAGGTTGTATATCGCTCACCATTCTTCATTCAATGTAGTGACTTAAGCATCCAGAGTTCAGTCATGTTTGATTTTTTACTTAAGTCAGGTTCAACCATAAATTTACTTAACTCAAAGGTTGAGATGCTTCCATTTGTTTATGGCTTGGAATTGGATTTAGTTGCTGGTAAACAGCCAGGTTATTTTTTCCTGTAAATGCTTCAGAGTTTAATAATTAAGAACAGCAACTTCACTGTATTAACTTTATTTTCATACTGATGAAACTAATTTGTAAACTTGCTTGGTGACTTACAGTTTTTATTTGTTTTTTTAATAATCACTATTATTGTAAAAATGAGGTAGTGTCTGTCTATTGTTCCATCACGCCAAAACCACTGGAGCAATTCTGATGAAGTTTTGCGCAAATATAGTCTAAGTACCCAGGAGTGTCATAGGCCTATTACTGTATAGAAAAGTCCTCAGGGCTCTGGCCCACGGGACTTCCAAGTCCCCAAGTTATTCATATGGAGAACAGTTTTATTCGGTTTATGTCACATGTGTTTTTTTCTTAGTTCAATCTATTTTAAATAAACAGCTGTTATAAAGATTATATCTAACTACGGACTGGCCATTGTTTAGTCTACAGAAAATGTTTCCTACAGAAAATTTAAAACAAAATTAAAAACTTTTCTCATCAACAAGGCTATATATTCTCTAGAGTAGTTTACTGTTTAGTCTGTTAATTTGTTATGCTGAAGCAGAATATTTTTTTGTTTATAGTTCTACTCATTGGTGAAGAAAA
The DNA here is from genome assembly GCA_963675035.1 of Allygus modestus. Taxonomy (NCBI): domain Eukaryota; kingdom Metazoa; phylum Arthropoda; class Insecta; order Hemiptera; family Cicadellidae; genus Allygus; species Allygus modestus. Next base: position 143,202,208 of record OY776111.1, read on the forward strand.
CTTATTATCAACAAATGAAAAATATATTTTATTCAACTTGAATGTATTTTATGACGCTATTTCTTGTACAATATGTACTTATATTACAATAGAGATTTTGATTTGATTTGATTAGTTTACAATTTTTCTACTTGAATTTTCACCCTTCTGCGAAGTACAGGCATAGCAGCTATTAGTACTTATTGTAATACTGAGGCTTAACAATATATATTCAAACAATGATTTCCAGATCAGCCACATGTTCCGGTGTGCTCGAATCCAAGGACTGGACACATTCGAAGGGCTGCTGCTGTTTGGCAAGGAACACTTGTATGTCGTGGATGGCTTCACACTGCTCAAGACCCGTGAGATACGGGACATCGAGTCACTGCCACCGGAGTGCCACGAGCCCATCCTGCCATCGTCCGGCGGCCCAAGACAAACCAACACAAAGAAACAGTGCTCCAAGTTTGCCTATGATGACATCAGGTACATCATCCCTGAATTTCATGGTTACACTCCCATGAGTCAGACGTATAATCACACTTATCTATTCTTAAGGCTTGAATATCAAAATATCTTGCTTTCACTTTATTTTAATTAGTAATCTTTGTACGAAAAAAAAACTTTTGACTCAGCCATGCTGCAAATATTTAACTATAAAATGCAGAATATAAGAATCTCTTACAGTTATAGCTTGTAAGTAATGAGTTCTTTCCTGGTACAATAAAAACACTGTCAGTGAAGGATCTGTAAAAGTTAAATCTTTATCAGACGTCTTCGGCCAACTAATGTGCTATTTTAGAGATGGGTGTACAGAGAATATACTCAATTTGTGTATGAATACTCAATATTTTAAACTGGAAGAGCATTAAAAATGTATATATTGAAAGCTTTGCTGGCCTAATGTTGCTATGAAATAAGTATATTTTACCATGACTGTATTATTTACTTTTTCAGAGAGGTGCATAAAAGAAGATATTTGCTCCAGCCAATGGCCCTGGAAGTTTTTTCAGGGGATGGCAGAAATTATCTCTTAGCTTTCCCTCGGAAAGTTCGCAACAAAGTGTACCAAAGGTAATAAATGCTTTCAGAATATTTTCCCCCTATATTGAAATTGAGATTGAGTTAATTCAATTGATTAATTGAGAGTGCATTTAAACCTTTGCAATTCCTGGCTACAGTTACTAGTGATTGTCACAATCTTAACCTTTGGACTATCTGAGTTATATGATCTAAGCCTTTTGATGTTTAGGGTGACCTACATTTTAAGTATGATTGTGATTCTGCTGTTGATTGTGGGGCTAGCTGTCGTTAAGGGTCTTAAGATTTATTTTGTTTGTAACATTACTTACTACTTCAATTAGGAGAAATATTCTTAATCATGAGAAACACTATTTATCTGTTTTGTATTTGATTTTACTTGTGTGATTACACAAACGCTACAACAGATATTGTAGTATCTCTACATTTACATGTTTCAATACATAATGTTGATGTCACTCCAATGTTAACAGGTTCATGGCATTTGCCACTGGCATAGCAGACAGTGCTCAACAGTCAGTTGCAGGCCAGAAGCGCACAGCCAACGTGGAACAAGGAGCCGGATTGTTGTCAAACCTCATTGGAGAGACTTCCGTTACCCAGCGCTGGGTGGTCAGTATCCCCAAAAATCAGTTATGAAAAGATAGATCAAGTCCTTTAAATAAAAATTATGACTGCCCAATCATGTGTTATGCAGAAGTAATATGGTATCAATCATGATGTATCTTCAGCCACATTCTAGTGTTTGTTTATTGTAGACTATTTTATTTTTGACACAGTTGAAAAACCGGTAGGATACAAAAATCACAAATGCATATATATATATATATATACAGATACCCACATTGATGCTTATCTCTAAAACACACATTTCATAGATTAAAGGAATATGCAAGTACATAGTCAGACAAGTATAGTAGATCTTTAAAACTGCAAAAATAATAACTGCTTGGACTAGATTAATTTCTTTATGCAATCTTTAGTTAAACAAACTTAATAGTTTGCAGTTTGTTAACGGTTAAACTTAGATATATTTTTATTAGTTTTACAATTTTAGTTTGAAACATTGTTTTGTTGCTCAGAGGGGCGAGATATCCAACTTCCAGTACCTGATGCACCTCAACACCCTGGCGGGTCGCAGCTACAATGACCTGATGCAGTACCCGGTGTTTCCCTGGATCCTAGCGGACTACGACTCGGACCAGCTCGACCTCTCCCACCCCTCCACCTTCCGTGACTTCTCCAAGCCCATGGGCGCCCAGAGCTCGGACCGCCTGGAGCAGTTCAAGAAAAGGTAATTTTTAAGACTCGCAACCTGCTCCCCATTGAACCACCTAAGTTACTGCCTTATAGTTGTACCTGGAAATAAAAGAAGGTTTATGGCAGGTATTCCTGGACGAGAAAAATGCAAGCCCCTGATCTAAAAGTTCAATACATGACAGTGCAGTGTATTTATTTTTTCATAAAAATCCTATATGTAGGATATATACGATAATGGTGACAATTTTCCAAATTGGATCAAAGTTCACAGTATAAAACCAGAAATGTGCCAAATCTACACAAATAGGCTAAGGTTAAAAAAATGTTCAGCTAATCACAGTGAAAGTAAGTATTCACAACTAGAAATGTTTAGTAAATTACCTGCTGAGTTTTGTAGTTTAACTTTAACTCATTCTAAATTAAACTTAATAAATTTTGAGTTGGTACAGTCAACTCCCGATTATCTGGGAGCGGGTTAATCGGGTTGCGGTTTAACCGGGGTCACGAAAGGTTTATTTTTATTATTTTTATTTATCCCCTTCTAAATATAAATAGAGCAATAACAATTTATTTTGCTAAATTATCTCCAGAATCGTTTTTAATTTACTTTATTTATCAGAATAAATACTATACAAACAATGTAGTAAACACAACATAATCTGAGAGTCTGTCATCTCGCTATTGAGCCGTCGGCGCATGATGGGACGCGATGACCTTGACCCTCCACCTGGCTAGGCAGTGCGACGGGCAGACGGTTGGACGCGGATATCTAAAAATAGAAACATTTCAAAACAATCACCCTTCCTGCCACTGTTCACCCTCATGGGGTTTTCCCCCAGTGTGGAATTAATTAGCATACTGTTCGGTGTAGTTTAGAGGGTTTGGTGTTTAGAGATCTTTAACCTATTAAATATCATTCAGCGTTTTGGATAGTATTTACTGCTATCAGCCATTGCTAGTATTAACTATTATTATCTTGATTGTTTGTGGATTTCAAGATTTTCAAAAGTATTTAATTTACATAAATATATCTAAAATGACATAAAAACACAATATTGTAATATAAAAATGTCAATAAACCTTTATTATAATAATATTATAATTATTTATAATATTCAATTTATTGAATCCTTTTGTTTTAACCGTGGTTTTGGGTTATCCGTGACCCTCCAACCGGTCATTACCCCGGATAATCGGGAGTTGACTGTAATATTTTTATCATAATTTTTCTCAAATTTAAAGAAAATCATTGTTTATTTAAACTTTTATTTTGCAAAATAGAGCAACATTTGATATTAAGCAGAATAGAAGCCACCCGAATGCTTTTATTTTTGCTGAAGATAAAGAGATGCTTTAGAGTGATGATTTAAAGAGATGATTAGATTAAGTTAATCATACCAAATTACTTGGGTTTAACTATTAATACAAATCTTAACTGGGATATGCATGTCAAACAAATTGTTAAAAAGATAAATTCCTGTATTCTTTACTTTTATAAAATTACTTTTCAATGAAGTTTATCTGTTTTAAGCTCACATACAATCTCTCATATAGTGTATGGATGGACTTAGAGTCAAAATTAAAAACAATTGTGATAATAGGTACAAGGAGTGGGATGACCCCCATGGAGAGACACCCCCCTACCACTACGGCACTCACTACTCCTCCGCCATGATAGTGTGCTCCTACTTAGTCCGCATGGAGCCGTTCACACAACACTTCCTCAGGCTCCAGGTAACAGCCTGTCCAACAATGAAGCTGATACTAAATATTTGAAATGAGACATTTTTACTCATATTTGATGTCTTTGTAAACTTTATAAAATTTTCAGCTTTTAATCTGATGAATGACATTATTTGCTCCATCATTTTATCATTATATGTCTTATTTGGAAGGTTGCCCTAAATCTTTAACTTTTCTTTTTCCCTTTTAGTTAATCAATGAAATTCTTTTTCGAGGAAGCTGTTTAGCAACAAATAATAAATGGACCACTAAATTACCTGTACATGAGTTTTAACAATTTCTTCTTTTTTCCAGAGGTCAGATTACAAGCACCACATTATAGAAACAAGTTCTGAGTTCATACAGTTCATTATCCAGAGTACAGTTACTATATTCAGTATATTCGTCATTGAAGAATTAATAAGATCATGTTCAGTAAGAAACATAAATCATTCAGATACTATCCAATCCAAACATAACTGTACATATATAAATTGATAGTTTAAAATATGGAGGTATGAAAAACTTGCCTACCCAACCAAAATGCTGCTGTTTTGTTCCAGGGAGGTCACTTTGACCTAGCGGATCGCATGTTCAATAGTGTGAGAGAGGCTTGGCTGTCTGCGTCCAGACACAACATGGCTGACGTCAAAGAACTCATCCCTGAGTTCTTCTATTTGCCAGAGTTTCTTGTCAATGATAACAATTTTGACTTGGGTAAACTATTTGCAGATCGATTAAAATAATAATTAATTCATTATATTTGGTTAACAATGTTGACCTTACTTTGAGTGAGCTTATGTTAAACCTCACAAGACCAATAATGAGAGCAAGTCTTGATGAGAAACCTTATGAAAAAAGTATTCTCATGAAATGTCAGATAATGACGCAGTCCTTTTCTTAACAGAAAACTCCAAATGATTAATGTGTTTCTTATGCTTAAATTCCAGTTTGAATAAACAGCTGTTGGGAACATTATTCCTGGAAGAAACCAAGACCTTGTAATATTAAAAGTTAAAATTAATGTAACCATTTTTGCCTTTTCTACTCCAGTGGAATTTGATAACAATCGTTATCAATGGTGTTAACCTCTCAAAGCCATATGCGCAACCCAGGATTCGAACCTGTGACATCTTACACCGAAATTTAAAAAACTAACGATTAGGCTAGCGAGGCACTCAACACAGCCCTCGCTTGCTATAAGTGCTTTATTCAAAAAATTCTGCACACACATACAGACAGACGGAATAGTGTCAAAACGGTATATTTTATACCATTAACTAAAATTATAAATCTAAACAAAGATACAAGAATCAGATTGAAACAAGGATAAAATAGACAATGGTTGAGAATGTTATACTTGCTATGGAGTGTTGTAGCCATCCTGGTTCAAGTCGGACCAACTAGAGTTGATTTGTTTACTACGAGCAGTACTCGAGTGTGGCTATGCTTGTGGGTACAGGCTGCAAGCAGAATGGCGTGCAGCTGGGGGATGTGGTGCTGCCACCCTGGGCCAAGGAGGATCCCCGCGAGTTCATCCGAGTGCATCGGGCAGCACTCGAGTGTGACTACGTGAGTCAGCACCTGCACGAGTGGATAGACCTCATCTTCGGCTACAAGCAGCAGGGTCAAGCTGCCGTCGACAGTGTCAACCTCTTCCACCACCTCTTCTATGAGGGAAATGTTGACATTTACAGGTAATGTGGGGCAGAAATAATGTACATGGTAGATTACGATGCGTTACAAATTATATGGAGCCAGTCCCAATTCCATTTTAAAAACTTTAAAACAAAAATAAATTACAAATTTAAAGTTCTTCATATATGCTGGGTGCAATTTTAAACTTTGATGACATTATGGAACAAAATACTATATTTATTTGATTTTTCAGTCTTCTAGTAAAAATATACTTGGTTTGACTTTCACTTGATCTGGTTATTTATAGAGTGATTTTTCCAAGTTTCTAAACCTTAAATACCCCCTCTCAGCAAACCTGCGTACTCAGCGAATTTCCAATGCATATATATGTGCCTCACTACTACATGGAGCCACTTACCAAGTTTCACAAAAATACATTCATAAATAAGGGATATATAGCATGTTATTTATTCTCCATAAGAATAACATTAGGGCTGAGTACGCAGGTTTGCTGCAACAAGGAAGATAAGAAATGTGTTTTTTTGCAATTATTAATATAACTCAACCAGGTGAAGCTACATACCAAGTTTTATTAATTTAGGTTCATAACTAAGAGAGATAATACTACTTTACTTATTCTCCATATGAATAACGTGGGGGCTGAGTATGCAGGTTTGCTGCTACGGGGAAAATCAACAAAAAACCTTTCTTGTGCAAATATCAATATACCACAACTATTTGAAGCCACATACACAATATACATCAATATACATTCATAAATAATCAAGATATCTAATTTTATTTATACTCCATAAGGATAACATTGGACAATGTACTGTGTTTAGCACTTTGAATATCTCTGCAATGATTGGACGTTGAACAACAATTAAAACACCAAAATGATTGTTTTGTAGAGCTAAACTGATTGATAAAACAAAATGTGAAGTTTTTAGTAAAATTATCTGAGGAAAATCCAAAAACCTTTTTCCCATAAGATTAACATAAGAAATTTTATGGATGCGTTTTTTGACTTTTCTCTACAACCTAGGTTAATGATTCAAGATACCAAATTATTTGTTTTTTTAAGCTCTACAAAATGGCTATAACCAAAATTAAGTGATTTTAAAATTTTATAGGGGAAAATTCAAAAAAATTTTAGAAAATTTAAAACCCCCTTCCCATAGTCCGATTGATCTGGTTTTCAAACCTAAAATCATAAATTTTACTCTACACATTTGTGCCAAATTTTATCAAAATCGGGCGTTTCTTTCAAAAGTTATCGCGGTAACGGACACATATAAAGATACATCTATATAAATTTGAATGAATAGTGTTTTTGGCATCTGGGAACCTCAAAATATTCCCGTCGCAGCAAACCTGCGTACTCAGCGAATTTACAATGCATATATATGTGACTCACTACTACATAGAGCTATTTACCAAGTTTCACAAAAATACATACATAAATAAGTGATGTATAGCATTTTATTTATTCTCCATAAGAATAACATTAGGGTTGAGGACGCAGGTTTGCTGCAACAAGGAAGATAAGTAATGTGTTTTTTGTTTGCAATTATCAATACAACTGAACCAGTTGAAGCTACATACCAAGTTCTCTTAATGTAGGTTCATAATTAAGGGATATACAACTTTTCTTATTCTCCATATGAATAACATGGGGGCCGAGTATGCAGGTTTGCTGCTACGGGGACTATCAACAAAAAACTTGTTTTTTGTGCTAATATCAATATACCACAACTAGTTGAAGCCACATACCAAGTTTCATCAATATACATTCATAATCGAGATATAGAATTTTATTTATTCTCCATAAGGATAACATTGGACAACGTACTGTGTTTAGCACTTTGAATATCTCTGCAACGGTTGGACGTAGAACAATGATTAAAACACCAAAATGTTTTTTTTGTTGAGCTAAACACATTAATAAACAGAAATGTGAAGTTTTTAGTAAAACTATCAGAGAAAAATCTAAAAACCTTTTTCCCATAAGATTAACATGGGACACGTTTTTTTTTATTTTCTCCGCAACCACTTAACCTAGGTTAATGATTCAAAATACTAAATTATTTGTTTTTTTAAGCTCTATAAAATGGTTATAACCAAAATTGAGTGTTATTAACATTTTGGGGTCAAATTTGCAAAATACCGATTTTTGGAAAATTGTAAACCCCCATAAAACCCCCTTCCCATAGTGCGATCGATCTGGTTTTCGAACTTAAAGTCATAAATGCTACTCTCCACATTTGTGCCAAATTTCATCAAAATCGGGTGTTTCTTTCAAAAGAATAACATTAGGGCTGAGTACGCAGGTTTGCTGCAACGAGGAAGATAAGAAATGTGTTTTTTTGCAATTATTAATAAAACTCAACCAGGTGAAGCTACATACCAAGTTTTATTAATTTAGGTTCATAACTAAGAGAGATAATACTACTTTACTTATTCTCCATATGAATAACGTGGGGGCTGAGTATGCAGGTTCGCTGCTACGGGGAAAATCAACAAAAAACCTTTCTTGTGCAAATATCAATATACCACAACTATTTGAAGCCACATACACAATATACATCAATATACATTCATAAATAATCAAGATATCTAATTTTATTTATACTCCATAAGGATAACATTGGACAATGTACTGTGTTTAGCACTTTGAATATCTCTGCAATGATTGGACGTTGAACAACAATTAAAACACCAAAATGATTGTTTTGTAGAGCTAAACTGATTGATAAAACAAAATGTGAAGTTTTTAGTAAAATTATCTGAGGAAAATCCAAAAACCTTTTTCCCATAAGATTAACATAAGAAATTTTATGGATGCGTTTTTTGACTTTTCGCTACAACCTAGGTTAATGATTCAAGATACCAAATTATTATTTTTAAATTTTATAGGGGAAAATTCAAAAAAATTTTAGAAAATTTAAAACCCCCTTCCCATAGTCCGATCGATCTGGTTTTCAAACCTAAAATCATAAATGTTACTCTACACATTTGTGCCAAATTTTATCAAAATCGGGCGTTTCTTTCAAAAGTTACGCGGTAACGGACACGTGTATATATATATATATATAGATATATATAAATTTGAACGAATAGTGTTTTTGGCATCTGGGGACCTCAAAACGAAAAGTTATCATAGTCTCGGGCTTAAGTCTTACCATGCCACCTTCGGTAGTAGCTTCTTTCCTATAGCGGAAATTCGCTAAAAGTTAAATTTCAAATTAAAACTGACCTGTAGATTCCCCTTTCAAGGTTAGCTTAAAAATGGAGCCTTTTGGTGTTTGGAACCAGATAAATGACATCATAAATAACCTATTAGCAGAATATCCTAGTTAGTTTTATGTATTTTGCTGTTATGTTGTATTCCAGAGGGTATGAAATGTTATATTTACCTACTTACAAGCAATGTTTATGGGTCCAGCTAATCATACATAAAGACGATTATCACATCGTGCCATGATGTTCCAGCATCGACGACCCGCTGAAGAAAAACGCCACTATCGGGTTTATCAACAACTTCGGCCAGATCCCCAAGCAGCTGTTCAAGAAGCCGCACCCGGCCAAGCGGCTGGGCCAACGCAGCTCCATGCTGGACATGCACGCGGCCCCCCTCACCACGCCCCTGCCCCCTGCCGAGCGACTGTTCTACCACAACCTGGACAACCTGCGGCCCTCCCTCCAGCCCATCAAAGGTCAGGAAACACGATGACAGTGCAATAAGAGGAATATTTTATTTTCTTATTTTGATTTATGATGACACCCCTAAAATTATCCAAACTCTCTGATTCAAGAACTTGTTAAAATATTTGCTGAAATGCTAAAGTAGTATGTTCATATAACATTTCTTTGAGATCAAAGATTTCTAGCCAATATTTGTCATGTTAATGGAAATTTATTTGTATAGTGAGTGGAAGTTTTGGCATCAAGGAGCCTCTAAATGAAAGATATCATAACCTCGAGCTTAAGATTACCACCCTTACTTCTGTGTTAGCATTTTTTATGCAATTTATCATCAGTTTCAAAGGCATAGTATGATTGGTTGAAAGTAGGAATGAACAAAACTTAAGATTTCACGAGATTTTCGGAGAGAATATAATCCTTAATTTAATTTACTTCGAGCTTATTTCAGGAGAGAATTATTTCCTGAAACGGTGATGATGCATAGTTCAATAGTTCGTTCGTCTATTACAGTGATGATGTGTGATCTGGTCATCTTAAATGGAGAATTGCCGAGCAAACGTCATTAACTTCCGATTTAATACCTAGTAGATATTGTCATTTACAGAATATCATGCAGTGAGATTGTCATTCAATAAAACGTGATCCGCTCGTCTTTTATAGCAAATTGCGGCACGATCTGGCCGTTGGATATGATGGAACCGAAACTAAAAATTATCGATTGGTTTTCGGGTTAGATTTTTTCCCCCAAAAATCGTTAAAATCAACAACCAATACCAACAAATCCCTAAAAGTTTAAATGTTAAGTTTTAAATTATGTCATTAAATTAAGTTTTATTTTTTTTAAACTTACTAAATTATTTTTCTTTAAGTGGTTTAATTATAAATTTATCATGGTTCAATATACTGATAATTTTATAGTGACTAATAACGAGTTAGGATCTACGCCATTTTTTTGTAGATTTTTGTGTATATTTTTAAAATTTGAGTTTCTTGTCCTGAAATTTGGGAGGAACAATAAAATCTTGTTCCGTCCTGACCCGACGACCAAATCTGATCCCGTCCATTCTTATAATATTGCTTGGTTATAGTGAAGAGGATTTCTAACTTATACACTTAAAACTATAGAAATAAACTGATGTTTCTGGGCAGTATTTTAACAAGGAGAAAAAACCTGTTAATGGAAATATGTTATTCTTTAAATAGTTTTATCTGGGGATAAATAAGTACAGAGGTTAATATTTATGACTTTCCTTATTTTGAATAGAGCTGAAGGGGCCAGTGGGTCAGATCCTGCAGTATGAGAAGACAGTGCAGGCAGTTGAGCAGAACAAGGTGTTGGTGCCTCCGACGTTCTCGCGGTATGTGGCCTGGGGGTTCGCCGACCACAGCCTCCGCATCGGCAGCTACGACAGTGACAAGGCCGCCATGGTCTGTGAGGAGGTACGACCTACTGGGTTAGCCAAGAATCCACATAACTAAACACCATTCAAGTCAAACGAGTTTGCATGCAGCACGCTGACTGGAGGGAAGGGAATTTCCGAATTAAAAACTTTAAAAAATCAAGTAACGGGTTTAAACAAACACTTATGACATTTTTGGGGGAAAATGAAAAACCTTAGATTTTTTACCTTTTCTGGTGCTATTTTAATGTAATATTGGGATGGCAATGTTGTGCATTATATGCATTATCAAAAGTTGGTATGGTGGTTTTGGGGGGGGGGGGTGTTAAAACTACAACAATAAATGAAAAACAGGTTTTTACAATGTATAATCCTCATGTGAGAACGTACTGAATTTGGTCAGTTTACACTTCCTTTAATAACTCGATAAATAGGTATGCTAGAATGATTAGGGATAGCTAAAAATATTTGGCTACATTCTGTTTTAATAAGTCTTGGCCATGCTTTATAAGGGTTTTAACCCTTGGGCTTTTCTCACCCTTTATTGGGCCCAAAAACTCAACATTTGAAAAATTAAAATCCCCAAATAAAGGCGGTAGAGTCTCTTGATTGTTTTGCCCAACCCAAACTTGCCCAACTGTTTATAGAAAGAAGGGGTGGGTCGGTTGCATTTTTTATCCGTTCGGTTTTTTACAAAAAACGGTTGTCGGTTTCGGTTATTTTTCAAAACACTTACCTAATAACTGTCTCGTTCATAATTTAAATTTAAGTTTCTACCTAGATTCTGAAATTCTGCCTAAAATCTTTAATTGATTATATTTCGGTACCTATAAATCCCTATTTCATAGTTTGTTTCACTGGTTTACATAAATACTGCTGCAGAGACACTATGCAAGAGAGTTGGTTAAAAAGTCACAAGTAATCAATCAAAGACAAATCAAATGAATTTAATTTAAATCTTATGGGCCATTACAAATTTAATTAATCACCTATGCTTAAAACCTTGTTTAGCCAAATAATAACAAGTTAGCCTAGGGCAGTAACGTAGTCTAAATAATCTTTAACTTAAACATTGTTAAGGTGTTAAGGTTAAGTTTAGCATGCTATAGGTCTAACCTTAAAAACAAAATAAGTTTACCTGTTTTTGCTGATATTTTAGTTTTGGAGACTTTGGAAACCCAGAATCTAATCGTAAATACAGTTTATAGATTTCATATTAGTTTATAAAAACCAAACCAGAACATTTTAAAAAAGGAAGTGATCACAAATAATACTCCTAGACAGACAGACAGACCGGCATTTTGTTGTGTCCAAGCTCCAGGTAGGTTTTTACTCACTTTGAAAAGTCTTCCTTTAGCACCTTTCATGAATAGAGAGCAATAAATCACTTATCTGTACTTGTCATTCAATGCCTCTTAGAGTTTATGAAAACAATGAATCCCGTTGAAGCAGAAGAATACTAAATTCCTAATTGGCTCTATCCTGTTTTAAATGATTTTATTTTAAATAACATATACAATTTTAAATCATATGTAGCCATTTTACAACTATTTAGTAGTTATTTTATGGTTAATTTTTAACCAAATTTACAACCTTGACAATTGCAATTTAATATTGATTTCACCAGTATCCTACAATAATATAAAATAAACATAATCAGTTTAATTTAAATTTATAATGGGAAAAGAGCACGATTATAAAACAAAATACATTTCTGTATTCAGAGAGAAAGATGTTTAACAGTGACTGATAATTAATTGCGCTCGGGTTATAGGTATCAAGGTCAAATTTTTTGTCGCAACCAAATCCTCCCCACCCTCCTCGCCTTGCTTCCTTATCTGTTGGCTTCATTCTAGGGGTGTGCGAGAAGTGATTTTTTTAATCGAGTCGAGTAGTGCCAATTATTTTTGAGTTTCGAGTATTTTCGAGCGAGTATTTGCCATCAGTTGATAGTTTAAGATAGTGTAATGGGATTTGGATACACCCTAGATTTGGTAATCTAAACATGGTTTCTAACTAATACATGAGTAGATGTACAAAGTTTTGGCCAGTACAATCAAACTGGATTACGTATTGACAAACAAAACATGGTTTAACATTCGTTTCCGGCTGATGAAACAGGGCCCGGTCGTCATTTGGCCAATTTCACATGGTCCAGACATCGCTTACAATCAATATTAAGTGACGAAATCGTTAGTCACGGCCGAAATTACGCGGCCCAATCGTCATTTTCGGCCGATTTTACGTGATGCGATCGCCTTTTGCGGCCGTTACTACGCGTCTTGGCCGGTCGCAATCGCTCACGGTCGTCATTTTCGGCCGATTTTACGTGATACAATTGCCTTTTGCGGCCGTTACGATGCGTTTTGGCCGGTCGCAATCGTTAGCAATCGTCCGGAAATCGGCGGGAAATACTCGCTCGAACTTTCGATTAGTTTTCAAAACCTCGAGTCGAGTTCGAGTATTAAAATACTCGGCCGAAAACTCAAAGTTTCGAGTACTCGCACACCCCTACTTCATTCTCGTAAATCCATAAATAGAAGTTCTGATAAACAGTGATTGTATTATCCATTATCTCTTGAACAGAAACTTGCACAACTTTGATTGACATTTTAATTTATTTGTGGTAATCAGACGAAAAAATGAGCCGTCACGACAATTAGTTTCGGTTTTAGCATTTTGAAGTAGAAACTCCTTATCCCTTGAATAAATTACCGGGACCCTCGACCAGAAGTCAAACAATAGACCAGCAATTAAGAATGGGACAAAAAATATAGGGTCGCTCGGGACTCGGGCCACTAGCCTTGTTTCCTTATCCGTTTTCCTCATTCACGTACTTCCATAAATAGAACTCCTGTTAATTCTCCTTGTGTGTTAGTTGAGAGTTATTTTGGGACTGGAAAGGAAGTGATTAGTTGTCGGGAGGAGTCTTATTTCAACCACTTATTTTTTAAACGTTGTTTAGCTTGTCATTCGATATTCGTACAACATTATAATGCTTATTTCCAATACGAGCACTAACTGACAGTGAAAAACCGAAACCGACATTAGACCATCGGTTCTCGGTTTCGGTTTTTTGTAAAAAACCGGTAAAACCGACAACCGACTTTAACAACCGACACATCCCTAATAGAAAGGAATATCTCTAGCAAATTTGAAGTAAATCGGACAAAAATGCAACTGCTAGAGTGTAAACACAAACATATATATATATTATTGTTAACAAACCCCCCAAAACGTTCAGGATGTCACGTTAGGAACTTCTATGGGTTGTATTTGGTGTACCATGCCTGGAAAAAGTGTCAATATTGTAAAAGAGTTTAGAGAGTTGTATGTTTTTATTTCTTATTTATTTCTGGATAATTCATTTTCTGTCTCGATACAACTAGTATAGTTGAATATGTAAGTAATGTACTAAGTATTTTAACTAGCTTATTTTATTTTGGTTTACTTAATAATCATAAATTAATAAATCTAACATAAAAACAGTACCATTTGCCAATGGGAGTGTTGTCATTCACCTAATGTTTGTTATGTTCGTGGCAGGTGATGCAGGGCAGTGGGGAAGTCGTGGCCTGTGTCTGTCCCAGCAGCAAGGTCATCGTAACTGCTGGCACCAGTTCCGTGAGTAACCTACTGTGCAACCACTGTTGGTTCTTAAAAGCTCAGGAGCACATTCATAAATTTGTTTGGAGAAATATTCTAGGTAATTTAATTCTTCCCTGTGTGCATGTTGATTTTTCATTTCTAGTTACTGTGAGAGTATTATATCATATGAAAATACCCAAATTGTTTCCAACTATAAACTGCTGTGAATGATTTTTTTTCTTTATTACATGAGTGAGTTGATGCAAGGCAGTTGGAAAATACTTATAAACTAATAACCTCATTTCCAAAGTCAGTATGCTATTGCATAATGGCCTAAATTGGCAAATTGTGGGTAACAATTAATCAGAATTAAACAGCCCTTGTAGAATATCTGAACAAACATAAATGTAAATACCCATAAATAAAGCGGGCTTATGTGTTACGATATTCTGTGGTGAACTTAATAAACTCTTGAGAAAATTAACACACCTTAAGAGGAGAACATACCAGAAGATAAATATTACAAATATGCATTCAGAAAAAGGTTTGTGGGTTAGTTTATCAAAGCCAGTACATTTTATCAAGGAATTGATCACAAATATTAAATAAAAAATACTAAAGTCTTGGGGCACAGACACAGAGAGTTAATTTTTTGATTTATTTGGACTTTACCTATCGCTTCTAGTGTTTAAAACTACACTACGTTTCGGGAGGTAAGGAAACTCCTCCCGTTATCAAGTGAACCCTACTTACATCTAAATATCAAACTCTTACACCTAACTAACCTAAATTTAACCTAATTTAGGTTAGTTAGGTGTAAGAGTTTGATATTTAGATGTAAGTAGGGTTCACTTGATAACGGGAGGAGTTTCCTTACCTCCCGAAACGTAGTGTAGTTTTAAACACTAGAAGCGATAGGTAAAGTCCAAATAAATCAAAAAATAAATTCAAATCCATCGCTATTATGAGTTTCAAAAATACAACAGAGAGTTAGTTGTGACGTGCAGCTTGTTTTCAAGGTCATTAAGCTCCCTTCCAGACCCTTCCCCCTGCCTCCCAGCACCTTTTACCTCCATTTATGAATAGAGCAATAACTTGATACCTGTCATTGTTTCTGAGGGTTGTTATAAATACTCGTTAGCGTGACATGTATAGGTAGGCCCTGTGTAGTTTGCTTTCTGTTGTAATCGTTCAAGTGATTATATTGCCAAACAAGTGCATATCATTTGAAATAATGTATAACACTGAAAATGATTTATGTTGCAATGAACCACTTTTATTGTGTAGATAATTTTTGTTTTGTATCAAGGCACTATTGATTGACCAAACCATATCCTATCATCTAATTTATTTTTGAAACAAGGGGAGATGGAAATCTTGGGAAGTCTTAGATTATTCCTTTTTATTGTGTATTAATACAATTTAAATACATATTTGGGTAATTAATTCATTATCAGGAGGAAAAAAGAGACTTAATCAAACCACAAAGTCATATTTATTTTAACAAATCTGTAAAAAAATAAGAGATCGGCATAACTGAACTTTTTATAACTATTCAATTCAAACTTTTCGAGTAGTTTTTAAAACTCGAATACTTGCCCACCACCCTTTGCTATTACAGATCAACATGGATCAGTTAATTAATACTTTAGGGTAATTAACTTACTAACATGTTAAGGTGTTATATACCCTACCTAACTCGTACAATATTTAAAAATAATAATTATATGTTTATATATATTCAAGTAAAGTAGTATAGGCTACCTGTTTTTTTTTGTTTTTTTATAAGTAAACATTTTTATTAGTTTAGTAGTGAATACAACATTTTGATTTGGTTTGTTTGTAGCTCAGCAGTTAATGTACTTTAAAATCATAAAAATTGATATATTTATGAAATTATACTAGGAGTGTGCGATGCAGCGATTTTATTTCGATTCGATGCAATGTGACATGTTTCAATGATTAAAACTCAGCCTATACACCAATTTGTATGACCAACATGGATGATCTACCATCTTGGCCACAGTCTAGTTATAATTTTCTGATTTGATCAATTAATTCTTCTTCCATCCTATCTTGATCACATTTCAAAAACTTTAGCAATAAAAACGCATAACCTAAACTTAATTGTATTTACTTAAGTTTCAAAGGACGGAAAAGTATAAACGAGTGCCAAGGTTAAATAACGAGTGATGATGCAGACATTGCCAGATTGTTAAATACCACTATCGTAACATGCCAGTAAAACTACCGTATTTTTGACAAAATACTATTTTACCCACCCTAGGAATAGTTTTGTGAAGGTATAACGCTATTCAAATAACTCTGTGTATTATAAATTCATAATGGGAAAAAACGTGGTTGTAAGATAATGACTGAAAGAAATAATGTTGGTCAGCCGACTGATTTATTGCTTTCAACCAGACCTCACCCCTCCCCTCACGTCCCTCTTCCTTCCTTATCTCCAAGGTAAGATTTTTTGGCGCCAACCCAAACACTCCCCGTGCCCTTTGTAGCACGGGTAAATGGCGGGAGTACAGGGAGACATCAAACCGTTTTGACGCATCGCCCACCCCTAGATTTTACTACACAAACCATATTTCTCTAAAGTACATCACTCACAAGGAAGCTGTCAACTACATTAGATTTAAAACTAAAGCTTATAAGTTCTGTGACTCCTCACAGTCTAGCAGGTAGAATATATATATATATATATAGGTAGCAGGTATATCTAGGTTTGTTCCGGCATACTGTAAGTTTATTTATACCTAAACATTAATAACTTGTCACTTCCGAATTTGTTTAATCTTTCAAGACGTGAAGCTTGTAAGATACATCAATTTTCTTAGAGTAAGGTTTCAACGCATCAGTGTGAAATACAAGGCAATTAACATCATCCGAATCTTTGTCAGGATCAAATTTGATTCTTCTGGTGGAAACCAAACTCGAGTCGTTGGATTGAAATTCAACTTTGATTTGAAACTTGTCTTCTTTAATCTCTCCATTAGGGACCCAAATAAGTTGAATAGAGAATGTTTTCTTCTTCAAGTCGTGTTTCCTGATGTCCCAGAAGACCTGCCCGTGTTGCAGTCTCGCGTAGGTCCACTTGAAGTCCCGGTCGATGTAGTGCGAGTTGTCCACAGCTGTCTCCTGCAGGATGTGCCGAGCATGTTGGATGTGTGATCGCAGCTGTTTGGCCGGCCCCGTCCAGTCGCACCTCCTACAGGTAGTGGGTCGAAACCCGCACCACTTCTCGTGATGGCCTATGTCTTGTGTCAGCTCCGAGCACTCTTGGAATTTGCAAGAGAATGGCAACGCCTCCAGTATTTGTGACAGGGTTGTGTGTTTCTCCTGGGAGAACTTGCCGTAGCACTTGGGGCATGTGGTGAGCTTCTGCTTGCAGCTGTCGCAGACGGCGTGTCCGTTGACACAGCAAGTTGTCGGTGGTCTCAGTCTCTCAAAGCACACCGGACATGACACTATGTCCAGTAGAGACTGGAACACCTTTTGGGTTTCTGCCTGTGAACAACGGTTTTAGGCTATTTAATATAAGCATTAAATTTAATGATTTCTCACAAAAATTATAAATTGGGAATCTAAACCTTGATTAATTTGTTATCCATTCAAATGTTTACATTTATTTTATTCAATTTCTCATTATTTTTTATAGCCATATTCATAGTCATAAATTCTTATTCATTTTTTGCACATGTAGTTCAATAAATAGTGTCACAGTTCATTTACATGAACAAAAGATTCTTATAATTAACATGTAAATATATAAATCAAAGTTATTTAGATTGAGATTTAGAGAGGGGTGGAAAGCTCTTCATTCGAATACAAAGCTTTGTTTATTAAAGTCAGGAGCATCAAATTAGGCGGGTGAGGAATTTTGCAATGTTGCCACATGCGGGACTGGCATAATATGTGTAGGTCGAAAATCATTTGTTTGGGCACGAACTGGCAACACTGAGAGACCCATGTTGCCGGATCTTGCATCCATAATGTAACAAATTAGCCATATGTTAAAATCTATAAGTCATATACGAGGGTCATCCAGAAAGTAAAGAACGTTTGGTTGCTGCATCTAGCACAGCTTCCCCATCACCGCAATTGCAAGTATGGCAGTCCACTCACTCCCCACCAAAGTATGAGCCGAGCCTCGATTCTGTGCGGTCACACGTCTTATTTCTACAGCGATTCAAAATGGCGGCGGCAATCGAAAATCCCGCTGAATATGAGATACGCAGTGTTATTCGGTTTCTGAGTTGAAGCCGTATACGTTCCTTATACATGGGGATGATAAAAAAAGGCCAAAAAACTGAGTTTTTTGCCAATTGCAAACTTACAACCGAGTAAATTTAGCTTATCAAATTTCTCCCATCATCATTGAGCTAAGGGGAATCTTTTGACACCAACCTGACCTCTCTACGTTCAGTAGTTTACTCTGAATAGGTGGTTACACGTCGCCACTACACGCTATTATTATATAGGATATAGGATTCTGAGAGATTTATGCCACTCTCAAAGTTCATGGGGAAAACACTTGGATTAACATAGAGAATAATTGAATTAACATGCACATCAAAACAACTGTTGATACAGTAGCTATAATAAAAAACAGTTTAACAACAACAAGGAGGGGTGATACAAGCAGAAATATCAATTTAAGAAAATAAACTACTGAAATGGCAACACAATCTATGCAATTTTGAGGATCTGTAGAGGTGATGATAAAATGTAGACACGAGAATGTTGAGAACCAAGAATAGATAAATCTAATAATTTTTATTCCACTTGGTGGGGGTATAGAATCTTTTGTTTCCGCTCATTGCTTATTCAGCAAAACAAACGGTATAAAGATGAAATACTATGTAAAGTACAGAAAACTTCTTGAGAGGTTGTTAATTATATCTTGAGTCACAGATAAATATGATACAGTCTTGGATTGTTTATTTGTGCTTCATCAATGATTGATGCTGAATATGTTTATTCAGATAAGAGAATGTCTACAAGATATAGATGTTATAAACTATATCTACTGATTATACGGAACTTTACAAGGTCAAGCAAATTCTATAATTTTGTTGCAGTTGTCAAAGCAAGTATTTAAATTTCATGAGGTATGGAACAGGATGAATGAAAATTAAATGATATCTTCAGACATACTGCTTGAAACCAAGCGTCTTATTAGACTCAGTTTTCGGGCGTAAATAAGCTTTCAATAAGAACAGAAAACAAGCTAACCTCACTCTTAGAATGTCACAGGTTGTTTAAAGATACCTGATGTTTATAGAACTATGGTATTTACAGCAATTTAACCCAGAAAATGTAAAACTATCCAAAAGGATTCATATCATTGAATTACCTTTTTTTAACCACTAATCAATTATTTTAATTGGACTAAAGTACTGGCAGGACAAACACTCTAATTTGTATTCATTACTTTATTACTTCTGAACATTTGTAATACATATGGTTAGACCTTTGGAGGAGGGTATCTAATTGTTGGTACTCAAAGCTTTTTAAAAACATTGAAAATTGACAACGCAGAGTTAACTTAACATTTTACCATCCATTCTATAGATGTTTCACAATTATTTCAGGAAGAAAACAACAATTTAGCAAAGCATTTGGATTGACATATTTAATGTTTAGGAGGACATATTTAGTTCATAGTATAAAATTACTGTCTCAAGCATTACAGGATTGTTACTTGACGTGAACAATTGTTTAGCCCTCATGACCCAGGGCCGTCATCAGTATGGGATCATTGAACTTTTAAATTTGAACAAATCAAACCATTTAGTCCAGCATCTGACTAGGGTTCTGTGTGCATGTCGCGTATAGAGAATTTTGCTTTTGCAATTCAATATAGGAAGTGTTAGGAAGTCTTAGGAAGTGTTTTCCACTCGGGTGTCAAGTCCGCACCTGGTACGTTTTCCAGCTATAACGTCATCAAGATGGCGGCTAGGTTATTATTTTAAAAGCGTATATTTTACATACCATTTAACAGATCGGGATGATTCTTTTTTTTTGTTTGAAAGATATTTTTACATGCTATATTTTGTATATATTTTGGTATATTATGGTATATTAGTTACGTTTTAAACCGTGGATAGTTTTTTTTTTTTTCAGATCATTGTTAATACGATATTAGGTGTTAAAATAAATTTGAACTTTGTTTGAATATAGATCAGATAAAAGTTAAGTAATTTAACATTTTATTAGCATTGTTTTTAAAAATAAATTGTTGTTAACACCAGGTTTTGTTAACACCATTAATAGTTTCTGGAAGTGTTCTGTAATACATATCAATAGCAATGTTACTATAAAGTTCCTGGGATTCATAAAACAATATCTGAAACAGAGTGGCTGAAGAACCTTAACAAATAAAAATAATAATCTACGGATATTGTTTTAGGTGATGATTTTCACACCTTATTCAACTAATCCAATAAACTACAAATTCTAATTGATTCATAAAACGCTATTATAGGTTGCTTACCTGTTCTTCCTATACGAGAAATAGGTCATTCAAATCCTACCTCAATAGACGCCTTCAAAAATAAAATAAATAAAACGAAGTAATGTAAAAATGACCTAGCTTTGGCATCAGATGTCAATTTTTAATGTAGGTTAATTCGTTATGCAAATCAAGAAAAGTACACGCATTAGCAATGTCTAGATGATTATTGTATGTATGTAAATAACTTGTAAACTTGTTTTAAATCAACATTGATAAATATAATCTATTCTACATTAGTATAATTAACTGGAGAGATTGTTACAATAATGAAACCGTATACAATCTCTTCTGATCATTATACCATATTCAGTGTTTTTTAAGCTTTATTTTACATTTTTGCTTTACTCTTAGTTATAAACACACATTATTTGGTATCATTGGAAAGGGTATAAAATGTTCTACAATATTTGTAAGTAGTAGTTTTTTCATTACATGAACGGTTATGAAGTTATAAGCAAATTATTAAAATAAATAATAATAAAAATTCCATTTTTTAATATTGTTGAATAAATATTAAGTTTACAACAATAGTGTAATTACAAAAAAAGATAGCCTGTAAAAATATCTTTCAAACAAAAAAAGAATCATGCCGATCCGTTAAATGGTATGTAAAATATACCCTTTTAAAATAATACCCTAGCCGCCATTTTGATGACGTCATAGCTGGAGAACGTACCAGGTGCGGACTAGACACCCGAGTGGAAAACACTTCCTGAGGCACCTATTTTGAATTGCAAAAGCAAAATTCTCTATACGCGACATACACACAGAACCTTAAGTAGTAAGGCCCAGCGCTTGGGGTCCAACATTGGTCTTATGGAGAATAGATTAACATGGGGTCTTATGGAGAATAGATTAACATGGACTCTTATGGGAGAATAGAATAACATGGGCTCTTATGAGGAATGGAATTAGGGTGTAATTGCTACCCCCTGTGGCTCTTTTGCTACCCTCTGTGGTTAATTATTTATCTTTTTCATCGCCTGTGGTTAATTATATACCGTTTTTGGTAATTGTTTGACCCTTGCATCCTTCACTTCCTTCTGTGTATCTAACTACAGATCCTGTCTCTCAGCGTACTGTAGCTGGCGGGTGTAACGTGAACATTTTTAAGTAAACTGATGGGTTGAAATGTTAATTCGTGTCCTTCTGTTGTTAATCATCTAGCCTTCTGTGGTAATTATTTTAACCCTCTGTGTTTAATTATCTACTATTTTTTTGGTAATTATTTAACCCTCGCGTCCTTCAATTCCGTGTATCTATCTACAGCTCCTGTTCTCTCAGCGTACTGTAGCTGGCGGGTGTAACGTGAACATTTTTAAGTAAACTGATGGGTTGAAATGTTAATTCGTGTCCTTCTGTTGTTAATCATCTAGCCTTCTGTGGTAATTATTTTAACCCTCTGTGTTTAATTATCTACTATTTTTTTGGTAATTATTTAACCCTCGCGTCCTTCAATTCCGTGTATCTATCTACAGCTCCTGTTCTCTCAGCGTACTGTAGCTGGCGGGTGTAACGTGAACATTTTTAAGTAAACTGATGGGTTGAAATGTTAATTCATGTCCTTCTGTTGTTAATCATCTAGCCTTCTGTGGTAATTATTTAGCCCTTGCATCCTTCTGCTCTGTTAATCATCTAGCCTTCTGTGGTAATTATTTGAACTACGTTTCCTTCTACATATTTATTTTTTAACCCCAGTGCCCTTCTATACATCTAACCTCCACATCCTTCTGCGTATCTCACCTCCTTCTGCATATTTAACCACAACATCCGCAACAAGTCTCTGTCAGCAAACTCGTTGTAACCTGTGGGCTCTGTGATTTGTTACAATAAAGATGTATTTTATTAGCCGTAATTAGGCGTCCTGCCCTCTGATTGGCCCATACACCCGCAACAAACAACACTATTGCATCAGCCACCTCCCCACCTAACTTTAAAACTCTGCCGTGACTGTAAGAAAATGATTCATCCAAAAAAACGTAAGACAGCTCACGTATGCGCAGAAGTTTACTGTAAGCCCTGTGAAGCGTTCAAAGACCCAGCGCATCAGTGTTTCATGAGGGTAGATAGGAGAACTCCGAAAGACCGTGATTTTTTGTTTATTTTCTTTGACTTGGAGACTCGCCAAGACGAGTCTCTCCCCT
This sequence comes from Allygus modestus, assembly GCA_963675035.1. NCBI lineage: Eukaryota > Metazoa > Arthropoda > Insecta > Hemiptera > Cicadellidae > Allygus > Allygus modestus. Next base: position 143,225,220 of record OY776111.1, read on the forward strand.
CTGACGAAAATCAAAAAGTACATAAAGTTAACCTGTGTGTCTCACAACAGTACTGTTTTAAATGTATTAATGGGGGTGAGTGTGAAACTTGCTCGGAACGGCAAAGGGTATTTGAAAAAGAACCGGTAAAGCAGTTTATGGACTATGTAATGCAAGTTCGAAAAAAATTTAAAGATGTTTGTGTAATTGCCCACAACGGGCAGGGTTTTGATTTCCAATTCATTCTACAGTATATTATGGAAGAAACTAAATTTACCCCAAAAATAACTCCTCGGGGAACTAAAGCTATTCTGATGGAAATGGACAACGTAAGGTTTGTGGACTCACTTAGCTATTTCCCCATGGCCCTCTCTGCGCTCCCTAATGCTTTTGACCTGCCTCCCGAGAAAAAGAAGGGCTACTTCCCGCATCTTTTTAATACATTGGCGAACCAAAATTATGTAGGCCCTATGCCCGATAAAAATACTATTGCCCCGAGTCGATGTTTGAGAAACCACACAAGGCCTTTGAGATTTGGTACGAGGAACAAGAAGCGAGTAATTATATTTTTGATTTTAAAAAGGAAATCCTGGAGTACTGTATTTCGGACGTAGAAATCCTAGCTCAAGCGTGTATTAAATTTAGAGCCTTGCTTCTTCAAGAGTGTAACGTAGATCCTTTCCTCGAGGCTATAACAATAGCCAGCGCGTGTAACCTGGCCTTCCGCCGTAACTTCTTAAAAGAAAATACTATTGGACTTATACCAAAATCAGGGTACCGACTTGCAGACAATCAGTCAGCCGTTGCTTTACAGTGGTTAACATGGGAGGAGGAGAAACGTGGAGTAAAGATTCAACATGCGGGCCGGGGTAAAGAAGTTAAAATTAACGGGGTAAAAGTAGACGGGTTTGATGGTGAGAGAATTTATGAGTTTCACGGGTGTTATTGGCACGGGTGTCCAAAATGTTTCCCTTACAATCGAGAGGCTCCTCTGAAGGAGGATCCCTCAGACAGTTTGCATCTCCGTTACGAGAGAACCAAGTCCAAAATGGCAAAATTTAATAGCTATGAGGTTGTAGAGATGTGGGAGTGTGAGTTTAAAAATTTGAAGAAGGACAAAAAGTTAAATCACCTGAACCAATTGTCCATTCTAAACACACTTCCACTTAATCCTAGAGATTCCTTCTTTGGAGGCAGGACGGGTAATACTAAAACGTATTGTAAATATGAAGAGGGAGAAACAATTCAATACGTTGATGTCTGTTCCCTCTACCCGTATGTAAATAAATATTGTAAGTATCCCGTGGGTCATCCTACTGTTTACGTTGGAAATGAGTGCCGAGAGAGAGGCCTTGAAGTAGAGGGCTTGTTAAAGTGTAAGATTCTACCTCCTTACAACTTGTATCATCCCGTACTCCCCGCAAAAATGAATAATAAATTGATGTTTGTGTTGTGTAGAACTTGCGGGGAAACTCAAAACCAAGGGGAATGTTTTCATGATAGTGAGGAAAGGGCAATGGTAGGAACATGGACTATGGATGAAATCAGAAAAGCTGTAGAGAAAGGATACGTTGTGCTGGACATGTATGAGTTGTGGGAGTATGAAGTCGCTACATACGAAAAAGGGGGACTTTTTACCGATTTTATTAATAAATTCTTGAAAGTAAAGCAGGAAGCCTCAGGGTATCCCGCTTGGTGTAAAACAGAAGAGGATAAAGACAAGTATGTTTCTGATTTCTTTGAGCGTGAGGGTATTCAATTGGAGAAAGACAAAATTGCTAAAAACGGGGGTTTGAGATCGGTAGCCAAACTCATGCTAAACAGTTTTTGGGGCAAGTTTGGTCAACGCGAAAACATGACAAAAACTGCAATCGTGAGAGACTCTAAAGAATTGTTCAATTCGTTAACTCAACCAGGAACAAAAGTAAAGTTTGTTGAAGTAATTAACCAGGAGGTTTTATTAGTTAATTGGCAGAATGTTGATGAAGCTAGTGAGCCTCTAAAAACTGTAAATGTTGTAATTGCGGCCTACACCACTGCTCATGCGAGACTTTATGAACACTTGGAGGCTTTGGGTGGGCAGGTCTTGTATTATGATACAGATTCGTGTATTTATTTATACCGGGAAGGACTGTACAGGGTCCCTACGGGAGATTACCTCAGTGAAATGACCGATGAATTGGCAGGTGACTACGGGCCCGGCTCTTATATCGTAGAGTTTGTTTCTGGGGGGCCTAAAACTTATGCATACCTTGTTTGGTCAACCAACAAACAGAAACTAGAATCTGTGTGTAAAATCAAAGGCCTCACCCTCAATTTAAAAACCTCCGAAACATTAAATTTTGAGCAATTGAAAAAGATGGTCCTTAGTGAAGCTGCTGAAATACTAGAAATTGAAGAAAACAGAATCAGGAGAACAAAGAGACGAGAAGTCGTTACAGTAAGTGAAATTAAAAAGTTTAAAATTACAGGACCCAAGAGAAAATTTAATGATGATCACGATACCTTGCCTTTCGGCTTTAAAAAACAAAGAGTTGCTTAACGGAGCTGTCACTCACACGGGTACTGTGTGCATATACCTCTAAACATCAGCTCTATCAAATCATTCTGTTCTGAGACGCGGTAGTGAACGGACTTGCCTGTGTCTTACCCTGTATTTCTCTCCTTGTAGAATGCTTGCTGAACGAAATACATCCGCTATTCAAGCGTGTTTTTAAAGTTTATATCTAAAAGAAAGTTAAATGAAAATTCAAAATTTCGCATTACATGCTCAGAGTATGAGTTCTTTCTTACTGGGCCAATAAATGCATGGGAATGGCCTTTGATGTTCTCGGAGTATATAGTAGATAAAATAACGGAGGACTCCTCATCAAACACCTACATTGGAGTAGCAATAAAGTACGGTGATGTTTCGGGAAATATACCGTTTCTGCCTTTAGGGAATTTAACACCGTCAGTTTTTGATGATCACTTTGAAGAAATATTTTGTAACGTTGAGAAACTATCTGGTGTTTTACGTCTTGAAGTGACACTTGTCTCAATTCCATGTTGCTACCTTCGATAAAGGTAGCACCTTTCCCTACGGAGCAGCGTTACTCTTGTATATACCAAATGTCACTAGTACAGTTACATCATTCTGCTCCAAGTCGCGGTACTGATCAGACGTTCTTTTGCGCTTCTTTTTCCTGTACTATTGAGTAAATTGTGACATGGCTGCTAAATACTATACATTCAATAACAAACCCGTATTGGTTCTGTTTGATAATGAAGGAAATCCATGGTTTAAAGCTAAAGACGTAGCTACTGCTCTAAAGCATGTTAATTGCTGGAGTGCAGTTCGGAAACATGTAGATGACAGTGATAAATTAACTGTTGGAAGTTTTTCTGACGCCCAAAAACAGGGCGTTGGGCCTATTGAGAAAACAACGGTTTTCATAAACGAAGCCGGATTATGTTCTTTGATGTTAAAATCAACTACTCCTGAGGCAAGACTGTTAGTAAGAAGTCTGTTGCCGGAGAAGTTTTACCTTACTTACACAAATATGAAGGATGAAAGTTAACTTTAAATGTAAATTTTTTTTAAAGTCACAAGTTCCCACTGTATGTGTGTGTGTGTGTGTGTGTGTGTGTGTGTGTGTGTGTGTGTGTGTGTGTGTGTGTGTGTGTGTGTGTGTGTGAATGAAGGTCCCTGGCGTGGGTGACGAAAAGCCCCGCAAACCTGTATGAAGGTCACTGGCGCGGGTGACAAAAAGCCCCGTAAACCTGAATGTGTGATGAAGGGCTTAGTAGATTGAGGCGCCGGGCTAACACCCCGGCTACTCCTTCGAACAACCCGGTGTGAATGAAGGATCTTGTACACTGAGGCGCCTGGCTAACAACCAGGCTACTCCTTGGAACGGTCCGTACGGTGGGACTTGTAAGAATAAAAATGAAAACTGCGCCTTGATGTCCGCGAAGTACTACGCTCAAAAAATATTTTCGAGTGAGGTCTAATAAAAAAAAGACCCGGCAGTCGCTCACCCATCAGGCAAGGCTAAACCCTTTGTAAGTCCAGGGGTGTGGGGAGGTTGGCGTAAAAAACCGTGAAACCGTTTGTTGTAATCCTCCGACTGTCAGGGAAAACCGGATGGAAAGGCGCAACAAAAAAAAAGATAAAAATAAAAACCAAATAAAAAGTATAAAAGCAAAAAAACAAAAAAAATATAAAAAGGAGGTAGCATTTTGTTATGGAGTGGCTACCACTGTGAGAGGCGATGGTTGGGGCCTCTCACCCCAGAGGTTAGGCCTCCAGGGGAAGCTCTGGGTAACCAAAAAGAATGCGCCGACGCTCCTATGGCCTAGCCTAAAGGCTTACCGTGGTGTGGAAACGTGAGCGTTCAAAATTATTTCACTGGGGTTAGAAGTGTTTAACCGATAAATTTTAAAATGACCCCCATTAAAGTGAAATGTAACACATTATAATGTAGCTTCAGCGGAGGCAGGAGTAAATGACCGGAAAAATTTAAGAAGTTTCGGCCAATTTATGGCACTGCCCCCTTAAAAACACCTTCAAGCTGAATTTGAGGTATTTGACGGAGAAGTTACAGCGTAAAAATACGACAGATCCGCCGTTTTACAGGACTTAAATGCAAATAACCAATCAAGTTTAAAGACTCGGAGCTAAATACTGTATAATTTCTGTCCTTCTAAAGAATGCATTTTATGCTTGTTGTCTTTTAATATGCACCCATGGTGTGTAATTTTTTGCCAACTCTCTGATATTGGTGTTGGTTACAATCCTTTTACTAGTAAATTCAGTAAAATTATATATTGATTCAGTTTGTTACAGAGTTTTACAAGCAATCAACTACAACAAAAAGACAACTCTGTATTTGTTTGACTTTACAAAATACCCTACTGTCACCAGCCTCTTCTGCATTAGTTTTAATTCTTAAACAGTGGGTCCTGAGGGTCCAACACTTAGAATCATGATAATTGAGTTGGGACCCATTTTGGGTCCCAACTACTTCCGGTGTAGGGTTATCAAAGGGATTCGTTCCCCCTTGGAGTGGGGGTATAGTTTTATTGTCTGTCCATTTCTGCTAGTTTTTACAAGCCTCTTCTCTCCTTTTAGTTAATATAACCTTGAGATTTCTAAACAGTTCAATACATGTAAAGTTTCCCAAAGTAATTCTTAAGTAACACTTAATTTACAGGCATACACAACAGCTACAATTATTCAATCATGAAGCTAAAACCCAGTTAATATACTAACAATTTAATAAAAGACAGAGACATGACCCAAAATAACAGCTAAAATACACAAAAAACAGCTAAAATACACAAAAACAGCTAAAATACACAAAAAAACAGCTAAAATACACAAAAAACTGCTAAAATACACAAAAACAGCTAAAATACACAAAAAACAGCTAAAATACACAAAAAAGTGCTACAAATAGCCAGAGAGCCATTTTAGCAAGGGGGAAGTATTGACCCCCTTTACCTTCACCTTAAAGAATCAGTCAAAGAATAATTTATTTTGTGTTGGTTTCTCACCAGTTTTCTTGTAGTTTGTGTCAATCACATGTATTTTACATTATCATGATTTAAGAGTGGCTGAGGTATATGATAATGTAGAGAAAACCATACCGGAAGTGGGGGTGAACGTTTTGTTCACCCCTTTGAACTATCAATCCCAAATAGTTTAAATCAATGAACCATGGCTTTACTATATTTAACATAAAAAAAGAAGCAAACACCCTGAAAAAACTAGTACAACAGAGCTTGTAGACTGTCCAATTTTGTGATGTTTTTTCTTTACATAGTTTAAATTGTAGCGTGGGTTAATAAGTAGCGAACTGCATTTCAATTGTCCCAAAAACTCTCAATATATTTAATTTTAAAGTATAGCTCCTTCAATTGTTTTGATACTTTCCCACAGTACAGAGTTTAAGTTTTGGTAAATCTTAGCGGAGGTTAACAGGTACCTATATACCGAGTTTCATTAGAATCGACCAAGCCGTTCTCAATATATTAAATTTTAAAGTTTTACACCCTCCATCATCCCTTAAACAACCCTCTTCTACCCTCCAACAAAATTGAAAGTTAGAGGATGTTAACAAGTATCCACATGTCAAGTTTCAATTATATCGTCCCACCCGTTCTTAAGATATTGATTTTTAAAGTATAGCTCCTTCAATTATTTTGGTACTACCTGCAGTACAGAGTTTAGGTTTTATGTAATATGTAGCGGAGGTTAACAGGTACATACATGCCAAGTTTCGTGAAAATCGGCCAAACCGTTCTTGAGATATTTAATTTTGAAAATTTGCCCCTTCATTTTTTGAGATGCAACCCGCAACATTTTGGTTAAGACTTTTCATATGGGTAGATACCCCTCTGGAGTGCCTACACTACGTAGTAGGCAGTTTTCTGGGGTCAAAATGACCCTAGGACTTACCGTTTTCGAGATATTAGCGATTTTTAAGAAAATCAGACTCAAGAAAGAGAAGAAAAGAAGAAAAAAGAGAGAAGTAGTGGCGCGGAGTGGTGAAGGTGAGAGGGGAAGGTGAGGGGAGTGACAGTAACAGAACACACAAGATAAATAAAACAGTGGATGGGTGAGGTGGAGAGGGGAGGGGAAGGTGAGGGGTGAGAAGAAGAAGAACACGCAAGTGCTAACAGAAGTGATCAGTAGGGTTGGCAGTGAGTGGGTCCTAACATGGGAATAGTTTTTGAAGTAAATGTGCTAACAGAAGTGATCAGTAGGGTTGGCAGTGAGTGGGTCCTAACATGGGAATAGTTTTTGAAGTAAATGTAAGTGTCCATGGTCTTTTATATATATATACATAGTCACGTTAGCGTGATGTGAGTTGGCAACAGCTGCTTTTTTTCTTAAGTTGTCAACATATTTTTTGCAGTCTGTTGTATTATAAATGTCTGTGACTTTACTGTTTTGAATGTCCATGACTTTCTTACTTAACTGTCCGTGAGCGTGACGTAATGGCTCCATTATTCATAAATCAATGACTTTATTTTCTTTGGTCACGCTCTTTGGTTTAACCGTCTTTGACGTAACGAGAATCTGGCGGGAAGAAAAGTGAGGTTAGGAAATCTGGAGGGAAGAAAAGTGAATTAAATATATTGAGAGTTTTTGGGACAATTGAAATGCAGTTCGCTACTTATTAACCCACGCTACAATTTAAACTATGTAAAGAAAAAACATCACAAAATTGGACAGTCTACAAGCTCTGTTGTACTAGTTTTTTCAGGGTGTTTGCTTCTTTTTTTATGTTAAATATAGTAAAGCCATGGTTCATTGATTTAAACTATTTGGGATTGATAGTTCAAAGGGGTGAACAAAACGTTCACCCCCACTTCCGGTATGGTTTTCTCTACATTATCATATACCTCAGCCACTCTTAAATCATGATAATGTAAAATACATGTGATTGACACAAACTACAAGAAAACTGGTGAGAAACCAACACAAAATAAATTATTCTTTGACTGATTCTTTAAGGTGAAGGTAAAGGGGGTCAATACTTCCCCCTTGCTAAAATGGCTCTCTGGCTATTTGTAGCAGTTTTTTGTGTGTTTTAGCTGTTTTTTGTGTATTTTAGCTGTTTTTTGTGTATTTTAGCAGTTTTTTGTGTATTTTAGCTGTTTTTTGTGTATTTTAGCTGTTATTTTGGGTCATGTCTCTGTCTTTTATTAAATTGTTAGTATATTAACTGGGTTTTAGCTTCATGATTGAATAATTGTAGCTGTTGTGTATGCCTGTAAATTAAGTGTTACTTAAGAATTACTTTGGGAAACTTTACATGTATTGAACTGTTTAGAAATCTCAAGGTTATATTAACTAAAAGGAGAGAAGAGGCTTGTAAAAACTAGCAGAAATGGACAGACAATAAAACTATACCCCCACTCCAAGGGGGAACGAATCCCTTTGATAACCCTACACCGGAAGTAGTTGGGACCCAAAATGGGTCCCAGCTCAATTATCATGATTCTAAGTGTTGGACCCTCAGGACCCACTGTTTAAGAATTAAAACTAATGCAGAAGAGGCTGGTGACAGTAGGGTATTTTGTAAAGTCAAACAAATACAGAGTTGTCTTTTTGTTGTAGTTGATTGCTTGTAAAACTCTGTAACAAACTGAATCAATATATAATTTTACTGAATTTACTAGTAAAAGGATTGTAACCAACACCAATATCAGAGAGTTGGCAAAAAATTACACACCATGGGTGCATATTAAAAGACAACAAGCATAAAATGCATTCTTTAGAAGGACAGAAATTATACAGTATTTAGCTCCGAGTCTTTAAACTTGATTGGTTATTTGCATTTAAGTCCTGTAAAACGGCGGATCTGTCGTATTTTTACGCTGTAACTTCTCCGTCAAATACCTCAAATTCAGCTTGAAGGTGTTTTTAAGGGGGCAGTGCCATAAATTGGCCGAAACTTCTTAAATTTTTCCGGTCATTTACTCCTGCCTCCGCTGAAGCTACATTATAATGTGTTACATTTCACTTTAACGGGGATCTTTTTAAAATTTATCGGTTAAACACTTCTAACCCCAGTGAAATAATTTTGAACGCTCACGTTTCCACACCACGGTAAGCCTTTAGGCTAGGCCGTAGGAGCGTCGGCGCGTTCTTTTTGGTTACCCAGAGCTTCCCCTGGAGGCCTAACCTCTGGGGTGAGAGGCCCCAACCATCGCCTCTCACAGTGGTAGCCACTCCATAACAAAATGCTACCTCCTTTTTATATTTTTTTTTGTTTTTTTGCTTTTATACTTTTTATTTGGTTTTTATTTTTATCTTTTTTGTTGTTGCGCCTTTCCATCCCGTTTTCCCTGACAGTCGGAGGATTACAACAAACGGTTTCACGGTTTTTTACGCCAACCTCCCCACACCCCTGGACTTACAAAGGGTTTAGCCCTGCCTGATGGGTGAGCGACTGCCGGGTCTTTTTTTTATTAGACCCCACTCGAAAATATTTTTTGAGCGTAGTACTTCGCGGACATCAAGGCGCAGTTTTCATTTTTATTCTTACAAGTCCCACCGTACGGACCGTTCCAAGGAGTAGCCTGGTTGTTAGCCAGGCGCCTCAGTGTACAAGATCCTTCATTCACACCGGGTTGTTCGAAGGAGTAGCCGGGGTGTTAGCCCGGCGCCTCAATCTACTAAGCCCTTCATCACACATTCAGGTTTACGGGGCTTTTTGTCACCCGCGCCAGTGACCTTCATACAGGTTTACGGGGCTTTTCGTCACCCACGCCAGGGACCTTCATTCACACACACACACACACACACACACACACACACATACAGTGGGAACTTGTGACTTTAAAGAAAATTTACATTTAAAGTTAACTTTCATCCTTCATATTTGTGTAAGTAAGGTAAAACTTCTCCGGCAACAGACTTCTTACTAACAGTCTTGCCTCAGGAGTAGTTGATTTTAACATCAAAGAACATAATCCGGCTTCGTTTATGAAAACCGTTGTTTTCTCAATAGGCCCAACGCCCTGTTTTTGGGCGTCAGAAAAACTTCCAACAGTTAATTTATTACTGTCATCTACATGTTTCCAACTGCACTCCAGCAATTAACATGCTTTAGAGCAGTAGCTACGTCTTTAGCTTTAAACCATGGCTTTCCTTCATTATCAAACAGAACCAATACGGGTTTGTTATTGAATGTATAGTATTTAGCAGCCATGTCACAATTTACTCAATAGTACAGGAAAAAGAAGAGCAAAAGAACGTCTGATCAGTACCGCGACTTGGAGCAGAATGATGTAACTGTACTAGTGACATTTGGTATATACAAGAGTAACGCTGCTCCGTAGGGAAAGGTGCTACCTTTATCGAAGGTAGCAACATGGAATTGAGACAAGTGTTACTTCAAGACGTAAAACACCAGATAGTTTCTCAACGTTACAAAATATTTCTTCAAAGTGATCATCAAAAACTGACGGTGTTAAATTCCCTAAAGGCAGAAACGGTATATTTCCCGAAACATCACCGTACTTTATTGCTACTCCAATGTAGGTGTTTGATGAGGAGTCCTCCGTTATTTTATCTACTATATACTCCGAGAACATCAAAGGCCATTCCCATGCATTTATTGGCCCAGTAAGAAAGAACTCATACTCTGAGCATGTAATGCGAAATTTTGAATTTTCATTTAACTTTCTTTTAGATATAAACTTTAAAAACACCGCTTGAATAGCGGATGTATTTCGTTCAGCAAGCATTCTACAAGGAGAGAAATACAGGGTAAGACACAGGCACGTCCGTTCACTACCGCGTCTCAGAACAGAATGATTTGATAGAGCTGATGTTTAGAGGTATATGCACACAGTACCCGTGTGAGTGACAGCTCCGTTAAGCAACTCTTTGTTTTTAAAGCCGAAAGGCAAGGTATCGTGATCATCATTAAATTTTCTCTTGGGTCCTGTAATTTTAAACTTTTTAATTTCACTTACTGTAACGACTTCTCGTCTCTTTGTTCTCCTGATTCTGTTTTCTTCAATTTCTAGTATTTCAGCAGCTTCACTAAGGACCATCTTTTTCAATTGCTCAAAATTTAATGTTTCGGAGGTTTTTAAATTGAGGGTGAGGCCTTTGATTTTACACACAGATTCTAGTTTCTGTTTGTTGGTTGACCAAACAAGGTATGCATAAGTTTTAGGCCCCCCAGAAACAAACTCTACGATATAAGAGCCGGGCCCGTAGTCACCTGCCAATTCATCGGTCATTTCACCGAGGTAATCTCCCGTAGGGACCCTGTACAGTCCTTCCCGGTATAAATAAATACACGAATCTGTATCATAATACAAGACCTGCCCACCCAAAGCCTCCAAGTGTTCATAAAGTTTAAGTCTCGCATGAGCAGTGGTGTAGGCCGCAATTACAACATTTACAGTTTTTAGAGGCTCACTAGCTTCATCAACATTCTGCCAATTAACTAATAAAACCTCCTGGTTAATTACTTCAACAAACTTTACTTTTGTTCCTGGTTGAGTTAACGAATTGAACAATTCTTTAGAGTCTCTCACGATTGCAGTTTTTGTCATGTTTTCGCGTTGACCAAACTTGCCCCAAAAACTGTTTAGCATGAGTTTGGCTACCGATCTCAAACCCCCGTTTTTAGCAATTTTTTCTTTCTCCAATTGAATACCCTCACGCTCAAAGAAATCAGAAACATACTTGTCTTTATCCTCTTCTGTTTTACACCAAGCGGGATACCCTGAGGCTTCCTGCTTTACTTTCAAGAATTTATTAATAAAATCGGTAAAAAGTCCCCCTTTCTCGTATGTAGCGACTTCATACTCCCACAACTCATACATGTCCAGCACAACGTATCCTTTCTCTACAGCTTTTCTGATTTCATCCATAGTCCATGTTCCTACCATTGCCCTTTCCTCACTATCATGAAAACATTCCCCTTGGTTTTGAGTTTCCCCGCAAGTTCTACACAACACAAACATCAATTTATTATTCATTTTTGCGGGGAGTACAGGATGATACAAGTTGTAAGGAGGTAGAATCTTACACTTTAACAAGCCCTCTACTTCAAGGCCTCTCTCTCGGCACTCATTTCCAACGTAAACAGTAGGATGACCCACGGGATACTTACAATATTTATTTATATACGGGTAGAGGGAACAGACATCAACGTATTGAATTGTTTCTCCCTCTTCACATTTACAATACGTTTTAGTATTACCCGTCCTGCCTCCAAAGAAGGAATCTCTAGGATTAAGTGGAAGTGTGTTTAGAATGGACAATTGGTTCAGGTGATTTAACTTTTTGTCCTTCTTCAAATTTTTAAACTCACACTCCCACATCTCTACAACCTCATAGCTATTAAATTTTGCCATTTTGGACTTGGTTCTCTCGTAACGGAGATGCAAACTGTCTGAGGGATCCTCCTTCAGAGGAGCCTCTCGATTGTAAGGGAAACATTTTGGACACCCATGCCAATAACACCCGTGAAACTCATAAATTCTCTCACCATCAAACCCGTCTACTTTTACCCCGTTAATTTTAACTTCTTTACCCCGGCCCGCATGTTGAATCTTTACTCCACGTTTCTCCTCCTCCCATGTTAACCACTGTAAAGCAACGGCTGACTGATTGTCTGCAAGTCGGTACCCTGATTTTGGTATAAGTCCAATAGTATTTTCTTTTAAGAAGTTACAGCGGAAGGCCAGGTTACACGCGCTGGCTATTGTTATAGCCTCGAGGAAAGGATCTACGTTACACTCTTGAAGAAGCAAGGCTCTAAATTTAATACACGCTTGAGCTAGGATTTCTACGTCCGAAATACAGTACTCCAGGATTTCCTTTTTAAAATCAAAAATATAATTACTCGCTACTTGTTCCTCGTACCAAATCTCAAAGGCCTTGTGTGGTTTCTCAAACATCGACTCGGGACAATAGTATTTTTTATCGGGCATAGGGCCTACATAATTTTGGTTTGCCAATGTATTAAAAAGATGCGGGAAGTAGCCCTTCTTTTTCTCGGGAGGCAGGTCAAAAGCTTTAGGGAGCGCAGAGAGGGCCATGGGGAAATAGCTAAGTGAGTCCACAAACCTTACGTTGTCCATTTCCATCAGAATAGCTTTAGTTCCCCGAGGAGTTATTTTTGGGGTAAATTTAGTTTCTTCCATAATATACTGTAGAATGAATTGGAAATCAAAACCCTGCCCGTTGTGGGCAATTACACAAACATCTTTAAATTTTTTTCGAACTTGCATTACATAGTCCATAAACTGCTTTACCGGTTCTTTTTCAAATACCCTTTGCCGTTCCGAGCAAGTTTCACACTCACCCCCATTAATACATTTAAAACAGTACTGTTGTGAGACACACAGGTTAACTTTATGTACTTTTTGATTTTCGTCAGAGGGGAGAGACTCGTCTTGGCGAGTCTCCAAGTCAAAGAAAATAAACAAAAAATCACGGTCTTTCGGAGTTCTCCTATCTACCCTCATGAAACACTGATGCGCTGGGTCTTTGAACGCTTCACAGGGCTTACAGTAAACTTCTGCGCATACGTGAGCTGTCTTACGTTTTTTTGGATGAATCATTTTCTTACAGTCACGGCAGAGTTTTAAAGTTTTACAAACTTGCCCTTGATGGGCTATTAAACACCGCTCGTTTTTGAAGATACGACAGCAAAAACGGCATGTAATGCCTCCGTGTTCTAGTTTACAGGGTGGGGAGATGGTATGGCAAGACGAGCATCTGTTAGAGCATTGATGCTCTGATTTTTGGTCAAAAGGGACGTGGCAGGCTTCACAAAAGAAATTACAAACAAACGCTGCAGTTAAGTTTGTAATTACATTATAATGACCGTTGTGAGACAGAAGGTTTATTTTAAATTTAGCATCTTCATTACCTCCTTCAAAATAGACATCCCGGCCTTTTCTGTCATAGTTGTAGACGGTAATTTTGTATTTTTTAAGATGGGATTGGAATTTTTCAAGCTCGGGGATACCGGCGCCTTCCTCCGGCATTTCTACACGGGCTTTTGCTATGAGCTTATTAGCTCTGAAAGTTTGTCTTTTCCCCTTGTCTTTTCGAATAGCGTAGATCTGAGGATCATTTTTTGCATACGCTTTGCCTACTACCAACGCTCTAGCCAAACATAAATTGTCTTTGTTATTAATTACAACTATTCCCCGTCTAGCTTTAGATTCCTCATCAAATGTATTATACAGGCCGGGCCTTACCCTCCCAGAACCTACTGGAACGTTAACTCTTGCTACATATACTTTAAACGTGTCTGTAGACTTGATGGATTCAGCGTTGGATTGAAGAATACCTCCGAAAACTTCCCAAAGTACATCACCGCTAACTTCAGAGACCGGTCTAAAATCTACGTACCCCGGTTCTGCACTTTTTAAATTTATTGACTGTAATTTAAACCCAAGATAATCGGTGGGTACAGCATCGGCTTTAGCTTTTTCAACAATTTGATTAAGACCCTTACGAATCCAATCAAACTCAGAGATACCATTGGGAGGGTTAGTAAATTTAAAAACAGTGTTAGCCCCGTAAAGTCTGAATTTTTTAACATAGGTTTGATTTTTACTAATTAAATTTATCGGGTTTTGAGGGTTCTTTTTAGAAACGTCCATCTTTCAACAAACAATTAAATACTGAAAACAAGCTAAACTTTACTAGCGCTTAAAAGAGAAAACACACCGACCAGAGTCAGGCTCACACGGATACAACTGAATTAAGCAGAATCAATAATAATCTGTGCAAGAGAACACCTACGCAAGAGCAGCGCAAAAGAACGTCTGATCAGCGTGGCGACTGAAATCAGACTGAAGAACTAGAGCTTGTTGTAAGAGATATATAGTATGTAGGGGAGCACAGTACCTCTGTACCACTACGCAAGTCAGAAAAACACTAACATACACACACACTACGCAAGTCAAACCAGAACTACAAGTTATCGAAAGTTAACTCCAATGAAGGTTTAAAACACGAACACCTACGCAAGAGCAGCGCAAAAGAACGTCTGATCAGTGTGGCGACTGGAATCAGACTGAAGAACTAGAGCTTGTTGTAAGAGATATATAGTATGTAGGGGAGCACAGTACCTCTGTACCACTACGCAAGTCAGAAAAACACTAACATACACACACACTACGCAAGTCAAACCAGAACTACAAGTTATCGAAAGTTAACTCCAATGAAGGTTTAAAACACGAACACCTACGCAAGAGCAGTGCAAAAGAACCAGGGCAAAAAAATAAGGTTACTGGAGGTTATGTCAGTCAACACAACACTACTTTATCCACAAGGAAGTGAGGGTTTGTTTACTTCTTTACTGTAAACTATCAAATCAAACAATTAAACACAAAACAACACTACTCTAGCCAAGACAATAAATACAACACAGAAATAAAATTAAGTACACCATGCATGGAATATAATACAGTAAAGTTGGAGTGTAAAGATTGAGGTTAGAAAAAGTGAGGTTATGTTACTCAAAAATATTATAATACAAATCAAAAGTGAGGTTATGTTATATTAGGTTATGGTCAGCAAACGCTCAAGATTGAGGTTAGGAAAAGTGAGGTTATTTTTGCAAAAAGCAGCAAACGGAGCAACACAGGGACACGTCTGATCGCAATGAAAGCTGAGAGCAAAGTGAGAGGAAAATAGCGGTAATTGGGGATGGTAGGGAGGTGGCTGATGCAATAGTGTTGTTTGTTGCGGGTGTATGGGCCAATCAGAGGGCAGGACGCCTAATTACGGCTAATAAAATACATCTTTATTGTAACAAATCACAGAGCCCACAGGTTACAACGAGTTTGCTGACAGAGACTTGTTGCGGATGTTGTGGTTAAATATGCAGAAGGAGGTGAGATACGCAGAAGGATGTGGAGGTTAGATGTATAGAAGGGCACTGGGGTTAAAAAATAAGTATGTAGAAGGAAACGTAGTTCAAATAATTACCACAGAAGGCTAGATGATTAACAGAGCAGAAGGATGCGAGGGCTAAATAATTACCACAGAAGGCTAGATGATTAACAACAGAAGGACACGAATTAACATTTCAACCCATCAGTTTACTTAAAAATGTTCACGTTACACCCGCCAGCTACAGTACGCTGAGAGAACAGGAGCTGTAGATAGATACACGGAATTGAAGGACGCGAGGGTTAAATAATTACCAAAAAAATAGTAGATAATTAAACACAGAGGGTTAAAATAATTACCACAGAAGGCTAGATGATTAACAACAGAAGGACACGAATTAACATTTCAACCCATCAGTTTACTTAAAAATGTTCACGTTACACCCGCCAGCTACAGTACGCTGAGAGAACAGGAGCTGTAGATAGATACACGGAATTGAAGGACGCGAGGGTTAAATAATTACCAAAAAAATAGTAGATAATTAAACACAGAGGGTTAAAATAATTACCACAGAAGGCTAGATGATTAACAACAGAAGGACACGAATTAACATTTCAACCCATCAGTTTACTTAAAAATGTTCACGTTACACCCGCCAGCTACAGTACGCTGAGAGACAGGATCTGTAGTTAGATACACAGAAGGAAGTGAAGGACGCAAGGGTCAAACAATTACCAAAAACGGTATATAATTAACCACAGGCGATGAAAAAGATAAATAATTAACCACAGAGGGTAGCAAAAGAGCCACAGGGGGTAGCAATTACACCCTAATTCCATTCCTCATAAGAGCCCATGTTATTCTATTCTCCCATAAGAGTCCATGTTAATCTATTCTCCATAAGACCCCATGTTAATCTATTCTCCATAAGACCAATGTTGGACCCCAAGCGCTGGGCCTTACTACTACCTTAGTCAGATCCAGGACTAATTATCAAATTTTTTTGAGGAATCATCAAAAATTGTTTAATGATGATTTTTCAGTGATTCCCCTCGGGACATAGGGGTGAAACACTCAATCATGTCAAGTAACAATTCTTGATCGAAGTTTTACTATATACTGTATTACAGCAATTCTTGGCTGCCATAATTTTAGTATCAGATCAAATAAATTTGAGAGTGTGAGTGTACTGCAGTTAAAAAAATTGAAATTGGTATAAAATAAAAATGTAAAATGCATATAAGAAAGATCGTACTTTCTATAAATTGAGTACAAAGTTTGAATTTCCTAGAGTGTGTCAAATGCTGATGTGAGGTGATGTAAGACTGTTGTCAGCATTCCTCATCAAGATTGCTGAGTGTCAGCATTCAGGAAACGCTGTATATTGTATCACATGTCACAGACAGCAGATAACGGAGTTGTCATGACATACCAGAGGACATTACTTGGAAACTTTTGATTTTTAACTTGTCCAACATGTCAAGACAGTTATGCCTATTCATTATCACTTATTATTTTATATTCTACAATACTATTACAAACTATCATCATCGTCATCATTATTATGAATATCTAAAAAATATTATGAAAACTTGGGATCCATCCAACCAATCTAGTCAGGCTATCTATCCAACCAATTTGAATGCTATTTTTTAAGAATCTGCATTTAGGCTTAGATATGTCATCACATATCAGAAATGTAATTTCTTCACAGGGCTTTGCCTCACTGACCTTTAAAGTTAAATGGAGTTATATGGTCAGATGATTTGGTAAACATTATGTTTGCTTGGTTTACCACAGAATGAAGCACATACACATGTGCAGTTTTGTCTTGTTCCTGGGTGGTTAAGTTCATGTGTAAACAGATTTACTGCTCGTCGTTTATGGATAAAATAATCTAATGTATGTTTACTGTTACTGTTTTGTCCAAGATTAGTATGGATGTTTCTCTTCGGATTTGAAACCAAAGATTGGAGAATTGTTATCTGAATAACTAGTGACCGAACATATTATGCTCTCCGAGGGTTTTTGGGATGTTTTAGTTTGGTTAGAGTTGGAATCATTCATTCATTACAAAAACAACTAAATAGACTCAACTGTTGAAGCACTAAAGTTAGGGGCCATACACATATTATGTAACACATTTTTTGATAATTTCAGACCTCCCCTCCCCCATGTAACGCACCATAACGCTCGACCATACCCCCTACTCCCCCTACTCCCCCTATGCGTTACTTAACTTAATCGTAGTAGGCTTTAAAACATCTTAAACCTTAAACATCGTTTTAGTAGCAATTTGGAATATGTATCTAAATGAATCATTAAACTTTAAATGACTTTCTTTTAACAAAGTTTTTTAATATCTTATTTCAAAGCACAATGTATACAAACAAGACTGTTACTAATAATATGAACAACAAAATAAACTATCTCAGCTAAAAACATACAAATTTAATTTATAACTAACACAGATACAAAACAACTTAAAAACTACCGATGTGGGTGGCACTGCACAATTCATGATTTTACACTCTAAAACAACACAAAACATAGGTGCAAAGCAATACAGAATTTACTCAAAACACGTCATGTATTTATTTTTAGTTTAACTATTATCAAAATAGTATAACGGAAGTATTTTTTATATAACTAACTGTAACCTTGATTTAGGTATCAAAAGTACAACGGGAACCATTTAAAAAATGTATTTGTAGTTTTTATTATGTATATTTTTCTTCTAAATCCTTCTGATGTTGTTGAAGATGGTGATTGTATTAGGCATACTCATCTTCTATAAAACTATATTAAGTAAAACAAATTTTAAATTTAAATTTAAAATTTGTTTTACTTAATATAGTTTTATAGAGATGAGTATGCCTAATAGTCAACCAAGAATATTATGAATATGTATTTTAAAGAATAAAGGCAACCTCTTACACAATAAATAAATGTGTGTTGCATAGGTTTGGACTTAATTTTACATGGTTTAATCTCATTTGGAGTCAGAAAATGTGGGTATGAAATGTAGTCTGCCGGATGGCCAGGCTAGATAACAAAAAGGTATGGGAGGATGATGTGTGGGTCATTACT
The DNA here is from genome assembly GCA_963675035.1 of Allygus modestus. NCBI lineage: Eukaryota > Metazoa > Arthropoda > Insecta > Hemiptera > Cicadellidae > Allygus > Allygus modestus. Next base: position 143,243,665 of record OY776111.1, read on the forward strand.
TCCATCGTATTCATGAAAAATCATACCAATCTATGTATATATATTGGATACGGGATGTAATAAAAGACGTCTTACAACACTTAAGATATATTTACAGTTATACTGATTCACATACAGACGGTAAACATATATAAAAGATGGTACTAGGCATTTTATATATGTTTACCATCTGTATGTGAATCAGTATAAGTGTAAATACGGGATGTAATAAAAGATGTCTTACAACACTTAAGATATATTTACACTTATACTGATTCACATACAGACGGTAAACATATATAAAAGATGGTACTAGGCATTTTATATATGTTTACCATCTGTATGTGAATCAGTATAAGTGTAAATATATCTTAAGTGTTGTAAGACGTCTTTTATTACATCCCGTAAGTAATAACAACACGTAATATGCTAATAAAAAAGTTGTTTATATATTGGATGTAACAAACGTGAACTGCCAATACATTTTCGGATTATACACCTAGAACAAAATTTAGAGTGACTTGTTTTAGTGAATTTCCTATGGAAAAGTGAACTATTAGCATGATCCGCATGGTGAGACTTAAGCCCGGGACCACCATAGAAACCCCTAACGTGACCCCTTGAACACGTTTTTAGGGGTCGCTAACAACTTATATATATATATATTAGAGAATCATAATTAGAACAACCCAAAAATCTGCCTTCTCTGACCATGTCTTAAAAACAGACCATACTTATAAGAACTGCAATGAGAACATGTCAATTCTTGACATTATTAACAAGGGACATAAAATGGACTTAAAAGAAGAATTTCATATATACCAAAGCCAAAAGAAAGACAGAGATAATATATTAAATACCATGCAAATTCAATCAAACAACCCAATTTTTAATAAAATCATAAATATAAGAACAGACTCAAAACGATTGCACCAATAAAGAAAAGTAAAACAGCTGTCTATTATCATAAGCTTATATTTACGTTTTTGTTGATAACACCAAGAGTTAGGTTAGCCCATTATGAATTAGCACTGTGATCATGACTTTAAGTCGAAACATGTTAGTGCAAGTATAATTAAAAAATGTACTCAACAGGGTACTCATGGTTATTTTCATGTTTTTATACTTATATATATATATATATATATGTATATATATATATATATATATATATATATACTGTATATATGTGTGTGTGTATGTGTTCACACTCTAGCTGTCACAATTGTTGTTCAATATACTTTAAATTTGGTAGGAACATTCCTTTATATAATCAGTTGGACATGTTCGTTGGGCAAAACATCGGAAATCTCTAAACCGCTTTTTTGGGAATTTTAAGTTTTCAAATTTTGATTTTCTTGGTCCAAAAGGGTCAGGAAAGCCCCAGATGTAAAATTAATGTATATAAGGAAGTTATTATTGATTGGATAAAAGTAAGTTACTTTACAATTTGATGCAACTTTGTAAAGAACACAAAAGAATGTTGTGGTAATGTAATAATACACTTTAAAACCAAACAAAGATGTGAGGTTATGGACGTAGTTTAGAAAGATAAGAGATAGAAATAAAAACTAATCAGTTAGTTTCACATAATATTCTAAAATGCAGGTAACAGGAATAATTTCAGATTGGCTTACCACAAGACATTGTGAACATTAATGCATATGTAAAAGGTCGTGAAAACATGATATCGTTAGATGGGAGTTTGATTTAGAAGCAAGTATCTTATTTAATTACATTATTTCTCAGAACCTATTTTTTACATCAACTGTGAATTTTAATCATGATAACAATGAAAAATAATCATCATACCCCTGGTAAGCCACTAGTATAATTATACTTTAGATACTAATGTGTTATACTTTTATTATTAAATTATAGGGTTTATCTTACTATGTGCTAATATTTCTAAATATTCTAAAATAGTTTTTAATTAGTTTACCATATTTCCTGGTGAAATATTTTGCTCAGAAGTGGCTGTGTTGACACTTGTTTCACGGCTGACTGAAGACTAGGGACAAGTCGTGTCAGGGAAGCTCAGCTCGCAGCTGATTGGTTGTGAGTCATAAGTGCAGCTGGGTGGAGGGAGTGTATTTATGATTGCTTATCAGCACTGGTTAACTGATAAGGCATTCTTGTGGCTGAAAGCTCACTTACTAAACTTTGATATAAATACTGATATTATCTCAAACGTTTTGTAAACAAACTGTATCTACATTTCCATCTTGCATTTCATATTTTGAAAAGTGGCAGTAAATAAAATTAATACATATTTTCTGTATTTCACTAATTGCTATTTTCTTCTGATTTAACTGACTAGGGAGTTTGATTTTTCCTCCCTTCCTATATTTTTGATTATGTTGGTTTTGTAGCCACAATTTAGCTGAGAGTGAAAGCAGCAATAGTTAGTTCATTAGTATTCCATCATCATAATCTTCTTTTGACATTCCCATCTCATTAAGTTGAATTTCACTAACTGTACACTCATTCTTCCTGTAAGATTAAGGATAACAATTTAGTTAACAAGCAATCTTGAATAGTAGATTTATAGCTCAGCTGATTGATGAGAGAATTGATCATGTAAATTTGATTTAAATGGGACATTTATTTTCTTGTAGACTTTATGGTTAACTTTCAGAAACTTAAGACCCAAGAAAGACAAAACTTCATGTTAATTGTTTTCCATTAACAATTATGATAGTTAATATTGTATTAGTTTGATAGTAGCTATTAGCCTTTATACAAAAATCCCCTTATTACACTTTCTTGCGTTATTTCCCTAGCAATTTATCCCACTCATTGGCCATTTTATTAACTAATATTAATATTAACTAATATCAGATTTTATTTATTTATTGACCTTTATCAATATAAAGGAAATGAAAATTTTCTTATTTTTCTATATTTCAAATTATTTGTACCCTAGCTGGAAAATAATAAATACATGCTAGTATTCTTTATTAAAGATTCAAAGATCCTGACACGTCAACCGTAGCTTATTGTTTGTCCCTTGTGCGTTAGTTGGGTATACCAATACCCGACTATGAGATAGTATATATGAGATCCAGGAGTTTTCTCCCAATATTAACGTCCCATTCATCCCCTGGTTGCTTGCAACTAAACAGAGCCCTTCTCCTTGCCCTGAGACTCTCGCAATCCAGTATGATGTGCCTTGCAGTCTCTTCAGACAACTTCTAAGGTTAAAACCTTTGAACTGTCATTAATTTCCCAAACGTGTGTCTGCAGGTGGTGACAATGTGGGAGTACTCACACAAGCAGCTGCAGGTGTTACAGTGTCTGTACGGCCACAACGACGCGGTCACCTGTCTCGCCTGCAGCCCTGCGTACAACGTGATAGTCTCGGGCTCGCGCGACGCCACCGCTATCCTCTGGGATCTGTCTCGCAGGATATTTGTTCGGCAGTTGCGCAACCACGCTGCTCCTATTGCTGCTGTTGCTGTTAATGATCTCACTGTAAGTAATGATAATCCATCGAAGAATATCATACAGTTGTTAAGAAGTTTTTTTTATATGGAATAAAAAATAATTTGGATTTGTTGAAAAATTATTTTTTTAAGCAAATTATTAATGGATTGGATGGTTATGTTTGTTTTCAGGCTTTATAGCTGGATAAAATGTAATGCCATTCAGCTTGAATATATATTTTGTGGGGTTTCTGGCAGTTAACAGACTAGATATTCCACACAAATTAGAAATAAGCAAATATAAGAAAAATGCAAAGTTTGCAAATGATATTATCTGCTACTGATATGATTATTTTCTGCTTCAAAAGCTAAAAGTACATATTTTAATTTATAAAGATAACAAAATTATGAAAGAAAAATTGAGTATAATATTACTAAAAACCAAGCAATGTAATAAGACTGATAAAACTTGAAGCCTGTTTTTCAAGGATCAATAGGTAGGTTGGGTTTGGGTTTGAATCAAATTGCAAAATGATTACTCTGTTTTAATTTTTATTTATACTAAAAATAAATATATTTTAAAGAAAACAAATTATGTCTCCATATTTAATGCACTACACAATCGAGATACACACAGTGTCACTATAATGTTCATTGCATGTGGCAGGGAGACATAGCGACGTGTGCTGGCACTTGGTTGCACTTGTGGAGCATCAACGGAGACGAGCTAGCAGTTGTCAACACGTGCGTCGGTCGGGCGGACCGCATGCAACAGATATTGTGTGTCGCATTCTCCCAGTGTCGCGAGTGGGACAGTCAGAATGTCATCATGACAGGTTCCACTGATGGCGTTGTCAGGGTAATTCAAATAACTAACGGGTTCTGTTTGTTGACTGACATGTGTAAAATGTAATTTGATCAATATTTCTTTTACTGCTGCTAATTAGAAAGTACCATTTTCGTTTTATTTCAGTATAGGAATTAATATGCTTTGTAAATTCATCAAATTTCTTATGCATGTTTATACATAACTTAACAATACCTTATTATATTTATTTTTTGATTTATTTGGACTTTACCTATCGCTTCTAGTGTTTAAAACTACACTACGTTTCGGGAGGTAAGGAAACTCCTCCCGTTATCAAGTGAACCCTACTTACATCTAAATAACAAGTTCTTACACCTAACTAACCTACATTTTTTTTCTTATCTTTTTCTTTTACATTTTAATTTACACTAACACAAAAATAACAAATAAATATACAAAAAATCAAATACAATACACTAACACAACATTTATATACACGAACAAATGGAAAACTGACAATACATTACCTGTTCTGCATCGTTGCCTCCAAGCTGACGGCAAAAACGGAAAACTTCACTTTCACGTCAACCCACTACCAGACCGCGCACTCGACTTGATAATGGGACGAGTTTCCTTACCTCCCGAAACGTAGTGTAGTTTTAAACACTAGAAGCGATAGGTAAAGTCCAAATAAATCAAAAATAAATTAAAATCCATCGCTATTTTGAGTTTCAAAAATACAGCCTTATTATAGTTGCTTCTCATAAACTTCTTGCACTTCCTTTATAACAAGTCCTACCGGTTTTGTCCTACAAAATATATTATTCCTTCAATCTCTCGTTTCTTATCTCTCTACTGAAATTGAACTCAATTATCTTGCTTATCCAATCATGTTCCTCAATCCTAAATGTTAAATATTTTTATGAGGGTCAATTCATCTCTAACAAATAGTTTACGAATAACATGTATGGCACTTGTGTATTTGCATTAGTTTACTTAATTTGTATCTGTTTTTCTCTAATACTTACTGCATTTCTCTTTTCACTGTAAATCCTTATAATTGTTTTAAACCAATAGTTATTCATGGTTCACACTTTCTGGAAAGTAAGGGAAATTCAGGGAATTTGAAAAAGGTTAGGGAAAAAGTTGGAAAAATGCCAATAGTCAGGGAAAATGCTTTCTATTTTGTACGAGTCAGGGAAAAATTTTGATTTTAATCGTAAACGAAAAGTACTACTGTGCGGAAATCAAAACCTATTAGAAAAAAGTGTGCATTCCGAGCCGTAGGTCAGGGAAAATTAACTATTTTGGTTAGAGAAAGTCAGGGAAAATCAAATTTTTGGGTCAAGGAAAGTCAGGGAAATCATTAACCAAATAAAAGTGTGAACCATGTTATTGAATTAAATTTTTTTTAAGAATCAGTAAATTTTAAATGGAATTAATACAATTGTTGACTTCTCCGGTAAATAATAATATAAAAATGTTTCAAAAAAGGGTACTTTTAGTAATGCTTTTAAAAATAATATGTATAAATATATTATACTGTGCAGTAAAAGTATGTTGTCACAATGGAAAGCAGCTTTGTAGCTGTCTCGTAGATAACAACTTCAGTTCTCCAGCAGGAAATATTGGATTTGACAGTACAGTGGGCAGGGGTGTACTGACAGCCATGTTTGTTAATGATAGGCAACAGCCCTTGTTCTATTGGGGTAAGGTGCATTTCCTGCCCTTCCGGTAACGGTTTGGCCAAACCTACCTTTTTTTGTTATATTTTATAATGTTTTCTACTTTTTAAAATAAGTACAGTAGAATTCCATCTTCCCAAATCCAGTGTTATCCAAATCGATTTAGGTAAACCATTACAAACCTAAACTGTGAAAATATCAGTAAGAGTGTGGGCAGCGATTTTAACGTATGATAAGAAGTCCAGAGACTGGGAAGAGCCCTCCCTGTAATTTTTTTGCTTCCTTTATCTCAGTCTGGCAGTCTGGTCCTTTTAGTGTAACCAGTTAATTTAAATTGTGAGGAAGTTTATTTAAAAGTTGAATTCCCATTAAATAGGGCACGCAGTATGTTTTCCAATGTTATTCTTGTACAGAATAAATAAAATGTTAAATCTCGCCTGATTAAGAATATATTTTTATAAAACTTGGAACATGACTTCACATGGTTGTTAATAGTGATGTGTCAAAACCAAAACTTGAATCTCAAAACCACCAAAACTTTGGAAAAGTTTCGGTTTCGAGATTCGAACGGTGAATTTCGAGAATCAAAACTCAAAACTGCTGGGATTTTTTGTGTCTTTATTGTTATTTTTTTAACAGAAATCACGCCCGTGTTTCGATCAATAATGCAAAGGTCAAAAGCCTACTGTCATCGGTCGTCTACCTTCACCTTTTTTGGATTATTGATTTTTTATTTCTGAAAGAACAGCTCTAACCAAAATATATAATTAGTTTTAATTAATTTTTCATAACCATACCCAGGCAAGTAAATAGGGTTTCGCGATTTGAGTTTCGAGATTCGAGATTCAATTTTGTAAGTTTCGGTTTCGAGATTCGAAATTTCTGGTTTTGACCATCACTAGTTGTTAAGTATATTTATTTGCATTTAAAATTTTCTGAGTACACAGGTTTGCTGCGACAGGTGTATTTTTAGTGTATAATACATTTTTCTGCTTGATTCTGAGCTTTATCAAATTATAAAAATTTCCGCTTATCCGGATCGGCCTGATCCCCGATTAATTCAGATAATTGAGTTGAAGTTTTACCATAGGTAATTTACTATACAACATCAAACTAGAGTAAGTCAGTGGTTTCTAATGAATCAGTGAGTTGTGCTGCAAAATCCTAAAACTCAAACTATGGTGAATACTTCTAGGTTTTTTACATCAATGAATGGATTTGGGTTTCTTCATAAATATTAATGTCTAAGAATATAGATACTAGGAAAAGTTAGTATGCTATGTTCCAGGAATATGTTTTCATACATTATTATGATAAATTTAGAACATAATTCTCACCATCAAGAACACTTACTTAGTGTTTTCTTTCAGATGTGGTCAGTGGAGTACGTGCAAGTACCTAAGGAGGAGAGCAGCTCCCCACCCCAGGAGGAGGAGAGGGACAAGCTAAGAGAGAGAGAGAAGGAAGGTAGGGAGGTGGGCGAGGGGATGGTTGGAGGAGGGGAGGCAGAGGGACCCAAACAGCGAGTGCACCAACAGATGGTCAAGCAGATGAGCATCTCCGCTGAGTTCACTGCCACCGAGGAAGGTGAGTACCTCCATGTCATATTAGGTTATATTTTGAGGTGTAATTTGATTTACAGTATAATCTTGATAACCCTACATTTCCTAAACCGATATGTTTGGTAATCCAACGAGGGTGTATCAGTGTAATTCCCGTGAGTGTGAGAGAGTGTGCGCTATGGGTTCAGTAGAGTGGGACCGGGACAAATCTCCAAGTCAAATATCGGTTTATATTCTCTAAGGTACAGTACAGTACTATATTTTAATTGCTATTACTTTATTTTTATATTGATGTTTATTGAATTTCTTGTGATAAGCAAATTATTAACCTTTTGTATTTCAATCTACCGGTACTGTACTTGTTTTCTTAACCTATTAGGAAAAAAATCTTTACCTGCATTTAGATAAGTTTACCATTGCTAAGTAGGCTATTTAGCAGTGTTTTCATAGTAGCCTTGTTAATACATATAATTTGGTAACTGTACAGTTGTAAGGTCCCATATTTTTGCTGGATCATCAATAAAATATTGTATCTACGAGGGGTGTGCGAATAGTGATTTCTGACTCGAGCCGAGCTTTTTTTCTAAGTTCTCGAGCTTCGAGCTTTCTCGAGCCAAGCTTTATTTATGGTAATTTTCTCTAGGGGTGTGCAATATACCGGTAGCGATTTTATGACCTGAGCCGAATTTTGCTATGTATAATTTTATACTTTCAATATTGGTCATCTTTCATTCACTTCTTCTATATTCACTAGCCCTACTTTGTATAGGCCTAAATAAAGTTCTACATTGCAAAAGTAACAAAATAAGTGCTGAAAAGGAACATTTATTGAGACCAATTGTTGCTAGTAATGAACAGTTTTCTTTTAATATAAAGTAGAAACTTAGGAAAAAATAACATAAAGGAATAGAACTATACAATTTCAAACTAGACCGATAAGCCCGAATGTAGTTATCGTTTTTATAACAGCCATAATAAACAGACTATATGTCAAGATGTACCCACTATGTAACCAAACATTTAGGCCCTATTCTAGGGAATTACCAAAAATACAGTAAGCCTATCTATTTAACTGATGGTAAATAGTAAATTTAAGGTTATCCTTTTAATATAAGTTAGTTAAATCAGGACACTCAGCAGCTAACCATATTGTAAATATAATCACTGTAACCTATCATTATATCTTATTTTACTCACAGAAATAAATTATCCAATAATCGTAGGCCTGGCTTACGTTGTATCTAACCTCTATCACCTAATAGACGTAACCTATTATATCTGCCTCTGAAACAGAAGGTTTCAGAAGTAGATGTTCCTGGTGGAAGAGGATCATCAATGCAGTCTTCTTCCATCACTGATTTAACAACTTGATGGCCTACAATTAAAAAATGAAATGATTTCAACTGACGTTTATTCACAGATTCAAATAATCGCGGCGTTAACAATATATGATTTTAATCGCACAGCTGTAGCAAAACAAAACAATGCGCCAGTTTGATTGTGTCTTGCTCTTGGTTAGTCGAACATAGAGTATAATAAATTATAACCTTGTAAATAATATGACCACCGGTATTATAACGTGAGGGACGTAACCATTTAGAATTTTGATAAAATCCTTTGATCTTGTGAATATCGCAATTAGTGATTTTGATTTGTAAAGTATTACAACAGCGATGCGAACTACAGTATAATTACAATTGTATTTCTATTTGCTTTATTTCTTAAGAACTGTAGATTCTACATCAATTGACGATTTTTTAACAATACAACTTTTGGAGAGTACTATTTCGGCTGCACATCAAAATGCCGTCATGATTTTTGTTGTTCTTCCCCTACAACCTTGTCCCTGGTCATTACAATCAACAGTGTGCCAGACGTGATTTCAGATGCCAGGAAATTATTATTGTGTAATGTACGAAATTGTAAGTTGCAGTAAATACTGTACCGCTGCAACAGTTAGAAAATGTGTTTTCATGGATTTTAGTTTTTTGCTGGGGTACTTTTTCTGGAGCAGTAGGGTTGTTGTATTAATTATTATTAACCGTGAAATATTGCACAACTCAACTGGGCAACGGCAACATTGTACTGCAAACAGAATTGTGTAGATGTCCTCTTAACATGATTGTTGAGCGTAGAGAAAGTAGATCCATTGCATTGGTTGATCAGATTGACAGTTTAAAACATTTGTACTTTTATATTTCATTATTTTTTTAAAACGAAGGACTGAATGCACAGCATTGCTGGATTATATCTGTTATGGAGCTCTACCGATGCAAATTATGAGAATTCTAACATTGATTATTGAAAGTTTTTGCTTCAAATTTACTTTTTTAAACGACTCTTTTCACTAGTTGGCGATTTAAATATTTGGCTTGAACTTCGTGCTTTTTTTGCAAATCTCGAGCCGAGCCGAATACTGTAATATTCGGTTCGAAAAATCTCGAAGTTCGAATACTCGCACACCCCTAGTATCTACTAAACAAAGAGGTTTTTTACAAACAATAAATTTCATAAAAATCTGGAATAGGGTAGGAAATATTTGTGTATTAATGAGAATAAGGAGAGTAATATAGAAAATGGGAGCAAGAGAAAATAGGAGAAATTCGCTAAAAGGGTTGTGAAACAGCTGAGTTTTCCCACATTATAAAAAACATTAACTGCTGATTTAACTTACTTAAGCACAATTTCCCTGACTGCATGGTTTGGTCTATAGAATATTCCATAGATTCAAAACATACACACCTTTTCTATGTTATTTTTACTGCAAGATTAAAGAATATTCCCTGAAAAACAGTTTTCAGGGAATATTCTTTAACCTTCTTTAATCCCTTGCAGTTTTCTTAAATGTCTGAAAAAACACACACATTCTACTCCATTTATTAACATAATAATATATTTGTTACCGTTTACCTTGAGCTATAACTTATTTCTATATACTCTAGGAACATTAGTTGCCAAAAGTGGTTCAGAGAGCAGTTTGTCAGAAGATGGAAGTGAAAATAAGAAAGAAAAACGTAAAAAGAGCAAAAAGGAGCCTGATGTCCAATCTGAAGAGAAGGAGCTGTGCAGTGACGAAGAGAAGGAACCAGCACCCGTGCATGTGGTGCGGAGACGACGGTCCTCCACGCGCACCAACCCCCAGGCAAGACAACCTTACTCTTGGTGTGAATAGAGCTTAGGGAGTGCTGATTTTTAAGTCGGGTTAAGTTTTGAATAATTTTTTAAAGTTAAATATTCTTAAGCAATTTGTTATCATCAGTTTAATTAATGTTTTATACGGTTTTGGGAAGTATAATTTGATTTGACAAGCGCATTGGTTAGATTTTTCACTTCCCTTTCAGTTCCTCACCAATACTACAAGTATTTATTGCATTAAATTTCAAATTGTGTAGTCCTGAGGCTTGTCAGCCAATATTTTATTTTTTATTTGATTTTTTTGCTGCAGAAGGTATTGGACAACCCTGACCTTCACTCCCAGAATTATATACCCTGAACCAGTCAAGATTCCTCTTCTGATGAATCAATCCTCCTTACCTTTTAGAGGGTTATATTAGCAGGTTTAGAGAGAAAAATTGCATTATGGGAGAAGTGGGCCGAAGTACAAAATATGTGGTACTGAAGCTCTCCTCTTATTTTTTTAGTTAATACTCCTTTAACATGGTTTTTGATAACGTTAACTCGTGTATATGTTGAGACTTTTTCATCGAGACAAAATGGTATATTGTTGCTCTTAGTATCTATAATATAAAACATCAGTGATATACAAATGTTGCAACAGTTCCGTAAGTCTGAGTGTGCGCCGGCACGACCGCTGGGGCTGGTGGAGGGGGACTGTGCGGACGACGCCAGCGGTCTGAGGCCCAGCAAGTCCGACACCAGTCTGACGGACAGCTTTGTGGTGGTGACAGCTGACGGGGAGGCTAAGGAGGAGGACCCCGCCCCTGTGCCGCCCATGCGACGCAACCGGATCAACAATCACCACACACTGCGGCAAGGTGCGTACAGTTGTACTTCCTCCCTCTCCTTAAGAAGTTCACATTATGAAAATATATCAGTTGTTTATTTCCTTTGGTTCCCTTTATTAATTATTTGTAAGAATAACATTGGACAACAATTTTAACACTCAAATTATTTTTTTTAGAGCTGAACTTATTGTTAAAAAAGGGAGGTGTTCAATAAAATTAACTGTGAAAAAGCCAAAATTATTTTTAGCGAATTTCCCTGATAGGGAAGAAGCTATTACTGTAGTCGGTATGGTAAGACCTAGGCCCGGGACCATGATAACTTTTCGTTTTGAGGTCCCCAGATGCCAAAAACACCATTCGTTCAGAACTGTAATTATATATTTATATATGTATATATATATATATATATGTGTGTCCGTGGGTGCGATAACTCTCGTAAAAATGGTCCGATTTTGATGAAATTTGGTACAAACATGTAAAGCAACATTTATGACTTTAAGTTCGAAAACCAGCCAGATCGCTCTATCCAAAGGGGCATTTTGGGAGGTTTCGTACCCCAAAAATGGGTTGTTTATATATAATATTTTAGTAAATCAAATTATAGTTTTCATAATTGAATTCAGCTTAAAAAACAAACAATTTGATGTTTTGATCATTGCTCTACGTCAATTGGTTACAGAGATATTGAAAGTGTGAAACACAGTACGTCGTCCAATGCTATTCTTTTGGAGAATAAGAAAACTTTTATATCTCTCTTATTTATCAACTTATCCTGACGAAACTTGGTACATTGCTTCATATCGTTGTGGTCTACTGATATTTGCACAAAAAACTATTTTTTGGCCTATAGTTCCCGTAGCAGCAAACCTGTGTACTCAGCCTGTGTTATTCTTATGGAGAATAAGTAAAATGTTATCTTCCTTAATTATGAACATAAATTAATAAAACTTGTTATATGGCTTTACCTAGTTGAGTTATTAAACTTTACTAGTTAAAAAATACATTTTGGTTTCCCTTGTTTCAGCAAACCTGCATACTCAGTCGCCATGTTATTCTTATAGAGAGTAATTAAAATGTCCTAAATCGTTTACTTATGAATTAAATTGATGAAACTTGGTATGTGGCTTTATGTGGTATTAAGATACATAAATATGTATTGGAAATTCGCTACGGGAGTATTCTTATAACATTAACACGGGACATTATTTTAATATTTTTATTGGATTTTCTCCGCAGCCAATTAACCTAGGTCAATGATTCAAAATACTAAACTATTTGTTTTTAAGCTCTATAAAATTGTCAAAACCAAAGTTTTATATTTTTCAAATTTTTAGAGTGAAAATGAAAAATACACACTTCAACCATTGTTGAAATTTAGAAATTTCTTAAAACCCCTTTGTAAATTTGTGTCCATGTAAAGGCTTTTAATATTTTACCAAACCCACAATTGTTTTTACGATTTTCTTTAGGAGTTTGGCAGCTCCTTATAATTGTAATTTGTTCGTCCTCATCAGCCTCAAGAAATACCTCCTTTAAAAAAACACAATAGACCTCTCCTCGCAAGGGCCTTTTGGGATGCTTTGCGAATCAAATAGCATCTTTGATTTCAGTGCAAGAGGTCACGGGTTTTACTTCCAGGGCACTCACATGGCTACTGTTTACCTCAGAATGTCCCGTATTTTGCAGGATTTGTGTGGCAGAGACAGTTAGTGTTCCGCAGTAAGCTGACGATGCACACTGCCTATGACCGCAAGGATAATGCTGAGCCTGCCTCTATCACTGCCCTTGCTGTCTCCAGGTATATTAATTTTTTTATTAACTCTTATGTTAACCAGTGTTACTACTCCAGTCCATACTGGTCATAATTTTTTTGGCCGATAATACATAGTGCGGTCACTGTTTACAATGATATCAAATAGATTGCCATATTTTACAGTTAACATTACATGACCCATTCTCATTTATGAATGAGAAACCACAGTCCAGGGATTGTTTTGGGCCATATTATGTCTATGTGCCCCATCGTCATTTACGTCCAATATTTTGTAAGGCCGGTTGTCATTTGCAGCTGACATTTTGTAGTCCTGCCATTATTTACGGACGATGTTACGCACACTGATCGTGATTTATGGCCATTGTTTAATATTATGGCCATTGTTATGGTCCCATTGTCATGTACGGCCGATGTTAGCCAAATGGCTGACGTTTCATGTGCTACATCAAAGTCAGGCTCAATTTTAAAGGTAATTGCGCTCTTTTTGAGTGAATTTCCTATGGAAAAGTGAACTATTAGCATGACCCGCACGGTGAAACTTAAGCCCGGAACAACCATAGAAGTTCCTAACGTGGCCCTCTGAACAGGTTTTGGATGGTCGTTCAAAATTATATATATATATAAATATATACTTATATATATATGGTTATATACATATGGTTATATACATATGGTTATATACATATATATGGTTATATACTTATATATATATATATGTGTGTGTGTGTGTGTGCGTGTGTGTGTGTGTGTGTGTGTGTGTGTGTGTGTGTGTGTGTGTGTGTGTGTGTGTGTGTGTGTGTGTTTGCACTGTAGCAATCACATTGTTTGTCCGATTTACTTCAAATTTGGTAGAGACATTCCTTTCTGTAAACAGTTGGACAGTTTCGTTGGGCTAAACATTTGGAAAACTCCTACCCCCTTTTTGGGATTTAATAAGTAAAATGTTGAGTTTTTGGGCACATAAAGGGTCAGAAAAGCTCCGGATGTAGAATTAATTAATGATGATAAATGATGGAGATTAGTGAGGAGAACGTTTTAAGCCCTCTCTCATCATTCTAGTACTAATATCTACCGTGTTATTAAAGAAAATGTATATTGAATAATACAGTATGTTGTCTTATGTGGGTTTTGCATTTTAAAAGCCTGTTATTCAAATGTTGGTGTAGTTTTATTATTCCCAGTATCCCCATGCCTTTTTTAAATTCTGACTAGACCTTCTCCTAACCTTATAATTAATGTGCAATATTGTTCTCCCAGCATTGCAGGTACATAGAACCCGGAGCATCAAAACAGCCAAAAATTTATATGTTTTCAGATCTACATTAAAACTGAAATGAATATATGTTTTCATACCGATTTTGATTTTTAGCGAATTTCCCCTATAGGGAAGAAGCTATTACCGTAGTCAGCATGGTAAGACCTAGGCCCGGGACCATGATAACTTTTCGTTTTGAGGTCCCCAGACCCCAAAAACACCATTCGTTCGAAACTGTAGATATATATATATATATCTATATATATATGTGTGTCCGTGAGCACGATAACTCTCGTAAAAATCATCCGATTTTGAATAAATTTGGTATAAACATGTAAAGCAACATTTATGACTTTAAGTTCGAAAACCAGCCAGATCGCTTTATCTGAAGGGGTATTTTTGGGGGTTTTGTACCCCAAAAATGGGTTTTTTGAATTTTTTATATATAATTTTGGAAATTGTCAAATTTTAAATTTTACCATTGTATTCAGCTTAAAAAACACACAATTTGGTATTTTGATCATTCTTCTACGTCAATTGGTTACCGAGATATTGAAAGTGCTAAACACAGTACGTTGTCTAATGTTATTCTTATGGAGGAAAAGAAAAATTTTATATCTCGCTTATTTATGAACGTATAATGACTAAACTTGGTATACGACTTCATCTGGTTGTGGTCTATTGATAATTGCTCTAAAAAACATTCTTTTGCTAAAGGCTCCCGTAGCAGCGAACCTGCGTACTCCGCCCCCATGTTATTCTTATGGATAATTATTAAATGCTATGTCTCCCTTAATTAAGAACATAAATGAATAAAAACTGGTATACGACTTCTCCTAGTTGAGTTATATTGATATTAAGATAAAAACCCATTTGTTGTGATCCTTGTTGCAGCAAACCTGCGTACTCAGCCCCAATGTTACTCTTATGGAGAATAATTAAAATTGTATTTATCGCTTATTTGTGAATATATTTTTATGAAACTTGGTAAGTGGCTTTATGCAGTATTAAGAAATTTATATCTCCATTGGAAATTCGCTGAATATGCAGGTTTGCTGCTACGGGGGTATTATTTAAAGTTTTTGTGTAGAAATTCACTTCCCTCACATCAGCGTGCTGCGTACAAACTCGTTTCTGTTTAAATGCAGTCTTGTTAAAATCTCCCCAAACAGTCCACGATTAGTAATCATGATGTTATAATTGTGATGCGAGATGTGTTGCAGGGACCATCGCACCGTGTTTGTTGGCGACACGAGAGGCCGAGTGTTCTCGTGGAGTGTGACTGACCAGCCGGGCCGTGGCGTCGCTGACCATTGGCTCAAAGACGAGGGGGCTGACGGTTGCGCCAGTTGCTACGTCCGGTTTTCCATCTATGAGCGACGGCACCATTGTCGCAACTGTGGCAATGTCTTCTGTTCTAAGTCAGTTGTGTTATAATTCTTTTTAGAAATTTATTTTTTGATTATTCAGGAGAAGGATTATTTCTCATGTCTAGTAATCCAGTAGAACCTCACTGCACTGCCATTAATAGCAAGAGTTCCACAATAGAACATGCTGTGCAACAAGTCCACCTAAAAGTAGAAGGCTGGTACTTGGGTTCTTGGGTGTGAATTATCTCCTTATAATTAGTTTATTAATATGATTTGTATGTTTAATTTTGTGTATCATTGAATTTTGGTTATGTTTTGGCTATTTTGGCAGAAATGTTGTTATTAAGTTTTCTTGCCAATTTTCATTTTGTGTGCTGTAAAGGTTTTGTAAATATATTTTTTCAGGAGGATTATGTATTTCTTCTCAAAGGAAGAACAAGATATGACACAGCTAACTCACCTTGTGAAAGAATGATGAGTTGAATAGAACACTAAAACACTCTCAAGGGAGTTTATGTCGGTAGGCCTTTATTAATACTTCATTAAAACAAATAATTAAACCATCATTTTGAAGATTACCTTCATCGCTAAATGTAAAAAATAAACAATTCAAACCAATAAAATGATAATTTAATGGGCAATTTTGACTTATTTATTTTGTAATGTACATGTGGTACCATCTACAAGTTAAAACTACATCAAAAACTACGTTTGAATGCAAAAGCTGTGCATAGCAATTCTAGTTATTATTAATAATACTATTCAAGGCTATATAGAAATGGTCCAAAATAGTACAGCCAATGTACTGATGCATTTTTGACACATGTGTTGTTGTGTACAGGTGCAGCAGGTTCGAGTCTGAGATTTCGCGGCTGAGAATACTAAAACCTGTGAGGGTGTGTCAAGGGTGCCACGCCTCTCTCCGCACACCAAACAAAGACTCGTAGACCCAACTGGTAAATAGCACACATTACAACCAGGATAAAATAAGGACACATATTGAATCCGAATCAAAATTAAGGTCAAGCTCAGAATCAGTGCATTGTATATATTTCAAGTAAAAACAATTTTTTGTTGATGGATTAGTGTTGTATAGTATGGAAATGTTACTTGCAATTTTGCAATAATCTGAGATCATCTATCAAATTCATAATAGAAATTGAAAAAGAAGGGAGATTACCGTTTTTAGATGTTTTGATTAGTAAGAATAATGGAAAGCTTGCAACCACTGTTTATCATAAACTTACTAACACAGGGCAGTATCTTAATTTTAAGTCTAACCATGCCAACAGTGTGAAACTAGCTCTCGCTCAGGGTTTGTTTAATAGGGCGATGATAGGATGATGTACACTAGTGGTGAATCAGACAGACAGACTGAGGTGAATAAGGTGTTTAAAGTACTGCAAGTTAATGGATATCCTATTCCCGTTTTTAATAAGGCTTTATCTTAGGCCTGAAAAAAATGATAATCTAGTTAAATTTGGCATAAGAACAGCTTTCAAAAACACCAGAGATCTACGGAGTATAATAACAAGAGTAAAGCCTAACAATGAAGTACCGAAGACGAAAAACTTGGTTTACAAAATTCCTTGCAGTTGTAGGAATAACTATTACAGACAAACATCTAGACCAGCAGAAGTTAGGATTGGGGAATACAAAAATTTGCTTTCAAAAGCTGATCTGAAAATATCCAAAATTGTTGAACATATCATGTCGACAACATAATGTCAATTGGTCGTTGGCAGGTATTTTGGTTAAAGAGGATAAGTGGAAGCAGCGTAATATCTTAGAGGCAGCATGATGGCCTTAGCCAAAAACTGCATTTCCCAACCTAGTGCATCACTTCACCCAATGTTTGTGCTGCTGAGAGCTATGAGACAAAATAAACAAAGTAAAGAACACCTACCCAACCTACATCTGATAACACCGATAACGCACTGGTCAAGTCAGTCGCGCCAAGGTGTTCCGCGCGACTCCCTGGCCACCCTACATCTTCCGGCTGGTCTTGAGAAATCGAATGTGTTTTTTTATAATTTGCAAAACGTCAACCATAAAAAAGACAGTGCTTTCATCCAGTAATTTTGTGTCATGTATTTGTGTTTTTTATCTCCTGACAACTAGCTCTAACAGTGATAACTGTGGTGAGTGTTGCCCAAAATAACTCTGGAATAATATTACCTCACCAAAATATCATGTCATTGAGAATGAATTTAAAATAACAGGAAATAAAATCAAAAACATTGCAACAATGCAAACCAGTTGATGGAGGATGAAATAAATTAAGTTGGATTACCAACTTACAAACTTTTATTGATTTTAAACAGTGGCTTTCGGCACTTGTAAAGTGGAATGTGTAAAAACACCCTGTACCTTTTATTTGAGCCCTCCCCTATAAATATAAACCTTTGTAAAGGTCCATAATTTATCCTATCCAATCACTATTTCCAGCCATTCATAATCTCTCTGATCATGGAATACGCTACTTGTACACCAATATGGTCACTAAAACACAACAAATATTATATTACAACTTACATGACAGAGACTAACTTTGTTACATCGGTTGAAATCTTGTGTAGATAACTTTGAATGATTACGTATTTTCTTTCATAACGAAATGTTGTTCTCTTTTGCAGATTTTATTGTGAAACCGGTCTCATCCCAAAGACTTGTTGAGTGTTGTGATGTTTAGCTGCAGTATTTAGTTAGTTGTTAGCTTTGTGTATGTACTTAGAGGTGACAATAACATTACGTTATCGGGTTTTGCCCACTTATCACTGCTATCAGATCCACTTATTTCAAATCTACACCATGGTTATCTTAAAAAAATGCAAAAATTTTCAAAAACTCCTATTAATATATAGATGTCTTAAAAAATAAATTTTATAAACTGCATAATCACATAAAAAAAACCCAATAATAAGATGTTTGGTCGGACCTCTTTAAATTATGGGTATGTAGTGTACAAAAATAAACAGTATTGGTACGGTACAAACTAATTACTGCCTTCGGTTTGGTACAAAACAAAACCGCAGTAAAGAGTCCATACGGCACAGGTTTACTGTATGAAAAAAACAAAGAAAGATAAGCAATGTTTAACAACATAAGTGATAGAAATAACACTTTTTTAAGACAACTATTAATCTACTTTCTAGGAAAAATAAGCCCTAAAACTACTTTCAACTAAAATAAAATGAGACATTGGCTGTTATGTCGTGTACATGAATGAAGATGAGGATGTTGAACGAGAGGGGAACAAGAAGGGAAGGGTCCTGTCGAGAGCAATAAATCAGTTGTCTGTCTAACATTATTGTCCTTGATGGAAATATTATCTTATCAGGTTCTTTCCCCAATACTAATTTAAATTAAACTGCTTTTGTATTTTTTATATTATTTTATACTAATGCAATCAATATTAAACTAGTGGCTTGTAGGGGCCATAGCCCCTACCTGTCTCCAATACTCTGTCTCATCCGATTTTTATACTCTTTACATTCTGAGGAAAATAAAACAATGAAGTTGGAAAACACATGTCAGTTTGTAAACAAAGTAGGTAGACACTTAATCACATGTTTTAATGTAAACAAAGCAGATGTTTTAAATCCCCATGCTTTTCTTATAGGTTTACGTTATTTCTCGTTTGCTGGTAACATTTTAGAAATACTGCTATTCTTCCTGAGTCCCTGTATCGAGACCTTTAATTTGAACTGTCACCCATCATCCTGCAATTTGCCAAACTCACAATTTTGGCTTAAAAATTCCGCTTACCGAATTATATCTTTATATATAATTCTGTAAGCGAAATTTTTAAGTCAAAATTGTGGGAGTTTGGAAAATCACAGGATGATGGGAGACGGCTCCAATTAAAGGTCTCAATCCCAGGGACTCGGGAAAAAAGCAGTATTTCCAAAAGTTGCCAGCAAACGAGAAATAACGTAAAACATCCCCCACAAGAAAAGCATGGGGATTTAAAAACATCTGCTTTGTTTACAGTGAATACTTTGTTTTTGAACTAACATGTGTTCCTACTTTTATGTTTTATTCTCCTCAGCAAGTAAAGAGTAAAAGAGTCAGATGAGGCAGACTATTGGAGCACGGTTAGGGGCTTTGGCTCCTTCAAGCCACTAGTATAAAGATAATATTGGAAATGTCATTCAAAAAAAGGTTGAAAATTAAATAAAAAATGGCAGGCTTCGCCCCGTAAATGATTTAAACAAATTATGACAGTTGTAGGTGCTGCACTCTGTGGTTAGCCCATGGAACTACTACAAATTAAGATCAGCTGTTTGTGTTTTCATCAGCTCAAACAAAAATGAATGTCTATAAGGAAAACATGGGAACTTTGTCGGGATTTCTTACAGAGCCCTAAGGTCAGATCAGGATGAAAACCATTTAGTTTCCATTTTATGCCTAAAGAATCAGTGTTCAAAATTTCAACTCTCTAGGTAAATGGGAAGTAGGAGAATTCGTGATGAGTGAGTGAGGGCTTTGCCTTTTATAGATATAGATAGTTGTTACTCTGAAAAGTTACCCCATTTTTTTTCTGTTATTGATATTATATCTTCACGTTATAACAAAAAATGTTATTCTAACATGTATTTTTTGCAGTTTATGTGTTAGTTTTTAATCCAGCACTCTTTATACTACCAAGTAATATAATTAATCAGCTTAAGATGAATCACCTGAGTCTTAAATAGCATTTGAATCTCTGTGGTAGATTTATCATGAATATTTCAAGAACTTGGATTAATAATATTAATAATAAATTTAAAATTCAATACAGTACTCTTGAGTTTGAGTTTTGTAATATTTAGTTCTGAAATGTAGCTATATTTTCTTTTAATCCAATAAATTTAAAAAAGATTATATGTAATACCAAATCAATTTGTTATGATTAATACAAATTAATATTTAGCACAAACAATTAGTATGGTAACAAAATTATTACATGCACACACATTGCATTTGTGCCAAGACCCGAAGTTCAATATTTTTTACTGTACCGAATCATACCGAAAGTTTGGTTGCGCCAGACCCTAAGTTAATTTGTTTTTAAATCAGTGGTAAGTAGGCATGACTGTTCCGTATATTGTATTGCATAGTGCATTATTAAACTTATCAATTGTTACCACTTGTTTTGTGATTCCTAAAATGCTGGTGTTGTAGAGTTGATAGAGTAAACAAACCAGTTCCATTTTTAGTGGCATTAGTTAATATTTTTAATACTTCTGTAAACTTTGTTTTGTTTTTACATGTTTTGTTGATTTTATTTGCTTTGTAATTAATATTTTGACCTATTAATTTGTTAAGACATATTTCAAACTTGAATTAAATTTTATATTTTAGTCTTGTGGTTACCTAATAAAATTGTTTATCACTTCCCAAGTGGAAAAAATATTTTATACTTATCTTAATTTTACCTTAACTTATGAATTTTCCAATACAAACATTCATATTCCTTACTATATGTTGATTTCTCACTTTATCCGCAAAACTGTGAAGTGCAAAACTGTGTATTGATTTTATTGTTCCCAAAACTTTTCAGATTGTTAACAAATATTTTTTTTTAAACTACGCTTAAGTTGCCAAAATGAATTTGCTTAGAATTTAAATAATGGAGTTGTTTTGAAACATAACCTTAAGTTAAAAATATAGGAAAATATTTCAAATATTATTTGATATATAAGATTGTTTTCAACCACCAGTTTTGTAAAAGATAATTATAATCAAGGAATATAGACTAATAAGGTAAGGCTCACCTAAAAAAAAGTGATGATGTTTGGTACACTGTTATTTATTTACCTACTGGAGACTACGCTGGTTACCAGCTGTTAGTAAAAAGCAGGGAAAAAGCTAGTCAGCAAATGTTGCTAGTTTTAGCAAAACAGTGAGGTTTAAGTGGTCACACTAAGTTGATGATTATTAATTTTCCACTACTAGCAACCAACTAACCAACCAACTAAAAAATTAAAATAAATATCTAATCAGTATCCTAGTAAAGTGCAAAAACGATTTCCTTACATCAAACTTTTTAGTTTTTTACTTTATCTATAAAAAAATTTTTGCAAAACCACTTTTTTCTTGAATAATTTATATTTTTACCCGTTTGCCAAAAATGGACCACAATGCAATATTTTACCTATAAAAATCATTCATGAATATAATTTTAAAGTAAACAAAAAAAACAATATTAAAAAAGTAAAAAATTTGAGAAAAAACATATGGTATTTAGGGGTGTGCAAGTACTCGAAACTTAGAATTTTCGGCCGAGTATTTTAATACTCGAACTCGACTCGAAGTTTTAAAAAATACTCGAAAGTTCGAGCGAGTATTTCCCGCCGATTTCCGGACGACCGCTAACGATTGCGACCGGCCAAAACGCGTAGTAACGGCCGCAAAAAGCGATCGCATCACGTAAAATCGGCTGAAAATGACGATCGCTAACGATTGCGAGTGGCCGAAACGCGCAGTAACGGCCGCAAAAGGCGATCGGATCTCGTAAATTCGGCCGAAAATGACGATCGGACCGCGTAATTTCGGCTGTAAGTGACGATGGACAACATAATATCGGCAAAAGTGGTGACCGTACGTTACGGTGGATCAGCCGTAACTAACGATTTCGCCATCTAATACTGTATTATAGGAGATGTATGGACCTGGTGATATTGGCCAAATGACAACTGTACCGTGTTTTATCGGTCGGAAACAATGTCAAACCGTGTTTTGTTTGCCAATACGAATTCCAGTTTGATTATACTGGCTAAAACTTTGTATTTTTACTCATGTACTAGTTAGAAACCATGTTTAGATCATCAAATCTAGTATGGTATTCAATCCCTTAACTCTTATTTTAAATTACCAACTGCTGGCAAATACTCGCGCGAAAATAATTGGCACTACTCAACTCGACTCGATTAAAAAAATCACTACTTGTACACCACTAATGGTATTACATCATCACGGAACCACTCCGTGATAAAGATTTTGGGCCAAAACGGCTATCACGGAACCGTTCCGTGGAAAGTATTCAATGGGAAAGTATTCAGTGTTGTAAACAAATGACAGTTAAGACCTTATCCGCTAGCTTTGCTAGTGGTTTTAATACATTTGGACTTTTCAAATTTTCTGGATAAGCCAACAAATTTGAATTTTCACCTTCACCCTTAAAAATTACTTCTAAATGTGTACATTTGAATTTATTTAATGATCGTTGCATGATATTAGAATAAGATTGATAAGGCGTTTAATATTGGGCATGAATATAATTGTTCAACATACGAGTGCTTCGTCAATAACTCAATTACCCATTAATATAATGTTTGTTTGATAGAACATGTTATTACTGAAGGTTGCATGTTAAAATTGATTTAGGCTTGGAACCATGATTTGCTATCTGGAGCTAGGTGGCAGGTTGCATTTTATAGTTTTACAAAAAATAATCCATAAGGCAACACATGTACTTTCAAAAAAAGGGATAAGCGGAATTTAATATCAATTCAAGCCTTACAAGCCAGGCGAACAGAAACACCGTCATATATACCTACAAGTTAATTTTCCTCACCACAAAATGGCGGCGGCATGTAATTTTGTTGAGTAGTGTTGTCTACAGTAGGCGTACCTGTTACCAATAGACCTCCTTGGAATGACTGCTAAGTTTATCCGTTTTTCACACGTTTACTGTGGTTAAATATCAGCTGGTTCATGAACTCCTGATTGTTCTTTTTTGTTTTTATTCAAGACGTAAAATAAATATTGACAATAGCTGGTACAGCTAGTAGCTCGCAGTATTCGTATTTATTTGTTTATTTTGATTTTCCTAGCTGCTAGTAACTAGCGCTGGTAACCAGCCCAGTGTGACCCAGCCTTAACTGTCAAAATCTTCTTAATGTTTTTATGCTTGGCCCTAACCTATATCATAAGCCCATGATTGTGTTATTCGATGTTTTTAGGGTATCTTTTAAAAATGAAATTGCATTGTTTTTGGAATTTTTTAAATTAAAATTCCAACCAAAAGCACAATATTCAGGCATATTTAAAAGTCAAATAAACTTGAAATAAAACCAATCCAGAAAATGTATACAACAATGAATGTAAACTAACTATGACAACAATAGAGCCCTACTGCCAGCTGTTTAACACACACTTTTTTGGTGACCCATACCTCTTTGTTTCAGTTTCCGTGATTATACTAAATTATAAACCTTTTTGCTGTTTGAAGCCAAGCTCAAGCGGAACAGTAATTAAAATTGTGTTGTAACTTATTTTCTGTAGAGATAAGATGTATTACATTTCTTTCAACAAATTCATTGGGGTTTGATTTTCATATTGGAACCTATTTTAACCTGACTGATTTTCACTAGTCACGTTTTCTTCAGTTCTCAACGAAACAATATTACTTTATTTTTAAGGTACACCATCATCCGAACATTCTGTGATTTTTTCCTCGAATTACTAAGTATTATTTGTTATATTAGATCTGCTTTATTTCTTTTATTAGATCTGTTTTATTTCTTTACAACATAAATGATCTAGTGTGAAACTGTGTATTGATTTTATATTTATAAATTTATTGTTAGTAGAAATGTTAGAGATTTTCGAAGTGTACTGAAACATAATAAAGCAATATTTATTGTTGTTTGATATTGATATTAGCTTTTATTTGTTTTTAATTTAGTTTACATTAACACATATTAATTTGTTGTTTTAAATGTTCCAAATCCTAATTTTGTTAATGAAAATTCGTACAACGTTTATAATTTGTTAATTAGCTTTGATTGCACATTAGTTGTTTATATGGAAATGTTATTCTTCATGAAAATGTACACATTCCAATAAGGTTATACTTTTTGTACATTGACCCTGAAAGAGAAATGTGTAAAAATATTTGTAAATAAATTAAGTAGGTTAAATATATATTGTATATTTTGTCTAACTGTTAGAGATAGTTCTGTACTGTCGCAAAAGACATATTTTTAGCTTCTAATGTCATTATAGATATAGAGTTGCATTTTTAACTATTATGTGTGTAAATATGTTTGTTTTTTATTGTAATTCTCTAGCTTTTGTGTATAATAATTTAATTAATTATTAAGAGTTTAATTTCAAAACTATCTTAATGCCTGGTTGTGTAAATTTATCAGTCCCCAATTTTTAACATATAAGCCCTTGGCATTGATTTATTTTCAAAAGATTCTAACTGTAAGCAGTCAGTTAAATAGTTTGTCTATTTTAAGACAAAATTCTAATAAATATCCGATTTTAATTTCCCGACCTGGACTTATTGCAAGTTGAATGTAAATTTATAAAAATATTTAACTGAATTAATACTCTGCAGTGACGTATCCTTGCCAGTCAGTAGTGCAGATATTAATAATTTTCAATTCTTATTATGTAGCTGGTTGCAAAAGATGCCATTCAGCCATAATTTGTGACCAATGTGCCTAAAGCACTCTAGTGCATATTCACTCACAGTACTTGCACAGATAACGATATTAAAGAAGTATTATCACTTAAAGAGGTGTTGAGGTATTTCATGATTGGTAATAATGAAATGTAACATTTGTCATTCACATAATTATAATAGTTTCCTGATAGTGGCTTACTAAATGTTATTATCTATTTTAATGGGTGAACATACAAGCCAAAAACCACATCCTAGCATCTCCTAGTTTGGATAAACAAACAAGAAAAATGTTATATTAAATGTTATTTGTTGGGTTAAGCTAATATGCTAGTAACTGATAGTTGCTGTTTTAATCCAATACTATTTTTTTGTCAGTCAACTCCCGATTATTCGGAGTAGGTTAATCGGGTTGTGGTTTAACTGGGGTCATGAAAGGTTTATTTTTATTATTTTTATTTATCCCCTTTTTAATCATAAATACAGTAATAATAACAATTTATTTGGTTAAATTATCTCTAAAATCGTAACATTTACTTATTAAATTATCAGATTAAATGCTATACAAACAATTCATTAAATACAACCTAATCTGAAAGTCTGTCATCTCGCTAATGGGCCATGGTCGTATGATAGAAAGCGATGACTTTGACACTGCTCAAGCCACCTGCACCTGCCCTGGGCAGAGTGATGGACGGATGTCTAAAAATAGAAACCAGTCAAAACAATCTCCCTTCCCACACTGTTTACCCTCACACGCTTTTGCCCCCAGTGCGGAATTAATTAGCCTACTGTTTGATGTAGTTATGTGACCAACAAAACCCTCACAGAGAATTTCAAATAAGTTTAGAGAACTTTAACCTATTACATACCATTCGGGGTCAGAGAAATTTAATCTATTACACACCATTCGGGTTTTGGAACGTTTTTACTGATATCAGCCATTGATAGTATTAAATATTATTATCTTTTTTGTAGACTTCATCACATTTCAATGATATTCAAAAGTATTTAATTTACATAAATATGTCTTAAATGACATTAAATCACAATATTGTAGTAGAAAAATGTGAATTAACCTTCATTTATTCATAATATTTAATTTATTGAATCCCTTTGTTTTAACTGTGATTTTGGGTTATCCGTGACCCTTCAGCCAGTCACCCCCAGATAATCGGGAGTTGACTGTATTGGTTGTATTTCTTTATGCAATTTTAATATGTATATTTGTACTCCGCAGATAAATTAAAACCAAACGGTTGTAAATGTAAGACTACCTTCAAAGTGTATTAAACCTCATAAACTGTTTTGGTTCCTGTTTTTGGCGAGGTATTATTGTCTTTCAATGTAAGGTATCTAAACAAGAAAAAAAAACAAAGTTAAAGCTTTTATGTTAATTAGACCTCATATTCCCAGTTACACTGGGAAGATATAAACATCTATTTAAATAATCACCTGAACAAATAAACTTTTCGCCTCCAACAAATGAACATTGAAACTTTTAAGCCCAACTGGGCTTAAGCTATTTAAATGAGTTTCCAACATTTTCTGGATTTCGATACATGTTGATATCCTAACAAACATTTATATCAATATGTTAGAATTTTGTCCTGATAATACCTTCAAATTGTTCACGGTTGATTTCCTTTGTATAACATGCACTTCAAATTATCAATTAAAATCTAGCATTATTTATTTTTAATTTTAATTTTTAAAAGTAGCTTACTCAATTGAGAACATGTTATTTAGACGAGTTGGCAGGAAAACCCTAACAGTCCAGAATATTTTGACACATTAATGTTTTGCGTCATTCCAGTCTCTCTTGTCTCTTTTCAAAATAGTTTGAAATATCAGTGTATGAAATATTGTGGATTCTCTTCACTTTTAGTGAGCAGAATAACTTTTGTTAAGGTTAGTATTTTAACCAAAATATGTGCACACCTCAAATAAAATAATCAGGCACTAAGAGTGACCTTTTAAAAAAATAATACTATGAAGTTAATGGAAAAACATAATTTGTTCTGTTTTATAAAAAAAAAAAAAACTGAACAGGAAATGACTGACTTAAATACTACAATGGAGAGTTTTAGTTCCTTCATTACATTGTTCTTTTTAGTACTGGGGGGGATTTCCGATTAATGACATGGGCTGGGAAGATAGCTTGACAATATTGTACAGAAATGCTGTTTGTAGTTATAGGTGAAAATTTATTTTATGATCCACATTGTTTTGAAGCTTTAGTGACACAAGTGATAGTGTTCAATAAAGAATGATTGTTTATGCTTGAAATATGTGTTTGTTTTTTATAACATCTTTATCTAAATGATATGTTTTTAAAGTGGAGGTAATTTATGTTTGTAAAGGGCTTTCTTGATGAGGTTTTTTGAAATTTGTACATATTTTTTTTAACAAAACTTTAGTTTGCACTGTTAACCCATTGAGGTAGTAGTTTTATTCTATTTGCAGTAGCCTATAACGGGAATTGATTGGTGCTGCACTCTAGTAGCAAAATATGTAACTAATGACCGCGGGCGTCTACGGTTCTATCCGCTAGGGGCGCGGACTGACTGAAAAACCTTAATATCGCCGCCAGGCCTTTGGTCGTGTTAGCTGAGTTGGCTACGTCGTGGAAACACCTTGGCCAGGTGGTGATACGATGATCGTGGGTTCGATTTCCTGCACACGACCAAAACTGACCAGTTGTGCAACTCTCAATGAGTTAACCGGTCTGTGGCAACGTTGGTGGGAGGGCCCAAGTAAAACTAACGGTGGCAGGCTTGCTTGGAAGTTGACGGGATCGTTTAATTCTTTGAGATTTGCACATGGTCAACACTGATTTTGCTAACTTTTACTTATGTCTACTGTGTGTGTGCCAGTGCGACTCTCTAAACTGAAAGAAAACAATATTTTAATTAAAATACGCCATTAATCCATTTTAAAACACCAATTTTACACTCCAATTCACAGGTTAATAAAATTACAAGTAAGGAACGAGACCAGCTCGTATGTCTACGCCAATGGGTTAAATTTGGCTTCAAAAACCAAACAATTTGGTATTTTGATCATCGCTCTACATCAATTGGTTACCTAGGTATTGAAAGTGCTAAACACAGTACGTTGTCCAATATTAATCTTTTGGAGGATAAGTAAAATTTTATATCTCGCTTATTAATGAAACTTGGTATGTGGCTTCATATGGTTGGGGTTTACTGATATTTGCATAAAATAAACCATTTTTGTAGCCCCCCTGGCAGCAAATCTGTGTACTCGAGCAGGTATAATGTTATTCTTATGGAGAATAAGAAACTTTGTGATATCTTGCTTGTTTATGAACATAAATTGGTAAAACTCGGTATGTTGCTTTATGTAGTGGTGACCCATTGGTATTTGCATAAATAAAACCCTTTGGTCCTTTGTGGTCCTTGATGCAGCAAACGTGCATACTCAGTCATAATGTTTTTCTTATGGAGAATAAATAAAAAATCATATCTCGCTTATTTATGAATATGCTTTGATGAAAGTTGTTAAGTGGCTTCATGAGGTAGTGAAGTACCAGTTGAAATTCGCTGAGTATGCAGGTTTGCTGTAATGGGAGGATTTAATATTTAGCTGATTTTATAAAACCTTGGAATTGTGGATAAAGTGCAATCTATCTATAATATATAATGAAGAGGTGGTTTCTGTCTATCTGTCTGATGTTCCGGGTAAACGCAAAAACTACTGAACTGACTGGGCTGAAACTTTACACAACTTGAAGCCATGCAACACAGCCCTATTTATTCACTTCCTTAAAATCCCCTCGGGCTTCGCCCCGTGAACGTCCTAAGTTTAAATGTTTACATTTCAGAAGAAAGTTAACATTCAGAAACTGTAATGTGAGCAGCTGTGGTTACATCCATTTCGCATCTTAAAGAGTAGAAGCAAGAACAGCTGTTTCAAGCTAACGTATAACACAGTTATTAGCATTTGTTCTTTTGTCAGTTCATATCTCAACCGTGCGAAGAACGGGTACATCAGCTAGTATTATATTAAACTAATCATACCTTGGAATTATGAAACCTTGGAGTTATGATGATTTTAATATTTAGCTGATTTTTACAGACCTCGGAATTATTATGAAACCTCTGAGTTTTGAGACGCTCCCAGTTTTATCAGTACAGTAGAGCCTCGATAGTTCGACTTTGTGGGCTAAAGGGGATGTGAACTATCGAAATGTCAAATTATAGGGAGTATATGGAACATTTTAACACTGGGAGTATTATGATCAGAAAAACAATAGCGTATCACAAAAGTATCAAAATCGTGTTTAACTACCGCAGTGCCTCTAGCGAACTGACTTGACCTACTTACTGGAAAGGGCGGGGAAGGGGGTGGATAGGACGGGGTAGGGGGGAGGAAGGGAGTTATTTATAGAAAAGGCGGTAGCGCACGTTCGCGAAAACAATAAGTGGGCTCCCATCACTGACCGTCAATGATTGGTCACCGCTACTGTCATGTCATGTCGTCACGGCTTGTGGCGAAGTATACAGACTGTCGAACTATCGAGGTTCTACTGTATATGTTCATAAATAAGCGAGATATAACATTTTACTTACTCTCTAAGAATAACATTGGACAGTGTACTATGTTTAGCAGTTTCAAAATCTCAGAAACCAATTGATCCAAATTGATTGCTTTTTTAGCTGAATCCAGTGATGCAAACATTTAATTTCCATAAATATTATATATGAAATTTTCCTGTTGCAGCAATCCTGTGAACTCAGCGAAATATTGGAACCTCACCAACGCATTATTCAGATTATCTAGTTTCATCAAAATATATTGATAAATTAATGTGATATAATATTGTATTTATTCTCTATAAGAATAACATTTAACAGATTACGCAGGCTTGTAGTACGGAGGACAACTTAAACTGGGTCTTTTATGCAAATATAACAACCACATGAAAGCACATACTAAGTTTCACCAAATGATATTCATAAATAGGAGAGATACAGAATGTTATTTTTCCCCAAAGGAATGAGATAACACAAAGTCCATATGTTTACATTATAGACTGTGTATGCAGGTTTGCTGCTTCAGGGGTATTTTAAAAGAGTATTAATATATCATATCTAGATGGGAGGTGGGCATGATGTCTGCACTTACAGAGCGGCGCAGTGAACTGAGACTTTCCTGCCCTCTCCTCCCCCCGCCTCATACATCATAATGACATCAATTTGACACACCTTTTCACTCGCCAACAGTACTGATGCTTGTTATTCAGGGTGACTTTCAAATACCTTACACCCTTAAATTTGTACATGGATTAAGAAGATTGAAATTTTGCAAGTCTATTTTTTGGACCTTCAAACCTATGTTTCAGCATACTCATTGACTCTTTACAGCCTACAGGGTGTTGGAATAAAACCTCAAAAGTAAGCATACATTGGTACATTAAATTAAAGATATGTTAATTAGTACAACACGATACTTTAAATCCAACCTTTAATGGACCATCAAGTGAGAAATGGTAGCCGGTCAAACTTTACGGTTAACTCCTTTGAGCCCCCTAGTGCCGATCATATTAGCATTTGAATCTGATACCTCAAGACATGGTTAGTTAGGGTATAAGCAATCGTACCGTTGGAATAAGCACTGTGTGTAACTGGTAGATATTACCAGAATTACCATGTCTTGCGCCTAGCAAAGTACAAATAACACACGGTCCAACTTAGCAGCTAGCCTGATGGTGGTCAACGAGAGGGTAGCACTTATTAGATTGAGGGTTGAATGCCCTAGCATCTGAATACTGAATCCCGACCGTGTTTGAGGTTGAATATAACACTTTTTACCCTCCATGGCTGAGGCACATAGCCCAAGGCTAGGCTTGCTCTGAATAGATCACAGAGTACAGGACAACGGGTTTCAGGGCCTTTTCAAAGGCTGGAAAGATGCTGTCCCCAACTGCACATCATTAACATGGTTTGAACTTACTTAGCATTTATTTATAGCCTTGGAATCAGTGACAACTCATCTAGCTAGGGTACAGTCCTTCCGTGACCCCTCGGCTATGATAGGGTACTTACTTAAATTTGATCAGCTGCCATTTCTGACTCAGTGGTCTGTGCGAGTTGCTTAAGCAGCATTGAGATAAACTAATGACACATCTATTCTAATGCACAACTCAACCTTTGTTTACATTTAATATTTTATTTTGACTTATTACGGGCTGCCCTCATTGTACTGTAGGTCTTTTTAAATTCAAATACTGGGTCCAACTGCCTTTGACTTGAAAATATCCATCCTTCAAAATAAATAAATAATTTCAGTTGTACGCTAATGTAGTTTTAGTTGTTTTTTCTCTTATAATTAGTTAATTTTATGACATTTATCACCTGTTTACTGTAGCTGAGCTACCACAAAAATTGTGGTATTATGTGATAATAAAGATTTTGGTTTGATTTTAATTATCAATCGAGGAGTTTTCTCAGAACTTTTCTGGAAAAGCGAGTGGAATTCCTATAAAAATAAGTTATGTCCTCAAGGCATTTTCCCAGGTGCAATGCCAATTTAATTTAATACAGGCTATAAGCTATGACCAATGGCAGCTGGATGCAGTTTCGAACCCTCACTGTTGCTCAGGGTCAATCTGGCAAACCTCATATTTCAAGCGAGTGCTCTAGCCACCGCTACCCAGCCAATGTATACCAACCAAAGCCAGCCTTAACTGTCCTGACGCACCTAGCTCCATTTCTCCATTTTGGTCAAACAAAAAAATAACCAGTAGAAGTGAATGTGGGACCTCCATAACAACATTTAACCCATTGGTTTAGTTAATAAACTGTAACAAATTTACTTTTGCTACAATTGGGGAAACTAGAGTTTTTCTTGAAGCTGGGCAAATTTTCTTTTAAATATGTTAATAGAAAACAAAAAATAAAATAATCATATTTAAAATATTTTGTTATAAAAATAAAATTTTTTTGTTTGTTTAAGAATATAGTAAAAATAAAAAATAAAATAAATGTCTATCAGTTGTCTAGTAAAGTGCAAAAACTTTCCTTACATAAAACTTTTTAGTTTTTTACTTTATCTAAAAAACAAATTTTTTATGATTTTTTTGCAAAACCACTTTTTTCTTGAACAATTTATATTTTTACCCTTTTGCCAAAAATGGACCACAATGCAATATTTTACCTATAAAAATCATTTATGTATATAAGCTTAAAATAAAAACAATTACAAAAAATAAAAACATAAAAAAATAGAAACTATGAAAAAAAAACATATGGTATTACACAGAACCACTCCGTGATAAAAGATTTTGGGCCAAAACGGCTATCACGGAACCGTTCCGTGAAAAGTATTCAATGGGTTAAGGAGAACAAACGACAGCATTATCATTAACATGATTTATTAAGAATAAATATTGAGTAAGTAGCACCTGGATAGTTGCTTTCAACAATCGAGTTGCTAAGTTCGAGGGCCGCCATCTAAGTGCATTATATACATTCACATATACATGAGAGCTATGCACAAATCATACAAATCAAAGTCATAATAAATGCAACACATCATTACACTATAAACAATATAGTACAAAATAAGTTGCCCACCAAAAACAATATGTTTTTACTAATAGTAAACTCAGTCTCTCACTTTTGATTTACAGCCACAAAGAAAAATTGTTTTACAACTTTTAACACAGAGCTTTACAACAATCTTACTACTCATATGGATCCTTATTTGAATTTACAAATATGAACTGAAAGATAGAAGTTTCTACCAAACTCATCATAAGAATTGTCCAATACTTTCATAAAAGAGTGCAATGTTAATGCTCACCTCTTGTGCTTCATATAATTGTATAAAATAGAAAGTAGTAATATATTGCAAACATTGTACAGTAACAAGATATCAATTTTAACAGATAAAATCAAATATAACTATGTTTTTGTTTTTTAAATCAAAATCTGCCACCACTAAACAACTTATAACCAGCACACCAATTTTCTGTACCTACAGCCAAACACTTGCCACCCAGTGCAGAGTGATAAAAGAAAATATGAAAGTTAATTTTGAAAAAACTTCAATGCCCTATGTGACCGATATGCTTAATACTGAAAACTTGAATGATGACCAATTTTCAGATATTTTTTACCGATTTCTGAAATCTTCCTTCATATGCGGAAAATTGCACTGATTTAAAAATTGTATCAACAACATTTCAACTCAAATAACACTTTAAAATCAGAGAAAATGTCACGTATCTTATCGTGTTTGAAACTGTAACCAAATACTATTTGTATTTTGTTGTATAAATGATTCCCATGAATCAGTGAGTAACAATATCATGTGTATTTATCATGTGAGTAACTAGATAAATCAATAAGATATAAAATGTATTTGCCTAGGAAAATTTGAAACCATGAAAGAATGAAGAAATGTTATTGTTAAGAACTCTATAGAAATATTAGAGCGACTACTTGTAATTCTACCGAAAAGGTAAAAAGAGAATCGGAATATTTATCTTATTAAGGTTTTTACATTTGAGAAAAGACAAAACACAATAATGCCCAAATCAGCAGTAATCCACAAAGGTACATTACACCACTAAATGTTTTTACACAGGCCACAAGTACTCAGGTGGAATTACACAAACAGGTTTTGAATGTGCCAATACTGAACACATTAGTGTGAATACAGAAACTGAATTAACAAATCAATATTATATATAATGAAAACGATTTAGTTACTGCTATTTTAGAATACTCTTTTACCTTATATTGAAAAAATAACCACACAATTCTCTGTTGGAAATCACTGTTGGTGATGGTGAGTTTAGTGCTCCAGTAAGTTTTTAATTTCATCTCATTAAGTACAACCGGCTTACTTAATAGTAACAAACCTTTTTACTTTTTATATAAATTTACTTTGATTAAAGGAACCAATAGGAATATTCTTTTAGCATTAAAGCTTTTTGGACAAAAAGAAACAAGATTATTGTTAAAAAAAATATTTGAGTTTTATCAATTATTTTAGTCCACAGTTCTTGGTCTGAGACATAGGAGGGGTAAGAATGGAAAACTTACAAATTTGTATATAATTTGTTTACTAATTTAAGACACTTTGTAAATTTCTAAACTTTTTATCCTTGGGGCCCATCTATTGCAGTACAACAATTGTTTATAAATTATTTAATTTTTGTAGTACAGTGAAGAATACAATTAAATTACCACACTGCGCTTTACCGCACTGAAAACAATTTTGAAATGCAGATGAACTACACATGAATCAAAAAGTAGGATTCCTCGATTGCTTATGGACTCTTAACACATAAAGGGAAACCAAAATTGTTAGAAAATGTACATACAGGTACACTAAAATTATGCATTTTTCAAGATAATTACTTATAATTAGGGTTACAATTACCATTACCATTGTCAATCCTCGATCGTTGACCAACTTGCTGGATAGATCTTGTCATTGGTTACCAGGTATCTGGAATTAGCCAGATATGTTTGTTTTTTACATCTTTGTACGGCCAACTAGGAGAATATAGAGGAATTTACTTTTTGATTTAGGCAGCTAGACTATGTTTGAACAAATTTAAAATTTAAAACTTAACTTTTACATATTGACATTAGTACACTTAAATACTTAAGCGTACTAATGACAAGATGTAAAAGTTATTTTTTTATAATTTAAATGAGAAAACATGTCTAGTTGTGGATGTTTCCCATCCAATAACCATACAACTAGTGGGAGATATAACAATACAGATTACAGATTAACTCAGTTTTTATATTTGGTAAATTATAATTTGTTATGATAAAATTAAAATTTGTATCTACTTAACTTCACAATAATGTGCTGTTTTTATTCAGTAGAATCGACATGCTGAAATTACAATCACTAAATCAAGTGAGGGCATGAAATTATGGCTTTTGCAGCTTACTGGAGTGACTTACTTTTGAGTCCTAATGTTATTGACCGTATTTTTAATAATAATCACGTAAATTAAAATGAATCTATAGGCATTTCATTGTTACATTTCTTGGTGCTTGGTCGTACAATAATCAAGTTTGTTTTCATAAAATACTCAATCAAAGATTTTTACCATCACATTTTGATGTTAGTCACATACTGAAAAGTATGGAAACCACTTTAGTCTTTTGAGATATAAAAGGAAAAAACCTGATAACTTGATTAAACTAAATCAACCATTCTCAGATCAAATAAACATTTTTCTATAACAGTCTTAAAGGTAAACATTGTGAGATGGGAATATATCATAGAATGTAAATATCATTCTACATAGAACATCAGTAATTTTCTCCACTTATTTTTGACTGGTCATATGTTTCTATTATGGTCACTTGTATTATATTAGTTGATCTTAAAATGAAGCAGACAGGGTTGTTGTTGACGAAACTAAACTTAAGAACTAATAATATGTATTCTATACAGATAGAGAAATCTACACACCTACAAGAGTCTAAAACACTGACCTATTGGTGAATAAATTATCTTTATCATATAACGTATATAATACTATATAACAATGTTCAACATTTGCACAGATCGATTGACTTTAACAATAAACACATCAGGTGCAGGCCTTACGATACACAGTCTTTCTGGTCTTATGAAAAAAAATAGAATTGTTTAGTTGTAGCTGATAGTCATAAATAACACCGTAGTCAGTTATTGCAATAACTTGTTGCATTAAGTTGCCGATCTTATCTTTCTAAAAACATCAAAAGGTTATTATATAATACTACACTTCTGGCAATAATCAAATTTTATGGCAGTTTCTTAGGATAGCTATGTTAACTGTAAAGTAGTTCCCAGATTGTTACTATGGATTTGGGAAAAAATTGTCAATTCAGTATTTCAGTCAATAAATGATTGACAAATAATTTGATGGCTAGACCATGTAATTTTGGCCTTAACAATAACAGAAACGTGTATTATCAGCGAAAATTAAATCTACTTGTCCATGAGTTTTTGGTTGAAATGTCTATTGGCCTACAACAAACTGCACATTATTCCACTCGAAAAAACTCAAATCCTGAACCTTGTGTGTATATGTGTGTGAATATAAAATTGTATTACTATGAACGATTTAGATAGTCAATCTGGCTATTCTGCTTGGCTGATTTACTTTATACCTTTTTCATGTGATAAGTATTTATGTCCAGATATTCATATATAATAGACATAATATTTTTTTTTTATTAAGTTGTTTATACAAACTTCCAACTGCCTGTCGCCATAGGCCAAGAGGCCTGTGTGGCAACCTAAGAAAAGCAAGGTACCATAATGCCATTAAGTCATATAGGCAAGCCAGTGGTGACCGCTCGTGAAAAAGTATCACAGCAGTCAGCCGGTATCAAACCTAAGCTTGACCTGACCACAGCTGACTTGCCATGACTCATGAGTCATGTGAACTACCTCTTAGCTCCGAATCCAGTATTTTCCTTAAGGCTTAGTTCCATTGGTCTCCAAAGTTTACATGTTCTTCATTTAGGTATTGGTTCATTTTGTGATCATCATATCAACCTACTTTTGCCAAGTATTGATGAATACACTTAATAACTTAATTTTGTTCCTTTTGCATTTTAAATTACTAATGGACAGAAAATATCACCCAAAAATCAGAACTTATTAAAAGGCAGTTATGAAAATTCTTGAACAGAACCTTAAATTCCTGGACTGGAGAAGATAAAAAATTATGTGGGCTCATGTGAATTCCCCAATGGCCACAATAAAAATCAGACAACCGTGCAACTAATCCCTATTACAGCCTTTGCTGCACTTACAGAGTTGCACATGTAATTCCTAGATAATATATGCAAATTTTTAATCGATCTAATGTATTCAACATTACTCGAGTTAATTGTTTCAGTCCTTTAGAATACTGTGCAAGGAAACCATACCGGTATATAAGTTTATTTCATAAAAATTAAATTTGTATTTAATGCTGTCAAAAACAACATTCAAGAGGTCTTGCTTATTAATCTAAGATATTATTTAGCCAGAGTTCAATATCACTGAAATGGACTCATTTCAGTTGACTACAAAGTATCAACGTAATTGGCGTTTTATTCAATGGAATTTCACGCTTTTAAGTATTCAAATCCATGATTTGCACTCACTTTACTGATTAGTTTGTGAGATATTAAATTACATTTTTTAGGGTTTTGGAAATGAATATTATTTCACAGCCAAACATTTTCGTACCCAAAAATACTTCAAATAAGTTTAAAGACTCAATGAACAAACAGTTAAGTCCAGTTTATTTGGAATACTGTGGTGTTATGTGAGTGTGATAATGTGGCAATGCCTTGATCCAGAAAAAAACACCAGTGCCTCGCTAGTAATGATCGACAAATGAGCACCTAAGTTCAACAACAAGCAATATGCCCAACAGGAGTGTATAATTGGATAGTCATATAATTTTCAGACACGTTACTTGCAAGATGTTGGCTAATATAATATAAATAAAGGAAATCTCAAAATATGTGTAATATTATAATAGACGAATGTATGCGGCTGTGATTTTAATGTAAAGGGGTATTATAAAACAAGACAAACTTCTATTGAAATCTTTGGGTTTTTGCAGAATTACCTTACAAATTCTGCAACATTACAGCAGTATTGGTAAAATCGTTTTTATGTATGAGTAAAACATAAGAGAGGTGGCAAGTTTTTTTAATAATAGAGAAACAAAGTCTTTCACAATAGACCAACCATTGCTGAATCTGCCATGCATGCTATAGTGCCTGCTATTCTATGATACTACAAAGGGTCCATGTCCATGTATGGGGGTTATCACTAATATTTTGCAGGCACTCTATTCGTACAAAACTACATTTTTGGTGGTCTGAAAGTGTTTTTTACCTCAGTTAACTAATCCAGATAAGCCGGGGTACGGATGATTCAAATCCGGATAAACTGGACTTTACTGTACATAGTAAGAAAGTGTTGATCAAATAACAATTATTTTAATTTTACTATTTGCTCAACCAGTACGTCAAATTTCATGTCAATAAACAAAACACAGATTAAGCTTTGCAAGTGCCATTGTGACGAATCCAAATGGGTAGCTGTTGAATCGCTGTTGACATGTTGACTAAGGTAGACAGAGAAAAAGACAACTGATTTGATACACTTAAACAAGAGATGTGACTAATTTAGATGTTTGAATTGAGTGGTTCATTAGGACTTAGTAAACGTTACTTTTTCATAATACTTACTTGATCAACTTTATGTAAAAACAATTATGAAAAAATATCTAACTATGAAAAAAGGAACCTGAACAGCTGTTTTATAAAATAATACTTTTTAGATTTTAAAGTTCCTTGAGCAATTGAATAAATTTACAAGGCTGTTAATGAATCTAAATATCACTAGAAGGACTATAAAAGTAACAAATAAATTATACTATACAAAGAGAGAATTATACAACAAAATTGGATATAAAGCGTAAAAAAATAAAATAGGACTGTACGTATTTAAAACATCTATAAATATAAGACAACTCTCATTCATAAAAGAAAACAAAATAGGTATATTGCACAGACATAAATGCTATCTAAACAGATAACTAATAATACTACTACTAAGAGTGGATAGCAGGGTATTCAGCAGGGCACTCAACTAGGAACACATCATGCTTTAGTCCCAGGCTTTTTGCTCGTCCTACTGTTGAAAACAAACAGAATAAGTCATAAAACACTGATAGTACTAGCTATGTAATACATCACACAATGAAAACAGGGTCATTAAAATATGTGAGTCCACCGTTTTACTTGAGAAGTATTGGAGCTATTAAAAAATGCCAAATGGCAACTCCCTCAAACTTGGTATTGGTAGCAATTTTCGACATGGCGACTTGAAAACTGTAACCACAAACAAGTAGGCAGTTTTAAGAACTATAAATAGCTGTCACATTGGAAAAATAAAAATAATGAAAGAGAAGTGCAGATTTTTATGAGAGAAACTAGAGAAACTAAATGGAGTGCCACTTCCAAAGATGTTTGTCCCCTGGTACTGTTTCATTCAACCTAATTCTGTTAAGAGATAATTGCTGTTTAAATTTGATCCATGCATTTTATATAGTAAAAAGTTTTTCTTATGCTCCCCTTATCTCCTTAAGAGAGGTCTTCTTGTTTAAGAGAAAATAGGAGGGATTCAAAATGTATTCTTATTAAATCTAAATTTTAAAAATAATCATCATTAAAAGTAGGTGTTTGTGTTTGTTTTTAAAACTTTTGAATTGGCTTCCATATTGGGAAAATTGCTGCTAATACAAAACTTAAAGACCATTTAAGAATACAAAACCAAAAGTCTATTACAGCTGACATTTAAAGTTTGTTGAATACCTCCAATAATTGTCAAAAACAGCTGACACACTAATATCAATCATACAGAAAGTATGACAATCTAAAAGAACATTTAGAGTTTAAAACATACCACACAAAACACGCTATTACATCAGACTGATGAATAGATAAGCTTTAAAGGGTATTTAATGAAGTCTAATACAAATTCTAAATGGAAATGTGGGGTACAAGTAGACTTAAGATGTATCTGAGAATGTAGACATTTGACACTTGCACGCTCAACATAGCATCAAAATGCAGATTGCAAATTACAATTTTTAGAAAACATAAAATATCTCAAAACAACAGAAAACATCTAAAATATATAAAAATGCCTCAACGACATCAACTTTTAAAAATGGAAAAAAATGTAGAACATATATTTTCAATGTGAAATGTGCATCAAGGCCCTCTGGAGTAGATTCTAAACTTGCTATAACGCGTACCGCTATGATGAGGTTC
The DNA here is from genome assembly GCA_963675035.1 of Allygus modestus. Classification (NCBI taxonomy): domain Eukaryota; kingdom Metazoa; phylum Arthropoda; class Insecta; order Hemiptera; family Cicadellidae; genus Allygus; species Allygus modestus. Next base: position 143,283,725 of record OY776111.1, read on the forward strand.
GCCGCCATGTTTGAAAATGTTTGGACATGCAAGTCAGAGTTAAAAACTAATCTTTGTATATATTTTAATAAAAATGGAAATTTAGTTATACAAGTTTTGTAGAGCCCCGCAATCTCAGCACTCGATACCTGGTGACTGATGGGATGAACAAGCTTATTAATAGCGATGTTATCACTAAAGTTTGGCAGAACCCAAAGCAGACATCTTTTACGATAGCACTGTCATTCCAAGTCATTACATCAAGTGGAATGCACCCCTACCAGCTAGCATCCCTCACTTCACCCACACCACTAACATTTAATAGGAATAGTAAGATTTTGTAAAATAAGAACCATTAGATAACAACTCAAAAATCTATAAAACTAAAAAAATCTACTCTTATCGGTTAATAAGTTCCATAAGTTCCACTATCTTGAATATCTTTCGTATCCGTTTTGTGTACTTATGATAAAAGATAGTCCCAAGTTTTACAAATAATTTCCAACCCATTACAAATTTACAAAACTGGACTTTTTTAACGGCTACCATACATCATAATAATAGAAAATTGGAAATAAAATAAAATAAAATATGGTAGCAAAACCTCACTTCACTCATTGTCTACCACTTTGACCTACTTAATGGGCGTTAATGCACATTTGATACCAAAACGTCTTGCTTGCAATTTAGCATTATACTATTTTCATCTCCCCCCTGAATCTATAATATAAATCTGAAAGTAAATAAAAATTGTTTCCAAGCCTTTTAAATATTTAGATTATAGATCTAATCTATAAATTAGGAAGATCATTTTTATAGGCAAACAATAACAATGCCAAAAGCTTCAATCGTAAAGTCACATTTTAATAAATGGGGATGAAAATGAAATAATATAGCTTCCAGATTAAAACGTCAGCAAAATATCAGAACCGTAATATGACTGTGGACTTTAAAAATTTCAAACTCTGAAAAATGTGAATTAATTTGGTCTCATGACTAAAACGTGAAAATGTCTTGTTATTAGTGCCAAGTAGGGGTGTGCGAGTACTCGAAACTTTTGAGTTTTCAGCCGAGTATTTTATACTCAAAACTCGACTCGAAGTTTTGAAAAATACTCGAAAGTTGGATCAAATATTTCCTGCCGATTTCCGGACGATCGCGACCGGCCAAAATGCGTAGTAACGGCTGCAAATGGCGATCGCATCACGTAAAATCGGCCGAAAATTACGATCGCAACACGTAAAATCGGCCGAAAATGACGATCAGACCACGTAATTTTGGCCGTAATTATCAATTTCGTCATATAATATTTATTATAAGCGATGTCTGGACCAGGTGTTATTTTAGCCAAATGACAACTGAACCGTATTTTATCAGTCGGAAACGAATGTGAAACCGTGTTTTGTTTGTCAATAAGTACCTAATCCAGTTTCATTGTACTGGCAAAAACTTTGTATTGCTATTAGTTAGAAACCATGTTTAGATTATCAAATCTAGGGTAGTATCCAAATCCCATTACACTATTTTAAACTAGCAACTGATGGCAAATACTCGCTCGAAAATACTCAAAACTCAAAAATAATTGGCACTACTCGACTCGACTCGAATAAAAAAAATCACTACTCGCACACCCCTAGTGCCAAGTTATAAATTATTGCAATACAAATACAGCCAAGTATAATTTCTGTACAGTTCAAGACAATTCAACCTGACCTGAAATTTGAATTCGTCCTGGCCTGAAATTTTAACTTAAGTTGTCATAGTTTTTAACTAAGTATAAAACTAGGCTAACCAACTATTTAGTTAATATATTATAACAGAATAATCCATACAATGTTGACACCGAAACATAAACCGACACCAGGTTAGTTAAACAAAGACAATCAGTGCTAAACCTAAACTAGTCTACATCATGCTGCAGTCATCCTAGTAGAAGAATCATGCACAGCCGGCAGAGGCGTGAACAAGTTGACACCACAGCACTACGCAAGCATGCAACAGAAATAGTACGTTACCCGGAGGATCAGAAAAATACACAAGTATGAGTGTGAAAAAATTGCTTGTCAAACCTGCAGGGTAACGATAACTCTGTTACAATACACATACATTTTTAATTACTTCAGATAATTTGAGGTGGTTAAAATGGTTAAGAAATGAAGTTTGACACTACCTACTAAGCTGAATATTTCTTGTCTGAAATTGTTGACATTAGTATTTTTATATTTTAAAACTAATAATAATACTATTTACAACAACGTAAACATTCAAAATAGTTTTGTTCAAGATGAGTTAATTGACAATAACACCTAAAATGGCAAGATTCAGTTTGTATTACAACTATCTTAAAATGTTTTCTCCTACATAATGTCCTGCCCAAAACGGTTTACAATAAACCATTATTTTTTAATAAGGAAGTAAGTAAAATATGTGGTATTATGATTCTTTCAGTTGTCATTACAACTTATTATTATATGATAAATGATCACCTCCATCCAAACTTACCTTAAGAACTGGGAGTAGAGATTTCTTGACACCAAATAACGTTGAAAATTTGCTTTTCTCAACTGATAGAAATTTTGTGAAGTGGTAAAAGTTTAAGGACACAAAATGAAACCAAGTAATTAGTATCTGGACTAAAATTGTATATAAATTCATAAAAATGTTCAATAGTTTTAGAATGTTTAAACATAGGTGGTATACATCCTCAAGGAATAGTTGCACAGAAGTCAAAAACTTGTAAACTAAATAGCAAATTGGCTCTTCACATATACAGATAAGAGTATGGAAGTTAGATAAAGAAAATATTATTGTTGGAATTGAATACAGCAAGATAAGACATACTATGGAAAATATTTAGAAAATGTATAAATTTCAACTTTTGAGATTCCACAAATTTATTTGTTATGTTTTATTTTTCTACATAACGTTCAAACCTATTCTTAAATCTTTAGAAGATGCAACAAATAGAGAAAGTTTGTAATAGTAATGAGTAGGTCTTAAGCTGTATTGGAGAATGCAGATACTTAACATTTAAATGCACATTTTATACACCATCCAGATTATGACCACCGAAAAATTGTCACTATATTTTATCATGGAACGGACTGTAATTGTGTTTTGTAATGTTTTTAATGGAATAGTATTTCCTAGCATAAAATTTAAAACAACTTATTTGTAATACCATGACCACAAATAAATGGGAAATTTATAAATACATTCCTAATATTATAAATTGATCCGAAGATGATGGATTACACAACTACAAAACTTACAAATAATATAGTTTATCAGGAAAATATGGATAGGGCAAGTCGGCTTACATGGGAAAGTATAGGCATCCAACTGAAAGCACATTGACACTACACAACACACAATGTGTCGTGTGTGTTGTGTAGTGCCAGCGTGCTTCCAAGGTAAGCCTGCTTGTCCTATCCAGTGGCAAAAAGATAAATTGGCAAAAAGCCCTATCCAAAGCTAACCACATAATATAGTTTATTATGAGAGACACTGTGGAAATAAATAATACGGTAATTCATTTTTCCATCCCAATATTTTTTAATTTTCCCACCAGAGGGCAAATGAGTAAATATTAGTTAATTTTAAAATATTATAAAAACAATTACAGAACAATAACAGTTGTATTAAATAAATTGCAGAAGTCTGTAATCCGAACACATCATAACCAGATGAGTTATCATTGTTTATTAAGAACATACTGATATACAAGTGAAAATAATCATTCCTTCCACTTGTGTCTCGATCCTCGCCCCCTGTAGCCATTTAAATATGGAACAAGAATTAAATAAATAAAATCATTAGTAGTGCCTATTCTGCACCATATACTGTCTTTTTGAAGATTTTAGCTATTTAAATCACTGGGAGCTTTGAGTAGGGGGTGTGTGAGTAATTTTTTTTCAAATAGAGTTTTGTTAATTATTTTACATTTGTTAGCATTTTTACGGTTTTAGTGATCAACAACAATCCCTTATTAACCCTTTGCGCTTGGATAGGGTCTTTTCAAATGTTCTTCTGGGGTCGTTGGTCACTGTCAGTGGCCGCCGCCATTTCCCTTTCAGCTCGGGTTTGTTTCTGCTTCATTATTCCTCACAGCTTGTATGGCCATTCCCAGTGGCCTGTATGAAATTCCTCGAACGCTCGCATGGCCACTGTCAGTGGCCACAGTAACATATGACTTAAAATGATGGGTGTGCAAGTACTCGAAACTTTGAGTTTTCGGCCGAGTATTTTAATACTCAAACATGACTCAAAGTTTTGAAAACTACTCGAAAGTTCGAGCGAGTATTTCCTGCCGATTTCCGGACGATCGCTAACGATTGCGACCGGCCAGAACGCGTAGTAACGGCCACAAAAGGCAATCGCATCACGTAAAATCGGCCGAAATTGACGACCGCGAATGACTACGACCGGCCAAAACGCGTAGTAACGGCCGCAAAAGGCGATCGTGTCACATGAAATCGGCCGAAAATGAGATTGGACCGTGTAATTTTGGCTGTGACTAACGATTTCGTAATTTAATATCGATTATAAGCCATGTCTGGACCAGATGAAATTGGCCAAATGAGAACTGGACCCTGTTTCATCAGCCGGAAACGAATATCAAACCGTGTTTTGTTTGTCAATACGTAATCCAGATTGATTGTACTGGCCAAAACTTTGTATTGCTACTCATGTATTAGTTAGCAACCATGTTTAGATTATAAAATCTAGGGTGGTATCCAAATCCATTACACTATTTTAAACTAACAACTGATGGCAAATACCCGCTCAAAAATACTCGAAACTCAAAAATAATTGGCACTACTCGACTCGACTCGGTTAAAAAAATCACTACTCGCACACCCCTATTTAAAATTAGGGGTCTGCGGTACCAGAAATTTAAGGTCGGTACGGTCCGGTACGGTAAATACTTTTGTACCTCGGTTCTCGGTACAAAATCGGTACGAAACGCGGTAATAAAATAGCCGCAATTTATCATAGCCTAAGTGTATTCGGAAACCAAACAGAACAAATACATAAAAAAACATACTTGCAGGCATAAAAATGTCTTTAGGTAAGCTTTTGATTATAATTTGTAATAGTTCACAAATATTTATATAGGCCTACTAACAATAATAATATGTTAAATCACGCAAATAAATAAAGAGAGCCCAATATATATATATATATATATAAACCCCAACAGTAATAATTCCCTTTATGTTAAATAATTCTGTTAATTTAGTTATGTAGGCTTATTTCATCTATAAGAATTTGTTGTTTGTATTTGTAATAATTTCACATAGATACCATTTATTCAATTTTCCCCATATTCACTAGTTATGTTAGGTAATTTCCTAGTTAATTTAAGTTGTAAAGCTATCTCAAATACATTTCATACATATAGATAATCAAAATTGATCTCATTCAAGATAATACAAATAACAGTCACATAAAACACAAATAGGACAAATATATTTCTTTATAAACTTTTATTCACAAGAAAGATGATAAAATAATAATAAAAGAAAGCAAGGTATGTGTGTGTGTTTTCAAAATAAATACAGGTTGTATGAATTATAAATTATAGCCTCTAAAAAATTTTAAATCCTATAACCAAGTAACGCAACAGAATAAGAATTTGTATTGCAATCAGATGACACATACTCAGCAGACTTCAAAGTTGTAGCCTACTCGTTGTAACAGAAGTCAATGGCAATGGCGGTTCATCAACAATCAATAATCCATCACAATCACTCATTGTTTGTTTTAAATAGTCTAACTATACTATAAAGGATATCACAAAACTTGTTATCAAGGCTTGTTCAAAACATTTTATCAACAAAGACGACGCGCGATCTGTGGAAGTGATGATTACGTCCAAACGTCAACGTCACACAAAGAGTATACCAAGAAAATGAGTATCAGAGAGAAAGAAATACACAGTTTCCAAAATTCAGATATACGCCATAAAATTATGAACCAATGTACGCTAACCTTTTTTATTTGTTACAACAGTAGTGTGTGTACAACTTTTTTTTATTAATCGACGTTTTAGCAATGAAACTAATATTTAACCTAAACACTCTTCTAAACCGTTCACAGCATATTTAATATTGAATTCAGTTTCTTTCGGTTGGTTTAATTTCTATCTATAAAACTATAGGAAGTGTAATAATGCCTATTAGGAAAATGTTATGACAAGCCCGATTTGTGTTTTTGAATTGATGTTCATGTTATAATGTTTGCATATCAAAATAAGTGTCAACCTTCTGCACGTTATTACTCTCTGTAACACACGATCGTAGATCAGAATGTGTTTGCCAAATGTTTGGCGATTTTAAGTAGTATCAAGTACTCATTTGAGGTTAGGGGCCTTATACAATTGGCAATGTACGACACAAAACGGTGTTATAATTTCGTTGATATAAAAAACAAACAGATATTTATGTGTTTATCCCTCAGTTTGATTTTAAAGTAATTAAATGTCAAACAAATTCGGTCGTAGGTTTTTGTTTACGTTTATACCGCCTCCATACACTGGCCCAGTCTAGGCGAGCAAAGACGAGCGTGACAGTGTAAATGCGTAGTAGTTTGTTATTAAACATACTCTCGATGTTTATGTACATTATTACATTACCCGCTGAGTCGTACCTAACTCGACGAAACATTCGGCGGCCAGTCTGTGCAGGCGGCTTTATCAATGTTGTAAAGGCATCTCGTCATCATTCGTGATCCGATCGTGAACCTATAAACTCGCGAATGCCACTTTATCTTGTCTGTATGCTGCTGTAATCTGGTGGGGAACTAAATAAACTTATATTCTGAACTGTGCATGCAATTCTGAACTGTGTTTAAGCTTTTTTGCTTCTGTCAAAGCCTAACAAATAACTTCTTTTGTTGTGCTGGTTTTTCACATGGTGATTCTTTGTTTTAATAAATGATAACTGTGATTATTAGTGTTATTAATTTAAACTGAATGAAAATTAATGTTATGATGAAATGCAAGATGTGCTCAAAATGGCTTAGCTGAATTTTCAAGCGTTTCAGAACATGAGAGTGATATTGACTCCAACATTGCATTTTTGTATTAAAAGTAACTGGAAAATAGTTGAACATGTTTGGTTTGGCAATAAACAGAAATGAAATATAAAATAAAACTAAACTATACAACGAGTTTTTATAACCACCCAATATACCCTCTAATATCACATTTGAGGCTACGAAACAAATAAATACAAGTTGGTATGAACACAGGGCTGAAGTGGCTGCCGGGCTGACAAGGAAAATGGCGCGGCCATTCAGAGTGGCCATACGACTTGAGAGGACTAAATGGAATAAATGCAAGCTGTTGTGGAGTAGGCACTGGCCACTGGGAGTGGCCTTTCGAGTGCATAGGGTTAAGTGGTTTCAAATAGTGTTATGGAATTTGGCAATCACTCCAAATAAAATTACATAGTCTAATTGTGGTTCCTAACCAATATTACGAGCAGCAATTCACATTTTGGCCAGTATAATGGAAATGTTTTGATTTCGGCCACTAAAACATGGTTTGACCATCGTTTTCGGAAAAATAAAATACTGTCTAGGCGCCATTTGACCAATACGATTTAGTCAAGAAGTTGCTTATAATAGATATTTTGTGCTTGATTTATGGCTAACTCGGTTTGGCTGTCATCTACGGTAAAAATTATGCGGTATGGTGGTTATTTGCAGCCGATTTTGATTTTATGCAGGTTTATATTATGTTTCCCATTGTCACTTATGGCTAATATTATTAGACAATTCGGTAGTCATTTGCAGCCAAATTTGCAAGGTACAACCGTCTTTTACAGCCGATACTGCCTGATTCAACAGTTTGCAATCATTAACTCTATAGATCAGCGATAACCTCGTTTAATTATTGAGATTTTCCAAAGATTAAAGTTCAGTATTGAAAATCAACCAAAATAACCTCAAAATGTTGGAAGACACGCAAACCCAGGTACATTAAGTTTTATTTTTGTGAAATCAATTTTTCTAAGCAAAAATGTTGGAAAAAATCTGTGAAAATTTATGACAATAGAACACTTCACAACTAATTCCAACCAAAAACTATTATGGTAATTCAAAATAACTATCCTTTGAAACTTTCATAAAACTACTACAATCCTTTTTATCCTTTAATCAAACTGATTGTCTCAAAAACATTTATTTAAAAGTTACTGACCCAGCCACCACATATAAAACTTATACAAGATCGGTTTTCATACAACTTTATACATGTTAAAAGTTAGTAGAGGCATCATGCCAAGAAACTACGGTGTTATTTAGGCCAAGGAAGACCAGCAAAAGACAAGGTTTGAGCAGAGTTAGTTAAACAACACACGCCGAGAGGACTCCCAGAAACCGTCAGCCTATGTCGGGCTCACGCGCGTAGATAGCAGCTCGGTAGCTGTACCTGTTGTTGGTGGGGCTCTGAGTCTCGTCCTCGTCCGTTACCTCCCCAATGCTGGACTCGACCAGAGAGCCTTCCATCTCGGGGAACTGCGAGATCCGCGACTTGAGCAGGTAAGCGTACGTCTTGTATCGTTTCAACTGCAACAAACGTTACAGACAAGAGTTAAGAAATATTACCATAAACAATTTGACAAACCAGATTGATAAGAATATGGATACCAACAACCAACATTCCCTTTCATTTCTACAAAATTAAAATTTCAAATTTCAATCTTATGGAAAAGTAATTGGTTGTAGTTTATTTTTGTTCTCTGTTAATAATTTTGTGTACCTCCACATACTAAATGGATACTAAACAACGCATTTGGAAAAACTAACCTAATTTGTGGAACTCATATGAAATGTTAACAAGTGGGAATTTTATAAAACTTATACAATAGTGTGGTTCTTTTGGGGTAGAATATCGTTCCCACCTTAGCGAATACTTACTTCATGGTGGAGGTAGGCATCTTTTTCCTTGTAGTTCTGGATAGTGAGCCCCTTGGCTCCTCTCTCAGGCACATGTCTGCGATGTTGCTCTAGCTCTGCCTCCAGGCTGGCCACCATCTCTTCGTGTGCCTGCAGTTGCTCTCTCTGCAACAACAACATGAAACAATCTTCAGTTTTGGCAATGCTGAATAACTACTGCAACAATACCTGTTGTTTGGCGCTTCAGTGTTTGCACTACTGCAGGACTGTTAGTACTTCCTACTGACTAGGTGCATTATCTCCTCTTCAATATAAAGTTAAAAAGTACTTTATGTATTCTAAGGCATTTAATATGCTCAAAGGAATTTCTTGATTTTTAAAGATAAATAACATTCCAATTGTATAAAGAGACTTCGCCATTTTCAGACATATTAACTTGGGTAAATTTTTCTCTGGCATCACAATAGGTATAGATCAAAAATTTGTACCACTTACTGTCAGGTTCCTTAATCCAATATTTATCCAGTTTATTTTCAAATGTTTATTAGCTTTTAGTAAATAAATGATTTTTGATACCACGTTTTCAAACTTTTTTAGCGATTTGGCATTAATATGAAGATTAGTCCTCACATGTAACAAATTCCAACTTGATAACTTTAACCATTTCAAAAAAAAGTATGTAACAAAAACCAGTTCAGTTAAGGAAAAGCACTTCTTCATATGCACTAAATGTAGTGCAAAATTATCTTGAATATTGTAAGAAACATTGTCCTCTTTGATTTGAAAAAAAATTCTAGGTTATGTTAAGTAATATTTTGCACAGCACAAAACGCATTTTGACTCTTGCAACACAATGTGATATTGCATATTGAAACTGTAAATAAATGAACTAATTAAAACCTAAAAATTTATTTTGTTACGTCTCCTTTACTTTCAATTAAATAATTTGAACAACATTGTTTTATTTACACCAGACTGAAATGTTACAAAGCTACATTGAAAGGGGTGGTAGGAGGGTTACCAGATTGAGTTTGGTGTGGCTGCATGGGAGGAGCGGGCGCTGGAACTTCTTCTGGGAGCCGACGCCGCCGGGCAGTGGCTGCGCCGAGAAGCTGGCGCACACAAAGTTGATGGTATCTATCCACGACTGCAGCTCCTTGGAGTCACTGAGCACACACGCCATTAATGGACAACAACGCACACATGCAATGATGAGATTCTGTGAGATGAGAGACTAAATCTGAAGAAACACAATATGGGTCCCCACATACACACACATTTACACATACACACACACAACAGATATATCTACTAATCCCATTGATAAATTAGCTGAATGAGTTGACACATTTTGTTTAGTAAACAAACAATTCAGTTTTATATTTTGTATTATAAAAATGATGTTTTAATTACATGAATAATTGTTAGTAAATTTTGACAATTTATGAAACAAACCAGCTTCAAACGCAGGTAACCCACAAAACTTTTTCAGAGACACCTTAAAACAACAATAGCTGACATATGAGCGACTCCAGGAAACTATGTCAACTACGATTTCTTTGATAGTAATATTAAATTTACATCTGTTTAAGCTGAGTGACAAACTTGTACTCCATGTAAATCTAGTTAGGACTGGTTTAAAAGAACTTAAGTTATTTTGATCTTTCATAAAATAACTTAAATTACAAAAGAACAACTAGAATCCCGGCCAAATCGGACAGGTGAGTGATTTTGAGACATTGCCACACATGGGTTGAGAGATGAGAAGGAAGGTCCAGATGTATTTAATCCAGCAGCCAATAACAAACCCCCAGTAAAACGAAGATTAAAGGGACTGTATAAAAATGACCTGGGCAGTCAAACGAAATCAATGATTGTACGGCAAATGTTTTGAGTATCGCCCGTTAATTTGGCCTTTCCGGAGTTAAAAAACCGTAGACTTAAAAAAAGTCAAGAGTGAATGACAAAAATGTGGGATGTGAGATTACCTTCGGTGCAAAGGTGTAGGCCTAACCATGAAGCAATATAATTGTCCCCCGCCTGACAAGTTAAATTTGAGTCATCTCGGAAAAACATGAATCAGATCAAACTTTAAGCATGTTGAATGACTTTGATTGTGATGCTGTTCGCCAAAGAGGAAACGCTTCATAACCTTAGGGTACAGAATGTCAAGGTCCTCTTTTATTTAAACTTAGTAGTTTGGCTGTTTCAAATTGTTAAGGTTCTTATTTAGAATGTTTTTAATATAGCTGTTTCAGAAAGTCAATGTACGAAACGTAAAGAATATGTAAAATACATTATATCAATAACATAACGTAAAGTTTCACAACGTCCAGGTCAGTAACTCGCTCGCTTACAGTCCACTTGGAGGCAAAAAAAATATTGAGGTTGGCTGTACTTGACGTTCTGTTTAAAATTCTAATATAGCCGCTGTTTTAAAATGCTAAGGAACTTAGATCAACACCAAAATAAAAGACCCAGCATTACCTTGGCCAAGTTTTAAGTAAATATCATAATTTATTTTGTAATGAATTTTATGCACTAAACGTTCAAAAATGAGCTAAGAAAAGTAACATTTTGAAAGCTCTACATAAGGCCTATTTATTTTGTGCTTAATATCAGGTTTAAAATAAAAAAGTACATAGTGTACACATTTTCCCAACGGTATGTATGTTTATATGTTTTGTATTGATAGTTTAGACAAATTTAATTCTTGGAGAAGGATGAACATACCAGTGACTATGATGTAAATATTTACATCATGGCCAGTTACAACTTCAAGTCACTGCAACTTCTAGCAGTGATGTATACATCGATCAGCTGTCTCTGTAAATCTGGCAACATCGCAAAATCACTCACCCGCCCGAATTGGTGACTGCGACCTTAATTCGTTTTAGATCAATATCCTAATATACAAATCTAATCTCGCTGTGTAAAACTAGCGCTTACCAGTTCAGTACAAGTCAGAACGGCAACTGTTAAAAGAACACATAATGCAAGTGCAGGCCTGCCCAGACAAATTTCGGGCCCCTAGGCAAATTAGATTATGGGCCCCCTTTCACGGGCCCTTGTTGCGTCCGGATCCTTGCGTTGGTGACCTTTTTTTCAGACAAGAGGTTTTGCCCGGGGCCCCCCCACCCGACGGGCCTGGGCCCCCCAGAGTCCGGTCCCCTGGGCAATTGCCCCCCCCCCTCTGGGCGGGCCTGTGCAAGTGTTATGGAACATCTCTAATAAGGCTTACCCAAACTCATAACTAAACTGTGGTTTCTCACCACTGATTGATCTTTCTGCTTTGGATTTTGAATGTCGGTCTACAGGAATGTTTGCCATGTATGTTTGACTCATGGTTCATGTGTGGTATAACTTTTACCTTATAGTTGGCAGCCCTTTGGTTTACAGCTGAATTTTCATTGTAGTATCTACAAATCAAATTGTCTAATGGTGTTTTGTTACAGTTTCTGTTGAATGTTTTGTAAAATACTCAACGAATTTAAGAGAATATGACGTGGTTAATATCCAAATCTTACTTACGTGCAATGTTAAAAATGCTGTACACCTATGATTTATTTGTTATATTAGGAATTTAAAATGAGATTACAAGTAAATCAAAAACATAAAATTAACACTTTCACAGATAAGTACTTTTTACAAACTGTGAATAGTTAAAATGTTTTTTTAAAAAATCAAAATTCTATCAATTTCAGTCAGTTTTTTTATATTCTTGATTTATATCTTATTTTAAGGAGAATTTGGCGAGGAATCAAAATAATAATATACAAATATTGTTAGTTTTGTTGAGTATAATGATTGTTTTTATTAAAATATGAGCTGTTACAGTAGAACACCATCCCCTCGAGATAGTGTAGCATTCGCCACACCCGCTCGGTTGCGTCGTATTCTTGCCAGCACCAAAGGGTTAAGAACTCCCATAACTTTAATTATAAAGTGACTGTGCAAATTCAGAAATGTTATAAGATTTTACACTAGATATTGTCAAGGCTTTTGAACGAAAGGATTGAATAAAACTACCTTACTCCATTAAACTGAATGCTTCAAATGTGATTGTAAACTTTTAATTTATTATGAAATTTATAAGTACAGTAACATGATGTGATTCAAGATAAAAGGTCAGGAATTTGTACTGAAATCTCAAACAAAGGAAGACTTTCAAATGAGCTGGGAAATAGATTATCACAGTCTGGCGAGGCCAATTAACACTTTCGTTACAAAGTGTCAGCTAATTGACACAAGGCCCATCCATTGGAACTGACTCTGACCAGAAACCAAACTTATTGACCTGAACTTACCTACAGACCATCAATTACAGTGGAACTTGGCTAATTCAAACTTCTACAATACAAATTGTTCACTTGGACCATAGCATTTTTTGTGTACAAACGATTGTTAAAATATTTTGGTTCATTTGAATTATAATTTGGTTAATTAAAACTTTGTTGTGTAAGCTATATAAAAACGGGCCATAATACAGTTACCAAAACTAGAAATGCCTAAAAACAGGTGTTGCACAGTTGACAGGAGGCCAAGTCACACGAACGGTTAACTGTGGGTTAACGGTTAACGGTGTAACCTGCGAACGGTTAACTCTCCGAAAGTCACAGGTCTTTTTCACTGAGTCATGATTACCTTTAACCGTGGCTCGTGATACATTGATGCTTTCAATTTTATTTGAAAGTAACTCACTGAATGTTTTTGTCAGTGTGTTCGGGTTAGTAATTACGTTGTCATTGTTATCTTTTAGCGAAGTTAGAATATTGGTTTAGTATTACTTTTGCCAAGTTTCTTATTAACAATTTACCAAGCAGCCTTAGATTTATTTTCACATTTCGTAATATAAGAAGTATTTGTAATTTTGTTAGCATTTGTAACTACAATAATTGTGTGATGCCATTATTTGTTGCTATTTAAAATACATACTTTAAAATTGTCATACATAAACGTTCTTTTTAAGTCTGTAAGTTATCTAATGGTAACCAAAATATATTAGTTTTTTAACTAAACATTTGTGTTTTAATAAGTAAGAATATAATACGTAATTAGAATGTACTGCCTAAAATACGTTTTAAAATTACAAGAAGACGTATTTGACCTCCTCAGAAATCAAAGACAAGTAAGCAGTGAACGCTAGGAGCATAGCGTCTCAATTATGGTGTAGTCATAAGTGATACATAAATACTATAAATTAGCTATTAACTAGAGATGTGCGAGTACTCGAAATTTCGAGTTTGAACCGAGTTTGACACTGAAACTCGAGGTTTTACTGAAACTCAAAAGTTTCGAGCGAGTTTACTCCCGCCATTTAACCGCTGACCGTCCGCGGCCGCGCGTAGTCTGTAAATTCAAATTGAGTGTGAACGCATTTGAGGTGTTAAAGAGTTGTGATGTGGATTTTAGCGTTTTATTAATAAATAAGTTGTAGCTTATAAATTTGTGTTACTCTTTACACCAAAATAGAGGATTTACCAGGACCTTCAGATTGAGTTGTATGAACACTGTCTGCATAGTCCACTTTACGTTAACCTAACATTGTCATTTTTTAAAGTAAAATAACAAAACATATCTGTAATGAAATCTAATAGGTAAGCATAAGAAGTTTGTGCTTGTTTTTTGTTCCATAATAATTTAAATTGAGTCAATCCATTAATTTTAGGCTCAACTGTCCTTTGGTATTGAGCTGTTTTTAAAGGCAAGTGATTTGTTTTGGCCTTGTTTAAGTTTCATTAATGATTTTTTAAATAATTTGTAATATTTTAAAACTCTAGTTAAGACATGGCTTCAATTTAATCAATTGATTTGCCAGGCACTTTCAAACATATCTTCATGTTGTTACTAACTGATTGTTCTTATTAGGACTATTAGTGTTAAAATTAATGCTAAGATATGTTAGTACATACATTTTGTGTGTTAAGTAAGTAGGCTAATTTTTTACCATGTAATAGGCCTTTTAAATATTAAGATAAAGTTTATTTTAACTTATAGGCCTAAATGTAATTTTATTTTTTCCATTCGTAGAAAGATGTAGCTTAGGCCTAAACATAATATACAAAACATAGGATAAATAAATACCCCCGTCGCAGCAAACCTACGTACTCAGCGAATTCCCAATGCAAAATATATGTCTTAATACCACATAAAGCAGCATACCAAGATTCATAAAAAAATACACAAATAAGCGATTTATCAAATTTGAATTATTCTCTATAAGAATAACATGGGGGATGAGTACGCAGGTTTGCTGCAACAAGAAACTCAAAAAATTGGTTTTTATACAAATATCAATAGAACTCAACTAGGTGAACCAACATACCTAATTTTATTAATTTATTTTCATAATTAAGGGATACATTACATTTGACTTATTCTCCAAAAGAATAACATGGGGGCTGAGGATGCAGGTTTGCTGCTACGGGAATTATCGGTAAAAATTGTGTTTTATGTGCAAATAACAATAGACCACAACCAGATGAAGCCGTATACCAAGTTTTGTTAGTATACGTTCATAAATAAGCGAGCTATAATTATTTTCTTATTCTCCATAAGAATAGCATTGGACAACGTACTGTGTTTAGAATTTTCAATATCTCTGTAACCAATTAACATAGAGAAATGATCAAAACACCAAATTGTGTGGTTTTTTAAGCTGAATCCAATGGTGAAAACTAAAATTTGACTTTTTTAACTATTACATGTAAAAACTTCAAAAAACTCATTTTTGGGGTACAAAACCCCTCAAAATACCCCTTCGGATAGAGCGATCTGGCTGGTTTTCGAACTTAAGAGTCATAAATGTTGCTTTACAAGTTTATTCCAAGTTTCATCAAAATCAGATCATTTTTACGAGAGTTATCGTGCTCACGGACACATATATATATATATATATATATATATATATATATACACACAGTTTCGAACGAATGGTGTTTTTGGGGTCTGGGGACCTCAAAACAAAAAGTTATCATGGTCCCGGGCCTAGATCTTACCATGCCGACTACGGTAATAGCTTCTTCCCTATAGGGGAAATTCGCTAAAAGGAGGAAATAAAACAAAATACCCCGTAGCAGCAAACCTGCATACTCAGCGAATTTCCAATGCATATTAATTTATCTTAATACCACATAAAGCCACATACCACTTTTCATCAAAATACATTCATAAATAAACGATTTATGACATTTTAATTATTCTCCATAAGAATAACATGGCGGCTGAGTATGCAGGTTTGCTGAAATAAGGAACACTAAAAATGGGCTTTTATACACATATCAATATAACTCAACTAGGTATAGCCACATACCAAGTTCTATTAATTTATGTTCATAATTAAAGGAGATAACACGTTACTTATTCTCCATAAGAATAACATGGGGCTGAGTATGCAGGTTTGCTGCTACGGGAACTATCGGGCAAAAAATGGGTTTTTGTGGAAATATCAATAGACCACAATGAAATGAAGCAATATACCAAGTTTCGTCAGGACAAGTTGATAAATAAGCGAGATATACAATTTGTATTATCCTCCATAAGAATAACATTGGACAACGTACTGTGTTTAGCACTTTCAATATCTCAGTAACCAATTGACGTAGAGCAATGATTAAAACATCAAATTGTGCGTCTTTTGAAGATGATTCCAATGGGAAAAAATAAAATTTTACTTTTTCAAAAATTGTATGTAAAAAACTCAAAAACCCATTTTTGGGGTACAAAACCCCCCCAAAATACCCCTTCGGATAGGTCGATCCGTCTGGTTTTCGAACTTAAAGTCATAAATGCTGCTTTACACGTTTGTACCAAATTTCATAAAAATCGGACCTTTTTTACGAGAGTTATCGCACCCACGGACACACACATATATATATATATATATATATATAGATAGATAGATAGATAGATAGATATATATATAGATATTAGTGATGGTCAAAACCAGAAATTTCGAATCTCGAAACCGAAACCGAAACTTACCAAATTGAATCTCGAATCTCAAAACTCAAATCGTGAAACCCTATTTACTTGCCTGGGTATGGTCATGAAAAATAAATCCAGAAAAATTAATTAAAACTAATTATATATTTTGGTTAGAGTTGTTCTTTCAGAAATAAAAAATCAATAATCCAAAAAAGGTGAAGGTAGACGACCGATGACAGTAGGCTTTTGACCTTTGCATTATTGATCGAAACACGGGCGTGATTTCTGTTAAAAAAACAACAATAAAGACACAAAAAATCTCAGCAGTTTCGAGTTTTGATTCTCGAAACTCACCGATCGAATCTCGAAACCGAAACTTTTCCAAAGTTTTGGTGGTTTTGAGATTCAAGTTTTGGTTTTGACACATCACTAATAGATATATATTATATATATATACAGTTTCGAACGAATGGTGTTTTTGGGGTCTGGGGACCTCAAAACGAAAAGTTATCATGGTCCCGTGCCTAGGTCTTACCATGCCGACTACGGTAATAGCTTCTTCCCTATAGAGGAAATTCGCTAAAACTGAAATTATTTTTTAATGAAACTGTTAATTATTAACACCATATAAGCTATAACAACCTTAATACCAAAAGATTAAAAGTATTTTATCTTCATGGAAAAATGTTATGCAATAATTTCGGAATGATTTATTTTCAGATAAATGTACTTACCTTTTTCCAATGAAGCAGGAATCCATTTATTTTACTTACTGTTGTTATTTTCAGGTCATAGTGACTAGAAAAGTATATTTTAATAACAACATTTATAAATGGAACCCTATACACTGTTTTAATCCAATTCAACTCGACCTATGTGTTTTTGTATTATTTGTATACTCGACTCGAACTCAAGATTCAAATCTTTTGCCATTTACTGGACTCGAACTCGACTCGACTTAAAAAACCTGTACTCGCACATCTCTAGTTTTAAGTAACATTTTGTAACAGTCTAGCAACCGTGCACATATTGGTTAACCTGAGAAAGCATGCTGCAAAAACGTTTGAGGATAAGCAGGCCTTGACCTTTCGAAGGCAAGACTGTTTTCAATTACCTATGTAAAATGTCCTCGCTACACCCCTCATGTTCTCTTATGACTGACCTGGTCTGAAAGAGGTACTCAGCCTGGTCTGCAGTCTCCAGCCTGAACACGTGCTGTTTTTTGGTGTAGTCGGTGGCCTTGGTGGCCAGGGAGTGGTGTATCCTGATGGCGTTGTGCAGGTTGTCACTCAGCTGAGACTTGCGGAAGCCGTGCTCATCCTTGTGTAGGTACAGCACAAGGTCCCGCAACGTGCAGTAAAACATCTTCCACCCACGCTTGCCCAGTGGTGCTGGTAATACAAAAGTTTAAATGAGATTGAAAACATTTAATCAAAACTTAAGGTATCACACAATACATACACAAGTCTAGGACATAATTATGCTGCTTCATTTTCTTTAGCTTAGTTTGATGGTTGGAAAAATTAAGAAATGTTACTACTGGATAGTGAAAACTTTTATTTTTAATCAATCATTGGTGGGTTATAATTCCCCTAAAACTACGACTTTCAACAGTCAAAATTTAATTTTGATGGGCAAATGACAACAATTATTGCCATCTTACAGCTACTATTTGTTTGACAAATTTTTTTGGAATGCAACTAAAGCATACCATATTAGCAGCATATTATATATTATATTATGCTGTCTGGTCGGCATTTTCAGGGAAATGGTACACAATGATATTGCAATATATTTGCAAGTGATATTACTTACATGATATAATTTAGGCACTGTTTGATATCCAATAATAAATAAATATTTTATTGTTCAGAACACATTAAAACAAAGAGTGCATAGAGACTGTCAAATGTTACAATGTAAAATACAGATGCAATTAATTTTCAGACAGTGTTGACATTATGTTGCTAAGTGTTGGTTAATGTAAGGCAATATATACACAGTATTTCGATATTACACAGTACAGACTGATTGTCGAGTGTCGTTCCGAAAGATTTGTTCACTGATAAGAGTCAAGACATCATTATTTTACCTTTGTCTGCTGTGTTAATGTTATGTAGTGTGGTTAGTAATGTTTTCTGTGTAGTGGGAAAAAACATGTGTTCCTGTAATGTTGGTCTGAGGGTAAGTTAAGTTAATTATGCTTGGTCAGAGACAATCAACAATGGATTGTCATCTAGTATAATAATGTTGAGAAGTGTTTCGCTGCAGAACCGAGTTAGGTTTAAACCTGGCTTCAGGCTGTACTTAAGCTGTATTATGCCAGAAAATTTCTACCTTGGCCACCTAAACTGTTTCATAAAAGACAAATTTCTTCATAATTCTCACTATTTCACAAAATACTCACTTTTCTTGCCATTGGGCTCGATGCAGCTCTTGCGCATGACATAGCCCTTCTTGTACTCGATAGCGGGTTGCGTAGAAGGAACGTCGAAAAAGCCTTTGTTAGTGGCTACAACAGCACTGCTGCCCCCCACCACCAGCCCCCCTGGCATCTCCCCCCTCTCCCCTGCCCCCACCCCTGCCTTGATTGACCCTGCATCCTCTCCATCCTCGTCCCTACAAACAACAGATTAACACATTAAGACTTAAAATAGTGTTCAAAACTGCTTGCCACTAAAATTTCTCAGGCACACTGGTACACCACGTTGACTCAGCAGTTAACTGGGATCGAACCTATGCCCTATTTTGTGTCTGACTTGTGAGACCAATACTCCAGGTCTTGATTACCGTCGTGGTTAGCTCAACACTTCTGAATTTAACAAATATTTATAAGTATCAAATAAGTTACAAAGGTTTTAACTGGTATTCATTAATATGAACTAATAAGAGAAGGAGAACCACTTTTATATAAACTGTTTGTTTTTATATTGTAAATTATTTAAATCATTTTAACATTTTGAAAATAAGTTTGCAACACACCAAACAAGATAATATGTATGTTCTAACCACACAAACAAAACAGAATTTGGACTTGAGTTTGAACAATGAAACTCACACATTGTTAGAGGTAATTTCAAACCCTTAATATCATTTTAGCAAAACCAGAGGACGGATGTGAGGAAGGGATTCTCGCCTGGATCACGCACACAGGATCAGAACTTGTTGCATACTCACAGAGCCCACTCGAGCGGGTAGCTCTTGATAGCCTGGTAGAGACTCTTGAGAACATCTCGGGGAAAGTTCTCACCATCATTCAGCTCTGACAAGTTCTCGATGAACTCTGTGCAGGTCATCTTGCGCCCGATGATCTGGCCATGCAGGTCTGTATTGAGCAGCATGATGGCACAAGTCAGCGTGTGCACTGCATCTACACAATCAAGTGAGGTTTGCTTTGAATATGAAATACTAACTTTCCATTTTACTTAAAAGTCAACCTTTGTTTGCTAAGGATGTTGAGGTTTAATTTTGTCAAATCTCTTGAAGCGGACCTTAGAAAGTTAGTTGTTACAATACGTAAAATAGCGCAATATTTGAAAATCCCTTATCATCACATTTTGACACAAACTGAAAGAAATATACATTTCATAATCATTTTTACACAGTGAGATGTACAATATCAGTATAAATATGAAGCATTAACAAAAAGCAACTAAACTAAAATGAGCATAGTTTACTAAAAACTTGTGTTTAACAATAGAAAACAGGAATAATAATAAATGTAAGAAATTAGAAAAACAATGTGTTAAACTACAACTTCAGACTACAATAGATGGTGCGGGGTTGTAGCTCTCAGGATACCAATTGTATCTTTATGTACATAACAAAACTTAAAAAGTGTATGATGGATCATCCCTTATACTCCTTTGAGGAATTTAATGTAAATTTGAATGTCTCGTCGCTAGGCCTAGTTCTATGAAATTTGTATATTCTATCTAGGGGTGGGCGAGTACTCGAGATTTCGAGTACCTATCGAGTATTTTCTAAAACTTGAAGGCCGAGCGAGTATTAGAGACTACTCGAAAATTTGAGTCGAGTAGTTGATTACTCTCGCCGTTTATCCCAATTAGTTGAAAACGCAAAGCTACTCCCGCCGTTTACCCACGTTTACGCTGCTAACCAATATTTAATAAAATAAGTGACTGAAATAAAGAAAAACAAGTCTAACATTTATTTTTAGCTCACATGAAAGGAGACAATGACAGGTGGGTTATTTATGGATACCTATGAGTTAAGATAAGTAAGAGAGGGGCACAGGGGATGTTTGCGTCAGGGTCAAAAAATCACTTTCTTGTTAAAATGTTCTGGTTTTGATAAACTAACCCAAAATTTTTGTATGGATATATATTTGTAATACTTGTCTTTTGTTTGTTATGGTTGTTGAAAACAATATATACTGTATATTTTTCTCATTTAAATCATTATTCATTCATGGTAAAATTAAGGCTAAAATAAAATAAATAATAACATTAATAGTTAAATAAAATGTTATGTTTATAATTAAAGTTTAGAATGAAAAATAAATTGTTTTCGATAAAATAAATTAAAATGAGTTTTTTTTACTTTTTAAAGAACTACTCGACTCGATACTCGAGTAGTTTGGTTCAATACTTGACTCGACTCGATTTAAAAAAAACACTACTCGCTCACCCCTAATTCTATCACATGTTTATATATAACTAAAGATACACTATTCACTATGAAAAATGACACTATTCGTCTGTAACAATTGTACAGTTTATGAATAAAGATATTTGATTGATTGATTTATTAGGTGTGCTCATTTTAAACAAATGGGTAAACTTCCTATGATTATTTCTCATATGTACAACAATCAATATCTATAAAAAATCCAACCTTGAGAATTAAAGCTCCCAGGGTTGCAGTCCAAATAGCGCTTTGAGAAATGAACAAGAACTCTCTCACGCTCTTGAGTTTCACCCGCAAGACTAAACTGTTTCAGAAACTTGCGCAATGCAACATCAAGGGAATCTCCCTCGAAGCTGAAGTACTTCAAATACTCTTCTGCAACTGCTCTGCTGAAGTCATTGCTAAAACAAATTTGAACACCATTCTTAACTTGTATTATTTACATTTTAACTCTGAATTATTACATTAATCATAAGTAGATAATTTATCTTCATGACAGGTAATTTGTTAATTATAACTACTTATAACGACAAAACTTGTACCAATTAAGGGTGTCCACACAAATTTATTTTGAAAATTCCCATATATTTCCTACTGGAGTTTTGTAACCCGCTATCAGCTACAGTTAGTTGTTTTAAAAATTATATTTTAACTTTTAATGATGTTAAAATATTGCCGAAAAGAGCAAACAATTCGATTTTGTTCTAACCGTAAAAAAAGACGACCAGAACAAGTTTTACTAACTGAAAATGACAATCTAAAAGCATTTTGTGGTGCAAAAACAGCGTCTGGATCACATTTTATAAGATTAAAAGACAGCCTACACATTTCCTTGACCAACGGCCCAACACTAGATTGTAATTCATTAGCCAAAAACAACAATTCACTGTATTTTTTGGGCCGAAAACGACAAGTGAATGTAGTTATCAACCGAAAAATATATTCAACATTTAAAGGCTAATACAATAACTGGAAATTGTCAAGTTTTTACTAACCCAAAAACAATGATTTGACTATATTTTATAAGATAAAAACAACTGGAAACTGTCAAGTGTGTTACCAGCCCAAACCATTAATTTGACCAAATTTTATAAGACAAAAACTAAGTCTGAAACGATGTTACTGACCAGAAAATGGCGAAAATGGCAACTTAATGTTGTTTTGCCATCTAAAAATGTCAATTCGGCCACTTAATGTGGACCGAAAACGACAAGTGGATGTACCTTATCTTGGATGAATCAACAACAGAAAACAAAACTGTATCATCTGGACTCTGAACTAAACCGCTTGAAACAAAAAATACGTGTAGCAACTGTAGAAGCTGACAGAGAGATCAAATAATGAGCCCAGCAAATTTCAAGTTTGGTAGGGGTATTGCTAAATGCAAATATTTTAAAAAAGCTACATGTTTTCATTTAATTTTTTCTTTGATATGTTTAAATTTTGACACTACAATAGAAATATGTTTTTATAGAATAAACCAACTTAAATTTACCTAAACTGATTAACTGATATTTTAATTTAATCCAACCTTAAATTCAACTTGCGCACAATCCCAGCTACAGGGAGATTACTTACTACAAAGGCTATTACTAACTACAAACTGTTACTTGTCTTTTTGTAAATAAATGACATAAAACAGTATGAGAATAAACCTTCCCTGATTAAATTTTACAAGAAACTTAATTGGTGCATAAAAACACATCCAGGAATTTGATGCTTGTTATATATCACACCTTTTATCTAAACAATTTTCTAATAAACTTAAAAGATTATTTTCATTTAGAAAACTTGCTTTTTACTGAGATGTCTAGAGACATCAGACTTTTTGAAGCCGTCAAGTGTAAAAAGGCGCTTGGCCAGACGCTCGGCTGACGGCAGGTCCACGGCCTTGGGGCTGTAGTGGAAGCTGTGGAGAGACTCAATGTCACTCTCGTCCTCCAGTGGCGGGGAGACAGCCTTGGCGAGGTTGGCAGCGCTCTCTGTCAGCTGCATCAGTCTCTCCTCGTCTACGTCACTCAGCGCCTGCAACAGTCACCGGCGTTGTTATCGGGAGCAAGAAAGATGACAGTTGGGCTCCAGCCGTCACTGTTGTCGTTTTGTCATTGACAAATATCAAGTTCCTTACAACTGATGTGCAATCTGGCAATGCAGCACATCTACTATTGGCTGATCTTGGTTCATAGACCTGTAAAACACACCCGTAACTGCATAATGCCTCTTCGGCTTGTGGGAACAGTGTAGTCAAAGTGATCACATAGTGAAATTAATTTTTAATTATAAGTTGAAATGGAGAGCTAAAAGTGTCCAAATATGAATTTACAAATATAAAATAAACAAGGCAAAACTAAGATGGATCCTACCTGGTATCCGGAGTGCTCCAGTGAGTCCGGCTGGTAGAGCTCGACCTCTCTGATGCAGGGGCGAGTGTTCATGCGCTCGGCTGCTGGTATCCTGCTGTTATGGTTCCTGGGGCTCTGGCATCTTCCACCGTCCTTCTCTGGCCCCTTTACCTTTACAATGAAGACTTTTGAGAGATTCAGTCCTCATTTGTTAATTCATTTATGCTTAGTAATTCAATACTCATAGTTCAAACCCTGTGAATTGTCACAGCCGCCTTTAAAGAATGCCACGGCGCTCAAACTCTCTACACTTTCATCTGTGTGAGCAGAGGAACCACTGCCACCTCCAAGCCCATGGCCACCAGTGGGATAAAATGTCCTCATTTTAACTGTATTAGGCTATATTGTTTTTTTTTTTTTTATCAAATCAAATCAAATGGGTAATAGAGATAGTTAATAAAACACATGCGCAAATAGAAAAATGAAGAATAATTTAAAACTTGCAAACCTGTAATCGTTTAATGCGGATCATGTATTTCTATTGGGTTTTAAAAAAAAATTTGTGATTTGCAAAACGATTGTCCTTACGACTAATAGTTCGCATGTCCTTAGATGCATTGGCATATATTTAAAAATATATATTCATATTGATATATATTCAGACTTATTATTTTGAATAAGTGTTATTCATCAAATGTTTGAAGTAAAAACTAAGTGATATATGTAATATAATGGATGCCCAATATTATTTCTTAGGGAGATAAAAATATATATGCCTATAAAATGTTTATACTTTATACTGACAGTTGCCCATGATATATAACTTTTTTAAATTAAAGAACTTTGACTTATGTTTTTAATAAACTGGTGTATCTCGTTGTTTTGAACCATATTTAGTTGTTTTAGAAGATATTTTAATACTTTGTAAATGGCTTTAAGTAGTTTTGATCTATATTTTTTTGTAAACAACCTCAGGATAAAGATTAAATGTTATTACCGGTACTTTTTAATTAGGATTAAATATTAATTAATTAATTATAACTTGCCTGTCCTATGGCCTTGTAAAAATTATAATAATTTAAAAATGCTGGTGAAGTAAGTATATAGATATTTGATACAAAAAAATATATAAATTTCATAAAACAATTTAGCCCCACCTGAAATTCAATAAGTGGGCTAGTTTGTCAAAACAAGACCATTTTAAAAGTGATTAAATTTATGAATACATTCTTCAGTTAACCACTGCATATAAGTTAGGTATATAAGTTGTACTGTATCTAAGTGTATATCTAACACTGGCAACAAAATGTTGAAGTTAGTTACCGGTACCTAATCATTGGGCTCACAACAGGGTAAGACATCCATTAAATAGTGTTTACTAATTTGATTAGTAGAGTATCATTTTAGATGCATGCGACTTGTTCTACCCACTCTAGTATAAGTCCCTCGAGGCGCTTGGTAACGTTGTCGTGTGATATTGCCAGTTCTACTATGCTGTGGTCTTGTTAAGAGGCGGCTATGGTCCTGTGGTCGGAGACTCTCTTAATTACAAACGAAGATGCTACCATCGTCAACAAAATAATATCTTACAGCTTCTTAGTATTGTCGTGGTCATTCAGTCATATGGAAGCTAAAACCTAAATTGAACTTTAAGGAATCCAGCTTAATTAAGAACCCTCCACAGTTGCTCTGCATTCCAGGATTAAGAAGAGCTACAACTGCTGGACCATATTAAGTGACTCCAGCAGGGAGCTTTCATGACAACGCTGAGGTGTTACAGGTGCATACTCCACTAACATTGGAGGAACAACATTGCTATTAATCCTCATTAAAGGGACTACTTAGTTCATTAACAAATTAACAAGTTCATAATAGACAATCAAACTTCATTAGATTTTTTTTAAGAAAAATACTTGGCAAATAACAAAAGCAGCACACAACTGAGTATAAAAAGAGAGGTCTGAACTACATGTATGTTTTGTTACGTCTAACAAAGTTTTAAATCCTAACAGAACTTAAGAAGCTATGTTTTAGTTATTTGATTATGATCAATACTTTCAACAATCACAACTGTCCAAAACACAAGAATTGCTATAGCAAGTTTGTGGTATCAAGTTTATAATTTGTTCAACAACTGAAGCAAATTTAAGAGATAATTTAATAGTTTGGAATAAACTCTCAAGGGAAAAGATCAATTAGAATATCTGATCTTAAGAACCTTTGAACAAATGTATTTAGCCTTCACGCAAAAGTGTATGGATAAAGCAATATTTTGGAAGTTATAAATAAAATATAGGTTCAGAAAAACTTATATGTAGGCTAATTAAAACAGATAAACTGCTAATTACTGTTTTAATTTTAATAAACATTACCTGTATCACAATTCTATGGTCGCCCTGCATATTTTGATCGTTTTTACTTGAAGTTTGAATACTGTTGTTCATGTGATGCCCGTTGTGTGAGGTACTCGTTCTGCGAACTTTCGCTGTCGTTTCACTTAATAACAATGTAGAGTCACTATCACTCGGATCACTGACTTCCATCACTAGGTCCCTCGCATTGAGTATCTCGACGTCTTCATCCTGAAAGTCGGGGGAGGAAATATTCGAGATGGCTTCCGATTGTGATAAGTCTGTAGGGGCGAGGTTCGTGTTGAGAGGTTTGCGTTCGCCCGAGTCCGACGACATGACCGATGACGATACGGATGTCGGGGACTGAGGGGAGAGAGATCTGTGAGGTGATGCGTTGTCCGACGTCGCAGTGCCGGAGGTGGGGGTGGAGGAGTCGGTCATGGGGGCGTTGTACGTCCACACGACCCTCTGGTCCTCGGCCTCACTGTCCGGTCTCGTGTCCAGAAGCGTGTTCAAGGAGGAAGTCACATCATCATCGATGTCGATAGATACTGCGGACATTGACGAGTCCTTGTTAAACTGCAGATGATCTTCCGACCTCGATGTTCGAACGACGTAGGAAGATGAAGGGATCGGTGCCGATGACACAGCGATGCTGGGGGTGGGTGATGTACCGGCGGAAGAAGTCTTCTGGTGCGGATGACGTTCCGACTCTATGGGACTAGTTGGCACTGAGTTGTGCCTTTGGTGATTATTGTGATTGTGATAATTGTGATGCCTTAAACTATCCACTTTCCGCTGTTTGGGAAGTATAGAACCCTGCTGATTCTTTGAAAGCTTAAGGACCCTATCGCCTGTCATGACAAAAGCCTCGAACTTGGGTTGAGGCTGAGGTGATGACTCCATAGAGTCGCCGTTGCTCCTGGTGAGGTCCTCCAGAGGCAGAGGGTGTCGCGAAGGAGGAGCGTACGAGTCTCCATTGTTGTGGGGTTGGGGATCCACAAAGGGGTTAGAAGAAGACAAGTAGTGTCGAACCTTTGCTTTTATCAGGGGATCTGCAAAAGAACAAAACAATTTATTTTTGTTGTTATTTTATCATTAAAATATAGAGTTAACTCTGTATACAATACTATCACAGTTTGCTGGTCAAAGAAAAATGCAGTTAAAAGAGTGAGGAGATGAACATTGCAGAATACTCTGGTACCTATTGTATTAAAATTTAAAATACAATTGAGAGCAATACCTCAACTACACTGATTAATGGAATAACAAGTATTATAACATTTATATATTAAATTTTTCTATTAGTTCAATTTAAACACCTACTAAAGTTTTATTAAATTATTTTTCATTTAACAACTAATCTATAAAGCTAAGTAAGGGAAAGTGGGTGTGCAAAAAATATCATATGAGTGATAAGTGAATAAACATTAAAAATAACTTCCTTTAAAACAACTCAAGCCTCACCTCTTTTCAATTTGAGAGCAACTGGATCTTCTGACAGTCTTAGGCATTTTAAAACTGAAACAAACAATTATATATAAATTCCAGTATCCTGAACATCAACAAAATAAGTATATTTTATCAAATTTTCTAAAGATATTAACAAAGACATATATAACTGAATTATTTAGACGGTGTCCTCCGAGATATTTTTCTGAGGTATATACCAAAATACTAATAAAATGCTGTCCTATTATGAGTGCATTAAAACATTTACAAAATATAAAATAACACAAATAATTATTAGATGTTTGACATACATTTACATCAAACCGCCTCGGGCTAAATACCGCTACAATGTACATCTACCGTCTTCAAGATCTAAACTTAACATAATCTATATCTTAATTTCCAGCCACGTTTTTATTTCACAAAACCGATTTGGGCAACTGAGGTGATTTAGAGATTTTTCTCAAGGTGTTTCAAAAGCAATTTTTTCCCTTAGACATCAGGGCTCCGCCACACTGGCCTCAAAATCCCCATACTATTCTTAAGGAAGAAATAATTTATTGGTTGGTGTCATATATGTTTCACCTTGATTAGTTTAACTGAAATAACTCTGGTTATTGTTTATTCAGTCAGTCACATAACATCATATTATTTATATGGCAGGTTTAAGAAACATTTCTAACTACAGACTGTCACTGTGCTGTGTACCATTTAATTTTGTACTGAACTGCAGTTTATGTCTGTGACATGCTAGATCGCCATGAGGTGAATGGGATACCGACTAGTTTAATATGAAAAAGTTTAAGGTTGAGGCACATCTTCTAAGTAATTAGTCAAAATGTAATTTGGCAATAAACTTTGGTTGTACTTAACAGTTTATACTATAATACTGAGTGACAATAGAGGTGACCAGATGTTGGTATTTTACTGGCAGACAGTAAAGATTGGATGGACAAATTTTGAACCAGTTCCAGACGCAATTTGGAAAATCGCACATGATGTAGGATAACTCATACACAGCCACCCGCTTACCCAGCTAATGGCCTCCCTTTCATTCGCATCCCCTCTCCACCCTTACCCACACAGATTAATTAATCATTCTTAACATCTAATCTTTTCCTCACCTATTTTGGGCAAGCTTAATTGAAATAAATAGCTTATTTTTGCAAAAACATTTATGAAAGACATTACAAAATAATCTTCTGCTATTACCAGACAGATAAATAAGACATAGATCAATTTCTTTCACCACACACTGATTTTTGAGTAAGTAATTAGTGACTTGCTTGGTTCAAGTTAAAAAAATGGTTAAGGTGATACCTTAACAACACAACTTTAGTTAATTTAATAATAAACATGTTCAATACTAATATTTTTCAAACGTATTATTTTTATAGAAAATTATGCCAAAGATATTAATAGAAATTCTTACAACCCCCCATCTCTTTTATCCAATTTCTGAAGAATTTTCCTATCAACAATACCAACATTTTATAAGGTTGATGCAACATCAACCTTATCTTTTTTAGTTGTTGCAGTTTTTATTATTTTGGATAATAGAAAAATAAAAATAAAATCGTAGCAAAGGGTTCCTAATTAAACGAGCTGACACCCAATACATGTGAAAATCTATTTCAAAAAGGCTTCCCGAAAGGCTGGCTTTGAAACGGAGTGGAATATGCTGTTGCTGAATTGGCAAGCACTCCAAACTCTTCACTCTTGCTACGTAATGGTCGATGAAACATTATACTGCATATTAAACTATAAAACAATTGGTTTTTATCACGATATCTAAAAAAAATCACAATTTCAGTGATATTCCAAGGCAATAGAAGTAAAGAAACACTTATTCTACATCTTGTCAGAAAAAATGTCATAATAAAACAGGAGATGAATTATGGAAGGAGCCAATGTCCACGCCGTTGCAGCCTGTCACTCTGAGTAGGAACTAGAGAGCCTCTACATTCCCTGGGGGAGACACTGATGCTATCAGAGCTCACAGTCCCAGTCAACACTTGTCCATTCCAAAAGTCTAAACACAAGAATACAGTAGGCATACCAAAGTGAAATGAGTACTTCATTTATGAAATATCTTGGTTGTTAGTTCATATGTTTTGGCACTTGTAATAAATTAATGTATTATATTGTTCAATTACAATGAAGAAAACTTAAGTGAGAGATTTTCTTTAATCAATTGTAAGTTACAATTATTTCATGATCAAAGGTTATCATCCTTCATTTCTGAAGTGTTAATGTGTAATAATTTTAAAATCTAGGCTACATGAATTGTGTTTATAAATAGCACACGACATAGAAAGTAGGACTTTCTTATGATACCTATTTGACTGTGACATTGAGTTTGGTTTTTTAAAGATTAAATACAAACCAAAAATAAATAAATAAATAAATAATGCCTAGAACCAGTCAGTCAGATAAACAAATCAAAGCAAGTTTGGGTTTATTTCATTGGAGAACAGATCAAAAGCCGATAAACTTTGTATTTAGTTGAAGAGAAAATAACAACATAAATCTGCAATTTATATTTCGTTTTCAGTTTTTTGGAATCTGAATTAAATATGCAAAAAAATTAACAATGAGAAATGATTAAGGTTCCTTTTATTCATGTGGGTGCTGGATGTAGCAGTTGTTTCAACTGTCACAAATTTACGAACAGTTAGTAATATATTATTCTGATTTCACTAGGCTAAGGTGAATGGTTGCTCGAAAGAAATATGAATTAGAGTAGTTTAAAAGCATGATGGTTTGTCAACTGCTACCACAAAGTATGAATAAAAATAGTCATCAGTTCATAATACAATGTAAAGAATAGTTTTAAACAAACCAAAATACTTTGATTGACAACTCTCTGCTTCACAAGTTTGCATGCAGAAAAGTGCAATGCAAGTTTTATACAATAAGTTTTATAGTGTGGTAGTAATTAATAACTCATTATAAACTAAAGCCAGCACTTGTTTAAATATGTAAATTAACAAACCATAGCCTAATTACATTCAGGGCCCATTTTAGCTTCGTGCCGCCCCTAGGCTGTATGAAGCTTGCCGCCCTCTCCCCCCCACAACTAGGGACAAGGAAAGAAGTCGAAGTTCAGTTTTCGCAAAGAGACTGCGTTGGCGATGGCCGAGAGAGTGTTCTAGGCCCACAATAAGTGCTATTTATCTTCTTTTAGTGACGATTTAAAGTAATTTTTCACCCACTTAAGGCAGGAAACCCCCTCTCACCAGAGCAATTAGCAGCTGGAATTGATAAGCAAATTCTCAGTGATATGTATATATTTGGATATACACCCTAAAGCTAATGTACCTCAGGCAATTTAGAATTTTTCAACTGTAGCTTCACAGTATGCTTAAAAATAAAAAACTAAGGAACCGCCTGTTATTTTTGACTAAGGTGGTTTATTTTTTGTTGGCTTTTTACTCATCGACAAAAACGTAATCCAGATCGTTTCTGTAGATACTGACAAGATGTCTTGCATTCAATCTTCACACGAGGCTCGATTCACACGAGCGATAACGCGGCAATCATGGAGATATTACTTACATTATGCAGGTGTCGGTTTAGAAACAAATTATACTAAAGTCAAAACCAATCGGAATTTATTCAAATCATCATTTTTTTAAATCTTCTTATTACATAATGGATTTTATAACGTAGATGAGTTTATGGACCACTTAAGAAATAATTTAATTATTTTTAAAACTATAAATAGTTGGGTTTGTTTTAAACTTGTTCTTAATTTGTTTATACATCTAGGATGTGTTAGGTTGAAATTATTGTAGATATTGCATAGTTATAATCATTAGTTGGCCTAGTATCAAAATGTAGGCTATATATTTATTACATTGTGGTTGTTTTATATAAATAAAATATTATTATTAATATTATTACCTTACGTTAAGGTAAGTAACACGTTAATGTTTAGACAATGTTTGAGCTTAGTCAGTTGATTCCTTCAAGTTATAACACATTTTTCGTCAGAGGTTGTTTTGATTTTGATCGACCACAATGGCTTTAAGCTTATGCAGTTTCCTATAAATCGATATAAAGCATTAGTTGACTGTACAAAATAATTAATTTGTTAGCCTAATAAATTTCTAATGTATTTCTTATAGTATAAAATTTTACGTTTATCGTATATACATTATAAATAATTCAGATTTTATAGTTTTTTACAATATACATAATAAGGGTTTCCAGTGAGGGGGGTTGAATATAAAAATCCGCCTGGTGGAACTCAAGTTAATGCACAAAAATACCCCTACAATAATTATATTTTTCAAAATATGTGACCGTAGAATTAGAGGTATTTTAGTTTTTTTATCTGCAACTCAAAAATGATGGGGTAAATCGACCAAAGTGGATGGTGATGATTTCTTAAACTTTGGAAATTATACTACTAAGTCATCATGCAATTCTTAAAAAGTGAGAAATGTTCATGTAGGTGACTTTTACCTACGCAACTAATGCCAAATACCCTTGGAATCACATAACTTATACTAAATAACCTCATACCTCGTTAACGAACTTTTTACTCAGTGGTTTTGAGTAAAAAACAATGCACAGTTTGTTTATTTTGTCCGATACTTCACGCGAGAAATACTCGCTGCGATCTCGCCAGTGAACATCGGCCGTGCGTACAATCGCGGTGACACTGCCCTTCATGATTGGCAAAGACGAATAAACAAATTAAATACTTGATCCCCGCGTCCTTCCTGCCTTCGGCATAAAATATCAAATAGAAAAATTGTTATTTTTACTCGATGTTAAAGATGATTTACAAAGTTTAAAAAAAAGTAAAACTAGTAAGCTTGCAATATTTTAAATCAATCAACTCTGTAGACAAATTTATATTTAAAAATATGCTCCCAGAAATTTTCCGCCCCCCAAATATTTGCTGCCCTAGGCCGCGGCCTACTTGGCCTATTTAGAAAATGGGCCCTGATTACATTGCGCATGTATGAATTGTTACATGATATTTAAGGACTTGCTTATCTTAAAACTATATTTTTAATTTGGTTGTAATTATTTTCCAATTACTACTGCTAATACTTTTACCTAAATGTGCTTATATTTTCCTAAAATTAACAGTATTCACTTTACATTTGAATGTTCACATATATGAATTGTTTAGCCAACATTGAGTATTAAATATTTTTTTCTAGTTATTTTTTATTTTGGACAGAAAAGATTGAACAATTTCCAAACAGCTATCTAATGTTAACATTAATAGACACATACTAACTGAACAATAGACAACAGACAATAGACAATAGACAATATTTATTAGTCATTCAGTAATTTACAACAATTACAATAGACCTCGTCACAGTACTTATTACTACAATAAAATTAACCATATAATATATGACATGTAGGTGATAAAATATTTATACAACAACAAAATGCACAGACAGATTAGACACATGTCATAACAGATACAGATTTTAAAATTTCTCCTTATTTAGATTTATTTCAAAAAATTCTCTAATATCATAAAAGGAATGTTTTATTAGCCAGTCATGAAGTTTGTTTTTAAAAAAATTTAAAGGTAAAGGAGAAAAGTGTGAAGGTAACCTGTTATATAATTTTACAGCTAAATTTGTATGATAATTCATAGTCTTAGTCAGTCTACATCTGCTCACAGCTAACTTATCATTTCCCCGTGTAGAGTAAGAATGAAAGTGGTTCACTTGTAAATAATGGTTAAAATTAGACTTAATTAATAACAAGACATCAAATATATACAGATTTACTATGGTCATGATACCTGTTTCTTTAAATAGAGGTCTACAATGTTCCAGTTTATGTGAATTAGTCATTATCCTCAGTGCCCTTTTCTGCAGTAATAAGATTTTATTAATACCTGTACCATTACCCCATACAATAAGGCCATATCGAATTATACTTTGGAAAAAAGCAAAATAAGCAACTTTTAGATAATCTAAAGTTACATGTCTTTTCAAATTACTTAGTAAATATATTACTCTAGAGAGTCTTTTACATACTTCATCTATATGGCAACTCCAAGAGAGCTGAGAATCAAGAGTAATACCAAGTATTTTAACACTATCAGAAACATCAGAATTTACATTATTTTTTGTGGAAGTTAAAGTAACAAGGAGATTCTGAGTTTTATTTTCATTTAAGTACAGTCCATTAGCAAGAAACCAATCTGTAGCTTCATCTAAAGAAATTTTAGTCAAAGTTTTAAGTTGAGTAATATCTTTGTGCGTACTGAGTAATGTGGTATCATCAGCATATATAGTTGAAAATGTGGAAAGATTACAGCTGAGATCATTTATCATAATTAAGAAAAGTACAGGTCCCAGAACAGAACCCTGTGGGACACCATATTTGACATTGATAATTTTTGACAAGGATCCCTTAACATCAACAACTTGCTTTCTATTGTCCAGATAAGACCTAAACAATTCAAATTCAGCATTAAGAACACCATAATATTGCAGCTTTTGCAAGAGCAAATCATGCCTTACAACATCGAACGCCTTGCTCAAATCACATAAGGTTAACTGAGCAGAGCAAGTATCTTCCAAATTTTGCAGAATATTATTGACAAGTTCGTCGACTGCTGCAATCGTCGAACGTCCACATCTGTAACCATACTGTCTAGGACAAAAGAGACCTAAATTTTCAAAATAACTACATAACTGCATCTTTAAAATTTTTTCAAAAACCTTAGCCATTACCGGGATACATGAAATTGGGCGATAACTACTTGGCAAATTTTGATCACCTTTTTTATAGACTGGAACAACCCTAGATATTTTCAGACAGGCAGGAAAAACCCCACTTACTATACATTTATTTAGACAATATGTAAAAGGCTCCAATATAAGGTGTATAATTTCTTTAAATAATACACTATTAAGCTAGGATACTGAACAATTTTATTAAAATAATTATACTGAAGCTAGGATATCCAACTCTTTAATTTAATAGCAGTATAGTTTAATAACATTTTTGAGCCCCAGGTCTGTAAATTGAATAGTTGTATTTATTGTTATATTTTTTTGTTTGCTACACTTTAACCACTACAGTGGCATGCAGTGGGCGCTCATGTGGGCGCTCATGTGCGCGCACACGCGCGCACACACACACACACACACACATACACACACACACACACACACACACACACACACACTCACACAGTGAGGATAAGTACAAAGTGGCAACTAGCTGACTAGAGGTACAACTTACAAAGAGAGCACCCATCTCGATAGCTTCCACCTGTCTGTGGCAGTATTTAGGTCAAATACTAGACTAGTGTGCTCTCCATGAGTTATACTCCACACTAGCTGGGGGTGGTTCTAACTCTCAACCCAAGCAGTACCCCCTGCCTCTGGGGGTAGCGCTTGGACCACTCGGCCAATCTGAACAGACCAAAAGTCGTGTCGTACCGGGTATTTGAGGCTTGCCGCATTACAAGTTAGATCCGTTATTGTCTACAAGGAGGGAACCTGTCAAGTTGAGGCCTCCAACAGTGCTTGCATCCAGCCCGTGCCTAGAGAGTGATAAACCTTCTTTTTTATGCAGTAACGCAAACTGTTTATTACAAAAGTAGCAAGTACAGGTAGGTCTCGTCTTAATGTAAACCGAAAGTTATCCAAACCCTGTACTCCAAACTCAGTTGAGCCACCTTCAGTCAGTACAACAAATGCACATTTGAAATTTTTCATGTTAAGACGAACTTGTATTACAATTTTTAAAATTATGTCTTTAGTGTAAAATATTGTAATATATATTCTTTACCAAATATTATTTGATTATACTAGCCTAATACAAATTGTAGTTTTTAGCGAATTTCCCCTATAGGGAAGAAGCTATTACCGTAAGTGGCATGGTAAGACTTAAGCCCGAGACCATGATAACTTTTCGATTTGAGGTCCCCAGATGCGAAAAACACTATTCGTTCAAATTTATATATATGTATGTATATATATATATATATATATATATATATATATATATATATATATATATATATGTCCGTTACCGCGATAACTTTTGAAAGAAAAAACCGATTTTGATAAAATTTGGCACAAATGTGGAGAGTAGCATTTATGACTTTAAGTTCGAAAACCAGATCGATCACACTATGGGAAGGGGGTTTTATAGGGGTTTACAATTTTCCAAAAATCTGTTTTTTGCAAATTTGACCCCAAAATGTTAAAAACACTCAATTTTGGTTGTATCCATTTTATAGAGCTTAAAAAAACAAATAATTTAGTATTTTTAATCATTAACCTAGGTTAAGTGGTTACGGATAAAATCCAAAAAACGTGTCCCATGTTAATCTTATGGGAAAAAGGTTTTTAGATTTTTCTCAGATAGTTTTACTAAAAACTTCACATTTATGTTTATTAATGTGTTTAGCTCAACAAAACAAACATTTTGGTGTTTTAATCGTTGTTCTACGTCCAACCGTTGCAGAGATATTCAAAGTGCTAAACACAGTACGTTGTCCAATGTTATCCTTATGGAGAATAAATAAAATTCTATATCTCAATTATTTTTGAATGTATATTGATGAAACTTAGTATGTGGCTTCAACTAGTTGTGGTATATTGATATTAGCACAAAAAACAAGTTTTTTGTTGATAGTCCCCGCAGCAGCAAACCTGCATACTCGGCCCCCATGTTATTCATATGGAGAATAAGTAAAGTTGTATATCTCCCTTAATTATGAACCTAAATTAATAAAACTTGGTATATAGCTTCACCTGGTTCAGTTATATTGATAATTGCAAAAAAACATATTAATTATCTTCCTCGTTGCAGCAAACCTGCACCCTCAACCCTAATGTTATTCTTATAGAGAATAAATAAAATGCTATATATCACTTATTTATGGATGTATTTTTGTGAAACTTGGTAAGTAGCTCTATGTACTAGTGAGTCACATATATATGCATTGGAAATTCACTGAGTATGCAGGTTTGCTGCGACGGGGGTATTTTAAATAAATTAAAACTATTTTTAACATATATTTGTATTTTTTAGCATTCCCTTTTTAATCCGAACCACTTGAGCAAATGAGTATACGAATTAATGCTTGTACTTATAAGTGATACTTAGGATTGGTGAAGGAAGCGTTTACAACTTCTTTAATTTATTTAAAGATTACAGTGTCAATAACAAAATGTTGCGGTACCTTAATTAATAATGTTGTATCAGATTTAAATTCAGTTCATCCAACCACAGTCAATTTTCTTTTGATGGAAGACGTTTTTATTTGACACTCAAAGAGCTCGCTGTGTCAACTTACAACTGACTTAATAGGCTGTTTCACAGGAGATGAATTTAACTTACATATAAAAATTGCGTCGTGAAATATGTATGACATTTGCTAAACTATATTTTAGACTAAATTATTGCATACTAATACGAGTTATTTTTGTACTTTATTTAGTGAGTAATTGCATAACATGATGCATCTCACTGACATTCCAATCTATCATCTTGGCTTGAGAGTTGGATCTTCAATAATGCTACTACACAATCTCTATTCCTCATATAAAAAATGCATGTTAAAACTGTAAATCAAATTGATATTTAGTATTCCCAGTAGTGTGCCTGGAATAAGGTACTACACTGCTAAAGCATTGTTTAAAGCTTTGTAAACTAATACTTTGTATTGGTTATAAACAACTTCTGAGTGTACTACCGAGTTATTATAACAACTGGAAAGAGCAGTGATAGTAGTGAAATAATAAAACACACTGCCAAATGCGTTAATGGTGATACAACATTATGAATAACTTAGTGATTATAAATGATAATTATAACTGGTTATTACTGCCACTATTCGTAACAGTAATTTTGTTTAAGGGTATAAATCAATAATAAAACAACGTTTATAAGTAACCCATAAATAGAAATAATGTTGAAATTATTTTAATTTGTGATAATATTTCAACTCCACTGAAACCTCATTATTTTATTGATATTTATATTACTGATAATAATAATGGTAACAAATTCGTACACTACATTTTATAGCTAAAACATCAAAGTATCGTCTGAGTATGAAAAACAAGTTATAAACTGATGATTTTTTTCTGCATCAGTAGAGGTGAGGGAAAACAATGACCTACATGTGCCTATTGATTGATACTTCCTCAGATTCGCCAACATTTCATGCAACTCACAATCCTATTTTTTCAAATTGAGATACCAACATCCCTAAGAATAATGACATCAATTAAAACAATTCAATTTACTTTTAGACATTGCATGTAATATGGTAAATAGATTAATCTTAGATGGTTATTAGATTTTGGCACCTTGCTATCGGTAACTTATTGCTGTGCAAATTTTAAGCGAGTAAAAATAACAATCACACATCACACATAAATCATAATTAAAATAAATTATAACCAAACATGAAAAAAATTGATATAATAATTCGTTACAATGTTATTGCCTTATACAGCACATACATACCAATAGGCACCAGACTCCATAAAAAACCATTGAAAAGTCATGTTTATATTTCGTAGGTAAAATATTTATGTAAATTTGATGTAGTTTTGCTAATAAATTTGAATACACTATAAATCATCAAAATACTTTGAAATTTAAGCTTTTGAATAAAGATGAAAGCACTGCTAACTGAAATTGTCAGACCCATTAAATAGCTGTTACTAAGATAACAATTCCTTATAAGTAAAAACTACCATACAAACAATTTCTATCTAGGGTTAAAATGAAGTCTTTGAATTTTTTTCACTAAATTGAAAACATATTATTTAAGTGTACAAGTATTGTTGTGATAGAATTTGAAATATAAGTTCAAATACAACTTGTTCATTTGCAGTCAGGTCAGTTAATTGACGAAACCAATAAAATAAACAGGTAACACACGACCGCTTATTTTACATATCGCAGGCAGTACAACATTGTACAATTACTGTACTTAATTAGTTATGTGTTAACAGAGGTTATTTTAAGTGTCTAAATATCTTATAAAATCACGAGCTAATAAACATGTCTAAGACGGGACATGAAAACCCGAACTTAAACTTAACCCGAACATAATGGAACTTAAAAGACATTCTGTCTCAACATGATCAATTTCCAAGACTAAATACAAACCGTCTTTAGTGTTTAGCTTGTTAACATCAGTCTCGTTGACTTTCAGGATTACATCCCCAGCTTCCACCTGCAACACAACAGAGATTATAAGAACTTTGAACATTGAATGAGCAATTATACAGAAGTTTAATACCTTGTAGTCATGTCAAAGACATAATATATATATATATGGATTTAACATCTTAATACACATAACTGAAATAACAAATGTTGTTTAGGGATCTGTTATGAATGCACAAGAATCATTTAACTTTTCATCATAAATCAGGACAAAATCAATCAATGTTTAGTATTAGCAAACAACTCCTATACCCAAGTAATACCCAATAAATAAATAAATCTAAAAAGTTTGATGGATTTTACAATTACATTATATTTAATCTTTTCTTCAACTTCAAGCTCTTCCTTCCACCCTGCCTTTTAAAGATTACTAAATTAATCTTATAGACCAACTGACAGATCATATGGATACACAGGCGTAGTTGAGATGAGGAATATTAGTTACAAAATAAAACATTCCTTGAGCATTATACGCCTTAGATTCATTAATAATTCAAAGTCTGACTACATATTAGCATCAAACAAGTAAACATAGGAGTTAACCGAAACATGACAGGCAGGCGTCCTTATCTGGCGACATGGCTGGTAGCTACGTACACGTGATCATCTGATAAACTGAAATATTTACATTGCCACCTCCCCCACCCCATAAACAATACCCCAGGCTCATCATTTAGCCAAACAAGCTGTAACAACCGACCTCAATACGTTCTCTTCCCAAATATTAGACCAAGATAATTCAGATAATGTCAAGGTTTTACATCAATTAAGTCATGAAAATCATAAATAATGCATTTTACCCAGGAATAAGGTTGATGTTGACTATAACTTTTATAGCTAAATTAATATTAATTATTTCAAATATTGGATATATATTTGTTTTAATGACTTGATCTACAAGATTAAAATGGCAAGTGATTTATAATGAAGCACTGAGGGTTGAATTTAATTTGTATTTTGTGCCGCCATATATATCTATGTGTGCGAATCGTCTGATTTGTCTGATTCTGCTGGCGGCTAATATCCAGTCGCTAATTCCTTTTTCACTCAACGCAGTTTAACTCTCAAATCACCCCACTTCACCAGTAACTGCCACCGACTCTAGACCCAAATCTTCAACTTATATCAGAGTTAAGTTTATATTTTAAGTAGCCTATTTAAAATATTAACATGGATTAGGAAAACCATTTAGGGGCCTGGAAAGGGTTTTCTATGCTCCAAGATATCATTCTTTGAGTAACCCACAATTTGTAAAGTAGCTAAAATTAATAATTGCCTGACTCGCTACGCGAGTCAGGACATTTCACATGAGGCAATCAGTATTTTGAATATTAATTGTTAGTTCCTGATTTCAATAGCTCTGCTCTCCTAATTAGTAAATTACAGTGTAAATGCCAGATTTCAGGTGTATTTTCCGTTAATTGTAGCACGTTATTTAGTTCTAATAAACTAAATCCAGTCTAATACAGGAAAATAGTTGTCAAATCATGAATTTCAAGTGGGGTAGTGTTAACTCAACAAAGCTGGCTCCAAGATTTACTAGTGTTCTGGTTAAATATGATCCGACCTTTGGGTAACTACAGCACCTTCCTTTAAACATTTTGGTAGCAGTTTACTATTTAATATTCTCCCAATTATGCTTCCTTAAGTTCACCAACCATAGCCACCCAGTCAACCTGTTAACCATATTATTCACATTGATCCATATGTAGCCACCCCCTATCAATATTAACCAACATATAACAACTTATGTGCAACAATTTTAAAAATTTATGAAAGTATGATTTCAACATCCATTTTAAATACAAAGGTTGTTTCTTTATCAACCACCGATTGGCCATAAATAAAAGACAAGTGTATATAACAAAATTATTTTATTGCCAAAAGGTAGGTGCACTTATAAATGCTTACTTTTCGAAATAGTTACCACAACAATTAAGGCATTCGTCGTACCTGAGTACCAGCTTTTCAATACCCTCTTTGAAAAATATTGCCGCCAATGAATTGAACATGACATTGTCTATATGATCGCACAGTGTAAATACTGGACAGTAGGCGGGTAATATTAACATGATGGAACAGCGTATCCCCTCCACCAAACGCTCTGTCAGTTCTAGACTCAGATTTGGAGTAACAAATTTAGAGATAGCCGTACCGATATGCTTGACAAAATGGGACAAGAACGTCAAAGCAGCACCCATTCGGCATGTTTTGTGGTCTTCTACAGAAAAATTCTGTCAGGACCCAGAGAACACACAATTTGTTGTAGCCTAAATGTAATGTAACAATAATAGAATATGGAAGTGACATTGAAATTTCAAGAAATTGGAAACCACTTAGGGTGAACCTAAGGTTTTCTATAACCGCTTCAAAACTCATTGAACAAGGTTTTCTCTAGCGACAGATTCGTGCCCTTTCATGCATATCGGTGTACGGCCAACTTTAAATGTTCGACACAGATCTGAGCCTAGAACTGACAGAGCATTTGGTGGGGGGAGGGGGGGATGCGCTGTTCCATCATGTAAACATTACCCACCTACTGTCCAGTGTTTACGCTGTACGATCATACAGACAACGTCATGACACACTTCAATTCATTGGCGGCAACATTCTTTGAAGATGGTATTGAAAAGCTGGTAAACAGGTACGACAAATGCCTCAATCGTTACAGTAGCTATATCAAAAAGTAAGCATAAGTGTACCTATTTTTTGTATTAAAATCATTTTTTTACATACACTAGTTTTTGATTGATGGTCACTCGGAGGTTGATAGAAAAACTACCCTCATATCATAGGAGATTACATGACAGGAATGGCATTACAAATTATGCTGCAACACATAATTGCTTCGACTTCTGGGAAAAAATTAATAACACCAACAAATATTTATAACAGTAATGAATTAAAATACCCCCCGTCGCAGCAAACCTGCGTACTCAGCGAATTTCCAATGCATTGATATGTTTCTCACTAGTACATAAAGCCACTCACCAAGTTTGACAAAAATACTTCATAAATAAGTGATTTATTACATTTTATTTATTCCCCATAAGAATAACATTAGGGCTGAGTACGCAGGGTTGCTGCAACGAGGAAGATAAGAAATGAGTTTTTATGCAATTATCAATATAACTGAACCAGGTGAAGCTACTTACCATGTTTTATTAATTTATGTTCATAATTAAGGGAGATATAAAACTTTACTTATTCTCCATAAGAATAACATTAGGGCTGAGTATGCAGGTTAGCTGCTACGGGGACAATCAACAAAACATTTATTTTTTGTGCAATTATCAATATACCAGTACAACATGAAGCCACATACCAAATTTCATCAGTATACATTCACAAATAATCAAGATATCAAATTTTATTTATTCTCCATAAGGATAACATTGGACAACGTACTGTGTTTAGCACTTTGAATATCTCTGCAACGGTTTGACGTAGAATCACAATTTAAACACCAAAATGATTGTTTTGTGGAGCTGAAGTGATTGGTAAAAGAAAATGTGAAGTTTAAAGTAAAATTAACTGAGGAAAAGCCAAAAACCTTTTTCCCATAAGATTAACATGGGAGATTTTATGAGCATGTTTTTTGGATTTTTTCAGCAACCACTTAACCTAAGTTAATAATTCAAAATACCATATTATTTGTTTTTTTAAGCTCTATAACATGGTCTAAACCTAAATTAAGTGTTTTAAAAATTTTAGGGTAAAAAATGCAAAAAACTGATTTTTGGAAAATTTAAAACCCCCATAAACCCCCCTTCCCATAGTCTGATTTTTCTGGTTTTCGAACTTAAAGTCATAAATGTCAGTTTACACATTTGAGCCAAATTTCATCGAAATCGGACGTTTTTTACTCAAGTTATCGCATTCACGGACACATATATATATATATATTATGTTATAATGATTGATTAGGGCTACTAATATTATAAGATGTATATTCATATTTTAACAAAGTACCCTTTTTTTATAAAAAAACATTTTTATTTTAGACTGACATGTTTCGTGCGCTTAGGCCATTATATTTTTCGAAGGCAATGAAGACGAAGCCAGACAATTATTAACATACATAAATGACTTATCTACCGAAATCAAATTTACAAGTGAAATCCAGAAAGAAGAAATTAATTTCCTAGATGTAACAATTTCTAAAGAAAACGGAAAACCCTCATTTAATATTTTTAGAAAACC
Organism: Allygus modestus; assembly: GCA_963675035.1. Lineage (NCBI taxonomy): Eukaryota > Metazoa > Arthropoda > Insecta > Hemiptera > Cicadellidae > Allygus > Allygus modestus. The sequence goes on from OY776111.1 coordinate 143,326,728, forward strand.
CACAACATCAGACACAATCATTCCATTTCATTCAAATCATCCATGGTCCCATAAAATGGCAACCTTCCATTCCCTAATTCACAGATTAATAAGCATCCCACTGAAAAATAATAATTTTGTAAAAGAAACTAATGTGATCAAATATTTAGCCGAAAAAAATGGATATAAAAGAAAAATGATTGACAACATGATCAAGAAAAAACTTAAAAAACAAAGAGAAGAAAAACTTCAAGGAAACATAGAAACCAGAGAAAAAAATAAATATATGTGCATACCATACAACAATTGTATGAACAAAACTATAAGAAACACATTTAAAAATTCTCAAATTTGTATTAGCTATAAAACTAAGAACAATATCTTTAAAATATTAAACAACAAAATAACAAATCATCAAGATAATAAAGACGACACATATAACAGATCTGGAATATATAAAATAAACTGCAACGAGTGTAATAGTTATTACATCAGACAAACTTCCCGAAACTTCAAAATTAGATTCAATGAACATCTACAAGCTTTTAAATCGAACAACAAAACAACAATGAAATCTAACTTTGCAGAACACTTGATAAAGTCAAAACACAAATATACAGATCTAAAAGAACATCTAACAATTTTAGAGTTTGAACGAGAAAGAGAGAAGCTATTTGTCAAAGAAGAAATGAATATTTACTTTAATTTTAAAAAAGACCCTTCAAACATACTAAATACAGTTTTACCTAAACAATCAAACCCGATATTTGATAAAATTGAAAAAATAAGAACAGGGACGTATAAAAATCACTTAATATAGTATTCAAAGAAAATAACAGAAGAAAATAAAATATATTATCGATTATGACAAACAATTCATATGCAACTTTAAAATAATTAATTTTAACATATGATTAATATTTATTTTATTTTAAATGTGAGGTTATATTTTTATAGACTTTGATAATGGCCTAAGCGCACGAAACATGTCAGTCTAAAATAAAAATGTTTTTTTATAAAAAAAGGGTACTTTGTTAAAATATGAATATACATCTTATATATATATATATATATATATATATATATATATATATATATATATATACATATATATAAATTTGAACGAATAGTGTTTTGGACATCTGGGGACCTCAAAACAAAAAGTTATCATGGTCTCGGGCTTAAGTCTTACCATGAGACCTACGGTAATAGCTTCTTCCCTATAGGGGAAATTCGCTAACAAATTCATATCATGTCATCGATTCTTAAAATTTACTAAACGAAAAGGCAGTAGAGATTTTTACTGTGATTATTACTATTATCATACTATCATACTAATATTTTGAAAGTTTGTGAGCTTGTGGCTCAATCATGCTCCAACTCCTGAACAGACTGAGCTAATATTTGGTAGGAAGGTAGCTAATATCCTAAAGTAACCTATTCACGTTTTTAAATTTCTTGAGGGCTTTGCGCCAGTGGGCTCTACAGGGTCATGTTTGGGTGGTCACCGAAAGTTACCCCTCCCCCTCCACATGGGTAGTCCCTGGCACCCCAATTATTTTTGTTTAACTATATGAAATTATACAACGAATGAAAGTAAGTTAACATAATGCATCAATAACCTTGTACTCAAGAAAAAACAATCATAACATTATAAATAAGCTAAACAAAATTAACTTTAGTTCTACTACGCCTGACCGTAAATAAAAATAACAAATATTTAAGCATTCAACTTTTTTCTACGTCATCTGTAGGCGTCTAAGAACAATTAAGATGCCTAAATAAACAATTTATTTTAGTAATTACCCACGCGAAAAACTATTTATAAAACGTATTTGAAATCTGCAATACTGAACTGTACAACACGAAGATACAATGAGGAATGAGGCTGACAGTCAAGGTCAACGACTCGAAAAATAAAAACGTCGTAACACATTTTTACAAAATGAAATACTTGGCGTGTGAGTGTTTGCACGCAATTTAATCTTTGTTTCCTCTTATTTCATTACATATAACCTGGGGGGCCGAGCTTTGCTCAACCACTTCCCCCAACTAATTATCAGGTTTGTATATCTCATTTGCCTCTATTCTGCATTATAAGGTCCCTCCAGTTGTTATTTATGGCTCAATTTCGGATATTACCACCTCTATATATGCAATCTTCACTCAACAGTCACTGATCCCAGGAACCCACATGTTAACAACTATAAACAACACGAGTATTACTTTGACAGTTCCCTGATTGGTTATGAACAGCTGTAACAATTCTTTTGTTTTGATTTTAAACTCCATAAGCCAATGTTAATTTTTTAACTTATCATTTCAGTTTTTTTACATTATTTGATTTTTCCTGGGGATGAGACCTGCTAAAACTTATTTTTGTCCCAGAAATTAGTTATTTCCAACATTTGAAGGAAATCGTTGGTGCCGTTAATGAGATCAGTGTCGCAAGCAAGCAAGCACGGACATACGCAAACCTTACTCATATTAGAGTATAGGATAGGATTCGAGGCACTTTTTGCTTCTAGCCTAGCCACTGGATATTTATTGCCTAGCAACGGATTACGCGGTTGTACACAAAAATCAAACCTAACCTGTAAACTAAACTAACACAGCTGACAGCAAACGATGGTAGGCGGGCGAAATCCAGTAAAAAATAAGACAGACATACCGTATTGGGACTACTGTTGTCCGAAACATGAAAATAGTGTAGTTTATTACTACATTACATTTTTAAACTAGAACATTATGGCCTTTGCCACTTAAAGAAGTTACATTAAATCCTGGAAAGATGTGATGTAATTGTGAGCAAGAAGGCATGACACAGCTAGATGGTTTTGGAGATATGTCGTAAATATCCGACCGCTCGGCCCATCATTAATCAGATATATTGTGTCCACTTCGGCTGAAATATCGTCCACCCTATCTAGATATCTGTTTACTAAAATGAGTAATTATTTTTTTAACATTTTTAGGTCTAATTGCATAAATATGATAGGGGCAACGATTTAATTAAGTTGTGTAATTTTACTGATATTATTATACAAACAAAAATCTGATATCTACATTTTTTAGACAAGTAAAAAGTCTATAACATTTTAGTTTGTGTTGAATTAGGCCTACATCTAAATGAGATCTTGTTGTTAACGGCTTACACATGTACCTGTTTTCAACACTCAGAGCCAGGGTGTGGAGTAAACAGGCCACAATACAAGGCTAGTAATCTGCCGACTTCTCACATCAGCGGCTTACACCTCCACCAAAACAATAACAGCTCATTCCTGCATGCTGTCAGTCTCATAATATGCATTGTTTGCCATATTTTTATGTTCACAGTTAGTACATTTTTAGTAACTATTCTAATTTCCTTTAATCAGTTTATCCTAATTATTCAAATGTCCCCATATTTGTGTATATGGCCCTTAATAAGTTTTTTTATCTTGTTGATTCATCTACATGATTTAAGTTGACATGGTTGGTATGATAATGGTTGTTTTTTTTTTCTTTTTAGATTTTGACGCAATAGTTAATTACTGGTTTTGTAATAGGAAAACGTGAAAAAGTTACAATACGGTAGTAAAATTGTATTAGAACTGTTGGTTTCTACAGATAATAAGGACCTTCTTTGAGATTCCCTATTGAACCTCCATTTTTGTACTTACAGTGTTTAGATCTTGCTCACAACATTATCTCATAATAATGTGACCTCTGTTATTCTCTCTTTGTGTTATGCAGAACTGTTAGGGCTCTAAAATGTTTGTACTAAAAATTAGTTACAAAGCTGTATTCCTTAAAAAAAAGGGAAAAATTATATTATTTGCCTTGCTTTTGCTTATTTTGTTAAACCGTAAAACATTTTTTAATGATTAAAAATAATGGTGAACCTGAAGACAATAATGGAACAAAGTTTTCAAGTGTTAATCAATTAACTGGCACTAGGGATGGGTAGAAGGGGGGAGGAGGTGTGAGTTATATGTTTACGTTGCTCACTGGACTGAGAGCCTATTCTGTCTCTCAGCACATTTACTGCTCATTCGACATCTGTAATGGTGAAAACCTACAATTAACAGTTCAGGCAAATTTAAGCAGTACAGTATTTAATGGTGTAACCAAATACCCCCGTCGCAGCAAACCTGCGTACTCAGTGAATTTCCAATGCATATATATGTGACTCACTACTACATAGAGCTATTTACCAAGTTTCACAAAAATACATCCATAAATAAGTGATATATAGCATTTTATTTATTCTCCATAAGAATAACATTAGGGTTGAGGACGCAGGTTTGCTGCAACGAGGAAGATAAGTAATGTGTTTTTTGCAATTATCAATACAACTGAACCAGGTGAAGCTACATACCAAGTTCTCTTAATGTAGGTTCATAATTAAGGGAGATATACAACTTTACTTATTCTCCATATGAATAACATGGGGGCCGAGTATGCAGGTTTGCTGCTACGGGGACTATCAACAAAAAACTTGTCTTTTGTGCTAGTATCAATATACCACAACTATTTGAAGCCACATACCAAGTTTCATCAATATACATTCATAAATAATCGAGATATAGAATTTTATTTATTCTCCATAAGGATAACATTGGACAACGTACTGTGTTTAGCACTTTGAATATCTCTGCAACGGTTGGACGTAGAACAACGATTAAAACACCAAAATGTTTGTTTTGTTGAGCTAAACACATTGATAAACATAAATGTGAAGTTTTTAGTAAAACTATCTGAGAAAAATCTAAAAACCTTTTTCCCATAAGATTAACATGGGACACGTTTTTTTTGGATTTTCTCCGCAACCACTTAACCTAGGTTAATGATTAAAAATACTAAATTATTTGTTTTTTTAAGTTCTATAAAATGGTTATAACCAAAATTGAGTGTTTTTAACATTTTGGGGTCAAATTTGCAAAAAACCGATTTTTTGGAAAATTGTAAACCCCCATAAAACCCCCTTCCCATAGGGCGATCGATCTGGTTTTCGAACTTAAAGTCATAAATGCTACTCTCCACATTTGTGCCAAATTTCATCAAAATCGGGTGTTTCGTTCAAAATTTATCGCGGTAACGGACACACATATATATATATATATGTATATATATATATACATACATATATATATATATATATGTATGTATGTATATATATAGAACGAAAATAGTGAATAAATTTGAACGAATAGTGTTTTTGGCATCTGGGGACCTCAAAACGAAAAGTTATCATGGTCTCAGGCTTAAGTCTTACCATGCCACCTACAGTAATAGCTTCTTCCCTATAGGGGAAATTCGCTAAAATAATGTGATTTTAGTTACTCCTCTTCTAAACCAATATAAACTATCGACTACGAATTTAAAAATAAGAAATACTTTACTTAACATTTAATTATTATTATTTTCTTGACTAAGAATATTCTAACATGAAAAATACTCCTAGAAATGTTACAGAAATTAGATTATGCTTGGTTGTAATAAAAATTACATTGTATAATGGCTCCTGATCATGGTGGTTTTTTTTCTCTGATGGTGGTGAAAATTCTGACTATAGATTATTTTTATGAATTAAATGATACTATCTTTGCCCAACAGCTTTGCTTGTTCACCTAATTTTAGGTTTATATCAAAATTAAATCACACAGCTGGTCATATTCCAATATTTCTACGAGAGCTTTCATTTTAGTAAATGGCTCGTGGGACCTAGGGTTTTCTAAAAAATTCCTGGTATGGTTTTGGCTTTAGATGTTCCTAACTGTTATCCAGCCAGTGCAAATAGCCATACAGATTCAAAAACAAAAATATGCAGTTTTGTTTGTTTCGAGGTATGTCCAGAAAGTAGTTTCATTTGGTAATACAAATTAATCAAAGACGGATACAGGAAAACAATTTATTGTTCAAAAATCTACACAACTCTTACTCCGTTTTTTTTAAATAACCCCCGTGATTTTCTTGGCAATTTTATTACCATGGCACAAGGTTTTGCATGTCCTTCTCATAGAGCTTTGCCACCTGATTCTTTAACCATGAGGTAACGTGATCTTTTTGCTCATCATCGTTGTTGAAGTGTTGATCACTGTGACAACTTTTCAAATGCAAAAAGAGATGAAAGTCGCTAGAAGCGAGGACAGGGCTGTGATAGTCAAACGGCAATCGATGGAAGCTTGTATCGTTCCCAGCAACAGTTAAACCCAAGCAAGTCTTGACAACTTGAAAAGTCAAGTACTGTAAACATTTTTTTGGGAATCAGCAAGAAATTTTACTGATTGATCTTTCTTTTGCCACAAGGTAAAACAAAATGTACCACGCAACACAGAATAAGCGCTGAGGAATTCTCTCAAAAGGTGTTGTTATCTTTCATGACAACGCCCGACCACATACGTGTTTGACCATACTCCGTAGAGCCTTTACTGATTTTCATCTCTTTTATTTAGTGAATTTCCCCTATAGGGAAGAAGCTATTACCGTAGGTCACATGGTAAGACTTAAGCCTGAGACCATGATAACTTTTTGTTTTGAGGTCCCCAGATGACAAAAACACTATTCGTTCAAATTTATATATATGTATATACATATATAGGGCCTATGTGTCCATGAATGCGATAACTTGAGTCAAAATCGTCCGATATCATGAAATTTAGCTCAAATGTGTAAAGTGACATTTGTGACTTTAAGTTCGAAAACCAGAAAAATTGGACTATGGGAAGGAGAGTTTATGGGGGTTTTAAAATTTCCAAAAATCAACTAACTTGTAATTCTACATAATGTTATTCTTATAGAGAATAAGTCAAGTTTTATATCTCCCTTAATTATAGACATAAATTAATACAACTAAATATGTAGCTTCAACTGGTTGAGTTATATTGATAATTGCACAAAAACATATTTCTTCTCTTTTTTGCAGCAAACCTGCTTACTCAGCCCTAACGTTATTCTTATGGAGAGTAAATAAAATGCTATAGATTTATTTATTTATGTATTTTTATGAAACTTGGTAAGTGGCTTTATGTGGTAGTGAGAAACATATGCATGCATTGGAAATTTGCTGAGTACGCAGGTTTGCTGCAACAGCGGTATTTGTTTTTGCAATGTTTCCATGGTGATCAACACTTCAACAACGGTCAACAATGATGTGCTAAATGAAATGGCTAAAGAATCAGGTGGCAAAGGTCTTTGAGGAGGGCATACAATAACTCATGCCACGGTACACAAAACCCCTCGAAAATCATGGGGGATTATATCAAAAGATAGAGTTAGAGTTCTACATTTGTGTATAATAAATCGTTTTCCTTTATCTGTCTTTGATTTATTTTGATTACCATACAGAACTTACTTTCTCGATGTGCCTTGTAAATGTTGTTAAACAAATAAATATACATTTACTGAAGCTTATGTCTTTCTTTATTGTACAAATACACTATTACCATTTAGCAAAATATCAAATCTGAAACAACATGTTAATAACACTTTAACATTTAAAGCATTTATTTTTTCAAATATATATCCCTAAGCAATATTTAACTGTTCAATCATAATTTAACTGAAAAACCCCTGAATAATTTACTACAACACAAAACATAAAAACCATAATCTAAGATCACTTTAAAGTCAATCATCAATAAATATCAGCCAAGTGTTAAATAACACTTGGTTGATATTTGTTGATGATTCTCTGCAGACCTATTAGCAACTTACCAATATAAAAATTGTTGATGCCAGTGCAAAAGTGTATAGTTAAAGAGTAACAGTATCACTAACAGCAGCCGATTACAGCGTTGGGGAGGAAGGAGGGTAGGGAGGGGGTTATCATCTGACAGGAAGGATGTGATCAACTAGCTGAACATCAAACATCTCAACATGATGCTCCCTTCTACTCTTCACCATTTAACTAATAATCAAACACTTTTAAGATCGATGCTTTCAAGAGCCCTAAAAATCCATAGTGTTTACATAACACTTTAAAGAATATAAATGATTAATCTCTTTTTCTAGTGAATTTCTCCAATAGGGAATCCACTACTGCCACAGGCCTCAGGTTGGCTGGTCGATGACCACTACGGACCCAATCCCCAGATCCTAAGAAAAAACCTTACAAATTTAAAAATACTAATTCAAACTAATGAAAACAAAATTAAGGAAACATATAATAAAACATATCAATTGGAAATAAACAATTGCAAGGCAGTGTCCAACTTAAGATGGCCCCAATAAACTACTGAAGGATAGTGTTACAATTAATAGCCCCAATAAACTTGTACACCCTGAAAACTATCTAAAATACATAGATTTAACAATGTCGTTCTATTTTCTTCTGTTAGCTCACTTTCATATAGTCACAATGGACCCAAGGTGTGTTTCTCAAATTCTAGATTAGTCCTAATTGTTTTGCTTTAGAACAAGATTTTTGCAAGATTTTGCTCAGCATCGAGATTATGAGGCCCTCCGCTCTTGCTACTCAATGGGCAGTTAATATTTTCCCAAAACATAATTAGTAAGAAGTTATTTTTTTAAGTCCCTGTCATAGTAAGAAATATTTAAGTTGGTGACCAGTGTTTATTTTTTAATAAGGTTTCTTACTCCAGTCTGCTCAACCTTCTACCATTCAACTTTATATTAAACTATTTTCTAAATAAAGTCCATAGTGTAATGAAAATCATGATGGCAACTTTCATGATTACCGCCGATCATGTTTCTATGAAGAAAATACTGTAGCTAGTTTGTAATAGTGCAGTGAATGTTGTTTAAAAGTTATTACTACAATATGAAAATTGTATAATATTTTTGTCATTTTTTATCTCTTATTTGAGCTCTTGGACAATCTAATAGACATCTCCCTCCTCCAATGAGAAAAATATTTTGTTAGGACCTTTTAAAATTGTAACGCAATGGGGCATGGAAGGGATTGCACAAACAATTTATAATCTTTTTAATGAATATTTTTAATGACAAATTAGTATCCAAAGTAAAGACCCATTTGTGAAAAGTAATTATGCCTTTAACAGAATCAAATTGATCAATAATACATCTTAGGTTTTACGAAAGATAAATCAATCATTCCAGGATTGCGTTTGGATAATACCAGAAGCTCACACACAGACTTATAATCCCATAAAAAAATAAACAGTAAGGAGGCGCTTAGTAACCAAATCTCGGACGCAAAACTTTAGAAATTAGCAATGAAACTTTTCTATTTTAAAAGCAGTTGGGGTGTATAATCCACACATATAAGAAAGTTGGTTCTTTGTAAGCTCAAGCTTACATGTTCCTTTTAAGAGCATAAGGGTAAATAGTTAAAAGTTTAATGTAATCAAACGTATCTATATCTCTACTTCATTTCATACTACCTTACTAATACTATTTCTATGTTTTTGATAACTGTAACAGCTAAGTTTTCTTAATAATTAATCAAAAAGGGAAATTGACAACCAAGAATAACAAATAACTTATTCGTTACATTGAATTCCGCCACAGAGAAATGCAATAAAATAAAACACAGAAGACTTTTTTTACCTTATTTGTCATATGTCAAATGTCTTATTATCTTGGTGTTAAATAATTTAAGTGTGTATAATCAATTTTTGTTAGCAGATAAACTATAACCAGTATTGAGCAACCAGTAAAACATTTAAGTCAAAGAACGCTGCTAATTTGTTTAGTACAAGTAGGCCTCAACAGAATATACCTATGTGTGAACATTAATTGGCTGTCAATATGCACGCCTAAGAATTCATTAGTCGAGTAGGAAGGTATAATATCACCGTTGCTCAAAATAGTCAAGGGTGGCGTGTTGCCTTTTCACATTTCTGAGACTGAATCATCTGAGTTCAAACTGTTTGAGTTTGTACGGTTTCTCATCTCACTTGGGCAAATGCCAGTATGTTTCCCAAAAAGGGTCGTACCCCGACGGGAAGGGGAAGATGGGACTCAGGCCTACCTTGCCTGGCTAAAAGATTTCCTCATAAAATAATTTGTTTGTAAATTCTGACACATTGTCAATCATTGTAATGGAAACAAAATAGTATTAAACCTATTAGCCTACATATAAAAAATACCCCCCGTCGCAGCAAACCTGCGTACTCAGCGAATTTCCAATGCATTGATATGTTTCTCACTAGTACATAAAGCCACTCACCAATTTTGACAAAAATACATTCATAAATAAGTGATTTATTACATTTTATTTATTCCCCATAAGAATAACATTAGGACTGAGTACGCAGGTTTGCTGCAACGAGGAAGATAAGAAATGAGTTTTTATGCAATTATCAATATAACTGAACCAGGTGAAGCTACTTACCATGTTTTATTAATTTATGTTCATAATTAAAGGAGATATAAAACTTTACTTATTCTCCATAAGAATAACATTAGGGCTGAGTATGCAGGTTAGCTGCTACGGGGACAATCAACAAAACATTTATTTTTTGTGCAATTATCAATATACCAGTACAACATGAAGCCACATACCAAATTTCATCAATATACATTCATAAATAATCAAGATATCAAATTTTATTTATTCTCCATAAGGATAACATTGGACAACGTACTGTGTTTAGCACTTTCAATATCTCTGCAACGGTTTGACGTAGAATCACAATTTAAACACCAAAATGATTGTTTTGTGGAGCTGAAGTGATTGGTAAAAGAAAATGTGAAGTTTAAAGTAAAATTAACTGAGGAAAAGCCAAAAACCTTTTTCCCATAAGATTAACATGGGAGATTTTATGAGCATGTTTTTTGGATTTTTTCCGCAACCACTTAACCTAGGTTAATAATTCAAAATACCATATTATTTGTTTTTTTAAGCTCTATAACATGGTCTAAACCAAAATTAAGTGTTTTAAAAATTTTAGAGTAAAAAATGCAAAAAACTGATTTTTGGAAAATTTAAAACCCCCATAAACCCCCCTTCCCATGGTCCGATTTTTCTGGTTTTCGAACTTAAAGTCATAAATGTCAGTTTACACATTTGAGCCAAATTTCATCGAAATCGGACATTTTTTACTCAAGTTATCGCATTCACGGACACATATATAGATATATATATATATAGATATATATATATATATATATATAGATATATATATATATAGATATATATATATATATATATAGATATATATATACATATATATAAATTTGAACGAATAGTGTTTTGGACATCTGGGGACATCAAAACAAAAAGTTATCATGGTCTCGGGCTTAAGTCTTACCATGAGACCTACGGTAATAGCTTCTTCCCTATAGGGGAAATTCGCTAAAACTCATTTGAGTGTGGGCTATTATACTCAAGGCAACCAATTTAAAAGATAATAGAATGTATTTTACCTCAAGCGACTGGTAAAAAACATTTAAAAATAAATATGAATATGAAGACGGGAGTTCAAATTGAAAAACTTCAAAGTTTTAGGGTTGTTAAAGAATTATTATATTCTTATAATGCGATACAATAAATATATCAATGAAAACAAAAGGCAAAACGGACAAGGTGGAAGCATCGCATGGATGTCGGGACGCCTGCAACACGCAAGCTGCAACTGCGGAAACAGTGGAGTGGCGGGGTTGCCACGTGATCGCTACAGGCGCTTCACCTGCCCCGCCGCTGGTGAAATTCATTGGTGAATTTTCACCTCATTGGTGAAATTCCGTGAATTCTCCGTATTAGCATAGACTAACTACTGTAGTTAGTCCATGGTATTCGGCACCTTCTTATCCTGGACACGATTAAATGGCGTAACAGTTATATTTTTGTCTTTAAGGTGCCATACGAACCCTACATAATGCGGTGTTTCATGGTTTCACACCCTTCCCCCGACAGGATGCAACACTGACGCGTACACCATCCTCACCCTCGTGTTACAGAACGAATATTTCATCCTGGAGTAAAACTAAAATTTGTACAAAATATAATTTCTACTAAAGTAAAATAGTTATTTAAACGCGTAATTTTAGTTTTTCCGTTTATATATAAACAACATTTGTAGATTCTTTAACAATTTTCCTAAACTGAACATATTTTGAATGAATAACTAACTAGTTACCTCAAAGTTTAAATATATTAAGGGCGAATATTAATAAAGAAACAACATATTAAACCAAAATTACTTACAAAGCAAAAAAATAAGACTGTAACAATGTTTGTTAGAAATACAAACAATTGCCTATTGCTTATTGTGGATATTAATTAAACAAATTACCAAACCAAATTTAAGACACATAATAATTGCAGTATTTTCATACCTAAAGTTCGAATACATTTCTTAGGTTAACTTTAAAATAATTAACTATTTAATTAAAAGTATAGATACCTAATGCTTTGTTTAAAGCAATCTATTTAATTTCAAGCATAAAATAAAAAGTTTCATTACATAACGTTAATTTATACTTCCCTCTCACAAATAACGCAGTGTAACGCTGTACCACCTCCTCGCCTCTCTTAGATGCATTAAGTAATATTGTAAAAAATATAGTATAGTGTAGTACAGTATAATACAGTTATATAAAATGATGTATGAAATATATGTATAAAGTTGAAAAAGTCTGGTTTTCCTTCAATGTTTTTAAATCACTAAGTTTTTTAGGATTTTACTGAATTGCAGTTTTAAAATAAATCTCTTCTCCAAATCAAACAATGTCTGTATTTCCAATAGTTGTCTCAGAATCCAGCGAACGACTTTGTTAACCTCTACCCCAGGAAAATATTTTGTTAACACTCTCATTTAAAAATTGAAAATTTTAACTTTGGCTTATGGAGTTTCAAATCAAAACAAGAGCCGAACAGTCGCAGATAAATTAACCAGTGGACCGTCAACGTAGCACTTACACAAGGTAAAGTATCAACAAATTATTTCTTGAAAACAGTGACTAGAACCATTGAATAAAGATTGCATATAGAATGAACATCTTTTTCACCTACGAAACGAATCATATATCATCGAGTATGGCTCGGTCTCTCCGGTACTAACTTTAAAATATGAAAATTATTAACTGCTTCAAGCCAACAAGCCAATTTTGTTTTTGAAGTTATTTGAAAAGAAAATGTATATTTAAAAATTCAAGAACTCGCTCATTTACTCACTGCTTTACTAATTTCTGACTGATAATCATGGATCTTTACCAGCTGTAGCGATTGTGTCCTCAAGGCGTTTTAGTCTTTCCCTTCACTTCACTTCACTTGTACTAGCAACATACAATTACAATCAATAAGACTGACTGAAACAAACCAGTTTAAAATAATATTTTCCGTTTACTGACATCCCCCCTTTATAAGAGGCTATTATACTCGTAGTTTGTAGTGTGTTGAAGAAGAGCCTACCTCATCCACTGACAGCTAATCATTGATAAGTGAAGAGCCCCTCCAACCAGGCTTTAAAAGACTTCATAACAATAGCTCTGGGGCTGACATTGTTTCAGGAAACCTTTACATGGGGTATTTGTGACGAAATATATCCCGGAAATAAAAGTAAATGAAACTAAACAAATAAATGTTCTAAATTACTATAAGTGCTTGAAAAATAATCCTATGGCAATTTCTCAAAAGTTTATGGCATTACTTTTAAAACCCTACGAAGGAAATTTCCAACCCAACAGCAGCCAAGCTAGAGTAATACAAAGGCCGCAGTATGGGTGTGTCGTATCCTTTATACATAACAGTCTACTTACCTCCTGATTGTATGACTGTTATACTCTCAATGTGCCTCTTAAGCGTAGGAACCGTACCAATAGTTTCCTGTTTTTATTACACTCTTTTTGCATGAGGTGTAATTACGACATTCTGCATCTCTGTATGTGTAAAAAAACGCCGGAAAGTAATTATACAAACAAACATCATTTCTAAAGAGTAAAGATTGACTGTGTATAATTCGATTTTCATGTGGCTAAGTATGCGATTAAAATGTATTGGACTTAGAAGTACTTCCAAATCATAACTCATACGGTACATACATTCATAATGTATACAATGTATACACATATAATCAATAAATGTACGAATTTATAATTAATAGTAGGGGCCTACATTTTATACTTAATACTTAATATCCGTCTAGCAATTGCAGATTTCAAAACTGTTTCAATATGACCAACATTTTGAAAGATTTTAGTAGCTTTTGTGACTTTAACAGAATTATTAAAAACTCGCAGTTTATCAACAACCTCGAGCGAAAAAATAGCAATTTGGTGCCAAATATTTTAACTATAAATAAATTAAAGAGTTGAAACAAAATACGATAAGTGTACTGTAATGAACGTTGTCGAAAATGTCATGTTAAATTATTCAAAAACAAAAACAAGTATATTATAATCTCATCTTTTATCATTTCCAATGTATAAAAACCTTTACAAAATGTGAAATTGTTTACTTATCGTCGCTTGAGTAATAAAACTCAATAGTTTAACAGATCATTAAATACTTGTTTAATGCTAGAAAACCACATTTTAAGTTTTTAGTGTTTTAAAACATTTAAATTACAGAAACCTTTTTTATAAATATTTCTGTTTGTTTGTTTGCTGATCTCAAAACTTGTAAAAGTGGCCTATTTAACAAGAATGTGTTGTGGATGTGGTGGATACTACTAACAAATTGGAGAAATCGACTGACCAAGTGCCGAACTACATTTACTATGGCTGAGTAATTTCAGGTATGTATTATACAAATGAATGATTCTACTTTCACTGTGTGGGAACGTGTTTCTCCCTAGATGATCTCTCTCCTTCTCTCTCTCTCTCTCTATATATATATATATCTCACTCTCTGTATTTCTCAGAAATATGTTATAGATTAATACATTCATGAGTGTATTCTTTTATTTATGCTTTTACTTAAATAACTTTCTTCGACTAAATTTTCACTTCTCGCTAGAGATGAGGTTACAATCTGAAAGACATTAGTCCATTGTAAAAATACTGAGACGTGAAGGTCGAAGCTAGGGCACGCCTCTAATTACTGACGTTCATGAAAAACTTACTTTTTCAAACCCAAAAATTAATAATAAAAAATAACTCAAAACACAATTTTGCTTATGTTTGACCAAATCTAGTATTTTTCAAACACTAGTTGTCTTTTTAACTAAACGCACATAAATTAATAATTAAATTGTATTTCTCCACGAGGCCTTCTGAATGCAATGTATTCATAAACTTAAATTTAGTTGTTGAGAACCTGATGAAAAACGAATTGTAGGCTATTCGAAAGTCCCCGTGCAGAAAAAAAGTTATTGATTGATGTGTGTTCAATTTAACATTAACAATCCTGAAGAGTGGCAATGCAGATCTAATTGTCTGTTTAAAACAGTAAATTATTGTGTTTCACGTTTCACATACTACTGACATATGGCAAAACATAAAAAAGTCTGTAAGATTTAAGGAAATTTAGAAGTATTTATAACAACGCTGTTCAATCTAGAGTAAAACTGTTATTAGGTATAATGTATATAAATAATTTTTATTCATATCTGAACACATTTCAAATTACGGAGTTTTATTGTAAATTTCAGTTATGTATTTTAAGTTGCAGATTAACTTCGGTAAGAGTAAACAGTTTTTGCTCGAATAGCGTAGCAGCCTAATGTTACAGATTGACCTCGTAATGTAACAGCTACTGAACCATTTAACAGTCATTAACGTGGCGGTCTAACACACACGAGGCAGCGACAGTGGGCTCTAATGCAGGTAAAAGGTTTCACGGGAAGTTTAATTCAACGCATTGTCCACGGCTTCTGTGATACGCCACGCAGGGTTTCCTGATTACAGATCGAGCTAATCAATTGATCGACATGGCTGAAAGCCATTCTCGGGTTCGAAATGGCTACACTCTTATTACTCTATCCCACGTTCACCGTGCAGTTCGGAGCTTCAATTAGCTATTTCAAACGGCGCGGCGCACAGTGGTCAAATTCCTCTGTTTACATGCGAAAAAGGGGTATTTTTCATTTCTGCAAAAATGTGAAATTTTTGACTGAAGAGTTTCCTAAAGGGTTGGGAAACCAGAAACCTGCTTTTGATTCTCCTACAGGTCGAAGGGTGGAGGAGAATTCTTGGGGAAACCCAAGAACAAAGTCACATTCCTTTATTACCAGTCCAGATTTGCTTGCTGGAAAATGTTGACGTGCGATACAAATTTGCTCTTCCACTAAACTGAAAATCATCCTAACGCAATTAAAAACATCATGAAAGGTAATAAACGTAATATAAAATTAAACAAATATTTTAACTGTATTTTTTTAACCCTTAAAATGTTTTAGAAACAATAAAAAATCGGTTGTTCTAGTTAGTAGTGCATAATGTTTTGGGTTGGTGATCGTTGGTCATAATATTATTACTGGTTGATAGGTCTTTTTACACTTAACAACCCACATAAATTTCAGCTGCTACCTCTTGTAACCTTTGGATATATAATTTTTGGTAGAATCATATCAAAAAAGTTTTAATTAAAGAAATATTTGTATATTATAGTTAATTAGGGAATGCACATTTGGATTGGTGACATTGGATTGTTGCACAACATTTTATTCCTGGTTGATAGATCTTTTTATTCTACACAACCCATATTAATTTCAGTGCTCTTTCAACCTTTTGCAATAAATATTTTTGTGCAAACTGCTACCACTGAACGAGTAGGTTATTAAATCTGATAAATTTGTCGAATACAGTTTTTTATCCCATATAGTTTTATACTGCTGATATAACTGATGACTTTTTTTGTTTGAAAGGTCGTACTGTGCATTCAACCCCCAGAAAAATCTACCTAAAATGCTCGCGGAAGAAGACGATGGAGGACTTGTTTCACATGCTGCTTGTGTCATCCGACCCATTAATTAGTAGCTATAGAATTAAACATCGAAAAGGGCTAGCAAACTACCCTCAAATGTACTGAGTTTGCTACAGGTTCCAAAAGAACCCAAATCTGTAGAAGTGAGGTCAGAAGACTCAGAAACCGACATCAGTGATAGTGATTAACCTACTAAGTGTGTGCAAAACTCTCAATTATGTTCTTTTTTTCAATAAGTAATTTAGTGTTGTTTTGTTTTATTTAATGTAATAAAGTAGACGAAATATGTGTTATAATTACGTATTCCACTCCCAAACACCCTTTTCATGCGTTATAAGGAGTTTAAAATAGTTTGCAGAGTCTATAGATATTTTCGCGTGACCACTGTGCGGTGTTTCGAGAGGCACACTAACCGTCATGAAAGCATTAATTTACCTGATCTTTTGGTAATGTTTTATCTAATTAAGTCTTGTTACACTTTCATTATTACAACAGTTATCACACATTTGACTATTTGATCTTACTTACATTATAAAGGATAGAAAGTAATAAAAATCAAGTTTATCGCCTGCACGCGGGTCGCGGGACGGTTGACGCAACCCGCACGACGACAAACATGATTGTTGCGGCTCGGGTAGTAGCATGGCTATCTCCCATAAGCTGCACTGCACGGCGAACGTGGAATAGAGTATACAGTTCAAGGGTTACCGGCATCGCGCGTCACACCATTTATTGTTAACTTCCTCTCTTGGTTCTCAAAATTTACCTATTACAGCTCTAGTTATTTGATTTGAAAAAATTATGAAGTAAAACTTGCATAGTAAAATAACATTTAAACATAGCCAGCTTCAAACACACACGTCAGTAGTGGACCAATGCACACAACTGCTTTTTGCAACTATCGATCAAGCATCTGATACAGCTTCAATGTCCGCGTGGGATGCCGTCCAACAGTTTAAAGAGCTCATTGAAGTCTCCTTGAGAAAAGCAGGAGCTGCTTATTATTAATGTCTTCTACAAAGCCCGACGCAGTTTTCTTACATTACTAGGCCTGACAATCTCGGTTACACTGGGAATATTTAGGAGGAGCGATAAACGTTCTTTTGGACTTCGGAAACATTCTGTGATGAACATGGTGAACACAAAGAGCTTGTACGGCTAATAAACATGGATTAAAATAATCATCTGACCGACTAGAATCATTGTACAATCAATATACATCAACAACTTTAATTGGGTGCGGCGGATATCTCATTTCAATATATGTAGGCCTATTTGAATACAGACTGATTTTGTATATAGGCTCCAAAGATTGTGTAGAATGATTTTTTTTCTTCCTAGCGCATGAGGTTTCGCTCAGGAAAATATGTACTCGGGAAATGTATGTGCTTTATACTCTTTTCATAAAAAATCAATTGTTTCTAGACAACGTAGCCTACCCTGATTTCCCCTGAATTGAATCAGAGCCTAATTTTAATTCGTGGTTTAAAAGAGTTTGTCATACCCGAGCACTTAAAAAGTTCATAATTGGGCCATTGTGTATTATATTTAAATTGAACATAATATAAGAAATTACAACGATATTTTGCAAGGAAAACACGTTCTGAATGTTATTAGTCCGTTTTTAGAGAAAAAAGGCAAAAAGGTGGACATCGCTTGTACGAATGTGGAAGGGTTACCAGAGCTGGTACAAATTGGAATGTAAACTGGCGGCAACAAGGTCTGCGAAATTATTAATATTAGGTCCCAGAGCGGGGGCGTCTACAAGGCCCGCAACACCGCCGCGCCATCTACACATTTGATTTCATTTGAGGGAACAAAGCTTCCATTCACAGTGACCCCCGTTTCAGGCCACCCTATGCGCGGCGAACACTTCATTCATTATATATATATATATATATAAATATGAGATATAATATAAAAATGCATAACAACTAAATGTGAGCACGGAGTGAATTTTTAGTTTTAACAAACTAAACTAATCTGAAATTTGTTAAACAGCTCCAAAACAACTGAGAATAAAAGTTCAACACACAGTTCACTACACTAGAATGACGCCGTACGACACGTAGAAAAGGTTCGGTTGATGATTTATACTGCAAAACCTCGAAATGAATAAAAACTTGAAGCGAAACATGATACGGAAGAAAACATCCTGATAAGGAAGAACGATTGACGACCTAATGAAGTGTTGTTGTTTTACCTAATTTAGTAGGAAACCGCACAAGCCGAGCACGGGTACAGGACCGGGCACTGGGCAGAGACACGAGGCCATGGGCAGTTTTGGAGGGGCGGGGGCAAGGTCACACCTCCAGACTATAATTATTGACACTGTATGCTAATGTGAGATGATGATTCACTCCCTCGTCTGTCCCCGCCTTACTTGCCATTGCCCCTAATTCCGCTTTCAAGTTTTACGTTTAGTGGTCGAAGACAATGATTCGTATTCCGAATCTTAGAATAATTCGTGTTTAGATGGGCTATGCAATTAGAATTATCTAACTGGTTGTCACAACAGTTGTGGAGAAATATATTTTAGGATATTTGCCAAACAAACTGGACCTAAATCAGGCATCATGCAAACTGCAACTTTGAAAAGAGGTTGAAATTATTGATGATTTGTAAGCACACGAATAAATTTACTTTCACGTTTCCTAAGCAGGCATAAAGTTCGAAAAGAAATCAATATACCCCGGCAAGATAATAATTGTTCAGCACTGTTATTGAGAAATTCATAATAGTTCAAGACACTAGACAATATTCTGAAAATTGAGATCTAGATGTATTGCAATCCTCTTTCAATACACAAAAGAAGCGTAACAAAATCATAAAACTTATTCTTGGCTGGTTGTGAGTTGTGAACTAAATATATTTTGGCGTAGTTAATTAATATCCATTACATCTGATTATAAAGCGTTTTATTGGTGGATGCAGATAGTGAAATAAAACAATAGTTTCTGGGCAGAGACCTTTTCAATTAGTCTACTGCCAGGCACGGATACAGGGGGGAGGTCATGGAGGTCATGGCCCCCTCCCTCCTCAAAAAAACCCTCAGACCTTCACGTATTTTACCCATTTTTTACCGTAAAGGTTATTGTATTTTGTCAGTTAATATTATCTTTCCACTCATAACCCTCCCTATAACGATCGTCGGAATCCGCCACTGTCTACTAGTTTATCAATATGAGATATAGATACTGTATAGCCTCTCTGTATTACATATCCAACCGATGAATGTGGAACGGTGGCTGGTAATTGATAAGTAATGAGTTGACAACCGGAGTGGACGACTTTGATGTTATCTCATGTAAGATGAGTGACACTGATCACCACCCTCTACTGGAGTACAGGCGATAATATGAGGTTCAGTAGTCGCTGAATAAATATTTAGGCGGATACATTGTGTAACGGTGGCGGGTAAGTGATAAGCAACAAGTTGACAACCGAAGTGGACGACTTTGATGTTATCTCGTGTAAGATGAGTGACACTGATCACCACCCTCTACTGGAGTACAGGCGATAATATGAGGTTCAGTAGTCGCTGAATAAATATTTAGGCGGATACATTGTGTAACGGTGGCGGGTAAGTGATAAGCAGCAAGTTGACAACCGAAGTGGACGACTTTGATGTTATCTCGTGTAAGATGAGTGACACTGATCAACACCCTCTACTGAAGTACATTCGATAATATGAGGTTCAGTAGTCACTGAATCAATATTGAGGCGGATGCATTGTGTATCGGTGGCGGGTAAGTGATAAGCAACAAGTTGACAACCGAAGTGGACGACTTTGATGTTATCTCGTGTAAGATGAGTGACACTGATCACCACCCTCTACTGGAGTACAGGCGATAATATGAGGTTCAGTAGTCGCTGAATCAATATTGAGGCGGATGCATTGTGTATAGGTGGCGGGTAAGTGATAAGCAACAAGTTGACAACCGAAGTGGACGACTTTGATGTTATCTCGTGTAAGATGAGTGACACTGATCACCACCCTCTACTGAAGTACAGTCTTAATATGAGGTTCAGTAGTCGCTGAATCAATATTGAGGCGGATACATTGTGTAATGGTGGCGGATAATTGATAATCAACAAGTTGACAACCGAAGTGGACGACTTTGATGTTATCTCGTGTAAGATGAGTGACACTGATCACCACCCTCTACTGAAGTACAGTCGATAATATGAGGTTCAGTAGTCGCTGAATCAATATTGAGGCGGATACATTGTGTAATAGTGGCGGATAATTGATAAGCAACAAGTTGACAACCGAAGTGGACGACTTTGATGTTATCTCGTGTAAGATGAGTGACACTGATCACCACCCTCTACTGAAGTGCAGTCAATAATATGAGGTTCGGTCGTCGTTGAATCAATATTCAGACGGATCCATTGTGTGGCGGTGGCGGGAAAGTGATACAGCAATAAGTTGACAACCGGAGTGGACGACCTTGAGTTTTTTCGTGAAAGATAAGTAGCACTGACGACCAATGACACCACAACCACCGACACCCTCTACTTTAGCATAGTCAATAGTTCGATAAATAGGTCCAGTCGTCGCTGTATCAATATCCAGACGAATTCATGTGTGGCGGTGGCGGGAAAGTGATACAGCAATAGGTTGACAACCGCAGTGGACGACGACCTTGACGTATTAGGTGTAAGATGAGTGGCACTTAGGACCAATTACATTACCACCACCGAGACCCTCTTCTGTAGAATAGTCAATAATACGAGGTATAGGTGCAGTAGCCGCTGTATCAATATCTAGACAGATGCATGTGTCGCGGTGGCGGTTAAGTGATACAGCAATAAGGTGACAACCGGAGTGGACGACCTTGCCGATTTCTGCAGTGTAAAATGAGTGGCAAGGCGGTGGCACTCATCTGCCTTCAATACAGTTCAACTGAACACTGCTAAGGATACAATTTTAATAGTCAACTAGTCGCCAGTAAAATACATTCCATAATTCCATGTCGGTGTATGTCCGTGTATACATGTCACAGACCTAGAGAGACCACACCAATGGGCCGATTTTTATCAAATATCATATGTAGGCACTAATCAGCAATTTTCAGGAGTTTGTTAATCATTTAATTTTTTATGGTAACTATCTAAGTCCCTCCCCCAGAAGGGGGAATATTTTCCAACATTTTAAGGAAATTGTTCGTGCAGTTTTTTAAACTAGAGTTACAAGCAACGCTTACTTATACAAGATTATAGTATAGTGTCGTATAGGATGTAATTGGGATTTTCAGCTGTAAATAATATTTTTGGAAAAATTTAAGAAGAATGGATTTGTTTACATTTAAAATTTAAATTGCTGTAAAAGTTTTGGAGTTTAAACTTGTGTACTATATCGAGAATAATTTATCGTTTTAGTATGGCATGTGTACAAATTAGCATATAAAAGAAAATAGCATAACAATATGTATTAGAACGATTTATTTTGTTTTCAGATAAATAACATCAATGTAAGGTTAAAATAGTTTTGTTAGCCTAGTTAAAATACATTTGAAAATATTCCAAGTTGAACAGTTGTTAAAGTTTATTTTATTTTAACAACTTAAGCAGATCGGAGATTAAAAGCCTTGAGGTTTTATTACTTTTAAGGATAGGAATTTTTAAGACACATAAGAGGCGTCGAGCAAGAAAATATATAGGTATACAGAGACAAAAATCCCTAGGAATATACAGGAGCTCCATTTGGGCGTTGAGTAACAATAATGAAATGTCAAAAGAGGATATTATACAGTATGATATGTTAGTTGGCAATTTCCAAATTTCCTCACGACTGCTGATTCCCAGATCAGTACGTTCATAAACGCAGATTTTCTGTGAGGCACATTCTAGTTAATTATTATTTAATTACATGCTTTAAACACGAAATGTATTCTTTTGTAATGTAAATTTTAATGCAATGTAATTTATATGTTAATTTTTAATATTTGTCAATGAACATTTTCCGCATATTCACTGAATTTATAATATTTAGGCAAACTATACCTTTCATTGAGCACTTAAGGTATAATAATACCGAATAAGATGCATTTCCGATGAATCATTAAATATGTAATACATCGTAAAGCATAATATCTACAGACAAAGAAATATTAGATTTGTAATGATTTTCAATGTCCGCCTGCCTGGAAGGACAATAGCCGTCTCACAACGAGGGCCCAGGGTAGGAAGTAGAACGCATAATGGCACTTTATTGCTGGATTTTCTCGTTAAACATTAATTCTCTTGCCCTATAATGGCAACTCTAAACTAGCCTCTGCTCCACGCCACGGCGCACACCACGAGTTCCACCACCAAGTCTCTCACATACGCGCACAACACTCAGCACGCTCGCACTCACACTGCACCCTACAGAACAATCAACCCTTGCTAATACTGTACAAACGTAAATGACAACCACATATTTCAGTAGTCAGGATTTAAGACAACAAACTTGAACCATTTTCCTCGCCGCATGGCTATTAGCAGCACTTTCTGTTTAGTGCAGACGCTTAGCTATGCTGTTGCAACGAGTGCGCACTTTTTGGGGACAAGGTTTGTGAAGACTGGGCTTGTTCCCGGTTATGAGCATCGCTTGTTTTTATCAGGTGATTATAATCTGGACCACGGTCACCGTACCTTAATCGAGGTGGCAGATAAGTGACTACTGTAAAAACAATAATATTTAAACATTTGGGGTACCTTTTGGAACATAAAAGTGTCCCATCTTGTATTCGATATGTCTTCTAATTGCACGACTAGCAGCAATGAAAATTCACAAACGTGTAAACTGCCTCTGAACAAGGCATTACCAATCAAATTTTAAAATTGAAGAAAAGTGTTGAACATTTTTAGTATGTATACAATATTTCAATATTTATACCTGTGGTTATACAATAGTTATACAATACAATAGTCATAATTTGGCTACCCTGCATAACTTATGAGTATTTGATCTAGGTGGTTGGTGTAAGGAATGAACTTTACCAATTTTCCTTTACAAAACCTGACAGAGCTTGGAAATAATAAGTTGTTAAATTGTTGATACACTCGCGCGTCCACTCTTGCCAGCTTTGACGGCAACAACAACTCTCCGTTTCTAACGCACAATATTTTGAAATTCATACGATTTTAATTTTTCTTTGACAAATCACTGATTGTCTTTACTTTTCGTGTTGAGAGAATGCCTGATGTCACTAAAAACTTAGCCCCAAAATCCCAAAATCCCAAAATCCCAAATCACCCAAAAACCCAAAATCTAGCGCACATCATAAGGCAAAAAATATTAATGCAAGACTGATTTTTGTTTACGTTTTAGTTTTTCAGATTCTTGAAATGAACGTTTCGTTGCCCAAATCGTATGGTTCAGTAACTAATGGTGATACTATTAATGTTTATTAATCGTATTTACATTTCAACTAATTCATTCGTATTGTAATAACAACCAACCAGTTATTTTTTGACTTTGAGTAGACAGTGAAATCTACAGTTCTTGATTACCGTTGTAATAATATAATGTTTTAATGTCTCTGATTCGTTTGACATTATTTTTACACCAATATTGTTAACGATTGTTTCGAGGAGAGCTTAATTTAAACAAACTGTTCTGTGGTTTTTCGCACCCTATCCGATTAAATCATATTAGTTCCTTTAAATTTAAAATTATTAAAATTACATACTTATTGGATTTAAATATAAAATACGGTACAACACAAGAAACTAGTTTTTAACAAATAAATAATATTAAAGGTGTTAAGTAGGATGATAAATCCAGTTATAGTAGTGTGTCTCGACGGTGTGTAATAGGTGCAGTACGAAGGAGGATATTTACGGAATAGGCAGACGACGCGACGTCTCTCTCAGCGGCCGCGACACACAGCCGCACCGAACGGGACTAGAATCTCATTCCGTAAATCGAATACTGTATTTATTGCAATGTGCAGTTTTGATACACACGGGAAATTATATTGTCTTGAATGAAAATCGTAAGTGAATAATGCAACAGTCATGCTATACTAGAAAACAGCATCCAAATCAGTTTATTTGCTGTTTTAGTTGATTTCTGTTATTAAAAGTCCTTATAACATTGGTTTACCCCTCTTCCTCAACTTAGATGCAACCGTCGAATACTATTGGTTCGGTATACTTTTTAGTGCAAATTATCGATAAGTTTGGTTTTTGTGGGTACATCGTCGATCTGGACATTTATAAATCTAAAGTCCGTCTAGCCTGAACTAGGGTTCACATTGACTTTTTATGTTTCCTTTGTTGCAGTTTTTCTCATTTAGAAACCTTCTATCATTTTCACCAACGTAAAAAGAATCTCTATCTTCCTTGATAAATATTAGCGAATTTTCCCTATAGGGAAGAAGCTATTACCGTAGTCGGCATGGTAAGACCTAGGCCCGGGACCATAATAACTTTTCGTTATTCCAGACCCCAAAAACACCATTCGTTCAAAACTGTGTATATATATATATATATATATATATATATATATATATATATATATATATGTGTGTGTGTGTCCGTGGGTGCGATAACTCTCGTAAAAATGGTCCGATTTTGATAGAATTTGGTAAAAACGTGTAAAGCATTATTTATGACTTTAAGTTCGAAAACCAGACAGACCGACCCATCCGAAGTGGTATTTTGGGGGGGTTTTGTACCCCAAAAATGGGTTTTTTGAAGTTTTTACACGTAATATTTTAAAAAGTCAAATTTTAGTTTTCACCAATGGATTCAGCTTAAAAAACCACACAATTTGGTGTTTTGATCATTTCTCTACGTCAATTGGTTACAGAGATATTGAAAGTGCTAAACACAGTAATGAGAATTACACAGAATGAGTAAAATGTAATGTATCCCTTAATTGTGAACATAAATTAATAAAACTTGGTATGTTGGTTCACCTAGTTGAGTTCTATTGATATTTGCATAAAAACCCATTTTTTGTGTTCCTTGTTGCAGCAAACCTGCGTACTCATCCCCCATGTTATTCTTATGGAGAATAATCAAAATGGTATATATCGCTTATTTATGAATTTATATTGATGCAACTTGGTATGTGGCTTCACCTAGTTGAGTAATATTGATAGTTACATGAAACCCCATATTTTTTGTTCCTTGTTGCAGCAAACCTGCGTACTCATCCCCAATGTTATTCTTATGGAGACTAATTCAAATTTGATATATCACTTATTTGTCAATATATTTTAATAAAACCCGGTATGCTGCGACGGGGGTATTTTTTTATCTAAGATATTTATACCATTAAGATATTATATTTTCAATTTTGTTAATAACTTTGAAAGCAGTATCTTTATCAATGCGTTTCAAATATAATTCACTCGGGCGAGTATCCCTCTGGAGTTGTGTGTGTTTCATTTTAACTCAAACTTATTTTGATAACCATAATTTAGACGTGTGTTGTAAGACGCATTCATCAATTCTATATAGGCCTAAATAAAATTATAATCTAATGATGATTAATAAAAAATAAATAACAAGGAACAGGTCGGTCCAGCGCGATGCATATTACAACAGTCCGGCAGTCATGTACGGCGGCCGGCGCGGCGATGCTGTTGAGTTGCCACCGGGATCATGTCCAGAATACTGCACTCGGCCCTGAGCTTACATGCGGGACGATCTTTGAATTAATGTTTAAATAGTATTTGAGGAAAACAGTTATTCAAACTGTACGGAATAAAACAGCAGTTAAAGTGGTTCGCAAATTGGGAGCTTTTCACTTATGAGCAAAAAATAAACTTACGTTTGACAGCACGATATAAGACAGCTACAATGGTTAATGCTCGCTTCGTAATGTTCAACTGATCGACCATATAAACTAACTGTATCTAACGCCATTAGTTAATGAAGCTTGCTAAGAAAGGTCGTTAAAACAAAAGAAATAATACACATATAAAATATGTTTTACAAACAGAGGTTTTAACATTTAGGCAACTATTAAGGTAATTAATATAAAACTTAGTAAAATAACCTATCGACAGTGAGTTATACAAATGTTCTGGCCTGTTGTGTAACTTGATAAGTATTCGATCTCAATTAAAAACAATTCAGATTTAAGTATGATTTTTCTGGAGTTCCAAACATCCTTTCGCTTCCTTCACTTGGCATTTAAACTGCGGATGGATGTCCTTGCTGGGCGAATGACGATCGCCTACAAACAATGATAATGCGGATTCCTGACCTCCTCGCCTCACATAACACCATGTAACAAATAAGCTACAGGACCAGTCCAACGCAAACCCTCAGATAAAATCTTTCACCCATAAAAATGTGGTTCAAAATTGTTAGTTAACTATACATACTTTTAACAGACAACAATATTACGTGAGCAATTATTGTGTATGTGTAATCAGTTTTAAACCCGCTTATTTCCACACAGTACCTACAATCTCCAAAGGGGCCGTGCATATATTACGTGACGCTTCCCCGGGGGGGGAGAAGGTGCGGCACATCGTGACAGACCGTGACACGGTGGAGGGGAGGGTTAAGGGCTGCGTGACGCGTCACGATTGATGGAGTTAAAACCTGTGAAATTGTACAGTGTGATGAAATACCGTACCCACAGTCCAATACTTAATAATTAATTAGTATGACGTGACAGGGGGAGGGGGGTTATGAGCAGTGTGATAAAGCGTAACAAAAGGGGGGGAGGTCACAAAGGGTTGAATATAGCGTGAAGTAATTTTTGTATGGCCTCAAAGACCAAATCTTTCAAATGTGGCTTTTCATATCACAATGACTAAAGCTTGATTAATATTCTAATCCTGACGATCCCTTTTAAACCGGGAAGATTCGTAGAGAGCGAAAACAATAGTATACTGCATTCTGTGATGGAGAAACTGATGATATTTAACGACTCAACACATAAATTATTTTAAAAAGCTCCTGATTAAATAAAAATCCTCGTCTGCATTACAAGACACTGAAACTGTTAAGGTCAATGGGGTGAAGCCCCGAGGGAATTTTAGGCACTTACTTAATTTTGACACATGTAGGAAGGAATCCTATATCGGACATTTTAATGTGCAATATAGGGTTTGTCACGACAACACCTTCAAATTTGGCACGGAAGATTTTCAACAATAATATATAAATTATTATTATTTCCCAATAAAAATACTAATTATGTTGGGTTTTAAAACAAATCTAAAAGTCTAAATATACTATGGCTGAATTTACTACTTTATTTTTTATGTTAGTCTTTTTCCGTCAAGAATTCGACCAATAAAAGTAAAGGATTATTGCTTAGAATTTATTTAAACGTTTTTTATTGATTTTCTTCCAATTTAATTAAATAAGTTAGTGTGCTGCCCTGGCCTATGGCCGTCGATGCTTGCGTCAACTACTGGAACATAAACACCATCTTCTGCGAATCAAATGTACAGTCAGAATAAATTAGCGTTTGCCTTACAAAATTAGCGTTTTGAACATCGATAGTGTTTAACTATACTACTTTAATTATATTCCTGGAGTAATGGTTTTTCAAACGTATCATGTGTTTACAGCCGTGTGAAAGAGTTAGTA
Organism: Allygus modestus; assembly: GCA_963675035.1. Classification (NCBI taxonomy): domain Eukaryota; kingdom Metazoa; phylum Arthropoda; class Insecta; order Hemiptera; family Cicadellidae; genus Allygus; species Allygus modestus. Next base: position 143,355,037 of record OY776111.1, read on the forward strand.
AAACATGTCAGGCTGACCAGGGCCTCTGATTGCATATTCGGATATTACTAAGAGGTTTCACATAAATTAGGAAAAGTAAACCAACAAATAAAATTATTGTGAGGGCAAGTCGAATCACGGAGATGAGATTCATAAGCTACAAATCTCATGATGACGCATGATCTTTCCTCTGAGCTGGAGCTATTTCCAGACTTTCGATCCGCAAAGCAACTAAACAGCCATCCACCAGCACGATCAACTACTAAATAGTGGTTTAACCATCTTATCTTACCTTTAAATGCTGTGTTTGAAATTCATTGTTGGTGATTGTGGGTGCATGATGTTTCAGAGATATGTTATCACTGATCAGAGAAAATCCATTATATTAGAATCATTTAGTTTTGTTAAAGCAATGTGTAACTGTGTAATACTGTTGAACGTCACTCCCGACGTAAAAGACGATGTTGCAACATTAACATTCTTTGTTACTTAAAACATAAATAAATGTAGGTAAGGATAATTTAGAAGACGATTATCTTTCAAAGTGTTACAACAGAAATTGAAAATCTCGAGTAATCTTCATTAAGTTAAATTATGATTAGCATATTTGAATTTGAATATTACCTAATATACTTCATAAACTCCAACCATTACCATGACAATTGGGTTGATATGCAAATTAAGGAAAGTACACGTGTTGTACTAATAACACAAATAGATTTAATGTTATGTTATATAAATATTTTAATAATATACCGGTAGCTTAGAATAACGGAAAATTTTGATACGCGACCTTCTAAAAGTACTTCTTCAAAGTGTCTTACGGTGGCCCTCAGAGGCAGTAATGGTTTACCTCATACCAATAAATAGTTTAATGCTGGGCAAATTTATTTGACATTTTAAGTAAACAAACAAGCATCGCATCGTGCAAACATTCCTCCAGTTTAATTCACATTCTGCCCCGTGTGCTGTCCCTGGCCTATGGCCTTGGGTGCTTGCGTCAATAACTACTGGAATATAAACACCCCGTCTTCTGCGAATCAAAAGTAAAAGTACTGTTCGAGTAAATTAGGAGAACGTGTGACATTTCAATAAGGAATATCGAACTTGCAAAAAATTGAACACAGTTAACTTAGAAACATTCACTATAGCCCTAATGTAGGGTGTTTGTGAAACCTATTGCTTTGTAGATTTATAACTGGCATAAAACGCTGTTTGACATCAAAAAAGGCACGTCGAAACCCAGAATACTCTTTCATACTTGAAAAATATTGTTTTACGAAAAGTCTTGTCATCTGATATCTTATAACTGTACGCGTCCGACGGTCATGGGGCCCACAGGTTTTTTTATGTGGTTTGAATTGAAGTAATTTGTCGCATTTAAGTGGTATAAAACTGTTCCTAAGAATTATATTTTAAACAATGAGTTTACTGATGAAATATCAATGTAAAATACTGCTTATGAGAATTGATTGAAATAGTTTAAACGTTTAATTAAGAATGTCTATTGCATTGTTTAAGACGCTGGTAGTTGGGACTCGTTAAAACAATCGAGACTGCCCGCAAACGGAGCGTTCTTTTTAGACCCCTCCACCATTTATAGGGTGATGGGGATGTCACCAAACCAACACTTGGCGTGCGACCATAAACTTCAAACGAATATTTAATTCCCATAGGTCGAATCGCAATACCGTACTTACCAATGGGAACACGGTTATCCGAAAAATACGGAACTACAAATAAACGCGTTAAAACGGATTATTTGTCGATTGAGTTAGCTGGAGACAAGACTGCGAGCAGCGCGGGCGTGGGCGCGGACGGAGTGAGGCTACAGTGTTATCAGTTGCTTCATATTGATAGCTAGGCTACATCGGTTTATTTACCACACACTTAACACCGCCGTCAGCGCCAGTGGCTGCAGTGTTTACCTTCAACACAGAATAGACTTGTTAATGTGGCGCAGCCTCCGTGCCTTTCCACAAGTTCCGTGTAAGTGAGACGTTCGATTATCAAAGTGATGCCCAAGGTGATAAGTATAAATAAATTACAATATTCTGTATGTTTAAATTACCGCCCTTAGGCTCAGTGAATGTGAAAACACAATACCATTCAACAACTTCCATACCGAATAACGTTTACTTTCTCCTTAATAATTAATTAAATAGTATCCTACAGAGAAAAACTGTTATTTTCATGAAAATGTCGAATTACAAATTTTAGTGGAAATTTTTGTTATGACGGCCCTTGGCTCTAATAGTTTCGATCTATTTTAATTATATAATTTGATTTAATTAATAATTACTATAATTATCATAACGGAAAATAAGGAAACAACGTATGTATATATATATATATGTTTGTCCAGTGAGGCTCTAAAGAAAACTATTCCTTAACACTGTAAACCTATAGGGCATTTAAAATAGAACTACCCCTGACGTAAACCCCTGTTTCCTGAGTGTGATACGCAGTAGGTCACAGATTTTAGAGACAGATCAAGCCTTCACATCCTATTAACATTGTAGGAAAATGATTTTACTTTTATTAAACGTAACATATAGTTTACGTTCATTGAGGAAACTGTAATTGGTTAAAACAGAAAAGGGTCGTAAAAATGGACAAGTAGTGTATCCATTAGGTGGTTAAGGGAACTAATTAATTGTGAGAGCGCGGTGGTGCGGCGGGGGGGGGGGTGTGACGCGGAGGGCCTGCCACTGAAGCGCGGCCGTCGAGTGCTTCCATTGTGTGCCGCAACTTAAATGGATAGTGAAATATCAACTGAATAATTAATTAGTCACCAGCAAAATGTATTTAATTCAAGTTATAATTTTATCTTGAGCTACAGCAATAATTTTGCAAATACCTCACAAATAAAAGTAGATCCAAAATAGTCATCCAGTCCCAAGAAGATGAAATAAGTAATCTCACGAAAACGGGTTTGAATAAGTACGAAATTGTAATACATTTTGTACATACAGTGATATGCTAAACTTTAACCGTCACTTTAAACTAATTTAAGCTACGCGCTGTGCTTTTTTGTTTGGAAAAACTATTACTTAAGTTATATAAGACATTTGATGTGCAGTTCAACATATGCTGGTATTTAGAATGTTTTATGACTCCTTGCGGGCCATCCCCACTAGAGGCGAGAGTCAGTCAATGCCGTATAAAATAGAAGTTTTGCTCTTAAATAGGAGAATTTAGTCTTTTAGGATTGTGGAGGGGGTCCGGATTTTGTAACCAGTATATTATAAATATACCGGTGATTAAAATCATGAGTTCATCTGCGTCCAGCATTATTATTTGTATCAACCCAAAATTATATGAACACGACTCCTAAAACTTGAATATACCTCTATTTTCATAATTTTAGAAAATTTTTATCCGCCTTTTTGAAATATGGTCGATGGAGCCAGCATGAAAATTGCTGTTGGGTCTATTTCGTCCTTAGATCCTATGAATTGATTTGTACCAAAAGGATATAGATTTTTCATAAAACGCCGCGCCGTATGCTTTGATTATGGTATGTGGTCTACCACAACCACTGTGAGGCTAGCGAGATGCCCAACGCCCAACCCGGATTATCTGCACCATCAGAGCAAGGTACTGATGCAAATTGTCAACTCGATTCTGATTCAATACAAGAGTGGATGTGGACGACTCGATGCGGAGCGATAGTGCGGCGTTTCTCGGAGATTATCAGTATGCGACGTACCTCTGATATCACGATCGTCGAGTCGTCGACTTGCCGGACGTTGCACGCGACAGACACGCCCGTGACGCGCGTGCTAATCCGCTACTTTCACGCTACACGCCTCGCGCTACTCACACTACACGCTACCGGATGTTGGTGGACAGCGGTTGCACAGCATCGTTGGCACCAGGGTCAGGTAATAGCTAGGGCCCAAATGTTATAGGGCCCTGGTTGGCACTACGAGTAGTGGAGCAGGTAAACACTGTACCATCAGTCGGGGCTAATATTAGCGCCAATTTACCAGCAGCGAGAAACCGTGTATGCAGCTAGTGAATATACTCGCTCGCTAAACGGGTAAGACATGTTTAGTATAACTATTATAACTATATAGCGCAAATCGGGCCAATCGGGGTGCAAGTCGGCCCCGTGTGAACCCTGAGCAGTTGCGAGTTGATTGGCAGGCAGAGTGGAAGTATTGTGAGGGCATATGATAAGCTCAAGTGGAATTGTAATGCCATTATAAAGTTTTTATATATTTACAAATCGTATGACTGTTTGTGGAATGTAGTATGACTGTTTGTGGATGAAAAGGCATCTAAAAGATGTTGCTTACAAACGCTTGATTGAAAAACTTGAAGAAGAGGGTTTTCTTGTAATTGCAAACATAGTTCATGCACTCGAATCCTAAGAATTCGTCACAAAACATCTATATTCATTCCTACAGACGACATAATATAGATCTCTTTCACAGCAGTACCTATGAGCACTTTACAGTCAATTAACCAGCATCGTCTGACATGTCTACTAGCAGCTAGTAGGCATGGCTAGCATTAGCGGCTGGTAAATTAGCGCCGACTGAAACAACCTGATGCAGGTTGCAGACCGCGGGATTCGCAAGCATTGGGGGTATAGGAGGCTTCAGTCACAAAATATTTCGTTTGTATACCTGCTCCACTTATAAGACCAATGTTAACCGTTAAGTAACTCTTTTTAAATTATTATTTCATATATGAAATCGTTTATAATACCTAGCGACTCCAGAGAGCGGATAGTGTAATGCCACAAGTACAGTAGTTGTCACACACAGACCTCGGGAATTCGAGTATTTGTAATTTGATTGGACGACTAATCCTTTCGAAAAAATTAGGCTCACCGGAAATCCTAGATAGATTTGTTTACGAATAAAGGTACATTGCCACTGGTGCGGCTGGAACGATAATCGTTGGACGATAATTGCACGACGATGATAGTTGCAGTGGTCATTATCACTGGTTCGATTATTACACAGTCGTTCAGTTGATTTTTGACTGTTGCCAAGTGAGGTAGTGAGTGATGAGTTTAAAGAAAACTTCATAATTATGTTGTTTTCCTGAATCACGTTTGACTATAATAAAAGGTTAATACCCCCGTAGCAGCAAACCTGCGTACTCAGCGAATTTCCAATGCATATATATGTATCTTAATACCACATAAAGCCACATACCAAGTTTCATCAATATACATTCATAAATAAACGATTTATGACATTTTAATTATTCTCCATAAGAATAACATGGCAGCTGAGTATGCAGGTTTGCTGAAGCAAGGAACACAAAAAATGGGGTTTTATACAAATATCAATATAACTCATGTAGGTAAAGCCACATACCAAATTTCATTAATTTATTTTCATAATGAAGGCAGATAACACGTTACTTATTCTCCATAAGAATAACATGGGGCTGAGTACGCAGGTTTGCTGCTATGGGAGCCTTGGGTAAAAAAGTGTCTTTTTGAGCAAATATCAATGGTCCACAACCAGATGAAGCCGTATACCAAGTTTCGTCAGTATAGGTTCATAAATAAGCGAGATATACAATTTTTATTTTTCTCCATAAGAATAACATTAGACAACGTACTGTGTTTAGCACTTTCAATATCTCGGTAACCAATTGACGTAGAGAAATGATCAAAATACCAAATTGTGTGTTTTTTTAAGCTGAATCCAATGGGAAAAAATAAAAATGACTATTTCCAAAATTATATGTACAAAATTTTAAAAACCCATTTTTGGGGTACAAAACCCCCCAAAAATACCCCTTCGGATAGAGCGATCTGGCTGGTTTTCGAACTTAAAGTCATAAATGTTGCTTTACACGTTTATACCAAATTTCATCAAAATCGGATAATTTTTACGAGAGTTATCGTGCTCACGGACACATATATATATATATATATACAGTTTCGAACGAATGGTGTTTTTGGGGTCTGGGGACCTCAAAACGAAAAGTTATCATGGTCCCGGGCCTAGGTCTTACCATGCCGACTACGGTAATAGCTTCTTCCCTATAGGGGAAATTCGCTAAAAATACCTGTCCGTCGTAATCTTTGTAGTAGAATAAACGACTACACGTTTCGACACTAAACTGTCATCTTCAGGTCAGCAAAGAACTTGTGAATCTTGACTCATCACTGGGACGATCGCGTCATAGTTTTAAAAACGAACACAAACGCACGAATTAAATAAAATGTAGGTCTACTTATTAACAACGAGCGGTACCAGTCGAGACTCGGTACACGACAAGCAGCTTGTCATCGGTACCGCTCATTTTAAGTAGGCTTACATTTTATTTTAAAGAAAGGACTATTGAGTTATTTGTTAGACGAAGATCTAGAAGATGAAGACTTTTGGAAATCATAAGTGTTCCACGAATTAACACACATACCCCGTCGCAGCAAACCTGCGTACTCAGCGAATTTCCAATGCATGCATATGTTTTTCACTACCACATAAAGCCACTTACCAAGTTTCATAAAAATACATTAATAAATAAGTTATCTATAGCATTTTATTTATTCTCCATAAGAATAACATTAGGGCTGAGTACGTAGGTTTGCTGCAACAAGGAACAGAAAATATGTGTTTTTATGCAATTATCAATATAACTCAACCAAGTGAAGCTACATACCAAGTTTTAAAACTTTATGTTCATAATTAAGGGAGATATAAAACGTTACTTATTCTCCATTAGAATAACATTAGGGCTGAGTATGCAGGTTTGCTGCTACTGGGATGATTAACAAAAAATCAATTGTTCGTGCAAATATCAATATACCACTACCACGTGAAGCCACATACCAAGTTTCATCAATATACGAGATAAATAATCGAGATATCAAATTTTATTTCTTCTCCATAAGGATAACATTAGACAACGTACTGTGTTTAGCACTTTAAATATCTCTGCAACGGTTGGACGTAGAATCACAATTTAAACGCCAAAATGATTGTTTTGTAGAGCTGAACTGATTGGTAAAAGCAAATGTGAAGTTTACATTAAAATGAACTGAGGAAAAGCCAAAAACCTTTTTCCCATAAGATTAACATGGGAGATTTTAAGAGCGGGTTTTTTTGATTTTCTCCGCAACCACTTAACCTAGGTTAATAATTTAAAATACTATATTTTTAAGCTCTATAAAATGCTAAAAACCAAAATTGAGAGTTTTAAAAATGTTAGGGTGAAAAGTGCAAAAAACTGAATTTTGGAAAATTTAAAACCCCCATAAACCCCCCTTTCCCATGGTCCGATTTTTCTGGTTTTCGAACTTAAAGTCATGAATGTCACTTTAAACATTTGAGCCAAATTTCATAGAAATCGGAGGTTTTTACTCAAGTTATCGTGTTTAACGGACACATATATAAATTTGAACGAATAGTGTTTTTGACATCTGGGGACCTCAAAACAAAAAGTTATCATGGTTTCGGGCTTAAGTCTTACCATGAGACCTACGGTAATAGCTTCTTCCCTATAGGGGAAATTCGCTAAAAGAACAAGAGATGAATACTTCAAAATATTAATAACAATCATTTGCAATCTGATGATAAAATGTTTCCTATGTTCTCCAGACTTTCCAAAATTCAGTTTAAGTTTGTGTCCAGTTTTATCAATGAGGACCTTAAGATGTCTTCAAACTTCATTCAGTATCCAAACACAGGAGATGAGAAGTTCGCACGTAAATAGCAGGGTTAGGAGGAGAAATTGTCTTCCTCGTCCTGTCTTTATCGAGTGTGAAATATAATTTCAGAGTTGTTTTAATTGCAAAACCACACACACACTTTCTCAAAACAATTCTGTGAACACCTCAAAAATCGCCCAACAACTGCGACTATGACAGATCCAGGAGCAGACCCCTACGATCGTCGTCAACTACTCTAGCGGTAGTCGCGTCAGCGACAATGGCGCCATTGAAAACAATGCAAAGCAGACACTCGATTATCGTTCATCGACTATCGTTCCAGCCGCACCAGTGACAATGCACCTTGAGTCAACAATTTGGGATAATCCACTGAGAAGGGGCGGTCTCACCGGAGACGATCCCTCGGAAGGGGCTTCTCCCGGGAGGCAATAAGTCTGTGGGAGCCGTTGTTTAGCATTCAAACAGCCGGTTCGCGTGGACTAAGCTAATTAATTGTCCACGAGCCGCTGAGGACCCGCCGCCACCCTGGGGCTCAAACCGCGCACGCCACCCCCTCCCACCCCCCCCCCACGGCCACGCCCATCTCATTCAAACATGTTGGTCACTCATTTGTTTATCACTTTGCCCAGTGAACAGGAGGATGAGGCGGCCTTTTTTAACTTTCTTTGTATACAGCGCTACACCCAAGAATAAGTAATCTGATACTTATGTGCACCACACATCTCCAATCCCTAATATGCATCACGCTTTACGTTATAAACCGAAAGAATTACGTTTTTGTTTTAATCATAGTAGCATTATAGTAATAAGATACCATATACGTTGTACATAGGTTTATTTGTTATTTTCACTTAAATTGGTCACATTTGGAGTTGCACACATAATAATTATCAAATGTGCATATTCACAAGAAAGAACGTTTTGCTGTTTGTTCACTATTTACGGTTCTAAATTGAAAATTTTTTATTTCCTATCGCTCCAAGAGCCCTGCACTGTACTTAACTACGTTTCAGAAAGCGAGAAACCCATCTCGGGGGCGATAGGTTAATTCTAAAATAATTTAAGTCTATAAATAAAAACTCCATATCCGTCATGGTATTTAAAAGTTTATCGTTCAGAACTATAGGATAGGTTTTTGTCAGTGGCGATCAGGGGGATATATCCCCCCTTTGTAACTTGGAAAAAATAAAATTGATATCCTCCTGAAATCAAGCTTATGCCTTTTGACTAAAAAGAAATTCTGTTACTGAAAAACAAAACAAATCTCCAAAATATCGTATTTACAATCTAAGAATATTTTTCGCGTACGATAAATAGTAGCAGATGAACTGCACCGGCACGCGACACGGTATTTGCTTCATCCTGATTTTCAGCGTTCTATAACGGCAAATATATGTAAAAGTCAACAACATTTCACGACGAAAAAAGCCAAAGAGTAACAAATAATCGAGATTAGAGTGAACAGGGAAACACGGTGTTTAGTTTATTTGGCAATCGTTGCATGACGATCAAGTTGCAAACGTAAATACATTTTCGTTCACAGATAGAATTTCAACACAGAAGTTGCGTTATTCAACACATTTTTGGAAACAATTTTAAAAAGGGGATGTTTTTAATTTTTCACGGAAAAATTCCCCGGAGCTATATTTTTACTCCGGGGAAATCCGGTGAATTGGCAACCCTAGCTTAACGATTACTTTTCAGTACTGATTACATGTTACAACCGATACAAGTACTTTTTAGTCCTGGTACAAATACTGATTACTTTGTATCAATGGTTTATGTCTTCGATGTGTAGGCCTATCAATAATAATTATGAATGTAAGAGACACGTCAATGATGTCTTCAATTTTGAATACCGGTATCAGCTCTAGTCATGAACACAGTTTTTTTGTTTTTTATTCCTAATGAGATTTCCCCCCTTGACAAAGGTCTATCTAGCCACTGGTTTTGGTTACGATAACACCGAAAAATCTGGCACGGCGGGTCTCCCAATTGATGCATTCCGAAATAAAAGTTTTGAATATGGATAATTAAGAATCAAAACTCCAATATTTTTTCAATTTTTCAAATGAAATATAACGTGACCTGATAACATGTATGTTCTTGGTACAACTATCGATCAACGACACCACCCAAATTAAAAACAATCTCCAAAATGGTGGAAATCTAACGCTGATTCTGGAAATAATAGTTTTTCCGCGGAAAAGTCGTTAAAACCCCGTAAAATCGTATAAAAAAGGGTTTCTTCTTATAATACTGTCAAGTGGGTATTCAAAATTTGCGGAATTTCACCCTGAACACGTACATGCGATTATTTCCCCGATCAGACTTTTTCTCCGCGGAAAACTCGGGAAAACGTCGGAAAATAACTTTGTTCTCATAATACTATCATGTGGGTATTCAAAATGTGCGGAATTTCACCCTAATTCGTACGTGCAATTATTTTCCCGATCGCACTTTTTCACCGCGGAAAAACGTCGGAAAAAACATTGTTCTTATAATACCGTCATGTGGATACTATTCAAAATTGTGCGGAAATTCACCTTGAATATGTTCGTGCAATTACTTTCCGGATCACTAGTTTTTCGGTGGAACCGCAAAAAATCGGAAAATATTTTTTTTTATACTTCTGTCTTGTGGGTATTCAAATTGTGCGGAATTTCACCCTAATTACTTATGTGCAGTTATTTTCCCGATCGGACAATTAATAAGCAATCAATGTTTACAATCTATTCAACACAGAGCGGGCCCGGCGCCGTGGTTTTTACAGCCGCTACAGCACTAGTTTCTGGTGGTTTTTATCCGCATTTAATAACGAGGTTAGGTTATGATAATATATCTATCATAACCTAACCTAATCTAACTTGACTCATGTTTTGCGATGTGCCAGCAAGTTGTTATCGATAAATAACTAATGTAACTATCATAACTTACCCTAACCTAACCTAACTCCGCAGAGCGCTGTATAACCTGTTTTTGTCGCTTTGGCGGCACCTTTTTCTACGTTTTCCTGCGCGCTACAGCTTAAACGGCCGTATCTCGCTTAGTAATAGATCGATCGGGGAAATAATTGCATGTGTGTCAGGGTGAAATTCCGCACATTTTGAATACCCACATGACAGTATTATAAGAAAATACCCCCGTCGCAGCAAACCTGCGTACTCAGCGAATTTCCAATGCATATATATGTGACTCACTACTACATAGAACTACTTACCAAGTTTCACAAAAATACATTCATAAATAAGTGATATATAGCATTTTTAGCGAATTTCCCCTATAGGGAAGAAGCTATTACCGTAGTCGGCATGGTAAGACCTAGGCCCGGGACCATGATAACTTTTCGTTTTGAGGTCCCCAGACCCCAAAAACACCATTCGTTCGATACTGTATATATATATATATATATATATATATATATATATATATATGTGTCCGTGAGCACGATAACTCTCGTAAAAATGATCCGATTTTGATGAAATTTGGTATAAACGTGTAAAGCAACATTTATGACTTTAAGTTCGAAAACCAGCCAGATCGCTCTACCCGAAGGGGTATTTTGGGGGGGTTTTGTACCCCAAAAATGGGTTTTTCGAATTTTTCACAAATAATTTTTGAAATATTCAAATTTTAGTTTTCACCATTGGATTCAGCTTAAAAAAACACACAATTTGGTATTTTGATCATTTCTCTACGTCAATTGGTTACCGAGATATTGAAAGTAACACAGTACGTTGTCTAATGTTATTCTTATGGAGGAAAAGAAAAATTTTATATCTCGCCTATTTATCAACGTATACTGACGAAACTTGGTATACGGCTTCATCTGGTTGTGGACCATTGATATTTGCTCAAAAAGATAATTTTTTACCCAAGGCTCCCGTAGCAGCAAACCTGCGTACTCAGCCCCATGTTATTCTTATGGAGAATAAGTAACGTGTTATCTGCCTTCATTATGAAAATAAATTGATGAAATTTGGTATGTCGCTTTACCTAGATGAGTTGTATTGATATTTGTATAAAACCCCATTTTTTGTGTTCCTTGCTTCAGCAAACCTGCATACTCAGCTGCCATGTTATTCTTATGGAGAATAATTTAAATGTCATAAATCGTTTATTTATGAATGTATATTGATGAAACTTGGTATGTGGCTTTATGTGGTATTAATATACATATATATGCATTGGAAATTCGCTGAGTACGCAGGTTTGCTGCTACGGGGGTATATTTATTCTCCATAAGAATAACATTAGGGTTGAGGACGCAGGTTTGCTGCAACGAGGAAGATAAGTAATGTGTTTTTTTGCAATTATCAATATAACTGAACCCAGGTGAAGCTACATACCAAGTTCTCTTAATTTAGGTTCATAATTAAGGGAGATATACAACTTTACTTATTCTCCATATGAATAACATGGGGGCCGAGTATGCAGCTTTGCTGCTACGGGGACTATCAACAAAAAACTTGTTTTTTGTGCTAATATCAATATACCACAACTAGTTGAAGCCACATACCAAGTTTCATCAATATACATTCATAAATAATCGAAATATAGAATTTTATTTATTCTCCATAAGGATAACATTGGAAAACGTACTGTGTTTAGCACTTTGAATATCTCTGCAACGGTTGGACGTAGAACAACGATTAGGCCCCTAAAACACCAAAATGTTTGTTTTGTTGAGCTAAACATATTAATAAACAGAAATGTGAAGTTTTTAGTAAAGCTATCTGAGAAAAATCTAAAAACCTTTTTCCCATAAGATTAACATGGGACACGTTTTTTTGGATTTTCTCCACAACCACTTAACCTAGGTTAATGATTCTAAATACTAAATTATTTATTTTTTTAAGCTCTATAAAATGGCTATAACCAAAATTGAGTGTTTTTAACATTTTGGGGTAAAATTTGCAAAAAACCGATTTTTGGACAATTGTAAACCCCCATAAAACCCCCTTCCCATAGTGCGATCGATCTGGTTTTCGAACTTAAAGTCATAAATGCTACTCTCTACATTTGTGCCAAATTTCATCAAAATCGGGGGTTTCTTTCAAAAGTTATCGCAGTAACGGACACACACACACACACACACACACACACACACACACACACACACACACACATATATATATATATATATATATATATATATATATATATATATATATATATATATATAAGATATATATATATATATTTACATTTATATCAATTTGAACGAATAGTGTTTTTGGCATTTGGGGACCTCAAAACGAAAAGTTATCATGGTCTCGGGCTTAAGTCTTACATGCCACCTACAGTAATAGCTTCTTCCCTATAGGGGAAATTCACTAAAAACATTTTTACGATTTTCCTATTTTCCGGGGTTTTAACGACTTTTCCGCGGAAAAACTATCACTTCCAGAATCAGCGTCAAATTTCCAACATTTTGGGGGAACATCTTAAATTTGCTTGGTGTCATTGATCGATAGTTTGACCATGTTCTTGATTAACTTGGCTTTAATATAAATAGAATCCAAACTATAGTACAAATACAACTGTTTTAGCGACTATGTTTGTTAGACCTGGTTTGTTATACCATAGACTCAAGAGAGAGATTTACTATATGTAAAGTTAGTTAAAGCGTAATGTTTTATTACAGTTCCACTAGTTATACAGAGAGGGTAGTCAAGGAACGTTCCTTTCAGTCGGCTGTTACAGTATATGAGGTCATCCTGTGGCGGCCATGGAGTTAGTATAAATAATGATTTCTGGATTCCTCCATGGTGGCGGCGCGACGTCCGCGGCGATCAAGTCAAACTACTCCATCGCCATCGTAACGGCAAACCCGCTCTCTCCTGTTTATTCGTTTAACTTTCTTCATTTTCTTTTCCTTGTAATTCTTTACAATACTACATAAAGGCTTAAATTTCACCCTTTTGTCCACCCGATATTAGGTTAAATAATTTACGGAAAATTGTACTACTTTGTGTAGAAGTGAGTTTTTAATTTTGTACAAACTTGATTTTAATTTCTAAAAGCTTAGCAGCCGACGCTAACAAGTTATGTTTATGTTATTTTAAAGCGGCATTTTCAAACCATATATATTAAACAAACTGTTATGACAATTGACCTGGAATGTAAACACTTGACGAAAGTCAATATTATTTGTAGGGGGAAATTAGTTTGCAGAAGTAAGCATAATTTCAGTTTAGGTCTCTAATTTTCACTAAAATTTGATTTTAATTTGTAAAAGGTTTAACCCCAACAGACCATCACACATCGGAAAAAATGTAACGTCGGAAAGTGACATAAAAAGCCATTGGGTAGAACCGTGAGGTTGGGAAAAAGGTATCTAATATGTGTTGATCCCAAACAACGTGGTGTGCAATGGTCCGAGGGCAGTTTTAGGGAGCCGTTTTCGAGCCATTTAAATATTATAATTTCTTGATAAGAATAGCATGGCAACTTTAAAGTCCAGTGGGGCGGAGTCATAAGATCTGAGGGGAAACAAAAAAGATCCAAAATTGTTTGATCTTCAAACACGTGGTATGGTCCCCGGACGCAGATTCGAGGAGCCGTTTCCGAAATCACTTGATCATACGCGCACACACATTATTACTTACTAGTAGGCTATAGATTAGGAAGTTGCTACGGGGTACAAATATACGGCAAGAATATGGATTTCAGTTAATACAAAATTGCAGGCCTATGATAAGATATAGATGAAAACAGCAAACCTTTATTTAGTGATATGCAGCACTAATATAGTATGAATATTTCTTAAAATTTCAATATTTATAGTGCAGTCATTAGATCTACTTAACTTAAATTTATTAATTGTAATACTTTTATGCTTTGCTTAGGTAAATCAAATTATTTTCGGTTGGACCAGGTTCAGAAATGTTAAAATGAAAATATATTAAGTTGCAGCAACTAAACAAACAGATTTATAATTCTAAGGAACCGAAGTGAGGCATGAGGTGAGTGGTGAGTGTCAATGTGAAGCGTCGTGTCGTGTACCGCCCGAGGCGCGTCGCGGCGCCGGCTGTGGCTCCGATATCAGGTCCGATTCCCTCCACCTACGTTTCTGATACCAACACGCGTAGTTAAAGACACGGTTACACGGTTCTTTAGCATTGTAATTCATTAGCTCATCCCCCCTCACTAATGATAAGTTGTCAATGAAATCAACGCCACCCGTACGGGCTGTAACTTTCTAAGATTAGATCTTAGATGGTAAGAGAATGAAACCCCCATCTGTCAGGAATCTGTCACTTGGGACTTGGGACTCTTCGCGGGCCGTGTAGTGTTGCGCACACGGTCAATGTACTGTATACAAAAGTCATGGCCCCGACCGCTGGTTTAAAATTGGTGGTAATGTTTTTAATAAATCTAAGACAAAATTTTTATTTTAGCCCCCCCCAATTTTAAATTTTGCCCCCCCCCCCGATTTTATATTTTTTTGCCCCCCCGATTTTATATTTTTTGCCCCCCCGATTTTATATTTTTACTCCCCCCCGATTTTGTTATAATTTTAGATCCCCCTATTTTATATTTATGCCCCCCTCCCCGAGATTTTTTTGTTTGGTCTTGAGTTCTTTTATTTCTAAAAGCGAATCCAAAGTGTTATGTTAACCGATTTCGAGTCGCAAACCACGCACCATTTACTACCCGACAGAGTTCCTCGACTTAGCAACAGCACCTTAACTATCTGCCAGTATATTTCGTTAACTTTGATTTAATTGTACATTAAACGTGTAAAACTTAATTTTAATATTATAAAATCATGTGGATTGTTATTTGCTTTAGTTAATCTACCATTTATATAAAACCCATACGAAGGACAGGTACACAGCTAGTTATAAAATAAAAATGTCTGAAATATCTTTAAATGGAGAGAAAATTTATGGTTCTAATACAATTTGCTGTATTGTGGGTATAAAATTCCACAAATAGTCAACGTGGAATAACCAGTTTGACAATACAGTACTACAATACCCCCGTCGCAGCAAACCTGCGTACTCAGCGAATTTCCAATGCCTAATATATGTCTTAATACCACATAAAGCCGCAAACCAAGTTTCATAAAAATATATTCACATATAAGCCATTTTAATTCTTCACCATAAGAATAACTTTGGTAATGAGTACGTAGGTTTGCTGAAACAAGGAACACAAACAATTGGTTTTATGCAAATTTAAATAGAATTTAACTAGGCGAAGCCACATACCAAGTTTCATCAATATTAAATCATAAATAAGCGCTATATAACATTCTAGTTACTCTCCATAAGAATAACATGGGGGCTGAGTACGCAGGTTTGCTGCTACGGGAATAATCAACAAAAAATCAACCTTTTGCAAATATCAATATACCAGTACTACGTGAAGCCACAAACCAAGTTTCATCAACATACATTCATAAATAATCGAGATATAAAATTTTATTTATTCTCAATAAGGATAACATTGGACAACGGACTGTGTTTAGCAAATTGAATATCTCTGCAACGGTTAGGCGTAGAATTACAATTTAAACACCAAAATGATTGTTTTGTGGAACTGAACAGATTGGTAAAAGCAAATGTGAAGTTTATATTAAAATAAACTGAGGAAAAGCCAAAAACCTTTTTCCCATAAGATTAACATGGGAGATTTTATGAGTAGGTTTTTTGGATTTTCTCCGCAACCACTTCACCTAAGTTAATAATTCAAAATACTATATTATTTGTTTTTTTTAAGCTCTATAACATGGTCAAAACCAAAATTAAGTTTTTAAAAAAATTTAGGATGAAAATGCAAAAAAACTGATTTTTGGAAAATTTAAAACCCCCATAAACCCCCCTTCCCAGGGTCCGATTTTCTGGTTTTCGAACTTAAAGTCATGAATGTCATTTTAGACATTTGAGCCAAATTTCATCAAAATCGGACGTTTTTTACTCAAGTTATCGTGTTGAGGATACACACACACACACACACACACACATATATATATATATATATATAAATTTGAACAAATATTGTTTTTGGCATCTGGGGACCTTAAAACAAAAAGTTATCATGGTCTCGGGCTTAAGTCTTACCATGAGACCTACGGTAATAGCTTCTTCATCCCTATAGGGGAAATTCGCTAAAAAATTTAAAAATGTAAATAGCTTCTTCATCCCTATAGGGGAAATTCGCTAAAAAATTGTAAAAATGTACGAGTTGCATATTTTGTATACTATAATTCCAATCATCGAACTATCATTCTTTGGGGTAGTGTGTTTGGCATTTTATATAAAAATAACGTCTTTCTTAAAATGTGAAATTTAACTTCCTCACAAGGTGGGTTCCCTTTGCAATGTACATTTACTCATTATTTAGGCTTCACGCACTAACTATATAATACTGAACTACTGGAAGTTACTATACGAGTTCTAACACTCCACTTCCATTAGAACCCCCCTCCCCTCCACAAAAAAAAACTCCAAATCAACTTTGTGATGGAGGTGGTAAAGGAATTTGTCAGTTTACTAAGAATGAATGAAGGTGTAAGGAACAACATCCACGCAGTTACACTTTGAATATTTCTTTAATTTATAACATTTCAAATTCATAAATATTGAAATCTAGGCATAGCAAATTATTGAAACTCTTGGTACTGTTAAAGAAGTAAGGAATTATAATTGTATAGCAGCACCGTTATCGATGGTTAACAAAATATAAACAAAATAATTATACCGTATCATACCTTAATTAGCACTATAGGAATACTCAACACATTGAATTAGTGAAAGTAAGTAATGACAGGGGGATGAAGGGATTATTTCTGGTTCGAAAAGTGACCCTCTGCACTAAACAACTCTCTAGTGAGGAGGAAGGGGAGCATAAAACTGTCCCTCATCAAAAACCTGATAGCTGTGCACAAAATCCACATTCCAAAAATGTTAACTGATTGTTCCTTAACAATCAGTTAACAGGGTAAGATTGTTCCAAGATGGACGCCCAGACCGGCCGACTGGCCCAGACCATGATTGCTCTCCGATGCGTCTGATTCGCGCGGGATACGCTCTGGTGACCTTCTCCACTCTCCCTTGAGACTAAGAGCTCCAGGAGGTTAAGTAATTTTGGCCATGAAAGTTTGTACGGTTTAAAAATATAGAGTCCCTTATTATTTTTTTTAAGATATCAGGGTTCCCACAGAAATTTACTTAGCAAATTTCCCCTATAGGGAAGAAGCTATTACCGTAGACATGGTAAGACTTAAGCCCGAGACCATGATAACTTTTTGTTTTGAGGTCCCCAGATGCCAAAAACACTATTCGTTCAAATTTATATTTATGTATATATATGTGTGTCCGTTACCGCGAGAACTTTTGAAAGAAGCGCCCGATTTTGATTAAATTTGGCAAAAATGTGGAGAGTAACATTTATGACTTTAAGTTTGAAAACCAGATCGATCGGTCTATGGGATGGGGGTTTTATAGGAGTTTAAATTTTCCAAAAATCAGTTTTTTTTTACTTTTTACCCTAAAATTTTAAAAACACTAGATTTTGGTTATAGCCATTTTATAGAGCTTAAAAACCAAACAATTTAGTATTTTCAATCATTAAGCTAGGTTTAGTGGTTGTGATGTAAAGTCAAAAAATGTGTCCATAAAATTTCCCATGTTAATCTTATGGGAATACGGTTTTTGGATTTTCCTCAGATAATTTCATTAAAAACTCCACATTTCTTTCTATCAATCAGTTTAGCTCTACAAAACAATCATTTTGGCGTTTTAATTGTTGTTTTACGACCAACCGTTGCATTGATATTCAAAGTGCTTAACACAATACGCTGTCCAATGTTATCCTTATGGAGAATAAATAAAATGTTATATTTTGATTGTTTATGCATGTACACTAATGAAACTTGGTTTGTGGCTTCAACTAGTTGTGGTATATTGATATTAGCACCAAAAAATGGTTTTTGTTGATTTTTCCCGGTAGCAGCAAACCTGCATACTCGGCCCCCATGTTATTCATATGGAGAATAAGTAAAGTTTTATATCTCCCTTAGTTATGAACCTAAATTAATAAATTGCAAAACAAAAACATTTATTATCTTCCTTGTTGCAGCAAACCTGTGTAATCAATTATAATGTTATTCTTATGGAGAATAAATAAAATGCTATATATATCACTTATTAATGAATGTATTTTTGTTAAAGTTGGTAAGTGGCTCTAGGTAGTACTGATACCCATATATATGCATTGGAAATTCACCGAGTACGCAGGTTTGCTGCAATGGGGTATTTAATTTCGCTGACCTACTCTGACCTGTTTCTAAACAATGTACCTCAACGTGCCCAATAAATTGTGACTCTTCCTCCCAATATAAATTGTTGGATCATGGTGATAAAAAGAACAAAAGTACCCTTTAATAAGGCCCACCATCTCCATAACTGTAGTACTGTAATAGCCCTCCATTTGTGGCAATTCGTTTGAACACCATACGGATTGTTCGGAGTGATGTCGCTGGACGGAGGAATGGGACTATCATGGAAACTATCAAGAGTTCACTTTGCGATCTTCAAGACTACTAGTGGCTTACAGGGGCTATAGCCTCTTACATATGGTTTTTGGATGAGTGGATAATCACAGCTGATCATTATTTCATTTTGCTTATTAATAAAAACACCGTAGTGATATTTCCATAAGAAAATCATTGGATCTTTGAAGTCCAGTGGGGCATAGCCCACGTAATTTTGGATATTTCTGATTTACCCACCGTCCTGAGCCCTCAAGCTGTAAAATGAATCGTCATAACTTTCTTCCTAGCTCGAGAAATTTGATAGGGACCGATTCGTTTACAGAATTATATATAAAGATTAATCACATCTCTATACATAAAATGCACCATAGCTGCCGAGTTTAATTATTAATACCTGGGGGATGACCTTTGCTCGGGGAAGGTCAATCATTTTGTTTAGATGGCTTGGAGTAATATTTCACCACGTCCCTCAACTGAAAAGCAGATTTTCTTACCTCATTTGCTTCTTTTATGCATGTTTAAGGTCACTCCAGCTGTTATTTACAACTCCCCTTTGATTCATTTTAGCGAATTTCCCATACAGGGAAGAAGCTATTACTGTATGTGGCATGGTAATACTTAAGCCTGAGACCATGATAACGTTTTTTTTGGGGTCCCCAGATGTCAAAAAAACTATTCGTTCAAATTTATATATGTATGAGGAATATATATGTATCCGTGAATGTGATAATGTTTAGTAAAATACCCCCGTTGCAGCAAACCTGCATACTAAGTGAATTTCAAATGGTACTTTACTACGTCATGAAGCTATACCAAATTTCTTCAAAGCATATTCATAAATAAGTGAGATATGACATTTTATTTATTCTTCATAAAAAAAACATTAGGACTGAGCATGCAGGTTTGCTGCATCAAGGACCAGAAAAATCAGGTTTTGATGGAAATACAAATGGATCACCACCAGATGAAGCAACATACAAATTTTTACCAATTTATGTTCATAAACAAGCAAGATATCACCTGTTTCTTATTCTCCGTAAGAATAACATTGTAGCTGCTGAGTAATCACGTTTGCTGTCATGGGGACCACAACAAATGAGTTTTATATGTAAATATCAGTAAACCCAAACCATATGAAGCCACATACCAAGTTTCATTAATATATGTTCATAATTAAGTGAGATATAAAATTTTACTTACTCTCCATAAGATTAACATTGGACAACGTACTGTGTTTAGCACTTTCAATATCTCGGTAACGAATTGATGTAAAGCAATAATCAAAATTCAAATTTTTTTTGTTTTTTTTAAAGCTGAATTCAATAGTATCTAAATTTTGTATTTATAAATAATTATATGTAAAAGTACAAAAAAACCATTTTTGGGGTAAAAAACCGCCCTTATAATTGTGCGATCTGTCTGGTTCTCGAACTCATGAAAATAGATACTGCCTCACACATTTATACCAAATTTCATCAAGATCGGAACCATTTTTACAAAAGTTATATATATATATATATATATATATATATATATATATATATATATATATATATATAAACATATATCTGAATTTGAACGAATGATGTTTTTGGCATCTGGGGGCCTCAAAACAATAAGTTATCAAGGTCCTGGGCCTCGGTCTTTCCATGCCGACTGCAGTAATAGCTTCCTCCCTATAGGGGAAATTCGCTAAAACGTCTGATTAAGGTGAAATTTGGCTAAAATGTGTAAAGTGACATTCATGACTTTAAGGTAGACAGATTGGACCATGGGAAGGGGGGGTTTAATAGAGGTTTTAAATTTTCCAAAAATCAGTTTTTGGCATTTTTTACTCAATAAATTAAAAAAAAACTCTAATTTGGTTTTGGCCAAGGAAACGAACAAAAAAAGTTAAGTGTTGTAAACAAAACTGATAACGTATTCGGTGCACTGTTGCTTTTGTTTACCAACTGCAGGCACCTAACTGTCAAAATCTTCTTCATATTAAATGTAAACAAAAAATTACTACAACGGAGCACTATGGCCAGCTGTTTGGCGGGCAATTTGTTGGCGACCCTTACCTTTTTTGTTCTAGTTTCCTTGGTTTTGGCCATTTTATAGAGCTTAAAAAAATTATTTAAATCATTAACCCAAGTCCTTGCGGAGAAAATCCAAAAAACATAGGCCTATTCATAAAATTTCCCCATGTTTTTTTTCCATTAAGTTCAGCTCTTTAAAACAATTGTTTTGGAATTAAAATTGTTGTCCTACTACCAAACATTGTGGAGATATTCAAAGTGCTAAACACAGTGTGTTTTCCAATGTTATTCTTATGGAGGTTAAATAAAATTTTATATCTCAATTATTTATGAATTTAAATTGATGAAATTTGGTTTGAGGCTTCACCTAGTTGTGGTTTATTAATATTTGCATAACAAACTCCCCCCCCCCCCCCCCCCGAAGCAGCAAATCTACATACTCCTCCCTAGTGTTATTCTTATTGTGATTAATGTTTGATATCTCTCTTAGTTATGAACCTAAATTAATAAACTTGGTATGAAGCTTCACCTTGATGAGTTATTTTGATAACTGCATAAAAAAAACACATTTCTTATCTTTCTTGTTGCAGCAAGTGGCTTTACGTGGTAGTGAGACACATATTTATACAATGGAAATTCGCTGAGTACGCAGGTTTGCTGTAACGGGAGTATTGGATATGACATGACCACAATGTATATAATATTCCTGTGTTCTGTTAATGTGTCAACAGCTGTTACATTTAGGGACGATTCAACTGGTTTATATTTTGTCATAAGATTTACATTGAAGCTCCAGAGGCCTGAAGATGAATATAGATTATACAGTATATATAAGGAAATTTGTAGAATATACACCTCAACCTTTTGTAAATTGGTAAAGCATAAAAATCGGTTTGGTATTCCCTTAGATGATTCTGTTCTAAAGATCCTACTTGCCTATTAATACATAGGATTACAACGCTGAATATACTTGAATTTATATACCATGGTACCAAAAAACGAATGAACAAAGCAAATTTGGCTCAAAGGAACAGAAAGGTAAATTGGCAAAGAAAATTAATACAGTATTCAATAACAAACCCTCAGCCACCACAATATGTATGCCTACTGATTAATAGGAAGTTTAAATAGGGGAAAGTACATGTAAGTTTTCTGATACCGTTTACATATATTAACCTATAGTACTTGAGTTATTACCAGTTAACTTAAAACTAGTAGGCCTAATTAATTTAATAATGTTAAATGCATATAAAGTAATATTGTTTTAATAAGTTTCAGACAGTAAATCATACAACTCTTCTCCTTTGGGATTTTTATGAAAAATATGTATGATTTTATTGTAGGCCTAGTCGGTGTTTTAACATGATTAACCACCAAGACATCCATAGCTCAAATATAAAGCTTCAGAAGTCTTAGCCCAAAACAGCGGACTATCTTGATGATGACGCACGATTCCCATGAATAGCCTTTTAGACCTATTTAACAGCAATCAAGAAATCAAAACATATTTTACAGTTCAGACACTTTAAAATACAGATACGTATAATTTATAAATATAGGCTTATCAACTTTTCAATTAAAAATGTCTGTAGACTGTGCAAAACAAAAAGGGACTCATAAATCTGTGATAGCCTAATAACTAAATATGGATGGGATCAGTTATACCTATGCCCTACATATTATGAGGAAATTCACTTAAAAAATCTAAGAGCCTAATTGCAGTTTCACAAACCTCCTCCACCACTTGTTAAACAAAAGAATACTCATTTTCTAAATTTGATGATTAAACTCTAGTTGGGCCCTAACTTGGAGAGCTGAACTTTGCTCGGAGAGTAAACTTACTAGCCTAGCTAGTTTGTTCAATTGGCCTGGAGTAGTTTTTGTTACTTTGACTGTTTACTGTTGTTTATGCTGTAATAATTTTTATTTTTCATTTAAAACTTAATAAACCCAATGGTATTTTAATTTTATTTTTAGATTTGTTTTATTACAAAATTAAAATTTGTATGAGGATGGAACCTAGTCCGGTGCACGGCATAGCTCCGAAAGGCAGTACTCCAAAATAAATACGTACCGACCGGTAGTTCCAAAGCCATTGAACTGAAATGTATAACTCCGAATAGCATTACTCCGAAAATGCACCACTCCGAAAGCAGTGTTCCGAAAATATATTTGAAGTAATGCTTTCGGGGCAGTGTATTTCGGAGTACTGCTTTTCGGGGTTATGCATTTGTGATATATTTTGATTTGGAATGTATGCCTTGTTGTCGCGTTGACATGCACGCTCATCGTCATATCCGCAATGTGCTTTATGATGTAGGTACCAATAAATTCCTAGTTTCTTATATTATCTTTTAACATTACTGTGCATATAATTGTTCATTTAACAAACGAATAATCTTATACATTAATAGGCTAATAGTGTACCTTTGGCAAAGAAACTTTTGATTGAAGCCAAACTGGTTTGTTTGTATCTATATATATATATATAAGATATAAAACAGATTCAATTTCTGTTTCAAACTCATCAATAACTGCACTCTACACTATTTGTTCTAATCTTTTACATAAGTGTATATGGGAAAGGAAAATTTTAATTTTTTGTTATTTGGGGGTGTGATAAAAAAATCAAACCTAATTGATTAGAGTATGAGATATAAAAACAACCTTAACACGTTCGCTACCGACATGTTAAAAAATGACATAAATATAGACCGACCGTCCCACCTATGCGCCACAACAACTTTACCACAGACCGCCGTCCCAAATGTGCGCCGCTCGGGCCATTCCAATAGACCGACGTCCCACATGTGCGCCAGTGTCCCCGGCTTAATTAAATACATCTCAGATCGTAACGGTCCATTTTTATGCCTTGATATTTTATATCGGTCTTTGGGGATATATGGCGCATACTTGGGACGCTTGGTCTCTGGATTTGACGATTGGTATATTCAGTACAACACCATATAGTTGGTACACCTGTTTCCGTTTTCATTGTATTTCCCCCAATGCGTTTATTGGAATCATAGCTGTACCACGTGTTTCTCAGTGAAGTTGAGGTTTTACTGTGTGTATGTTTGTTCTCAGCAGTTGTGTTTTAGTTGGTTTGTGAGATGGATCGTGGCAGGAAGAGACAAACTATAAAAACAGACAGTGAAATAGATCGTGCGTTAGGCATTAGCGACAGTGAATCGGATTATTCGTCTTTATTTAGCTCAAACGGCGAAAGTGAATATGTACCCTCAGCAGATGATGATGACTCATCGGAAAATGAACTTAGTACAAGTGATGAAGATGTCGCCCTGAATAGAAACCTCAACAACAGTGAAGATAAATTAGAGGAAGGTAATATCTATTCAGAGAGAAATGATGGAATGGAAGTTGTGGAGGGAATGGATGTTTTGGAGGGAATGGATGTTGTGGAGCGGGTGGATGTTGACGAGCAGCTGGAAAGTGCTTTTTATGAGGTTGAACTTGATGGTAACTTTAATGTTGGTGGTATACTTGATTTTGATTTAGATTCTAACCCAAACAACCCTGTTATCCATGGGCCTGCCAATGATTTTTTGGAGGAGCCTGACAACATCGACGTCGAACCTAACGAAAACGAAGGTTCTGAGGTCGACCCAAACGTCATGTTTGTTGTTCAAGCAATACATGAACAGTACGATAAAGTCGAAGCTTGTTGGGAAAATAGTGATAATGTTCCCCCAATTCATAACTTTACGGGTGCACAACGTGTAAACCTTGATACAACAGATCCGGTTGAAATATTCAACAAAATTTTCGATGATGACCTTATAAACATGATAGTTCTATGGGTGAATAAAAGAGCAACGCTCCTTCGAAGTAAACCCATGGGGAAACATACATCAATGAATTGGTGGGTTGATGTAACGCCAGATGAACTAAAAAAATTCCTTGGTCTCTGCATGTTGATGGGCAACCTACACTTTCCATCAATAAAACACTACTGGTCCAAAGACCCTTTGTATGAACACCCCATATTTGGCAGGACGATGTCCCGGAATAGGTTTGAGGCTATTTTGAGATGTTTATGATTCTACGATCCTGCTACAGATAGAACTGATGACAAAATGCATAAGATTTCCCAAGTACTAGATCACCATCTAAATAATTTCAGAAAGGTTTTCAGCCCAGGAAAGAATTTATCATTGGATGAGGCTATGGTTTTGTTCAGGGGGAGATTGTCATTCAGACAATATATTAAAAACAAAAGGCATAAGTACGGAATCAAGCTTTATGAGCTATGCACGTCAGATGGTTACATCTTAAATATCCTTATCTACCAAGGGAAAGGCACCCTAGTCGACCAAGAGAAGGGCCACACATTTGAAGTGGTGATGAAGATCATGGAAGGTTATTTAGGCAAGGGACACACTGTCTTTTTAGATAACTTTTACAACAGTGTTCACCTCTCTGAAACGCTAATGGAAAATAAGACAAATATGAGTGGCACCTTACAAGCAAATAGGGCTGGGAATTCCCAAGCTGTTGTCCAAGCAAAGCTAAAAAAGGGGGGATCGATTAGTCGTCAAAAGGGCCATGTAACCGTCATGAAATGGAAGAACAAGCGTAATGTCCTCACCATTTCAACCACGAACGGACCACAAATGGAGGAAGTAACCAACAAAAGAGGCAAAAAGGTAGTGAAGCCATGCATGGTTACTGCCTATAACAAAGGGATGAGTGGCATAGATAGGAGTGACCAAATGATCTCCTACTACTCGACACCCAGGAAGTCACTCAGATGGTATATTAAGATATTCTTTCATTTGATGGATGCCTCTTTATGGAATGCCATGTATATCCATTCTCAGCTGACGACCAAGACAACTTATCTGAACTTCCGAGAAATCATATTCAAGGACTTTATTCCGCTAGAACCTGTACAACGACGACGGTTATCAAATTCTAGCAGCTCTTCGGACCACGTCCCAGTGAAGCTAGAGAAGAGGATAAGGTGTCACGTCTGCAGAACGACGAAAAATCTGAGGCGGCAGTCGTTCTTCACCTGTGCTTCCCCATCATGCAAAAACGAGAGGAACAAACAAATTGGACTGTGTATGCCAACATGCTTCAATGAGTGGCATGCAAAGATTGCCTGAACATCCAACTGAAAAAATAAATGGACCAACTGTTTTGCAACTGATATTTTTCCAAAGGCATCTACTAATTGTATTGACTTTTCTCTTGTATTTTATTTCTCTTTTGTTGTATTGATTTTTAGTAAAGAAATAATGTAATTCACTAAATAATGTATTTCTTTTATTT
Source organism: Allygus modestus (assembly GCA_963675035.1). Taxonomy (NCBI): domain Eukaryota; kingdom Metazoa; phylum Arthropoda; class Insecta; order Hemiptera; family Cicadellidae; genus Allygus; species Allygus modestus. The sequence continues at coordinate 143,381,486 of OY776111.1, forward strand.
CATTCATTGTCGAAATTATTATGAAAATTATTACGGCGCAAATATGGGACAATCGGTCCATAGTAAAAATGCATTATACATTTTTGCTATAGACCGACGGCTCACATATGCGCCGTTTTAAAAATTCGTCAAAACCATAGAAACAAAAGCAATTTAGTATACGTAACAGTGTTGCAAGCAAGAATATTGCATATCAATTGATTAGAACATGTTTTTATTTCCGGTCTGAGCTAATGACCAATTCACTACTTCCAGTCTATCAGTGACATTCAATATTAGGGTCGGTCTATTTTGATCGCCCTACCGGCGCATATATGCGCCGATCGGTAGCGAACGTGTTAAAGCAATAGCCCACCTCAAAAACCATAAAAGCATGTTTAGCTTGATAAATGGTTACAATACTTTCCAAGAAAGGAGAACAAATCATCATCAGAACAGGGCAGGCTGTTTTATTTCATCCCAATCAAGGTAAGAATATTGTTTATGAATCAAATGTCTTGCTACATATATTTGTTAAACTACAACTACATATGTTGTTTTAGGTTGTTTTTTATTTGAAGTCACACTTTTGAAAACCCTTATTTATCTACATCAATAAATATGTACACCCAATCCTCCTCCCAGTTCAAACCTCTATACTATACCAAGAAAGACATAATCTGGTATATGTTCTCTTTCTATAGCATAATTTAACTTCTAAGAGGGTTTTTTATAAACTCATATTGTGGTTCTGCTTCACCAGTCTTCAAAGTTCCCAAGTTATTCTTATGGGCACTCACTTGTATTCAAACAAAATAAAGCTTACAACTGGCTTTTAAGAAACCCTTTTTATTCACTCTCAGTGTTTAGAACTTAAAGAAATTGTCTTTTAGATTGTAACCAAAAGATGTAAGTTAGGGTCATTACGAACTATGGCAATAGTATTTTTCTTTCTCTCTCTCTCTCTCTCTCTCTCTCTCTCTCTCTCTCTCTCTCTCTCTCTCTCTCTCTCTCTCTCTCTCTCTCTCTCTCTCTCTCTCTCTCTCTCTCTCTCACTTAGAATTCTTCACCATGTACATGTTAACTGATCAAGATTTTGCAATTTGTTTTAAGTTATATTGGTATTAAGTATTTTCATTTGACTGTGTCTGTTTTTGACTGTGATCTTGACTTTGTCAATGCAATTTTTGTAAAAAGACAAGTAAACCATTATTTATTTTATTTATTTATGCCTATCTATTTACTTAAAACAATGTTTTCCATTATTCTAAACAGTTTAGAAGGTTAATTTTACAGTGTTCCACTCACAATTGTATTTCCCAGGTGAAGCTAGCTACTGCACCAGATAGTACATTCACAGGAGGATAAAATGGACCAGTAAACATTATTCAACTCCTCCAAGAGCAACAATGGGAAAAGGTGTATGGTGCGCAGGATTAATCAATCCACACGTACAAAACAGGAAAATTAAGATATTTACAGATCTAGAGGAAAAGAGATATCTGTAAATAAAATACTAATTATTAAATCACAATTAAAGCTTTAGAAAGTGAAAATTGCATTACAATAATAATATATTCATTAAGTTAGGCCTAAGTTACTCCTTTTACGTATTCTGGAATATAAATTTTAATGATAAACTTGCTGGTCTCCCGTTCTCCACACGGTGATTTGGCAGGCATAAAGTCAGATGTTTATAAACTTGATAACAATCAGCTGACCATCGTAACTCAATAAAATAGCTCCATAAGATTAACTTTGGAACTTTAAAGGTCCATGGGGCGAAGTCCTAAAGGTTGATTTTTTCCAAACACCCAAGGCACCTCTAGTGGGTAAGAGCTTTTGATTGACACAATAAATGTATCCAAAATAATATTTTAGGGGGACAAAATCACTAAAAACCCGCAAAAACGTACAAAAATCGAAACTATTTTAATAATATAAATTATTATAGCAAATTATACGATGATGGGAAATCAAGGTCTTTAGATTCCTGCCAAGTCTGCAGATTTGGAGTTTTACTGGTTTTCTAGCTAACCTGATAAGACTTCCGATATTTATTATGTGATTATAGATGTTAGAAGCAAGTTTTGTATTCATTAATATTAAGTATAATAGCCTTCCAAATAAACCATTACAAACAATAAACAAATCTAATTGTATAAGTTTTATGAAAGCGAAAGCAGGGCAAAGCAAGAAGCACCATGGTGTCAGTGGATGTTGAACAAGGACAAGAGGTTAGAGTGGTTGAGATGCCACCAGTCTCCTAATACTTCCTCCAGCCATTACAAGCAATAAACAGTTTTCATTGAATAAGTTGGTTTTGTGAAAGAAAAAGAAGGGCAAAGCAAGAAACACCATAATGTCAGTGGCTGCTGAACCATGGACAGAGGTCAGATGTGTTGAGAGGCTACTAGTTCCCACTCACTTCTTCAACACCAGCCATTACAAGCAATAAACGGTTTTAATTGAATGTTGTGGTTAATGAGCTACCTCTCGCTAGACTGGCCTACAGACTGACCTACTGGGTCACAGCATCAAAAGACTACTGGTTTTCAGCTAAACTATTGTTAAGCATGTGCTTGCCCAAGAGGTTTTTATTAGTGAATTTCTAGTCATGACCCGCACGGTGAAACTTAAGCCCGGGACCACCATAGAAGTTCCTAACGTGACCCCCTGAACACGTTTTGGGGGGTCGTTCAAAATTTTATATATATATATATATATGTGTGTATATATTTATGTGTATATATATACATATATATGTATATATATATATATATGTGTTTGCACTCTAGCGGTCACATTTTTTGTCCGATTTACTTCAAATTTGGTAGGGACGTTCCTTTCTATAATCAGTTAAACAAGTTCGTTGGGCAAAACAATCGGAAAACTCTAAACCCCTTTTTGGGGATTAATCTTTCAAATTTTGAGTTTTTGGGCCCAAAAAGGGTCAGAAAAGCCCCATATGTAAAATTAATGCATTTAAAAATATGGGAATTAGTAAGGCGAAAGTTTTAAGCCCTCTCCCGTCATTCTAGCATACATATTTACCGAGTTATTAAAAGAAAATGTGTTTTGACTAAACACAGTACGGTGTCTTATAGAGGTTTTACACTAGAAAAGCCTGTTATTCCTTTGTTAGAGTACTTTTATCATCCCCAGCAACCTCACACCTACTTTCAAGCCTGTCTGGACCTTCTCCTAACATTATAATACCCAAAATTGTATTCTCAGCTTTGCAGGTAAATGAAACCAGGAGAATCAGAACAGCCAAAAAATCAATGTTTTCAGATTTTAATCAAAATTGGAATAAATGTATGTTTTTACACTGGTTTTGAGTTTTAAAAGTTTTTGTATGGAAATTCACTTCCCTCACGTCAGTGTGCTGCGTGCGAACTCGTTTAATAATAAATTGTTTAGCTTATCTGATAAAATACAGTGGAACCTCAATAACTCGAACCTCAGGGGAAACGGAACAGTTCAAGTTATTGAATATTTCAAAATATCTTGGTTCAACTTATCATGGTGATCTTCCTCAGAATACGACTTATTGAGGTTCACGGTAACGCAATCGATGAGTCATATGGAAAGCTAGAATCCTTACATCATTTATTTAGTGTTTCATAAGCAGTGTATCATAATTAATTATACCATAATAATTCAATTGAAATAATGTTAATAATTTAAAATATATAAAACAAGCCTGGAAATATTTTGAACAGCTTCTTTGGTGAATGTGCCATAGGAGGAAAAACCTCCTTCAGTGAACACAGAACACATGGTAGAGTAGGAAAGTAAACAATGACTCACAGCTTGGAAATTTGGTGATTTTTGGCTGTTTGACCACATCCTGTCTATTATTAAACGTTTTTTCGGATTGCAACATGAACGATAGATGCTCAAACACAGTACCGTAACTGGTGTTTTGAATCAAACAAATAATGTAAAATGTCAACATTTAGAGGTTTTCCAGCCAAAACTTTGAGTTATAAAGGAGCGGTGGTAGGCTAAGAGGACCGCAAAACTTCCGAGTTATCCCACAGTGAATACACTAACACAAAAAATTCAGGTCTTATGGGCAAAATTCAGACAGCAGTTTTACCAGTGTGATAGTGATAAGTACCACACTTAAACAATAGATAGCGTCCAAGACTCACAGCAGCTGATCTATGCACGTAACCTAACACTATATTTTGTTTCAAATAGGTACAGAACTTCATCTACAAAGATCCCAGGGAAAAAGTGTCTGAATTTTAGCGAATTTCCCCTATAGGGAAGAAGCTATTACCGTAGATCTCATGGTTACGACTTAAGCCCGAGACCATGATAAATTTTCGTTCTGAGGTCCCCAGATGCCAAAAATACTATTTGTTCAAATTTATATATTTGAAATAAGCGATATTACAATGTAATTTGTAAATGATATTATTTGTGAATGAGCGTGCGCGCGTGCGCGGGCGTGCGTGCGTGCACGGGCGTGCGTGCGTGCGTGTGTGTGTTGAATCTTGAATCTCAATTAAAAAATACTACTGGTACCAAAGTTAAATACCCCTGTCGCAGCAAACCTGCATATTCAGCAAATTTCCTTGAATTTCCTTGAATGATATTTACTTGTAATATTTGTACAAGCGATATTCAAAATACCGTATTAATTATTTCCGTAAGAATAACATTGGGGATGAGTACGCAAGTTTCATCCATATACATTCATAAATAAGCGTTATATAACATTTGAATTATTTTCCATAAGAATAACATAGGGTCCGAGTTTGCTTCACCTGGTTAAGTTATATTAATAATTGTATAAAAACATATTTTATATCTTTCTTGTTGCAGCAAACCTTCGTACTCACCCTTCAGTGTTACTCTTATGGAGGATAAATAAAATGCTATATATCACTATATAAATATATATATATATATATATATATATATATATATATATATATATATATATATATATATATATATATATATATATATATATAGTTTATTCATGTGTTTTCATGAAACTTGGTGAGTGGCTTTATGTGGTAGTGAGAAACATATACATGCATTGGAATACGCTGAGTATGCAGGTTTGCTGCGACTGAGGTATTTAACTTTGGTAGGCCCTACCAGTAGTAGTTTTTTATTGACATTCAAGATTCAACACACGCACGCACGCACGCACACACACACAGATACACATATTTTACAGGTTCATTCACAAATTTCGTAAGTGTATAGGCAGGCCTAAATATACTTTTATACCAACTTATACTAGAGGGTACATTTTACTATAATAATTCTAAATTAACACACATTAGAAATATATAGGGCCTACATGACTTTAATTTTGCAAATAAATGTTTTCGTTCAATCAATCATTACCAATAAACTCTGAAGGCCTCGACTACCTTCAGAGATTGCTAGTTTTTTAGCAAACTTCCCGCTAATTATAGGGTAAAAGCTATTAACATAGCTGGCATGGTAAGACCTAGACTCTGGACTATGATAACTTTTAGTTTTATGGTCCCCAACTGGAAAAATATCATTCGCTTAAATTTATATTTGTGTTAATTGCACCTATATATGAACTCCCATATTACGACAAATCCGATTTTGAAAATATTTGGCAGCTAAATAAAACATATTTAAGAAAAGTCATAAACCCCAACATCATAGGTTTTAAAATATCTATATACATATATAATATATATAATTGTACATTAACGAAACTTGGTAAGTGGCGTTATGCGCTATTAAGACAAATTTATACATTGGAAATTCGCTGAGTACGCAGGTTTGCTGCGACGGGGGTATTTTAACAATAGCAGAGGTAAACAAAATAAAAATATGGCTACAACCATAGATGTATTAAGCATGTAAGCATTTAAGCATGTATGTATTAAGCATTTTTGGGGTACAAAACCCCCTTCGGATGGTGCAATTTGTCTGGTTTTCAAACTCGTTCAAATAAATGGTACTTTACACATTTGTACCAAATTTCATTAAGATCGGACCTTTTTTACACTTCACGTAATCTAATCCCCCTCAACATCAGCTTGAATTAAATCTCTTGACGAGAAACTGCCGGAAAAATTGTCAAAGGTTAAGTTAATTTTTGAGTTTTTGAGGCATTTTTGGGGCAGGGAAAATTCCGCTTTTCCAATTTTTCCACTTTGAGCATGTTTTGTACGGAAACGGTAAGAGATGGCAAAAAATGTTAAATACAAAAGTTATAGAAAATTTGATTTCCAACAAAACGTTTTTCGTCGGATTTAATTTCCGATCATCCGTTTAGCCGCTATTCATCGGAGAAGGAGTAATTTTGAGTATTGCGCCCATTTAAATGTGTACAGTTTTGGAAAGTTGCATAATGAAAGCTCACTATCTTTGGACAATACCACGTGTTTGTATCAGCTGATTAAACCGCCCGTGTAGGTGATAATAGTTTGCTCACATGAGGTTTATATAAATCAGCTGTTACAAAGCAAGGTGAGCACATTATCGCCTACACAGGAGGTTCAATATCGCAAATATCGTTGGTTACACTATTGAAAAATGTAATCAACCGATTGTTTGTTCTATCGAATGAATTTAGCCCAGTGGATATGTTGTCAGATAATTCAAGATCATCTGGTCACGGGTTTGAATCCTACTGTTGATGCTTACTTTTTGAGGTCTGCAATTTCTGTTTAGTTCGACTATTTTGTTTTAGCGAATTTCCTCTAAAAGGAAGAAGCTATTACCGTAGTCGGCATGGTAGGACCTAGGCCCGGGACCATGATAACTTTTCGTTTTGAGGACCCCAGACCCCAAAAATACCATTTGTTCGAAACTGTATGTATATATATATATATATATATATATATATATGTATGTCCGTGAGCAAGATAACTCTCGTAAAAATTATCAGATTTTGATGAAATTTGGTATAAATATGTAAAGCAACATTTATGACTTAGTTCGAAAACCAGCCAGATCGCTCTATCCGAAGGGGTATTTTGGGGGGCTTTTGTCCCCCAAATGTTTATTTTTGAATTTTTTACCTACATATAATTTTGGAAATAGTCAAATTTTAGTTTTAGCGAATTTCCCCTATAGGGAAGAAGCTATTACCATAGTCGGCATGGTAAGACCTAGGCCCGGGACCATGATAACTTTTTGTTTTGAGGTCCCCAGACCCCAAAAACACCATTCGTTCGAAACTGTATATATATATATATTTATTATTTTTAAAAGAAAATTACCAGAGTACCCTTCAAAATTCATTTTTAATTCACTGACACGTGTTTCGAGGTTTACCTCATGATCACAGTGCAGCTAATAACCTTAAACTTAAAATTAATTATCAAATTAATTTTAAGTTTAAGGTTATTAGCTGCGCTGTGATCATGAGGTAAACCTCGAAACACGTGTCAGTGAATTAAAAATGAATTTTGAAGGGTACTCTGGTAATTTTCTTTTAAAAATAATAATTATAATAGTAGCCCTATGCAGTGAACTAAATAATATAATATATATATATATATATATATATATATATATATATATATATATATATATATATATGTGTGTGTGTCCGTGGGTGCAATAACTCTCGTAAAAAAGGTCCGATTTTGATGAAATTTGGTACAAACGTGTAAAGCAGCATTTATGACTTTAAGTTCGAAAACCAGACGGATCGAGCTATCCTAAGGGGTATTTTGGGGGGATTTTGTACCCCAAAAATAGGTTTTTTGAGTTTTTTACATACACTTTTTGAAAAAGTAAAATTTTATTTTTTCTCATTGGAATCAGCTTAAAAAGACGCACAATTTGATGTTTTAACCATTGCTCTACGTTAATTGGTTACTGAGATATTGAAAGTGCTAAACACAGTACGTTGTCCAATGTTATTCTTATGGAGGATAAGAAAAATTGTATATCTCGCTTATTTATCAACTTATCCTGACAAAACTTGGTATATTGCTTCATTTCATTGTGGTCTATTGATATTTGCACAAAAACCCATTTTTTGGCCGATAGTTCCCGTAGCAGCAAACCTGCATACTCAGCCCCATGTTATTCTTAGGAGAATAATTAACGTGTTATCTCCTTTAATTATGAACATAAATTAATAGAACTCGGTATGTGGCTTCACCTAGTTGAGTTATATTGATATTTGTATAAAAGCCTATTTTTAGTGTTCCTTATTTCAGCAAACCTGCATACTCAGCCACGATGTTATTCTTATGGAGAATATTTAAAATGTCATAAATTGTTTATTTATGAATGTATATTGATGAAAATTGGTATGTGGCTTTAAGTGGTATTAAGATAAATTAATATGCATTGGAAATTCGCTAAGTATGCAGGTTTGCTGCTACGGGGGTATTTACCATTTCATTCACCTTAAAAAACACACAATTTGGTACCTATTTCGATCATTCCTCAACGTCAATTGGTTACCGAGATATTGAAAGTGGTTAACACAGTACGTTGTCTAATGTTATTCTTATGGAGGAAAAGGAAATGTTTATATCTCGCTTATTTATGAACGTGTACTGACGAAACTTGGTATACAGCTTCATCTCATTGTGGTCTATTGATATTTGCGCCAAAAACAATTTTTGCCAAACCCTCCCGTAGCAGCAAACCTGCGTACTCAGCCCCATGTTATTCTTATGGAGAATAATTAAATGCTCTGTCTCCCTTAATTAAGAACATACATGAATAAAAACTGGTATACGACTTCACCTAGTTGAGTTATATTGATATCAGCATAAAATACCCCCGTAGCAGCAAACCTGCATACTCAGCGAATTTCCAGTGCATATTAATTTATCTTAATACCACATAAAGCCACATACCAAGTTTCATCAATATACATTCATAAATAAACTATTTATGACATTTTAATTATTCTCCATAAGAATAACATGGCGGCTGAGTATGCAGGTTTGCTGAAATAAGGAACACTAAAAATGGGCTTTTATACAAATATCATTATAACTCAACTAGGTAAAGCCACATACCAAGTTCTATTAATTTATGTTCATAATTAAAGGAGATAACACGTTAATTATTCTCCATAAGAATAACATGGGGCTGAGTATGCAGGTTTGCTGCTACGGGAACTATCGGGCAAAAAATGGATTTTTGTGCAAATATCAATAGACCACAACCAAATAAAGCCATATACCAAATTTTGCCAGTTTACGTTCATAAATAAGCGAGATATACAATTTTTCTTTTTCTCCATAAGAATAACATTAGACAACGTACTGTGTTTAGCACTTTCAATATCTCGGTAACCAATTGACGTAGAGCAATGATCAAAATACCAAATTGTTTGTTTTTTTAAGCTGAATTTAATGGTATAAATTAAAATTTGATTTAAATTAAAATTACATGTAAAAACCCCAAAAAACACATTTTTGGGGTACAAAACCCCCCAAAAACCCCCCTTCGGATGGTGCGATTCATCTGGTTTTCGAACTCGTTCAAATAAATGGTACTTTACACATTTGTACCAAATTTCATTAAGATCGGACCTTTTTTACGAGAGTTATCGTGCTTACGGACACATATATATATATATATATAAATATATATATATATATAAATATATATATATATATATAAATATATATATATATACATATATAAAAATTTGAACGAATGGTGTTTTTGGCATCTGGGGACCTCAAAATGAAAAGTTATCATGGTCTCGGGCTTAAGTCTTACCATGAGACCTACGGTTATTAGCTTCTTCCCTATAGGGGAAATTCGCTAAAACCCATTTTTTGTGTTCCTTGTTGCAGCAAACCTGCGTACTCAGCCCCAATGTCATTCTTATGGAGAATAATTAAAATTGTATATATCGCTTATTTGTGAATATATTTTTATGAAACTTGGTAAGTGGCTTTATGTAGTATATATCTCCATTGGAAATTCGCTGAGTATGCAGGTTTGCTGCGACAGGGGTATTTACAAAATCATTTACTGTATTTGTAATTAAATTGCACAACGAACAGCCACCATACAGCGCTCTGCGGAGTTAGGTAAGGTTAGGTTACTGTAATTTTGTCGTGAACTGAAGTATATTTTGTTGTTATTTTTTACACATAAATCCATTTGTAGAACTCCAATTTAACATTGTACCACAACTTTTTAGCGAATTTCCCCTATAGGGAAGAAGCTATTACCGTAGTCGGCATGGTAAGACCTAGGCCCGGGACCATGATAACTTTTCGTTTTGAGGTCCCCAGACTCCAAAAACACCATTCGTTTGAAACTGTATATATGTGTCCGTGAGCACGATAACTCTCGTAAAAATTATCCAATTTTGATGAAATTTGGTATAAACGAGTAAAGCAGCATTTATGACTAAGTTCGAAAACCAGACAGATCGACCTATCCGAAAGGGTATTTTGGGGGGGTTTTGTGCCCCAAAAATGGGTTTTTTGAGTTTTTTACATACAATTTTTGAAAAAGTAAAGTTTTATTGTTTTCCATTGGAATCAGCTTATTAAGACGCAAAATTTGGTGTTTTGTTCATTGCTCTACGTCAAATGGTTACAGAGATATTGAAAGTGCTAAACACAGTACGTTGTCCAATGTTATTCTTATGGAGGATAAGAAAAATTGTATATCTCGCTGATTTATCAACTTATCCTGATGAAACTTGGTATATTGCTCCATGTCGTTGTGGTCTATTGATATTTGAACTAAAAAACATTTTTTGGCTGATAGTTCCCATGGCAGCAAACCTACATACCAGCTCCTATGTTATTCTTATGGAGAATAAGTAACGTGTAATTATGAATATAAATTAATACAATTTGGTATGTGGCTTTATGTGGAATTAAGATACATATATATGCATTGGAAATTTGCTGAGTACGCAGGTTTGCTGCTACGGGGATATATATATATATATATATATATTTATTTATATATGTGTCCGTAGCACGATAACTCTCGTAAAAATGATCCGATTTTGATGAAATTTGGTATAAACGTGTAAAGCAACATCTATGACTTTAAGTTCGAAAACCAGCCATATCGCTCCATCCGAAGGGGTATTTGGGGGGGGGGGGTTTAGTACGCCAAAATTGGGTTTTTTGAATTTTTTACACGTAATTTTTGAAATAGTCAAATATTAGTTTTCACCATTGGATTCAGCACACAATTTGGTTTTTAAAAAAAACACACAATTTGGTTTGTTGATCATTCCTCTACGTCAATTAGTTAGCGAGATATTGAAAGTGCTAAACACAGTACGTTGTCTAATGTTATTCTTATGGAGGAAAAAACAAATTTTATATCTCGCTTATTTATGAACGAAACTTTATATATAGACGAAACTTGGTATAAGGCTTCATCTGGTTGTGGTTTATTGATATTTGCTCAAAAAAATGATTTGCCAAAGGCTCTCGTAGCAGCAAACCTGCGTACTCAGCCCCATGTTATTCTTATGGAGAATAATTAAATGCTATGTCTCCCTTATGAACATAAATGAATAATACCCCCGTCGCAGCAAACCTGCATACTCATCGAATTTCCAATGGAGATATAAATGTCTTAATACTACATAAAGTCACTTGCCAAGTTTTACAAAAATATATTTACAAATAAGCGACATAAACAATTTTAATTATTCTCCATAAGAATAACATTGGGGCTGAGTACGCAGGTTTGCTGCAACAAGGAACACAAAAAATGGGTTTTTAAGCAAATATCAATATAACTGAACTAGGCGAAGTCTTATACCAGTTTTTATTCATTTATGTTCATAATTAAGGGAGACATATAGCATTTAATTATTCTCATTAAGAATAACATGAGGGCTGAGTACGCAGGTTTGCTGCTACGGGAGCCTTTGGTAAAAGATTGGTTTTTTGAGCAAATATCAATAGAACACAACGAGATGAAGCCGTATACCAAGTTTTGTACGTATACGTTCATAAATAAGCGAGATATAACATTTTTCTTTTCCTCCATAAGAATAACATTAGACGACGTACTGTGTTTAGCACTTTCAATATCTCGGTAACCAATCGACGTAGAGAAATGATCAAAATACCAAATTGAGTGTTTTTTTAAGCTGAATCGAATGGTGAAAACTAAAATTTGACCATTTCAAAAATTATATATAAAAAATTCAAAAAACCCATTTTTGGGGTACAAAACCCCCCCAAAATACCCCTTTGGATGAAGCGATCTGGCTGGTTTTCGAACTTAAAGTCATAAATGTTGCTTTACACGTTTATACCAAATTTCATCAGAATCGGATCATTTTTACGAGAGTTATCGTGCTCACGGACACATATATATATATATATATATATACAGTTTCGAACGAATGGTGTTTTTGGGGTCTGGGGACCTCAAAACGAAAAGTTATCATGGTCCCGGGCCTAGGTCTTACCATGCCGACTATGGTAATAGCTTCTTCCCTATAGGGGAAATTCGCTAAAAACTGGTATACGACTTCACCTAACTGAAATGCATTGATATTTGAATAAAAACCCATTTTTTGTGTTCCTTGTTGCAACAAACCTGCGTATTCAGCCCCAATGTTATTCTTGAATTTAACGCTTATTTGTGAGTATATTTTTATGAAACTTGGTATGTGGCTTTATGTAGTATTAAAACATTTAGCCTATATCTCCCTTGGAAATTCGCTGAGTAGGCCCTAAGTTATGCAGGTTTGCTGCGACGGGGGTATTATTTATATCTGATTGACTTTGATTGAGTGAGCACTTTTTGCTTTTATACACCTCAAAACAACCATCGTAGTTGGGAGTTCATTCGATAAAAAGAACAAGCAGCTGGTTGGTAAAATGTTTCTATATCGAACCGATATAGTTATATGTTAATGTGCTCACCAAAGGTCATTTTTGTTTAGTTTTTCTTTGGTTGATGAACTACAAGAGTTGAGTTTGATTTAAACTTGACTTGACTGAGGAATGCAAGTGAGAGAAGCGAACTCCAAAAGGGAGTTTGGGGGCGAAGCCTCCAACGGCGATAAGCCTAGTTTATAATAAGGATAAATTTCACTAACAAAATAGTTATGAAGTAAGACAATAAGAATACATATTAGTTGACAAAATTTCCATAGTTTTAGCACCCATGCTCACGGACCTAGAGCTGACAGTTCAACTGTCTGCTCTTAAGAAATTAGTGCTTGCGCCACCAAGTTACCTAACCTCTGACAGGATTGTATTAAGCTAATGATGATCTCTTTCATTGATTATATAACAATCATAAATTTATAATGAAATGAGAGGGACAACAAATGAAAAAATGCAGAGAAAATGACAAATGATGAAATCGGTCTGCCGAGTGTTGTCAAGAATGTTGCCACAGCCTATTATATTGGCTTGCAGCGCTTAGATTGGCTTGCTTGCTATACTAAGATGATCAAGTGTATTTTGGAAACAGAAACAATTTGATTAAGGTACTTAACGATAAGTTGTATATGCTTATGGCAAAAACATGAAAACGATAAATCAAGCAATTATATACACGTTACATATATATAAAGAGCTAGAAGGTTCGGTATTTTGGTTGTTTACCTATTTTTAACCATGAATAAGGCTACCCGACGCTGGCCTTACTCAGACTGACATGCCGCGTCTGGTGTGGCACTGTGAAACTAAACTCCTCATTATAGAATAATAGCTTAAAGATGTTGTAGAAGCTAAGCACCAACAATCTCTAAATTACCAGCCGAAAATGCTATTTTAATTTAATTAATAAATAATCTCACATGTAAGTCCTTGGCTGGTTAGTAAATAAAATAATTAAGTTTTCACTTACAATATGCTTACAATAGGCTTTATTGGACTTATACCAACTTAACATAGTCCAGACCTATAGGCTAGGAAGTTTTGGGAAAAGGGTAATATTAGGTGTTACAACTGTCGATTACCTACTTATTAAGAGTGATCTTTTGAACTAGCTTACCTTGCCACTTTCTGCAGCAGGTGAGTTCTCTACAATATCATAGATAACAGGAGGTAATCCAGGTGTGCCTAATAGAGAAAATCCTAATCCACAAGAAGGATCTCGTCTTCTCAAAACAACAAGCAATTCTTCAGCCATATTAAAATAGACTTACTAAACATTATCGAAATACTCCAGGTGATTACTAGCAAATAAGGGCAGAGATAAAACTAAGGGGATATATTTACGACACTTATCACATCCATTAATTAAACAGTAATTTCACTCAAAAGTTTTACGAAAATTTAAGACACCATCGCACGCACAACATAGCGATCGGTAGCCTACACAATTGACTGACACTGACACAAACTTTTTTGGAATTGGTAACACTTGTCAATGAACTCAGGTTCGTCGAATACGAAGAGCAATAGAAAACAAACTAAAAATTAGCAAGATATTATTTCTATACTATATTATACCAAGTACGAAAAATGTCTTATGGCGTTTTTAATCTTATAATATCGAAGTAACGACTTAATATTCCAGAATTCCTTCTTTATATGATTATTTTTAAACCAAATATTCCTAAGCGTTAACATCGAACCTCGGCATTCATATACCAAAATGTACATATACTAAAATGTAAGTAATTATTGATAAGTGTGATGTAAAGACAAAATATATTTTGTGTTCTTACTCAGGCTTCAAGACTAAAGATTTAGCTTAAGCTTAGTAACGTAATCCATGAGAGTAAATCATCTGGAAGTAAAATCGCGATTACTTCAAAGCAATGAGTTCTATATATAACTGGAGGGACTACTGCTGGTTGGATTTTCGTGCCATCGGCAGCAATACCTGATCATCAAATCGGCAGTCACTGAAGATCACCCGCTCATGCTGTGGTCACCCTCCTATCTCATCCATTCTATAGGAGGAAGCAGGGCCGCCGAGAGCCATGGTGGGCCCCGAGGCAAAGCACTGGCAAGGGCCCCTTCCCACCACCATATAATGTAATATTTTTTTACCTACAAACTCTGCATGCTCTATTAAAATGAGTATACTTACTTATTAGATACAATATTTGTAAAGAATCGTAATTTTTATTTGTGAATTGTTTCAGTTTTAATCTTGACCAATTACTATTGGTATATCAGCTGGGAAAATGCATCATTCTTAATACTAGAAACTAAATAATAATTTTCAAAATATCAAATTATGTTTATTTCACCATTTCCTTTTTGATTAAGTTCCCTTATTTTGAATTTTTCTCTTTTTCATTTGCCGGAAAAGGCAATTTAATTATTAAGAGGGCGCTTCAGTCACGAAACTTTTCGCGTTTCTACCTGCTTCACCCATAAGGCCAATGTTTTCTTTCAAAGCCCGTCCCTCCTCAACGGATTATTCGATATCGTTGATTTATGGCTTATTAAAGAGCAAAATTATGCCTAGCGATTTCAGTAAGCAGAATTTTGATATCGCAAATATTAATCGATCAATAAAATTCAAAAATATTCAATATTTAAGATTTTTTATGTGCGTACTATTTATGATAACAAAATTCTGCTTACTGAAATCGCTAGGTTTATTTTTTATCTTTAAAACGATCCATAAAATAATCAATTTTGGATAACCCGTTGAGGAGGGACGGGCTTTGAAAGTGAACATTGGTATTATGGGAGAAGCAGGTAGACGCAGAGGACTGGAGCCCCCTCTTTAAGATTAAATCATGTAAAGTTAAGTAGGTGTGCGAATGCTTTAAAATGTATTTAAACAGTCAGTTCCAATAGGCTAGGACAATTATATGAGTCTGTTGCTATAATTATTTGTCATACAAAATTCAGTGTAAATTAATTTTACCTCAATCTTGCAGCGTTATTATTGGTTGGCAGCATCATTAATAATTTTTTTGTTACAAAGGAAACTTGCAAACCATCATATAAACATGCAAGTTCAATGAAAACATCCATTACATAATCGCTAGAGGTGTGAACAGTGTAGACTTGCCTATTTGTAGAAAAGAATTTGCAAACATGTTAGCAATGAATATTAGCTGCACATATTCCACTGCAAATGTGCCACAAACCTATTTTGCAACTCTGCAGCAAACTATCATGAATACATTCTGCAAACAGTTTTTACATAGTTGCTGCAAATATTCAGTGAAACTTTTCTGCAAACATTCAGTGAAAACGTTTCACAAACATTCCTTGCATATTTGCTACAGATATTCAATGCAAATTTTCCGCAAACATTCAGTGAAAACTTTCTGCAAATATAACCAGTGTAGACTTCCATACTTGCGGAAAGTTCTTCGCAAACAAACATGTTTGCGATGCATATTTTCTGCAAACATTTTGGTTTGCGGTTGAAAATGTTTTGCAAATGTTCTGCAAATTTTCCTTACTATCTGGGTAAAACATGTTGTACGAATAGTAATTTTGTATTACATTAATCATGTCTAGCAATTGGGTGAAAACCCCCAAAACTGATTTTGTAGCTACTAAGTTAACTTGAGGCAAAGTCATAGCAACACTATCAGACTAGAGATGTATATCAACACTTTTCTGGCAAATGTTCGAATTATTAGTGAATTTCCTTTGGAAAGTGAACTATTAGCATGACCCGCAGGGTGAAACTTAAGCCCGGGACCACCATAGAAGTTCCCAACGTGACCCCCTGAACACGTTTTGGGGGGTCGTTCAAAATTGTATATATATATATATACTTTATATATATATATATATATATATATGTGTGTATGCACTCTAGCGGTCGCATGTTTTGTCCGATTTACTTCAAATGTGGTAGGGACGTTCCTTTCTATAATCTGTTAGACAAGTTCGTTGGGCAAAACAATCGGAAAACTCTAAACCCATTTTTTGGGGATTAATCTTTCAAATTTCGAGTTTTTGGGCCCAAAAATGGTCAGAAAAGCCCCAGATGTAAAATTAATGCATGTAAAAAGATGGGATTTAGAAAGGCGAAAGTTTTAAGCCCTCTCTCGTCATTCTAGCATAAATATTTACCGAGTTATTAAAGAAAATGTGTATCGGCTAAACACAGTACGTTGTCTTATGGGGGTTTTACACTCGAAAAGCCTGTTATTCCTTTTGTTAGAGTACTTTTATTACCCCCAGCAACCTCACGCCTACTTTCAAGCCTGTCTGGACCTCCTTCCTAACCTTATAATGCGCAAAATTGTATTCCCAGCTTTGCAAGTAAATGAAACCAGGAGTATCAGAACAGCCAAAAAATCAAAGTTTTCAGATTTCGATAAAAATTGGACGAATGTATGTTTTTACACTGATTTTGAGTTTTAAAAGTTTTTATGTGGAATTTCACTTCCCTCACGTCAGCGTGCTGCGTGCAAACTTGTTTGCCTATCAACTGTAGCGAGGGTGTAGGCTGGCCGCAGGGCCTGCGCGATGTGCTGTGAGCTGTCTGTAGGTCTTCTGACTCCACAAAGCTTAGCTTTTATATTTTGACACATCCGCCGAGCAGAATAACTTCCTCTATTTCACAATATTAAAATTGTTTGTCTCTGTGAACAAACAATAAAACTCTTATCTAGGTCTACAACAAAAATCTGAAATTTGATTTCTTCGTTCTATTATTATACGACTAGTAGTGAGTACTCTCTAAGGCTGCCGGGCCCCCCATGGGCCCGGGCTCCGGGGATTTTGCCCCCCCTTTCGTCGGACCTGGAGGGAGGTGGGTTTAGTTGGTCCCACACTACCCCCGCGGGAATGGGGATATGCAAAAAAGCATTCCCACCTTCCAATAAACAAAGTTTTCCCCTCTACAGTACCAACATTACAAAACGAACATGGCACCTTGGTACATGGTGTTCGTTGGTTATGTTGGTGGTATAGAGAGAAGATTTTGTGCTTCCAGCCAATCAGCGGCTTCTCAAATATAGTACACTTTTTTGTCATAAAATGCAAGGCAGTATAGAGCCTTCCTGCCTGTATAGAGCTCACTGATGGTTAAAAATTATACCGCCATTACCACGGCAACTTTCTTTTCTAGTATCCGTGGTCATTACCAGTAAAGTAAATATATATAGAGAGCTCTCGTCAGGGGTAAAAAAAAAACTGCAGTATGCATGCTGACTGCCATTTTGACCCAAGGTTTGTAGAGCGTTTAGCCCAGGTATGCTTATTCCCGTAAAGGTGGTCCCACACTTCTCGCGAACACGCAGGGCTGGATTTAAGCATGGGCTACATAGCCGCGCGCCTAGGGGCCCGCAACACATAGAAACACACACACACACATATGTATAAACCTGATGCAAGTACATTATCATTTAAAGAATCGCCAATTGAATATATTTTGTTTACAATAGATAAGACTTCAGAGCATTTTTAAAATTTGTGTTATCATGAATTTCTTTGAGTTCGGCAGGCAGACTGTTGTAAAGTTTAAGGCCCATATAGTATGGGGATTTTTCAAATAAACAAAGGCGATGTCTTAAATACTGACAATAATTTCTGAAGCTGGTAGGATTCTGATGATCAGACTGGTTTATTCTAAATGATTGGTGTTTTTTTTCAAAAATACTAAAATATTAAACATATAAAGGCAGGGCATCGTTAATAAAGCATTTTTTTCAAAAAGAGATTTGCATGATGTTCTTTTGACTTAAAAGGCATAATCCTTGAATATATTTTTCTTTATTATCTTAAAAATTTAATTTGCGCATAAAACTGAAGCCCAAAATTCAATGTATATATACTGCAAAATAGAATAAAACATTGCGTTATATACCACAACCTTGGCTTTTAAGTCAATTATATTTCTTAAAACGTACATTTGAAAACGCAAGCTGTTTTTAGTTTTTGATAGTTGTTTCAATGTGAGGTTTCCAGGTTAATTTTGATCAATTTTTATGCCCAAAAATATTGTTTTTTCAACAAAAGACAATAAGTTGCCATCGAAGCCTAGTTCCAGAGTTAATGTTTGTCTATTCTGTACTGTTTGAAATTTTATTATTTTTGTCATTTAACTGTTTAGTTTTAAACCGTTAGCACCAAACAACGACGGCGCTGAAGGGCCGCCAACCTAAAGAATAAATTTGTCTTTGCCCATGAGAAAAAAGTCAGAATTTAATTAGTAGGCGTCCCTCTAAAATTAAAGACAGAATTTAACAAGTGGGCGTTCCTCTCTGAGAATAAAGTCCGAATACAACTAGTGGGCGTTCCTCTCTGAGAAAGTCAGATTTTAAGAAGTGGGCGTTCCCCTCTAAGAAAAAAGTCAGATTTTAAGAAGTGGGCGTTCCCCTCTAAGAAAAAAGTCAGAATTTAAGAAGTGGGCGTTCCCCTCTGAGATTAAAGTCAGAATTTAACAAGTGGGCATTCCTCTCTGAGACAAAAATCCGGATATAACTTGTGGGTGTTGCTCTCTGAGATTCAAGTGAGAATTTAACAATTTTCACTCAACATTATATCAAATCAAGCAAAATAGTGCGAGCCTTGAACTTGAATCACTTGAACATTATTGCGTTTTTATTGCCCAGGAAGAGAGAAACACTTTTTTGTCATCATTGACAATTTACAAAATGTTAGTCAATTTATATTAAATTTGAAGTAAGTTGATGTTGCAATATTTTTTCGTTATATTTAGTCTGAGTCATATCTTAATATACAGTACAAGGAGTCCCACACTACCCCCGCGGGAGCGGGGGTATGCGGAAAGCATTCCCACTTTCCAATAAAAACAAAACAAACTCCTAAAGTGAGGTATTTTTTGTATTTTTATGAAACTTGGTAAGTGGCTTTATGTAGTAGTAAGAAACATATTCATGCATTGGAAAACAAACCAAGCCCACCCTTACAATTTAACCTTAGTATGTATTTGTATAGAGCACTGTCATTGTGTCATTACCAGCAGTACCTGTATTTCTAGTGATAGTCAAAGGTGATGACAGATGTTTTGTGTGTGTGAGTGTGTGTGTGTGTGTGTGTGTGTGTGTGTGTGTGTGTGTGTGCGCGCGCGCGTGTGTGTGTGTGTGTGTGTGTGTGTGTGTGTGTGTGTGTGTGTGTGTGTGTGTGTAAAACATGGGTAGGCTACTATACATACATTGGAATGTCAGCTAACCAACATTGAATTTTTTTCTGTAAAACCATTGATATTATTAAACTAACGGTATTTATGAGGGACTAACAGGAACTAACGATAGACATAAAGAAATATGTATTATGTAGTTTAATTGCGGGTAACCCACTTTCCATAGTGTGACGTTGGCCTACCCATTGATTTAATGCTTTAACAGGGTTAATGTTGATGAACTAACGATATATGATTATGAGAACTAACAGGAACTAACGAAGAACTAACGATAGACATAAAGAAATATAAATTATGTATTTTAATTGTGGGTAAGCTACTTTTCACGGTGTGAAGTTAGTAGGTATGCCCAATTTTAGTTTTGGGCGTAAAATGATTCCCATGTTTGAACTAAAGATAGATTTGTGGGAACTAACAATGAACTAATGATGCGATATACAAAAACAGATATGAACAATCTAAGTCATCATGGGTAGGCTACTATTTACATTGGAATGTCAGCTTACCCATTTTGAATTTTTTGCTATAAAACCTTTAATTTCATAGAACTAACGGTATTTATGAGTGAACGAACAGGAACTAACGATAGACATAAAAATTAGGAATTATGTAGTTTAATTGTGGGTAAGCTACTTTTCATGGTGTGAAGTTGGCCTACCCATTGATTTAGGCTTTAACAGGGTTAATATTGATTAACTAACGATATTTTTATGAGAACTAACAGGAACTAACAAAGAACTAGCGAGAGATATAAAGTAAACCGGGTAAGCTGATTTGGGTAAGCTGATTTCACAGACCTGAGTGCCCGGCCGCAGCGGTGCCGGTGGGCGCGTGGTGGTTAGCGGTGAAGATGACTCTCACGTTCATGTCGCGACGGTCGCGACATGCAAAGGCAGAGGTGCGACTACGAGTAGCGGGCACTGTTATTGTGTCATTACCAGTACCTGTGTTTCTAGTGATAGTCAAAGGTGATGGCAGATGTGTGTGTGTGTGTGTGTGTGTGTGTGTGTGTGTGTGTGTGTGTGTGTGCAACTTCCCGCCAAGTAACCAGCTAGGCTACAAGCGACCAGAGTATGCAACCTGCCCTGCTCCACTGTATTTTTACCCTTAGATCTTTCATAATCGAATGAAGTAGCCTACTGTACTTAATCATAGTAACGGTATTCTAATCTACCTTCTTTAATAAACAGATTTTTTATATAATTTTATCTGGATTTCTCTTCATATACGGAGTTGATTCCTAGGGTCTGAGCCTATCCATGAATCCAATCTGTTTTACTTTGGCCTCAGCAAACTGATTCTGACCAGCTCCTAAACAGAGACACATGCTAATTAAAATAATTGTTTAGCAAAAAAACTAGGCCTAACAATTTCCTGAAAGCACATAGTTACGTCATATGCCTACTTTTAATGTAGGCCTACCCTCATAAGGCCCTTTAAGTTTAAGATCATATTGCAATTTAGGTTCAGTTTTAAAAGATTTTAAATTTTTACCTTGTCGTACGCTTTGTATTTATTCATTCTAAACTACACGATGGAGCTGATTTTTCTTTCCAACTAGTTAGCGTCATGATTAAGTTATAGTTTCTTAAAATAAAGGGTTGATGTACCACATTTTTAAGTTGACGTAAAAAGGATAAAATACAATGTGTTCTTTAATATTCTCTTCAAAATTTGTATAGGCACTAATAATCATTTATAAAAAATATTACATTTCCGTACGGTATGTAGGATTATAAGGCCCTATGTAATATTTTAATTTTATGTAGGATTTAGGCCTAATTCAAGTTCTACTTGAATTAGTAGTGTTAAGTGTTACTTTTAACAATGGGTTTATGGAAGTATGGAAGGCCTGGTTTTTCATTCGTGCAACAGACTGTATAGTATAGGTTATATTGAGTAAGCTAGGTAATAAGGCTAGGTAATTAAGCTATGTAGTAAGGTATTGAGTGCGGCGCAGGTGCCGCACCAGATTTGTTTCTCTTTCCTTAAAAAGGGGTTATTGTAGATGGGATTTGCCATTAATTTTACTGGTGTACCGGTAAAATTAATGAATTTTGTATTTTCTTTTCTTATAAATTGTCAGAATTCTATGCACATTTCATCGATATATAAACTGTAAATTTATACTTCCTTTATCCATGTTTTATCGTTGATATCTGATCTTTATACTTGTTATTCAATTTGGTTTGAATACTAAAACTATAAATACAACTTGCAATTAATTATACTAAAATTATTCTGGGATATAAAGGATGTCCCCAAGATATCCACGTTATCCCAGGAGATCGTGGACATCCCTGGGACGTTCACAATATCCCGGGACATAGCAGAATATCCTAGGGATATCCTGGTTATCCTGGGATTGCAATGGGATGTGTGGGACACAAATGGGATATCCTGGGTACGTTGTATGCTGTGTGGGAAGGTTCCTAGAGCTTTCAGACCAGGTGTGCTTATTTACATAATAGTAATGTTCACAGCAAAGATGTCTTACGAGGGCGTCCAGCTGATTCATAAATCAACAACATGCCATAAAGTGTTGCCAACCTTAAGGGTATAATAATGCTACAGCCATTTTTACTTTCTCCCCCTTATACGTAGTATATGGAGAAAGTATTGTTTTCGTCAAAATTTTTGAATTTGATTTGTTAGTGGAAATATTCGTTTTGGTGCTCCCTGAACCCCAAAAAGTGGTTTTAAATGATTTCTCTGTGTCTGTCTGTCTGGATGTGTACAGAGCTAGAGCCCTAACCAATGGTCCGATTTTTATGAAATTTTGTATGTAGTTACTAATCCACAATATCTCCAGGCATTTTTCATTTATTTGATTTTTGATTTTTAAGGGTGAGTATCCCCCAAAACAGCAAAAAAAAAGAAAAATCAAGATTTCTCAAAAACGACTCTGACGATTTTAATTAAACTTTAGTTTTCCAACAAAATGACACCACTCGCATTTCTGTAAAAATGTGGGTTCAGAAATTACAAGTCTTAAAATGTCAAAAATTCAGTTTTTTTATTTTTGTTAAAAATAAACGGTATCAGGAAACTGACACAAACTTTCTCCCTTTTAGCCCAATTTTAATGAATAAATTACATGTTATTTACTAAATATATAAGATACAAAGCACGGTTGAATTTACAGAAAATCTTGTAAACAAGTTGTTTTAAAAAATATCCACCCAAATCCCTGTTTTGGAGGCACTTCAGAATCCATTGCTACACACGTGGTTTTAAGAGGGGAAATGTCCCCTACTCCCCTCCCCAGGGTAACATACTTTGAATTTCCTCTGTTGGTCAATACTAACTTGACAAGCATATCAAGTTTGAACGAAATTGATCAGTAAAAATAAGAGAGAAATAGTAATTTTAGCGAATTTCCCCTATAGGGAAGAAGCTATTACCGTAGGTCTCATGGTAAGATTAAAGCCCGAGACCATGACAATTTTTTTTTTTTAGGTCCCCAGATGACTAAAACACTATTCGTTCAAATTTATATATATGTATATATATATATCTATATATATATATATATATCTATATATGTGTTCGTGAATGCGATAACTTGAGTAAAAAATGTTCGATTTCGATGAAATTTGGCTCAAATGTGTAAAGTGACATTTATGACTTTAAGTTCGAAACCCAGAAAAATCGGGCAATGGGAAGGGGGCTTTATGGGGGATTTAAATTTTCCAAAAATCAGTTTTTTGCATTTTTTACCATAAAATTTTTAAAACACTTAATTTTGGTTTAGACCATGTTATAGAGCTTAAAAAAACAAATAATATGGTATTTTGAATTATTAAGCTAGGTTAAGTGGTTGCGGAGAAAATCCAAAAAACCTGCTCATAAAATCTCCTATGTTAATCTTATGGGAAAAAGGTTTTTGGCTTTTCCTAAGTTAATTTTAATGTAAACTTCACATTTGCTTTTACCAATCAACTCAGCTCCACAAAACAATCATTTTGGTGTTTAAATTGTGATTCTACGTCCAACCGTTGCAGAGATATTCAAAGTGCTAAATACAGTACGTTGTCCAATGTTATCCTTATGGAGAATAAATAAAATTTGATATCTCCATTATTAATGAATGTATATTGATGAAACTTGGCACGTGGGGTCTCGTAGTACTGGTATATTGATATTTGCACAAAAAATTGATTTTTTGTTGATTATCCCCGTAGCAGCGAACCTGCGTACTCAGCCCCCATGTTATTCTTATGGAGAATAAGTAAAATGTAATGACTCCCTTAATTATGAACATAAATTAATAAAACTTGGTATGTGGCTTCACCTTGTTGAGTTATATTGATATTTGCATAAAAACCCATTTTTTTAGTTTCTTGTTGCAGCAAACCTGCTTACTCATCCCCCATGTTATTCTTATGGAGAATAATTAAAATGTTATATAGTGCTTACTTATGATTGAATATTGATTAAACTTGGTATGTGGCTTCACCTAGTTAAATTATATTTATATTTGCATAAAAACCAATTGTTTGTGTTCCTTGTTTCAGCAAACCTATGTACTCATCACCAATGCTATTCTTATGGAGAATAATTAAAATTGTATATATGAATATATTTTTATGAAACTTGGTATGCGGCTTTATATGGTATTAAGACATATAATATGCATTGGAAATTCGCTGAGTACGCAGGTTTGCTGCGACGGGGGTATTTGTATTCCCCATAAGAATAACATTGGACAAAGAACTGTGTTTACCGCAAAAATAAAATTGAAATTTCCTCCGCAACCAGCAATCGTAGAATGGTAATTCAAGATACTAAATTATTTAGTTTTATTAGCTCTTTTTAATGGTGGATAGTAATATTTTTTATATTTATACTTTTTTATGAAAAATCCAAAAAAATGAATTTTTGATATTTTAAGTCTTGTAATTTTTGAAACCAAATGTTTACAGAAATTCGGGTGGTGTTATTTTATTGGAAAACTAAAGCTCTACAAACGACTAAAGTTTAATCAAAATCGTTAGAGCCGTTTTTGATAAATCTTGATATTTTCATGTTTTTTTGGCAGTTTTTGGGGGATAATTACCCTTAAAAATCAAAAATTCCAAAAAATGAAAAAATGCCTGGAGATATCGTGGATTAGTACATATATACCAAATTACATACAAATCGGACCATTGGTTAGGGCTCTAGCTCTGTACACATTCATATAGACAGACAGATAGACAGACAGACAGACAGACAAACAAATACCCCCGTAGCAGCAAACCTGCGTACTCAGCGAATTTCCAATGAATATATATGTATCTTAATACCACATAAAGCCACATACCAAGTTTCATCAATATACATTCATAAATAAACGATTTATGACATTTTAATTATTCTCCATAAGAATAACATGGCAGCTGAGTATGCAGGTTTGCTGAAGCAAGGAACACAAAAAATTGGGTTTTATACAAATATAAATATAACTCATGTAGGTAAAGCCACATACCAAATTTCATTAATTTATTTTCATAATGAAGGCAGATAACACGTTACTTATTCTCCATAAGAATAACATGGGGCTGAGTACGCAGGTTTGCTGCTACGGGAGCCTTGGGTAAAAAATTGTCTTTTTGAGCAAATATCAATGGTCCACAACCAGATGAAGCCGTATACCAAGTTTCGTCAGTATACGTTCATAAATAAGCGAGATATAAAATTTTTATTTTTCTCCATAAGAATAACATTAGACAACGTACTGTGTTTAGCACTTTCAATATCTCGGTAACCAGTTGACGTAGAGAAATGATCAAAATACCAAATTGTGTGTTTTTTTAAGCTGAATCCAATGGCAAAAAATAAAATTTGACCATTTCCAAAATTATATGTAAAAAATTCGAAAAACCCATTTTTGGGGTACAAAACCCCCCCAAAATACCCCTTCGGATAGAGCGATCTGGCTGGTTTTCGAACTTAAAGTCATAAACGTTGCTTTACACGTTTATACCAAATTTCATCAAAATCGCATAATTTTTACGAGAGTTATCGTGCTCACGGACACATATATATATATATATATATATATATATATATATATATATATATACAGTTTCGAACGAATGGTGTTTTTGGGGTCTGGGGACCTCAAAACGAAAAGTTATCATGGTCCCGGGCCTAGGTCTTACCATGCCGACTACGGTAATAGCTTCTTCCCTATAGGGGAAATTCGCTAAAATCACGTAAAAATCACTTTTTTGGGTTCAGGGAGCACCGAATATTTCAATTAAAAACTCAAATTCGACAATTTTGACGAAAACAATACTTTCTCCATATACTACGTATAAGGGGGAGAAAGAAAAAACTTACTAAAACCTTATAAATAATATAGTATTTTGAATTAATATTCTACAATTACTGTTTGCGGAGAAAATTTAAATTTTCATTTTGCGGTAAACGCAGTACATTGCCCAATGTTATTCTAATGGGGAGTACAAAAACTACTATTTCTCTCTTATTTATTGATCAATTTCGTTTAAACTTGTTATGCTTGTCAAGTTAGCATTGACCAACAGAGGAAATTCGAAATATGTTGCCCCTTAATAACTCTGAGGGGGGAATAGGGGGCATTTCCCCTTTTAAAAACCACGTGTGTAGCGATGGATTCTGTCGTGCCTCCTAAACAAGGATTTGGGTGGATATTTTTGAAAACAACTTTTTTACAAGATTTTCTGAACATTCGACCGTGCTTTGTATTCTATAATTTGGTAAATAAAAAGTAATTTATTCATTAAAGATGGGCTAAAAGGGAGAAAGTATGTGTCAGTTTCCTCATACCGTTTATTAAATTGTCAATGGACATGCAGAAAAAAATTTAAACCCTTAATCCATTAATCTAATAATACGAATAAATCAAAACAATATATTGGTTTCATAAAATAACAGCTTATCATAGAATGTAAGCAGTTAAACAATGTTAATTCTAACTACACTGATGAGGAAAATATGGTACGGCACTCGTACGATAAATATCGTGGTTCCAGCAATACTGCAGATTGGATTGGTGATCACGTGACCTTCCAGCTGTTCTTACGAGGCCTCTTCAGGTTAAGTAGAAAACTTTAAATAGGTCGACTCAGCACACCTGGTCTGAAAGCTCTACGAACCTTGCTTTAAAACCAGTAATTGTTGTCCAATTCTTTACCTTATGGAAATTTTACAACTTTTAAATGTTATTTAATAAAAAAACCATTTATCAAATGTGTTCAATTTTTGAACTGGAAGTGTGAAATGTACTGGAAAACAGTTGTGTAAAATCTAAAAACAATACGTGCAGCCGTTTTTACGTTACTAGTAAACCTGTCGCGGCTTCGCTCGCGATCATCATTTATAAATATTGTGTTACCGTTCCAAAGCAAACATGGCCTGCTGATTAACTGTGTTTACTCTATCCAGCTAATTGCTTAAAATTTATAGTTATTTCCCAATGTTAAGCTTATGGGAAAAAACTCAACTTTAAAGGGTCCCATGGCCGCCCTCACAAATTATTTCTCTATAAAAAAAGTTTCCTGCACAACTTCACGTTAAGCTCTTTCCAATGACACCAAAAACATGAAAATCGGTTCAGTAGTTTAGGAGGAGTGATTGTCACAACAAACCTGTTCGCCTATTAAATAAGTATAGATAGATTGCGTTCCTAACACACACGATCACATAATGACGGACAACGAATCATTGTTTCTGCTAATACATAGATTCCTTCACTTTGTTCCATCATCAATTAACGACCACTAAACATCAGAAGCGTTAATATTGAAACATTAAAAAGTCACATAACAGTATTGACAAAAGTGTAAAAAGTTGCAATATAATAGAGAACATTATTTGTAGGTTAGTAACATTACTTTTTAAATTTCCCATAGAGTTTAATAATTGATTTGTACAAATTTATTATAGTATCTTATATGTGTGAGCGCGCGAACAGAGAAGAACAGTGAATGAGTGGGGAAATCAGGGACAGAGTGGGGAAAATTTGTAGTTCTTAGTGGGGAAAAGTTATTTTTTCACCTGGCAATACTGCACGACTTGAACAATGCAGTGATCAGTTGCCAATCGGGTGGTAAATACCACATTAGGTGGTAATTCGAGACTCTTGTGGTATTTTGAGTGGTAATGTCTACTAGGTGGTAATTTGGCGGCAGTCTATTAAATTGATTTAAATTTAAAAAATTGTGATTCTTGAGTTTAACAATCGTGACTTATTTCACAATCCACAAATTTCCGTCATATAAGTTCATTTAATTTCAGTTTGAGATGCTGTTTTTCATACTCTAAGCTTTTAGTTCTTTGGGACTGAGTTATTGTTGGGACAATATTCTCTATTTTAGTACCGTACTCTATGTAGTCTCAGTGTCGCGGTGTCAACTCTGTAAATGGCGCGGCGTTAGAGTTAAAAATATATATTCTGGTGTTTTCGTCTTGATTACGATCTACGATGACTCTTGCTTGAGTTTACTGTTTACTTTTACATGGATCATATATTTGATTAACTTTTACTTCTACTATAGTGGAGCTCTTAATATCTCCATAATACGTCATTTTAAACTTTCAAACTAATAAAAAAATTAGTGCACATATTGAAGCTAATTACAAAGTACCAACACGTTTTTAATACGATAACGTCGACGATAACGCGATCGCATTGGTCCTAAATAGGTATACTTGTGTGAGGTGGTAATTTGAGGTATCAGGGGGTAATTTTTTCAGGTGGAATTTAGAAGATTTCGATTGGCTATACTGACAGTGATAGAGTGATAATAAATGTGAACGTGAACGAGAATTACGAAACGAGAATGTAAATTTGGTTATAGCATTGATTTTAAATTTAAATATTACCATTGATTATACATCCTAAATCAATGATATTACTTAAGATTCAAGATTTATTTGCCATTCAATTTTTACTATAAATACAATAGGCATCGTCTAAAACTAATAAATAAAATAAGCAACTCTAGGCAAAGAGCTTAGAGTCAATAATGTTTGCATTTCGGAGTGTGCTTTAAATTTGGAATAAAGCTCCACATGGAAATTTTTTCACATTTATTTCCACCACGTTATGTGACTTGTGATAGTAAGAACTGGTAAGACATTTTATTCATTATAAATACCTACCATAAATTAAGAATAACCATAGGTGTCACATCAAAAAACCTGAAATGTTATGCCATTTTTTAACTTTTGCTGAATTTAAATAAAATGCTATAAAAAATAAAATTTTGATATATTGGTAAACAAGTATAGATTTTCTTAGAGAGCAGAAAATGGGCTATCTTTTAATATAAAATTTGTTGGCCTAAATGTATGGTATAACATTCCGGCTTGGGTTCAAATGTAGACAACCCAAAAAAAACAACTTATTTTTTATGTTACGAGACGCGTAGAATATGTTTAGACAGCCATAATCAAAAATCCAAGATATTCATTTTGTTCAAAATTGAATAAGGAAAAAGAAAAAAAAAATATATATATGGCTTTTCCTGCCATTTAGCAGATATCAGGCGAGTCAGCTAATAAATAACCTTCAAATCAAGATGATATAACTCATTCAATCATAAAAACTAACCTTCCGAATGTAGCAAAGCACGCACTAACATTTTAAAGCCGGCTCTACTCTCTCGCCGATGTTTGCCGAGCGAAGGCGAACGCAAGAATGCGCCGAATGCGGAGGGCTAGTTCTCCAAAGTTCTAAACCCGAACTGGCACTGGATACGCGATAGCAGTAGCGGCTGGAGCCTATCCACAAACACAGGTCGGGATTAGAACTTCTACCCTCCCTCCGACAACACCACACTACGTTGGAGAGTGACGTCACAAATATTCAGTCCGATCAGTTCCCAAATCCGTATATGCTAATTAGTGCTAAAAGGACTGTAAAAGAATCAAATTGTATGACAGTCACTCTTACTTTCATGAGGTCATGGCTCTCAGCCAGGTGATGTCATACCGTCGATTGCAACTTAAAAACGTCTGTACATTTAACATACATGTATTTTTCTGTTATATACACTTATAAAGAATACTCAGACTTAAATATGGTTGCTTAAATTTAATTTGTACACGAATAGGAGGGCTAGCAATAACCTGATAGCCTACCCCATCCCGCGCCACAACGGCGTTTTGTACTGTCGATTGTGAACTTAAATGTCTGTACGTTTCCCGTCCATGTATTTTTCTATTACATACACTTATAAAGAATACATTAACGTCAAAATAGTTGCTATAAGTGACTTCTTACTCGAATGACAGGGCTAGCAATAACTTGATAGCCTACCCCATCCCACGCCTCAACGGTGTTTTTATTGTCGATTGCGACTTTAAATCGTCTGTATGTTTACTGTCCATATACTTTGCCGTTACATACACTTATAAAGAATACATTAACGTAAATATAGCTGATTAAAATAAATTTATACACGAATGGGAGGGCTAACAATAACTTGATAGCCTACCCCATCCCGCGACACAACGGCATTTATTATCGTCGATTGCGACTTTAAATCGTCTGTACGTTTCCCGTCCATGTATTTTTCTGTTACATACACTTATAAAGAATACATATTTGCCAAATTAGTTGCTAAAAGTGACTTCTTACTCGAATGAGAGGGCTAGCAATAACTTGATAACCCACCCCATCCCGCGCCACAATGGTGTTTTTTACCATTGATTGTGACCTTAAATCGTCTGTACGTTTACCGAACATGTATTATTCTGTTACATCCACTTATAAAAAATAAATACACGTCAATATAGTTGCTTAAATTTATGTTTTACTCGAATGAGAGGGCTAGCAATAAGTTTATAGCCTACCCGCGACACAACGGCGTTGTTTACTGTCTATTGTGACTTTAAACAGTCTGGACGTTTAGCGTACATGTATTTTTCGGTTACATACACTCATAAACAATGCATTGACGTAAATATATTTGCTTAAAATTATTTTATACATGGATGAGAAGGCTAGCAATAACTTGATGGAAAAATGGTAGAAGCTCTGATCCCGACCTGGGCTTGTGGATAGGCGCCAGGCACCGCGGTTAGCGCCTATCCACCAACCAAGGTCGGGATAAGAATTTCGGGTAACTAGCCTTCCACATTCTTGCGTTCGCCATCGCTCGGCGAGAGTTTCAGATGTTTATGTGTGTGCTGCTACGAGTTAGTTTTTATGTTTCCAGGACTTTTATCATCTCGTTTTGAAGGTTATATGTATTAGCTGACTGACGGGAGTCACTTGTGTGCCAAAGGGCGGGAAGTCATTTTGAGGTTATGTGCATCCACTGATGTGGCATCCATTTTAGTTTCTCTGACAGCTGGTCATGTGACGTCATAGTTTAAATACCCTGTTCAACAGAAGGTGTGTGATGTCACAGTTTAAGTAACCTATTGTTGGGTTTTAAAAAGATATGGATATTCTATTGCCAGTTTCACGTCGATAACCAAACAGCGCATTACTTATCTCGATGTTTAGCCCCCACTACAAAAATAAATCTATTTTAAATTTATTTCATATTTTGCAGCTTGAAATTACGAACACAGCAATATAAGTTGTAGTCCAAAAAAGTAATCATGTCAATTAGTTAAAAAAATTTTTAATTCAGGTCGATAGTGACAAGAGAAAAGTAGTAAGCGAGGATTTTTTTAATGTTTAGGTCAGGTAAAAACTTCCAGCGGAGAAATTGTAGATAACATTTTGAATGTTATTTTTTAGTTGAAACATTTTTTGTAGAGTCAGCCGTTTCTTTGGAGTTCTGATTTTAGTGAGCGATCCTAGAAGCCATGATGTAGTGGACGGGCTGAGCGATAGCGGTGGTGATAAGGTAGCCAGTGCAGTTGATGGCAGGTACCCATCCCGGTGCTTTGAGGAATTGGTTGTACTTAGTTAATGTCTGCGATGTCGATTGTATTTTTTTATGTTATACCTGTTTTGTGTCACAAGTAGTGTTTTATTTGTTTTGTTTTCGTGTATTGAACTGCCATGCCTACGTATTGTGTCGCCTACAACTAACTGCAAGAATTACATTGACAATAAATCTGGGTTAACTGCACATAAGTATTGTAATGTTATTTATCGTATTATCGATCAATTGTTTGTGTTTAAATAGAAAGGTATTTCATTAACTTGCATTCCACTATCAACACTTCCAACTATTATGGTATGATAATGGAGGGTTGGTTACGTTTTACCACAACGAACGATTAAAAAAAAAATTGCAATAAATGAAGATTTCAAATGTGTTTGGGTCTTTTCCATAAATTTACTGCATCCCCTCTTTAGGTTATAATTTTGTTGGCTCACTACTTCTACTGTTCATGTTCTTAGAATATATTTTATACTTAGTATAACTTCCTCATCTAAACATAAATTAAACATACTAGTTATCCTTTAGTGCTGAAAAGTGAATTTTCGCTGAATTTTCACCAAAATTCAAGCTTCAGTTTCCAAGTACCTTAAGATACCACGAGCGACGGTGAAGACCTTGAACCTATATTAGAATATTTTAACAAATTGAGTGAACACAATTTCTACAGAGATATCTAGGTATATGCTCCTATGTCCCGTAAAAGGATGAAGCGAGGATTTGTAATGACCACCATAATAGGCAGTATGGGTGCCGGGTTAATTAATTAAAAGTAACTTACCTAGGCCCACATTAATACTTCGATTAGCCTGCCATATTCCAGTCTATTGTTGAATCTAGTAGGCCTATTTAGGTGAAGAACCAAAATTTATTCGCCCTGAAAAAGAACTACTTACCACATAAAAATTCCTCTCAGAATAGTTATTGCGTAAACAATTTGTCTTTGATTTCTGTATTGTTGATTTGAAGTGGATATAAATAGGCAAAAGGCAATAGGGATATATTTGAACAAGTCTTTAAAGCCCACTTACTTCTGGCCTACCAATGCACAACTTCAGTCAATGTCACTTTTGAGAACCAGGCAATAATTATGGGTTAAATTATTGCCAGGGAAAAAGCTAGTACAGTATCCGGTAAGACCTAGGCCAAATGTGAAACTATTCTCGTTGGTTGAAATCTAAACAAATATTATCATATTTGTAACGTGTCGCAGATTAACTTACTACAAGTAACTTACCAAACCTCACCTAGGCCCACATTAATACTTCAACTGGTGTACCACATTCCAGTTCGTTATAGAGTCTAGTATAACCAAAATTTATACACCCTGAAAAAGAACTACTTACAACATATAAACATACCTCTCAGACTAACCATTGTTTAAAATTTGTCTTTGAATAGAGTTAAGTTTAAGAAAATATAATAGGGGTAACCCCAGGGCTCTGAGGGGTGGGATATTTCCGGCTCAGAGCCCGGGGTTACTGTAGTAGGCTATGGGCAAAAATTTGATAACGTCTTTAAAGCCCACTTACTTCAAACGTACTAAGGCATAACTGTGAACACAATTACTACAGAGATAATAATTTTTATTATATAAGTGGTTTTATTGTAAGAAAAGTTAACAAGTACATGAAGTGCAACAAATGCACCAACCTATTATACGACACATGAGAAAGTGATAAATTCTATAGCGCATTTACTTAATACCTAGAGGCCATTTATGCAGTCTCGAATGGCTTTTCAAACTAGTTAGATACTTCTATTCCTTATTTATAGCTAATATAGATAACTCCCAATTTTTGTACAAAGAAGTTCATACTTCAAGCTTGCATGCATTACAGAGAAAGTGTATTCAAGGACCATTCATTCAGTAGCGATTTAGGTGAATGGCATGAGACAAGGTACTAATAGGTACTATCTTTTTTGAAACCATTTGTTTCTCATACACAAAGGACAGGAATCTTGCAATGAACAAATCAAAGTTAGGCATAAGGCAAAAACTTTAAGAGGGCGCTCCAGTCACGAAACTTTTCGTGTTTCTATACCTGCTCCGCCCATAAGGACAATGTTAACTTTCAAAGCCCGTCCCTCCTCAATGGATTATTCGATTTCGTTGATTTATGGCTCATTTTAAAGAGCAAAAATATACCTAGCGATTTCAGTAAGCAGAATTTCGATATCCTAAATAATAATCAATCAATAAAATTCAAAAATATTAAACATTTACTATTTTTTTATGCGTGAACTATTTAAGTTAACAAAATTCTGCTTACTGAAATCGCTAGATATATTTTTGATCTTTAAAATGAACCATGAATAATCGATTTCGGATAACCCATTCAGGAGGAATGGACTTTGAAAGTTAACATTGGTCTTATGGGAGAAGCAGGTAGACGCAGAGGACTGGAGCCCCTCTTAACAAGATTGTTTTGTTTGAAAATGGTACTTTGGTATTATACGGATGCCACTATTTTAGGAGGTTAAATTTTTACCGGATACAAAGGATAACTACATAATTCGAAAAAACGTACTTTTATTGACTTACTGTACAAATTTTACATCATTCTGATGAGCGGTCATTGTGTTGTGCCTCCCAAAAGACAGCGATGTCCGCTAGGATCGTGTTGAATGCGTTGCCGCCGCTAGCAGCCACACCCGATCGCCACATGTACTCCGCCAAATATACAGCGCGCTGCGGCAGTTATGTTAGGATGGGTTATCATAACAATACGTACGGTTTCCTCTTCATTTCGAGGTAAATCCCACACCAAAAGAACGTCACTCATTATGAAAACAAATGTAACGTAGTGACGGCAATAAATCACTCATGACACTGACCCAGATACAGGCGGTGACAGGTGATGCGCGCGCTCCGGTCAACGACCTGACCTTGGCCTATTTGGAGGGGGTTTGGCGGCCTGAAGTATAACTCATCAGGTATCATTCGATTTGTAACGAAACAAGGAAAGTCCTACAATCATTTTTATGATAACCCATCGTAACATAACTGCCGCAGCGCGCTGTACAAGGGTGACATCCGTATAATACCAAAGTACCTTGAAAATGTATAGTTTTAGTTTAGTCTGTGAATTTGTTTATGTGAGTTTGTCAATTAATAAATAATATTCACGAATAAAATTTGTTCAGTTACTATTTTACACATCCAGTCATTCATAACAATATGGTTTCAGTGGTTTTAATCAACAAACCTTTAAAACCAACTGAAAGTACTCAAAAACAAAACCAACTGAAAGTACTCAAAAACAAGTCGCGCCCATTGAGTTATACAGGGTGTTTACAAACTCCCTGGAAAAATTTTGTGTATTTGTTCCTTAGGTTAGTACAATCAAAAAACGTCATGTAAATATGGGTCTGAAATGCCTAGTTTTCTGTCTGTCGGTCTGTTTGTGTTTTTTACAAATTATTTTATAACTTGAGTACTATTTTAGATAGAAACCTGAAATTTGGCACAAATGTGTATCTTGGTAGGTCAAACAAGTGTATAAAATTTCGTTACGATATCTTAAACAGTTTCAAGATGGCGGCCATTTAAAATCTTTGATGTCAAGTTTCATGAAAACCGTAAGTTTTATAAAAAATTGTTCCCAGTAATAAAAAATGTAGAATTTTAAGATAAATAAAATCATACTTTATTTGATACAATTGGATAATAAATAACTGAGTAATGACACATTTACTAAAATAAATATCATATTTTTAGAGTGTTTAGAATATTATGTAGTATTTATTTTATTTTGTCATTTGGGAGTATATAAACTACTACTACGATGCAAGAAAGAAGAAAGATAAATCTACAGAAAAGTTACTAAATAATGATTATACTGTATAATTACAAGTACTGCTCAAAATGACGTCCACCTCTGCGGTCTTAAGCGTTCGTGCATTAATTTTCTGACTTGAGCAAAAACATTGGCGTTGTCTTGAATGAAACCCGCAGCTTCAACCACGCGCGCAACCAGGTCCATCTCATCAAGTACTGGTGAACTATGCACTAGGGTTTTCATGTGACCCCACACGAAAAACTCAAGTGGTGTGAGGTCTGGTGACCAAGGAGTCCAGTTCACCGGACCACCACGACCTATCCAAAGCAGACCATAAGTATCACTCAAAAAGTCCCGGATGTTGGTACCAAAGTGAGACAGTGCACTTTCATGTTGAAACCACATGTTTCTTCTTACTTCTATAGGAATATTCTCCATCAGTTCAGGTAGGATATTCCTAAGAAATGCATGGTAAATAGGAGAATTCAGTCTGTTTGGCAAAATGTAGGGACCAATTAGGTAATTGCCTAAAATACCGACTCAAACAATAACGGAAAACTTGGTTTGATATCCTCTTGTAAAAGAACCATGAGGATTGTCCTGAGTCCAAATGTGACTATTCCGGGGATTGAAAATTCCTTCTTTGTTGAATGTCGCCTCGTCTGTAAACAGAATCTTTTCTAGAATTCTCGGGCTGTTTATTTCTTTATTTAATAACCATCTACAAAAGTTCATTCGATGACGAAAATCTGTTGGATTGAGATCCTGGACTTTCTGAAGCTTGTAGGGGTACAATTTTTCACTCTTAAGGACGTTCCATACAGTCCTATTGCTACAACCCATTTCCGTTGCGACTGACCTTGTGCTTAAATCAGGTGAATCTTCAAATTGTGGCAGCACATTTTCCTCAAACTCTACATTTCTAACTGACCTTCCCCTTCCTGTATCACTCCTATACAGACAGAAAATCTACACTGTTCAATACATAAAATCTGGTAACAATTAAGAATGATGTGTAAATATTACAACAGCTGATTACATTACATCAGCTGATTACAAAACAACAGCTGATTGAACACAAAAGTTGCCCTAAACAACAATGAGCCGTGTACACTTGCCACATAATTAAGTAAATGTATCATTACTCAGTTATTTAATATCCGATTGTAGCAAATAAAGTATCATTTTGTTTGTCTTAAAATCCTACATTTTTTATTACTGGTAACATTTTTAGCGAATTTCCCCTATAGGGAATTAGCGAATTTCCCCTATAGGGAAGAAGCTATTACCGTAGTCGGCATGGTAAGACCTAGGCCCGGGACCATGATAACTTTTCGTTTTGAGGTCCCCAGACCCCAAAAACACCATTCGTTCGATACTGTATATATATATATATATATATATCTATATATATATATATATATATATATATATATATATATATGTGTGTCCGTGAGCACGATAACTCTCGTAAAAATGATCCGATTTTGATGAAATTTGGTATAAACGTGTAAAGCAACATTTATGACTTTAAGTTCGAAAACCAGCCAGATCGCTCTACCTGAAGGGGTATTTTGGGGGGGTTTTGTACCCCAAAAATGGGTTTTTCGAATTTTTCACATATAATTTTTGAAATATTCAAATTTTAGTTTTCACCATTGGATTCAGCTTAAAAAAACACACAATTTGGTATTTTGATCATTTCTCTACGTCAATTGGTTACCGAGATATTGAAAGTGCTAAACACAGTACGTTGTCTAATGTTATTCTTATGGAGGAAAAGAAAAATTTTATATCTCGCCTATTTATCAACATATACTGACGAAACTTGGTATACGGCTTCATCTGGTTGTGGACCATTGATATTTGCTCAAAAAGACAATTTTTTACCCAAGGCTCCCGTAGCAGCAAACCTGCGTACTCAGCCCCATGTTATTCTTATGGAGAATAAGTAACGTGTTATCTGCCTTCATTATGAAAATAAATTAATGAAATTTGGTATGTCGCTTTACCTAGATGAGTTGTATTGATATTTGTATAAAACCCCATTTTTTGTGTTCCTTGCTTCAGCAAACCTGCATACTCAGCTGCCATGTTATTCTTATGGAGAATAATTAAAATGTCATAAATCGTTTATTTATGAATGTATATTGATGAAACTTGGTATATGGCTTTATGTGGTATTAATATACATATATATGCATTGGAAATTCGCTGAGTACGCAGGTTTGCTGCTACGGGGGTATTTTATACAACTTACGGTTTTCGTGAAATTTGACATCAAAGATTTTAAATGGCCGCCATCTTGAAACTGTTTAAGATATCGTAACGAAACTTTATACACTTGTTTGACCTACCAAGGTACATATTTGTGCCAAATTTCAGGTTTCTATCTAAAATAGTACTCAAGTTATAAAATAATTTGTAAAAAACACAAACAGACCGACAGACAGAAAACTAGGCATTTCAGACCCATATTTATATGACGTTTTTCGATTGTACTAACCTAAGGAACAAATACACAAAATTTTTCCAGGGAGTTTGTAAACACCCTGTATAGCGTTGTGGCGCACCGAGCACTGACTGGTGGTGGGGAGAGCCGGACGGCCGTCCAGCCCGTTTTCATTTGATTGAGTCGGCGTTCCATGTTTATAGTTCTATGAGAGTAACCACATTCTCTGGGGTTAAAAGTAGAACACCCGTTGAGATGCAAATTTAATTAATAGTTCAATAAACGCTCAAAGTTAAGAATGAATGTGGGTATTTAAAATACATTGATGTTTTAAACTGAAAATGCATTTGTTTTGATTTTTTTTTTTTCAAATCGTAAAATTACTCTGAAGGCTTAAGGTTAAGCTGTCAACTTCATAAATAAACCTGCAATGAAAAAATAAATTGAATATGTGGGAATGTGATGGAAGGCTATTAAAATAGATACTGAGTAGTCTTTACGTCTTATTAATTATTTGATTATCTTCTGATTAGGGTTACCATATTCTTTAGGTTAAAAATGAGGATGCACCATTACCCGTTGAGAGGCGGATTAATAAATCGTGAAAACATGAAAGCAAAGTTAAGTATGAAAGTCAGGAATTTAAAATAGTGAAATGTTTTTAATTTTAAAGTTATGTGGTTTGACTTTATTTTCAAAGCATACAATTAATCTTTGGGGGATTTAAGATTCAAATTTCATAAAAACCTTTTTTTAGGCATTGCTACTAATTAACGTAATTTTGCGAATATTCAAACTATCTGCCAAACGCAGAACGTCTCAAGTACAACTGCATAACCTCACTTAGGACTCAGCTAGAGGCTAGATGACATCAATGAATACTTAAACGTTTATGTATTCATTTATGACATGCAGCCGACAGCGACGGCGACGATAAACACAGCCCGATAGCAAAACGCAAACATAATGAATTCGGAAACCAACTGATTTCATTGAGTAAGGACTAAAAATTACACTTTCTAAAGTTTTGTATAGAAAAACTGACGATTTCATTACTACTTTGACAAAATATTGACTGAATCTTAATTATAAAGTCGAAAGAAACGTAATTCCCAATATTCAGTTTGCTGCTTGTAAAAACCCGGACGAATAGTTTCTCAAAAATCTGCCCGGACGTTTTTGAATGATCCAAAAATAGGACATATCCGGGGAAAAAACCTTTCAGAACACCA
The DNA here is from genome assembly GCA_963675035.1 of Allygus modestus. NCBI lineage: Eukaryota > Metazoa > Arthropoda > Insecta > Hemiptera > Cicadellidae > Allygus > Allygus modestus. The sequence goes on from OY776111.1 coordinate 143,420,799, forward strand.
AACACCAAAAAAATAAAAAGAAAAAGTAAAACATATACAACTTCAAGAACGGCACCTTGTTTTCTATTTGAACCGTAAACAATGTAGTTAACAAAAATAAACATATATTTTTATAAGCTCACACCAAACAAAAATATAAGTATTTTACCAGAAAATCAACGAGGAAGAATTTTTTAAAGTTAAATTTTTCGTGTTTTTTATCAACAGAAATCCATAACCCATAAGCGGTACATGTTCTTCGTAATGACGTTAGATTCCAATCCTGAGCTACGATACGTTAAACATGGTCGTAGTAGTTCCTTTAATCTCACCGAGTGTGCTCCACCTCTTTTTCAGCTGAGATATGTTGAACCAGATTGTCAGTTGCACAGCGAGTAATCGGTTACTCGTATCGCACACAAGTTATAATAGTGCCAAGAACCCATTACTCGTATCATTTAGGAAAAGATCATAGCATAACAATAGCACAATGAATATGTTAAGGTAAATTAGGCCACGTGCTGTAAATAATATAAGATTAATGGGTACTTTGGTATTATACGGATGCCACCCTTATGCAGCGCGCTGCGGCAGTTATGTTAAGATGGGTTATCATAAAAATGATTGTAGGACTTTCCTTGTTTTGTTACGAATCGAATGATACCTGATGAGTCATACTTCCGGCCGCCAAACCCCCTCCAAATAGGCCAAGGTCAGGTCGTTGACCGGAGCGCGCGCATCACCTGTCACCGCCTGTATCTGGGTCAGTCTCATGAGTGATTTATTGCCGTGCACTACGTTACATTTGTTTTCATAATGAGTGACGTTCTTTTGGTGTGGGATTTACCTCAAAATGAAGAGGAAACCGTAAGTATTTTTATGATAACCCATCCTAACATAACTGCCGCAGCACGCTGTATATTTGGCGGAGTACCTGTGGCGATCGGGTCTGGCTGCTAGCGGCGGCGACGCATTCAACACGATCCTAGCGGACATCGCTGCCTTTTGGGAGGCACAACACAAAGACCGCTCATCAGAATGATGTAAAATTTGTACAGTAAGTCAATAAAAGTACGTTTTTTTCGAATTATGTAACTATCCTTTGTATCCGGTAAAAATTTAACCTCCAAAAATAGTGGCATCCGTATAATACCAAAGTACCGATTAATGTTTTATTATTTAATAGGAGGCTACATTACTTTTTGTTATTTACAAACATTAATAGCGTTTTGTTGAGAGAGAGAAATTAAACATTTTTAGGGTAAACCTTCCGAACATTTTACTTTGTTAACATCTTGGGAATTGAATCTGATAGGCGGGTGCCGTGGGTGTGGCAGCTCCCACAGTAGCTCCAAAGAGGAGTTGAAGGAGCGCCATAAGAGATGATTAAATAAAAATGATTAGATGTTATTAAGGTAAACAAAATTAAGTTTAATGTAAGAAGTAAGTTCGAAACAAGATGTAGTCTATGTTTTCGCTTTAATAGTAAGTAATACTGGGAATATTATTGTTCCACAGTAAACTAGAATTTACAAATGCAGATTCAATTAAAATCAACGTCCAAAACATAAAATGTCGTCTGACTTTTTCCTTTGACGATCAGCAGTTTTATTGGAAGCTGAGTGCCGGATGTAAGTACATCACACCTTCACCCTCCTTTTATTCATTGTCAGGCGGAGATTTAGAGGAAAAGTAAATTAAATAATGGTTTGGATTTGGAGTAGTCCTATAGAAATAGTACTTTTTTATCACTGTTTATTTGAACTTTACTTTTCAATTTTAGTGCACTATAAGCCATAGGAAAAGTAAAACAAACAAAAACAAATCAATATAAATAATAAATCCATCGCTATTATCGTTTAGGTATAGTGGTATATAGTACAACCACGTATATTTGTCTGTGAAAAGATAAATTCTTAAATGGTATCTTCTGGCACTTTTTAAGAAGCGCTTGGAACCCTATTCCATTGATTGATAATTATTATATTGTTTAAAAATCATTAAGATACACGCTTTTACCGAGAATATGGAGTGACATGCAGCTGTTCGGCGTGCACGTAATTGAGACTTTTTTAGAAGATACAGAACAAGTACTGTAACATTATGATATTTGTAAACTAAATATGCCTATGCAAACCCATTATTTATTTGATTAATTAATATTAGCACATTTTGTGTCAAGGAGGATTAAACTATTAGGTACGATAATGACGTTTTCAATTATTTGGCAGATTCAACGTTTATGTTTGGTTTTGGCTATTTTTTTTTTCCGATACACTGCACTGTCAGGGTTTGGTGTTTACCCTGGTGTGTAGGACTCTCACCCACTAAAAACCTATCGGTCCAGGCAGTGGAAGCCCTCTCGGAAACGCTGTTCGCAATACTTCAAGAGGGTGCCTTAGTACGCCAAAGATGACATTCCAGTCGCGATGTTCCACCGGGTTGAGCTGCATTGGTGCATCACAGCTGTTCTGTTCTTTTCTTTCAGCACCCTCCAGGAGAATGCAGAAACAGAGTTCCACGATTCGGGACTGGACAACATCTGACAAACGAGTGTGTCCGGCAAGATCGGGCCTTGGGCTGTTTAGAGGTCCCTTCTGTCTGCTTCCCACCTCACGCAATGGAAAAAGGTGTACAGGACATCGTCGTAGTCGGAGTCACCGTACTGACATTCCGGGCTCGCTGACTTTTCCATCTTGTGAAGGTAGGCCCCGAAACAACCGTGTCCGGTAAAGAGCTGGGTGAGATAGAAATCTTCCTCCCCGTGCACTCGCTCTACCCACTCTCAGAGATCCCCAATGAGTCTTGCCGTCTATCTTCCTCGTTCGTCCCCTACCCAGCAGTTTCGCCAATCCTCCATAGTGCGTTCTCGGGCTTCGGTACGGCTCAAAGCACCGTTCCCATCAAAGATTTGCTTCCGCTCAAAAGCAAGAAGATCGATGGGAATCACCCTAGCAACTACGAGGACGGCTGACTCCGACACTGTGCGGTAGACCGAAGCGATCCGAAGAGCGCCTCTCCTCTGGACCGCTGCCATCTTCCCCCTAAGTCGATTTTTCCGGAGGGGCTCTGCCCATGTCTCACATACGAAAAGAAGAATGGAGTGGACTACAGACATCAGCACCACCGCTTGCTACCAACCGGTCCTCCGACATTCCTCATCAACCTGCTTAAGTTGGCCACAATCGTCTCAGCTTTCACCGCCGCATCTGTTCCCTCCCAGGAAAGTCTCCTGAGGCATTTCAATTCGGAGGATCCCATCGTAGGCGATGTTCCAGAGGTCCGGTCAAAGACTTGAGCCCTGGGCGGCACCCGCTGTTACATCTCTCCGCCGTGGTCAAACCGGTGTGTTGAAAACCAACTTCCGATCTTGTAAGTAGCTCTGCAGCATCCTTAACAGTTACGGGGGGTTTCCAAAATCCGTCTCCACTGCGCCCAGCATGTTAGCCCACCTGGCTGAGTTGAACGCATTTCTCACATCCAGCGTAGCCAACATGACTAGCCTTTGTGATCTGTGGTTCGCCTGCTGAGCAGCATCAAAAGTCCAGATTACTTCGCCCACAGCTGCGATCGTTGATCGACCTGCTCGAAAGCCGTACTGACGATCAGAAAGTCCACTTGCCGCTTCTACTGCCTGTGTGAGCCTTGTCTTTAGGAGTCGCTCAAAATGCTTCCCTGCCGTGTCTAGCATGCAGACGGGGTTTCGGAATCTCCTTTGCCCTTGGCAATCAACACAAGGCATTGAACTTACCATCGCAGAGGAAACAAGCCTTCTAACAAGCAAGCAGCGATTCTACATATTCAGCAGTAGGCCTGGAAAGTCCTGACTTATTACCTTTAGTAGTTCCACTGGAATTTCATCGGGACCAGGAGCCGCATAGAACCTATGGCATTTGTCATTTTGTGTTCGCTGAACAAAGGTACTTGTTCGGGAACCACAGCAACCTCTTTATGTGGCCTGATCTGGTGGGCTGGAAACAAAGCGCCTACGATAACCCCATCGCAGCAAAACCTGCGTACTCAGCGAATTTTCAATGCATACATATGTTTCTCACTACCACATAAAACCACTTACCAAGTTTCATAAAAATACATCTATAAATAAGTGATCTATAGCATTTGATTTATTCTCCATAATAATAACATTAGGGCTGAGTATGCTGGTTTGCTGCAAAAAAAGAAAAGAAAAAATATGTTTTTGTGTAATTATCAATATAACTGAACTAGGTGAAGCTACATACTAAGTTTTATTAATCTATGTTCATAATTAAGGGAGATATAAAACTTTACTTGTTCTCCATAAGAATAACATCAGGGCTGAGTATGCAGGTTTGCTGCTTCGGGGATGATCAACAAAATTAAATTTTTTGTGCAATTACCGATATATTAACACGGACACTGCGGCAACCCAATTGGCGGGCGTTCGCAATGTGCGGCACAGCCCCGGCGCAGCCCCGGCGCGCCAGCGAATCAGCGAACGCAATTGGCAGCCAAATATTTCGGTCTGACAAATCGCAAAAAAGCGGCGGTGATGGTGCTGCGTTACCTCGAGAGTGGACGTAGTTCACTGAAACACCCACAGGTAGCAGCACTGCCTGGACCCGTAGCCAGTCCCTTTGTATTTTCACTCGGAGGGAGAAAATCCCCGAACTGGGACAAAATGTGGTGCCAGACGGGATTTTACGGGAAATTTTAGTACCAACCTACACCAAATTAAAGCTTGCATTCTAACCTACACGCTGGCAACGATAATAACGTTCCCGGCCGAGTGTTGGGCTCACACTGAAGCAATATTTGGGAGGGGAGCGCCGCACTGCTATAGCAGCTGTCAGCAAGGCGCGCCGGTAGCGTAGCACTGCTATAGCAGTGCCCCGCAGCGAATGTGTTAATATTACGTTAAGCCACATACCAAGTTTCATCAATATACATTCATAATTAATGGAGATATCAAATTTTATTTATTATCCATAAGGATAACATTGGACGACGTACTGTGTTTAGCACTTTGAATATCTCTGCAACGGTTGGACGTAGAATCACAATTTAAACACTAAAATTATTGTTTTGTGGAGCTGAGTTGATTGGTAAAAGCAAATGTGAAGTTTACATTAAAATTAACTGAGGAAAAACCAAACACCTTTTCCCATAAGATTAACATGGGAGATTTTATGAGCAGTTTTTTTTTTATTTTATCCGCAACCACGTAACCTAGGTTAATAATTCAAAATACCATATTATTTGTTTTTTTTCAAGCTCTATAACATGGTCCAAACCAGAATTAAGTGTTTTAAAAATTTTAGGGTGAAAAATTCAAAAACTGATTTTTGGAAAATTTAAAACCCCCATAAACCCCCTTTCCATAGTCAGATTTTCTGGGTTACAAACTTAAGTAATAAATGTCACTTTACACATTTGAGCCAAATTTCATCGAAATCGGACGTTTTTTACTCAATTTATCGCATTCACGGACACACACACACACACATATATATATAAATTTGAACGAATAGTGTTTTTGTCATCTGGGGGCCTCAAAACAAAAAGTTGTATGGTCTCGGGCTTAAGTCTTACCATGAGACCTACGGTAATAGCTTCTTCCCTAGGGGAAATTCGCTAAAAGGTTTTAATTATTACCTCATTTTTTCCTCAAATAATATGGTAATAAGTGTTAGCTTATTTTTAAGGTTTTAAGCTTACATAAAAAAGTAATTTGATGTAGGTAGTTTACTCACCAAACTAGATACAAGCAAATTAAAAAAATGAAGCTTTTTGAACTAGAAAGGAGAACAGTTCTAATAGTTAATACTCTTTGCACATTTACCTAAAATATGGTTTGTTATTTAATAACTTTTTAGTAGGCTTGGCAGAAATCGTAGGAAATATAAAGTGCATATTTTACTAATTTAATTGTAATTGCTAAACTATTTTGAATGCTGGGTTAGAAATATATATTCATTACAAAAACATATTGACGAATAATATTTTTTTTTTTTCAAAATGTTTAAAAGGTAGCTTTTTCAAAAATTTAATTTTGAAAAAGTTACTTTTGGAAAAGTTTAACTTTTTATATAGTGTTGCATATCAAATGAAAGCGCATATAATCCACTTTAATCCTAAACAAATTTCATGTCTCTATCATAATTAGGAGCTGAGAAAATATAATTTAAAGAAATTAATAATAATCAAATTTACTGATTTTTGTAAAACTTTGAAATAATATATCTCAAAATATATAAACTAAAAAAATTGAAATTTTGTAAAAATGCTCAACTTATGATGTAAGATAAGTGTAGAAAGTTTCATAAAGTTCCAAAAGGGTTTGGTTGTAAGGTGTGTTGATTTCATATGGACTTACCTGCAGGGACATTTTCCAACTGGTCTTAAATTATCAAAAATCTACCCTAAACACAAAAATGGCTCTAAACTATAAACGCGAAACTACAGACCCATCTCACTGATCTGCCACATTCTCTAAAGTGATAGAGAAAAATTTGTACTAAAGAGGCTGATCAATCACTGCAAACACCAAAACACTCTTATAGAAAAACAGCATGGGTTTATGAACAGAAAATCTACAACCACTGCAACTATCGAACTTGTTGAATACGTAATGACAACTTGAAAAAAAGAACTTGGTTACAGCCATAATGCTCGATTTCAGTAAAGCCTTTGATTGCTTGGGTCATGACTTGACCCTGCACAAGCTCGAGAAAGTAGGTGTTAAAGGCCAGGCCTGGTTCAAAAGTTATTTAGAGGGACGAAAACAAGTGGTAAAAGTTAAGCACAATATCAAGGGAAACACTCAAAATGCAACATCAAACCGATGCTTATAAAAAGAGGAGTACTACAGGGATCAGTTCTTGCATAGTGCTTTTTATACTCCTGTCTAATGACTTGCCTCAATACCTGGAAGCACACTGCACACCACTGATGTATACAGATGACACCACCTTGCTCCTCTCTGGAAAGAATCCTGAAGACCTGGCCGTAGACTCATTCATTGCACTCAATATGACATATCAATTTTGTCATAAAAATGATCTGGCGGTAAATACCAACAAAACCAAACACTGACGTCGGTAACAAACGAGAAGACATAGAAACCGTACCTGATGTGGAGATTGAAGATCATGCCAAATTCCTTGACATTATTATCGATGGAAAAATCTCATGGAACGAAAACATAAACCACATAAACACTCTGTCCAGCAAACTAAACACCAGCTTACATGTCCTAAAGAGAATAAATCACACAAGTGATGAAGGTACCACAAAGACTGCCTACCACACTTTGTTTGAGTCACACTTAACATATGGCCTCGGAGTCTGGGGAGGAACTTCAGCGTGAAACCTAAATCGTATCCTGCTCCTTCAAAAGAGAGCTATCCAAGTTGTAAAAACTTATAAAAGGTTGATTGGTGGGAAAGTTTCAGGGAAGCCGTCACACAACTAAACATTATGACAGTCGCTGTACTTTACATTAGGGAGGCGATTCTACATGTGGACGGGAAACCCCTTCAAAAAGGAATGGACATCCATAGTCATAACACCAGACATGCATCAAGATATCAGCTACCACTTCACGACAGCACACTGTACGAGAAGAAGCCAACATACATCGGCAGGAAACTTCATAATCTGCTTCCAGAGGACATGAGCAGCCAAACGGGGGAAAAACTGAAGACAGCTCTCAGCAAGTGGCTATCGAAGAACCCCTTCTACTCCCTGGACAAGTTCCTACGATGGAGGGATATCCTTCCATTGTACTGATTTAAACCATTGTTTTAAACTTGTATTACAAACCTTGATGTTTTGTGAATAAAGAGTTTTTGATTTGATTGATATGATTTGATTTGATCCGTCCACTTTTTTGTCCAAGTTTACAATAATTGCCTCATTTTCCAAGGTCGTGGAGGTAAGGAGTTTAACATAAACTCTGCCCTAAAGTGCAGAATCTTTAACTTTTTAGCCAGTTTACTAATTCTATGTTGTTAAGCGATCTGTTGGGAAAATGTTTAGAAGTTTTTTTCTTGTTTGACGGAAGGAGTCAAGTAAAGACCCAGCCCCTTTTTTATGGTTTTAAATACAACTCTCTGCCTTTAATTAGAGCAATTGCTTCCATAGTTTTGTTGTGACGTTGCGATTCCGTTAGTTGCTGTTTGGCGGCCTTAATTTCAGCCACTGCTTTTGCAATTCTGGCTGAACTGCCCTCAAGACTGCCAATTGCACTTAGTCCTGCAAAAATTGGTATAACACCACCAGTCTTAGGAAGAGTTTAACACACGTTCCTTTTTGATTTTTTGCAACCATTTAACACTATTCCTTTTGCGATTTTTCAAAACTTTTCTTGCAAATTTCAATGCGTGTAAATCAGCTTTTTGAAGGGTCTTTCATTGCATAGTTTTGCTTGACTTAAAACCTGCACCACGAATTGCTGAATGAGCGCTATTAACAATGTTACTGAATGAAATTGGTCTATCTTTTAACTTCCTTTTATTATCTTTCTCCCTTGTGTATTTATTTTTTAACAGGATCTTTATTTTTTCCAATTCTTCCTCCCATTTCGGTCTTGATGTTTATACCGGTAGTTACTAACCACAAAGACATTTTTTCCCCTCAAGGAACGTCTTTAGATTTGTAACGTTTGTAAGCTTTAGCAGCTAACACACGTCAGCCTTTAGTTGTGAAGGTAAATCTTTACTGTCGTATGCAATGTCGTGCTCTTTACAAGCTTCGTCTAAAGGATTTATATGTTTGTCTCCACGTACTATTCGCTCCTTTAATTTTGTGCCTGGACCGCAGTAACTGTAACCTCTCGAGATATAATTCAAACGGAATAGCATTGATGGTGCTGTTAATCAGTCCTGCTCCTCTTGCACGTTGCTTCATACTGAACTGTTTCTATATTAATACAAGTTTTATATAAGGGTATATAAATGGTAGTAGCACTTTTTCCGTGGTAGAAGATGAAGTTTACAAAACAACATGAATCATTTACAATCAACAACTATTTTGATTAATTGGCAGATAAATTCTCTAATAGAAAAGAAAGGCCACAATTAACAAACATGGTTCTTTTTTCCCAAACACTATACACGATGCATTATTTGCGGTCCGTCAAAACTGCGGAAAAACTAATGTAATGTTCAGTTTGCTAATAAATCCAAACACACTACAATTTGAAAACCTGTATGTGTGTAGCAAGTCCTTGCAACAAACAAAGTACATTCTACTTTCAAGAATCATGGAAAGAGTTCCTGAAATTGGATGCTTTACCTATGAAAACAGCGATGATGTGCCTAGCTTGGAAGCTGCAAAACTAAATTCAATAAATATTTTTGATGATGTGGCATATGACAATCAAAACAGGATGAAAGCATACTTTAGTATGGGACGTCATAAGAATATGGATTGTTTTATCTAACACAGTCGTATACACGGATACCAAAACATTTGCTACGGGACAATGCTAACTTCTTGATACTTTTCAAACAGGATGATTTAAACTTAAAACATAATATGTATATGATGAACATGTCAATAGCGACATGTCTTTTATCCAGTTTAGGATGTTGTGTACAAATTGCTGAAACAAAAGACATTACAGTTTTTTGGTAATCTGCAAAGATTTTGACATGAATAGTGGTCGTTATAGATGTGGCTTGGATACGTATGTGACGGATATATAACAGTACATTTTCTTGCACGTAAGTAACATAAGGAAATGGACCGCATTCGAAGGACTATCTTGAAAGCTGGTAAGGGTAAAAGGGGTTTTGCCAAGACTGTGAAGAGACTCAACAGCAGGGTTGTTAATGGAAAATACCCCCGTCACAGCAAACCTGCATACTCAGCGAATTTCCAATGAATATATAACATAAAACATCAAAACACTTAACAGGATTCATCAGAAATATATTCGCAAACAAGCGATATTTAAAATATTAATTATTCTTTATAAGAATAACTTTGGGGATGAGTACGCAGGTTTGCTGCAACAAGGAACACAAAATAATGGGTTTTTATGCAAATATCTTAGTGAAGTCACATACCAAGTTTTAACCATATACATTCATAAATAACCGATATATAACATTTTAATTACAAACCACATTTAAAGAATGAAGAGGAACTGTCTTGGATGCATGTGGCTATAGACGAACTGCGTTTTGAAAACAAGTTGGAGAGTATTTTACGACAAAAGATTGAACATATTCAAGTTTGCAACAAAAATTGTCATAACACATGTAAACCTTGGGTGTTAATAAAACGTTTTGATACTTGATTACTTAATTTATTTACTGTCCCTGTCTAAAAGATTTTTTAACATATGACAAGACTGTACCAGTGTTAGAGTAATGCTGGTCTACAAAAACAGTTCTAGCTGGAATTAACACTTGCGGGGAAAGTGCCGGCAGCTCAGAACTGGTTTTAGCTCATTATCATAAATACTGTAACTATTCTATTTTACTCGCTACCACTTATCATAGGATAAAGTTTCAAAATACTATATTATTTGCTTTCAGCATATAATTGTAGCTCTATAAAATGGTCAAAACCAATGTTCTATTTTTAGCGAATTTCCCCTATAGGGAAGAAGCTATTACCGTAGTCAGCATGTTAAGACCTAGGCCTGGGATCACGATAACTTTTCGCTTTGAGGTCCCCATGCAGACCCCAAAAACACCATTTGTTTGAAACTGTATATATATATGTGTCCGTGGGTGCGATAACTCTCGTAAAAATGGTCTGATTTTTATGAAATTTGGTACACACGTGTAAAGCAACATTTATGACTAAGTTCGAAAACCAGCCAGGTTGCTCCATCCATAGGGGTATTTTCGGGGGGTTTTGTACCCCAAAAATGGTTTTTTTGAAGTTTTTATATATAATATTTTTAAAAGTCAAATTTTAGTTCTCATCATTGGATTCAGCTTTAAAAAACACACAATTTGGTGTTTTGATCATTTCTCTACGTCAATTGGTTACAGAGATATTGAAAGTGCTAAACACAATGTTGTCCAATGCTGTTCTTATGGAGAATAAGAACAAAATTATATCTCGCTTATTGATCAACGTATACTAAGGAAACTTGGTATACTGCTTCATCTGGTTGTAGTCTATTGTATTTGCACAAAAGAAGCAATTTTTACTTATAATTCCCGTAGCAGCAAACCTGCGTACTCAGCCCCGATGTTATTCTTATGGTGGATGAGTAAAATGTAATTGCCCCCTTAATTATGAACATAAATTAATAAAACTTGGTATGATGTGGCTTCACATTATTGAGTTATATTGATATTTTCATATAAACTCATTTTTTCTGTTCCTTGTTACAGCAAACCTGCATACTCATCCCCCATGTTATTCTTATAGAGAAAAATCAAAATGGTATATCCACGCTTATTTGTGAATGTATATTGATGAAACTTGGTATGTGGTTTCAGCTAGGTGATTTATATTGATATTTCCATGAAAACCTATATTTTGTGTTCCTTGTTGCAGCAAACCTGCTTACTCAGCCCCATGTAATTCTTATGGAGAATAATTAAAATATTATATGTTGCTTATTTATTAATGAATATTGATGAATCTTGGTATGTGGCTTCATCTAGTTGAATTCTGTTTATATTTGCATAAAAACCAATTTGTCATGTTCCTTTCAGCAAACCTACGTATTCATTCCCAATGTTATTCTTAAGGAGAATAATTAAAATTGTATACATCGCTTTTTTGTGAATTTATTTTTATGAAACTTGTTATGCGGCTCAATGTGGTATTAAGACATATCTTATGCATTGGAAATTCGCTGAGTACGCAGGTTTGCTGCGACGGGGGTATTTTATTATTTTAGAGTAAAAATATTTTTTAATAATTGTTTAACCCTATAAACCCCTTTCTTATAGGCTAATCTTTCTGGTTTTTAAAATTAATAACATGAACACAATTGTTCCAAATTTCATCAAGTTTGGACGTTTTATTGTAATGATTAAATTTAGTAAAGAGCAGTATTTGTCAGTGCAAGCTCTGAAATAGGTTTTCTAAGCCTGTTTGCTTACTTTTGCATTCTCTTACAAATAATGTTGATTTATTGGTCATATAAATTGTGTATTTAAAATGTATTCAATTTTATTTATATCTACACTCAAAATAATTTTTATTTATTACCAAGCACATGCCTAAGGTTTCAAACTAATGATTAGTTTTTGTATATATTGGTTTATTTAATTGTAAATATTAACTGTTTTTCAAATTTTTTCCCTATAGCAATGTACTGCAGTGTTTAATAAATAAAAAGACGAACCAATTAACACACTAGCCGCTGCCACATTCTCTGCTTGGGAATCTCACAGTCTTAGGGTCGGATGGTTTGAAATGATTACGTCATTATCATCTGACTACCTAAATAAAATAACTCCATAAGAAAACGTTAGAACTTTAAAATACTATGGGGCAGAGTCCTGACAGTAAATGTTTTTCAAACCCACAAAAAGCACATCTAGAGAATTATATGAGCTTTGTATTCATACCAAATAAGTGTAGGCCTACTAAATAATAAGAGGCTGAAAATCGCCGAACAAAACAATAACAATTTTTTAAATAAAAATTGATTTAATATATATATCATTATAACCAAAGTTCAGTGCTTAATATTCTATAATGGTGGTTTACAGATCAGCAAGTAAAAACTCGTAATGGAACCAGATGAGCCTGAGTCCTCTGACTGTTGTGGGAGTGGATGTTCACCTTGTGTGTTTGACATTTACAAGCAGCGCCTCAAGTCTTGGAGAGAGGGCCAACTCAGTGAAGATACAAGCTGTAATAAAAACTTACTGTCTGAAACTCATTTTAAACCCTTTCGACTTATATACAAAGAAAAACTGACCGAGGATGTATATCTGTATCAATTCCAACCTGAGATTGATATCAACGGAGCGAGTGAGATTAGTGGTTTCCTTCCATATGGAATAGGTCAGCATTTAATTGTCAGGTGCAGATTAAATTCTGAAAACAAAGGCTTAAGTAATGGAGTCCAACTGAGTAAAATTGTAGCTAAAGATGCTAAAACCACAGGTTCAGATAATCAACAAATAATCACTCGAGCTTATACGCCTGTTAGTTTGGCTAAAAAAGAAAAGGATTGTTGTTTCAGAATTTTTGTCAAACTGTACAAAAATGGAATAGGTTCAGATTATTTCAGAAGATTGCAAGTTGATGATATATCTTTCTGGAGAGGTCCATATGGTGAGTTTAATTACAAACCAAATAGTTTCAAGTATATTTTAATGCTCTGTGTTGGCACAGGATTGGCCCCAATGATACCAATTGTTGAATGTGTTCTAAGTAATGATAAGGATGAAACAGTATTGCATTTGATGTATGGTGTGAAGAGCTTTGGGCATGTGATAATGAGGGACAGTTTAAGAAGGATGACCCAATTTTGGAACTTTACACTCGAATATTTCTTCTCAGAAAATAAAACTGAAAATAATAGAATCAAGTTCGGTGAAAGTTTTAAAAATAAAAGAGTAGATCAATATTCTGTTAGGGAATTTGTTGAAGGAAAGGATTTAAAAATGTTGCAAATACTAGTTTGTGGGACTGACAGTTTTACATCGTTAATAAAAAATATTGCCTCTGATTTGTGTATTGATCCCAAAAATATGTTTGTGTTTTAATTTTTTAAATTATAGGAGGCTTAGGGTAGTGTGAAAAGATTTTGTTTAACCCTTTCAGTGCTAAACATAACAAATTTTTTCTTAGTTTTACAATGTTGTCTGAAAAGTGGCAGAACGGTGGAGTGTACTGTTCGAGAATAAAAATTCAGATTTTTCAAATATGTACACAAAAATATTGTATTGTAGCACTAAAAGGATTTAATTTCTAGGAGTGAAAATTCTAAGTGCATACATTAGTGTGGAAATCTTGTTGGGACAGATTTTTGGTTCTGTACCATCTAAAAATGTTGTCAAATTTTTGTCTAATAGGCTAATAAGGGTTCTTGAGTTTTTTTACAACTTGAATATTTTCACTGGATTTTATTGTACTTTGTATGTCAATAAAAGGGTATTGCAGTGTAGTTATAGAAACAATTTGTAATGTTAATTCCCTCCCATGGCCCTGAAACCTCCAATGTAAATCTTATATCAGTGCAGGATATCCAGGGTTTTACCACAAAACAAATTGGACATCCTAAGATTTTTATAAATATGTTGATTGTGTTTTACCTTCCTTTTGAACATAAAGTTTTCCCCAGGTCTTGACACTTTGGTACAAAATTTCACTTAAAAAGATTCTAGATTTTGTTTAAATGTACTATTTTTGCCCATTATCACAGAGAAAGATTACAGTTTGAGTAAAACTATGTGGCGTAGGCCTATTGTAAATTAAAATATGTACCTATTATGAAATATGTGACCTGTATCTATTGTACACACACACACACACACACACACACACACACACACACACACACATATATATATATATATTGGTAATTAGAAAGTACATATCAAAAAATCTTTAAATAAGTAGGAATAATTTAGTATTCTCAACAGTTTTCCAATTGTTTTATGGGGTCTCACTGTTTGGTTTTATATTGGCAACTCGCTAACAGTATGATGTTTTCCACTCTGTATTTATTCATTTTTTTAATCTGTTTTCCTAAAATTACAAATATAAATCAAACTAAAAATAAAAATAAAACTAAAACTCCGTACAGAAAGATAACAATCCATATCAGTGGATTTCTAGAGACATAAAATAAAAACAAATTGACATAGTAGAATTATAAAAAGTGTTTAGAATATCAAAAAGGACAAAAAGTTAAAAATAAAAAACTTAATAAAAGAACTTAAGGATCAAATAAACATTGAGAAAAAGATGTTTTTTTGACAGGAAAGTTTTAAGTTCTGCAAAAAAATCCAAATTATTGTTGAATATTATAAAGTCTGAAATAAATAATTAACCAAAAATCATCAACAACATTAAAATAACCATAAATGGAACGGCAAGCTTAGAGCCTATTGAACCGAGAAGTACCTTTAATCACTTTTTTGTTACTGTGGTTGACAGTCTGGTACTGCCTCTCATAATAAGGCCCAATAACACAAATAAATCCCCTGGTGAAAAACCCTTTTATATATCACCAACATTTAGATTACAACAGATCAGTGAAAAGGAATGAGAGAAAATCATAATGGCCTTTGAGAATAAACTCTCCACAGAGTCGATGACATTCCAACAACGGTAGTCAAGCAATCTCTTCAATTAATTTTAAAACCACTTACTTATGTTATTAATTCTTCACTAATTTCTGGGCATTTTCCCAATAAACTTAAAATTTCAAAAGAAATTCCAGTTTTCAAAAAAGGAAAACCGACAGATCCTACATGCTACAGGCCAGTATCACTGCTCCCTGTATTTTCAAAAATGTGTGAAAAAGTAGTTTATATTCAATGTTTAAATTATGTAGAAACATACCAGTTACTAGACAAGCTGCAACATGGATTTAGGTTAGGCAAATCAACTATTGCAGCAAGTGTACATTTTATTGAATCAATCATAAACTCAGTAGATAAAGGTGAAAAGGTAATTGGCATATTTTTTGGACCTTACATATATACATATATGGATCTGGGGATATTAACAGTTTATGTTATATTTATTTGAAACTATAATGTATGTTAAAAACAATGCAAACCCCATTTTACACACTATAAAATCATCAACATAATACAAGATTGCACAGAGAGGTGGAGAACCACAATATAAAATTTTGTGAAAAGACAACTCAATTTATAGGTAATAAATTTTTGTTTAAATTACCATAGAAATTTTTACTTGAAAAAGATCTAATAAAATTTAGAAATCTGTTAGAAGAGTATATTTCGCAGCTTTCCTGATATTATTTTGATGAATTTTGGGAAATTAGAGCCAATACAAATTTATAGCGATTCTTTGATTATTGTATAGCAATTTTAGTTGGTTAGTAATTTAATGTTTAAATTAATGTGTAGGGAACACTGTAAATTAACTGTAGGGAAAACAGGGGATCTCTATTCTCTATTATCTCTACTGTTTTTTCATTATGTATATCTCTCTCTATGTACCATTCTCTGTTCTATGTACCATTTAAAATCCAGTAATTAGAGGTCTGTTACCTTGCAAACGGTCTGGTAGTTCTAAATTTTGTATATGTTGTCTAGGATGATAAGTAGGTGTTTAAATTCAAAATGCACAATTTCCTCCCCTCCGCCATATTGGAAAAATAAAAAATCGGCCCTTTCTTGAGATGTTTGCCTACATCTCCGTTTCGGTGTGTTTTGGCGAAAAAAGAGTTCCAGTCAATGTTGCAGACAATTAAATTCCCTATAATTTACGTTTAGGACTTAGGGTTACTGAAATATTCTCTTAAAAAAAGGAAAAAATCACATTTTTCCTAAATTTGCCAAAATTCTAAATTTAGATCGCTGTAATTCAGTTATGGCCTATTCCAGGAAAACAAGTATCACAATATAATTTGTAGAGAATTTAATTACCTACAAAATGTATGTTTTTTAGTCAACCATACGAAGTGGGGTAAGTGTAAAAATTAAAACAATGGGTATATTGTTTTTTTTTTTCGCTTTTGCGACTCCACATTAAATCTAAAGAAGATGCACAAATTATTTTCCAGTTTTGGCTTGAATTTTTAGTTAATACAAACCATACTTGAGTTTCTTACATGTAACAGCGCAATGCTCATGAGGCAGGTACTATATTCCACTTAAATATCCACTGGTGAGGGGAGATGTTCAATTTCAAACAACCCACCAACACAGCAAGTACATTTTTAAAGATTCATTTATTTAAACAAAATAAGATCAAAATACAGTATTAATCTTACAAAAATTTGTAGTGATTAAACTTAGAACATAAAAGAAAACTGATTTACTGGAGCTTCGCTCGTTTTGTAGGGGTTGAGTGAAGTCGGAGTCTTCATTTTCCTCCTTTATCAGTGAAGTTAGTAGATTGGCGTCGTCTTCATCGTCGACAGTGACTTCATTCCTGTTATTACATTCTTGGCTACCACATACTTTGCAAAGGGCGGAACAACTTAGGCCCGCCTTTCTACAGCCACACGCCCCCATGCAGCCTGTTGTGCATCTGCATGCGATGGTGTTGGGCAGGTTTGGGAGAGCCCATCTATTCATCCTGATGGGCTCCAGTCTTCCAGCTTTTCTACACCAGCCCCACTCGATAGGGTCCTTGACAATCCCCATCCACTGCATGACCTGGTGATATGTCCTCAGGAAGTGGAAGTGTGCTGCGTCAGTAGTCGGAGGTAGTTTAGCCAGGTTGAGTTTAATGGCATTTAGTCTTCAATTTGCTGTAGCAAAGGGAGTTCGACGACTGCTCTCCACCGCCACCATACAGGGATATCAAGATTTTCTCCCCTGCTGCTGAAATTTCTTGGGGACTGGCAGTAGGGTCCTCAAACCTCTCAGCCTGCTCCAGCAATGATGGGTCTTTCGTAAAAAGTTGGCAGAATTTATTCTTTCCAAACCCTAAAATGTTTGAAGTGGTGTCACAGCCCGATATTGAGTGTAGGAGCAAGATACAGCCTCTGGAGTTGTACTTGTAGGAGGAGGCGGAGTAGATTGCTTTTGGATGTTTTCCTCTTGCTGGTTTAAACATTATTTACCGCAGGTGTTGTGCCAGTCAGCAGGTCAAGTAGGTCAATGTATTCCCCGACAATGATAATGGCGTCGTACGTGGGGGAGAGGTATTTAGCTGTGGCAACTATCAACCTGTCAGCATCTTTGGAACTTTGGTCTGTGAATATGTTTAACGCTTGCAATTCACTGGAGAGCAGCTTCACAATCGGTCCTTGTTCCCCTCATTGTCCAGGAACTTATCCTGAGGCATGGTGTTGACAGTTGTTTTGTTAAATACCACATCTGGTGATGAGTTTGCCTTGTACCTTCTTGCTCGTTCAGCAGTCTTGGTCCCTTGATGAGAAGGATCTGTAATGTAGCCATCAAAAATCACCATCACGTCAGTGCCATAACGACGCAGAACGTACTTGACGTAATCCTGGCAAATTCCTCCAAAGATCAAGCTTCTGTTCCATACAACTTTGAGAGGAAGGTACCCCCCTTCAATAACGACCATGGAACGTTGAGGTAGTTGGAAGTCTTGTAGAAGTAGCGAGAAAGCTACGTATAATAATGATTTTGTCCCTTTAAGCATACCTTACTCATTAAACAAAGGCATGGGGAATGGTGCCAGTTCATTCGATAGGTAGTTCTGCAGATCTTCTTCTGATTGTTTCGCTATACACATGTGGTTAAACAGTGTGAGTGGGTCAACAGATAACTTCTTGTCTCCCACCTTCATTCATTTTTTATCGAACATCAGTGTAATCACTTTGTCTTTTTTCTTAAAAGACACCTCTCCGAAAGTTTTTCCAACTATTTTTGCTACCCCTGCACCTCCTACCACTTGGGCTTGGTGACAATTAACCTAGTCACTTCCCACTACGCCGGAGTTAATTTTGATGATTAGATCAGTTTCGGGGAAGGGTGGGTGTTTGGAAAGCCAATCAAATAGAATCCCCACATCATGAGCGTCATAACTCATTCTAGTAGGCCTCATTTCCACATGCTGCTCGAAGGATGTTGATGTTACGTTGCTGTACTTCTCGATTTCATGAGCAATATTTTGCAGGCAGGTCATCCCAAGAGTCCACTTCAACAGTGTTCTCGGTCATGCCCCTTCCGATTAATCTTCCCCCTATTTTCATATTCTATGTTCATTAGCATTTACTCGATTGTCATATCGGTCCTAATACCGGACCAGAACTTGGCTGATCTTCGAACAGTGAAAAGAACCTCCATTGTGTTCTTAAACTCAGTGGGGTACATTTTTCCCTCCAGGCACAGCATTTCTTGCAGATATAAATGTGCAGTTTTTGCATAAAACCAGTGGCCTGCAGCATGTTCAGATGAAGTTGAAACTCACCCATTCGTTCTGATTGAATGTACTGCTTTACAAGGTACTGCACTTTAAAGTACTGCACCCAGAGTTTGGTAGTTGGTCCTCTTTGCTGCAGGTTATTCAAAGCAGTTTCAAATTTTGCAGCAACAGGTTTGAATTCTTCACATTTATCCGCTTCTAAAACTGTACATTGTTGCACGTCAGACAGGAATCGGTCCACCGTGTCCTTATCTTCCTCAGTCAATTTCATGATTTGTATGATGAAACGGGACAAAGCCTGGTGAGTCAAAAAATGAGTCCGCACAGCTCGGGAATAAGCGGCTCACTCATCATTTTCATGATGCTATTCTGAGCATAAATGGTGGCGAACAACTCACTGAGTTCACTGCCAGCCATGATGGTACCGATAGCTCCCATCAGCAAGTGAAAGCCTCCAAGCCTTGGTATGACGTTTTAAAGTTCTGGATTGCCATTGTAGAGAATTTCTTGAGCCTTCATGTAAAGTGGCTGATCAAACGTCACAAAGCAGGTCTTCTGCTTTATACTGTCAGTCACATTTCTGTCGGGCGATGAGGAGAGCTGTTTATACAGTGTCAAGATTACTTGGTGGCGCATTAATGAAAGGAGGTAAATCACTTTTGATCATTGGTAATGTTCTTCAGATATCGCTTTCTCCATAAATCCATTCCATCCTAGCACTGGGATCTCACTTGAATGTACATTTAGTAACCACAGAATTGCGATAGCAATTTGGGATAAAATATCAAGATCTTTGATATCCACAATTTTCAAGCCAGCGTCTGGATTCTTAACAAATGCTTTGAGTTCTGTTGACTCAGCACTTGATACCAATTGTGGTGCCGTCAGCTTCTCTAAACGTTTCACGTTCACCCCTTATCCTACTTCGTCATGGGGTTATGCATATTATTCCACCCATGGCATGAAAAGTCCCTCGACCGTCTAGAGTATTGACATTGAAGTTGGCGTTATCGAAAACCAGTTGGCAGAAAGCATCGTCATGGTTGGGTTTCACCAGAGGTAGTTGTGGTTGCATGATGGTAGACATTTCAAGTAATTGTGCTTCATGGTAAGAGGAAGAAAATCCAAAAGATTACATTAAATCTATCAGAAGCTTAGAACCAAACTTGTTGTACTTGAACACATTTAATCCAGTCAGAAGGGGTGATAGAAAGGATCTTGGTCTTGCAGCAGCTATGACAGCGTGTGATAAGGCCATACATTTTTTGTTCAATCCCTCCAGAGATCTTTTCTTGTTCTTTGTTATCACGGATGTCAAGTGAGTGAGCAAAGTTTGTGAAATTACTGATACAACATCATTCAAAAATTTGTCAGTGGGTGGGTATTCAGTGGTATCGTGCACCTGGGATCTAATGTATTCTAAAGTTATGTCTGCTGCTGCTTTCACTACTCTCTGTCTCTCTCCTACATTCATCTGGGAATTTCATTGTACTGTACCAGTTGTTAGTGAGTTTTTTATATCCAGTATTTTTTAAACAGATCGTCGATTTTTGGGAGCATCGACAACAAAAGGACCCCGTAAATTCTCCAGTAGGTGGGATTTAATTGTTCTTGAATCGATCTGATATTCACCCTTGATGCAGGCCTTCAATTCTTCGAGTGAAAATTTAAATTCTTCAGTATTCACAAGAAATGAATAAATATCTTCCATCCATGTGGCCTATAGCCTTTCTTGAATTCTGAAGGCACGTGAAATAACTTCCTCTGACAAAAATGATGGTATTGTACATCAGCTGCAACAAGGTCAAAGTCAAAAGTAATCCGTTCCAAAATGTGTAGTCCCCATTCATCTCCCCGTTTCTGGGCAGCATTCAAAAACGTGTCCCTTACCGAGTGCATCTGGACCATATGGACAGTGTTTCGTTTTGCAAGAGGTGTCATCTTTTATTTTTCCAAAAATTCTGTAGTTATTTCTTCTCCACAAAGGCAGCAATGACCCTTGAAGTGAAAACATTTCACAACTGACCTGAGCACAGGCCTTCCAGAGCTCGTTGATGGATGGTGGACCGAATCATCTATTCCGCTACTTACACGGCGTATATGGGCCGCTATCGTAGCATCATTGAGAAATTTTGTTTGACACGTGCTATGAACTGTAATTTTCTCTTTACCCGCTAAGATTTGTAGATGGTCTCTTCTTGCCCTTTTTTCAGCTGCTTTACGTGAAGTCTCAATTCCTTTATGTTTTACTGTACGGGTCGGGGCTCCTTCCAACTCTTCAATGCAGATGAAGCATGTATTATCTGACATCTCTGCTTGTGATTCCATTGTTAATGACCACAAATACCATTACAGTGTCTTGGCCAGGTACCAGTCATTCACCTGCAATGAATAGAATAGATTAGTAATTTTTTTAAATACAATGTTGAGTTACAATAGCCAAAAAAAACATGTTTTTAGGTTATTTAATTATAAGATAGACAATACCTAATATAATATAAGCTAAACATGCTTGATTAGGTTCAAAATATTTACATTACGTTTTTGTCCCAAAACAATACATTTTAGGCTTTTTTAGGCCAGAAAATAACCTATTTAATCAGTCACCTACAATTGGTACAAACTATAAATGATACTTTCTTGTCCATTAAAACAACAAAACCAAACTTTAGGTTTTTCTTACGCCACAAATAAACTAACATCAATTAGCTGAAATAGATACAAAATAAGTAGCGGTAGGCCTTACTCTTGTAGTCATAAAAAATAGGATTTTTTAAGCCCCATGTCCTACTAAGGGGTGTAGTGGTTTACATAAGTATAACCCTAACCCGCTGCATATTCCTCGGATTGGTATTGCAAAGCATGCCGGGTAACAGCTAGTAAAACACGGCCTAGCCAACTCACATGACTTAGATTCTGAAATATAATTAGTTCCAGCGTAAACCTTAAGAAATAAGCTACACACAGAGTACTTATACCTTTACTAACACTATAGGCGCACTACTAATAGTAAGCGATTCAATTTATCTAAAAGTTTGAACGAGAAATTACTTAAATATAAACACAAAGTTAACGTCTGACCGATTGCTCACAAGGTAATGGCGGACTGTGTGCCGCTCTCCCTTTCAATAAGGAACGTAGTTCTGGCGTTGGCCGCTAGGTACCACCATCTACCGGGTCAAAACTGACATACCCTAAATCATCCCAAGTACCGGGTTTTACCACACTCTCGAGGCCATAACTAAATTACAGCGTTCTAAAGTTCGAATTTTGGCAAAATATCCGAAAAAATTTTTGTTATTGTTTAAAAAAGTGAATATTTCTGTAACCATAAGTCCTAGAAATAAAATATTAAACGTAAATTGTAGGAAACGTAATTGTATACAACATTGACTAGAGCTATTTTTTCACTAAAATGCACCGAAACGGAGATATAGTATAATGACCTCCTTTATGTCATTTGATTAACGCATCATTCCAATGTGGTGAATTCCCGGTTCCTTTAAAAATGTCATTGGTTAAGCCTGTATTTAAAAAGGGCTCACTGACGAGGCAGAAAATTATAGACCAATAGCAATCCAATCCACGTTTTCTAAATTATTGGAAAAAATCTTTCTAATCCGCTTAAATAATTTTTTGAATGCAAATAATGTTCTGTCTGACAAGCAGTTTGGTTTTCAGAAGGGTAGTCTACCCTTGATGCTATGTTTGATTTTATTTCGAATATTGTCTCGTCCTTGGATAGTCACGAACATGTAATGGGCATTTTTTTGGACCTAAAAAAGGCATTTGATGTCGTCAACCATAATCTATTGCTTTCAAAACTAGAGCGTATCGGTATAAGAGGAGTCGCACAGGACTGTATATCGTCTTATTTAAATGGAAGGATTCAGTCTGTAACAATGCCATACATTGATCCTTCTGGATGTCTTCGTTACCATGAATCAACTCAAACTTTGATAAGTTCTGGTGTTCCTCAAGGTTCTGTTCTTGGTCCGATGCTCTTCTTGCTTTTTATGAATGATATAACTGATTCAGTTGGTAAGGGTAATATTTGCCTCTTTTCAGATGATACATAATTTTGTGTATCGAACAAAAACAGAAATCAACTTGAAATTGAGATCTTTTTTCAGGGTAGTTCCTTATTGCAGTGGTTGGACTCAAATAATCTTCTTGTTAACGGTGATAAAACTAAGTACATTGATTTTTGTATAAGATCTAAATCTTCTAGTCAGTTAGTCCTAATAGGTGATATTGAACATAATTCTTACTGCGAAACTAATTTTCTAGGTTTAATAGTTGACTCAAATCTGAAATTTTCATCCCATATTGATAAAGTGTCTAAGAAACTGAGCTGTGGTATTTTTATTCTGCGTAGGTTATCTACTTTCTCTAATCTAGATATTTTAATGGCAGCATATTATGGTTGTTTTTATCCACACCTTGCATATGCTGTTCCTATCTGGGGATATGAAAGAACGGCTACTGCAAGCATATTCAAATTGCAAAAGAAGGCACTGAGAGTCATGTTTGGGCTGAGATCGTCTAGGTCATGTCAAGAAATTTTTAGAGAGAATAAAATTCTGATTTTCCCTTGTCTATATATTTTGGAATCGACCTGTTTAATTATGAAAAATCGAGAATATTTTCAAAAAAGGTCCTCCTCATACAATTTTCGCCCTATCAACCGCCTGGCAATCCTACCACATCCCACCACATTTTTCAGAAGCAAGTTTTGTATTCAGCAATAAAGATGTACAATAGCCTTCCAAATAAGTTTAGATTGTTAAATGATTTTAAAATATTCAGGAATAGCGTGAAAGAATTTTTAGTTGTTAAAGAATATTACAGTGTACATTTATTTTTAAACGATGACTCAATTGTTTAGTTAAAAGTTTGACTTGTATTGTACATATCGTCAAACATTTTGAAAATTCCATGTACATATTACTGACTTTTGTCATCGCATTTTATTTTGCTTACGACAATAAAGAATTTTGACTTTGACTTTTGACTTACAGACGAAAATCTCAAGAAAGTGTAGATTTTTCCAATGTGGCGGCGGGCGTGGAGGGGGGAGGAATTGTGCATTTTGCATTTTAAACACCTACTAACCATCCTAGACAACATATTAAAAATTTAGAACTACCGTACCGTTTGTAAGATAAACCCCTAATTTTGTCTCTAATCACTGGACTGCATGTGTATTTGTCAAATAAAGAAATATTGCTTTGATTTGATTTGATTGATTTTAACATCAATGGAACTAGTCATAAAGACAGCTCACCTAAGGGAATGATTGACTTGTTTTTCTAGAATAGGTTTCTAGTGGGAATTGGTGCGAAAAGGAGATAATAATGATCCTGAACATTTTGTAACAAAGTCAGCTCTAATTCTTTTCCTGAGTACGGACATCGTCCGATCCAATTGTAATTAAAATTAAAATGAAGTACCCAGACTGAGCGCCTTTCGTCACTCCAAGGATAAGCAATAACCAAATCAATAAAATTGAAACGTTTTAAGTCCGCTGGTGAGGATTCCTCTGGTTGGAAAAACGTATCCATACTTACAAAGCAGGAGCAGGTTTGAGGAACCGTTTTTGAGCCATTTGGATAACGTGCTCTTTAAGTAGCAACTTTTTTACGTGGTAACATGGCAACTTTTAGGGAAATGGGGTGGAGCCCTGAGATGTGCGGTTATGAAAAAAAAACTATTAAAAATGTTATGGATCAATGATAATTGGCTTGAATGACACAACAATATGGAACGAATAACGAGGCAACTTTTACAGGGGCGGAGCCCTAATGTTGTGACGTACCCAATGAAGGGGCATCGTTCAAAAGCTGCAGCTTTGTAAAACAATCTAAAGAACTATTATACGTCTAAATTGGATGTCGGGAAGTAATAAAAGAAACCTTGAGGTTTGGTAAAAACAGTATCCAAAGTCTTTTAGTCCCCCAACAGCATGAAATGGTCTGGGAGCAGATTTTAGGCACCAGTTTCGAGCCAAAAGTTGTTTCTCCATAAGAATAACATGGCAGCTTTTGATTCCAGTAGGGTGAAGCCCTCAAGTCTGGGGAAAACAAAAAGGCAATTAAAATTGTTTTGTTCACCTACAACATGGTAAGGAGTAGGAGCAGCTTTGAGAAGCCTTTACGCAATAATCTGGGGTACCTACTCTTTTCTCCATAAGAATAAAATGGACACTTTTAGCCAGTGGAGAGGAGCCCGAAGTTTGGGTTGAAAAAACATATCCAAATGTTATGGATCAGTGACAGTTGGCTAAAACGGAGAGAATAACATGAAAACTTTGCTGTGGGGAGGGGGGCTGAGACCGAAAGGCATTGAGAGTAATGAGGTAAATAATAAGAATTAAACTAAATCTGTTGGTATAGGGATAATCTTGAATTAAATACAGCACCGGGTCAGGGCCAGCGACGGCAACGCTCGGTAGTGGACGATTCACGAAATAACGAAATAATGGAAAGAAAAACGTAGACATTTTGCCAGGGGGCGAAGCCCTAAGGTTGGTTGGGGGGAATGTATTCAACCAAGAGATGTACTACTGAGACATCGATTCCAAATTACCGAAATTCATCAAAAGACAGAAAAATAAATTGGCAGAATTCTTTCAACTCCAAAACTCATCACCGATGGTGTTCCGCAAGGATCCGTCCTTGGGCCTCTCCTTTTCTTTGTTGTCATCAACAACATAACAGACTTTGTCCCGCTAAGCAATGTCTACCTCTCTACGGATGACACAACAGTATTCGTGAGGGGGTTGGTTTGTGCAGCATTGGAGGCAGAGTCTAATGAGAAAGCAAATGATTTGGCAACATTCTTTTCCTAAAAACAAACTCAAATTAAATTCTCAAAAAACAGGATACTTGTGTAACCAAACTGTGCAGAGACAAAATAAAAAAAATAATAGGATTCCGAACCTATATTTATTAGTTAGTCCCAGGACAACCTTAAAACTGGTCAATACCAGTTTTGAAGCTGACATTGAGTACAACAAATGAAGTTGTCATTACAAATAATAAGTCTTTTGGCGGTCCATTATGACACTAGCTTCCCTCTCACCTTTGGTTCCTCCATTTGCAGCAGCTGGGGACGGAAACTCCGGGTTTGGTCCCCAACCTGAAAATGTGGTCCCTAGCTGTTGTACATGGATACCCTGTCAGTTGAGTTGGCCAGTTGGAGGGCAGATCGGGGTCCGCCTGTTTGAGCCTGATCACAGGAGCACGGGAGTTGGCCCTCTGAAAGGTCAATTTGGCTGCCTGACCCATCCCACCCTTTCCTTTCCTGCTATATCCTTTCCTCCGGTAACCTGCGCAAAATTCCCGCTTGTGAAAGACGTGCCTAGTAGCTAATGCTGGGGTTTCCTAATCTAGCAATCATGACAACAATAACAATCTATTCATTGGAGAGGAGAGAATTGAAAAATCAAAAACTGCGGACTTTCTGGGAGTGAGATTGGATTATAGACTGGTTTGGGAGGAGCAGATCAGAGAGCTGGAGGGGTCGTTAGCCCGAGGGTTCTTTGTCCTGAGAAGGATAAGGACCTATGGGAGCCTCCCCCTATCAAAGTTGGTTTACTATATGGGTTAATTGAGCAACACATTTCATATTCAATCATATTGTGGGGTGCGGTAAAAGGAAACCTTGATCAAATCTTTGTCTAGAAAAAGCAGTAGTACAATTTTAGAAATGTCACCCCCAGAGCAGCTGTAGAAAATTGTTCAGAAAACTTGGCCTTCTCACAGACCCCTCTCTTTTCATCTTTGAATCAGTGTGCTACATAAAAACTCAGAATATAACGCCAATTTTCACAGACCATGCTTATTATACTCAAAACAAGGGAAAATGCAGTTCAACGTAGGCTAACCGCCTTCGATACATAAGCCCAATTACTTATTGGATTTAAATTAATTCAGGCCTTGCCAGAAAAATTACTTGGGATTTAAAAAACTTGAAAATTTAAATCAGAAGTAAAAAATATCTGGTGCAGTCAACATTTTATAACATTGACAGTTACCTCAATGGTAACAACGTAGATTAAGCAGGCTGAGTTATTCTTTGCTAAGATGAACCTGACCTGTCCAATTCCTCACCGCAAAGGACATAGTTTCCCAACAACGTGGTATGTTCCGGGAGCAGATTTGAGAAGCCGTTTTCAAGCCATTTTGAAAAAAACCTTTTCTCCATAAGAATAACAATGCGGCTTTGATGCCACTAAGACGGAGTCCTGATGATGTCTGAGGTGGAAAAAAGAATCTAAAATGTGTTGGTCCTCTACAACGTGGTATGGTCTGGGAGCAGTTTTGAGGTGCCGTTTTCGAAATCACCTGGGACACACACACACGCACAACTACTTTATTAGTATAGATTGAATCTGTTGATGGTGGTAAACATTTATAGAGCCTTCTTCACTGGCCCAGTCCGTGACATCGTAGGCCCCACCCAGTCAAGATTTCGCAAGTGAGTGTACACCATTGATTATACATCCTATGGAATATATATGTTTACAATTTGCTGTATTTCCTGATCTTTTAAAACTATCAGTTGTAATTCCAATTAAAAAGAAAAATGGGACGAATACTTTGGAAAAATTCAGACCAATATCCATCCTTCCTTCATTCTCAAAAATCTTAGAAAAATTGGCGTATGAGACACTTATTAATTTTATAGATAAATATAATATATTAAAAACCGAACAATATGGTTTTCGAAGAAATACGTCTACTTTAAACGCATTAATAAAATATACTAATCTAATCATTGAAAATATTGAACAAAATCAATTCACAGCATCAATTATATGTGATATTTCAAAAGCTTTTGATAGTATTGATCACAAATTACAACTTGAAAAGTTACAATTTTATGGTATAAGAGGCATAGCAGGAGATTTTTTTCATTCATACTTAAGCAATAGGAAACAATAATTAGTAAAAATTAAATTTAAAAATAAATCATCCGATTCAGAACTTAAAAATGAAAAAGTTGGCGTGTCACAAGGATTGCAGCGGTGCTTTCTGCCTCTTTTAGATTGTTATTTATATTTAATGCTTCTTTCTATTTTTCAAATGTATTATTGCACCGACTTGGGTCTCAGTTTTGGTACTTCATATCCACAAGTTCGGTCAATAATTAGCAGAGCTCTTTTTTAAATTAATCTCAGGATCACTTTAATTAAAATAAGAATTTAACGTGTATTTAAATAAAAACAATAGTTAAGTTTCAAAATTAAGATTTCTTTAATGCATATTATCAAATGAAAATGAATACAGTGAAAAAACTAGTAATTATTAAGATTATGATTTTAAGCCAATGTTAAATATTAATTCTAGACATGGTATAAACACACAAATAAGTTCACTGAATGGTGAGAACCCCACTTAGCTGATTGATTCTTTCCCGTGTCGTCCGCCTCCGAAGTCAGCGATGTCGCCCATCGATTCGTCGCACCTTCCCGCATGATCAACGTCTGAAGTCCGCGCGGCAACTCGATTGTTATTTTACTGAGCTAACACTTCAGTTTTAGTCAATTTAGTTCCGAATCACTCCTCACACACGAGTGTTATATCGAGGACTGTTTATTTATTTATTTCACACGACTAACTCGGTTCTTGAACGAATAGTGTCTTAACTGTGGCTTGTCACCCTGAGGGCTAAATGCACAATGACTAACAACTGACCGACGCGGGTCTTGAACGTCTAACACATGTCTAAGGGCCTCGGGTCCCGTGTACTGAATCGACAGTCTAACATACGACTATGGACCTCGGGTCCTCGGTGAACATTCAACAAACACACGTCTAACCACCTCAGGTCCTCAACGGATAGTGCCCGGACCACCGCGCACCTCTCCGTCGGTGGGATAGGTCACGTGGTCGTTCAACCAATGAGATGTGTCCCTTGATGTGTGACTATATCATAGAACCACTCACGGTAACTCTCCGTTCCCGTGATTCCCGCGTTTCATATCACTACGCGCTATGACTCACTGCTTTTCTCGTCGAGACTCGAAAATGTTTTAGCCGTTGGTTGCAACTGAATAAATCTTACCCGATTTTCTGATTCTATACTTTAATATTATTTTACGCTGTTTGTTTAAATGAATTTAATTATTACAATAAATTAGTTGATTACTTTTAGGGTTTTCGACCCACCACAGGATCTATTATGGGGCCACTATTATTTATTATATATGTTGCTGATATGCCATTTAATGTTAAAGCCAGCCAAATTGTCCAATTGCTGATGACACCAGCTTAGTGGTATCAGCAGAAAGCTTAGAAAATCTGCAGGATAGAATAAACGAGTCTCTGATTGATATAGACCAGTGGTTTAATGCAAATGGATTGGCACTGAATAAATCTAAGACTTATATTCTGAGCATGAAATTCAAAAAAGAACAAAACGAAAAAATAATGAATGCTAAAATTAATGGCACAACAATTCCTACAGTAGAAGAAGTATCAGTTCTGGGCGTTTTAATTGACAGTAAATTAAATTGGAGCAGTAATATTGAAAAAACATCTGAAAAACTAAGTTCATGTTGTTACTGTTTAAGAGTTTTGTCAAAGTCTCTGAGTAGAGAAATTTTACGAATAACATATTTTGCGTATTTTCAAATCATACTTTCCTATTGTTTACCAATTTGGTTTGGCACTTCATCAGAGAACAAAATAACAATTTTCAAAATTCAAAAACAAGCAATCCGAATTATTTACAATATACCACTGACGGAATCATGTCAAAACTATTTTAAAGATTCAAAAATATTAACTGTATTCGGCCTGTATATATAGATATATATATAATATATATATAGATATAATATACATATATATATATATATATATATACATATATATATAAATTTGAACGAATAGTGTTTTTGGCATCTGGGGACCTCAAAACAAAAAGTTATCATGGTCTCGGGCTTAAGTCTTACCATGAGACCTACGGTAATAGCTTCTTCCCTATAGGGGAAATTCGCTAAAATAAAAAATATCTAATCAGTTTTTTAATAAAGTGCAAAAACTATTTCCTTACATAAAACCTTTTAGTTTTTTACTTTATCTAAAAAACAAATTTTTTATGATTTTTCAAAACCACTTTTTTCTTGAATAATTTATATTTTTACCCGATATTTTACCTAAAAAATACATTCATGGATATAAGCTTAAAGTTAAAACAATTACAACAACAACAAAAATAAAATACCCCCGTCGCAGCAAACCTGCGTACTCAGTGAATTTCCAATGCATAATATATGTCTTAATACCATATAAAGCCACATACCAAGTTTCATAAAAATATATTCACATATAAGCGATATATACAATTTTAATAATTCTCTATAAGAGTAACATTGGTGATGAGTACATAGGTTTGCTGAAAGAAGGAACACAAACAATTGTTTTTTATGCAAATATAAGTATTATTTAACAAGGTGAAGCCACATACCAAGTTTCATCAATATTCAATCATAAGTAAGCACTATATAACATTTTAATTATTCTCTATAAGAATAACATGGGAGCTGAGTAAGCAGGTTTGCTGCAACAAGGAACTAATACCCCCGTCGCAGCAAACCTGCGTACTCAGCGAATTTCCAATGCATAATATTTGTCTTAATACCACATAAAGCCGCATATCAAGTTTCATAAAAATATATTCACATATAAGCGATTTTAATTATTATCCATAAGAATAACATTGGTAATGAATACGTAGGTTTTCTGAAACAAGGAGCATAAACAATTGGTTTTTATGCAAATATAAATATAATTTAACAAGGCGAAGCCACATACCAAGTTTCATCAATATTCAATCATAAATAAGCACTATATAACATTTTAGTTATTCTCCATAAGAATAACATGGGGGCTGAGTAAGCAGGTTTGCTGCAACAAGGAACAAAAAAAATGGGTTTTTATGCAATTATCAATATAACTCAACCAAGTGAAGCTACATACCAAGTTTTATTAATTTATGTTCATAATTAAGGGAGTCATTACATTTTACTTATTCTGCATAAGAATAACATGAGGCTGTGTATGCAGGTTTGCTGCTACGGGAATAATCAACAAAAAATCAGTTTTTTGTGCAAATATCAATATACCAGTACTACGTGAAGCCACGTACCAAGTTTTATCAACATACATTCATAAATAATCAAGATATCAAATTTTATTTATTCTCCATAAGGATAACATTGGACAACGTACTGTGTTTAGCACTTTGAATATCTCAGCAACGGTTGGGCGTAGAATCACAATTTAAACACCAAAATGATCGTTTTGTGGAACTGAACAGATTGGTAAAAGCAAATGTGAAGTTTACATTAAAATAAACTGAGAAAAAGCCAAAAACCTTTTTCCCGTAAGATTAACATGGGAGATTTTATGAGTAGGTTTTTTTGGATTTTCTCCGCAACCACTTAACCTAGGTTAATAATTCAAAATACTAAATTATTTGTTTTTTTAAGCTCTATAACATGGTCAACACCAAAATTAAGTTGTTCAAAAATTTTAGGGTGAAAAATGCAAAAAACTGATTTTTGAAAAATTTAAAACCCCCATAAACCCCCCTTCCCATGGTCCAATTTTTCTGGTTTTCGAACTTAAAGTCATGAATGTCATTTTACACATTTGAGCCAAATTTCATCGAAATCGGACGTTTTTTACTCAAGTTATCGCATTCACGGACACATATATATATATATATATATATATATA
Organism: Allygus modestus; assembly: GCA_963675035.1. Taxonomy (NCBI): domain Eukaryota; kingdom Metazoa; phylum Arthropoda; class Insecta; order Hemiptera; family Cicadellidae; genus Allygus; species Allygus modestus. The sequence goes on from OY776111.1 coordinate 143,452,490, forward strand.
TATATATACATATATATAAATTTGAACGAATAGTGTTTTTGTCATCTGGGGACCTCAAAACAAAAAATTATTATGGTCTCGGGCTTAAGTCTGACTATGAGACCTACGGTAATAGCTTCTTCCCTATAGGGGAAATTCGCTAAAAAAATGGGTTTTTATGCAAATATCAATATAACTCAACAAGGTGAAGCCACATACCAAGTTTTATTAATTTATGTTCATAATTAAGGGAGTCATTACATTTTACTTATTCTCCATAAGAATAACATGGGGCTGAGTACGCAGGTTCGCTGCTACGGGGTTTATCAACAAAAAATCAATTTTTTGTGCAAATATCAATATACCAGTACTACGTGACCCCACGTGCCAAGTTTCATCAATATACATTCATTAATAATGGAGATATCAACTTTTATTTACTCTCCATAAGGATAACATTGGACAACGTACTGTGTTTAGCACTTTGAATATCTCTGCAATGGTATGACGTAGAATCACAATTTAAACACCAAAATGATTGTTTTGTGGAGCTGAGTTGATTGGTAAAAGCAAATGTGAAGTTTACATTAAAATTAACTTAGGAATAGCCAAAAACCTTTTTCCCATAAGATTAACATGGGAGATTTTATGAGTAGGTTTTTTTGGATTTTCTCCGCAACCACTTAACCTAGGTTAATAATTCAAAATACTATATTATTTGTTTTTTTAAGCTCTATAACATGGTCAACACCAAAATTAAGTTGTTCAAAAATTTTAGGGTGAAAAATGCAAAAAACTGATTTTTGAAAAATTTAAAACCCCCCTTCCCATGGTCCAATTTTTCTGGTTTTCGAACTTAAAGTCATGAATGTCATTTTACACATTTGAGCCAAATTTCATCGAAATCGGACGTTTTTTACTCAAGTTATCGCATTCACGGACACATATATAGATATATAGATAGATATATATATATATATATAGATATATATATATACATATATATAAATTTGAACGAATAGTGTTTTTGTCATCTGGGGACCTCAAAACAAAAAAATATTATGGTCTCGGGCTTAAGTCTGACTATGAGACCTACGGTAATAGCTTCTTCCCTATAGGGGAAATTCGCTAAAAAAATGGGTTTTTATGCAAATATCAATATAACTCAACAAGGTGAAGCCACATACCAAGTTTTATTAATTTATGTTCATAATTAAGGGAGTCATTACATTTTACTTATTCTCCATAAGAATAACATGGGGCTGAGTACGCAGGTTCGCTGCTACGGGGATTATCAACAAAAAATCAATTTTTTGTGCAAATATCAATATACCAGTACTACGTGGCCCCACGTGCCAAGTTTCATCAATATACATTCATTAATAATGGAGATATCAACTTTTATTTATTCTCCATAAGGATAACATTGGACAACGTACTGTGTTTAGCACTTTGAATATCTCTGCAATGGTATGACGTAGAATCACAATTTAAACACCAAAATGATTGTTTTGTGGAGCTCAGTTGATTGGTAAAAGCAAATGTGAAGTTTACATTAAAATTAACTTAGGAATAGCCAAAAACCTTTTTCCCATAAGATTAACATAGGAGATTTTATGAGCAGGTTTTTTTGGATTTTATCCGCAACCACTTAACCGAGCTTAATAATTCAAAATACTATATTATTTGTTTTTTTAAGCTCTATAACATGGTCTAAACTAAAATTAAGTGTTTTAAAAATTTTAGGGTAAAAAATGCAAAAAACTGATTTTTGGAAAATTTAAAACCCCCATAAACCCCCCTTCCCATGGTCCGATTTTTCTGGTTTTCGAACTTAAAGTCATAAATTTCACTTTACACATTTGAGCCAAATTTCATTGAAATCGGACGTTTTTTACTCAAGTTATCGCATTCACGGACACATATATAGATATATAGATATATATATAGATATATATATACATATATATAAATTTGAACGAATAGTGTTTTAGTCATCTGGGGACCTAAAAAAAAAGTTGTCATGGTCTCGGGCTTAAGTCTTACCATGAGACCTACGGTAATAGCTTCTTCCCTATAGGGAAAATTCGCTAAAATTTAAAATTTTCAAAAAAAAACATAGTATTACATCATCACGGAACAACTCCGTGATAAAGATTTTGGGCCAAAACGGCCATCACGGAACCGTTCCGTGAAAAGTATTCAATGGGTTAATCAGAAAATACATAAAATAAATACAGAAATAACTCACTCAATCCGGTGACGTTCCTCATCCATTTTTTTAAACTGGCCAGAAACTTCTGACTCCCTTTCCATGGTTTTCTCGTCGATGTCCGGTCTTTGTGCGTTTAGCCCGTAATAAATTTCTTCTTTCTCATTGTTTACGAATAAAGACTTACGGCACCTCTTGCTGTTCCCCTTCTGGTCCATTTTCCTTTTCATTTTCATTTGATTGGTTTTTAGGAAAAGTACCAGGACTAGATTTGTATACAGCTTTGTGGAACTGGTAGTGGGCTTGGCCCCAGTTATGCTGTACCACAGCAGCTGTACAATGACCTTGATAGGAACCGCTTAGGGCAAAATTAATTTGCTTTCCACCAACGAATTTCGCAACAATAGAGTTGAACTGTTCAACATAGTTGCTTGTGACATCAATTAGCAAACTCCGGCTATGTCGTCTTAGATCTTTGAACACTTCAGATATCGCTGGATAAAGTCCAACAGAGGCGAACTGCGGGACTAGGTTGATTGTTGCTGGGTCTTGTTCGCAGAATTACCCTCGTTCCTTACACTGTTTGTGATCGCCAAGGATAGGGCTCGGAATATTGAGAATATCTTGCCTCAAACAATCTATCTTCTCATTGATGGGCCGGTTTTCTGTTTTCCCGTGTTCTGTAGCCTTTGTTACTGCCACCCTGCATCACAATATGTTATCACCAATTTTTTTTTCGTAGAAATACACAGGACTTCTGTGTTTTGGACATGCAACAGCCCTCATCCTGGTACACATTTTTCGTAGCAGATGGTTGTTACATTAGACTTTCTCAACCGTCAAATGTTTATATGGTCGGCTCTCTAATAATTTTTTGTAAACACTGCTGTCGCCATATGCAGTTAACAGTTTTACAAAATTCTTAGATCGTTTATACCAATCAACAAGAACAGTTCACTTCAACGTTGGTCAGAGGACTGTGAACAGGAGGCTAAAGGCACAGCTTCCTCAAGATGTCTTGTGAAGACCTTTGTATTTACTTTCTTCCGTTATTATTGTTACTAGGCTATTTATCTTTCTTTCTTTGTTTTTCTGTAGTCTGTCTCCATTGGGGTGAGCCCATTAACCCTTTGAGTGCCAGAGTTTTTCGGTCGTCATATCCCTAGAGTGCCTTTCTGTCCCTTTCTGTTTGTTTTTAACAGAGTATATCCAAAAAGTGCCAGGCACAAAATCAACATTTTGCAAGGGTTTGCAAAAAAATTAATAACTTTTTTATTTGGTAAGATATTATAATGAAACTTATATTATAAACTTACTTACTTGTTTTGTAATTTTAAAGTTTAGCTATAATATTATGCACATATATAATATTTAAAAAATAAAAAATAAAAATTTGAATACATATACTGTATGCATGTGGGAAATTTATTTTCTTTTCTTTATTTGTTTCAGGTAAATAAACATTGTTCAAATATAAGATTTTCACCAAATAACTACTAGATTTATAGAGGACATGATTCCCAAAATATTTCCTGAAAGTTTCATCAAATTTGGGCTGTAGGCGGACGAGTTATTTCCATAAATGTAAAAAAATATAAAAACGGTAAATTAGTACACAAGACAGTAGCCTAACTTTATTCAAGGGTTTAAGTTTTATTACAATATTATTTCATAAAGCAGACTAACTAGGCCTCGTATATTTATGGAGTTTATGTTTACCTGAAGATATCCTGGAAATGTCCTAGAAGAAATAATAAAAAGTAATGACCTAAGAACAATTTTCTATAACAACGATACACAAAATCAACATTTTGCAAGGGTTTTGTACATAAAATCAATAACTTTTTTATTTGGTAAGATATTATTATGAAACTTTTTTTGTTTTGTAAGTTTAAAGTTTAGCTATAATATTATGCACATATATAATATCTAAAAAATAAAAAATAAAAAATTTAAATAAGTACATATTATACATGCGGGAAATTTTTTAAATTTTTTTCAGATAAATAAACATTGTTCAAATATAAGATTTTCACCAAATAACTACTAGATTTATAGAGCTAGAAAATATCCTGGAAATGACCTGAAAGAAATAATAAAAAGTAATGACGTAAGACAAATTTTCCATAACAACGATATATCGTTGCAATGTATTTTTCGGTAAGACCACCGACATCTATATATCGTTGTGAAGTATTTTTCGGATGTTCCGTGCACAACAATATATCATTGCGTGGCACTCAAAGGGTTAAGGTGAATTTTAACATGTTCATGTATATGTAATATTCAACTTTCTGTGTATAATTATGATTTATTGTAATTGATCCAGAATAAAAAATCAATGTAAAAAAATAATAATGTATTTTTAATAAATAAACAAATGTTTGCCTTTTGGCTAGAAACAGCTGATTATTAGCAGTTAATTATAGTGGTTTGTATCAACCACGTGGTTTTCAGTTAATAAAAAAAGGCCACTAGCTAAATAGGATTATAATTATATATTGCAATGATTAATTATTGGCTATACTAATTAATTAATAGCTCGTATGTGTTTTCACGTGATTTCGAAAAAGTCCCTCTCAACCAGAGACCTTTTCCCCATCGGCAAAGTTTGTATTTTATTCTTTACGTTTTTTTTTCCGTGATTTTAGTAATTTTCAATTTAAAAAATGTGGATACTTCTTTTAACCCCAACCTTAGGGCTCCACCCCACTGGCTTTGAAACCATGTTATTTTTATGGAGGAAAGATGTTCCTTGGAGTGACGAAAGGAGTTCGGTTTATGTACTAGAATTAAAATCATTTGATAATATCTCGCAATCAAAACGGTAAAACACTCTATTCAGCAATCCAGTTTTTGGAAATTTAAACTGTTACTGATTACACAGCGCCATCTGTAGGATCTGATACAAGCATAGGCTATATAGTCACATATAAAAAGAAAAGGTCGCCAACCGACATCGTCCTGCCTGATAAGGGCCCGCACTCGCAAGTAGGGGTAGGCTAGGGGCCTACAGATCTAAATCTAGCCCTGGCCGACTGTTTGCAGAACTTAAAACTTTCTGAAATCCAGAATCATTACCCCTGTCTCGTGTCCATCCATGTGCCTAAGAATAAGAATATGTTACAGTCAATTAACACAAATTCAGGCTTATCTTCCTCAATCCTATCCTATATTCTAATATGAGTAAGGTTTTATTGCTTGCTTGCAAAACCAACAAATCATAACAGCTGTTAAACTTGAATAATATATTCATAATAAGTGTTTGTCACTATCAAATTAATTCTCATGCATTTATATGTTGTTTCCTGAAAATTTACATGCTAAAACCATTGAATGAAGATTGAATGTAGCGTGAGTCATATTACAAATTAATAAAATATGCACATATAATCAAAATCATTATTAATACTTGATATATGTGTGCTTTTGCGCAGGTTTAGTGACGTCATCTTTCGGGGGAAGTCACCTGTTAGTCGTCCAAAAAACCACTATCTGTAATTTTCATCTTTTGTCATTGTGTTTGTTTACTTTTAGCGAATTTCCTCTATGGGGAAGAAGCTATTACTGTAGGTCTCATGGAAAGACTTAAGCCCGAGACCAAGATAACTTTTCATTTTGAGGTCCCTAGATGCCAAAGACACCATTTGTTCAAATTTATATATATATATATATATATAATATATATATATATATATAATATATGTAAATATGTGTCCGTAAGCACGATAACTCTTCTAAAAAAGGTCCAATCTTAATGAAATTTGGTACAAATGAGTTAAGTGCCATTTATTTGAACGAGTTTGAAAACCAGATGAATCATACCATTAGAAGGTTTTGGGGGGGTTTTGTACCCCAAAATTGGGTTTTTTAGGGTTTCCACAAGTAATTTTTATTTAAATAAAATTTAATTTTCACCATTGAATTAAGCATAAAAAACAAACAATTTTGTATTTTGATCATTGCTCTACGTCAATTAGTTACTGAGATATTGAAAAAGCTAAACACAGTACGTTGTCTAATGTTATTCTTATGGAGAAAAAGAAAAATTGTATATCTCGCTTATTTATGAACATAAACTGACAAAATTTGGTATATGGCTTCATCTGGTTGTGGTTTATTGTTTTTTTCACAACAACAAAAAATGTATCGCCTATGGTTCCTGTAGCGGCAAACCTAGGTACTTGGTCACAATGTTATTCTTATGGAAAATAATTAAAATTGTATATATCGCTTATTTATGAATGTATATGGATGAAACTTGGTGTGTGACTTCACTAAGATGAGTTCTATTGATACTGGCATAAAAACCCATTATTTTATGTCCTTGTTGCAGCAAACCTGCGTACTCATCCCTAATGTTATTCTTATAGAGAATAATCAATATTTTAAATATCGCTTGTTTGTGAATATATTTCTTATGAATCCTATTAAGTGTTTTAATGGGTTATGTTATATATTCATTGGAAATTCGCTGAGTATGCAGGTTTGCTGCGACGGGGGTATTTAATGTTTACATCAGAACGGAAAGCTTTATGGTAAAAAAATATATGTTCAAAATCAAAACAAATAATGTTAACTTCTTGGGATGCGTAGAAACGTTACCGAATTTGGTTGGAGCACATCTATGTTTGGTATTTACATCATGAATACATACATACCTGAGGGAACACTGATCTATAATAAAATCTGGAACGACATAAAACATGCTGGAAATAGGAAAATTAGCAAAGTAAATCTGCTCATCAGTAGGTGGACGTGGTAAAAAATTACTCCAAGTCATCTAAACAAACTTATTGACTTTCCCCGACCAAAGCTCGGTCTCCTAAGTGCCAGTAGGTTTATAATAGTACAAACCTAACTATACTGTCAAAAAATCGGTCTCCCAGGTACCAGTACTAGTTTATAATAATAGAAACCTAACTATACTGTAAAACTGCTATGTCTGTCCGATGGATTTCATTCGACCCTAATTTTTCTTCAATTTAAATATTTTTCATTGATAACCATTCTTAAGAATTAAGTACTTTTTATGACGTAGATCAAATGTTAAAGGTAAATAAATTATAAAAGTAATAGGGGAAAGAATAAACCTAATAATGTTAATAACCCTAATTGTTTTAACAGTATTTTCAGCAATGGGGGCATAGTCAGTAGTATAAGCATAATCCTTCAGTGGACTAAAGTTCAAATAACTACCGTACTCTAAAACCCATCTGTTCTGACTGACCGATTTTGGACCCCATTGTTCTCCATAATATTCTATATTTTCTTTGAACTGTATCCAAAAGTAACTATCCTTTCATACTCCACTTGAAGAACGTGATTTTAGAATTTTTAATGTGTGGGCGTGCAAAACTCATCGACCAATTTTAAAACATTTTGTTCTTTAAGTTCCCTATTCATATATTTATAGTAATAAAAATACCAAGTTACAATAACAGTGGGGGCATACGTCCTCCAGTAATACCATAGGTCATATAATTAAATTGAAATATCTTGCTCTGACTGAAGGAAGACTTATTTTTTAAACATGTTGAATTAATTTATATTTTATCAAAATTTAGGAGGCACCACGAAAATGCCGGGCCTGGAAGGCCTTATCTCCACTGAGGCTGAAGGGCGAACAAATATGAAATATCCTGACTGTGTGTCCACTTAAAGCCTTATTATTTTTTTTTGTTGTATGTTTCGGCTTTTGAACCCAATGACTGATTTTAATCCTTTTTTTCTTCAGGTTCTTTGTTTATAAATAGTTGAGCAACTAATTTAAATTGCAGTAACCATGAAGGCCCTGGACAGCATAGCGTCCCAGTCAGACAAAAGTTCAAATAACTACTTTAAAACCTTTTGGTTTTATTAGTTGACTGATTCTGGATCTCGTTTTCCTACAAATGATGAACAGTTTTGTATTTTAACAACATTTTAAAGGTATTACAGGACAAAAAACCGGGCCTAGTGAATGTAGCCCCAGTGTGGGACTGAAAGGCGAGTAACTATTTATTGTGTGTTTGTCCGCTTCAATCAAGATTATTTCATGTTTAGGACTTTAAAAACCCGATTGACTGTTCTGTATTTATCTACACTTTAGCAACAATACCAAGGTACAATAATAGTGAGGGAGTTGGGGACCGCAGCCCCCTGGTGGGATGAAGGTGCAAGTAACTATTTCAGTAGTTGTTAGTCCGGCGACTGATTGTGGACCTTATTGTCCTCCAAATAGTCTATCTCTTTGTGGGAGGTATAGCCTCCCCCCCTTGTGTGACTGAGGGGGCGAGAAACTACTCTAAATCTGCTCAATCCAAGGTTGTTGTTCTCCAAATTCTGTATTCCTATACAGAACTGTACAGTTCTGTATTTCAACTTTATATAAAGATGAAATAATAGCAAATAGGAGGGGGGTTGGGGGGCGCAGCCCCCCATTGAGATCAAAGTACAAATATGGATCTGACTGGTTGACTGATTCTTTACCTCATTGTTCTCCAAATGGCGTATCTGTTTGTAGGGGGTACAGCCCCCCATCGTAAGATTAAGGGGGTAAGAAACTACTCTAAATCTGCTTGGTAAGACTGGCAAATTCAAGATTGTTTTTCTCAAAGTTCTGTATTTCTATACGTTTTAACAATAATATGAAGGTAAATTAAAAGCAAGGGGGGGGGTTTGAGGGGCGCAGTCCCTCATTGAGATAAAAGTGCAAATTATTACTTTAGCAGTTATTGATCTAACTGATTTGATTCCCCCCGAACCTGGCTCGCCGGATCGTACATATTCTGCACCCCTGAATGTGTTGCCAACATTTGGATTACCGTAATCCCATTAAAATTGATTGTTGTCAGCATTTTTTGCCACCAGCATTATTTATCTACAACTCCGATTTAAACACACATTTACAGGCAGAAATAACTATCTTACATAACAGCAAAAGTAAGAACATTTCAAACATAAAGCATCTGTTTTAAGTAAGCACAATCTTCTCAATACCATTCGTATGGCATAACTGTTTACAATGCTTTTTTAATTTTGAAGGTTTTCTAAAGAAGGTACTTCTTATAAACTGCTGAACCGATTTCTTCATATTCAAAATCGCAATTCGCATTGTCCTGGAGAAACTGAAAAATTATGAACCTGTTGAGCCCCTTTCTTAGAAACGGTGCCGTTGAATTTGTGTTGTTTCATTGATTTTTAAAATGTTTTGTAGCCTGGGAGTTTCAAAATCATACAAAATCAATTTGAAGACACACATACAGATTTATACCTGTAGTATAATAAAATAATATTATTTTAGAGGCTTGTTATCCCTGGTGAGAAACATGAAGTCACCCAGCTTGCAGTCAGTCCAAACAAAGATATTCTAGTTGCGGGATATAGCGATGGCTCTGTCAAGACTTTCAATCTTAGAAGTGCTGAGAACCTAAACACATTCTCTGGCCATCGCTCGGCAATCACCTGTTTTGCTTTTGATCGTCATGGACATAGAGTAGCTTCTGGAGCTAAGGTGAGTTGCTATAATGAGTTGATAATTATTATTTTAAAATAATCATTTGTTACAAGAATCATTATATAAAAAAAATCTCCCAGTACCTCGGACTCAAGTTTGCATTTATTTTCGACACCAAAAATATCCTAAGGTCAGTTTAGTTAAAGATATCTATTCCTTAGTATACCAGGTAATAGAAACATTTAAAATTTGGCAGTGAAGTATTAAAATAACTTTTACAAATTCAATTCTTAACTCTGGGTGTGTGCAAATTGTTATTTTTTTAATTGAGTCGAATAGTGCCAATTATTTGAGTTTCGAGAATTTTCAAGGGAGTATTTGCTATCAGCATTATACTGCAGTTGGTAGTATATACATACTCAAATTCTGAGCTGTGGGACCTGGTAGCTGAGAGTGGACTGGTGCGACTCAGTGGTCATAAGGGGGTTGTCACTCAAGTGCAGTTCTTGACTCTCAAAGTCATGATCACCCCCTCATTCAAGGACACATTTATAAAGCCGTGTGATGTTATAGGACACAGAGATTGTTGTGTGGGACCTGGTAGCTGAGAGTGGACTGGTGCGACTCAGTGGTCATAAGGGGGTTGTCACTCAAGTGCAGTTCTTGACTCTCAAAGTCATGATCACCCCCTCATTCAAGGACACATTTATAAAGCCGTGTGATGTTATAGGACACAGAGATTGTTGTGTGGGACCTGGTAGCTGAGAGTGGACTGGTGCGACTCAGTGGTCATAAGGGGGTTGTCACTCAAGTGCAGTTCTTGACTCTCAAAGTTATGATCACCCCCTCATTCAAGGACACATTTATAAAGCCGTGTGATGTTATAGGACACAGAGATTGTTGTGTGGGACCTGGTAGCTGAGAGTGGACTGGTGCGACTCAGTGGTCATAAGGGGGTTGTCACTCAAGTGCAGTTCTTGACTCTCAAAGTTATGATCACCCCCTCATTCAAGGACACATTTATAAAGCCGTGTGATGTTATAGGACACAGAGATTGTTGTGTGGGACCTGGTAGCTGAGAGTGGACTGGTGCGACTCAGTGGTCATAAGGGGGTTGTCACTCAAGTGCAGTTCTTCTCTGAAAAAGACATTCTTATCTCCTCATCCAAGGACACGTTTATAAAGCTCTGGGATATTTCTACAGGACACTGCTTTAAGACCATTGCTGGTCATATAACAGAGGTGCTGCTATATTATTATTATTATTATTATTTATTATATATGTAAGCCATGTTCATGCAAAATTTGAGCTTAATAGGGCCAGTAATTTTTTCGTGATGGAAGTCCAAACAACCATACAAACAAACTTTCACATTTATAATATTAAGGGCCATACACATATTACGTAACACATTTTTTTGTCATTTCAGACCCCCTCCCTCCCCCATATAATGCACCGTAACGCCTGACCATACCCCCCACCCTTCCAATGTGTTACGTATCTCAATCGTAGAAGGCTTTAAAACAGTTTAAACTTTTTAAACATCGTTTTATTAGCAATTTAGAATTTGGATTTCAGTGAATCATTAAACTTTAAAAGACTTTCCTTTAACCCCTTGACTCCCGTGTATTAGCCAACCCAGTGCTGGCCCCATCCCGGGTTTTTTTCCACAAAATCACACTTTTTATCTCTTCATTATATTTGAGCTCTTTCTATCATTTTTAAAGTAATTTGAGTGCTATATCTTATTACAAGATTTTTTCTAAGCACATATATACTTATATATGTATTTATTATATAGATATATATACACATACATATTATAAGTATATACAAAAATTATATATATATTTCCCTTCAATATATATATATATTTTTTAAATTAGATATGCCTAATAATTAAATAATTAAGGCCTAAGTTAATACATATATACTTATATATTAAATTTATATATCTGTATATATATATATATAGGTATATATATACAAACATAAACAACAATCTAAATATATCAAATAAAATGACTTATATATTATTCTGAATTTTTGTTGTTATGTGCAGTAATAAACAATAGAATATACACACAGACATATACATAATCTACATATGTATATAGGATAATATATATATATATATATATATATATATATATATATATGTATATAGGCTAAAAATCAAAATATATTTTTGTTGTTTTTTCATTTATTTATGCAATAATAAACAATTATTTTATAATAAAAAGAGAAAGAATACTATAAAAACCATACACAAAATGGATAAATGACATAGGCCTACCGGTTAGAAGTGGCGCAATGTATGGTAGTCCTTCATGCAGGGATGGATACACAAAGGAACCTCACCGCAGGGACGGCACATGTAGTATGTGTCTTGCCTCTTTGAAGGTCTCTTCTTGGAGTGTTTACACACGTGACATTGCCTACGTGGTCGAGGATTGTTGGGTAAGGGAGGAATAGGCCTGTCGGCCGTAAGTAGGACGACCGTCGGCCTGCCGGTTGGACATGTTATAGTGTGTTTTGTGTTAAATTGGAATAAACGTGTTGGCAAGCCTGGTGGTCTGACGACCGTCGGCCTGCCGGTTGGGCGTGTTAGGTTGGAAGTTACGTGTTGGAAAGCCTGGTGGTCTGACGACCGTCGGCCTGCCCGTTGGGGCGTGTTAGAGTGTGTTTTTTGTTAAAGTGGAATATACGTGTTGGCAAGCCTGGTGGTCTGACGACCGTCGGTCTGCCGGTTGGGGGCTTGTTAAAGTGGAATATACGTGTTGGCAAGCCTGGTGGTATGACGACCGTCGGCCTGCTGGTTGGGGCTTAGAGTTTTTTGTGTTATACTTTTATTTCGTGATATGTTTGCGTATATTACCTTGTATGGTTGGCCTGCTATCAACTGTGCTACGACCGTAGTTGGTTGCCTTCTCCGTCACTTCTTGCTCCGTTGGCTGCCCCTCGGATCTGTGTACAGTCCCCTGTTCCACAGTTACAGATCGGCCAAAATTTCTGTGTGCGCGACCAGAACTGGTCGGTTCTAGGCGAGTGGTTGGCGGGGGTACTTTTGTGAAAACATCCGTGTCTTACTACTCCAGCGCAGCGAGGTAGAAACCATGGAGTGCTCCCCAAATGAGCAGAAAACAGTGGGCGCATTGTCATTTACACGCTCCTGGTCCTCTTACGAATAATAAAAATACAATTAAATTTATATATTTCTTTTCTGCATGAATTGCCGCATCCAACGCTAAAAATAAATTTTAGTTTAAAATTATGCGTTATTTTTAATAATGAAAAAGATTAGAAAGTTGTAACAGCATGACATGTAGAAATCAGTAAGCGAGGAAATATTTTATTTTTGAGGTAGAAACAAACTTCCAGCGAGAAAGTTGTAGCTAATTTGTTGATCTTCAAAATTTATTCGCAAACATTTTCGATAGAACTTCTAGTTTGTTCAATAATCCGATGTAAACTACCGCTATGTTCAGTTCTACGCGCCCCGCCACGCCGACCCCTCCGCGCTGTCGCGGACCGCCGCCGGTCGGCCCCACGCTGTTCTATACAGCATAAACGCTCTGGTAGTTATCACATTTTTAAATTAGGTGTTTAGTTAAATTTTAAATTTTTTCAGGTTTAATATCCTTAAGTTGGTTTACTGGTCATATTGTATGATTTTAATTGTGAAAATTAAAATAGATGAGAATCAAGATATGTTTATTGAAACTTAAAGTTATATCTCTCTAACAGCAATACAACTATTCGTATATAATTAATTTAGTGTGAATAGTTAAGGAATGTGTCGGGGAACTCAAGTAAGGAGGCTTCTTTGTCTTAAATGAATATTCATAACTCTCTGACTCAGCGTGGCTCACTCACCCCTATTCCCTGCACTGCCAATAACACAGGACTAGACGACTTCGATAAATGTGTTGTAATACGTATCATTTATGATTTCCATTTACAAAAGAAGTGTTTCCCTACAGTTAAGTTACTTTTAGTTGAACTGAGGGACAAAATTAATTTTCAGGGGCAGAAATCTAGAAATCAAGGGCAGAAATCTTGAATGGGATTTATATTATATAGTTTTATATTAAATAAAAGCTGTGTTCAAGTAGACCTAATGCAAATTGAAGTACATACAAGAGGCGATATAGGTCGAGGCAATCTTATAGTTTTAAAATCTAACAATAGCTCATATTTTCATCATCATATTATATGTTCTAATATATAAAACGAGTTTGGTATCATTTTTAATAACATTTTCAGTAGATTTCAAATACAAATCTTAAAACGTTAATTTTTTATTCTGTTAAGAAAGTAAATAAATATAGAATATAGGCTTTGTAAAATGCGGAGAGCAACAGGCTATATTTTTAGTGCGGCTAGTAGCGAACTGTCCGCGCGCACAGAAATTTTGGCCGACTTGTACTTGCACCACCAGATTTTTATTCACACCAACTAGGGCCACCGTGGGGCGGTCAACATCTTCCTGGAATCGACAGGAGGATGGAAGTATGATCGTAACTTCAAGCTGCTCCTTCCAACGACCTCGTGTTGTGAGAGCTGCACTGATATACATTTTATCAATAAAAACACAAATATCAACTTAACAATATAGTTCCTGAAACGCTATGTACTTAGGGTGATGAAAACATATTTCGTTCCCAGTAATAATTAGGCCTCCAACAATTATACTAACATAAGACCAAATTTAAAACCACTACAAAATCTCGAAAATATCCCAAAAATTAAAAGACATAGTGCTACCTAAGGGCGTAGTAGACGAGATACTACAAAAAGTCATAAGACCAAAGTTATAGATCATCTCAAATAAGCGGGTCGTGGTGGTCTCCGTATTTTGAGGATTATACGTTCGACTACTACAACCCAAATACAGACCGCTACACCTCAAATACAAAGACACTATTTTGACATGTTCAAAATTTCCTCCATTTTTAATTTTTTGAGGAGATTAAATTTAAATTTGTATTTTTTGTTGATTTTCCTGGGGGTACAAGAAAATAAACTCTAATCTAGCTCCTGTGTTCCATTTACAGAAGTATATCTGTTCATTCGGCTAGTCCGCAATCCCGCCATTCGGGTCGTGTTTTGTTTTCACACAGTTATACAGAGTGTCACAAAAATGCATAGCGCGCTATGCAGAACCGGATTCTACATACAAAAACAAATCGAAAATGTACAACTCGTCAGGTATAGCATGACCGGTGGCCTCGAGATGCGCAAAAGCCACGGAGTGGAATTGAGTGGTGGGGGAAGCGCGCTGCTCAGTCTGGTGCCGGTGTTGGAACTGTTCGTTTCGTTGTGGCTGCCGATGTATGCGCCGTCCTAAAAACATTATCTACATTTTTATTTTTACATTTCTTTTTAATATTTTTATAAAAAAGGAGTGATGGATGGTAATTTGAAAACTAAAATAGGAGGTAGGAAAGTTATTCATAGCCAAACCCGTGAGGTTATCGCAAATGTTTACCGCTTTATGAAACGCGAAGCAGAAGCGAATGCTCCTATTAATTTAAAAAAAGTCCAGGAGCGTGTTGTGCAAGCAACTGGAATTTCCGAGAGCTCTTTGAGAAGAATATTGAAAGAAGAAAAAAAATGCATTCAATCGGGTACTTCTTTTAGTACTCCTCACAAATTAAGACGACGGAAGAACTTTAAAAGTGACCTGGACAATTTTGATTTGGGGGTAGTTAGGAGGACTGTAAATGATTTCCATCGACAGCACGGAGAAAGGCCAACGCTAAAAACGTTGTTGCCTGTTTTAAGAGAGAAAATTTATTTCAAAGGTAGCAAGTGGGCATTGAGTAAAATATTAAAAAAGTTAGGATTCCGCTGGAGAAAATCAACCAATAATAGGAAAATATTAGTAGAACGTTTTGATATTCGCGAGTTGCGATTAAAATATTTAAGAAAGTTGTCCGAGTACCAAAATGCAAAACGTCCCATAATTTATATGGACGAAACCTACGTTCACTCTACCCACTCAAAACCCAATGCTTGGACGGACACCACCAGTAATGAGGGACTAAAAACACCAGTTAGTAAAGGACAACGTCTTATTATTGTGCACGCAGGCGGTGAGGATGGATTTGTAAACAATGCCCTACTTACATTCAGATCAGGGAAAAAGTCAGGAGACTACCACAACGACATGAATTTCGAAAACTACGAAAAGTGGGTAAAAACGAAATTATTACCAAATCTAAATCCCAATTCGGTGGTTGTGATCGACAATGCGCCGTATCATAACAAGCAACACGATCCAGCACCAACCACGTCAAGTCGAAAGGCCGAAATGATCAAGTGGCTTTCTGAGCGGAATATTGCTCATTCAAGTGCAATGTTCAAACCAGAATTGTACTCTATTATTAAAACTCACAAGCCTAGTTTTAAAGTTTACAAAATTGATGAACTTTTTACCAAAAATGGGCATGCAGTTTTGCGTCTGCCGCCGTATCATCCTGATCTGAATCCCATTGAGTTGATATGGAGCTTGCTCAAAGAAAGAGTGGCAAAGAAAAACGTGGCATTTAATATGGATTCAGTAGAACAGCTCGTTAAGGAAACATGTGAATCCATCACACAAGAAGATTGGAAAAAGAGATGTGAACACACTAAAAAAGTTGAAGAAGCCTACATGGAATTAGAACCCCATATCGATGAAGTCACGGAAGAAATAATTGTAAGATTAGGCGAGGACTCCGACAGCGACGAGTGGGATGACGTTGACGGCAGTGATGGAGACGTGGAGCCTACCGTTGAATCAAGTGATACAGACAGCGGAAGTGATGATGTCGATTTGACAGGAATAGTTCCGTTCGACCGCTACTAACGGAGTAAGTCATATGCTGTATTTTTAGTAACACTCAGAGGCACTATGTTGTTGGTTTTGTTTAAATAGCATGTACGTTGAATTGACTGCCATACTATTTATTTTAATTATGTTTTAAACAGGATAAATAAACTGCGTCTCACAACACTACAAAGGATGTTAACAATAATTATACTGTACTTACATATAAGACGGCAAATACACACAAAAGTTGTATATAAGCTATTCGCCGTATTTTTTTAAAGAGTTTAATTGTAGCATATTCGCCGTTTGTTATGGAAGTACAGTATATAAGTGTAAATATACTTTGTGGTGTTGTGAGACGTAGTTTATTTATCCTGTTTAATTGCAACAACACGTATCATGCTCCTAAAAAAATTACTTATGTTTTAAAATACGTATTGTATTATTTATTTACTTTAACTCGCCACAATGCTACAAAGTATAAAAATGAGTGTTATCTGTCCAAACTAAAAAAATACTAACATTTAATCTTAGAACTTAGTAGTACACACCAAATTACTTTCTACAGCAAAATTACTGATTTAAAAAGCTCCATCATAAATAATTAACATAAGTGACACGAACAGGGTGTCATCAGACCAGCGAGCACAGAGAACCAGGCAGTGCGGCGCCAGCGAGCGGTGTACGGCAACCGTTTTGCGTCTGGCCGTGCCGTAAGCATTCAGCAACGATAGTAGCGCGGTATCCCTTCCCCTCCAGCGGGCGGCGGCCCCACTCTCGCGCCTACTGCCCTCCCTCTAACGCATCCCACCGGTCATGCTATACCTGACGAGTTGTACAGTAACATTTTGCGATTTCGCATTAGTTTAGTCGTAATCCGCCATTTTGTATTTTTGAAAATAATTAATAATTCAAAAACCATTCGAGATATTTTTTTTAATTGATATCAAATTTAAGTTCCTAATTTTAAACATTTTCCCAAAACAATTTTTATTTAACTTATCAAATTTTAAATGGCCGCTATTTTGAAATTTATTATAAAAAATTGCCATAACTTTTTTTGTTTATTAACCGATGTTTACAGTAAAAATGTCATTGGATTTTGATAACAAAATGCTTTAAATTATATGTCTTGTAAAATTTTGGTTCAGTTGCTAGTTTTCATGGAATTTAACTTTGATCCTCTATTAGCGAATTTCCCCTATAGGGAAGAAGCTATTACCGTAGGTCTCATGGTAAGACTTAAGCCCGAGACCATGATAACTTTTTGTTTTGAGGTCCCCAGATGCCAAAAACACTATTCGTTCAAATTTATATATATGTATAGATATATATATATATCTATACATATATATATATATATATATATATATATATATATATGTATAGATATATATATATCTATACATATATCTATATATATATATATATATATATATATAGATATATGTGTCCATTAACACGATAACTTGAGTAAAAAACGTCCGATTTTGATGAAATTTGGCTCAAATGTGTAAAATGACATTCATGACTTTAAGTTCGAAAACCAGAAAAATCGGACCATGGGAAGGGGGGTTTATGGGGGTTTTAAATTTTCCAAAAATCAGTTTTTTGCATTTTTCACCCTACAATTTTAAAAAAACTTAATTTTGGTTTCGACCATGTTATAGAGCTTAAAAAAACAAATAATTTAGTATTTTGAATTATTAACCTAGGTTAAGTGGTTGCGGAGAAAATCCAAAAAAACCTGCTCATAAAATCTCCCATGTTAATCTTATGGGAAAAAGGTTTTTGGCTTTTCCTAAGTTTATTTTAATGTAAACTTCACATTTGATTTTACCAATCTGTTCAGTTTCACAAAACAATCATTTTGGTGTTTAAATCGTGATTCTACCCCTAACCGTTGCAGAGATATTCAAAGTGCTAAACACAGTATGTTGTCCAATGTTATCCTTATGGAGAATAAATAAAATTTGATATCTCCATTATTTATGAATGTATGTTGATGAAACTTGGTATGTGGCTTCACGTAGTACTTGTACATTGATATTTGCACAAAAAATTGATTTTTTGTTGATTATTCCTGTAGCAGCAAACCTGCGTACTCAGCCCCCATGTTATTCTTATGGAGAATAAGTAAAATGTAATGTCTCCCTTAATTATGAACATAAATTAATAAAACTTGGTATGTAGCTTCACTTGGTTGAGTTATATTGATAATTATATAAAAACCCGTTTTTCTGTTCCTTGTTGCAGCAAACCTGCTTTCTCAGCCCCCATGTTATTCTTATGGAGAATAACTATAATGTTATATAGCGCTTATTTATGATTGAATATTGATGAAACTTGGTATGTGGCTTTGTCTAGTTAAATGCTATTTATATTTGCATAAAAACCAATTGTTTCTGTTCCTTGTTTCAGCAAACCTACATACTCATTAACAATGTTATTCTTATGGAGAATAATTAAAATCGCTTATATGTGAATATATTTTTATGAAACTCGGTTTGCGGCTCTATGTGGTATTAAGACATATATTTTGCATTGGAAATTCGCTGAGTACGCAGGTTTGCTGCGACGGGGGTATTTTGATATAGGGAGTTTTAATTCGAGAACGGCTAGTTATAATTAAATGAAATTTGGTATTTAGCTATATTCCCTAAAGTCAGGAAAAAATTACAGGAAAAAATTATTTTTTTACAATCATTAATTTCAAAATGGCGGCTGCCTAAAGTTTTCAAACGTAAATATCTTAAAAACCGCTCATAGTAAAAAAATTACATTAATTACGTTTTATTTTAGAGGATGTAATTGAAAATCTAATGACACCAAATTTACGGAAATCGGTTCATAAATAACGGAGAAAATCCATTTTTAAGATATTGCATTCTTGTCAATATCAACTGTTATCATGTGATATCGCTGCTAGTGAACCACGTCGATCAGCTGTTTCAAGTATAATTCCACCAAACAGCTGATTAAAACATTAACCAGCTGTTATTAAGTTCATTTGCACCAATCACCTGATTGATACCCTTACGATTCCCAGGGTTCACTAATGCTTCAAATAAAACATAAAATATCAACTAACTCCCCTAGATTTCTACGTTTGGGGGAGAATGAAGAAACTTGTTTATTCAACACCTGTGGAAAATGAACTGGACCTGATCGGTAGAATTGTAGAGGCGGCTGCGGTCATCCAAGAGAATACTGAATTTGAAGCTGTCCGGCAATCCATGACATCTAGGTTCACGATGTGCAATCTAGGTTGGCGGTGGGCATATTGAACATCGTTTGTAAATACTGTAGAATTGTAGTCATATCTCATGTAAATAAATCCATTTTTTGTAATTTTAACGCATTTTTGATATTTTATGTTTTATTTGAAGCATTAGTGAACCCTGGGAATCGTAAGGGTATCAATCAGGTGATTGGTGCAAATGAACTTAATAACAGCTGATTAATGTTTTAATCAGCTGTTTGGTGAAATTATAATTGAAACAGCTGATCGACGTGGCTCATTAGCAGCGATGTCACATGATAACAGTTGATATTGACAAGAATGCAATATCTTAAAAATGGATTTTCTCCGTTATTTATGAACCGATTTCCGTAAATTTGGTGTCATTAGATTTGCAATTACATCCTCTAAATAAAACGTAATTAATGTATTTTTTTTACTATGAGCGGTTTTTAAGATATTTACGTTTGAAAATTTTAGGCAGCTGCCATTTTGAAATTAATGATTGTAAAAAAATGATTTTTTCCTGTAATTAGGTCTTTAGGGAATATAGCTAAATACCAAATTTCATTTAATTATAACTAGCCGTTTTCGAATTAAAATTTCCTATGTGGAAAAACAAAATGGCGGCTATAAGAGTAACATTTGAGTTTTCGAAATTTTGAATATGATATTTTGGCTTGTCTATGGTCCAGGAATAATACCTGAAAAGGTTGGTAGAGAGTTCAGAGACACTCTGTATAGTGTTTCACAAAGTAAAGTTCCATTATGTTCTGTATTTAATTTTTAGTTCTATTCGGAGTCAGAGTTTCATAAGGTAAATTTTGTATTTGTTAAACCACCTGTTTTAAAATGAAAAGTTTCTTTAAAACCTATTTTGTCGCCATTTCCACGAAGTTTTTAAATAACACAATCTTTATAACATTGTTTGTGTTTGGATTTTGAAACACTACTACAGCTATCTTTAATAATTTATGTTAATAATAATTAACTGTTCGACTAAGAGTTTATTATAAATATAATAATAATTCCTTTTCAACTGTTCGTAACTTAATATTTACCTGACATGTCAACAATGTATCAAACTTCTTCTTCACTATTAGAACACGTCTTACTAGACACTCTGCACTAAACTGAAACAGGAGGTAGTGATATGGGAACCATCGGATGAAAACAAACGATTCATCCGGTTGTTGAGCGGCAGTACCCCCACTACCAATAAGAAACTATCCGATGAATCATCCATCTGAAAGGATTGGATGAATGGAAAAACCATCGGATGGTTAAAATCAGTCGTTTGTCCCATCACTAACAGGAGGCGGATACAAGTGCTGTTCGAGTTTTAGCGAATTTCCCCTATAGGGAAGAAGCTATTACCGTAGGTCTCATGGTAAGACTTAAGCCCGATACCATGATAACTTTTTGTTTTGAGGTCCCCAGATGCCAAAAACACTATTCGTTCAAATTTATACAAGGTGTACATAAAGTCCCGCACGGGATTAATATTTTTTGAATGATAAGAGATAAATCAATAAGATTTGGTACATCAACACTACACCAAAAATCTCCTTTTTGAAGGAACTATCAGTTTTCTGTCATATCATGGGGACGTCCCGCAAGGAGTCAGAAGGAAATTTTAAATAGGATCATAGGTCAATATGCACATCACTTTAAAGGGCTTATCTAGCAGAGTTTAATGCCGCAAAACCGCACTAAAAAAGGTTGATCCAGTAAAAATTGGCGGCTGTTCAAAGGTTTTACTGAACTTGGTTACATTTTATTAGTAGCCACAATCCCATTAAAGCAAAACTGCAACTAAAATGAATACTGCAGCTAAATACTACATTATGCCTGTCAATACAGAAGTGAATTATGACGTTAGTTATCCTCAAGGTTTTCAAATTTGGTCCAAATCTATTGATAACGGGGAAAAACTGGTAACAGTAACAATTAGAAAGATCTTATCTTTTTTTAATAAAACATTTGAACAGCCACCATTTTTTACTGGATCAACCTTTTTTAGTGCAGTTTGCGGCATTCAACTCTGCTAGATAAGCCTTTTAAAGTGATGTGCATATTGACCTATGCTCCTATTTAAGATTTCCTTCTGACTCCTTGCGGGACGTCCCCATGATATGTCAGAAAACTGATAGTTCCTTCAAAAAGTAAATTTTTAAGTGTAGTGTTGATGTACCAAATCTTATTGATTTATCTGTTATCGTTCAGAAAATATTAAACCCGTGCGGGACTTTATGTACACCTTGTATATATGTGTCCGTTACCGTGATAACTTGAGTAAAAAACGTCCGATTTCGATGAAATTTGGCTCAAATGTGTAAAGTGACATTCATGACTTTAAGTTTGAAAACCAGAAATATCGGACCACGGGAAGGGGGGTTTATGGGGGTTTTAAATTTTTCAAAAATCAGTTTTTTGCATTTTTCACCCTAAAATTTTTGAAAAACTTAATTATGGTTTTGACCATGTTATAGAGCTTAAAAACAAATAATATGGTATTTTGAATTATTAACCTAGGTTAAGTGGTTGCGGAGAAAATCCAAAAAAACCTGCTCATAAAAGCTCCCATGTTAATCTTATGGGAAAAAGGTTTTTGGCTTTTCCTCAGTTCATTTCTATGTAAACTTCACATTTGCTTTTACCAATCAGTTTAGCTCTACAAAACAATCATTTTGGTGTTTAAATTGTGATTCTACGTCCAACCGTTGCCGTGATATTCAAAGTGCCAAACACAGTATGTTGTCCAATGTTATCCTTATGGATAATATTTAAAATTTGATATCTCGATTATTTATGAACGTATATTGATGAAACTTGGTAGGTGGCTTCACCTAGTACTGGTATATTGATATTTCCACAAAAAATTGATTTTTTGTTGATTATCCTCTTAGCAGCAAACCTGCATTCTCATCCCTAATGTTATTCTTATGGAGAATACGGAAAGCTTTATATCTCCCTTAATTATGAACATAAATCATTAAAACTTGGTATATAGCTTCATCCGGTTGAGTTATATTGATAATTGCAAAAAACCCGCATTTTTATCTTCCTCGTTGCAGCAAACCTGCGTTCTCAGCCCTAATGTTATTCTTATAGAGAATAAATAAAATGCTATATATCACTTATTTATTTAAGTATTTTTATGAAACTTGGTAAGTGGCTTTATGTGGTAGTAAGAAATATATTCATTCACAGGAAATTTGCTGAGTACGCAGGTTTGCTGCGGCGGGGGTATTTAAACATTTTGATAGTAAATTAATATTTGTCATTTATTTGTTGTATTTTTTAAATTCTAGATTATTGGGAAATACTGGCAGGTAGAGGCTGAGGCCCGAGTGCCGTATACCTGTTTTTCGAGACTTGACAGAAGATCCCAGGACTAATGAGGGCTAGGGAGAGGACCCTGAGTCAAGCCTCGCCAAGATATTTTACGACCGACCCTTGATCGGGCTACCCTGGGATCTTTAGTCCTACAATCGGTCTTACCATGCCGACTACGGTAATAGCGTCTTCCCTATAGGGGAAATTCGCTAAAACAAACATGACAGCTGATGATATCATAACAAATGCTAGCTAAACAGCAAGAACAGATGTTTCAGGCATAACGTAAATAAAAAGACTCCTGGAAAGGCAACGCAGCATATATGAAATTGTAAAGATTATGATTATCATCACAGAATAGAGAATATTTAGCTATTTTGTTCCTTCTCAACAACCACCAAGAATTATTCTGTATTTTTGTTATCGTGAAATTCAGCATTACATCACCGGTTCAATTTTTGTTTTAACTTATCGTGCGAAACCTTCACCCAAACATTTATTTTATGATAATTTTATACAATAAATATTAATTTAATTAGTAATTTAATAATAATTATGAGTCAGATTTACTTATTATTTTGAAGTACAGTATTATAATATCTATTAAATACCCCCGTCGCAGCAAACCTGCGTACTCAGCAAATTTCCAATGCAAAATATAAGTCTTAATACCACATAAAGCCGCATACCAAGTTTCATAAAAATCTATTCAAAAATAAGCGATATATCAAATTTGAATTATTCTCTATAACAATAACATTGGGGATGAGTACGCAGGTTTGCTGCTACAAAAATATGGTTTCTTGTAAATATCAATATTACTCAACTAGGTGAAGCCACATAGCAAGTTTCACCAATATAAATTCATAAATAAGCGATATATGCCATTTTGATTATTCTCCATAAAAATAACATGGGAGATGAGTACGCAGGTTTGCTGCAATAAGGAACTCAAAAGATGGGTTTTTATGCAAATATCAATAGAACTCAACTAGGTGAACCAACATTCCAAGTTTTATTAATTTATGTTCATAATTAAGGGATACATTACATTTTACTTATTCTCCATAAGAATAACATGGGGGCTGAGGACGCAGGTTTGCTTCTACGGGAATTATTGGTAAAAATCGGGTTTTTTGTGAAAATAACAATAGACCACAACCAGATGAAACCATATACCAAGTTTTGTTAGAATACGTTCATAAATAAGCGAGCTATAATTTTTTCTTATTCTCCATAAGAATAGCATTGGACAACGTACTGTGTTTTTTTGCACTTTCAATATCTCTGTAACCATTTGACGTAGAGCAATGGTCAAAACACCAAATTGTGCGTCTTTTTAAGCTGATTCCAATAGAAGAAACTAAAATTTGACTTTTTCAAAAATTATATGTATAAAACTCAAAAACCCATTTTTGAGGTACAAACCCCCCCCCAAAAAAATACCCCTTCGGATAGTCCGATCTGTCTGGTTTTCGAACTTAAAGTCATAAATGCTGCTTTACACGCTTATACCAAATTTCGTCAAAATCGGATTATTTTTACGAGAGTTATCGCACCCACGGACATATATATATAGATATATACAGTTTCGAACGAATGGTGTTTTTGGGGTCTGGGGACCTCAAAACGAAAAGTTATCATGGTCCCGGGCCTAGGTCTTACCATGCCGACTACGGTAATAGCTTCTTCCCTATAGGGGAAATTCGCTAAAATAATCCGGGTACATTACTGACATATTTAACTGCTACCTTCAGGGTTGTCACAACCACATCTCCTGTGGGAGACAACGAAAAATAGCTTTGTTCATTTGTGTATACCAAGTTTCATAAAAATATATTCATATATAAGCGATATATACAATTGTAATTATTCTCCATAAGAATAGCATTGGTGATGAGTACATAGGTTTGCTGAAACAAGGAACACAAACAATTGGTTTTTATGCAAATATAAATATAACTCAACTAGGTGAAGTCATATACCAGTTTTTATTCATTTATGTTCATAATTAAGGGAGACATAGCATTTAATTATTCTCTATAAGAATAACATGGGGCTGAGTACGCAGGTTCGCTGCTACGGGGATAATCAACAAGCTGAGTACGCAGGTTCGCTGCTACGGGGATAATCAACAATAAATCAATTTTTTGTGTGCAAATATCAATATACCAGTACTACGAGACCCCACGTGCCAAGTTTCATTAATAATGGAGATATCAAATTTTATTTACTCTCCATAAGGATAACATTGAACAACGTACTGTGTTTAGCACTTTGAATATCTCTGCAACGATTGGACATAGAATCACAATCCCTTAGCACTCTGAATAATAAATTTTTAATTTGCCAAACACTATTGTATTCTGCAATGCAGACTAGTGCCATTTTTCTCTTCGGGTATGAAGGGCATTCCAGGATACATTTTTTTTCTCTACAGATCTGCTAGTCTGCATTGCAGGCTACTGCTATCTCCAAATATTTTATTTTCATTGGTCCTAGACGTTTCAGAGACAGTTTAGCCAACTCAGAAGGAACCAAGAAACCAAAATTACCTCCTTTCAATAGTCAAAATGTATTATTTCTGTAAAATTAAATCATTTCTTTGTGACTGTTTTGTTCTACTAGTGTCGTATGTTTAGTTTTCTTTATTTTATTAATGTTTATGGACCTATTTTCGTGTATATTTAACATGAAATAGTAACAATGGACAATAGCGATTATATCAATAACGTCTAAGCTGTTGGCGCCTACCGGAACAGTTGCCGCATGTCGCATAGTCGTCTCGAAACGTGAAGTCGGTTCCGCTTGCCGGTTTGAAGCGGAAAGGTAACGGCGGGAACACGCCCATATAGGCCATAATAGGCCTGCCCCGCAGCGAACGTGTTAAATGTCTTGTTGGTCGCAGCGCTGGTATCAGCTGCTACTTGTAAACAAAGATAAGGCATGTTTTGTGACAAAACATGCCTTATCAGAACCGTAACAACATCGTATTGTGACACATGCCCAAACAAACCTGGGGGCCTATTTTTGAAACGGGTGAGTGGTGAGTCAGTCAACTCACCTACCAGCTGATTTTAGCATTGTTTAAATTCACCACGTGAGGTATGAATTGGCAATGATTTATCTGTCAAATCAAAAAGCCAAATGTAAACATTGATCAATGCACAAATTTATAAACTTTTTGTTGCTTTAGCTACATCAATTGGTATATTTTAAACATTCTTACTATTTGAGCATTTTTAATAATAAATCATGCGTTATTCAACTGTATCAAACATGTTGTATGGGAAAGTAAATATAACCTAGTTTGGCAGTTTACTATTGATTCCTTCCGTCACTTCCTTCTAACATGAATAAGAAAAAGGTTATTTCCGGTCAACTCACCCATTTTCAGTCACCAGCATTTTGCCTGGTGAGTAGAAATGGTTGAGTTCCTCACTTATTCAATACAAATATCTATCTATAGTAAATCTATGAATGTTAAATATAAACGATCATTGAAAATACGAATATCAATTTTGTGTGGTTGGATGTAACTAAATTAACTGTTGCCTAAAAAATATCTGTACTTTTATCTGTTGATATGAAATTTAAAAATAATGGTTTGAGTGACTCACTCACCCAATCACCACTCACCCAATTCAAAAATAGGCCCCCTGGTCTTCATCCCGGACAATGTTTTATCAGGTACCACCCACAAAAGAAGTACATTTTTTACAAATTTAGTTTTCATCTGTAAATCATATTTTAATGTTTTTATTATATTTAAATCTTTTTTATTGTAACAATGTTTAATTTTTTACCTGTTTTTATTAATTAAGTAAAAAACTTATTAAATTTGTATAATTAAGTAATATTTGTATTCATATTTACCTTTTTTAAGCATTTCAATTATTTTTATTGTATTTTAATGTTTTTTTTTCTTAAGATAAATTGTATTTTTAAATGTAATAGCGGTTTTTTACCTAAACATAACCAAAATCATGTTTTTTAAATATTTTTTTCTCTATAAAAAGTAATTTAGGTGTGGATAAATTTGTAATATAGTAAAATACATTACATGATTTACTTAATAGTTACAATACAAGTTATGGTACTTCAGTAGTGTTTCAATAACTTGGCCATTTAAATGTACTTTTACAACTATTTGTAAAAGAAGGCAGATTTGTAGTAAACGACAAGGTCAAATAATTGCAGAGCTATCTTAGTAAACAGTGGAAACACCAAAATGATTGTTTTGTGGAGTTGAGTTGATTGGTAAAAGCAAATGTGAAGTTTACATTAAAATTAACTTAGGAAAAGCCAAAAACCTTTTTCCCATAAGATTAACATAGGAGATTTTATGAGCAGGTTTTTTGGATTTTCTCCGCAACCACTTAACCTAGCTTAATAATTCAAAATACCATATTATTTGTTTTTTTAAGCTCTATAACATTGTCTAAACCAAAATTAAGTGTTTTAAAATTTTTAGGGTAAAAAGGGCAAAAAAACTGATTTTTGGAAAATTTAAAACCCCCATAAACCCCCCTTCCCATAGCCCGATTTTTCTGGTTTTCGAACTTAAAGTCATAAATGTCACTTTACACATTTGAGCCAAATTTCATCGAAATCGGACGTTTTTAGCGAATTTCCCCTATAGGGAAGAAGCTATTACCGTAGGTCTCATGGTAAGACTTAAGCCCGAGACCATGATAACTTTTCATTTTGAGGTCCCCAGATGCCACAAACACCATTCGTTCAAATTTGTATATATATGCATATATATGTGTCCGTAAGCACGATAACTCTCGTAAAAAAGGTCCGATCTTAATGAAATTTGGTACAAATGTGTAAAGTACCATTTATTTGAACGAGTTCGAAAACCAGACGAATCGCACCATCCGAAGGGGGGTTTTGTACCCCAAAAATATGTTTTTTGGGGTTTTCACATGTAATTTTAATTTATACCATTGAATTCAGCTTAAAAAAACAAACAATTTGGTATTTTGATCATTGCTCTACGTCAATTGGTTACCGAGATATTGAAAGTGCTAAACACAGTACGTTGTCTAATGTTATTCTTATGGAGAAAAAGAAAAATTGTATATCTCGCTTATTTATGAACATAAACTGACTAATTTTGTATATAGCTTCATCTGGTTGTGGTTTATTGTTGTTTGCACAAAAAACAATTTTTCACCTATGGTTCCCGTAGCAGCAAACCTAGGTACTCGGTCCCCATGTTACTCTTATGGAAAATAATTAAAGTGTTATATATCGCTTATTTATGAATGTATATGGATGGAAACTTGGTATGTGACTTCACTTAGCTGAGTTCTATTGATATTTTGCATAAAACCCCATTATTTTGTGTTCCTTGTTGCAGCAAACCTGCATACTCATCCCCAATGTTATTCTTATGGAGAATAATTAATATTTTAAATATCGCTTGTTTGTGAATATATTTCTTATAAATCCTGTTAAGTGGCTTAGTGTGTTATGTTATAATTCATTGGAAATTCGCTGAGTATGCAGGTTTGCTGCGACGGGGGTATTATCAATATACATTCATAAATAAACGATTTATGACATTTTAATTATTCTCCATAAGAATAACATGGTGGTTGAGTATGCAGGTTTGCTGAAGCAAGGAACACAAAAATGGGGTTTTATAAAAATATCAATATAACTCATATAGGTAAAGTCACATACCAAATTTCATTCATTTATTTTCGTAATGAAGGCAGATAACACGTTACTTATTCTCCATAAGAATAACGTGGGGCTGAGTACGCAGGTTTGCTGCTACAGGAGCCTTTGATAAAAAATTGTTTTTTGAGCAAATATCAATGGTCCACAACCAGATGAAGCCGTATACCAAGTTTCGTCAGTATACGTTCATAAATAAGCAAGATATAAAATTTTTATTTTCCTCCATAATAATAACATTAGTCAAAATACTGTGTTTAGCACTTTCATAGCTCGGTAACCAATTGACATAGAGAAATGATCAAAATACCAAATTGTGTGTTTTTTTAAGCTGAATCCAATGGAAAAAACTAAAATTTGACTTTTTCCAAAATGATATGTAAAAAATTCGAAAAACCCATTTTTGGGGTACCGAACCCCCTAAAATACCCCTTCGGATAGGTCGATCTGTCTGGTTTTCGAACTTATAGTCATAAATGTTGCTTTACACGTTTATACCAAATTTCATCAAAATCGGATAATTTTTACGAGAGTTATCGTGCTCACGGACATATATATAGATATATACATACAGTTTCGAACGAATGGTGTTTTTGGGGTCTGGGGACCTCAAAACGAAAAGTTACCATGGTCACGGGCCTAGGTCTTACCATGCCGACTACGGTAATAGCTTCTTCCCTATAGGACAACCGGTTGGTTGGGAAGGCGATAATGACGTCACGACAATATGAAACGGAACGACCAGAACCACCGAATCATCAACCGACCAACCGATTGTTTGTTTTATCAAATGAATCGTTGCTCATTGCCTAACAGCTGTAACAATTCTGATGGTCAGTAATTGGTGTGGGGGTTTTATGATTGAGATCAATATGGGGGATATAGATTGGAAATTTGCCTTAGCAATAAAAGAGATGTGCAAACACTCATAACATTAATCATCAAACATGTAAAACCCTGTACAATATCTCTATTCATTACAAAACACTAATAATCGAATGAAAATAACTTATTGTTAGTATCGATATTTTATATCGACTATTTTCATTCGATTTTTCTACTGGGCGAATACGAAAGTGCATATTTGATTGGCTAAGAACAGGCTACCGATATCTATATAAAGCCTCCCAGGAATAATTTCAAGTTATTCTACTGGTCTTGCTTGAGATAGTCCAGGTCACTACTCTTCTTTGCTTCCAAGTTACTATCGTTGGTAAGTACGATAATTTTTAAGTGAGACGGTTTATTACATTCAGTAAGCCTAGTGTTTTAATAGTTGAAACATATGCGACTACATTTATATAAATTCGTTTTGTTCACAACAAAATTATTATTTTTGAAATAATAATAATATGAGTTTTCCATTTCCAAAACCGGCTAATTCCATTGATTGTACTTTTGAGAAAACCTCATATTTTTATATTCCTGGCACTATTCTCTGATGTAATTACTTGACATTGTTCTAGATTGAGTAAATAGTGAAAATATACAAGTTTTAGGTCTATAACTCTTTATATAAACACGTTAAAGTAGATTTTAATATGCAACAATCCAGTTATAGAACAGTTTTACTAATTGGCCGCTCTGTAATTAGTTAGTTTTGACACTGTAAATGTAATTAGGCAATTTTGGAACTTCACCATTAGCAACTAGACAGTTTTGGAAGTGTTTTTGTATGCAATTAGACCTTTTTGGAACTATATTTAATTTTTACATCTAATTGGGAAGAAACTAGAGGGTTTTGGCACTGTAAAACTATTATAAAATGTTCCTTTCAACTGTATGAACATAATGCAATAGAAATCTCAATTTTTTAATTTTGTCAATTAGCCGGTTTTGGAAATGGGCAACTCATATTCATAGTTAGTGCCCATAAAATGGGTTTAGATTGTGAACATAAAAATAAATTTTTTAAACCCCTGCCCACGAAAAGTCTTCGTTGTATGGTAAAGTTTATTTATTGTGGTTTTTTTACAGATTATGGATTCCCAACACTTTTGCATTTCATTTCTGGATGGATTTAATATAGAAGATAACCAGGTAACAATTTTAATATAACATTATATTTTAGATATGGTCGTCATTACTCAGTTCATATACGGCTTTAATATTTTACATTGTGATGTCATTCCAATGTTAGCTTTAAAGAGCTGTTCTTGCTCCTTTACTGTGTTTATGAGTATACACACCTGTTATATGTTCAACTTAGATCAATTTTAACTCTGATATATTTATAACGTTGTAACTATGAGCTATGTTGAGCAGGGAATCGCAGTTAATTCAAATCGTATGGTTGGTCATAAAATTAAATCGGGGATAATTATATTTGAACTGCAGATGTTAACACATTTTGGACAGGCTATTAGCAACGCCAGGTGTTGTTACAAGCAAGGAATATATTTTATCTATATGAATAAAATAATTTGTGCTAATAATTCCTTTCATTGAAAATGCAATAAAAATTATTATGGGTTTGTAAAAACTACTTCACTTTTCGTGCAGTACCGGCCTAAATAAACTCAGGCTTAAGGGGGCACTCCACCCAAAATTAAAAAAATCTTTATTTATGTATGTAACATTTTATTTTTACACATTAGTTTTAAGCTATCAAAATGTAAATAAAATATGGGGTTCCCCCCTTTTACCCCCCCCCCTCCTCAGGGGGGATTTTATTGAAAAAATGTATGTTTACGGGAACGGATGTATCTTAGGGTAGGTTTGAGATATTTTGATTTTGTAGAGTACATGTGTGTGCACAAACTGTAGTATGGCCATTTTAATAACAATAGATTGTCAGATTCAGCATAAATAAATGTCACAGCTGATTATCTTGAATCTTCAGTGCGGCCAACTTATGTATACCAGCAGAGAGAAATGTAAGACATAATTTCACAGGGTATATGTAAGTAGATGGTTATTTATGTTGAAAACAAACCCAGAATGACAACAACTGTTCGTGAAGCTATCTCAAACGTCACGTTTGATGTCTGCTACCTGTATCCTTGCTTCCTCGGTACTACTGCCAGATTTAAAATCCATAATTAAACTCTGAACTTGTATGTGTATACTCGCACAAAGATTCTAACAAAGATCTAACGTACAGCACTCAGAGCTAGTTAACTGTAATTTTTTGTGGGTGTCTTTTAAGAAATAACAACTTCGATCTATGTAAATACAACATATATGATTTAAAGTAATATTATTTTAATATCTGTCAAATCTTTTTCTAGATATACATCACACAACCGACGACGGGGACTCTCGCCGAGCTATATCCAAGATCGACATACGGATTAGAAATGTTAGGGGCAGGAAGGGCCCCCGTCGCTCCGGCGGTGCCCGGAGAGACGACCCCCGTCGCTCCGGCGGTGCCCGGAGAGACGAAACTGTCGGCGTTGACCACACCAGTAAGGGCCCCCGTCGCTCCGGCGGCACCCGGAGAGAGGCCCAAGTCTATTTTTAAATTTTTTGGAATTGAAAGATTCCCGTCGGACGGAGCTTCAGATTGGTCAGTGACGACGGTCACATCTGAAGCATCGACGGCGGTGATTTCGCGCCCCCCCTCCGCCACAAATAGTGTTTTGAGAAAAACCAATCAAGTTCCTACCCCGAATATTAATAAAGATTCAAAATTATTCAATAGTTATGTAAAATTACAAAGAACCTCACAAAAGACACCAACAATAAAACATAAACATCGGTTAACAAATTCAGAACGAAAAAAAAGGCTAATTTTTAAACTAGCCCAAAGGGGGGAAATTTTTTCATCTAAAAAGTGGCGGCGAGGGATGCAAGCAAAAAAAAGACATGGGCCTCTCCCCGGATCGAATGTTCCCAAAACCTAAATTTTGGGAAATGCCAAAAAACTAAAGACGGCCACACACTATCGGACTTTTGCCCGAACCAGACATCGAACCGAGCGGATTTGGCTATCCGCTTCGAAGGGAGAAAATCCGGTAGTTTGTGGGGCCTCTGAACAAGACATCGAACCGAGCATCGAGCGCTCTCGAGGCGGTTTTTTGACGAAAGATCAAAGAAAGACCGGTCCGATGTCTGGTTCGGGGTTCGATAGTGTGTGGCACCTCCACGCTGCTCCGAGCGCCGTCCCGAGCGCCGTCACGAGCCTATTACTATTTTAAAGTTCATCAACTTATATTATTTAATATTCATAGTTGAATTATATGTATTATTAATTTAGATTCTCTTTAATTCAGATTTAAATGTTTTTTTATATTTAAGTCACGTAATCACAAACTTAGATTTTATCCAGACAGTTGTTATATAATTTTAACCGGACTTAATTAAAATAAAACTTAACCCTACTACACTGTTGGTGTTTTTTTTAATAAATTAAAGGTAGTAAGACTTAATTGTTGAAATGAAGGGAAGCGCATACAAACCTCGAAATGTAAAATTACAACATGTATCTCTTGTGTATTTTAATTTCTCATAAAACCAAGCAGTTCAAATTGGCAGCAAACAACTTACAGGGCAACATTGAGACTTGAGACACACTAGAGTGTAACCATAATTATTTTTTATGTGAATAAGTTTTTTTGTAACAGTATAAACGTTACAAAGTTATGGTATTTGTTATGTGTTATTTTATTGCATTAATTTATATATACTTTTTACTATATTCCATTTGTAATAAATTACATGTTGCATTACTTTTTGATTTACTAAATTATTACAACCACCTTATTGTTTTACAATCCTCCTACATAGTTAATGATATCCAGGCCTACTGCTTTTGCAAGAAACAGTGATAGATGTTTGATTTGTTAACAGATAAATCTGCTAAACTAGTTTAACCTAAATAAAATGAATAATGTTAGTAAAATGAATTCATATGCAACTACAAATTAATCTTTACTACATAACCCCAGCCCCCTACCACCCTACCTGCATCCCCTAAACCCCACAAGTACATGGCCGACCTGCACAACGGAAACTAAAATGGTCCCCACCGTTTTTACCCCGCTCGGTGTTTTCGCGCTCAATCTGTCCGATCAGATGTCTTGTTCGGGGTCTTGATCGGGATGAAGTTCGAAGTGAATTTGTGCCCTACTCCCTGCTCCCTGCTCGGTCCGATGTCTTGTTCGATGTCTGGCTCGGGCAAAAGTCTGATAGTGTGTGGCCGCCTTAAGATCTGATATGGTCACATGTTTTATATTAATAGGGATTGGTTTGTTAGATGCAGTATTGGCCATAGATTTGATATTTTCAGGTTTTAGAGCTTGAAGCATTTTATAAAACATAAAAAATTGGATAATGTGAGTTTTGATAATAACTTACAAAAAAAACATAATGTCATGCATTTATAATTATTGTGAGATTATGTATATTTTTAAAATATTTATTAGCTTAACTGTATTTTTAATTAATTACTATGTAATCTAGTAACAAAATGAAGTCAAATAATATTTTTAAACATAATTTACATCTTTACAAAATATGAGTTTTTTACAATAATATAAATTAAATAAGAGTAACTGTACGTTTATCTACATTAAAGGTATTTTACTATAAATTGTTATACATTATTGTTTAGTAATCAGTGTTACATTAACTTTAGGCAGCATTCGCCTACTTAACATTTGTATTGCATATTCTTTTTCTCATAATATACGGTTGTATTCTATTGTTTGTATTTTGTGTGTACAAATGTAAGCAATAAAGACAAATTTGGTGAATAAAACAAGAGTATGATTCAAAAAATAAACATCGTAGACGGAACCTTTAACTATTTATTTCAAAACATCTTTCTAAACGGGATAAACGCTTGTAAAATAAATACTTATTTTATGTATGGGTAATTTTAATCAATTAATCATGTTAGTATGAGACGGTTAAATCCAACTATACAACGTTATTTGTCACTGTTATTTTTTCGTTTTTATTTATTAAAAAAGTTAAAAATATGATGCTTTATTGGCTCAAATTTCGTTTCACGGAACTGTTCATGTCACAGAAAAAAAAATCGTAGTACTAATGTTAGATGTTAAATTGACTGTTTTATAAACATGGGATTGAAATGTCTAACCCACATACGATTTTAAAATTCGACGTTACTAAAATGAAGTCGAAATGATGGATATTTGAGATCAAAATGACTAATTGGTAAGATTAAAAGAGACTGATTTGTTTTTAATTAATCTGTTAGAGAGCTTGAAATAACTGTTTATATCAACACTCCGTATTTCTTAAATGAGATTGATTTAATGGTCTCGCGTACAAAGAAAAGAGTTTGAAATGATATTGTTTTTTTTCTAAATAATTATAGTATTACATGTCATTCATTCATCATTTAGTAATAAATTTCCTATTATGTATTATTTTATATTTAAGTTTCCATATAAATGTACTAATTAATTAATTTCCCCTAAATGTGTTATTTGTGTTAATTGTCCCATGTCTATGCCTAATAAATAATCACCATTATCATCACTCCTCAGAAAGCCATTCCCCTCTATGTATTTAATGTTTATTTATCTGTGCAATTGTATAATAATATGTATTTCATCAATTTAATCACCAATAATTATTCATAGCCTATCCCCATATAATAGCCTACTCACTTAATTTAATATGTTTGTTAATAATAATATTTTAGATATAATTTATGTGAGAGGATTGCAATAAAATTAAAATTTAATATAATATACTTTTCAAAAATAGTCCTTAAGGAATCTAAATTACAGTGACCAGTGTTAACAATTGTGTGAACATGTGCTTCTCAACAATGGACCATGCTTCCAGACCTCATCTCTACCAGATCTTTCTTCTTGCTCCAGATGCCCTAGTGTTAAGACCTAGAATCTGTGAAGGACACAGTTCCTATTTTAAATTTCCCAGTATGGCCTAAGTTTTGCATCGCTTAGAGCTCATTTTATTAGGGACTTACTGCTCAATTAATACCATCTTTAAATTCACTCCTTTTTATTTGATTTCCCCCAAAAACTGGTATTTGAGCGAAGAACATTTGTAAGCAGATTGGTAAACTCCTTCCATTGTATTCTATTTAGGGACTGGAAAGAATACAGACATTTAAATAGAACAAGCCTAATGTTCTAAAAGTTAAAGTAACCTCAAGAGAGTATTTTTTTTTATATTGAACTATCTTTCCAAATTTAATTTTGAGTATTTTAACCATTCATAAAGTCAGTGAATCATTGGACTCTCCTTTTGGACAACAACCAAAATTTCCATTGTTGTAATTTTTCAACACATCAGCTTAATTGGACTTAATATTCTTTCAAATCATCTAAACGTTATTCAAGTCAGCACGATACTTCCCCCCTGAGAAAAAGAGCCCTCATTTGTAAAGAAACCTCATTTAGAACCCAAAATATGAACATTTAGTTTTAGGCCTACCAGTTTATTTGTCATTTACCTTCTAGGCTAGGCCACACATTGTAACTGTTCCCCCTGAGTTGTATATTATTGTAAATCCCTTTAATTGAGAACCTTTTGAAACATATTTGTACGAATAAATAAATAAATATTGTATTGTTCCTCTGTAACTTTGTATTTTATTCAAATAGTTAAAGAAATCTTCGAAATTGTACACCTACCTTTTGTTGACATCCAGAGTAAATACCAAACACATTCTACTCACTACAATAAAGTAAAGGAGACCACAAGTACAAGTATATTTATTATCAAATCAAAGAAGATCATTTGTGAGCTATATTTAAATAGCCTAGGGAATTTTGTAAGTAATAACACTGATTTTTACAAAGAGAAGCTAGGCTTAGCACGTGGCAGCCATTGCCCTCAGATCCCGATAGCATCACTGTTTATATCCACTTTTACTGAGCACATCCGAGCAAACAATTAAAAGTTAACAATTTAGAATTATAATTAAGTAAGTAAAAGTAATTAGTAGAAAAAAAAAAATAAGAATTGGCGACCCAACGTACTGGCTTGAATAACGGTTGATAAACATTGCAATCCTCAACTAGAGTAAGCCTAGAATAAGACCATATTTAATATTAAGTTCCCGTAATTGTTTCCCTCCCCACCAATAATAACAGTGTATAAAGGTACCGCATATTTAATTATCTCGCATATTATAATAAAACGAACACACGATGTCCGAAAACAAGTACAATCTACGGAAAACACGAAACTACCCCGCAGCAGACGCCGATTCGAGCGACGATGAAATCAGCAGCCGCCATGTTGCGCAGAACGAGGACGAAACTGTCAAAAGCAAA
The DNA here is from genome assembly GCA_963675035.1 of Allygus modestus. Taxonomy (NCBI): domain Eukaryota; kingdom Metazoa; phylum Arthropoda; class Insecta; order Hemiptera; family Cicadellidae; genus Allygus; species Allygus modestus. The sequence goes on from OY776111.1 coordinate 143,489,430, forward strand.
GACCGCCAAGCCTACACTGACCCCATCAGCCAATCAGAGAACGTCGATTTCGCAACCTCTACGCGAGATTTCCCTCTCAGCCTGCCCTTAGACGCTAACTCTGCTTTCTCAACACCAAAACGAAATATCGCCAGCCGACCGATCCGAACGCTGACGGACACACCCGAAGGCTCCCGAACTGGATTCATTGATCAGAATGAACGAGGACGTATCGCCAGCTCATTGAATAAGTCGACGCTCATTCATTCCTCGCGCTCGATGACTGATGCACACACAGACGACGCAACTAGCGGATTAAATGTTACGAACCCGACTACACCGACACCTGCAATCGATATGAATATGCTTGTCGCCCTTATGACCAATTTAGGCCAGAAAATCGAAGAAACCAATACGAAAATCGAACAAAATAATGCTGAATTAAAATCTGAAATAAGAGAAACTAAATCCGAAATTCAAACAATCCATGCGGACTTCCAACAACAAATAAATCAAACCAAGACCGAATTGACCAAAATCATCCACGATAAGACCAACGAAACTCAACAGGAAATCCAAGCCTGTCGAAATGCCTTCGAATCCCAGATACAAGAAACAAGAGAAAACCAAATCGAAATTCGATCAGAAATTAATGCCATCAAAATGACCCAAAATGCTCAATCTGAAGAAACTGCCAAATTAACTGACAAATTGATACTTAGAATTGAAAATTCACAAACTCAAATGAGACAATTCGTGCTGGACAGTATCTCACAACAACAAACCGCTGCCGAATTTGAAAATAAACAATATCAGGAAAATATTATATCTACCGTCAAAACCCATCTGGAAGAGCACAAGCAAAATTTTGATCTAAAAATAGAAGAATTAACTGTCAAAACTCAATTGGATAATGAACGTAATTCAAAAGCAAACCTAACGGCACTGAAAAATGAAGTTATCCCCAAAATTAACTTGCAAACAAAACTAATTGAGGCACAACAAATTGAAATCCAAACCTTGAATCAAAATTTAAACAAATGTGAAACTGAAGTAACCAATCTGAAGCAAGCAAATCAATTAAACGGAATGGCCGGACAAATCAAAGTAATATGCAGTGGAAACGAAGCCAATGATCGCCTAATGCCGAAATTTAATGGACGGAGCGGCAATCCAAATGAATATCTATATAAATTGAGAAGATATTACGAACGAGGAATCGAAAGGAATCAATGTTGCGACTCAACTGAGTACCTGAAAGACCTGCTTGAGACATTCTTCGAAGGACCAGCATCACGATGGCTACAGCTGATAAAAAGTGAAATTATTGATTGGGAACATTTTGCCAGAGAATTCGAACTCAAATACTGGAGCCAGGCAGTCCAACGAGGAATTAAAGCAAAAATCGAGTCGGAGAAGTATAGAGCCAACGGAACGTTAAGCCGGACGGAGTACTTGACAGAAAGAGTATTGCTACTACAATCAATGACACCTAGCCTAAGTGAAGAGGAGATAGTGACTCTTATGGCGGAGCGATTTGACGCAATAATCCAAGACAGCATAAGCGTACAGAACATCACCACGATCCGAGCGATGGAAAGACTACTGCAGAAAGAAGACATAAAAGATGGACCTAAGAAAGCCAGGAACCACAACAACCAGCAAAGCAACCGACCAGCCAGTCCAACCACTTCAAACCAACAGAATTACAACGATCGATATGCTAACCAACGGGCCTACCAACCGAAAATGAACAACTACCACAATTATCAACAGAATAAATACCCTCCAAACAACTCCTCATATCGAAATCAACAAAATTACAGGAATAATGGTAACAACAACCAGCAATACCATCGAAGTCATCATGACAGCAAGCCGTATCAACGTGAGCAATATCATCCCAGAAACTATGAACAAAACTACAAAAATGATCGTCAACACCCTACCAACGAACAGAATCAACTCTGCGCCATATTTAGACAGAATCCCAATCCACCTAATGCTCCAACTGTATCTCCAATGAGCCCTCATTCAAATAACAACAATACTGCTAGTCCACGTTCCTCACCGTCTCAAACGAGACAGGGAAACGACTCGGCGCTGTAGACCACGGCCGAGAAAGGGTTATGTTGTCATGCGATTACCCATTAAATACAGCGCCTACTTACACTATCCTCGGTCAAACTATCAATCACTCTATAAATCTTATGCAGTCCAACAACATAATATGTGATAAAAATTTCCTTTTAGAAGATGAGTACGAAAATGATGTCAATTCAAATTATACACAAATTAACTGTCCAGAAATCAACATAATATTAAACAATATCAGCACTAATGCCTTAATTGATTCCGGTTCTTCTGTAACTTGCATAGCCGAAGCTTGGTTCAATGAAAACAAAATGAAGCTACAACCATTTGAAGAATTACCAGTGAATAACACCGTTATCAAAACAGCTGTTGGAGAAAAGTCTAAACGTGTTTCCCGCACAATATATGTTCCCACCACCATTGATAAACATACGATGCTAATTGAATATTTGATAGTGCCACATTTAATAAAACCCATAATTCTCGGAGTCGATGTTCTATCTGCCCTCAAAATGGATTTAAATTTCAACACAAACGAAATAAATATGAAAATCAATAATGATAATGTTACTATGAAGTTTAATATGTGTCATCATGAAGGACAGTTATGTCAAATAATAATTAATAATAGCCATAGGCCAAATAATAATGTGAATAATAATTTTGATAATATGATGTACGATGAGTACAATGATGATTTAATATATGATAAATATGATAGCACAGCATACAACTTCAACGAATTACAAACAAATCCAACAAACGACAGCACATTGACACAAGAAGAAATTAATACATCTTTAGCATCAAATGATTATATCAAGAAAGAAGAACAAACAATTTTAAGTCAGTTATTAAATAAGTACGAACATGTTTTACCGAGCTATTTATGGAGAAACTGCAAAGCTTTTCGAGGTTTACGAAGGACCATTCGTCATCAAGCAAATATTAGGAAAATCTACTTTTCATGTAACCAGAGAAAACGAAGACATCTTATTTGGACCATATCACATATCTGCATTAAAAAGATACATAGAACCGATAATAGAAGAGGATAATGTAAATAATGAAGAAGACCCTGACAACATAAACTCTTAAAACAGTGTAAATAGTTCATCATCATCATCCATCAAGTGTAATCATTTTACATGAGGAGATCGTCATGAACCTTAATCGCGAGTGCGTACCCCTTCCCTATTCCCCAAGTGTGAACAGTGTGATTATTCCCCAAAACAGTGTCGAATAACAATTTATTTATAAATGCGATGATTATAAACAGTGAATTTTGCCCTTGTAACAAACAATGTATAAACCAAAGTGTTTTATGCGAGTGAAGAATTTCATCCCCATGCCAATAAACAATTGTTATATTAAATGTTCCCTTAATCCCAAATTCCCCTGTGCGGTCATGAACTATCTAATCCCTCATCCCATATTTCCCCGTTTATGTATTGTTCCTATGTTTATGTAAATTTAGAATAAGAAGTGTATTATCACCAACCAACATCAATCATTTAATGTACCTCATAACTAGCTGTAAATATATTTCATACTAAATAATTCATGTATTCCATTTCATACTTGATCGAAATCTGTCTTTAATTTCATATCATACAGATTTCTGAGGAGATAATTATAGTATTACATGTCATTCATTCATCATTTAGTAATAAATTTCCTATTATGTATTATTTTATATTTAAGTTTCCATATAAATGTACTAATTAATTAATTTCCCCTAAATGTGTTATTTGTGTTAATTGTCCCATGTCTATGCCTAATAAATAATCACCATTATCATCACTCCTCAGAAAGCCATTCCCCTCTATGTATTTAATGTTTATTTATCTGTGCAATTGTATAATAATATGTATTTCATCAATTTAATCACCAATAATTATTCATAGCCTATCCCCATATAATAGCCTACTCACTTAATTTAATATGTTTGTTAATAATAATATTTTAGATATAATTTATGTGAGAGGATTGCAATAAAATTAAAATTTAATATAATATACTTTTCAAAAATAGTCCTTAAGGAATCTAAATTACAGTGACCAGTGTTAACAATTGTGTGAACATGTGCTTCTCAACAATGGACCATGCTTCCAGACCTCATCTCTACCAGATCTTTCTTCTTGCTCCAGATGCCCTAGTGTTAAGACCTAGAATCTGTGAAGGACACAGTTCCTATTTTAAATTTCCCAGTATGGCCTAAGTTTTGCATCGCTTAGAGCTCATTTTATTAGGGACTTACTGCTCAATTAATACCATCTTTAAATTCACTCCTTTTTATTTGATTTCCCCCAAAAACTGGTATTTGAGCGAAGAACATTTGTAAGCAGATTGGTAAACTCCTTCCATTGTATTCTATTTAGGGACTGGAAAGAATACAGACATTTAAATAGAACAAGCCTAATGTTCTAAAAGTTAAAGTAACCTCAAGAGAGTATTTTTTTTTATATTGAACTATCTTTCCAAATTTAATTTTGAGTATTTTAACCATTCATAAAGTCAGTGAATCATTGGACTCTCCTTTTGGACAACAACCAAAATTTCCATTGTTGTAATTTTTCAACACATCAGCTTAATTGGACTTAATATTCTTTCAAATCATCTAAACGTTATTCAAGTCAGCACGATACTTCCCCCCTGAGAAAAAGAGCCCTCATTTGTAAAGAAACCTCATTTAGAACCCAAAATATGAACATTTAGTTTTAGGCCTACCAGTTTATTTGTCATTTACCTTCTAGGCTAGGCCACACATTGTAACTGTTCCCCCTGAGTTGTATATTATTGTAAATCCCTTTAATTGAGAACCTTTTGAAACATATTTGTACGAATAAATAAATAAATATTGTATTGTTCCTCTGTAACTTTGTATTTTATTCAAATAGTTAAAGAAATCTTCGAAATTGTACACCTACCTTTTGTTGACATCCAGAGTAAATACCAAACACATTCTACTCACTACAATAAAGTAAAGGAGACCACAAGTACAAGTATATTTATTATCAAATCAAAGAAGATCATTTGTGAGCTATATTTAAATAGCCTAGGGAATTTTGTAAGTAATAACACTGATTTTTACAAAGAGAAGCTAGGCTTAGCACGTGGCAGCCATTGCCCTCAGATCCCGATAGCATCACTGTTTATATCCACTTTTACTGAGCACATCCGAGCAAACAATTAAAAGTTAACAATTTAGAATTATAATTAAGTAAGTAAAAGTAATTAGTAGAAAAAAAAAATAAGAATTGGCGACCCAACGTACTGGCTTGAATAACGGTTGATAAACATTGCAATCCTCAACTAGAGTAAGCCTAGAATAAGACCATATTTAATATTAAGTTCCCGTAATTGTTTCCCTCCCCACCAATAATAACAGTGTATAAAGGTACCGCATATTTAATTATCTCGCATATTATAATAAAACGAACACACGATGTCCGAAAACAAGTACAATCTACGGAAAACACGAAACTACCCCGCAGCAGACGCCGATTCGAGCGACGATGAAATCAGCAGCCGCCATGTTGCGCAGAACGAGGACGAAACTGTCAAAAGCAAAGACCGCCAAGCCTACACTGACCCCATCAGCCAATCAGAGAACGTCGATTTCGCAACCTCTACGCGAGATTTCCCTCTCAGCCTGCCCTTAGACGCTAACTCTGCTTTCTCAACACCAAAACGAAATATCGCCAGCCGACCGATCCGAACGCTGACGGACACACCCGAAGGCTCCCGAACTGGATTCATTGATCAGAATGAACGAGGACGTATCGCCAGCTCATTGAATAAGTCGACGCTCATTCATTCCTCGCGCTCGATGACTGATGCACACACAGACGACGCAACTAGCGGATTAAATGTTACGAACCCGACTACACCGACACCTGCAATCGATATGAATATGCTTGTCGCCCTTATGACCAATTTAGGCCAGAAAATCGAAGAAACCAATACGAAAATCGAACAAAATAATGCTGAATTAAAATTTGAATTAAAATCTGAAATAAGAGAAACTAAATCCGAAATTCAAACAATCCATGCGGACTTCCAACAACAAATAAATCAAACCAAGACCGAATTGACCAAAACTATCCACGATAAGACCAACGAAACTCAACAGGAAATCCAAGCCTGTCGAAATGCCTTCGAATCCCAGATACAAGAAACAAGAGAAAACCAAATCGAAATTCGATCAGAAATTAATGCCATCAAAATGACCCAAAATGCTCAATCTGAAGAAACTGCCAAATTAACTGACAAATTGATACTTAGAATTGAAAATTCACAAACTCAAATGAGACAATTCGTGCTGGACAGTATCTCACAACAACAAACCGCTGCCGAATTTGAAAATAAACAATATCAGGAAAATATTATATCTACCGTCAAAACCCATCTGGAAGAGCACAAGCAAAATTTTGATCTAAAAATAGAAGAATTAACTGTCAAAACTCAATTGGATAATGAACGTAATTCAAAAGCAAACCTAACGGCACTGAAAAATGAAGTTATCCCCAAAATTAACTTGCAAACAAAACTAATTGAGGCACAACAAATTGAAATCCAAACCTTGAATCAAAATTTAAACAAATGTGAAACTGAAGTAACCAATCTGAAGCAAGCAAATCAATTAAACGGAATGGCCGGACAAATCAAAGTAATATGCAGTGGAAACGAAGCCAATGATCGCCTAATGCCGAAATTTAATGGACGGAGCGGCAATCCAAATGAATATCTATATAAATTGAGAAGATATTACGAACGAGGAATCGAAAGGAATCAATGTTGCGACTCAACTGAGTACCTGAAAGACCTGCTTGAGACATCCTTCGAAGGACCAGCATCACGATGGCTACAGCTGATAAAAAGTGAAATTATTGATTGGGAACATTTTGCCAGAGAATTCGAACTCAAATACTGGAGCCAGGCAGTCCAACGAGGAATTAAAGCAAAAATCGAGTCGGAGAAGTATAGAGCCAACGGAACGTTAAGCTGGACGGAGTACTTGACAGAAAGAGTATTGCTACTACAATCAATGACACCTAGCCTAAGTGAAGAGGAGATAGTGACTCTTATGGCGGAGCGATTTGACGCAATAATCCAAGACAGCATAAGCGTACAGAACATCACCACGATCCGAGCGATGGAAAGACTACTGCAGAAAGAAGACATAAAAGATGGACCTAAGAAAGCCAGGAACCACAACAACCAGCAAAGCAACCGACCAGCCAGTCCAACCACTTCAAACCAACAGAATTACAACGATCGATATGCTAACCAACGGGCCTACCAACCGAAAATGAACAACTACCACAATTATCAACAGAATAAATACCCTCCAAACAACTCCTCATATCGAAATCAACAAAATTACAGGAATAATGGTAACAACAACCAGCAATACCATCGAAGTCATCATGACAGCAAGCCGTATCAACGTGAGCAATATCATCCCAGAAACTATGAACAAAACTACAAAAATGATCGTCAACACCCTACCAACGAACAGAATCAACTCTGCGCCATATTTAGACAGAATCCCAATCCACCTAATGCTCCAACTGTATCTCCAATGAGCCCTCATTCAAATAACAACAATACTGCTAGTCCACGTTCCTCACCGTCTCAAACGAGACAGGGAAACGACTCGGCGCTGTAGACCACGGCCGAGAAAGGGTTATGTTGTCATGCGATTACCCATTAAATACAGCGCCTACTTACACTATCCTCGGTCAAACTATCAATCACTCTATAAATCTTATGCAGTCCAACAACATAATATGTGATAAAAATTTCCTTTTAGAAGATGAGTACGAAAATGATGTCAATTCAAATTATACACAAATTAACTGTCCAGAAATCAACATAATATTAAACAATATCAGCACTAATGCCTTAATTGATTCCGGTTCTTCTGTAACTTGCATAGCCGAAGCTTGGTTCAATGAAAACAAAATGAAGCTACAACCATTTGAAGAATTACCAGTGAATAACACCGTTATCAAAACAGCTGTTGGAGAAAAGTCTAAACGTGTTTCCCGCACAATATATGTTCCCACCACCATTGATAAACATACGATGCTAATTGAATATTTGATAGTGCCACATTTAATAAAACCCATAATTCTCGGAGTCGATGTTCTATCTGCCCTCAAAATGGATTTAAATTTCAACACAAACGAAATAAATATGAAAATCAATAATGATAATGTTACTATGAAGTTTAATATGTGTCATCATGAAGGACAGTTATGTCAAATAATAATTAATAATAGCCATAGGCCAAATAATAATGTGAATAATAATTTTGATAATATGATGTACGATGAGTACAATGATGATTTAATATATGATAAATATGATAGCACAGCATACAACTTCAACGAATTACAAACAAATCCAACAAACGACAGCACATTGACACAAGAAGAAATTAATACATCTTTAGCATCAAATGATTATATCAAGAAAGAAGAACAAACAATTTTAAGTCAGTTATTAAATAAGTACGAACATGTTTTACCGAGCTATTTATGGAGAAACTGCAAAGCTTTTCGAGGTTTACGAAGGACCATTCGTCATCAAGCAAATATTAGGAAAATCTACTTTTCATGTAACCAGAGAAAACGAAGACATCTTATTTGGACCATATCACATATCTGCATTAAAAAGATACATAGAACCGATAATAGAAGAGGATAATGTAAATAATGAAGAAGACCCTGACAACATAAACTCTTAAAACAGTGTAAATAGTTCATCATCATCATCCATCAAGTGTAATCATTTTACATGAGGAGATCGTCATGAACCTTAATCGCGAGTGCGTACCCCTTCCCTATTCCCCAAGTGTGAACAGTGTGATTATTCCCCAAAACAGTGTTGAATAACAATTTATTTATAAATGCGATGATTATAAACAGTGAATTTTGCCCTTGTAACAAACAATGTATAAACCAAAGTGTTTTATGCGAGTGAAGAATTTCATCCCCATGCCAATAAACAATTGTTATATTAAATGTTCCCTTAATCCCAAATTCCCCTGTGCGGTCATGAACTATCTAATCCCTCATCCCATATTTCCCCGTTTATGTATTGTTCCTATGTTTATGTAAATTTAGAATAAGAAGTGTATTATCACCAACCAACATCAATCATTTAATGTACCTCATAACTAGCTGTAAATATATTTCATACTAAATAATTCATGTATTCCATTTCATACTTGATCGAAATCTGTCTTTAATTTCATATCATACAGATTTCTGAGGAGATAATTATAGTATTACATGTCATTCATTCATCATTTAGTAATAAATTTCCTATTATGTATTATTTTATATTTAAGTTTCCATATAAATGTACTAATTAATTAATTTCCCCTAAATGTGTTATTTGTGTTAATTGTCCCATGTCTATGCCTAATAAATAATCACCATTATCATCACTCCTCAGAAAGCCATTCCCCTCTATGTATTTAATGTTTATTTATCTGTGCAATTGTATAATAATATGTATTTCATCAATTTAATCACCAATAATTATTCATAGCCTATCCCCATATAATAGCCTACTCACTTAATTTAATATGTTTGTTAATAATAATATTTTAGATATAATTTATGTGAGAGGATTGCAATAAAATTAAAATTTAATATAATATACTTTTCAAAAATAGTCCTTAAGGAATCTAAATTACAGTGACCAGTGTTAACAATTGTGTGAACATGTGCTTCTCAACAATGGACCATGCTTCCAGACCTCATCTCTACCAGATTTTTCTTCTTGCTCCAGATGCCCTAGTGTTAAGACCTAGAATCTGTGAAGGACACAGTTCCTATTTTAAATTTCCCAGTATGGCCTAAGTTTTGCATCGCTTAGAGCTCATTTTATTAGGGACTTACTGCTCAATTAATACCATCTTTAAATTCACTCCTTTTTATTTGATTTCCCCCAAAAACTGGTATTTGAGCGAAGAACATTTGTAAGCAGATTGGTAAACTCCTTCCATTGTATTCTATTTAGGGACTGGAAAGAATACAGACATTTAAATAGAACAAGCCTAATGTTCTAAAAGTTAAAGTAACCTCAAGAGAGTATTTTTTTTATATTGAACTATCTTTCCAAATTTAATTTTGAGTATTTTAACCATTCATAAAGTCAGTGAATCATTGGACTCTCCTTTTGGACAACAACCAAAATTTCCATTGTTGTAATTTTTCAACACATCAGCTTAATTGGACTTAATATTCTTTCAAATCATCTAAACGTTATTCAAGTCAGCACGATACTTCCCCCCTGAGAAAAAGAGCCCTCATTTGTAAAGAAACCTCATTTAGAACCCAAAATATGAACATTTAGTTTTAGGCCTACCAGTTTATTTGTCATTTACCTTCTAGGCTAGGCCACACATTGTAACTGTTCCCCCTGAGTTGTATATTATTGTAAATCCCTTTAATTGAGAACCTTTTGAAACATATTTGTACGAATAAATAAATAAATATTGTATTGTTCCTCTGTAACTTTGTATTTTATTCAAATAGTTAAAGAAATCTTCGAAATTGTACACCTACCTTTTGTTGACATCCAGAGTAAATACCAAACACATTCTACTCACTACAATAAAGTAAAGGAGACCACAAGTACAAGTATATTTATTATCAAATCAAAGAAGATCATTTGTGAGCTATATTTAAATAGCCTAGGGAATTTTGTAAGTAATAACACTGATTTTTACAAAGAGAAGCTAGGCTTAGCACGTGGCAGCCATTGCCCTCAGATCCCGATAGCATCACTGTTTATATCCACTTTTACTGAGCACATCCGAGCAAACAATTAAAAGTTAACAATTTAGAATTATAATTAAGTAAGTAAAAGTAATTAGTAGAAGAAAAAAAATAAGATAATGTGCGAGAGATTGATTTAACTATTTGTATCACATTTCTTAAAAATGAAAAGTGAAAATAGAGTTTGAATTGCGTCTAAATGAGATTCATTTGACTATCTCACAAATAAAATATAGAGACTGAATTAATAAACTTCATGTGGTAAGTTCTAACAGGAAAGTATACGAGATCGAATTGGTTATCCTACGTCTATATATATATATATATATATATATATATATATATATATATATATATATATACAGTATCGAACGAATGGTGTTTTTGGGGTCTGGGGACCTCAAAACGAAAAGTTATCATGGTCCCGGGCCTAGGTTTTACCATGCCGACTACGGTAATAGCTTCTTCCCTATAGGGGAAATTCGCTAATACATATCCTTTGACAACAACAAATGCAACACAACATTTATGTCAAAGATACTGTTGACTATACTTTTATTATGATCCAGTTTGTGTGAAATTGCTTGACCACTGTCGTTTATATCAACTGTCATACGAAAATCTTAGGTCTTAGGGTAATTTTAGGGTAAAGTCTAGAGCCCCTTTATAATTTAAATTTTAATGTTTTGGCAATATGAAATGGGTTTTACAAGAATTAAAAGTATTATAAAAGAGATATAACTAGCATATACATCATATATCCTATTCAGTATTAGACTAAAGATGCATTCTTTGTTTGAAATTCATTGTTTTTGATGGTGAGTTTGTTGTTTAAGAGATTATTGCGGACATTTTTCATCACTGAATCAGTGATTGAAAATGTCCGCAATAATCTCTTAAACAACATAAAGATGCATGTAATCACAAATAACACAAAGTTGAATTTTCGAACAGATAAAATTGAGGCACATTATGTTATGTGTGCAAAATTGGGCACAACAATAGTATAGAAAACTCTAAACAGTAAAAATATATCCGGTTAATTTGGTTGAATATACGTTGTTAGATTTACAGCACTGTTGTAGACAATCTGCTTACTGAAGATTGTCTCTATTTTGACACATAATTTGTCTGAAGGAACTAAATTGTATTTTATGCCTGTGAAATCCTCATGGTGAGCCAGACATAAAATATCACAACAAGGCATAACATTGTAAATTTGTGTTATGTGGTGTATTGCAATGAAAAATATTGATCTAATCAAATAGTTGGATTGAGTGAAACGATATCCTTATACTCAGTTTGGAATTCGAAGTAGTGTGACGCTATCTACATTTTAACGGTTTGATGGATTGTCATGAAATTTTTAGGATAACGTTTTTACGGTTTAATGCTTTAAATAAACTATAATTGGCGAATTATTATTACATTTTAATAATTATCAGTTTTTTCATTGAACATTATTTCAGTACATATTTTGAGCTTTGTAGTACCGTGTTGTTCGAAGTTTGAACTGTCAAAATACATCAGCTCAGCTGCTGTAATTTTGTCGATTGAAGTTTGTGTTCAGGTCAGAGCGGTTTATTTATTTAATTTGTTCTAAAACTTAGTGGTTCTACCTACCTAGACACCTTTCTGTTAGAAATTCAAAACGTGTCATTCTGTTGAGTTCAATAATAATTTCATTAATGTTATACCGTAGCAATAATCAAATGTAAATCTTATTTCCTTGCGAGTTCCATACACATAACCTATGTGAAGCACTTTGGTTCAAGTTGGATTTAATACGATTAAAAGTGTTTTCGGTGAGAATGCCAACATTATACATCAGTACTAAACACAAACATACATTTTGGAGGTTTTGTCTGTGTTCTTTTGTAGATAGTTTGTGTTCGAATAATACTCAGGTTTTGTATATTAGCTTACAGTCGTAGCCATAACATGGATGATTATAGCACAAGGTGTGACTTAAAACGAACTTTTTATGTTATTAATAAACTTTAAATACTGTCTACAAAGTTTTAATCGCCAAAACAGACAGTATCCTTTTGACTAATTTAGGTAGGCCAATGATACTGTAGTTTCTCAACCATCCCAAGTTGGTCAATCATCATACTATTTAAATTTTAGCCTTGCTGTAAGTTTATTCTAACCATAAGTCTGTCTTGGTAGTCTATACAGTGGGAATGTTATGATAGGCCTAGCTTATATTTATATTTGCGAGTTACTAAATGTCCATTTACTTTTCGTGAGAAAATTAAGTTTGCTGAGGCAAACTGTAGGCCTACTTTGAATGGCCAAACATACTTAAATGAATCCAACAGACCAAACCATCATATAAACCTTACCTAACCCAAGGTATCTACTTAATGTGATAAGCACCCAGTGCCGTCCTTAGGGCGGCGCGACAGGTGCACCCACACAAGGGCCTTGCGCCTATGAAGGCCTCGCACTTGAGGGTTTTTGTATGTGGAAGCTAGAGGTGTCATGGCCATGAATGGGATCAGAAATGTGGACTTTTGATGATTAACTTATCAATTGAACAACTGAAGACAATGTACAAACAGTTAGTGGTACGTACACATTTTGCTAATCTGTGTCGGGACTATACAGGGGCGTAATTTTATTTTTATATTACATCAGAATGAGTTTCAGGTATTTTTCAGTGTATCCTAGCTATTTTGTCTATATTTTATAACTCATTGATTTTTTCCCAAGAGTGGTAAGACTGACCTCCGATGGTGAAATGGTATCGTTTGTTTTTTACGACCCATCTTGTACAGCGTGCTGCGGCAGTTAGGTTAGGTTATGTTACGTTATTTTGAAATAACAAATCCTATCTTATCCAACGAGGATGTCTATAGAGGTCTCGTCTGGGATAAAAAACTCTGCTTACATGCTGACCGCCATTTTGACCCTTTATAACCTCCGGTCTCCATGGCAACAAATAAGTTAACCAATTAAATACCCTCTTCACAACTTATGTTAGTCTTTATTACTCTTTGGCTAGATGTTTTGTTTACAAAAATGTCCTCCAATGAGGCTTCACTTTTTTAACAAGAGCTCTATAATTATTTAAACTTTGTTATCTTATCCTGAACTGTTGCATACTTATTCATAATTGGTTGAAATAGAAAGTATTGGATCAATAACTTATACGTTGCCTGTTTTATTTTTTCTGAAAGATTTTTTACTGTAGAATTCACAAATAAGGTTAGTGTTTATCAGAAACTTTCCTTTTGGGTACCTACACTTTCATAAATGATGAATGAATGATATGAAGCGATAATATAAAAAACTGAATGAAATTGTTCGTTACGGTTTAGCTATTATTTAGGTTATTTGGTTTTGGTTTCGGTTGTGTTCAGTCTCAAAGATGTGAACGATTTTGTCTTGGAATTTGTCCAGATAAGAAACATTGATTCCATTAATACTTAAATATGTATTCTCGGTACGGTATATCAGAAAGCTGTATCCTGGAAACCTTTTAAATTTGTTACGTTTTGTAGTTTTATGTTTTGTAAATAAATCATTTTGTTAATAGCCTAGGCTAGGAAGGTTTTTTTTAGTGTATAGGCCCTATTCAATACCTAAACATAAACGTAACCAAACTTAATTAATGTAAACCGAATTAATGGGGTTTTTATGAATTAAGTAACAAATGCCTGACCGGAATACTCACAGGTATGGTTGGTTGGGGGTGCTTAGACTTATGTTAAATATCTTACCTAACTCAACGTTACTTAACGTAATAAACACACGTCAAACCCACCATCATCCACGTACCAGAATTTATTTTTTTTGCCTTTTAGGCCTACCCCCAATTAGGTAAGGTTTGGATGTGCTATCAGAACTAAATATGAGGGTACTTTGGTATTATACGGATGCCACCCTTATACAGCGCGCTGCGGCAGTTATGTTAGGATGGGTTATCATAAAAATGATTGTAGGACTTTCCTTGTTTCGTTACAAATCGAATGATACCTGAAGAGTCATACTTCCGGCCGCCAAACACCCTCCAAATAGGCCAAGGTCAGGTCGTTGACCGGAGCGCGCGCATCAGCTGTCACCGCCTGTATCTGGGTCAGTGTCATGAGTGATTTATTGCCGTGCACTACGTTACATTTGTTTTCATAATGAGTGACGTTCTTTTGGTGTGGGATTTACCTCGGAATGAAGAGGAAACCGTACGTATTTTTATGATAACCCATCCTAACATAACTGCCGCAGCGCGCTGTATATTTTGCGGAGTACATGTGGCGATCGGGTGTGGCTGCTAGCGGCGGCGACGCATTCAACACGATCCTAGCGGACATCGCTGGCTTTTGGGAGGCACAACACAAAGACCGCTCATCAGAATGATATAAAATTTTTACAGTAAGTCAATAAAAGTATGTTTTTCGAATTATGTAGTTATCCTTTGTATCCGGTAAAAATTAACCTCCAAAAATAGTGGCATCCGTATAATACCAAAGTACCAATTGTTTTTAAAACTTCAAAATAACTAAATAGACACAGGCTATTACAAATTGTTTGGTGTTTTCTTTGGTAATAAGAAATATGTTGTGAACAGTAGCAAATAAATGGAAAGCCAAAAAGGTTGTGCTGGTTAATTAACGGAAATGATACAAATATTCTTTTGATAGTTGTTATTAATGCACTTATAATCTAAATTAAATGAAAATAGAGTATAAACACTGATTACAGGCTTAACTGAACATATTTTAGGTGCATAGTATGTATAGGTCTATATGCTGATGACATTTTTAACAAATAGGTATGCCACTTGAGAAGAATATGGAGTAGTGATGTGCAATATGGTCACATTTCGCGATATGGCTGAAGTGGTATCGCGTCACTGTTGAAACGTTGTGTTATCATGTTATCATGGTCCCGGACCTAGGTCTTACCATGCCGACTACGGTAATAGCTTCTTCCCTATTGGGGAAATTCGCTAAAAAGAGCTGAATATTTTGAACACAAGTTAACGGAGGGGGAAAATACCTAATTTAATTTTATATGATTGGGATTTATTTATTTCAAAGGATCACACCATTTTTACAGATCGAAACACGCAGTTTTACAAGATGGCTTGTAATATGTTTGGCATGTGATAGGGTTGGCATGATTTTTAGAAACACATACTAAATACCCACGTCGCAGCAAACCTGCATACTCAGCGAATTTTCAATGGAGATATAAGTGTCCTAATACTACATAAAGCCACTTACCAAGTTTCATAACAATATATTCACAAATAAGCGATATATCCAATTTTAATTATACCCCATAAGAATAAAATTGGGGCTGAGTACGCAGGTGTGCTGCAACAAGGAATACAAAAAATGAGTTTTTATGCTAATATCAATATAACTCACCTAGGAGAAGTCGTATACCAGTTTTTATTCATTTATGTTCATAATTAAGGGAGACAGAGCATTTAATTGATCTCCATAAGAATAACATGGGGGCTGAGTACGCAGGTTTGCTGCTAGGGGAGCCGTTGGCAAAAAATATTTTTTTTAGCAAATATCAATAGACCCCAACGAGATGAAGCTGTATACCAAGTTTCGTCAGTATACGTTCACAAATAAGCGAGATATAACAATTTTCTTTTCCTCCATAATAATAACATTAGACGACGTACTGTGTTTAGCACTTTCAATCTATCGGTAACCAATTGACGTAGAGAAATGATCAAAATACCAAATTGTGTATTTTTTAAGCTGAATCCAATGGGAAAACTAAAATTTGACGATTTAGAAAATTATATGTAAACAATTCAAAAAACACATTTTTTGGGGTACAAAACCCCCATAAAATACCCCTTCCAATGGAGCGATCTGGCTGGTTTTCGATATTAAAGTCATAAATGTTGCTTTACACGTTTAAACCAAATTTCATCAAAATCGGATCTTTTTTACGAGAGTTATCGTGCTCACGGACACACACACACACACACAGCAAACAGTTTGCTGGACTTTTAATCAAAAAAAGTTTGTTTTACAAAGTTTTCAAAGAAAGTAATTCAGGCTTTTTTTTATGAAAACTATAGCCAGGCTATCTTTGCCGCTTCAAATAAAGGGTCTTTTAAGTCCCTTATATGAGGAAATAAGTTAAATTCAAATTATACGGTGTACCTAAAATGATACAGTATAAGGTGACGCGATACACATCATATTGCCATAGCCTATCGTGATATGTGACTGTATTGCACACCAAATTTGTTAAAAATGTATTCTTAAATATTAAATCTCACATAAAACGATTCAGTTGAGTACTTTAAGCCTGTAAGTAGATTTTTCATTTAGGCCTACATTTCTCGCTGGACTTCATTCCTGTTTTCAAGTGTAATTAACTACTGTATGTGCTATCACTAATGCAACTAGGTACATGTAATACAATGGAAGTCATGCTCTAGGTGAGACAATGGAAAGTCCTCAGTCAAAAACTGTCGCAGCGACGACTACGCGCAGTAGAAATGTTTGGCAGGAGAATTGTCACAGCCCCCCACCCTGCAGCTGAGGGGGGGGGGTTGTTCTCACTCTGCACATATTAACAGCAGGTCCGCTAACTTCCAGCATACAGTTTAAAATTATGGGTCCCTTATAAATTATGTGTTATGGACGTAAAATTAGAGTAACCTAATGTAACCCAACCGCCGCAGCGCGCTACATAAGTTTTTAGTCCTGCATAAAACTGTTATTGTTTACTTTTCATTTATAATTTAATAAGTTATGTTCAACTTTTATTCAATCAATGCTTTTCAGTTTACAAGGTCATGACAAAAATTTAAATGTACTCTTTGAATTACTTAATTAGTTACGTAAGAACGTAAAATTATGTTCAAAGCGTCCAAAGAATGGCAAGGTTATGGTTTAAAATGGTCATATTTTATGAGTATACGACAATTTTCTTATATGTCTGTTGGCATCACTGATGGGGAGGGAGCAACCTTAGTCAAAGGGCGTGGTCTAATAGTACAGTAATGGTGGCGGCAGGGGTATGAACTCCATGAATGTACCACTCCACCAAATCTTTAGGACTGCTTGGAGTCGTCGCTGCAACACTTTCTGAAGTGTCCAATTCTGCGCTCCCCTCTGGGTCATGCATGTGGCGTTTTTAGAATGGAAAAGTCTCAAAACTTTTTGCATTTCTAACTGCTTCCCCCATAAGGCCAATACTTTCAAAATCCGTCCTGTGTTATTTGTGAATATATATTTTTAAATTTTAGAAGAAATGATGTGCTGGTGGTTATCTAGCAATTTCAGTGACAACATTTTCGATTTGCATTTTTAAATTCGATAGAAAAATAGAAATAAAAAATAAATTTGAAACTTTGCTCACTGAAATTGGTTTGTTATTTTTTTTCCTCCTGAAAAAAGCTATAAATCAACAACATCCGACCACCCATTGAGGCTGGATGGAACTTGAAAGAATCATTGCTCTTATGGGTTTAGGAATATACATGGATTAACTGGTACCCCCTCTTAAAAGATCTTGAATTTGAATTGTAAATGATAGCCTTGCTGTAGTTTCCATTTTAATAAAAAACCATTGCCGCAGGCAGTGATTTGTTTTGTGGCTTACACAAAACAACTTAAAAAACTAAAGATGTGGGTAGCACTGCGCAGTACTGTATCAAGTCATGATTTTACGCTCTAAAACAACAAAAAACATAGGTTTAAAGCAAACTTACTCAAAATACGCTATGTATTTATTAGTGAATTTCCTATGGAAAGTGAACTATTAGCATGACCCGCACGGTGAAACTTAAGCCCGGGACCACCATAGAAGTTCCTAACGTGACCCCCTGAACACGTTTTGGGGGGTCGTTCAAAATTTTATATTTATATATATGTATATATATACGTTTGCACTCTAGCGGTCACATTTTTGGTCCGATTTACTTCAAATTTGGTAGGGACGTTTCTTTCTATAATTAGTTGGACAAGTTCATTGGGAAAAACAATCGGAAAACTCTAAACCCCTTTTTTGGCGATTAATCTTTTGAATTTTGAGTTTTTGGCCCAGAAAGGGTTAGAAAAGCCCCGGATGTAAATTTAAGGCATGTAAAAATATGGGAATTAATGAGGCGAAAGTTTTAAGCCCTCTCTCGTCATTCTAGCATAAATATTTACGGAGTTATTAAAGTAAATGTGTATCGACTAAACACAGTACGTTGTCTTAAGGGGGTTTTGCATTAGAAAAGCCTGTTATTCATTTGTTGGTGTACTTTTCTCATCCCCAACAACCTCACACTACTTTCAAGCCTGACTGGATCCTCTCCTAACCTTATAATGTGCAAAATCGTATTCCCAGCATTGCAGGTAAATATAACCAGGAGCATCAGAACAGGCAAAAAAATCAACATTTTCAGATTTCAATAAAAATTGAAATAAATGTCTGTGTTTACACTGATTTTGAGTTTTAAAAGTTTTTTATATGCAAATTCACATCCCTCACCTCAGCGTGCTGCGTGCGAACTCGTTTTTAGTTTTACTGTTAGTAAAATAGTATGACGGAACTAACTAGGCCTAACTGTAACCTTGATTAAGATATCAATTAGATAAGCTTTTAATTGTGAAAGTTTTATAACATTATCAATAGATGTGGGAGTGCGCCAGCTCTTAGGGTTGATATGTGTGAGTTACATAACCCCTCCCCTACATAACGCTACGCCATACCCCCTCCCACCCCTTATGTTTATGTGTATGTGTTGTTAAAGGGACGGATTCAGAGATCCAAAGATTCAAAGATCCTCACACGTCAACCGAAGCTTATTGTGTGTCCCTTGTACGTTAGTATGGCAAACCAATGCCCGTACCCTTTACGAGATCCAGGAGTTTTTTACCAATACTAGCGTCCCTTTCATCACCTGGTTGCTTACAACCAAACAGAGCCCTTCTCCTTGCCCCGAGTCTCTCGCAGTCCAGTATGATATGCTTGGCAGTCTCTTCAGACTGATTGCAGAGCCTACACACCTGACTTTCATTTCTGAGTCCGAGAGTGTGGAGATGTTTCCTGAAATGGCCATGTCCAGTTATCAGAGCAATCAACTGCTTAACCCGACCTCTGCCCAACCTCACCAACCAGTTAGTGAAGTAAGAGCTAGTATCTGCTAGCAGCCTTTTGCCAAGTGCTTGACCAGTATGACCTTGCCATTGCTGGCGATGTAAGTCCCTGGACCATTTGTTTATTGTGTGAAAAGCAGTTGTTTTGCTTATGCCACAGCTTGGCTCTGGACCAAAGAATGGCATACCGGAACCTCTTTTAGCAAGCTTATCTGCACACTCATTGCCACCTATGCCTACATGGCCAGGTACCCAACCAAGATGCACCGAGTTGCGTGTCGCGAGTTTGCAGAGAGTGTTGTAACATTCCCACACCAATTTTGACTTGATTTCGTTGGAGTCAAGAGCCTTGAGGGCAGCCTGACAATCTGACAAGATTACTATATGCCTGTCGCAATAGCGTCTGGCAATGCCGAGATTGGCACAAACCATGATGCCACAAATTTCTGCTTGAAAAATAGTACAGTGTTGTCCCAGACTTGCACAGAGTTCTGTTCTAGGTGATTCACTGTACACCCCGTAGCCAGATTTTCCTTCAATGAGAGAGCCGTCCGTGTACCAGACAAGGCTACCCTTCCTGGAATAGGGCCCTTCCTCAGATGTCCACTCTTCTCTGGAGCAGAATCCAACAGAAAAAGGTTTAGTGAAAACCATCTCCGTACTCATGACATCTGATGTCATATCAAGCACAGGGTTTTGAGCAACAGCTTTGGTGATGGTGCAATGGCCTGTTCCAGACAGGCCTTCCCTCCATTGGCCTGCGACTTTTAATCGATAGGCTGATTTCCGTGCTTCTGCCTTGATGAAGATATCCACCCTTAAGTGTGTTATGTAATATATGTGTATGGCCCCCTAGCATGTTTTTAAATGTAAAAATAACTAACGTAAAATGAGTAAGTATATAATTTAAATAGGCTACCAGTATAATCAATCCTATAAACAAATTAAAAACTTGAAAAATGATCATTTCATTGAATCATAGCCTATTTCACTTCTCTGAAAACACATCAAACTACTTTAAAATATGTTCTAGACAGGTCTCACCCCCAGGACAAATCAAATACGGTAATTAGAAAAAACTAATTTTAAAAGTTAAAAAAATTAACATTGGGCTTATACAGTTTAAAATCTAAACAAAGTAAATAACAGCAGTTTATAATCTGTGAGTTAATGTTCAAAGTAATACTCATGTTGTTGTTGTTGAAGTAGTACCCGAAGGCCGGGCTTTGCTCGGGGAAGGTTTGTCAGTTTGTTTAGATGACTTAATATTTCATCACATCCCGCAACTTATGAGTAGATTTTCTTAGCTCATTTGTCTCTTCTGGAGATATTTAAGGTCACTGCAGTTGTTATTATAGCTCAATGTCCCTTTGATTAATTTTGGATATGACATTGCCATTCTAATATAATCTTCATTTTATGATTTTAGCTTATTTTAGTCACTGCTTTGAGGTAATCATATGTTAATACTTAAACTACAATAATAGTCTAATATATATACAGCCCCATGTGTAACACACCAGACATAAGAATTCTAGACCATTTCCAGACGAAATAGAAACGTGATATTTAGCAAGCAGGTAGCTTGTACCTTGAAACCCCCGGTAAAATTGCCAAAATATACAATTTTTAATTTTAAAACCACTAATTTTGATCTTGAAAATTGGATATTTTAACATTGGGCTTATGGAGTTTCAAATAAAAACAAAAGAAATCGTAACAGCTGTAAACAAATATCCAGTAAACTGTCAAAGCAACTTTCACATGGTAGAGTATAAACAAATTATAGAACTATTGAACAATGAAAACATCTAGAGTGGATTTAACCATAATGAATCTAAATAGTATACTATGTAAAAAATACTTGAAGGGTCATTGACCAATAATAACAACTGGAGCGACCCCAAGCGGGGGTCTGGGGGCGGAGCCCCCAGCGAGCAAAGCAAGTTCACTATATACTTTGACAGTTCACTTATTTATCATAAACAGCTGTTATGATTCTTTTGTTTTGATTTGAAACTCCACAAAACCAATTTTATTTTTTAAATTTTCAAATTTGTTTTTAGCGAATTTCCCCTATAGGGTAGAAGCTATTACCGTAGTCGGCATGGTAAGAACTAGGCCCGGGACTAAGTTAACTTTTCCTTTTGAGGTCCCCGGACCCCAAAAACGCCATTCGTTCAAAACTACATTAGAACCTCGCTATTTCGAACATCGATAATTCAAAAACCTCTATAATTAGTAATGTTTGTCTGATCCCCTCAGAAAACCTCTAAAATTTGAAAAATAATATACAGATAATTCAAAGTGATTTTTACGCTTAATGCAGCCTCTAAAATTTGAATTTGTATATACTCGAGCCTCTACAATTAAAATTTTGTTGCCGTAATTCGAACTGTTACCTCCAAAATTCGAAGTCAACCTCTACAATTCGAACTGCGTTACCGTTAGCCTCTGTAATTCGAATTCAGGACAAAAAAACACGCCTGTTGAGTATTTTGTTCAAGAGATGTGTTTGAACTACACTATTCTGTCTAGCTTTTAAAAAATAAACTTGGACCTCTATGGTTTGAATTTTATTTTGACCTCTATAATTCAATCTCTCTACAGGGACCTCCATAATTCAAATTTTATTTATTACGACCTCTATAATTCAAACCGGGTGCCTACCTGTTGATCGACAAGTTATTTGGTCGCAGGGACAGTTGGTAGGGTTTCAAATAAATAAATGTAAAAACAGATTGGCTACTTGCTAGATGTACCTGTTGCTCGCGCCCCCCACTCTGCCTTCCAAAGAAGAGGGGCGAGGCAGAGGCTTGTAGTGGAAGTGTGTAGCCCCACCACCAACTCAATGTTTGACCGGCGGGACCACGGGACCATGCAGGACGCAGGTGCGGTAAGAAATTTGCTGAACCTTGTAACAAAATTTCCCCGATGTTACGGCGTATAAGGCAGTTCCGACGGCAACGATTGCTACCTCACCTTACTCTCTGAATTGTGCTCCTACCTTGTGGCGCTTTGGAGAACTACGTCCAACTAACTTGTTACGCAGTACAACACCATACGGCATAATTTGTATTGGTTAGTTGTGATTTCAAAATGGCAGTGGCTACGTACACGTCCGACGTGAGCCGCTACTGTTCACGTCCGTTCCAAATTATGCACCGTACGTTACTTTTCCTGTGATTTTTAAAACAAATTGAGAGCCAGAAAACCTCCTAACCTAACCTAACGTAACCTAACCTATCCTAACCTAATGTAACATAACGTAACGTAACCTAACCCAACCTAACCTAAGCGGTAGCGAAGTGAATTTGCCCTTACATTGGACGTGTACGCAGTCACTTCGTTTCAAAATATGACCGCGCCCATTGAACAGTTCACTGCACACACTAGCAGCTAAAAAAATGCGCGCTCCTCCTGAAGTATATGTATATGTGGTGCCTCTAGTTGCTGCACACAGGGGCAGTTTAGTCAGTGTGTTGTTATTGTATTTGCGCCTCTTATAAATTGGCGTTCTTGGTAACTGCATATTTACTTGGCCTAGTGGGAAATGGAATGCTGGATGTACATAGCAGTAATATGCTACAATTTGGGGAAGTCTTATTATCTTTTACATAGGTTTAAACGACTTTAGATGGGGAAAGCGACCATAAAACGTGTATGTTCAATGGAACATATCCTTGCTTGAAGTTGTTAAATTTGTAAATTGGTAATTGTAATTAATTATGGAATCAAGACGTACAAGGTATTGTCCAATACTGCAGGGTCATCTCAATGTAATACATTACAATTTGCAAGGGCGGGGATTCCATTTTAAAAAACTATATTAAATGTTGCTGCATTTGAATCTGCTTCTTTATTGATGACCGCTAACAAAGAATGCAAACTTTTATCCTACTAATTTCAATATTATTAATGTGAAAGTTTTGATATATGGATATTTGTAGTTCCATCACGCATAAACTACTGGACCGGTTAAGCTGAAACGTTGCATGAACTATCGAATGAACAGCTTACATATTGCATTAACAAATAATAATAACAACACAAATCCAACCTGATAATGTCCACATCCAAACTTAAAGTTTCACCCCACGGGTCCTGTAAGTTCCAATGCAAATCTTATGCGAGAATACCTACCTACCTATCTATCTATCTTTCTATAATGTTATAAAGAAAAGGTGGTTTCTATCTGTCTGTCTGTCCGTCTGTCCGTCTATCTGTCTGTCTGTCTGTCTGTCTATCTGATGTTCCGGATAAACACAAATACCCCCGTCGCAGCAAACCTGCATACTCAGCGAATTTCCAATGGAGATATAAATGTCTTAATACTACATAAAGCCACTTACCAAGTTTCATAAAAATATATTCACAAATAAGCGATATATACAATTTTAATTGTTCTCCATAAGAATAATATTGGGGCTGAGTACGCAGGTTTGCTGCAACAAGGAGCACAAAAAATGGGTTTTTATGCTAATATCAATATAACTCAACTAGGTGAAGTCGTATACCAGTTTTTAATCATTTATGTTCATAATTAAGGGAGACAGAGCATTTAATTATTCTCCATAAGAATAACATGGGGGCTGAGTATGCAGGTTTGCTGCTAAGGGAGAATCATGAAAAAATGTTTTTAGCAAATATCAATAGACCACAACGAGATGAAGCTGTATACCAAGTTTCGTAGTATACGTTCATAAATAAGCGAGATATTAAAATTGTCTTTTTCTCCATAAGAATAACATTAGACAACGTACTGTGTTTAGCACTTTCAATATCTCGGTAACTAATTGACGTAGAGGAATGATCGAAATACCAAATTGTGTGTTTTTTTAAGTTGAATCGAATGGTAAAAACTAAAATTTGACTTTTTCAAAAATTATATGTAAAAAATTCATAAAACCCTTTTTTGGAGTACAAAACCCCCCCACATACCCCTTTGGATAGAGCGATCAGGCTGGTTTTCAAACTTAAAGTCATAAATGTTGCTTTACACGTTTATACCAAGTTTCATAAAAATCGGATCATTTTTACGAGAGTTATCGTGCTCACGGACACACACACACACACACACACACACACACACACACACACACACACACATATATATATATATATATATGTGTATACAGTTTCGAACGAATGGTGTTTTTGGGGTCTGGGGACCTCAAAACGAAAAGTTATCATGGTCCCGGGCCTAGGTCTTACCATGACGACTACGGTAAGAGCTTGTTCCCTATAGGGGAAATTCTCTAAAACTACTGAACCGACTGGGCTGAAACTTTACACAAAGCCCAAGCTTTACACTTTTCATCTTGAGCCCATGCAAGACATATGCCTATTCACTTCCTTAAAATCCCCTCGGGCTACGCCCCGTGAACGCCCTAAGTTTTAATATTTACATTTCAGAAGAAAGTAAACATCTAGAAAAGGTAATGCGAACAGCTGTTCACACTTCCATTTGACAGCTTGAAGAACAGAAGCAAGAACAGCTGTTTCAAGCTAACTTACCTTTCTAACCCGTGCGATGAACGGGTACATTCAACTATTCATTTATAAAATTACCAGCTGTAGATGTTTGTCAGAATTTGTCGCGAGTGAAGCCGCGAGTAATTGCTAGTATTAAATAAACCTTGAAAGTATAAATTCGTCCAGTGAAATAAATTGCAATTAAAAGAAATTAACTCCTTTACAACCCGTTTAGCGAATTTCCCTTGTAGGGAAGAAGATTTACCGTAGACAGCCTGTTAATACCTAGGCCCGGGACCATGATAACTTGTCGTTTTGAGGTCCCCAGACCCCAAAAACACAATTCGTTCATAACTGTATGTATGGGTATGTGTGCGTGTGTGTGTTTGGTATAATACTGTATAGGTAACTTTTGTAAGCAGTATCTCCTCTTCTTGGAAAAAAGAAAACTCGACTTTTCTTAAATAAAATATTACCGACTTCTGGAATGGTAACAACACCCTTCTCTCATCCGTTTTCTTCACATTAAAATTTATTAAACCTGTTTGTGAGGGGGGAGAATTAGAGATAGGGAGAGGATGAGGTGGAGAGGTTTCAGGCACAAATAAAAAGACTACTGATTACTGGAATGGTAACACCCTTTTCTTATCCGTTTTATTCCACGACAAAAAGAACAGATAATTCAGGACTAATGTAAATCAAAAACATTATGCCTACTGGATTGGTAACACCCTTCTCTTATCCATTTTAACTCTACATTAAAATAAACTAGTTTTCCGTTGCTCGATTCCGAGCAAGTTTGTACCCAACGAAAAGTTACTTCAGTTGTAAACAAACTAACAAAATATCTGACGCTAAACAGGATTATAAATCTGAGAATAATGAGAATAATGCTGATTATGTACTAAAGTTGGTTGGAAAATCAACACGTAATACCAAACATTCCGTGTTTGTGTTTGTGTTTTTGTGTTTTCAAAGGAAAATAAAAATAGGGTTTATTTTTGGCACTTCCGCCGTCGGATAGCGCCACTGTTCTGAAAATTCACCCTTTAATTACCGTATTTAAGTGATGCCCTTTCTTTAGATACTGAGAGGGCAAATCTATGCAAATATAACTTTAATTTGACAAATCAACTGTTAAAATCCGTCCAGCCGTGATCGAGTTATGACTGTGAAGAAAACGCCCTAGCGTAATAATATATTGTCTATAGGATACTTGGTCGAATCACACATTTTTAATGATATAATCTATCACTATACATAATTTTAACTCATTGTGTGCACTTATTAAGATGATGATGATGATCATGTCTTATTAACAGATACAATTTATTAATAAAATTGATAGTCTATCAATAAGACGATTTTGGCGTGGGAATTATTATACCCAATAGGGTCATAGCATAAACAGATTCTGGCAAAATGAGAGGGCATTTATTATATTAAATTATTATGATATTAAAATATAGTGTTTCTGTATCTATGATCTTCTCACGATATTTTAGGTTTATTTTAGAATTACTTAAAAAGAATTTTAAGGCTATTGAGTCAATTCTCTAACGGGTTGGTCTTTTTTTCTGCGTGATGGTGATAGCAAACATGATAGTTTTTAAGACTAGTGGGGTCGGGGTGAAATCTAAGAGGATTTCCAAAAAGCATATTAGGTCATACTAGCTGACGTACCCGTTCTTCGCACAGGGGTTTTCTCTACCCGTTCTTTAGTCAAAGCAATTTACATTTTAGTTAGCTTGAAACAGCTGTTCTTGCTTCTGCTCTTTAAGCTGTCAAATTTAAGTAGGTATCCACAGCTGTTTGCATTACAGTTTCTGAATGTTTACTTTATTCTGAAATGTAAACATTGAAACTTAGGACGTTCACGGGGCGTAGCCCGAGGGGATTTTAAGGAAGTGAATAGGTCTATGTGTTGCATGGGTTCAAGATCTACCTATGTGTAAAGTTTCAGCCCAGTCGGTTCAGTAGTTTTTGCGTTCACCCGGAACATCAGACAGACAGACAGAAACCACCTCTTCTTTATAATATTATAGATTTGAAAGAGGTACATTACAAAACGTACTATAGATTTTCAGCACAATCAGTCAAGCGATGAACAGGGCCGCCTTGAGGGGGAACAACAGGGGCCCCCAATTTTAAATAAATTCCGAAAATTGACCAATATATTTAAATAGCACTCTCTGGAACCCCACAGAACATTTTAACCAGTCCCCTAATTGTCTTGTGGAAGCCCTCGCGATGAAGTGAATTCACCCAGAAGATTCTCGTACCTCCAAATGGCAAAGGAAAGTTGTATTTTACAATTCCAGGAACTTACAGCTGTTTTATGTTAATTTTTTGGTGAGGAAAAAAGCTAGCCCATCACAATAAAAGTCATACAGGCTCATAATGTTCAAAATCATTTCCAGTTTTCACATGAATAAGACAAACAAATAACTCCAAATTACATGAAACTATAAAAAGCGGCTTTCTGACAGATTAACATATTTTAGGTATATTCCTTGCATGTAACCTGTAAAAATAATATAGTATTAACAGATAAAATTATAATAAAAATACTACCATATTTGTCTAGGTCACTGGTGACCGAGCTTTGCTCGTTCCTTGTCAGACAGAAGTTTGTTTTTATGAATGTAGTAGGCCCCTAATGTTACACCACGTCCTCCTAATGGTGAGCACATTTGCTTAGCTTATATTTGTATTTTTTATGCATATTTGAGGTAACTCCAGTTGTTATTATAGCTCAATATCCCTTTTATTCATTTCGTACCGCTTTATATTTATTCTTCATTCAATAGTTTTTACAATACACTGATTGATTAAACCTCAGAGTTACGACTGACTGTTATGATTCTTTAGTTTTGATTTTAAAATCCATAAGGTACATCTACATATTTTAGTTTTATTATTACTTTTATTACATTACTCGAGTTTATCAAGAGAATGACCCCTGCCTGGAATTTATTTTTATCCTAGAAGTTTGATATTTCTTACACTTTAGGACATCACTGGAGCAGTTTAAAAAACTCAAATTTACAAGCAAGCTATAACCTTATTCATATTAGAGTATAGCATAGACAGATTGATATTGAACCGGGTGGGGGGGAGGCAGTACCCTTCAGAACGTAACTGACGAAACCCTTTTATGCCCAGCTTCGTTCAGAACCAGATTTAGGGTATGTAGACAACATGTGGTGCGGCCCCTTGCTGTCCACCGCCAAGGTTAACTAAATTTTTGGAATATGGTTTTAGGTTTTTATGATTTATGTGTAGTACGGGCCACTTTGTGGATCGGGCTCCTAAGTAACTACCTATGTAGCCTATGACTAACTCCGGCCGTGGCTACGAATCAGGGAAAACATCAATCGTTATTATATATTCATAAATAACGGAGGCATTATCTATCAAATTACTCCTTAACGTATGTATAAGATATATACATACATATAGATCATATTTGATACAATCATAACATATGATGGGTTTAACATAATTTACATCATTTCGTTCCTATTTCTATTTTTTGTCATATAAATACAGTCACATTAACGGGTAAATTGATATCATACGGGAAATTTTGGTTGTAAGTGTTGGTATCTCTGCTCAGTGACGATCAGCTCCACGCTACGCCGCTACGTTACTCCGCTACTTGGGCGCGCCTACAGCTATGAACGGAAGTGGACTGTTCCTGTAAATCCGCGCGTATATTCGCCTCTCCCCTCTCTTCGAGACAAGGAGAAGGGGGTGCGAGCAACTGGTACATCGAGCAAGTAGCCCATCTGTTATTACATTTATTTATTTGCAACCCTACCAACTGTCCATGCGAGCAACTAAGATGTCGATCAGTGGGTTTCAGGACTTGATTTAATTATTTATACTTATTTTCTAAAACCCTACCAACTGTCCCTGTGAGCAACTAACATGTCGTTCAGTGCGTTTCAGTACTTTATTTAATTATTAATATTTATTTTTCAAAACCCTACCAACTGCCCCTGAGACCAACTAACATGTCGATCAACCGGTGGGCCCCCATTCAAACCCTCTTTATTTCAAAATTCCCATGATTCAAAATATATTGTCTTTCCCCTGAAATTCGAATTAGCGAGGTTCTACTGCATATATATATATATATATATATTACAAAGGAATGAATGACAAATGAGCACGATAACTCTCGTAAGAATTGTACGATTTTGATGAAATTTGGTATACATGTCTAAAGCGAACTTTATGACTTAAGTTCGAAAACCAGACAGATCAATCTATCCGAAGGGGTATTTTGGGGGGTTTTGGACCACTAAAATGGGTTTTTAGAAATTTGTACATTTAATTTTTTTAAAAGACAAATTTTAGTTTTCACCATTGGATTCAGCTTAAAAAAAACACATTATTTGGTCTTTTGATCATTGCCCTACGTCAATTGGTTACTGAGATATTGAAAGTGCTAAACACAGTACGTTGTGTAATGTTATATATTAATTATTCTCTATAAAAATAACATTGGGGATTTGTACGCAGATTTGCTGCAACAAGGTACACAAAAATGGGTTTTCATGCAAATATCGATAGAATTCATCTTAGCGAAGCCACATACCAAGTTTCATCCATATACATTCATAAATAAGCGATATATAACATTTGAATTATTTTCCATAATAATAACATGGGGACCAAGTACTTAGGTTTGCTGCTACAGGAACCATTGGTGAAAAATTGTTTTTTGTGGAATCAACAATAAACCACAACCAGATGAAGCCATATACCAAATTGTGTCAGTTTATGTTCATAAATAAGCGAGATTTATAATTTTTCTTTTAGCGAATTTCCCCTATGGGGAAGAAGCTATTACCGTAGGTCTCATGGTAAGCCTTAAGCCCGAGACCATGATAACTTTTCATTTTGAGGTCCCCAGATGCCAAAAACACCACTCGTTCCAATTTATATATATAAGTGACCGTAAGCACGATAACTCTCGTAAAAAATGTCTGATCTTAATGAAATTTAGTGCAAATGTGTAAAGCACCATTTATTTGAACGAGTTCGAAAACCATATGAATCGCACCATCCGAAGGGGGTTTTCGGAAATGGGTTTTTTCGGGTTTCCACATCTCATTTTATTTAAATCAAATTATAATTTGTACCATTGAATTCAGCATACAAAACAGACAATTTGGTATTTTGATCATTGCTCTACGTCAATTGGTTACTGAGATATTGAAAGTGCTAAACACAGTACGTTGTCTAATATTATTCTTATGGAGAAAAATAAAAATTGTATATCTCGCTTACTTATGAACATAAACTGATGAAATTTGGTATATGGCTTCATCTGGTTGTGGTTCATTATTTTTTGCACAAAAAAAATGTACCTACTTGAGTTATATTGATATTTGTGTAAAACCCCATTGTTAGAGTTCCTTGCTTCAGCAAACCTGCACACTCAGCCGCCATGTTATTCTTATGGAGAATAATTAAAATGTCATACATTGTTTATTTATGAAAGTATATTGATGAAACTTGATATGTGGCTTTATGTGGCATTAAGATACATATATATGCATATTTATGCATTGGCAATTTGCTGAGTACGCAGGTTTGGTGCTACGGGGGTATTTATATATTAAGATGTATACAAAATCTTGGACCTTAACACAATGACTCGTGGATTCTAAGAAGTGGGTCAAAGAGTTTTAATTTCTTCCTAGATTATATTTAACATAAGATACTACTTTTCTTTTCTTTTTGAAATGAGGCAATTTATTCTTCTTAAAAAAAATGGAATGATTTAAGCCTTATTGTTTTTTAAGTTCTGCATTTATAGGTTGCCTATGTATTTGAACAACCGTATCAAGCTACAATAACAATGGGAGGCCTGGGGGGCACAGCCCCCCTCCTCCCAGTAAGGTTAATGTGTTACATTAAAACCTCTGGATTAGAGTTTAAAATATTTTGGCATTCAAAACCAATTGACTGATTTTAAAACGTATTGTTCATAAAGTTCTGTACTTATACTTATAGATTTTTACAGCAATATTAAGCTACAATAAAATAAATATCCTGATGGGTCCTCCAGTGGAACCAAAGTGTAAATAACTACTTTTAAACCACGTGCTCTCACTGATTGGGGACCTTTATTGCCGCCAACATATTATATTTTATCAAAATCTTCAGCTAATATTATTATGAGGGCCTAGATGATACAGCCCTCAGTGAGACTGAGGGGTGAGTAACTACTTCATATGCACTTTGTCTGACTGATTGACAGATTTCAGGCCTCATTGTTTGTCATGTTCTGGATTTGTGTGTCATTGTCAAGCTGCAGTTATAATGGAGGGCCCATGAGGTATATTGTCAATTGAAACATTTTTTTGGTATTTTACGCGATCACTCAATCCTTATACGCGATATAAGAGCGTACTCCTAGTAATAAGATAACAAATATATTCTCTGGGCATTATTGTTAAGAAAAAAACATTAACAAATTTGTACAGCTGAAATAAGATTATAAAACAATAAAGTACTCCCAACAACTAACTGTTCATAACATGTATCAGCAAGTTTCTATTATGAGCGATACCAGGACATTAAGTATAGCGCTGAATAAAAATTTTACAACAGAATATTTATTTGAATTTGTTAATACATATTTCGTTTTATGTGTGATATAGGGCCAAAGACGAGTATTAAATGATATGTCACATTACTTTTTATGCCTCAATCATGTTTTAAAACCAATCTCGAGTGTATTTTGAGCTTTTCGAGAAGAAAATCAACTCTTAGGGTAATTTTAGGGTAATTTCATCATACGTTTAGGGTAAAATTTCATCTACCTGGTGGCAACACTGGCTAAAACCAAAAACTAACCTCAAATACCTCATACAGCCTGACCTGTTCTGTTGTCATTTGAGGTTATGTTAAGTAGATATCTTGGTACTTTAGTTATGTCTCATTTTTCGTGATATTACAATGTGTATTGAATGCAATTTTTTACTAAATTAATGGTGAGCCTTTTTCTTAATTTTTCACTCACTTCTACATCTTAGATATTCCAATATTTCACATTTATTGCATTTCTGTAAGATCATCTTTTGGTGGGTAAGCTACATAACATGCCTTTCATATTAACCCTTTAACACATTCAGTGCAGTGTGATTGTGTATAGATGAAGTAAGGTTCGCCCAGAAGCTGAAAATTTGTATTCACTAAAAGCATAGGTAACACATCTAGAAACAATGTTTGAGTGTTACAAAAAATATTCATATAGTCTTTTCCTCTAATTAGTGCCGATACATTTTTGGAGCTCATGAGCTCCACCCGCAGTTTTGGCTCGGCGCAATAGTAGTAGGTGCCTGCTGTAACGCAACATGCACCACAATCCCACGTGAATATTGTGGATATTGTACAGGCATAGACAAACTCGTGTTCAAGTTTCATTCATCCATCTGCAGTGGCTGAGACACAGTATTCATTTGAAAACAATATTAGACTTTGGAGCTCCAACCGATCGACTGGCAAGGCCAGCTTGGAGCTCATCAGATCCACCCGCACTGTATATGTTAACCCCCAAGCTTATAACTTGAGTAGTTCAATCTGTTTTGTTATTTTTTTTAATACTTTGGATCCCTGAATTATGCTTCCGGTGGACACTCACACAGTAATATGTAGGAAACCGTAGCAAAACACCTGATAAGATATGCAACTCACAAATAATTCATTCGTCCCGTCATCTTTGACCTGTGCCGTCCACTATTTGCTTAAGGTCCACCCATCCCTTCAACTCTGCCAGAGTCAAGTGTACTCCACGAGACACAAATAAAAACCACCAACTCAGACAGGATTGGAACCCTCAATTCAAGCGATACCCCCTGGCCGGGAGGATAGCTTTAGACCACTCGGCCACCATTAGGCTAGCTGCTGTGTTGGGCCGTGTGTGTAATTACAAGCTAGGTGCTAGATTGTGGTAGTTACATTTTTCTGTATCCAAGGTTACACCCCATGGCTTATTCAGATTGTGTATAATACTTCCATTGATACGATTGCTAAGACCCCTGTCCAAGGTTTTGTGATTCAAATACTGTTATATCCTCTTGCGGCTCAAAGGGTTAAATCTAAATAACGTTATATTGCAAGATTCCTGATATAATATCACATTTTTAAGCATTCTATTAACAAAAGTAGGCTTAATAGTAGGTAGGGTAACTCAACCTTCACATTTTAATCATGTTCCTTTGCCAATCATCCTAATATTATAAAGCTGAAAGTTTATGAGTTTGTTTGTTTATGGCTCAAATGACGCTCTAACTACTGAACTGATTGAGGTAATATTTAGTAGGAAGATAGCCAATATCCTAAAGTAACATATAGGCCTATTCACGTTTTAAAATTCCTTTAGGGCTTTGTCCC
Organism: Allygus modestus; assembly: GCA_963675035.1. NCBI lineage: Eukaryota > Metazoa > Arthropoda > Insecta > Hemiptera > Cicadellidae > Allygus > Allygus modestus. The sequence continues at coordinate 143,523,268 of OY776111.1, forward strand.
AGTGGCCTCTAGACTTCCCATGTTAATCTTATGGGCTGTGGCAGAGCAGTGGTCTACAGAAATTTTTGAGGAAGCTGAAACTGTAAGGGCTGCCCAGCGGCGGCAAATGTTCCCAACAAATAAGTGGGGCGTCTTTGAAATTACTGCCTTGGAATACATCGTGACTCTTAATCAATTAACATGTAAGAAAGAAAGGATGTATCTTATATATCTTATTAACGTCATAAATCTTACTAACGCTATGTTGTGAACGTGGGTGAAGCCGCAACGGGTAACGGCTAGTAGTAAATAAGTGTTTAAAAATATGATAAAATAATCAAACTACCTATCCTATACTCTAATATGAATAAGGTTTGCTTGCTTGCGACACGGATCTCAAAAACGACTCCATCGATTTCCTTCAAATGTTCGAAATAACTAATTTATGGGATAAAAATAAGATCTAGATAGGCCTCATCCCCAGGAAAAATCAAATAATGTAAAAAAAACTAAAATGAAAAGTTAAACAAACTAACCCATTGGCGTAGACATAAGAGCTGGTCTCGTGCCTTACTTGTAATTTTATTAACCTGTGAATTGGAGTATAAAATTGGTGTTTTTATATGGATTAATGGCATATTTTAATTAAAATATTGGTTTCTTTCAGTTTAGGGAGTCGCATTGGCACACACACAGTAGACATAAGTAAAAATTAGCAAAATCAGTATTGACCATGTGCAAGTCTCAAAGAATTAACCGATCCCGTCAACTTTCAAGCAAGCCTGCCACCGTTTGTTTTACTTGGGCCCTCCCACCAACGTTGCCACAGACCGGTTAACTCATTGAGAGTTGCACAACTGGTCAGTGTTGGTCGTGTGCGGGAATCGAACCCACGAACATCGTATCACCACCTGGCCAAGGTGTTTCCACGACGTAGCCAACTCAGCTAACACGACCAAAGGCCTGGCGGTGATATCAAGGTTTTTCAGTCAGTCCGCACCCCTAGCGGATAGAACCGTAGACGCCCGCGGTCATTAGTTACATATTTTTTTACTAGAGTGCAGCACCAATCAATACCCTTTATAGGCTACTGCAAATAGAATAAAATTAGTATTAATCCTCATCTAGACAAACTGACTGACCTTCCCCCGAGAAAAGCTCGGCCCCCAAGTACTTGAATCATGTTACCGGTACTTATAAAATAACCAAAATGTTAAAATATAATCTTCTGTATTTTCATTTCTGAATATATAATCTGCTAAATAGTATCCTCCCAATTTTAACCATATTCAAGTTGTACATTTCAAATAAAAGTAGTAATTACTTAGCAGGATTATACTAAACTCTCAACCTGCGCTCATTTTAATCATGTTTCTGGCCAAAAGAAAAGGATTTGCTACTTACCAAGTCCTGGAACTTGTGATAGGCCTACTTAATTTAATCATATGAGACTGGTAGGCCTACATCTTTAGTATAAGTAATAATAACAATTTAAAAATTATATTTTACTATTCAATTACAGCCATTCCATAGCATCTGGTACTAAATGAGAAAAAAATTTAAATATATTCATTGTTGCAAAATCTGTTAAAGACCGTAGAAAAATATTTAAATAATTTAGTCTAATCTATAATATTATAAAGAAGAGGTGGTTTCTGTCTGTCTGTCTGATGTTCCGGGTGAACGCAAAAACTACTGAACCGACTGGGCTGAAACTTTACACATATGTAGATCTTGAACCCATGCAACACATAGGCCTATTCACTTCCTTAAAATCCCTTCGGGCTACGCCCCGTGAACGTCCAAAGTTTCAATGTTTACATTTCAGAAGAAAGTAAACATTCAGAAACTGTAATGCGAACAGCTGAGGACACTTTCATTTGACAGCAGAAGCAAGAACAGCTGTTTCAAGCTAATTAAAATCCAAATTGCATTGACTAAAGAATGGGTAAAGAAAACCCCTGTGCGAAGAACGGGTACGTCAGCTAGTTCCAACTAAAATAATCAAAATATAAATTTGTTATAAGTATAAATTCTTGCTTCAAAGTATAAAAATGTCACATCCGGTACAAAAAGAATGGCTGATTTATTCAACTTCAACCAGGCAACAATGAATAAAGATATTTGAATTGTTGTAATATTTGGTTTTGTTTTTAAATCTAAAAAATTAAGATTACAAATCAAAAAGCTACTAGACTACAAACCAATTATATCTTGGCAAAAATTCAAATCAAACTAAGTACACATCACATTTTCCCTATCTTTCCCCTTGTTAAACAGGAACGTCTCATGAAAAATAATCTCTGGCCGCCCCTATCTTGCTGTGGGTCTTTTGCTTAAAAAAACTGGCTTCCCCTCCTGTAAAGCATCCCTACCAGCCATCCATCCATCTATTGGTCTTATGTTATTGCTGGTAAATTATAATTAGGTGATTATTTACCTACTACTCATGTGTTGTTTTTAGGTGAAATATGGGGCTTACCAAACAGTACTTGAGATATGCCCCTGCTGGGAACTTCAATATAATTGCAAGCGCAAATTGCAATATTTCCTTTGTTGTTATTGATAATGAAGGTGGAAGATTTGTTGCTGTTGGTGCATCTGAAGATGTTATTATATGGGACTTGCGACTTTGTGAAAAGGTAATATATATTTGTAATTTCTGAATGTAGTTTATTTTAAAATAAATAAATCTCAGATAAAAGTATGTTTAAATTCTTACATTTGCTTTGGATAACCTATTGAAATTACTAAACACTGCAGGTTTATCTTTTGTGATAAAACTATTAACCCACGTCCTAGTTTTACAAACTATCATCAGCATTTATCTCTTCAAAGAAACGTGTTTCATTGATATAGGCCCTAACTTTTCTAACACTCAATCATATTGAGTTTGACAAAATCGAAACAACTTCACATTTGAATTTCTCTCATATGACTTTTAAGAAACAAATTAAATCTACTTAAAATTCCTTTACCTACCATAAAGTCTCAAGTTTTACTAACAAATGAAAATAACCCCTGTACCATAACAGACTATGTTTCTATTCCAATAAAACAAATAATCTACCCACTTAGTATACTCTTGCCTATTTCGGATCTTTATATGTACATAGCGTATAAGCTTAAGCATGTTGGGATTGTGTGTACCCTCATTTCCGACCAAGACCCGACAGTTAAGAGGGGGCCGGAGTCAACAAAAATATCGCTATTTCACAGCACCTTCAAATGCAAGAATGCGGTAGCGCCACTATTGCCGTGGCCACTAGTAGGACTAGAAACCCTTAAGCACAGATAAAGGAAACTCTAAAGTTGCTGTTATCTGTGCCTTTAGCTAATAGGAGAACATCATTCACTGTCGGCAGTCGGTAACCTAATGTAGTACGGTACAATCATTTTGATATTTTACTGTATCGCGCTGTCCCGTACTCGCTTGCCATTCACTAACCCGTATGGCGTATAGGGTCCTCTACAAATTCTTAAATCACTATTTTTAAGAATTGGTTAAGTCATATTGATTGGCATTAATAGATTGAAATAGAAACTCCTTTTACAATACTCTTAATATTAATTACACATTACACCATGAACATATTTTGTAAACATATGTAACAATAATATAAATTTCTAATTGTGTTGCTTTTAGAGTAGAAATGAACAGTAGACCATGTAAAATTTGGAAGAACTGTAGTAAATTTTAACAACTCACTGTTAAAATTAAATTAATTACAGTCGTAACTCTTACAAGACCAGACATTACACCAGAAATCATATTAGTCCGTATGAGAATGCTATGAGGGGTCTCGAGGTTGTGAAATTCTTATCCATTGAGAACATCTTTTGGCCCATGTGGTGTGAGTTCAAATTATCTGATTTTCCTTGAAACTAAAATACAATTCCCGGCGGAAGGTTTATTTAAGCAACACCATTGTTAACCTCAAGATAAGGCCGGATTTCCCGTAGAAGTTTCCAGACTGAGAGATGACCATTGATACCTCCGTATATGGTTTGTCGCAAAAACTAGCTTTCTGATTGGTCAGGAACTGTGAGGAGTCCCGGTGTATAAGCCGGTGACCGCAGGTAGCCGACAGACAGAGAGATAGATCTTCCTTGATCTTGATCACTTGTATGTAATATTCTGAAACTGTATTTTATCATGTTAACTTAATGGAACTGTAATTCGTAGTTAAGGATTTGCTAAATTAAGAATATTCACCCGATGGACCTTCAGTCCTGTGGCTGGGTAGTTTCACCATCCTGACTGTGTAATTAGCTTATAAAGATGATTAATAAAGTCCACCATAACTGGTGCGCCCACACCACTCGTGTTGTCATTTAACCCAGCCACCCTTAGAAGCGCCGCAGGGGTTGGGCCTATACCCCCCCTGGCCGCATATTACAAGAAAAATGGGGAAATTTTTAGGCATTCATCGTATAACACTTAATTAGATTTGAATAGTTATTTATTTCAATCATTTATATCAATGTTAATTTTTCCACGGTTTTCTTAAATTTATTTGAACTATACATTAGCAGGGTTGCCATTGACCGGGAAAACCGGGAATTATGCGTGAAGTTTGGTGACCAGGAAAAATGCATGGAGTAGCAGGAATTTTCGGCCGTACTGGGAATTTTAGGTCCCGATCGTCGGCGGCCGCGTAACGAGTTCAATTAAATTAAATTAAATTCAAAACTTCTTTATTCATTATATACATGGATAGACATGAATTTTGTTAATTGCTTTATACTATTTAACCCATGGGATACTTAGTTTTTTAATGACTGCATGGCCCCAGAACTTCAATTAAATTTCAATATTTTGCAGTGTTTTAGTAAAAAAACTGTAACAAATTTACTGTTGCTGCTAACTGGGCAAACATAGTGTTTTTCTTGAAGCTGTATATACATTTTCTTTTTATTATGTTAAAAGAAAACAAAAAATAAAAAATCATGTTAAAAATATTTTGTTATAAAAATAAAAATTAATTTTTAAAATTTTTTTGAAAAAATAATATAGTAGACTAAAAATAAAATACCCCCGTAGCAGCAAACCTGCGTACTCAGCGAATTTCCAATGCATATATATGTATCTTAATACCACATAAAACCAAATACCAAGTTTCATCAATATACATTTACAAATAAACGATTTATGACATTTTAATTATTCTCCATAAGAATAACATGGCGGCTGAGTATGCAGGTTTGCTGAAGCAAGGATCACAAAAAATGGGGTTTTATACAAATATCAATATAACTCAAGTAGGTAAACCAACATGCCAAATTTTATTAATTTATGTTCATAATTAAGGGAGATAACACATTACTTATTCCCCATAAGAATAACATGGGGGCTGAGTACGCAGGTTTGCTGCTACGGGAACTATCAGCAAAAAATGTATTTTAGTGCAAATATCAATAGACCACACCGATATGAAGCAATATACCAAGTTTCATCAGAATAAGTTGATAAATAAGCGAGATTTACAATTGTTCTTATTCTCCATAAGAATAACATTGGACAACGTACTGTGTTTAGCACTTTCAATATCTCTGTAACCATTTGACGTAGAGCAATGATCAAAATACCAAATTGTGCGTCAAATAAGCTGATTCGAATGTAAGAAACTAAAATTGGACATTTTCAAAAATTATAAGTATAAAACTCAAAATACCCCCGTTGCAGCAAACCTGCGGACTCAGCGAATTTCCAATGCATATTTGTCTGAATTCCATATAAAGCCGCAAACCAAGTTTCATAAAAATATATTCACATATAAGCGATTTTAATTATTCTCCATAAGAATAACATTTGTAATGAGTATGTAGGTTTGCTGAAACAAGGAACAGAAACAATTGGTTTTTATGCAAATATAAATAGAATTTAACTAGGCGAAGCCACATACTAAGTTTCATCGATATTCAATCATAAATTAGCGACATATGACATTCTAGTTATTCTCCATAAGAATAACATGGGGGCTGAGAAAGCAGGTTTGCTGCAACAAGGAACAGAAAAATGGGTTTTTATATAATTATCAATATAACTCAACCAAGTGAAGCTACATACCAAGTTTTATTAATTTATTTTCATAATTAAGGGAGTCAGTACATTTTACTTATTCTCCATAAGAATAACATGGGGGCTGAGTACGGAGGTTTGCTGCTATGGGAATAATCAACAAAAAATCAATTTTTTGTGCAAATATCAATATACCAGTACTACTTGAAGCCACATACCAAGTTTCATCAACATACATTAATAAATAATCGAGATATCAAATTTTATTTATTCTCCATAAGGATAACATTGGACAACGTACTGTGTTTAGCACTTTGAATATCTCTGCAACGGTTGAATCACAATTTAAACACCAAAATGATTGTTTTGTGGAACTGAACAGATTGGTAAAGGCAAATGTGAAGTTTACATTAAAATAAACTGAGGAAAAGCCAAAAACCTTTTTCCCATAAGATTAGCATGGGAGATTTTATGAGCAGGTTATTTTGGATTTTCTCCGCAACCACTTAACCTAGGTTAATAATTCAAAATACTAAATTATTTGTTTTTTAGCGAATTTCCCCTATAGGGAAGAAGCTATTACCGTAGGTCTCATGGTAAGACCTAAGCCCGAGACCATGATAACTTTTTGTTTTGAGGTCCCCAGATGCCAAAAACACTATTCGTTCAAATTTATATATACGTATATATATATATATATATATATATATACATATATATATATATATATAGAGAGAGAGAGAGAGACAGAGAGAGAGAGACAGAGAGAGAGAGAGATACTATATATGTGTCCGTGAATGCGATAACTTGAGTAAAAAACGTCCGATTTCGATGAAATTTGGCTCAAATGTGTAAGATGACATTCATGACTTTAAGTTCGAAAACCAGAAAAATCGGACCATGGGAAGGGGGGTTTATGGGGGTTTTATATTTTCCAAAAATCAGTTTTTTGCATTTTTCACCCTAAAAATTTTAAAAAACTTAATTTTAGTTTTGACCATGTTATAGAGCTTAAAAAAACAAATAATATGGTATTTTGAATTATTAACCTAGGTTAAGTGGTTGCGGATAAAATCCAAAAAACCTACTCATAAAATCTCACATGTTAATCTTATGGGAAAAAGGTTTTTTGTTTTTCCTCAGTTTATTTTAATGTAAACTTCACATTTGCTTCTACCAATCTGTTCATTTCAACAAAACAATCATTTCGGTGTTTAAATTGTGATTCTACGCCTAACCGTTGCAGAGATATTCAAAGTGCTAAATACAGTACGTTGTCCAATATGTTATCCTTATGGAGAATAAATCAAATTTGATATCTCTATTACTTATGAATGTATGTTGATGAAACTTGGTATGTGGCTTCACGTAGTTCTGGTATATTGATATTTGCACAAAAAATTTATTTTTTGTTGATTATTCCCGTAGCAGCAAACCTGCACACTCAGCCCCCATGTTATTCTTACGGAGAATAAGTAAAATGTAATGACTCCCTGAATTATGAACATAAATTAATAAAACTTGGTATGTAGCTTCACTTGGTTAAGTTATATTGATAATTGCATAAAACCCCATTTTTTGGTTCCTTGTTGCAGCAAACCTGCTTACTCAGCCCCCATGATATTCTTATGGAGAATACCTAAAATGTTATATAGCGCTTATCCATGATTGAATATTGATGAAACTTGGTATGTGACTTCGCCTAGTTAAATTCTAATTATATTTGCATAGTAACCAATCGTTTGTGTGCCTTGTTTCAGCAAACCTACGTACTCATTACCAGTGTTATTCTTATAGAGAATAATTAAAATCGCTTATATTTGAATATATTTGTATGAAACTTGGTATTTGGCTTAATGTGGTATTAAGACATATATTATGCATTGGAAATTCGCTGAGTACGCAGGTTTGCTGCGACGGGGGTATTTAAGCTCTATAACATGGTCAAAACCAAAATTAAGTTTTTTAAAAATTGTAGGGTGAAAAATGCAAAAAACTGATTTTTGGAAAATTTAAAACCCCTATAAACCCCCCTTCCCATGGTCCGATTTTTCTGGTTTTCGAACTTAAAGTCATGAATGTCATTTTACACATTTGAGCCAAATTTCATCAAAATCGGACGTTTTTTACTCAAGTTATCGTGTTAACGGACACATATATAGATATATATAATATATATATATAGATATAATATATATATATATATATATATACATATATATAAATTTGAACGAATAGTGTTTTTGGCATCTGGGGACCTCAAAACAAAAAGTTATCATGGTCTCGGGCTTAAGTCTGACTATGAGACCTACGGTAATAGCTTCTTCCCTATAGGGGAAATTCGCTAAAATAAAAAATATCTAATCAGTTTTTTAATAAAGTGCAAAAACTATTTCCTTACATAAAACCTTTTAGTTTTAGCGAATTTCCCCTATAGGGAAGAATTAGCGAATTTCCCCTATAGGGAATTAGCGAATTTCCCCTATAGGGAAGAAGCTATTACCGTAGTCGGCATGGTAAGACCTAGGCCCGGGACCATGATAACTTTTCGTTTTGAGGTCCCCAGACCCCAAAAACACCATTCGTTCGAAACTGTATATATATATATATATATATATATATATATATACACATATATATATATGTGTGTGTCCGTGAGCACGATAACTCTCGTAAAAATTATCCGATTTTGATGAAATTTGGTATAAACGTGTAAAGCAACATTTATGACTTTAAGTTCGAAAACCAGCCCGATCGCTCTATCCGAAGGGGTATTTTGGGGGGGTTTTGTACCCCAAAAATGGGTTTTTCGAATTTTTTACATATAATTTTGGAAATAGTCAAATTTTATTTTTCCCCATTTGATTCAGCTTAAAAAAACAAACAATTTGGTATTTTGATCATTTCTCTACGTCAATTGGTTACCGAGATATTGAAAGTGCTAAACACAGTACGTTGTCTAATGTTATTCTTATGGAGGAAAATAAAAATTTTATATCTCGCTTATTTATGAACGTATACTGACGAAACTTGGTATACGGCTTCATCTAGTTGTGGACCATTGATATTTGCTCAAAAAAACAATTTTTTACCCAAGGCTCCCGTAGCAGCAAACCTGCATACTCAGCCCCATGTTATTCTTATGGAGAATAAGTAACGTGTTATCTGCCTTCATTATGAAAATAAATTAATTAAATTTGGTATGTGGCTTTACCTACATGAGTTATATTGATATTTGTATAAAACCCAATTTGTTGTCTTCCTTGCTTCAGCAAACCTGCATACTCAGCCGCCATGTTATTCTTATGGTGAATAATTAAAATGTCATAAATCGTTTATTTATGAATGTATACTGATGAAACTTGGTATGTACCTTTATGTGGTATTAAGATACATATATATGCATTGGAAATTCGCTGAGTACGCAGATTTGCTGCTACGGGGGTATTTTACTTTATCTAAAAAACAAATTTTTTGTGATTTTTGCAAAACCACTTTTTTCTTGAATAATTTATATTTTTACCCGATATTTTACCTAAAAAATACATTCATGGATATAAGCTTAAAGTTAAAACAATTACAACAACAACAAAAATAAAATACCCCCGTCGCAGCAAACCTGCGTACTCAGCGAATTTCCAATGGATAATATATGTCTTAATACCATATAAAGCCACATACCAAGTTTCATAAAAATATATTCACATATAAGCGATATATACAATTTTAATAATTCTCCATAAGAGTAACATTGGTGATGAGTACATAGGTTTGCTGAAACAAGGAACACAAACAATTGTTTTTTATGCAAATATAAGTATTATTTAACAAGGTGAAGCCACATACCAAGTTTCATCAATATTCAATCATAAGTAAGCACTATATAACATTTTAATTATTCTCTATAAGAATAACATGGGAGCTGAGTAAGCAGGTTTGCTGCAACAAGGAACTAATACCCCCGTCGCAGCAAACCTGCGTACTCAGCGAATTTCCAATGCATAATATTTGTCTTAATACCACATAAAGCCGCATATCAAGTTTCATAAAAATATATTCACATATAAGCGATTTTAATTATTATCCATAAGAATAACATTGGTAATGAGTACGTAGGTTTGCTGAAACAAGGAGCATAAACAATTGGTTTTTATGCAAATATAAATATAATTTAACTAGGCGAAGCCACATACCAAGTTTCATCAATATTCAATCATAAATAAGCACCATATAACATTTTAGTTATTCTCCATAAGAATAACATGGGGGCTGAGTAAGCAGGTTTGCTGCAACAAGGAACAAAAAAAATGGGTTTTTATGCAATTATCAATATAACTCAACCAAGTGAAGCTACATACCAAGTTTTATTAATTTATGTTCATAATTAAGGGAGTCATTACATTTTACTTATTCTCCATAAGAATAACATGGGGCTGTGTATGCAGGTTTGCTGCTACGGGAATAATCAACAAAAAATCAGTTTTTTGTGCAAATATCAATATACCAGTACTACGTGACCCCACGTGCCAAGTTTCATCAATATACATTCATTAATAATGGAGATATAAAATTTTATTTATTCTCTATAAGGATAACATTGGACAACGTACTGTGTTTAGCACTTTGAATATCTCTGCAATGGTTGGACGTAGAATCACAATTTAAACACCAAAATGATTGTTTTGTGGAGCTGAGTTGATTGGTAAAAGCAATTGTGAAGTTTACATTAAAATTAACTTAGGAATAGCCAAAAACCTTTTTCCCATAAGATTAACATGGGAGATTTTATGAGCAGGTTTTTTTGGATTTTCTCCGCAACCACTTAACCGAGCTTAATAATTCAAAATACTATATTATTTGTTTTTTTAAGATCTATAACATGGTCTAAACTAAAATTAAGTGTTTTAAAAATTTTAGGGTAAAAAATGCAAAAAACTGATTTTTGGAAAATTTAAAACCCCCATAAACCCCCCTTCCCATGGTCCGATTTTTCTGGTTTTCGAACTTAAAGTCATAAATTTCACTTTACACATTTGAGCCAAATTTCATCGAAATCGGACGTTTTTTACTCAAGTTATCGCATTCACGGACACATATATAGATATATATATAGATATATATATACATATATATAAATTTGAACGAATAGTGTTTTAGTCATCTGGGGACCTAAAAAAAAGTTGTCATGGTCTCGGGCTTAAGTCTTACCATGAGACCTATGGTAATAGCTTCTTCCCTAAAGGGAAATTCGCTAAAATTTAAAATTTTCAAAAAAAAACATAGTATTACATCATCACGGAACAACTCCGTGATAAAGATTTTGGGCCAAAACGGCCATCACGGAACCGTTCCGTGAAAAGCATTCAATGGGTTAATCAGAAAATACATAAAATAAATACAGAAATAACTCACTCAATCCGGTGACGTTCCTCATCCATTTTTTTAAACTGGCCAGAAACTTCTGACTCCCTTTCCATGGTGTTCTCGTCGATGTCCGGTCTTTGTGCGTTTAGCCCGTTATAAATTTCTTCTTTCTCATTGTTTACGAATAAAGACTTACGGCACCTCTTGCTGTTCCCCTTCTGGTCCATTTTCCTTTTCCTTTTCATTTGATTGGTTTTTAGGAAAAGTACCAGGACTAGATTTGTATACAGCTTTGTGGAACTGGTAGCGGGCTTGGCCCCAGTTATTCTGTACCACAGCAGCTGTACAATGACCTTGATAGGAACCGCTTAGGGCAAAATTAATTTGCTTTCCACCAACGAATTTCGCAACAATAGAGTTGAACTGTTCAACATAGTTGCTTGTGACATCAATTAGCAAACTCCGGCTATGTCGTCTTAGATCTTTGAACACTTCAGATATCGCTGGATAAAGTCCAACAGAGGCGAGCTGCGGGACTAGGTTGATTGTTGCTGGGTCTTGTTCGCAGAATTACCCTCGTTCCTTACACTGTTTGTGATCGCCAAGGATAGGGCTCGGAATATTGAGAATATCTTGCCTCAAACAATCTATCTTCTCATTGATGGGCCGGTTTTCTGTTTTCCCGTGTTCTGTAGCCTTTGTTACTGCCACCCTGCATCACAATATGTTATCACCAATTTTTTTTCGTAGAAATACACAGGACTTCTGTGTTTTGGACATGCAACAGCCCTCATCCTGGTACACATTTTTCGTAGCAGATGGTTGTTACATTAGACTTTCTCAACCGTCAAATGTTTATATGGTCGGCTCTCTAATAATTTTTTGTAAACACTGCTGTCGCCATATGCAGTTAACAGTTTTACAAAATTCTTAGATCGTTTATACCAATCAACAAGAACAGTTCACTTCAACGTTGGTCAGAGGACTGTGAACAGGAGGCTAAAGGCACAGCTTCCTCAAGATGTCTTGTGAAGACCTTTGTATTTACTTTCTTCCGTTATTATTGTTACTAGGCTATTTATCTTTCTTTCTTTGTTTTTCTGTAGTCTGTCTCCATTGGGGTGAGCCCATTAACCCTTTGAGTGCCAGAGTTTTTCGGTCGTCATATCCCTAGAGTGCCTTTCTGTCCCTTTCTGTTTGTTTTTAACAGAGTATATCCATAAAGTGCCAGGCACAAAATCAACATTTTGCAAGGGTTTGCAAAAAAATTAATAACTTTTTTATTTGGTAAGATATTATAATGAAACTTATAATATAAACTTACTTACTTGTTTTGTAATTTTAAAGTTTAGCTATAATATTATGCACATATATAATATTTAAAAAATAAAAAATAAAAAATTTGAATACATATACTGTATGCATGTGGGAAATTTATTTTCTTTTCTTTATTTGTTTCAGGTAAATAAACATTGTTCAAATATAAGATTTTCACCAAATAACTACTAGATTTATAGAGGACATGATTCCCAAAATATTTCCTGAAAGTTTCATCAAATTTGGGCTGTAGGCAGACGAGTTATTTCCATAAATGTAAAAAAATATAAAAACGGTAAATTAGTACACAAGACAGTAGCCTAACTTTATTCAAGGGTTTAAGTTTTATTACAATATTATTTCATAAAGCAGACTAACTAGGCCTCGTATATTTATGGAGTATATGTTTACCTGAAGATATCCTGGAAATGTCCTAGAAGAAATAATAAAAAGTAATGACGTAAGAAAAATTTTCTATAACAACGATACACAAAATCAACATTTTGCAAGGGTTTTGTACATAAAATCAATAACTTTTTTATTTGGTAAGATATTATTATGAAACTTTTTTTGTTTTGTAAGTTTAAAGTTTAGCTATAATATTATGCACATATATAATATCTAAAAAATAAAAAATACAAAATTTAAATAAGTACATATTATACATGCGGGAAATTTTTTTAATTTTTTTCAGATAAATAAACATTGTTCAAATATAAGATTTTCACCAAATAACTACTAGATTTATAGAGCTAAAAAATATCCTGGAAATGACCTGAAAGAAATAATAAAAAGTAATGACGTAAGACAAATTTTCCATAACAACGATATATCGTTGCAATGTATTTTTTGGTAAGACCACCGACGACTATATATCGTTGTGAAGTATTTTTCGGATGTTCCGTGCACAACAATATATCATTGCGTGGCACTCAAAGGGTTAAGGTGAATTTTAACATGTTCATGTATATGTAATATTCAACTTTCTGTGTATAATTATGATTTATTGTAATTGATCCAGAATAAAAAATCAATGTAAAAAAATAATAATGTATTTTTAATAAATAAACAAATGTTTGCCTTTTGGCTAGAAACAGCTGATTATTAGCAGTTAATTATAGTGGTTTGTATCAACCACGTGGTTTTCAGTTAATAAAAAAAGGCCACTAGCTAAATAGGATTATAATTATATATTGCGATGATTAATTATTGGCTATACTAATTAATTAATAGCTCGTATGTGTTTTCACGTGATTTCGAAAAAGTCCCTCTCAACCAGAGACCTTTTCCCCATCGGCAAAGTTTGTATTTTATTCTTTACGTTTTTTTTTCCGTGATTTTAGTAATTTTCAATTTAAAAAATGTGGATACTTCTTTTAACCCCAACCTTAGGGCTCCACCCCACTGGCTTTGAAACCATGTTATTTTTACGGAGGAAAGATGTTCCTTGGAGTGACGAAAGGAGTTCGGTTTATGTACTAGAATTAAAATCATTTGATAATATCTCGCAATCAAAACGGTAAAACACTCTATTCAGCAATCCAGTTTTTGGAAATTTAAACTGTTACTGATTACACAGCGCCATCTGTAGGATCTGATACAAGCATAGGCTATATAGTCACATAAAAAAAGAAAAGGTCGCCAACCGACATCGTCCTGGCTGGTAAGGGCCCGCACTCGCAAGTAGGGGTAGGCTAGGGGCCTACAGATCTAAATCTAGCCCTGGCCGACTGTTTGCAGAACTTAAAACTTTCTGAAATCCAGAATCATTACCCCTGTCTCGTGTCCATCCATGTGCCTAAGAATAAGAATATGTTACAGTCAATTAACACAAATTCAGGCTTATCTTCCTCAATCCTATCCTATATTCTAATATGAGTAAGGTTTTATTGCTTGCTTGCAAAACCAACAAATCATAACAGCTGTTAAACTTGAATAATATATTCATAATAAGTGTTTGTCACTATCAAATTAATTCTCATGCATTTATATGTGGTTTCCTGAAAATTTACATGCTAAAACCATTGAATGAAGATTGAATGTAGCGTGAGTCATATTACAAATTAATAAAATATGCACATATAATCAAAATCATTATGTTAATACTTGATATATGTGTGCTTTTGCGCAGGTTTAGTGACGTCATCTTTCGGGGGAAGTCACCTGTTAGTCGTCCAAAAAACCACTATCTGTAATTTTCATCTTTTGTCATTGTGTTTGTTTACTTTTAGCGAATTTCCTCTATGGGGAAGAAGCTATTACTGTAGGTCTCATGGAAAGACTTAAGCCCGAGACCAAGATAACTTTTCATTTTGAGGTCCCCAGATGCCAAAGACACCATTTGTTCAAATTTATATATATATATATATATAATATATGT
This sequence comes from Allygus modestus, assembly GCA_963675035.1. NCBI lineage: Eukaryota > Metazoa > Arthropoda > Insecta > Hemiptera > Cicadellidae > Allygus > Allygus modestus. The sequence goes on from OY776111.1 coordinate 143,538,330, forward strand.
AAATATGTGTCCGTAAGCACGATAACTCTTCTGCAAAAGCTCCAATCTTAATGAAATTTGGTACAAATGAGTTAAGTGCCATTTATTTGAACGAGTTTGAAAACCAGACGAATCATACCATTAGAAGGTTTTGGGGGGGTTTTGTACCCCAAAATTGGGTTTTTTAGGGTTTCCACAAGTAACTTTTATTTAAATAAAATTTAATTTTCACCATTGAATTAAGCATAAAAAACAAACAATTTTGTATTTTGATCATTGCTCTACGTCAATTAGTTACTGAGATATTGAAAAAGCTAAACACAGTACGTTGTCTAATGTTATTCTTATGGAGAAAAAGAAAAATTGTATATCTCGCTTATTTATGAACATAAACTGACAAAATTTGGTATATGGCTTCAACTGGTTGTGGTTTATTGTTTTTTTCACAACAACAAAAAATGTATCGCCTATGGTTCCTGTAGCGGCAAACCTAGGTACTTGGTCACAATGTTATTCTTATGGAAAATAATTAAAATTTTATATATCGCTTATTTATGAATGTATATGGATGAAACTTGGTGTGTGACTTCACTAAGATGAGTTCTATTGATACTGGCATAAAAACCCATTATTTTATGTCCTTGTTGCAGCAAACCTGCGTACTCATCCCTAATGTTATTCTTATAGAGAATAATCAATATTTTAAATATCGCTTGTTTGTGAATATATTTCTTATGAATCCTATTAAGTGTTTTAATGGGTTATGTTATATATTCATTGGAAATTCGCTGAGTATGCAGGTTTGCTGCGACGGGGGTATTTAATGTTTACATCAGAACGGAAAGCTTTATGGTAAAAAAATATATGTTCAAAATCAAAACAAATAATGTTAACTTCTTGGGATGCGTAGAAACGTTACCGAATTTGGTTGGAGCACATCTATGTTTGGTATTTACATCATGAATACATACATACCTGAGGGAACACTGATCTATAATAAAATCTGGAACGACATAAAACATGCTGGAAATAGGAAAATTAGCAAAGTAAATCTGCTCATCAGTAGGTGGACGTGGTAAAAAATTACTCCAAGTCATCTAAACAAACTTATTGACTTTCCCCGACCAAAGCTCGGTCTCCTAAGTGCCAGTAGGTTTATAATAGTACAAACCTAACTATACTGTCAAAAAATCGGTCTCCCAGGTACCAGTACTGGTTTATAATAATAGAAACCTAACTATACTGTAAAACTGCTATGTCTGTCCGATGGGTTTCATTCGACCCTAATTTTTCTTCAATTTAAATATTTTTCATTGATAACCATTCTTAAGAATTAAGTACTTTTTATGACGTAGATCAAATGTTAAAGGTAAATAAATTATAAAAGTAATAGGGGAAAGAATAAACCTAATAATGTTAATAACCCTAATTGTTTTAACAGTATTTTCAGCAATGGGGGCATAGTCAGTAGTATAAGCATAATCCTTCAGTGGACTAAAGTTCAAATAACTACCGTACTCTAAAACCCATCTGTTCTGACTGACCGATTTTGGACCCCATTGTTCTCCATAATATTCTATATTTTCTTTGAACTGTATCCAAAAGTAACTATCCTTTCATACTCCACTTGAAGAACGTGATTTTAGAATTTTTAATGTGTGGGCGTGCAAAACTCATTGACCAATTTTAAAACATTTTGTTCTTTAAGTTCCCTATTCATATATTTATAGTAATAAAAATACCAAGTTACAATAACAGTGGGGGCATACGTCCTCCAGTAATACCATAGGTCATATAATTAAATTGAAATATCTTGCTCTGACTGAAGGAAGACTTATTTTTTAAACATGTTGAATTAATTTGTATTTTATCAAAATTTAGGAGGCACCACGAAAATGCCGGGCCTGGAAGGCCTTATCTCCACTGAGGCTCAAGGGCGAACAAATATGAAATATCCTGACTGTGTGTCCACTTAAAGCCTTATTATTATTTTTTGTTGTATGTTTCGGCTTTTGAACCCAATTCTGGATTTTAATCCTTTTTTTCTTCAGGATCTTTGTTTATAAATAGTTGAGCAACTAATTTAAATTGCAGTAACCATGAAGGCCCTGGACAGCATAGCGTCCCAGTCAGACAAAAGTTCAAATAACTACTTTAAAACCTTTTGGTTTTATTAGTTGACTGATTCTGGATCTCGTTTTCCTACAAATGATGAACAGTTGTATTTTAACAACATTTTAAAGGTATTACAGGACAAAAAACCGGGCCTAGTGAATGTAGCCCCAGTGTGGGACTGAAAGGCGAGTAACTATTTATTGTGTGTTTGTCCGCTTCAATCAAGATTATTTCATGTTTAGGACTTTAAAAACCCGATTGACTGTTCTGTATTTATCTACACTTTAGCAACAATACCAAGGTACAATAATAGTGAGGGAGTTGGGGACCGCAGCCCCCTGGTGGGATGAAGGTGCAAGTAACTATTTCAGTAGTTGTTAGTCCGGCGACTAATTGTGGACCTTATTGTCCTCCAAATAGTCTATCTCTTTGTGGGAGGTATAGCCTCCCCCCCCTTGTGTGACTGAGGGGGCGAGAAACTACTCTAAATCTGCTCAATCTAAGGTTGTTGTTCTCCAAATTCTGTATTTCTATACAGAACTGTACAGTTCTGTATTTCAACTTTATATAAAGATGAAATAATAGCAAATAGGAGGGGGGTTGGGGGGCGCAGCCCCCCATTGAGATCAAAGTACAAATATGGATCTGACTGGTTGACTGATTCTTTACCTCATTGTTCTCCAAATGGCGTATCTGTTTGTAGGGGGTACAGCCCCCCATCGTAAGACTAAGGGGGTAAGAAACTACTCTAAATCTGCTTGGTAAGACTGGCAAATTCAAGATTGTTTTTCTCAAAGTTATGTATTTCTATACGTTTTAACAATAATATGAAGGTAAATTAAAAGCAAGGGGGGGGGTTTGAGGGGCGCAGTCCCTCATTGAGATAAAAGTGCAAATTATTACTTTAGCAGTTATTGATCTAACTGATTTGATTCCCCCCGAACCTGGCTCGCCGGATCGTACATATTCTGCACCCCTGAATGTGTTGCCAACATTTGGATTACCGTAATCCCATTAAAATTGATTGTTGTCAGCATTTTTTGCCACCAGCATTATTTATCTACAACTCCGATTTAAACACACATTTACAGGCAGAAATAACTATCTTACATAACAGCAAAAGTAAGAACATTTCAAACATAAAGCATCTGTTTTAAGTAAGCACAATCTTCTCAATACCATTCGTATGGCATAACTGTTTACAATGCTTTTTTAATTTTGAAGGTTTTCTAAAGAAGGTACTTCTTATAAACTGCTGAACCGATTTCTTCATATTCAAAATCGCAATTCGCATTGTCCTGGAGAAACTGAAAAATTATGAACCTGTTGAGCCCCTTTCTTAGAAACGGTGTCGTTGAATTTGTGTTGTTTCATTGATTTTTAAAATGTTTTGTAGCCTGGGAGTTTCAAAATCATACAAAATCAATTTGAAGACACACATACAGATTTATACCTGTAGTATAATAAAATAATATTATTTTAGAGGCTTGTTATCCCTGGTGAGAAACATGAAGTCACCCAGCTTGCAGTCAGTCCAAACAAAGATATTCTAGTTGCGGGATATAGCGATGGCTCTGTCAAGACTTTCAATCTTAGAAGTGCTGAGAACCTAAACACATTCTCTGGCCATCGCTCGGCAATCACCTGTTTTGCTTTTGATCGTCATGGACATAGAGTAGCTTCTGGAGCTAAGGTGAGTTGCTATAATGAGTTGATAATTATTATTTTAAAATAATCATTTGTTACAAGAATCAATATATAAAAAAAATCTCCCAGTACCTCGGACTCAAGTTTGCATTAATTCTATTATTTTCGACACCAAAAATATCCTAAGGTCAGTTTAGTTAAAGATATCTATTCCTTAGTATACCAGGTAATAGAAACATTTAAAATTTGGCAGTGAAGTATTAAAATAACTTTTACAAATTCAATTCTTAACTCTGGGTGTGTGCAAATTGTTATTTTTTTAATTGAGTCGAATAGTGCCAATTATTTGAGTTTCGAGAATTTTCAAGGGAGTATTTGCTATCAGCATTATACTGCAGTTGGTAGTATATACATACTCAAATTCTGAGCTGTGGGACCTGGTAGCTGAGAGTGGACTGGTGCGACTCAGTGGTCATAAGGGGGTTGTCACTCAAGTGCAGTTCTTGACTCTCAAAGTCATGATCACCCCCTCATTCAAGGACACATTTATAAAGCCGTGTGATGTTATAGGACACAGAGATTGTTGTGTGGGACCTGGTAGCTGAGAGTGGACTGGTGCGACTCAGTGGTCATAAGGGGGTTGTCACTCAAGTGCAGTTCTTGACTCTCAAAGTCATGATCACCCCCTCATTCAAGGACACATTTATAAAGCCGTGTGATGTTATAGGACACAGAGATTGTTGTGTGGGACCTGGTAGCTGAGAGTGGACTGGTGCGACTCAGTGGTCATAAGGGGGTTGTCACTCAAGTGCAGTTCTTGACTCTCAAAGTCATGATCACCCCCTCATTCAAGGACACATTTATAAAGCCGTGTGATGTTATAGGACACAGAGATTGTTGTGTGGGACCTGGTAGCTGAGAGTGGACTGGTGCGACTCAGTGGTCATAAGGGGGTTGTCACTCAAGTGCAGTTCTTGACTCTCAAAGTTATGATCACCCCCTCATTCAAGGACACATTTATAAAGCCGTGTGATGTTATAGGACACAGAGATTGTTGTGTGGGACCTGGTAGCTGAGAGTGGACTGGTGCGACTCAGTGGTCATAAGGGGGTTGTCACTCAAGTGCAGTTCTTGACTCTCAAAGTTATGATCACCCCCTCATTCAAGGACACATTTATAAAGCCGTGTGATGTTATAGGACACAGAGATTGTTGTGTGGGACCTGGTAGCTGAGAGTGGACTGGTGCGACTCAGTGGTCATAAGGGGGTTGTCACTCAAGTGCAGTTCTTCTCTGAAAAAGACATTCTTATCTCCTCATCCAAGGACACGTTTATAAAGCTCTGGGATATTTCTACAGGACACTGCTTTAAGACCATTGCTGGTCATATAACAGAGGTGCTGCTATATTATTATTATTATTATTATTATTTATTATATATGTAAGCCATGTTCATGTAAAATTTGAGCTTAATAGGGCCAGTAATTTTTTCGTGATGGAAGTCCAAACAACCATACAAACAAACTTTCACATTTATAATATTAAGGGCCATACACATATTACATAACACTTTTTTTGTCATTTCAGACCCCCTCCCTCCCCCATATAATGCACCGTAACGCCTGACCATACCCCCCACCCTTCCAATGTGTTACGTATCTCAATCGTAGAAGGCTTTAAAACAGTTTAAACTTTTTAAACATCGTTTTATTAGCAATTTAGAATTTGGATTTCAGTGAATCATTAAACTGTAAAAGACTTTCCTTTAACCCCTTGACTCCCGTGTATTAGCCAACCCAGTGCTGGCCCCATCCCGGGTTTTTTTCCACAAAATCACACTTTTTATCTCTTCATTATATTTGAGCTCTTTCTATCATTTTTAAAGTAATTTGAGTGCTATATCTTATTACAAGATTTTTGCTAAGCACATATATACTTATATATGTATTTATTATATAGATATATATATACATACATATTATAAGTATATACAAAAATTATATATATATTTCCCTTCAATATATATATTTTTAGCGAATTTCCCCTATAGGGAAGAAGCTATTACCGTAGGTCTCACGGTAAGACTTAAGCCCGAGACCATGATAACTTTTCATTTTGAGGTCCCCAGATGCAAAAAACAACATTCGTTCAAATTTTTATATATGTATATATATATATATATATTTATATATATATATATATTTATATATATATATATATATGTCCGTAAGCACGATAACTCTCGTAAAAGAGGTCCGATCTTAATGAAATTTCGTACAAACGTGTAAAGTACCATTTATTTGAACGAGTTCGAAAACCAGACATATCGCACCATCCGAAGGGGGGTTTTGGGGGGGTTTTGTACCCCAAAAATGGGTTTTTTGGGGTTTCCACATGTAATTTTTATTAACATCAAATTTTAATTTTCACCATTGAATTCAGCATAAAAAAACAAACAATTTGGTATCTTGATCATTGCTCTACGTCAATTGGTTACTGAGATATTGAAAGTGCTAAACACAGTACGTTGTCTAATGTTATTCTTATGGAGGAAAAGAAAAATTGTATATCTCGCTTATTTATGAACATAAACTGACGAAATTTGGTATATGGCTTCATCTGGTTGTGGTTTATTGTTGTTTGCACAAAAAAACAATTTTTTGCCTATGGGTCCTGTAGCAGCAAACCTAGGTACTCGGTCCCCATGTTATTCTTATGGAAAATAATTAAAATGTTATATATCGCTTGTTTATGAATGTATATGGATGAAACTTGGTATGTGACTTCACATAGCTGAGTTCTATTGATATTTGCATGAAAACCCATTATTTTGTGTTCCTTGTTGCAGCAAACCTGCGTACTCATCCCCAATGTTATTCTTATGGAGAATAATTAATATTTTAAATATCGCTTGTTTGTGAATATATTTCTCATGAATCCCTGTTAAGTGGCTTAATGTGTTATGTTATAATTCATTGGAAATTCGCTGAGTACGCAGGTTTGCTGCGACGGGGGTATTTTAAAATTAGATATGCCTAATAATTAAATAATTAAGGCCTAAGTTAAGACATATATACTTATATATTAAATTTATATATCTGTATATATATATATATATATAGGTATATATATATACAAACATAAACAACAATCTAAATATATCAAATAAAATGACTTATATATTATTCTGAATTTTTGTTGTTATGTGCAGTAATAAACAATAGAATATACACACAGACATATACATAATCTACATATGTATATACGATTATATATATATATATATGTATGTATATAGGCTAAAAATCAAAATATATTTTTGTTGTTTTTTCATTTATTTATGCAATAATAAACAATTATTTTATAATAAAAAGAGAAAAAATACTATAAAAACCATACACAAAATGGATAAATGACATAGGCCTACCGGTTAGAAGTGGCGCAATGTATGGTAGTCCTTCATGCAGGGATGGATACACAAAGGAACCTCACCGCAGGGACGGCACATGTAGTATGTGTCTTGCCTCTTTGAAGGTCTCTTCTTGGAGTGTTTACACACGTGACATTGCCTACGTGGTCGAGGATTGTTGGGTATGGGAGGAATAGGCTCAAGGAAGTGCCTTTGGCTGAGACGTAGAGGGTTTTCACCAGGCGAGGGCCGACCGCCTTGTAACTTGTGCCTAGTTGGACAAAACTCCTCCAACATTTCTCTCACCAATTCCTTTCTAAAATCCGAAAGGTTAAGTTTCTTCCCAGTCTTCATTTTCTTCATTATGAAGGCATTTCTGATTGCAATGTCTAGAAAATGAAAAAATAATTTTTTATACCATTTTAGTGATTTCCTGGCGGTAACATTGAAGGATAGCTCCATATCACCGATATCGACAGCTCCCATATGTAAATTATAGTCCAGTACACTTTTGGGTTTTCTAACTTTCTCTCCAGTTACCCAGTCAGTTTTCGGTCCTTCAATCAATTCTGAGTCGTGCATCGTAGATAACATCCTTACTTCTCGTTTATCTTGCCATCGTTCGTATAATATTACATCAGTATGATGTACATCAACCTGTCCAACATCCATTTTTGGCAACTTTTTGGGTAACCCCACCCTATCTGGTTGGACGGTTCCACACATATTGATATTGTGCCTATGCAGTTCCATAGCCAATGATGGGCTTACATACCAATTATCAAGGTATATTTTATGCCCAAGCCCAAAGTAGGGTTCTAAGAGAGTGAGAACGACTTGACCTGTGATTCCTATACCTAACAAGCCGGGGAACTCCAGGTTGGTCTCTGCCCCAACGTAAGGTAAAACTTGTATTACAAATCCAGTGTCACAATCGGAAAGAACGAAAAGCTTGATTCCGAATCTGGCCCTCTTTGATGGAATGTACTGGCGGAACGCGAGTTTCCCCTTATATAAAAATAGGGTCTCGTCTAATGCTAACCTTTTAAAGGGGATGAATTTCTCAGAAAAACTTTTGTTCAGTGAGCATAATATTGGGTTTAGCTTGTACAACCTGCCTAGGGAACGAGGGTTTGTAACATTGGAGGCATTGAAATGTAACATTCTCAGTATAGCCTGGAATCTGTTCCTGCTCATCACTTCTCTAAATATTTTTGTTTCAATCAAAGAGTCTGTGGACCAATAATCCTTGATCTCATTCTTCTTGACATGAGACATTAGGATGCAGAGCGATAAATACCCCCGTTGCAGCAAACCTGCATACTCAGCGAATTTCCAATGAATATATAACATAACACAATAAAAAACTTAAAAGGATTCATAAGAAATGTATTCACAAACAAGCGATATTTAAAATATTAATTATTCTCCATAAGAATAACATTGGGGATGAGTACGCAGGTTTGCTGCAACAAGGCACACAAAATTATGGATTTTTATGCAAATATCAATAGAAGTCATCTTAGTGAAGTCACATACCAAGTTTCATCCATATACATTCATAAATAAGCGATATATAACATTTTAAACATTTTCCATAAGAATAACATGGGGACCAAGTACCTAGGTTTGCTGCTACAGGACCCATAAGCGAAAAAATGTTTTTTTGTGCTAACAACAATAAGCCACAACCAGATCAAGCCATATACCAAATTTCGCAAGTTTATGTTCATAAATAAACGAGATATGCAATTTTTCTTTTTCTCCATAAGAATAACATTAGACAACGTACTGTGTTTAGCACTTTCAATATCTCGGTAACCAATTGACGTAGAGCAATGATCAAAATACCAAATTGTTTGTTTTTTTTTAAGCTGAATTCAATGGTATAAAATAAAATTTGATTTAAATTAAAATTACATGTGAAAACCCCAAAAAACACATTTTTGGGGTACAAAACCCCCCAAAAACCCCCCTTCGGATGGTGCGATTCATCTGGTTTTCGAACTCGTTCAAATAAATGGTACTTTAAACATTTGTACCAAATTTCATTAAGATCGGACCTTTTTTACGAGAGTTATCGTGCTTACGGACACATATATATATATATATATATAAATATATATATATATATATATACATATATAAAAATTTGAACGAATGGTGTTTTTGGCATCTGGGGACCTCAAAATGAAAAGTTATCATGGTCTCGGGCTTAAGTCTTACCATGAGACCTACGGTAATAGCTTCTTCCCTATAGGGGAAATTCGCTAAAAACAAGTCATTTCACTTTCATCAGTTGGTCTCCAATTACTAAGCTCACTTTGCGAGACATTAGGAAGTTTGGAAACTACTTCGCAGTAATATAGATTAGTTTGTTCCACAATGTGTGAAATAACATCCTTGCTGAATATCTCAAAGAAAAATTGCAAATTTGATGAGTTTTCATCTAGCTCTACATCATTACTTATACCACTATTTGTAGAATCAAACTGAAAAATATTAGGAGAAAAAATATTATCATTTTTCCATGGAAACGTTATTATACTTTGTTTGGGTTTGTTCTTTTATTAGGCGTAGGCCTAGGCCTTGTACCATTCCTTCCACTCACTGTAGGCCTACCCCTACCATCACCACCAGTTCTTCTCCTTTTTTTAGGCCTAGGCCCATTCACTCCACTACTGTCACCTTCATCACCACCGCCAGTTTTCCTCTTTTTACTAGGCCTGGGCTTAGGCCTATTGTCATTCACTGTATTATTTCTACCCCCAACATCACCACCAGGACCCGGTGCAGCAGCATCATCGGTCAATACATTTGTAGGAGTAGGTCTAACAATAGGAGGCCCAATACTCACCGGCGGCGAATTAGGACTGGGTGTGGGTGATTCAAAAATGTCATCAAAAGTAAAAGTTACTTCATCAACAGTAACATTTGTTTCATCGACACTAACATTTGTTTCATCAACAGCAACACTTACTTCATTATTGCCACCAACATCAATATTGCTGTTCGATACCGGCACAAACAATTCAGTAGGCGAGTCCAGTCTAGATGGTCCGAATACGTCGTAATATTGTACACCCACTTCATCATAAACAGAATCTAAATCAACACCGACATCACTACCTAATCCGGAAACATCACTAAGATTGTCACTGTCTAAATATTCCTGTATTTTAAAATCCCGAAGGATACGCGATTGTTTAGCACGATCCGACATTGTTTACAGCTCATTACTTCAAATACGCAACAGGTTATGAACGACTAAACAAACATCTGACTTTCAACGCTCACCACAGGAACGCCATTAGAGCTATCGCAAAACAAAATATACCACGTAAAAGCGCTGTCTTTCCCCGTCAACACGATACCCAATAATTTATTATTCTTCTTCACCCGCGAATGTAGGGAGCGCGGGAAATTCAAACTGCACTAGAACGCGGCGGCGCGTTCGTGGGCTGACAGCGGGGCTACGGCGCCAACGGGGCGGCGCGTTCGTGGGCTGACAGCGGGGCTACGGCGCCAAACGCGTATACGCGTGCGTGGGAGTTAAGGGGTTAACAATATTTTTTAATAACTTTTTTCAAAGCAAAATGTATACAAACAAACAAGACTGTTACTAATAATATAAACAACAGTATAAACTATCTCAACAGAACGGGAGTGCACCCAGCTCTTAGAGCTAATATTTGTGAGTTACGTAACATTGATCCAACCCCCCCCCTTCACCACATAACGGAGCATAATACCATACCCCCTCCCCCCTTTAAGTGTGTTACTTAATATGTGTATGGCCCCTTAGTATGATTTCTCAAGAGTGTTTTTTGACAGTAGGGCATATCTCCCTTAATTCCTCATCAAAACCAATAATTGAGCCATAATTTTGAAGATGCTTCATTGCTTAGCGTGAAAATTTTAAAACTGATCAGGTTACTTGATAAGGAACCATAGATATTTAGCTCAGAGCAAAAGCCATGAGCATACATGACAGGCAAATTTTCCTGTTATGCAGGGAGTTGCTAAACCTGTAAGGGGAAAAATTGGCTTATATTTTTTTACATATTTTAAAAGCCATAATTTTCAACAAATAAAATTGTTCAGTAAACTCCAAGATCCTGTGAGAGCTTTAAAAAAAATCCAAAAAATCAAAAGTAAAAATCAAAAGGGTTCTTAACTATTTTTTCACGTTAAATTTATTTTACTCCAATAACAAATTTACAAATTTAGATTTTTCCAATTTTAAGTTTACCTAAATGTTTGGCAGCCATCTTAGACTTTCGTACCATTCAGTATATTGATTTTTTTATTTTTATTTACTGAGATAAAGTGTTATTAGTAAATTTCCTGAATGAAAAAGTGAGCTATTAGTGTGATTTTAATTTTAAGATGTCTTCGTGTTTCATTTGTTCTTTTATTTTCAACACCAACACCACTTTTGTTAATAGAATACACAAACGCTTTTAGGGAAAGTGGTCTAAACCCCTCAAATTTGTCACCTTTAACTTATTTATTTAATTTTTTGAATTTAATTTTTAATTCTTATCTCAAACAAAAAAAATCAATATTCAATTAATCTATCTCAGGGTTCAAATTAATCTATCTCAGGGTTCAGATTAATTTTTTTATTACTAATTCAGCCGGCAAAACATGATATTCTTAACGACAGGATGGACCCATGTTGAATCTTATCAACATGTAAAATCCTGTGAGTTCGTGTGGAGCTTGTTGGAAAATAGGCCTTGATAATAAAAAAGTAGATAATTCTGAACATACATCTATTTATTTCTAAACAACATCTTAACTTAACAAAGGTTGTAAAAAAGTTCAATTAGTCCTTAAATCCAGATAAAACTAATACACCCTAATCACATCAGACAATTTAATAACTATCTTGTACCTGTGAATTTATATGTGAAACAAAATAATGTCACTGAGAATAAAACAATTTATTTATAAAAGTTCTTGTAGAATATTGTTTATTTTTACTGTTGCTTAAGTTCCATTGTCTAGATGAAATTTGTTTTCAGTTAGATATTTACTAACTGGATTTTGATTATAGTCCTTCTTTTAGTAGAGATAGGCTATGCCTCCTGTAATAATCAGCCCTAGCATAGTCATGACCGAGCCCTAGCCTCTGCCGATTTCAGTGTTCAGAATAGGTTATACCTATTTTAAGTTTCAAATAGTTTCAGTTAATACAACTAGCTAGGCTAGGCTATGTCTTTTTACAACCTAGCATAGGTTATCCCCAGCCCTAGGTTTCAAATAATTTAAGTAAATTTATCAGAAATATCAACGATAAATCACTTGGATTAAGTTAAATACTTATCAATTCGATGTTTTTTCCACAAGGCCTAGTCATTATTTACACTGTCACAGTCAAATACACCGTTCACAAATGCCCTTTTTAACGGATTACACAACACTCCGGAGACGCCATTTTAGCGTCTAACAGCGTTACTTTAGAGACTCACAATACTTGTAACAGGACCGACACGCACCGTAGAAAATATAGAAAGACCAAGAATTGCGCGTTCTCGTTCTATTTATGTGAGCCGATGACTCATTTTCGCCAAGCATTCCTATTGGCTGTCGAGATCACGCCACCAGATTTTGGGCCAAATGCGCCGCGTTGATGCGCGGTAGCATCGTCAAAAATGGCTAAAATCTCGCTTGTTAAATCCACATATTTACTCATTAAAAAATCGTCTTTGCTATTTTCTAACCGAATTTGATAATTTTCTCAGGCCTGCTAGGGAATCTCATATGGTTTATTCCTGTGTAGGTTTAATTTCGATCGGACGCTTAGTTTCAAGGATATTCCCGTTTTACTAAGCAGTTAATTATTGCACAATAGTTAAACTGTTAAGAAATTTGACTTTTTTATTTCTTGATAGAATTTTATCGTTTTTTCACACAAATTAGAGAATTTCATATAGTTTATTCCTGTATGATTTTTATTTCAGTTGGACTTATAATTTTTAAGTTATTCCAATTTTACTAACTCAAAAGTTTGTGACATGACATTTTATCATTTATTGTTATTAAAATGTATTTAATTTAGCATTGAACTGAGTCACCCGTCTCAAAACCCCCCTGAGTTTTGCTACCCGATTGCATTGTGTTGCAAAACTCACCACCTAATGGCACAGTGAATGCTATTGTATACTATTTACGTTTTTGACTTTTATGACATAAAACTTTTAATACCCTAAATTGTTCAAATTATCATAAAACCTTACGTTTTAAATGTGTTCAGAGTTATTACAAAATCTTAAATCTAACAATTCTTATACATATCATCACTGAAATAAAAGAAACACTTTAAATTGATATCTTAAAATCTAAAAATTTACATCATGGTAAAAGTTCATGTACAAAATGTTCTTTATAGTTCATATATCACTGGTGAGTCCACATACCTTCCAAGCTGTTTGTAGTTACCTCTGAAAATTACTGGATTCCTCTTCTTAAACATCTTTTTTGAATACAGTATTCATTTGGATATGGTACTTTTAACTTCTTCCTTTTCATCTTCGGTACATTGTTGGATTCCGGTTTGTTTATTACTGTGTTGCACTATGTTGTTCTTTTATCCATGCACACACACGTTTCACTAACACCATTTAAACCACAGGTACAAGATATTCTGTTCGAAGGGGGACCAATGTTTTTCATGATGTGATATTAAGACATTTTTAGACATTATTACAATTAATTAATATTTAAACACCACTAAAAAAAATTTTAACACAGTCAATATCCTACTTATATTTGTTACAATACAATACACTAATTATTCAATATTATCAAATCATAAATCTTAAAATCACTACAAATCCAGAATGCATTCACCAAATGTCTGTTGAAACAGTCATTTGGCTGATTACAACATAAGACTTGTATATTGTGCCAGTTGTTTTAACCGACTACAATAACAAGACTCACGTTATATCAGATGTGAATTGAGATGAGACTTTTTTATGGACTCTTGATAAAGGAGAACAGCTGAGCAAGAAGCAGCAACATTACTCCATATTCATAATACCTTTTATTTATAACATTTTATTTTTATTTATTATTTTCTATTACTTTGTATTTTTTATATATTTTATTATTATTTTTTATTTTTTATCAAACATACTTTGTCAAATGTGATACCTAGTTTCTTATGTACACCTACCTGAAAACGTGTGGTACAACCGCATTGATGCCTTTATATTCTAACAAACAAATACCTACCTTAAAATGAGTGGTACAACCGCATTGATATCTTTATATTTTAACAAACAACTTATTTATTTTGAACACACTTAAAATATAAATATATGATAATGAATAGATGATAATTAATATTAGTGGCTAGAACCTTAACATGTGCTGCCACCCAAGCACAGAGGTAGTGGAAAGAATGAAGAGTTTCCTATGGCTGAAAATTGTTAACATGTGCACCATAGACACAGAGGTTATATTGGTGAATTTAATTGTTAGTCAGTTTTCAAACTGACTACTATGCTCCATTTTTAGAAAAAGTTTGGGACGGGTTACAGAGCATATTTTATTTTAGGGACTAACTGATCACTCCACGCCGTAGGCAATAGGTTACCTTTTCTTCAAAGGCCCTACGCCAATCGTTACCTAACGGCACGTTCGCTTCACTATTCAATATGGTCAAAAAAGTTCAAAAACATTATCGTTGATTTAGCTAGGTATTTCTCCTAGACTAAATCAACCCACCGTACATCATCCTTAATCCTAAAATATAAAAACACATACATACTCGGCCTTCCGTTGAGTGATCAGCGCATTCTTCTTATCTCATTCATCAACTTTCAGGTATACATACTTTTATCGATAAACCCAGGTAATTTATTATAAATTATGTTTTTCCAATTTTCACATTTTAATAATAAATTCCTCTATTAAATTTAACAGTTACTTATACTTGATGAGATATAATCAAACAACATTACTATTCTGTTACAAGACAAAATTTAAATTAACTTACAATAAAATTGTATGGTTTTAGATGATTTTACTATATGACTCCTCGAACAATTATTTTTTATATAATTTGTATTGGAATAACATACTTTACATTTTGTCCTATTATTTTGATCATATTTGACCAAAATAATATTCGTATCTTTTCTTGATTTTTGTATTATTAGGGCACAAAAACAGAAATTGTAACATAAACACAAACGGCCCATACTAAAGTAATATCCATTTTTACTTTGTACCAGAAAAAAGCATGACAGATATATCACTAACCCATTGCAATTTCAAAACTATTCAAAAAATTTCTTAAGCTGTGTAACATTGTAAGTTCCTACGATTTCATTTGTTTTTGTATCTTTTACTACATATGCATTGTCCATTTTGATTTGAATTATTTCAAACGGACCCACAAACAATAAAAAGAACTTTTTAATTTTCTTTTTTAGCTTACTTGACAAAGGATGCGTTTTTACTAATACTTTATCTCCCACTTCAAACTTTACTGGATTGATTTTATTATCAAACTTAATTTTCCTCTTTTCAGCTTTGCTTTTAAGTTTATCTTTAACTAATTTTATGCACTTAGGGTAATCCAACTGTCTATTATAAGGAAACTCAATCACACTTTCTAAGAAATGTTTATTTACTCTACCTAACATAACCTCTGACGGTAAATGTTCTGTTACTCCATGAACTGAATTATTCAAACATTCCTCAACAAACTCCAATGCTGCTGGCCAATTGGTGTGTTTTTATGACAATATATTCTAATCATTTTATTTATTTCCTTATTGACTCTTTCTGTTGGATTTGACTGTGGGTGATACACCGAGGTGTGAACTGCCCTTATATTTGCCTCTTCTAATTTACTATACCACATGTCACTGGTAAATTGTGTACCATGATCACTTAAAATAGCTTCGATTGGGCCTACTTCAGGGATATACCTATCAAATATTTTATTTAACAATGTTTTCGTACATGCTCTCTTGATTGCATACAGTTTTACATATTTTGAAAAAACATCAACTAGTACAAAGATATATTTTACTCCTCCTACTCCTGTGGGTAACTCGCCTATGAGATCAACTGACACTAGCTGCCTTACTCTTTCTGGAACTATAGGCCTTAATTTCCCTATCTGTTTAACAGTGACTTGTTTTGCTTTTTGACATAATATGCATTTTTTCAGCTGATCCTTAATAGTTTTTTCCATAGCAGGAAATACACAGAATTCTTTCAAGCATAGGTATATCTTGTTACCCCCCATATGCCCATACTTTAAATGTGACAACTCAATTAATTTACTTTTAATCCCTTCTGGTATGCAAATTCTAAACTGTTCATCATACCCTCTCTTTTTTTGAAATAATATATCGTTATGTATCATGAAGTTATTCTTTACCTTGTGATCTTCCTCTCTATTTAATCTAAATAAGACTTCCCTTAATCTCTCATCCTGCCTCTGTTGTTCCCCTACTTTTTTCAACAATTTATCAAACTCCCTTTTTTCTACCCCCCATTTTATATTAGCCTTTAGTACTTGAATTGTATTCATATCCCTGCTAGTTTGGAATTCATTATCTATTACTCGCGACAATACATCTGCTGGTACGTTCTCTTTACCTTTCACATACTCGATATCTAGATTATACTCCTGCAATACAAGATTCCAGCGAAGCAAGCGTCCATTCGAAAGTCGACAGGACCTTAGGAAGGTCAAACGTCTGTGATCTGATCTAACTATTACCTTGAAATGTCCTATAATATATGACCTAAATTTTGTACAAGCAAACACAACAGCCAATAACTCTTTTTCAGTAGTTGAATATCCCTTTTCTGCATTTATTAGGGTCCTGCTAGCAAAGCAAACTACTTTTTCCTCGCCTATTTCATTATACTGATATAAAATAGCCGCTACGCTAATATCTGATGCATCCGTATTGATAAAAAATGGTTTGTTCCAGTCAGGGTGACTTAAAAGTACTGATTTCAAGAATTTATCCTTTATTTCCTTAAAAATATTCTGTTCCCTCTCTCCCCAAGTCCATTTATTTTTACTACTTAATAGATGATTAAACTGTGCTGTTAAGTATGAATAGTTCTTCTGAAAAACTCGGTAGTAATTACATAAGCCTAGGAAGCCCTGTAATTTTTTTAGATTGTCTGGTTCTGGAAAATTCTGAATTTTGCTAACTTTCTCTGGGTCCATAGATATTCCCTTATCACTCAAAATATATCCTAGGAACTTCACTTCCTTTTTGAGAAACTCGGTTTTTTCGATTTTCACAGTAGCACCACATTCCTGTAGCCTACTCATTACTTTATCTAAATGTTCTAAGTGTTCATCAAATGATTTTGAGGTTATCAGAATGTCATCAACATAGCATGTTATGAACTCTGAAAACTCTGGACCAAAAATTGTATCCATCGCCTTGGTAAAATGAGCAGTACTTACATTTAGGCCAAACGGTAATCTCTTATATTGATAATTTTTACCTCCAAACGTAAAAGCGACATATTTTCTGGAATCTTTATCTAATAACACTTGATGGAAACCCATTGTTAGGTCAAGAGCAGTAAAATATTTTACATTCATAAACTTTTGTAAAATCTCCTCTGTTGTTTGAGTTGATTGTCTGTCTGGCGTTAAAAATGTATTTAGTTTTCTTGAGTCGAGACAGGTTCTTATTGATAAATCTTTTTTAACTACACACACCAAGGGATTTGAAAAACTACTATTAGAAACCTCGATCACATCCATCTGTTGTAATTTATTTAGCTCATCTTCAACTGCTTTCCGTTTATGATAGGTACCGGGTAAGATTTACCTATATATGGTTTATCAACTTTCAAGTTTAACTTTGCAACATAATTTTTTATACAACCTGGTTTGTCTGAGAATACCTCCCTGTTTTTATTCAACACATCTTTCAATTTTTTCAAATTATCATCTGAAATGATGTTACTATTATTTTCAATATCATGAATTTTATTAGTTATGATCTCATCAATATTAACCATTGACTTATGGTTAGGTTCAATTTCATAGCCTGTCATTAGAGTTTTAATTTCATTTAATTTACTACTCATTTCATCATCTTTCTCATAAATCAAATTATTTATGTAATTTACATAAACTACATTGATACTACCAACTGTGTTTTCCTTGTCACTGTGATCTATAGGTATACCATATTACTACCTATAGTTTCCTATAGGTATACTATAATACTTATTTAGATGTACTAAGTTAAGCTTCTTTTCTCTGAAATCTATTATTGCATTGTGTTTTGTTAAGAAATCACACCCTAACAACAAGTCAATATGAATTCCCTTTACTACTAAACATTCAATGTTAACTGTCAACGGACCGACGGCTATTTCAATTTGTATCTGTTTTTCAACCCTTTTACTCCTAGCTCCAGTTACTCCTACTATAGTGGTATTTGATACTGGTAATTCAGGTATCCTATAATCAACACTATTTTTGATTTTGCTATAAAACTCCTCTGACACTATGGTCGCTTGTGACCCATAATCCACAGTACATTTGTTCTTTATACTTCCTATAGAAACTTCTACTACAGGCAAGAAATTATTTACTGTCTCAATCGGTATTTCATTATAATTACTTTCATTTAAAAGTTCATTGCTCAGATCATCATAACAGAAAATGTCATTAACCTTCTTTAGGCCTATCAAACTATCAATTAACTTTTCATTTCCCATTTCTTTGTCTACTTGACCTTTAGGCCTATCTCATTGTGTCTGATCTGTCCTATTAACTTGGGTATGACTATCTATAACGTTCTTAATTTCAAAAAATCCCTTCTTATTCAAATGTACCAGGTCTAAAACTTGTTTATTGCCTAGAAAAATCACTTCCTCATATAGGCTTCTCTTACACTTGGATTCATCTCTACTATCAATCAGTTGGTTTGTTACATCTATGACTTTGATTTTGTTTATATAGGCTAGGCTATGAATAAAAGCATTCACTTGTTCTAATTTTTTAAAATGGTCCACATCACTCAAAGCTAACTTAGGAATAGGCGGAATAGTTAACACTACTATGTTTTTGTTTGCCTTCACTAATGTTTCAATGAGTAATTTATAATCACTTATTATTTCATTTGTTGACCTACATTTCAAAAAATCATTTGTCCCTATTAATACCATTACCTGTTCATTTATTTTCTTAATATTTTGGTTTACTAGTCCATTTAATTCCTTAATCGTTTGCCCACCCCTACATAAGCCTGCTGTCCATTTTCCACATATTAACTGAGATTGAAAATTCATACATTGTTTTGAAAATCTAACTAATTGAGAATCCCCCAATAGTTCATAACCATTATAGACTGGTTTTGTTATTACTTCTGGCTTATCCAAAGTAATACAGTTAACATGTGGTTCAACTAGTCAATCTTTATTCATTCCTCCCCTAAAGTTACCTCTGTTATTACCTCTGTAACTTCCCCTATAGTTACCTCTATTGTTCTCAAAATACCTAACAGACCCTCCATTACTACTATCATTGTTGTCATCTAGCCTAGCTCCACCCCCCACATTATCTGCATTGTTCCTTACCTCACTGTTTCTTACCTCCGAGTGCTGATTGTTTTGGCCTATATTTGCCCTAGGACTATTTTGTCTGAATCCCAAGTTGTCTCTGTTCCTGTTATTGTAGTTACCGTAGCTTATCGGTAAACTTTCCCTATCATGTATCGTTCCCAGGTTTCTACACATATTTTCTAGTTCACCCTCTGTCGTAATCTCTTTTACTGTCATAATCATTTGAACAGCTGCGGCTGAACTTTCTGGTAAGTGCCTACAAATATGTTTTAAGAACATTTCCATACTGATGGGTTTGTCTAATACTTTATTGATTTCATAGTAATTCATTACATAGGTCTGCAGATCCATCTTACCAATTTTAAAATTACTACTGCTCATTAAGTCACATTCAAATTCCCGCTGTCTAGTGTTACCCCAGTATTTCCTCTTAAACTCATTTTCAAAATATTGAAAATTATCAAATTTATCTACCTGTTGTCTAGCCCAAGTCTCTGGTTCACACTTCAAGTATTTAATCAAATGTAATAACTGCACTTCCCAGTTATCACCTGATACTTGTACAAACTTCCTTGCAAACTTTAAATAAATCATAGGATGTACCGAGTTAGGCTCATTACTAAACTTTGTTAAAAACAACTCTGCATTAGCACTTATGGTGCTAGGCTTAGTTGATTTGACTTCCTGGCTTACTACATATGTAGGCTGAGTTATTTGTCTAAGGTCATTTACCTCACATTCTATATCATTTAACTTAACCTCAACTGACTTTATTCTACTTGTTACTACAACAGCTCCATTATCATATCTTTCTTGAAATCTGTCTTGCTTTTTTACACATTCCTCAACTCTGGTTTTACTATCTAACTCACCTTCTTTACATTGCCGTTCAATTTTCCTTAAATCTCCATCATTATTGTTAACTCTATGTTCCAACGCAACAGTGCGTTCACTTACCTGTTGAAATGTGCCATCAGATTCTAGGATTTTTGACTGCATTTTATTAACCCTATCCTCTATCTCACCTAACTCTTTACTCATTTTACAATCAAGATTTTTACATTCCGCACCTATTCTAATGTCAATCTCGTCCAGTCTGTTACTATGTTCGTTTAGTTTTACATCAACGCTCTCAAACTTACGGTCCATACTGTCAAACCTAGCACTAAACTTCTGATCCATACTGTCAAACCTAGCGTTAAAATTAGCCTCAACTTTTTCAAACCTAGCATTTATATCATCACTCACTGTTTGTAGTTTAGTATTCATATTGTCACTCATTGATTGCAACATTTTAATTAACTGGCTTTGAAATTCCCTATTTTGGTCTAGGATAGGGTCTACACTACTTTGGCTTGGTACTGGGCCTACTTCATTTTGCATTGTTACAGGGCCTACGACATTTTGTTTTGTTATTGGGCCTACACCTAGTCCATTTAAATCCCAACCAGGCCAATCTTCTCCAGACAGTGAAGACACATTAGATGGGCTCTGATTATTATTTTCTAGTACATTGTGATCTGCTACCTCCTCCATTTTACTCAAATCTTCAAATGACATTTTGTAATCAAGTTATAAACTAACACCCGATTAATAATAAAATTCACAATAACTAGCTCATACTCTTTCAATCATCATTAGCCATCTTCCACAACAAGCCTCACTACTTGGCGTGCCAATTTGTAACCTTTAACTTATTTATTTAATTTTTTGAATTTAATTTTTAATTCTTATCTCAAACAAAAAAAATCAATATTCAATTAATCTATCTCAGGGTTCAAATTAATCTATCTCAGGATTCAGATTAATTTTTTTATTACTAATTCAGCCGGCAAAACATGATATTCTTAACGACAGGATGGACCCATGTTGAATCTTATCAACATGTAAAATCCTGTGAGTTCGTGTGGAGCTTGTTAGAAAATAGGCCTTGATAATAAAAAAGTAGATAATTCTGAACATACATCTATTTATTTCTAAACAACATCTTAACTTAACAAAGGTTGTAAAAAAGTTCAATTAGTCCTTAAATCCAGATAAAACTAATACACCCTAATCACATCAGACAATTTAATAACTATTTTGTACCTGTGAATTTATATGTGAAACAAAATAATGTCACTGAGAATAAAACAATTTATTTATAAAAGTTCTTGTAGAATATTGTTTATTTTTACTGTTGTTTAAGTTCCATTGTCTAGATGAAATTTGTTTTCAGTTAGATATTTACTAACTGGATTTTGATTATAGTCCTTCTTTTAGTAGAGATAGGCTATGCCTCCTGTATTAATCAGCCCTAGCATAGTCATGACCGAGCCCTAGCCTCTGCCGATTTCAGTGTTCAGAATAGGTTATACCTATTTTAAGTTTCAAATAGTTTCAGTTAATACAACTAGCTAGGCTAGGCTATGTCTTTTTACAACCTAGCATAGGTTATCCCCAGCCCTAGGTTTCAAATAATTTAAGTAAATTTATCAGAAATATCAACGATAAATCACTTGGATTAAGTTAAATACTTATCAATTCGATGTTTTTTCCACAAGGCCTAGTCATTATTTACACTGTCACAGTCAAATACACCGTTCACAAATGCCCTTTTTAACGGATTACACAACACTCCGGAGACGCCATTTTAGCGTCTAACAGCGTTACTTTAGAGACTCACAATACTTGTAACAGGACCGACACGCACCGTGGAAAATATAGAAAGACCAAGAATTGCGCGTTCTCGTTCTATTTATGTGAGCCGATGACTCATTTTCGCCAAGCATTCCTATTGGCTGTCGAGATCACGCCACCAGATTTTGGGCCAAATGCTTGGTTGATGCGCGGTAGCATCGTCACAAATGGCTAAAATCTCGCTTGTTAAATCCACATATTTACTCATTAAAAAATCGACTTTGCTATTTTCTAACCGAATTTGATAATTTTCTCAGGCCTGCTAGGGAATCTCATATGGTTTATTCCTGTGTAGGTTTAATTTCGATCGGACGCTTAGTTTCAAGGATATTCCCGTTTTACTAAGCAGTTAATTATTGCACAATAGTTAAACTGTTAAGAAATTTGACTTTTTTATTTCTTGATAGAATTTTATCGTTTTTTCACACAAATTAGAGAATTTCATATAGTTTATTCCTGTATGATTTTTATTTCAGTTGGACTTATAATTTTTAAGATATTCCAATTTTACTAACTCAAAAGTTTGTGACATGACATTTTATCATTTATTGTTATTAAAATGTATTTAATTTAGCAATGAACTGAGTCACCCGTCTCAAATTTGTGTGGACAACCCTGGATTTGAACCCATGACCCCTTGAATCAAAGTCCAAGACGCTAACTGTTAGGCTAGCGAGGTGCCCATACCCGCATCTCGGAGTCATGATCACCAAGACCATTCACCATTCATCATATGGGGAAGAAATTGTATAACAAACTTCCTGGTTATATAAAAGACTCTAAAACAGACACATTGTTTGCAGAGAAAATTCAATCTTTTTTAATTAATTACAAAATGTTTTTACTGTTGAGAATTATTTAAACTAAGTTGTGATAAGAAACAGTGTGACTGGAGATAATGGTTTTTATATATTTGTACCTTAATTTGAATGCTTGGGAATTTAATTTTGATTTTAAGTTAGTTTAAAGATAGAAAAGTCATCTACCAAGTGAGTGTATTACTCCAATGTATTTGGTGTTATGTGACCATTGTAAAAATAAATAAATTTGTTTTGGTTTTCTTTGTATTATTGTATGATAGTATATAATAATTGTATGATATATACAATTAATGACATGACCTATTGTATAATTGTATACTTAATGGTTCAATAAGTGACTAGTACCTGGGGGCCGAGCTTTGCTCGGGGGAAGGACAGTCAGTCAGTTTAGATGATTCAGAGTAATATTTCACTACTTCCCCCTCCTGATAATCAGATTTGTATAACTCATTTGCCTCTTTTCTAAATTTTTAACGTCCCTCCAGTAGTTACTTATAGCTCAATGTCCCTTTGATTTATTTCACTACTCTATATATGTAATCTTCACTCAAATCTTTTAATCCCTGCTCTTAGGAAACCACATTTTAATAATCATAAACAACATGAGTATTACTTTGACAGTTCCCTGGTTGATTATGAACAGCTGTTACAATTCTTTTGTTTTGATTTGAAACTACATAAGCCCAATGTTATTTTTTTTAACTTTTCTTTTTAGTTTTTTACATTATTTGATTTTTCCTGGGGATGAGGCCTGTCTAGAACTTATTTTAATCCCAGAAATTAGTTATTTTGAACATTTGAAGGAAATCGTTTGAGCCGTTTTTGAGATCAGTGTCGCAAGCACGCAAACCTTACTCATATCAGAGTATAGGATTATTGACTATTATATAATAACTAATACAATTACTACATCTAATTTTATAGTTAATTGTAATTTTAAGAAATATGTTTAGGTTTGGGGCCTATGTTTGGTTCGTGATGATGACTTCATTGTAGCTGGCAGTGCAGATACGGAAATGCGAGTTTGGCAGATATCTGAAATTAAACAGGAAGAAGACAACAAAGAAAACCAAACTATGTTTGGTGAAGATGACTGCTTAAGTAAACTGGTAAGGGCTGTTTCCACAATCAGTTCACTTGAAGATTTGTTAGCATGACCAGCATGGTGAAACTTAAGCCCGGGACCACCATAGAAGTTCCTAACGTGACCCCCTGAACAAGTTTTGGGGGGTCGTTCAAAATTTTATATATATATATATGTGTGTGTGTATATATATATATATATATATATATATATATATATAGACATATATATGTGTTTTCACTCTAGCGGTCACATTTTTTGTCCGATTTACTTTAAATTTAGTAGGGACGTTCCTTTCTGTAATCAGTTGGACAAGTTCGTTTGGCAAAACAATCGGAAAACTGTAAACCCCTTTTTTGGGGAATTAATCTTTGAAATTTCGAATTTTTGGGCCCAAAATGGATCATAAAGCCCCAGATGTAAAATCAGTGCATGTAAAAAGATGGGAATTAGACAGGCACAAATTTTAAGCCCTCTCTCGTCATTCTAGCATAAATATTTACCGAGTTATTAAAGAAAACGTGTATCGACTAAACACAGTACGTTGTCTTATGGGGGTTTTACACTAGAAAAACCTGTTATTCCTTTTCTCTTAGTAATTAATAAGCTTTTGATAATATTTGTATATAAAATAAAATATTTGGATTAACCTAGTGTTCATTAAAAGATGTTCTCATGGGAATGCTAAACGGATTGGTTACTAGAACATTTATGCCTAAGAGCATTGTATGGTAGTTTTGTGACGCCTGAAGTTGTTACGAGCGAGTCACCTTGATCCCCATGGTACCGAATCCCACGTATTTCTACCGGCCTTCAGCCACTGCAGTCAGTACAATATACGAGGTACGTCTAGAAACTTACTTTAAAAGAGACTGGTGATTTTTTGACCCATGGTTCCAAGTCAGCCACTTGACGTATTGTCATAATTCTTTTTTTTAAGGAAAGTAATTTTCAGTTGAAAGGAGTGTCATAATCAGAATTTAAAATTTGTGGTTAACTTTTAACAGGTTTAATTTTAATCTTAAAAAGTCTAGCAGCCAACATTAACAATTTAACTTTGTTTTAAATAATCTAATTTCATTGATGGTGTAGACGTAAACAACTATCGGTGAAAAATATGTATCTACGTTATATGATTTTGCTGAGTAGAGCATAAGGATATAGGGTTAATCCAACATGGTAATAATCCTATACATATATAAATATAGACTGATAATTTTCTGGCAAGTTTATAAGACTTGACAGATTTTAATAAAGTAACATTTTAATTGTAAGTATGTTAATTTAAACAGCCGGAACTTGAACTTGCTTATATCATGTAAATTCCTTCACATTTATTATTTTTTTTATTTTTCATCCTCCGATCATGACTTATTTTCTGCGAGTGACACATGTTACATTCCATATTTCATAATGGCCAGTTTTTTATTTGATTTTGTTGTGAATTTTGTGCTTGTGCATGTATTTTATAACGATGGTGATTTTTTACACTATTAGTGATGAGCAGTATGTTTAGCTTTATGTCAAACTTAAAAATGAACTCTTGAGGTTTTAAACCATTGGTAGTTCCACCAATTAATAGATAAATAGGATCACTTTACAGTATCACCAGGTGATTTAAATCTCTTTGGAAATAAAATTAAATCTCTTTGGAAATAAAAGTGATTCAAAAGCTATTCCATGATAAAATATTTTGATTCAGCGAGTACTATGTTTATCAGTTCATCTACCTCCTAAACCAGCAAAATGAGTACCATAAGAATTTGTTTGTCTAGGAAATATTATTTTATTTGATTATCTTAACATAGTTTTGATGAAACATTCTCTTGTATTAGTTTTAAATTAAGTTTAATGATTTAAAACTATCGATTTATTACATTTGATTTACAGTCCCCATTGACTTGTACAAAAGCAGGCGCCATTCTGCGTACTGGCAGAGGACGAATAGTTTCGCTCAGGTCAGATCCGAACAAGTCAGTCATGGCTGCGCATGGGAATGATAACACTATTGAGCTATTCCAGTTTTTGTCTCAAGAAGAATCAAATCTCAAACTTAAAAAAAGGTTGAAAAAAGAGCGTAAAAAAGCAGCAAGGTAAGTCTTAGACATAAGACCTAAGATCTTTATTTCTGTTAGATATTTAGTTGAATACAATGGATTCGTTAAGTCTTCAATTAATACCAACCAAGGTAGTTTATATTCTCTGTATGGTTTCCTATATCTAGCTTGCCTTCAGTTAGTTTATATTCATATCTATTCAGCATTAATCCCCCACAATTACATCCCCCCCACCTTTCAGTTGGACTTATCCCCCAAAAATACACCCCGAACTCCCAGTAAGCATAAGTTGTTAAACCCTACCGGCTCACACTTATGCAAGTTGGTCTACCAAATTGAAAACAAAATGGTAAGTCTCTCTTCCCTGAAAGTCTTATTTAGTAAGGAACTCAAGAAGGACCATGTTTATACTTGTTTGTCAATTGAAAAGGCCTAGCTCCCCCCCCCCAGGCCAACTATTTTCTTCTACTATTGGTTTACATACCTTTCGTCATCAATCCTAAAACAATCCTAAAAGGTGGTTTTGACACCTTTTGTGCCATGATCACACCTTCATTGGAGAATATCATCTAAAAGTTCAGTTTATAAATCTTCATCACTCCACATCTATAGTACCAGGGCATTAATTAATTAATGATCCTGGTTATAGAATAAGTCAGTCTTAGTCATTAATAAGGCTATACAAGGCATCTCACCTTCAGAATTCATTCATATTCGCCTTAAAATACGCCCAGGTTGCATCGGCGTCTTAAAGAGATATTAAGATATTAAATGGTGTCTCTTAAAACTTGAGTGTTCTTGTATCTATGATGACATAAATAATCTTAGGCTTAAACTCTGGGCTACTAACTTCTCTCTTCAGTTCGCTTGGTATCCCTACCTTAAATGGTAATGAAGTATCTTGAGGGTAAACAAATAGAAATATTTAGAATCCACTTTTCAATACTAATACATTGGCTGTTATTTTCTTTTTTTCTGCAGTACAATTTTTCTTGTGTCTATTTAAGGTTTTAGTAAGTGTTTTTTGTTATTATTAGAGAAGGTTTCCTTTTTAATTTTTTTTTTTTTGCTGTCATCTAGATTTGAACTGACTTTCTGATTCTTGTAGGCTACGTTTTTGTAACTATTAAACATAATTCTTTCCCTATCAGTATTTGACGAATTTGAAAATCATCACAATTTTGAACTGGAATGTTTGGTTTCATGGTGTCTTCTATCTGAACTGTCAAATTAGGTACTGAAGATATCAGAACCTGACTGACATAAAAATCCTCCTTAATCAAATATATTTTTTGAGCTAGTTGATCTAACCTTGTTTTTGTGGCTTCCTCAGTTTCAATCGTTACCAAGATTGATTTAATTTTCCATCTTTAGAATGTTGTTCAACAATATTATAAAATAAGACCACTGATGGTATCATTGAGAAATTTTGCCGAATTGGCCAAACTGGCCTAATTTATAACCAACATAACAAAAATATGTTCACTTTCAAGCATAAAAATTGCTTTCATATTATATACTAACCATATTTTACCACATTTCTTGGATAGTTCACAATATTGCCCTTTATTATAAAACAATCAGATATATGGAAGTAAAGTATGAAGTATAAGAAGAAGTCACCGGTTTAGAAGAAAATGGATCTATCAGAAGATGTGATATTATTGTCATTGACAGAAAATTTGATAAATGTTTTATTATTGATCCCACTATACGATTTGAAACAAATCTTGATCAAACCTCAGAAGTACACCAAGAAAAAAAGAAAATTTATGAACAAACATTTAAATATTTCCATGAAAAGTACAACATAAGAAACTTTGAGGTCATTGGTATTTTAATTGGTGCAAGAGAAACAATTCCAAGTTTTGTTCATGAAATGTGTAGAAGATTTAAATTATATAACAAAATTTTGACATTAGTTGCTTAGACTGCAGTAAAGTACTCAATTAGTATATTAAAAAATCATCTATACAACCTAATTTAAATATCAAAATTTTTGTACAAGTATTCTTTGTCTTGAGGCAATTCACATTGGTGAAAAGATGTTAATTTTGAAATAAATTATCTGTATATATGGGATTGTTATTCTTTTGGTATATTACTAACGAGTTAATAATTTCTCATCAATATTTTGAGTACTTTATTGTGATATTTTAATATTTTGTTCAAGCTCTGGAGAAGATGTGAAAGAGGCTCTCAGTAGTGCTGTCAGTCTAAAGGATGTTGTAAGAAGGTTACCAGTCATAAAATGCTCTGACAAAGTGAAATCTGTACATCTTGTACTAGGCAAGGGATCACAGTTGAGGGTGAGTAAACTGTCCTTGCATCTGCCTCAAAAACATATTAAAAAAATCAAGAAGAACTATGTTCTACCTTTTTAACTCTCCATTTTATTAATCAAAAACTCTTTTAAGTTGCAGATAATTTTTTTTGAAAGAATATTTATAGGGTCTTTGAAACATTTCATGAACTTATCCATGTTTTGTGTCCAACTATAGTGTTATCAATTTTTTATTTGATAATTTTTTACTTAATCTTACTGAAATGTCTTATAACTGATCCAACAGAAGTATAAACTACACTTCCCAAAACATTTCCCAAAAGGGTGTTGTTTGTTAATGATTTAATAGAGTCCTAACAGTAATAAAAATAACAGTGTTGAAGTAGCAGTAGGCTAAGTCTCATTGGTCTACTGTGTGAGCAGGTGGCGGCCTGTCTAGCCAACAACACAGTGGAGTTGTACGGGCTGGCTGTGGCCGACAGCAGCAAGCAGTCCGAGGCCACGAGACTGAGGCTCATATCCGCTAGCGGCCACCACTCCGACGTGAGAGCTGTGGCGTTCAGCTCCGACAACCTGGCCATAGCGTCTGGCAGTGGAGACCAGGTCAAGATGTGGAACAGGTACATAATCAAATGAATGATGTATAATTGATCGTATTTCTATTTGTTTAGAGGAAATGTGCTTTAAAACGGGTGGAAGCATGTTGACCGAAACAGTTAGCTATTAGTAGAGAATAAGAAGAGTCTTACTGACAGATTTTAATTTAATTTAATTATTGAGTCTTTTTTAACTCGTGCAAAACTTTACTCTCAAAGTTTTAATTCTTGAATGGTATTTAATGCAATAAATAGTAAAAATGTAAAAATAAATAAACAAGTCTTATCATCAAAAGTAAAATGTTCTTGATCAAATAAAAAATAATAATAATTTGCTTTTGTGCTAATGAGGCTCAGAATTTCTTACTAGGAGTGTACAGAGTAGACGCACTTGAAAACTCAAGTGTTTAGTCAAGATTTTCAATCAACCTTGTCAAATCTGGCTCATAGTTTTAAAAATTGCTAGATAATTTAGTGATTGTTTTCCTCCGATCTGTAGAGGATCGCTAGTGATTGAGAGCGCAACAGATGAAAAACTAATGACACTGGTTGACTATTCATTGCATGACATTGGTATTTTGTTCATGCAGGATTTAGCAAAACATTCATGCAAACAGCCATTATTCGCAGAATAGTTTTTGGTCAAATAACTACCACTGATCGATTGCTAGGTAGTATTGATTTATACTGGTCTGTAGTGAGAGGTATGTGTGTCATAAAACAATAATCTCTTAACAGTTAAATTATGATTTATATTTATTATTATGCTGTTAATTGTTTCTTTTATATGTACCTCACTTGTAATGTTGGCACAGTTTTATTGATTCCTGGTGCCGAACCTCACCAAACATAACTTGACTCGTAACTCACATGCTAACACATAATTTATTTTTCATGCAAGTTCTCTCACAATGTTAATTAATAATTCCTAACTCAAAACAGAATAACTATCCATAATGATGGAGATTACAAGCATACTAGTATTAACCATGCTATTGGTAAAGAAATATAGGAGTTCTATCCGTAGTAAATTCCCTTAGCATATTACAATTAAAGGCCGTCCGTGTTCACAGGCCGTCTATGTCCAGCCTGCGCACCGTGGACTCAGGCTATGTGTTGTCTGTGCTGTTTGTGCCTGGAGATAGACACGTGTTGGCGGGACTGAAGGACGGAAAACTCCTCATCATTGACATCTCCATCGGTGATATTCTCGAGGAGATCCCTGCTCATTCATCCGAGCTGTGGTCTGTAGCTCACCTACCCGATCAGGTATGCTCAGTGATGTAATCACCTACATGTTGATCTAACTAACCAGTAGCTAGTAAGTCAGGTCCTGAAACTTTTAGACATTTTTAAGGGAAAATAATCTCTTTTACTGCAGTATAGTTATGGACAAATATTGTGATATGGCTGGGCATAGAAAAATATTTGAAAAAACAATACGTATGGTTAAATTACATTTTTGTTTACTTGGTGTTGGTGGAGAACCTTCTTAGCAGTTGATCCGAGTAACTAATGTCATTTTGCTACCTCACTACACAACAAATTGGTATATAGGTGCACAGGCTTATTTCCCATGGCAACCGTCAGCTAAGATTAAAATTAGAACTAAAAAAATCAATAATTACTGACATTATTTTTGTAGTTTCCAACTAAATTTATATCGCCTGGATGCAGGTAATTAAAGACAGATGGGATGACTCTCGCCTTTACCTATTTTTGTGTGTGTTTATCTATGTATTATGTTAGAGAGATTAATGCTTAGAGAAGGCTGGCCAAAAACACAGTAGTAGACACCTTGCACCTCATAAATCTAAGTCAAAAATGCCAAGTATTAGACCACAGAGAACATCGCATGCAAGAACGTTTTTGTTGTCAAAATATCCCCTTTATATGGCATTGCCAGCTCTGCGCTATTTTATACTGCTGAAAACTCATGATTTCTTCATTTAGGGGATGTTTAGAAGTGTCAGAAGAGAGTCAGTTCTGTCCTAACCAATTTCTATATCTAGTTGTAGTCAACTGAGTGTGTGTTGGTAGACGGGGGTGGTGACAGGAGGCGGCGACTGCACAGTCAAGTTCTGGCATCTGGAGCTGGTCCCCGACTCTGTCACCAACACCAAGGCTCGAGTGTTGAGTCTGTTGCACACTCGGACTCTCCAGGTGGATGATGCAGTTCTCTGTGTTCGTGTCTCCTCCAACTCCAAACTTATCGCCGTGGCTCTTCTGGACTCTACAGTCAAGATATTTTTTTTGGACAATCTCAAGGTCAGTTTCGTTCCTTTTCTAATGTCTTAATCCACGTAGATAGAACAACTTTTATTAGACCTAAACAAACTTTACAGTTTTAAAAAACTTAAAACCCTCCCTCCACTCAATTATACTTGGAAATATAATATTTGTCTTAATTTTACATAATATATATAATATTGGTCTTAACCCCTTAACTGCCACGAACGTGAAATGACGGGCAAACTCGCTCCACCGTATAACTGCCACGCCCGTGATATCTCGTTTTGCGGCGGTCACCTGAATTACTGTCTGCAACGCCATCAAAACGACTTGTGTTTCACTCTAGTGGTGATTTCAAAAACTACGATAGTGTAGTACACTTCTTCCTGTCTACTGCTGCTACCTGACAGGCGTTTTTGATATGTTATAGTGAAAACACATTCGTGTGTCAGTTGGCGTTGTGAGTCTTGGAAATTGTTTGTTGTTTCTTAATAAATAACGTAACTGTATAGTGTTTTACTATATTTATAGCTTGTACAAGATACAATGGCAAGTAGTAATGAAGATGAGGAAGAGTTAATAAGGTATTTAGACCTTCCCAGCTCAGCATTTGGTGTACAGAACGATTACTAAGGAGATGACGACGATTGGCACACGGACCCAAATTATACAATTTTTATACAATAGCCTATATATAATGTTTTACACTGACTTATTATAAATTTGTAATGTTGTAATAATATATAATTACAAAATTAAATTAAATATTAGGCTGCAAGTTTCAAGAAGCTATTAACAATCATGTAAAATAGCAACAAAAAAAAGTGGCTGTGGGTGTTTCAGGGAGGTAAAATACATCAGCGGTTAAGGGGTTAATTCATTATGCATATAAATTAATTTTGCATAATTCATTTCTTTTCTTAATAATTTTAAAATAGCTTTTGATAATAAGAACTTTTGACATTTGTATTCCTATGTACGTTTCTAAAGAATGAAATTAAATATTTCACATCAAAATCTACTATACCTCTATGACAGTGTTGAGTTAAAAACTTCCACTAACAAGCTAAATCGAAACTAGATTTTTTTTAAATCACCAAATCTAAGGCTTATTTGAATTAAATTGGCAAACATTATGTCCCAGGTTTCTCAAAGGTATTTTGCCTTCCCTACTCAAAGAAATAAAGAAAGAAAGAAGAAATTTGAAGTTCCTGAAAGGATGTTGTTTTACTGAAAGTGGTGTAAATACCTGCTTTCGTGTCATCCGCTGGTAACACTAACGCTACTAGTTTTGACTTCTATATGAAGTCATCTTCAGGCTATACAAAGATGTCCTTGCACTTCATTCGAAGGTTGTCAAGTTTTCAAAAAAAAAACTAACATGCACACGTCACTGATACGACTCAACACACGAACACATAGTTAAAACGGTAATTTTACAATCTTTACTACACAGGTTGGCGACCTGTGTGGTAATGATTGTAAAATTATTGTATCAGTGTCGTGTGCGTGTTAGTTTGTTTTTTGGAAACTTGACAACCTTCGAATGAAGTGCAAGGACATCTTTGTATAGCCTGAAGATGACTTCATACAGTATAGAAATCGAAACTAGTAGCTTTAATGTTACCAGAGGATTACATGAAAGCAGGTATTTACTCCACATTTAGTATTTCTATGTAATCCGGAGGCTAAATCACCAAAAATGATGTTGTTTTAGTTATTGCAAGTAGATAAGAACTAGCAAAGAGACATACTATTCGGCACTTTTTTCCCATGTTATTCTTATGGGGAGCCGTTTTTGCACCGACGCCAGCTCCCGCCTTACACAAGTTTCCTTGTTAGCCTATACTAATGTCCAACCCTTGCCTATATTAAATATATTTTCCCAATCCCCATCCCTCCTCTATATTTTTTAAAATTAATTTTCAAATTCAGGCTAAAAAACTATCTTTGGTGTTTATGGTCCGATTTGTCTTCAATTTGGATATGTTATTGTCCTAGGCAAGTGTTTTAATAAATTCCACTTACATATCCCAAATTCACTATTACGGTCAAATTAAAAAATATTTTTGAAAAATACTGCCAATTGGCAACTTCTTTATTTACTGTCCGATTTGTTTAAAATTTGGATATGTGATTGTCCTAGGAAAGTGTTTTAATAAATTCCACTTACATTTCCCAAATTCACTATTACGGTCAAATTAAAAAATATTTTTGAAAAATACTGCCAATTGCCAACTTCTTTATTTACTGTCCGATTTGTTTAAAATTTAGATATGTTATTGTCCTAGGCAAGTGTTTTAATAAATTCCACTTACATTTCCCAAATTCACTATTACGGTCAAATTAAAAAATATTTTTGAAAAATACTACCAATTGCCAACTTCTTTATTTACTGTCCGATTTGATTGATTTTTGGATATGTTATAGCCTTAAACTATTATATGTATAATTACCATATCTAAGTTAAAAATTGTATACTTTATATAGTTTATATATATAATCCATAAAAAAACTAACTTTGGTGTTTATGGTCCGATTTGTCTGCAATTTGGATATGTTACTGTCCTAGGCAAGTGTTTTAATAAATTCCACTTACATTTCCCAAATTCACTATTACGGTCAAATTAAAAAATATTTTGAAAAATATACTATCAATAACTTCTTTATTTACTGTCCGATCTGATTTTTGGATTTGTTATAGACTTAAACTATTATATGTATAATTACCATATCTAAGTTCCATTTTATGTGTAGTTTATTTTATATATATATATAACCCATAAAAAATTAAATTTCGTGTTTATGGTCTGATTTGACTGATTTTTGGATATGTTACTATCCTAAGCTAATGCATTAATAAATCCCACATACATTTTCAAAATCACTATTACGGTCAAATTAAAAAATATTTTGGAAAATATACTATCAATTGCCAACTTCTTTATTTACTGTCCGATTTGACTGATTTTTAAATATGTTACTATCCTAAGCTAATGCATCAAAAAATTCCCCCTACATTTCCCAAATTCAATACTACAGTCAAATTAACAAAATATTTTGAAAAATATACTATCAATTGCCATCTTCTTTATTTATTGTCCGATTTATTTTTGGATATGTTATAGCCCCCAACTATTATATCTAAAATTACCATATATTATTTCCACCTATAATACAGTCGATAGGTTGTTTTGCCACAACCTAAAACTATCTTTTGTATTTATGGTCCGATTTGTCTGCAATATGTTACTGCCCAATGCATAAGTGCATACCCCATTTCCAAATTCACTATTACGGTTGGATTAAAAAACATGCAAGCTTATTTACCATCCCGCTGTTATAATTGCCATATTTACAATATTGTTGGGGCCCTCTCAACCATCTCTCACTGTAATATATATCCACAAAATGTTTATAGTCAGAACTGTCTAAATTTTGGATATTAAGCTAATGCATAAGTCAACACCATTTCTAATATTTTGCAAATTAGACTGGATATGTTGTTGCGTATTTCCAATTCTTAAATTATAGCACCAAAAAAATAAATTTTTAAAACCCAAAACAACTACACACAAAACACTAACCTTTCTTTGTGCTTGTTTGGAGTAGTTTTTATTTTATCCAACTTAATTTTGATTTTGTAGTTAAAATAAAACTTCCCACATTCTAGCTCCCTTTCCAGCCAGTGGTTGGAGACATAAAGGTTACGAATATTTTCAAACTGTACAATATATCTTTTTCTACCCCTATGTTGGACTTGTTTAATAGCGCTTATTAATAATTCCGCACCATCTTCCAAATCTTCCAGTCTACTACAATCTTTAAATTTAATATTACCTTTAATATCTTGCATCTCTATGTCTTCTTGTCCAACATCATCCCACACATTGTTATGGAAACTTAGGTTTTCTATTTTTGGAAAGGAATTACCATAAAACGTTGCGGTACCGTTAGTGTTAAAGCTTGCAAGTGGCTCGTTGGTAGGTAGGTAAATAATGTCCAAATCACCACTGTATGGCAACACGCTATAACCTTCCCTATTCTTATTTATCTCTATAAACACAGTTTTACAGACACCTTTAACATAGTATACACCCCTCCGTCCATCCTTTTCTGCCAACACTCCCACAAACTTGTTATTTACTACAAACGCATACACTATATAATGTCCATAATGCTCTAGATCCTCCCAACGTCGCAGGAAGTAATCTTTTAATGTATCCTCTCTTTCCCTTATTTCTTGTTCTTTAGCCAACTGTGCTTTGTATTCCTCTGCAACAGTATTTTCCACATATTCCAATTTACGCTTATTACTGTCGATGTCTTCTAATTCCAATTTCCTCTTTTTGGAACACCTCTCTAAGAAAGGCTTGGAAAGTGGCTCTATTTCTTTAATAGTGTATGGGTACAGTTTATTCGTCCGGCTTCTTAAAACGTAGGGAGTAAGGTTAGGACTTTCCACTAAGCCTAATTCTTCTAAATTGATGTGTTTAGGTATAGTGGAGAAAGGTGTATTTGATTTTGTAAAACATGTGCCCCCAGATTTGATGTAACACTTATGCTTTACACTTATGGCATCAGGAAATTCCTCTATTACCTCCACATAGTTAGTTGGTAAACAGTTAAAGCTAAATGCAGATAGAGCATACTTTATTAACTTTTCCCTTTGTGACATATCTTATGGCAGTTTTAGTTGTACTCCAGTTATCTTTTTCGTATT
This sequence comes from Allygus modestus, assembly GCA_963675035.1. Taxonomy (NCBI): domain Eukaryota; kingdom Metazoa; phylum Arthropoda; class Insecta; order Hemiptera; family Cicadellidae; genus Allygus; species Allygus modestus. Next base: position 143,574,537 of record OY776111.1, read on the forward strand.
ACGATTACCCCAATATGCGTATTGTAATAAATCGTTAAACACTAAACAACAATAACTGTTTTGTAATTGATTGGCAACTTTCACCCACATCTTATGCAGAGGTACAGCATAGAATGGAGCATTTTGGAAGTACCGTTTGTTGTCTTCTATTAGACTTAAACGATCTCTTAAAGGTTCAAACCCTTTACCAAAACCTCTACAATAGTTATAGATTGTTGCCTCTAACCTTGTTATTCCATTCTCTCTAGCTAGTTTAGACGAGAACGTTTCTTTTAGTCTCGCATCTGGACAGTTTACAAAGTTTATTATATGGTTTCCTATACTTTTAACTACTCCAGGGCTTGTAATCTGGCATATAAATTTATTATATATTTTTACCCTGCTATTTACATTAAACCATGTTAAACAGTCTTTACTAACATGGAAATTATCTACAATAACATTATATCCATTCTTGTACTCCCCTTGGTAGCAAAAGTCAAAGTTTTCTGTAAGATATTGGCACATTTCCTCTTTATTAAATATTCCAGCCAAATCTAGTGTTATATCGAAATCCATAAGATAGTACATTTCTTTTTCCAGATCTTGCAGTATCTTTGGAAGGTCTTCCAACAAATCCTTAATTTTAACATTTGCAAGCTCTATTTTATAGGGAATTGCTATAGGATCATCATACTTTTGTTTAATTTGGTTAATATCTTTCTTTATTATTTGTAACACACCCTCGCTTTGGACCCCAGAGGACCTCTCCAAGGAGAATGGTAGTTTGGTCACAACACCATGTCGAGCTAAAGAGAACTTTTTAAATATTCCTCGTAAGTAGCTATTAACGAGCCACATATTTCCTTCTTAACTTTAAATTTATCCCGAACGTCCCCATCACAATCCGTAACATTGGTTATCTTAACTAACATTATGTTATCACAAAACGCATCCGTTATAGATGTTAAGTTATTTAATTTTGTTTCGCCCTCGCAATAGTTTATATTACCTATGTCTGTAAGAAGGTTATTGTTATGGAGATTTTCTAATAAAAGCCATATACCGAATCTTTCGTTAGTAGGTTTAATACAATTTCCCAATAAATGGCTAACAGAGTACATTTCTTTTATACAAAAAAAGTAGCGGAAACATGTAAACAGGACAGATATAATTACACTATAGGCAAATATGTGTTGTGGAGTAAATATATGGATATTGTATATAAACATAGGCGAGCGGTAAGTATAACATGTAAGTGGACACCTAGACCCATATGCAAATACGGAATACCCACTATTAATATAATTCCAAATTCGACTAAATAAGTTTATAGTCTCAATATAATTAACATATTAACTAACGGTGCCATCCCGCATTAGTACCCAAATTGTCCAAATTCTATAATTCACTGTCTATTCTTAGTCCTTGTATAGTATTAGGTTTTGTACTATTAAACCCTACATTCTTATCCTGTGCAGTAGAGTAATATATGCATGTTATTTAATACAGATACGCACATTCTACAAGACCTGTACATAGATCTGTTGTATAAGCAGCAGAATAGACGTCTCACCCATTGTGTTGTTGTAAAGTAATACATAAATGTAAATTGTGCTAAAACTGGATACAACCGGCCAGATATTAGATAGGAAATGTGTTGGAAGTGTATTGCCAAATAGTAAGACAAACACCACATAGTGCAGCATGTAAGCAATCCATTACTATTTAGACAAATGTATAAGGTCAGTATTGGTACAACATCCGATATATTAGCCAAATCCACAATCAAACTTTATAACAAAACCTCCTTAGCCTTTATTTTAATTTACCTAACCTTGCTTTACATAACCGTAGCCTAGATACTCAATGATTAGTCCAAAATATACAATTACATCATAGTTAAATTTATTCAAGAAAACAATTTAAAATAGTGAACAAAATTACAGTTAGGGCCTATTGAATTATAGCTACAAAATTATTTTTTCAAATATCTGCTCCGACTCTCAAATGTAAGATATGATGACTCTTAATCTCAAGGGCGGTTCTTTGCCATGGCATATAAAAAAATCATAATTATCAAAATTTGAAATAGCCTTAAATAAAATATCTAATAAAACAAAATTGAGTTTCCTTTTTTTTAGCGGCAGCTACCAAACAAAGAGCTTTGCTGAGATGGATTTAACTGAGTATTTCTTCATGTTGAAATCTAATTTTCAAAAGTCTTTTACCTTGTTTCAAAAGTTCTCTTGTTTAAGTTGGAAAATTTAGATAAATACAATTAAATAAAAGATAGTTTGCAAATAATTTAGATTACAATTTAAAAGATTCAAAAGGATTAAAATATGATTATTTGGTTCACTATATGTCTCTCTTCTTCAGCTTCCCATTTCACCACCACTTTAGATTTGAATTTCTCTCACTTCCTTTTCACACAAGAATAACCACTGCACTCTAGATCTTATTCACTGCTATCACTTTTTCCATACTTGTGTCATACTATATGTAAACCATTTGGTAGCTGTTAATATCACGTTAATAGTAAAATAAATCAATAAAAAAAACACTATTTAATTTTAATATATGTTACATTTCATATAAAAAATTATCAAGTTGTGAGAGAAAATATTCACTTACAGAGTTTATATGCCTGATATAATTACAATTGTTATTTTCTTGACTTTACATTAAGTAACCTCAAAATTATGATTTCTTTTATACTATTAATTAAGATTCAAAAGTATTATACAAATCATATACGTTATAAAAATACTTAGAGAAGTGACAAAATGTGCTCTAATATAACAATATCATACCTCTATGACCTCTTTATGTTGTACATCCTATCCTCACTCTATTGCCTTCTGATTGGCTCTGGCTGTCAGTTCAGTTTGAGACAACATTTCACTTATAACAGTCCCTAACCTTACATAATATTTTAGCATTTTAATTTCACTTCAAGCTTTAAATAAATAGGCCAATCTGTACCATTTGGGTTATTAACTTCTTCCCTACATATTAGAAACTGTTTTTATACTACACTGTCTTTTTAGTTTGTTGGAAATATAATTTGGCTAGTATGAAAGGCTAAATTTGGTTCTGACAGATTGATTAGTGGGTAGTCCTAGCTTGTTATGAAATACTTAATGATATGTAGGCTTATTGTTTCTTTAAAAAAAAATACATTTACATAAATTCTAAGGTTATCTCTCCTAAACTGTTTAACATTTTGAAAAGAATAACTTAAGGTAGGTACAATTTAAGTTAGGGCCTAAGTTTAGAAGCAGGTTTGTACATAGAAGTTACATAAAGTTGTTTCAAATGTGTAGGCTAATTAGAAGTAAATACTTAAAAACATTTAGGCTATGTATGTACTGTTATAACTTGGAAAACAAACAGTAAAAAATAAATATTATAGTAACAGAAATAGTAAGAGTATAAGGACATAGTAATATTTAAAGTTTATTAAACAACACAAATGCAGAGACACAATAAATAACACACTCCAACGCATTACGACACAGGCACAGATACTGGTTTACAGCCATTTAACACAACTTTACAGGTTCTGCCAACTGACACAAAAAATAGTTTGTAAATTGTGTGAGAAATATATGTAATATAAACAAATTTAACACAATCATAACATTTTGAGGACACAATGTTTGGACTGGGTTTGGCTAATATATCGGATGTTGTACCAATACTGACCTAATACATTTGTCTAAATAGTAATGGATTGCTTACATGCTGCACTATGTGGTGTTTGTCTTACTATTTGGCAATACACTTCCAACACATTTCCTATCTAATATCTGGCCAGTTGTATCCAGTCTTAGCACAATTTACATTTGTTTTACTTTACAATAACACAATGGGTGAGACGTCTATTCTGCTGCTTATACAACAGATCTATGTACAGGTCTTGTAGAATATGCGTATCTGTATTAAATAATATGCATAAATTACTCTACTGCACAGGATAAGAATGTAGGGTTTAATAGTACAAAACCCAATACCATACAAGGACTAAGAATAGACAGTGAATTATAGAATTTGGACAATTTGGGTACTAATGCGGGATGGCACCGTTAGTTAATATGTTAATTATATTGAGACTATAAACTTATTTAGTCGAATTTGGAATTATATTAATAGTGGGTATTCAATATTTGCACATGGGTCTAGGTGTCCACGTACATGTTACACTTACCGCTCGCCTATGTTTATATACAATATCCATATATTTACTCCACAACACATATATGCCTATAGTGTAATTATATCTGTCCTGTTTACATGTTTCCGCTACCTTTTTTGTATAAAAGAAATGTACTCTGTTAGCCATTTATTGAGAAATTGTATTAAACCTACTAACGAAAGATTCGGTATATGGTTTTTATTAGAAAATCTCCATAACAATAACCTTCTTACAGACATAGGTAATATAAACTATTGCGAGGGCGAAACAAAATTAAATAACTTAACATCTATAACGGATGTGTTTTGTGATAACATAATGTTAGTTAAGATAACCAATGTTACGGATTGTGATGGGGACGTTCGGGATAAATTTAAAGTTAAGAAGGAAATATGTGGCTCGTTAATAGCTACTTACGAGGAATATTTAAAAAGTTCTCTTTAGCTCGACATGGTGTTGTGGCCAAACTACCATTCTCCTTGGAGAGGTCCTCTGGGGTCCAAAGCGAGGGTGTGTTACAAACAATAAAGAAAGATATTAACCAAATTAAACAAAAGTATGATGATCCTATAGCAATTCCCTATAAAATAGAGCTTGCAAATGTTAAAATTAAGGATTTGTTGGAAGACCTTCCAAAGATACTGCAAGATCTGGAAAAAGAAATGTACTATCTTATGGATTTCGATATAACACTAGATTTGGCTGGAATATTTAATAAAGAGGAAATGTGCCAATATCTTACAGAAAACTTTGACTTTTGCTACCAAGGGGAGTACAAGAATGGATATTATGTTATTGTAGATAATTTCCATGTTAGTAAAGACTGTTTAACATGGTTTAATGTAAATAGCAGGGTAAAAATATATAATAAATTTATATGCCAGATTACAAGCCCTGGAGTAGTTAAAAGTATAGGAAACCATATAATAAACTTTGTAAACTGTCCAGATGCGAGACTAAAAGAAACGTTCTCGTCTAAACGAGCTAGAGAGAATGGAATAACAAGGTTAGAGGCAACAATCTATAACTATTGTAGAGGTTTTGGTAAAGGGTTTGAACCTTTAAGAGATTGTTTAAGTCTAATAGAAGACAACAAACGGTACTTCCAAAATGCTCCATTCTATGCTGTACCTCTGCATAAGATGTGGGTGAAAGTTGCCAATCAATTACAAAACAGTTGTTGTTTAGTGTTTAACGATTTATTACAATACGCATATTGGGGTAATCGTAATACGAAGAAGATAACTGGAGTACAACTAAAACTGCCAAAAGATATGTCACAAAGGGAAAAGTTAATAAAGTATGCTCTATCTGCATTTAGCTTTAACTGTTTACCAACTAACTATGTGGAGGTAATAGAGGAATTTCCTGATGCCATAAGTGTAAAGCATAAGTGTTACATCAAATCTGGGGGCACATGTTTTACAAAATCAAATACACCTTTCTCCACTAAAATCAAAAATCAAAATCAAAATCAAAAATCAAAATCAAAATCAAAATCTTTATTGCCGTAACAATTTGTACATTGCATAGCATCGTCATGATAACACTAATATTATATCACAGATAATTGTGCATTACATATCACTGTCTTAACACTGTCAAAACTGAACATAGACTGGAACTTCAGTATAAAATAATTACACACTATAACAACTCACGGTACTTTGGTATTATACGGATGCCACCCTTATACAGCGCGCTGCGGCAGTTATGTTAGGATGGGTTATCATAAAAATGATAGTAGGACTTTCCTTGTTTTGTTGCGAATCGAATGATACCTGATGAGTCATACTTCAGGCCGCCAAACCCCCTCCAAATAGGCCAAGGTCGGGTCGTTGACCGGAGCGCGCGCATCACCTGTCACCGCCTGTGTCTGGGCCAGTGTCATGAGTGATTTATTGCCGTCCACTACGTTACATTTGTTTTCATAATGAGTGACGTTCGTTTGGTGTGATATTTATCTCGAAATGAAGAGGAAACCGTACGTATTTTTATGATAACCCATCCTAACATAACTGCCGCAGCGCGCTGTATATTTGGCGGAGTACATGTGGCGATCGGGTGTGGCTGCTAGCGGCGGCGACGCATTCAACACGATCCTAGCGGACATCGCTGTCTTTTGGGAGGCACAACACAAAGACCGCTCATCAGAATGATGTAAAATTTGTACAGTAAGTCAATAAAAGTACGTTTTTTCGAATTATGTAGTTATCCTTTGTATCCGGTAAAAATTAACCTCCAAAAATAGTGGCATCCGTATAATACCAAAGTACCCAACTCACAGTGATGGCTAGAAGGAGACCGACTAACAGTTCCATACAAATATTAAAAACCATAATAACAGTAAATATATTAAAACTGATGGGTTTTGATCACGTCTAAAAACTCATTAACGCTATATACAGCTAACTCAAGTAATAGAGTCTTAACAATTTTTTTAAAGGCTAGGCTGTCTAACTCTCTGATTTTATTTGGCAGAGCGTTAAAGAGTTTAATACTGACAACATTAAAGCTATTTTGTGTCATACTGTAATTAAAATGACTGATATTTAAATCTGTCCTGAATCTGGTATCATAGCTATGCTTACAACTATTGGTTGGAAAATTGCATAAATTATTTCTAACATACATTAGGCATTCTAATATGTAGAGAGATGAAACTGTTAAAACAGATAGTTCCTTAAAAAGAGGTTTACCTGGAGTTCTTTGATTTACACCAAATATTAATCTAACCGCTCTTTTTTGAAAAATCAAAACTCTCTTAATATTACTATCATTACCCCAGACCAATATCCCATACTGCAGATAGCTTTGTATGTGAGAAAAATAGACAGCTTTCAATACATCATGACTAACACAAAGCTTTAGTTTCCTTAGCATAAAAGTACTACGAGCAATCATCTTACAGACATGATCAATATGGGCGTGCCATTTAAAATTAGATTGTAGCATTACTCCAAGAAATTTGACTGGTTCTTGAGCAGGTTTCATCACATCCAAGCTAAACTCTAGGGTACTGCTTTTACTTTTATTTAAACATAAAAAGTTAGCTGCACACCAGTCCTCAACAATACCATCAATCACAACACATTCTCTACTTAGAGCCACATTATCCTGACCAGAAATCTTAATCGCCAAGTCATCAGCAAACATGTAAGAGTGAACTAGCTGCTTATTTACATTGGAGGGTAAGTCATTAACATAGAGTATAAAAAGTATGGGGCCCAGAATGGAGCCTTGCGGGACCCCAGATTCGACCCTTAAGAAGTCAGAAACTATGCCATTCCAATGAACAGATTGATATCGGTCAGACAAATAAGATTGTAAAAAACTTACTACACTGTTATCAAAACCATAAAAACTAAATTTCTTTAAAATTAAGCTGTGCGATATGGTGTCAAAGGCCTTCGACATGTCAAAGAATTTACATAGTACACTAAGTTTACCATCAACTCCATTAATACATTCACCAACTAAATCAACAATGGCATTTTGGGTGTTACGTTTGGACCTAAATCCATACTGGCCATTAGAGAGTAAAAAATTACCTTCAAGAAAATCTACAATTTGTTTATTGACCACTTGTTCTAATAATTTACCGAGTACAGGTATTATAGAGACTGGTCTATAGTTGTCATAATTCTGCTTATCGCCCTTTTTATGGATGGGAACTATTTTTACATATTTCAAACATTGGGGAAAAATTGAATCATCAATACAAGAATTAAAGAGATAGGTTATAACTTCAACAATATGTACTGCGGCTAACTTCAAAATCGAAGAATTAAGACCATACACATCTAGACAATTACTATTACTAAGTGAGTGAATATGCCTGAACATTTCTTCAACACTGATATGCCCAAAAGACATGTTTAATGAGGACTTAGGTCCAGATGGTAGTAGTTTAAGATAGTTCTCCATTTTTTTGGTGGGAGTTGGTATGCTATCTCTTATCCCCCTGATACTGTTTACAAAACTATTATTAAAACCAGAAGAATTTAAACCACTAAAATTCCGAGCATATTTGTCATTGTTGTTCAGAGACTCTTTAATTAAGGACCACATTACCTTAGACTTATTCTTAGCATTGACAATTCTATCACAGTTATAGTCCAGTTTTGCTTTTTTAATATATTTTTTATACTTAATCTTCAATTCCTTGTATTTATTCCTATAAAATTCCAAACCAGTGTCTTTAAACAATTCAAACATCAATAAACATTTCTCCTTAATATTAGCCAGTTCAACTGAGTACCAACCCGAGTGAGATTTTTTACTCAAACTTAAATTACTAGTAGGCCTAGAGTTAACATACTTAGCAGGAAAAGCAATGTCAACAATGCTCACAAAAGTATCCAAGAAATATTTAAACTTATCTTCTAAATTAGTGATGGAATACAAAGGTAACCAATTGATTGATCGTAACAGCACAGAAAAGTAATAAGACTTAACATCATCAAAAGGTCTGATTAGACGTTTAGATTCACCTTTATCTTGTTCTTTATTTAGGCCATCCCTATGTGGAATATTAGCTCCCATAACAACAGAATGGTGATCAGATAAAATAGTTTTTTCCACCATTGCTTCAATACAATCTAGATGCATGGATGTAGCAATATTATCAATACAAGAACCTAACCTAACCCTACCTGGCCTCGTAATCTCAAGAACTGTGGTTACTAATCCAAAAATAAGTAAAGAGTTTAAAAAGACAGAGGTTTCATGACCCTTTATGAGGATGTCAACATTAAAATCACCAGCCAAGATTATAGATGCATTAGATTTGTTTTTCGACTCTGCCATCCTCAATGTACCATGTAGCCCCTCAATAAAATCAGAAAAATTACTTTCATCTGGGCTTCGGTAGATTGCAATACATATTACATTGAACCGTTCCAGATAAACACTTGAAATTTCGCATGTCTTCAAAATCGAGCATTGTTCTAAATATTTTAAACTGTGACCTTGAACTTCATTTCTTATGAAAATCGCAGACCCTCCTCTAATTACATCAGATCTACAGTAACTACTAACCAATTTGAATCCAGGTATAGTAAAATTTGCAAGTTCATCCCTACGTAACCAATGCTCACAGAAACACCAAACAGCAATATTATATTTTTTACTTAAGACTAATACCTCATCGACCTTATCCAAAACACCTTGGACATTCCACTGGGCAACAACAAGATTACACTCACTTAAACTTACTTCAGCCACACTATATACATTGGCAGAATTAAGATTATCAGCTATATTACAAATACCATTCTGATTAACACCAGGCCCAATATTGTTGTCCCACCTCACATTTGCTGATGATATCTCTAAGGACGATTGGCCTGAGGCGCTGCATACACGTTTCCCAGCGGAGACTCCGTTCCCGGAACAGGTGGCTGGTCCTCAGCCGCATGCAGGCACCCTGCAATTAGTTTGGCCAACCATCTCTTGCCTTCTAGGTTAAGGTGTTTCCTTGTGACCTTCTAGGTCAGGAATTTCCTGATGCCATAAGTGTAAAGCATAAGTGTTACATCAAATCTGGGGGCACATGTTTTACAAAATCAAATACACCTTTCTCCACTATACCTAAACACATCAATTTAGAAGAATTAGGCTTAGTGGAAAGTCCTAACCTTACTCCCTACGTTTTAAGAAGCCGGACGAATAAACTGTACCCATACACTATTAAAGAAATAGAGCCACTTTCCAAGCCTTTCTTAGAGAGGTGTTCCAAAAAGAGGAAATTGGAATTAGAAGACATCGACAGTAATAAGCGTAAATTGGAATATGTGGAAAATACTGTTGCAGAGGAATACAAAGCACAGTTGGCTAAAGAACAAGAAATAAGGGAAAGAGAGGATACATTAAAAGATTACTTCCTGCGACGTTGGGAGGATCTAGAGCATTATGGACATTATATAGTGTATGCGTTTGTAGTAAACAACAAGTTTGTGGGAGTGTTGGCAGAAAAGGATGGACGGAGGGGTGTATACTATGTTAAAGGTGTCTGTAAAACTGTGTTTATAGAGATAAATAAGAATAGGGAAGGTTATAGCGTGTTGCCATACAGTGGTGATTTGGACATTATTTACCTACCTACCAACGAGCCACTTGCAAGCTTTAACACTAACGGTACCGCAACGTTTTATGGTAATTCCTTTCCAAAAATAGAAAACCTAAGTTTCCATAACAATGTGTGGGATGATGTTGGACAAGAAGACATAGAGATGCAAGATATTAAAGGTAATATTAAATTTAAAGATTGTAGTAGACTGGAAGATTTGGAAGATGGTGCGGAATTATTAATAAGCGCTATTAAACAAGTCCAACATGGGGGTAGAAAAAGATATATTGTACAGTTTGAAAATATTCGTAACCATTATGTCTCCAACCACTGGCTGGAAAGGGAGCTAGAATGTGGGAAGTTTTATTTTAACTACAAAATCAAAATTAAGTTGGATAAAATAAAGACTACTCCAAACAAGCACAAAGAAAGATTAGTGTTTTGTGTTTGGTTGTTTTGGGTTTTAAAAATTTATTTTTTGTTATCGCATTGGCTTAAAACATATCCAAAATTTAGGCAGTTCTGACCATAAATATTTTGTGGATATATATTACTTATTATATTACAGTGAGAGGTAGTTAAGAGGGCCACAACAATATTGGAAATTGGCAAATATAACAGCTGGATGGTAAATAAGCTTGCATTTATTTTTTTTAATCCAACCGTAATATTGAATTTGGAAATGGGGTATTTACTTATGCAATGGACAGTAACATATTGCAGTCATATCCAAAGTTTGGTTACGACAAAACAGCACTAAAAGGGGAAAAAATATACGGTAAATTTAGATATAAGGGGATATAACAAGTCGAAAAGTAAATAAAGGAGTTATTGGTAGTAATTTACAGAGTATAGTTTAAATTAAATTTCAAAATTATAGAAAATAAAATTATGGAAATAATATTGTAATTTTAGATATAATAGTTGGGGCTATAACATATCCAAAAATAAATCGGACAATAAATGCATTAGCTTAGGACAATATCCAAAGTGTAGGCAAATCGGACAATAAACAGCAAACTCAGTTTTGGGATTACAGCAAAATAAACAAACAAAAAAGACAAAATACTGTATTATAGGGGGTAGTGGAACGTGTGGTAGTGTGGTCTTGTTACCTATATAAGAGCTATAACATATCCGAAAATAAATCAGATCAGACAGTAAATAAAGAAGTTTGAAATTGTTAGTATATTTTTCAAAATGTTTTTTTAATTTGACCATTATAGTTAATTTGTCAAATGTGGATGGTGTGTACATATACACTAGCCTAGAATAATGACATATATAAATTTTAAACAAATCAGATTTTAAATAAAGAAGTTGCCAATTGGCAGTATTTTTCCAAATTTTTTTAAAATTTAACCGCAATATTGAATTTGTAAAATGTGGATGGTGCATATACACTAGCCTACAACAATAACATATCCAAGTTTTAAACAAATCGGACAGTAAATAAAGAAGTTGGCAATTGGCAGTATTTTTCAAAAATATTTTTTTAATTTGACCGTAATAGTGAATTTGGGAAATGTAAGTGGAATTTATTAAAACACTTGCCTAGGACAATAACATATCCAAATTTTAAATAAATCGGACAGTAAATAAAGAAGTTGGCAATTGGCAGTATTTTTCAAAAATATTTTTTAATTTGACCGTAATAGTGAATTTGGGATATGTAAGTGGAATTTATTAAAACACTTGCCTAGGACAATAACATATCCAAATTGAAGACAAATCGGACAGTAAATAAAGAAGTTGGTAATTGGCAGTATTTTTCAAAAAATATTTTTTAATTTGACCGTAATAGTGTATTTGGGAAATGTAAGTGGAATTTATTAAAACACTTGCCTAGGACAATAGCATATCCAAATTTTAAATAAATCGGACAGTAAATAAAGAAGTTGGCAATTGGCAGTATTTTTCAAAAATATTTTTTAATTTGACCGTAATAGTGAATTTGGGATATGTAAGTGGAATTTATTAAAACACTTGCCTAGGACAATAACATATCCAAATTGAAGACAAATCGGACAGTAAATAAAGAAGTTGGTAATTGGCAGTATTTTTCAAAAAATATTTTTTAATTTGACCGTTATAGTGAATTTGGGAAATGTAAGTGAAATTTATTAAAACACTTGCCTAGGACAATAACATATCCAAATTGCAGACAAATCGGACCATAAACACTAAAGATAGTTTTTTAGCCTGAATTTGAAAATTAATTTTAAAAAATATAGAGGAGGGATGGGGATTGGGAAAATATATTTAATATAGGCAAGGGTTGGACATTAGTAAAGGCTAACAAGGAAATTTGTGTAGGGTAGGATCGGGCAAGTGTTCAAAAACTGATCCCCATAAGAATAATATGGGAAAAAAGTGCCGAATAGTATGTCTCTTTGCTAGTTTACCACTACTATTGCAGATGCATTATTTATGTGTTGTTCTTATAAAATTCATGTTTTCTTTTAAAAGTATAAATTTACTTTGCTTTTTCCAATCATAAGACTTATTTCAGTTTCCTCTTGCTAATTCAGTGGATGTTGATGCAGAACTCTGTTTACGGGATGTAATAAAAGACGTCTTACAACACTTAAGAATATATTTTCACTTATACTGATTCACATACAGACGGTAAACATATATAAAAGATGGTACAAGGCTATCGATTTTGACCAGTCACACCGGTCATCATCAGGCCAATGAGAGAATTGATGAACTGAGAACTGATGGATGAGTCCGGTGTGACTGGTCGAAATGGATAGCCTTGTACCATCTTTTATATATGTTTATCGTCTGTATGTGAATCAGTATAAGTGAAAATATATTCTTAAGTGTTGTAAGACATCTTTTATTACATCCCGTAAGTAATTTCAACACGTAATATGTTAATCAACAAGTTGTTTATAACTCTGTTGTACCAGTGGATATTGATGCAGAGCTCTGTTATATCAGTGGATATTGATGCAGAGCTCTATTGTATCAGTGGATATTGATGCAGAGCTCTGTTGTATCAGTGGATATTTGTTTCTAACCCTGGGAAATCAATAGCATAAATTCCTCCGCCTGCCCCTTTTAATCCATCTTAGCTTGCAAATGCTGTTTTAAACACTGGACTGATGTTGTTTCAGATTACTGAGATGATAGGTTATTGTGTTCAATGGCCGACATAACAAATTGATGAAATTACATTGCTTTGTTCATTACTAAATCCTTTTACCCAATACCATCAATTTCTAAATTCAACGATTGTTTTCAGTTTTTCCTCTCCCTGTACGGACACAATTTGCCAGTGCTGTGTATGGACATCTCCACAGATTGCACTCTGATTGCAACAGGCAGTGCTGACCGCAACATCAAGATCTGGGGTTTGGACTTTGGCGACTGCCACAAATCCATATTTGCCCATGATGACTCAGTCACAGCTCTGGCCTTTGTACCTCAGACTCACTACTTCTTCACTTGCGGTAAAGATGGCAAAGTCAAACAGTGGGACGCTGATAACTTCCAAAAAATAATTACACTTGAGGTAAGTAACTTTAGTGATTTCCCTCTATTTAAAGCTCTGGATGTCTATGCACAAAATCCCCCCTCCCCCGTCCACGGACCTGGATTTCCTGGAAAACCTGGAGTAGTCAGGGAGTTTTTAAAACCTGGATAAGTCAGTGAATAGTTAGGGAATTTAGCAAAAAACTTGAAAAAGTCAGGGAATGTTTAGAAGTTTAAAATGCTGATAATTGTTATCGTTATTTTTAGATCACAGAATAAATCAATATAATTATATGGAATTTGATTTATAACTAGCCGACCCGTTGCAGCTTCGCCCACGTAAACTATGATAGTTGTGTGTGCTTCAATCTGTGGTTAGCCTGTGGAACTTATACGAATCAAGATCAGCTGTTTGAATTTTCATCAGCTCAAACCAAAGGGAATGCCATAAGGAATACATGGTAACTTTGGGACCTAGCGGGGCAGAACACAGGGGTAATTTTGTAATACCATTTCTTAGCAAGCACCTAGGGCCAAAGAGGAACCTATATGTCAAATTCCAACTCTGTAGGCTTTATTGTTATGGAGATTTCGTGATTGGTCAGTCAGTCAGTGGTATTTGGATTTGATATCTTAATCTTAATATATAAAATCCAAATACCACTGACTGACTGATTCACTCACTCACTCATCACGAAATTTAAAAAACCACAGATTGGATTGCAATGAAATTTGGAACATACTCTTTAGTCTTAGGTGCTCACTAAGAAAGGGTTTTAAGAAATTACCATAGGGCTCCGCCCCACGTGGAGTCAAAGTTCCAATCCTATGTTATTCTTATGGACATTCACTTTAAGTTTGACCGATTTCAAATACAAACAGCTGATCTTGATTCGTAGTAGTTCCACGGGATAACTACAGAATGCAGCACACACAACTGTCAGTCTTTATATATTAAGATTATTTGCGGGGCGAAGCCTGCAGGAACAGCTAGTATTCTATAATTAAAATACCCCGTCACAGCAAACCTGTATATTCAGCGACTTTCCATTGAAGATATAAATGTCTTAACCCTAGCACTGCCTTCCCGCACGAAACGTGCAGGTAATGTTGGCTGCCCGTTGCCTTCCAGCATGATTCATGCAGGAAAGGTAAACCTTTCCTTTTTCACCTATAAAACATTGAAAACAAACTTTAACACAATGATTCTGGTATCAGTCGAAAGATAACATTCCACTGCTGCATTTGCACACATAAAATTACCTTATAAGAGCGAAGGATCAAAGTAATTACGTGTATAAGTTTGAATAAAATTCGCGCGGGAGCTCTATGAGTCGTCTAGATCACTTGAGAGAAAAAAAAACACTCGTTTTTCACAAAATCATAGTTAGGGGAATTTTGTTTTGATTCCAAAGTGGGTTGTACCACTGGATCGGAAATGAAATTATCTTTATTTTCATATGAAATATAAGTTGGTAGCACTGATACATTTTCAATGTAAATCAACAAAGTTAGTCAACATTTGGAGATTCGCAGTTAGCTTTCCTGCATGAATAAGGCAGAAAGAATCCAGACTAATATCTAGACCAACAGCTGGATCTATTGTCATGTTTGTTATACCTTTTTGAACCTTATGAAATACACTATCTCGTACTAAAATGTTCAATATCGCTCGGTCTACTTTTACTGTGTTGTTTTTATGTGAAGAATGATGAAATATTTCGTTCGCAGAGTTCAGTGTGACTAAGTTTATGTTCGTGTTGTTTACACTCGGTATTATTACTTTTTATAAGTTTATATTATAATAACAAACTAATGTTCTAATACATTTCCATGTAAGGAAATAAATTTGAAACATTTTGGCTATCTTGGATTCTTTCTAAATGAAAGTATTGTGAGAACGGCATATGCCTACTTTTGAAAATTGTTCCGAGGAAAAATAATTTTGTGTAGCTTTTCCCGTTTTTCTCAAACTAAGTCAAACAAATATATATATATATCTTCATTTTTCAATTCTCCTTTCTTTACTGAGCAAAACAAGTATGCATATGATACATATTGGATAATTGGTTGATTTATTGTGATTTAAAAAAAAACCTTACAAAATCCAAAAAATGACAGGAGCACCGAAAGGTTTAACATGGGCAATCCTAGGGTTAATAATACATAAAGCCACTCACCAAGTTTCATAAAAATATATTCACAAATAAGCGATATGTACAATTTTAATTATTCTCCATAAGAATAACATTGGGGCTGAGTACGCAGGTTTGCTGCATCAACGAACACGAAAAATGGGTTTTTATACTAATATCAATATAACTCAACTAGGTGAAGTCATATACCAGTTTTATTCATTTATGTTCATAACTAAGGGAGACATAGCATTTAATTATTATTCATAAGAATAACATGGGGCTGAGTACACAGGTTTGCTGCTACGGGAGCCTTTGGCAAAAATCTTTTTTAGCAAATATCAATAGACCACAACCAGATGAAGCCATATACCAAGTTTCGTCAGTATACGTTCATAAATAAGTGAGATATAAAATTTTTCTTTTCCTCCATAAGATTAACAGTACCTGGGGGGTCGATCTTTGCTCGGGGGAAGGTCTCAGTTTGTTTAGATGACTTGGAGCATATGTCACCACTTCCCCCTATTGATAATCAGATTTGTATAAGTCATTTGTCTCTTTTCTACATTTTTAAGGTCACTCCAGTTGTTATTTATAGCTCAATGTCCCTTTAATTTATTTTACTACTCTATACAGTAGAACCTCGGTAAACCGAGCCTCGCTTATCCGAGATTCCGGGTTAACCGAGGCGGTCCTAATATGTGTACAGTATTATAAATTTCAAAGAGAAAGTAACACGCTCAAATAAACGAGCAATTGACAGCGTGCGCCATCACTTACCGCAACCGCAATACGCGCGCTGAACTGTATTGTGTTTGCATTCAACTACAGTAAACGTCGGCAGTTGTCGGGGTTGTTTGGCGTTCGGCAAAGTTCGTGCGTAGCAGACAGTGCAATTCGGGACCGTCGTCAGTCTGCCGAAGCCGCCATTTCATGTTGAGAGTGATTTGTTTACTCAGTTCTGTTTATTGCTGTTAACTTAGCGTGTCCGTGTTAATTAGAGAGATGAGTGCTAAGCGCAAACGTGTCGTTGTGTCTTTAGACTCAAAACTAAATGCAATGTTACGATATGTCTTGTACTAATAAACTGAACAAAACTCAAATCATTGTTTATTTCATGGTTTAAACATAACTTGAGCTATTTATAACCCCAATTACGATTTTTAGGTTACATTCCGTGTTACCCGAGATTTGACGTATCCGAGGTGGCCTCGGTCCCAATTAACTCGGTTAAGCGAGGTCCTACTGTACATGTAATCTTCACTCAAATATTTTAATCTGTGCTCTCAGGAAACCACATGTTAATAATCATAAACAACATGAGTATTACTTTGACAGTTCCCTGGTTGATTATGAACAGCTGTTACAATTCTTTTGTTTTGATTTGAAACTCCATAAGCCCAATGTTAATTTTGTTAACTTTTCATTTTAGCGAATTTCCCCTATAGGGAAGAAGCTATTACCGTAGGTCTCATGGTAAGACTTAAGCCCGAGACCATGATAATTTTTGTTTTGATGTCCCCGATGTCAAAAACACTATTCGTTCAAATTTATATATATGTATATATATATATATATATATATATATATATATATGTATATATATATATAATATATATATATATATATATATAATCTGTCCGTGAATGCGTTGAGTAAAAAGTCCGATTTCGATGAAATTTGACTCAAATGTGTAAAGTGGCATTCATGACTTTAACTTTGAAAACCAGAAAAATCGGACCATGGGAAGGGGGGTTTATGGGGTTTTAAATTTTCCAAAAATCAGTTTTTTGCATTTTTTACCCAAAAATTTGTAAAAACTTAACTTTGGTTTTGACCATGTTATAGAGCTTAAAAAAATAATAATATAGTATTTTGAATTATTAACCTAGCTAGGTTAAGTGGTTGCGGATAAAATAAAAAACTTACTTATAAAACCTCCCATGTTAATCTTATGGGAAAAAGGTTTTTGGCTTTTCCTCAGTTCATTTTAATGTAAACATCACATTTGCTTTTACCAATCAGTTCAGCTCCACAAAACAATCATTTTGGTGTTTAATTTGTGATTCTACACCCAACCGTTGCAGAGATATTCAAAGTGGTAAACACAGTACGTTGTCCAATGTTATCCTTATAGAGAATAAATCAAATTTGATATCTCGATTATTTATGAATGTATATTGATGAAATTTGGTATGTGGATTCAGGTAGTACTGATATATTGATATTTGCACAACAAATTGATTTTATGTTGATTATCCCCGTAGCAGCAAACCTGCGTACTCAGCCCCCATGTTATTGTTATGGAGAATAGGTAAAATGTAATGACTCCCTTAATTATGAACCTAAATTAATAAAACTTGGTTTATGGCTTCACCTAGGTGAGGTTGCATGTCTAGGGATGAGTGATGTGGTTGTATTGCAGGGTCATCACGGAGAGGCGTGGGGTCTGGCGGTGAGCCCGAGTGGCAAGTACGTGGTGTCCTGTGGCAAGGACCGAGTGCTGCGGCTGTACGAGCGCACGGCTGAGCCCCTGGTGCTAGAAGACGAGCAGGAGGCCGAGCGTGCGGCTGAGGAGGAGGCGACGTTGGCCACTGGGCCCGACACTGTCACTCCGGCTAACCTCAACCTCGCCAGTAGGAAGACAGTTACTGCTGAGAAAGCTGTAAGTGATTTGATGTTGATGTAAAACAGTCATTTTACTTAGTGTACTTTTTGTTTTAAATGTTTGCAACATTATACTGTGTTGCTGTTTTTAGGTGGCAAAATTAGAAATGGGATATACTCAGCACCTTGGCCAGCTATGTTCCTCATGATTTTTCATGATGAAAATGATTGACCAGGTCTGAAACGCATTATCTGATATATACCTTTTTTTGCATGGGTTTACACAAAGCTGATATATTCTTGAAAACTTACAGGTCATCTATTTATATTACTAAAAAGAAAGTTGTGTTGGTTGCATAAACTATGTATTAGAACTTACTACGAGCGGTGTTAAATATTTTGCATTATTTTTGTCACGGCTAAGCATAATATGGTATTCATAGGAATGCAAGGATTTAGTTTTCTTACAATACAATAGTTTATGAGCATATAAATCAACCAGGAATGTAAGGTAACTCAACACATCAAAATTGCAACGTTAAAACCGATAGCTAGCGTTCTATAATGAGTTTTTAAAAATATATTTTGTAACGAATATATTTTGTAATGTAAAAAAATCAAACCCTAAAACTTAACTAAAATATCTGTTTTTACTTTCTCCCTCTATACATAGTACCTATATGGAGAAAGTATTGTTTTCGTCAAAATTTTCGAATTTGAGTTGTTAGTGGAAATATTCGTTTTGGTGCTTCCTGAACCCAAAAAAGTGATTTTTACTTGATGTCTGTGTGTCTGTCTGTCTGTATGGATGTGTACAGAGCTAGAGCACTAACCAATGGTCCGATTTTTATGAAATTTGGGATGTTAGAGCGACTAGATCCCCAAAACAGCACCGTTTGTGTGTGCACCGTGTTGTACGCGGTGTTTGGGGGTTAGTTTTGTGTTTTGTGCTTTGTTATTGCTGCGGCTGGTTTGGTGTGTTTTGCTGGTGACTAATCCACGATATCTCCAGGCGTTTTTTCATTTTTTTGAATTTTTGATTGTTAAGGGTAATTATCCCCCAAAAACCGCCAAAAAACATGAAAAATCAAAATTTCTCAAAAACAGCTCCAACGATTTTGATTAAACTTTATTCGTTTGTCATTTTTAGTTTTCCAACAAAATGACACTACCCGCATTCCTGTTAAAATTCGGGTTCAGAAATTACAGGACTTCAAGTATCAAAAATTCAGTTTTTTTGATTTTTCATAAAAAATAAAAAATATTAAAAACGATTACTATTCACCATTAAAAAGAGCTCAAAAACTAAATAAATTAGTATTTTGAACTACTGTTCTACGATTGCTATTTGCGGAGAAAATTGAAATTTTCATTTAGTGGTAAACGCAGTACGTTGTCCAATGTTATTCTTATGGGGAATACAAAAATAACTATTTCTCTCTTATTTACTGATCAATTTCATTCAAACTTGATATGCAGGTCAAGTTAACATTGACCAACAGAGGATGTTTGAAATATGTTGTCATTTAACCCTGGGGGGGGGGCAAGGGGGCATTTCCCCTCTCAAAACAATTTTGTGTAGCAACGGACTCTATAGTGCCCCCCAAAAAGGGATTTGGGTGGATATTTCTGAAAAAACTATTTTAGCCAATTTTCTGTACATTTATCTGTACTTCATATTCTATATTTAGTAAATAAAAAATAATTTTTCATTAAAGTTTGACTAAAAGGGAGAAAGTATGTGTCAGTTTCCTGATACCGTTTATTTTATAATTTTTTTAAGTTAAATGTGCAGTAATTTTGTGTTTTTTCTTTAACTCCAATCAGTATAGCAAATCAAAAAACCAAAAACACACCATTTATTTGCAATCATTTTAGCCAAAAATTCTATAGTTGTAGGATTATAGCGATGTTTTATTTATGTTTTAAGAACTCCCATCGTAATATTTTATGTGGTACCCTTACTTTGCGACCTAGCAATGAGCATGTTTGCTGTGTGCAGGTAGAGCTTCTGCTCGAGTGCCTGCAAGTGGGCGGGGAGTACAGAGCCTCTGTTGCAGAGAGTGCCAGAGGCGGCCACCCCCCACCCCCTCCACCTGCTATCATGGCTGCTTTCAGTGCCAGTACTGCCGACGACTACCTGCTAGAGGTTATCAAGCGGATCAAGGCCAGGTAAGAAACTAGCCAGGATGTGACGCAGTTAACACATTGAGTCTGATTAAAAGTTGAGAGAATCACCCAGTGGCTCTTCTTCCAGTTTGTGCCAAGTTTAGGTAACATAATTGCAAGAACACTGATGCTAATACACTGCGTACTTAACTAAAACACGTGAGACAACTAAGAAATCAATAAAATATCAGTACAAATTATCAACCTCAATCATGCTTTTAGTTTAATACCTAACCATATGCCATTTACCCCTTCTTTATTCCAGTCAAAAAGAGGGAAATTGGAAATAAAAATATCCGCTGAAATGCTTTTTCCATCAGCAAATTTATCTACTAGAAATGAGGGTAAAACACTGTCAAATGCTTTTGTTATATTAATGAATATCCCTGTTACTTTGTCTCCAGCTTCAATTGAATTAATAACTAAGTGAATTAATTCAAATGCTGCTGTTACAGCCAGCCGCCCCCTTCTGCCACCACACACAACCTACTGAACCGATGGAGCTGAAATTTTGTAGGAAGATGGATAAAACACAAAATCATAGACAATCCTCCATTCCAACAATTCTTTTGGGCTCTGCCCCACTCCCACTGGAATTTAAGTTTAAAGATTTGCTGGTTGCCTTCTTGCACCTACTGGACTGATAAAGCTGAAGTTCGATTGGAAGATAGCTAATACACTCAGAGTAAAACTAGGCCTACTCCAGATATTTTTAAGGGCCTGCCACACTGGCCACTGATTATTTTCATGTTATCCATCATAAAATAATAAACCATTTCTGATGGCAAAACGCCATTGGGAAAGAATATAACATTAGAATCCAAACCTGAACAAATAAAGACAACACCTCAGTATGTTGGTATTTGGTAATCAAATAGACAAACCATTTTTATTTTGCAATTATTGCTGGGTGACTAACTATAAAGCTAAAGGATGTCTCATTCCTAACAATTTAATAGCAACAACCACAACAGTAACAACATTATAGCAATCCGCTTAATAACTCTCCAGTGAATCCTCTGGCTAGATTTACTGGTTTGCCATCCAAATGTTTTCCAAGCTGTGATTGGTGTCCTGCAGTGACCTGGAGGAGACTCTGCTGCTGCTGCCGTACACGTCGGTGTGTGAGCTGCTGCCACTGCTGAGGCCACTGCTGCTGAAGCCCCTCCACAGCGATCTGGTGTGTCGTCTGCTGGTGTTCCTGCTCAGAGTCCATCATCGCCCTGTCTCCGCCTCTCCGGCCCTTCAGCCTCTCATCGCAGAGCTCGGCCGCCTAGCTACCGCGCGAGCTGCTGAACTTCGGGTGAGGAACCTTAACTGTAGGCTCCTCAACCCTCTGACTGCCAAGTGCAGATGATATCTGCTTTTTGTATTTCCACACAAAATCCTGGAATGCTGACTACCGTTATAAACATAGTTTGTTGTCTGCATCTGACATGTTGTACAGTGGTCTGACGGTTCCATGGCTACTGGTTTGCTTAGTTTAAACTTATGGAATTGATTTTTTTACGTGTAAAAGAATGGAAACTTTCGTAGTGCATATACTGGAACCTGTTGGTTAGTTTAATATTGATTTTATGTTTAATAAGATCGTTTGACGTAATTAAGTATCATGTCAAGAAAGGTGCTTGATTTAGATCCAATTGTTCTCTGTGCCTTGAGCCCTTATCACAAACACGTCATCAATAAACCAGGCATCCAGGAAAAGTGGTTTAAAGGGTTAGTGTTCAACATTTTTTTTAATTTTAAAGTTTAGTCATAACAAATTGTGGGGGGGTCATTTGAGTCCCCATAGCTGTTCAATTATGCATACACAACAATTAAACATAATCCCTTGAGCCCGAGGGAAGAGTTACTACTCTAAATCCGCTTTGTCTGAATGACTTACTAATTTCAGTCCTCACTGTTCTCCAAGTTCTGTGTTTTAAAGACATTTTTACTGCAACAACAATAGAGTCCTCACGAGGTGTCTGTGATTTGAAACATTTTTTCGTTCATCCCCTTACGCGATAACAAAGCGTACTCTTAAATAAATGTGTGGAGTCAATGTTAATTTCCTAGAATAGTGATGAGATGTGAGTAAAATAACCCACCTCTAATCGTTGTAAATATTAATGCACAATGCCACTCTTTCTCAAAACAATTTTTTTTTTCAACAACATAATTGCTTTTGATATGTGTTTTTTATATAAACCAATATTATGACTCCTTCCATTCTAATTACTAATTCTTGGTTCTACTATTTTACCACTGTTTTTTTTATGTGGTCATTTAGTAATTTGTTTATATATTTAAAGAGGATACCAAACTATGTTAAATTCTTATTAATACAGTATGTTGATTGTTGTGCAGGATCTAGTTGGAGTAAACTACCATGGGCTTCTGTTTTTCCAACGAGAAGTTGAAGCAAGAGAAGGCGTCCTACTCTTTAGAGACGCCACAGTTGAAAGAAAACATAGAGAAAAGAAAAAGAGAAAAAGAACCAAGGCTGTTCAGAGAGCAATTTTAACTTTGTAAAATAAACAATAAAAATTTTGTAAATTTTGTAGGCCTTTATGCATTATTTATTTTCATTATCCTTAACGTGATTGCTGCGGCTGACATGTTAAACATGAAAATTGCATGTGTTTTAATGTTTAGCGGCATCATCAACTGATGATGCTATCACTTGACAAGTTAAAAAGTGGGGGTGTGCGAGTACTCGAAACATCGAGTTTTCGGCCGAGTATTTTAATCCTCGAAGTTTTTAAAACTACTCGAAAGTTCGAGTGAGTATTTCCCGCCGATTTCCGGACGATCGCTAACGATTGCGACCGCCCAAAACGCGTAGTAACGGCCGCAAAAGGCAATTGCATTACCTAAAATCGGCCGAAAATGATGACCGCGAACGATTGCGACCGGCCAAAACGCGTAGTAACGGCCGCAAAAGGCTATCGCACCACGTAAAATCGGCCGAAAATGACGATCGGACCGCGTAATTTCGGCCATAATTAACGATTTCGTCATTTAATATTGATCAAAAGCGATGTCGGACCAGGTGAAATTGGCCAAATGACAACCGGGCCCTGTTTCATCAGCTGGAAACGAATGTCAAACCATGTTTTGTTTATCAATACGTAATCCAGTTTGATTGTTCTGGCCAAAACTTTGTATTGCTACTCATGTATTAGTTAGAAACCATGTTTCGATTATCAAATCTAGGGTGGTATCCAAATCCCATTACACTATTTTAAACTACCAACTGATGGCAAATACTCGCTCGAAAATACTCGAAACTCAAACATAATTGGCACTACTCGACTCGATTAAATCAATCACTACTCGTACACCCCTATTATAAAGCTAGAAATACTGTCAGTTTTGAAGGAATGTCTATCAAATTTAAAGTAAATCGGACATTAAATGTGATCACCAGAGTGTAAATACACACACATATATCATTTTTAGCAAGATGGCATCCAAAAATATGAACTACAGTTGGACCCCGATAGTCCGAGCTCTAATGAACTCCTCGCTTAGACCGACCATATCCTTATCGGCATTTTGTTTACGTATAAGGTCGTCGCTCCGTTCATGTCGACGCTTGTCGATGACTCATCACTGGCGATGTAAGTCAGTAGGCTGTGGACTGTTGATGCAGTATGTTCTCTTGTGCAGTAAATAAGAAAATAAATTGTGCAAAACTCGATCCGCCTGTGTGATGGTGTACGTTTATTAGGGGTCTGCGCCGAAAAATCGGTACCGGTACGGTACAAAATGAATTACCGTGTGTTCGGTTCAGTACCTCTAACGGTGCCGGTAATAAATCGGTACGCTAAAGCAAAACAACAACTACAACAACAACAAATAATAAAAACAGTAACCACTGTTTATCAACCACATTTTTACTTTAGTTTTATTCTTAACGTCTTTTTCATTTACATGACATGACGTTTCTTATTGGAGTCGTCGGCCAGGTTGGTATGTGACCATGACGTCACGAATTCAGCTCCCCGGCCTATAGTAGAGTCGGCCTTGTCCTTGGCTTACATTTTACCATGTGGGTCATACTAATAGCTCACTATTCCATAGGAAATTGCTTAAAAAGTGAACCTATAAAGTAGAAAACTACTCCAAATATTTTCTAAATAATTTTCCAATCATTGAATTTTTAAATAGATTAACAAATCCATCATAATTTATACATTATTTAAGTCAAATTATTTTGACTCAATAAATATTAAATACCTCTTGAAATGCTGGAGTGACAAAAAATGTCTTTGGTTCAACCGCTATTTCCACGCCCAGAGAGACATCAATGTTCATTCTACTAATGCAGTTGACTTGACTGTCAACATTATTATTGGATTTGGCAATTTATTTAACTCCATTATCTCGATGTATTGCTGTCATGGGTTTTCAGGTTTGCTTCTAACATGTTACAAATGAGAAAGTTTTCCTTTGTGTAATTGATTTTTTTCAGTAAAACAATAATTGTTTTAAATGACAATAAAACTTCATTGCCAAATAAAATAAGACTTGGAGCACTTTTGATTTGATTATGTTCAGAGTAGGGACCTTCATGGGATTTTTACCTATAACACACAACCCCTTGAAATCAAATACCACAGGTTTGTCTCATAGACTGCGAAGTGTACAAGAGCCTCAAGGTTTGTGGTGATTAAAAATACCCCCGTTGCAGCATACCTGTGTACTCAGCGAATTTCCAATGAATATTTATATCTTAATAACACATTGAGCCACTGACCAGGATTCATAAGAAATCTATTAAAAAATAAGGGATGTATAAAATGTTAATTATTCTTCATAACAATAACACTGGGGATGAGTACGCAGGTTTGCTGCAACAAGGAACTCAATATTGGGTTTTTATGCAAATATCAATAGAACTCATCGAGGTGAAGATAAGTTTCATCCATATACATTCATAAATAAGCGATATATAAGATTTTAATTAATCTTCATAAGAATAACATGGGGGCCGAGTACCCAGGTTTGCTGCTACGGGAACCATTGGCGAAAAATTTTTTTCTTTGTGCAAACAACAGTAAAACACAATCAGATGAATCCACATACCAAGTTTTGTCAGTATATGTTCATAAATAAGCGAGATATAAAATATTTTTCTCGATACATTAGACAACGTACTACACACATTGAGCACATGTCTAGAGTTTTCTATAATTCTTCTATTTTACCATCCTGTTTATTACAAATAAACTGGACAAATACAGTAATATTTGGTATCAAAATCTTTACAATTTATTTAGGAAAACAGCAAAAGGCCATTCAGCCACAAACCATTAATTAGCTTGGAAAAAGTCTAATTTAACTGAGGACCTGTCACATTTTTCCCTATCCTATTCTCAGATTAAACAGGGGTGATACTATGATAAATCATCTCTGGCCGCTGCCATCTTGTTGTGGGTATGTCATTCAAATACTGGCTTCGTCCCTATCAGCTGTGCTCTATCTATTGGTCTTATTGATCACTGGGAGCCCCAGAAGAAATCTGAGTCAGGTGCACAACTATATACGAAAAGAATATTCCCTGAAAATGTAAATGCTTCAACTCCTTGCTGTCGACCTGTACAAAAACACACACATACTTCTTTATTTAATAAGAAATTTAACCTTTTTTTAATTCATCAATTTAATGAAGTGCTTGATGTTTTATTTCAGACGGCCCATTTGAGACTAGTTGGGCCCTACTGATCTACAGCTGCTTGCTATGGCTGATGTGCACACTCGTGTCAGTACACAACGGCAGATTAATTTACATTCAGAAACCTGAAGTTATAGTCCTACTGTTGTTTGTTGTATTTAATATTCAAATGTACTTCATATTTTGGATTGTTATGGCAAGGAAGTCAGTTCCCCAAATTCTTAACAATCTTACCCGGCTGATCCATGATAACCCTAAACTTCAAATCAGTTTTATTGAGTGGTTTATCCCATACTTTCCAATAGTTATCGTTCTCCCCATAAGAACAGTTTTAAGTTTCAACTTTATGGTTGGGATGCCTTTTTTTACTTTTTTGGATGTCTTCCAAAGTTTTGGAATGGTTTTTACCAATGGACTAATTTACACTTGGATTATGTACAGTGAAAAACTCTATTTTAACATCAACTGTCACATCAGGTTCAAGTCTAGGAGACTATCTGTGAATAAACTGAAGCTTTTAATGGCCCAATATTTAGATATTGAGGCATTCCTCTACTCTATATCCAAGACTTGTGGGATCCCTTATTTAACAATGTCTGTAGTCACGGTTTCAGTAGACATTATGTATTCAAACCTTGCAATGTACTCAGTTGTGCCTGATTCTCATGAAACTGGCTTACGATATTTCCAGGACTTGTTGAGTTTTGTGAATTGGAATTATTCACTGTACATCATGGCTTGTGTATGTTATCGCAGTCACCAACTAAGCATTCAGGTAAGAAGCCAAATGATATGCTGTGGAGAGTAGAAACATAGAGTTATCTTACTTTCATTTAGTTAACATTATTTGAATGAGTCATACATCCCGGTTTGGCCGGGATAGTCCCGGTTTGGCCGGGATAGTCCCGGTTTGGCCGGGATAGTCCTGGTTTGGCCGGGATAGTCCCGGTTTGGCCGGAATAGTCCCGGTTTGGCCGGGATAGTCCCGGTTTAGCCCACTTTTGAGGGCGCCCCGCCTGTTTCCAAAAATTCCCTACATAATGTCCCGGTTTCGTGCAAAAATTAAAAAATAAATAATTTTACTTTGATATTAATTTATCACTAGTTTCATTGCAATTCATAAAAGCTTGAAAAAAATAGTACAGTTTAAAAAGTGCCAAAAATTCTGATTATTCAGGTTATAGGTAATAGTTTTTTTTATAAATCAAATCAAATCATTTATTGTCACACAAATCACAGATCATTGACAAAGTCATATCACAGCTCCATTGACAGCCAGGTCCAATTTCAGGTAAAAATTACAATATATTTTTAGAAAGCTTATCTCTTATATAATTTGGTCATTACACTAATACTACTATAATAATAACATTTCCAAGTGGTAAGATGAATTGGTAGTACAAAAATTGTACAGTATATTGGTTTGTATGAGTATTGCACAGTAATAGGAAAATCCAAACACTACAGACCTCATACGGAAAAACTCATCCAGTGAATAAAAGGATAACCCCCTCTACAAGTTATCATTAATCTACTCACATACTTAAGATTTCTGTTGTTTGTATTTAGAAGTTCTTAATAGCCATTGATAACACTTATTAAGAAACATTCTATTGTTATACCTTTGCACCAGATGTACCAAGTGATTGTAGACCCTCAGTGCAATCACAGAATGACTATTAAGAGTCTTGCTTATTCTATTAAAATTTATACTTGAGGAGTTCTTATTTCTGGTATTGTGTGAGTGGTTTTTACTGCTAGGCATTATTAAGTGTGGATTTTGAAAAATATACTTTATAAAATCAAACAGATACAGATTTATTATTGTTTGGATTTGTAAACTAATAATACCCCCGTAGCAGCAAACCTGCGCACTCAGCGAATTTCCTATGCATATATAAATAATTCAATCTTAATACCACATAAATCCACATACCAAGTTTCATCAATATACATTCATAAATAAACTATTTATGACATTTTAAGGTACTTTGGTATTATACGGATGCCACCCTTATACAGCGCGCTGCGGCAGTTATGTTAGGATGGGTTATCATAAAAATGATTGAAGGACTTTCCTTGTTTCGTGACAAATCGAATGATACCTGATGAGTCATACTTCCGGCCGCCAAACCCCCTCCAAATAGGCCAAGGTCAGGTCGTTGACTGGAGCGCGCACATCACCTGTCACCGCCTGTATCTGGGTCAGTGTCATGAGTGATTTATTGCCGTGCACTACGTTACATTTGTTTTCATAATGAGTGACGTTCTTTTGGTGTGGGATTTACCTCGAAATGAAGAGGAAACCGTACGTATTTTTATGATAACCCATCCTAACATAACTGCCGCAGCGCGCTGTATATTTGGCGGAGTACATGTGGCGATAAGATGTGGCTGCTAGCGGCGGCGAGGCATTCAACACGATCCTAGCGGACATCGCTGCCTTTTGGGAGGCACAACACAAAGACCGCTCATCAGAATGATGTAATATTTTTACTGTAAGTCAATAAAAGTATGTTTTTTCGAATTATGTAGTTATCCTTTGTATCCGGTAAAAATTAACCTCCAAAAATAGTGGCATCCGTATAATACCAAAGTACCCATTTTAATTATTCGCCATAAGAACAACATGGCGGCTGAGTATACAGGGTTGCTGAAGCAAGGAACACAACAAATAGGGTTTTATACAAATACCAATATAACTCAAGAAGATAAAGCCACATACCAAATGTTATTAATTTATGTTCATAATTAAGGGAGATAACACTTACTTATTCTCCATAAGAATAACATGGGAGCTGAGTACGCAGGTTTGCTGCCACGGGAACTATCAGCCAAAAAATGTTTTTAGTGCCAATAGACCACAACAATATGAAGCAATATACCAAGTTTCATCAGGATAAGTTGATAAATAAGCGAGATATACAATTTTTCTTATCCTCCATAAGAATAACTTTGGACAACGTACTGTATTTAGCACTTTCAATATCTCTGTAACCATTTGACGTAGAGCAATGATAAAAACACCAAATTGTGCGTCTTTTTAAGCTGATTCCAATATAAAAACTAAAATTTGACTTTTTTGGGGTACAAAACCCCCCCAAAATACCCTTTGGATAAGTCAATCTGTCTGGTTTTCGAACTTAAAGTTATAAATGCTGCTTTACACATTTATACCAAATTTCATCAAAATCAGATAATTTTTACGAGAGTTATCGTGCTCATGGTCACACATATATATTCAGTTTTGAACGAATGGTGTTTTTGGGGTCTGGGGACCTCAAAACGAAAAGTTATCATGGTCCCGGGCCTAGGTCTTACCATGCCAAAACGGTAATAGCTTCTTCCTTATAGGGGAAATTCGCTAATTCCCTATAGGGGAAATTCGCTAAAAAGAGGTTTGCAGTGTTATAGTGGATTACTCTTATGTCTTTTTTTGGAGGGTTAGAATATTGTTTATTTTACTGGCGTTGCCCCATACAAAAAGCCCATATCTCATTATGGATTGAAAAAAAGGCAAAATAAGTAGATTTTACATAACTCTGGTTGACACAGGAAATGAGACGTCTGAGAAGATGTATCACTCTTGATAATTTAGTGGAAACGTAATTTATATGGTCATCCCAATTTAAATGTTTGTCGATGAACACTCCTAAAAATTGTGCAATATTTACTGAGTTGCACTGAGCATCATGATTTTCAAATTATCTTAGGGTAAAAAGAATATTTTAAGTTTTAGACTCATTTAAGAGGAAGCCATTGCTTTTAAACCAGTTAGACGCTTCCACCAAAGTATTTTTTGTAACAATGTTCAGTTTGTCTAGATTTTTACTCGTATTTAAAAAATTTGTGTCATCTGCATACAGAATTGTTGTGGATGGAACTGAAGGTGGCAAGTCATTAATACAGATTAGGAAGAGCAATGGGCCTAGTATGGATCCCTGCGGGACACCATACTTTACAGTAGTCTTCACAGACCAGTCACCATTGCTATAAACTTTTTGTTTCCTGTCGCTCAAGTAAGATTTGAGAAAAGAGAGAGTCTTACTGCCAAAACCATAGTATGATAATTTCAAGATAAGATCATTAATATCTACACAATCAAAAGCCTTGCTCAGGTCACACAAAGTGGCCCGAGCAAAAGCCTTCTCCTCAAAGGCCTGCGAGACATCTCTCACTAGTTTATCTAAAGCTTGCAGAGTAGATTTATTTTTCCTGAAACCAAATTGCATAGAACTTAGAAGGTTGTTCATTTCAAGGTAGCTTTACATTTGTTTATATACGAGAGCCTCAAATAACTTACCTAGAACTGGAATTATAGAAATGGGACGATAACTCTCAGGTTTGTTTTTTGGACCCCTCTTAAACACTGGACAAACTCTTGAGACTTTAAGTTCCTCAGGGAAATAGCCATCACTCAAACAGCGATTAAAACAAAAGGTGAGAGGGCCAACAATTTCAGGAACTATTGTCTTTAACATATTATTAGACGTACTGTATATATCATAGCTGTCCAAATTATTAAGATTTGTTATTGATTCAAGAATATCCTCAGCCTTTACACTCCACTGGAAAGGTTTCAGATGGTAGATTTAATTTATGGTTATCCAACCAATAACTGGGGGTACGGGATGGATTGCCACGGCTTTCTTTTGTTTTAGAGACTGATGTTATAAAAAAAATTACTGAAAACACCAGGGCTAATATTGGTCTTATTACCTTTAGTGTCAGAAGAACACTTGTTATGGTTAATAATTTTCCAGGCAGCTTTGCATTTATTACTACTGTTATTTATATAATTTTCATTGTGTAAAAGCTTGGCTCTATTCTTTGCATGCTCTATTCTATAGCTTGCCTGTATTCTTTGTTAAGGATTAGAAAATGTTGTCTCAACCCCACATCTTTTTTCGATATTTTATGAAAGTATAACAGATTTTCCTTCATTTTAGCCAATTCTTAATCAAGAATACCAGTCAATACCAGTCAATTTTTAGCGAATTTCCCCTATAGGAAAGAAGCTATTACCGTAGTCGGCATGGTAAGACCTAGGCCCAGGACCATGATAACTTTTCGTTTTGAGCTCCCCAGACCCCAAAAACACCATTCGTTCGAAACTTTATATGTATATATATATATATATATATATATACAGTATATATATATGTCCGTGAGCACGATAAATCTCGTAAAAATTATCCGATTTTGATGAAACTTGGTATAAACTTGTGAAGCAACATTTATGACTAAGTTCAAAAACCAGCCAGATCGCTCTATCCGAAGGGGTATTTTGGGGGGTTTTGTACCCCAAAAATGGGTTTTTTGAATTTTTTATAAATAATTTTTGAAAAGTAAAATTTTAGTTTTCACCATTGGATTCAGCTTAAAAGAACACAAAATTTGGTATTTTGATCATTCCTCTACGTCAATTGGTTACCGAGATATTGAAAGTGCTAAACACAGTACGTTGTCTAATGTTATTCTTATGGAGGAAAAGAAAATTTCTATATCTCGCTTATTTATGAATGTATACTGACGAAACTTGGTATACAGCTTCATCTCGTTGTGGTCTATTGATATTTGCTCCAAAAATTATTTTTGCGAAAGGCTCCCGTAGCAGCAAACCTGCGTACTCAGCCCCCATGTTATTCTTATGGAGAAAAATTAAAATTGTATATACCGTATTGCTGATTTGTGAATATATTTTTATGAAACTTGGCAAGTGGCTTTATGTAGTATTAAGACATTTATATCTCCTTTGGAAATTCGCTGAGTATGCAGGTTTGCTGCGACGGGGGTATTATTTTATTAGATGTATGTGAATTGACATCTTTTAAAATGTTAAAGTATGATTTAGCATTTTTGATTATAGACCAGATTTTGTTGAAGAATATAATAATATAATAAATATTATTACAGTGATAGATTATATTGTCCCAGTCCTGTGAGGCAAGAGTCATGCTGAGATCATATAATGACTTTTTAGGAAAAACCATTTTAAAGTTACTGGCACTATTGGGCTGACCCTCCCAGGTTCTGTAATTTGAGACCTCCCCCAGATCAACCAGAATACCATCGTGATCCGAGAAAGGAAAATCTATGATTTCACAAAAGAGATAAGATCCTGATGATTTCTACTATTTATAAAGACATTATCCAAACAGTTATTGCCTCATGTTGGACTGTGGTTCAAACAATACAAATTATATTGTCGTAAAAGGTTTTGGAAAGCAAGAGCAGATCCACTCTCTTTTGTTACATCAAATTTGCAATTAAAGTCTCCAACCATCACTATAGTACAGTTTCTCCATGTAGTAGTAGTAGTAAGGCAATTTAATAGCTTGTCTAGTTACTCAAGGAAAATTTTGGGATCACCTGCTATTGAGTGATAGATGGACACTACTATAATGCTCAACATGTTTATGAGGGTCGTAGATACTTCAAAATGAAACTCAGAGCAGAAACGAGTAATATCACAGGCTCTTATCTCCAGTGAGTTGTGAACAAACACAAGTGAGCCCCCCCTAATGTGATCGGTTCTACTATATGAGCTTGCACAATGATAATGAGCTCTACGTGGGAGTAATAAATATAAAAGATTTCTGTTGTTCAGCCAAGCCATTGTTTGTTAGTTTAAGTAGGTATGATTTATAGGTTTTAACCATGTGAGTAATAAATATGAAGATATACTTCGATGTCCCGGTCTAGGCTAAAACATTTATGGCCACCCTATTGAGTCATTGGCATGCTGATGCTCAAGGCAACAGCCTCTTAAACCACAGCAGTGGTCCTGTCATATGTTTTAATCTTGTACAGTAAACCCCGCTTAACCAAAATAATGGGGGCGGGGCCGTTCCGGATAACCCAATTTTCTGGATAATCAACTGTTGGTATTTCAAGGTTAATTTCCGAAAAAAATACGATAACATCGATAACCCGTCTTTAGTTTTCAACAGATGTGAGGGTTTATGGTACACTGATTCTTTAGTGCAATATAGGAATGCGGAAAATGCATTATGGGTCAACCCCTAACCCCCTCTCGGATGGATCAGGTATGTGTCAAAACATCCCCTTAGTTCAACGACCGCTGCGGCGGGCGGTCTCTCGGTCCGCCATGAGTCATACGCCTGACTTTTCCTCTCTATGATTGATTATCCGTTTCGAGTTCCAGTTAACCCAGGTTTCGGTTTAGCGAGGTCCGGTTAACCAGGGTATTGCTGTACTGGTATTTCAATACCACCAGCACTATCACTACTATCAATACTACTGCTGTAATAATCTCAAATAAGGCCCATGTAAGATTAATCAAAGGGCTAAAGAGCTGCCATGCAAAAATGAGGAATTCAGTGTCACAGTGCAATGCCTGAGACACCACATGCAGTCTGAGGACCGCCTGAATTCACAGTTGCAGCCAATTTCACGGTAAAATGCTGGAATATCAAACTTAAAGTTTTCAATCAATCAAACTGTTTGACTAATCTATTGTTTTCATGCTTTTGCATAGAAATCATCATATCAATAACTGTTTCCGAAGAAGATTCGATCATCAAAGCGCCACGAGCCGATATAATCGGCCACTGGCAGTTTTAGCAACACTAGGCTGCTGGCATTATCTTATTGGCTGCAGGCAGCCAAAGGCTTATACAATGTATTTATGTACAGCCATAAATGATCAGATTTGGAAGCTAATTGAAATTATAAAATTTGTGCTGTATTCTGTGGTTAACCTTTATGAATAATGAAACTTCATATAAAAAATCAGCTCATACAGCTTTTTAGCGTTTTAATGAAACATGAAGACAGACACATCACTTTCATTTTATAATACCATAGCTAGGTTACTGTTTTATACATAAAATAAGAATTATACTTCTTGAAACAAATAAGTATATTTCATTTTATAAATAATTCACATCAATTAAAGAAATTGTAAGAAATATATGAAACTGATGAACTAGTGTTATATTTATAGTGTTTTTGTATTAATTAAAAATTTAAACAAAAAGTCTTATTTTTAAACAGATGATTAAATAAATATGTTCTAAATAAGAATTGATTCATTTAGATATAACAGATCTTCCCCACTTCATTTCACAGCTTTGAATTCACAGCTCACTTGCAACCACTACATTTAAAATTTAATTCTTGAATAACGTCGTAGTGGTAAAGATGAACGTATACACGGAGATATTGTTGGTTGAATCAATTCAGTTAGCCTTTCCATATTATGTTGATCATAACAAGATGGAACTGTACTGTGAGGAAGAGGCACTTCTCCATCATATATCTCCACAATATTTCCTAACTTAGGAGAACTCACTGGAGGTTTGGATATAACCGTTTCTAGAGAGACAGAGGAAGTTGGGGATGTAACATTTTCTGGAAAACTAGGGACATAATATTACAAACCAATGCCAGTGATCTCAGCTAATTGACTCTTACGATATGCTCAATTTCTCAGTGCGTTTGATTATGATATAAAACAAAGGCCATCAAAAGAACATACAAATGCAGACTACTTTTCTCGTAACCCAATTCCTCTTGACATAAAGATGGTAAATTTCCTAGAAGATTCTTATAAGATCAATCAGATGACCCTAGATACGATTACAGACACTACCGTAATCACAGCTGATCCGATTACATTAAAAACCGATAGAGGCAAAGAATTGTTTAGTTTAAAAAATAAGCTTATTACAGGAGAAGTAAAAAACCCAGAGTTCACACTTCATTCTGAAATTGTAATGCGAGGATCAAGAGTTTTTATTCCTGAAAAACTTAGACCAGCTGTGTTAAAAGAGTTGCACTCATCACATATAGGAATAGTAAAAATGAAAAACATTGGAAGATCATTGTGCTACTGGCCTGGAATAGATGCTGCCATTGAAAACATTGTTAAATCTTGTAAAAACTGTGCAGAAGTAAAGAAAAATCCAGTAAAAGCCCCACCTCACATTTGGGAAGAACCACAAGAAAATTGGCAAAGAATTCATATTGATTACGCCGGTCCTTTCAAAGATCAGTACTTCTTTGTGGTCATTGATGCCAAATCTAAGTGGCTGGAAGTCACTATGTCGTTCAAGGCCCCTAAATCAATA
Organism: Allygus modestus; assembly: GCA_963675035.1. NCBI lineage: Eukaryota > Metazoa > Arthropoda > Insecta > Hemiptera > Cicadellidae > Allygus > Allygus modestus. The sequence goes on from OY776111.1 coordinate 143,609,941, forward strand.
TATACAATACATACACTTGAAGATCTATTCTCTAGGCATGGACTACCATATACAGTTGTTTCTGACAATGCCTCTATATTTATGTCAGAAGAGTTCAATAAATTCTGCCGGAATAATGGAATCATCCAACGTTTTTGTGCATCAAACCATCCCGATGGTTTACCTCGAAATGAAGAGGAAACCGTACGTATTTTTATGATAACCCATCCTAACATAACTGCCGCAGCGCGCTGTATATTTGGCGGAGTACATGTGGCGATAAGATGTGGCTGCTAGCGGCGGCGAGGCATTCAACACGATCCTAGCGGACATCGCTGCCTTTTGGGAGGCACAACACAAAGACCGCTCATCAGAATGATGTAATATTTTTACTGTAAGTCAATAAAAGTATGTTTTTTCGAATTATGTAGTTATCCTTTGTATCCGGTAAAAATTAACCTCCAAAAATAGTGGCATCCGTATAATACCAAAGTACCCATTTTAATTATTCGCCATAAGAACAACATGGCGGCTGAGTATACAGGGTTGCTGAAGCAAGGAACACAACAAATAGGGTTTTATACAAATACCAATATAACTCAAGAAGATAAAGCCACATACCAAATGTTATTAATTTATGTTCATAATTAAGGGAGATAACACTTACTTATTCTCCATAAGAATAACATGGGAGCTGAGTACGCAGGTTTGCTGCCACGGGAACTATCAGCCAAAAAATGTTTTTAGTGCCAATAGACCACAACAATATGAAGCAATATACCAAGTTTCATCAGGATAAGTTGATAAATAAGCGAGATATACAATTTTTCTTATCCTCCATAAGAATAACTTTGGACAACGTACTGTATTTAGCACTTTCAATATCTCTGTAACCATTTGACGTAGAGCAATGATAAAAACACCAAATTGTGCGTCTTTTTAAGCTGATTCCAATATAAAAACTAAAATTTGACTTTTTTGGGGTACAAAACCCCCCCAAAATACCCTTTGGATAAGTCAATCTGTCTGGTTTTCGAACTTAAAGTTATAAATGCTGCTTTACACATTTATACCAAATTTCATCAAAATCAGATAATTTTTACGAGAGTTATCGTGCTCATGGTCACACATATATATTCAGTTTTGAACGAATGGTGTTTTTGGGGTCTGGGGACCTCAAAACGAAAAGTTATCATGGTCCCGGGCCTAGGTCTTACCATGCCAAAACGGTAATAGCTTCTTCCTTATAGGGGAAATTCGCTAATTCCCTATAGGGGAAATTCGCTAAAAAGAGGTTTGCAGTGTTATAGTGGATTACTCTTATGTCTTTTTTTGGAGGGTTAGAATATTGTTTATTTTACTGGCGTTGCCCCATACAAAAAGCCCATATCTCATTATGGATTGAAAAAAAGGCAAAATAAGTAGATTTTACATAACTCTGGTTGACACAGGAAATGAGACGTCTGAGAAGATGTATCACTCTTGATAATTTAGTGGAAACGTAATTTATATGGTCATCCCAATTTAAATGTTTGTCGATGAACACTCCTAAAAATTGTGCAATATTTACTGAGTTGCACTGAGCATCATGATTTTCAAATTATCTTAGGGTAAAAAGAATATTTTAAGTTTTAGACTCATTTAAGAGGAAGCCATTGCTTTTAAACCAGTTAGACGCTTCCACCAAAGTATTTTTTGTAACAATGTTCAGTTTGTCTAGATTTTTACTCGTATTTAAAAAATTTGTGTCATCTGCATACAGAATTGTTGTGGATGGAACTGAAGGTGGCAAGTCATTAATACAGATTAGGAAGAGCAATGGGCCTAGTATGGATCCCTGCGGGACACCATACTTTACAGTAGTCTTCACAGACCAGTCACCATTGCTATAAACTTTTTGTTTCCTGTCGCTCAAGTAAGATTTGAGAAAAGAGAGAGTCTTACTGCCAAAACCATAGTATGATAATTTCAAGATAAGATCATTAATATCTACACAATCAAAAGCCTTGCTCAGGTCACACAAAGTGGCCCGAGCAAAAGCCTTCTCCTCAAAGGCCTGCGAGACATCTCTCACTAGTTTATCTAAAGCTTGCAGAGTAGATTTATTTTTCCTGAAACCAAATTGCATAGAACTTAGAAGGTTGTTCATTTCAAGGTAGCTTTACATTTGTTTATATACGAGAGCCTCAAATAACTTACCTAGAACTGGAATTATAGAAATGGGACGATAACTCTCAGGTTTGTTTTTTGGACCCCTCTTAAACACTGGACAAACTCTTGAGACTTTAAGTTCCTCAGGGAAATAGCCATCACTCAAACAGCGATTAAAACAAAAGGTGAGAGGGCCAACAATTTCAGGAACTATTGTCTTTAACATATTATTAGACGTACTGTATATATCATAGCTGTCCAAATTATTAAGATTTGTTATTGATTCAAGAATATCCTCAGCCTTTACACTCCACTGGAAAGGTTTCAGATGGTAGATTTAATTTATGGTTATCCAACCAATAACTGGGGGTACGGGATGGATTGCCACGGCTTTCTTTTGTTTTAGAGACTGATGTTATAAAAAAAATTACTGAAAACACCAGGGCTAATATTGGTCTTATTACCTTTAGTGTCAGAAGAACACTTGTTATGGTTAATAATTTTCCAGGCAGCTTTGCATTTATTACTACTGTTATTTATATAATTTTCATTGTGTAAAAGCTTGGCTCTATTCTTTGCATGCTCTATTCTATAGCTTGCCTGTATTCTTTGTTAAGGATTAGAAAATGTTGTCTCAACCCCACATCTTTTTTCGATATTTTATGAAAGTATAACAGATTTTCCTTCATTTTAGCCAATTCTTAATCAAGAATACCAGTCAATACCAGTCAATTTTTAGCGAATTTCCCCTATAGGAAAGAAGCTATTACCGTAGTCGGCATGGTAAGACCTAGGCCCAGGACCATGATAACTTTTCGTTTTGAGCTCCCCAGACCCCAAAAACACCATTCGTTCGAAACTTTATATGTATATATATATATATATATATATATACAGTATATATATATGTCCGTGAGCACGATAAATCTCGTAAAAATTATCCGATTTTGATGAAACTTGGTATAAACTTGTGAAGCAACATTTATGACTAAGTTCAAAAACCAGCCAGATCGCTCTATCCGAAGGGGTATTTTGGGGGGTTTTGTACCCCAAAAATGGGTTTTTTGAATTTTTTATAAATAATTTTTGAAAAGTAAAATTTTAGTTTTCACCATTGGATTCAGCTTAAAAGAACACAAAATTTGGTATTTTGATCATTCCTCTACGTCAATTGGTTACCGAGATATTGAAAGTGCTAAACACAGTACGTTGTCTAATGTTATTCTTATGGAGGAAAAGAAAATTTCTATATCTCGCTTATTTATGAATGTATACTGACGAAACTTGGTATACAGCTTCATCTCGTTGTGGTCTATTGATATTTGCTCCAAAAATTATTTTTGCGAAAGGCTCCCGTAGCAGCAAACCTGCGTACTCAGCCCCCATGTTATTCTTATGGAGAAAAATTAAAATTGTATATACCGTATTGCTGATTTGTGAATATATTTTTATGAAACTTGGCAAGTGGCTTTATGTAGTATTAAGACATTTATATCTCCTTTGGAAATTCGCTGAGTATGCAGGTTTGCTGCGACGGGGGTATTATTTTATTAGATGTATGTGAATTGACATCTTTTAAAATGTTAAAGTATGATTTAGCATTTTTGATTATAGACCAGATTTTGTTGAAGAATATAATAATATAATAAATATTATTACAGTGATAGATTATATTGTCCCAGTCCTGTGAGGCAAGAGTCATGCTGAGATCATATAATGACTTTTTAGGAAAAACCATTTTAAAGTTACTGGCACTATTGGGCTGACCCTCCCAGGTTCTGTAATTTGAGACCTCCCCCAGATCAACCAGAATACCATCGTGATCCGAGAAAGGAAAATCTATGATTTCACAAAAGAGATAAGATCCTGATGATTTCTACTATTTATAAAGACATTATCCAAACAGTTATTGCCTCATGTTGGACTGCGGTTCAAACAATACAAATTATATTGTCGTAAAAGGTTTTGGAAAGCAAGAGCAGATCCACTCTCTTTTGTTACATCAAATTTGCAATTAAAGTCTCCAACCATCACTATAGTACAGTTTCTCCATGTAGTAGTAGTAGTAAGGCAATTTAATAGCTTGTCTAGTTACTCAAGGAAAATTTTGGGATCACCTGCTATTGAGTGATAGATGGACACTACTATAATGCTCAACATGTTTATGAGGGTCGTAGATACTTCAAAATGAAACTCAGAGCAGAAACGAGTAATATCACAGGCTCTTATCTCCAGTGAGTTGTGAACAAACACAAGTGAGCCCCCCCTAATGTGATCGGTTCTACTATATGAGCTTGCACAATGATAATGAGCTCTACGTGGGAGTAATAAATATAAAAGATTTCTGTTGTTCAGCCAAGCCATTGTTTGTTAGTTTAAGTAGGTATGATTTATAGGTTTTAACCATGTGAGTAATAAATATGAAGATATACTTCGATGTCCCGGTCTAGGCTAAAACATTTATGGCCACCCTATTGAGTCATTGGCATGCTGATGCTCAAGGCAACAGCCTCTTAAACCACAGCAGTGGTCCTGTCATATGTTTTAATCTTGTACAGTAAACCCCGCTTAACCAAAATAATGGGGGCGGGGCCGTTCCGGATAACCCAATTTTCTGGATAATCAACTGTTGGTATTTCAAGGTTAATTTCCGAAAAAAATACGATAACATCGATAACCCGTCTTTAGTTTTCAACAGATGTGAGGGTTTATGGTACACTGATTCTTTAGTGCAATATAGGAATGCGGAAAATGCATTATGGGTCAACCCCTAACCCCCTCTCGGATGGATCAGGTATGTGTCAAAACATCCCCTTAGTTCAACGACCGCTGCGGCGGGCGGTCTCTCGGTCCGCCATGAGTCATACGCCTGACTTTTCCTCTCTATGATTGATTATCCGTTTCGAGTTCCAGTTAACCCAGGTTTCGGTTTAGCGAGGTCCGGTTAACCAGGGTATTGCTGTACTGGTATTTCAATACCACCAGCACTATCACTACTATCAATACTACTGCTGTAATAATCTCAAATAAGGCCCATGTAAGATTAATCAAAGGGCTAAAGAGCTGCCATGCAAAAATGAGGAATTCAGTGTCACAGTGCAATGCCTGAGACACCACATGCAGTCTGAGGACCGCCTGAATTCACAGTTGCAGCCAATTTCACGGTAAAATGCTGGAATATCAAACTTAAAGTTTTCAATCAATCAAACTGTTTGACTAATCTATTGTTTTCATGCTTTTGCATAGAAATCATCATATCAATAACTGTTTCCGAAGAAGATTCGATCATCAAAGCGCCACGAGCCGATATAATCGGCCACTGGCAGTTTTAGCAACACTAGGCTGCTGGCATTATCTTATTGGCTGCAGGCAGCCAAAGGCTTATACAATGTATTTATGTACAGCCATAAATGATCAGATTTGGAAGCTAATTGAAATTATAAAATTTGTGCTGTATTCTGTGGTTAACCTTTATGAATAATGAAACTTCATATAAAAAATCAGCTCATACAGCTTTTTAGCGTTTTAATGAAACATGAAGACAGACACATCACTTTCATTTTATAATACCATAGCTAGGTTACTGTTTTATACATAAAATAAGAATTATACTTCTTGAAACAAATAAGTATATTTCATTTTATAAATAATTCACATCAATTAAAGAAATTGTAAGAAATATATGAAACTGATGAACTAGTGTTATATTTATAGTGTTTTTGCATTAATTAAAAATTTAAACAAAAAGTCTTATTTTTAAACAGATGATTAAATAAATATGTTCTAAATAAGAATTGATTCATTTAGATATAACAGATCTTCCCCACTTCATTTCACAGCTTTGAATTCACAGCTCACTTGCAACCACTACATTTAAAATTTAATTCTTGAATAACGTCGTAGTGGTAAAGATGAACGTATACACGGAGATATTGTTGGTTGAATCAATTCAGTTAGCCTTTCCATATTATGTTGATCATAACAAGATGGAACTGTACTGTGAGGAAGAGGCACTTCTCCATCATATATCTCCACAATATTTCCTAACTTAGGAGAACTCACTGGAGGTTTGGATATAACCGTTTCTAGAGAGACAGAGGAAGTTGGGGATGTAACATTTTCTGGAAAACTAGGGACATAATATTACAAACCAATGCCAGTGATCTCAGCTAATTGACTCTTACGATATGCTCAATTTCTCAGTGCGTTTGATTATGATATAAAACAAAGGCCATCAAAAGAACATACAAATGCAGACTACTTTTCTCGTAACCCAATTCCTCTTGACATAAAGATGGTAAATTTCCTAGAAGATTCTTATAAGATCAATCAGATGACCCTAGATACGATTACAGACACTACCGTAATCACAGCTGATCCGATTACATTAAAAACCGATAGAGGCAAAGAATTGTTTAGTTTAAAAAATAAGCTTATTACAGGAGAAGTAAAAAACCCAGAGTTCACACTTCATTCTGAAATTGTAATGCGAGGATCAAGAGTTTTTATTCCTGAAAAACTTAGACCAGCTGTGTTAAAAGAGTTGCACTCATCACATATAGGAATAGTAAAAATGAAAAACATTGGAAGATCATTGTGCTACTGGCCTGGAATAGATGCTGCCATTGAAAACATTGTTAAATCTTGTAAAAACTGTGCAGAAGTAAAGAAAAATCCAGTAAAAGCCCCACCTCACATTTGGGAAGAACCACAAGAAAATTGGCAAAGAATTCATATTGATTACGCCGGTCCTTTCAAAGATCAGTACTTCTTTGTGGTCATTGATGCCAAATCTAAGTGGCTGGAAGTCACTATGTCGTTCAAGGCCCCTAAATCAATATATACAATACATACACTTGAAGATCTATTCTCTAGGCATGGACTACCATATACAGTTGTTTCTGACAATGCCTCTATATTTATGTCAGAAGAGTTCAATAAATTCTGCCGGAATAATGGAATCATCCAACGTTTTTGTGCATCAAACCATCCCGATACCTTCCGAAACCTTCCGTCTTCTTCCGTCTTCTTCCGTCTTCTTCCGTCTTCTCCCGTCTTCTTCTGACTTCTTCTATCTTCTCCCGTCTTCTCCCGTCTTCTTCCGTCTTCTCCCGTCTTCTCCCGTCTTCTCCCGTCTTCTTCCGTCTTCTCCCGTCTTCTTCTGTCTTCTTCCGTCTTCTTCTGTCTTCTCCCGTCTTCTCCCGTCTTCTTCCGTCTTCTCCCGTCTTCTTCCGTCTTCTTCCGTCTTCTTCCGTCTTCTCCCGTCTTCTTCCGTCTTCTCCCGTCTTCTTCCGTCTTCTCCCGTCTTTTCCCGTCTTCTTCCGTCTTCTCCCATCTTCTTCCGTCTTCTTCCGTCTTCTTCCGTCTTCTCCCGTCTTCTCCCGTCTTCTCCCGTCTTCTACCGTCTTCTCCCGTCTTCTCCCGTCTTCTTCCGTCTTCTTCCGTCTTCTTCCGTCTTCTTATTTGAATTTAGTATAAAACTAAATAAGTATAACTAATTACTAATTAATAATTAATTACTAATAACTAATTAAACTAATTATAATTAATTAATTCATTAACTAATTAATTAGTTATTAAACGTTTGGGCAAACTTCACTACATCATTCGGTTAGACAATCAACAACAGATCAAGAGACATATTAATCAAATCAGAAAAACAGAGGTGGAAGCTTCTGAAGTGTCAAAGATTTCAAGTTGATTTCCAAGACTTTTTCAGAAATATACAGAAGTTCAGCCAACCCCAAGAGAATTACTTTCACCATCATATTATGTGCATCCCCAGAAAATGTTACATCCCCAACTTCCTCTGCCTCTCTAGAAACGGTTATATCCAACCCTCCAGTGAGTTCTCATAAGTTAGGAAACATTTTGGGGATATATGATGGTAACTTTACTACCAGAATCTATTTCAAATCGTATTTTGCTCCCCCCGATTTTGACACTGGCTACAAAAGGATCATCCCTAGGCTCACCTAAATTACAATTAATTGGTATAGTTTTTACCTGGTTGCACTCACATTCGGATTCAATATCAATTCTTGTCTCCGAATCAAATCCCTGGACCTGATTGATTGACTGTCTGAGATGAGACGAGATGCAGACTTTCTCAATGTGACCCGGTTTGTTACATGCCCTGCAGTGAAGATTCTTAGATCTACATTCTGTTGCCCTGTGATTATTTTTCCCGCAGCGTAGACACATGTTTCCTAAACCAAGTTGTTCAATGATGTCTTTCTTCTTATGTATTTCGGGGAAATGTTTTAAATTAGTTCTAAGTTATTCTTCATAGATCCGGAACTTAAAATATTTTTATATGTCCTTGATTTTGAAACTTTTGCACATCTGTAACAGCACAATATAATTTATTCTGTTTCTTAGCAGCTTCAATTGCAAAAGCAATTTCAACTGATTTTTCAAAACTGATCTCATCTCCTTCTTGTAGAATTTGTTCCCGTATGCCAACATCACGTAATCCACAAAAAAATTATACTTGTATAATGTTTTTTACAGGTTTTCCACAATTACGTTCTTGAGAGTTCCATTTTGAAGTTAATGATAGCTGTTTTAAGGCAGTAATATAATGTACGATTGTTTCGTCTGTCTTTTGTTCCCTCGATAAAGATTTGTCGTTCAGTGTGGACATTTGTGTGAGGGCAAAGTTGTTCTTCTAGTAGTTTTATCAAGGTTTCATAATCTTTTGTCGATGGGAGATCAGGTGCAGTTAAGCTTGATAGAAGTGAGTAATACTTAGCACCGAGAGCATTGATTAAGATTCTAGCCTTGATGCTTCTAATTTCCTGTGAACCTCCTTGTAATTTTTGGAAGTTCAAAGAAGTTTCCTAGACGTTCCTTATAAGACTTAAATGTTTTTTTTTTCTTCATCGAAAGTTGTTGCAGATTAAATATTAGGTTCTTGAAGTCTGTTGTTTTCTGGACTGTGCTCTGGATTATGTAGTACAAGATGTTATACAAGTAGAGAAAGAGCAGCATTTTGAGCTTGTAAAGCTTCCAAAACTGCTTTATTGTGTTGAATAACTTCTTCATTTTGCATTTTTTAGGTGTAGGTACTAGTCTCTTAAATCTTTGTTACTTGAAAGCCAAATTATCATACTTTAATCCACACTCGCCATTTATTTTATACATAAAATAAGAATTATACTTCTTGAAACAATAAGTATATTTCATTTTATAAATAATTCACATCAATTAAAGAAATTGTAAGAAATATATGAAATTGATGAACTAGTGTTATAGAATGACTTTTGCATTAATTCAAAATGTAAAAAACGTTGCTTTTTTAAATAGATGATTAAATAAATATGTTCTAAATAAGAATCGATTCATTTAGAGTACCAGGGGACCGAGCCATGCTCGGTATTTGATTCCACAGAAGAGGCATTGAATTTGTTTTATTTCAAATACTCGTTCATTTTCAATATGAGCTCGTTCGCTTATCGAAAAAAGAGTTTGAGTTGCCATTCAAGTAGTTTTTTATTTCCATTGTGAGAGTTGCCATTCAAGTAAGTTTTTTATTTCCATAATGATAAACAGCTGTTTACAATATTTTAAGTTATACACCAAATCAAACAGCTGATTTAATGGTTTTTTTTTGTTATTCATAGTAATTGGTGTTGATTTTAAACCTATTTTAAAGCCAGTTTGGACTTATGGTGTGCAACTTTGGGGCTCTGCGAGTAACTCAAACGTGGAGATAATCCAAAGGTACCAATCAAAAATGCTAAGAAAAATTGCCAAAGCACCTTGGTTTGTATCCAATAGAACGCTGCATCATGACTTAAACATCCCAACAGTTAAAGAAGAGGTCACTAGGTTCAGTACAAAGTATATTGGCAAATTAGAAAACCACCCGAATCATCTTGCTATGAACTTGCTCGACAATTCAACCGCTGTGTACAGATTGAAACGATCCACAATCTTGGACCTGCCTTTCAGATTTGTTTAGTGATTTTTGTTAGCGCTAACAGTGGTTAGCAACTAGCTCAAGTTTTAACGTTATTTTCTGTATTATATCTCACAAATTATTTACTCATTGTTCAAACTAGTTAAGAACAGATTGTAAAGTTAAATAAAGTTATAAAAAAAAAAAAAAAAAAAAAATGATTTTAAACTCCATAGCCCAATGTTGAAATTTTCAATTTTCAAATGAGTTGTTTAGAAAAATACGAGTTTTCCTGAGGTAGTGGTTTTCACCAATCGACTTTTTAAACCCAAAAGCCCCTAATCCCAAACTTTCAACAAAATCCTTCCATTGGATCTCGAGATAAATTTTGCAAACAAACAAACAAACAGACATAGTTCATATAGACTATAGGATATAACAGTTAAATGAGAGTTTTCCTTGTTATTAAACACCAGTTTGGATGAGGATACTAATCAACTAAAATTACTAAACAGTTCTTCCTATACTCTAACAAGGAATGTCTGTTTGTCTGTTTGATGGTTTGAAAAATTTAACTCTTAATCCAGCGGAACAATTCTGATAACACTTAGGAATTAGGAGCTTTTGGACCTAAAAAGAGATTTTTAAAATCCTCGACACCAGGAAAATTCATATTTAATTAAAAATTGGAAATGTTACATTGGGCTTATGGAGTTGCTTATCAAAACAAAAGAATCATAACAGCGTGAATAAATTAACCAGTGAACTGTCAGAGTGGCACTAAATGCGGTCCCACACTTCTAGCGAACACGCCCGAACATTCAGCCGAACTCCGAATGTTCGGAGTATTCGCGAGAAGTGAGGGAGCTACACAAACTTTGATTATGGGATGGAATGTTTAGTGAACAATGGACGGAATGTTCGGGCCTGTTCACAAGAAATGTGGGACAGCCTTTACACAAAGTTGATTTCTTGAAAACAGTGACTAGAACTATTAAACGAGTTCGCACGCAGCACGCTGACGTGAGAGAAGTGAATTTCCATTTAAAAAAACTATAAAAACTCAAAATCAGTTAAAAACATACAATTATTCCAACTTTTATTCAAATCTGAAAACATTGATTTTTTGGCTGTTCTGATGCTCCTGGTTCTATTTATCTGCAATGCTGGGAATACAATTTTGCGCATTATAAGGTTGGGAGAAGGTCCAGTCAGGCTTTAAAGTAGGCGTGAGGTTGTTGGGGATGATAATAGTACACCAACAAATGAATAACAGGCTTTTCTAATGTAAAATCCCCATAAGACAACGTACTGTGTTTGGTCGATACACATTTTCTTTAATAACTCGGTAAATATTTATGCTAGAATGACGAGAGAGAGCTTAAAACTTTCGCCTCTCCAATTCCCATCTTTTTACATGCATTTATTTTACATACGGGGCTTTTCTGACCCTTTTTGGGCCCAAAAACTCAAAATTTGAAAGATTAATCCCAAAAAGGGGGTTTAGAGTTGTCCGATTGTTTTGCCCAACGAACTTGTCCAACTGATTACAGAAAGGAACGTCCCTACCAAATTTGAAGTAAATCGGACAAAAAATGTGACCGCTAGAGTGCAAACACATATATATATATATATATATATATATATATATGTCTATATATATATATATATATATACATATATATATATATAAAATTTTGAACGACCCCCCAAAACGTGTTCAGGGGGTCACGTTAGGAACTTCTATGGTGGTCCCGGGCTTAAGTTTCACCGTGCGGGTCATGCTAATAGTTCACTTTCCAAAGGAAATTCACTAATAAATATTACATAAAAATGGAGTGGGAATTTTTTCCCCCACGAAACGAATCAAATATCACCGGGTATTGCTCAGTCTCCCCGGTGGTTGAATATGAAGTGGCAACACTTGATAAGAATGTTGAATCAATAATAATTAATAAATACCCCCGTTGCAGCAAACCTGCATACTCAGCGAATTTCAAATGGTACTTCAATACGTTATGAAACCACTTACCAACTTTAATCAAAGTATATTAATAAATAAGCGAGATATGACATTTGATTTATTCCCCATAAGAAAACATTAGGACTGAGTATGCAGGTTTGCTGCATCAAGGACAACAAAATCTGGTTTTTATGTAAATACCAATGGATTACCTCCAGATGAAGCAACATACCAAGTTTTATCAATTTATTATGTTCATAAACAAGCAAGATATCACATGTTTATTATTCTCCATAAGAATAACATTATAGCTGCTGAGTATGCAGGTTTGCAGCCATGGGGACCACAAAAAATGAGTTTTGTATGCAAATAGCATCAAAACCCTATCATATAAAGCCACATACCAAGTTTTATTAATGTATGTTCATTAATAAGCGAGATATGCAATTTTACTTATTCTCCATAAGATTAACATTGGACAACGTACTGTGTTTAGCACTCTCAATATCTCGGTAACCATTTGACGCAGAGCAATGATAAAAAAAACACCGAATTGTGCGTCTTTTTAAGCTGATTCCAATAGGAAAACTAAAATTTAAAGTAGAGCGACCTGTCTGGTTCTCGAACTCATGAAAATAGATGCTGCCTTACACGTTTATACCAAATTTCATCAAGATCGGACCATTTTTACGAAAGTTATCATGCCTACGGACACATATATACATATATATATATATATACACACACACCTATATATATATATATATATATATATACATATATGAATTTGAACCAATGGTGTTTTTGGCATCTGGGGGCCTCAAAACGAAAAGTTATCTTGGTCCCGGGCCTACGTCTTACCATGCCACCTATGGTAATAGCTTCTTCCCTATAAGGGACATTTGCTAAAAGGAGAAAGTTTGGAGCTTAAAGTTATTTTGGGGTAAAAACAACTTATGCAATATTATATGACAATTTTAATTAAGACCAGTTAGCCCTGAGATTATCAGGGGAGTCCTGAGGTTAGAAAAGGATGGTAGTGTTTTAAAACTTATATTTACCTATACCTAAGGTTGATACCATGTCAAATTTTAACTTTGAACCTATTTGGGAATAGGATCACAGTTGGTTCAGAGAGGGCTTTGAGTTTATAATTAAATACCCGCGTCGCAGCAAACCTGTGTACTGAGCGAATTTATAATGCATAAGATATGTCTTAATACCACATAAAGCCATATACCAAGTTTCATAAAAATATACTCACAAATAAGCGATAAATACAATTTCAATTATTCTCCATAAGAATAACATTATGGATGAGTACGTAGGTTTGCTGAAACAAGGAATGCAAACAATTGGTGTTTATGCAAATATAAATATAATTCAACTAGGTGAAGCCACATACCAAGTTTCATCAAGATTCATTCAAAAATAAGCGATATGTAATAATTTTAATTATTCTCCGTAAGAATAACATGGGGGATGAGTAAGCAGGTTTGCTGCAACAAGGAACACAAAATATGATGGGTTTTCATGCAAATATCAATATAACTTAACTAGGTAGAGTCACGTACCAAGTTTTATTAATTTATTTGCATTTATTAAGGGAGACATTACATTTTACTTTTTCTCCATAAGAATAACATGGGGGCTGAGTACACAGGTTTGCTGCTGCGGGAATAATCGGTAAAAATTGCTTTTTTCTGAAAATAACAATAAACCACAGCCAGATGAAGCCATATACCAAGTTTCGTTAGTAGTATACGTCCATAAATAAGCGAGTTATAAAAATTGTCTTATTCTCCATAAGGATACCATTGGACAACATATACTGTGTTTAGAAACACATGGACACACACACATATATATATATATATATATATATATGTGTGTGTCCATGGGTGCGATATTCAGTTTCGAATGAATGGTGTTTTTGGGGTCTGGGGACCTCAAAACGAAAAGTTATCATGGTCCCGGGCCTAGGTCTTACCATGCTGACTACGGTAATAGCTTCTTCCCTATAAAGGGAAATTATCTAAAACTGGATGAAATAAATAAAGTAAATAAGTAAAGAATATCACAAAAATAAAACCAAGCAGAAATTGACAAACTAGTTGGGCCTTTGAACAAGCGACCTCATTACTGAACCTGTACCATGTACACACAATAAAGACGGTGTATATAAGCTGTATTACTTACTATACGGTGCAAGTGTGACTGCTACTGATAGTTTTGATAAGAGCAGAGAATACCAAATTGTGGCAGCCCCTGTCTTAACCTCTCACCATTTGTTATACATCTTGTACAAGTTTTGTAAGAAGGTTGATTATTCTGAGGCCCTTCTTTAGTTTAGATTTTCAGTTTTAATCTTGTTTCTACGAGGTGAAAGTTGCTAAACATACTAAAGCTGGAATTACTCTTTATAGGTAAAAAGACTGAAGTGGAGTCTTGATGAAGTTCAGACAAAAAGGAATTTGGACTTCAAGATATTACAAGTGGTAAGTACGTATAGCAGTATTATTTACAATGTTTAGTACGAAGAACCAACAATTGCCATGAATAATCTTTTAATCGATTGAGCTGACTTCTTCCCCTCCCGGCCTCAGTGTTTTTTGCAATACATGTAAATATTCAGTAATAAAATAGTTGTATGTCCCGCACATTCTGTTGTGATCATGATCTCTCGTTGTCATTGATCATGTTATATATGTAAGGTGGAAAGCAAATAGGGACCTCTTGTCGGCAAAGTAGATTTTTCAGTACAGTCGTAATAAGTCATCCAGGTATAAAATATCGATTTTCGGTTTTTTGCATATTACTACTCTTAATAATGGCGTTTACAAGATACAATCGATTACAAAACAGTTTCGAACAGATAAAATACTCATAATACCCCCGTCGCAGCAAACCTGCGTACTCAGCGAATTTCCAGTGCATATATATGTGTCTCACTACTACATAGAGCCATTAGGGCTGAGTATGCAGGTTAGCTGCAACAAGGAAGATAAAAAATGTGTATTTTCCAATTATCAATATAACTCAACTAGGTGAAGCTACATACCAAGTTTTATTAATTTAGGTTCATAACTAAGGGAGATATACAACTTTACTTATTCTCCATATGAATAACGTGGAGGCCAAGTATGCAGGTTTGGTGCTGCGGGGAAATCAACAAAAATCCTTTTTTGGGCAAATATCAATATACCACAACTAGTTGAAGCCACATGCCAAGTTTCATCAATATACATTTATAAATAATCGAGATATCAAATTGTATTTATCCTCCATAAGGATAACATTGGACAATGTACTGTGTTTAGCACTTTGAATATCTCTGCATCGGTTGGATGTAGAACAACAAAACACCAAAATGATTGTTTTGTAGAGCTAAACTAATTGGTAAAAAGAAATGTGAAGTTTTTAGTAAAATTATCTAAGGAAAATCCAAAAACCTTTTTCCCATAAGGTTAACATGGACAATTTTGTGGACACGTTTTTTGACTTTTCTCTACAACCACTTAACCTAGGTTAATGATTCAAAAGACCATATTATTTGATTTTTTGAGCTCTATAAAATGGCTATAACCAAAATTAAATGTTTTTAAAATTTTAGGGGCAAAAATTCAAAAAACGGATTTTTGGAAATTTAAAACCCCCACAAAACCCCTTTCTCATAGTCCGATCGATCTGGTTTTCGAACTTAAAGTCATAAATGTTACTCTACACATTTTTGCCAAATTTCATCAAAATCGGGCGTTTCTTTCAAAAGTTATCACGGTAACGAACACATATATATATAAATTTATATAAATTTGAACGAATATTGTTTTTGGCATCTGGGGACCTCAAAACAAAAAGTTATCATGGTCTCGGGCTTAAGTTTTACCATGCCACCTACGGTAATAGCTTCTTCCCTAAAGGGGAAATTAGCTAATAATCGATAAAGAAATCGTGTTCTGCCTAGAAAAAGGTACCTCTTGTCGCTTATGGAGCAATAACATGGCCGACATGACGTCCCATTTCTCAAACACATAAGTTCACTTCGCATTAATTTAAAAACAAGTCTTCCCTGAACTATAGTGGTAACTGAGGAACTACGACGGGTTTCTAATAACAGGAGAACATTGTTTGTTTATAATAATGCCCGCTCCGACATCAAGTACCTTTTTCTTCGTAGGTTTACAAGCCAATAAATGTTATTGATATTACTATTCCAGTTGTATTATGTATTTTTCTTAAAAATATACTGTTAATTAACTATTAACGAGTTCGCACGCAGCACGCTGACGTGAGAGAAGTGAATTTCCACAAAAAACTTTTAAAACTCATAAAAACATACATGTATTCCAATTTTTATTAAAATCTGAAAACATTGATTTTTTGGCTGTTCTCATGCTCCTGGTTTCATTTACCTGCAAAGCTGGGAATGAAATTTTGCGCATTATAATGTTAGGAGAAGGTCCAGGCAGGCTTGAAAGTAGGCGTGAGTTGCTGGGAATGATAAAAGTACTCTAACAAAGGAATAACAGGCTTTTCTAGTGTAAAAACCCCACAAGACAACGTACTGTGTTTAGTCGAAACACATTTTCTTTAATAACTCGGTATACATTTATGCTAGAATGACGAGAGAGGGTTTAAAACGTTCATCTCACTAATTTCCATCTTTTTATATGCATTAATACATCTGGGGCTTTTTGACCCTTTTTGGGCCCAAAAACTCAAAATTTGAAAGATTAATCCCTAAAATACCCCCGTCGCAGCAAACCTGCGTACTCAGTGAATTTCCAATGCATTTATATGTTTCTCACTCCTACATAAAGCCATTTACAAAGTTTCACAAAAATACATTTATAAATGAATGATTTATAACATTTGATTTATTCTCTATAAGAATAACATTAGGACTGAGTACGCAGGTTTGCTGCAATGAGGAAGATAAGAAATGAGGTTTTATGCAATTATCAATACAACTGAACCAGGTGAAGCTACATTACCAAGTTTTATTAATTTATGTTCATAATTAAGGGAGATATAAAACTTTACATATTCTCCTCCATAAGAATAACATTAGGGCTGAGTATGCAGGTTAGCTGCTACAGGGATAATCAACAACAAATTTATTTGTTGTGCAAATATCAATATACCAGAACAACATGAAGCCACATACCAAGTTTCATCAATATAGATTCATAAATAATCGAGATATCAATTTTTTTAATTCTCCGTAAGGATAACATTGGACAACATACTGTGTTTAGCACTTTGAATATCTCTGCAACGGTTGGACGTAGAATCACAATTTAAACACCAAAATGATTGTTTTGTGGAGCTGAAGTGATTGGTTGGCAAATGTTAAGATTAAAGTAAAATTAACTGAGGAAAAGCCAAAAACCTTTTTCCCTTAAGATTAACATGGGAGATTTTATGAGCACGTTTTTTGGATTTTTTCCGCAACCACTTAACCTAGGTTAATAATTCAAGATACTATATTATTTGTTTTTTAAGCTCTATAACATGGTCAAAACCAAAATTAAGTGTTTTAAAAAGTTTAGGGTGAAAAATTCAAAAAACTGATTTTTGGAAAATTTAAAACCCCCATAAACCCCCCTTCCCATGGTCCGATTTTTCTGGTTTTCGAACTTAAAGTCATAAATGTTACTTTACACATAAATATTTACAGAGTTATTAAATAAAATGTGTATCGACCAAATACAGTACGTTGTCTTATGGGGGTTTTACATTAGAAAAGCATGTTGTTCATTTTTGATGTACATTTATCATCCCCAACCACCTAACGCCTACTTTAAACCCTGACTGGACCTTCTCCTAACCTTATAATACGCAAAATTGTATTCCCAGCATTGTAGGTAAATAGAACCAGGAGCATCAGAACAGCCAAAAAATCAGTGTTTTCTGATTTGAATAACATGTGGAATAAATGAATCATTTTAACTGATTTTGAGTTATTATAGTTTTTTATGTGGAAATTCACTTCCCTCACGTCAGCGTGCTGCGTGCGAACTCGTTTACATTTCAGGAATGCATTTGACATCAAAACAAAGCCTAAAATCTATTCTTTAAAATTATATAAGAAACTTTTCTTTATGTTTTTTTTTATTTTTTCAATCTGATCGCCTGCGACGCTTGGCAAAGGGGCAGGAACAGACTGCGGGTCGTCATTTATATATATGTATATTATATATAAATTTGAACAAATCGTGTTTTTGGCTTCTGGGGACCTCAAAACAAAAAGTTATCATGGTCTCGGGCTTAAGTCTCACCATGAGACCTAAGGTAATAGCTTCTTCCCTGTAGGGGAAATTCGCTAAAAAGGGTTTAGAGTTTTCCGATTGTTTTGCCCTACGAACTTGTCCAACTGATTACGGAAAGGAACGTCCCTACCAAATTTGAAATTAATCGGACAAAAATGTGACCGCTAGAGTGCAAATACACACATATATATATATATAAAATATTGAACGACCCCCCAAAACGTGTTCAGCGGATCACGTTAGGAACTTCTATGGCGGTCCTGGGCTTAAGTTTCGCCGTGCGGATTATGCTAATAATTCACTTTCCAAAGGAAATTCACTAATAATCACTAATAATTACTATTACAGCATTCGTGGTTTTGTAAATATAATTTTGTAAATAGAAAGGTTTGCAGCCACGCATTATCAGTTAGCCAGCCAATCACAGCAGTTGTTTCTCCGCTCTTCCATGAGAATCTACTCCCACTTTACCATCCGCTAATACTGTCTAATACTGTATTTTTGAAACTCATAATAGCGATGGATTTGAATTTATTTTTTGATTTATTTGGACTTTACCTATCGCTTCTAGTGTTTAAAACTACACTACGTTTCGGGAGGTAAGGAAACTCCTCCCGTTATCAAGTGAACCCTACTTACATCTAAATATCAAACTCTTACACCTAACTAACCTACATTTTTTTGGATTTTTTTGATTATTTTTCTTTTACATTTTAATTTACACTAACACAAAGATAACAAAAAATCAAATACAATACACTAACACAAAATTTATATATACACCTAACTAACCTACATTTTTTTAATATTTTCCTTTACATTTTAATTTGACTAACAGAAAGATAACAAATATATATATACAAACAATCGAATACAATACACTAACACAACATTTATATATACGAACAAATGAAAAACTGACAATACATTACCTGTTCTGCATCGTGGCCTCCAAGCTGACGGGCAAACCACGGGAAACGGGCTCACGTCCATCCACAACCAAACCGCACACTAGACTAGTGGCTAGCGGCAGTGGAGGGGGGAGAGCCGTTACCGCCACCTACCGACAGAGGCACGTGACGACACAGCTGTGGCTACCCACACGTCTTTGTCGACGGGAACATGACACGGAAACCAAAAACTGCACGATTCCTCCTAAAATTTCAGACGAGGACATGTTAGTTAGTTTTGATGTTGAAAGTCTTTTCACTAATATCCCCGTAAACCAAACACTAGAAATCATTGAAAAACGGTTACACAATGACCAAAACTTAAACACAAGAACCAAAATCCCAGTAAATGTAATTATGGATTTGCTTAAATTATGTACCGAGTCAAATTATTTTGAATTGGAGGGCCAAATATTCCGCCAGGATGAGGGAATGGCAATGGGATCGCCTTTGTCACCAATATTTGCCAACATATTTATGGAAGAATTCGAACAGAAAGCTATTGCGTCTGCTTGTTTTCAACCGAAAGTGTGGATGAGGTACGTTGACGATGTCTTTGCAGTCTGGAATCATGGTGATAAAAAGTTAGACGAGTTTACTGAGCATTTAAAGAGTTTACTGAGCATTTAAATAAAGTTTCACCAACAATTAAACTCACAACAGAAAAAGAACAAGACAAAAAACTAGCATTTTTGGATGTAAATGTAGTTAAAGATGGAAACGCCCTTAAAAAAGAAATTTTTAGAAAGAAAACACACACAGGTCGATACCTCAATTACAAATCAAACCACTGTGAATCAGTCAAAAAATCAGTAGCTTATTATCTTTTCGACAGGGCCAAATCAGTTTGTTGTGAAAAGAAAACTTTAGACGCGGAGCACAATAAAATTTCACAAGAGTTACAAAAGAATGGTTATCCTCAAAAAATAATTAGCAGATGCAAAAAGGAAAGGGGGACAAAGCCAAACACTGTTCCAAATGTGGATAAACCAACAGCTTTCATAAGCATCCCATATGTCCCAAAACTGTCAGAAAAAATAAGGCGAGTGGCCAGAAAATATAAGATCTTAACAGCTTTTAAATCGTCAAACACTTTGAGACAGCAACTAACTAAAGTAAAACCGAAAAATGAAGAACAAGCCTCAAAAAACTGTATCTACAGCATCAAATGTGAATGTGAGGGTGAATATATAGGGGAAACTAAAAGGCCGCTAAAAGTTCGTATAAACGAACATAAAAGAAACACAAAAAATGGCGAGTAGTGTGGGTTTGCGGGTTTTGCGCCGGAAGTGACGTCATCCGGTCACGTGACCGGAAGTGCTGAGTCATGAAAGATGTTATCTGGGGCTGAGCCAGTGACGTAGGCGGTTTTGTGACGAAATGAGTTAAAGTTCAAAGTTCAAGGTCACGGGGAGGTAATTTTAAAAAAGTACTACCTCGCACGCGTAAAATCCGATTGTGATTCGATAGTTTTAATTCGATAAAATATCGAATGAAAATTATCGAATGAAGCAATCGAATGATACGAGTGCGAGGGTGATTCGATAGTTAATCGATAATAGATATCGAATGAAACAATCGAATGCAGCAATAGAATGATACGAGTGCGAGGTAGTACTGTTACAAATATTACTTTATTTTATTTACAATAATTCATGTTTACAATAGTTCCCCGTTGTTCGTTGTCATCGATGTTGATGATCCCGACGAGTCGCGATCATCGTGTGTTTTCCTGAAGAAAGAAGGTAGATACTTTGATCCCTGCGCAGAGTCCATGTTGTGTTTTCGTCACCTATCCGTTCTGATCGGTGTTTGCATTTCATTGCTGTCAGGTGGAAATACTACCTGACGGCAATGAAGTAGAAACATCTATCAGATCTCGAGTGACATGATATTATTATTTTGTGAAGAGCGTCTCGGAGAGCTCGATGTTCACCGGTCGAGAGCCGGAGGTGAACTGACTATTCGCTAGCTAGCGTTCTGGTATCAAACAAAAATGGTGGGGGTAAAAGTGAGGTGGGGCGAAGCAGATGGCGGACGTCAGATGGCAGGTGGCAAGTGCGCGGCAGATGGCAGCTGGCGCGGGGAGGAAGACTTTGAATAAACTATCCATCAAGGATAATGTAATTGCTTCTGTATCAGAGGATGTTGTGGTAGACACTTCTTGTACTTGTATTTGATCAGTCGTTTCATTAGTGTCAGCTTCGTAAATATTAAAATATAAAGATGTGGAAGAAACATTATTGTATCGTATTTGTGAATCAAAGTGTACCGCGCAAGAGCTGGGCGTATAGTGATATATCGTCTGCGTGTAGGTTAGGTACTCGGCCCTTCCCCCACCACACCAGTCCCCCCACCAAGCTTTACATCGCATAATAACTTGTTTACATGTGTTAGTTAGGGTTTAGCTCTTAGACTGTTAAGACCTTAGCTCCGTAACTGAAAACCTCAATAATGTTTGCTCAACGCTGTATAATTATAACAGTTAGTGTTCTATTCCCCGCTCTTTATTAACGAAGTCACCCGACCTTGAATTAATAACCTACGGTGGACCTCGCAAAAATTTAAAGTTGTAAACTGAAATTACCCTTTGTGTTACTGAATGGTAGATTGTTTTTCTGCATCGACATGTTGATTGAAGCGTGAGTTAAACAAGACTGAGGTAGCACTAGTGTGTAGTAAAGGTACCTACCTTAAGTCCCCAAGGCTATCCAAACAATTTCCAAAACGGGGAACAGCGCAGTAAGTACTTCTCACTTGAATTATAAAGTGTTCTATTCCCCGCTCTGTATTAAAGGAAGACAATCATAATCAATTAATTTAACAGATTGATGTTATAATAGTTATTACTAATTCTGTGACTCTGTCAGTGTCAGGTTAAACCACGTACTGCTTTACCGACTTGGATGACATGATGCGGGTTGCTCTAGCGGCCGTGGGCGGAACTAATTGATAGAAAGGTTATATAAAGAATAAAAAATATACTGATCTTAGCAATAATTTAATCAGGTTTTTTTTTTTAGTTCTCGTCATCTTACGTAAATTTTAAATTGATTAGGTCTAACTCACCTTATAATTAACGAAATAAGTAAATAAACAAATATTTTTTCGCAACGAACTGATTCTAAAACATTTTCTGTGTAGGTTAAGTAGTTTGAACGTAAAACGTTTTATTGGGGGTCTAAATCAATTAAAATTACTATTTATTTAAGAAACAAATTGTAACTTAATAAAAGGTTTACAAAATGATCAGAAACGTTAAATATTATTACAAATTGTCTATAATATTAAAATAGCTATTTTTAATATGCATGTACCCATAAAATACATGTTAATCTTAATACTATATGTATAGTTCAATATGGTCACATGTATTGTAGTTTCAAATCTTTGTTTAAGACTGTTAATGTTCACACCTATGTACAATCGTAGGTAAACAATAAATTAAGCCCTAAATAAATTTCGAAAAATCCCGTGATAAAGGATAGAACAATAGACTTATGGGAGAAACAGATGACTGGAGCTTCTCCTTTAAGCAGGAAACCCATTATGTCGGCACGGCACGGCACAGCACAGCACAGGCACCCTTTACATAGGGGTTAACCCATTAGTAACGGCCACGACCGCCCAGTAACGTCCCCGTCCCGTTACTACAACCTGGCACGAGGATAATGTTTCACTCCAAATGAAAAATAAAACAACGCGGTCTTTGGTGCAGTCATACAAGAGGAAATATGTATTTAATTTCTTTGCAAACGAACACATCGGAACAACCTGTCAACATCACGCAGTTTTATTAGGAGTATTCGCAAAAAAAACCGATAAAACCCGACATGAAATCGACCAAACGTAAAGAATATTTAAACAAGCGTATTCTACTATATATGTAAAGTCAATGAATATTACAAATATACCCCTGTCGCAGCAAACCTGCATACTCAGCGAATTTCCAATGGAGATATAAATGTCTTAATACTACATAAAACCACTTACCAAGTTTCATAAAAATATATTCACAAATAAGCGATATATACAATTTTAATTATTCTCCATAAGAATAACATTGAGGCTGAGTACGCAGGTTTGCTGCATCAACGAACACAAATGGGTTTTTATCCTAATATCAATATAAATGAACTAGGTGAAGTCATATACAAGTTTGTATTAATTTATGTTCATAATTAAGGGAGACATAGCATTTAATTATTATCCATAAGAATAACATGGGGCTGAGTACGCAGGTTTGCTGCTACGGGAGCCTTTAGCAAAAAAAAAAAACTTTTTTTGAGCAAATATTAATAGACCACAACCAGATGAAGCCTTATACCAAGTTTCATTAGTATACGTTCATAAATAAGCGAGATATAAAATTTGTCTTTTCCTCCATAAGAATAACATTAGACAACGTACTGTGTTTACCACTTTCAATATCTCGGTAACCAATTGACGTATAGAAATGATCAAAATACCTAATTGTGTGTTTTTTAAAGCTAAATTGTAAAAACTAAAATTTGACTATTTTAAAAATGTTATGTAAAAAATTCAAAAAACCCATTTTAGGGGTACAAAACCCCCAAAAATACCCCTTCGGATGGAGCGATCTGGCTGGTTTTCGAACTTAAAAGTCATAAATGTTGCTTTACACGTTTATACCAAATTTCATTAAAATCGGATTATTTTTACGAGTTATCGGGCTCACGGACACACACACACACACATATATATATATATATATATATATATATATATATATATATATATATATATATATATATTTATTTATTTATTTATACGTATAAAAATACAGTTTCGAACGAATGGTGTTTTTGGGGTCTGGGGACCTCAAACAAAAAGTTATCATGGTCCCGGGCCTAGGTCTTACCGTGCCGACTACGGTAATAGCTTCTTCCCTATAGTGGAAATTCGCTAACAACAATAAATAAGTATGCAATGATATGTTTATTTCATGTCTAATACAATATTTATAAAATATGATTTGTTTAAATAATTACAGATCATCTTAATCCGCGATTGTCTATAACATTACTACATGCTATTAGAGGCACGTAACACACCATTTTTATTTTATTTTATTGGAACCATTTTGTTTAAACTGTATGTTCCTAGAACTATTTTTAAGTCCAACAAACCTTACATTAAAGGCATGTTTCGTGTATTCTGCTTCAAAATATATCATAATAAATTATCATGGTAGTTATTTTTTCAATTACAACCACAGTACATTGGGCAGTTATCGTCCTTTGCATAATGTCATTTCGTAACCCTTGATTCTCCATTTGAAGAAAAATGTCATGCCATTGTTGACCATCGTAGAAAGTTGAAAAAATATATTAAAATGCTGCGTCATAAAATTGATTCATGTTTTATATTATAATAATATCACCGTGAGTTTACACTTCAAGATCTACATTTGTGTAAAGTTTCAACCCAGTCGGTTCAGTAGTTTTTTGTATACAACATCAAGTTTCATTCCATTTTCATTAATTACTAAGATGTACAGAAGCGTGTAAACGAACGAACGCTGCGCCGCGGGCAGATGAACGGTGTGACAAATCGAAATCGATTACAATGTACCATTAGATATGTATTTAGCTGCTTACTTTGAATAATCCGTGGTATGACCATTGTCAGCCGTCTGCAGTTGGTTTCTCTTGCGATCTTCTAATCGACCGTTAAGTCAATTACCTCGGGGGCATCCACCACAGCCGGATCATCCCGAGGTATAGGTCTTACAACTGCTAAAAAAAAAAAGAATCACTGTAATTTACTCTACTAACTGTGAACCCCCTTTCTACAGTATAACCTGCCACGGAAAAGTTCTAACTTAGAGAACTTTTCGTTTTGAGGTCCCCAGACCCCAAAAACACCATTCGTTCGAAACTGTATATGGGGGTTTTGTACCCCAAAAATGGGTTTTTCGAATTTTTTATATATATATATATATATATAATTTTGGAAATAGTCAAATTTTATTTTTTTTTCCATTGGATTCAGCTTAAAAAAAAAAAACACACAATTTGGTATTTTGATCATTTCTCTACGTCAATTGGTTACTAAGATATTGAAAGTGCTAAACACAGTACGTTGTCTAATGTTATTCTTATGGAGAAAAATCAAAATTTTATATCTTGCTTATTTATGAACGTATACTGACAAAACTTGGTATACGGCTTCATCTGGTTGTGGACCATTGGTGTTTGCTCAAAAAGACAATTTTTTACCCAAGGCTACCGTAGCAGCAAACCTGCGTACTCAGCCCTATGTTATTCTTATGGAGAATAAGTAACGTGTTATCTGCCTTCATTATGAAAATAAATTAATGAAATTTGGTATGTGGCTTTACCTACATGAGTTATATTGATATTTGTATAAACCCCTATTTTTTTGTGTTCTTTGCTTCAGCAAACCTGCTGCCATGTACTCAGCTGCCATGTTATTCTTATGGAGAATAATTAAAATGTCATAAATCGTTTATTCATGAATTTATATTGATTAAACTTGGTATATGGCTTTATGTGGTATTATGATACATAAATATGCATTGGAAATTCGCTGAGTACGCAGGTTTGCTGCTACGGGGGTATTTTAGATTAACTGACGTGTGTTTCTACTTATATAATTGTAGCGAATCTCCCCTATACGTAGGTGGCATGGTAAGACTTAGGCCCCGAGACAGACGTGCTGAAATCTATTTTATCATCTCAAGACAGCAAACCTGCGTAATAGACATAAAATTTTACAAGACATAAAATTTAAAAGGACTTGGTCAAATGAACTAAGGAATTTGACTTTGAAAATTTGTATATAGCCGACATTTTGAAATGTATTATAACAAATTGTCATAACTTTTTTTGTTTATTAACCGATTTTTACGGTAAAAAAATATCATTGGATTTGGAGTACACAGTGCTTTAAATTGTATGTCTTGTAAAATTTTGTTTCAGTTGCTAGTTTTCATGGAATTTGTCTTTGAAATATTTAAATGGCTGACAAATAACTTTTTTTTTTTTTTTTAGAAATACAACTTTTTCCTGTATCCCTATAATTCTTTTTTTTTTTTTTTTTAATACTATTATTACTATTAAGTATTACCAATTGGACGTTGCACACGTGCACATCTCGGAGGTGAAGGTGGAGGCGATGCATCTCTGGGACACGATCTTGACTGTTGTTGGAAGTTGCCAAGCTGCGGTCGTGCTCCACTCGGGGGTGAAGGCTGCAGACGTTGCAAGTTGCCAAGCTGCGGTCGTGCTCCACTTGGGGGTGAAGGCTGCGGACGTTGCAAGTTGCCAAGCTGCGACCGTGCTCCACTCGGGGGTGAAGGCTGCGGTCGTTCCCCACGTCGAGAATGTAATTTGTTAACAAACAAAAGAAGTATTTAAGACAGATTAAAAGTAAACTAATTACTGTGTTTATTATTCACAATATACTTTATTTCAAGGTCGAGGGAAAAATGTTCTTGGAAGTGCGGGATAAAATCCCGCAACGAAGCAGGGTTATCCCTTATCCCGCTTTCCCCTTAATATCCCGATTTCCCATTCTCCGTCTATATAACCCGAGATTTCGAGCGTCTCTTCGCAGTAGCCTGCCGCCCGTTGCGATGAACGTCCCACTGGGTTGCAGTGCCTGCTGCAGCGTAGGTCTGTTAAGTGTGCGTTGGGCCCGACGCGCAATTAAGAGATCCGCGCCCTTGCATGTTTAGTTAGTTTGTTTAAGCATGTTAGATAACGCTTGTAGTTTGCTGCTAGGTAATGTAGTTAGTTTAACTGTAGTTAGTTTGGTGTTGGTTTTAAAGTGTCTTTGAAGTGTTTTTATTTACTAATGAAATATGTACTTTTCTTTCACGCTCCCATTCAAAAAGGTATGGCATGAAAACCGACCTTATGTCTTTAAATATCTCAGGGGGGATTATGTTTCTCAAATAAACACCTTTCCTAACCCCTTACAAAAAAAAAGGTACGGCACGAAAACCGACCTTGAGTCATTACGGCATGAAAACCGGATGACTTTTTTTTACCTATCTTAGCCCTCACTTACGAGAAACAGATTCAGTTAGTTTGCTTATCTTGGTTAAATCTAAGGGG
This sequence comes from Allygus modestus, assembly GCA_963675035.1. Lineage (NCBI taxonomy): Eukaryota > Metazoa > Arthropoda > Insecta > Hemiptera > Cicadellidae > Allygus > Allygus modestus. The sequence continues at coordinate 143,637,264 of OY776111.1, forward strand.
ATCTTGGTCAGGTGATTATTGTACTTCGGTTCGTAGTACTCTGACGCCTACACAGTGATGAACGTCCTTGCGGTTTCAGAGTGCACGACTGTTGTTAACTGATCATTTTGCTTATCATGGGGGGAATACATCTTCAGGGAAATAAACTTAAGGGGACCTTGGTCAGGTATTATTGTACTTCGGTTCGTAGTACTCTGACGCCTACACAGTGATGAACGTCCTTGCGGTTTCAGAGTGCGCGACTGTTGTAAACTGACCATATCGTTTGTTAGTGTTGGTGTTTGTAATTATTTGTGGTGTTGGTCTTTGAAGTGTTTTATTTACTAATGAAATATGTACTTTTCTTTCACGCTTTAAAACTGATCTTGGTCAAAACTTTGGTTCGCAGTTGCCTGGCGCCCGTTACAGACCAACGTCCGACTGGGTTTCAGGATGTTGTTAACCTTTGTAAAACCGACCTTGGTTGGTCTTTGGAAAATTAACTTTAACTGATCAGTATGTTTCTCATCCTTTTCCTAACCCCTTACAAAAAGGTATGGCGCGCAAACCGACCTTATGTCAATACGGCGCGCAAACCGGTTGACATTACCCATCTTACCCTCGAGAAACTTTTGCAAATACTCCCTGCAAACTATCTGTAACTTCCTTTTGTTTGGATAAATTAATAAAAGGTTCTGTTATCAGGTTTATTGCCTATAACTGTGACCTTTCTTCAAAATTCACTTCCCTAATACAGAGCGGGGAATAGAGCAGTTTGTGGTCCAAGTGGGAATCACATACTGCTCTACTCCCCGTTTTGGCAACATGTTCAGATGACCTTGACCCACTTCAGGACTTAGAAAAAAATCTTTGTTTGGTAAGATATTGGAAGATGTCTGAAGAACATCTTCAAGAATTTGGACTAACATCTGCTCCGAAGATTTATCGCGGTGAACAAGCAGTGAAACACTTTGTAGATGATTTGTATTACATTGTCTCTAAGGTTGAAGAACTCTACAAAATTAAAATACCGATGCAACCTATGGAAGAACACCAACTTCAACATCACAATTTGGCAACAACATGTTATCTGTGTAATAACCTATTTACACCAGATAACGTTAAAGTGCGCGATCACGACCATCTTACAGGAGCCTACAGAGGTGCAGCCTGTAACGTTTGCAACTTAAATTACAAAGTGCCATCTTTTATACCCGTTGTTCTACATAACCTTAGCGGATATAACTCTCATTTCATAATCCCGGAGTTAGGAAGAGATGATGGGGCAATAGATGTTTTGGCAACAACAATGGAAAAATTTATAAGCTTCTCTAAAAAGGTTGGCAAAATAAAACTTAGGTTTATTGATTCGTTTCGATCTATGCCTTCTAGCCTAATGAAATTAACTGAGAATTTAAAAAGAGAAGATCTGATAGAAACAAGCAAAATTGTAGCCCTCCGGCTCTCGACCGGTGAACATCGAGCTGGAGAAAGGATTTGCTTGTTTTTTAACTCACTTGGTAAATGGGAAGTAGGAGAATTTGTGATGAGTGAGTCAGTGAGGGCTTCGCCTTTTATAGGTATAGATTATTAGAGTTCAAAAGTAAATAAAGTATGCACTCATGCAGATCATACAGAATATGCAACGGACAATTCCCTATCATCGTTCGCTGGGTCGTTAAGTGATAATAGTTATGCACCGGCCGGCTTGCCGCTGTAGGTCAGCACTGATTGGTTGACAAGCTACAACCGACTTCTAACTCTCTAATGTTCTAATTATTAAACATTTCATATCTATATATATATATATATATATATAAAATTTTGATCTGGAATATATTCATACTGTATATTTGTACTATATACATGCAGAAAAAAAAAAAAAAATTGAAATACATAAGTTTTATTCCATTTTCATTAATTACTAAGATGTACAGAAGCGTGTAAACGAACGAACGCTGCGCCGCGGGCAGATGAACGGTGTGACAAAACGAAATAGATTACAATGTACCATTAGATATGTATTTATCAAAATATTGCTTATATTTTACTGAACAAAAGATGGTTGAATTATTGTGGTATTTTTGTAAAACATTTTTTCTTATTAAAATTATTTAATTGTCTTTTTTAAGAAAAATTAAAGTTATTAACAAAATTAGATGGGGTGATTTTTGAAAATAACAGTATAGAGTTATATTTTGTTATTAGTTCGAAAATTATGATCCCCAACACAAATATGGAACTTATACTCGTCAAAAGCCTTTAAATGTAACTTTTTATAAACAACTTTGCAATTAAAACCAAATATAAAGGTAGATTTAAACTTCTTACTAAGTAGCATTGTGTAATGAAAACAACAAATACCGCACATGTTACGAGTAGATGAGATGATAAAAGTAATTGGGTTTGCTAAGCCGCTATTCGCTGACGAAGGATGTCTTCTACCCTTAATTGAAGGATCAACTCCCCTCACAGACGGGGATAAGAGGACAAGGGACAATAGTAACAACGTTATAGTGTGTTTATTGGGCATCTTCTTAAAATATTACGTTAGTTAGTCCAGTTTAGGCAATCATGTTCAGAATAATTAATCCACCAATATTTTAAGGCATTAGTTGGCTACGAAAGTGTAGAAAATAAAGTTAAATAATTTTGCTTTGAAATTCACAAAGATGTTTAAGTTGGTTTGTTTATTTTTATTTTGTATTAAATTGCTTTCAAACAAGTAATTACTGAACATACTATCTGGAACATCGATACATTGACAACAGCTGATAGTGACTTACAATTCATTAAACAAGTTAAAAGTGTTTGCTGCTGAAGGACTTTCATACATAATAAATAAACATACATATACATATACTTAATTTAATGCAAAATCAATTTAAATCTGGATTTATTTCAAAGTTATTACATATTTGTTAACATAACGGGCCTAATTTTACCGAACTGCTAACTTCTAAACGTGGTAGACAACCCAGTACCAAGCCTTGCAAAGATCAGTCATGTGGTGTAAGAGGCGTGTCTCTTATCAGAGTGTAAAGGCTATCGTATGTCTGAAGAGACTCAATAGCAACTTACGCTTAGACGCTTTTAAAGGGGATTATCAGTGACCTTTGTCTCCTGTTATTTTTACAATGCAACAGTAGAAACTACTAGCCAATGAGTAGGCATAATCTAAATATAATAAACGTATGGTTTATTGCTTTGTATGCATTAAATGATGTAGATTTTAAGAGTCTTACTTCTACAGTTTGCTCATTGCTATGCAGGTTTGCAAGATGTCATGCCATTGTTGACCATCGTAGAAAGTTGAAAAAATATATTAAAATGCTGCGTCATAAAATTGTTTCATGTTTTATATTATAATAATATCACCGTGAGTTTACACTTCAAGATCTACATTTGTGTAAAGTTTCAACCCAGTCGGTTCAGTAGTTTTTTGTATACAACATCAAGTTTCATTCCATTTTCATTAATTACTAAAATGTACAGAAGCGTGTAAACGAACGAACGCTGCGCCGCGGGCAGATGAACGGTGTGACAAATCGAAATCGATTACAATGTACCATTAGATATGTATTTATCAAAATATTGCTCCTACAACTTACAAAACCAGCTGCTTACTTTGAATAATCCGTGGTATGACCATTGTCAGCCGTCTGCAGTTGGTTTCTCTTGCGATCTTCTAATCGACCGTTAAGTCAATTACCTCGGGGGCATCCACCACAGCCGGATCATCCCGAGGTATAGGTCTTACAACTGCTAAAAAAGAAAGAGAAGACACAAATATTAATACAGTATTTTTTTTGCTTTACTATTTACATGTTGAGGGAAAATTAAATACCCCCGTCGCAGCAAACCTGCGTACTCAGCGAATTTCCAATGCTTATATAGAGCTATTTACCAAGTTTCACAAATATACATCCATAAATAAGTGATATATAGCATTTTATTTTATTCTCCATAAGAATAACATTAGGATTGAGGACGCAGGTTTGCTGCAACGAGAAAGATAAAGTTTCATAAATAATCGAGATGTAGAATTTTATTTATTCTCCATGAGGATAACATTGGACAACGTACTGTGTTTACAACTTTGAACATCTCTGCAACAGGGACTTTACGAATGTATCCTATAGCATGGATGAATTATTAGACAAAGTTGAATTCTGACATAAATTACTAAGTTTAAGTTGTAACTAAAACTGATTGAAAGAGATAATTAATATTGATATTGAATGTTTTTAACATTTCTGGGTCAAATTTGCAAAGAAAAAAAAAAAAACAGATTTTTGATTGATATGATTTTCGAACCTAAAGTCATAAATGTTACTCTCCACATTTGCTCCAAATTTCAAAAAAAGTTGTCTGCTTTGTTTACATTAAAACATGTGATTAAGTCTATACTTTTAGCGAATTTCCCCTATAGAGAAGAAGCTATTACCGTAGTCGGCATGGTAAGACCTAGGCCTGGGACCATGATAACTTTTCGTTTTGAGGTCCCCAGACCCCAAAAACACCATTCGTTCGAAACTGTATATGGGGGTTTTGTACCCCAAAAATGGGTTTTTCGAATTTTTTATATATATATAATTTTGGAAATAGTCAAATTTTATTTTTTTTCCATTGGATTCAGCTTAAAAAAAAAAAACACACAATTTGGTATTTTGATCATTTCTCTACGTCAATTGGTTACTAAGATATTGAAAGTGCTAAACACAGTACGTTGTCTAATGTTATTCTTATGGAGAAAAATCAAAATTTTATATCTTGCTTATTTATGAACGTATACTGACAAAACTTGGTATACGGCTTCATCTGGTTGTGGACCATTGATGTTTGCTCAAAAAGACAATTTTTTACCCAAGGCTACCGTAGCAGCAAACCTGCGTACTCAGCCCTATGTTATTCTTATGGAGAATAAGTAACGTGTTATCTGCCTTCATTATGAAAATAAATTAATGAAATTTGGTATGTGGCTTTACCTACATGAGTTATATTGATATTTGTATAAACCCCTATTTTTTTTTTGTGTTCTTTGCTTCAGCAAACCTGCTGCCATGTACTCAGCTGCCATGTTATTCTTATGGAGAATAATTAAAATGTCATAAATCGTTTATTCATGAATTTATATTGATTAAACTTGGTATATGGCTTTATATGGTATTATGATACATAAATATGCATTGGAAATTCGCTGAGTACGCAGGTTTGCTGCTACGGGGGTATTTTAGATTAACTGACGTGTGTTTCTATTTATATAATTGTAGCGAATCTCCCCTATACGTAGGTGGCATGGTAAGACTTAGGCCCCGAGACTATGATAACTTTTTGTTTTGAGGTCCCCAGATGCTGAAAACACTATTCGTTCAAATATATATATATATATATATATATATATATATATATATATATACAGGGTGTCACAAAAATGCGGTATCACCGCAGGGTGTCACCGGATAATAAATAAAAATTTATGGTAATTTTGTTTAAAATGGCTGCCATATACACATTTCAAAGTCAAATTCCTAGAAAACCAGCAACTAAAACAAAATTTAAAAGGACTTGGTCAAATGAACTAAGGAATTTGACTTTGAAAATTTGTATATGGCCGACATTTTGAAATGTATTATAAAAAATTCTCATAACTTTTTTGTTTATTAACCGATTTTTACGGTAAAAAAATATCATTGGATTTGGAGTACACAGTGCTTTAAATTGTAAGTCTTGTAAAATTTTGTTTCAGTTGCTAGTTTTCATGGAATTTGTCTTTGAAATATTTAAATGGCTGACAAATAACTTTTTTTTTTAGAAATACAACTTTTTCCTGTATCCCTATAATTCTTTTTTTTTTAATACTATTATTACTATTAAGTATTACCAATTGGACGTTGCACACGTGCACATCTCGGAGGTGAAGGTGGAGGCGATGCATCTCTGGGACACGATCTTGACTGTTGTTGGAAGTTGCCAAGCTGCGGTCGTGCTCCACTCGGGGGTGAAGGCTGCGGACATTGCAAGTTGCCAAGCTGCGGTCGTGCTCCACTCGGGGGTGAAGGCTGCGGACGTTGCAAGTTGGCAAGCTGCGGCCGTGCTCCACTCGGGGGTAAAGGCTGCGGTCGTTCCCCACGGCAAGCGCCACACCGAATGTGTCTGTCCAACTTTTCCTCTCTGCGAAAATGAACTCCGCAGAAAGGGCAAACAACAGGATCACATGCTGTGTGTTGTTCGCGCATGTGCCGATTAACCCCGCATCGACGAGCAAAGCTTTTAGCGCAGATATTACAACTGTACCGGTCCATGCTTCGGTTGAGAATGATAAGAGGAAGAGGTTTATCATTCACCCCCACTTCGTCTAAGAGCTCATTAAAATGCAATCAAAACCTCCATCAGGAAAAGCTGTCAATTATAAACATGAGCAGGTTTTTTACCGCTTTTCATATTTCATTTGATTACGAATCTCAAGTTTCAATTATCTCTACTCTATTTAAACTCTTTCAAAAGTTTGCATTAAAAACCAATAATTTTGTATACTTAGTTATTGTGGCAGAAATTTCTTTTGCAAAAGGACCAACTAACATGTAACACTTTCACCGTGAGTTTACACTTCAAGTCACAGAATTGGTAACCTGCTATTATTTGACATCGGAAAATTAGTAATAACTATTATAACATCAATCTCGAAGATTGAAATAATTAATATTATTGTGAGTAATATTTACAGTATTTATTTTGATTTTTAATTGTGTAAAATATTGTATTATTGTTTGTTGCTAAGTCACATTCTTGGCAGTAATATAATATATGATTTAGTATAAATTATAAGTCGGTCCAGCTTATTGTGTTCGTTCGTAACCTCTAACCTAATCATTGAAATAAAGAGTTTTACGTATTATCGTAAAAGTCGCGAGTCGTTTCTCTCAACTGAGTTTGACCACTGCCTATGTGTAGGTTTTAAATGGGGCTTGTTAAATTAATTGATTATGATTGTCTTCCTTTAATACAGAGCGGGGAATAGAACACTTTATAATTCAAGTGAGAAGTACTTACTGCGCTGTTCCCGTTTTGGAAATTGTTTGGATAGCCTTGGGGACTTTGGCAATTTGCAAAGAACAACTATTTTCAAGCACAGACCTATGTGTAGGTTTTAAATGGGACTTGTTAAATTAATTGATTATGATTGTCTTCCTTTAATACAGAGCGGGGAATAGAACACTTTATAATTCAAGTGAGAAGTACTTACTGCGCTGTTCCCCGTTTTTTGGAAATTGTTTGAATAACCGCCAGGATCGATAAAGTGATACATCATAAAAAATCATAACCGGCTGCCAATACCACTGATGGGATTGAATTTATTCCAGAGTTTTACTCAGCACCACGTAGAGGTTTGGTGTCTGTAGGTATTTAACAATGCATGATATATTTGTTATTGTTTTATTAGTAAATTGGGTACTGGACAAGACTAATGAAAATTATGAGCTTGCGTTTATCCGTACAGAGATCATAACGAAGGTAGTTATTATCGCAAATTATAAGTAACAAAAAACAACATGTATAGTTGTGTGTGTTATTGTTGTTTGATCGGATGACTTAAGTAGGTAATTAAAATAAATATATTGTATAATTAACTAGCCGACCTGTTGCGGTTTCCCCGTAAACTATGATAGTTGTGTGCTTCAATCTGTGGTTAGCCCGTGGTTAGCTAATACAAATCAAGATTAGCTGTTTGAATTTTCGGGGTGCGGAACACGGTATATTTCTTAGCAAGCAGCTAGGGCCAAAGAGGCATCTTGATGAGTGAAGTAAGTAATACTAAAATATGTGTCAAACATTGATGAATGTATCGAGTAAATCAGATATGGCGGCCATGGAGTGGTAAATTTTGTTTTTCGATCAAAATAAAGGTTATATATAAATATTGCCAATAAAAATATCCCTTGGCTGTAAACCTCATTTAACTGAGCTCGCGTTGTCAATATCCCATAAGACGCTATACGGTATTGAGGTTGCGCCCTGACTGTAACAGGTTCTAAATAGCTTAACTAATTAATTTACAATATATAAAAACAAGTTTTAAAAACGTGTATAGTTTATTTGATTTATAACGTTTACTGCTATTAAATTTAAATTATATTATTAGTTTTTCAAAACGAAATATAATAATAATAAATAAAGTTTTTGCATGAAACATTCAACAAATTATAAAATTTACGGTCCTAAAAAGGACCGTTTGCGTGCTGAGGGATGGTTTGGTTAGGGATCGCTGCTTAATTTAAACTTTATTTTTTAAAACCCACTTTACCCTCCCATCTTGTCTCATGAAGTACAACTCCTGGGTGTCGTTTATCAGAGGGGGTGGTGGTGGACAAGTCTGCGGCAGACGCACCTCGACGTAGTGGTCGGTGTGTTGGAAGAGGAACACGTGGTCCCCGTTCCTAGCCACAAACTTGTACTCCGTCATCCGCTTCAGATTCCGGAACTCGGCCTTGGAGGTGTCGATCGGCGTCACCAAATCATTGATCCCCATCACTCTTGTCCGCTCCATCACCTCATCTACAGTTAGTGGTGGAGTTGAAGGTCGAGCTGTGGACGTAGAAGGCTGAGGCTGAGTTGAGGGTCGCTGGTGAAAATATAATGGATGACACCGAAAATCACGTCTAAGAGCAGACTTAAAAGCTGAAGGTTTCTTAAATCCGCTTCTTCTTTCCGTCGACTTCTTCAAGGACTCCTTCAAACGTTGAAGTTTTTCGGGAGTCAGAGGAGAAGACATGGTGTTGTTGGATGGAAGGGAAAATGAATAGAGCACGTGTATACTGGCTGAGAACCAAAGCTGGAATGAGGTGCCAGACAAAGTAAAGCAGGTCGCAAAGGATAACCTTGCCCTATCAATATATAGATAGCAAAGCTGGGGGACAAGACTAATGAAAATTATGAGCTTGCGTTTATCCGATGCTATAGTTTATTTGATTTATAACGTTTACTGCTATTAAATTTAAATTATATTATTAGTTTTTCAAAACGAAATATAATAATAATAAATAAAGTTTTTGCATGAAACATTCAACAAATTATAAAATTTACTAGAATCATAATCTTACCTAACATTGGAAATTATAATCCAGAACTGTGATAGATTGGCAAAAAAAAAAAAAAAACTCTTTTAATCGTTGTTGTTTACTATTTATTTAACAAAAAAAGCAAAATACACAAACGGAACAAAATAAAGCTTAACTAACCTAAAAAATATCATCTAAATACATACTGGTTTCAATCGGTGCTGTATCATGAAATCATTGAGGCACCATTGTATATTCCAATGGTGGTCCAAACAAAATGACCACACTGTTATAATAAATATAATTACTAACTATTAACCTTAATATATACAATCCTAATACACTGACTGACCTATCACGAAATTCCATAACGATAAAGCCTACAGATTTGAAATCTCACATATCGATCCTATCTTTATCGTCTAAATATATATAAAAAATCAGATGTATGTCTGTCTTCTGTTTGTCCTTTTATGCATTGTACAATACTACAACGTTACTACCGTATCAGGTAGTTTTGAGGTCACCCATATATGAACGAAAGGTAAATATGCTGCAAACGTGTAAAACTATACATGTAAAACAATCAGAGGTAAAATATTATAAAGCTTTTCAATAAAACCTTTGCTAACAATAGTTACGACAACATATCTTTTTAAACGCTTTATTTCCCTAAATTTGTCTGCTGCTGATAAAAAACTCACTGATTTAATTTAACAAACTAATTTATCGTGTTTGACACATGCACTACTGCTCCCAATTAACTTCTAGTTTCAAATAATCACATGAGACAACAAAATTATCGTTTGATTTGAATAATTTAATCTCGAAGGAAACGGGGTAAGTTTTTCAATAAGTAGCTTCCTTGACCCTCTGGTGAGCAAAGTGCAATTTTTATAACAATGTCACTGCAAAACAACGGTCGAGGTTATCTTAAAGCTGGTCTCGTTTTGTAATAATCCTAATTGGCTGGTAAACTTATTTTCTAGGGCGTCTGGGTTATCAGGGAAAATGCCTTCGTTCAAAAAAATGCATCTTTTATTTGGAGTAATGAACTGAAATTACGAAACTCTTGATAAAAATGAGGGCAAATACAAGTCTTGAGATGATAAAATAGATTTCAGCACGTCTGTCTCGGGGCCTAAGTCTTACCATGCCACCTACGTATAGGGGAGATTCGCTACAATTATATAAGTAGAAACACACGTCAGTTAATCTAAAATACCCCCGTAGCAGCAAACCTGCGTACTCAGCGAATTTCCAATGCATATTTATGTATCATAATACCACATAAAGCCATATACCAAGTTTAATCAATATAAATTCATGAATAAACGATTTATGACATTTTAATTATTCTCCATAAGAATAACATGGCAGCTGAGTACATGGCAGCAGGTTTGCTGAAGCAAAGAACACAAAAAAAATAGGGGTTTATACAAATATCAATATAACTCATGTAGGTAAAGCCACATACCAAATTTCATTAATTTATTTTCATAATGAAGGCAGATAACACGTTACTTATTCTCCATAAGAATAACATAGGGCTGAGTACGCAGGTTTGCTGCTACGGTAGCCTTGGGTAAAAAATTGTCTTTTTGAGCAAACACCAATGGTCCACAACCAGATGAAGCCGTATACCAAGTTTTGTCAGTATACGTTCATAAATAAGCAAGATATAAAATTTTGATTTTTCTCCATAAGAATAACATTAGACAACGTACTGTGTTTAGCACTTTCAATATCTTAGTAACCAATTGACGTAGAGAAATGATCAAAATACCAAATTGTGTGTTTTTTTTTTTTTAAGCTGAATCCAATGGAAAAAAATAAAATTTGACTATTTCCAAAATTATATATATATATATATATATAAAAAATTCGAAAAACCCATTTTTGGGGTACAAAACCCCCATATACAGTTTCGAACGAATGGTGTTTTTGGGGTCTGGGGACCTCAAAACGAAAAGTTCTCTAAGTTAGAACTTTTCCGTGGCAGGTTATACTGTAGAAAGGGGGTTCACAGTTAGTAGAGTAAATTACAGTGATTCTTTTTTTTTAGCAGTTGTAAGACCTATACCTCGGGATGATCCGGCTGTGGTGGATGCCCCCGAGGTAATTGACTTAACGGTCGATTAGAAGATCGCAAGAGAAACCAACTGCAGACGGCTGACAATGGTCATACCACGGATTATTCAAAGTAAGCAGCTAAATACATATCTAATGGTACATTGTAATCGATTTCGATTTGTCACACCGTTCATCTGCCCGCGGCGCAGCGTTCGTTCGTTTACACGCTTCTGTACATCTTAGTAATTAATGAAAATGGAATGAAACTTGATGTTGTATACAAAAAACTACTGAACCGACTGGGTTGAAACTTTACACAAATGTAGATCTTGAAGTGTAAACTCACGGTGATATTATTATAATATAAAACATGAATCAATTTTATGACGCAGCATTTTAATATATTTTTTCAACTTTCTACGATGGTCAACAATGGCATGACATTTTTCTTCAAATGGAGAATCAAGGGTTACGAAATGACATTATGCAAAGGACGATAACTGCCCAATGTACTGTGGTTGTAATTGAAAAAATAACTACCATGATAATTTATTATGATATATTTTGAAGCAGAATACACGAAACATGCCTTTAATGTAAGGTTTGTTGGACTTAAAAATAGTTCTAGGAACATACAGTTTAAACAAAATGGTTCCAATAAAATAAAATAAAAATGGTGTGTTACGTGCCTCTAATAGCATGTAGTAATGTTATAGACAATCGCGGATTAAGATGATCTGTAATTATTTAAACAAATCATATTTTATAAATATTGTATTAGACATGAAATAAACAAATCATTGCATACTTATTTATTGTTGTTAGCGAATTTCCACTATAGGGAAGAAGCTATTACCGTAGTCGGCACGGTAAGACCTAGGCCCGGGACCATGATAACTTTTTGTTTGAGGTCCCCAGACCCCAAAAACACCATTCGTTCGAAACTGTATTTTTATACGTATAAATAAATAAATAAATATATATATATATATATATATATATATATATATATATATATATGTGTGTGTGTGTGTGTGTGTGTCCGTGAGCCCGATAACTCGTAAAAATAATCCGATTTTAATGAAATTTGGTATAAACGTGTAAAGCAACATTTATGACTTTTAAGTTCGAAAACCAGCCAGATCGCTCCATCCGAAGGGGTATTTTTGGGGGTTTTGTACCCCTAAAATGGGTTTTTTGAATTTTTTACATAACATTTTTAAAATAGTCAAATTTTAGTTTTTACAATTTAGCTTTAAAAAACACACAATTAGGTATTTTGATCATTTCTATACGTCAATTGGTTACCGAGATATTGAAAGTGGTAAACACAGTACGTTGTCTAATGTTATTCTTATGGAGGAAAAGACAAATTTTATATCTCGCTTATTTATGAACGTATACTAATGAAACTTGGTATAAGGCTTCATCTGGTTGTGGTCTATTAATATTTGCTCAAAAAAAGTTTTTTTTTTTTTGCTAAAGGCTCCCGTAGCAGCAAACCTGCGTACTCAGCCCCATGTTATTCTTATGGATAATAATTAAATGCTATGTCTCCCTTAATTATGAACATAAATTAATACAAACTTGTATATGACTTCACCTAGTTCATTTATATTGATATTAGGATAAAAACCCATTTGTGTTCGTTGATGCAGCAAACCTGCGTACTCAGCCTCAATGTTATTCTTATGGAGAATAATTAAAATTGTATATATCGCTTATTTGTGAATATATTTTTATGAAACTTGGTAAGTGGCTTTATGTAGTATTAAGACATTTATATCTCCATTGGAAATTCGCTGAGTATGCAGGTTTGCTGCGACAGGGGTATATTTGTAATATTCATTGACTTTACATATATAGTAGAATACGCTTGTTTAAATATTCTTTACGTTTGGTCGATTTCATGTCGGGTTTTATCGGTTTTTTTTGCGAATACTCCTAATAAAACTGCGTGATGTTGACAGGTTGTTCCGATGTGTTCGTTTGCAAAGAAATTAAATACATATTTCCTCTTGTATGACTGCACCAAAGACCGCGTTGTTTTATTTTTCATTTGGAGTGAAACATTATCCTCGTGCCAGGTTGTAGTAACGGGACGGGGACGTTACTGGGCGGTCGTGGCCGTTACTAATGGGTTAACCCCTATGTAAAGGGTGCCTGTGCTGTGCTGTGCCGTGCCGTGCCGACATAATGGGTTTCCTGCTTAAAGGAGAAGCTCCAGTCATCTGTTTCTCCCATAAGTCTATTGTTCTATCCTTTATCACGGGATTTTTCGAAATTTATTTAGGGCTTAATTTATTGTTTACCTACGATTGTACATAGGTGTGAACATTAACAGTCTTAAACAAAGATTTGAAACTACAATACATGTGACCATATTGAACTATACATATAGTATTAAGATTAACATGTATTTTATGGGTACATGCATATTAAAAATAGCTATTTTAATATTATAGACAATTTGTAATAATATTTAACGTTTCTGATCATTTTGTAAACCTTTTATTAAGTTACAATTTGTTTCTTAAATAAATAGTAATTTTAATTGATTTAGACCCCCAATAAAACGTTTTACGTTCAAACTACTTAACCTACACAGAAAATGTTTTAGAATCAGTTCGTTGCGAAAAAATATTTGTTTATTTACTTCTTTCGTTAATTATAAGGTGAGTTAGACCTAATCAATTTAAAATTTACGTAAGATGACGAGAACTAAAAAAAAAAAACCTGATTAAATTATTGCTAAGATCAGTATATTTTTTATTCTTTATATAACCTTTCTATCAAGTAGTTCCGCCCACGGCCGCTAGAGCAACCCGCATCATGTCATCCAAGTCGGTAAAGCAGTACGTGGTTTAACCTGACACTGACAGAGTCACAGAATTAGTAATAACTATTATAACATCAATCTGTTAAATTAATTGATTATGATTGTCTTCCTTTAATACAGAGCGGGGAATAGAACACTTTATAATTCAAGTGAGAAGTACTTACTGCGCTGTTCCCCGTTTTGGAAATTGTTTGGATAGCCTTGGGGACTTAAGGTAGGTACCTTTACTACACACTAGTGCTACCTCAGTCTTGTTTAACTCACGCTTCAATCAACATGTCGATGCAGAAAAACAATCTACCATTCAGTAACACAAAGGGTAATTTCAGTTTACAACTTTAAATTTTTGCGAGGTCCACCGTAGGTTATTAATTCAAGGTCGGGTGACTTCGTTAATAAAGAGCGGGGAATAGAACACTAACTGTTATAATTATACAGCGTTGAGCAAACATTATTGAGGTTTTCAGTTACGGAGCTAAGGTCTTAACAGTCTAAGAGCTAAACCCTAACTAACACATGTAAACAAGTTATTATGCGATGTAAAGCTTGGTGGGGGGACTGGTGTGGTGGGGGAAGGGCCGAGTACCTAACCTACACGCAGACGATATATCACTATACGCCCAGCTCTTGCGCGGTACACTTTGATTCACAAATACGATACAATAATGTTTCTTCCACATCTTTATATTTTAATATTTACGAAGCTGACACTAATGAAACGACTGATCAAATACAAGTACAAGAAGTGTCTACCACAACATCCTCTGATACAGAAGCAATTACATTATCCTTGATGGATAGTTTATTCAAAGTCTTCCTCCCCGCGCCAGCTGCCATCTGCCGCGCACTTGCCACCTGCCATCTGACGTCCGCCATCTGCTTCGCCCCACCTCACTTTTACCCCCACCATTTTTGTTTGATACCAGAACGCTAGCTAGCGAATAGTCAGTTCACCTCCGGCTCTCGACCGGTGAACATCGAGCTCTCCGAGACGCTCTTCACAAAATAATAATATCATGTCACTCGAGATCTGATAGATGTTTCTACTTCATTGCCGTCAGGTAGTATTTCCACCTGACAGCAATGAAATGCAAACACCGATCAGAACGGATAGGTGACGAAAACACAACATGGACTCTGCGCAGGGATCAAAGTATCTACCTTCTTTCTTCAGGAAAACACACGATGATCGCGACTCGTCGGGATCATCAACATCGATGACAACGAACAACGGGGAACTATTGTAAACATGAATTATTGTAAATAAAATAAAGTAATATTTGTAACAGTACTACCTCGCACTCGTATCATTCTATTGCTGCATTCGATTGTTTCATTCGATATCTATTATCGATTAACTATCGAATCACCCTCGCACTCGTATCATTCGATTGCTTCATTCGATAATTTTCATTCGATATTTTATCGAATTAAAACTATCGAATCACAATCGGATTTTACGCGTGCGAGGTAGTACTTTTTTAAAATTACCTCCCCGTGACCTTGAACTTTGAACTTTAACTCATTTCGTCACAAAACCGCCTACGTCACTGGCTCAGCCCCAGATAACATCTTTCATGACTCAGCACTTCCGGTCACGTGACCGGATGACGTCACTTCCGGCGCAAAACCCGCAAACCCACACTACTATGGCGAAACAGTAAAATCTAAATTGGCAAAACATGCCTGGGAAAATGATCATAAATTTAGTTGGGAAGAGGCAAAAATTATACATCATGAGTCTCACTATTATAAAAGAAAGTTTGTTGAAGGGGCATTAATTAAATTACATGAAAATCCAATAAGTCAGAGTAGTATTGATGTCAGGCCACTATGGATTCCCTTAATTAAAAACCATTTCAGTCAAAAATCACCCCGCAAACACACGCCAGTTCCTTGTGTTACAGTTGCTCCTGCGTCTAGAGTCCATCCAATGCGGCTACGACACATGCGTCCGTGATCGCTCTTGGAGGAAACACGGCCACCTGATTGCATGACCAGTTCCCAATGCTCACCTTGGAGGCATGCGGCAATCTCTATGAGAATATCGTACCGGTGCCCGTGTAGCATTCTAGGAGGAATCGTGCAGTTTTTGGTTTCCGTGTCATGTTCCCGTCGACAAAGACGTGTGGGTAGCCACAGCTGTGTCGTCACGTGCCCCTGTCGGTAGGTGGGGGTAACGGCTCTCCCCCCTCCACTACCGCTAGCCACTAGTCTAGTGTGCGGTTTGGTTGTGGATGGACGTGAGCCCGTTTCCCGTGTTTGCCCGTCAGCTTGGAGGCCACGATGCAGAACAGGTAATGTATTGTCAGTTTTTCATTTGTTCGTATATATAAATGTTGTGTTAGTGTATTGTATTCGATTTTTTGTATATATATTTGTTATCTTTCTGTTAGTCAAATTAAATTGTAAAGGAAAATATTAAAAAAATGTAGGTTAGTTAGGTGTATATATAAATTTTGTGTTAGTGTATTGTATTTGATTTTTTGTTATCTTTGTGTTGGTGTAAATTAAAATGTAAAAGAAAAATAATCAAAAAAATCCAAAAAAATGTAGGTTAGTTAGGTGTAAGAGTTTGATATTTAGATGTAAGTAGGGTTCACTTGATAACGGGAGGAGTTTCCTTACCTCCCGAAACGTAGTGTAGTTTTAAACACTAGAAGCGATAGGTAAAGTCCAAATAAATCAAAAAATAAACTGTCTAATAATCATGCTGGTTTTACGGTTCTTACCTAGGTTCCTGTAATTATTTACAGCACCCCACGTCTAAGAACTTTATGTTGTCGCAATCAGAGAATCACAGTCACTGTGTTCTCAGTCGTTCTACTACACAATAAGAAACTAAAAGAATATCTCATCAAAAATATCCGAGAGTATTGCAAAGATGAGTTAAGGATATTCTTTGCCCACAACTAGGACCTGCTATCTAACCTGAACCTCTACTCATGAATCATGCTGATGAGGCCCTGCCTGATGACCCGCAGTCTGTTTCTGCCCCTTTGCCAAGCGTCGCAAGCGATCAGATTGAAAAAATAAAAAAAACATAAAGAAAAGTTTCTTATATAATTTTAAAGAATAGATTTTAGGCTTTGTTTTGATGTCAAATGCATTCCTGAAATGTAAACGAGTTCGCACGCAGCACGCTGACATGAGGGAAGTGAATTTCCACATAAAAAACTATAAAAACTCAAAATCAGTTAAAATGATACATTTAATCCACATTTTATTCAAATCAGAAAACACTGATTTTTTGGCTGTTCTGATGCTCCTGGTTCTATTTACCTACAATGCTGGGAATACAATTTTGCGTATTATAAGGTTAGGAGAAGGTCCAGTCAGGCTTTAAAGTAGGCGTTAGGTGGTTGGGTATGATAAAGGTACATCAAAAATGAACAACATGCTTTTCTAATGTAAAACCCCCATAAGACAACGTACTGTATTTGGTCGATACACATTTTATTTAATAACTCTGTAAATATTTATGCTAGAATGACGAGAGAGGGCTTACAAGTTTTGCCACACTAATTCCCAACTTTTTACATGCATTAATTTCACATCCAGGTTATTTCTGACCCTTTTTGAGCCCAACAACTCAAAATTTTAAAGATTAATCCCCAAAAAGGGGGTTTAGAGTTTTCCAATTGTTTTGCCCCACGAACTTGACCAACTGATTATAGAAAGGAACGTCCCTACCAAATTTGAAGTAAATCGGACAAAATATGTGACCGCTAGAGTGCATACACACATATATATATATATATATATATATATATATATATATATAATATATATATAAAATTTTGAACGAACCCCCAAACCGTGTTCCGGGGATCACGTTAGGAACTTCTATGGTGGTCCCGGGCTTAAGTTTTACCGTGCGGGGTCATGCTAATAGTTCACTTTCCATAGGAAATTCATTAATAATAAAGATTTTATAGTGTTTTAAAGTTTTAAAATGCGTTTTTCTCACAAAGCCCATTTTTATTTAACAAAACTCAAACGTCTGTAACATGACCAAAAAAATCTTAGACACATAATATTTTTAACAAACTATTTGTAATTAAAAACTTAATTTTGAAAATATTAATAACTCAAAATCGTAAATTGCCGACAAGAGATCCCTTTTTGCTTCACATATACTGATATTATTAAACATAAGTTAATTTATATGATTGTGGCGTTCGACTAGAAGTAGGTCCGGAGGTTGTAGAAGCCTAGGTGGATTTAAATAAGGTGTGCTATTCAGAAGGACGAATTTGAGCATGTTCTGCGCAGTCTCCAGGTGACGTCACGGTGTTTATTTGATCAGCTGGTTTACAGTGACAGCTGATGTTACTCTCGGCGCTAGAGCCTATCCAAAAACTCAGGTCGGGATCAGAACGTCAATCTTCCCTCCATTCCAACCAGCGCGGCCGCGACTAAAATTACAGAGTTTCGCTAACAATGTACATATAAAATAATATCCCCCTCGCAGCAAACCTGCATACTCAGCGAATTTCCAATGGAGATATAAATGTCTTAATACTACATAAAGCCACTTACCAAGTTTCATAAAAACATATTCATAAATAAGCGATATATACAATTTTAATTATTCTCCATAAGAATAACATTGGTGCTGAGTACGCAGGTTTGCTGGAACAATGAACACAAAAAATGGGTTTTTATACATTAGTATAAGGTGTGCTATTCAGAAGGACGAATCTGAGCATGTTCTGCGCAGTCTCCAGGTGACGTCACGGTGCAGCCACGCATGAAGTAAATACACACTTCAAAAACCAGTGTGTGTGTTAGTTGAGGATATTAATCAATACAACTCAACTAGGTGAAGTCGTATACCAGTTTGTATTCATTTATGTTCATAATTAAGGGAGACAGAGCATTTAATTATTCTCCATAAGATTAACATGAGGGCTGAGTTTGCAGGTTTGCAGCTACGGGAGGATTTGGAAAAAAAATATTTTTTTTTAGCAAATATCAATAGACCACAACGAGATGAGGCTGTATACCATGTTTCGTCAGTATACGTTCATAAATAAGCGAGATATAAAAATTTTCTTTTGCTCCATAAGAATAACATTAGACAACGTACTGTGTTTAGCACTTTCAATATCTCGGTAACCAATTGACGTACAGGAATGATCGAAATACCAAATTGTGTTTTTTAAGCTGAATTGAATGGTAAAAACTAAAATTTGACTATTTCAAAAATTAGATTTAAAAAATTCAAAAAACCCATTTTTGGGGTACAAAACCCCCCCTAAAATACCCCTTTGGATAGAGCGATCTGGCTGGTTTTCGAACTTAAAGTCATAAATGTTGCTTTCCACGTTTATACCAAGTTTCATCAAAATCGGATCATTTTTACAAGAGTTATCGTGCTCACACACACACACACACACACACACACACACACACACACACACACATATATATATATATATATATACACAGTTTCGAACGAATGGTGTTTTTGGGGTCTGGGGACCTCAAAAAGAAAAGTTATCATGGTCTCGGGCCTAGGTCTTACCATGCCGACTACGGTAATAGCTTCTTCCCTTTAGGAGAAATTCGCTAAAAAAATGTATGTATATATATATATATATATACATATATACATATATATTATATTACGTCACTCAATGTTAACATTGAGTTGGGGATGGAGAGAGGGTAGAGACCTTCTGATCCCGACCTGATTTTTTGGATAGGCCATAGCCGCCGCTGAAGTTTCCCATTGTTGCAAACTTGTTCCTAAAAAAGCGCGTCACCGAAGTATTCTGACTACCCCATGTCCCCTACTCCTTGACATAGGATAGTCAGAATACCTTGGTGACGCGCTTCTGCCTCCAGATGACGTCATGCTACGATGCGCAATAGCACACCTTATTTAAATCCACCTAGGTTGAAGCCTTGCTTGGCGCTGTTCGCATCTTTAATCACGCTTGTGTAACATGTGACTGTTTAATTAATAAACTAGTTTTCCATTTAAAGTGTCTAAAATTAATAACCTCAAGCCTCACGTAACAAGATAAAACAGATCGCGTGTCAGTAATCATCTGAACTTAACTAAAATATAGGATCTCTAGAGACCAATGAGGCAAAAACGCCAAAATGACCAAAAAAGTCACACCATTATTTGCAATCTATTATAATGAATAGCATCCATCTTGTTATTCAAGAAAAACGATGTCTGTAATCTACTGTTCAACCCCACAAAATACCATGGAAATTGGTTCAAAACAAACTTAAAGTTTTTGTTGCTCATTGAAATATAACATCCACACTTAATTAAGCTTTTAGGATCTTATACTATGGCCATGACATTGTTATTTAGTTACAGCATCATTAATATTAGAAATAAAGTTTATATTTGCAACTTATTTAGAGGGTTTAGCCTAGAGCCCACTAGGGCGGCACGGCACGGACAGCATTTTTAAGGTGGGCTGCGCACTAGCCACGGACGGACGGGACAACCGCACAGCCGCAATTTAAGGACTGACTGCGAGCTATACTCTGAGATTACACATTATGAATACAGATGAGGAAGTGGTGTAGTTACTTTAATTTTGGCAGAAGAAGATGAAGAGACTAGAAGGAGAAAGCAAAGATTTTCATAGTAGCACCGATCTATTGCCTTGTGTTTTCACGCCTGACGTTTATTAAAATTTCCGGGTGTCGCATGAAATATAGTTCCTGGTATTTGTCAAAAGCACAATCAACTTAGACATATCCATCTGCAACTTATTGACAACTGCACTGCCATCAGTGGAGAATGGCGAAAGTCCATTGTTGCCCGCCCGGTCGGTGCGCGGATCGTCGGTATGGCCCAGTATGGCAGCTTGGAAATGTCCTGAAGTACGATGTCCCGGACTTTTTAAAAAACGGTGGAAGGTGCCGGTCCTCCGTTGCCGGCCGTCCCGCAGTTGTGGGCTCCCACTACATTCAAAGTTATTTACTTTTAAAAATTGCCGTGACTGCCGTCCGTCCGTGCCGTGCCGCCCTAGTGTGCACTGGTCTTTATGTGCTGAATGAACTTGAATTCTATTTTTTTTTTATTAAATAACTTCTAGTATCACTTGAAAATGTACATTATTTCAGTATTTTGATAATGTTAAAGACATAATTGGTTTTCAAAAATTGGCTTCATTATGGCAAGGGAATCTGTTGCACAAATCCAAGCACAACTATATAATTTATTTTCATAAAAAATCAATCTATGTAATTATTTAGCCATTGGCCTCATGAGCCATGAGCCAATGGCCATGTGATTTTTTTCGTTTGTGTGCTATCTGGCCAATTACTATTACTCAAGTAGCATTGGAAAAACAATTTTAAAATAATTTGAACATTTTTTTATTGTTTTAAAATTATTATACAAAATGATTGTTTTACAAATTTCCTATTTGATACATTTTATAATGTTTTCAAATCACTAACTTTAATTGTTTTTAGAATTATTTTAAATATCTTATAAATCAATTTTAAATTAATTTTAAATGGTTTCAAAATTTTTACAAATTACAAAAATAATAATTAGGCCTACTGAACAAAATTCTGTTTATACTTATTTACACAATCTGACTAATGTAATAACCATGAAAATCATTGAACAAAATTATGAAATATATTTTATGCTTCAAAAATATTATGACCATACCGGGTATAGAACCCACAACCATTGATCACGAGACACACGCATTTAAGTCTGCAATACACTAGCAAACTTTTCGCCAAGCCGAACCCCGACACGAACCGTTGCGTGAACGTTCGCTAGTGTATGGTGGACTCCGAATTACGACGCAAACAAAAATTTGTCCTTGACGAAGTTCAGGGAACCACCTGGAGTCGGTTTTCTGGCAACACATCAAAGAAATTATCGCGATGATGTTTGCCTCGGGGTTCGATAGTGTATGGTGACTCCCGAATATCCCCTTGAACACCGGCCGCTGCGGCGCTAAGCTTGCCTGCGTCAGTTCCTTCGTTGGCTCCAAAGACAGTGGTTGTTGTTACCCGGCAGTGTCCAGTTAATAGTGTTTGTTGAGTGAAGGTAGTGCCTATTGACAGTCTAAAATGGAGTGGTCTGGAGGTGACTAGCTTCATCTCAGAGTGCTACAAAAAGAGGCCAATATTGTGGGATTTGACACATCACCTACATTACCAAAAAATGTGAGCGGAGCTTGCGTTAATCAAGAACACAAAATGTGTAGGGGACATTCTCGTGAAGTTCTTATAGCGTCCACTCACTAACTGAAACTTCAGCTGGCTGTCCCCTTTGTTGGAGAGTTATAGTTTCCCACCTGCGATAGTCATCATCATGATTGTTGCGGATTAGGAAACCCCGCATAGCTGCTAGGCATGTCTTCCACAAGCGGGAATATTACGCAGGTAACCGGAAGGATAGGATATAGCAGGAAAGGAAAGAGTGGGAGGGGACGGCAGCCAAATTGACCTTTCAGAAGGCCAACTCCCGTGTCCCTGTGACAGCTGGGATGAAGCTCTCAAACAGGGGACCCGCATTCTGCTCTCCAACTGGCCAACTCAACTGACAGGGACCATTCATTCTCAGATTGGGGACCAAACCCAGGCTGTCCCTAGCCTGGTATAGACCAGTTTTAAGGTAGTCCTGGGACCCAGCGAAAATCTTTCCTCTTCTTCCGAAGAACATGGCTAATGTAGATGCAAGCCGCAGCTGCTAGTTGTTCATCCATTGAACTACTACTGAGAAAGAAAATTGTGGTTCGTGTGAAAATGTTCATGTCAAGGTTCGGTTCGGTGTTCTGATTGGGCTAGTTTCTTTTCAAAGTCACCGCGAACTTAGCCGCGTACTTTGAATTTAATTAATATTTTTAAGTTATTTTGAAACTAATTTATACATAATATGTTAGTTATTTCAAAATTATTTAAAATTATTTTGAACTAATGTTAAACTTATTATCATTCTTGATTCCTTCATTATTTTTAGCGAATTTCCCTTATAGGGAAGAAGCTATTACCACAGATGTCACTTACTTATTTTCCATATGAATAACATGGAGGCCAAGTATGCAGGTTTTCTGCTACAAGGACAATCAGCAAATATATTTTTTATACCCCCGTCACAGCAAACCTGCGTACTCAGCGAATTTCCAATGCATATATATGTGACTCACTACTACATAGAGCTATTTACCAAGTTTCACAAAAATACATTCATAAATAAGAAATATATAGCATTTTATTTATTCTGTATCAGAATAACATTAGGGCTGAGTACGCAGGTTTGCTGCAACGAGGAAGATAAGAAATGTGTTTATTTTAATTATCAATGTAACTCAACCAGGTGAAGCTACATACCAAGTTGTATTAATATGAGATCATAAATAAGGTAGATACAAAACTTTACTTATTATGAATAACATGGGGGCCGAGTATGTAGATTTGCTGCTATAGGGAAAATCAACAAAAAACATGTTTGTTGTGCAAATATTAATATACCACAATTATTTGAAGCCACATACCAAGTTCCATCAATATACATTCATAAATAATCGAGATATAAAATTGTATTTATTCTACATAAGGATAACATTGGACAACGTACTGTGTTTAGCACTTTGAATATCTCTGCAAAGGTCAGTCGTAGAACAAAAATTAATACACCAAAATTATTGTTTTGTAGAACTAAACTTATTGGTCAAAATAAATGTGAAGTTTTTAGTAAAATGATCTCAGGAAAATCTAAAATCCTTTTTCTCACAAGATTAACATGGGACATTTTATGGACACTTTTTTACTTTTCTCCATAACCGCTTAACCTAGTTTAATGATTCAAAAAATTAAATTATTTGTTTTTTAAGCTCTATAAAATAGCTACAACCACAATTGAGTGTTTCAGCGAATTTTCCCTATAGGGAAGAAGCTATTAACGTAGGTGGCATGGTAAGACTTAAGCCCGAGGCCATGATAACTTTTCGTTTTGAGGTCCCCAGATGCCAAAAACACTATTCGTTCAAATTTATATATATGTATATATATATCTATATATATATATATATATATGTGTGTGTGTGTCCATTACCGCGATAACTTTTGAAAGAAACACCCGATTTTGATGAATTTGGCACAAATGTGGAGAGTAGTATTTATGACTTTAAGTTTGAAAACCAGATCGATCGCACTATGAGAAGGGGGTTTTATGGGGGTTTACAATTTTCAAAAAATCATATTTTTGCAAATTTGACCCCGAAATGTTAAAAACACTCAATTTTGGTTATAACCATTTTATAGAGCTTAAAAAAAACAAATAATTTAGTATTTTGAATCATTAACCTAGGTAAGTGGTTGTGGAGAAAATCCAAGAAAACGTGTCCCATGTTAATCTTATGGGAAAAAGGTTTTTAGATTTTTCTCAGATAGTTTTAATAAAAACTTCACATTTCTGTTTATTAATGTGTTTAGCTCAACAAAACAAACATTTTGGTGTTTTAATCGTTGTTCTATGTCCAACCGTTGCAGAGATATTCAAAGTGCTAAACACAGTACGTTGTCCAATGTTATCCTTATGGAGAATAAATAAAATTCTATATCTCGATTATTTATGAATGTATATTGATGAAACTTGGTATGTGGCTTCAACTAGTTGTGGTATATTGATATTAGCACAAAAAACCAAGTTTTTTTATAATCCCCGTAGCAGCAAACCTGCATACTCGGCCCCCATGTTATTCATATGGAGAATAAGTAAAGTTGTATATCTCCCTTAATTATGAACCTACATTAAGAGAACTTGGTATGTAGCTTCACCTGGTTCAGTTGTATTGATAATTGCAAAAAAAACACATTACTTATCTTCCTCGTTGCAGCAAACCTGTGTCCTCAACCTTAATGTTATTCTTATGGAGAATAAATAAAATGCTATATATATATCACTTATTTATGGATGTATTTTTGTGAAACTTGGTAAATAGCTCTATGTAGTAGTGAGTCACATATATATGCATTGGAAATTCGCTGAGTACGCATGTTTGCTGAGACAGGGGTATTTACAATTTTAGGAGAAAAAAAGCAAAAAAAGTGATGTTTGGAAGGTTTTAAACGAGGGTAATTGAGGATAAAACCCCCTTCCCATAGTCCGATCAATCTGGTTTTCGAACTTCAAGTCATAAATGTTACTCTCCACATTTGTGCCAAATTTCATGAAAATCGGGCCTTTATTTCAAAAGTTATCGTGGTAACGGACACATATATATTATACTAGCTGCCATCATAACCGGTTTCACCCGGGAATGAAACCTATGGTGTGTGCTGCATTACGTGGTTAACCCGTAGAACCACTACAAAACATGATCAGCTGTTTGAATTCTCATCACCTCAAACTAAAGTGAATGTCCATAAGAATAACACAGGATTGGAAATTTGACTCCCGTTCTTAGTGGTTTGGTTACCTACATTATGGAAAGAGTAGGTAACCAATTTTGTGGTTGTAGGTGTAGGGGCTTGGCCTTGGGTATGATTGGTTTTTCGTATTTATAAATTGTCCAAAGAATAACCTGGGGTTGCAACTTTGAAGCCCCGTGGAAAGTTCTTAAAATCCTTTCTTAGTGGTTAGTGGTTACGTTGTGGAAAGAGTATACATGCCGAATTTCGTGGTTGTAGGTCTAGAGGTTTGACCCGGGGGATGATCAGATTTTCGTATTTATAGATATAGGTAAATGTGTATATATATATACAGTAGAACCTCGATAGTTTGACACTTTGTGGACTAAAGGGGTGTCAAACTATTAAAATACTAACTATAGGGAGTATATGGAACATTTTAACACAGGGGTATTATGAGCAGAAAAACAATAGCGTGTCACGAAAAATCAAAAACGTGTTTAACTCCCGCAGCGTCTCGAGTGAACTGACTTGACCTACTTACTGGGAAGGGTGGATAGGACGGGGTAGGGGGTAGGAAGGATAAGTTATTTATAGAAAAGGCAGTATCGCACGTTCACGAAAACAATAAGCTCCCATCACTGACTGGCGAACCCATCAAGGACACAATCGGTCGCCGCTACTGTCATGTCATGTCGTCACGGCCCGTGTCGAAGTATACAGACTGTGTAACTGTCGAGTGTCACACTATCGAAGTACTACTGTATATATATATATATATGTATATATATATATGTATATATATATATATATATATACAAAATTTGAACGAAGAGTGTTTTTAGTTTTTGGTTTCTGGGGACCTCAAAACAAAAAGTTATCATGGACTCGGGCTTAAGTCTTACCATGCCACCTACGGTAATAGCTCCTTGCCTCTATAGGAAAATTCGCTAACACATAAATGCATTGGAGATTCACTGAGTATGCAAGTTTGCTGCGATGCGGGGTTGTTATGTTATTGACTCTTCAACAATGAGGAATGTTAAGCAAATCTAAATGTCTAATTATGTTTTTTTCAGGTTCATTTATTTGACAAAAGAATAAATGAAAAAAATGTTTATTTTTCTGCATTTGGAAGTCTAAACTTTGATGTCAGTCTGATAATAATAGTAAGTATTAAAACCGAAAAGTCTAAACAATTTTTTATTGTCTGTAATAACTAGCCGCTATTATAGTACTTGGTTTCACCTAGGAAAACAATAGTTGTGAGTGTTGCATTCTGCGGTTAACCTTATAAACTGGCGTATAGGAAGGATAACTAGCAATCAAAGTTTCAATGTCTTCATTTAAGAAAAAAAAAAAACTACAAATTGGACTAGTTATGCAATTAGCACTATCATTACTAATTGCCATGATGATTACCTTTCTCAACAAAGTTATTAATTGTTAAAAAAGGGTCCACATAGCACACAATAATAAACTTGACCCTTAATCTTGATTATGATTTGTAAATCATATATTTTTCAGGTACTGAACAAAATAATAACATATTTATTTGCAATATCTCCAATGAGACAGCCTTAAGGAGTGGATATATTTAACACGTTCAGTGTGGCGTGCCGGATTTCTGGGCCTAACAAGGAAACAAATGCAATTATGAATATATACGATTAACGCAGTGAATGCGTTAATGGGAGTAAAGTATTGATGAAACCAACCAAAACAACTTTTTATTTCCCTTTATTTTCACACCTTAACATTTAGAGGGGTCAACAACCGTAAGTATTGTTATTTTGACTTTATTGTATCGTATTTGATTTAACAATTTTCCCTATTGCAACAGTTATAGCCTCTCACACTCAAACAACTTATGTCTCCTCACTCTCACTCTTGATTCCATACTATTGCACGAACAATACTAAAGTGGTAAATGGAGTCCATTGATTTCTTGCAACAATAAGCATGCACCATTGCATGCAACTAAATTTTATAATCACTTATTGTTCCAAATCCTGAGATTGTCTTAAGTTGTTATACACATAAAATAAAATAATTTTGATCTACTTAATATAATTTGTGAATGCACCAAATTTTTCATCGGCGCAAAATGCAAATATACAATCCTAGTTATTGACTATGTACTATTGGGAATGCATGAAGATTTACATGATGAAAAACTTGTTTTGCTGACCCACGCTTTAATAGTATGAATAATTTTGTATACTCTTGGATTGCTGTATTTAATTGGTTATCTAATGCTGTTGCTACTGGAAAAAATGACAAAATGGAGCAAAGAACTGCTCAGCATTACCACCAAGGTTGTTTGTTTTAATGAAAGGCCTTGCACTTGCAGATCATTGTTGAACTCATTGACTTGATGAGTTGAGCCAGCTGTTATAGTGATATTAGTTCTGCCGATAGTTGTCTTGCACAACAGAGACAATTCAGTTGTTTTGCAGTGCACAAACCACTTGTATAACGTCAACCCAGTGTTTCCGGATAGCCTTCAGTTCACAAGATAGGTCATTCGATTAAATATCGATCATCATATTATTGACTATCGATTCTAGCTCTTTGTGTTGTAACATAATACAAATAAATTTATGTCGAAAATATAACAACTTTTGCTGCAGTTCATGACAAGATTATAAGAACTAGCAGGGTGCTGTATGGTGGCTCTTCGTTTTGCAACATATACGAACAAGTAAATTAATTATGATCTAAAAAATTTAAAGTAAACTTAAACAAAAAATCTAAACCTTAAATGGTAAATGACAATAATAATACTTCAACAAAATAACGTAAAATAAAAAAATCAGACTCCAAAAAGTAATCAGCAAAATTGGGATTTGAACCCAGGACCGACTGATCGTGAGTCCAATACTAAATCTATTGATCCACCAAAGCATGTCGAGAAATGGGAAAGTTACAATTTAAGAAGCTGAGATCATCTCGTTGCTAGATGAGTAGTCGACTACGATAATCAGTAGTCAATAATACGATACTCGATATTTAATCGAATGACCTACCCATCTGTTGTGAACTGAAGGCTATCGTCAACCATGAGCCACACACTTATATTCCTCAGATGGACGTTTGCAGATCAAAAAGTATGATTTTCGCATACGATCTTCTTGGAATAAAAAATGGACTACATAAAACAATTTTTTTTATAACTATTTGAGTAAATGTTTTGAAATAATTTTTGTTTCAAACCTGGCACAGTTTCAAATTTTGTTATATTTTCAATGACTGGGAGTAACACTTAAAAAAATAATTAAATTTAAGTTTTTACCCGAAGGAGTTATTTTGTTTTGGGTCTAAAAGACTACACAGCCCAGTATGTATCTCACTCACTCACTCATGTATATGAATTATAGACCATTTCTAGATGAGGTAGAAACGTTAAATTTATCATGCAGGTAGCTTGTACCTATGAACTCCCAGAAAAAGGGTCAAAAGTTACAATTTAAATTTTGAAACCTCTAATTTTTACCTTGAAAATTGTAAAATATCCAGTAAACTGTCAATGTAACTTCACATGATAAAGTATAAAAAAATGATAGGACCATTGAATAAAGATAAAATCTAGAGTGGATACGTCCCAAATTAATCAAAATAGAATACTCTATAGAAAATAGTTGAAGGGACATTGAGTTATAGTAACAATTGGAGCAACCCCAAGCGGGGTCTGGAGACAGAGCCCTCAGCGAGCAAAGCGAGTATTTGTACATGTCCGCTTCATTGTCAAATTCTGTAGCCTAAACAGCTTGATGGATTTTAACGAATGAGGTGTCTTAAGATTCCATTCGTAAGAATGAGGTGTAAGGTGGGAAAGGGTCTACTCCCATTTTGTAGACTGGCCTATTCCGATCCAGCTTCATTTAAAACACAGCTGGTCACTTAATTATTTCTTTTTCTTTTATTTGTTAAAAAAAGTAGACTTTATGTTTGTGGTTTTGATACAGATAATTTGGAGACCAAAAGTTTTAACAAAATCAAAAAACTAAAAACGCGTGTTCGGGTGAGGCCCGACATGCGACAACGTAGCTAAATGCAGCCGGCAGGGCTGCCCCGACATACGAGCGAAAAGGGTTAATATTTTCATATGGCAACTGCGAATCATGAGTTAAATAAGTTTCACGCAGTAGGGTTTTTCTTCAAAAACAAATTTTGCTTGTTTATTTTTGGGAATTGATTTAATTTTAACAATGCTTGCAAACAAAATTTGTCTAATTTTATAATCAAGATTGCATTAATAATAATCAAGATTCCATGCTTTCTGTAAAAGATTGTTCTCATGGAATATTAATCAGACAGGCCGTTCGTTCTCTCCAACACCCTCTTAAGACATTAGAGACGGTGGTCATATTTGATTTATACTACATAAAAACAATGTTAAATGGAAAGCACAATACCTCGTTTGTTGATCATCAGAAAATCATGAGTCTCAAAGTAAAGGTTTTTTTAAAATGTTGTTTGAATGCAATATTTAAATAAAATAAATAAACGTACAAATTTGAAGAAACACAACTTATTATTAAATTTCTACTCCGCAAAATGTTTTAGCGAATTTCCCGTATAGGGAAGAAGCTATTACCGTAGTCGACATGGTAAGACCTAAGCCCGGGACCATGATAACTTTTCGTTTTGAGGTCCCCAGACCCCAAAAACACCATTCGTTCGAAACTGTAGATATATATATGTGTGTCCGTGAGCACGATAACTCTCGTAAAAATTATCCGATTTTGATGAAATTTGGTATAAACGTGTAAAGCAACATTTATGACTTTAAGTTCGAAAACCAGGTAGATTGCTTTATCCAAAGGGGTATTTTTGGGGGATTTTGTACCCCAAAAATGGGTTTTTTGAATTTTTACACAAAATTTTGGAAATAGTCAAATTTTAGTTTTTACCATTGCATTCAGCTTAAAAAAAAACACACAATTTGGTATTTTGATAATTCCTTTACGTCAGTTGGTTACCGAGATATTGAAAGTGCTAAACACAGTACGTTGTCTAATGTTATTCTTATGGAGGAAAAGAAAAAATTTATATCTCACTTATTTATGAACGTACACTGATGAAACTTGGTATACGGCTTCATCTAGTTCTGGTGCAATGGTATTTGCTCAAAAAAAATTTTGTCAAAGGCTTTTGTAGCAGCAAACCTGCGTACTCAGCCCCGTGTTATTCTTATGGATAATAATTAAATGCTATGTCTCCTTTAATTATCAACATAAATGAATAAAAAGTGGTATATGACTTCAGCTAGTTGAGTTATATTGATATTAGCATAAAAATCCATTTTTTGTGTTCCTTGATGCAGCAAACCTGCGTACTCAGCCCCAATGTTATTAATCAATAATCAATAATCAGCGTTTATTGTCAGACAGCACTACAATCATGCAAAAGACATGGTCAGGCAATATACATGCAATTGTTCAGAATTTAGTTATAATATAAGACAAGAAATAACAAATACCCCCGTCGCAGCAAACCTGCATACTCAGCGAATTTCCAATAGAGATATAAATGTCTTAATACTACATAAAGCCACTTATCAAGTTTCATAAAAATATATTCACAAGTAAGCGATATATACAATTTTAATTATTCTCCATAAGAATAACATTGGGGCTGAGTATGCAGGTTTGCTGCAACAAGGAATACAAAAAATGGGTTTTTATGCTAATATCAATATAACTGAAGTAGGTGAAGTCATATACCAGTTTGAATTAATTTATGTTCATAATTAAGGGAGACATAGCATTTAATTATTATCCATAAGAATAACATGGGGATGAGTACGCAGGTTTGCTGCTACAAAAGCCTTTGACAAAAATTTTTTTTTTGAGCAAATATCAATAGACCACAACGATATGAAGCCATATACCAAGTTTCGTCATTATACGTTCATAAATAAGCGAGATATACAATTTTTCTTTTCCTCCATAAGAATAACATTAGACAACGTACTGTGTTTAGCACTTTCAATATCTCGGTAACCAATTGACGTAGAGAAATGATCAAAATACCAAATTGTGTGTTTTTTTAAGCTGAATCCAATGGTGAAAACTAAAATTTGAATATTTCAAAAATTATATGTGAAAAATTCAAAAAACCCATTTTTGGGGTACAAAACCCCCCAAAATACCCTTTCGGGTAGAGCGATCTGGCTGGTTTTCGAACTTAAAGTCATAAATGTTGCTTTACACGTTTATACCAAATTTCATCAAAATCGGATCATTTTTACGGGAGTTATCGTGCTCACGGACACACATATATATATATATATATATATACAGTTTCGAACGAATGGTGTTTTTGGGGTCTGGGGACCTCAAAACGAAAAGTTAGCATGTCCCGGGCCTAGGTCTTACCATGCCGACTACGGTAATAGCTTCTTCCCTATAGGGGAAATTCGCTAAAAGCAATAAATACCCCCGTAGCAGCAAACCTGCGTACTCAGCGAATTTCCAATGCATATATACGTATCTTAATACCACATAAAGCCACATACCAAGTTTTATCAATATACATTCATAAATAAACGATTTATGACATTTTAATTATTCTCCATAACAATAACATGGCAGCTGAGTATGCAGGTTTGCTGAAGCAAGGAACACAAAAAATGGGGTTTTATACAAATATCAATATAACTCATGTAGGTAAAGCCACATACCAAATTTCATTAATTTATTTTCATAATGAAGGCAGATAACACGTTACTTATTCTCCATAAGAATAACATGGGGCTGAGTACGCAGGTTTGCTGCTACGGGAGCCTTGGGTAAAAAAGTGTCTTTTTGAGCAAATATCAATGGTCCACAACCAGATGAAGCCGTATACCAAGTTTCGTCAGTATAGGTTAATAAATAAGCGAGATATAAAATTTTTATTTTTCTCCATAAGAATAACATTAGACAACGTACTGTGTTTAGCACTTTCAATATCTCGGTAACCAATTGACGTAGAGAAATGATCAAAATACCAAATTGTGTGTTTTTTTAAGCTGAATCCAATGGGAAAAAATAAAATTTGACTAATTCCAAAATTATATATAAAAAATTCGAAAAACCCATTTTTGGGGTACAAAACCCCCCCAAAATACCCCTTCGGATAGAGGGATCTTGCTGGTTTTCGAACTTAAAGTCATAAATGTTGCCTTACACGTTTATACCAAATTTCATCAAAATCGGATAATTTTTACGAGAGTTATCGTGCTCACGGACACATATATATATATGTATATATATATATAAAAACACCATTCGTTCGAAACTGTATATATATATATATACAGTTTCGAACGAATGGTGTTGTTGGGGTCTGGGGACCTCAAAACGAAAAGTTATCATGGTCCCGGGCCTAGGTCTTACCATGCCGACTACAGTAATAGCTTCTTCCCTATAGGGGAAATTCGCTAAAAACAAGCAGTAGGCCAAGGTAATAGAATAATAACCTAAATACATGCATAACAATCCATAAGTCCAAATGAGCAATTACAGTCAACAGTCGGCATTACAATTTCAACAAAGAGTAGACAAGCACTCTACGATTAGAAACAAAATTGTGAAATTCAAACTTAGGTCAAACATACGTAATAAAAATAAAAAAAAATTAAAAAATACAGGTACATTAACAATAACAATAAAATGGTACATGCAAAATCCTTAAGCGTAAGTAACAATGAAAACATCTGATTTGGCAAGGTTTCTAAAATTGGCCAAGCTCTAATACTTATTTTTCCTTATACAGTATCAGACTCAAAAAACTCTCTTATATCATAAAATGGATTCTGAGTTAGCCAATCATAGATCTTATTTTTAAAAGAACGAAAAGGTAGCAGCTTTGTGTCAACATGCAGCTTGTTAAATAATTTAAGACATAAAATAGGGTAACTATTGGCACAAACACTTAATCTACTATATGGCACACCAATGAAAGACTGTTTTCTTGTATTATATGCATGAACATCCATTCTAAGGGGGAAGTCAGCAGAGTTTTTCTTTACATGCAATAAACATACAAAGATATACAGATTGACAACCGTCAGAACCTTAGTTCTAGCAAAAAGTGGTTTACAGTGCTCAAAGAAAGAAGATTTAGTAACAAAATCCTGATTGCCTTTTTTTGCAGCAAGAGTACATTTTTAATGTGACAACTGTTTCCCCGGAGGATCAAGCCATAACTTAAGATTGAGTGAAAGAAAGCATAATATGCAGGCAGAACATATGTTTCAGGAACTAACTTAACAAGGTTACTTAATAAATAAATTACTCGAGCAAGTCTGTTACATACAAATTCAACATGCAGATACCAAGTCAAATTCCTATCAATAAACAAACCTAAAATTTTGATATCATGCAAATTGTTCTCTGACTCATTACCTATATGTCTGTTCCTTGGCATGCAAATTAAACTCTGGGTTTTGTCCTGATTCAAAACCAGACCATTGGCACTAAACCACAAACTCGCTTCGTTGAGAACCTGACGAGAAATCAACTTTATTTCATTGACGTCCCAATGGGAACTCAAAAAAGAGGTATCATCAGCAAACATAACTTCATCATCATAACATAACTGTAACTGAATTTGCCACACTACAAGGAAGGTCATTAACACCTATTAGAAAAAGTAGGGGCCCCAGGACAGAGCCCTGGGGAACTCCAGATTTGACCAAAATGCTTTCGGACCTCTCACCTCCTACATCAACAAACTGAACCCGATCAGACAGGTATGACGCAAAGAATTTATGAGGTGCACCACGGATGCCAAAGTACTCAAGCTTTACCAACAGAATATTGTGATCGATACAATCAAACGCCTTGCTCAGATCACATGCAGTGATCTGAGCAATTTGCCTGTCCTCAAAAAAATTTAGAATCATGGACACTAGGGACCCCATGGCATCCGTGGTGGACCTACCACTCCGAAAACCAAACTGAGATTTAGAAAAAATTTCAAGATTCAAAGTATTTACATACCTGTGACTTGATGGCCAGCTCAAGAATTTTGCCAATTGTTGGGACTAGCGAAATAGGCCGATAGTTTTCAACTTTTGACCTGTCTCCTTTTTTGAGGACTGGAATTACCCGAGAAACCCTCTGAGAATTAGGAAAAATTCCCTCAGACAAACACATGTTGATGCAGAAGACAAGAGGTAACAAGATCACAACAATTATCTTCTTGATCACAAAGCTGGATAAACCATATACATCTTTACTTTTTGAGGGTTTCATAGTAGCCACTATACTAAGGACTTCTTCACATGACACACCTTCCCATTCAAATTTGACTCTAGACCTTGGTGCTCGCTGGAGGAGTTGATCCACTGATACAGCAGGCTGTTGAATGCTGCTTTTGGCAAGGTTGACGGAGTCCACAAAATAGTCGCAGGCAGCCTGTGCTGATATCTCCGAGGTTGCTTTCCTTCTGCTTCAGTGAAGATACTCTTTTTATTGTGGCCCATGCAGCTTGGCATTTGTTACTCGAGTTCTCTATGAAGTCTTGGTTAGCTTCAAGTTTAGCTTCGTTGACTTACGTTTTATAAAAATTCCTAGTGTTTATACACTTTTAGAGCCTGTTCAGATTTTGTAGCAAGATAGACAGTACGGTAAGACATTACAGTTTCCTTCAATTTATGTAGTAATGGTGTATACTACATAATAGTAATGGTATAGTAATGGTGTATAGCAGGAAACATTGACATTCTTTGTTTCTGATTTATTCTTTGTTATAAGCTTTAATGGACAGCATAGATCATAAGTTTCAATTAACTGCTTGAAAAACATATCAAATTTGCCTTCTGCAGCTAAGTCTTCTCTATTCAAGATAGCAAGCCAGTCAACACACTGTAGCCTACCTTTCAATAGTTCAATACAAGGATCAGATATATTTCTAATCATACGAGTTTCAGTAAGGTCGGAAATAGTTTCATTAGACCCAACAGTGAAATCAATTACAAACTGGAGCCCATCATGATCCGCTACATCGGGATACACAACATCAGATTTAAATGAATGTGAAGGTATGTCAGTAAATATGTTATCAAGACATGAAGTGTTGCGAGTAGGTTTCTCATTAACATGGTAGCAGTTGAACTGCTTTAGAGTACAGAGTAATCTTCTTACGCTAGGCTGGTCCCTCGTAACATCAAATTTTGCGTTAACATCGCCTCCAATAACAATAGGTATTTTTAGGCGAGCCAAATATAATAATAGCTGCTCAAGCTTACTTAGAAAAACATCTGAGTTACCTGCAGGAGAATGATACACGCAGACCAGCACAATCTCAGGCTCAGTCAAGAGAACAGCCACACATTCAAAGTCTTTATCAACAGCAAGCCAGTCGATATTTAATAATTTACAACATATACCAGTAGACGCCCAAATACCAACTCCACCTCTGACAGAATGTTTTCTACAATAGTATGTTATAAGATCATACCCTTCAATATGTACATAACCTGATTCACTATCATTGAGCCAGTGCTCGCACAGACACAATAAATCTGTTTTATCTGATTTTCGCATCCATAAACAGATAAAAGGTTTTCCTTTAAGTTCAGACCTTGTATATTAAGAAACAACATGTTAAGCTTAATTAACTTGGTTTGTCCAGAGTTATGAATTGTCACTTCGGAGTCCTGAGCCTTGGAGTTTAAAGATGCCCGTGGCTTAGGGGTAGTGAAGGTGCTTACTAGGGTTCCAGCAGGCCAAAAGTCCTCAGTAAAAATTTCGCTCCACAGAGACTCGGAAATACCAACTTTAAATAAACTGTACGATAGATACTTGGGATTTAACTTTTCAACAATAAAAGAATTGCTAGGTTTTTGCTCTGTCAAAAAATGTTCAATGTCCTCTTTAGTCACAGAAGGATATAAAAGCCAGAAAAATACTGGCTCAAGTAACCTAGTAGTAACCTAGACACAAATATGAAACGAGTTCTGAGTACTGTACTGAGTTTGTTAACTGTTTGAGATTTACCTGTTCACACTTTACGGGTGAAGTGTCCCTCCTTGGTATTGTAACCAATTCTATGGTCCTTGTTATGGGGATGTCGAGAATTGACACTACTGGAATTTGTGTAATTCACAATCTTTGTGCTATGACTAGTTTTTGTTGAGTCAATCAGCTCAGATTTAGAAACAGTATTTCCACTTGGTATAGTATACTCTCGGGCCAAAACGTCACTATAAGTACGACGACCAGTTGGGCTACCACTGTTTGTGTCAGAAAGGTTATGTTGATGTTGACAGTTTGAATTCCAAACACTTCTAGAATTACGAGCTTCCTGCAATGGACTGCTTTTTGTAGGGGATTTGTGTGTCTTTGAAATATCAACTTACAAAGGCTTTGAGATTTGAAAATTGGAATGATTGGATCCTTGCTTGTCGGCAGCAGACGACACTGCAGTGATTAACCTCTTTTCAGCATTTTCATTGATATTGTTAGGTAATTTAACTAGAGTAGAGGTTTCACTGTTTTCAAACTTATTTACAATGTGAGATAGTTTATCAACAACCAAATTTAAATTACAAAGGTCCTCGATGTCAGGTTTACTCAAAACCAACTTATCAATCTTCAATGCACATGGCCTACAGAACCACTTCACACAATCTGAGATTTCATTAATTAAGTCGTATTTATAATCAGAAATTCCGACACATGATGGATGGAACCAGTTTTGACAAATTCCTTCACAAAACAAACCTTTACCATCACTAGGAATAATTGAATTACACTCAAAACAAGGAGCATCATCCTGACCTTGACTTTCCACCATATTGCTTCCCCAGATCACATCCCATATTCTTATGGGGAATAATTAAAATTGTATATATTACTTATTTGTGAATATATTTTTATGAAACTTTGTAAGTGACTTTATGTAGTATTAAGACATTTATATCTCCATTGGAAATTCGCTGAGTATGCAGGTTTGCTGCGACGGGGGTATTTAATTTTATAAAGTTTTAAACAATACCTTTAACATTTGTTCAAATACTAATATTAAAATATGTTTTTTAATAAAGTCATGCCGAACAAAATTCAACAATAAAATTGTCGCTGGTTTGCCTTCTCTCTCAGCTGGCTCATCACAAAAAAATTAACAAAAAAAATACCTACAGTAAGTAGTCCTCAAATAAACCAATAAAATATCCTTTTAGTTAGTTGGCTGTCATTCTAAATCAGTAGGAATTGTAAATAATGTTATTATCACTAATAATCAGGTTTATTGCACAACACTACATTACTACAATATTACAGGAAATAAATTCACCATTCACAAACTTTAAAAACCTTGTAACGTTTTTCATGATAAAGTTAATTTACACTGACCTAAAGACACTGCACAAGTGGTAAGTTGATTAGGGTGGAACTCTAGTCAGAGAATATCATACATAACATATTCTAATTAATTACCTGATTCAACACTCTCTCTTTGTCTATAGGGATTTATTTTACCAGATTGGAAGAGCCCCAGAGGACAGAGACTTGAAAATTGCCTAGTTAATACTAATTGTAAAAAATCCTTGTACTTTGTTATTTTTACTTGCTACATTTTAATTTGTTACCATTTAAAATGGGTTTCCTCAACAAACAAATACAATATTATGACACATACTGTGATCACATAGGGCCATGAAAAAACAAATTATCATACTATAAAAAAATACCCCCGTCGCAGCAAACCCGCGTACTCAGCGAATTTCCCAACGCATATATATGTCTCACTACTACATGGAGCCACTTACCAAGTTTCACAAAAATACATTCATAAATGAGTTATATATAGTATTTTATTTATTCTCCATAAGAATAACATTAGAGCTGAGTACGCAGGTTTGCTGCAACGAGGAAGATAAAAAATATGTATTTTTGCAATTATCAATATAACTCAACCAGGTGAATCTACATACCAGGTTTTATTAATTTAGGTTCATAACTAAGAGAGATAAAACTTTACTTATTCTCCATATGAATAACATAGGGGCCGAGTATGCAGGTTTGCTGCTACGGAGAAAATCAACAAAAAACCATTTTTGTGCAAATATCAATATACCACAACTAGTTGAAGCCACATACCAAGTTTCATCAATATACATTCATAAATAATCGAGATATAACATTTTATTTATCCTCCATAAGGATAACATTGGACAACCTACTGTGTTTAGCACTTTGAATATCTCTGCAACGGTTGGACGTAGAACAACAATTAAAACACCAAAATGATTGTTTTGTAGAGCAAGACTGATAGGTAAAAAGAAATGTGAAGTTTTTAATAAAATTATCTGAGGAAAATCCAGAAACCTTTTTTCCATAAGATTAACATAGGAAATGTTATGGTTTTTTGACTTTTCTCTGCATCCACTTAACCTAGGTTAATGATTAAAAAAAATACGAAATGATTTGTTTTTTTAAGCTCTGTAAAATGGCTATAACCAAAATTAAGTGTTTTTAAAATTTTAGGGGGAAAAATTAAAAAAAAACTGATTTTTGGACAATTTAAAATCCCCATAAAAACCCCTTCCCATAGTCCGATCAATCTGGTTTTCGAACTTAAAGTCAAAAATGTTACCCTACAGATTTGTGCCAAATTTCATGAAAATCGGGCGATTCTTTCAAAAGTTATCGTGGTAACGGACATATATATATATATATATATAAATTTGAACGTATAGTGTTTTTGGCATCTGGGGACCTCAAAACAAAAAGTTATCATGGTCTTGGGCTTAAGTCTTACCTGCTGTAATAGCTTCTTCCCTATAGGGGAAATTCGTTAAAAAAAAACCTTAAAGGTCGTTTTAAAGATTTAAATAAAGAGTTCTGAATAATGACTAATGAAAATTCCAACTACAACATGTCGTAAATTATAATATCTCCAGGAATATTGTAATAAACTAACAAGTAGGTTCTAAATATATTAAGATCATACATTTTCGAAGAAACTTCATCCTACATCCTATCTAAAGTGGCAATGAAAAGTAATATGTACAATAAGAATACATAATATTTATATTAAGGCGATAATAAAGTTGTAGAATGTATAACTGTTTAAATATGGTGCTTGTCAATTCACTGAACTACAAAAACAAACAAAAAACTTAATCAAACATAAATCTTAAGATGTTGAACTTAAAGGCGCCAAAGTTGAACTGGTGCAGTATTGCACTCGTACATATGTTTGAAGGGGTTTGCTCTTGCTGAGGTGTCATGATCGCTTGACCTCGATGTGGAACTTGACGGCAGGCATGGGCTGCACCTCGGCCGTGACCAGCGACACGATCCCTAGGTTGGCCAGCGCTCCTCGCAGCAATCCGCACGTGAAAGCCACGTACTGGAACAATGTGAGGACACAATGCAAACTTTGCTTTGGACTATCCGTCAGCGGTTACTACAAAACAGATTTTAACTGGTTATAGTTATTAATTGAAGCTCTTAAACTATAGACGAGCTACAACCTATTTTTTATTTTTTCCACGCGAAGAGGTGAATTTTATCTTTAGTTCCTATAGTAAATTTCCTTTCAAGACCCAGCAATACAAACTGTTTTTATTTTTTATGTTGTATAATAACGTAAAAAATATCATTAAAAACTTTTTCTTTGCTATGAAGAATTATATTTGAACAATTCAATGGAAATCTAATATGAAATATATATTCAGATTTCCACTGAATTGTTCAAATATTAATCTTTAAAGCAAAGAAAAAGAAACAAAATACATAACTGAGAATAGCAAACAAACAAGCCAAACCTTTAGGTGAACAATCAGCTTGATCTAATTTCCTTAAATCTCAGCACTTATTTCCTAAATTACTTGAATATTCCAGCAACAGTTTTAGGAGGACAAGATATAGACTCTAACACGTCTCAATAATTAAGCTTTCAGGAACCCCACAGCAGACAGCCAAACATTGATTCTACATGCAAGTCTCAACTTAATTTTTAGCCAATCGTTAAACCAAGAAATCTTCAATGGTTAGCAAATTTTATGATTGTTAATATACGGGTATTTGGTTCAACATTTAAATTTAATGGTTTTATTTTAAATTCAATTAAACTGATCTTATTTGGATGAAGCAAGAAATTTCTCCTAGGTTTTTAAAGAGTTATTTGACAATTTTTTAACGATATGATTTTCTTTACTAGGACCTGAGACGACGATCATCAACACTTAAGCAAACCTTTGTTAAACTCACTATCAGTTAAACTTGGTAAGCCTTTTAAGTCGCAGATGAAAAGCTATGGTCCCAAAATTGAGGTTGGGGTACTCCAAAATCAGATTGTTTTTAATTGGAATATAAATAGTTCAAAACCTTTCCTCTTTTGTAGTGAAATTTGTATATACTGCTGATGACTACTCAAATATGTCTCAAACCACATAAGTTCTTTATTTATTTGGATACCTGCAACAAGTTTACTATGTTTAAAACTATCAAATGTATGTGTAAGATCCATAAAAATGACTACTGGATTTCTGCCCATTAGGGTGGGTCGAAAAATACGATTTTTGCATTTTTTATTTCCATTAGCGCTAGAAAGTTATAGTATGACCTCCTAAATATGGGAAAAATAAAAATAAAAATCTAAGTTGACACCTTCTGCTCGCGCATTAAACCTAAAGTTTAGGCAAAAAGTTAAAAAGCTGAACTTTTTTAAAAATATATAAAAAAGTTGAAAAACATTATTTATGGACTACTACAGTTGTAAAATGCCAAAATTTAGTTCATAATATAATAAAAGTAATGTTAAATATTTTTAAGAGCTATTTTTTGTTATTTATTTAACCCCAAATTTGGCCAAAATCATCCAAAATAAGACTTTTATATGAGATTATTTGCTAACTATACACTTTATATTACCCATGATCTTACATATGTAAAACGTGTAATTATAACGAGAGTGCAATAGAAGTATTATCAAACTTGTTTGTTATAATTATTATTTTCCGTCTATTTAATGCAATGAGTGAAGCCTGAGATTCGAACGCCAAGTGCCAAGTCGATGCCACGGCCCGGCCGGCGCATTTACGCGTCGGCAATTGATCCACCGACTTGTTTTACCGCTGAATGATTAAAGCATTGTCATGACAAGTACCGTATTACACTTTGAGAAAGTAATTTAGTCAATTTTTGTATAAAGAGAAAACTTAACTTCAAGACAAAGCTCAAAACCTTTGTCAGGTTGAAGCAAAATCAAAACTTTTTGATGTGGCTTTTTACTTTCTCCCTCTATACATAGTATATGGAGAAAGTATTGTTTTCGTCAAAATTTTCGAATTTGAGTTGTTAGTGGAAATATTCGTTTTGGTGCTCCCTGAACCCAAAAAAGTGGTTTTTACGTGATGTCTGTCTGTGTGTGTGTGTGTCCGTGTGTGTGTGTGTGTGTGTGTGTGTGTGTGTGTGTGTGTGTGTGTCTGTGTGGATGTGTACAGAGCTAGAGCCCTAACCAATGGGCCGATTTTGATGAAATTTGGTATGTAGGTACTAATCCACGATATCTCCAGGCGTTTTTTTCATTTTTTTGAATTTTTGATTTTTAAGGGTAATTATCCCCCAAAAAACCGCCAAAAAATATGAAAAATCAAAATTTCTCAAAAACGGCTCTAACGATTTTGATTAAACTTTAGTCGTTTGTTGAACTTTAGTTTTGCAACAAAATGACACCACCCGCATACCTGTAAAAATTCGGGTTCAGAAATTACAGGACTTAAAACATCCAAAATTAAGTTTTTTTGGATTTTTCATAAAAATACATGAATATAAAAAAATATTATTATTCACCATTAAAAAGAGCTCAAAAAACTAAATAATTTAGTATCTTGAATTACTATTCTACGATTGCTGGTTTCGGAGAAAATTGAAATTTTCATTTAGCGGTAAACGCAGTACGTTGTCCAATGTTATTCTTATGTGGAATATAAAAATAACTATTTCTCTCTTGTTTACTGATCAATTTCATTCAAACTTGATATGCTTGTCAATTTAGCATTGACCAACAGAGTTAATTCGAAATATGTTGCCCCTTAATATCCCTGGGGGGGAATAGGGGGCATTTCCCCTCTTAAAACCACGAGTGCAGCAATGGATCCTGTAGTGCCTCCAAAGCAGGAATTTGGGTGGATGTTTTTTAAAACAACTTGTTTACAAGATTTTCTGTACATTCGACCGTGCTTTGTATTCTATATTTAGTAAATAAAAAGTAATTTATTCATTAAAGTTTGGCTAAAAGGGAGAAAGTATGTGTCAGTTTCCTGATACCGTTTATTGCAAATGTGTAATGAACTTTATTTGTATATGTGGTAAAAAGCGAAGCGCATGTGA
Source organism: Allygus modestus (assembly GCA_963675035.1). Lineage (NCBI taxonomy): Eukaryota > Metazoa > Arthropoda > Insecta > Hemiptera > Cicadellidae > Allygus > Allygus modestus. Next base: position 143,679,911 of record OY776111.1, read on the forward strand.
TTGTAAGGCACTGTAAATATGGAGTGTGCATGTGAAAAAGATCGAAATATTCCTTTAATTGAGAGAGAATTCATGCACGATCAGTGATCTCGACAGTTAAAAAGTATCTGCAGTTTAGATAAAATGGAAACTAAAAGGATTATGAAAAGAGATGAAAGAAAATAAATGTGAACAAAACATGAGGTTGTTCTACCAGATGTGACAGCTAGTGAAAAATACATTCAAATAAATGCAACCTAAGAAAACAGAATCGAGACCAATGCTATGTAGTTACGATTTACCATCAACATCTCGGATGCGTATTAAACTTCCTGCTACTGCAATAAGTGATAGATAAGGGTTATCGGACAGCGCTACAGCCGCTACTCTTTCCTGTGTTCTACAAGTCTAGGCGTGGTAAATTAGGTATTCATTTATATTGCAAGAGTAAGATTAGGAGAGAAAACATAAAGTTTGTGTCTACAAATGGACAATAAACACAAATTCAAATGTATGTGGTATATATTTTGATGGTCGAAAAGACAACATCTACCATCACGAAAAAAATTATAACAAAGTGTATAGAAGATGGAAGAAAGAATATCGTATCAGTTTGGTTGATGAACCCGTTGGACAGTACATGGAGCATTCGACACCGGAGGGTGGAACTGAAAATTAAATTGCTAAGAGCATTTTGTGCTATTTAAGCAATGAAAACCATGACTTAGCACAGATTGTTGCTACTTTGGTTGTGATGGAACAGTGACGAATACTGGGTGGAAAAACTGCGTTATTTGGTCGTTCTTTGCATTGGTTTCTTTTGCTTATTGCATTTCAATGAAAACCCGTTCAAACATTTGTTTCAGTGTGTAGATTGTGAGGCTATAGGTCCTTCAGCTTACTAAGGAAACATTAGTAAGCAGTTGTAAGACTGCAAAAATCTCCCAGTTGCTAATTTTTAAACTATTTGTCCCTATGATATCAATGTGACAAAACTTGATCCAAGCAAAGACCAACACAGTACTTACCCGATATTTACCGAGCGGTCAAGATAAGAGGTTATGCTCCCAATCTCGCTGTGAACAATCCAGGTCCTCTGAGTCATTCTAGATGGCTGACATTTGCAAAAAGAGTTTTAACTCCAAAAGATTTAGTTTTCTGATCGTGCATGAACTCTCTCTCAATTATAGGAATCTTTCTTTATGTTAGGACTATACGTTCATGACTTAATGTAGGTATAGAGGCTTTACAGTAAATTAACAGTTATTTCAGTGGTAAAACAAGTCGGGGGATAAGTCGGCCAGGCCGTGGCATCAACTTGGCACTTTGCGTTTGAATCTCAGGTTCCATTCATTGCTTTAAATAGATGGAAAATAACTATAACAAATAAGCTTGATAATACTTCTATTACACTCTCGTTATAACTACACTTTTTACATATGTAAGATCATGGGTAATATATAGTGTATAACTTAGTTACCAAATAATCTCATATAAAAGTCTTATTTTGAACGATTTTGGCCAAATTTGGGGTTAAATAAATAACAAAAATAGCTCTTCAAAATATTTAACATTACTTTTATCATAATATGAACTAAATTTTGCCATTTTACAACTGTAGTAGTCCATAAATAATGTTTTAAAATTTTGTTATATACTTTTAAAAGTTCAGCTTTTTAACTTTTTGTCTAAACTTTAGGCTTAATGCGCAAACAGATGTCAACTTAGAATTTTATTTTTCCCAAATTTAGGAGGTCATACTACAACTTTCCAGTGCTAATGGAAATAAAAAATGCAAAAATCATATTTTTATACCCACTCTACTGCCCATGTCAACTTTATCAGTTATATTTTGAATCAAATAAATCATTGCCGTAATTTTTTTCTTAAGCAATTGCTGGTTTTTCTTGCCTAAAAACATGTGCTGACAATCCAATAAATTTTTTCCTTCTAAATAATTTACTAGCTGCTCATATATCACTTGTTCATAAATGTAATAAATAGTTCATAGATACAGTATAATCTGTAATATATTACTGAAATGTGTGATGTCCTATATGAAAAAATATATATCAACTCGCTAAAGAAACATAATTAAAGGATCAAAATCCAATCCAGCTAACATAAAAACGAGTTTGCACGCAGCACGCTGACGTGAGGGAAGTGAATTTCCACATTCAAAACTTTTAAACCTCAAACCCAGTGTAAAAACATACATTTATACTAATTTTATTGAAATCTGAACACACTGATTTTTTAGCTGTTCTGATGCTCCTGGTTTAATTTACCTGCAATGTTAGGATACAATTTTGCGCATTATAAGGTTAGGAGAGGTTCCAGTCAGGCTTGAAAGTAGGCGCGAGGTTGCTGGGGATGAAACAAATACACCAACAAATGAATAACATGCTTTTCTAATGTAAAATCCCCATAAGACAACGTACTGTGTTTAAGCCGATATATATTTTCTTCAATAACTCGGTAAATATTTATGCTAGAATGACGAGAGAGGGCTTAAAACTTTTGACTCACTAATTCCCATTTTTTTACATGCATTAATTTTACACACTGGGCGTTTCTGACCCTTTTTCGGCCCAAAAACTCGAAATTTGAAAGATTAATCCCCAAAAAAGAGGTTTAGAGTTTTCCGATTGTTTTGCCCAACGAACTTGTCCAATTGATTACAGAAAGGAACGTCCCTACCAAATTTGAAGTAAATCGGACAAAAAATGTGACCGCTAGAGTGCAAACACACACACACACACATATATATATATATACAATTTTGAACGACCCCCCAAATCGTGTTCAGGGGGTCACGTTAGGAACTTCTATGGTGGTCCCGGGCTTAAGTGTCACTGTGCGGGTCATGCTAATAGTTCACTTTCTATAGAAAATTCACTAACAAACCTTTTCCAACTTGTTATATAGGCATTTCTAAATAATTATATTGGTAATGATTACTGAGCACATACATCCATTTTACTATTCAAATTGCTAATAATACTTTTAAACAAAATTATCCACAAAAATTGGAAGAGTTTCACCATAAAAATTCCCTAGAAAACAAGAAAAAACAAGTAGGCCTATCAAGTTTTGAATATATGAAATTGGTCCTTAGGCCTACCTTGGGAGCATGTTCCAGATATTGAGACCCAGCTGAAATTTTGCTGAGAAATCTGAATGCATTGTCTTGCAATACGTACACGCCTTGGTGATTGGTCCTTAAGTTATCAATCTGCTTTTTATAGACTGATGACCAAAAGTCAGTACAAATAAATTTCAATGTATCCAGTTCATCTTTGAATCTGGGCCAGTCCTTTGTCAACCTGTAAAATAAGAGACTGAATTTAAACACAAAAATCAAGAAAGAATTTAATTTATTTTACTCTCTAAAATGTATCAATAATTCAATAAGAACAAAAACCACCTTCAGGGTTTCATCCCATAGGCCTATAGAGTTGCATTGTTAATTGATGACGGAACAAAGTGAATGAATCTATGTATTAGCAGAGACAATGATTCATTGTCCAGTCAGTTTGTTTGTGTGTGTGTGTGTGTGTGTGTGTGTGTGTGTGTGTGTGTGTGTATGTATGTGTGTGTGTGTGCGCGCGCGTGCGCGTGTTCGTGTGTGTTTATGTGTGTGTGTATATTCGTAATGCAATATCGTGAAAACGGCTGCATGGATAGGCAGATTTTATACAAATGTTTTCCAGTACACTTCATGCTTCCAATACAAAAACGAGTTTGCACGCAGCACGCTGACGTGAGGGAAGTGAATTTCCACATACAAAACTTTTAAAACTCAAAACAGTGTAAAAACATAAATTTATTCCAATTTTATTGAAATCTGAAAACATTGATTTTTTGGCTGTTCTGATGCTCCTGGTTTCATTTAACTGCAATGCTAGGAATACAATTTTGCGCATTATAAGGTTAGGAGAAGGTCAAGTGAGGCTTGAAAGTAGGCGCGAGGTTGCTGGGAATGATACGAATAGACCAACAAATGAATAACATGCTTTTCTAATGTAAAATCCCCATAAGACAACGTACTATGTTTAGCCGATGTACATTTTCTTTAATAACTCGGTAAATATTTATGCTAGAATGACGAGAGAGGGCTTAAAACTTTTGTTTCACTAATTCCCATCTTAATACATGCATTAATTTTACGTCCGGGGCTTTTCCAAATTTACGTCCCTACCAAATTTGAAGTAAATCGGACAAAAAATGCGACCGCTAGAGAGCAAACACACACACACACACACATATATATATATATATATACCTACATATATATGTAAAATTTTGAACGACCCCCCAAAACGTGTTCAGGGGGTCACGTTAGGAACTTCTATGGTGGTCCCGGGCTTAAGTTTTACTGTGCATTATGCTAATAGTTCACTTTCCAAAGGAAATTCATTAATGAAACATTTTCATTAAACCATGTTTTTATTAGGCCTAATTCATATTTAAAACTTGTCAAATTTCCATAAGATAATAAAGTATTGGATAAAAATTACTGCTTTTAAAGTACGAGATACTAATAAAATATTGTTTTGAAATTATAAGAAACTAATAAAACATGGTCCTATTTATATGTTTTATGATTAAATAAATGTCTGTTTAACATGAGTTTATTCAATTTATCAAAGGTTTTAGACATTTTTAGATTAAACAACTAATACCACTTTTTATAAATAAAGATAACATTCTCCTATGATGTGAATAAGTTAATAGTTTATCCGCTAGATTGTAGCAGCCATTTATTTCGTATTTACTTCTGCCAGCTGTGTTCTTTTGTCAGTTTATGATATTTAAATGTCCCTCGTCATAACAAACCTGCGTAATCAGCTAATTTCCAATGTTCTCACTGCATAGGCAATTTACTGTGTTATTTTTTGTTGAAGAATTTGCACCTCTAATATAATATAATTTAATATAATTAAGAACGATTTATCCTATGACCAAAAATTAGCCAAAAGAAAAGTAGATATTTTCCTACAGAGTCCCCAGGACTATTTAATATTTAGTGAGGAAATTTCGGTTAGAACTTAAGAAACAGCAGTAACTTTTATCATTTCTGAGTTCGGCCATCCCATTACGCGAATATTTGAGCGTACTCCTAGTCTTACAAGGTAATTTCATTCAGATAAGTTAATCAGTTAGTTTTAAAATTCCTGGTTACAGATGCTTGCTATAATGGCAATACAAATATTACTATCATCATCATTTTTTTTTTTTTTACGTAGGAGGAACGCTTTATGCGCGAACCCAAAGGAACAGTGTGGGACTCCCTCTTACGAGGTATACCCACTAAACCTCCTACGGAGCCGCGGGGGAAAAACCAGGCCGGAACCCTTATCGGACAACTTCGGCACTGGCCCGCGTGTCTTGCGCCCAGACGGGTCACGTCACCGTTTCGGGAAACTTAGAGGTCACCTAAGCATCCCTCGTCTCGCTTTCCCCGAAGAACGGATTGCACGAAGAGCGCAACCGCTCTCCAGGAGTCTTCATTTCGAAGCATCGTCCCCACCACGACGTCCGGGGACAGATCGCCGTCAGCAGAGACGAGCCTCCTCCTGTCTTCAGCGAAACGACTGCACCGGAAGAAAGTATGATGAGCATCATCCACCTCCTCCGGGCAGTAACTACACTGAGGTGACCTCACCTTCCCCATGCGGAAAAGGTATTCCCTGAAGTACCCGTGGCCCGTCAGGAATTGACACAAGAAAAAGTAAATTTCCCCAAATGCACGGCTCAACCAAGGGCTTATGTCTCTGATGAGACGAAACGTCCATCGCCCTTCCAGTCCACCGTTCCAACGCTCTTGCCAAACTCGCAGAGTTTCGAGTCTGGCTTCCACAGCAGCTTGGTCTCTTCCGAGATCAGGAGCACGGCGAAAGATGTTCTGCCTCTCAGCGGCGAGCAGATCAAGGGGAAACACTCCAGCCACAACCATTACAGCCAGTCCAGACACAGTGCGATACGCACAGGCAACCCTAAGAGCCGCCCTGCGCTGAACGGAGAGAATTCTCTTGCTGTGTTTTTTTACTCTCATGGCACCCGCCCACACTTCTGCGCCGTACAGGAGAGTGGCGTTGACGGTGGACATGAGAAGTCGCCTCTTGCTGGACCTCGGGCCTCCAACATTCCCCATCAATCTGCTGAGCGACAGAACAACCCTCGTCGCCTTGTTGCAAACCGCCTGGATGTGCTCCCACCATGTGAGGCGGCGGTCAAGCACCACTCCCAGATACTTCGCCACAGTCTTCGTCTGGACCTCCACGTCACCAACAGTCATAGGGATTACTGTTTGGATCCTCCGTCGCGTGAGCATGACGATCTCGGTCTTGGCGACCGCCAGCTCAAGTCCATGACCACTCATCCATCTGTTGACCCGAAACATCACCTGGTTGAGGCGAAGCTGGGCTAACTCCGGATTCCGAGCCGTGATGACTGCGGCTACATCATCTGCGTAGCCCACGAGATAGGCTTGTGGTGGCATCTCGAGGCGAAGCACTCCGTCATATGCCACGTTCCAAAGGTCAGGGCCAAGGATCGACCCTTGCGCCGCGCCGGCGGTGACCACTTTGGAACGGACCCCTGCTTCTGTGCTATATAGCAGCCTGCGCTCCTTCAGGTAGTCCTGTACCACGACCAAGAGATAGTCGGGTACCCTGAAGTCCCGCTGCAACGCCTCGAGCATGTCCACCCAACGGGCCGAGTTAAAAGCGTTTTTAACGTCCAGGGTGACCAGCAGCACGATCGGCCTGGCCTGATGGCAGGCCGTGTCAGCCCGCTGGACGGCGCCCAGGACTTCAGCCACGGCATTCAAGGTTGAGTGGCCCTTCCGAAAGCCGTGCTGCCGGGGGGACAAGTCCCCAGCGGCTTCGACGGCCGACCTCAACCTGGGTTTCAGCAACCTCTCAAAGAGTTTACCCGCCGTGTCCAACATACAGAGTGGTCTGTATGCCGACGGGGACTCCGGGTCACCTTTGCCTTTGCTGATGAGCGCCAGTCTAGCTGTCTTCCAGCGTGACGGAAACACACCCGCCGCCAAACACGCGTTGAACATGCGCAGCAGCAGATGTGGGTGACTTCCCGCCACAACCTTCAGAGCCTCAACCGGAATGCCATCAGGGCCTGGAGCTCTGTTGTTGTGCATGGCAGACGACGCTGCCACGAGCTCCTGTTCCGTGAACAGGGGACCATCAGGCACCGGCCCCGTTACTCTTTCCTCTCGCCTCACAGGGTGACTTGGGAAGAGAGCATCGACGATGGCCGTGATCGTGCCTGCAGGCATAGACGCACTGCTGGCCCCCATTCCCCCGAGCTTTCTCGTGACGAGCTTGTACCCTTTTCCCCATGGATCGGAGTCCACGTCCCGGCACAGCTCCTTCCAGCAGCGAGCCTTGCTCAGGCGAATTGCACTGGCAAGAGCTTTTTTCGCAGTCTTGTGCTCTGCCGACCTGGCCAAAGCCTCCGGTCGGTTTCGAGTTCTCTGCGCTCTTCTGCGAAGCATCAGTGCCGTTCTCCTGAGCTCCGCGATTTCGTCCGTCCACCAGTACACGTGGCGACGACCCCGGACAGGTTTTTTCCGAGGCATCGACGAGTCGCATGCACGCTCGATCAGCTTCATTGTGGAACCCACGAGAGCTTCGACCCGATCTCGATCAGCGGAGTCAAAGCGCTCCGTCAAACCGGCCTCGGGGCTACGACTGAGCCGCTCGACGAATTTTCCCCTGTCCAGTTTGGCCTGATTCCAGCCAATTGGGTTTCGGGTACTGCATCGACGAGACAACTCGTTTTCTTCCAGATTGAAGGAGATGAATTCGTGGTCACTGGCCGTGTACACGTCCATAACCCCCCACTCCGCTACCAGAGGAAACAACCCTGCCGATACCAGCGTGACATCTGGTATGGAGTCACCAAAACCAGGTCTGCGGTATGTCGGCGTGTCCCCTCTGTTCGCCACTTCCAGGTCGAGCCTCGAGGCCATCTCCAAGATTCGTCTCCCCCGGGCGTTAGTGACTGGCATGCCCCACTCAACGGCACGCGCATTGAAGTCCCCAGCCACTATTACGCCCCCACTATTACGCCCTATTACTATCATCATCATTACTTATACATGTTTACTCGTTAATGTTTCATTATTTTTATTTACAATCATTGTTCTAATAAAAATATACAAAGTTATATTCACCCAAGGTCTCTTTTAATTTATTTTACTAACTTTCTCTAGCTCTTCTGTCCATTTACTTGGTCCTCCATTTACCTTCATTGCACCAAAAGTTATGTCTTAGCATTGAAAAACATTTAAACGAGAGAAAAGTATTTATGGTTCATCAACATAGCAAGAGCCCCAATTTACAAAGAATCTAGAATATCCCTGAAAGAAAATCTCCGTAAACACACATCTAAATACCCACAATTAAAACAATTGTGTGTTGTCTGTGAATGAACATTTATTTTTAAGTTATCATGATGAAATTGTTATACATTTCCCAATAGACTAAAATGGCAAATTTAATCCTTCAACATTGAAGTTTTTTAATAAAGTGGTTAAATCTGTATTGTTTTATTCACCGTATCTAGAATAATTATTCGGTAGGTAACACGTGCAGCTTTTATATACGTCTGCTGTTGGTTGGGCACCAGTGACGTCACATTGTTTACATTTTTGTTATTTTGAAATTCCTGATCAATACAGAATTATAATGGATACGTCAAAGTCAAAATACCCCCGTAGCAGCAAACCTGTGTACTCAGCGAATTTCCAATGCATATATATGTATCTTAATACCACATAAAGCCACATACCAAGTTTCATAAATATACATTTATAAATAAACGATTTATGACATTTTAATTATTCTCCATAAGAATAACATGTCGGCTGAGTAGGCAGGGTTGCTGAAGCAAGGAACACAACAAATTGGGTTTTATACAAAAATCAATATAACTCAAGAAGTTAAAGCCACATACCAAATTTTATTAATTTATGTTCATAATTAAAGGAGATAACGCGTTACTTATTCTCTATAAGAATAACATGGGAGCTGAGTACACAGATTTGCTCCAACGGGAACTATCGGCCAAAAAATGTTTTTTAGCCAAAATATCAATAGCCCACAACGATATGAAGCAATATACCAAGTTTCATCAGGATAAGTTGATAAATAAGCCAGATATACTATTTTTCTTATTCTCCAAAAGAGTAACATAGGACAACGTACTGTGTTTAGCACTTTCAATATCTCTGTAACCATTTGACGTAGAGCAATGATCGAAACACCAAATTGTGCATCTTTTTAAGCTGATTCCAATGGAAAAAACTAAAATTTGACTTTTTCAAAAATTATATGGAAAAACTCAAAAAACCCATTTTTGGGGTAAACCCCCCCAAAATACTCCTTGGGATAGGTCGATCTGTCTGGTTTTCGAACTTAAAGTCATAAATGCTGCTTTACACGTTCATACAAAATTAAGTCAAAATCGGACTATATTTAAGAGAGTTATCGTGCTCACAGACACACACACACACATATATTTGAACGAATGGTATTTTTGACTTCTGGGGACCTCAAAACGAAAAGTTATCATGGTCCCGGGCCTAGGTCTTACCATGCCGACTACGGTAATAGCTTCTTCCCTATAGGGGAAATTCGCTAACAACAGCATATAGTCTAGTTTTGAGAGATGGGAGCTTTATTGTGTTACAAACGGCTGTTGGGCTCCACTGACCTAATGGGCATCTTGTTTATGATACCTACCATATAATTATTCTGGATACTGTAGTTTTATTGATTTTAGCGAATTTCCCCTAGAGGGAAGAAGCTATTACCGTATGTCTCATGGTAAGACTTAAGCCCGAGAGCATGATAACTTTTTGTTTTGAGGTCCCCAGATGCCAAAAACACTATTCATCCAAATTTATATATATATATTAGAGAATCAAATTCAAAGTAAAGGGCTACTATAATATAAGTATAACAACATGAAAATAACCATGAAAATGTGTAAAGTGACATTCATGGCTTTAAGTTCGAAAACCAGAAAAATCAGACCATGGGAAGAAGGGGGGTTTATGGGGGTTTTAAATTTTCAAAAAATCAGTTTTTTTGCATTTTTCACCCTACAGTTTTTAAAACACTTAATTTTGGTTTTGACCATGTTACAGAGCTTAGAAAAACAAATAATATAGTATTCTGAATTATTAACCTAGGTTAAGTGGTTGCGGAAAAAATCCAAAAAAACTGCTCATAAAATCTCCCATGTTAATCTTATTGGAAAAAGGTTTTTGGATTTTCCACAGTTCATTTTAATGTAAACTTCACATTTGCTTTTACCAATCAGTTCAACTCCACAAAACAATCATTTTGGTTTTAAATTGTGATTCTACATCCATTCGTTGCAGAGATATTCAAAGTGCTAAACAAAGTACATTGTCCAATGTTATCCTAATGGAAAATAAATAACATTTGATATCTCGATTATTTATGAATGTATATTGATGAAATTTGGTATGTGGGTTCAGGTAGTACTGGTAAATTGATATTTGCACAACAAATTGATTTTATTATCATCCCCGTAGCAGTAAACCTGAATACTCAGCTCTAATGTTATTCTTATGGAGAATAAGTAAAGTTTTATATAAGTAAAGTTTTATATCTCTTTTAATTATGAACATAAATTAATAAAACATAAAACATTATGTAGCTTCACCTGGTTGAGTTATATTGATAATTCCACAATCAAATATTTCTTTTGTTTCTTTTTCCAGCAAACCTGCGTACTCAGCCCTAATGTTATTCTTATGGAGAATAAATAAAATGCTATAGGTCACTTATTTATCTATGTATTTTTATTAAAATTAATAAGTGGTCTTATGTGGTAGTGAGAAACATATGCATGCATTGGAAATTCGCTGAGTACGCAGGTTTGCTGCGACGGGGGTATTTTAAATATATTGAATGCCTAGAGACGTTCCGATACTGGCATAGACCCGATACTATTGGATACGATACCTTCAGTATCGTATCGAATGGTATAGAACATTTAAATCGTTTATTAATGATTTAACAATTATTACAGACAGTATTAATTAAGAAAATTACTCATTAAACTGTATGGCTGATATTATTTAATAAGGGATATTACAACAACAACAAATAATGGAAATATTTGTGTAATGGAAAACGAATGACGATCCGGAAGGTGGGATTGCGGAATGATACAGATGTACTTGTGTAATTCTTTAGCTTATAGTCGATTCTCTCTATAAAAAGATACAAGAACCATTTTTAAGTTATTATTTGTGTTTATATTGCTAACAAATATGTTGAACTAAAACCTATCTATGTTTAAACAATGTAAAAAACAAACTATTTTTCCAATAACGATACTTCAACTTTTCTTTTAAGACCACGATAATATCGGTTACCGATACCGATACCCCGAGTATCGAAAAGAAAGTATCGATACCTACTCGTAAAGCAAGTATCGGAAAGTCCCTATGAACGCCTGAAAATTTAAAATTAAAAAAACTTCTTCCAGTAGAAACACAGTAAGGATATTTAAAAAGTAGGAAAACACCTGAAAAGAGAATATGCAACCCACCTACCCAGTAAGCCTAGACCCAAGCTGTCCACCCTTTGCCTAAGGTCCACCCTTCTCTTCAACTCTGCAGACAGGTGAACTCTCCATGAGCAGCACATAAAAACTACTAACTGAGACGAGATTTGAACCCTCGAGCCAGGCACTATCCCCTTGGCCAGGGGGTAGAGTGCCTTAGAATTCTCAGCCAACCTGATCGGCTAGCTGTTGTACCAGTTTGAGTGGTATTAAAGCCTTCACGCAGGGTGAGGTGATTCCATTTACGTCCACCAGGCTCCACCACATGTCAATGACCTAAACCGCCGACAATGCTGATAGCGGTACAGTTGCTAATTCAATAATTAAGCCTTCAAAGTATTTGAACCCTGAAGTGCTTGAATGCATTCGCTGCGGGTGACCCGGAATTGAACATTGCTAAACATTGAAATATATGAGATTTCATGTTTAAACATGTCAAACACAGTGAAAGTATCACCGGAGTAGCCTACTACATCCGACAAACCACGTTTAAGGGTTAAAGAAGGCCCATGTAGGCCAATGAGAACTTTGATAAAATTATTATTTATAAATGTAATTCTCTTCATCATTCGATGACATACCTAAGAGGTTGTCTATATGGTTGTAAAGTGGATGATTGAGTTTATAGATCTGTTTCAAAGTTAGCACAAAGTTGAGGAATTGTGCAAATTTGTTGGATGGACAACCTGAGACTGTTCAATTTGTAATAATAACCTAAAATATATATGATAACTGACATCTGACAATTGTAACCGCTAGTGAATTATCTGAAACAAATCTTCCGTTGTGATAAAAAATAAGATAGGTCTACCTTTGCTTTTTTTGTTTTTTTTTATTGGGTTACTTTTGGTTAGGGGCCCTGAGCTATCTCAGGCCAGATGATCTTTTGCAGATCACCCTGGCACCAGTGAGAAACATGTTTCAAGTTGCTAGTTTGCTATTCATATGAGTTTTAAAACATTTAATAGGCCTATCACTTGAGTTAAAAAACAAATCATCAGCGGAGAGATAGCCTACCTTTCAATTATTCTGTATCCAGTCAGAAATCCTGTGTACTCCAGACTGGAAAAATCAACATCCTGGAATAAAAAAAGGACTAAATGATAAAACTGCAGAAAAAAACTACTGGTACAAAAAAATTATATACATAGTCAGTTATTCAGGCGGACATTTTAACTTACAATGAAACAAATATACTATGGGCGGGTTTCGGAGATTGGGTTTAACACTAGTTCGGTCTAAAAATAGGTTTTCAGACTAGGTCTGAGAAAATGGATTTCGGAGTTCGAGTTTAGCGCTAGTCCAGGGAGGGATAAACCTAGACTTGGGCTCTTGGGTTTCGGAGTCGAAGATTACATAAGAATAAGAATTTATTCAGCCAGTCAATATTTCAAACAAATACAATGGCACGTCAAATACAAATACACAATCTAAGTTATATTAATCAAAGTCCAATGAATTCCAAGAACTTTACATAAACTCTTCCACAGAATAAAATGGGTGCATACAAAGAAAATTATGGATTTTAAACTTAAAATCCTTATCATTAAGTAATCTTATTGCTACTGGTAACTTGTTGAATAATTTACTACTTAAGATTAACGAACTTTTATCAGTCTTAGCTATTCTAACTTGAGGCAAATTTATGTTACACCTAAAACGTGTGTCATGACTGTGAATATCACTCCTATTTTCTAAAATACCTAATTGAGTTCTTAAATATAACAGGCATTGCTTAATAAATAAGGAGAACAAAGTCAATATTTTGTATTCTTTAAAAGGTCCCTGCAACTATGATATCTATCTACTCCAGCCATGACTCTAATAGCCTTTTTATGCATTATTAATATGTCTTTGGCATGTGCAGAGGACCCCCAAACGAGAAGTCCATATCTTAAATTACAATGAAAAAGACCATAATATGCCTGTATGAGAGAGGCCAGTTCAAATTCACCACACAACCTCTTCAATGCAAATATACTTGAACTAAGTTTACTTTTAAGTACTATTACTTGTTGATGCCAGTTCAAAGTGGGATCGAAAGTTAGTCCCAAAAATTTTGGATTTTTATCTTTAATTTGGCTACCATGAACTTCACGAAGGTTAAACAGAACAGTATTTGTATTATCATTATTTAGAACCAGGTTATTTGAAGTTAACCAGTCTTCAACTATCTTAATATTATGTTTAGAGTTTACTAAAAGTTTTTCACAATCTGCATGTCTAGTAATGATGGTTGTATCATCTGCGTATAGTACACAATCTGCAGGAATGTTTACACTTAAATCATTAATTATAACTAAAAACAACAGAGGCCCAAGTATGGAGCCTTGAGGGACTCCACAATTGACAGGTTTACATGAGGATACTTCTCCTAAAACTACATATTGAGTTCTGTTTACCAGATATGATCTAAATAAATCAAGAGCCACACCTTTTGTTGTAAAATTCTAATTTTTTTAACAAAATATCATGGGATACTCGATCGAATACTTTACTAAGATCACAGAATGTAATTGCAGCAAAATCCTTATTTTCATAACAATCAAGTATCTTATCGACCAAAGAAGTAATGGCATGTTTTGTAGATAGCCCTTTACGAAAACCAAACTGTTCTATACATAGTAATTGATTTGATTCAAAATAAAGCATTAACTGTTTGCCAACCACAATTTCAAGAACTTTAGACAGTACAGGTACAATGGCTACAGGCCTATAGTTACCTATTTCATCCCTTTTACCTTTTTTAAAGATAGGGTGAACTTTGGTAATTTTTAAGATATCAGAAAACACACCTTGTGTCAAACAATTATTAATTAAAATTGTTAAAGGAGTAACAAAATGAGCTATGGTTTCCTTAATAAGAGCATTTGTCAGTCCAAAGTGGTCTTTACTCTTTTTTGGAGCCAACTGTCTAATAACTTCTACAATGTCATTTTCAGTCACACAATTAAAAACAAAATCTCTAATACTATGAGGTACTACTTTTTTTACTTAAAAAACCTTCAAAATTACAATCCTTAGCTAAACCTACACTACGACTAGAGGTCATGTTACACACTACGGTTACAGGCAATGTTTACAAAGAATTCATTAAAATCGTCTGGCTTAAAATGGTCATTTACTCTACAATCTGCTGCTTCATTTTACTCTTATTTACAATGTTCCATAATGCTTTTGATTTATTTTTGGCGTGTTCAATCAATCTAGAATTTTCTTTTTTTTAGCTTGTTTAATCTTACATCTATACACTTTCTTAAGTCTTCTGTATTCACTACTATACCAAACAATGTTAGTATCTTTAAATAAATAATAGAGACTATCCAATCTTTCTTTAAGTTCTTGTAACTCTGCATCGTGCCATGAGCACTTCCGATAACATCGTAGCATGGCGGACTTCCAATAATAAGTTTTAAAAACACTCACATTCTTAACGAAACATAGATTAAAATAATAAAGAACATTCATAAAAGTAACAAATGCACAATTGGCATCATTCATAAAATATACCTCTTCCCAATGTTCCTTTCTCAAATAATATTTGAATTCTCTCATGCCCGGTTCAGATATTTTTATGACTATTTTATTTTTATTTAACGGGAAGTAACAACTCTCTTCCACACTATTATTATATATAAAAACTTGACCAAGGTGATCACTAACATGCTTATTAACAACTGAGGCTGCATAGCTACCATTTTCTGAAGAAGTAAATATATTGTCAAGGCACCTGTCACCCCGGGTAGGTTCAAAGATTGTCATATTCAACCCATACATACTAAATAGGTTAACAAGATCAACAGTATCACTATCATCACCAAGAAAATTAACATTAAAGTCGCCACACACAGTTGATTGTTTATTCCGTCGATTGAGTTGGCATGGTAATTTCTCTAATATGCTAAACAAATTTTTGACATTACCATTTGGGCTACGATATATGGTCACCATGAATAAATTTACGTTCAATATTTCAACACAAGCAATTTCACAGTCTAAATCGACAGATAGTTTATTCATATCATCCCTTACTTTTATAAATGATTGATCATACCGAGTAAAAACTGCTGCACCTCCACGCATCCTATAAGTTCTACAATAACTAGTCGCATGATAAAGGTTGTTAATGGAACATGTCCTGATTTCATTACCCCTCAACTAATGTTCCGTAAGACAGAAAAAATCTAAATTCATTTCTTGTGCAATGTTATCCAAAATGTTAAATTTATTGAGAAGGCTTTGACAGTTTTGGTGATAAATTTTTATCGTTTTATTTTTGTGTCCATAATATAAATTTTCAACACAACTAAATGGAAAAAAATTCTTAAATTCTATAGACTTACCTAAACTAGTTACATGACTGCTAACTAAATGATAAACATCTATGGGTATGTCCGAGTGTACAATAGTTAGTTATTGGTGAACAGTTGATCTCGGTGGCGTACAGTTTTCCGACAGTAGCAGAGGCGGTTCAGTTCCAGGAGGAGTAGGTTGATTCAAATCACCCAGTATCTGGAGGCACTTTGATGTTACTGGGACGCCAGATAGGGTTGAAGCCAGCTTTTCAGCTATCAGATGGGCAAGCCATCTCTTGTCACTCTGGTTCAGATGTTGTCCATGACGAGTATGTAGCCGCCGGTCGGCTCCACTTACTTTAACCATGATTACATTGTGAAGTCGTTCACACAGTTCCGTTAGACGCACGTTGGTTCTTGTAATCTCCCTGTTTACACAAGACCAATGAGGCAAATCATGCCTCATTGGTAGGTCAACTAGTACAACATTCGTATTTCTTAGAATTTCCAAAGAGTCAGTAAAACTATCAAATATATTATCAGCATTATTTTTGTAACATCATTACTTCCACAGATCACAACTAATACATCATTTGTACCTAGATCTTCTTGAACAATATTTTTTTACATAAAACTTCTTTAGAGCATCCTCTGGGCTTAACAAACCCCACAGCTTCATGAGACCCCTGCACTGAATTCACATACCAAGCCAAATCGCGGCCGTGGCTATCAGCACAAATAAGTATTTTCCTATTTTTTTCTTTATCAACATCAAAAGCAGGTAAGTTTGTATTAGAACTTTTAGCTTCCGGATTTGTAGTATTGTTTTTATTTTCAAGGTTTGTGGTATTAGTTTTGACTTCCTTTTCTCCTTCAGCAGTAGAGTCGTCCTCATCAGTAATCGCAAGTACTTCATAACGATTTGAGGTTCCAATCTTATTAAGTTTAATTTTATTTCTAGATACACTTAACTTAATTGGTCTTTTCTCCAATTTCTTATTGTGGTGAATTGGAGTCGAGTGTAAAGTAGGAAAACTCTGGCTTAATACAGTTTCTTTATTTTTGCTTTTTATCACCGGCCAAACCGGCTTTTTAACAATTGTATTTAATTCACTGACTTTTCTTTCTAGCACGATTATTGTTTCTTCTTTTTCTAAGACTAATGTTTCAAGATTTACTTTTTGAATCTTCAACAGTCTTATTTCTTCACGAGCTTGATTCAGATCTTCATTTAATGTTTGTATTATTTCACTTTGTGTTTCAATTTCCTGGGGTACGTCAGTATATATTTCTGTAGTTTCCTCATTAATATTTTTTAGAACATTACAAGATTTGCACGAGTCACAAATCCACATTACCCAACTCTTATATACATTGTTGAATTCAATACTGGATAAAGATGTGCAGTTTAAATGAAACCATTTCCCACACAAACCCTTACAAAGGATGGCTTTACATCTCCCAACATTTTTAGAACAATTTCCACAAGGGTACTGATTTTTATTTTTCATAATTGTATAATTAGAATAAATATTATAGCTGATCCAATTAATACACTTAATTGCTTGTAAACACAGTTGGAATTACTCACAGATTGACGTAAAAGAAAGGTAGATATCGAACATATTTCTCAGAAGAATATTGTTTATCAGTAATCAGTCCAGAGTGTAATGTAAACAAAGTTCCAACCACAATCAGCGAAGGACACAGGCCTGCGAAGGTGCTTGTACTGTTATCAGACAAAAAAAAAAAGGTCAGGTTGACCCAGCTCTGCTTATCTACACTCTAACCAGTTATCTTGCAAAGCCATTCCTGGATTTTCCAGAAATTAATTCTTTAAAAAGGCAATTTTAAGCACCAAGTTGATCAAAATAAATTTCTAAACACACTCACTTCTATACTGTAACAAACTTTACAAAACTATATACAATTTGACACTAAAACTTTAAAAACACCAATAAATATTACTAAAAATGTTGGAGCACAAGTGTAGCAGGTCTTCATACAACAGGGGCTTTCCCCACCACTCCACCACCACCATAGGCCTCGTCTAAAATTTTTATCTCTCCGGTTTCGGAGCCAAAATGTAGACCTCGAGTGAGTGAAAATTACGTAGTCCAGGTCTGAATTTGTGCTTTTTTTAGATCTGGTGAGGTGCAATTGTGGTTTGTCTTTATTTTCTTTATGAATAATTAATTAGTGAAGTTACAAGTTTGTGATTATTCAACTCGTTCTCAGCGTAAAATTTACTTCCGATTTCATACCTAATTTGATTTTTTTATGAATACCTACTTTATTTTTACCATGTAAAAACTGAAGTACCATGTAGAGCAAAAAGAGCAAATGGTTAATGAGAAATCAAGCGCAGCAAAGACAATTATTAATTTTGTGGTCTTCTGTGGTTCTTATTAGGGGTCTCAATGCCAGACCTATTTTCGTTGCCAGAATTGTACTAGTCATAGATATGCAGGATAGAGGTCCCATTGTTTTATTTGTTGGTACTACATGCAAGTTATTGATAAATTATTTAAACATAACAATACAAATCCATAATTTTAAGCAAATTTCCTCTATAGGGAAGAAACTATTACCGTAGTCATCATGGTAAGACTTAGGCCCGGGACCATGATAACTTTTTGTATTGAGGACACCATTCGTTCAAAACTGTATATATATATATGTCCGTGGGTGCGATAACTCTCATAAAAATGATCCGATTTTAATTAAATTTGGTACAAACATGTAAAGCAACATTTATGACTTTAAGTTCGAATACCAGCCAGATCGCTTTATCCAAAGGGGTATTTTGGGGGGGTTTTGTACCCCAAAAATGGGTTTTTTGAGTTTTTTACATATAATATTTTAGTAAATCCAATTTTAGGTTTCACCATTAAATTCAGCTTAAAAAACAAATAATTTGGTGTTTTGATCATTGCTCTACGTCAATTGTTTACCGAGATATTGAAAGTGATAACGCAGTACGTTGTCCAATGTTATCCTTATGGAGAATAAGAAAAATTGTATATCTTGCTTATTTATCAACTTATCCTGACGAAACTTGGTATATTGCTTCATACTGTTGTGGTCCATTGATATTTTCACGAAAAATGATTTTTTTGCGGATAGTTCCCGTAGCAGCAAACCTGCGTACTCAGCCCCCATGTTATTCTTATGGAGAATAAGTATCGTGTTATCTCCCTTAATTATGAACATAAATAATAAAACTTGGTATGTGGCTTCACCTAGTTGAGTTATAAACAAATTTGTATAAAAACCCATTTTGTGTATACCTTGTTTCAGCAAACCTGAATCCTCAGATGCCATGTTCTTACTATAGAGAATAATTAAAATGCCATAAAAATCATTTATTTATGAATGAATATTGATGAAACTTGGTATGTGGCTTTAAGTGGCAAAAAAGATACATTGGAAATTCGCTGAGTACACAGGTTTCCTACTACAGAGGTATTGTATCCTATAAATCCCGCGATTGAAGGGCATTAATACAATTCAAGGCACGTGGACTGTTAGGCCTATACAATTTATAGCATGTGTTGACAAAATACAAACCAATACTTCTCCGCTAAAGAGAGTGTGATGTGTTTACGTTTTGTAGTTGACATAATGTAGTTCGACACACTCTAAATAACTAAACAATAACACAAACTACAAAAACACGGTCTACTGATTTATATCGCCAGTTATGAGTCATCGACAAGTGTCGACAAGAACGGAGAGACCACCAGATATGTAAACAAAACGTCAATAAGGATATGGTCGGTCTAAGCGAGGAGTCGGTCCATCAGAGGTCGGACTAGCGGGGTGCTACTGTTTGGTTTGCAAAGTTTGAAGAACTCGACATGGGAGGGATCCTAATAAGAGAGAGTGGCTACGAGTGCAACAGGAAGGAATTATATTATTTATTCAGAGACATCTGGGTGAGAGGTCACATATAATAAGCTTAAGTAGAACTATTATAATACCGCTAACAATAACCGTATCGTTATTACCTGAATTAATAAAATAAGTTTCGGGTGTAATAAAATATGTCTTACAACACTTAAAATTATATTTACACTAATACTGTATTTACATAACAACAATAAACATATATAACAGGTGGTACAGCAAATACGTAAAACTGAACCCCAAGGCAGAACGATCTCAACTGACAGCTGATAAACAAACAATAGGGGAGGCGCAAAGGAAATAAAACAACTGACAGTTGTCGGCTGCTCGGACATGGTGCCACTACTCAAAAACTAAAATTTACTTGCAAGGACCTTAGTCCTAGTCTTAGTTGAGGTCCAAAGTTAGACTCGGAGTAAGATAACCCCCGGTTTAAGAAAATTAGACGCAAACTCCGAAAACCGACTTTTAGACCAGGTTTAATTTAGACTGCGTTAAACGTTAGACCAGGTCTACGTAGTCCCAAACTCCCAAACCCGCCCTATATAGTACGGGTATAAGCATATAATTCAAGGTGTAAACACAGTTTTCTTTTGATTGTTCTTCTGAATATATAAGTGCTTCCTTCTCAGCACAAACAAAACAATGGTCTTATGACCGCCAGTTTGGTTGGCAGATACCTTCATAACAGAATACAAGCAGCTAAAATGTAATCTATACCTATAAAAGGCAAAGCCCTCACTCACTGACACTCACTCACTCATCACAAATTCTCCTACCTCCCATTTACCTCATACTGATCTGAACTTAGGGCTCCGCCAGAGACCCCGACAAAGTTCCCATGGACATGGTTTTCCTTATGGACATTAATTTTTGTTTGAGCTAATGAAAATATAAACAGCTGATCTTGATTTGAAGTAGTTCCACGGGCTAATCACAGAATGCAGCACTCACAACTGTCATAGTTTTTATACTATTATCACAAATTAATAGTATAAAATCATTGCGGGGCGAAGCCTGCAGACAACAGCTAGTTGATATAACTAGTGGCTTGAAGGGGCCATAGCCCCAAACCTTGCTCCAATACTCTGATCTCTTTACTCTTTAACCCTTTCAGTGCTAAGCTTCTGAAAGGAGTAGTTGAATCTGTGATGTTTTGTTAATTTTTTAAATGTCTTGAACGCCTGAACAGTCAAAATTAATAAAAACGTGCTTCCGCTGGACACACACACACAGTAAAGGATAGGTAAGAAATAGCAAAACACCTGATCAGATGTGCAACTCACAAAGAATCCACCCATCCCGTCAGCTTGGACCCGAGCCGTCCACCGTTTGCTTAAGGTCCTCCCCCCCCCTTCAACTCTGCCACAGATAGGTGAACTCTCCATGAGTTGCACATAAAAACTACCGACTGTGTCGGGATTCGAACCCTCGATCCAAGTGTTACCCCTGGCCGGAAAGGTAACGCCTTAGATCGCACAGCCACTGATCAGACTAGCAGCTGTAGTGGACCAGGCGGTATTAGAGCCCAGGCACTGGACGAGGTAGTTCAGTTTGTGTATACCAGGTTACACTACATGTGAGACTCAAGACTGCAGACTGAACGCCTAACGGTACAATCGCTTATGAAGCCGTAACAGTGTTTATTGATAACAGATTCAAAAGCCAATATATCGGTCTATAGCACTGAAAGGGTTAAATGCTTGGTAAAAAAAATGATACAACACACGTCAGTTCGTAAACAAAGTAGACACTTAATCGCATGCTTAAATGTAAACAAAGCAGACGTTTTTAATCCCCATTATTTTCTTATAGGGAATGTTTTACATTATTTATTGTTTGCTGGTAACTTTTTGGAAATACTGCTATTTTTCCTGAGTCCCTGGAATCAAGACTTTTAATTTGAGCCCTCTCCCATTATCCTGCGATTAGCCAAACTCCAACAATTTTGACTTAAAAATTTTGCTTACAAAATTATATATAAAGACTAGTGGCTTGAAGGGGCGACAGCCCCTAACCTTGCTCCAAGAAGAAACACATTTCAGTTCGTAAACAAAGTACACACTTAATCACATGAGTAGGGGGCAATTTGCCCTCTACTCACATATTTTAATGTAAACAAAGCAGACGTTTCTAAATCCCCATGCTTTTTTTATACGGGATGTTTTACGTTATTTCTCGTTTGCTGGTAACTTTTTAGAAATACTGCTATTTTTCCCCGAGTCCCTGGGATCAAGACCTTTAATTTGAGCCGTAGCCCATCATCCTGTGATTTGCCCACAATTTGTACTTAAAATATTGCTTACAGAATGATATATAATATGTAACTATGAAATACAATGATTCTACAGTGGAACCTCTCAAATCCGAACCCCGGAAATCCGAAATCCCAGCAAATCCGAACACGTTCTCAGGAAAACAAAAAATAAATAAACTAGGTGGGAAATGAACAAAAAAGATTCAATTTACTACCTGGAAAATGAAAAAAACCAGATTTAATCACACAAATTTATTTTTTAAGGTTATAACACTTTAAGACTTAGTGTTTACATATTTAAAACGTTATAAATTCAGTTAAATATACATCAAATAGGAAAAAAAGTACGTCTACTTACGTATTACAAAGGTTATACTGTAATCCAAAACAGTGAGATTACGATTACGATTCACACGAAAAATAACAAAACAAGAATAAACAATCACTCATTTTCACTTGAAGTCAGTTATCTTTAACTGTCGAAGAGAAGAAAATCTTCCCGCGGAGGCAATTCCAAGCCAGCATCGCATAAACATCACGTCATTCGGAGTGGCAGACGGGTGTTGTTCCACAAAGCGTAGTGCGACGTCAAGAGCAGAAGTAGCTTCTGTGTACGTCACGACGTCCTTAGGAGCTTCCTCTCCCTCACTGTCACTGCCACCTACATCGCCGTCACGCTGTCCCTGGACCATGTTTACTAAATCCTGATCACTATATTCTTCGTTCACATCAGCTGATGCCCACTCTTGTAAGCAACTTTCTCCTTCATTCTCACAGCCTGGGACTTGCTGCACAAGATTAAGGAGCTCTTGTTGTGTGACAGGGGTAGGGTCAGGTGTGTCTTCAAACTGGAGATCGGGCCAAAGCTTCTTCCAACTTTTACGCAGAAAATCTTTGCATGTGTTTCCCATGATTCAGCTACCCAGTAAATAACGTCTTTAATTGTTATTTTTTTCAAGTTTTCACGAATAGAAAGAGAGTCATTTTCAATAAAAAAGCGAAGGAGCTTCTTCCTGTAGTTAATTTTTACGTGGTTGAGAATCCCTTGGTCCATTGGCTGCAGAAGTGCTGTAACATTCGGAGGCAGGAAAATTGCTTTTATGTCCCCGCACACCAACTGCATGTCGGACGGATGGCAAGAGGCATTGTCGATGAGAAGAAGTGCTCTTTGTGGCAGATAATTTTCTTCATTGAACTTCTTCACTGACGGAACGAATTGCTTATCGAACCACTCCTTGAAAAGAGTACTTGACATCCATGAGTTGTTCTGATTTCTATAAAATACAGGAAGTGAATTCATATTTAAATTCTTCAAAGCCCTAGGTTTGGCAGCTTTTCCTATCACCATCAATGGCAGCTTGTTTGTTCCTGTGACATTACTGCAAGCTAAAACGGTAAGCCGCTGTTTGTTCATTTTGAAGCCTGGTGCAGAGGATTCCTCTTGAGAAGCGAGACTTTTTGTAGGGAGAGCTTTGAAATTTAAGCCTGTCTCGTCTGCATTATAAATTTGCTGAGGCGAATAATTTTGCGATGACACTATTTCAGCAAATTCTGTAATGTAATTTTCAGCTGAAGCTGTGTCAGCTGACAGCTTTTCTCCACAAATCGATAGTTGTCTGATGCCATGCCGTTTTTTCCCATCGATCCAACCATCCGTTGCTTGCTGAGAAGGACGAATCATCGTTCATCAATCTTTTCAGATGCAACGCTTTTTCTTGAATCAATGGACCACTAATTGGCACGCCTTTCTGTCGTTCTTGCGAAAACCATAAAAAAAACTGCTTCATCGATTTTTTCATTGACAGACACTGCAGCGTGATGGCGTTGTTTTAATGCCTTTTCACTTGTAGTTGCAGAAAACTGTTCGATTTTGGCACGGTTTTTTTCCAGTCACTTATTGTTGCTTTTCCAACTCCATACTCCACCGCTAACTTTGTTAGACTTTCGCCGTCGTCTAA
The DNA here is from genome assembly GCA_963675035.1 of Allygus modestus. NCBI lineage: Eukaryota > Metazoa > Arthropoda > Insecta > Hemiptera > Cicadellidae > Allygus > Allygus modestus. Next base: position 143,703,943 of record OY776111.1, read on the forward strand.
ACGTTTTAAGGCTTTTAACTTTTGTTCAACAGTACATGAACTATGTTTCCGCTTACTCGACTCAGCCATTACTTTTAAAACGTCAATCAACGAAGTAAAGCACAAAAATCAGTTTATTAGAGTAAATAAATATTAAATTAACCGCACAAACGCTTTAACACTTCACACTTAACTACCGCCTTTTAGCGAATTTCCCCTATAGGGAAGAAGCTATTACCGTAGGTCTCATGGTAAGACTTAAGCCCGAGACCATGACAAATTTTTTTTTTAAGGTCCCAAGATGACTAAAACACTATTCGTTCAAATTTATATATATGTATATATATATCTATATATATATATATATCTATATATATATATATATATATATCTATATATGTGTCCGTGAATGCGATAACTTGAGTAAAAAACGTCCGATTTTGATGAAATTTGGCTCAAATGTGTAAAGTGACATTTATGACTTTAAGTTCGAAAACCAGAAAAATCGGACTATGGGAAGGGGGGTTTATGGGGGTTTTAAATTTTCCAAAAATCAGTTTTTTGCATTTTTCACCCTAACATTTTTGAAACAGTTAATTTTGGTTTTAACCATGTTATAGAGCTTAAAAAAACAAATAATATGGTATTTTGAATTATTAACCTAGGTTAAGTGGTTGCGGAAAAAATCCAAAAAAACATGCTCATAAAATCTCCCATGTTAATCTTATGGGAAAAAGGTTTTTGGCTTTTCCTCAGTTAGTTTTACTTTAAACTTCACATTTGCTTTTACCAATCACTTCAGCTCCACAAAACAATCATTTTGGTGTTTAAATTGTGATTCTACGTCCAACCGTTGCAGAGATATTCAAAGTACTAAACACAGTACGTTGTCCAATGTTATCCTTATGGAGAATAAATAAAATTTGATATCTCGATTATTTATGAATGTATATTGATGAAACTTGGTATGTGGCTTCATGTTGTACTGGTATATTGATATTTGAACAAAAAACAAATATTTTGTTGGTTGTCCCCGTAGCAGCTAACCTGCATACTCAGCCCTAATGTTATTCTTATGGAGAATAAGTAAAGTTTTATATCTCCCTTAATTATTAACATAAATTAATAAAACTTAGTATGTAGCTTCACCTGGTTGAGTTAAATTGATAATTGCATAAAAACACATATTTTGTGCTCCTTGTTGCAGCAAACCTGCATACTCAGTCCTATGTTATTCTTATGGAGAATAAATAAAATGCTATAGATCATTTAGTTATTAATTTATTTTTATAAAACTTGGTAAGTGCCTTTATGTGGTAGTGAGAAACATATATATTCATTGGAAATTCGCTGAGTACGCAGGTTTGCTGCGACGGGGGTATTTTTATGTACACATATATTACAAGTACATTTGCCAACGATACACACTATTCAGCAGGTGAACGCTCACTAGATAAACGAAATAAAATAAATACAGTATCTCTTTAGAGGAAGTGGTAGGGATGGAGTGTTATATTTTTAGCACACGCTCGCCTAGTAACAATGACAGTACACCGGACGTACACCTTCGAGTCAAGGTCACTGCCCTTCGTGGTACCACTGGGCCACCCTGTCTAACCTCAGCCGTCGTTTACCGCCAATACAGTGACGAGATATGTACGTAAGATTATTTCCCGGGTAATCCGAACACCCCGAAATCCGAACAGGCTTCAGCCCCAATTAGTTCGGATTTGAGGGGTTCCACTGTATTGACAAAGAGGTAATGAGAGTTGCATATTTTGCTTTTCTCCAAAATACATTTGACAAATATTGTTTTCCTATTTGGTTTGGCACATCTTTGCAAAATTAGATTAAAATTTTCTATATTCAAAAACAAGAACTAAGTTTACGCATTATTAATAATATTCCATTTGATGAACCACGATTATTTTCAAAAATCAAGAATAATGACAGTATTTGGCTTTATGTTTTGGAATTATTAAAGTTTAACTTAAAAAATCAAGAAGAATAAAGTTTAACGAGAAAAATCAATCTATCAATCAATCGAATAATCTTTATTTCATCAATATGTGCACAACAGTACAAAAAATGTTGTCAAAACTTAGGCTAAATTAATAATGGAATAAAATAAATATTAAATACCCCCTTAGCAGCAAACCTGTGTACTCAGCGAATTTCCAATACATATTTATGTATCTTAATACCCCATACCAAGTTTCATCAATTTACATTTATAAATAAAAGATTTATGAAATTTTAGCGAACTTCCCCTATAGGGAAGAAGCTATTACCGTAGTCGGCATGGTAAGACCTAGGCCCGGGACCATGATAACTTTTCATTTTGAGTTCCCCAGACCCCAAAAACACCATTCGTTCGAAACTGTATATATGTGTGTCCGTGGGTGCAATAACTCTCATAAAAATGGTCCGATTTGGATGAAATTTGGTACAAACGTGTAAAGGAGCATTTATGACTTTAAGTTCGAAAACCAGACAGATCGCTCTATCCAAAGTGGTATTTTGGGGGGGGTTTTGTACCCCAAAAATGGGGTTTTTAAAGTTTTTACATGTAATATTTTAAAAAGTCTAATTTAAGTTTTCACCATTAGATTCAGTTTTAAAACACACACAATTTGGTGTTTTGATAATTTCTCTACGTCAATTGGTTACAGAGATATTGAAAGTGCTAAACACAGTACGTTGTCCAATGTTATTCTTATGGAGAATAAGACAAATTTTATATCTCGCTTATTTATGAACGGATACTAATGAAACTTGGTATACGGCTTCATCTGGTTGTGGTCTATTATTATTTGCACAAAAACAGCAATTTTCACCGATTATTCCCGTAGCAGCAAACCTGCGTACTCAGCCATGTTATTCTTATGGAGAGTAAGTAAAGTGTAATGTCTCCCTTAATTATGAACATAATTTATTAAAACTTGGTATGTGGCTTCACCTTGTTGAGTTATATTAATACATAAACAACCATTTTTTGGGTTCCTTATTGCAGCAAACCTGCGTACTCATCCCCCATGTTATTCTTATGGAGAAAAATCAAAACGGTATATATCGGGTCTATGTCATTGTGTCCAATTGCATAGTATCCAAAACAGATAATTTGTTGCATAGTATCCAAAAAATAAAATATTATTTGATGTTGCATAGTGTCCAAAGAGCACAGTGTCCAAAAGTATACTCTGTTTAAGAACTAGAATGCCGAGGAAGAAAACATACTTTTTATTTAGACTGTACTTTTGGATATTGTGCTCTTTGGATACTATGCAACAGGCTAAAATTTTATTATTATTATTAATTTAAATACTGTTGCTTAGTGTCCAAATGGCAGAGTATCCAAATCAGTTATTCTGTTGCACGGTATCCAAAAATTAAACAATATTTAGTGTTGCATAGTATCCAAATCAGTTTGGCTGTTGCACAGTGTCCAAAACTTAAATATTATTAAGTGTTGCATAGTGTTTAAATAGCATTGTATCCAAAGGTACACTCTTTATCAAAAGTAGAGTGATTATAACAAAATCCTGAACCAGACTGTACCTTTGGGTATTGTGCTCTTTGGATACTATGCAACATGCCAAAATAAATAATGATTAGTTTTTGTAATACTGTTGAATAGTATCCAACAATAGAAGCACTGCATGTTGCGTGAGCAAATCTGAAGGCTTAAAAATGATGTAATTTGTTGTTACTATAATATATAAATAATAGTGTGTAAAAGGATATTACTCCCTGAGATATTGAAACGTGAATAGCACTCCCGGCCACACTCGACTTCCGGCTTCAAGGTCAGGGAGTAACATCCCCGACTCTGTCTTTACTGTCGTGATAACTTTACTGACGGAATGCGTGCCTGTTTCCCGCCAGTCTCTACTTAAACCAGGATAACACTCCCTAAATTATGCGTTGATTAAATCTGCAATATTTTATGAACATTGTTTTACTTTATTGACTTACCATTACTTAACCATTACTTATTTACTTACTATTTTGACTTACCAAATAAAAACATATACTTCTACTTTCATTTCGATTCCCATCATTCTCGTCCTCGGATTGAAATAATTGTTTCTTTGTTTCTTTACGTTTCAAGAGAACACTTCTAGTTATCGTTTAAATATTTGAATAGTGAAATTTATTGTGAATTCATGTAATAAGATTGCAGAGGTAACTTAATAAACATTAATATTTAATACAATTCAAATACTCTACACTTTAATATTAATATTTCAAAGGGATAAACTTAAAACCTTTTGCATTTCTTATTTTAATATGTCGATGATTATAGTTATTTCTTGTGGAATTGCTTGTCGTAAGCAAACAACAAGCCTACAAAGGAATTATTTCGCAAAACAAAATTCTTAATGAACGGGTTTAAATATTAGTTTGCCATTCAAAACAATAATTAATAAATACTGTACTTATAGCTGAATTTACTATTTCGTAGGTAAACTTATTTATTTGAAAATTACAATCGCCTACAGTATAATTTGTTAGTGAATTTCCTTTGGAAAGTGAACTATTAGCATGACCTGCACGGTGAAACTTAAGCCTGGCACCACCATAGAAGTTCCTAACGTGACCCCCTGAACACGTTTTGGGGGGTCATTCAAAATTATATATATATATACGTGTGTGTTTGCACTCTAGCCCCCCTACTATTTCTACATTCATTAAGATATCGACTCCGGACCACCACCGATCATTGTTGACCGATTTATACTTCATGAAATTACACAACTTTTTTATTCTTTAAGTTATTTCCTAAATATTACGGGTTTTAAGATATTTAACTTACTTTTATTTATTTATTTATATATTTATTTTACTTTCTGAAAAACAAAAATAGCTGAAAAATTGAATTGGTACAAAGTAGAAAGTTGATATGTATAGAACTTAAAAGTTTTGTACTATATATATATATATATATATATATATATAATTATACATACACGGTACATGTATATTTGAGTCTGAACAAGTAGAATTTATTTTTTATTTAGGTTGTAACAGTATAACTTACTGCCTTTCAACTGTTAAATTTGTTTTTGGATATATTACATAACAATAATTTAAAGGAATACAAAATAATACGTAATATATGGAATTAAACTAAATTTCTAACATAGCAGATGAGATAGGATCCTTGAAATTACATGACATTTGCTCAGGGACTTTACATGTGCGATTCGATATACATGATCAATGCTAGACGAGGTATTTGTTTGCACTCCCACTTTAAGACGTCGATGACGCAGGTTACATATTTATACTCTGTCTGAACTACCCCATTACATATATCGTTGTGAGATACGTGTAAAACATCAGCGGAGTATACAACGTACTAAGTGGGTGGCCTTGCCAATAAAACTGATCCAATAGTTGTTGCCTTTTCAGGGACAAATCGACACATCTACCATAGGTCAAGCAGAAATTTGCATAAAGCATTACAGTATGTAAGGTAAATTCCGGAGTTAAGTGTACTCAAAAACAGGGTTAGGCAAAAGTGTAACCCACGGTTAACTTTTCAACGGATCATAGTAGCAAAACAAAATTATGTACATACCCACAGTAAAGACAAATTCACTTTATTTTGGTCAGTGGAACAACTTCATTTTTGCTCCAACATGTGGAATTTTGAGGACAAGACAAGTTTTAAAAATATACAACACCGTTGGGCGAGACCTCATTTTGGTGAACACAACATGATCCCATGTCCCTTGTTAACTTTACAGTTTGAAGGCATTCTATCCTACAATATTATCGATGTGAAAGTTTGGGTGTTTGTTTGGATGTTTGGAGTTCCATCACGCATAAACTACTGGACCGATTAAGCTAAAATTTTGCATGAACATAGCTCACATATCTCATTAACATATATACCTGATAATGTCAACATCCAAGCTTAAGGCTCCATTCCCTCAGGTCCTATAAGTTCCAATGCAAATCTTATAGAATTATACCATCTATATTTTTAATACGCTAGGCATATTTTTGTCATAATTGTTTTGGAGCAGTGGTACTACCGATCACCATATCGTAGGTGTCGTTAGAAAGGTCTTAGCATGTAGTTTTGCCATCAATTAAAAAAATTTATAAAAGTCACCGTGGACATGGGAAAATATGGGGTCAAAGTCGCGATTTTCCCCATAGACATAATTTGCAGTTACAAACCAACGATCGAGAAATCAGCTGTTTATTTAAGGAAGTGGTTAAACAAATAAAATCTGACCCTGAAAAATGGTTATTGAACGTACAGCTGGCAACAAAACACCAGTTTTTATTTGCACAAAATCAAAACATAACCAAAATAAAAAGTTCGACATAATGGAGACTATAAGACGTCGACCAGGACGGCCAAGAGGAGGAGGCCGACGAACTTTAACTGACGAACTCTTTCCTTGGGTAAAAGCTTGCTCGGATTCGAGCAACAGGACCACTAGTTTATAAAATTACCAGCTGAAGTTGATTCTCAGTTAGGGCATAGGAAATCAGATGGTAAAAAAATAAACAAAGATTCGATAGTGCTGGTCAGGTTAGTATTTTTTGTCTTTTAATTTGTCGCGAGCAAAGCCGCGGGTAGCAGCTAGTCATATGTATATAAAATATAAATCATATGTTAGGTCTGGTAAAGAATTTACATTAAATTTGACTCATGAAAAAAATTTTAGAAACTGAGTATTATAATAACAACAAATTACATCATTTTTTGCCTTCAGGTTCAGGCTCAAGCAACATGCAATGATTCTATTGTTGGATACTATGCAACAGTATTACAAAAACTAATCATTATTTATTTGGGCATGTTGCATAGTATCCAAAGAGCACAATATCCAAAGGTACAGTCTGGTTCAGGATTTTTTTTATCATTCTACTTTTGAAATAGAGTGAACCTTTGGATACTATCCTATTTGGACACTATGCAACACTTGATAATATTTAAGTTTTGGACACTGTGCAACAGCCAAACTGATTTGGATACTATGCAACACTAAATATTATTTAATTTTTGGATACTGTGCAACAGAATAAGTGATTTGGACACTATGCCATTTGGACACTATGCCATTTGGACACTATGCCATTTGGACACTATTCAGCAGCATTTAAAATAATAATAATTATAAAATTTTGGCTTCTTGCATAGTATCCAAAGAGCACAATATCCAAAAGTACAGTCTAAATAAGAAGTATTAATTCTTCCTCAGCATTCCACTTCTTAAACAGAGTGTACCTTTGGACACTGTGCTCTTTGGACACTATGCAACACAATAACAAGTTTTGGATACTATGCAATTGGACACTATGCAACATCCCCTATATATCGCTTATTTATGAATGTATACTGATTAAACTTGGTATGTGGTTTCACCTGGGTGATTTATATTGATATTTACATGACAAACCATTTTTTGTGTTCCTTGTTGCAGAAAACCTACGTACTCATCCCCAATGTTATTCTAATGAAGAATAATTAAAATTGTATATATTGCTTAAATGTGAATATATGTTTATGAAACTTGCTATGCGGCTTTATGTGGTATTAAGACATTATTATGCATTGGAAATTCGCTGAGTACGCAGGTTTGCTGCGGCGGGGGTATTAATTATTTCCATAAGAAAAACATGGCGAATGAGTATACAGGTTTGCTGAATCAAGGGACTAGACCACAACGATATGAAGCAATACACCAATTTTCGTCTTCGAACGAATGGGGTTTTTGGAATCTGTGGACCTCAAAACAAAAAGTTATCATGGTCCCGGGCCTAGGTCTTACCATGCCGACTACGGTAATAGCTTCTTCCCTATAGGGGAAATTCGCTAAAACTACTTAACGTTTGATATAATAAAACAAAATTCTAATGACATGATTTCATTTAGCCAAGGCCCTACCTAAAGGTTACAAATTAGGCCTATCAAATAAAATACTCCTCTAATGTATAAAGAGACTTATCTATTAGGAATTGTTTTAATTTTACTTTAAATAATTTAGTGTCTGATTCATCCTTTATGCTGTTTGGCAATTTTCTAAAAAACAACAATCCTGTATAAGTATGTTTTTTCTTATAGAATTCTAGTTTGTGTTTATGGCGTGAGGTTACAATATGTCTTTTGTACCTAGTATTGTGACGATGCATTTCAAAAGTCTCTTCAGTTATTATATTTTGTTCTCTCGCAATACATATAGTTTCAAAAATGTATGCTCCATAAACTGTTAGAATATTAAGACCTCTAAAATGTAATTTCACTGATTCATCAAATTTTAGAAGTAACATAATTCTTATAGATCTTTTTTGTCCCATTAATATTTAGGCACCTGAAAATAATAAATAAATTAGCAAAACCTAGAAATAATTAGAACATAGATGAAACCTTTGTCATTTGGTGGTGAAAAGTAACATAAATAAAATATCAAAAGTCTCCAAAAATATCTTTGGAGGAAAGCCGCCATTTTTCCGAAATGGCGTCAAAATTCAGTACTTTTCGCTTTTTATTGAAATTCTTACTTTCCTGTAAACTTTATTGAAATATTCCACATTACCTTTATTGTTCCTATTGAAATAACCTTTAAAATAATACCAAAGACATGTATTAATAACCAAAAATAGACACTTTAAAGATAATTCAGAATTAAATATAATAATAATGTTTATAGATAAATATTATTTTACTGTTAGAAGTCATGCATAAATTAGGTCATGACTATCACCTAACTAACAGTAAACATAACCAAACTTAACATTAGTTAACACTTAACCAAGTGTTTAATTCAGCCCTTTTTGACCCCCTCCTCCCTTTTTATCACGATCTGTCACGCTGTTCACAAGCCCCCCTTCCTGTCATGTCACACTAATTAATTATTAAGTATTGGATTGTGGGTACGGTACCTATTTATCATTCTGTAACTGATGATTTCGCAGACTTTAACTCCATTAACCGTGCACGGCCCCTTAAACATTTGTATATTAGTAAAAACCTACGTTAAATGCACTAGTGTGATTTAATTTTACTATTATACATATATAATTATTAACATGTTAAGATAAACGTATTTTAACCATCATAAAACTCCCTGGAGATGGCCAGCTCAAAGTCAATAGTGTTCATCCACGATCCTCAGCATTCTGAACATACATCAGAACATTTCAACCCACTCTTTCGGCATCCATACTTACTAGCCTACCACAACCAGAATGGCATTTGCAGTGGATGAGCTTCAATAGAGAAGGTGGTGCTGGTGGCATGTGCCATGTGGGCTTGATAAGGGGCATATGTGCCATCAGTCAAGCGCCACTTCAATCTGTTGGACCTTGTGTGTTCATTCTACACCATACTTGAACCTGATGACACACCTTCAGACCGTGGCTTTTATGTCGGCGGAAGTTTCATTACCTGTACAGATTTTACTGCTTCCGCAGTTTTCTGACAAAACATTTTCCTGCAGAGTATGTATAAGGTGTCGCCTTCCAAGCCACCATACAAATAGACGAGCCTTTTCTGCTGTTAAGATTATATCTTTCTTCTGGACGTCACTCTTTCTGAAAAATTCCACACTGACACAGCATCTGAATGATTTACCGTTGCAAAAATTTTTAATACTCATTCCTTTGACAATGCCAAACAAATGTGATGTTTTGTCACATTCCAAAATCGCAAGTACAAAAAGAATATTCTTACACAAATTGAGGCCGAGCTTAGTTTTTAAGGCTTTATGTTCCACACTTTTGGTTTATTTTCTGACGGACTCTTTCTTTCGGATTTGTTAATTATGTCAAATTGGTCAAACTTTGCATGGAAGTACAATACCAATAAATCGGTGTCATCGCCAATAACAATGGTTTTCTTTGTGCTGGGACTATTAACGGCTTCTTTCACTATTAGCTCAACCGCATCCTCAGCTGCATGGACAGTCAGATACCCATTTTGCTGGAATTTACCAGAGAGTTAGTTAATAAATCTCTGTTTGTTCTCTGTTTTAATCAGAAAATTGTCACTCATTTTTCGAGTGATTGACCATGTTCCCTTAAAATAAGACTTGTGAAGTTATACCCTTTGACCATTTTAAGTTGCACTGTCTGGTTGCCGGACCAGAAGAGTATCCATCGAACACCATGGTCATTTTATGTCTACATACTTTACATAGCTGTCACATTTGCCATAAAAAGTAGCAATTTTTTGCCTATGATTTTCATGTCAGTATGCACCAACATCAATAACATAATAAACATCATTGAACAGTTCTGTTTACTCAAAAGATCATAGTTAACCTGCCAATACTTTTTTTATTTTCTTGAACATGAATCGTTGTTTATCAAATATTGCTGAAGGATAGCTACATAATTTGTACTTAAACGTCTTATTACAAAATAAGGTGATTATTGTGAGCAGGCTACTGCCGAAACTATTAGATCTTAAATCATAGTCTTTGTGTTATTTAAAAGCTCTTACCGCTTAGTAAATTATACAATTGACTATTATTTTAAATTTTCACTACGGTATCTTTTTTTGGTTGTTAATACATGTATTTGGTACCATTTTAAAGGTTAATTTCAAGAGGAACAATAAAGGTAATGTGGGTTATTTCAGTAAAATCTACAGGACAGTCAGAATTTCAAATACCCCAGTCGCAGCAAACCTCCATACTCAGCGAATTTCCAATGCATAATATATGTCTTAATACCACATAAAGCCGCATACTAAGTTTCATAAAAATATATTCACATATAAGCGATTTTAATTATTCTCCATAAGGATTTATCAATATAACTCAACCAAGTGAAGCTACATACCAAGTTTTATTAATTTATGTTCATAAATAAGGGAGTCAATACATTTGACTTATTCTCCATAAGAATAACATGGGGCTGAGTACGCAGGTTTGCTGCTAAGGGAATAATCAACAAAAACTCAATTTTTTGTGCAAATATCAATATACCAGTACTACGTGAAGCCACATACCAAGTTTTATCAACATACATTCACAAATAATCGAGATATCAAATTTTATTTATTCTCCTTAAGGATAACATTGGACAACGTACTGTGTTTAGCACTTTGAATATCTCTGCAACGGTTGGGCGTAGAATCAAATTTTAAACACCAAAATGATTGTTTTGTGGAACTGAACATTAGTAAAAGCAAATGTGAAGTTTACATTAAAATAAACTGAGGAAAAACAAAAAACTGTTTTCCCATAAGATTCACATAGGAGATTTTATGAGTAGGTTTTTTGGATTTTCTCCGCAACCACTTAACCTAGGTTAATAATTCAAAATACCATATTATTATTTTTTTAAGCTCTATAACATGGTCAAAACCAAAATTAAGTTTTTTTAAAATGTTAGGGTGAAAAATGCAAAAAACTGATTTTTGGAAAATTTAAAAACCCCATAAACCCCCCTTCCCATGGTCTGATTTTTCTGGTTTTCGAACTTGAAGTCATGAATGTCATTTTACACATTTGAGCCAAATTTCATCGAAATCGGACTTTTTTACTGAAGTTATTGCATTCACGGACACATATGTAGATATCTATATATATATATATATATATATATATAGATATACATTTAAGAAATTAACACCATTTTGTTGCAATATTTCGAGATATTCTCTTTATCAAGCACAACAAATGAATGACAAACAAAAACAACAGATCATATGTTATTTACACATTTGGTAATGTGTAGCCTATATATATATATATATATATATATATATATATATATATATATATATATGTATATAAATTTGAACGAATAGTGTTTTTGGCATCTGGGGACCTCAAAACAAAAAGTTATCATGGTCTGGGGCTCAAGTCTTACCATGAGACCTACGGTAATAGCTTCTTCCCTATAGGGGAAATTCGCTAAAACAAGCAAAAATGTACTGAATTTGGTGGCCATTTTGGAAGAATGGCGGTGTTCCACCAAATATATTTTTGGAGACTTTTGATATGTTATTCACAATACTTTTCACTATGAAATTACAATGATTTCATCTGTGTTCTAATTATTTCCATGTCACACCATATATTCAGAGCCTATTTTATTTAAATTATGTTTAGAAGTAGCACCATATAGTGCAATACCATAAAATATGTGGGAATGAATATGGGCAAAATATATATTTTTTAAGAGCACCTAAATTATATAAGTATGTCATCCTTTTCAATGCACACAGTCCTAAATTGAGTAGTTTTAACAATTTTTCTACGTGGAAATTCCAATTTAAATGTTCATGTACGTGCAGACCCAAAAACTTTGTCTGTGAAATTTGTTCTACTGATGTTGAATCAATTGTTAAATTTGGTTGAGGTTTATTTTTATTGCATTTAGCTGAGAATGTCATAAAATTTGTTTTTGAAATATATAGAAATAAACGGTATCAGGAAACTGACACATACTTTCTCCCTTTTAGCCCAACTTTAATGAATAAATTACTTTTTATTTACTAAATATAGAATACAAAGCACGGTCGAATGTACAGAAAATCTTTTAAACACGTTGTTTTAAAAAACATCCACCCAAATCCCTGCTTTGGAGGCACTACAGAATCCATTGCTGCACTTGAGGTTTTAAGAGGGGAAATGCCCCCTATTCCCCCCCAGGGTTATTAAGGGGCAACAAATTTCGAATTTCCTCTGTTGATCAATACCAACTTGACAAGCATATCAAGTTTGAATGAAATTGATCAGTAAATAAGAGAGAAATAGTATTTTTTTATTCCCCATAAGAATAACATGGGTACAACGTACTGTGTTTACCGCAAAATGAAAATTTCAATTTTCTCCGAAACCAGCAATCGTAGAATAGTAATTCAAAATACTAAATTATTTAGTTTTTTGAGCTCTTTAAATGGTGAATAGTAATATTTTTTATATTTATGTCTATTTATGAAAAATCCAAAAAACTGAATTTTTGATGTTTTAAGTCCTGTAATTTCTGAACCCGAATTTTTACAGGAATTCGGGTGGTGCCATTTTGTTTGAAAACTAAAGTTCTACAAACGACTAAAGTTTAATCAAAATCGTTAGAGCTGTTTTTGAAAAATTTGGATTTTTCATGTTTTTTGGCGGTTTTTGGGGGATAATTAACCTTAAAAATCAAAAATTCAAAAAATGAAAAAACGCCTAGAGATATCGTGGATTAGTATCTACATGCCAAATTTAATAAAAATCGGCCCATTGGTTAAGGCTCTAGCTCTGTAAACACAGACACACACAGACACACACACAGACACACACACAGACAAACAGACAGACACACACACACACACACACACACACACACACACAGACACACACACAGACACACACACACACACACACACACACACAGACACACACAGACACACAGACACAGACACACACACACAGACACACAGACACACACACACAGACACACACACACACACACACACACACACACACACACACACACACACACACACACACACACACACACACACAGAGACACACACACAGACACACACACATACACACACACAGACACACACACAGACACACACACAGACACACACACACAGACACACACACAGACACACACACACACAGACACACACACAGACACACACACAGACACACACACACACACACACACACACACACACACACACACACACACACACACACACAGACACACACACACACACACACACACACACACACACACACACACACACACACACACACACACACACACACACACACACACACACACACAGACACACACACACAGACACACACACAGACACACACACACACACACACACACACACACACACACACACACACACACACACACACACACACACACACACAGACACACACACACAGACACACACACACACACACACACACACAGACACACACACACACACACACACACACACACACACACACACACACACACACACACACAGACACACACACAGACACACACACACACAGACACACACAGACACACACACACACACAGACACACACACACACAGACACACACACACACACACACACACACAGACACAGACACACACACAGACACATACACACACAGACACACACACACACATCTCTGTATATTTTGGAAATAAAGAGCTTTGAACTTGAACTTGAACTTGAAAACTTGAACACACACAGACACACACACACAGACACACAGACACACACGCACGCACGCACACACGCACGCACGCACGCGCACACACACACACACACACACACACACACACACACACAGACACACACACAGACACACACACACAGACACACACACAGACACACACACAGACACACACACAGACACACACACACAGACACACACACACAGACACACACACACAGACACACACACAGACACACACACAGACACACACACATACATACACACAGACACACACACAGACACACACACAGACACACACACACAGACACACACACACACACACACACACACACACACACACACACACACACACACACACACAGACAGACACACACACAGACACACACACACACAGACACACACACACACACACACAGACACACACACAGACACACACACACAGACACACACACACACACACACACACACACACACACACACACACACACACACACACACACACACACAGACACAGACACACACACACACACACACACACACACACACACACACACACACACACACACACACAGACACACACAGACACACACACAGACACGCACGCACGCACGCACGCACGCACACACGCACGCACCCACACACACACACACACACACACACACACACACACACACACACACACGGATACACACACACACACAGACATCAGTAAAAACCACTTTTTTTGGGTTCAGGGAGCACCAAAACGAATATTTCCACTAACAACTCAAATTCGAAAATTTTTACGAAAACAATACTTTCTCCATATACTATGTATAAGGGGAGAAAGTAAAAGGTGATTTGTTTGTAGGAATTGTTTTATGTTTTTTAATTCCATTGCTGATATTTCCAATTCATCTGATGTTTTGCCGGATATTTTCAAATTTGAATCATCTGCAATTAAGCATAACCTAATTTTTTCAGGATTTACAATAATTGGCGCATCTCTTTTATGTAACATAGAAATAAAATTGGGCCCAGTATTGATTCTTGAGGTACCCCCCACTTAATAGGATATTTTTATGAGTTTACCGTACTTAAAATGATAAGACTATTTGATTTTATCTCAACAAACTGACTAACCGATTATTTAAGTAGGAATAAACCCATTTTAGAGGATTCCCTTTGATATCAAAGCTCTCCAGTTTTTTTTAACAAAGTTGAATGGCACACACTATCGAAAGCTGCTGAGAGATCTATATACACTCCTAATACACTTTCATTATTATCAACAGATTAATACAAATATAATATTGACATAAATTCCCAAAAGGACATCAGAAAAATTTAAACAATTTGACAGAAAATCCATTGTACATAGGCTAGCCTACTATAGGACAGCGGTGTAGTGAGGCCGCAGCCGTCCGGAGCGGCGCTCCGGCACAGCTTCTAGAGCCGGAGCCCGGTTTTTAAGCCGAAGCGCGGCCTGTCTGTAGAAAGTGGTGAGCGGGTGACGAGTCGCTCGGAAATAAAAAGGCCAGAACAAACCACCATCACTTCTATGCCCACTGAGTGGCATCGAGGCAATTTCAGGCGCTGCGCAATAGACAGCTTGTGTAACTAGCGACTGCATATAAATGGCAGCAACATTGGTAGCGCTTCTGGGCACTCTCTCGCCATCTCCCCATCCGCAGTGTGACACCCCTTCTAAAGACTACTGTTAGTGTATAATATACGTATACAGACAGGTCGAGACTTGGTATTCGCGTTGCCGTTCTAGGTTATTATCAGTACGTTTACTGAGCTGTTGTCGTTGATAGTCGTGGTGGTTGAGCGTATTTACCGTTGGTTGTGTTTAAATTGAGTTATCTATTTAATTATAAATTTGTAAATATAACTACCTATTTGTTATTTTGTTCAATTATTATTTTGTTGTTAATTGTCTAGTTAGCATTTGTTAAAATGATAATTTGTGGTTTGGATTGTTTGTTTAGTTTTGACAAAAATTAAGAAGATTTACCACTAGTCATCATCAGGTTACGCAAATTTCGTAGGTTACGTTAAATGACAAACCCCCCCTCCCTTAAACTAAATGATTCCCGGAATGAGCCGCTTTGTCGCTACTCACTGCTCTGGCACAGCTAATTTCAGCACTACAACACTGCCACAGGGTTTGATATTTTAACGCTTTCAGTAAGGTTTAAATAATGTAAGGTTGAACCAGGAGCTGAAAATTTTGTTTCACTTAAAACATTGGTTTTACATGTAGAAACAATATTAAGTGTTAAACAAAATGTTCTGATAGTTATTGCATGTAATTATTGTCAATATATTTTTGAAGTTCATGAACTCTACCCACAGTTTTGGATCGCCGAAATGGTAGTGGGCACCTGCCGAGACGCAACACGCACCACAATCCTATACGACTGAAACACACTATTCACCGGAATGCACTATTATTTTCTTCTAGAAACGCAAACAAACAAAAAACCGAGCACTGATAAGAGCCGGAGTGTTGGTAAAGAACTTAGAAGAGAGCACAGGGGAAGCGCCCCTCCCCCCCACCTTCGAGGGGGGAACTGGAAACTGACCATACTGGGGATATTATATGGGCATATGTAATAAATAAATTGTATTCAACGGAATAACACTTTCCCAATAAACGCATAGGCCCCTTTTAGACAAATTACAACAATTCAATATAATATAATACTATTAATTTTGTGGGCTTATGAGGCCAAATAAATAATTCCTTAAAATGTAGACGGAATATTTTAGAGTAATCGTGACAATGTCTTGGATAGCCTATTTAATTTTGAAAACTTAAATTTTTTACACCCTTCAGCTGAAAATTTAGGTATGGTTCCTCTTGTGCCAATTAGTAATCCAATTATTTCAATGCTTTTATATTGTATTTTTCTTCGTAAAATGGTATAGTTGTCTGAAATTAAATTACCTATATTTTTTTGGAAGGATTTAGAACCAGACTATTGTCCTTAAAGAATTGGGTGACTTTGTTCACCAAACAGAAACTACCGTAGTTACGGTACCTATTTCTAACTGAGGGGCATCCCTACCTTTGACAAAATTTGTGGTGTCATCCGCATAAAGAATGACATTTTCAAGGGGAATGAAATCACAAACGTCATTGATGTACAGAAGAAACAGCAGAGGACCAAGTATGGACCCCCGCAGCACTCCAAAAGTGACAGAAGCGGAGGCCGATCTACATGAAAAACTGGACCCATTGCTGTGGGAATAATGCACCTCGGTCCATACTTGGTCCAACCAGCGAGTCGCCCCCGTCCATTGTGACGATCCAGTCAATAACAACCTTTATGAGGGCTGCATTGGTAGAGAAATTTCTTTGGAAACCGAACTGGTTCTGACAAAAAAGTTTGTTATATTGAATGTGATTATAAACTTCATTGAAGACAACTTTTTCCAGAATTATAGAAATTGCAGGGAGGAGTGCAACTGGGTGTTAGTTAGATATGGATTCATTGTCTCCCTTCTTGAAAATGGAAATTACTTTTGAGACTTTAATTCCTCAGGAAAAAACCCTGTTCAAAGAGCAATCAAAAAGGTGGGTTATAGGAGCTATCAGCTCATCTTTGCAAAATTTAAAAAATGTTAATGGAAATAACGTCAATTCCACAAAAGAATTCTTGGGTTTCATGATGGATATTATGTTGCTAATTTGATTACACCTATCAGAGAGGCTGAAACATTTGGAAATATCAAAAACTTTTTAAGCTGAAAACCCGAAAACAGATTGGCACAAACATACTCCACCAACTCAGAAACCACATAAAAAAACTTGATCAAATCAGCCACCTGTTCAGGTTTATAGATCAGAAACCCCCCAATGAAACAAGGGTGATATTATCCCTTTCGGACTGAGCCCCATTAACCTCATATATTATTTTCCAGGATTCAGCAGACCTATTATCGGCAGAGTTTATTCTATGGAAAATGTGGTTGGACTTGCAGCCCATAATGGTTTTCCTATACAGTTTCTTAGCATTTTTGTAGGCCTCCCAGTCGTCAGGATGTTTGAGCATACGCCATCTGTTGTACAGTCTAGGCCTAGCAAGACTTGTTCCTTAAGGGCAAGTATTTAGTCATTAATACATACCTTCAGACCTTCGGCATCTAATGGGTGATGGAATTTAGTTAAGATGCTTGAAGCATAGGCCTAATATTTATTTGTAATGACCCTTTTTAATAAACATATTTTTCCAAATTCAACAGCTACTGGTTTGTGAGTTATGAGTAGTTATTTAATAACAGTGAACCCCACTAACGGGGATTAGAACTATCATTCACTGATGTACTTTTCACCCTCCAAACACTCCATACTCCGGTATCTACTTTCATCCCTGACGACCACCTCCTAATTTTATAATGCACAATATTGCTTTCCCAACATTGCAGTTAAAATCAAACAAGGAGCATAAAATATTAAAAAATAGATGTTTGTCAATTTACAAAAAAATTGCATGTTTCATGAGAAAAGTATTTTTGGATATCAGGACTATTTACTGTCATTAAAGTGATCTTTAAAACCTACCTTTTTCTCTTTATCTTTTTTATTAGAAGATTCAGCTTTACTATAGGCATAATTCACAAGTTCTGAGTGTATTAACTCTAACAGTATCTCATCAGCGACCATACTGCTTTAAAGGCTACGTATGCTATAAAATAACTAGGATTTTGTAGATCGATGATAATTATACAATTGGAAGAGTAGAGTAGTTAAATTATAAGCATAACATAACCTTCAAAACACAATAAAACTGAACAACGAACAACAACACTGCTTCGCTCCTTCGCTGCTTCTCTTCACTTCTCGTTCTCGGGCTTCGCTAATTTTAATTTTATATTTGTCGAAAAAACAAGCCGGTGATTTTGTCAGGTTGGTATCGCTGGAGAGACAAATATATCGTTCTTTGAACTATCCTGATTGGTTGTTTTAATCCCATTAGTGAATCTACTCATGCAAATCACTGGAATAAAAGTAGTAAAAGTTGGAACAAATTCATTTTTTAGTTTGATTTATGCATATACTCTTGTCGTGAAATATGATAAATTATGACCAAACAAACAAATACAAGTTTATTAATGTTAAAATCATTAGTAGGTATTTGTTTGAGTAACTTTGCCGGGTCGTTAGATTTCAGCGAGTAGTTCTTTGACTCACCAAAATTTGGAAAGAACTTATTTTACCTCCAACTTAGTATATTACCTCCAGTAATAATACCATAGACTAACTATAGTAAGTCTATGATGATAATACCAATAGAACTCTTTGCGAACAACTGACAAGTTGACAAGAAGAGGCCAACCAACCAGCTATTCAGCGTTCAGCTAGCGTTTTTCACGACCTTCTACGCGCAGGAAATGCCGTTAGATTGGATTTTCATTTGTTTACCTTACACTGTTTACAAATGTTTGTATATTTTAGTGATAAATGAGCGGATTTTCCTAATAGCCAACTGCCAGTTTTATGCACTGCTTGATACTTATTTTCTGAAGACTTTTTACCGGTGTCGCAGTCTAAGTTATCATTTGCATTAGCTAGTATATAATTTGGCCAATTGCAATTGCATGTAAAGTGTCAATGACAAATAAATTATTTTTGTATTTAATTGCGAGAGAAATTAATTGCTGAGTTATATAGTAGATAAGGTTATCACAAGTCAATAAAAAAATATCTGCATCTGGTAAACATTTTGTCTTTATTTATGATTAATAAATGTAGGGATGTTGAGCAATAATTTTAGTGAAATTGCAATTGTAGGGACAGGGCCGGATTTAAGCATATACTTCATAGGCGCACACCTAGGGGCTTGCACCACAAAGGGGGCCCACACCACACATAACCACACGCAAAAGCCTCATACAAGTAAAAAAATGCACCAACTTGGACCTGAACTGCAAAATGGACTCGCACCACTGGTTGAGCCTAGGGGCCCCAGCTCCTAAATCCGGCGCTGTAAAGAGGTGTGAGGCAACCTTTAATTTATTGGGGAACCAAAAGTAAAATTAGGTGATATTACCCCCCCCCCTCAATACTAAATAAAAAAGTGATTTTTTATTTTAAGATTTCTGGGAGAAAATACTCAAAATCATAACTTGAACAATTTTTAAGTCCCTTTAGATGTTCCGATTACTCTGCCCAATGAACTTGTTTTTGTACAATAAGGTACAGTAATAATGAACTTCTGAATAAATTTTATCATCGAACAATGCCAATAGCAGAGTACTAGTTATTTCTGCAATAAAAATAACAAATAAATAACTAATGCCTAAGAAAGCTAGTGACTATCAAGTTCAGGAACGTTAAAACGTTTAGTTTAAACTAAAGCAGTAACAGTGACCTGGCATTTTCGGCATTCTAACTCGAAGGAACAGTTACTTTAAAATATAGCAGTAACTGTTTCACAGCATTTCTTGCGCATAGAAGGATGAGAAGGTCGTGCATTTTGCCAACAAATAGAAATCAGAAAAAAGATTATAAGTCTATTATCAATTGACTTTTTTACAATGTATGTGGTATGATCACTTTCGCCACGAATGTTCGTGAAAGTATTTCTTGCATTAATCAATAGGCTATTTATAAATAACTTGCTGAAACCACCGGTTTCGCTCACGACAAATTAAAATACGTTAAAAATATTAGCATGACCAGCGCTACCAAATATTTGTTTAGTTTTGCCTTTTGAATATACAACCTACGGATGTAAAATTAAATCATCAAGATAAATTATTCCGTAGGATATATAATGAATAGTTTTACCATATAACTTCCTTTGCCCTCACTGACAAAAAAACTGCAGCTGGTAATTTTATGAATGATATCTTACCATAATATTTGCATTGGAACTTACAGGACCCATGGGGTGGAGCCTGAAAGTTGGACGTGAACATTAGCAGAAATATTTCTCTTTCCACTAAGGCAGGGAAAATGTAGGGGAAATGCCATGCATAGAGGGAAATTTTACATTTTACAGGTTACAATAGATGAACTGTAGGGGATTTAGTTTTACCTTAGTTATTTATATATAGTATATATAGTTGGTACACAATTAAGTTGGTAGCATCGTTTCTATAGAGTGACAATCTACCCCAAGACATTCTATCCGTGTCATGTCACCATCAGGATCAGGGGGGCAATTCTTGAGGCTGTAGGCCCGCCCAGAGGGGTTGGTAGTCAAGGGGGGCAATTGCCTAAGGGCCCCCCCTAGTAATGGTACACAATTAAGTTGGTAGCATCGTTTCTATAGAGTGACAATCTACCCCAAGACATTCTATCCGTGTCATGTCACCATTAGGATCAGGGGGGCAATTCTTGAGGCTGTAGGCCCGCCCAGAGGGGTTGGTAGTCAAGGGGGGCAATTGCCTAGGGGCCCGGGCACACCTGTTGTCTAAAAAAGTCACGAACTTGGACGCAACAAGGGAAAAAGTGGCCCAAACTCTAATTTGCCCAGGGGCCCGAAATTTCTGGTCAACATGTTAATGCAATATGTTCAGATTCCATTATTTATTCTTTATTAAGGTAGTCCCACACTTCTAGCAAACAGGCCCGAACATTCAGCCGAACTCAAAATGTTCGGAGTATTTGCGAGAAGTGTGGGAGCTCGGAGCTACACGAACTTTTGAATACATAAGGGATCATACGGGACGGAGTGTTCAGGCCTGTTCGCGAGAAGTGTGGGACCGCCTGTAGTTGAAAACGTTTGTATTAAACGAAAATTACCAAAAAAACCTTCTTTTTATCTATTATTTTTATATTTTTAGTGTTTTAGTGTAAATATAAATAACAAGGCCACGACCTTTCAATGTATTTATTAATTTGTTACTGCAATCGCTGACTTTACAGTTTGTTTACATAGTTTGATAGCACATATTTTATATTGATGGATGATGATGATTTTATAACTGATGGATACTCAGCAAACTGACCAATTTCTCAACTAGCGAAACAATATAATCGATGTAACATCTTGTAATCTTTGAGAACAGTTACAAATTTAGAATAGATATAGTGGTAGCATAAATAAACAAAATTGGTAATACCAATTAACCAGAAAAAAAATGATGATGATGCATGATGATGTGTGTTGTACGCTTGTCCAATTTGGGGAATGTATACATTCTCCAGTAAATGGAACAAAATACAGATTTTCCAAGATACAATTAAAATACCCCCGTCGCAGCAAACCTGCGTACTCAGCGAATTTCCAATGAATATATATGTCTTAATAACACATTATGCCTCTTACCAGAATTCATAAGAAATATATTCATAAATAGGCCATATTTAAAATATTCATTATTCTCCATTAGAATAACATTAGGGATGAGTACGCAGGTTTGCTGCAACAAGGAACACAAAATAATGGGTTTTTATGCAAATATCAATAGAACTCATCTAAGTGAAGTCACATACCAAGTTTCATCCATATACATTGATAAATAAGCGATATATAACATATTTATTATTCTCCATAAGAGTAACATGGGGACCGAATACCTAGGTTTGCTGCTACGGGAACCATAGGCGAAAAAGTAGTTTTTTGTTTAAACAACAACAAACCACAACCAGATGAAGCGATATACCAAGTTTCGTCAGTTTATGTTCATAAACAACCGAGATATAAAATTTTTCCTTTTCTCCATAAGAATAACATTGGACAACGTACTGTGTTTAGCACTTTCAATATCTCAGTAACCAATTGACGTAGAGCAATGATCAAAATACCAAATTGTTTGTTTTTTTAAGCTGAATCCAATGGTATAAATTAAAATTTGATTTAAATTATTATTACATGTGAAAACTCCAAAAAAACCATTTTTGGGGTACAAAACCCCCCCAAAACCCCCCTTCGGATGGTGCGATTTGTCTGGTTTTCGAACTCGTTCAAATAAATGGTACTTTACACGTTTGTACCAAATTTCATTAAGATCGGACCTCTTTTACGAGAGTTATCGTGCTTACGGACACATATATATATATATATACATATATATAAAAATTTGAACGAATGGTGTTTTTGGCATCTGGGGACCTCAAAACGAAAAGTTATCATGGTCTCGGGCTTAAGTCTTACCATGAGACCTA
Source organism: Allygus modestus (assembly GCA_963675035.1). Taxonomy (NCBI): domain Eukaryota; kingdom Metazoa; phylum Arthropoda; class Insecta; order Hemiptera; family Cicadellidae; genus Allygus; species Allygus modestus. Next base: position 143,727,194 of record OY776111.1, read on the forward strand.
CGGTAATAGCTTCTTCCCTATAGGGGAAATTCGCTAAAAAGCGGCTAATTGTCAATGTCATGTTTGCAATGCACACGTTAATTTTATTTATTTATTCCTGCGGAAAAATTCGTTTAAATATTCAATAAACATACACAACGGATTTGGCATTGACCCTATAATATTAAAATTGTATTTATTATATGTCATAACTATTACTATAAATTTTGTTTTATTTCTGTATATTTTTAAATTTAGAATGTCTCTTTCCTATGGTCTGTATGATGTTCTACTTAGTTCCAAATTTGAACACGATTCCTCAAAGCACTGCTGTTTTCCGGCTCCTTTCTTTCTAGTGGATTACGTTCACGTGTGTTGTCATTAGTAAAATGCCTGTGAGTTGATATTATTAATTTGTTATGTATATGGTCATTTTTCCTAATAATATATTCAAATAGTTTATTAAGTTGTGTCCAAACTAAAATTACGTGGATAATTTATAAACCTGTCATTAAATATATCCCTTTTTCTCTTTATTAATGTTTGGTAATGGCCATTTCACGTTGCAATTTGCGGCTACGCAGTTTCGTTGATGTGTTGGTTTGGATTACAATGATCATAATTAGTAGCTTTTGAACTTTATAAGCTTCACACTATGGAGTTTATTACTGGTGGACTTCTAATAAATATTCATGTGAAACGCGAGTAATAACCTCCAACCTAACCTCAATAATGTCATGTTGGATCCAAGGAGTCGCAATAAAGCCATCATAAAATAGCTTTGGCCTAAGTTTTTAGATTACAGTAGGGCCTATAATATTATCAAAAGTGGCGAGTATAGTATAATAAGCGTCCACCAAAACAATCCAAGATATATAAAAACTGGTAAATTGTTATGTGGAATGTTTTGGTTTGTAATTTATTTATTTATCATTCTAACTAAAATACACCAATTTACAAATTTCATTACATACTGATGGCTAATATTAATACGGTAATATGATTGGGAGAGATTTCAGGGGTCTAAACTTAATTCTCTGCACCCCTGTACAGGCCTATACATCTATAGCCTAAATATTTTCTTTCTATATATATACATATCGTCGGTGAAGGAACTATGTCGCGATCGTGAAACTTAACAGCAATCACAAAAAACTGTGTCAATTTCGTACCAATTATTCTTTTTTAAAATCTTCTTTTATGTGCAAAGAAACCCCCTGTTTAACATCTCGCACAACTTTGAATCTATTCTTGTGATACTATGATAATGTATTGCACTTATCCGGTATCGCCATTTATTACCTATTTCTCATTTTGTAAATAGGCGGTTTTTAACCTTGCACTTGAGGGGTATTAAGTTTAACATTAAGATTATTAGATGACTTTTGACTTAGGCTGTGTTGTATCAAATAAAATTATCCGTTACTTTTGAAAATTTTGTTACTTTTAATAATTAAAGTTATTGTACACTAGCTGGACCGACAGACGTTGCCCTGTCCTACTGTCATTGAATTTGTTTTATGTCAAATAGGTATACTCGTTCATTTTCAAGATGAGCCCGTTCGCTTCGCTCACTCACCTATTTTTATATAGGGCCTTGTGCTAACTTCGGCATTGAAAAAAGAGTTTGAGTTGCTATTCAAGTAGATCTGTTATTTCCATAATGAACATATGTTTATGCCTTTCAAGTAGCCTATGTTTAGAGATAACTTAATCCTTGTTAGGAGTCATACACATATTGCGTAACACATTTAACCCTAGAACCACTGACCATTTTTTTTTTTCAAACACTAAGGGATTTAGGTAATTATTTACTATTTCCCCTTCACCTCCGATCCTTTTACTATTTTAATATATTGTTCTTATGACATTAAACGTCATAAAATCGCAAAAAAAATGTTTCGCAAATTCAACATACTCACGAAACAACTGTCTGAAGAGTACTAACCCAGTCAATCTAGCAGACACTTTGGGAATCCGAGATAAATCTATCGGATGAAAATATCGAACTTACTAATATCGAGAAGCAACTATTGTTTCGATATTGCGATATAATATTCGCACACCCCCGCTCCTGCGGGGATAGTGTATAGTATTTGCACTAACCCCCGCTCCTGGGGGGTAGTGTGTAGTATTTGCACTCACCCCCGCTCCTGCGGGGATAGTGTATAGTATTTGCACTAACCCCCGCTCCTGCGGGGGTAGTGTATAGTATTTGCACTCACCCCCGCTCCTGCGGGGATAGTGTATAGTATTTTAACTAACCCCCGCAGCTGCGGGGGTAGTGTGTAATATTTGCACTAACCCCCGCTCCTGCGGGAGTAGTAAGGGTCCACTTTGAGAGCACACTACCTAGCACGTCAACATGTGATATATTTGTGTGTATTTATCATAACCTAACCTAACCCAACTCCTCAGAGCGATGTATGGGAATTTTCGGTAAAATTTTTCAAAAAGGGAAAAATTCCCGGAAAAAAGGAATATTTCACATACAGTGCTCTGCGGAGTTAGGTTAGGTTAGGTTATGATAAATATACACACATTATCAGTATCTGGTAAATATCATAACCTAACTTAACCTAACTCCGCAGAGCGCTGTATGGGAAATATTCTCTTCTCCGGTATTTTCCCCTTTTTAGGACATTTCCCAAAAAAGGGACAATTACCTATACAGCGCTCTGCAGAGTTAGGTTAAGTTAGGTTATGTTATTTACCAAATACAGATAATCTGTGTATATTTATCATAACCTATCCTAACCTAACTCCGCAGAGCACTGTATGTGAAATATTCCTTTTTTCCGGGAATTTTTCCCTTTTTGAACAATTTTACCGAAAATTCGAAAATTCCCATACATCGCTCTGAGGAGTTGGGTTAGGTTAGGTTATGATAAATATAAATAAATATATCACATGTTGACGTGCTAGCTACAGCAGTGTGCACTCAAAATGGACCCACACTACCCCCGCAGGAGCGGGGGTGTGCGAATATTATATCTCAATATCAAAACAAGACCACACTACCCCCACAGGAGCGGGGGTGTGCGAATATTATATCGCAATATCAAAACAATAGTTGCTCCTCGATATTAGTAAGTTTGATATTTTCATCCGATAGATTTATCTCGGATTCCCAAAGTGTCTGCTAGATTGACTGGGTTAGTACTCTTCAGACAGTTGTTTCGTGAGTATGTTGAATTTGCGAAAAAAATTTTTTGCGTTTTTATGACGTTTAATGTCATAAGAACAATATATTAAAATAGTAAAAGGATCGGAGGTGAAGGGGAAATAGTAAATAATTACCCATATATATAATTTTATTCCCAATAATTCATTATGCCCTTCCATCCTTTGGCGAAGGTCTGACCCTGGATAGTAGAGTGCTTCTGATGAGGTTGCAGAATAGAGCTCTAAGGTTTGTTTATAATCTTAGGAAGTTTGATCATATATCTGCATATCGTGAACAGGCTAAGGTTCTCACCTTGGGGAAGCAGTCTTTCATTCAGACTGTATTAGTTGTACATAAGGTACTGTCTTCAAATGTACCTCCTTATCTGAAGAGGAAGCTTGTGCCTCGTGCATTGGTTAGGAAACTCTGTACCAGGCAGGATGCTTTGCTTGTAATGCCAAGAGTGCGTCTTGAGTTAGGGAAGAAAGGGTTCTCGTACTTTGGATCTCAAGCATACAATACCCTTCCTCCAAGCATGAAATCGTTAAATTATAACTCGTTCAAGGCCAGGTTGAAGTCATAGGTTAAGAGCATTATGTTTATTTTTATAATTTGACCTGTATTTTTTTTTATTTTGCTGTAATGTCTGTTTTATTTTTCTCTTGTGTTGTGTTGACTTGAGTTGTCTTGAAAAACAGTTTGTACTGAAGAACACTTGTAAATAATGGCATTATTTATTTATTTATTTATTTTATTCTGTACAAATCAAGGAACATATTAGCAGTAAACGTTATGGACTTACCATATTCGTGAGTATATCAGGAGTCTCAATGGATTAGAAAAAAGATTTTTGAAAAAATATATTTTAATGACTTAGGTAACATATAGGCCTATTGCACTTTAAAACAAACATTAGGATCTTCAGACTACAACTAAAAGAAGCACAATTTTATCCTGAAAACAAAGATGTATAACACTTATATTTGCCTATTGCACTTTAAAACAAACATTAGGATCTTCAGACTACAACTAAAAGAAGCACAATTTTATCCTGAAAACAAAGATGTATAACACTTATATTTTCAATGTAACAAAGAGTATCTGATAGGCGAAAAACAAATCATGTGCATAGGCCAACAATCACTGCATCGTACCTACATTAGTTTTTTTTATATACTTCACATTTTTTACTAAAACTCATGCTACATTTCATTCTCATGCTAGATGCTCATATACATACATGTTAAAAATAAATCCATCACCACAAAAGTCCCAAAAAAAACTAAAACAGTCATTCAGCGCACGGAAACTAGTCAGAATCATCCCTCGCTACTGCGCTGTCATTCAAACTAGGCCTCCCTTTGTTGTTTGGCCTCCAGAAGTGGTTCAGTTTGTGAAACAAGCTGGATGTATGCCCCCATTGCAGCCTGGGCAGTAAAAGTGGCTTCTAGACTTTTTACCAAAAGTCAAACATACAGTCTATCTACGGAGCTTGACACCTGGAAGCCGAGTAAGTACATGGCCAATATCCCCTCCAGGGCCAGGCATGGGGTTGTCATCTTGCTGGATAGGAGCTTCATTCCTCTCAACTAGTGACTCTACTATACTTGAAACCATAAAGTCATGCCGGTTCAGTGGCTTGTCGGTATTTTTGGAATAGAGAAGACGTGTCAAAAAGTGCCATGTCTGTGATGGTGTCAACAAATTTGTCCCTGTATTTTTTGGTTTGCCTGGAACATGATCCATGGTATACAGATTTATCTTTTTGTTTAGTCCACCTCTCCCCCCCATTTGTTGGTTGTACTTATCGATTAGGATTGGCTTATGTGCTTGTCGCCCACTCTTACTTGTTACAATGTCGTCTTTAGCGTAACAGCCAGTAGTAATCGGGGATACAGGTTTCCGCTTTTCTTTCTGCTTGTAACCTACAAATAAAATGTCTTGTTTCCTGAAATAAACGCTTTGCAAGGGTTCTAGATTTGTTTCAATTACTTTTTTTTAAAGATCCTTGGATTTTTTATTCACTGTGCCGGTTAGGTAAGTTTTATTATCTAATAGCTTTTGTGTTACAGGTAGCATGGTATAATAATTGTCCATAAACAAATGATACCCCTTCCCCAACAAACCACACTTTCTCATCAAATGCATCACTACCTTTTGTGTAAAAGGGTCATCACCATCTTGGCCTTCTAAAAAACTCTTGCTAGGATATAGGTCAGTATGTAAAATATACCCAGTTTTGCTGTCGCAAATTTCAAACTTTTTCATTCCGAATCTGGCGTGTCGCTTATTGGGCATATACTTGATGTAAACACACCGATTCTTCATACCTATCGTAGATTCATCTAGAGAAATGTTCTGTTCAGGAATAAAATATTTCTTGAATGCCTTATTTATTGAATTGAGGAAAAACCTTTCTTTATACCAAGGATCGTGTGGCCAGGTTAGTCTTTAGGAATAAAACAAAGAGAATTTATTTGGAACATCGACCATATTGCTTTGAATCTATTTAGGGGCATAACACTGGAGAAAAAAGGTGTAATTTGTGATTAAGACTTGCTCCAATAGTCTGTTATATATTTTTTTCTTTATCAACCTCATATTTAGTACCAGTACAATATACTTTTTGATTTCTTTTTCAGTCACATTGACCCAACTACTTAGCCTACTCTTTGCCCAAGCAATCCAGAGTTTCTTTTCATATTTATTATTTTATTAGAATCGGCATTTGTATTCCTAACTATCAGCAGCCAAATAAGATTAGGCCTTGTAAAAAAAAGAGAGAAGTATTCAATATTACGGGGCAGGCAATTTCTAATTCCTGGATTTCTTTCTTCAAATTTTTTCTCTACATCGAATTCTTGTTCAGGTGGATAAATTCTTAGCTATCTAGGATTTGTGGACAGGTTTATAGGCCTACAAATGGTCCAGGGAGAAGATCAGGATCATTAGCTGCAATTTCAGGAACAGGTGCAGTTTGTCTAGGCCTAGGAAGCTGACTCCCCTGAGGTGCTGGTAGTTCCAGGGGCAGGGTAGGCCTACTTTTTGAAATGTTATTTGTTACCGGTTTAATATTGGTAATTGAAGTATCACTGTCAAAAGTCTTCAGGTCCAGGCTTCCAGATTTCCTCACTTCCAGATAAAAAATCAAGAAGGGATTCATCGGTGCTTTTGTTTTCACAAACACTGTTTTGACCGATGTCTTATCAGGATCGTCAATAGGCCCCCTACCACTTTCAAAAGGTTCTACATCATCAAAATCGATCAATGCACTACGGATAGCACTTGAATTACTTAGTTCACTCATTTCTAATATTAATTATCACTATTATAATGTTCTAAAACCAAAAACACCGAGTAGAAGTAGTAAACAAACAATCGTGCACAATAACAGTTGACAGTCGCTGCCGGCAGACGACAGCTGACCAACAATACACAAAATCCAAAGACATAAAAAGCTGATACTTTTTGCTTTGCTTTTGGATTCACCACCTCCTCCAAAATATAGTGACTCTTTCGCTTCATTACTATATTAAAATCATCAAACTCGGTTAACAATTAATGATTTTACGGCTGTTATAGTGACGCGCTGCAACAGGTATCGCGATCGCGACTTTAGCGTTTGAAATAGGGTATAAATAGTCGCAATCGCTATAATAATTTTAACCCTATAGCTTTTATAGGGTTAAAGGGGGGGAGGGGGTATTATGGCCTAGCGTTATGTGGGGCAGGGGTATGACGTAGCGTTATGTGGGGGAGGGGGGTTTGGATCAACGTTATGTAACTCAAACATATTAACCCTAAGAGCTGGCGCACTCCCGTACATTTTTTTTTTTAGTTTCAATGCCAACGGCATTTTTGTTATGAGATCACATACACGCTTTTAGGGAAAGCAGTCAAAACCCCTCAAATTGTTGTGGACACTCCAGGATTTGAACTCGTGACCCCTTGAACCGAAGTCCAATTCACTAACTTAACCGTGATACTGTTATAAATCTTTCAAAATTAAAATATAGGTCTAATCAAATTTATATTTAAATCAAGGTCACAGGTTAGTTGTATGAAAAAATACTTCCGTCATACTTTTGAATAACAGCTCCACTAAAAATAAATCCATAACGTGTTTTCAGTAAGTTCTGTCTTGCTTTACATCTATGCTTCGTGTTGTTTAGAGTGTAAAATCATGACTTTATACAGTATTGAGCAATGCCACCCACATCTCTAGTTTTTTAAGTTGTTTTGTATTTGTATTAGTTATAAAATTAATTTGTTACGTTTCAGCTGAGATTTTGTTGTTTATATTATTAGCAACAGTCTCGTTTATTTGTATACATTTTGCTTTGAAATAAGTTATTAAAAAATGTTTTTAAAAGAAAGTCATTTAAAGTTTAATGATCATGAAATCAATATTCTAAATTGCTAATATAACGATGTTTGTAAGGTTTGACATGTTTTAAAGCCTATTACGGTTGAGTTTCGTAACACATCGGGGGGTGAGGGGGTATGGTCAAGCGTTATGGTGTGCTACATGGGGGGAGGGAGGGGGTCGGTCTGATATGACAAAAAAATGTGTTACGTAATATATGTATGGCCCCTTAACAGCTGTTTGGTGTTTCAACTAACTGAACTTTGATAAAATCTATGGGAAATTTGAAGGCCAGTGGGACTTTTGCCCTTATGTCGGATTATACAGATTATTTTATAAAAACCTTGTCTTGACATTAACAAATAAATAAAAAAAATTATTCAATTTGGTTCACTCATTCTCAAGTTATTGGGTGACCGAGGGAAATGGGGATTCATTTTTCCTATTAAGAAGAGTATAAAATAGAGGTGATATAATATTGATGTTGACACATCAAAAACGATAGTTTGTAAAATTAATACTATATAAAAGTTGTATAGGCCCTAACCTAAATTAAGATAGCTTACTTATTATACAGTGTTTTTAAATTCTATACAATAAACTTGAAAAAACACTTGATAATTGACTTACGATCACTGACCTTTAAGTATGACCTTTAAGTTAGTTACCGTACTGAATTGAAATTATGCCTACACAATACAATAATTTGTAAAAATAGCTAAATTAGAAATTACTGAGGTAGTTAACTTAATTAAAGATATTTCTCAGTCTTAAAACACTCTTCTCCCTTCTTTTTCCAGTTTTATTTTTCTTCTCATTGTCTCTCTCTCTCTCACTCTCATATCTCTTCTTTTTCTCTTGGTTTTTATGATACTTAACCCTTTGCGATCGGAAGGCCAGCAGGAGTGGCCACAACGCAGTCGGCAGCCAGTCGGAATTCTTTCCGTACTAACTTGGTTCCGACGGTCGGACGGCCAGCTGTACTGGCCACGTCCCACTACGCGTCACCTCGGGCATTTATCATGGCGGCTCGCTCCCCGCAGCTCAGAATTATTTTCACTGAAAACCTTCAATGTTAGCATAGGGGATTTAAATTTTAATAAAACGTCTCTCAACTCGTCTTATCTTTAACCCTTTGCGATCGGAAGGCCAGCAGGAGTGGCCACAACGCAGTCGACAGCCAGTCAGAATTCTTTCCGTACTAACTTGGTTCCGACGGTCGGACGGCCAGCTGTACTGGCCACGTCCCACTACGTGTCACCTCGGGCATTTATCATGGCGGCTCGCTCCCCGCAGCTCAGAATTATTTTCACTGAAAACCTTCAATGTTAGCATAGGGGATTTAAATTTTAATAAAACGTCTCTCAATTCGTCTTATCTTTAACGATCGTTCATTATTACTTAGTTAAATATACGGGGGAAAAAACATAACCCCATTCTTACTAATAAATGTTTATACGGGATAAATCAATTTTATTGTAGGCCTAATTATAATATAAGTGTAGGCCTATACGTAAACGTACAAGTGTTCTTATAATCATGTACATTAAAACTTAATTAAAAATACAAATAAACACAAATCTCTCGAGAAAATCACCAAAACACAGTTAAAAACACATAAAACTGAACCAAAACAATGATGATTATGACAGCACTTGTGCCAGAACAACAGGTGTTTATTTTAGTTGTTTCCACCACAATTCTTACGATATAATGTTGCAAGCCTGCTGATCGTTTAGTTTAACAATTCCTCACTAGGTTGCAGCATTCTACAGGCATCATACCACAGTTGGAATATTACAAACGAAAACATTGTTGTCGGCCAGTCCTGCTGGACGCCCGAGCGTTCGTTGGATTTCATGTTGGCCAGCACCGCTGGCCGTCCGATCGGAAAGGACAACTGCAGTGGAAAAAAATCCGACTTCCGCGCGCTAATGGCGGCGGCCAGTAGAGCTGGCCGCGCGACCGCTAAGGAGTAGCGGCAAATATGCATTCCGATCGCAAAGGGTTAACGATCGTTCATTATTACTTAGTTAAATGTACGGGGGGAAAAAACATAACCCCATTCTTACTAATAAATGTTTATACGGGATAAAACAATTTTATTGTAGGCCTAATTATAATATAAGTGTAGGCCTATACGTAAACGTACAAGTGTTCTTATAATCATGTACATTAAAACTTAAAACTTAATTAAAAATGCAAATAAACACAAATCTCTCGAGAAAATCACCAAAACACAGTTAAAATCACATAAAACTGAACCAAAACAATGATGATTATGCTTGTGCCAGAACAACAGGTGTTTATTTTAGTTGTTTACACCACAATTCTTATGATATAATGTTGCAAGCCTGCTGATCATTTAGTTTAACAATTCCTCACTAGGTTGCAGCACTCTACAGGCATTATACCACAGTTGGAATATTACAAACGAAAACATTGTTGTCGGCCAGTCCTGCTGGACGCCCGAGCGTTCGTTGGATTTCATGTTGGCCAGCACCGCTGGCCGTCCGATCGCAAAGGACAACTGCAGTGGAAAAAAATCCGACTTCCGCGCGCTAATGGCGGCGGCCAGTAGAGCTGGCCGCGCGACCGCTGAGGAATAGCGGCAAATATGCATTCTGATCGCAAAGGGTTAATTCATTAGGGATGAATTTGGTAAACTGCCTTAAAATGAAATTGTCTTCTTGAATTACAGCCTTTAACTCGTTGATTTAAACACTAAACTTATTTTGTTCTTCCTCATTTCTTCTTCTCTTCCTCATTTTCTCTCTATTTTTCTTGTTAGCGAATTTCCCTATCGGGAAGAAGCTATTACCCTCATAAGCATAGGTCTCATGGTAAGACTTAAGCCCGAGACCATGATAACTTTTTGTTTTGAGGTCCCCAGATCCCAAAATCACCATTCATTCAAATTTGTATATATATATATACATATTTATGTGTCCGTAAACACGATAACTCTCGTAAAAATGGTCCGATCTTAATGAAATTTGGCACAAATATGTAAAATACCATTTATTTAAACAAGTTCGAAAATTGGACGAATCACACCATTTTTTGGGGGTTTTCACATGTACTTTTTATTTAAATTAAATTTTAATTTCAAACCTGCGTACTCAGCGAATTTCCTATGAATGAATATATTTCTTACTACCACATAAAGCCACTTACCAAGTTTCATAAAAATACTTAAATAAATAAGTGATATATAGCATTTTATTTATTCTCTATAAGAATAACACTAGGGCTGAGAACGCAGGTTTGCTGCAACGAGGAAGATAAAAATGTGAGTTTTTTGCAATTATCAATAGAACTCAACCAGGTGAAGCTATATACCAAGTTTTAATGATTTATGTTCATAATTAACCCTTTCAGTGCTATGGTCCGATATATCGTCTTTTGAATCTGTTAACAATAAACACTGTTACTGCTTCATAAGCGATTGTACCGTTAGGCGCTCAGTCTGCAGTCTGAGTCTGACATGTGGTGAAACCTGGTAGACACGAATTGAACTACCTCGTCCAGCGCCTAGTCTCTATAATACCAACTGATCCACTGCAGCTGCTAGCCTGACCAGTGGCTGTGCGGTCTAAGGCGTTACCTTCCCGGCCGGGGGTAACACTTGGATCGAGGGTTCGAATCCCGTCACAGTCGGTGGTTTTTATGTGCAACTCATGGAGAGTTCACCTGTCTGTGGCAGAGTTGAAGGGGAGGGCGGACCTTAAGCAAACGGTGGACGGCTCGGGTCCAAGCTGACGGGATGGGTGGATTCTTTGTGAGTTGCACATCTGATCAGGTGTTTTGCTACTTTTTACCTATCCTTTACTGTGTGTGTCCAGCGGAAGCACGTTTTTATTAATTTTAACTGTTCAGGCGTTCGATATATTAAAAAAATCAACAAAACATCACGGATTCAACTACTCCTTTCAGAAGCTTAGCACTCAAAGGGTTAAGGGAGATATAAAGCTTTCCGTATTCTCCATAAGAATAACATTAGGGATGAGAATGCAGGTTTGCTGCTAAGAGGATAATCAACAAAAAATCAATTTTTTGTGGAAATATCAATATACCAGTACTAGGTGAAGCCACCTACCAAGTTTCATCAATATACGTTCATAAATAATCGAGATATCAAATTTTAAATATTCTCCATAAGAATAACATTGGGCAACATACTGTGTTTAGAACTTTGAATATCACGGCAACGGTTGGACGTAGAATCACAATTTAAACGCCAAAATTATTGTTTTATAGAGCTAAACTGATTGGTAAAAGCAAATGTGAAGTTTACATAGAAATGAACTAAGGAAAAGCCAAAAACCTTTTTCCCATAAGATTAACATGGGAGATTTTATGAGCAGGTTTTTTTGGATTTTCTCCGCAACCACTTAACCTAGGTTAATAATTCAAAATACCATATTATTTGTTTTTTTAAGCTCTATAACATGGTCAAAACCAAAATTAAGTTTTTTAAAAATTTTAGGGTGAAAAATGCAAAAAACTGATTTTTGGAAAATTTAAAACCCCCATAAACCCCCCTTCCCGTGGTCCGATATTTCTGGTTTTCGAACTTAAATCCATGAATGTCACTTTACACATTTGAGCCAAATTTCATCGAAATCGGACGTTTTTTACTCAAGTTATCGCGGTAACGGACACACACATATATATATATATATATATATATATATATATATATATATATATATATATATACATATATATAAATTTGAACGAATAGTGTTTTTGGCATCTGGGGACCTCAAAACAAAAAGTTATCATGTTCTTGGGCTTAAGTCTTACCATGAGACCTAAGGTAATGGCTTCTTCCCTATAGGGGAAATTCGCTAAAAAACAATTTTGTATTTTGATCATTGCTCTACGTCAATTGGTTATTGAGATATTGAAAGTGCTAAACACAGTACGTTGTTAATGTTATTCTTATGGATCAATTTTATACCCCGCTTATTTATTAACATAAACTGACGAAACTTGGTATATGGCTTCATCTGCTTGTGTTTCATTGTTGTTTGCACAAAAATGTTTTCGCCTAAGGTTCACATAGCAGCAAACCTAGGTACTCGGTCCCATGTTATTCTTATAGAGAATAATTAAAATGTTATATATCGCTTAATGTAGCCCTATATGGATGAAACTTGGTATGTGACTTCACCTAGATGAGTTCTATGGATTTGCGTAAAAACCTATTATTTTGTGTTCTTATAGAGAATACTTAATATTTTAAATATAGCTTATTTGTGAATATATTTCTTATGAATCCTGGTAAGTTGCTTAATGTCTAATTAAGACATATATTCATTAGAAATTCTCTGTGTACGCAGGTTTGCTGCGACAGTGGTATTTTAATGATGTGTCTTCACTAACTTAGAGATGTGGTAGACTGTCATAAAATGGATTATAGTCATCTGGAATCACAGCCTTTAGCTCTTGTAGATGTTTGAATTTTAAGCTGCTATTGAAACCTTTTTTTGTTCGAATTCGAAAATTCAGTAACAAATACATTTGACTTAGGTCGTCTTAGTAATTTTTCATAATTTGTTTTGACATCTAGTTTTGTTTCAATCGTTCCATTTGAATTGTACTTGATAGCTGAAATATCGTACACGATTGGGTCACCTTTTACACGCCCAGGTCTTATGGAATCATAAATCAGTGTTTTTCTTTTCCTGAGAAGTCATTGAAGAATTGATGTGTCAGATATATCGATTCGTATGGGAAAGGCACTTTCCTAGCTTCTTCCATAGTTATTTGATGATATTGACTGGGAATATTTATTGTTTTATCCTTCAGTGAGGTTTCAATCGTGCTGTGAACGGAGTCACACTACATTTGAGTGTGACCCTTCACCAAAAATGTCTGCTTTATGATCAGTAACTCAACGGCTAGGTATAAAATATATATATTGGTTTCGGGGACGTCCGATAATCGGTTGCTGGAATTTTTCGCACATTTTGTGAACAGCCGATTTATTGGCCCGCAGAGTTTTTGGCCGAAAGAGCGATGGCTGAAATATCGGACGTCGGGAGTTCAAAGGGTTGAATAAAATACCCCCGTAGCAGCAAACATGCACACGGTACTCAGTGAATTTCCAATGCATATAAATGTATCTTAACCCCTTGACTCCCGTGTATTAGCCAACCCAGTGCTGGCCCCATCCCGGGTTTTTTTCCACAAAATCACACTTTTTGTCTCTTCATTAAATTTGAGCTCTTTCTATCATTTTAAAAGTAATTTGAGTGCTATCTTATTACAAGATTTTTTCTAAGCATATATATACTTATATATGTATTTATTATATACATACATATTATAAGTATATACAAAAATTATATATATATATATTTCCCTTCAATATATATATTTTTTAAAATTAGATATGCCTAATAATTAAATAATTAAGGCCTAAGTTAATACATATATACTTATATATTAAATTAATATATATGTATATCTGTATATATATATATATATATACAAACATACACAACAGTATAAATATAACAAATACCCCCGTCGCAGCAAACCTGCGTACTCAGCGAATTTCCAATGGAGATATAAATGTCTTAAAGCCACTTACCAAGTTTCATAAAAATACATTCACAAATAAGCGATATACACAATTCTAATTATTCTCCATAAGAATAACATTGGGGCTGACTACGCAGGTTTGCTGCAACAAGGAACACAAAAAATGGGTTTTTATGCTAATATCAATATAACTCAACTAGGTGAAGTCGTATACCAGTTTTTATTCATTTATGTTCATAATGAAGGGAGGCAGAGCATTTAATTATTATCCATAAGAATAACATGGGGGCTGAGTACGCAGGTTTGCTGCTATGGGAGAGTTATGAAAAAAAAATTTGGAGCAAATATCAATAGACCTCAACGAGATGAGGCTGTATACCAAGTTTCGTCAGTATACGTTCATAAATAAGCGAGATAAAAAATTTTCTTTTCCTCCATAAGAATAACATTAGACAACGTACTGTGTTTAGCACTTTCAATATCTCGGTAACCAATTGACGTAGAGGAATGATCGAAATACCAAATTTTGTGTTTTTTCAAGCTGAATCGAATGGTCAAAACTAAAATTTGACTTTTTCAAAAAATATATGTAAAAAATTCAAAAAAACCCATTTTTGGGGTCCAAAACCCCCCCAAAATACCCCTTCGGATAAGTCGATCTGTCTGGTTTTCGAACTTAAAGTCATAAATGCTGCTTTACATGTTTATACCAAATTTCGTTAAAATCGGATCATTTTTACGAGAGTTATCGTGCTCACGGACACACATATATATATATATATATAATATATACACAGTACCGAACGAAAGGTGGTTTTGGGGTCTGGGGACCTCAAAACGAAAAGTTATCATGGTCCCGGGCCTAGGTCTTACCATGCCGACTACGGTAATAGCTTCTTCCCTATAGGGGAAATTCGCTAATAAAATGACTTATATATTATTCTGAATTTTGGTAGTTATGTGCATTAATAAACAATAAAATGTACACACAGACATATACATAATCTACATATGTATATAGGTAGGATAAAAAATATATACATATATATATATATATATATACATGTATATAGGCTAAAAATCAAAATATATTTTTGTTGTTTTAGCGAATTTCCCCTATAGGGAAGAAGCTATTACCGTAGTTGGCATGGTAAGACCTAGGCCCGGGACCATGATAACTTTTCGTTTTGAGGTCCCCAGACCCCAAAAACACCATTCGTTCGATACTGTATATATACTGACGAGTTTCGTATACTGACGAAACTTGGTATACAGCTTCATCTCGTTGAGGTCTATTGATATTTGCTCCAAAAATTTTTGTGCATAATCCTCCCGTAGCAGCAAACCTGCGTACTCAGCCCCCATGTTATTCTTATGGATAATAATTAAATGCTCTGTCTCCTTTAATTATGAACATAAATGAATAAAAACTGGTATACGACTTCACCTAGTTGAGTTAATTTGATATTAGCATAAAAACCCATTTTTTGTGTTCCTTGTTGCAGCAAACCTGCGTACTCAGCCCCAATGTTATTCTTATGGAGAATAATTAAAATTGTGTATATCGCTTATTTGTGAATATATTTTTATGAAACTTGGTAAGTGGCTTTATGTAGTATTAAGACATTTATATCTCCATTGGAAATTCGCTGAGTATGCAGGTTTGCTGCGACGGGGGTATTTTTCATTTATTTATGCAATAATAAACAATTATTTTATAATAAAATGAGAAAAAATATTATAAAAACCTTACACAAAATGGATAAATGACATAGGCCTACCGGTTAGAAGTGGCGCAATGTATGGTAGTCCTTCATGCAGGGATGGATACACAAAGGAACCTCACCGCAGGGACGGAACATGTAGTATGTGTCTTGCCTCTTTGAAGGTCTCTTCTTGGAGTGTTAACACACATGACATTGCCTACGTGGTCGAGGATTGTTGGGTAAGGGAGGAATAGGCTCAAGGAAGTGCCTTTGGCTGAGACGTGGAGGGTTTTCACCAGGCGAGGGCCGACCGCCTTGTAACTCGTGCCTAGTTGGACAAAACTCCTCCAACATTTCCCTCACCAATTCCTTTCTAAAATCCGAAAGGTTAAGTTTCTTCCCAGTCTTCATTTTCTTCATTATGAAGGCATTTCTGGTTGCAATGTCTAGTAAATGAAAAAAATAATTTTTATACCATTTCAGTGATTTCCTGGCAGTAACAGAAGGATAGCTCCATATCACCGATATCGACAGCTCCCATACGTAAATTATAGTCCAGTACACTTTTGGGTTTTTTAACTTTCTCTCCAGTTACCCAGTCAGTTTTCAGTCCTTCAAATCAATTCTGAGTCGTGCATCGTAGATAACATCCTTACTTCTCGTTTATCTTGCCATCGTTCGTATAATATTACTTCAGTATGATGTACATCAACCTGTCCAACATCCATTTTTGGCAACTTTTTGGGTAACCCCGCCCTATCTGGTTGGACGGTTCCGCACATATTGATATTGTGCCTATACAGTTCCATAGCCAATGATGGGCTTACATACCAATTATCAAGGTATATTTTATGCCCAAGCCCAAAGTAGGGTTTTAAGAGAGTGAGAACGACGACCTATGATTCCTATACCTAACAAGCCGGGGAACTCCAGGTTGGTCTCTGCCCCAACATAAGGTAAAACTTGTATTACAAATCCAGTGTCACAATCGGAAAGAACGAAAAGCTTGATTACGAATCTGGCCCTCTTTGATGGAATGTACTGGCGGAACGCGAGTTTCCCCTTATATAAAAATAGGGTCTCGTCTAATGCTAACTTTTCAAAGGGGATGAATTTCTCAGAAAACCTTTGTTCAGTGAGCATAATATTGGGTTTAGCTTGTATAACCTGCCTAGGGAACGAGGGTTTGTAACATTGGAAGCACTGAAATGTAACATTCTTAGTATAGCCTGGAATCTGTTCCTGCTCATCACTTGTCTAAATATTTTTGTTTCAATCAAAGAGTCTGTGGTCCAATAATCCTTGATCTCATTCTTCTTGACATGAGACATTAGGATGCAGAGCGATAAAAAACAAGTCATTTCACTTTCATCAGTTGGTCTCCAATTACTAAGTTCACTTTGCGAGACATTAGGAAGTTTGGAAACTACTTCGCAGTAATATAGATTAGTTTGTTCCACAATGTGTGAAATAAAATCCTTGCTGAAGATCACAAAGAAAAATTGCAAATTTGATGAGTTTTCATCTAGCACTACATCATTACTTATACCACTATTTGTAGAATCAAACTGAAAAATATTAGGAGAAAAAATATTATCATTTTTCCATGGAAACATTATTATACATTTTTTTGGGTTTGTTCTTTTATTAGGCGTAGGCCAAGGCCTTGTACCATTCCCTCCACTCACTGTAGGCCTACCCCTACCTTCACCACTAGTTTTTCTCCTTTTTTTAGGCCTAGGCCCATTCACCCCACTACTGTCACCTTCATCACCACCGCCAGTTTTCCTCTTTTTACTAGACCTGGGCTTAGGCCTATTGTCATTCACTGTATTATTTCTAGCCCCAACATCACCACCAGGACCCGGTGCAGCAGCATCATCGGTCAATTACAATCGGTCGGACATTTGTAGGAGTAGGTCTAACAATAGGAGGCTCAATACTCACCGGCGGCGAATTAGGACTGGGTGTGGGTGATTCAAAAACGTCATCAAAAGTAAAAGTTTATATATTATAAAACTTGGCAGGCTATATATTAAAAATATTTTCGTCTAAATCGATGTACAGGATGTTCCAAAACTGAAGGTCGCGGGTTTGAATCTCAAAATTGTCTTATGTAAACATACAGAATATTATACATCACTTTTAAAGTCTTAATAAACATTTTGGCGAAAACAGAATTCACTTATCTTTATCCATTTCAAAATGTCGGCCATTTGTGTGTAAAATATTGGCATTTACGGAATATCCTGTATTTTCTAAACCACTACTCGTGTCTTTTTTCCATCTTAAATTTCTTACTCGTGATAAACTCAGATTTACTCTGGGATGATCCATGGCAGGCTTTTTTGAGAAAATCTATATTAAAAAAAAATATTAATTTTGAAAATACCTAGCCTATATGCCCAAAATAAAAAAGTCATATGGTAGCGTATCAAAAAGCGTACCATTGATAAGGTCTTATAAATCCTAGCAATTTTCTAATCTACACCAACCTTGTGTCTATTTTAATTTTTCTGCAATCAGCAAAAACATTATTTTCCCATATGAAATGCACATAACACATAAAATGAATGTGGCCACAGAATACATGCAAGTGTTAGCAAATTTTGCAGCTGCAAGAGCCCTAAATTTAGGGGTTTAAAAAAGGGTATCCGAATGTTATAAATCCCGTCAATAAATAGATAAAATAACATGACAACTTTGCCAGGGGGGTGGAGACAAAGGTTGGGGAAAAAATAGTTTTTATCCTACCCAACATCCTGGTATGATCCGGAAACAGATTTGAAGAGTGTTTTTTGTAATCACCTGGAGTAGGTGCAGTACTCTCTTTGTTACATAAGAATAACATGATAACGTTCTAGGCAATGGGGCTGAACCCCTAAAGTTAGGGTTTTAAAATTTGTTTTGCAAATATTTTGGATCAATGGAGCCATACACATGCTCTTAAGGGGGGGAGGGGGTATGTTGTAGCGTTATGCTGCGTTATTTGGGGGAGGGGGGGTTTGGATCAACGGTACGTAACTCACACATAAACCCCAAGAGCTGGCGCACTCCCGTATATTGATACTGTTATAAATCTTTCAAAATTAAATAATAATCAAATATCTAAGTCAAGGTTACAGTTAGCCGTCATACTATTTTAATAACTGTTTAACTAAAAATAAATTCATAACAAGTTTTGAGCAAGTTCTGTATTGCTTTACACCTATGTTTTATAGAGTGTAAAATCATGACTTGATACAGTATTGCACAATGCCACCCACATCTTTGGGGTTTTAAGTTGTTTTGTACGGTGTCTATAATATTAAACAGGGTCCCCACCCAACCGTGAAAACCGTGAAACCTTGAATAAGCCGTGAATTTTGTATACCGTGAAAAAACCTGGAATAAGCCGTGAATTTCGATATCAAACCTTAAAAATATATCAAACTTGAAAAACAATAACAAAATATCTTATCAGAAAATATCACATTTGTTTTCAGATAGGGAAATGTACAACATAATTATTTAGTACGTTGTTAATATGGTGAATACCGCGTCGTCTGCCTACTTGCAGATTGCAGCTGTGCGGATGATTTAGGACTGGTACTGGTTTCCACGGTGCAAAGGAACTCGGGCGACAGTTGTTCAAGTTGCTGGTGTTTTTTAGCGAATTTCCCCTATAGGGAAGAAGCTATTACCGTAGGTCTCATGGTAAGACTTAAGCGCGAGACCATGATAACTTTTTGTTTTGAGGTCCCCAGATGCCAAAAACACTATTCGTTCTAATTTATATATATGTGTATATATATATATATATATATGTGTGTGTGTGTGTGTGTGTGTCCGTTACCGCGATAACTTTTGAAAGAAGCGCCCGTTTTTGTTGAAATTTGGCACAAATGTGGAGAGTAACATTTATGACTTTAAGTTCGAAAACCAGATCAATCGGTCTATGGGAAGAGGGTTTTATGGGGGTTTAAAATTTTCAAAAAATCAGTTTTTTTTACTTTTTATCCTAAAATTTTAAAAACACTAGATTTTGGTTATAGCCATTTTATAGAGCTTTAAAAAACAAACAATTTAGTATTCTGAATCATTAAAGTAGGTTTAGTGGTTGTGGAGAAAAGTCAAAAAATGTGTCCATAAAATTCCCATGTTAATCTTATGGGAATACGGTTTTTTAGATTTTCCTCAGATAATTTCACTAAAAATTCAATATTTCTTTCTACCAATCACTTTAGCTCTACAAAACAATCATTTTGGCGTTTTAATTGTTGTTTTACGTCCTACCGTTGCTGTGATATTAAAAGTGCTAAATACAGTACGTTGTCCAATGTTATCCTTATAGAGAATGAATAAAATGTTAAATTTTGATTATTTATGTATGTATATTGATGAAACCTGGTATGTGGCTTCAACTAGTTGTGGTATATTGATATTAGAACAAAAAAATTGTTTTTGTTGGGTTTTTTCCGGTAGCAGCAAACCTGCATACTCGACCCCATGTTATTCATATGGAGAATAAGTAAAGTCTGACTGCTGACTGACACTTGTGTAAGACCGTTTGTGTTTTCTTTACTGTATGTCATTTGCCTATTGTTTTGTACTAGTCGGTGACAGTAGACAGCTACTGTAACTAAACTGTTAACATACATCTGTCGCGTCAGTAACTCACCCATTCCGTTTACACGGTACGTACTGCGTAGTCAGCGTTGCCAATTCGAGAGAAATTACCCTTGCTGGTGATAATTTTGAACTTCGAGGGTAAAAAGGGGTAATTTTACTAAAGACTTTAAAAACGTACAAATTTATATTATACTCTGTTATATACTTATTATTACATTCATTGATGTTTATTTATGATTAAATTAGGCCTACTACATTTCCCTACTTTATCGACCCTTCCGACTTTTGTTACTCTGACGAATACTCACAAACTCCATGACAGAAATCAAGCTTGAGTAAGATTACATGTAGAGTGATCGTCTCATGTTAAAAACGTGGAAGAGCCACAAGTGCCAGGATGACAAGAAGTCCGTTAAGTTGCAGTAATGTCTGCAATTTTAACATCAACCAGACAATAAATAACGAAAATAGAAAATGGGGATTATTGTCACCTGTCTCCGCCTACCTAATCCTAGCAGTTGATAGACTGAAAGATATTATACAAAATATAATATGAGCGTTAGCACAACCACATAAGCGTTAGCTGTTTTATAATTGTCGTTTATGGCTGTAAACAAAATTGCATCAGCTGTTAATCATTAATATACTGTGATTTTTTAAGCAGTAAAATAAATTCTGAGAAAAATCCGTTATATCTCGCATGAAAAAATTGAGACTAAAACTGGCTGGCGTGTACAACTTCTATTTTCATTCTTTATTCTAAACTTTAACATTAATTATACATCAGTGACATCTATAGTGGGCTCCTCAAACCTATCAAATTTCAAGCACATTTCCTTTATTTCATTAGCACTCTCTACTCAAATGGAGGAGTTTAGATTTTGAGGGTAATTTTGACGAGGATCAAGGGTAATTTGGGAAAAAGTGATTGGCAACACTGAGCGAAGTAGAAATCACCAGCAAACGATAACCGATAAACTGGTGACATGACTCACGACGACAATAAAACAATATGAAACTCTAAAATATTTCTTATTTTTTAAAAGGTTCACTTGGGATGTATGGTATGGTTTTATGGTTCTGTGACATCGTAATTGGAATGTTGGAAAGTTTTAACTAGTATTTGACCGCTGCGCCGCATCTGCGTTGTTGTTTCGCGACCGGTATAAGTTATGTTAATATTTCGACCGTGAAATTGACAATTTTTAGACCTTGAAAACCGTGAAAAATCCGTGAATTTGATTATTAAGTTTGAGTGGGAACCCTGTTAAAAATATTTCTTGATTTTCATTTGGCGATTTTAGTCCTCTAAAATTATTAATTTTCTTTCTTCTTTGGTATCAATCTAAAGCTCTTACCCTCAAGATGTGCCTTTTAGGGTTTTGAAAAACCATCTACCTTCAGGGATCGGCCCCACAACCTTTTAAACTTTCAGTGTTAATCTTACTGAGTTAGCCTATATTTTATTTAGTCAATCAGTTGATTACAGTGTAAACATTTCAAAACATTTGACCCGAGCCTAAAAGTCATAACGGGACACTTGCTAGTTTGTATTAGTTATAAACTAGGTATACGCTCCTATGTCCCTAGGATGAAGTGAGGATTTGTAATACCACCATAATAGGCAGTACTGGTGCCGAATTAATGAATTAAAAGTAACTTACCTAACCTCACATAGGCCCACATTAATACTTCGACTAGCCTACCACATTCCAGTTTATTGTTGAATCTAGTAGGCCTATTTAGGTGAAGAAGCAAAATTTATTCGCTTGAAAAAGAACTACTTACCACATAACAATTCCTCTCAGAATAGTCATTGTGTAAACAATTTGTCTTTGAATTCTGTATTGTTAATTTGAAGTGGATATAAATAGGCTATAGGCAATAGGCATATATTTGAACAAGTCTTTAAAGCCCAGTGGCCTACTAATGCACAACTTCAGACAATGTCACTTTTGAGAATCAGGCAATAATTATAGGTCAAATTATTGCCAGGGAAAAAGCTAGTACAGTATCCGGTAAGACCTTGGCCAAATGGGAAAGTATTCTTGTTGGTTGAAATCTAAACAAACATTATCATATTTGTAACGTGTCGCAGATTAATTGACTACAAGTAACTTACCAAACCTCACCTAGGACCACATTAATACTTCAACTGGTCTACCACATTCCAGTTTGTTGTAGAGTCTAGTATATTAGGTGAATAACCAACATTTATACACCCTGAAAAGAACTACTTACAACATATAAACATACCTCTCAGAATAACCATTGTCTTTGAATATAGTTAAGTTTAAGAGAATACATACATATCCCACGTCGTCCCGATTGACCACATGTGGCATAGGACCAGTCAGCTTCTACAGGTTTCATCTTCAGATTAGGTATATCTTCATGATAGGCAGAGATGCAAATGGAGGAGGGGGGTTGTAAAAAACATCTTGATAGGTTTGAAAGTCAGGTCAGGTATGATGGGAGTTGGTAAAGACACACTGATCTAAGAGGTACTTTTTGAGCTCCTATTTAAATTTTTTCAAGTTACTAATCTGGGCTATGTGAGCAGGAAGTTGATTAAATAGCTTAAGACCAATGTAATCCGGCTTTTTCTCAAAAAGCTTTAAGTTATGAGACACAGAAGGATTGATTTTTCTATTTCTGGTACTGTAAGAATACTGATGAGTTTTAACAAGGTTGTGTTCTTTAACATAACTAATTACTTCAAACATGTAAATACTAGGTACTGTCAAAATTTGCAGTTCTTTGAAGTGGTCAAAACATGATTCTGTAGGTTTAAGTTTCAAAATGCACCTTATCGCTCTTTTCTGGAGTACAAATATTCTATTTAAATTAATATTACTGGAAAAGCCCCAAAGTATAATAGAGTACCTAATCAGACTCTCAATCAAGCCAAAATATACCAATTTGGATAGTGCAATGTTGTTCAAAGATGAAATATTTTTCAAAACAAAAATATTTGAAGCGAGTTGCTTGGCAAGTTTATCCACATGTTCATTCCACCTTAGGCCACCGTCCAACCTCACTCCTAGATAGTCGACAGATTGAGCTTCCTCAATGATCATTTCATCAAGTACAACCGAAGGAAAAGTTGTACCTGCATTAGTTAAACGGTTTCTTTTCTGGTCGGTCATGAAATGTATGAACTGTGTTTTTTTGGGATTGATATGAAGATTTATACCTGAGAAATATTGTGAGAGTATGTTAAGGTTGAAAAAAGTCTGCTGCTCTAAAACACTGAGATTTTTGCTTGAAGTTAAAATTGAAGTGTCATCTGCGAAAGCTGTAAGAATATTACCGGGTAGATAGTCAGAGATGTCGTTGATGTATTGAAGAAATAGGATAGGCCCTAATACGGATCCTTGCAGAACTCCAAAGGATACTGCTTTTGAGTTTGAGTAAGAACATTTTCTGATGCCATCTTGGTCAAGAAAGTCAATTTTGGTTTTGTGAGATCTATTTGAGAGATAAGAACTAATCCAATTTAGTGCTTTATCTTTAATGCCTATTGCCGCTAACTTATTTAGAAGAACTGGGTGGGAAACGCAATCAAAAGCCTTGAACAGGTCGATGAAACAGCCCATGGCTGTCCCACCACCATCCAAGGAGTCGATGCAGGAATTGATGAAACTAACCAGAGCTAATTTTGTGGACTTCTGTTTTTGGTAACCAAATTGGTTTTTAAAAAGAATTGAGTGGTTGCTAAGATAGTTGACCAAGGAATCGCATACTACTCTTTCCAGTATCTTGGAGATGGATGGTAGGAGCAAGATTGGGCGGTAGTTCCCAGGCAAACGTGGATCATCTTTTTTAAAAATGGGCTTGATTAGAGCCAGCTTAGCAGCGTCCGGAAACTCGCCCTTCTCTACGGAATTGTTTATCAGAACTAGTAAAGGGTCAATCAACTCGGGATAGCACTTAACTAAATCTATTGAAATGCCGTAATAGCCAGTTGACTTTTTATTTGGTAATGAAGTTATTATTTTGACAAGTGATTTTTTGTTAATTAATGGAAAACTTGTAAGCTGGGAGTTTATTTGATTCCTACCATCGCAGAAAAAACTATTACTATTTGAAAGAGAGCAAACCTGTGGAACATCAGAAAAGAAATCATTAAAAATGTTTATAATAGGGGTAACCCCAGGGCTCTGAGGGGTGGGATGTTTCCGGCTCAGAGCCCTGGGGATACCATAGTAGGCTATGGGCAAAAATTTGATTAAGTCTTTAAAGCCCACTTACTTCGAACCTACTAAGGCATAACTGTAGTCAATGTTACTTTCAAGAGTCTGCCATTGCCTTCCTTATTATCAAACATTAATGTAATGTCAAAATCGCAAATTAATATAGCTATGAAACTATGTTAGGATAACCCTTGACTGTTTTTATGACTATATAGGATATATGAGTTGAAAAACAAAATTTGAGTTTTGCCAAAAGCCAAAATGTTATTTGAACACATGACAGCTGAATTAAAAAAAATAATTGTTACAAAAAACAAGAACAACTAATGATGTTTTTCCAATGGCACCAAACACTTCCTATTTAACCAAAATTACTGTCACTATGATTTTTGAAAACAAGATATCAGCACTTTCAAGTCTCATGTACAAAATTGTGTTCAAATTATAACTACAATTAGGCTATATCCGTTACTGCTGCGAGGTAATTTCTTATAAAAAATAAAAGTTAAGAATCTCCTCTTTTAATTTATTGTCAGAATGACAAATGAATAAAAGTTAAATATGAAACTGTGTTTACAATAACTAACCTATGAATAACCTACCTAGGCGCTTACAAACATTTAAATGTAGTAAGTTAGGAAAATCTCTTACTGAAATAGGCCCTATAAGGTTTTAAGTAACAATTTTAACCCACAGCGTAGGCATAGAACAATGATACATTAGCCTCAGGCTGTTTGGTGACTTCAGTATTGTTGTTGCCTAGGATTGATTTTTTTACATTTCACAGTTTCTTTTAGTGTCAAAGTCATGACCTAAGTTATTCAAACAATAAGAAGGTCATAATAATCAGGTATACATAACATTAGACTATGCCTAGGCCTAACCAAATTTTTCATAAACAATAACCAACATATAGAGTCTAACTGGGGCATATCCAGGGGGGAATATCTCCCTGAAATTTCAAAAATACATGTGGAAAACGGTAGAAAGAGTGGGATGTAGGTAAGGCCAAACCCTATCCACCGCAAAAAAGAATCCTAAATAAATATGCTACTGACAAGTAATAGAGCTAACGCATAACTTACGTTGTGGTTAGATCTATTGAACCATAGTTTACATCGTACCGTACCTTACATAGGTTAAAGTCGTAACCGAGTAGACACAGACTGTGTGTGTAGCCTTTCCATATGGCCTACAACTTCCATTACATCTTATAGGTACTTTCACTATAATACTGAATACATAATTTTGATTGTTTTAAAAATGAATAAATGTGGAATGATATTCTATTCAAAATTCTTGATTCAAAACTCATTTATTTGCAAACGCCATTAACTCATTAACTGAACTACTAAACTAACTGGCCAGGAGACCACAGATGACATAATCCGTTGTTTTGGTTAGCTAGCTAGATGCTATCATTGCAAACATCCGGCCGTAGTCTGTTTGACTGAAAAATCAGTTGAGCGACTGCTTACCACCTACTACCCAGCCCAAAACACATCTGAATATTTCCGGAAAATGAAAAAAAAAGAAGAAATATACCAAAATAATAATCTAATTATAGTTTATTACCACTCTTTTTACAATTAAGAACTACCCTGAAAATTTCAAAGCAATTCATTAAACCGTTAAAAAGGAGTTAGCGTAACAAGAGAGTGACTAAACACGAGTATGAAGGATTCAACTCGCTTCGCTCGCTTCATCCAATTAGATTTGTTACGTTTTAGCTGAGATAGTTTATGTTGTTGTTTATATTATTAGTAACAGTCTTGGTAGTTTGTATACATTTTGCTTTGAAATAAGTTATAAGAAGTTTTTGTTAAAAGAAAGTAATTTAAAGTTCAATGATTTGTAGAAATCCATATTCCAAATTGCTAATAAATCGATGTTTAAAAGGTTTAAGATGTTTTATAACCTACTAAGATAGAGTTAAGTAGCACATTGGAGAGGTGGGGGAGGGGGTATGGTCAAGCGTTATGGTGCGTTGCATTGGGGAGGGGGGGTCTAAAATGACAAAAAAATGTGTTACGTAATATGTGTATGGCCCCAGTGAAAATCTGCTAAAATTATGCATAAAAACATAAAGTATAACATGGCATTTTTGCCAGGGGAGAGCCCTAAGGTTTGGTGGGGGTCATGTCCAACGATGGGGCATCATTTAACACATGCAGTTTTAAAAAAACAAATTAAAGAAACATCACTTGTCAAAATTGGACGTCGGGTAGTGATAGAAGAAGCCAGTGTCTGCCTGAGGTCAGAAGAAAAAAACTGTTTTACTTCCTATATAATTTGGTAGTTTATTTAATAAACTGATAAATACATAAGATGGAAGGGATGAAAATAAATTAAATCTATGTTTTGAGGCCTATTATTTTGTCTATTTCTTATGTAATAATATGAATGAATTTCAATTCCTTGCATCTATCCGCCACAGTGGCCTTAAAAAGTTATTCTGCATATACCACAAAATGAAAATTCCGTTTTTCTTTGCAACCAGCAATTGTAGAATAATAATTCAAAGTACTAAATTATTTAGTTTGTTAACTATTTTTAATGGTCATACGGTAAGGAATATATTTTTGGTATAAAAAATCCAAAAACAGGATTTTTGATGATGTTTTAACCCATTGCGAGCGAAAGACATTGCGTAGGCGTCCACGCGGTGAGTGGACCTTAGGCCGAACGACGCGACCCTAGCGTCCAAAGTTCTGTGTTTACCAAAGTTAGTACTGTTTCTAGTCATTGCCACCAGAGTGTGTCATGATGTGTTTCTTGGTTTAGCCAATACATTGCGCGTGGATGTATACTAAATAGTCTGTTATTTTCCGCCAATTCCGATAGATTGTGCGCTAATTCGTACTCGGTACTGCTGTCAGTAATATATAAATAACTCCGGCCGCTAGGGGTCGCATGGCTCGGGTTTTCGCCGCCCGCGATGGGTTAAGTCCTGTTATTTTGGAACCCGAATTTTTCCAGAAATGCAGGTGGTGTCATTTTGTTGGAAACACGAATCTCTACAAAAGTTTAATAAAAATACTTGGAGCCGTTTTAGATAAATTTTGATTTTTCATATTGTTTTGGGGGGATAATTATCCTTCAAAATAAAAAATTCAAAAAAAAATAAAAACCTGGGGATATTGTGGATTAATTATTGATTTATTTGGACTTTACCTATCACTTCTAGTGTTTAAAACTATACTACGTTTCGGGAGTTAAGGAAACTCCTCCCGTTAACACCTCCCAGATAACGGGAGGAGTTTCCTTACCTCCCGAAACGCAGTGTAGTTTTAAACATTAGAAGCGATAGGTAAAGTCTAAATGAATAAATAATAAATTCAAATCCATCGCTATTATGAGTTTCAAAAATACAATTGTGGAGAAAGTAAAAAGGAAATTTTACTGAAATTCTTTTTCTACGCCATTTTTAAATTAATCTTTTTTATAAAATAACCATTTAAAACAACTAAAAAGTTGTGTGTCGATGTTAAATATGCCTAACTGCTCCCGGACCACGTTGTAGGGGACCAAACAATTGTATACACATTATTTTTCATTATAATTCGTAGACTAAATAAAAGGATAATGCAAAATATTTCATACTGACTCAGTTTAAATGGGTCTTGTGGAGATAATGGCAAAGTAACTATACACTGTAACGAAAGATATCCCCTTTAGATAAGACAGGATTTATTTTGTTTGTTATTTTTAGGTCTGTAAAAATATAAACAAATGTAAATTAAACGTTAGGCCTATATGAATAAACTAAGTTACCTAATATTTTCTTGCTTAGATGTATTTTTTAGGAGTTAGAAGTACTGAGTCTTAGTCTTTGAATAGTAAGTTATTGAATTTAGTGTAAATTGAAATCACACTAGTTTTTTCCTAAATTATTTAATTTGAACATTTTTTAAGCTACCTACAAAGAAATAGCCTGTGTGTTTTCTTTTTTAGCTTGCGAAAGACTTGCTACACCCCTCTCCAGCAGAGGAGAAGAGGAAACACAAGCTTAAACGTCTGGTACAGCACCCAAACTCTTATTTCATGGATGTGAAATGTCCAGGTAATGATTTTATTGTGTAGGTTGTTATTTATTAATATTCAGAGTCTTAACCTTAAATTTTTCTATACCTCACCGTTTTCATGTATTGGCAGGCACACGGACAGTTATAGTTACTGGTTCATACATAAACATTTCTAAACTTTAGCTTCCCTGTTTTAAATTATGTGATTCTCTTGATCCAAAACAATTAACATATGTGTATCTCGTTTATCTAAATAATGGTTTGAACTGTTAACCATATCTCTGAGAACCCTCCGTAGCCAGAGCACACATTTTGGAGCCTCTGCTTTCACCTACATATCTATAATTTTCATATGGTTTTTTGGCATTTGGTGGCTGGAAGTATAGTTTTAAGTGAATGGGTCAAGCGACACTCGAAAGCAACACAGGTATGTTTATAGGAAACTAGCCTAACTGCCACAGCTTAGTGTAACATATGGTAGGTTACTCCGCACAATACTTAAGAACCCTATCTATAATTGTAAATGCTCAGTCTGTTGATTAAACACATCACATTTACATTTTTTCTAGCTTACAAAATGTTTAAGACTAGCATCAAAAGAAAGCCTGAAATGTGCCATTTACAGTGATGCCAAACTCAGTCCACTTTGGAATGGGTTAGAACAGTGGAATCAATGCCATAAATTGCAGAGACCGATGCATGGGCTTTTGACATTTGGAGGGTTGAAAAAGAACTCGCATCCAAGAGGCTTGGCTCATTTAAAATTTAAATGTATATTTTTTGTGGACCATTGTATTTCTGTACAACAATGTTGTATGTTTCAGGATGTTATAAGATCACAACAGTGTTTAGTCATGCGCAGAGTGTAGTTGTTTGTGCTGGATGCTCCACAATCCTTTGCCAACCCACAGGTGGAAGGGCGAGGTTAACCGAAGGTAAGAGAACTAAACATTTATAATGTATGGGATGGGAAGAGATAACAATTAAAAGTAATACAAGTTTAACCAATGAACACTGATAAAGTACAATCTGTTGGTTATTTAATATTGTTTTTGTGCCAATGGTTTACCTGTTGGTCTTATCGGCCGTGTTGGGGAAGCCACTTTTTAAAAGTAGCCACAGCTAGTAATCTAGAGAAAGGATCGTGAAGTCTGGCCAATATAAAAACTTGGGCAATTATCACACCGTTATCGAATATACACTCCTGTCTGGTTTATGTTTTCTAGCTGCAGTTTCCTTGCCTTAAGAGGGCTCTAAACCTTTGCCAAACGGCTGAGAAACACACCTCCGTAATACTTAAATTCTGAGGTTATTTCAGGGTTTTTCATTATTGTTAGACATTTTTTATTCAGGGTTGTTAAACTCAGTTAAAATTGAACATTCTCTACTATGTAAATCTTAAACAGTTAAAATAAAATTTGAAAGGTTTTCTGTATTAAAACCCTTATTAGTTATTCAAGATAATTTACCGCTCTAGGCAGAACTTCACAAAAACCATTATTTATCTCATAAATTGAGTAATTTGTGAGGGTTGTTTCTGAAAAGCGCTTCGCAAAACACCCCCGTCCAGAGGACGCTCTGGCGAGCGGTAATGGGCTACCACCGCCAAGGAGACATTCGTCAGTGTCGCCAACCTGTTTCTCTACCCATTGGGACATCGGACAGACGTAATTCCTCAGAAAGAAAGGTCCTTTGTGTCCGTGTTTCAAATGACTCTAAAGACACAATATTTGCCCGTCGCACCATACCGTCTTTCTTGATGATATGGCTAAATCAAATTTCAAATGACATTATCTGCGCTTTTTACCGTTCAAGAATATGATTCATATCATCAAAAATTATTAAACGATTAAACCTAATAGATGTAATACACCAACAAATACAATTAATTCTTCCTTAAACAATAATTTTATTTAACAAATATTACGATTTTTCCTCGTTATTACTGTTTACAATTGATGCAAATTGTAAGAATTATATTTAACGTTACCAAGTGTAAGCCGTTTCATATTAGTTTTTCGTTAACCCTATAGTAAGAAGTTTCTCATTAAGATTCAAGATTCTTTATTTGTCTTTAAACATATAAAAATGCAATTGACATCGTCCAAATTTCTGAATAGTACTAATATAAAGTTAACAATATATAACAAGAGAAATAACAACAACAAAGACTCAGTCTAAAACATCACAGTAAAATAAATAATTATGGCCTAAAATCTTAATTCACCAATATCACATTTCAAGTATTCGTCAACTGAATAAAAAGCTTTGTCTCTCAACCAACTACTAATAGAATTCTTAAACTTAACTAGACTTACTGACCACGCTACATCAGGTAATTTATTAAAAAGTTTGATTTCCATACATAAATGACTTTTCTTTGTTTTTTCTAGTCTAACATTTGATAAATCAAGTTTGCCTTTATTTCTAGTATTATACCTATGTACATTCTGTCGAGGTTGATAACTTTCTAAATTTTCTTTGCATTTAACCAAACAAGACAAAATATACATATTTGGAAGAGTCATAATTTATAGTTCTTTAAAAAAAAGGATAGCAAGAAACTCCGGCAGACATACCCTTAATTACTCTTATTGATCTAAACCACTCATTAGCTTCATTGATCAGCTTAACCTGGTTGGTCAATAACTTATCCATTTTCTTATCGCTACTTAATAGAGTGGTGTCATCTGCATATAATATAGAAGAACATGACATATTATGAGCAAAGTCATTTACTGCTATGACAAACAAAAAAAGGCCCCAGCACTGAACCTTGTGGTACCCCTATTGTGACACTACTAAAATCTGATTTATCTCTACCTTGTGCAACCATTTGTTTCCTACCATCAAGATATGATGAAAAAAGTTTTAATTCATTATCTTTAACATGATAACCATGAAGTTTTTTTAAGAGTGGAATACAATCAAAGGCCTTCGATAAATCTATTAGTGAGGCCGAGCACACCATTTCGTTCTCAAAACTATTTGACACTACAGACTCTACAGCTTTAATGGTATTACGGCCAGGTATAAAACCAAACTGTTCTTTACAAATGTACCCTCTATTTTCCATATACAAATAAAGCTGATCTTTAATACAATGTTCAAATATCTTGCTAAAAATTAGCACTAGTGATATGGGGCGATAACTGGTAGGGTTTAACTTTTCTCCCTTTTTGTAGATGGGAATTACTTTGACTACTTTCAAAACACCAGGAAATATACCCTGTTCAAGCATCATATTATATAAATATACTAAGGGTTCTATTATATTAACAATCATTATATTAACAATCATAACTGTAACTCGGCGTAGATAAATCTAAATGTGGTTTTAGCCAACTTCATCACAATCTGTTTCATGTCATTTTCAAAGTGTGTATGGTTATAAAATACTTATAACGTGGCGCAGTGGCCGCGCTGATTTCCAAGAGCACTGAGCCCAGAGGCGACGAGGCGACCCTCGAGCAAGGGTGGGAGTGGGAGGACCTAAGTTATCTATATCTCTTCCAGGAAGATCCATCCCCTACAAAACTTTCCTTGTCCGCAAATCAGTTGCTCAGTTGTGACAGTGAAAATGCCCCCAGTGTGCAAAAAGGCAGAAATATTGCGTTATAAGTATTTCGTTATATCGAACCTCAATGAATGAGGATGGAAGTAATTGAGAGATACGAGTTTTGTGAAAACTACATGGAAGAAAAATTAAATAATTTCTACATGCACTGCTTGCTGCCTGAGCTTGCCGATCCTAGGCAGACCCGATCGATGCCCATCCGCAATCCTCATTACATAATTGCGGCCATGGAACAAGCCAAAGAACAGAGGAAGAAATCCGACAGTTCTGAAAAGATATAATTTTAGATTATTTTCAGACGCTTCCAGGCCTGTTTAAAAAAAAATTTACTGTTGTACATGTGTGTTCTTTCTAATGTTCCAAGTTAATCGTTTTGTTATTTGTTATCTACAATATATTTTTAATTTAGTAATTTTTAATCTCTATTATAGCCCGATTGGAAGTCGTCCATATTTGATGCTTTAAGTGTACGCTCTAGCGATAAGGTTTATTTCTTTCTGTGTTTTTCTTTGTTTTATATTTCGACCGTTGTTTCATCACTTTGGCAACCTCATGATAGAAGTACTCTAACAAAGGAATATCAGGCTTTTATAGTGTAAAACCCCCAAAAGACAACGTACTGTGTTAAGTCGATACACATTTTCTTTAATAACTCAGACAGATTTTGTGCTCAGAATTGATAGCTGACTGCTTTTATTTAATTTCTTGACGCTAGCTTTTTTACTGCATTCACCTTTTTTCACCAAATTCTTTAGAATAACCATATTTTGGATTACTTTACTGAGTTTTATTAAAAATGTCATACTATTTATTTTTTAATTGAATTATTTTTTGTGGTCCGTAATTAAGATGGTTGTGGAAACTAGCAGGCCTTATACTCAAGAGTATAAAGCCAAAAGCATGAAAATACTATAACAATAATGATACTACAGTATTGTTAAAGTAAAGTACAGTGTTGATAATATATCAGCAATGTAGGTAGCTAGGGGGTTTAAAAATGTACCACACCTACTTGTGTAGAATTTCTCTTACAGGCTGTACTTGTGTCCATTGAGTAAAGTATTTAATCGTTCCATATATTGTTTCAGGATGTTCGTTTAGGAGAAAACAGCACTAGGATATTCACCTCAAGGAATGTACTTTCCATCAAAAGGACATCGCAACCAATATTGTTGATTTTTTTTAATATAATGGAATAAAAATTCAATCCAAGAGGCTAGATTTGTTATTTTATTCCTGTTAACCTTAGTCCTACATTAATATTTTATACAAGTACAAGCTCTCCATGTTGTTGCTTAACCCATTAAGATAGTAATTTTGTCTATTCACAATATCCTTTAAAAGGATTTGAAGCTCTCCATGTTGTTGCTTAACCCATTAAGATAGTAATTTTGTCTATTCACAATATCCTTTAAAAGGATTTGTTTTGTGCTACACTGTAGTAGCAAAATCTTTAACTAATGGACTGCGGGCAGCCACGGTTCTCTCTGTAGACTGACTGAAACCAAAATAACGCCGCTGGGCCTTTGGTCGTTTTAGCTGAGTTGGCTAAGTCGTGGAAACACCTTGGCCAGATGTTGATACGATGTTCTTGGGTTCGATTCCTGCACACGACAAAAACTGACCAGTCGTGCAACTCTCAATGAGTTAACCGGTCTGTGTCAACGTTGGTGGGAGGGCCCAAGTAAAATAAATAGTGGCAGGCTTGCTTGGAAGTTAATGGGATCGGGTAATTTGTAAGTTGCACATGGTCAACACTGATTTTGCAACTTTTTACTTATGTCTTCTGTGTGTGTGTGCCAATGTGACTCTTTAAACTGAAAGAAACCAATATTTTAATAAAATACACCTTTAATCCATTTAAAAACACAATTTTGTCCATTCCAATTCATAGTTTTAATAAATTAAATGTTAGGAACGGCACCAGCTTGTGATTGTAAGCCAATGGTTTAATAACATGAAACGATTTAAAATTTGTTTGAAAACTTAAAAGAAACTAAACAGGGTTTTTTTTGTATTTTTAGTCCTTTTCAAACCAAATAAATAAAAGATTAAACGGATTTATGGTGGGGTACTGGCTATGTACTCTACTATGTAACCTATTTCATAAGTTTAATTATCTATACATTAATTGGCTAAGAAAAGTTTTGTGGTACCGATTTCTCGGATGTATTTAAAGTTATAGAATTATGAAACTTGGCACACTTATTTAGTACTATTTTGAATGTTTCCACTAACAACTCAAATTCAAAAATTTGGTCGAAAACAATACTTTCTTCTAATGGTGGGAGAAAGTAAAACTTAAACCTGTTTATGAGGTGGAGAGGTGAGGGTGGAGAAGTTTCACCCTTCTAAATAAATACCCCTGTCGCAGCAAACCTTCGTACTCAGCGAATTTCCAATGCATGCATATGTTTCTCACTAACATATAAAGCCACTTACCACGTTTCATAAAAATACATAATTAAATAAGTGATCTATAGCATTTTATTTATTCTCCTTAAGAATAACATTAGGGCTGAGTACGCAGGTTTGCTGCAACAAGGAACACAAAATATATGTTGTTATGCAATTATCAACATAACTCAACCTGGTGAAGCTACGTACTAAGTTTTATTATTTTATGTTCATGATTAAGGGAGATATAAAACTTTACTTATTCTCCATAAGGATAACATTAGGGCTGAGTATGCAGGTTTGCTGCTACTGGGATGATCAACTAAAAATCAATTGTTTGTGCAAATATCAATATGCCAGTACTATGTGAAGCCACATACCAAGTTTTATCAATATACATTCATAAGTAATCGAGATATCAAATTTTATTTATCCTCCATAAGAATAACATTGGACAACATACTGTGATTAGCACTTTGAATATCTCTGCAACGGTTGGACGTAGAATCACAATTTAAACACCAAAATTATTGTTTTGTAGAGCTGAATTAATTGGTAAAAGCAAGTGTTAAAGTTTACATTGAAATGAACTGAACTGAGGAAAAGCCAAATACCCCCCGTCGCAGCAAACCTGCATACTCAGCAAATTTCCAATGGAGATATAACTGTCTTAATACTATATAAAGCCACTTGCCAAGTTTCATAAAAATATATTCACAAATAATCAATGTATACAATTTTAATTATTCTCCATAAAAATAACATTGGGGATGAGTACGCAGGTTTGCTGCATAAAGGATCACAAAAAATGGGTTTTTATGCTAATATCAATATAACTTATCTAGGTGAAGCCATATACCAGTTTTTATTCATTTATGTTCATAATTAAGGGAGGCATAGCATTTAATTATCATCCATAAAAGTATAACATGGGGCTGATTACGCAGGTTTGCTGCTACAGGAGCCTTTAGCAAAAAATTATTTTTTTGAGTAAATATCAATGGACCACAATCAGATACTGCCTTATACCAAGTTTCGTCATTATACGTTCATAAATAAGCGAGATATAAATATTTTATTTTCCTCCATAAGAATAACATTGGACAACATACTGTGTTTAGCACTTTCAGTATCTTGGTAACCAATAGATGTAGAGGAATGATCAAAATACCAAATTGTGTGTTTTTTTAAGCTGAATCCAATGGTAAAAACTAATACCTCCGTCGCATCAAACCTGCATACTCAGCGAATTTCTAATGAATATATAAAATAACACATTAAAACACTTAACAGGATTGATTAGAAATATATTCACAAACAAGCGATATTTAAAATATTAATTATTCTCCATAAGAATAACATTGGGGATAAGTACGCAGGTTTGCTGCAACAAGGAACAGAAAATAACGGGTTTTGATGCAAATATCAATAGAATTTATCTTAGTGAAGTCACATACCAAGATTAATCCATATACATTCATAAATAAGCGATATATAACATTTTAATTATTTCCCATAAGAATAACATGGGGACCAAGTACCTAGGTTTGCTGCTACGGGAACCATAGGCGAAAAATTGTTTTTTTGTGCAAACAACAATGAACCACAACCAGATTAAGCCATATACCAAATTTTGTCAGTTTATGTTCATAAATAAGCGAGATATACAAATTGTCTTTTCTCCATAAGAATAACATTAGACAACGTACTGTGTTTAGCAATTTCAATATCTCAGTAACCAATTGACGTAGAGAAATGATGAAAATACCAAATTGATTGTTCTTTTATGCTGACTTCAATGGTAAAAATTAAAATACCTAATACCCCTATCGCAGCAAATCTGCATACTCAGCGAATTCCCAATGCATATTATGTCTTAATACCACATAAAGCCGCATACCAAGTTTCATAAATATATATTCATATATAAGCGATTTTAATTATTCTCTATAAGAATAACATTGGTAATGAGTACGTAGGTTTGCTGAAACAAGGAACACAAACAATTGGTTTTTATGCAAATATAAATAGAATTAAATTAGGCGAAGCCACATACCATGTTTCATCAATATTCAATCATAAATAAGCACTATATAACATTCTAATTATTCTCAATAAAAATAACATGGGGGCTGAGAATGCAGGGTTGCTGCAACAAGGAACAAAACAATAGGTTTTTTATATAATTATCAATATAACTCAACCAAGTGAAGCTACATACCTAGTTTTATTAATTTATGTTTTTTTTATGGGAGTCATTACATTTTACTTATACTCCATAAGAATAACATGGGAGCTGAGTACGCAGGTTTGCTGCTATGGGAATAATCAACAAAAATCAATTTTTGTGCAAATATCAATATACCAGTACTATGTGAAGCCACGTACCAAGTTTTATCAACATACATTCATAAATAATCAAGATATCAAATTTTATTTATTCTCCATAAGGATATCATTAGACAACGTACTATGTTTAGCACTTTGAATATCTCTGCAACGGTTAGGCGTAGAATAACAATTTAAACACCAAAATGATTGTTTTGTGGAACTGAACTGATTGGTAAAATCAAATGTGAAGTTTACATTAAAGTAAACTGAGGAAAAGCCAAAAACCTTTTTCCCATAAGATTAACATGGGAGATTTTATGAGTAGGTTTTTTGGATTTTCTCCGCAACCACTTAACCTAGGTTAATAATTCAAAATACTATATATATTTTTTTTAAGCTCTATAACATGGTCAAAACCAAAATTAAGTTTTTTAAAAATTGTAGGGTGAAAAATGCAAAAAACTGATTTTTGGAAAATTTAAAACCCCCATACACCCCCCCTTCCCATGGTCCGATTTTTCTGGTTTTTGAACTTAAAAGTCACGAACGTTATTTTACACATTTGAGCCAAATTTCATCAAAATCAGACGTTTTTTACTCAAGTTATCGTGTTAACGGACACACACACACACATATATATATATATATATATATATATATATATATATACAGGGTGTTTCGGGATAAGTGTAAACAACTTTACCAGGAGATTCCTTACATCAAAACAAGAAAAAATCTTATATGAACATGGGTCCGTAAACCAGTCGTTGTCGAGTTACAGCCAAAAATCGATTTTTAGTGAATTTCCTTTGGAAAGTGAACTATTAGCATGACCCGCACGGTGAAACTTAAGCCCGGGACCACCATAGAAGTTCCTAACGTGACCCCCTAAACACGTTTTGGGGGGTCGTTCAAAATGTTATACATATATAGATTATAGAAAGGAATGTCCATACCAAATTTGAAGTAAATCGGACAAAAAATGTGACATATCTATGTATATATATATATATGTATATATATATATACATATTTATGTATATATATATATATATATGTATATATATATATACATATTTATGTATATATATATATATATATGTATATATATATATAGACATATATATATATATATATATGTGTATGCACTCTAGCGGTCACATTTTTTGTCCGATTTACTTCAAATTTGGTATGGACATTCCTTTCTATAATCTGTTGGACAAGTTCGTTGGGCAAAACAATCGGAAAACTCTAAACCCATTTTTTGGGGATTAATCTTTCAAATTTCGAGTTTTTGGGCCCGAAAAGGGTCAGAAAAGCACCGGATGCAAAATTAATGCATGTTAAAAGATGGGAATTAGAGAGGCGAAAGTTTTAAGTCCTCTATAGTCATTCTAGCATAAATATTTACTGAGTTATTAAAGAAAATGTGTATCGGCTAAACACAGTACGTTGTCTTATGGGGGTTTTACACTAGAAAAGCCTGTTATTCCTTTGTTAGAGTACTTTTATTATCCCCAGAAACCTCATGCCTACTTTCAAGCCTGTCTGGACCTTCTCCTAACCTTATAATGTGCAACATTGTATTCCCAGCTTTGCAAGTAAATGAAACCAGGAGTATCAGAATAGCCAAAAAATCAATGTTTTTCAGATGTCAATAAAAATTGGACAAATGTATGTTTTTTACACTGATTTTGAGTTTTACAAGTTTTTATGTGGAAATTCACTTCCCTCACGTCAGCGTGCTGCGTGCGAACTCGTTTCAATTTCAAGTGTAGTTATTGCACCTTTTGGCATCTAGATTGAAAAATTCTAAAGATAATTTGATTAAATTTCCACAGTTAGATAGATTATCAAATTCCAAAGAGATATTATTGATGTTTTATACTGTAAAGTTGAGTAACGCTGAGAAAAAATAGTTGAAATTAAATTCTTCCAAAAATTCAAGGCCTCAAAAATATTTTTTGTTTTTGACTGGCTAATAATATCATAACCGTTAAAGTATTTGGGCTACAACTTTATAAAACGTTTTAGAATTTAATGGAGAACAAAATAATAACAATTTATGTATGCATTCGATCATGATTATTTATGTAAATACCCAAAATCTGTAGGATAACAAAATTTAGAAAGGAAAACCTCAATTATCCAGCCAGTCAAGCAAATGCATAAAACCAAAGAAAATCTTTCAGCACGAGTTTTTTTGATAAAATCTTCAAACATTATTAAATTTTTTAAATTGAAAATATTCTAAATTCTTAAAAATTCTACCACAGGACCCCACTGAGGCCATTTTTCGAAATAGCAGCCTTTTCCTACACAGGAT
This sequence comes from Allygus modestus, assembly GCA_963675035.1. NCBI lineage: Eukaryota > Metazoa > Arthropoda > Insecta > Hemiptera > Cicadellidae > Allygus > Allygus modestus. The sequence goes on from OY776111.1 coordinate 143,766,429, forward strand.
AAGATGTGAAAAGAAACACTCCTCCACATTTTATTAATACATTTATCGATTTATCAACTTGGGGCTATTACAAATAACTTGTGGGTGGTAATACTTTATTTTTATTGATTACTAAATTGCAGCCGCCATCTTGGATGCGCAATCCTATATCCTATACTCTAATATGAGTAAGGTTTGCTTGCTTGCGTGCTTGCTTGCTTGCGACACGGATCTCAAAAACGGCTCTAACGATTTCCTTCAAATGTTCGAAATAACTAATTTCTGGGATAAAAATAAGTTCTAGACAGGCCTCATCCCAAGGAAAAATCAAATAATGTAAAATACCCCCGTCGCAGCAAACCTGCATACTCAGCGAATTTCCAATGAATATATAACATAACACTTAACAGGATTCATAAGAAATGTATTCACAAACAAGCGATATTTAAAATATTAATTATTCTCCATAAGAATAACATTGGGGATGAGTACGCAGGTTTGCTGCAACAAGGCACGCAAAATAATGGGTTTTTATGCAAATATCAATAGAACTCATCTTAGTGAAGTCACATACCAAGTTTCATCCATATACATTCATAAATAAGCGATATATAACATTTTAAGTATTTTCCATAAGAATAACATGGGGACCAAGTACCTAGGTTTGCTGCTACAGGAACCATAAGCGAAAAATTTTTTTTTGTGCAAACAACAATAAACCATAACCAGATCAAGCCATATACCAAATTTTGCCAGTTTATGTTCATAAATAAGCGAGATATACAATTTTTCTTTTTCTCCATAAGAATAACATTAGACAACGTACTGTGTTTAGCACTTTCAATATCTCGGTAACCAATTGACGTAGAGCAATGATCAAAATACCAAATTGTTTGTTTTTTTAAGCTAAATTCAATGGTATAAATTAAAATTTGATTTAAATTAAAATTACATGTGAAAACCCCAAAAAACCCATTTTTGGGGTACAAAACCCCCCAAAAACCCCCTTGCGGATGGTGCGATTCATCTGGTTTTCGAACTTGTTCAAATAAATGGTACTTTACACATTTGTACCAAATTTCATTAAGATCGGACCTTTTTTAGGAGAGTTATCGTGCTTACGGACACATATATATATAAATATATATATATATATATATATACATATATAAAAATTTGAACGAATGGTGTTTTTGGCATCTGGGGACCTCAAAATGAAAAGTTATCATGGTCTCGGGCTTAAGTCTTACCATGAGACCTACGGTAATAGCTTCTTCCCTATAGGGGAAATTCGCTAAAAACTAAAATGAAAAGTTAAAAAAATTAACATTGGGCTTATGGAGTTTCAAATCAAAACAAAAGAATTGTAACAGCTGTTCATAATCAACCAGGGAACTGTCAAAGCAATACTCATGTTGTTTATGATTATTAACATGTGGTTTTCTGAGAGCAGAGATTAAAAGATTTGAGTTAAGATTACATATATAGAGTAGTAAAATAAATCAAAGGGACATTGAGATATAAATAACAACTGGAGGGACCTTAAAAATGTAGAAAAGAGGCAAATGAATAATACAAATCTGATTATCAGTAGGGGGAAGTGGTGAAATATTACTCCGAGTCATCTAAACAAACTGACTGGCCTTCCCCCGAGCAAAGCTCGGCCCCCAGGTACTTATTTTATAAAATAGGCTACTTCCATCATAAAGGTAGTGTTGTGAACCAGCATTGAAAACTAAATCTTTACGATGAATACAATGCCGTAATACATTTTTTAATATTAAGCTGATCTCAAAATAAAGAAAATTCATCTTATTTTTTATAAATGTAGAATAGAGGCCACTAATTATAATGTAAAAAAGGTAATACTAAATTTTACATACAAATTTATTTTTCACAAAATTTAAATCATTCTAAAATTACAAATCACAATGTTTTGTGGAAATACACGTACAAATTAAAGATCTAGAGTTAAATAATACTGTTATTTACAAAACCACGTGGGTACCATGGGAGCACCTTACAAAAAGTTTTCAAAGTGACCACCATCTCTCTGCCTGCACAATCTTGCTCGTGAAATCAATGAGTTTGTTGCGGCTCGGACGACTGCTGGGTTGTTCTTAATGGACTCAGCTACATTCATTATCCTTTGCAATAATTCTTCTCTTATTCTAGGCTTTGTTGTGTAGACTTGTGATTTCATCCATCCCCATAAAAATAGTCCATGGGTGTAAGGTCAGGAGACCTTGCGGGCCAATGTACTGGACCGTTGCTAGCTATTACCCTTTGCCCAAATGTCTGACGCAGTAGTTCTACAACTTCTCTTGAAGAGTGAGGCGGTGCGCCGTCGTGTTGAATCCAGAGATTTACTCTGGTTCCAAGAGGGACTTCCCCTAGGAGTCTTTGTAACTCATTGAGCAGGAATAAGTGACTCTGTTTAGATTCCCCTCGATGATAAAAGGTCCAATCAGCTTATCATTAACAAGGCCACACCACACATTTACAGAAAACCTTTGTTGAAAATGATTTTCTATTACTTTGCGGGGATTTTCTATAGCCCAGTAGTGTAGGTTTTTTAAGTTATTTATTCCATTTCTCGTGAACTGGGCTTCATCAGTAAACAAAATCCACTTAACATCCCTCCGGTTAGCCACTACCCAATTGCAAAATGCCAGCCTATTATCGTTGTCCCCAGGGTGAAGGGCTTGCCCCTTTTGAAAGTGATAGGGGTGCATTTTTTCCTTCTTCAGAACTCTCCAAACCTTTGTTGAAGACACTAAATGTTGGTTCGATAGTCTCCTAACACTCGTACCTGGACTTTGCTGCACTGCTTCAATAATATTTTCTTCATTGTGCACATCAACTTCATTGAATCCCTCTCGCTTTCTCCTACTAACAGATCCTGTCTCTTTAAGTCGGTTGTGCAGGTCGGTAAAAACTCTCGGGTTTGGAATACTTCTGTTTGGATATCTTCTCCCGTACTCAACCGAAGCTGCCTTTGCATTTCCATTGCAATACCCATAGACAAAATGCATGTCAGTATAGGTACTCACTGTTTGAATACATTTTCACTTTGGAGTTAAAACCACCAGCATTTACTGAGAGGAAACTTGTTTTAACGGACAGGAAATCACATTATTACTCAACAATGCAATTAAACAGATGTGGCTTACGGAAACAGTGCTGCCAACTCACCAATGAAAACAACAACATACAAGACGGAACGATGATAAAATTATTGAATGAGATTAAACCAAAATAAACCCAATTCTGTTGTATTCTTCCGATAACTACTAAATTAATTTATGTCTTAAGAAGATTACAGTATTTTTTCTTAAACAAAAAAGAAACTTATAATAACATTTTGGTAATTTTTACTTTCTCCCTCTATACATAGTATATGGAGAAAGTATTGTTTTCGTCAAAATTTTTGAATTTGAGTTGTTAGTGGAAATATTCGTTTTGGTGCTCCCTGAACCCAAAAAAGTGGTTTTTACGTGATGTCTGTCTGTGTGTGTGTGTGTGTGTGTGTGTGTGTGTGTGTGTGTGTGTGTGTGTCCGTGTGTGTGTCCGTGTGTGTGTGTGTGTGTGTGTGTGTGTGTGTGTGTGTGTGTGTGTGTGTGTGTGTGTGTGTGTGTCTGTGTGGATGTGTACAGAGCTAGAGCCCTAACCAATGGGCAGATTTTGATGACATTTGGTATGTAGGTACTAATCCACGATATCTCCCGGCGTTTTTTCATTTTTTCGAATTTTTGATTTTTAAGGGTAATTATCCCCCAAAAACCGCCAAAAAACATTAAAAATCAAAATTTCTCAAAAACGGCTCTAACGATTTTGATTAAACTTTAGTCGTTTGTAGAACTTTAGTTTTCCAACAAAATGACACCAGCCGCATTCCTGTAAAAATTCGGGTTCAGAAATTACAGGACTTAAAACATCCAAAATTCATTTTTTTGGATTTTTCATAAAAAGACATAAATATAAAAAATATTACTATTCACCCTTAAAAAGAGCTTAAAAAACTAAATAATTTAGTATTTTGAATTACTATTCTACGATTGCTGGTTTCGGAGAAAATTGAAATTTCCATTTAGCGGTAAACGCAGTACGTTGTCCAATGTTATTCTTATGGGGAATACAAAAATTACTATTTCTCTCTTATTTACTGATCAATTTCATTCAAACTTGATATGATTGTCAATTTAGCATTGACAAACAGAGGAAATTCGAAATATGTTGCCCCTTAATAACCCTGGGGGGGGATAGGGGGCATTTCCCCTCTTAAAACCAAGAGTGTAGCAATGGATTCTGTAGTGCCTCCAAAGCAGAGATTTGGGTGGATGTTTTTCAAAACAACTTGTTTACAAGATTTTCTGTACATTCGACCGTGCTTTGTATTCTAAATTTAGTAAATAAAAAGTAATTTATTCATTAAAGTTGGGCTAAAAGGGAGAAAGTATGTGTCAGTTTCCTGATACCGTTTATTTTAAAACTGTTAGTTGACAACGTTTACTTGTGTAGCCGTCCTGTGTAGGAAAAGTCCGTTAACAAAAATTGTTTCAGTGGGATATCCTGTGGTGGAATTTTTAAGGATTTAGGATATTTTAAATTTAAAAAAATTAAAAATTTTTGAAGATTTTATAAAAAAAAACTCGTGCTGAAATATTTTCTTTGGTTTTATGCATTTGCTTGACTGGCTGGATAATTGAGGTTTGCCTTTCTAAATTTTGTTATCCTACAGATTTTGGGTTTTTACATAAATAATCATGATCGAATGCATACATAAACTGTTATTATTTTGTTCTCCATTAAATTCTACAACTTTTTATAAAGTTGCAGCCCAAATACTTTAACGGTTATGATATTATTAGCCAGTCAAAAACAAAAAATATTTTTGAGGCCTCGAATTTTTTGGAAGAATTTAATATTTTCAACTATTTTTTCTCAGCGTTACTCAAATTTACAGTATAAAACATCAATAATATCTCTTTGGAATTTCATAATCTATCTAACTGTGGAAATTAAATCAAATTATCTTTAGAATTTTTCAATCTAGATGCCAAAAGGTGCAATAACTATACTTGAAATTTGTAAAATTGATTTTTGGCTGTAACTCGACAACGACTGGTTTACGGACCCATGTTCATATAAGATTTTTTTCTTGTTTTGATGTAAGGAATCTCCTGGTAAAGTTGTTTACACTTATCCTGAAACACCTTGTATGTGTCTGTTAACACGATAACTTGAGTAAAAAATGTCCGATTTTGATGAAATTTATATACATATTTATAAATTTGAACGAATAGTGTTTTTGGCATCTGGGGACCTCAAAACAAAAAGTTATCATGATCTCGGACTTAAGTCTTACCATGAGACCTACGGTAATAGCTTCTTCCCTACATGGGAAATTCGCTAAAATTTGACTATTTCCAAAATTATAAGTAAAAAATAAAAAAAAAAATGTTGGTGTACAAAACCCCCAAAAAATACCCCTTTGGATGGAGCGATCTGGCTGGTTTTCGAACTTAAAGTCATAAATGTTGCTTTACATGTTTATACCAAATTTCATCAAAATCGGACAATTTTTACGAGAGTTATCGTGCTCACGGACACATATACATACTGTACACATATATATATATATATATATATATATATATATATATGTATATATATATGTATATATATATGTATATATATATATATATATACAGTTTCGAACGAATGGCGTTTTTGGGGTCTGGGGACCTCAAAACGAAAAGTTATCATGGTCCCGGGCCTAGGTCTTACCATGCCGACTACGGTAATAGCTTCTTCCCTATAGGGAAATTCGCTATAAGTAAGGTAACATAACATTTAACAGTCTTTGGCCCTATATCACACATAAAACGAAATATGTATTAAATAAACGGCATCAGGAAACTGACACATACTTTCTCCCTTTTAGCCCAACTTTAATGAATAAATTACTTTTTATTTACTAAATTTAGAATACAAAGCACGGTCGAATGTACAGAAAATCTTGTAAACAAGTTGTTTTGAAAAACATCCACCCAAATCTCTGCTTTGGAGGCACTACAGAATCCATTGCTACACTCTTGGTTTTAAGAGGGGAAATGCCCCCTATCCCCCCCCCAGGGTTATTAAGGGGCAACATATTTCGAATTTCCTCTGTTTGTCAATGCTAAATTGACAATCATATCAAGTTTGAATGAAATTGATCAGTAAATAAGAGAGAAATAGTAATTTTTGTATTCCCCATAAGAATAACATTGGACAACGTACTGCGTTTACCGCTAAATGGAAATTTCAATTTTCTCCGAAACCAGCAATCGTAGAATAGTAATTCAAAATACTAAATTATTTAGTTTTTAAGCTCTTTTTAATGGTGAATAGTAATATTTTTTATATTTATGTCTTTTTATGAAAAATCCAAAAAATGAATTTTGGATGTTTTAAGTCCTGTAATTTCTGAACCCGAATTTTTACAGGAATGCGGCTGGTGTCATTTTGTTGGAAAACTAAAGTTCTACAAACGACTAAAGTTTAATCAAAATCGTTAGAGCCGTTTTAGAGAAATTTTGATTTTTAATGTTTTTTGGCGATTTTTGGGGGATAATTACCCTTAAAAATAAAAAATTCGAAAAAATGAAAAAAATGCCTGGAGATATCGTGGATTAGTACCTACATACCAAATTTCATCAAAATCTGCCCATTGGTTAGGGCTCTAGCTCTGTACACATCCACACAGACACACACACACAGACACACACACACACACACACACACACACACACACACACACACACACACACACACACACACACACACACACACACACACACACACACACACACACACACACACACACAGACACACACGGACACACACACACACACACACACGGACACACACACAGACAGACAGACATCACGTAAAAACCACTTTTTTGGGTTCAGGGAGCACCAAAACGAATATTTCCACTTACAACTCAAATTCGAAAATTTTCACGAAAACAATACTTTCTCCATATACTATGTATAGAGGGAGAAAGTAAAAATTCAAATAAATATTCTTTTGTAATATTTGTATTCAGCGCTAAACTTAATGTGCTGGTATCGCTGATAATAGAAACTTGCTAATACATGTTATTAACAGTTGTTGGGAGTACTTTATTGTTTTATAAACTTATTTCAGTTGTACAAATTTGTTAATGTTATTTTTTCTAAATAATAATACCGAGAGAATGTTTTTCATCTTATTACTATTTGATTAGATTAATATTTGTCATTGCAATACACCACATCACACAAAATTACACTTGTTATGCCTTGTTGTGATGTTTTTATGTGCTCACCTGGCTCACCATGGGGATTTCACAGTAATGAAATACAATTTAGTTACTTCATACAAATATGTGTCAAAATAGAAACAAACTTCAGTAAACATATTTTCTACTACAGCGCTGTAAATCTAACAACCTATATTTAACCAAATTAACCCATATATATTTTTACTGTTTAGGGTTTTTTATATTATTATGTTGTGCCCAATTTTGGACACATAACATAATGTGCCTCAATTTTATCTGTTCGAAAATTAAACTTTGTGTTCTTTGTGATTGCATGCATCTTTAGTCTAATACTGAGTAGGATATAGGATGTACATGCTAGTTATATAGCCTATCTTTTATAATACTTTTAATTTACCCAGCACTTAATGTAAATGTTTCAATTGCTAGAAAACCCATTTTACATTGCCAAAACATCAAAATTTAAATTATGAAGGGGCTCTAGATTTTACCCTAAGACCAGTAAAATTACCCTAAAAAAGGGTAATTACCCTAAAATTGGCAACACTGCGTATAACCGATTAGTAGCCAATTAGTCGACTAGTCGGTTGTTTTCACTAGTCGATGGTGACGGGGTAATCGACTAGTAGACTATTCGTTTAACCGACTAGTATTATTAATCTAGTGTACTAGTCGCTTATTTACACTAGTCATATGGAATGATCAACTAGTAGACTAGTTGTTTAACCGACTAGTATTGAATCTACTGCACTAGTCGCGTGTTTTTACTAGGCGACATTACGTTTACGACTAGAACGAGCAATGATTTAGTGAGATGGGAAATAATGCGACCAGTCGATAGAAAGTTGTATTTCTTAGTACTTATTTGTTTGTCTCTTGGATCTAGTGTTTCAACTAGTCAAAATTTGCACAACAAAAACAATTAAAATTAAGAAAACTTATTTGACATTACAATTAATCATAAACAATATTTATTTTTAATGTGCTGCCGTACATTATCTTTTCATTGTTAATTAATACTCTGAATTATTTAAATTAACCAAATTTATAAACAGTATATAACAAGTATATAAAGTGTGTAATAATAGGCTGTTATAATATTTTATTAAAGATCTATTTAAGCTACCGGTATTGTTGAAAGAAATTCAAGTTTTACTGTCACCAAAAATAGTAGGTAACAAATAATATTTCATGTTTGAGTGCAAATGTAGTTGTCAATGAAAAACATATTAAAAAAAACTTGTATTGTTACAAAAAAATCCTCACAAAACAATTTCTTAACAGTGATCCGTGTCAGTCACATCCCAAACAAAACTGGGGAAACCAAGAAATCCTGTCAATTAAGACATGAAAGAAATTACGAATTATTTCAGAGCTGCAAGAGACTTCATTTAGTCGACTCGACTAGTCGGTTAAACAGCTGCTCAACTAAACCAAAATCAAACAAGGAAACTAGTCGACTAGTTTGTACGATTAGACTAGTCGACGTTTGAAAGTAGTCGACTAGTCACTAGTCGTTAGTATAAAGTAGTCGATAGTTCTATCGCTACCTGATAGCATTTTTCTGTAAGACGAACAGTCTTTTTACTGCTGTCTTCATGGTATTACCCTAGAGTATTACTGAATACCTGAGGTGAGTCTATGAGACTATGGTATACAATTTTTGAGAGGTTTTTAATTTTTGAATTTTGAAATGTTTCTGAGGACAAACAAGTTTGATAAAATTTTTGAATGCAGTTTTTCAATCTGTGGATTCCAAGAGAGATTGCAGTCAACCCTAACTCCAAGAAAGTCGACCGAGCCCGAGCACAATAGCTCCTCCTCGCCTATCACTACGTTCGGACGGAACGTCATCGCTCATCTGTACTCTCATTGCATTCAGGGGTGGATCCAGGGAGTCACATTGGGGGGGAAATTCCGGCGGTTGGGGGGGTATGGAATACCCCTCGGGGGGGGGGGGGTCCGAGGGTCCTCCCCCGGAAATTTGTTAAAAATTCAAGATAAATAAAATTTATCGTCCATAAAAATAGCCGAACGCGTTTTATTGGCCAAAATCATCAATTTTACCTGTTTTTTCGGATTAAAAATGACAATTTTACCGCATTTCATGGTCGCCGTAACTTTTAGACCGAAAACAACAAATTAATGTAGTTTATAGGCCAAAAAAACGTAATAGTTTATAGCCATAAACCGCAATTTAAAGGCAAACACGCCATCGGGGAAGTATCAAAGAATGTTATCGTCGAAAACAATGATTTTACCGAGAAAAAAAATCGGAACAAAATAATTGTATTGACCGAGATACGGCAGTTTTAAAAGACAACCGAGATACATATTATCGGCCTAAAATAGCAATATACTCTAGGTTTGCCGTCTAAAACGTCAATCGGGCCGCATTTTTAGCCTGAAAACGGTCAAACTATGTTTTTAGACAAATTTACCGACCAGGCGTGTGTTATAAGCCAAAATCGGTAATTAACCCGGCAATTTTACAGCATATAATACTTGCCAAAAACTACAACCGCAAAGATTTGTATCAGCTGAAAATTGAGTACAAACCGTATTTCATGCCGGAAATGTACTTAATCGCTCAAAAACGACAACCAACCGCATTTTATTGGCAATAATAAAGCCGGGTCGTGTTTTATATACCAAAAACGACGTCCGAAACGGGTTTTATCGGGCAAAATCAGAGATTTGGCCGTGTTTTATCGGGAAAAAATAAATTTTACCGCGACTTGGTGGTCAAAAACACCAAAATGTTTTTGGTATAATGGACTGGACCGCGTTTTATTGGCCTGAAGCGGCAAGCGAGCCGCATAGTATCCACGGAAATAGCAATATAACCTTGTTTTAGCGTCCGAAAAAGGCAATTGACGAACTGACCGACAAACCCATTCTGCGATTTTTAGGGCAAAACCATCGACCACAATTAAATTTAGGTCGCATTTTATCGGCTAAAAAGACTTCCAGACTGCATTTTACAGAAAGAAATTCCTTACTAAAACATATTTTATACAACAAGATAGCAATTTCACAGCATTCTGTTCGCCGAAAACAACCGTTATTTGCATTTTTAAGTCCGAAATCGACCAAAAATGACGACCAAGCCTCAATATTTTCCAAAAATCACAATCTAACCGTGATTAATCATAAAAAGTTGGCAATCGGACCACATTTTCCCAGCAAAAAATAAAGCCGGATCCCGTTTTATTGGCCCGAACGACAAGCGGAACGTATTTTTACGAATACAATCGGCGATTCGACCCCGTTCTATCGCCAATGAACGCCTATTTTTCCGCATCGGATGGGTCAAAAACAGGAATTTAGTTGCAATTAATGGTCCAAAAATGACGACCGGCAACGTTTCTTATTGGCTTAAACTTACATCTAAAACGTGATTTATTGGCTGGAAACGACGACCTAGCCGCACGAACAAGAACGGTCGAAAAGGGCGTTAAACTATATATTCCCGGATTTTCGCCGAAATTCCTGTGTAATTATCCGATTTTCCTGGAATTTTCGGTCTGTGGATACCCTGTAGTAGTATTACAGGCAAGTATAAAGTCTGACTGACGACGCATCAATTAGACGACAAGACGTGATGACGCTGCCGGGCAGACGTAACGCAGGTGCGGGGGTGCGCGGGCAACTCCAACCTTTGCCTTGGGGGGGGGATTTCCACCATCCCCCCCCCGTGGATTTGCACCTGGTTGCACTATTTGCATGTCCGTGACGCTTGTTTTGGAGGGGTTAACTTTCAGTTTGTTTTGCGCAAAAAACTGTGCGAGGCAATTGATTTTTTCATTCGCGATAATTTCAGCGGTGTGGCAATTTTGGTTCCGAATCAGAATTGTTGTGTCATCTGCAAACTTGATTCATTTAGGGTGGGGGAGGGTGAGAGAGGTGAACGGAACAGAACCCACTTGATGTTAAACTATTCCCCCCCCCCAAACATTCGTCAAATAGCCGAATTGTGCAGTATTTTAATAACCAAGGCATCAAAGCAGTGCCTATATTACACCAGCAGACAGTATTTTAGAAACACCCAGAGCCAATGCCTGCAGTAAAACAATACTTTCAGGTTCTCATGCGGTATCCTGAGTAGAAGCATAAAAGTCCCCAATTATCATATTTGCTTGTTTTTGTATGTTTTCTGAAATGTTGGAATTTGAGAAAATTTTCATATGACACATGACTGCAGCACACCTTTGTTAAACCAGTCTCATTCGGATCCCGTATTATCTAAACAAGCTAGGCCTAGCTTTTAATGTGTTCAAAATTAGCCAGAAACGTGTTATGCACTTACATAAAGCCTGCAAAGTCTTACAATAACCTTGTGGCACTGCCTTGTCTTACGGTTCAGTACTATAGGAATTGCTGTGTCATTAGTTTTATGTGTAATTTATTAATTTTTGCTCAATTTACGTAGTCATTTAAAAATAATAATAAAATATCACGTGAGGTAAGCAAATTTCCGCATTGAAAGCTTTTTAAAAATCAATTACGCTGTTTAAAAAAAAATACCTCTGTTGCTTGAAACCACTTACCATGTTTCATAAAAGTACATCAATAAACAAGTGATCTATAACAATTTATTTATTCTCCATAAGAATAACTTTAGGGCTGAGTACACAGGTTTGCTGCAACTAGGAAATAGACACATTGACACTCACAACAGAATTAACGCAACACAACGTTAATCTTGACGTTTGCCGGCTCCCACACCTAAGTAACGCGACAGTGGTTTCGTTGTTAAAAAAGAAGGCAGGATAAGGGCAGTCGCGTCGTCGCATCAGTGCAGTCAACTGTCAGGCGTCATCAGAACGAAATGATCACTTCCACTAACTGTTTAAGCTTTATTCCATAGCTTTAGTATTCGTACATACCGTTTAGAAAAATAACCTATGGTATGCAATGCATAAATTGGATTGGCGATCAAGATATTCGCAACACATTTAACCAGATACAAATTAAATAACTGCACTATTTTTATACAGTATATTACAAACATTTCTAAGCTTGAGAGGGGGGCGATCGCCCCCCTCACCACCCCCCTTGGATCCGCCACTGGGCTAGGAGCTTTAACCCCTTCAAGCCACTAGTGTATACATAAATTAAATGTATATGTTATTAGGTTATATGTATAAATTTATAGAACCATTACAAATTAAGAAAGAATAATTTAATGTAAAGCTGCCATTTCCAAAATAAAACGAAACGAGCAAATAACCAAAGTAATAACTATGCTCGCCTTGGAGAGGAACCGTGAAGATAGCCATTTTGAACAAACTGACTGGCTTTTCAAGCAAAGCTTGGTCCCCCAGGTGCTGAAGTGCTTTAACAAATGTATCTAACTTTTCAAATCCAATATTGCACTCAGATCGCGAGCGAAGCCGTGACTTGCTACTAGTAATACTTTAACTAATGAAAGTCAAAACATTTGCGTTTACAAAATCTAACACTCACCAAAACAGTAAAAATTGCAAATTTCGTTTCATTTTATTAAGAGCCAATTACTCATTGAGGTCAAGAGAAGCCTGGAAAGTATGAACTATTAATTTTAAACACCAAAAATCTTACATGGGCCCAAGGTAATGAACAGGGTCTAGTTGACCAGTGACAAGGTTTACACTAAGTTTGTAATGAGAACGTTTATTAAAGGTTGTCATGAGGACTTGATTGGCATTGTAAATATTTTAAAATCTGTGTTAGAGTTATTTCTATTGTAATGTTGTTTTCATAATCTTGAATAAGGTTTACAAAGAAACCTTTTTTACAAAAATGATGGAAAACTTGTTAGTAAGACAATTATTTACATATTGTCGTCAAACAGCTCAAAATGTGTTAATCATGTTCAGGACATGTTTCGGCGTTAATACGCCATCGTCAGCTGCTCATTTATAATGAAGTTGTCGACCATTTGGCTTCGTCAGGAACATTAAAAAATAGAAAACACATTCACACGTATTCAAACGTATAGTTATTAAACGAGAAAACATTATCCTAATTTGGACAGGCCTGTCTGAACAAAACTTCGCGATCACGACAGACCCCCCCCACGCCTGATTATGGGTAGGTAGTGGGTATAGGCTCCCCCCTCCCGTTTTGGTTTTGGTGGGTTTCGGTGCACTTTTAGCACCGTATACCTATAGTGAGCTCAATAGCACCACGCAGCTGACAAAACCCACCAAAATATGGACGAGCTTGGAGTAGTTTGGCAGCCTCTCCCTTGGAAAGGTCATAAGGACCGCTATCTCAAATTTTGCGCATGTTTGGTGGGCTTACAGAGACCTTTATTGCGTCACTGGGCCCATCGAAAACCTTGTCCAAGGTCTCCGCGACTTCGGAAGTCTCAGTGAGGGAATCGAGGTCCCTCACCTCGACAGAAACCCGTTTGTTGGGTACGACGACGCTTCCCGTCAACAGACACGTCGGTCCAAAAGCCTTCAAGAACCGCAGCGAAGGCTTTCCTATCCGAGCCCTTCCCCAGCTGAAGAAGAATATCACCCTTCGGGGTTGGTCTCACACAGACAACCTTTGCAGTGCAGTTGCCCAGGTTAATGCCCTTACGGATCTTCCCCAGAACACCGGGGTACGTTTGGCCCCTGCACTCTTACAAGGACAGAAGAAAGGCCAGATCTTATGCTCGGCTTCGCGGCCACAGCACCCGGGCTATGTTCAGTGACCGTTATAGCTGGAAGAGCCTCCGCCACGGTTTTTTCAACTTTCCTTTTCTTCTTTTTGGCCGCCTTGGGCTAACCGCTGGAGCTCCCGCTCGGGCTCATCCGCTCCCGCTTGCCTGAAGTACCGGCCGCAAGGACGACATCATATAAAAGAGGCGACCTTGGATTCGCGACCGGTACCTTTTTCGCCATGCTCTTGCCTCTTCAACTGAATTCAGGGTCGCACGGATAGAGTCCTGGGCCTGGTCCTCTTGTTTAAGCAGGTCCTTCAGACAGCCAAACAGATCGAAGAGGCGGGAATGCTGTCCCTCACCGTGCAATTGACGTTCTTTTGGACCGCGCACGTCTTGGCCATGTCCTTCAACAGGACATCCGCTTGGGAAATTTCCTCCACTTCCTTTCGTTTTTTGAGTTGAAATCCATCTTGAAATCACCAACAATAATTACTTCTATATTCATTGACAAAACTATTCTAAGTAGGCTACTCAACTTAAAAAAAATAAAATAAAAACACTGATTTTTTACATCACTAGTTCTATAGAAGCATACAATTTATGTTTGAAAGTCGTCAACGTAACAGGAAAATAATTCAAAAACTTCGTCTAAGGCTAAGATATAATAAGTACCTGGGGGTCGGAGCTTTGCTCGGCGAAGGCTAGTCAGTTTGTTTAGATGGCTTAGAGCAATATTTCACCACATCCCCCAACTGATTATCAGATTTGTATAGCTCATTTACCTTTTTTCTTCAGTTTTAAGGTCACTAGAGTTCTTATTTATAAGTCAATGTCCCTTTCATTTATTTCAGATTTGACCACTCTATATATATGCAGTCTTTACTCAACAGTTGTAGTCACTGCTCTCAGAAACAGTGTTGCCGTTGTTGGCATAACTACGCCAAAATGGCGGATTTGTTTGATCTTGGGGTATTTTTTGGCGGATTAAGTTTTTTGGCGGATTCTTGGCAGATTTTATCGAAAGTAATGGGGACTTTTCATCTTTTTGGGTATTTCATAAATGTGGGATTTACACTGTGTTTTCAACTATATCTGCCTGATTTGGGCTCTGTGGGCACTAAACATGTCATCTTCTTTATTCGTGGCATCTGTACTAAACGAATCAAACAAATATATATTGGCCAGAAATCATACAAACATATTTTCGTACAATATTACACTATGTCCATAAGTCACTATGCACTATATTATTTTTGATCCATGGAAATCCCTTCCGTCTGTCGCGTCGTCGGCGCCGTCTTGGAGTGGCGTTCCACTTATTGCTTGTATGTTTGTTTTGATCGTATATGCAATAGTTAGTTCCTTTGTTGTTTTTATGATTACTCATTTGTGAATTTCCTATGGAAAGTGAACTATTAGCATGACCCGCACGGTGAAACTTAAGCCCGGGACCACCATAGAAGTTCCTAACGTGACCCCCTGAACATGTTTTGGGGGTTCGTTCAAAATTATATATATATATATATGTGTGTGTGTGTGTGTGTGTGTGTGTGTGTGTGTGTGTGTGTGTGTGTGTGTGTGTGTGTGTGTGTGTGTGTGTGTGTGTGTGTGTGTGCACTCTAGCGGTTACATTTTAGTTCGATTTACTTAAAATTTGGTGGGGACGTTCCTTTCTATAATCAGTTGGACAAGTTCGTTGGGGAAAACAATCGGAAAACTCTAAACCCCTTTTTTGGGGATTATTATTTCAAATTTTGAGTTGTTGGGCCCTAAACGGGTCAGAAAAGCCCCTGTCGTACAATTAATGCATGTATTAGGATGGGAATTAGTGAAGCGAAAGTTTTAAGCCCTCTTTCGTCATTCTAGCATAAATATCGACCAAGTTATTAAAGAAAATGTATATCGGCTAAACACAGTACGTTGTCTTATGGGTTTTTACATTAGACAAACATATTATTCATATGTTGGTGTATTTGTTTCATCCCCAGCAACATAGTGCCTACTTTTAAGCCTGGATACTTTTAACCTTCTCCTAACCTTAAAATGCGCAAAATTGTATTCCTAACATTGCAGGTAAACGAGGAGTACGCTCAAATGTCCCGTAAGAGGATGAAGCGAAGAGGTATATTACCACCTTGTTTTGATAATTAAATTGTTACGACTATTATTGGGTAGTTTAAATATTGTGTATTGCATGCCAGCATTACATTTTTGAAATATTTATGTAAATAGAATAGTTTTACTTGCTTTCAACCTTAAAAGCTTGTAATGAGGTGTAATACAAAATAACATGATGTCTTAAAAAACATTACGCAGGGGTTTGTAAAAGGTCAAAGATTCCATACCTTACTGTACACGTTAGTGCAAGTTGCACCTATTCAGTATCGAATTAATTCAGAATGGGCTCAAAAGGGATATCCAATTTATATTTTCGTAGAAATAAAATGTAAATTACGTGAGGTTTGGTTGAAGTTGTCAAATTAAAATATTAGGGTTTGCTAAATTTGTTTAAACCAAAAGAAAGCAACAGAAATGATAAAATACATCATGGAAGTCAGTTTTTGAAGTTAGTGGAAGGTGTCTTCTCCAGCGACCAAAGGGTTATCTCTGTAGTATTGCCCATTAGTGTGCATTTTATTAAAACGTACCTGGGGCCGAGCTTTGCTCGGGGAAGGCCAGTCAGTTTGTTTAGATGTATGGGAGTAATAATTCACCACTTCTCCCAACTGATTATCATATTTTTATAGCTCATTTGCCTCTTTCCTGAATTTTTAACGTCGCTCCAGTTGTTATTTATAACTCAATGTCCCTTTGCTGTAAAAACTGATCCCCATAAGAATAACATGGGGAAAAAGTGCCGAATAGTATGTCTCTTTCTGGGTTT
Source organism: Allygus modestus (assembly GCA_963675035.1). Classification (NCBI taxonomy): domain Eukaryota; kingdom Metazoa; phylum Arthropoda; class Insecta; order Hemiptera; family Cicadellidae; genus Allygus; species Allygus modestus. The sequence continues at coordinate 143,783,244 of OY776111.1, forward strand.
ACCTCTACTTTCGAGTACTCGCACACCCCTACTTTCAATGGATAGCATCATTTTTATAGATCGAAACGTGCAGTTTTACAATATGGCTTGTAATATGTTTGGCATGTGATAGGGTTGCCATGATTTTTCGAACCACGATACTGGAAACCATGGTGATGAAGACCCATCAAAGATCCGGGGCCCAAACATAGACATATTTAAATATAATGACACATTAAGCCACTTAACAAGATTCATAGGAAATATATTCACAAACATTTGATTTTTAAAATATTAATTATTCTCCATAAGAATAACATTGGGGATGAGTATGCAGGTTTGCTGCAACAAGGAACACAAAATAATGGGTTTTATGCAAATATCATTAGAACTCATCAAAGTAAAGTCACATACCAAGTTTCATTCATATACATTTATAAGTAAGCGATATATAACATTTTAATTATTCTCCATAAGAATAAGATGGGGACCGATTACCTAGGTTTGCTGCTACGGGAACCATACGTGAAAATTTTGTATTTTGTGCAAACAACGATAAACCCCAACCAGATAAAGCCATATACCAAATTTCGTCAGTTTATGTTCATAAATAAGCGAGATATACAATTTCTCTTTTTCTCCATAAGAATAACATCAGACAACGTACTGTGTTTAGCACTTTAAATATCTCAGGAACCAATTGACGTAGAGCAATGATAAAAATACTAAATTGTTTGTTTTTAAGCTGAATTAAATGGTAAAAAATAAAATTTCATTTTAATAAAAATTACATGTGGAAGCCCCAAAAAAACCATTTTTGGGGTACAAAACCCCCCCAAAAACCCCCTTTGGATGGTGCGATTCGTCTGGTTTTCGAACTCGTTCAAATAAATGGTGCTTTACACATTTGTACCAAATTTCATTAAGATCGGACCTTTTTTACGAGAGTTATTGTGCTTACGGACACACACACACACACACACACACACACACACACACACACACACACACACACACACACACACACACACACATATATATATATATATATATATATATATATAAAAATTTGAACGAATGGTGTTTTTGGCATCTGGGGACCTCAAAATGAAAAGTTATCATGGTCTCGGGCTTAAGTCTTACCATGAGACCTACGGTAATAGCTTCTTCCCTATAGGGGAAATTCGCTAAAAATAATGATCAAGCAACAAGTGCCCCTGAAAATAATAATTCTGTATTGAGTGATGATAATGAACTTCCGATAATGCACAAACAAGTTCTGTTTCACTACAAACTGATATCAATTTTACTGTTAGTGACGATATAAATTTATTGAGTGGGAAATAAATGACACTTTGATCAAAGTATAGTACATACAAAGTATATACACAGAGGAATTAATCAAAATACGGATTGTGAGTTTAAAAACTCTTAAAGGGATTCTGGCAACCAAGCCAGATATTTAAATAAACAAATCTTTAGTAGGAAATAGAGGAGTTCTCAATTATGAAATTCAAGATAAAACCTACGAAAAACCTATGATTTTCTATGTTTAAAACATCTATTATTTTCTTAATTATAAAAATTTAATTATGTTTTTACAAATTGTAAAATCTAAATATATAAAAGAGGAAGTATTTATGTATATATATATATATATATATATATATATATATATATATATATATATATATATATATATATGTATGTAGCCTATGGACTCCGAAATCACTCGACAGATTGTAATGAAACTTTCAAGCATTATTCAAGGATGGTTCGTGTGAAGTTTGGTGCAAATATGTCCAAAGGGCTCCGACCCAGAGGGCATACAAGGATGCAGTGTCAGGTTTTAGAAATTTAGTGTTTACAAAATTAACAGCTGTAATTAGTAAACAACTTAATTTGGGCGCAGCAACGTGCGCCGGGAAACTGCTAGTTCTTAATAGAATTGATGTTATTTATTATAGCTGATATACTGTTTTCCCCGTTTTAAGAAAGACTTAACAATCACTTTAAACCTTTATCAAAGGGTAAAGGAAACTTTTGTAGGCCTATTACGTGAATTTAGCCTATTGGATATCTGTCAATTTATAAGAATATTGGTTCTTAATTCTTAAGTACTGGTAGTTGAAACATTTTAGATCATTAACTTTTAGTTTTTATTAACATCAACCCCACAATTTAGATTACGTTTTTTTTAATCTATTTGCAAATACTGTCTATAATTAAAATGACATGCAAGATGTTTCCTATATTTAGCCGTCCAGCGGGGCTTACCCTCCCTCGGACACAAATGCACCCGACCAGCCCGTGATATGAGTCATACATGAGCCAGTCGGCTACATTGTTGTGCGTGCGTGAGTAAAAGTTGTAAAAGGATCACTCTCAGGTGCCACCCCTGGACGCCCTACGTAGGGGGTCAGATAGTGCCTAGGGGTGGCAGTTAGAGATGTGTGATCCAGTGGCTTTGCCGGATCAGTGACAGCGCCCAAAAAATATCAGTTACTTTTACCGGTGACTTGGCACCCCAGTTACTGGCGCAGTTCGTCTTGACAACTCCAGCGTTAAATTACCCCTTTTTGACGCTATATTTTCATCAGATTTGATCATGACCTTATAACCCGCAAGCCAGATTTGTGTTGCCGGATTTGTCATTTTTTATAAATTTAAATACGCTAAATTCAAAACCGGAGCAGACGTTCATGCATATAACACCAGACAACAGCAACATCACAGACAGACCTTCCACAGATTGGAACTAGCGGCATCTCTCCCACAAAACATTGGGCCTAAACTATTTAACAAACTCCCTCAGCAAATAAAATCGCAAAATATCCCCAAAAATTTCAAAATTTTGTTAAAAGACTATCTTGCAGATAGGGTAGTTTGCACTGTTGGTGATTTTTTGGCTGATTGAATTAAAATTTGATATAATTGTTATATTTTTGTTTGATTAATTTATTTTAAGTGAATTTTCTACTGTATAAATGTAAAAAACTAAACAAATTAATATTGTATATATTTATATATAGACACATTTTTGACGTTTGTAATACAATTGTAATAAATTGTTATATGCAAATAAAGAATTTTTATTGATTGATAAGGAATCAACAGTTCACTTAATTGGCATTAGAATTCAATATATTTCATAAAATAGGAACAAAAAGTAATAATTAGAATTCTTAGTACAAATTCTCATTTAACTAAGAAAATACTTAGGAGTGTCACTAAAAAAATATGAATTACCTAGAAGTAAAATAATAAAGTTGTTACTAAATCATAAATAAATAAAGCTTGTAAAAAACTATTTAATTATACAAATAACAGTCATCAGCAAGTTAATTAATTAACAGCGCTTTTGTTAGTAAACGCACAACAGCGACTTACATGAAAGATCGGGCTCGTGCTGTTACTGAAGTCACTGGTGCTGGTTCGTTCATCTCGTCTATGCCCAGGTCCAAGCTCCAGCGACAGTGCTAAGCTCCAGCAACAGCGCCAAGCTCCAACCAACGCCAGCGCCACGAACCTAGCGGCGATACCTCGAAACCACCAAACAGCGACAAGTGACAGTGACCAGTGCCAGCGCCAGCTCCCATCTCCAGCTCCAGCGCAAGAACCTAGCGGCGATACCTCGAAACAACCAAACAGCGACAGCGACTTTTTAGTGAGTAAATACGTACTGTCACCGAAGTCACTGGAGCTGGTTAGTACGATTTCGTGGCACCAGCTCCTTTAGTGCCGAACAAATATTAGCGCCAAAGTCACCGGTACATAAATATTTAACAACCCTAGCGGCAGTTACAGAAATCCGTCCCTGAAGTCGACAACAGCACGAGAGGGTGATCCGCCGTGGCTTGATCTCCCAGATTGGTCCATTGTAAACAAAGAGGTAACCAAGGCCAATGAATATAACATATTATGTTGAGTTTATGTGAACAATACCACAATGTAACATGGGTAGACAATAGTAAGATAGGTAGGACATTTCAAACAACTAATGGTATGCATATTAATCAGGGAGAAATATGTTAGTAATAAATCTTAGAAATAGTAAACCATTTAGCAGAGCAAAAACAAGAATCTGAGCCTATCACTCTTCACTTTAACTTTGAATCTTTGTTAGCACTGGGTTCCAGACTAGCCAAGGGCCAATTGTTGTTGCAGGTAACTTGAACGCCAAACATCCATCCTGGAACTCTCGCCGGACGAATAAGAGAGGAACAGCTCTTCGAAACTTCCTGGATCAACACGGAGAATTTGACATCGCTGCCTAGCTAGATCCGACATTTTTTCTGTCAAATCATTTGCATCTGCCTGACGTGCTTGACTTTGCCCTACATAGGAACGTTCCTTTCCCGGTTGTCGCCAGTAATGTGAATGATCTGCCATCGGACCTCACGCCTGTGCTTTTGACCTTTGATGCAGCCGTGACCTCAATACTCCCACTAAACGCAGCGGCCTTCAGGACGGACTGGAGAAAATTCCACCAACTGGGTCGCGGAAAGGCAACCCCCGCTACTGGAACCCACGAATGTTACGGATCTTGATAACTGTGTCTCTGAACTGCACGTACTCTTGCCCTCTTCCCTTGCAGATTCCTCCAGCCCAGTGCAACTACGGCAATCCCGGCCGAGGCTACCAGAGAACATCCGCCACGAGGTCATACGCAGAAAGCAGCTGCAAAACCAGTGGAGAGGGGTCAGAAACACTGAAACCAAATGCCGGTTCAACCGCAAGAACAGACTGATCAAGTCACTTGATTATTACAGGGCTAAGTCCTGCGGGATCGATTCGTCCTGTCTCTGGATTCCTCCTATCTCATCCGGGGCGGCTGTGTTTGGCGGGCTGCGAAGCAGATCAGAGGAGTCAACGTGACAATACACCCTCTCTATGGACAGCACGGGCTCGTTATTGCAGCAGAGGACAAAGCTCCAAACATCCAAACATTTGCCAACACAATGCATGACCAATTTCAGATAAACCACGAGCTCAACGACGAGCGCCACGAGGAGATGGTTGATTGCTTCATTGAGACAATCTTCATGGGGTCCCGGAAGACAGCATCGAGCCCTTCATCCTGCCGATGGTGCGGGATGTAGTCCGGAGGCTAATCCCATCAGGGCTTGATGGGATAGTTCGAAGGCTCTACAATCCTTCTCCACCTGTCATTATCAACTGCTTGCTGATAATCTTCAACGCTTTTCTTAGGTTCTGACACTTTCCGGCCTCTTGGAAGTCTGCAAAACTCATTATGATACCCAAACCCGGTAAAGATCGCCTCTTTCCACAAAACCATCGCCCTATATCCCTCCTTCTAGTAATATCCAAAATCTTCGAACGCCTTTTCCTCTCCCGGATAGCCCCTTTCCTGGACAGTTTCATTAGGCCGGAACAGTTATAATTCAATGGAAATTCGCTGAGTTTGCAGGTTTGCTGCGACGGGGGTATTATTGTTTGCACCACTGTCGAGGTCGGTGACATTCTACTGTTCCCAAGATGAGCGGCCTTCTCCACCAGTCCACTCTCGTTGGATTTTTCAAGAGGTTTAAAAAAACTCAACCTTCTTTATACTTTTAAAAAGGATAGTTTCTTTTTCATGTTTTTCACTTGCAACTTTGCGGTAACCTGAACGGACTAAGCTTCTAACGTTTGACACTCATTGTCATTGGTAATTTTTTAGGTCAACATACTAACAAAATAAAATGATAACGCACTTACTCTATCTTAGCAATGTGAACGACGTGGTAACGATAACAACTGAACAATAAACTGTAGTACTACAATGTACTGTATACTGTAGTTGGTATACGTTAAGCGAACGACTAAACCAGGTGAGTGAGGTTTGACAGTCTGCTGTAACTCCACTATGTTGCCAGTGCACTAACAGTTGAACTACCGGCATAACCCAAGTTAAATGATACAAAACTTTTACAGATAGATACAGATTCAGATACAGATCTTTATTGTATAAACATTTTACAATGTGTACAACTATGTACAATGTGTATATATAAGAAAAACGTGTTGGTATAAAAATGGAGAATAAAATGTAAAGAAGTTCACAATCCTGGCACTTGGGTATTCGTATGAGGTTCTTTTGTTTATAGTTGGTGGAAATCATCATCAACGTAATAGACGGGGTTTTCTAGCAAAATGTTTTTTAATTTATTTAAATCTTTTCTTGATTCCATTGTTAATTTGTATTTTTTTATGTGATTAATCAATTTTCCAGATGTATATGTAATTGATCTTTCGTACAAAGTTGTTCTATGAATATTATGTATTATTAAAGAATTTAGTTTTCTATCATATTTCTTTACTTGTTGAGATTCAGTAAATTGGCTTTTATTTTTTAAGAACAATTTTGCTAAATCAAATATATACAGGCCGAATACAGTTAATATTTTTGAATCATTAAAATAGTTCATTAACATGATTCCGTCCGTGGTATATTGTAAATAATTCGGATTGCTTGTTTTTGAATTTTGAAAAGTTGTATTTTGTTCTCTGATGAAGTGCCAAACCAAATTGGTAATCACACTTGATTTCTAAAAGTTAATTTTTAGCTATGAATTGTAAGATTTCAAATATAAGTGAGAAAATGCAAAGTAAGCTCCCTCCCCCTTTCACTACCTTTCTCGGTCACCGCGCCAAACGCCGTAAATTCGCCTGATTCCACTGCACCCGTCACCCGTCAGGCTGTGCCGCCCCCCAGATTGTGCCTAGTGGGAAATACGTCCCTGGTCGACCTCCTATCACACCCATTTTAGAGGGGGGAGGTAGATAGGATTCCCACACTACTCCCGCGGGAGCGGGGGTGTGCAAAAAGCATTCCAAAATTCTAATAAAATACCCCCGTCACAGCAAACCTGCATACTCAGCGAATTTCCAATGCATAAAATATGTCTTAATACCACATAAAGCCGCATACCAAGTTTCATAAAAATATATTCACACATAAGCGATGCTAATTATTCTCCATAAGAATAACATTGGTAATGAGTACGTAGGTTTCCTGAAACAAGGAACACAAACAATTGGTTTTTATGCAAATATAAATAGAATTTAACTAGGAGAAGCCACATACCATCAATATTCCATCATAAATAAGCGCTTTATAACATTCAAGTTATTCTCCATAAGAATAACATGGGGGCTGAGAAAGCAGGTTTGCTGCAACAAGGAACAAAAAATGGGTTTTTATATAATTATCAACATAACTCAACCAAGTGAAGCTACATACCAAGTTTTATTCATTTATGTTCATAATTAAGGGAGTCATTACAGTTTACTTATTCTCCACAAGAATAACATGGGGGCTGAGTACGCAGGTTTGCTGCTACGGGAATAATCAATAAAAAATAAATTGTTTGTGCAAATATCAATATACCAGTACTACGTGAAGCCACGTACCAAATTTCATCAACCAAGATCATTCATAAATAATCGAGATATCAAATTTTATTTATTCTCCATAAGGATAACATTGGACAACGTACTGTGTTTAGCACTTTGAATATCTCTGCAACGGTTGGGCGTAGAATCACAATTTAAACACCAAAATGATTGTTTTGTGGAAATGAACAGATTGGTAAAAGCAAATGTGAAGTTTACATTAAAATAAACTGAGGAAAAGCCAAAAACATTTTTCCCATAAGATTAACATGGGAGATTTTATGAGTAGGTTTTATGGATTTTTTCCGCAACCACTTAACCTAGGTTAATAATTCAAAATAATATATTATTTGTTTTTTAAGCTCTATAACATGGTCGAAACCAAAATTAAGTTTTTTAAAAATCTTTGGGTGAAAAATACAAAAAACTGGTTTTTGAAAAATTTAAAACCCCCATAAACCTCCCTTCCCATGGTCTGATTTTTATGGTTTTAGAACTTAAAGTCATGAATGTCATTTTACACGTTTGAGCCAAATTTCATCAATATCGGACTTTTTTTACTCAAGTTATCGTGTTAACGGGCACACACACACACACACACACACACATATATATATATATACAGTTTCGAACGAATGGTGTTTTTTGGCCTGGGGACCTCAAAACGAAAAGTTATCATGGCCCGGGCCTAGGTGTCTTACCATACCGACTACGGTAATAGCTTCTTCCCCATAGAGGAAATTCGCTAAAAATAGAAATGTGTATGTGGAACAGAGAACACCACTAAACTTCCACCACCACTGGAGGAGCGAAGATCTAAGAGCATTTTCTCCAGTGAACGGTCTCTTCTTTCATTACTCGCTACATCATTCGTACCGGCCAGGAACCCAGTAACATCGCTTGACTCTACATTACAAGTCTTTGCTACATGTAGCCCCATGTTTAAGCGTACAAAAGTAATGTTAGGCCAAGATGTATAAAAGAGAGGTGACGCCATTTTTCCAATAAATCAACGAAATTGTTTTGGGTTTTATTCTTATTTTTAGCGAATTTCCCATAGAGGGAAGAAGCTATTACCGTAGCATGGTAATGGGCATGGTAAGAGTTAAGCCCGAGACCATGATAACTTTTGGTTTTGAGGTCCCCATTTGCCAAAAACACTAATCGATATATATATATATATATATATATATATATATATATATATATATATATACATACATATATAGAAATTTGAACGAATAGTGTTTTTGACATCTGGGCACCTCAAAACAAAAAGTTATCATGATCTCGGGCTTAAGTCTTTCAATGAGACCTACGGTAATAACTTCTTCACTATAGGGGAAATTCGCTAAAACACTCAATTTTGGTTATAGCCATTTTATAGAGCTTAACAATCAAATGATTTAGTATTTTGAATAATTAACCTAGGTTAAGTGGTTGTGGAGAAAAGTAAAAAAAACGCATCCATAAAATTTCCCATGTTAATCTTATGGGAAAAAGGTTTTTAGATTTTCCTCAAATAATTTAACTAAAAACTTCACATTTATTTTTAACAATAAGTTTAGCTCTACAAAAAAAACATTTTGGTGTTTTAATTGTTGTTCTACGTTGCAGAGATATTCAAAGTGTTAGACACAGTACGTTGTCCAATGTCATCCTTATGTAGAATAATAAGTACAATTTGACTTTTTTATGAAAGTATATTGTTGAAACTTGGTATGTGACTTCAACTAGTTTTGGTATATTGATATTTGCACAAAAAATGGTTTTTATTGATTTTTCCCGGTGGCAGCAAACCTGCATACTCGGCCCCGATGTTATTCATAAGGAGAATAAGTAAAATTGTATATCTCCCTTATTTATTATGAACCTAAATTAATAAAACTTGGTATGTAGCTTCATCTGGTTTAGTTATTTAGATAATTGCAAAAAACACATTACTTATCTTCCTCGTTGCAGCAAACCTGCGTCCTCAACCCTAATGTTATTCTTATGGAGAATAAATAAAACGCTATATATCACTTATTTATGAATGTATTTTTGTGAAACTTGGTATAAGTGGCTCTATTTAGTATTGAGACACATATATATGCATTGGAAATTTGCTGAGTACTCAGGTTTGCTGCGACGGAGATATTTTTGCATATATCGTTTTTATGTTGGTCTAAAGATTAACATAGTGAAATGAAATATACTACAAGAGAGTTTCTTTGGGAGTCTATTTAAAAAAAACTAACTATAATTAGATTATTCTAAGCGATTTTTTTTGCCTGCAGTGTATTATTTTCTAATATACATATATAATAGATAAACTTGAATTGATATTATATACAATAAACATATTGTTTGTTGTCTACTTTTCTTGTGGTAATTCTTCTGCACAATGTTGTCATACCTGATTGCAGTCGTGACGTCATTGTACAGTGGTTATTGACTATGCAATTTTAGTGACAGTAATTTAACTATAATTTAATCTTTATGAAGTTATTAGTGAGATAATGATAGATATGGAAACAGAAAAAGTTATAGACGATAGTATAAATAATAGTCAACAGGTAAGTTCAGATGATTTTTTATATTGATGTATTTTTGGTCTGTGTTAGTCATTCACGGCCCTAACCAGCCTTCCATCTTTGTTGCAATACCTAATAATTTCCCCCTGAATTGGATAAACAACCTTCTATAAGTTTTAAGTGATTTTTATGTGTTATTGGGTGTTTGGTAACTAAGGTATGTAATCTAATTTGCAGGATATTGAAATTCGCGTTATAGCTCTCACACTTGCAGCAGGTCACATGAAGTCCTATCTCTTGAGGTTACATTCATAGCCACTTTAATCTAAAACCTGGACCTAATTCACTAAATACACTTAGTTTGCAAAGCTATTTGAATGTCCCTTAGTTGTAAAACGAGTGCTAGGGCCTAGATACAGCCTGGATATTTTTCAATCAAGATTACAGTATATACTTAGTATACCCAGCCTTGATTATATCCTAAACCTAATTCCAAGGGCGTAGCCAGGATTTTATTTTTGGGGGTGCTGAACCAGGGGGAAAGGTTTACAATGATGTAACAGAAAGTAACTAAATTCAAATTCATTAGGATAATAAAAACCGAACAAGATACAAAACAAAAAAGTGAGTGTTACTATTGCTTGAAACAAAAATTGTATGATAATATAATTTAAGTTAATTGTACACCGGTAGTTAAAGTTAAGATTGCTTTGATGGTATCAAAAACTATAAGAGAATCAGCTTCCTGGACACGCTCGCCATTACAACCAGTACTTGTTCTGTTGAAACACTGACATTGCCATAATGAACGGACAAGAGAGTGGAAGCTCATTTAGTCTTAAATAAAAATGTATAGGGTTGACTGGGGTAATTGTGAACGGTTGTTGCAACTTTAAAACATTTTAAGTGTTGCGTGGCCTCTGAAGGTCTAACTTAAAGCCTTGATTGTTTGCTAACACAAAATTAGACCTTTTACCTTAAATTTCCAGTTGATAAATTTGGTAAGTATAATGTCTTTAAGGCGATAAAACTCTATTTACAATTACCCCAGGTCCTTAGGTAGGGTTTAAGCTGAGGTTACATTTGTCGCAAAATGCGACATGCACCACGAAAATGCTACAATATTTGGGCAGGCTGTCGCTTTTTTGCTACAAAGAAAAGTATAAGACATTTTTTAATTTTATTACAGGAAATCTGGTTTTAACAATATAAATTGTATTAAAAGTCCGTGATCACGATCCACAATCAAAAAAGATTAGAAGAGTACTTGGGATGTTGTAGAGGCTTAACGTTCCGGATAAAATTATTGGAAATAATGCCCTTTTGTACAAATCATAACTGTTTTTACGACTTTATATGAGTAGAAAATCAAAATTTGAGTTTCGCCAAAAGCCGAAATTAGGTATTTGACGCTAAGTTAGATGTAATTTTTGTACTTTATTATAATATAATAAATGGTACATATGAAGGGCCCAGAAACATAGTGGTGTAAGTCAAAAAAGGCTCATTGTTCAGTATCCATGGGTTTGCGATTGACAACACAGAAAAATCAGTAAAATGTGTAGAATTACTTTTTTTGAAGTTTTCTATTCTTAAAACAATAAAATTTCATAATTTAAGTTACTATAAACTTTGTTTACTCTCTACATATTTTTTATTTTTTTATTTTTTCATGGATATTAGGCCTACTGACTTACACCACTATGCATGCAAAAAAACGACACACCATTTTGAGTTTAAGGTATAAAATAACATATTGTGATTTTTTCAAAAGTCACATGTTTATTAAATTATACACAATTGAGTAAAAAAGATTTCAGAAACTAAAAATATTAAAATCACCACAATGTCTTGATTTATTTTAGTTTTCTACTTCCTTCTCATCGTCTTCATTGTCATCAAGTGGGCTGACATCTTCTTGGGCATTGTCACTTCTCTATCTTCTAAAAAAGACATGATGAACAGGAGGGATGTACTTCAGTAGGAAGATCATGTCCCTTTTCTTTAGGGCAGACATTACCCTTGGTCCATAAAATAGGTTGTCCTGTATGATTAGAGCGAGGCTTTGGGGACGACCATTTTCAAACTGATTTCTTCAAAAGGCATTTCTTCGTTCAGTGTGTGTTTGTATTGAATAGAAAACGGTTTTTCTTTTTCAAACCACCACTATGCATGCAAAAAAACAACTTACACCAGTTTGAGTTTTAAGGTATAAAATATCATATTGTGATTTTTTTCAATAGTCACACATTTATTAAATTACACACAATTGAGTAAAAAAGATTTCAGAAACTAAAAATACTAAAATTACCACAATGTCTTGATTTATTTTAGTTTTCTACTTCGTTCTCATCGTCTTCATTGTCATCAAGTGGGCCGACATCTTCTTGGGCATTGTCACTTCTCAATCTTCTAAAAAAGACAAGATGAACAGGAGGGATGTACTTCAGTAGGAAGATCATGTCCCTTTTCTTTAGGGCAGACATTACCCTTGGTCCATCAAATAGGTTGTCCTGTATGATTAGAGCGAGGCTTTGGGGACTACCATGTTCAAACTGATTTCTTCAAAAGGCATTTCTTCGTTCAGTGTGTGTTTGTATTGAATAGAAAACGGTTTTTCTTTTTCAAACCGTAGCCACTGCATTTTCAGCCAGCTAACTTGGTCTCCATTAATATTTTTTTTCCGTTTTGTAACAGCTTTAGACAGATTATCGATACTTCGAAAATCTTCACTGTCCATTCTTACTATAATAAAAATTTATTATTTTTCCTAGCCGTCACGATGATTTGGTACCAGTCATCTGGCGTATACACGACATGATTTCTAGCAGCTTGCTCAATATTGCCAAAATTTGCATCGTTAGGCAAGTAGGACTGTCCGGAGACCATGAACTTAAGATCAGCGGTATCAATCTCATTTGCTTCTTGAGTTAACTTCATCAAGCTTAACGCAACATTGATGTTGCGGTTCTGGCCGCCACATGTGTCACTGTAAATAATGATGTGCTTGCATGGGCTTTGCTTCAAATGCTTAAGAAGAGACGCAGTATTTCTTGAGATCCCCTGCTTGCCATTGTCTCGCCCCAGACATACATGTAGCCTAGATTCTTCCCCATGTCGTGTACTCCCAAAATTATAACAATACATATTTCTGCGGTAGTACGCTTCAGAAACTGTCAATTTCGGGAAAGGGAGGGCTTTTTGCAAATCAATCGTCAGAGTACAAACATTTTCATTTTCTTTAGCAAGTGTGCCGTCTGCTTTTAGACTGTCACGTGCCTTTTCAGCTTTGGCCAAATGAATAATATGATCCCTATTCAACACTGCCTTTGCTTCTTGATTTTCCTCAATATCAATCTTTTGTTTAAATTCATCGCATCTTTTGCAGGTGTCATTGCGAGGCATATGGAATTGTAGGTTAAAACTGTTATTGAAGACATGCCTGTATACTCCTTAACAGGATTAATTTCATTTTCTCTGCACCACTCTGTATAAAGGTGATACATTTTTTAAAGGTTAAGCTCTGGGCTTAAATATTTCCGATTTGGGTTGTCTTTTCTGGTGTAGTGGGATTGATAGCTTGGAAACTGATTAATGTGATCTTTCACTAATTGAACTTGTTCTGGTGGGATTTTTCGAGCAGCAACATGTTTTCCTCTTAAATCATCTCCTGGGACATTTCCAGCTCTAAATTTACTGAGGGCTCTAGTCACTCTCCCATCGCTTACAGCAAACGTACCCAAAAAAAAACTTTTTGCATACACGCAACGTGCTAACACCATTTTGAACGTAAAACAAGTTTGTACCTTTTTTTTCGCCTTTTTCTGCGGAGCGAGGGTGTCTACTCTGTAGGGGGCTCTTGATGTACTAAACCACACAAGTAAATATTTTGTTTCCCAAAATCTCTATTTTAAGGAAGTTTTCAAATTTAAGTTTTCTTTCATTCTCTGTTATTGATGCAAAACATCATTTGGGACAACCACAATCTATATTTGAAAAAACCTTAGGTGGTACAATATTACCTACCCTTGACATTTATATAAGATTGTCCAGTGTTTCTTAGCCGTTTTGCCTTCTCCCTCCTCGACTCATTCTCTGCCGTTTGCGAGGTTTGAAAGGTTTGCCCTGACAGTCTTGGACTTCTCCATCTTCTACGTCTGAAACCTCTGCAGGGCTGTCTTGGTCAGCCACCTCTTCCACTGCTGGATGCGCTTGAAGGTGAGGACTGGCATCTGTATCTGCGGAGAAAACACAGCTAATGTAAATCCTGCTTCACAATCTACGACTTGTTTTGTATCGTTACAATGAAACAAAGAATATAATAAAATAGGAAATAAAACCTTACCTGCAATTTCTGCAAGTCCAGGAGAAGCTGGATTGTGACAAGGATCCGGGCAGGCTGTCAGAAGCAGGAGTGTGACTGGAGGGTCCAGGCAGGTTTTCAATGTGCATATCAGCACCATACTCTTGAGCTTGCGTCCTAATAGGCCTATAGTACGAGTGGTCAATGAGTTAATCATCTGGAAATAAAAACAACATTATTAAAGCTTATTTCCTGGTAATCAATTTTGTGTGTAGTAGAAATTTCTTTATTTCTTGTAATGGTAGGCCTACGGTAAGTTTATTAATAAGGCCTACCGAAATTATGGTTTGGACCCATAGTAACAAAACTACAATGAACGGTATTTAGTTACTAATAATAAGGAATACACATACTAGGTTACCCCTAGTAGGGCAAGGAAAGCAGCTAAGTAATTATGGAATTGCTGTATTTAAAAACAAGCCATTGTAAGCATTCTTAACAAAATAAAACATAACCTCAACCATGAAAGCAATGGTTTGAACATAGTTTAATTATTGTTATTAAATTTTCAAACAAAATATACTGACCTGATGAATATTCTTTGTCTTGCAGGGGATTGTAATCTTTATCTGCATCACTATTATCATCACTCTCCAACATATTTAACAAATCTTCATCACTTGTGTTACTCATGATGCCAACATGCAGCTCATCTGAGTTGAGAAAGAAATGAGAAACATAGTGGTGTAAGTTGACTTGCTTCACTATGATTTCAAAGGAAGTCAGAGTTTAGTTGAGGGCGCCAAGTAGGTGCTGCTACAGTGGAGTCTCACAAACTCGACACAATGTGGACTAAGACCCTGTCGAGTTTGTGGAATGTCGAGTTATCCAGAATTACATTGGGAGGGGAGGAAAACACATTATTGAGCTGTAAATTGTATACTGTATTAGATTTTACTTAAACACATTATAGTATAAATGTATAATAATACTGTATTACAAACTTAAAAAAAATATAAAAATTAGATAAATACTTAAAATTTGAGAATTAATAACTAATTGTCCTCGTTTCCAAAATATATAGTCTTGTAATACATGTACTGTATAGTAAATGAGGTGTCGAGTTTCCCAGAGTGTCGAGTTATCGGGAGTCGAGTTTGTGAGACTCTACTGTACCAAGCAGCAAAAACTGTGAGTTTGACTTACCTCTATGTTCCATGAAAGAATGGCCAATTTAGAGGCTGTCCAGCTGTATAACTCAAAACTGAAAAAATGTGACTTACACCACTGTTTCTGAGCCCTCCATATATTTATAGTAGCCTAAATACATTTCTGAACAAGAATATATATATATGTATAGAGAAATATGAACAAATAAAGGTTCCATAAAACATTGATTTTTCAATATAAATTTGCAGCATAGCCGTATATGAGCTAAATGTGTAGAGGTTACTTCAAACCATCGCTGTGTCCAAACCATAGAAGATAACCTTTATATGCATACTCTTTTTGTTCACAAAAAACCAGAGAATTAGAATAAAATAAAATAAATAAAACGTGGATTCCCTAGGCTGCTTCTTTTCATGGTGATAAAAAAACACAACATTTTTAATAACGCACATTTGAACATAAATAATAATATTTACCAATAGTAATATGGATAAATATTACTATGATTAACTCACACACTACACGACAATATTTGTTTATCACTAAAACACTACAAGATTATAAAATTATAAAAATTCAATTCAATTCAATTATAAAAATTCAGTTATAAAATTCTTTGGCTACCACAAAGAATAAACACTTGTATTTCCGGCTCCTTATTACGAGTCACTTGACGCTTCGTACAGGAAGGCACCGCTACAAAGAGGAAGAACTTTTTCTGGCTTAAATGAGGTATGTGATTTATGCCACGCTAAATCAATTATCGATATTTTTATTAGTGATTTATAATTAGCCAAATTTTCGGCTAATGGGGCAAATGAACAGCTGACATAACAGCTGATTTCAAAAATTATTTCTCAGACTTTCTGAAGTCGTATGACAAAGTTCTCATCACGAAAAGAAAGAACAACTAATGCTATTTCCAATGGTATCAACCGCTTCCTGTTTGGAACAAAATACAGACACTACGTTTTTTTGAAGAACATGTGGTTTACGAGATTTTGCCGCTTGCGAGTCAAAAATGTTCCGCACGCTAATTTTTGTTCAAATTATAATAGCAATTATATTGATCTGTTACTGCTACTAGTTTCGTTTATGTATGAAAATTAAAGTTTAGGATCTCTTCTTTTAAATGGTATCAATATTATTACGTTTCTGGATCATTTTAAAAGCTTTATACGCAGTTGAAAAAAATTACCCAATTAGCTGAATGTTGTCTATAGTACATCCATCTCACACATGCAATCGACGAATATTCGGCTAAGGGCAGTCCTAGGGTTAAATTTGCTGATTTGTTTTGTTTTGTAGGTAGGCTATTATGTTTTTAAATCAATTATTTTTTTTGTACCTACCGGTGACGTGTATTTCATATTAATTTTAAGTTTACTTGAAAAATAATCTAAAAAACAAATATGATATAATAACTAACGTACCATTGATAAAAAATTATACAATCGATAAAACAGTCAAAATATCGAACAATTTAATTCTGTTTTTTATATTGTTCTACTAATAAAAGTGTACCTGGTGTGTTCCTTATTTGTCCAGCTGTCTGCTCTTTGATTTTGGTGTAACAAATTTTGGAGATATTGATTTTGGTGATTTTGGAGTTAACTCTATGACTGGCGCATGTTATTCCCCATGGTATCATTTTAATTCAACTTATGCTTGCCGGTTGCTGGTTGTGGGAGATTTAAGTAACAGGCTACACACAAATGGTAAATGAAAAATAACAGGGTTTTGTTTTAAAATTAATTATTCAAATTATAAGTAACTAGCATGTAGCATCATAACTTACTTCGGAGGTTGGATAGATATGGCGGGAAAAAGGCTTGACTGCTAAGGGCGGGACAAGTGCTGTTTTAAGTTATGTGCTAGCTGATGTGGCAGTCATCTTGTTATTTCTGTAACAGCTTATAGGAGCTTATAATAGTTTATAGGAGATACAGTAGTATAAATGGGATACAATAGTACAATGGGAGATATGTCATGTCCATACTTTAAATACCGTCTATCTGAAGTTAGACCTATGGATATTTCCTTGCCAGTTTCACACATATTTATAAAATACCGAAACCGACATTGCAAAGCAAACCGTGTTTTAACTCATCAACAGCAATCACCAATCTAAAGCAGAATACACAATTCTCAATTATTATTTTGCCAAAATATTAAAACCACACTACAGTAAATAAATAAAATGGTCTCCCTAAACAGACAGATGGTAACTTATCAACACATCTGTCCAACTTATACCAATTAGTGGAAAACGGCTGCAGGCTATTGTGGCAGGCTTTACTCCCAAGAAATATTCAGGACATGATAAGGGATCCTCCATGAAAATTCAAACAGCAAAAAGTAGTAGCACCTAAGTTGATTAGATTAATTGCACGTGGTTAAAACTTACAAACTACACAAACATAATGTCAAATTACAAACTTAAAAATAATCTTTTTTTTAGTTGAATTTATTAAAAACTTAAAATAATCCTTTTTTAGCAAATTTCCCCTATAGGGAAGAAGCTATTACCGTAGGTCTCATGGTAAGACTTAAGCCCGAGACCATGATAACTTTTCATTTTGAGGTCCCCAGATGCTAAAAACACCTTTCGTTCAAATTTTTATATATGTATATATATATATTTATAAATATATATATATATATATATTTATATATATATATATATATATGTGTGTGTGTGTGTGTGTCCGTAAGCACGATAACTCTCGTAAAAAAGGTCCGATCTTAATGAAATTTGGTACAAATGTGTAAAGCACCATTTATTTGAAGGAGTTCGAAAACCAGACAAATCGCACCATCCAAAGGGGGGTTTTGGGGGGGTTTTGTACCCCAAAAAATTTTTTTTGGGGTTTCCACTTGTAATTTTTATTTAAATCAAATTTTAAATTTTACCATTTAATTCAGCATAAAAAAACAAACAATTTGGTATTTTTATCATTGCTCTACGTCAATTGGTTCCTGAGATATTGGAAGTGGTAAACACAGTACGTTGTCTAATGTTATTCTTATGGAGAAAAAGAAAAATTGTATATCTCGCTTATTTATGAACATCAACAGACACAATTTGGTATATGGCTTCACCTGGTTAGGGTTTAACTTTGTTTGCACAAAATACAAAATTTTCATGTATGGTTCCCATAGCAGCAAACCTAGGTAATCGGTCCCCATGTTATTCTTATGGAGAATAATTAAAATGTTATATATTGCTTACTTATGAATGTATATGAATGAAACTTGGTATGTGACTTTACTTAGATGAGTTCTAATGATATTTGCATAAAAACCCATTATTTTTTGCTCCTTGTTGCAGCAAACCTGCGTACTCATCCCCAATGTTATTCTTATAGAGAATAATTAATATTGCTTGTTTGTGATTATATTTCTTATGAATCCTGTTAAGTGTTAATGTTTTATGTTATATATTCATTGGAAATTCGCTGAGTATGCAGGTTTGCTGCGACGGGGGTATTTAAGTTTTGTTTATTAAAAAAATGTTATGATGACTGCTGCTGCAAGTAGCCTTTGGGAATGAGTTATTGTTTGTGAATAAACTCCGATTAATGACCTAAGCTGTTCTATTTGTATTTAAAGACAGTTTACCTGTTAGAAATTTAACCTATCTTATAGAGGATATAATGTTTTGAGGGGTAGCTAATTGTAAGTGGTCTTATGACTACCGATGAATACTACCTACTTGATATGTAGGGTTATCGTGTGTAAATTACAGGCCTTGAGATATTATCTACTTGCTTGAAGAAAAAAAATTAGCCTAATCAGATTTGTACATATAGATAATACCCCCTGTTGCAGCAAACCTGGGTACTCTCAACGAATTTCCAATGCATATATATGTATTAATAAAGCCGCTTACCTAGTGTCTTTAATATGCATTCACTATTAAGCGATATATAGGCAAAATTTTAATTGTTCTCCATAAGCAGGGTCTGATTAACCATTAGGCTGACTAAGCTGCAGCCAAGGGGTGCCATAGGGGCTCAAATTTTTTTTTAATAATCTCGGAAGTGTGGTGATCAATTGGCTAGAGGGAATATTAGTTCCACGCGCCCTTTTCCGTCGCAAACCTGCTTTATTCCACACCTGCTTTATTCTTCGTTTGACACTTTGACAGAAGCGTAGTATAGTTGTTCCTTAGTTCATGATTAGGATTGGACGGGTCCTGAAATTTCAGGAATACTACGTAGAAAAATAATCCCGTTTTTTGGGCGGGATTTATTTTACCTCGGGATTATTTTGGGATGGGATTATATTCTTGAAACGGCCATCTCTCTCGAAGTGATGCATTAGTCTTTACCGGCCATGATTTCGTGGTGCGATCGTCATTTATCGCTGAAGGCACACGTTGCAACCATCAATTTAGGCAACTTTCACGTTGTTCAGTCATCTATTATGTTGATATGGTCCCGTTGTCTTTTACGGTCGATATTACATGGTGTGATCGCCAATTACGGCCGATATTACAGGATCCGGCCGTCATTTATGATTGAACTGAGCCCAAGAGATATAGGACCCTTTAGCTCAGGAAATATGTTTGTGATGTATTAACATTATTAATTAATGTTATATAAAACAGATTTAATGTTTCCATTTTGTACAATCTCGTTAAGTTATCATCGTCTGTTTTATCATACCACCGCTCACCTGATGTTACGTTATATGACCTGATCGTAATAAACAAACCCGATTGGACTATATGATCACGCCACTACCCCTCCAGTTTACCCGTCGATCACCTCTTGTCTTCCTTCGGCCAGTTCCCAAACAGCTCCCGTGAATCCAATATGTAGTCGGTCAGTTTATTACTTATAATTGCTGTGTCGTCAATTTCCCCGAACATCCAAAATGTGTCAATGCTTTAAGGGGATACCAGCGGTGCCCCTGAGTTCAGGCAAACACTCATTGGATGGAAAGAGCTGCTGAAGCTTGATGTTGAAAAGAGACAAAGATACCTGACGTATCCAAATACCCCCCCGTCGCAGCAAACCTGCGTACTCAGCGAATTTCCAGTGCAGTTATATGTTTCTCACTACTACATAAAGCCACTTACCAAGTTTGACAAAAATACATTCATAAATAAGTGATTTATAACATTTTATTTATTCCTCATAAGAATAACATTAGGACTGAGTACGCAGGTTTGCTGCAACAAGGAAGATAAGAAATGAGTTTTTATGAAATTATCAATATAACTGAACCAGGTGAAGCTACTTACCAAGTTTTATTAATTTATGTTCATAATTAAGGGAGATATAAAACTTACTTATTTTCCATAAGAATAACATTAGGGCTGAGTATGCAGGTTAGCTGCTACGGGGACAATCAACAAAACATTTATTTTTTGTGCAAATATCAATATACCAGTACAACGTGAAGCCACATACCAAGTTTCATCAATATAAATTCATAAATAATCGAGATATCAAATTTTATTTATTCTCCATAAGGATAACATTGGACAACATACTGTATTTAGCAATTCGAATATCTCTGCAACGGTTGGACGTAGAATCACAATTTAAACACCAAAATGATTGTTTTGTGGAGCTGAAGTGATTGGTAAAAGCAAATGTGAAGTTTAAAGTAAAATTAACTGTGGAAAAGCCAAAAACCTTTTTCCCATAAGATTAACATGGGAGATTTCATGAGCATGTTTTTTGGATTTTTTCCACAACCACTTAAGCTAGGTTAATAATTCAAAATACCATATTATTTGTTTTTTTAAGCTCTATAACATGGTCAAAACCAAAATTAAGTGTTTTAAAAATTTTAGGGTGAAAAATAAAAAAAAACTGATTTTTGAAAAATTTAAAACCCCCATAAACCCCCCTTCCCATGGTTCGATTTTTCTGGTTTTCGAACTTAGTCATAAATGTCAATTTACACATTTGAGCCAAATTTCATCGAAATCGGACGTTTTTACTCAAGTTATCGCATTCACGGACACACATATATATATATATATATATATATATATAGATAGATATATATATATACATATATATAAATTTGAACGAATAGTATTTTTGGCATCTGGGGACCTCAAAACAAAAAGTTATCATGGTCTCGGGCTTAAGTCTTACCATGAGACCTACGGTAATAGCTTCTTCCCTATAGGAGAAATTCGCTAAAATTAAGCTACTTCTGGCCGCATTCAGACACTTTGTTCATTGAGACTTCTCGACACACTTCTCCCTTCAATAGTAGAGGGGGGGGGGCAAATCAACTCAAGTCTATAGGCGCCACACCTCTTAATCAGGACCTGTCCTTAAGAATAACATGTGAGCTGAGTACGCAGGTTTGCTGCAACAAGGGACACAAAAGATGGGTTTTAATGCAATTATGAATATATCTCAACTATGTGAAGCCACATAACAAGTTTCATCAATATACATTGATAAATGAAATAAGCAATGTATGCCATTTTAATTTTCCTCTTGACCACTTGCTGTATTAAGGAACACAAAAAATGGGTTTTTATGCTATTTTGTCATAACTGAACTAGGTGAAGCCACATACAAAGTTTTAATAATTAATTTTCATAATTAAAGGATACATAATTGGATGACGTTAGTGGAATGCTCATACTTCAGTTTGGAAATTGAATTCAGGTTACGCTAACTCCTTTTTAACGGTTTGATGGATTGTCATGACATTTTTAGGGTAACGTTTTGATGGCATGATGATTGTAATAAACTATAATTGACGAAGTATTGTTTCATTGTAATAATTATTAGTTTAAGCGAATTTCCCCTATAGGGAAGAAGCTATTACTGTAGTCGGCATGATAAGACCTAGTCCCGGGACCATGATAACTTTTCGTTTGAGGTCCCAGACCCCAAAACACCATTTGTTCGAAACTGTATATATATGTGTCCGTGAGCACGATAAATCTCGTAAAAATCATCCGATTTTAATGAAATTTGAGATAAGCGTGTAAAGCAACATTTATGACTTTAAGTTCGAAAACCAGCCAGATCGCTCTATCCAAAGGGGTACTTTGGGGGGGTTTTGTACCTCAAAAATGTTTTTTTTTTTAAATTTGTTACATATAATTTTGGAAATAGTCAGATTTTAAGTTTTATCATTGGATTTAACTTAAAAAAAACGCACAATTTGATATTTTGATCATTCCTCTGCATCAGTTGGTTACCGAGATATTGAAAGTGCTAAACACAGTACGTTGTCTAATGTTATTCTTATGGACGAAAATACAAAATTTATATCTCGCTTATATATGAACGTATACTGATGAAACTTGGTGTACGGCTTCATCTAGTTGTGGTCCATTGATATTTGCTAAAAAAATTTTTTGTTAAAGGCTCCCGTAGCAGCAAACCTGCGTACTCAGCCCCATGTTATTCTTATGGATAATAATTAAATGATATGTCTCCCTTAATTATGAATATAAATGAATAAAAACTGGTATATGACTTCACCTTGGTGATTTATATTGACATTAGCATAAAAACCCATGTTTTGTGTTCCTTGATGCAGCACCATCAACCTGCGTACCCAGCTCCAATGTTATTCTTATAGAGAATAATTAAAATTGTGTATAATTCTTATTTATGAATATATTTTTATGAAACCTGGTAAATGGCTTTATGTAGTATTAAGACAGTTATATCTCCATTGGAAATTCGCTGAGTATGCAGGTTTGCTGCGACGGGGGTATTTTTATTGACAATGATCAGTCAGTTAGGTTGTTGATTTGAATCACGGTGTTCTCGACTGTCATGTGATCTGTCAAACTCAAACTGTCAAGTCAAATATCAACTTAATTGTTTTGTTTGTAGTTTCAGTTTGAGGTTACCACGTGTATTTCGATTGTTCCTAATTGCTCAATTGCTCTACACCTTAATCTAAATACAAAATGTGACTTTGAGTTTATTAATAATCATGTTATTCTTATATTAATCAATTTACAGTTCTAAAAATGTAAACTTTCTGTAAATTCTAACTTTGCTAGAGTATGGATAGTAAAAAAGAGTTCTAATTGGCGAGGACGCCAACATTACACTGGAAATAGGAACATTACATAAGTTTTACTGTTGAACCCTTTATATAGATGTTTGTAACAGAAGGAAGATGAGACCTATTTCAGGCCTATTTCAACCTGAGTTATGCTGTGTTGTCGATATATTTAAAAATCTGTCTTCAAAGTTGCAGTTGCGGTAATAGGTATGAAGGCTTTAACATTATCCTTTGAGGCTAATTAAATTAACTTGCATTTGAATTATGTAGGCCTATGATATTATTGTTTTGTATTTTTACCTGTAGTGTGGGCCATATCTGTCAGTCATCTTATGCTGACCAAGACCCATAATTAGATTCTAATTTTAGCCTATGAGTTTATTCTAGCTTTAAATAGGCATTCTCTAAGGGGAAATGTTATTAAAGGCCTATACATTATATTTAGATCTATCTATGTCCAAATGCTTTTAAAGAAAACTTGAAAGGGGTTTCTGGGTTCTAGATTTGATCACGGTAGGTAATCTTGTAGGTACCAGTAACTTCTAAGATAGGCTATAAAATAGACAATTAGCCTAGGCCTAGATTGTGTGAGGGCAAATTCAAATGTACGATTCCATATAAGAAAACATGAGTGGTACCAACCTTAAGATTTTGAAAAAAAGGAGCTACATGTAGTAATGAGTAATGAGCGCAACTAGAAATTTATTTTCAATCGTATTATTTCAGTATAGGCCAAGCTATCAACAACAACCAAAGCGGCCACCAACTAATCCTATATTTAATCTATATTTAATCAACTAGGCCCCTATATCAAATCACATTTTAAATCGATAGTTAACCTAAATAACGAAAACAACCAAACATTTGAGTCCTCATGGCGTGTGTTGAAACAGTCTCTGAAAACTGGGATTAAGAGCGATGATGTTAGTTACAAATATATTTTAGTGAAACATGTAACTTAACAAGTAACAAACGAATAAATACAACAAATAATAATGAAACGTATAACCAAGCTAAAACTTAGCTATGGTATCTTAATATATATATCTTAATATCTCTTTAAGACGCCGATGCAACCTGGGCATGTTTTAAGGCGAATATGAATGAATGATTAGTGTAGAATGGGTGAGATGCCTTGTGTACCTTTGTTACTGACTGAGACCGACTGATTCTTTAGCTAGGATCATTGACTAATAGCCCAATGACCAATGGCAGCTGGATCCAGTATCGAACCTTCACCCAATTTTCTCATGATTTTGCTCAAGATCAAACCAGCGAACTTCAGCTTATGAAGCGAGCATGCACTGTGCTACCCAACCATTTGATCCTTCGCCAGGGTTCCGTTCATTCAATTCATGAAAGCAGCCCACAAAGTTTAGCCTGGCAATGATAGGTAACTTAAGTTTTAGCTTAGTTGGCCTATATATTTCTATGTTATTTGTTGTTTATTTTTTAATTGTCGTTTTCGTTTGTTTGTTATTTGTTAAATGTTTCGTTAAAATATATTTTTAACTGGCATCGCATATTATTGTATATTAACGATATGCAATTTTGTTGATTTTAGATTATAACAATATAAATATCGAGTAAATCATTTTAGCGAATTTCCCCTATAGGGAAGAATTAGCGAATTTCCCCTATAGGGAAGAAGCTATTACCGTAGGTCTCATGGTAAGACTTAAGCCCGAGACCATGAAAAATTTTTTTTTTTAGGTCCCCAGATGACTAAAACACTATTCGTTCAAATTTATATATATGTATATATATATCTATATATATATATATATATATATATATATATATATATATATATATATATATATATCTATATATATATATATATGTGTCCGTGAATGCGATAACTTGAGTAAAAAATATCTGATTTCGATGAAATTTGGCTCAAATGTGTAAATTGACATTCATGACTTTAAGTTCGAAAACCAGAAAAATCGGGCCATGGGAAGGGGGGTTTATGGGGGTTTTAAATTTTCCAAAAATCAGTTTTTTGCATTTTTTACCCTAAAATTTTTAAAACACTTAATTTTGGTTTAGACCATGTTATAGAGCTTAAAAAAACAAATAATATGGTATTTTGAATTATTAAGCTAGGTTAAGTGGTTGCGGAGAAAATCCAAAAAAACCTGCTCATAAAATCTCCTATGTTAATCTTATGGGAAAAAGGTTTTTGGCTTTTCCTAAGTTAATTTTGATGTAAACTTCACATTTGCTTTTACCAATCAATTCAGCTCCACAAAACAATCATTTTGGTGTTTAAATTGTGATTCTACGTCCAACCATTGCAGAGATATTCAAAGTGCTAAACACAGTACGTTGTGCAATGTTATACTTATGGAGAATAAATAAAATTTGATATCTCCATTATTAATGAATGTATATTGATGAAACTTGGCACGTGGGGTCACGTAGTACTGGTATATTGATATTTGCACAAAAAATTGATTTTTTGTTGATTATCCCCTTAGCAGCGAACCTGCGTACTCAGCCCCCATGTTATTCTTATGGAGAATAAGTAAAATGTAATGACTCCCTTAATTATGAACATAAATTAATACAACTTGGTATGTGGCTTCACCTTGTTGAGTTATATTGATATTTGCATAAAAACCCATTTTTTTAGTTCCTTGTTGCAGCAAACCTGCTTACTCATCTCCCATGTTATTCTTATGGAGAATAATTAAAATGTTATATAGTGCTTACTTATGATTGAATATTGATTAAACTTGGTATGTGGCTTCACCTAGTTAAATTATATTTATATTTGCATAAAAACCAATTGTTTGTGTTCCTTGTTTCAGCAAACCTATGTGCTCATCACCAATGCTATTCTTATGAAGAATAATTAAAATTGTATATATCGCTTATATATGAATATATTTTTATCAAACTTGGTATGCGGCTTTATATGGCATTAAGACATATATTATGCATTGGAAATTCGCTGAGTACACAGGTTTGCTGCGACGGGGGTATTACATATACGGTAGGCTGTACTGTTCAAATGTGATTCAAAATATCGAGGGTTTGGATTCGATACAAGGGATCGAATGTTTAAGATCAATATATTGCATCCTATTACAGTGGAACCTCGATAACTCGAACCTCAGGGGGAATGGCAAAGATTTGAGTTACCGAATATTTTGAAATATTGAAGTTCGACTTATCAAGGTGATTTTCCACAGACTTCGACTTATTGAGGGTGACGGCAACACAATAGATGGATCATGGAAGGGTAATCCTTATATAAATTCGAGCTATGTATAAAAAATAATCATACCGTATAATAATAATTATTAAAACTAAAATAGATTTGAACAATTTTAAATGTCTAAAATAAGCCCGGAAATTTATTGTAAAGCTTCTTTGGTTAACGTAGTAGATGACGAAATAGTTCCTTCAGTGAAAATATTGCAGAGGAGGAAATTAAACAAATAATGACTCACAGTTTGGTATTTTGGTGATTTTTTCCCGTTCGACCACTTCCTGTCTATTTTCTAGACTTTTTTTGCTCACTTTTTATCACCTGCCCCAAACAAATCCCTCCCGCTTACGGAAGTCAGTTCTGACCAAATGTGCATCAATTTCATTTACAGGGTCCCCACCCAACCGTGAAACCTTGAATAAGCCGTGAATTTCGTATACCGTGAAAAAACCTGGAATAAGCCGTGAATTTTGATATCAAACCTTAAAAATATATCAAACTTGAAAAACAATAAAATAATATTTTATCAGAAAATTTCACATTTGTTTTCAGATAGGGAAATGTACAACAGAATTGTTTAGTACGTTGTTAATACGGTGAATACCGCGTCGTCTGCCTACTTGCAGATTGCAGCTGTTCGGATGATTTAGGCCTGGTTCTGGTTTCCACCGTGCAAAGAAACTCAGGCGACAGTTGTTAAGTTGCTGGTGTTTTTTTCACTGTCAACTGACTGCTGACTGGCACTCAGTCCGTTTATACGTTTTCTTTACTGTATGTCAGTTGCCTATTGTTTTGTATTAAGTCGGTGTAAACAAGCGACAGTAGACAGCTACTGTAACCATTCAACTGTCGCGTCAGTAACTCGCGCATTCTGTTTACATGGTGCGTAGTCAGCGTTGTCAATTCCAGGGAAATTACCCTTGTCGGTGATAATTTTGAACCTCGAGGGTTAAAAGGGGTAATTTTACTAAAGCAATTAAAAATACCGTATACAAATTTATATTATACTCTGTTATATATTTATTATTACAATCATTGTTGTTTATTTATGATTAAATTACTACATTTCTGTAGTTTATTATCGACCGTCCCGATTTTCGTTACTCTGACGAATACTCACGAACTCCATGACAGAAATGAAGCTTGAGTAAGGATTACATGTAGAATGATCATCTCATGTAAAAAATGTGTAACCGCCATGAGTGTCAGGACGACAAGAAGTCCGCTAAGTTGCAGTAATGTCCCCAAGTTTTAGAGTCAACCAGACAATAAATAACGAAAATAGAAATACCCTGTCGCAGCAAACCTGCGTCCTCAGCGAATTTCAAATGCAAAATATTTGTCTTAATACCACATAAAGCCGCATACCAAGTTTCATAAAAATATATTCACATATAAGCGATTTTAATTATTATCCATAAGAATAACATTGGTAATGAGTACGTAGGTTTGCTGAAACAAGGAACATAAACAATTGGTTTTTATGCAAATATAAATATAATTTAACTAGGCGAAGCCACATACCAAGTTTCATCAATATTCAATCATAAATAAGCGCCATATAACATTTTAGTTATTCTCCATAAGAATAACATGGGGGCTGAGTAAGCAGGTTTGCTGCAACGAGGAAAAAAAATGGGTTTTTATGCAATTATCAATATAACTCAACCAAGTGAAGCTACATACCAAGTTTTATTAATTTATGTTCATAATTAAGGGAGTCATTACATTTTACTTATTCTCCATAAGAATAACATGGGGGCTGTGTATGCAGATTTGCTGTTATGGAAATAATCAACAAAAAATCAATTTTTTGTGCAAATATCAATATACCAGTACTATGTGAAGCCACATACCAAGTTTCATCAACATACATTCATAAATAATCAAGATATCAAATTTTATTTATTCTCCATAAGGATAACATTAGACAACGTACTGTGTTTAGCACTTTGAATATCTCAGCAACGGTTGGGCGTAGAATCACAATTTAAACACCAAAATGATCGTTTTGTGGAAATGAACAGATTGGTAAAAGCAAATGTGAAGTTTACATTAAAATAAACTGAGGAAAAGCCAAAAACCTTTTTCCCATAAGATTTACATGGACGATTTTATGTGCAGGTTTTTTTGGATTTTTTCCGCAGCCACTTAACCTAGGTTAATAATTCAAAATACTATATTATTTTTTTTTAAGCTCTATAACATGGTCAAAACCAAAATTAAGTTGTTCAAAAATTTTAGGGTGAAAAATGCAAAAAAATGATTTTTGAAAAAATTAAAAACCCCATAAACCCCCCTTCCCATGGTCTGATTTTTCTGGTTTTTGAACTTTAAGTCATGAATGTCATTTCACACATTTGAGCCAAATTTCATCAAAATCGGACGTTTTTTACTCAAGTTATCACATTCACAGACACACACACACACACACACACACACACACACACACACACACACACACACACACACACACACATATATATATATATGTGTATATATACATATATATATAGATAGATAGATATATATACATATATATAAATTTGAACGAATACTGTTTTTGTCATCTGGGGACTTCAAAACAAAAAATTATCATGGTCTCAGGCTTAAGGTGGCTCTAAAGGTCCGTGGCCACAGTGGAGTACAACGATCTGTGTCCCACAAAGCTCCACGTAGTTTCAATTTTCACAAGTGGCCGCGCTAGGCGAGCCACCCTCTAAACCGGTTTTTCGCATTACTGCCAACCGAAAGGGAATCCATGGATTCGTGGGGAAGTTGAACGAACAACGGTAACTCCCGATGCCGCCAGTGGCAGGAGGCAGGCTGATGTCTTGGCTGTCACCTCACTGCTTCTATATTCTTTTAGAATTCTCTTTGAGAATCTCACTTTGGATTTAGCACCGAACTCAAAATGTTTTTCACAACCATTTTGCATGAATAACAAATGTATAAACATTAAAATGTATGAATGCATAGAAAATTCATGTAGTTCTTACATAGTTGTCAATAAAAATGTCCGTAGGATATAAAATGTACCCTCTATGATAAAACATGTGAGATTATTTAAAGATTAAGAATAGATCCAAGAACAAATAATAATTGTGAAATTTGATTATATAAATAATAGTTGTAAAAACTTAAGATATTATATAACTTAATTTCGGAATAGTACACAACATTTAAACGTTGCAATTGTGTAATATTATGGAATCATTACTCAGATAAATAGTTATCAATCACGTTGTATAAGGAATGAAGAAAAACAAGTTGTAAAGTAAAAACCCGACTGTATTGCACATAGGTTTTGTATACAGTGTACTGTAATATGCTACAGAATTTCTGGGATTAGGTTAGACTGCAACATTTTAACTGTTAATAAAAAACATGAAAAGTAGCCCGATGTAACAATCACTAATAAACATTGAATTGGTTATAGTTTATGGTTTTAAAGATAAAAATTGGCACTAAGATACAAAATACTTTGTTTGGAATTAAAGACATTTCAGTAATAAAAACGAAAATTATATTAATTAAAATAAAATGGTAATAATCAGTACCGGCTTTAGGGCAGTGCGAGCCGTGCTGCAGCACGGCGCGGCACTTTTTTTTGGGGGGTGGGGGGAAATGCTAGGCGCTCATGACGGGTCGCGGGGTGCGGGTGGAGTGCGTAATCCGTAGTTGTAAAATAAATAAATTGTAAATATGTAATATCAACCCGGCTGATTTTGTTAATTTTTTGTATATTAGTATTTTTAAGTTGTTGAAAGGCATTATTGGGAAGAAAGTTGTGTATTCACCATGTTGCACCTTCATTATATTTAAACATTAAATTTACATATCAGATAACAAATCCTCCGCTCCCCTCAATTCCAAATTGAGAAGTTGTTTTGACCTTTATCGATTTGTGACAACTTCAGGGTATTCTGATTGGTACCGTATTGAGAGTGTGCTGGATAAAACTTGCAATACTTTGAAAGAAAATTGCAATGTTAAAATATCAAGTTACATGATGCAACTAATTGTTTTAACCGGCTCTCTTCGATTATTTTAACGTACTTCCTAGATGAGGAAAAATATGGTTTGGGGATTGGAGAGTATTCAACTGGGGTTTCATCTTTAATTGGAGTTGTAATGATTTGAGTTTAATATTGCTATTATATGTAATAAGGGAGAAAATATGATGCGCCCCCATCCGATTTTGGCGCCCCTTTCGATCGTTACTTGTAAGGTCTACGGTTTTGCGAGAATGAAAAAACATTCTTTTGACCAGACAAAATTATTTAGTATTTTTGGTCCAGGGACTCTTTTTTCATATTACACTATGTCTGTACATGCGAGGGGAGAAAGTAAAACATAGATAATATGATAAAAGGGATAAAGTATGACAATATGATTCATATCATCGTCTGCAATCCGCTTCCGCATTATTATCACTAGTAAACAGAAATAAAACATCTTGAGTATGATAACAGACTATGGTTTATTATTATCATCTGTTATAATAATCATGATCCAAACGCTTCCATCCTCATTCCTTGAGGTTTCCACATGACGAAATGGCAATATTTCTGCCTTTTTATATACTGGGGGTATTTTCACTGTCACAAAGATCAACTGATGAACTGAAGGTTTGCGGACAAGGAAAATGCTGTAGGGGATGATCTTCCAGGAAGTGAGGTGATGCACTCCCACCCTTGGTCGAGGGGCGCCTCGTCACCTCTCGGCTCAGTGCTCTTGGAAATCGGCGTGGCCGCCGCGCCGCGTTATACAAGTATTTTAAAACCACACACACTTTGAAAATGACATGAAACAGATTGTGATGAAGTTGGCTAAAGCCACGTTGTACCTACGCCGAGTTACAGTTATGATTGTTAATGAGAAACTTCTTACTATACGGTTAACGAAAACCAATATAAAACGGATTGCACTTGGTAACGTTAAATATAATTGTTACTATTTGTATCAACTGTAAACATTAATAACTAGAACAATCTTAATTTTTGTAGAACAAATATTGTTTAAGGAAGGATTATTTTATTCAAATTTTTGGTGTATTAAAGTATATTAGGTTTAATCATTTAATTATATTGAATGATATTGATCACATTCTTGAACGGTAAAAAACCCAGATAATGTCATTTGAAATTTGATTTAGCTATATCATCAAGAAGGACGGTATGGTACGACGGGCAAATATTGTGTCTTTAGAGTAGTTTGAAGCAAGGACACAGAGGACCTTTCTGGGGAATTACGTCCGTCCGATGTCCCAATAGGTAGAGAAACAGAGGTTGGCGACACTGACGAATGTCTCATTGGCGGTGGTAGTTCCATCGCCGCTCGCCAGAGCGTCCTCTGCACGGGGGTGTTTTGCGAAGCGCTTTTCAGAAACAACCCTCACAAATTACTCGATTTATGAGATAAATATTGGTTTTTATGAAATCCTGCCTAGCGGGAAATTATCTTGAATAACTAATAGGGGTTTTAAAACAGAAAAACTTTCTAATTTGATCTTAACTGTTTGACATTTACATAGTAGATAATGGTCAATTTTCACTGAGTTTAACCCCGAATAAAATATGTATAACAATAACTTAAAACCTTAAAATAACTTTGTTAACCTAGTTAATTTCATGAGAAACATTTTATCGTTCACTGGAGGTCGCTAGGTGCTTTAATAACCTCAGAATTTGAGTAATACGGAGGTGTGTTTTTCAGCCGTTTGGCGAAGGTTTAGAGCCCTCTTAAGTCTTACTATGAGACCTACGGTAATAGCTTCTTCCCTATAGGGGAAATTCGCTAAAAGGGGATTATTGTCATCTGTCTCCGCCTACCTAATCCTAGCAGTTGATAGACTGAAAGATATACAGTGTTGGCTGTTTTATAATTTGTGTTTATGGCTGTAAACAAAATTTTATCAGCTGTTTGTCATTTATATACTGTAATTTGTTAAGCAGCAAAATAAATTCTGAGAAAAACCCGTTATATCTCGCATGAAAAAATTGAGACAAAAACTGGCTGGCGTGTGCAACTTCTATTTTAATTTTTTACTCTAAACTTTAACATAAATTACACATCAATGACATCTATAGGCAGCTCCCTCAAACCTATCAAATTTCAAGCACATTTCCTTTATTTCATTAGCACTCTCTACTCAAATACAGGAGTTTAGATTTCGAGGGTATTTGAGGGAATTTTGACGAGGATCGAGGGTAATTTGGGAAAATTGATTGGCAACACTGAGCGAAGTAGAAACCACCAGCAACCGATAACCGATAGACCGATGACATGACTCACGACGACATTAAAACAACAATAAGAAACTCTAATAAAAAGAGTTCTTATTTTTTTCAAGTTCCACTGTACTGTGACATCGTAATTGGAAGGTGGGAAAATTCTAGTATTTGACCGCTGCGCCGCGTCTGCGTTGTTCTTTTGCGGCCGGTATAGGTATTGGTTTTTAATATTTCGACCGTGAAATTGACGATTTTTAGACCTTGATAAGCGTGGAAAACCCGTGAAGTTGATTATTAAGTTTGAGTGGGAACCCTGATTTAGCTGAACATTAATGTGTACTTTAGGCTATTAAAATAATTTGCAAAACTAAGAGGGAACTTTATTAGGGAATTTATTTGTTATTCATTGATAATTTTGCATCAAATACTAAACATGAAATAATTTTTCTATCACATTTTAAAACATAAATCGAAAATAGCGTCACTTAAGAGTCTTCTTCACCGGAAGTTGCCGGACGCCATCTTGGTGTTTTGTTCCATAAGGCCAATGTTAACTTTGTGCCTCCGTTACTCCTCACCTGATCGTCAAAAACAATTAATTTTGGTGTCAAATTAAAGGTTTCGTCGTCATCTAGGGAAATACAATAGTCGAATTTGGATTTTGTTACAAATTAATGAGAACATGTACAGTGTTTCAGTTCAAAATTCAACTATTTATTATGCAACTATGGTACCCAAATTAAAAAATTCAACATTGTATTTCCCTAGAAGACGGCAAAACCTTTAATTTGACACCAAAATGAATTGTATGTGACGATCAGGTGGGGAGTAATGGAGGCACAAAGTTAACATTGGCCTTATGGAGCAAAACTGCAAGATGGCGTCTAGCAACATCCGGTGATGAAGACTCTTAAATTGCTAGATAATCACCAGTACAACATTCCTACCAAATTTTAAAACTATATTCACAAATAACTACTGGACGGAATTTGAAAGTTAATATTGGCCTTATGGGGGAAGCAGTTAGAAACACAACAAGTTTTGTGACTGGAGCGCCCTCTTAAGTTGCTTTCAAGAGGAAATCCCTGTGAATTAATATTGTAATTAAGAATAAATGTAATTAATTATAACAGTTATAATTAATTCACAGGGATTTACTCTTTGCTCACTGAAATCGCTTCGTTATTTTTTCCTCCTTAAAAGAGCCATAAATCAACAATATCCGACCACCCGTTGAGGCTGGATGGAACTTGAAAGAATCATTGGCTCTTTTGGGTTTAGAAATCTACCTGGATTTACTGGTGCCCCCTCTTAAAAATTTTGAATTCTAATTGTCAACCATATTCTTGCTTTAGTTTCCATTTTAACAAAAACCCGTTACTGCAGGCAGTGATTTGTTGCGTGGCTTACATTGTGTTCAGAAAAACATTTATATTTCTCTGTTCCTCCCTTTACATTACCCTTTCTCTCCACCCATTACTCCAGAATTTCACCGGGCCCCATAGATAGACTGGATAGTTACCATGTATGTTTTAGTCGTGAAAAATGGCAGGAAAAAATTATGATAAATCAGTTATTAAATATTGTAATGAATCCATTGCTACTACTAAACACAAAATTCCAGAGGCTACCGTATACGTTACAGTTACCTTTTTTCTTTTATTTGGTAAAAGGAAGAGATTATTGTCTCAGCGGTTGTAGGTTAGGTTTCATTATAACTGATTATACCAAAATGTTACCATAGTGGAAATTAGGGGCCATACACATATTACGTAACACTTTTTTCATTTAAAACTCCCCCCTCCCCCATGTAACGCATCATATCGCTTGGCCATACCCCCCCTCCCCCCAATGTGTTACGTAACTCAATCGTAGTAGGCTTTAAAACAGCTAAACCTTTTAAAAATAATTGTATTAGCAATTTAGAATATGGATTTCCATAAATCATTTTTGAATAACTTTTTCAAAGCAAAATGTATACAAACAAACAAGACTGTAACCTACTTATGACCTAAATCAGAATACTGTAAATTTAATTTATAACTAATACAAATACTAAACAACTTAAAAACTAAAAATGTGGGTGGCACTGCGCAATACTGTATCAAGTCACGATTTTACACTCTAAAACAACAAAAGACATAGGTAAAAAGCAACTTACTCAAAACACATTATATATTTATTTTCAGTTTTACTGTTATTAAAATAGTATGACGGAACTAACTGTAACCTTGATTTAGATATCAGTTTAATTATTAGTGAATTTCCTATGGAAAGTGAACTATTAGCATGACCCGCACGGTGAAACTTAAGCCCGGGACCACCATAGAAGTTCCTAACGTGACCCCCTGAACACGTTTTGGGAGGGTCGTTCAAAATTTTATATATATATATATGTGTATGCACTCTAGCGGTCACATTTTTTGTCCGATTTACTTCAAATTTGGTAGGGACATTCCTTTCTATAATCAGCTGGACAAGTTCGTTGGGCAAAACAATCGAAAAACTCTAAACCCCTTTTTTGGGGATTAATCTTTGAAATTTTGAGTTTTTGGGCCCAAAAGGGGTTAGAAAAGCCCCGGATGTAAAATTAATCCATGTAGAAAGATGGGAATTAGTAAGGCGAAACTTTTAAGCCCTCTCCCGTCATTTTAGCTTAACTATTTACCAATTTATAGAAGAAAATGTGTATTGACCAAACGCAGTACGTTGTCTTATGGGGGTTTTACATTAGAAAATCCTGTTATTCATTTGTTGGTGTACTTTTATCATCCCCAGCAACCTCACGCCTACTTTCAAGCCTGACTGGACCTTCTCCTAACCTTATAATGCGCAAAATTTTATTCTCAGAATTGCAGGTAAATGAAACCAGGAGCATCAGAACAGCCAAAAAATCAATGTTTTCAGAATTCAATAAAAATTGAAATAAATGTATGTTTTACACTGATTTTGAGTTTTAAAAGTTTTTTATGTGGAAATTCACTTCCCTCACGTCAGCGTGCTGCGTGCGAACTCGTTTTTTAATTGTGAAAGATTTATAACATTGTCAATAGACACGGGAGTGCACCAGCTCTTAGGGGCCATGCATAAATTACGTCACACTATATTCAGCCCTTTTTGACCCCCTCACCCCCCTTGTCACGCTCTGTCACGCTACCCATTACTCCCCCCTCCCCCCTGTTGTGACACACTTTTTAATTACTAAGTATTGGATTGTGGCGTATGGTATTTTGTTCGTCAGTTAACTCCATTAATCGTAACGTGTCACGCAGCCCTTAACTCCCCCCCCTCCCCTGTGTCACCGTCTGTCATGATATCCCGCACCCCCTCCCCCCCTGGGTAGGCGTGACATAATATATGCATGGCCCTTGAGGGTTAATATGTGTGAGTTACGCAGTGTTGATCCAAACCACTGCCTCCCCCATATAACGCTACGCCATACCCCCTCACCCCCTTAAGTGCGTTACGTATGTGTATGGCCCCTTAGCATGTTTTTAAATGTAAACATAATTAACATAAAATGAGTAAGTCTATAATTTAAATACCGGGACCGGTATACATATTAAATCCTATAAACAAATTAAATACTGCAAAATGATACATTTCATTGAAACATACCCGGTAGCCTATTTTATTATTAGTTGTACTTCTCTGAAAAAACATCAAACAACTTTAAAATAAATAATTGTATAATTACTTTATTTAGGCTATTTTTTATGGATTCCCAAAATAATGTCTTCTTATGCCACCTCCACACTATCGCTAAGTCTATGCGAGCTAAGACGAACTCGAGTCTGTGCATGGGTAGTTCGCCTCCGCTCGTGTTATTCCAACACTGGTTCCAACAACTGCAGTTGTTACTACAGTAGTAACAGCAAAGTGCAAGTAATATTTTTCTGAAAATACGTTCTTAAAAGAAATACAATAATTTACCCGAAAGCGCTTTTTGAAGTTCTGGATCTTATCCAGACATCCAGACATCCAGTAAATTTAGTCCCTACAACTAAACCAGAGCCGCAGCTCAGAAAATGTAAAGTTTTTAAAATAACAGGCATATTAGGGGCCTACTATTGATATGCCGGGCCTAATAGTTGTATCAACTATTGAACCAAAGTTGCTGCACATAACAGACAATTTGGTAATGCATGTGAAATTGACAGAATGATTAACAAAGAAAACAAACCTGGGTTTTATTATATTATAACCTGTAACTAAGAGTAGGACAAATTATTTGTTAAGAACAGTTTGTAAATGCTAATCCTATACTTTAAATAACTAAGGGTTGTTTGTTTGGTTGGTTGGTTGCTTGCAATTCTGATATCAAAAACGGCTCCAAAAATTGTCTTAAAAAATAAATGATTTCTGGGATAAAAATACGATATAGACAGGCCTCATCCCCAGGAAAAATCAAGTAATAAAAATAAACAAAAATTAAAGTTAAACAAATCAAAACAAAAGAATAATAACAGCAGTTTATAATCAAAGAGTGAATGTTCAAAGTAATATTCATGTTGTGGTTGTTTAAGTAGTACCCGGAGGACGAGCTTTGCTCGGGGAAGGTCTGTCAGTTTGTTTAGATGACTTGGAGTAATATTTCATCACATCCCGCAACTGATGTGTAGATTTTCTTAGCTCATTTGCCTCTTTTCTGGAGATGTTTAAGGTCAATCCAGTTGTTATAGCTCAATGTTGCTTTGATTGATTTTGGATATTACATGACCTTTCTAATGTAATCTTATACAATTTTAGTTGGTTTTAGTCACTGCTCTCAGGAAATTACATGGGGCCTACATAAACTGTAATAGATCACTTATTGATTATAAACAGCTGTTATGATTCTTTTGTTTTGATTTCAAACTCTATAAACCCAATTTTATTATTTTTATTTTCAAATTAGTTTTTTTACATAATTGGAATTTGCCTGGGGATTAAACCTGTCTGAACTTATTTTTAACCTAGAAATTAGTTAATAATTGTAATTATTCCCCATAAGAATAACATTGGGGCTGAGTACGCAGGTTTGTTACATCAAGGAACACAAAAAATGGGTTTTTATGCTAATGTCAATATAACTCACCAAGGTGAAGTCATATACCAGTTTTTATTAATTTATATTCATAATTAAGGGAGACATTGCATTTAATTATTATCCATAAGAATAACATGGGGCTGAGTACGCAGGTTTGCTGCTACAAGAGCCTTTGACAAAAAAAATTTTTTGAGCAAATACCAATGCACCACAACTAGTTGAAGCCATATACCAAGTTTCATCAGTGTACGTTCATAAAGAAGCGAGATATAAAACTTTTCTTTTCCTCCATAAGAATAACATTATTCAACGTACTGTGTTTAGCACTTTCAATATCTCGGTAACCAATTGACGCAGAGGAATGATCAAAATACCAAATTGTGTGTTTTTTAAAACTGAATACAATGGTGAAAAATAAAATTGTTGACTATTTCCAAAATTATATGTAACAAATCCGAAAAACCCATTTTTGGGGTACGAAACCTCCCAAAAATACCCCTTCGGATAAAGCGATCTGTCTGGTTTTCGAACTTAAAGTCATAAATGTTGCTTTACACGTTTATACCAAATTTATTCAAAATTGGATAATTTTTACGAGAGTTATCGTGCTCATGGACACACATATATATATATATCTACAGTTTCGAACGAATGGTGTTTTTGGGGTCTGGGGACTTCAAAACAAAAAGTTATTATGGTCCCGGGTTTGTTTTCCGTCTATTTGTCTGTATGTGTTTTCTACTTAATACGGTATATCTTATGAACCTCTAAAGATATATAGTTCATATAATTTTCATAAAATTCCATTACACTATTTGAAACTACCAACTATAATATAATGCTGATGGAAAACACTCACTCGAAAATACTCTAAACTTGAGAATAATTGGCAATATTCTACTCTATCAAAAAGAATACTCGCACACCCCTACGCATCCAAACTGCGTGAAAAAATATTTAGAAGACATATATAGGGTGATTCTCGAAGATATGCAGAAACTTCGGGAGCTCATTCTACGTGTAAAATTAAAAGAAAAAAAGTTATATAAACACAGGTCCGGAAATGCTTTGTTTTCAGACTTTCTGTCTGTTTGTGTTTTTTACTTAATACGTTATATATATCTTAGGAACATCTGAAGATATTAACTTCAACGTTGGTAGATGAATTGCATGTATTACTATTTTAAATAACAGAGTAATTGTGATTTTTAAAAGCTATAAACTTTTAAAAATCACATTTACTTAGTTATTTAATATCCTTTAGTTAAAATCTTCATGTAATTATTTTTAGGACTAAATATCACAACTTTTTTGATGCCTACAGATTTTTCCTAAATATTACGGTTTTTAAGATATTTACATTTGTAAAACAAAAATGGCCACCAATTTTAAATGGTACAAAGTAGAAACATGATTTTCCATACCAAAATGGGTCTTAGTAGATGTAATACATGTACCAAGTTTGAAGTTGATATCCCTAGATGTTCCTAAGATATAACGTATTAAATAAAAAACAAACAATTATTTATTGGAACAAGACTCACAGTGCAAGAAGCTTTAGATGGGGAATATTACACCTTTACTTTTTAGTGTCCATTACAAGTATGAATTCAAAATTCTGCTACTATTTCCAAATGTTACAAATAGAAAATGTTTACCAACTTTAACATTTTAATTAACATGGTAATTTGTAAGTAAAATTGTAATACATTTTTACACTTTTTGTAGTTTGATAGAGCATGTGTGTGGCCCAGTTAAAATGAACATTCTTAATAATACTTTATTATGGGGTTACCAATTTTGATCTAGTTAATACACATTCTGTATATTAATACGCTAGGGGTTTTTCTTTACAGTCATAACTCGATAACGGCTGGACGAATTTTAACGTTTGAGGTGTCAAATTAAAGGTATTTTTACGTAGATTTGCCAATTAAATCTAATTAAAAAAGGGCATCACTTAAGTACAGTAAAAGACTGAATTTTAGGAACAGTGGCGCTTTCCGACGGCGAAAGTCTAAACTACGTGTTGATTGAAAGTACATTGATATCATCCGTTTTAATTTCAGATGTTTTTTATGTTTGTTTACAACTGAAGTAACCTTTCTTTGGGTACAAACTTGCTCGGATTCGAGCAACAGGACAACTAGTTAAAATTAACATGCTAAAAAACTGTGCCATTAATTTCAATATAATACTTATGCCATTTTTGGGGGAAATTGGAAACCATTTTATTTTTTGTATTTTATGATAACTCTGGTTATATTTATCTGCAATAATTTTATGATTGCAGAGTTGTGCTTTATTTGGATAGGAGGAGGTCCAGTCAGAAGTGAAATAGAAGGTATAAAGGTATGGTGGATGATAAAACTACACAAAGATATGAAACTATTAAAAAAGATATAAAAGAAAAAAGAATCATTCTTAACCAAACCCTACAGAGCACCCAAAAACAACAAATAAAAGATAAAATTCTAAATTCTGCAAATAAGGTAAAAACCACTTGGTCAGTCATAAGGGCAAAGAACGGTGTAGATATAAAACAAAAAAAAAAAAATTGAATTAACATATCATGGTCAAGCAATAGTCAACCCATTAAAAGTCAGTGAAACCCTCAACAATTCCTTTATAAATGTAGTTGATAACTTAATAATCCCGTACATCCCGCCAATAATACCAGATATCGCTATGAGTAATAATGAGACAAAATTTGTATTGAAATTGTAACTGAGCAAGATATATCCAAAATCATATTACATTTTGAAAATAAATTTTCTGCCAGTATTGATGACATTTCCATGACCATTATTGTCTTTATTGTATATTCTGAAACCACTGACCCACTCGGTTAATTCTTCCCTCATATCTGGTATCTTTCCAAGTAAATTAAAAACATCTCAAATAATTCCTATTTTCAAAAAAGGTGATCTTAAAGATGTTTCATGCTATCAACCAATCTCAGTACCCCCAGCTTTTTCAAAATTTTGTTAGAAAATAGTCTACTTTCAGCTATTAGATTACTTGGAGTCAAATAATCTTTTAGATAAAGAGCAACACGGTTTTAGGTCAAAGAAATCAACTATAACTGCAGGACTAGAGTTTATAAAAAACATAGTTGATGCTATAGATAACAAAGAAATACCCCAGTCGCAGCAAACCTGCGTACTCAGTGAATTTCCAATAAATATATATGACTTAATAACACATTAAGCCTCTTACCAGAATTCATACGAAATATATTCATAAATAAGTGATATTTAAAATATTCATTGTTCTCCATTAGAATAACATTAGGGATGAGTATGCAGGTTTGCCGCAACAGGGAACACAAAATAATGGGGTTTTATGCAAATATCAATAGAACTTATCTAAGTGAAGTCACATACCAAGTTTCATCCATATACATTCATAAATAACATCGAACATCTTTATTATTCTCCATAAGAATAACATGGGGACCGAGTACCTAGGTTTGCTACTACGGGAACCATAGGCGAAAAATTAGTTTTTTGTTCAAACAACAAACCACAACCAGATGAAGCGATATACCAAGTTTCGTCAGTTTATGTTCATAAATAACCGAAATATAAAATTTTTCTTTTTCTCCATAAGAATAACATTGGACAACATACTGTGTTTAGCACTTTCAATATCTCAGTAATAAATTGACGTAGAGCAATGATCAAAATACCAAATTGTTTGTTTTTTAAGCTGAATTCAATGGTATAAATTAAAATTTGATTTAAATGATAATTACATGTGAAAACTAAAAGAAAATTTTGGGGTACAAAACCCCCCTTTGGATGGTGCGATTTGTCTGGTTTTCGAACTCGTTCAAGTAAATGGTACTTTACACATTTGTATCAAATTTTATTAAGATCGGACCTTTTTTACGTGAGTTATCGTGCTTACGGACACACACACATATATTTATAAATATATAAATATATATATACATATATACAAATTTGAACGAATGGTGTTTTTGGCATCTGGGGACCTCAGAACGAAAAGTTATCATGGTCTTGGGCTTAAGTCTTACCATGAGACCTACTTCCCTATAGGGGCAATTTGCTAAAAGTGATGGGCATTTTTCTCGATTCATCCCGCACATTTGACAGTGTTTCCCATTCTGTACTCATTGAAAATTTAAAGTTACTAGGTGTGCAAGGAAAGGAATGTGCTTGGTTTTCCTCTTACCTGATAAATAGACTACAGTATGTAGAGATAGAGCACATGGAAGATGGTTTATATTGTAACTACTTAAAAAATACTGCAGTAAACCTTAAATTGTGAAGTATGGAGTCCCTCAAGGGTAAATGTTGGGGCCATTGCTGTTGTTATGTTATCTGGGGGTTTGTCTAAAAAAAGTGAGCATGAGCTCTGTGTGTCTTTATGCAGACGACACTAATTTAATCATCAAGGGAAATTCTTATGACAGTATAGAAAGCGTATCTAACCTTGATTTAATTAATATCAACAACTTTTTAGATCAAAATAACCTCCTAATAAATGCAGAGAAATCACACTTTTTATCTTTTTCCACCACACAGATAAAACTAACATAAATCCAAAAATTCAAATCAACAATAGATTATCAAAAAATAACGAGACAAAATTCCTGGGACTTATTATAGGAAGGCAACTTATCCTGGAGTAAACACGTGGAGAGCGTATTAAGTAAAATGTCATCGGGAATCTTTGTACTGTGGCAAATGTCACAAATAAGTGACATTGAGACTCTAAAAACAATATATCACTCTCTAATCCAATCATACGTTCACGATGGTATATGTATTTATGGAGCCACTTCAAAACATAATCTATATAAAATCCTAATCAACCAAAAAAAAGGCAATAAGAGTAATGGTTGGCCTAAAGAACACTGACACTGTCAAACACCTATTTATACAATTCAAAATTCTCACTGTTTACAACTTGGACAGTTTTGAATCAATAAAATATGTATAAAATATAAGAACATGATTATGATACTTTGTTTCAGACGAATCACACATACAATACAAGAAATAAAGTAATTTTAGAAAAACACAACTTGGAATTTTATACTAATAAAACTAACTATATGGGCAAACAATTATTTACACAATTACCAAATGAAATTAAAAGAGAACAAAATTATTTTAAAAATAAACTAAACCAATATCTGATCAACAAAAGCATTATACTCCTTGTCAGAGTTTCCTTGAGGACTCCATACAAAATACAAAATATTTCCTTCTATTTATATAATTAGAATAAGGTACTCTTCAACTTACTATGACTCTATTCTTTCACTTTACACTGACTGTTTTGTGTATTGTACATTGTAACAAATTAATCAAGAATATTTTGATTTGATTTGATTTGAAACAGCATTTTTGTAATTGTATGTAAATTTTGTCAAATTTACATACTATTTGATTTGAATACTGAGAAAACTCTGAAAGGGGGGGTAGGGGTTTCCAATTATTGAGCCCAATAAACTTGTCCCACTGAATATAGAAAGTATGCTTCTGCCAAATTAGAATTAAATCTGACAATAAATACGACCGTTATCACCAATTTGTTACTTTAATAGGTTATCTTACCTCCGTCAATAGTCACAGTGCAAATGTGTCAAACAAATTATATGCTGACATGCTATCGGAGATGTTTTTATTAGTTTTTTCGTATCGGTGTTCGTGTTTCTGTGTTGTGACAGTTTTTTTAATTTTATGTTTTGACGAATTGCAAGCTTTCATAATGTTGCGCTTGCAACGAAACATGTCAGCATAATTTGTTTGACACATTGTGACTATTGACGGATTACGGTAGGGCCTACATTATACATGATTTATCCAGTATCAATACAATCTACAATATCCTAACGCTGATAAACGATTGTTTAATTCAAACCAGACTGCAACTTAAAGTATTATCTCAAAACCTGTCATCAAGTAGTGGTCGAAGTTTTATCAGTATTGTATATTGTATTACGCAAGGTGAAGTGGCGTCGGTCGATTGCAAGGATACTGTGGGTGGTGAGGGAGAGGGAGAGGGAGGGAATAACAGGGTCAGTCTGGCGACACAGCAGGGGTGATGGTGATGACTCGCCTCCCTTCCACCTCCCCCTCCCCACCCTCACGGCCCTCTGTACAGTCTGTTTGAACATTGTTAGGCACTTGAATTATTGCTCAGCGCCAACTATTTTTTAGTCGAAGATCCCTTTGATTTTTCACATTAAAACGTTAAGGCAAACCGTCTCGTCTATTAACCACCTCTAAAAATGGTTTACTGGCTAAGATTTTACCCAAAATTGT
Organism: Allygus modestus; assembly: GCA_963675035.1. Classification (NCBI taxonomy): domain Eukaryota; kingdom Metazoa; phylum Arthropoda; class Insecta; order Hemiptera; family Cicadellidae; genus Allygus; species Allygus modestus. The sequence goes on from OY776111.1 coordinate 143,827,410, forward strand.
TACTCGAGAAATAAATCTGGAATTGGAATGAATAATAATTAAAATTGTTTTCAATCACTCATGTACTCATTGACTGGCAAATCAGATATTCCTGCCAAGAGCGGTTTATTTCTGTAATAAAGGAGTTCCTCATAACTTTTGAGTTAGTCTACAACAGTGGAACCTCAAAAATATAATAAGACCAACTTTTGCCATTCCCTTTGAACTCGCCCTTTAATACTATTGATATTTTACCTTTCTTTAAGTCAAAGGGATGGCGGGAACATCTCGATAACTCAAGTTTTGTGGGTTTTTAGCATGCTGTCGCACATCTATAGTTTTGGCTGGAAAACCTTATAACTCGAAATTTTATCATTGGTTCGGATTCCAAAACCCTAGTTACTGTATTTGACCATCCATCGTTTATGTTGCAACCCGATATTCCCATTCCCACTCTCACTCTCCCTCCCCACTACATCTACTTCTGTCTGAAGTCATTAATTACAGTAGTTCGAATTTTAAGGTTAAATTGCGTGAATGAAATGCTTGAAACGACTTTTTTTAGAAGTGACTTGGCTTCAAAGGTGGAGAGGGGTGTGTTGTGGGGCAAGCGTTAAGAAGGATTAAAAAATACGCGTAAGTCTAAGGTCTAATAATAGACGGGAAGTGGTCAAACGGGCACAATATCACAAAAATGTCCGAACTTTATTTTTATTTCCTACTCTACATGTTAACTGTTTACTGACGGATGTTATTCATCCTCTAGTCCGTTCAACAAAAAAGTGTTCAAAATAATTCCTTTGTTGTTGTTGACATTTTCAATTGTTAGATATATGTTTTAATCATAATTATTATGGTATCTTAGTCAATCGTTGAATTGATGATTTGCTGTTTGAGATTAAACATGGAATGCACACAAGGTGGCCTCTTAAAATGTCAAGAGTCATTAGTTATAGTGTTTAATTCGTGTCTCAAATTCGTCCCTCTCAAACCCGTACCAAACCACTCTAAATGACTGGTCCTTACAAATGAGGGTCAGCTGATGATACACCAGTGGTTACTGCCAACCGATCCGATCCTACTGGAACTAGTTATTAGGAAAGAATCCTGAACTGAATCGCTACACTCTAAACAGTAATAGTGTTTAATTAAAAATGTATAGTTAGTTTATACTTGTTATTTAAGAAATTGTTGTGGACATTTTCCATCACTGATTGTAAAAAAAGGTTTCACGATGTTTCCGGATCTGGAATCTAATCCCGTCTTCAGGTCAGAAAATACCTAAAACATAAGAAAAATGCACAATATATATTAAGAGGGGGCTCAAGTCCTCTGCGTCTACCTGCTTCTCCCATAAGACCAATGTTAACTTTCTAAGTTCGTCCCTCCTCAACGGGTTGTCCGAAATTGATTATTCATGGTTCGTTTTAAAGATCAAAAATATATCTAGCGATTTCAGTAAGCAGAATTTCGTTATCATAAATAGTTTGTGCATAAAAAACCTTAAATATTGAATATTTTGGAATTTTATTGAGCGATTATTATTTGCGATATCGAAATTCTGCTTACTGTAATCGCTAGGTATATGTTTTCTCTTTAAAATGAGCCATAAATCAACGACATCGAGTAATCCGTTGAGGAGGAACGGGCTTTGAAAGTTAACATTGGCCTTATGGGCGAAGCAGGTAGAAACGCGAAAAGTTTCGTGACTGGAGCGCCCTCCAAGCAAGGCTGGATTGGGCTGGTAAAAGCTAAAAGGACTTTATTTTAGCTTTTTGTCTTTATTCCAGCCTTGCCTGGATTGTGCCATTAACATCTTGTGTATTTTTGTTATGTTCTAGGTATTATCTGACCTGAAGACGGGATTAGATTTCAGATCCGGACACATCGGGAAACTTGTTTTTACAATCAGTGATGGAAAATGCCCACTATAATTTCTTAAATAACAAATCTAAACTAACTCTAGATTTTTAATTAAACACTACTACTGTTTAGAGTGTAGCGATTCAGTTCAGGATCCTGTCCCACGAACTAGTTCCAGTAGGATCGGATCAGTCGTCAGTATCACGTGGGTGTCATCAGCCGACCCTCATTAAGTACGGTACAGTGATTTAGGGTGCTGCGGTACGGGTTTGAGAGGTGACCGTTGAATTAGATGACATTATTGTCTTGCCTGATATTTCCGGTGTGACATTGAAGTCCGACAGCTTTCCGGTGTGACATTAAAGTCCGACAGCTTTCCGGTGTGACATTAAAGTCCGACATCTTTTCATACCAAATAAGTTAACGCGTCGTCAGCATCCAAGATAACAAGAACGGATAATTTATATAGCCTACTACATCAAACATTCGTTTGTGTTACATGAGAATATTATTATTATTTTTGAATTTGTGTTCTAAATATGTCTATAATCTACTGAAACTGGCGGTGTAATTTATAATTTTTAAAATTATTATAGATCATTCTCGCTGCCTTTGTTGGTATTTTAGACTTACATTACGATTCATATTACCACCTTAGGAAATAGACATTTTTGTTCCTTTCTAGTCATATCGACTTCTCGCCCTAGTCAGATTTTAATGTAATTATTTTTCCCTGACTAAACCATATCCCGGATATTAATATCACGGGATTTGCGGACGGGTAATCGCGTATCGAGACAGTGCAGTCAGTAATAGACAGCTGGAGGAAATCCATCTGCTGTGCACGTTCTCAAATAAAATCTGTTAATCGCTCGTCGCATGGCGGAGCTAGTAGGACAAAGGGATCGAATACGTCTTCCCTAGTAAAAGAAAATTGGAAGTGGTTTTTATGGTGAATGACACATTTTCCTTCGTAGACTCCTCTCACCTCCATCCGAATTTGTATTGCTAAGTCGCAAAGTCTTCTATATGTTCTCTGTGCTTGTAATGCAATAGTAATTAGCATTTTAATAATATCTAGAATCTAGGTCATTGCGAATTTGCATTCAAGTTCTAATTTTTGAAGATATCACGGCAGCTATATAAGAAGCCGTATTACCTTGGAATACGTAGGAAGGTAGTCTCAGTACCGACTGGAATCTGGCAATAGCATCCGCTTGTAAGCGTGCATGTGTATCAGGTCGCAGCTACCTCGGTTCTGCTGAGTTTAGATTAATCACTCATATTAATCAGCGAAATGCTGCAAGTCCGGCATTGTCTGGGATTTGGCGTTTTTTTTAGACTATTTGTGATTCTGGAAAAAATACAGCTTTTAATATTTCGGTTCAACATGTCATTTCACTATTTTACTAACATCATCCATTATCAGCCTAGATAATGGCGGAGAGTTCCTACACATGGTAAAGCTGATAAAAAATTTGTAATAACTGTAACTCCTCAAAATTATATCTGCCCCATTTGTTTGACATATTACAACAGCTAAAGCTACGGAGTTTTTCTTTATTTCAATTAAATGAGTAAATCTTAACCAGTGACTTTGTTATTGAAATGAGCCGCAGGTGGGTTGCCCAATGCGCAGCCGCAGCCACAGACGCAGGCCGTGCGGCGCGGCGGCGGCTAACAGTACTGTTTGGACGCTCATAACGGGATTGCACATCTCGCTTTCCCTCGTTTGCCCGTTTGTTCCGCTCCTCTGGTCGCACGCTGAGCCTTCCTCTTTTCTTTTACTTCCCTTTTCTAGGAATCTATTGGCTCGTATCGATCGTAGACGGCGAGCACGGTCCCTGCTGCAGAGTTTTTGTGGCGCTGATTTCGCCGCAACCGCGACAGCTTCCTTTGGCCTCTTTATTCAGTTGATTTGATCGTTGGGAGTATATCCCCCCAGTTGTTGTCATCCGTTGGTCAAAACATCCCAAAATTTTTCACTAGTTTATATAATATGCTCGAACTGGTTTTGACTGTATTGCACGAAAAGCGAAGCGTTTCGGCTGTCACCTTTTTCACCTAATTGCCAACTTAAAAGTAAGTAAATCCCTCTCGATTTGAGTACAGTATTTTGCACAAGTTAAAAGCAGTTGTTATCGTACAACTTAAAAATAATAATAATAATCTTAAATTATAATGGTACTAGTATTACAGTGGTATTCAAATTAAAACCCTCTTAGTATCCTTTGTTGACTTGGTTGGTGGATGTAAGCTTAGATTTCGATTTGTGCTGTTTACAGCCCCGAATGGTGTACCTACTCTATACTAGCTTTGACCAACGGTTTTGTTAATTCACCTATCGTTTTTTGTGGTTATTATTATTTTTTCATATAGCGATGATGGTAATGTTTAGCATGACGGCTCAATTACACGTTTTGATCAAATATTAAGCGCGTACCGTCAAAAACACTCTTGAGAAATAACATATAAAGATTAATTGGAAGTTACTTTTTCCGCATTGATGTATTGAATAGACGAGCTTCTTAGATAATGTATTCAGTGTTAAGTTGTTTGTCATTGCGTTTCCGTCGGAGACGGAGTGGGCCAAGAACCTGTTCAGTGTGGGACTTCCGGTGTCTACGACGTATCGCCACCTGTCCCGAGACCGAGTTCCGTTCCACCTTCGACTCATGTTTGCGATGTTCTCTTTCAGCGCGCAACTACGAAGTACAAAGTACATCCTTATATACCACATAACAACGATTTATTGCGTGCTACGAAAGTAAGATCAGAATATGTATCACTAGAAGTCATGTGTCGGTTAAAGTTAAAGCTTTTAGTTGTAATTAATTATTTATTCGGATACGGTAATGTACTTGATTTAATTAGTTCGATTCCAGTTTCAACATTTTTAGACCACATTTTGACCTACAGTTTAATTTCCAAGACATAATCTACCTATTCGTGTAGGGAAATCGAGTGGGCGATTCAACAGAGGACTCTGTGGAAATTCGTGGGGACAATTAGCAAGACAGGTTTTCCTACTCGCCACTCGCCTTGACTGCGCCAGTCATGTACGGCCCTGGCTGCGTCGCCCTCGCCCACGGCACTTCCGCCACCGCCACCTCGCGCTCCACGGCCGAGTAGGAAGTGATCCGTTGCAGAAAACCACATGGGCTACCGAGTTTCAAATAAGCGAGATATTGCTTTTGACTTATTCTCCATAAGAATAATTTTGGACAACATTCGTAAACATCTCGCTAGCCAGTTGAGCAATAATTCCAATTACTATGTTGTCAAGCCGATTATTCCATTAGTTCAGACAAACTACCTATTTTGTTTTAGCGAATTTCCCCTATAGGGAAGAAGCTATTACCGTAGGTGGTATGGTAAGACTTAAGCCCGAGACCATGATAACTTTTAGTTTTGAGGTCCCCAGATGCCAAAAACACTATTCGTTCAAATTTATATATGTGTGTCCGTTACCGCGATAACTTTTGAAAGAAACGCCCGATTTTGATGAAATTTGGCACAAATGTGGAGTAGCATTTATGACATTAAGTTTGAAAACCAGATCGATCACACTATGGGAAGGGGGTTTTATGGGGGTTTACAATTTTCCAAAAATCGGTTTTTTGCAAATTTGACGCCAAAATGTTAAAAACTCTCAATTTTGGTTATCGCCACTTTATAGAGCTTAAAAAACAAATAATTTAGTATTTTTAATCATTAACCTAGGTTAAGTAGTTGCGGAGAAAATCCGAAAAAACGTGTCCCATGTTAATCTTACGGGAAAAAGGTTTTTAGATTTTTCTCAGATAGTTTTACTAAAAACTTCACATTTCTGTTTATTAATGTGTTTAGCTAAACAAAACAAACATTTTGGTGTTTGAATCGTTGTTCTACGTTCAACCTTTGCAGAGATATTCAAAGTGCTAAACACAGTACGTTGTCCAATGTTATCCTTATGGAGAATAAATAAAATTCTATATCTCGATTATTTTTGAATGTATATTGATGAAACTTGGTATGTGGCTTCAACTAGTTGTGGTATATTGATATTAGCACAAAAAACTAGTTTTTTGTTGATAGTCCTCGTAGCAGCAAACCTGCATACTCGGCCCCCATGTTATTCATATGGAGAATAAGTAAAGTTGTATATCTCCCTGACGAAACTAAATATCTATGACGCATAACTATGGACGAATAATTTGTTAAAATGCACTGTGGATAATATTTATGAAACTTCAGGCCCCTGGGCAAATAGAGTATGGGCCCCTTACCCCTCCCAACAGGGCCGTACTCAGCTTTCACGGGCTCCTGCTGGTGATGTGGGCCCTTGTTGCTGTGGTGACCTTTTCTTTGGACGCCCCCAAAAAGGCGTCCGGGCCCCTCTGGGCGGGCCTGCTGTCGGGTCAATTTGTCTTAATTATTGTTAAATGATGGTTTTATGTCTAGATTTGTTATTATTATGCATAAACAGATTTTTTTCTTAGGGATTTACTCCATTAGCCTTAAAATTTCTCTTATAAATGTTATGAAGAAAGTTATATTTAATCAGGTGATTGCTTGAAAATAGGCTTACCACCGAATTTAGCACTACAGATTTTTTGGTTTCTGAGTGGTTAAGTTTATGTTCACACAGTACACAGATTTTCTCCAAGACATTTTCTCGTGGAAAATCCTATATGTTAGGACAGTTAAATCAAATGCAGGAGAACGATATATCATAGATTGAGTATGAGAGATCAGAATTCATAAGTCCTTAACAAAGTAAGCTAAGAAAATTCTGTTGATGAAAAAAACAACATTTTACTTAAAGAATAAATTGAAATCTTTGTTATTAATTTGTTGAAACATAGTTAACAATTTGATGACTTATGTTGTGCGATAGATTAAGAATACCAAAAAAGCTATGGAGCGACACTGGTATTTATTAAACATTTTATATTATAACACAACTTCTTCATAACTTAAGTAAGTAAGAATCAAGATAAACAAAAATTACCTACAAACAAGTTATAAAGGGCAAGTGAAAATAAGTTTGATAAAATAAAAAAAGGTCAAGCTGAACTAATATTGCTGGACAAATGTGCAATAATGTATTTTCACATAGGGTAGCCTGGTTTTCTACTTTTGCGCCAGGTGAGCTCTCAGGTTTGTTTTTTGCTATAAAAAGTATTCTTTCATCCGATTTTGCTAGAATTAGGAACAAACATGTAAGACCAAAATATTTCAGACCCAATAAAACTTTAACACACATTCTACCACCAAACATGAATTTGTGTGCAATTTTTCATTAAAAATTAAATTTTATAACAAGTAGCCTATTTATATTTTTTTCTAAAAAAGTCTCTTGTTACTTTTAATATGAGGAAATGGAGTGAGCCAGTACCTATGCTGTATTTTTTTTTCTTTTTGGATAATGATTCCCTCCAAAGTTTTAGAAAAGTTGGATTCAATTTTTACCATTTATAAGTTATTTTATACTGTAGGATAGCATATATTTTTATTTAAAAATGCTGTAAAATCCAATATGGTAGCAAAAGCTCACTTTCGCTAAAGTATAAAACTTGGTATTTGAATCACGGGTACTCAGGTAACATTTTCCAGCAAACATACCTGCTTGCAATTTCTTCATTTAGCATTTATCCAGTTATTTGCATTAATTTACCTGGCCTAAAAGTAAACCCAAGCATGTTTTTTCTAAAAACACCAAATTAATAAAACTGTCTATTTCATCTCCTCTGAAAACTATTAAATTACATGGTCTCATCATATGGAATTAAGACACAGTGATTTGATAATTTATGATTTATTATTGATTTAATTCTTTAGAGCCAAGGATAATTTGTCTTCCAATTTTTAATGTTTAATGAACCCAAGGCCATTGTGTTTTATTACATTAGGCACCCAACAGTGACATTTTCTTGACATATATGTATAATATGAATAAATACTATTATACATTGATATTTTTTTATTGTAGTATAACTGGTTGTAAATACACATATTAGCCCAACAAATAATTTGTATTCCTAACATAAAAACCTTTGTTACAGTTTTCTCCAATGACAATACTACCACCGTACGATCCTGCCAGGAAAAAAGAAACATCAGGCACCCCACAGTTTACATCAGAACGAGAAACGTGCCTCAAGTACTTTGAGAGATGGAGCGAACAAGACCAGATAGAGTTTGTGGAACATCTGCTGTCTCGGATGTGTCACTACCAGCACGGTCACATCAACACATACCTCAAGCCTATGCTGCAGAGGGACTTCATATCACTGTTACCAAGTAAGCTTGTCAGTTATCACATTGAAATAGACTAAAGAATTAGATGTGTAGCAGAAACTCGCTAACACAACACTCGACTTCCTCGATAACACATGCATTTTTACAATCACCATAAGATTGCCATAACACTTAATGTTAAAGTTACCTTTATAGTACGACTATTATTGTTTTACAAACCTCAATTGCACGGTTTTTATCCTAATTCAGATCGCAGTTCTAACCCTCTATAGCATGTCTTTTTGCGACACCGAACCTTTATAGCACGACTTCAACCTCAGTAGTTGTCGTTTTACACAATGGAACCTTCGTAGCATGAGTTCAATCTTTCCTATGCATAGTTACCACAGGCAGTGACATCAGAACGGATGTTTTGAAGGAAATAATTACTTGGGCTCAGGTCTAAACATGAAAACCCCGTTCCCACCCTTCCTTTGGAGAGTTGATCCAAAATACACTTGCTATAAAGGGATTTTAGAGAAACCAGTAACCTTGATAGCACGGCTTTTGGTCCACACGACCTTCTTAACACGAACCTCAACTCGAAGAGTACCTCGGTAACAAGACTGTTTCCCAAATCCCCTTGAGATCCTTGCTATCAAGGTTTTACTGTACAACTTTTATGATTTTACTGAGTGTATCACTGTGCTAGTTAAAAACATCTGTACCATAACTTCCCATTTGCCTGTTTATTCTTTAAAGGAAATTTATGAATAAGAAATCTCAGTTTTTTATGTAGTTAACGAGATATGTCTGTTACCAGCTTTTGACTGTGATCATAATATATGTGTACATGATTCAAATCTTGCTCAGTTCAGTAGATTTACAAAAATGTGTTGGTGAATCATCTTTCAACCTAGGGGTTGCATAAGGCTTGGTTGTTGTCAATGAATACTAGGTGTCCCAAAAAACTGAACAACTTTAAAGATTAATACAATCTATTTGGGCACATTCAGATAATTTCAACAATGGCCATGTGATGAACCGAAACGCATAAAGTTCCTTTAAATGTTACTTGCAAAGATCAGCTGATGTTTTTAATCAAAACTTGAAATCTCAAAACTAGAATAAAGCATCCACTCTAGCCTAGTCCCCCACAATCTTTGGGTCTCAAAAACATGTGATTTTGTATGAGTTTTTATTGAAGACTGAATTGCACTACTGTCAAATAATCCACTTTGGTCTGCGTTGCTAATAATGGTTTCAAACCGCTGTTGGGTTCATTTTCAATCCATCATCGACTGAAGATAGTTTGATGTTCGGCTTTAAAATGAACCCTACACTATCTAAAAAGCTTTAAACATATGTGGGTCAATATCACAAAACACAGGCTAATATGCCTAATAGAAACAAATAAAATACAAAGTTATTAATTTCAAGCAATTAACTGATTATGATTATGGTAAATAATTATTTTAAGAACCTAACCTTATATACAGCAGAGCTAAATTTGGTAAATATATAAGATTTTTTGAAACTTTCAACTCACTCAAGCCAATATGAAGTACAAAACAGTCACACTAATTAAAATGTTTATTACTGCTTATAGATTAGAATGAAATTATATCTAATAACAACATTTCACCTGGTAACAACTGTTTTTGTTAGTTCATAATGTTTGAAATACATTTTTTAGTTGTAAGTTGTGTTTTTTCCTTTTTCCCTGAAATTATCAAAGACATTCACAATTTAAGGAGGTAAAAATAATACAACAATTATGGTGGTTTTTATTTCTTATGCCTTGGGTTAAAGAGGTTAAATGTCACTCTCTGAGCCATTGAGTACATTTTTTTACTGTGTAAATTGTCATGTATAACACCAAAATAATGAGCGTGACCGCCTGGTACCATTTTTATTTTGACATTATTTTAATGGGTTTTAGCGAATTTCCCCTATAGAGAAAAAGCTATTACCGTAGTCGGCATGGTAAGACCTAGGCCCGGGACCATGATAACTTTTTGTTTTGAGGTCCCCAGACCCCAAAAACACCATTCGTTCGAAACTGTAGATATATATATCTGTGTCCGTAGGCATGATAACTCTCGTAAAAATGATCCGATTTTGATGAAACTTGGTATAAATGTATAAAGCAACATTTATGACTTTAAGTTCGAAAACCAGCCAGATCGCTCTATCCGAAGGGGTATTTTGGGGGGGTTTTGTACCCCAAAAATGGGTTTTTGAATTTTTTACATATAATTTTTGAAATATTCAAATTTTAGGTTTCACCATTCGATTCAGCTTTAAAAAACACACATTTTAGTATTTCTTTCATTCCTCTACGTCAATTGGTTACCGAGATATTGAAAGTGCTAAACACAGTACGTTGTCTAATGTTATTCTTATGGAGGAAAAGACAATTTTTATATCTCGCTTATTTATGAACGTATACTGATGAAACTTGGTATACAGCTTCATCTCGTTGTGGTCTATTGATATTTGCTAAAAAATATTGTTTGCCAAATTGTCCCGTAGCAGCAAACCTGCGTACTCAGCCCCATGTTATTCTTATGGAGAATAATTAAATGCTCTGACTCCCTTAATTATGAACATAAATAGATAAAAACTGGTATACTACTTCACCTAGTTGAGTTATATTGATATTAGCATAAAAACCCATTTTTTGTGTTCCTTGTTGCAGCAAACCAGCGTACTCATATATATACATATATATATATATATATATAACAGTTTGAACGAATGGTGTTTTTGGCATCTGGGAACTTCAAAATGAAAAGGTATCATGGTCTCGGCCTTAAGTCTTACAATGAGACCTACGGTAATAGCTTCTACCCTATAGGGGAAATTTGCTAAAACAACAAACATATTTAAATAAGTATATATTTTTAATTCTTTTCTTGTCTGGACAAAAGTTAACCTGTTTTGTGACACAGACCCATGAAAGGAAGTGTAAATTGATCTTCTTTAAAGGTTTAAGGACCATAATGTTTTTACAAATATTCGAAAGTTATACTTATTTAAATTCATGATAATAAAATAAGCAATATTAAAATTTAGTCATTTAAAGTAAAATCATTTCAACACTCACTTAAAACAAATATGTTGACCATCATAAATAAATGTTCCTCAGAATAGTAACTAATAAATTTAGTTAGTAAATAATAAATAAACATAATGATTTCCTTTTTTTATGGACCGCATATAAAAGTAATAATTGCCTATTTTCCAGAAAAAGGGCTAGACCATGTAGCTGAAAATATTCTGTCATATTTGGATGCGGATTCACTTTGTTATGCGGAACTGGTGTGCAAGGAATGGTATCGGGTGATATCCGAAGGCATGCTGTGGAAAAAGCTAATAGAGAGAAAAGTGAGGACTGACTCTCTGTGGCGAGGTCTTGCTGAGAAGAGGGGCTGGTGAGTACCCTGTAGACTTTAGAAGTGTAATGATACGGTATTGTAGAAGAGGGGCTGGTGAATCCCCTTTAGACTTTAGAAGTGTAATGATATGGTATTGTTCAAGACACAGCACTTCTTCTGTGGCGAGGCCTAACTGAGAAAAGGGGCTGGTGAATACCCTGTAGACTTTAGAAGTGTAATGATACAGTATTGTTCAAGACACAGTACTACTTCTGTGGCGAGGCATTGCTGAGCTGAGAAGAGGGGCTGGTGAGTACCTTGTAGACTTTAGAAGTGTAATGATACGGTATTGTTCAAGACACAGTACTTCTTCTGTGGCGAGGCATTCCTGAGAAGAGGGGCTGGTGAGTACCCTGTAGACCCTAGAAGTGTAATGATACGGTATTGTTCAAGACACAGTACTTCTTCTGTGGCGAGGCATTGCTGAGAAGAGGGGCTGGTGAGTACCCTGTAGACTTTAGAAGTGTAATGATACGGTATTGTTCAAGACACAGTACTTCTTCTGTGGTGAGGCATTGCTGAGAAGAGGGGCTGGTGAGTACCCTGTAGACCCTAGAAGTGTAATGATACGGTATTGTTCAAGACACAGTACTTCTTCTGTGGCGAGGCATTGCTGAGAAGAGGGGCTGGTGAGTACCCTGTAGGCCCTAGAAGTGTAATGATACGGTATTGTTCAAGACACAGTACTTCTTCTGTGGTGAGGCATTGCTGAGAAGAGGGGCTGGTGAGTACCCTGTAGACCCTAGAAGTGTAATGATACAGTATTGTTTAAGGCACAGTACTTCTTCTGTGGCGAGGCATTGCTGAGAAGAGGGGCTGGTGAGTACCCTGTAGACCCTAGGAGTGTAATGATACAGTATTGTTTAAGGCACAGTACTTCTTCTGTGGCGAGGCATTGCTGAGAAGAGGGGCTGGTGAGTACCCTGTAGACCCTAGAAGTGTAATGATACGGTATTGTTCAAGTCACAGTACTTCTAAATGTTGTTTTCGTCAGCTAACTAGTACTTCGGGTTTTTGTTAGACCTAATAACATTTTATACTTTGGACTATAAAAAGGTAGTCAATAAATAGAGCAAGGTAGTTAGTACAAAGAGCAAATGAAAAGTTTTTTTTAAAAGAATACGTTTTTTGAACGACATATAAATTAAGGATTAATTATGTCTCAGGAAAAATAATCTTAGATATGGGTAAAATTGTAGTAACAGTAGCAATTTGAAGAGAGGTTTTGAAAGAGAAATTACTACTGGTAACTGTAAATTTGCATTTATGATCAAATCATATCGAAAATCATGATAATGAGAACACCTCCAAAAATGGAATTAAAAATGGCAGCATAAGGAATGCATGTATTTTAGGTATAGTACCTCATATAGTATAAAGGGAGTAGCTATCATCTAGTTGTACTTTGGTACAATATTTTTACGATTGGGCGTTTCTCGCTGGTTGTATATAGTCACTAATTTTGTTGGTCGCGTAATCATCACAATTACATCATGACTTCCATATGTGATTTAGTAGGATGAATCAGTGATTATTCTAAATTACCATAACTTAGTTGTTTTAATATCCTGTTTTTAAAATCTTGGATTAATTTGAAAGAAGACAAAATGCTCCAAATCTTTTATATTACAAGTTTTTTGTTAGTTATAAAGAATTACTATAGAACAAGTAAATACAGAGCAAGTTTCAGAAGCCCTCTCTATTTCATCCTGCATTTGTTAAGATATTGACTCTAGACCACTACTGATGAAAGACAAAATGCTCCAAATCTTTTATATTACAAGTTTTTTGTTAGTTATAAACAATTACTATAGAACAAGTAAATACAGAGCAAGTTTCAGAAGCCCTCTCTATTTCATTCTGCATTTGTTAAGATATTGACTCTAGACCACTACTGATGAAAGACAAAATGCTCCAAATCTTTTATATTACAAGTTTTTTGTTAGTTATAAACAATTACTATAGAACAAGTAAATACAGAGCAAGTTTCAGAAGCCCTCTCTATTTCATTCTGCATTTGTTAAGATATTGACTCTAGACCACTACTGATGAAAGACAAAATGCTCCAAATCTTTTATATTACAAGTTTTTTGTTAGTTATAAACAATTACTATAGAACAAGTAAATACAGAGCAAGTTTCAGAAGCCCTCTCTATTTCATTCTGCATTTGTTAAGATATTGACTCTAGACCACTACTGATGAAAGACAAAATGCTCCAAATCTTTTATATTACAAGTTTTTTGTTAGTTATAAACAATTACTATAGAACAAGTAAATACAGAGCAAGTTTCAGAAGCCCTCTCTATTTCATTCTGCATTTGTTAAGATATTGACTCTAGACCACTACTGATGAAAGACAAAATGCTCCAAATCTTTTATATTACAAGTTTTTTGTTAGTTATAAACAATTACTATAGAACAAGTAAATACAGAGCAAGTTTCAAAAGCCCTCTCTATTTCATTCTGCATTTGTTAAGATATTGACTCTAGACCACTTCTGATGAAAGACAAAATGCTCCAAATCTTTTATATTACAAGTTTTTTGTTAGTTATAAACAATTACTATAGAACAAGTAAATACAGAGCAAGTTTCAAAAGCCCTCTCTATTTCATTCTGCATTTGTTAAGATATTGACTCTAGACCACTACTGATGAAAGACAAAATGCTCCAAATCTTTTATATTACAAGTTTTTTGTTAGTTATAAACAATTACTATAGAACAAGTAAATACAGAGCAAGTTTCAAAAGCCCTCTCTATTTCATTCTGCATTTGTTAGGATATTGACTCTAGACCACTACTGATGAAAGACAAAATGCTCCAAATCTTTTATATTACAAGTTTTTTGTTAGTTATAAACAATTACTATAGAACAAGTAAATACAGAGCAAGTTTCAAAAGCCCTCTCTATTTCATTCTGCATTTGTTAAGATATTGACTCTAGACCACTACTGATGAAAGATAAAATGCTCCAAATCTTTTATATTACAAGTTTTTTGTTAGTTATAAACAATTACTATAGAACAAGTAAATACAGAGCAAGTTTCAAAAGCCCTCTCTATTTCATTCTGCATTTGTTAAGATATTGACTCTAGACTACTACTGATCATTGCTGGGTAATGAGTACTTCATTTTGATTTAGTCAACAATTTCAGCTGCCCTCTTGATCTACCATATCTTATTCAGGATTCAGATACTGTATTTTTTTTGTGACCCATCATTTCAAAATAGTTTATACAGAATACAATGCCACAATCAGTAATTTAATATATACTTATTTGTTGACAAGATATTAACACTTTAAAACAATGAAATTAATAGGTGCTTTAATTGCCCCATCTATTTCTATATTACATTAGATAATTACTAAAGACCACCGCTGGTCTTAAGGTGGTACCACTGGTGGTTAGGTGGTATATACTTGATTTTGACCAAGTTATAATTTCCAGGCGTAATATTGGAACGTGATAATTTATATCTAGTTTAAAGGTGGAGTTGGGACGTATAGTTTTAGACTAATTTTCATGATGTACTGGATGTTGTAGGCCGTTTTAAAATATCACTTTATGTTCTCAAGATATTGATACTTTTTAGTCAAGCATAGTGGTCAGTGTGAAAATTTAGTCTACAACTATAGGTCTCCACACCAAATTTGATAAAGATTATCACCTACCAATATTGACTGGTGGTGGACTTTAGTCATTGTCATTATCTCTTGGAATGCAGTAAATAATGTAGCTTGTACACTTAAAACACATATTACAATGAATGAATGGTGCGGCATTGAATATAGTATAAAAAATAATTTAAAATAGTGGATCAAAACATCACCTTCACATACAAAAAATTATAATCCACTGTGACGGATCCAAGGTGGTGGCCAAAAGTGTTTTCTTAATCCAAACAAAGTAGCATACCTACAACCCAACAATGATTACAGGGTTGCCATCGACCAGGAAAACCGGGAATTATGCGTGAACTTTGGTGACCGGGGTAAATGTGTGGATTATGCGGGAATTTTGGCTGAACCGGGAATTTCAGGTTACGATCATCAGCGACTACGTGACGCGTATTAAAAAATTGTCATAGTTAGCGCTACATTTGTGATTGCCAGGGACATAAGCTATGCGTTCTCGATTGCCAGGGACATAAGCTATGCGTTCTCGATTGCCAGCGACGTTAGCGATGCGTCTCAATTGCCGGAGAAACTAGCGATGCGTACTCGATTGCCGGCAACGTTAGCAATGTGTTCTCGATTGTCGGTGAAGATAGGGATATGTTATTGACCGTCGGCGATGTTGGTAAAATGCGTCTCAATTGCCGGAAAAACTAGCGATGCGTCCTCGATTACCGGCGACGTTAGCAATGTGTTCTCGATTTCCGGCGACGTTAGCGATGCGTTCTTGATTGTCGGCGATGTTATCAATGCTTCTCAATTGCCGGAAAAAACTAGCGATGCGCCCCTCAATTGCCGGAAAAAACTAGCGATGCGTCCTCGATTGCCGGCAACATTAGCAATGCGTTCTCGATTTCTGGCGATGTTAGCGATTCGTTCACGATCGCCGGTGTCGTTGGCGATATGTTTTCGATTACTGGCAACATTAACAAAGTGTTCTCGATACCCGCTGACGTTAAATACGCGCTTCTCAATTGCCAGCGACGTTAGCGATGCGCTGTCGATAAACGGCAGCATCAAAGAAGTAACAGCGATCATTGGCGTCACTAGCAAGGTTGATGAGATCGTCGGCGGCACTAGCGATGTGAGTTGGGGCCGTTAGGAACATTTTAAGAAACGCAGACACGTTTTTCGGCAAATTTTTTATTAGGATACTAGGCAACACAATGCAGTTTTTGACGCTAATATTATTTTGTATTTAGTTATAACCAGTGGGTGATAAAAGAGTTTCATATGTAATTTTTTGCAGTCTGGTCATACCCAATTACGTTTTATGATTGTACAAATGGAACTCAGTTTCTAATATATAGTCTTACGGGATCGCCGGATGAAATGTTAAAGCATAATTGGCTGGAAAGCGCACAGTGGTTGGGGCAGTTGCTTCATAATCTGATTTTTTTGTCAGATTGATACCCAGCATCTGAATTATTTGTCAGATTGATACCCAGCAAACATATTGAAAATGTTTGGAATGTTCAAAACGATCCAGCTGCTATACTATAATGCTTACTAAGAAAATTCTTACTTTAGATAGTAACAAGACCAAGGTTTTGGCCCTTGCCCTATCAAGGACATTGAATAATGCCATTGTTGTAGATAAACAAAACACAAAATTAGACCAAATTGTATTTACTCTTTTTTTCCTGTTAAAAGATTGCCAAAGTTAAAAGGAATCTTATATAATTGGGTGTATCTGTTGATATAACTAGAGGTGTGCGGATATCCGAAAAACCGGTTCGGTTTCGGATCGGATCGGATTGGATATCCGAATCCGATCCGAAGGCTTTATCGATATCCGATAAGGTCTAGTAAAAATCCGACATTCGGATAGACTGTGTATCTGGGGATAAAAAGGTAGAAACGAAACAATAAATATGTTTGGACCATTAATAAACGTTTTGACTCTTGACGTCGTTCAAGGTAACATGACGCAATTTCTTTCGCTTTGAATGTTTTCGGTAGCTAACTCGTATCAATTCATCGATACGATATTTGTGTAATCAGGTATCGTATCGCGATACATGACCGGATCGTAGATCATTTTAGCAAACAGAATGAATTCGGTTTATAAAGGTAAATGTGCGATAGCGAATAATTTTGATAGTAAACAACTGCAAATTTATACAATATTGCAACATTGCAACTCGATGTCGATACACAATTCACGGGATGAACGCAGACGATACAAGAGTAGTGGATTACTGGAATAAGTCAATAATTTGTTGTCGATAGTCGATTTCCGATAGTTTCAACTTCTCACGAATGCAATGAACAGAGCAAGCTCTCATAGAGTAAGCTGTAATTCAATAGTTGCCTAACGCAAACGGAAAT
The DNA here is from genome assembly GCA_963675035.1 of Allygus modestus. NCBI lineage: Eukaryota > Metazoa > Arthropoda > Insecta > Hemiptera > Cicadellidae > Allygus > Allygus modestus. The sequence goes on from OY776111.1 coordinate 143,844,921, forward strand.
GTTAGTGTATGAAATTTAAAATTGCTGTTACTGATATTTTCCTTCCATTCAATACAATTGAAAAATACTGAGTAAAATATTGCTGACTTGCGCAAAACGAGATGCATAGCTTTCTCTACAGCGAAGTTTCCCGGTATGATCAAAGAGCTTAATCCAGCTAGAGCTCTTATACTCCAAGAAAAGTCTTCACTTGTTTACCTTCGGACGAGACCTCTATATATATTAAGCTCGTTGAATATCTTTACGACGACGTTTAAAGTAGCGACGATCTGACGACAGATTCAAGAAGGCATCGCTTAGTTATCTGGGTTATCTCTATTATTTATTTATACAGATTTCATTGTTTGGATATGATTTGATTTCGTTAAATTCATGTATTTAAAATGGAACCGAAATGAAAGAAAAGCATGATATGTAAATTCTTTAAAAAAAATGATGCCGATAGTGAAAATGGCCGATTGTTTGAAATGCAAGCTGACACTTTGTAGTCTGTTAACATTCCGGTGACAAAATATGTTAAACAACGTTTCTAATTTGTAGTAAACAAAATAAATTCGAACTAGGCCTAGTTAGTAAACTTATAAAACAAAGGAAATTCTTTGGTTATCAAAGTTTTTGGTTACGGTAACTCATACAGAGTTGAAATCCTATATATACTGATTCATTGTTGCAGTAGGGTATGATTGCCTATTTGCCTGATCTGTCATGCTAGTATGTTGTGATGTCTGCTTTGCTATCAACATCGGTGATTCCGGTCTTTTAAATAGGCTGTAATCATATTAAAATGTTTCCTTCTTGTTTCTCTTGCCTGACCATATGTTTGTGTTTTTTTTTTTTTACCAGGCCTACATCCCAGATAGGCTAAGGTGTTATAGCATAATGACAAGGATTAATGATAGTCAAGGTGACATTACATGATTTGAGTAGCCTAACCTAGGCCTACTGTTATTAAATTACCTATACTTTAATCTTATACCTATATAACCAGTAAACATATTTATTCTATTTTTCACTGCAGAGAAGATAATATTCTCAAGTATTTACAGAGGTTGGATATTGCTCCTCCAAATAGACATGCTGTTTTCTGGTGAGGTTATGTGTAGTACAATCTTCAATTACTCAGAAAGGTATTTGTAAAAATAATAACCACTTGTGTTATGAGTAAAATTACTTAGCTTAAATATTCTAGGCGTATAGGTCTATTTATATCTTGCAAGAAAAATGAAAATGTTAAGTTCCAACCTGAAAATATGGTAGTTTTAGTGATGGTAAAGTAGGCTAAATATCCGAATCCAAAAATTATCCGATCCGAAACCCTTACTATCCGATCCGTATCCGATCCGAACTTAAGCTATCCGAACCGAAACCGATTCGAACTAAAAATTCATTATTCGCACACCTCTAGATATAACCCTCCCCCCCTCACCAGATAAAATATTGTAGAGAGAAAAATCATGTTCATTGATTTAAATATTTGGCCCGGCATATGTACACATTTTTGGTGGATAGCATAACAAAATTATGAGATATAGCTTAAATAACAAATATAAAATACTTAACGAGTTTGTTTTGAAATAAGTTAACACTTTTGTTTAGATTATAAGTCGTTATATGTGCCGCTTAAACATAAGAAAAGCTGCGCAAGTTTACCTGGAATTTTGAGGTTTTTACCTGGAAAACCTGGAATTATGCATGAATTTTGAAATGCAACTTTGGCAACCCTGGATTAGTAGTAGTGGTCCAGAGTCAATATTTTAACAAATATAGAATGAAGTGAGGGGTAAGTCAATATTTTAACAAATATAGAATAAAGTGAGGGGTAATTTAAAAACCAATCATTTTATGTATATATATATATAAAATAATTCTTCAGCTAAGAAAAGATTTACAACTTTTGGTCTTCCTTGAAACAAACCCAAAATTATAAAAATCGTACAGTACAAAACTAAGTTGTGGTGGTTCCAAATTACCACTAATCCGCCATCTTGAATCCAATATGGGGCCATGATGTAACTGTGTTGATTACATAATCGACTAAATTCATAACTATAATACATTCAGGAACAAGCCTCAGTCGTAAAAGTATTATATCCAAGTACTTTCTGTCTGAAATTAAACAATTTATTGTATTATAAAACATTTTTTAAATAGTAATGTCAAGTAGCTTTTAAGTAAAAGGATTGTGTACTGAACTGAGCAAATTGACAAGGTATGAGATAATTAGTAAAGTAACAATAAGAGTTGTTTATGAATAGGCCTAATGGTTTCTTTTTTTCCAGGATCCAGTTTTTATTCAAGCCTAAACCTGGAAAACAGCATCCAAATCACAACTTCTACAGAACATTATTTCCCAAAATTATTCAAGATATTGAAGTAAGTTTACTTTTCAGTGTAGCAATACTTAATTTGAACCAACTTTTATGTTCATTAGTTTAGTGCCATGAATTTTAGCTATTATAATTAACTCTTTGAAGACCAGAGGGGATGACTTCAACAGTATGGTGTAGAGACAGTGTCCTCACGATATGTTCGGGTCATTTATGAACAAGTTCTATGTATAACTCACTTAGACCCCGTTTAAGCATGCTGTTGCGGCTGTGGTCGGGCAGTCGGCCGGTTTTTAGAACCATTCAGTCAAATGGGAAGTTTATGCTTGCGGTCGTCTGCCGGTGCGATTTTTCTCCTGCAGCGGTCTTCAGTTCCTTCCGCTTTTAGTTAGAAACCACGGCAGTTTGCCCGGCGCGACTTCCGCAGCAGTGCTGCCAACCCTGGATTACCACCGACCACATGCATTCACAATTAGTGTCTATGGCTCACGTAATTTAATCATATGCACATCCCATCGCCTTTTTCTTAGTTTTCTAATCAGTTAGTAAGCACAATACAAAACGAGTTCGCGCACAGCACGCTGACCTGAGGGAAGTGAATTTTCTAAAACCTTAACAGATATAAAAACCAACACTGGTGAAATTTGTTTTATTATAAAAGTTATTGATGCTGTTTTGATGCTCCTGGTTATATTTAAAATCATTATTAGGATGTCAATGTTATACATTATAAAGTTAGAAGGAGGTATAGTCAGGATAACAAGTTGGAATAGGGGTATTGTTGGGGATAAAACTTTTTAAAGATATGAAAAACGGCCTTTTCCAAGCAGTTTTTGACAGTTAACATTTTCTTTAATAACTTGGTAAGTACTTGTGCTAGAATGATAAGGGAGAGCTTGAAGTCTTTGGACTTTTCCGTACAATAATGTAATATGCAATAAGTGTAAATTCGGTGCTTTTCTAACTCCTTTTGGGCCCAAAACTCAAAATTTTAAAAATTAAAATCTCCAAAAAAGGGGGTTAGAGTCGTCCCATTGTTTTGCCCAACGAACTTGTCCAACTGTTTACAGAAGGAAAGGTTCCACATTTCAAGTAAATCAGACAAAAATTGCGACCGACAGAGTGTGAACACTATAAAGTTGTTAGCGAACCCTCAAAACGTGTTTAGGGGGTCACGTTAAGTACTTCTAAGGGTGTCCCGGGCTTAAGTTTCACCGTGCGCGTCATGCTAATAGTTCACTTTTCCATAGAAAATTCACTAATAACGGGGTCCATTGCGTAGAGGTGACTGGCCGTGATTGTGTACAATGTTGGCAAGAAGACTTTTCCCCCTCTCCTTCTCCGCAACTTTATTGCGGCAGCGACCGCTTGCATAAACAGGGTGTTCTTTTTACTGCAGATGCGGCCGGGGTGTCGCGCCTCACCTGCAGCCGCTTGTATGAACGTAGCCTTAACAGTTGTTTTTCATTCTATTGTTTTAGTAAACTTATAACTGCTCTACCCCATTATAAATTCTCATAATTAATTTTATTGAAACCCTCACTTTTGCTTCTTCCAATGATTTCAGCTCTAAAAGGCAATAATTTTGGTGTTGAAGGGATATTGGTCCGTTGCAGGGATATAGATAAGTGCTAAACACAGTAGGTTGACCGAAGTAAAGTTGGCCAAGTTATTCTTAAGTAGAAGAAACAAAACCACAAACATAATCTCGCTTGATTATGAATATATTTTAACCCTTTGAGTGCCGCAGCATCGCATACAGTGCCGATGCATTACGCATAAATTGCCGAGCGTCGCTGACAGTGACTCTCAGTGTTTTACATAGTTCTTCATGTCAAAACAAGGCACTGGCTTCCAAAGTACCGTAAATTATTTTGATCCAGAGGCTTCCAGTTATCAGTTCTATAGCAATTTCGTTGCCTTTGGTTTGTTAGCAGAACCTATTTTCGTCAACTTTGTCACAGATGTCGTCTGTATTTGTTGTTTAAGGTTTTACCGGCAAACGACGTAAATATCGCTGATATCATTGTTAATAAAGTTTTGTTTTTTAGTGTTTTTACTTCCCATTTACGTATGAAGCAAAAATGAGTGGCAGAATTAGTTTCCAAAGAACTTGAAAACAATGTTATTTTTGTAGATATTTAAGTTTTGGCGAAAATAAAAGTACACATATGTCTTTTGTTTTCTAATTTTATTGTGTATTTCATATAAGTGTTGATCAGCAATTTTTGCTCTTCTTGGGTTGAAAAAAAATTTTAGCATAATTTATGTAAATCAAAGTTGGAAAAAACAAATTTCTTTTGTGTAAAAAAAGGATTTTGTTATTTACAATTTATTTTGTAATTATAGTTACCTCATACTATTTCATAAAAAATTTATTCATGCACAAAATTAATAAAAAATTACATGGATACCTCTAAAATTTTATTTTGTATGAAATTTTATATAAACTACTACATTTTCCCAGGAGTGCAGAAAGTGTTTAGACCCCTGAAATTTCCCCCAATCCTACTATTACGAACCAAAGATTTTCCCCAAAATTCACAACAAATATCTTTATATAAAAATTTACCAGCTTTTCATAAGGCAAATCAATAATAATCAAGTAGATGATTTTACTTTAATTTATTAAGGTTAAATTCCACAAAAACATTTTGTCACTTATAAACTTAATAAACATTTTCATTATGATAAAATTATTTCAATAATAAAATAAACTTACAAATAAGAAACCATAATAAAAGTGGAATACAATGTTTTTACTTTAATTTATTAAGTTTAAATTCCATAAAAACATTTTCCATTTATTATAAAATTACCTCTAACATTGTAAAAATAAAATAATATTACTAATAAATACCTCCGTCGCAGCAAACCTGCGTACTTAGCGAATTTATAATGCATATATATATATATGTCTCACTACTACATAAAGCCAATTACCAAGTATCACTAAAATACATTCATAAACAAGTGATATATAACACTTTATTTATTCTCCATAAGAATAAAATTAATTCCATAAAAACATTTTCCATTTATTATAAAATTACCTCTAACATTGTAAAAATAAAATAATATTACTAATAAATACCTCCGTCGCAGCAAACCTGCGTACTTAGCGAATTTATAATGCATATATATATGTCTCACTACTACATAAAGCCAATTACCAAGTTTCACTAAAATACATTCATAAACAAGTGATATATAACACTTTATTTATTCTCCATAAGAATAAAATTAGGGTTGAGGACGCAGGTTTGCTGCAAGGAGGAAGATAAGAAATTTTTTTTTTTTTCAATTATCAATATAACTGAATCAGGTGAAGCTACACATACCAAGTTCTATTAATTTAGGTTCATAATTAAGGGAAATATACAACTTTACTTATTCTCCATATGAATAACATGGGGGCCGAGTATGCAGGTTTGCTGCTACAGGGACTATCAACAAAAAACTTATTTTTGTGCTAATATCAATATACTACAACTAGTTGAAGCCACATCCCAAGTTTCATCAATATACATTCATAAATAATTGAGATATCAAATTTAATTTATCCTCCATAAGGATAACATTGGACAACGTACTGTGTTTAGCACTTGAGTATCTGTGCAATGGTTGGACGTAGTTCAACAATTAAAACACCGAAATGATTGTTTTGTAGGGCTAAATATATTGATAAAAAGAAATGTGAAGTTTTTAGTAAAATTATCAGAGAAGAATCTATAAAAACCTTTTTCCCTTAAGATTAACATGGGACATGTTTTTTTGTATTTTCTCTGCAACCACTCAGCCTAGGTTAATGATTCAAAATACTAAATTATTTATTTATTTTTTAAGCTCTATAAAATGGCTATAACCAAAATTGAGTGTTTTTAGCATTTTGGGATAAAATTTGCAAAAAACTGATTTTTGGAAAATTGTAAACGCCCATAAATCCTCCTTCTCATAGTCCGGTTGATCTGGTTTTAAAATTTAAAGTCATAAATGCTACTCTCCACATTTGTGCCAAATCTCATCAAAATCGGGCATTTCTTTCAAAAGTTATCGCGGTAACGGACACATATATATTAATTTGAACGAATAGTGTTTTTGGCATCTCAAAACGAAAAGTTATCATGGTCTCAGGCTTAAGTCTTACCATGCCACCTACGGTGATAGCTTCTTCCGTATAGGGGAAATTCGCTAAAAACAGCGTCACTTCAGTAAAATAAATTTACAAAAAGAAATAATTTAAAGAAAATCTATGTTGAATTGCATGTTTATTTTTTTTTAATTGAGCGGAGAAATGTAGTGAGAATCATCCCACAAACATCAATACAAATTAATTGAATGTCCAGATAGGAGGAAATCAACATAGAAAACTTAGAATAGTTGGGAAAATTGATAAACTGGTAGGACACCTTATCTCTTGAATAAATTACCGCAACCTGCAACCAGATGCCAAACAATATACCAGCCATTAAGAATGAGACAACAAATATAGGATCGCTCGACTGATTTTTGAGGTAAACAAACAAACACAGTTAGTTGTCTTTTGGAACCGTGAGACCATCAAAATTATTTGGATATTCAATACTGGATAATACGCTGTAGTCTAACTTGACCAATGACGACGGAATTATACTTAATTGTGATTTGCTTATGCAACACCGTTGTTGTGTTATTAATTAAGATGATTTAATTTTCAGGGAAATTAATTTGCGACTTAAATTAATTTTGTTTGTTGGCCAAAAATTTCCCCCGGCAGCCAAAACTTACCCCAAGCCTGGCTTTGCCGGATTGGACATATTCTGCACCCCTGCATTTTCCATTGAAATTAGCCCTGCAATTTATACATAAGAATTGGCCATGACGCCACAACACTCAAAGGGTTACTGCAATTGAATATGTAGCTTCATTTAGTTGTGGCCCATTGATATTTGCTGAACACCTCACTTTTTGGGATCTTTGTCATAACAAACCTGCGTGGTCAGTCTAATATTATTGGAGGATTGAATAAAATGTTATAACTTGGAATGTGGCTTAATTTTATGGTTCATGTATATATAGTGGAAGCTCTCTTAACCGACCTCGGATCAACCGACTGTTGGATTAACCGACTGTCAGATAAGAATAGACAAACTTCCGTCGCGATTTTGTTCCGCAAATAACTTTCAGGTTATATCAGGTCGATTACATTTTTCCATAGAAAGTCAAATCTAGTCAGTTGCTCTCAATATATGATTACCATACTTCACAAGTTTGATTGTTTTTAACACTTATTGTGACTTTTTCCGATATTATTCGGTTTAACCGATCTTTTTCGCTACCCGAACATGGCCCAATACCGTAGGGGTTGGTTAAGAGAGCTTCTATTGTAGTTGCATTTGAAATTTTCTGAAAACGCAGGTTTGCTGCAAGTGGGTATTTCAAAATTCATAATTTTCTTATTTAAAAATTATAAACGAACCCTGCAAGGATTTCAGACTCTTTAATCATCTACTGGCTGATAAGGAGGAGATACATGCAATTACTATTATAGTACATTCTGAAGCATCTGCAACGGAATGTTGTTAATTTCTTGCCGAATTCGCTCTTCCAGATCTTTTAAAATTTACCAAGAACTAACAAAAATCTGGAAGAGCGAATTCAGCAAGAAATTAACAACATTCCGTTGCAGATGCTTCAGAACGTCATGGGCGGATTCCATCTCAGACTCCAACAATGTGTGGAAAACAAAGGACGCCACCTTACTGACACCATATTCAAAAATGATGGTTTTTAAGTTAAACCATTAATTTCCATTCATGTACTCAAGATTCATGTTAAAAACATTATCTGTTTTGTTAAAAAATATTTTTGGTGGTTTTAAAATCTTGTCGTTTCACTGCCTCACCCGTATAGGCCTATGGCTTTTATTAAAAAGTCAGTTAAAATGCAGATTCAACATTTCCATTTTTTTGTCCTTTTACTTTCTCCCCTTATACATAGTATATGGAGAAAGTATTGTTTTCGTCAAAATTTTCGAATTTGAGTTGTTAGTGTAAAAATTCGTTTTGGTGCTCCCTGAACCCAAAAAAGTGGTTTTTACGTGATGTCTGTCTGTGTGTGTGTGTGTGTGTGTGTGTGTGTGTGTGTGCGTGCGTGCGTGCGTGCGTGCGTGCGTGCGTGCATGCGTGCGTGCTTGTGTGTGTACAGAGCTAGAGCCCTAACCAATGGGCCGATTTTGATGAAATTTGGTATGTAGGTACTAATCAACGATATATCCAGGCGTTTTTTTTTTTTCATTTTTTTTCATTTTTGATTTTTAAGGGTAATTATTCCCCAAAAACTGCCAAAAAACATGAAAAATCAAAGTTTCTCAAAAACGGCTCTAACGATTTTGATTAAACTTTAGTCGTTTGTAGAACTTTAGTTTTCCAACAAAATGACACCACTCGCATTCCTGTAAAATTCGGGTTCAGAAATTACAGGACTTAAAACATCCAAAATTCAGTTTTTTGGATTTTTCATAAAATACATAAATATAAAAGAATATTACCATTCACCATTAAAAAGAGCTCAAAAAACTAAATAATTTAGTATTTTGAATTACTATTCTACGATTGCTGGTTTCGGAGAAAATTGAAATTTTCATTTAGCGGTAAACGCAGTACGTTGTCCAATGTTATTCTTATCGGGAATACAAAAATTACTATTTCTCTCTTATTTACTGATCAATTTCATTCAAACTTGATATGCTTGTCAATTTAGCATTGACCAACAGAGTTAATTTGAAATATGTTGCCCCTTAATAACCCTGGGGGGGGAATAGGGGGCATTTCCCCTCTTAAAACCACGAGTGTAGCAATGGATTCTGTAGTGCCTCCAAAGCAGGGATTTGGGTGGATGTTTTTTAAAACAACTTGTTTACAAGATTTTCTGAACATTCGACCGTGCTTTGTATTCTATATTTAGTAAATATAGAAAGTGTGCGGAAAGTGTGTGTCAGTTTCCTGATACCGTTTATTTTGAGTAATCATTAATCAAACTACTTTATTAGATAAGTTATTAAAGTAGTTGGAAAGTTGGTAAAATGTTCAAGTTCAATTTAATTTAAGAACTGAAAATACCTTTCGAGGCTATGTGTTTTTCAACTCTGTTTGAATATTTGTTATTTTAGAGCATAGAGAACAACTGGAGGACGGGGCAGCATGTGCTTCAGAGAATTAATTGTAGATCAGAAAACTCAAAAGGTGTCTACTGCCTGCAGTATGACGACCATAAGATTGTGTCAGGACTACGGGACAACACCATTAAAATATGGGATCGCAATTCTCTCCAATGTGTTAAGGTAATTTATCTGAAGTGTATTAGATCAATTATATATACCTTAAAAATACCGATTTCATGCCAGATTGGCTAGGGGGGGAGATCAAGCAAGTATTGTCTAGCTCAAAGGAGGTTGCCACTGGATATAACGATACATGAAGATGTCACAAAATGTCTAGCCTGTCCATTATAACAAACTTCCCTTTCACCTTAATTTTCACAAAACCTAACTTTGAAGAAATAAAAAAATCAGAAGAAATTAAAAATAAGAAAGGTAAAGCGAGAATGGTTTAGTTAAAAACAGAAACATTGAGTGGAGGTCACAGAGAAAAAGAATCAGAGGTAAGACTCCATATTTAAAGGATTGGAGGGAGGCCATGTCCGTTGTATTAATTGCTATTGTAAGTTACAAATTCCATGGTCCCCAGTTCTAGGGTATATTATTATCTCCAATGAGAACCTCTGATTCACTCTTCTCTGTGAGGAGGTTAACAGTGAATATCACTAGAGATGTTTTTTTGAGGTTTGGGAAAGTGTTATAGCTTTACTCTTCCTTTTCATAAAAAGAGAGGCGAATTAGAATGTTTTATTACCTACAGTGTGAATCCTCTTTTTAAATAGTTCAAATCTGTATTAAAAATAATTGCTCACGGGACAGAGCCCTGAAGGTGGATGTTTTTCAAAACCCCAAAAGGCTCATCTTGAGGGTAAGAGCTTTTGATTTTAGTGGCCTAAAATCGACAAATAAAAATCAATAACCTTTTTTTTAAACTAGTATAATACAGAAAACCATAGGTAAGCAGCAGGCTGGATTTACTGAAGACAGTTTATCATAGGTAAAGTCTTTTGATAAAGTATTCATACCTAATACATTCCCTACTAAACAGTGTGTGCGGCAGGTGGTGGAGATCATGTGTAAGAGTGCCTTGGCCAGTACTGGGAATTTAACAGGAAATGTAATTCTTTATCTAAAGTTTAAGGACTGCAATGAAACCATTTGGTACCAATAGAAAGTGCATAAGTCAGTTTAATCATTTGATTGATAGAAAGTGTTTTTAAAAGTCTTTTGTTGGATGGCAGGTGCTGACGGGGCACACGGGCTCAGTGCTGTGTCTGCAGTACGATGACAAAGTGATCATCAGTGGCTCCAGCGACAGCACAGTCAGGGTGTGGGACGTGGTGTCGGGAGAAATGGTCAACACACTCATTCATCACTGTGAGGCTGTGTTGCATCTCCGTTTCAGCAATGGAATGATGGTCACTTGCTCTAAGGTATAGCTTTTAAACAATACATTTAAAAATACTTTGTGGAATAACCATTGTACTCTTGATGTAATTGTTTCTCTCAAGTTATTCTTTTATGGATATAACCCATAATGACTAGGCATTTGCGACAGATCCTAGCAGTACTCAACTCATATTTTGTATAACTGTTAACTTATCAGGTTAATGAAAACAGCATTTGTTTATTAGTTATCAATATTTGCCTAAAAAACCAGTGTAAGATAATAAATTTGTCTTGGAAGCATTATTAATATATATTTATAAAAAAGGATGTTGGTTTGTTTGTTTGTATATATATTTGAAGTTTATGGACTCGGACACTGTTATACCGTTTGCCTTGAAACTTGGTGTATATATATATATATATATATATATATATATATATATATATATATATATATATATATATGTGTAAAATTTCTTGGAGAAGGTTTCTAAGCCATCTATTTCGTTTTAACTCTTGGGACTCTCCCAAGAGACCTAAAAGGGTTCTCACATAAACCTTATAGAAATATATTGTTGTTTACATAAAAGTTAATGACATGTGTACTGGAACAGGTGATCTTGGTGATATTGGTTTTAGTTGCTAATAGTCAAAGGCATGACAACGTCTGCCGGGTAACAGCTAGTGCTTTATATTATGAAACCAAATTGATGTACAAATCCACGATTACTAGTTTCATATCCATTTGACTAGTTTCATAAAATCAAATGCTTGGTTTTTACACTTCCTCTCCTTTCTCCTCTATGTAAATAACTATGAAAATCAAATCATTTTCAGAATTAAAATACTAATAGCATATTTGATACTTGTAACTATGTAAATAAAACAATTAATTTTACACATCAAAAACACTAACAAAACACAATACTGTTAGATTAAGATTCTATTGTTAATATTGTTTGTTTGGTATTATGTAATACATCCTGAAATGATTATTTTGTGTCCTCAGGACCGATCGATAGCAGTGTGGGACATGTCTTCCCAGACAGAGATTACGTTACGTCGCGTATTAGTCGGCCATCGGGCAGCTGTAAATGTAGTTGACTTCGATGAGAAATACATTGTGTCAGCAAGTGGAGATAGGACAATTAAAGTGTGGAATACTTCGTCTTGTGAGTTTGTGCGCACATTAAATGGTCACAAGCGGGGAATAGCGTGTTTGCAATATAGAGACAGATTAGTGGTCAGTGGAAGTTCAGACAACACAATTAGGTGAGTGGTGTTTGATCGAGCTAAATATTTTATATAAAGAGCTGTATTAAAATGTACTAACTTATGTAATAAATGAATGTAACATAAAGCACGCCTGCATTGCTATGAAATATGGCAATATTGAGGATATCACAAAGGCTATGCTGGTACTGTGTGAGAGCAGGACTTTGGTTTTGGTTACTTTCAAACTCTTATTTTACATCGGACAGATTGTCTATATAAATTGGAATCCGGATGAAATGTAATGTTAGCCCGAGGTTTACCGCATTGTAATTTTGTTTAAACACTATTCATGTATAAAGTATATAAAAATGAATAAAGCTTGTTCTAATTTTGAAATGACGAATTGATCATGTAATATTGGGTGTAAGTGATGTGTTTGACATAATGGTCTTAAATGATAATCGGACCATGCAGTCTACAAGATATTTTGTTTTCAAGCAAAAACTAAATTTTACATAACAAAAATTATAGTTGATATTTTATATTCACAAGGATATTTTAATACCGGTTAAACATTTGTATTACCTAATACTCATACTTTTGTCACTGGTTGGTATTTCTTGCATGAGTAGGCCTATCTCATTATAAAAAAAAACTTGTATTTTGAATGTTTCTCTGCATAAACTATTTACTGTTCCCATGTGATAATCGTTAAACAGGTCATAATAGTAGGAAGTACAGCTCAAATTAATAAAATAAAATAGTTTTAGATTTAGAAAGGAAAGTGTTATGGTTTCATGGTACAGCGTTTCAATCATAAACAAGACCTTTCACACTTGATGATATGCTTTTCAGCTGTTTATCCTTTAAAACCCCTAATATTTCAACAATATCCTCAAGACCAACAATTAAACTTTGAAGACCCATGTAGATAAACTATAGGCTAAGCGAATCTTTAAATACGTACCAAAACTACTACGTACTATGTCTTTGAGGATTGTTCATTGGAACCTTCATGAACAATTTTAGCTCAATCAGTTCAGGATTTAGTCTTAAAACAGGACTGAGCTGTCAGCAGACATGCTACTCCCTGGGTCTCCCACCTTCCTTTTGAATTGTATTGAAAAATTTGGGGTCTGCAATAGGCCTACCAAAAACTTAAGGTTGGGTCAGTCAATAGTTTTGACAGGTCCATTTTTTTCCCTGTGCTAATTGGGTGGTATGCAAAAGTATCTTTATGATAATGTTGATAAATGTAAAATTTGCATATATGCTGATGATGTCAGCCTAAGCATATCTGACAAACACTTAATTTCAACAACAAACTGTGATTATTCAATACAAATTCTGAAATATTATTTGAATGATAACCGCCTCCTACTTAATGCTAGATAAAACTAAATTGATCCAATTTACTTGCAGTCATGCAGAGCTGATACAAAACACCATTAATTTTAATTATGTAACAGAAACCAAATTCTTAGGATAAATTTTGGTTTACAACCTTAGTTGGACAACACATGTAGGCTAAATAAAATTTGTAAAAAATTACATCTGGTATTTGTGCTCTTAAAGACTAGTTTCATTTTGCTGCAAAGAAACATTAAAGACTGTTTATTTTTCCACAGTACACTCTCATATATCATATGGGATTGAAGTTTATGAAGGAACAAGTCATTTTGATTACAAAAAAGGCGATACTTGACTTAAAAAAGATGACTCATGCAAAATACACTTTAAATAGTTGCAGTTTATGACTGTCTATAGCCTTTATATAGAACAATACTATTTGTAAAAATCAATCAATCAAAATTCAAGCGGTAATGTGATGTATTCTAGAACAATACAAGAAATAAATAAAACTTTATAGTAAAAAAACATAACAAGGAAAAGTTAGTATAAGCCATGCCCATCTTATAGTGGTGTTAAATTTACACACTACCTTCCAAATAGCATATAAGGAATGAAAATATTTTTGCAAAATTCAAAGACTATTTTATAAATTTGCCAATTTACTGTATGAACAATTTTTTCTCTAATAATAATAATGCTACCTGTAAAATTTGATTACTAATAAATAATGGTAGTAAGAAAAAATGTATTATTGTCATTGTATTTTTATTTTCTTCAAAGTAGGCCCTAAACAATATAACCAGCAAATGTATGTATTATGATTTTGACTTATAGTTGTAAGAGACAAGGCACAATCATGTACATTTTAGCGAATTTCCCCTATAGGGAAGAAGCTATTACCGTAGTCGACATGGTAAGACCTAGGCCCGGGACCATGATAACTTTTCGTTTTGAGGTCCCCAGATGCCAAAAACACTATTCGTTCAAAACTGTGTGTATATATATATATATATATATATATATATATATATATATATATTAGGGGTGTGCGAGTAGTGACTATTTTTAGTCGAGTCAAGTAGTGCCAATTATTTTCGAGTTTTGAGTATTTTCGAGCGAGTATTTGCCATCAGTTGGTAGTTTAAAATAGAGTAATGGGATTTGAATACCTCCCTAGATTTGATAATCTAAACATGGTTTCTAACTAATAAATGAGTAGCAATACAAAGTTTTAGCCAGTACAATCAAACTGGATTATGTATTGACAAACAAAACGCGGTTTGACATTCGTTTCCGGCCGATAAAACACTGTCCGGTTGTCATTTGGCCATTATCACTTGGTCCATACATCTCCTATAATTAACATTAGATGACGAAATCGTTAGTTACGGCCGATACTAAGTAGCCCAGTTGCCACTTTTGCCGATATTATGTTTTCCGTTGTCATTTATGGCCGAAATTTGCGGTCTGATCGTAATTTTCAGCCGATTTTACGTGATGCGATCACATTTTGCGGGTGTTAACTACGCACTTTGGCCGGTCGCAATCGTTAGCGATCGTCATTTTCGGTCGATTTCACGTGATGCGATCGCCTTTTGCGGTCGGTACTACGCTTTTTGGTTGGTAGCAATCGTTAGTGATCGTCATTTTCAGCCGATTTCACGTGATGCGATCTCCTTTTGCGGCCATTACTACGCATATTGGCCGGTCGCAATCATTAACGATCGTCATTTTCGGCCGATTTCACGTGATGCGATCGCTTTTTGTGGCCGTTACTACGCGTTTTGGCCGGTCGCAATCGTTAGCGATCGTCCGAAAATCAGCGGGAAATACTCACTTGAACGTTCGAGTATTTTTCAAAACTTCAAATCGTTTTGAGTATTAAAATACTCGGCCGAAAACTCGAAGTTTCGAGTACTCGCACACCCCTAATATATATATATATGTGTGTGTGTGTCCGTGAGCACGATAACTCTCGTAAAAATAGTCCGATTTTGATGAAATTTGGTATAAACGCGTAAAACGGCATTTATGACTTTTAAGTTCGAAAACCAGACAGATCGCACTGAGCGAAGGGGTATTTTGGGGGGGGTTTTGTATCCCAAAAATGGGTTTTCGAGTTGTTTACATATAATTTTTGAAAAAGTCAAATTTTAGTTTTTTTTTTTCATTGGAATCAGCTTAAACAGACGCACAATTTGGTGTTTTGATCATTGCTCTACGTCAAATGGTTACAGAGATATTGAAAGTGCTAAACACAGTATGTTGTCCAATGTTATTCTTATGGAGAATAAGAAAAATTGTATAACTCGCTTATTTATCAACCTATCCTGATGAAACTTGGTATATTACTTCATATCGTTGTGGTCTATTGATATTTTCACTAAAAAACACTTTTTTTGGCCAATAGTTCCCGTAGCAGGAAACCTGCGTACTCAGCTTCCATGTTATTCTTATGGAGAATAAGTAACATGTTATCTCCCTTAATTATGAACATAAATTAATAAAATTTGGTATGTGGCTTTACCTTCTTTAGTATTATTAATATTTGTATAAAACCCCATTTTTTTCTGTTCCGTGTGTTTTGTGTGAGAATAATTAAAATGTCATAAATCGTTTATTTATGAATGTGTATATTGATGAAACTTGGTATATCGCTTTATGTCGTATTAAGATACATATATATGCATTGGAAATTTTCTTAGTACGCAGGTTTGCTGCTACGGGGGTATTATTTGTATGTTCTGAATATAGATATATTTGATTTGAGATGAAAATAATAGTAGCAAAAAGGTGTACGTTAATATAACTCAAACTATGAACAATTTGTTAAAACTAACCTCAGGTGATTCAATTCATGTAGGAGGCTTTCATCTAGGAATCATAATAGGCACAGGTACCTCTATCCTGATAAATTTTAAAATATTGATAGCCTAAGGAAAAGGTAAAATATAAACAGAGCGTGGATGAACAATTTGCTGACTTAATAGTCCCAAAATTTGATGTTTATTTAGTCTAAACTGATATCAGTAAAAAAAAAAATAACTGAAAACTACACAGGAATACTTGAACTATCTAACCAATAAACATATTGTACCAATATAAACAACCAATAAACAAACTATTTTATGACAATAAAACCAGGCCGAATCCATATGCCTTACCTTCTCAAGCTCAATAACTTTGCAAACAAATCAAAGAAGAGCAACATATTGTTACTGCATATTAAATTAAATGAAGATGTAGGCCTACTGTGACAGGCAAGCAAGCTTATATGCTGGCCAAACAGTGTAAACCCATTTAATAATTTTTAAATCAAACAAGAGGGATAAACACATAAATATCTGTTTGTTTTTTATATCAACAAAATTATTACACCGCTTTTTGTTGTACATTGCGGATTGTATAACCTCAAATGAGTACTTGATACTACTTAAAACAGCCAAACATTTGGCAAACACATTCTGATCTACGATCGTGTGTTACAGAGAGTAATAACATGCAGAAGGTTGACATTTATATTGATATGCAAACGTAATAACATGCACATCAATTCAAAAACACAAATCGGGCTTGTCATAAAATTTTCCTAATAGGCATTATGACACTTCCTAACGTTTTATGGATAGAAATTAAACCAACCGAAAGAAACTGTTTGAATTCAATATTAAATATGCTGTGAACGATTTAAAAGAGTGTTTAGGTTAAATATTAGTTTCATTGCTAAAACGTTGATTAATAAAAAAAGGTTTTACACACACTACTGTTGTAACAAATGAACAAGGTTAGCCTACATTGGTTCATAATTTTATGGGGTATATCATAATTTTGGAAACTGCGTATTTCTTTCTCTCTGATATTCACTTTCTGATATACTCTTTGTGTGACGATGACATTTGGACGTAATCCAAACGTTTGGACGTTGTGTAGAAATTGTTTTGGATTTTTGTCAGTTATTTGCTGAAAAACAGTATCTAGGTATTAAAAAAACATCTTATAGGCCTAGTAGTTTGACTCATACCTAACTAACCAATGGCAGTTTTTTGAAGGTTACTGTATGTCTGAACAAAACAAAATCATTAAATATTCTTCAGAAAAGTAACGTTTAAAGTGTTGTGTTCCACAGGTTTTAATATTGGGTTCTCTGTTTTTCTTGTGTTATGTGGACATTATTGCCCAGTCTTTGTTAAGAGATCATAAAAATAGCCTTTGTGCCTGTTTTTTGCTGAAAACTCAGATTTGAAAATGTCAGGAAAGTCAATTGATGGAATTGAAGTTGTGTCTTAGAGTAGTTTTTCAAGGTTACAGATTGTCTGTAACCTTGAAAAACTTGTGATCCCTTTTTGTTCTAAGGAACTGAGTCAATCTCAGTTGAAGCTCAGCCTTTGGCATTGAGCCGCTTTAAATTATATAAAATTAATTTTTGAAAATGTCAGGAAAGTCAATTGATGGAATTGAAGTTGTGTCTTAGAGTAGTTTTTCAAGGTTACAGATTGTCTGTAACCTTGAAAAACTTGTGATCCCTTTTTGTTCTAAGGAACTGAGTCAATCTCAGTTGAAGCTCAGCCTTTGGCATTGAGCCGCTTTAAATTATATAAAATTAATTTTTGTTGTATTAGTTTTAAATTATGAATTTTTAAATAATCTATAAAATTTGACAACTCATATTTTTGATTTAAAGCAATTAAATGTCATTTTCATGCAATATACCTATTTTGAAGATGATCTATCGTTCGCACATTCTCTCACATATTTCCTATGGGCTATGTTTGCAAGGGTCTGCTACAAAACAAAATCTTGACTAAATTCTTGTTCATCAAAAACATGCATGCATTTTAATAAAATTAAAACATAGAGACTGAGCATAACCTAAATTTTAACAGCATATAGTCAATACATGTTTGATACAGTTTAACTTAAAATTGGACTGCTCTATAGGATGCATCATGTAACATTATATACAAAAATCTGTCATCATACCCACTCATCACAATCTTGAGTTCTATGCTAAAAAAATTCTGTGCAGTTAAAAGTACCTTTCTAGTTAAAAATGATTTTAACTATTGAAAATGTTAAAAACAAGCCTGGGAGTGTTCCAAATGGTTTTTAAACCTTAGTCAAACCACACTTTTACTGACCAAGGAACAAACGCAAACTCAGCAGACCACTTGGAAGCTTACAATCCTTAACTAACTCAACACTAATTTAAGTTGACATGTCTTCTCTCAGCAAAAAATATGTTAAATGTTCTCAGGAGAAATATATGTTTGATTTTAATAGTCTCACTTATGAGTCATAACTAGTATTATTAGTGAATTTCCTATAGAAAGTGAACTATTAGCATGACCCACACGGTGAAACTTAAACCCGGGACCACCATAGAACGGGGTTCCCACCCTACCGTGAAAACCATGAAACCTTAAATAAGCCATGAGTTTTGTATACCGTGAAAAAACCTGGAATAAGTCGTGAGTTTCGCTATCAAACCTTAATACCCCCGTCGCAGCAAACCTGCGTACTCAGCGAATTTCCAATGCATAATATATGTCTTAATACCACATAAAGCCGCATACCAAGATTCATAAAAATATATTCACATATAAGCGATTTTAATTATTCTCTACAAGAATAACATAGGTAATGGTAGGTAGGTTTGCTGAAACAAGGAACACAAACAATTGGTTTTTATGCAAATATAAATAGAATTTAACTAGGCGAAGCCACATACCAAGTTTCATCAATATTCAATCATAAATAAGCGCTGTATAACATTCTAGTTATTCTCCATAAGAATAACATGGGGGCTGAGTAAGCAGGTTTGCTGCAACAAGGAACAAAAAAATGGGTTTGTATATAATTATCAATATAACTCAACCAAGTGAAGCTACATACCAAGTTTTATTAATTTATATTCATAATTAAGGGAGTCATTACATTTTACTTACTCTCCATAGAAATAACATGGGGGCTGAGTACGCAGGTTTGCTGCTACGGAAATAATCAACAAAAAATCAATTTTTTGTGCAAATATCAATATACCAGTACTACGCGAAGCCATATAGTTTCATCAACATACATTCATAAATAATCGAGATATCAAATTTTATTCTCTATTAGGATAACATTGGACAAGTTATCGTGTTAACGGACACATATATAGATATATGTATAGATATAAATTTGAACGAATAGTGTTTTTGGCATCTGGGGACCTCAAAACAAAAAGTTATCATGGTCTCGGGCTTAAGTCTTACCATGAGACCTACGGTAATAGCTTCTTCTCTATAGGGGAAATTCGCTAAAAACATATCAAACTTGAAAAACAGTAAAAAAAATCTTATCAGAAAACATCACAGTTGTTTTCAGATAGAAAAATGTACATCAGAATTATTTAGTAAGTTGTTAATACGGTGAATAGAACCTGTTTTGTAGCATTTCGTATCAATAAATGAAATGAAATGAAATACCGCGTTGTCTACCTACTTGCAGATTGCACCTGTGCGGATGATTTAAGCACGGGTCACACTAGGCTGATTGTCAGCCGCTGGCTGTCAGCGGCTGGCAGTAGCACCAGCAAGCAGCGGCTGGACACCCGGTCACATTCGTTCTATAACTCGCCTGGTTCTAGTTATAGTCAGCATGTCGTCTGCAGGGCCACGTAAACGATTAATTAAGTGGTTATTAAGGGTGGGTGTGAAAGAGCTTTGTTTGAAAATGCTTAACCGCAAGAAGAGACGTTAGTGTTTTACGAATGTCACCAACTAAATTCCAAGAATTGCTGGAATTAGTTGAACCTTTGATTAAAAAAGAAGATACTAGATTGAGGCAGGCGCTTTCTTGTAAAATCAAATTGGAAATTAGATTATCTGCCAATGACAGCTCCATGCCAGAATACTTCCGCTGTTGAAAACCACACAAGCTTTGGCTTGTAATCTTTGCTAGCACCAGCACCACTTCTTTTTATCTTTGAAATTTCTATATGTGCCCCGTAAACTTTTAATCTTATTTTTAACCAGTTCAATTGTAGCAGGCATCCCAGCATCCTTAGGTTTTCCAACAGTTAGTTGTAAGCTGTTTCTTTCACATTCTCATTGAGATACTCCTCTGAAGAAACGTCCCACAAACACGGATAATTTTGAAATAAATTTTAAAACTCAATAACCTGCTTCCCCGACCACTTCAACTCAGCCATTTTTACACTACAAATTAACAATACAAACAAATTAATAAACAAAACAAAATATGTACACACCAAATCACATGTTGCTTTATTCGCCACTGGTGCGCTACTGGCTACTGAGGTGGTCAGACTGCGCTGCTAGCTGGCGCCAGCGAGTGCGAGTGATCACGTGACCTGCTAGTCGCCGCTACCTGCTACCAAAGTTGAAAATGTCCAACTTCGCCATCCACTGACAAATACTCGCTGGCTGGTGGTGCCAGCTGCGAGTTCTGTGGTCTCATCAAGCTGATAGTAGCAGCTTCCTTTAATTCGCGGCTGCAATCAGCCTAGTGTGACCCATGCTTTATGCCCGGTTCTAGTTTCCGTTTCCACGGTGCAAAGTAACTCGGGCGACAGTTGTTAAGGTGCTGGTGTTTTTATCACTATCAACCGACTACTGACTGGCACTTATGTAAGACAGTTTATACATCTTCTTTACTGTATGTCAGTTGTCTATTGTTTTGTATTAATCGGTGTAAACAAGCAACAGTAGACAGGTACTGTTCACTGCGTCAGTAACGCGCATTCCATCTACACGGTGTGTAGTCAGCGTTGCCAATTCAAGGGTAATTACACTTGTCTGTGATAGTTTAGAACTTCAAAGGTAAAAAGGAATAATTTTACTAAAGCCTTTAAAAATATAAAAATGTATATTATACTATGTTTTATACTTATTATTATAATCAATGTTTCTCATTTATGATTAAATTACTAAATTTCTCTACTTTATTGGCCCTTCCAATTTTTGTTAATCTGACAAACTCCTTAACAGGACTCACAAACTCCTTAACAGGAATGAAGCTTGAGTACACGTTTAAACCAGAGTTAAAATGCAAGGATTACATGTAGAGTGATCGTCTCATGTTAAAAATATGGAAGAGCCACGAGTGCCAGGACGACAAGAAGTCCGCTAAGTTGCAGTAATGTCTGCAAGTTTTAACTTCAAACACACAATAAATAATGAAAATATAAACCCGGGATTATTGTCACCTGTCTCCGCCCACCTAATCCTAGCAGTTGATAGACTGAAAGGTAGATAACGTTAGCTGTTTCATAATTGTAGTTTATGGCTTTAAACAAAATTTCATCAGCTGTTAGTCATTTATATACTGTGATTTGTTAAGCAGCAAACAACATGCTGAGATATATCCGTTATATCTCGCATAAAAAAATTGAGACAAAAAAATTGAGCTGGTGTGTGTAACTTCTATTTTCATTCTTTATTCTAAACTTTAAAAAAAAATATACATCAGTGGCATCTATTGGCGGTTCCCTCAAACTTATCAAATTTCAAGCACATTTCCTTTGTTTCATTAGCACTCTTTACTGAAATACAGGAGTTTAGATTTGAGGGTAGTTCGGGAAAAAATGATTGGCAACACTGAGTGAAGTAGAAACCGCCAGCACCAGCAACTGATAGACCGATGACTCATGACGACAATAAAACGAGGATACTCTAATAGAGTTATTTAGTTCTTATTTTTAAAGGTTCACTTTTTTATGGTATTTAC
The DNA here is from genome assembly GCA_963675035.1 of Allygus modestus. Taxonomy (NCBI): domain Eukaryota; kingdom Metazoa; phylum Arthropoda; class Insecta; order Hemiptera; family Cicadellidae; genus Allygus; species Allygus modestus. The sequence goes on from OY776111.1 coordinate 143,867,073, forward strand.
TGTGACATCGTTATTGGAATGTGGGAAAGTTTTAACTAGTATTTGACCGATGTGCCCGCGTCTGCGTTGTTGTTTTACGTCCAGTATAGGTTATGTTTTTTAATATTTTGACCATGAAATTGATAATTTTTAGACCTTGAAAACCGGGAAAAACCCGTGAATTTCATTATTAAGTTTGAGTGGGAACCCTGTAGAAGTTCCTAACGTGACCCCCTGAACACATTTTGGGGGATCGTTCAAAATTATATATATATATATATATATTTGCACTCAAGCGGTCACATTTTTTGTCCGATTTACTTCAAATTTGGTAGGGACGTTCCTTCTATAACCAGTTGGACAAGTTCGTTGGGCAAAACAATTGGAAAATTCTAAACCCCTCTTTTGGGGGTTAATCTTTCAAATTTCTAGTTTTTGTGCTTAAAAAGGGTCAGAAAAGCCTCGGATGTAAAATTAATCCATGTAAAAAGGTGGGAAGTAGTGAGGCAAAACTTTTAAGCTCTGTCTGATCATTCTAGCATAAATATTTATCAAGTTATTGAAGAAAAAGTGTATCGACCAAACACAGTACGTTGTCTTATGGGGGTTTTACATTCATAGGTTTTGGAATCAAGACACATTATATAAAGGAAAACTGTATTACGTGAACGACACAGTATGGCAAAAACGACGCAATGTTAGTGATACCGTACACTACACAACCCTGATACGATTCGCAATACGATATTTAATCGATATGATATTTAAAGAGAATCGGCGTGTTCGTAGTGCCACTGCGCAACGCTCAGGTAGGTCACGTGATCGTGTGGCTCCAATCAGTGATGCTAATATATCGTGTTTCTGATTCTACCACTACCAACCAACCATGATCGTTAGTACGCATTGTAGCGCTATTACCTGTAGTTTGGTTAATATTGTTGTGGAGCACCAATGAGATAATGGCCTCATTCGGTGAGCGGGTTATTTGATCAGATTATTTAGAAAGATTATTCTAAAAATATCAAAACCATAACGTGAGGCATAACCCGGCATTGTCCGTTAAATATATGTCTGCTACGGGCGAAAATATCGGAACATTATTTACAATTCAGGGTTCTCAGCGAAAAGACCTAAAATATATGAAAGTCACAAAAGTAATTAAATATCTAACGTATCACTAGCAAAAACCCGGCCCTTTGTTAAAAATATGGCTTTCTAGGCTACCACAAGCCAGTTTTAAGCCAGTTTCAAAAAGTAAACAAGTAAACTAACTTAATGTCTGAAGTGGCAACAACAAAAGTTGTTGGGAGAAACAAGAAGACCTAAATATTTTATTGCCTTGTTTTAAGTGTTAGGGAATAATCAAGTACAGTACATTTATACAACTAAGGTATGTGACTTGGGTCATTTCTCTATTTAAAAAAAAACCTACTTAGAACTATACAAATATTGATTGGTTGGTTGTAAAGAGCCAACTGTGTTTCCAAAAATATTATTTAAAATATATATTTGTTTTAATACAGCACATTAAGCCTGTAGACACCATTATGCCTTGAATCTAGTCTAAAAATGAAGCAGTGCTTATTATATACTTGGTTATTTATACTGTACTGTACTAGCTGATTAATATTATAGGCTATTATTATCAACACTATATAGTCTAAGGCTCTACAGTTCATTGTTGTAATTGTTGCAATTCAATTAATTTTCTTTTGGGTTGCCAAAAAGAGAATTAATTGGAGAGTTTTCCAATATGGATGGTTTATTTAAATAATCTTTTAGCGAATTTCCCCTATAGGGAAGAAGCTATTACCGTAGTCGGCATAGTAAGACCTAGGCCCGGGACCATGATAACTTTTCGTTTTGAGGTCCCCAGACCCCAAAAACACCATTCGTTCGAAACTGTATATATATATATATGTGTCCGTGAGCACGATAACTCTCGTAAAAATTATCCGATTTTGATGAAATTTGGTATAAACGTGTAAAGTAACATTTATGACTTTAAGTTCGAAAACCAGCCAGATCGCTCTATCCGAAGGGGTATTTTGGGGGGGTTTTGTACCCCAAAAATGTTTTTTTTGAATTTTTTACATATAATTTTGGAAATAGTCAAATTTTATTTTTTCCCATTGGATTCAGCTTAAAAAGACATACAATTTGGTATTTTGATCATTTCTCTACGTCAATTGGTTACCGAGATATTGAAAGTGCTAAACACAGTACGTTGTCTAATGTTATTCTTATGGAGGAAAATGAAAATTTTATATCTCGCTTATTTATGAACATATACTGACGAAACTTGGTATACGACTTCATTTGGTTGTGATGGTTGTGGACCATTGATATTTGCTCAAAAAAAATTTTTTGCTAAAGGCTCTCGTAGCAGCAAACCTGCGTACTCAGCCCCATGTTATTCTTATGGAGAATAAGTAACGTGTTATCTCCCTTAATTATGAAAATAAATTAATGAAATTTGGTATGTGACTTCACCTAGTTGAGTTATATTGATATTAGCATAAATCCCCATTTTTTGTGTTCCTTGCTTCAGCAAACCTGCATACTCAGCCACCATGTTATTCGTATAGAGAATAATTAAAATGTCATAAATCGTTTATTTATGAATGTATATTTATGAAACTTGGTATGTAGCTTTATGTGGTATCAAGGTAAATATATATGCATTGGAAATTCGCTGAGTACGCAGGTTTGCTGCTACGGGGGTATTTTACAAGTGGCTTTATATGATTCCAATGGTTGCGGCAGGCGCATGAAAAATCGCGTTAGGCTTGCAGAAAGTTTTGGGATTTTACATTTTCCGTTGAAGAAAGAATGAAAACATTCTGCTTTGGGGCAGGTGTATTTTTTTAGTTTTCTTAAACAAATAATTCTTATAAAAGTATATAGTCTATAGTTATAATAAATAATATTTTGTATTTGATGGTTTAGGCTTAGTCTTCTTCAAATGATAAAATCTTTATTCTGATTTTATTTACAGGTTATGGGATATTGAATGCGGTGCGTGTCTGCGAATTTTAGAAGGTCATGAAGAATTAGTACGATGTATTAGATTTGATAGTAAACGAATCGTCAGTGGTGCATACGATGGGTAAATATTAGTGTTTATTTTATTTATTTCTAAGATTAATTCCAATGATCAGTTGGGTGTTTGTTTAAACCAGTTGGTTAAATTGCTTATATGTAGGGATGAGTCGATTACTATTTTACCCGGTTCCGATTTTCAATTCCGATTCCATCGATTCCTAATAATAGGTGAAATAGCAAAGTAATGTTTAAAAATGATTAAAGACAATAAGATAGTCAGTAATTGATTTTTATTTAATAAATTGAAACGGTTGGTGATTATTTTTCATTGATAAAATCAAATAATCTTAGCCTACAGAAATAAATACGTAATAAAAAAAACTTAGTTGAATTGCATGTTTATTTTTCATACAATTGTTATATATTAGTTTCAGTCATATATTTTGTTAAACATTAGTTAGCGACATAAATCTGGGTAAATGGCGGGATGAGCTTTGCAATTTTAAACTACTCTACTCGAATTTTCCATGGTCAGTAACGTAAATCTGGGTAAACTGCGAGAGCAACTATGTAATTTTCAAGTACACGACTCAAATATTCGATGGTCAGCGGCGTAAATCTGTAATCGATCGAATCGGAATTGACTTTGGGCCATCGATTCTCGATTACGATTCTAAGTATGAGAATCAGTGGAATCGAGAATCGACAATTGGAATTGACTCATCCCTACTTATATTGAGCACCAGTTTTAATTTTATAGTTATTTGGTTATTTGCCACAAATTAATCGAGATGCTGTCGGTATTAAAATTCAAAAGATTGATGGTAAAATTGTATTCAAAATGTCGTTTATACTATTACCAGGTATCATTAATAAACAAATTGAGCTCGCTTTACTTATAATCCAGTTGTGGTTGGTGCATTGCAAGCTGTTTATTATTAATTTCTTTACATTTAACCTTAGATTCAGCTGATTGTCTAAACAAAAATATGTTTGAATTATTAGCTGAAAATTAATAAAACTGAACGTAATAGTTTTAACCTTGTGAGAAATTAATTAGAGGCCTAGCCTAGTTTGCCAGGAAGCCATGTTATGGAACAGTAACCATCCTAACCATACTAAGATTTATCCAACTATACTATAATTTTTAAAGAATATTATTATGGATTGATGTTTAAATAAGATAGTTTTATGATTGCATTTAGTTTTTAAATATAATTTGTTAAATGAGTATTTAAAATAGGTTCACTACCCTTAATGGCAATGTCGTAAGTAGTGTTAAATGTTTTTTAATACTTTTGTTTATACAAATTTAATTTAATAGTCGTTAATATTTCATTTACATAAGGTTTGAAACAATAACACATTTTACTTTGTAATGCGATTGTATTACTAGTACTGGTGTTTAACACAAAGATGATTAACGAACATTAGTCTGTCAGCCGGCCAGATGATGCATTATTTCACATTTGCTTCCGAGCAGGTCAGTTGAGCCTTGGTTGGTCGGCTGCCTATATAAAGCGAAGGTTTCCAGCAGAAGACACATTCACTCCTCTTGTCTTAGGGAGTCACTCAGATCAGTCGTCCTGAGACTTTATTTCATTAGTTATAAGAATGAGCGAAAATTGTTAAACGCGTAATAATAATAATTTTGTACACTAAAACCATGTTTAGGCTAATCAGAATATTCTGGACAGAATCATTTCAGATAACTGTTTTTACAGATAATCAGTGGTTATTTAAAGGTAAATTTTGTAAAGAAATATTTACAATTTTTACTTGTATAGTTAAAACTTTCGCTGCGGGTGTCCCGGAATCGGAACATTGCTCAACATTGAAACCTATGAGATTTTCATGTTTAAACACGTCAAAGGCAGCAATAGTGTTTATTTATTAATGATGAATTCCAAAACGGACAAATGTGTTTGAAATAGAACCAATTTCTTAAATAATAACAGTGTGTCGTACAGTTGTGAAACCCTGAATAAGCAATGGATTTCGTTTACCGTGAACAAATCTGGAATAACCCGTGTATTTTGTTGTTAAACTTAAAAAAACTCTGAAACTTACACATTAAATATAACACTGTATTTTGCCACAGAAGTGAACTTTGAAATTATGAAAAGTATATTTTATATTATTATATTTACTAAAAATCACCCAAAATCTGACTAAAATTGGTAAGAATGTGAACTAGGCCAATATTGGATACAATCACTTCCAGCTTGTTAGACATTTGTTTAAGGGGCATCAATGATTTTGAAAAATATAATACTCCCATAGCGATGCTATACTAACCCATCGCGATTCAATGCCTTGAAACGATACAGCGATAGTCACAGCCATAAATCTTAATTCATTTTTGGCATATGATGTAAATAAATAGTGTCAAACTTATTGACATAAACAAAAGAAAATTATCATTACATGTAATAAATGATACAAAAATAATAAAACAGCTTACACTAATGCCCAATTTGTTTCGGTAAAAGTCCAGTTTCCGTACCTTAGATTGAAATGACTTCTATTTATTACCTTTATAGACAAAGACATGTATCTTGGCATTAACTGCCTTCATATTTTCTTTTGCAGTCTAAGTAATATTACCAATTGTCGGCCAGCAGTATTATTGGTGTTTTGACCGGGTGTGTGTTTGTGTCTGTAGCAAGATCAAGGTGTGGAACCTGGTGGCAGCTCTAGACCCCCGAGCCCCCGCCAACACTCTGTGCCTCCGCACTCTTGTGGTAAGGGTTCATGATATTCTACTTAAACCTTTATACAAAACAAGTAGCCTAAATTGTAAGTTTTTTCTTAGAGGTTCATTGCCTGAATAGATAATATATCAAGCTAGATAATAGAGTCATATTCAATTCAATTTGATGCAAGGGAAATTTCCAGAAGTTAATTTTTCAGGGTTTGTTATCATAATTTTTACTTTCTCTCCCTGTGTAGAGAAAATATTGGTTTATTTCAAGTGTTTGATCTAATTTTTAATTTAAATACTCATTTTGGGGTAGTTTTTATAGTGATCTCTGTCTGTGTTTGTGTATTCATAGTTGTCAGATCCATGAAATGAGCAAAGTACAAAAAAAAAAAGCAAATGAGTGTAATTGTGATTACATTTGAAATGTTAGTCCAATTCTAAAACATCCCTAACCACTTTTCTTTGTTATTCTTTATTTTCATGAGACATTATCCAATGCACTGCAACATCTAAACTAAAATCTATTTGAATGATTTTTAATTAAAACGTGTTGGTTTATAGTACTTTAGGGTAAAATAATCTGGTTCAGTGGTGACAACTTTGTATTCAGAAGTTTTAAGACTTACATAATATTTTGGGTTTTACCTAAAACCAATATGTTTTCAAAGTTACAATATCGGTAACCAACAGAAATCAAGAGGCTGGGCAGAAATTCTTATTTACCTGATGAAAAAAGTTTCAGATTTCATGGCAGAGCCTCTTTTAATTATTATAAATCAGTCTTTTCAAATTAACAGGTACTTTTTCTAAAAATCTTACATATGCAGAACTAAAACCTATTTAAATACCCCCGTCGCAGCAAACCTGCATACTCAGGGAATTTCCAATGGAGATATAAATGTCTTAATACTACATTAAAGCCACTTACCAAGTTTCATAAAAACATTCACAAATAAGCGATATATGCAATTTTAATTATTCTCCATAAGAATAACATTGGGGCTGAGTACGCAGGTTCGCTGCAACAAGGAACACAATAAATGGGTTTTACGCTAATATCAATAGAACTTATCGAGGTGAAGTCGTATACCAGTTTTTATTCATTTATGTTCATAATTAAGAGAGACATAGCATTTAATTATTCTCCTTAAGAATAACATGGGGGTGAGTACGCAGGTTTGCTGCTACAGGAGCCTTTGGCAAAAAATTGTTTTATTGAGCAAATATCAATAGACCACAACCAGATGAAGCCGTATACCAAGCCGTATACCAAGTTTCGTCAGTATACGTTCATAAATAAGCGAGATATAAAATTTGTCTTTTCCTCCATAAGAATAACATTAGACAACATACTACAGTAAAAGTAGCAAAACACCTGATCAGATTTGCAACTCACAAAGAATCCACCCATCCCGTCAGCATGGACCCGAGCTGTCCACCGTTTGCTTTAGGTCTGCCCTCCCCTTCGCTTATTTTTTTGGATATGCACTTTTATGCATATTTAACCTGGGGAATGTGCATGGATATTTCTTTAAATAAATTTGAATTCAGCCTGATTCCAAATGTTATGTTTGAAAAACTCATTAGATTTTAAAAGACTTGTTGTGATGTACTATATGCTTACTTTTAATCAGTTACTTTCAAGACATCATCTTAGATAATTATCTCATATCTAGCTCCTTTAAAAGGAATTTTGTTAATAGCAAAACGTTATAGTGTTATTAAATATTTCAATGATAAAGCTTTTAATACCATATGTACTCTATTTAAGTTTTGAAAATGTTATATTTCTAGAGCCATCTGCTACAAACAAGTTGTAAAATTCATATAAAACTTAAACCATCTTTTACAAAAATACATATTTCCTAGTTTTTAGTACAGTAGACTCTCAATACTTCTAAAAACTTAAATAAATTCAGATTTCCCGAGGTAGGCATGAGTCATACGAGTCGCAAACAAAGCAGGCACAGTGAACTGAGACTCTCTTGCCCCCTCCTCCCGCCGCGTGACAACTTCCATTACCTTGTAAATTATAACTGACATCAATTTGTATGAGTCACAGAGTGCCTGACAATGCAATCTACATAACATTTTTTTAATGCGGGCTAATCACGTAAACACTGATGGAGCTAAAAGGTGTAGTTTTGTTTTTATCTTTGTTTACAACAACAACAAAAATTAAGATCATCCGTCTGGACTAGGCTGATACGAATGTGAGGGTTTGCTATAACATTCAAATCCTCATTCGTATTTTCTATAAATTATTCGCTTACTATTTAGTTTTTTAGTATAAATTCTAAATACTAGTAACATATTTCAAGTCGGTAAGATAGATTAAGAGGTTGATGGTCTGCCCCAGGAGCACACAGGACGCGTGTTCCGACTGCAGTTTGACGAGTTCCAGATCGTCAGTTCGTCTCACGACGACACGATCCTCATCTGGGACTTCCTCAACCACTCCCCAGTCAACATGATCAGCGACAATGCCTGTCCCATGATGGGTGAGTCTCACTGCTAACTATCAAGCTCGGTTGACTCAATCATGGCTGAGAAATTACAAATTTTCTTATTAAAATCGTGAAAATTCTATGTAAATTACCAGAATGATTTTACTCATAAAAATTGCAATTCATCCGCTATGGGTCGAGTGATCGTTGTAATCATTAAGCTTTACCAAATGACGTGTGAAATCTCACAACCTATGTAAATTCTATGTGATAAATAAAACATTTAATTTAATTTGAAACTATTAAAGATAGAAACGCCAAATTTAATACCAAATTTCACTAAACTAGTATAATACTCATTCAAAGTTTCAAGATACCTCAAGTGTTTCGTAAGATGTGCTGCTGTGATTAAATATCACGTACAGGCCAACTGACCAACTGACCGAAAATGAAGCGATTTAGAAAAAAGATGAGATGAAGTGTTTTGCTCCATTTGATGATTTCTACCAAATCCTGCATTTTTGTGCTATACTCTCACAGTACACCCTGTATATACATAATTTATGCACAACTGTTGTTTAATTAATGAAAACATTTGCCATCACTGACTGAGAAAAATGTTTGACTACGTTTCGGAATCTGTAATCTGATCCGGTACTCAGGTGAGAAGAATACCTAGGACAAAACAAAAATTAGGGGTAGAATCCAGATAAAGCTGGAAAAAACGCAAAAAGCAAAAACAGAGAACTGTAAAAGCAGTAATAAAAAACTAAACCAGGCTCAAAAGCCAGGCACTCAAGTGGAACACAGCATGGTGCAGCAACTAGTTTGGTTTGGGTTTGTTTACTGCTTTTACAGTTCTCTGTTTTAGCGTTTTTGTATTTTTCCAGCTTTATCTGGATTCTACCACTAATTTTTGTTTTGTTCTAGGTATTCCCCTCAACTGAATACAGGATCATATTCCAGATCCCGAAACATTGTGAGACTTGTTTTTTTTCAGTCAGTGTTGGCAAAATTTCCACAATAAATAACGCAAACTCACCTTCCCCAAGAATAAATTTAACACATTCCCTGCGGAAAATTGTATATTAAGACGACACAGAGGTGCTGAAAATTTGTATTTCATAAAATCTTTCCTTTTATGTTCAAAAGTCGGGAATAAGTGCTATAATCTATATTCAAGACTCCTATCAATGGTTTTTGGGCATAACTATTTATTAGTTGCTGGCAGATCCTCAGCACTGCACGCAAAAAACAGCACACACCATATACGTGAACCACATTGAGTACATACTATATACATAAACACGTAATAGCGCACTGTCCCGCCGGGGACCAAGCCGCACCAGCAAAACGCGAACGAACGGCACTGTACTATGCACACACACTCTAGGAACAATGCGGTAACAGATCAACCTTCCTCTCCGAGTGGCTGAACCACACTGAGTAAACAAACACGAAATGGCGCGCTGCCCCGCTGGCGACCAAGCCGCAACAAAGCGGCAACTCCTGTAGTCCGCCGGCGGACCAGCCGCAGTGAACGGGTTAAAAGAAAAGAATTTGTACAATTATCATGTATGCTCCAAATGACTCACATAATAAACTCTGTTGTATGTATTGATTTCTACAATTTGTTCTGTGTTGTGCAGGTTATGAAGGTTAACCACTTGGTGTCTAGCTACCGAACTGTTCCACCGCGGTGCGGCGTAGATTGCTCTTAGCAGCTTCGCTTCTCTACTGTTGTTCTACTTCCGGTAGAAGAATATTCAGTTTTGTTAGTTTGCATTGACCGGTGCGTGAGACACAGAGGGCACGGTATGAGCCGTGCACAGGTCAAACTGTATGATTCATCAGATATTTATGTTCCTCAATATCGTTGTAAAACAACTATTTATGACTGTATTATTTCACATAGGAAAACGTTTTATACCAGTTATTTATCTTAAAAACTTATTTTAGTTAATACGCTGTAGCAATATGTTATTGTACATAATAGTGAGCATCGCTTAGGTGAATGGACGTAGTGTGAGCGAAATCGTTTGTATTTAAGAAATCACTGTGTGTTTTCTCTTTTAACAAGCCGCTGAAATTTCTTTAGTTTTTATATGGTTTTTCGTATATAAGTGTTAATTTAATATTTTATATATTTTTTTAGTTTTGTACCATACAAAATCTTTTATTAAAGTTTGCATCTTATGCCTGCGCTAATCGTATATCATTACTAAATTTTTAGCTTTTTAAAACTCAATGAGTCGATTTTTTAGTGTATTTATTTAAATTGCTTCCAGACTTATTTCATATTTTTGTTTTGTTTAGGGACTGAGGAATACATTTTTAATGATTGTACAGTTGTTATGTATATTTTGTTGGCTTTTTAAGTATACTTGTAAATAATTTAATAAATTAGATTGAATTGTGTGCAAAGTAATTTTGTTGGTTAATAATTTATTAAAGCGAGTAATTAGATCGAAAACGAATATTATAATTGTATTAATTAGCTACTGTTGTCTAGACTGGTTCTGTCCAGTATAGCACAAAGATGGAAGCATGACAGTGATGTGATGTATTGAAATCGACACTGTACGGCTAATTCAGCAGTTATGAACTGCATTACTTCGATATTAAATGTACATAGTTGTCTCACCAAGTGTAACTTATTTTGTTCAACCTCACAACCCTCATTTCTTACCTTTGCTTTGTATCTTTTAAAAAAATATTGTTTCCAGTATTCTTTTCTTTCTCCAAAGAATATAGTGTGAGTAGTGGCATGCAAGTCTGAATTTAAAATATACGATTTGGCAAGAATATGACCAATTGAAGCTGTGGATAGTTATGACACTATTATAATTATAACTGGGTAATTTTATACCCATCTTTAAGATTTTATTAGAAAATTTATTTTGGAAAAGTGAGCTATTAAAATGACTCACACAGTACGACTTAAGTCAAGAACCACCATTTTTCAGAGTTTTATCCTCCCAAAACTGCTCAAAAACATGAAAATTAGAATTTTTTAAAAACGACTCAATTTTTATTAAAACTTGGTGGTTTATAGTGTGTTTTAGGTACCTAACAAAATTACACCACTCTTATTACTGGGGAAATTCTGGGTTCAGAAAGTATAAAGAATGATCCAAAATTCAGTTTTTTATTTTTAGCAAAACCATCAACTTTAAATATTATGTACTCACCACCATTAAAAAAAAAACATTAAAAAACCCACAAAATTAAATAAATTAGTCTTGAATTCTATGACTAATAGTTATGAAGAAACTTGAAATTTTTGATTTGCGATAAAATCTGTATCTTGTCCAAGTTTACTCTGTAGGGGAAAAATAAATCATCATTTCCCTCTTTCCTAAAGTCCTATTTAAGCTTAGTATACATGTTAAGCTCAAATTCAAAATGTTTGCTTCCTAACCTGTGAGAGGAGGGAGATGGGTGATTCCCCCCTTGAAACCACTGTCTGTAGCAAACAGTGCAATAAAGGGATTTCTAAAAGCACTGTTTACTAAAAGATATTCTATTCAGGCTACCCTAAAAAAATAAAGCCTTACTTATCTTCTATATTTGATAGTGTAAATCATAGGATTCTTTTGAATTAGTTGATACATCTGGTATTCACAGGAAAATAATTTACCTCTATTAAATCATAGAATTCAGAAAGTAAAGATCACAGACATTGAAGGAAAAACATTTTTCTGATTGGCGACAAATCCCCGTGGTTGTGCCCCAGGGTTTAATTCTGTATTATTTTTCTGTAACGATCTGCCATAGAGCCTTTGCTAATTATACAACTTGTTTGAAGTCTGAAAAGAAAAAAAATCTGCTACTCAACTTAGAACACCAAGATTGTGTCAGCTGGGAGCCCTGGCATATCCACTGTTTGCTTAAGGTCTACCCTCCCCTTCAACTCTGCCAGACAGGTGAACTCTCCAAGAGTTGCTCATAAAACCACCGTTTGAGGTGGGATTCGAGCCCTTAATCCAGTGCTACCCCGTGGCTGGGGTGATAGCGCTGTAGCCTGCTTGACCTCTGATTGTACCAGGTAGTGGTAGTATTACAGTGTAAACACTGGTTAAGTTACATGTGTTTGTGTGTACTAGGTTATACCACTTGTTAGACGCAGACCACAGACTGAGCTCGCAACAGTACAGTAGCTTATACATTAATTAGCAATGTTTTTATTTATTTGGCAGATTCAAAAGCTATATTGACCCTTGGCGCACGAATAATTTTAGAGAGCAGCTAAAATAATAACAAAACATGGATTAAAATGTAACTGCTCAAAAACATACATTTGCAAACACCCCATAACAAAACAAATCAAAGTATATTAAAACCCTTTGCCCTCGGCAGCGCACCTAGTTCAGTTTACTTTTGTCCCTGAGATCGAATGTCGAGCACTGGTGGCCGCCGCCATTTTCCTCTTCAGCTCGGGCACGTTTTTAATCATTTGTGCTTTGGCGTCGGATGTCCAGAACTTCATGATTTCGCTACGCTCTCGGGTGGCCAGCACTGGTGGCCGTTTGACATATTTTTAAAAATTCTAAATGTAATTTGTTTGGTTGGCTTTGAAAAAAAAGCAGACTGCTGTTTAATTTAGTAGAGATGACGTTTTACAGGTTGGCAAAACTTCCGTTACAGTTTCCTTGTCAAATCTGCTTTGAGTTCTCACATGAAGTAGAGATTCTAGCCTACTTGGTGAATGTATCCTTGTTGATCTTATCGTGTGTTAATCAATTAATCACAAGTGTCTGTTAACTGCAGGAATTTCAAGAGTCAGATTATTCAAAAAATCACCAGTACTTTGAAGTGATTTTAAGACCTAGTCTATGTGAAAAATATGTTTAAAATAAACCCTTTTCGCAAGGGCGTAGCCAGGGGGTGTGCTGAAGGTGCTCCAGCAACCCTTGAAATTTTCATCAAATTACATTTTTAACCCTAGGACTGCCCTTGCCTGATTAATGCTAAATTGCTCGGTGCTAAATTTTTGCCATTTTGCAGAGGTTTTTTAACAATATGCAGTGCCTAAAATACTTATGATAACCTAGTCATATATTTATACTTGTTTTGTTCTAGAAAAAAAGAAGATTATAAATAAAATAAAACGAATCCCACGCTACACCGTTTGAAATACAGCACGCACTATTTATTTCATGGAGCCTACTGTTGGTAATCTATTTGCAAAATTTGAAAAACCAAAATTTTATAAACATTTTTGAAATAATTTTCAAAAGTAGAGTCCAGCATTTTTACACTAATTTTTTTACAGACAATCTAATATCGGCAATTTATTTCCCTGCGTGGAAATATGTTTGATTTATTTGAAAAATATTTTTTACCCAAACTATGGAAATAAATACGGAAACTGGGGAAAATCGACAAACTTACGCTGTACATTTGGAAAATAAAAATAAAATGAGTAATATACTAATGCTGTTATATTACTAAAGGAAACAATACAGTTAATGAAAATAATGCACTTTTGTATAAAGTAATAACTGTTTTTATGACTTTATGAGTTGGAAAAAAAATTTGAGTTTCGCTGAAAGCATAAATTAGTTATTTGAAGCTATATATAATTTTTGTACTTTATTGTAATATAATAAATGGCGCATCTCCTCTTTGAAATGGTATCAATATTATGACGTTTCTGGATAATTTTCAATAAGTTATAAGCAGTTGAAAAAAACCCAATTGGCAGGAGATTCCTGCCATAGGCCATCCAGCGATCCAGCACACACATGCATTGGCAGGATATCCTGCCAAGGGTGGTCCTAGGGTTTAACAATGACTAACAGAGGCTTCTTTAACCTCCTTAATAAACCTCAGCGTTGCTGCCTTGCTGGTTAGTTTATCAAACGAGTGAGACGTTTGTTTTTTTATCCTAATGAACTTGAATTTACGAGGCTCATCCAGAAAGTAAAGAACGTTTGCTTACTGCATCTAGCACAGCTCCCCCATCACCGCCATTGCTTTGTGGCAGTCCACTCACCTCCCCACCAAAGTATGAGCCGAGTCTCATTGCTGTGTGGTCACACGTCTTATTTCTGCAGCGATTCAAAATGGTGGCGCTAATTTAAAATCCCGCCAAATCTAAGATAAGCAGTGTTAATCGGTCTCTGAGTAAAAAAATGTCCATTCCGTAGACATTCCCTTTGTATAACTAAATTTAGAGTTCTGCTGGACTAGTTTTAATATTTAATTGGATACCCAACCCAGGTAAGGGAGCTTCTAGAAGTATCTGACAAGCCTCCTCATGGTTCACTCTGCAGCCTACTAATAGTCACAGCACACACTATTGAAAGTCTCATGGTGCCCTCCATAGCCTGAAGAGGAACACTATTGACAACTTTCATCATGGTCCCTCTGAAGCCTACAAGCACACTACCGTAAATCCTCCTCATGGTCCTCTCTACAGGATGATGTTAGCCACAACACACACTATTGACAGTTTCCTCATGGTCCCCTCCATAGCCTGTAGGAACACTGTTGACAACATTCATCATGGATCCTACAGGCATACTACCGTCAACAATGCTCATGGCTCTCTGCAGCCAACTGTTAGCCTCAGCATACACTAATGACAGTCTTCCCATGCCCCCCAATAGCCTGTAGGAGCACCTATTGACAACTTTCATCATGTATCCTACAGGCATACTACCGTCAACAATGCTCATAGTCCTCTCTGCAGCCTACTAAAAATCACAGCACACTATTGACAGTCTCCTCATGGTGCACTCCATAGCCTGAAGAGGAACACTATTGACAACTTTTATCATGGTCCCTCTGGAGCCTACAGGCACACTACCGTCAACCTCCCCCCCCCAATAGCCTGTAGGAACACTATTGACAAATTCATCATGGACCCTCTGGAACCTACAGGCACAATACCGACAACCTTCCTCATGGTCCTCTCTGAAGCCTACTGGTAGCCACATCACACACTACTGACAGTCTCCTCATGGTCTCGCCCATAGCCAGTAGGAACACTATTGACAACTTTCATCATGGACCCTCTGGAGCCTACAGGCACACTACCAACAACCTTCGTCATGGTCCTCTCTGCAGCCTACTGTTAGCCACAGCAAACACTATTAAAAGTCTCCTCATGGTCCCCTCCATTGCCTGTAGGAACACAATTGAAAAATTCATCATGGTCCTCTCTGAAGCCTACTGGTAGCTACAGCACATGCTATTGACAGTCTCCTCATGGTTCCCCATAGCCTGTAGGAACACTATTGACAACTTTTATCATGGTCCCTCTGGAGCCTACAGGCACACTACCGTCAACCTCCCTCCCCCCAATAGCCTGTAGGAACACTATTGACAAATTCATCATGGACCCTCTGGAACCTACGGCACAATACCGACAACCTTCCTCATGGTCCTGTCTGAAGCCTACTGGTAGCCACATCACACACTATTGACAGTCTCCTTATGGTCTCGCCCATAGCCTGTAGGAACACTATTGACAACTTTCATCTTGGACCCTCTGGAACCTACAGGCACACTACCGACAACCTTCCTCACGGTCCTCTCTAAAGCCTACTGGTAGCCACAGCACACACTATTGACAGTCTCCTCATGGTCCCCTCCATTGCCTGTAGGAACACAATTGACAAATTCATCACGGTCCTCTCTGAAGCCTACTGGTAGCTACAGCACACGCTATTGACAGTCTCCTCATGGTCCCCCCACTGCCTGTAGGAACACTATTGTCAACTTTCATCTTGGACCCTCTGGAACCTACAGGCACACTACCGACAACTTTCCTTATGGTCCTCTCTGCAGCCTAAAGCTAGCCACAGCACACACTATTGACAGCCTCCTCATGGTCCCCTCCATAGTCTGTAGAGGAACACTATTGACATCTTTCACCATGGTTCTATCTGGAGCTTACAGGCACGCTACCGACAACCTTCCTCATGGTCCTCTCTGCAGCCTACTGTTAATCACAGCACACACTGTTGACAGTCTCCTCATGGTCCCTCCATAGTCTGTAGAGACAGTGGCGGATCCAATGGGCAAGGGGGACGATCACCCCCCTCAAGCTCAGAAATGTTTGTTATATATTGTATAAAAATAGTGCAGTTATGTAATTTGCATCCTGTTAAATGTCTTGTGATTAATTCTTTATTGCCAATCCAATTTATGCATGATCTACTACATGGTTATTATTTTAAACGGTCTGTATGCATACTAAAGTTGTGGAACCAAGCGTAATTTCATTCTGATGACGGCTGACAGCTGGCTGCACTGATGAAACAACGCGACTGCCCTTACACCCTGCCTCCTTTTTTACCCGCGAAATCACCGTTGCGTACTTGGGTGTGGGTGCCAGCAAATGTCAAGATTAACGTTGTGTAGGTATCAGAAGATCTCAGATACAACAGCGGTAGCTCGAGTGAGCGGGATGGTGAGATGCAGGAAGAGTGGTGCGTACGACATCTTACCATGGCAATGGGAGTTTGACCCCGAATCCACTGTGTCCAAGTGATATTATTTTTCATCACACCCTTATACTGCGCATGAACGCTGCTCTGCCTTTTCTGTCTTAGTTCAGTTCACTTTAGTGTATGTTGGGTTTAACTGTTATTTTTAGTATTTCATTACTATTGCAATTATTATCCATAACATTACAAAAAGGGGGGGAGGGGTATTCCACTACTAAGTTCGCCCCCCCCCCCCCCGACTCTAAAGCTGGATCCACCACTGGTAGCGGAACACTATTGATAACTTTCATCATGGTCCCTCTGGAGCCTACAGGCACACTACCGATAACCTTCAAGGTCTCCTCTCCATCCTAAAGTTTCGCACAGCACACTGCACACACTCCTTTGCAATCGGCCTAGCTTTGAAAAATTCACTGTTATCTTATGGGAGCCACATGCCAGGTTTGTGTAATATGCACTTTGCCTAATTATTATATGCACTGTGCCTAAATATTATGTGGCTAGAAGAGGACACTCAATACTGTGGCAGGCTGGCTCAAAGGCTGTTTAGAACTGAGGTCCTTACAACAGAGCTACCATCAAATATCACAGTGTGAGAGTAAGGGGAGATTGGTTTTAGCGAATTTCCCCTACAGGGAAGAAGCTATTACCGTAGGTCTCATGGTAAGACTTAAGCCCGAGACCATGATAAATTTTTGTTTTGAGGTCCCCAGATGCCAAAAACACTATTCGTTCAAATTTATATATATGTATATATATATATATCTATATCTATATATATAGAAATCCATAACATTTATTACTAAATCCATAATCCATATTTCTAAATACATCAACCCCACCAAAAACATGTCTTTTAAAGAAAGTATCTCTCTCTCTCTCTCTATATATATATATATATATATATATATATATATATATATATATATATATATATATATATATATATATATATATATATATTTATATATATATATGTGTGTGTGTCCGTGAATGCGATAACTTGAGTAAAAAACGTCTGATTTTAATGAAATTTGGCTCAAATGTGTAAAATGACATTCATGACTAAGTTCGAAAACCAGAAAAATCGGACCATGGGAAGGGGGATTATGGGGGTTTTAAATTTTCCAAAAATCAGTTTTTTTTGCATTTTTCACCCCAAAATTTTTAAAAAACTTAATTTTGGTTTTGACCATGTTATAGAGCTTAAAAAAACAAATAATATAGTATTTTGAATTATTAACTTAGGTTAAGTGGTTGCGGAGAAAATCCAAAAAACCTACTCATAAAATCTCACATGTTAATCTTATAGGAAAAAGGTTTTTGGCTTTTCCTCAGTTTATTTAATGTAAACTTCACATTTGCTTTCACCAATCTGTTCAGTTCCACAAAACAATTATTTTAGTGTTTAAATTGTGATTCTATGCCCAACCGTTGCAAAGATATTCAAAGTGCTAAACACAGTACATTGCCCAATGTTATCCTTATGGAGAATAAATAAAATTTGATATCTCGATTATTTATGAATGTATATTAATGAAACTTGGTATGTGGCTTCACCTAGTACTGGTATATTGATATTTGCACAAAAAATTGATTTTTTGTTGATTATCTTCTTAGCAGCAAACCTGCATACTCATCCCTAATGTTATTCTTATGGAGAATACGTAAAGCTTTATATCTCCCTTAATTATGAACATAAATCATTAAAACTTGGTATGTAGCTTTACCTGGTTGAGTTATATTGATAATTGCAAAAAAAAACATATTTTTATCGTCCCTGTTGCAGCAAACCTGCGTTCTCAGTCCTAATGTTATTCTTATGGAGAATAAATAAAATGCTATATATCAGTTATTTATTTAAGTATTTTTATGAAACTTAGTAAGTGGCTTTATGTGGTAGTAAGAAATATATTCATGCATAGGAAATTCGCTGAGTACGCAGGTTTGCTGCGACAGGGGTATTATCTTATTATATTATTTAATTATTTTCTTTTGTTCATAAAAGTATTGTTATTTGGGAGCAGCCTGGTATACAGGTTAGTGCATGTGACTTTTGGTCCCTAAGGTCCCAGGATTGATTCTCGCTAATCACCAATGGACATTAAAAGCTAAGACATAATTCCGAGTCTCAGTGGTTGGGAACCCGCATTAAGCTATATGTCCACCACTTTAAAAAACACAAATTTATCGATTTCCAAAGTCAATAGAACTATCTGTAATAGAGAACCTCCTCCAATAAAAGCTATACAATAAATAAATGAAACGTTATATTAACCAAGATGTCCAACGAAATATTCTGTAGAATGTTAGGTGTAAATAGTGCTGAGGAAAAAGGATGAATTCAAGATAATTCTTCATAACTTTTAATACTTATCTTAAACATTCATAAACTCAATCTATAAAAAAGTAACAAATTATTTACAGATTGCTAATACATACACAAGGCAACAAGTTCCTTTCTTTCATAAACTTACAATAAAAATAATTAATACATGAGCAATAATTCAAACAGATGCATACAATCACTTTCTTTTAAATGTACAATCTAAATTAATAGAATTTGGTGGTTGGTGTAGGCATTGTTTTGTTAATGATGTATTAATATCCTACAGAAGAATTGTAACAAACTAGAAGATCAAATTATAACAAAATAAAAATATATAAAGGCAAAGTAAGTGGGGCTTTTGTTTTTTAAACGTTTAATATATCTGCTAACTGAATTAAATCTATGATCACATGATATTTTGAGTGTAAATGGTGATTGAATGAATAGCATTTCAAAATAGTATAAAAAATTACTTTTAGCTTCTAACTTATAACAGCCTTCACAATTCTCAGCAATGCTGTTCAGGAGTCAGTTGTAATCAAAAGAAATAATTCTGTCAACAAGTTACCAATCAATAACATAACAAGTAATTATTTGTAGAGGTGTGCGGAGAGTGAAATATCATTTGTACACGATTCGGTTTGGATAGTTGAAGTACGGACCAGATAGAACACGGTAAAAACATGAAATATTTATTTGACTGTGCAACAGGATAACACACTATTTCAATAATTAACCATACCCGCACGAGGTGACAGTTATAGTGCACTGCCCATGTATTGCCATCCTGGTCAAATAAATGTTGTGTGTTGTTCGTTCGCATGTGTACGATATATCAGTAAATGTTGTTAATTTTATCATTCTTGATAAACATGGAGGTGTGCTTAATCACTGATAATGATAATGTCATTTTGGTGAGAATAGTGGCAGAAGATGGATCGTAATTTGGTTTGAAACCGGTACCACATTGTATAAATTTAGTTGACAGCATTATCTACACCAGTATTTGTTATAAGTTAAATGGTATCAGTGGTTTAGAAGTAGCATGTTAATATTTAAATTTCAATAAGTTTTAGGCCTAAACAAATATTATCATTCATAGAGACTATATAAAATAAAAGGATCAAAAGTTGCTTAGTAAACAAAATGTAGACCTAATGTTGCTTTTGTCTAGATTCAAACAAAAGCAAATACAACACTGTGATAGTTAAAATTGCTCAGTATCAATATTTAGGGCCTAACTGCAGACATAAGTTAACTTATAACACAAAAGGTAATGGGATAGTCTAAACTGTGTAAATGTTGGTCAAAAAAGAAAATCAACAAAACCTCATTTTTAAATGTTTTAAAATACATCAACTATTGCCATCAATTGCTGAACAAATAATCAAAATTGAATCACAGCTTTTGAAGTAGAATATTAATTATGTAAGTAACAGTTAAACTGTAATCAATACAGGGAAAAAAACACTCTAATATTCTATAATTGTCGCAATATTGTGAAATGGTTTGAATGATTATCTATCAATCTGAGCTGCCTGTCATGGATGACTATTTTCTCAACCATACCATATTTATATTATTTTTTCTTTCTTTGCTACATATTTATGAGTATTTGTGTAGGCCAATGCATTTTATTAAATATACACTTTTAAAATTGTACAAAAGCATAACAATTTATGATGGAACATATCTTTGGATATATCATATTCAGATAGGCTCCAATATTTTAAATAAAAGGTAATTATCATTTTTTGTATTCTAAAGAGTGGATTAATTTTATATTGCGGAAATATAAATTAATCACAAAATGGCGATTTAAAATATTTTCCACTTAGCTAGTAAATAACGTTTACAAGCCAGTGAAGATAAACGGTATTTTAACTAGTTAAATTTGTGTATTCACAAATTAGGAAGTAAACTGCAAACTAGTGTCATAGAACAATAATAGTGAAAACAAAAATTGAGTACTGTAATATATTGTTGTAAGTAGGGATGAATGGTACCGGTAGTGAACATTTTGTTCGGAATAAGATTTTCTCTTCCAGACTCCCATAATCATTGATTCAGGAGTACAGTAGTTAAAAACAGAATTATTTAAAATAAATCTTTATTATATAGAGTAGAGCTGTAGTATTATTGTGAAAACATAGCTAAGATTTATTTTCATAAAAGTTATCCTACCCTAAAAATATCCCTATGATGAATGGTATTATTTTTTTTAACATTTAGGATTGATCCATCAATCAAAGTTCAAAGTGATGTCAAGTTTACTTTAAATCAAATTCATCGTGTGCGAGTTATCCATCAAACAATTACAATCAGATTAATCCTAAAAAACAACTGAAATATAAGTTACTGTTACATCTAAGGACACTGTTAATTTGTCATTCATTAGTAATAAATTTTGGTCAGATAAAAACCATGCTACCTTAAAATGTAATACTTCACAACTAATATGAGCAACAAGAGCTTGCATCTAAGGTATTCACAATTTTATAAAATCTATAAATCTACATCCTTAAAAAACAATACTTAACAAAATATACATAATAAATACTGTAATCCCTTAAATATTGAGCAGTTGGAAGGACTGGGAGAAGAACATATGGCAGATGAGGCACGACCTGCAAGAAAAAAAAACAACATAAAGTATGCTATGATTTTCAAATTCAAACAAAAATACATTAGAACCCATCAAAGAATCAATAAAGTAAAAGTTGAAAAACACTACTTGGTGTGTCTTTGACATAAATAATTATAATTTTCAAAATAATAATTCATTAACTTATTTTTAATATCAGTAACTTAATTCAAAGTACAATGAAAGTTGACAAATAATTATTCATAAACTTGAATGTTGGTAGGAAACCATTTACACTTAGAGGGAATTATTTAATTAAGTGAGTTAATGAATATCTTTTAAACACTGAATACATAACATACCCATGACTCATGTGGACGTATTGGTGGCAAGGAGGGCCAGAGCGTCAGACATGACTTTAGCGTTGGTCCGCACCAGGAAGCTGAGGTGGCAGTAGTCGCTGCTGCTGAGGGTCGTGGGTCTGCGGACAGCAAGAGACTGCAGCACGTTGGCTCTCTCGAGGTCTAGCCACCGCTGGAGACTGGCCTGAGTAAACAGCATCACAATGATTAGAAGATGGAGTTCAAAATTGACAAATTATTGGATCAGGCGTTATGTGTCGCTACAGCGACACAAAACACATCCGCTGGGGTGTTTATTGTCGACAGTCAAACAGCGTTTACGGAATAGGCTCTGGGGCGCATTGAATTTTAATGTACCGGATCGAAATTGGTATCGCCGTTTACATCAGATTCTAAGCTTTCTCCAAATGTCTGTCTGCAGACGCTTTTTTCGTTCGTGCCAATCGTACTTTAGCAGACAGCTGAAGTGTGAAGTTTTGTTGTGCGTCGCTAACCTCACTTCGGGAATGGTGTTGTGTTGAGATGTTTTTCGTTGTTTTTATTTGTGATTATTTGTTTATATATTTAGTATCCTTATAAAATTTAGAACAAATTGGCTATTTTGAAAATTGTATATTCTAGAACCATTTATAATATGATGGAGCGAAAACTTTAATTTTTTACATTTTTTTTAATATCACATAACTTTCCTTTTATAACTTTTGTGAGATGTTATATATATAATATTGAAGCCCATAATTTTCTGAACAAGAAAAACTATACAATAATGCAGTTTGGAGTGTTTTAAAATTTTTTATATATATATTTGAATAAAATGCTGCAAAATCACAAAAAATAGACAAACATTAAGACCATTATTAAGACACTTAGAGGGATAAATTCATAAGCAACTGTGTAAATCAAAAATAACAATTTTGTTTGTTTAAAAGAAATACAGTTCGGGCCACGGTGCTTGGTGCCTGGGAAAGGCGAGAAACAACTCACATTTCTCGTAAATAAAAGCAGACAATAACAAAAAAACCAAAACAAATGTTTTTAAATTTAATTAATTAATTTTGCTTTCTGGTGACAAAAGTATACTGTAACACTAACGGTACTAATCCAAATAGAGGCGAAAAGTCATTCCAGAACAAACTCTAACCAGACGCCAAGCACTGTGACCCGAACTGTACCATTTATACTCTTCCTCCATAAAAATTGTATTGTATATTTTTTATTTTTTTAAGGAAATCAAACTGTTACCCCATTGTGGTATATAAAGTGTAGGCATATCTGATTTTATTTAAGCGGGTAGACTATTTAATAGTTTTTAAATTGATATACATATTATGTGCCCACAAAATAAAATATTTCAGACAGCACACAATGTCGTATGAATGTCCATTTAGGGTTTGCAAATACCCTGGATTTCATTGTAAATATCCACATATATAATATCGACATGGAAATCTGCTGGACCTGTGTGGGATATTTGAGAAAAAAGAATTTTATAATTTTTATAAATTTAAACATGTCATTTAAACATGTCAATTTAAACATGTTCATTTAAAAATTACAACAAAATACAAATTTTAAAATTAACTATGATAAATGAACCAGGTTAAGCCTTTCTTAAATTTTTAAAATATAATTCAACAAACTTTAAGGTTTTAACAGTGCAAACATACCAACTGTAAACAAGTTAATGCCAACTAGAAATTGGCAAGACTAGTTAAGTTAAAATCTATGAAACTTTTCCCTCTGAAAACCTGAGTAAATTGTATAATAATTTTGTTTGCATATTCTTGAACCCATATTCGTGAGCATATTCATTGCTAACTTCATTGAACCAAGTTCAAAGTTCACAGATCAAAATCAAATATACTGTCAAAATGTTATGCTTTTAAAAAACCCAAAATAGTGTTTTTGGTTTCAAGACACAAAAACAATAAGTTATTTAGGCCTTGGGGGCATTATGCCACATATCAAAATAAATTACCTTAAGTAACTGTTTCAGGAGGTAAAGGTTGGTGTGCAGAATCAAAGGGAATCTTTTTAACTGTAAAAGATTGGATGTGACATAAAACTGTAGTAATATTACAGAAGACTACATAAAATTCACTCATGATTACGACAAGAAATTTGTATGATTTTTTATAGAAAAGTTCAATACCACTCTCGTCTGACCTGGGAGTCAGCAGACACAGGGACATGAGTAGGTCCCCAGAGCCACAGCTCCAATGTGGCCTGGGCTTGGGAGAGCGAAGACGCTCGTTCCTCACTCAGCACTGAGCGGAGAATGTGGGCGAGTGGTTGAGGCAGAGACACAAGGCTCAGGGCCTGCAGCATACACTGGCACAGTGACACACAGTCAAACCCCTGCAAAATATGGCAAACATTCAAAGGTCTTTACTGGAGTAATACACCACTGAGCATAGGGTTATGGCAAAGACACAAGGCTCAGAGCCTGCAGCACACACTGGCACAGCGACACACAGTCAGACCCCTACAACACATAGCAAACGTTCACAGTCAGGTCTTGACGGAAGTAATACACCACTGAGCATAGGATGTGGGCAAGCGGTTGTGGCAGAGACACAAGGCTCAGGGCCTACAGTACACTCTGGCACAGCGACACACAGATAGACCCCTGCAACACATGGCAAACGTTCACAGTCAGAGACACAAGGCTCAGAGCCTGCAGCACACTCTGGCACAGTGACACACAGTCAGACCCCTGCAAAATATGGCAAACATTCAAAGGTCTTTACTGGAGTAATACACCACTGAGCATAGGGTTAAGGCAAAGACACAAGGCTCAGAGCCTGCAGCACACACTGGCAAAGCGACACACAGTCAGACCCCTACAACACATAGCAAACGTTCACAGTCAGGTCTTGACGGGAGTAATACAACACTGAGCATAGGATGTGGGCGAGCGGTTGTGGCAGAGACACAAGGCTCAGAGCCTGCAGCACACTCTGGCACAGTGATACACAGTCAGACCCCTGCAACACATAGCAAACGTTCACAGTCAGGTCTTGACAGGACTAATACAACACTGAGCATAGGATGAGGGCAAGCGGTTGTGGCAGAGACACGAGGCTCAGGACCTGCAGCACACTCTGGCACAGTGACACACAGTCAGACCCCTGCAACACATAGCAAACGTTCACAGTCAGGTCTTGACGGGAGTAATACACCACTGAGCATAGGATGTGGGCAAGCGGTTGTGGCAGAGACAAAAGGCTCAGGGCCTGCAGCACACTCTGGCACAGTGACACACAGTCAGACCCCTGCAACACATAGCAAACGTTCACAGTCAGGTCTTGACGGGAGTAATACACCACTGAGCATAGGATGTGGGCGAGCGGTTGTGGCGGAGACACAAGGCTCAGGGCCTGCAGCACAGTCTGGCACAGTGACACACAGTCAGACCCCTGCAACACATAGCAAACGTTCACAGTCAGGTCTTGACGGGAGTAATACACCACTGAGCATAGGATGTGGGCGAGCGGTTGTGGCGGAGACACAAGGCTCAGGGCCTGCAGCACAGTCTGGCACAGTGACACACAGTCAGACCCCTGCAACACACAGCAAACGTTCACAGTCAGGTCTTGACGGGAGTAATACACCACTGAGCATAGGATGTGGGCAAGCGGTTGTGGCAGAGACAAAAGGCTCAGGGCCTGCAGCACACTCTGGCACAGTGACACACAGTCAGACCCCTGCAACACACAGCAAACGTTCACAGTCAGGTCTTGACGGGAGTAATACACCACTGAGCATAGGATGTGGGCAAGCGGTTGTGGCAGAGACAAAAGGCTCAGGGCCTGCAGCACACTCTGGCACAGTGACACACAGTCAGACCCCTGCAACACACAGCAAACGTTCACAGTCAGGTCTTGACGGGAGTAATACACCACTGAGCATAGGATGTGGGCAAGCGGTTGTGGCAGAGACAAAAGGCTCAGGGCCTGCAGCACACTCTGGCACAGTGAAACACAGTCAGACCCCTGCAACACATAGCAAACGTTCACACTCAGGTCTTGACGGGAGTAATACACCACTGAGCATAGGATGTGGGCAAGTGGTTGTGGCAGAGACACAAGGCTCAGGGCCTGCAGCACACTCTGGCACAGTGACACACAGTCAGACCCCTGCAACATATGGCAAACATTCACGGTCAGGTCTTGACGGGCGTAATACAAAAGCAAGTTGAAGGGTATATTATTTATCAATCTGTTCCATTTTACTTGTCTTGAACAAAATGGCAAACTAAAAGAGGAGTAGTATTTGTGGAGAATCCCTAAGGTGAATTTAACAAAAAACTCTAAGAGGGATGATTTCATTTACAAATTTGGCTTACCGTGAAGGTATGTGTAGGCCAACATAAAAATATACAAAACACAAGTCCAGTATTTTAGTTCATTTGAATCTTTCTCAAGCTGGGAGAGAAGAGAAAGACTGTTAGGGGTGATAGCAGTTTGAAAGTTCTGACAATTTTAAAGCGTCACATGAAGGTAAGCCAGCTGCATATTATTCACCTTTAAAACAGGGCTAGGGAATATACACAACAAAAACAGTAATTTAGTTCTCTTTTTGCTTTTCAGTATTTTTAATGAATGTTCATTTGCATCCATTGAATGCAGATCTCTGATTAATTTGATGCATAATGTAAAATTAACAGGATTTTATTTATGAGTTTTAACCATTTTGTCATAAAACACAGATTCAGAACTATATATTATGACAACCTATGCTGGAAATTTAACAAGACAATGCATCCAACTGTGAAATGTAACCAAAAGGTATTCTAAAGTGAACTTGCTTTGCCTTTTGTATTGTTGGATCTCTCTTGTGTATGACCATGTAATTTTATCTTGTACTATGACTATGCATAGTACATTACTAGTTGTATGACTAGTTATAGTACATTACTATCAATGAGTCACCTTGTCTTTTTGATGAGGCAGTAGGCAGACCCATGGAGCGGCCTGCTGGTCCTCCCTGCAAGTGACCAGTTGACTCAGGCTGGCCTCTTCGTGGCCTTGCGCCTGTAGGTTCCTGAGGCAGTCGACCACCTGCAGCATCACCAGGGCTGCCAACCGCACAGCTACTTCACCCATTCCTGCAGTGGACAACTGCGAACACAGGCTGGCCAGCGACAGGAATTCTTGCCTCACAAGCACTGCCACCGACACTGCAACAACAAAAATAATATGAAATCACCAAAGCCGCCAATCTTACTCCCACCTACAGCGGACAGCTGCTGTAATGGGGTGGCAAACGACAGGAACTATAGCCTCACCACAAGCACTGCCACTGATGCTGTAACAAAATGATATCATAGGGCTGCCAATCTGACAACTACCTTACTCCCAAATGTGGTGGACAGCTGGGGTGACATGCAAGCCAACGAGAGGAACTCCTGATTCATAAGCGCTGCGCCACCATCAGTGGTATATTTTGTCAGTTCCTAAATAAACCAATAATTTTCACATTTATTCAATAGATATGCAGATTCATTGTTAGAGTGAGATCTAAGGTGTCATTGAACCAATGTTTATGCTTTAAGTGTTAATTAAGAGAGGTCTGGGTGTATATTTTCCAAAATCTCTTATAATTTACCTTTGTCTTTTTGGCTACACCTTAAGAGCTCAGAAGCCTCCAATCCTTTCATGCAAATCGTATGAAAGAAATCTTAGACAATTATTTTTATGAATATTAATAAAATTGGGCTGGACAATTAATTTCAGTTACACTAAAAGGATATAAAATAAACATTTGTTTAAATAACCACTTGACCTGATAATGTTTTATATAAAATGATCATCCCATTATGGTATAACTACTAAAAACATACTGCAACTGGCAAGGTAATGCAATGGTTAAAGGGCTCGCCATATTGATCCTGAGCCAAATCTTAAAATGTTGTGAAGGTTCGACCATTTGTCATTTGCTATTTGCCATTGGTCTAATCATGATTGATGCTTTTCAAGGTTGACAGACAACAATAAAAGATTAACAGGTTGATATTAGGTAGGAAAAAGACTAGGTTTTGCAACGCTATCTTTCATAATGTAAAAAAAACACAACTGGGATGATAACAAAATTAGAAAAAGATGATGGCTGGCTAGTCCAGAACATCCCCCATACAAAGATAACATACTTAGACTGGGACGCAGGCTAGGTCTTAACAAGTTTTGATAACTGGAGAGAAGTGAACCTTATTGAGGGTATAAGACTAAAATAGGATTTCCTGGTTAGAGTCTGAAAGAGTTGAAGTAGTTTTTTAGTGCATACACTACGTGTTAAAGGAGGCCCACACTACAGGCTGGCCACATGTGTGCATAAAGAACTTTTTGCCTTTCTAAAAAACAATAACGGAAAAAAGCTTCAATCCTTTATTAAAACTTAACCAACCGTATTTAGGTAGTAATTTTATTCTAATCGCTATAGCCTACAACGGGACACCAACGGATTGGAGCTGAACTCTAGTAGCAAGATGTGTAACTAATGACTGTGGGCAACTACAATTCTCTCTGTTAGGGCCACGAACTGACTATAAACATATCCAATGCCGCTAGGCTACTAGTTGTGATAGCCGAGTGGGCTAAATCGTGGAAACACCTTAGCCAGGAGTCCTCACAAAGTTCATGGGTTTGATTTTCCCGCTAACGACCAACTGACCAGTCGTGCAACTCTCAATGAGTTAACCGATCTGTGGCTACATTGGTGGGAGGGCCCAAGTAAAATAAACGGTGACAGGCTTGCTTGGAAGTTGACAGGATTGGTTAATTCTTTGTGAGTTGCAAGTGGTCAACACTTATTTTGCTACTTTTTACTTTAGTCTACTATGTATATGCGCCAATGTGACTCTTTAAAATGAATGAAAAAACATGTTAATTCAAATATGCCATTAATCCACTTAAAAACAGCAATTTTCTATTCCAATTAATATGTTTAACCCCAGCAGTGGCAAATGTGTAAGTGGAAATGGCAGAGCAAATTTGGCGATTTTGCAAACATTTTTTTGAAAATTCGTATAAACTCAACCGCAGAAAAGTAAACCTTGCCAACATTATATTCATTTTGATCGGAAAGAACATTAGAACCTAAAAATAGTAAAATAAAAAAGATCTGGAAAGGTAAATCTCTTGGTAAAGTGAAAAAAATAAAAAATAATAATTTATTTTTGAAATTTCAAAAGCAGCCTCGGTAAAAAAACTTGTTCTATAGATTTTTTATGGAAAATTCATTATATGCATTTTGTAGACAATTTAATTCCCAATATAGAAATATATAACATGTTGAGGAAAGAGTTTTTGTGCTTGTAAGATTTAGGGGCGTAATATAATGATAAACGGAAACCCGAAAAATGTGTAAACTGTACAGTGTTAGTTTGTGTAGTAAATAAGTAATATAATATATGTATATACTAATAATGATATATACATACTATTGGCTTAAAGGGGCCATAGCCCCTAAACCTTGCTCCAATATTCAGACCGATCTGTATCTTTTACTTTTTTCATGCTGCAGTTCAAAAACTAAAAAGACACTTAATCATATGTTTTATGTAAACAAAGCAGAAGTTTTTAAATTCCCATGCTTTTCTTATGGGGAATGTTTTACGTTATTGCTCGTTTTCTGGTAATATTTTAGAAAAACTGCTATTTTTCCCGAGTCCCAGAGATCAAGGCCTTTAATTTGAGCCGTCTCCCATCATCCTGCGATTTTTCAAACTCCCACAATTTTGACTTAAAAATTTTGCTTGCAGAATTATATATATTATAACATATAAATTATACATATTTGTAAAGCTAATGAAGTAAGGAATCTAAATATGTCATAAAGTTTATGGTAACAAATTATTATCACTTATAAATAATTGTAAATAAAAGAATATTTTATATTTTTGCGTATTTGGAAAAATAAATTCTCAGTATTTAGTGAATAACTTATTCACCAAATTTCCCCCGCCCAAACCAATATAAACATGAATCAAGAATCAAAAATCAATCATTTATTATCAGTAGGCACATATTACAATGCATTTGATATTGTCAGACAGCGTTCATGTTGTGTTTAACAGTTGTCAAAATGTTGTCACCAGTGTGTCAACAGTTGTCAAGTGATACAATATACTTTAACAAATATAGTACAGGGTTTGCGTTACGTCATCAGGCACCATGGTGAGGAACTGAGGTGAACAAATATTAGATTCAGGTTAATAGACCAGACTTAGGCCTATTGAACATAGATTTCGGATAGTGGAGTGAGGCTAAGGAATTCTTGGATAGAATAAAATGGGTTAGCTACCAGCCACTTGTAGCGTTTTGACTTAAAGGCACTGGGAGTAAGGTGAAGCATATTTTCAGGTTGTTTATTTAGTAGCCTAAGACTCATTATTCTGTGGCTGGTTTTAGTTTTTTCAAAGTTAACAAACCTAGCAAAAGGTACATTAAGTCTATTTTTACTCCTTGTATTGAAATCATGTAAATCAGCTCTAACTGTATGGGAGTTAATATTTTTTTAAAACTAGATAACAAAATACTAAAAAGGTATAAATTAACAACAGTTAAAATATTGAAATTGATAAAAATAGGCCGATAATGTTCCTGCGTATTTACTTTAGCCATGATCCTTAGAACTTATTTTTGGATGACTAGAATTTTATGAATGTTAGGGCTGGATCCCCAAAACATTATCCCCAAAACATTATTATTATATTATTATTATTATTATTATTATTATTATTAGTTATTACTGTTATGTACACACAAACACTTCACTAACACTAAAACTCCAAAATAATATCAAATTTAGTAATAATTCTCGGATAAAAAATACCTATCGTGTACAGAGATATAAACCAAGATGGCCGGGTGCAAACGTAAGGAAAAGATATTATGAAATATATCGTTGCTGTCAGACGTTTTGCTCGGAGCAGTGCTGCCAATGGCCTGCCTGAAACTAAATTCTTCTACATTTCTTCCTCATCAAAAGGACATATTATTTGACTAGTAACTTACACAGCATACAAATAAATTTTCCGAGCTGCCAAATTGCGTCACTTGGCCGTTCCACAAAGAAACAAAAAACACCTGTTTTCATAAAATCATATTATCTGTCCAATCAATATTTCGTTCAAAAAACCAATACGACAATGAAGCACAACTGTTTAGCAGTGCATTTGTACCAACCACAACTTCCCGCGAAAAAAAAATACCCGGGCTGAGTAATTTTAAAAAGTAATGTTTTGACATTTTCGGAGCGTCGGCCGCAGGAATCGCGTCACACCTAAAATTAATTTGATTTCTAATCGTTGTGACATTGTTATACAGCTGCTACACGGTTCATTTATGTAATAAAATGAAAGTTAGAAACTATTGTTATTTAGTAAACCAAATGTTTAAATTTTATTTTAAATAAACTACTGTAGGGGATATTATAGCAATTATAAAATAATTGAGTTATATTACGTTTTTTACTTCTGAAATAATTGTTATAAACAAAACAAACAATAACAAGGGGCAAACAACTAAACTCAACTCACCTTGGACCAGCTCAGTTTTGTCTTGACGAAGATATTGGCTAGCGACAACGTCAAAGAATTGTGTAACTGGATGGAAGCTGGGCGGAAGGCGAGACTGGCCAGACGTGAGACACAACGTCACTGGGGTCTGACCCCAGGTGGCGGGGAGGAACACGCGGCCCCCCACCACCTCTCCCCCCTCCACAACAGAGAAGTCTGTCCACTGCAGGGACGAGCAGCCCTTGATGGCTCGGAGGGGCTGCGGTATTGGAGGAGCCTGGGTCACCTGGGGGCATTCATAACAATTGAATTAATAAACTTGTTTATGTAACACTTTAAAGTCTGCTAGGGCTGACTATTGACATTGTTTAAATTGTACTTTGGCTACTATTATCAACCAGTGATAAACGTCTGTCTCCTTGTTTGGCCTATAATTACAGTGCAGTTGTAGTTTTCAGTTGACATAATATGGCCCTGATGTGACTTGGTTTTACACTTTCGGACTGGCCAACAATAATTGTTTGGAGTGAGTTTTTTTACTAGGCTAGGTACTACATAACCTGGCAGGGTTCTTTGGAATCCAACCGAGGAAGAATGAGAAAATGTACAAACTAACCTCAGAATGACTGGTCCAGGAACGCCTAACCCCCAAACAAGAGGTGCAAGCGTTCTAGTAACTGTGTTGCTCTCACCTATTGGATTACATTTAGTAATAACTACATGATCCTACAACTTCAAATCGATTGATAACAGCCAGTTTTTTTACAACTTTATTAAATTTCAATTCAAATAAACAAATTAATACAAAAGTAGAAGTGGAGTTTTTTTTTTTAATGCCATAAATTTTATTTTATTTTGAAAAAGTTCTGTGTATAAAAAAATGCAAACCTTAACCTTGAACTTTAACATAGTAGGTTACCCCTAAAACACACACCTGTTCCAACAGCTGTGACAGGGCCTCGTGGTTGGTGACAGTGACGGCGCTATAGTTGTCCTCAAAGCTCTTGTGCACCACACTGCGGGCCTTGCTCCTCAGCTCTTCCCCTCTCTGCAGACAAGGTAAAGTACATAATTAAACATGTACTACTAGTAGTATAAAAGTGCCGGTTCTAAGCCATGAGCTGAGGTGGAAGTATGAGGCGAGAGGTATGAGACGAGGGAAGTATGAGGCGAGAGGTATGAGATTAGAGGGTAACGTAATAACATAAATATTGCAAGTGGGAACAAGATTAATTACAACCATCTCTCAAACGGATTTCTCTCATCGCGCCTAATAATTTATTAGAACCCTAACCTGGCATTTCCTATATAGTGAAATGGTCAACGACAAGACTTCCTGTATCCACTGTAATAAATTGATTGATAAGTCCCACATATCGAGACATCAAAAAACCTGTCATAGTAATCTGAATAGGACACTGAAAGCCAGTATTGATTATAAAGTAAAATGTCCCAAGTGTGATAAATTGATCAGGAAATCTAACATGAGTTATCATTTAAAAACTCACGTTCAACCTCAACAAGTTTCAACGCGTGGTGGGGCTATTAATAATGACGACGACGATGGACCGACTCTTGCAAAACTACCACGAATTGATACACAGCTATCACCAAATGAATCAGAAATCGAGTTGTCAAGATCATCTTTCAATGGATGTTTAAATGTATATACCATTGAAAATAAATAAAATGTGAAAGATCCGATAACGTTTATTGAGAGGTTAAAAGGAATTGTTATTCAGAAAATTAACGATCATTTGAAAGATGGAGATATTAAGACGCGATTGGTGGTGTATATAGATCATAAAAGAGCTGAGCAGATTGAAGAGTTTAATTTCAAAACCAAATACTCAATAATAATTTCAAGTACGGATGTGTCAGGTTATTATGATGACGCAAAAGATAAATTATTACGTGAAATGAGGTTTTTTAAAATTCAAATTGCATGAATTATGAGCTACACCTCTAAACTCCCCGGTGAGGTGGTCGTGATCTAGAACCTTATCATTTACATATTTACCATCCTTTTCTTTTGTTAAAATAGGTCGCTCGCAGATATGACAAATATTATCACTATAAGCTCTTCTTCTATCATCAGCAGTCAATTTCATAGGTTTTGCAGCCTTTTTACTATACAAGTGCTCCAGTTCCTTGGATAAGTTTATTATTCTTTCCACAAAGACCTTTGCTGTGTCCGGTCCTAAATGTTCATAATATAAATCAAATGGAATATCATATTTGTCGGAAGCGGTCATTATATACAACGAGAAACTGACAGCCTCATGCTCTTGATATCTTTTAGTGTAAGATTTTTTGTTTGTTTCCTTTTACCTGTCTTCTGACATCGGTTTTGAGATACATTCAAAGTCTGCATAGCCTACAAACGGAACTTTCATTTTTCTATATTGATTCCTGAAAGATACTGTTGGAAGAATTGTTCCCATACCTCAGATGTTATAACTTGCGGCATTACAATTTTCACCGGATCCTGTTCATTACAATACTCCTTGTGTTTGTCCAGTTTCGATTCTTCATTAAATTCTGTCAGACAG
This sequence comes from Allygus modestus, assembly GCA_963675035.1. Lineage (NCBI taxonomy): Eukaryota > Metazoa > Arthropoda > Insecta > Hemiptera > Cicadellidae > Allygus > Allygus modestus. The sequence continues at coordinate 143,901,054 of OY776111.1, forward strand.
TGATTACAAATGTAAAGACCATTCTCATCCTTAACTTCTCGTTGTTGTTCATAATAATGCTCTTTATGTTCAACCAGCAGTCTTTCTGATCAAAATTTTTGCAGGCAACGATTACATATGTAAGTTTTATGTTCATGTTTCGTAATTTGACTACCTACTAACCTACTCATACTTTTTATCCAGCAGTAATAAGCGTTTTTGTTTTTATCTTTTAAGCACAACAGATTAACATGACGTTCCGGTTTTTAATATTTCGTTTAAAGCGGGAAGTTGTTAATACAATAAACAAATAAAATCATATAGCATAATTGCTTTAATTTATTTACTACAACATCTCTGGTTCCATTACTTTTTTCACAACATCAATAAAGTCGAAATCACCATAATCTGTTATTCAACTATCTCTGCAGTTGTATTCATGGTCTAGTCCTGATATGGGATGTCCTTGATGAATATTCAAAAGTCAGTCTTGTGCAATTCTTTTTCATAAAACCCGCCAATTATGTCTTCACCATCTCTACCTGCGATTTTATAATTAACAAGTCTAGTGTTCAATACTTGTGTAATTGTAAGGATCTCTGAAGTCCAGTTCTGTTTGTACTTATTTGTAAACACATATTTTTTAGCCGTAATGCAGACTTGCAGCCTCTGTCTCCAATGTCAAACTTTACCTTTGTTCGAGGAATCTTATTCTCGCGCTCATTATACATTTTCAATAAATCCGCCTCGTTGTCTTTCATCACTCGGTCTCATTTTTATAGACTCAATAAGACAGTGTGGTGATGATCGTGTTTGTTGTATTGGTCTGATTTCTTGCACTATATCGTACCATTTTTGTGAGTTCCTAACTTGGAATTTCACCTTCAATTTCTCATTTAACGTTCTATGGTATCGTTCAACTATCGCGGACTTTTCTTCGCTCTCCGTGTGGTACAGTTTAATGTTGTGTTTCTTTAGCAAGTCGTTGAACGGTTTATTTTTAAACTCTGTACCCTTATCAGTGTGTAATAGTTTGGGTGTTGTGTGACCATCCTTCTTTGCTCTTTTAATTATTTTTTCAAAAGCGGCTGTTGCATCACCACTGTCCTTTTTCTTCAAGGGTTCAGACCAAACGAATTTGCTAAATGTAACGATGACATTTAAAATGTATTTATACCACTTGTTTTCTCTAGCGTAGTGTTTCATTATGAGTAGCTCTGCAGCCCATAAATCATCATCAGCAGCCTTCAATACCCTAGTGACTGTCCTACGTTTTATAAACTTTTTAACAACGGGTTTGTGTAGTTCTTTAGCCTCTAAAACTTCAGGCGGGTCTTTGATAAACGAGTTTTTCACACTATCACAAACAGCGCAGATTGAAGTTGCAAGCCAACTCCTTTTTTTCGTTTTCACAGTTTTTACGTTATCGGTCGCTGTGTTTGTTTAACACTTCGACAGTATAGTTCCATTACTTTTATAGCGAAAGGTCGTCATCCTTCATAGAAATAAATATAAAATGTAAATAAATGATGCAACCTCAAGTGTTGTAAACTGTATACATAGAACAGTAAAATGGGGCAGCAGCATAAACATAAAATGCAGTTGACAAAAAGTCAAAAGAACAAGTTGCGTGTAGCTTAGAAAAAGCAAAGGCTAGCGGTGTTGATATGAATATCAACAAGGACCAGCTGAAAAACGGTAATGTCGAGATTCTACTCAACGATCAACAACACCGACAAGTGAAGAAAGCGATTAAAAACAACAAAGGTGTGAAGTTGATTTTGGATCACTCACAGTTGAAGGACAACATTGACGGTGGTCTGTTGAAAGAAATTTTAGAGTTGGCTGAAAACAAAGGTCCCTATTTCAAGAAGTTTGCGTCGCCGCTGATAAAGAATAAAGTCGCACCCGTGTTGAAAAATTAATTTGTACCGTGGCTTAAGAAACTGATTGACGAAGAACTGGATACTCTGATGGAAAAATATGAAAGCTGTGCCGCTGAGCAAACTAATAAACAGAGAATTCAACAAAACTTTGAGTAATGTTAGAATAAAAAAATATTAATCCCTCTAACAATGTCAGACCTAGAGTTGTGGGCTGATGAATTGCAGACAAATAACTTTTGCGGTGTTTTCATGAGAGAAGCCTGATCTGACAAGCCGCAAAAAACCGAATGTGGAATAATTAATTTAGGTGATTTAACGTCGGGAGGTACGCACTGGACGTGTTATGTGAAAAACTGTAAACATGTTACATATTTTGATTCTTTTGGAGATGCTCCGCTGCCATTGGAATTGGAAAAATATTTCAGAATGGATAAAGGTATATTATATAATTATGACAAATATCAAGAGTATAATGATCCTCCCATATGTGGACATTTATGCTTGAAGGTATTACGACGTTATTCGAACGGGCAAAACTATAACGATATTAAGAATGCATTAAGAACAAATAAATATACATGGTTGTCTTGGTTCAAATGAATCGTGTGTTTCCCATAAAATATTTAAATAATTAGTTGAACCTCAAAGTTTAACACGGCTATATAGTGATGGTACATTTTAGATTAACCGGTCAAAATCCACTTTTACAGTTGAAACTGGAAAACCCAATACCCTTGGAGGAAGGTGTGTGTTATTACCTTGCACTAACAGGATTGTATTGTGATAATTATTTTTACAACTTACCTGATAACGCTGTGATATCGTTTTTTATACCTGAGAGTAAATTTCCAACTTATATTTTTGATGCAGGGTTCTGGAATTTGTAGCTTATTCAAAATACCATTAGGAAGTGGTTAGTGGAAAATGGAATACTGCCAGAGGCTGAAGCAGAAAAGTTTAGGATTCATCGGAATATAAAAGCTAAAATATGTATCAAATCACCGAAAAAGTGTCAAATAAACAACGGAATACGAAAACTCCTCGGATTCAACTAATTAAAGAAAGATGATGAATTCGAATATGAAAACGAGTTCTTGAAAACCTGCGTACTCATCCCCAATGTTATTCTCATGGAGAATAATTGATATTTTAAATATCGCTTGTTTGTGAATATATTTCTTATGAATCCTGTTAAGTGTTTTAATGTGTTACGTTATATATTCATTGGAAATTTACTGAGTATGCAGGTTTTCTGCGATGGGGGTATTATTAAACCATCCAAGTCGTCCATATCCTTCCTGTTGACATATTTAGTGCAAGTATTGAGGTGCTTTAAACTTCCACTCGGACTCGAATAGTAGGCCGCTTCAAAAGAACTCCAGATGAGATAACGTAGTTCACCAAAGCTACCAATTTTGTAAATTCTTCATCATCAGAACTGGAACCGGAATCGGATGATTCTATATTTTTATGTTATATTTTATATGTCGGTTGAAATTCCGACTTGTACAATTTATTCCACAAATAGGACATGTCTTTATTTTATACCGCCATGGTAGTTTAGCAGGAGTCGGTCCATCGTCGTCGTCATTATTTATAGTCCCACCACGTCGTGTTGAAGGTTGAACATGAGTGTTGTAGTGATAACTCTTATGCTTTTTCTAATCAATTTGTTACAGTGGGGGCACTTTACTTTATAATCAATGCTGGCTTTCGGTGTTCTATTCTCATTCTTCTGACAGATTTTTTCATGTCTCCGTATGTTTGACTTATGATAAATTTTTGGCAGTGGACACAGGAAGTCTTGTCGTTGGACATTTCACTATATAGGAAACGCCAAGTTGGGGTTCTAATAAATTATTAGGCGCAATGAGAGAAATCCGTTTGAGAGATGGTTGTAATTAATCTCGTTCCCGCTTGCAACATTTACATTATTACGTTGACCTCTCACCTCATACTTCCCTTGTCTCATACCTCTCGCCTCATACTTCCTTCGTCTCATACCTCTCACCTCATAATTCCCTCATCTCATACCTCTCACCTCATACTTCCCTTGTCTCATACCTCTCGCCTCATACTTCCTTCGTCTCATACCTCTCGCCTCATACTTCCCTCTCTCATACCTCTCCCCTCATACTTCCGTCTCATACCTCTCACCTCATAATTCCCTCATCTCATACCTCTCGCCTCATACTTCCCTCGTCTCATACCTCTCGCCTCATACTTCCACCTCAGCTCATGGCTTAGAACCGGCACTTTTATACTACTACTACTCCCTAACTTTTAATTGATTAAAGATGGCCAAAGAGTTACATGTTAGACACATTTACAGCATAATAATAATCAAGGAATGTTGTTTAACCCGTTGGCATAGACTCACGAGCTTGTCCCATTCCTTACTTGTCATTTTTTAAACCTATGAATAAAAAATTGGTGTTTTTAAATTGATTAATGGAGTATTTTAATTAAAATATTGTTTTCTTTCAGTTTAAAGAGCCACATTGGCACACACACAGTAGAAATAAGTCAACATTTAGCAAAATCAGTGTTGACCATGTGCAACTCACAAATAATTAACCGATCCCGTCAACTTCCAAGTAAGCCTGCCACCACTTATTTTACTGGTTCTCCCACCAACGTTGTCACAGACCGGTTAACTCATTGAGAGTTTCACAACTGGTCAGTTTTGGTTGTGTGCGGCAATCGAACCCACGAAGAGTGCAGCACCAATCAAATCCCGTCATAGGCCATTGCGAATATAATGTAACATACTATCTTAATGGGTTAACTCATGCTGGATGCCAATAGTTTTCCCTCACAGACAAAACATTAAAAGGGCCGAGGATTTTACAAAATCACAAATTATTTGGATACGGGATTAATACTAGATGATAGATGTTAGATTTGATGGATTTTCAGCCCCAGTATCAGCTAGTTCCACATGTATTCCTTTTAAATATTGTACATTCATCAGGATGAGAAATGTGGGGCAGAGTCACCCAAACAAGTCACCCCCTCTAAAAAAAAAATCGATTTGTTCCTAAACATATCCAGCTCCTGGGCTCAAAGATGAGCAACCCCAGGTCAATTTGTTCTTAAACATGGAAGACCTCTTGGGCTTCTTAGGCAAGGATCTGCTTCCCCAGGAATCCCTCCATCCCATCTGGCCTCCAGAATTCATCAGAGGGTCCTTCCCCACATCGGTTCGTCCTCGAGCCTGTAAGGCTTTAAGAGTTTGCCGGGTAAGAGCCGTTCCTCTCCAGCACCTCCCTGGTGGCATCAGACGGGCAAGGAAAATCCATTATTCCCTCCAAAGTCTTAGACTTGACTGGGTATCCAGATCACCCAGGAGTCTCTTATTTAAAATAAACAGTATCAGGAAACTGACACTTACTTCTCCCTTTTAGCCAAACTTTAATGAAAAAATTATTTTTTATTTACTAAATATAGAATATGAAGTACAGATAAATGTACAGAAAATTGTCTAAAATAGTTATTTTCAGAAATATCCACCCAAATCCCTTTTTGGGAGGCACTATAGAGTCTGATGCTACACACATTGGTTTTGAGAGGGGAAATGCCCCCTTGTCCCCCCCAGAGTTAGATGGCAACATATTTCGAACATCCTCTGTTGGTCAATGCTAACTTGACCTGCATATCAAGTTTTAATGAAATTTATCAGTAAATAAGATATAAATAGTTATTTTTATATTCCCCATAAGAATAACATTAGACAACGTACTGTGTTTACCGCTAAATGAAAATTTCAATTTTCTCCGCAACTAGCAATCATAGAATAGTAATTCAAGATACTAATTTATTTAGTTTTTTGAGCTCTATTTAATTGTGAATAGTGATCTTTTTTAAAATTTATGATTTTTTTATGGAAAATCAAAAAACTGAATTTTGGATGTTTTAAGTCCTGTAATTTCTGAACCCGAATTTTTCCAGAAATGCGGGTGGTGTCATTTTGTTGGAAACCTAAAGCTCTACAAACCACTAAAGTTTAATCAAAATCGTTAGAGCCGTTTTAGAGAAATTTGGATTTTACATGTTTATTGGCGATTTTTGGGGGATAATTACACTTAAAAATAAAAAATTAAAAAAATGAAAAAAAGGCCTAGAGATATCGAGAATTAGTACCTACATACCAAATTTCATAAAAATCGGCCCATTGGTTAGGGCTCTAGCTATGTACACATCCACACACACAGATATCACGTAAAAACCAATTTTGTTGGGTTCTGGGAGCACCAAAACGAATATTTCCACTAACAACTCAAATTCAAAATTTTGACGAAAACAATACTTTCTCCATATACTATGTATAGGGGGAGAAATTAAAAACCAGAGCCAGACTTAAAACATCCAAAATTCAGCCCCCAGAGAAACAAGGAGGTACCGAGGTGAAGAGGACGCTGGTTGCACTGAATGACCAAAATGACTTACCAACATTATGACAAATTCTTGATGTTGTATGAAATGTCAACCTCAAAACTGGCATAGCTAATTCCACACACAGTTTAGGGACTTGTAAAGATAATAAATACCAGTAAAATATTATAGCTGTGGAGGAATGAAATATCAGTACAAAAATGTAGACATCTTTTGACATGAGAAAATGTCTAAGTAGGTTTATATATAAGTAAGTTTTGTATCATCTATTACATTTTATAAAAAAAAAAAAACACCCAAAAGTTCCTCTCTATGAAGGATTACTTATTTCTACAGGGAAAATACCTTAAAACTGTTTGCAAAGGTGTAGGGGCAGTATATATCAGACTCTGTCTCACTCCCGTAGTATGGCAGAGACGTGCGCTCTCTGTTCAGATCACACTCGGGAACCACGCTCTCGTACAAGTTCTCGGACATCTAGCATTGAAAACTATTTAAGAAAAAAACAAACAAATTGGTGGCCATTTAACACACAAGGCCTACCTATTACATAATTATCAATTAAACCAAGGAAACAATCTAACATTGTATGGAGTACTAGTGACAGCCAAAGTATAAGTGTGTGTGTATTTACAGGATGTGTTTCAACACTCTCTCTGGAAACTTCAGGAACTTATTCCTGAGGTCAAAAGAAATAAAAATATTATATAAACAGAGTGTTTTATATAGTAAGGCCTATCTATAATCTGTCTAGTATTAATGTGTAGATGAAAGTCAACACCTGATTTCCCACCACAGGTACTTACTGTCCCAAATTCCCCTAATTTGCTCTACATTACCTATGTCAGCGAGCTGTTTTGGCTAACATACATTTCTTCTTATAAGCTTTTCAGGGGTTTAATAAAAAAATATGCTAATGGTCAAGTAAAAATAGGTACAGTTTATGAACATTTTGTACTAATTTATTTCTGTAAACTCGACTAACTGTAAAATAACTAACACTACGTAAATAAAAAAAAAAGAATGAGTCCAAATCTATAATGGCAATACCCATGTCATAGCTTTGTTTACATCACTAATATGATGTAAACAAAGGAGCATCTCGATAAACAATAAATCAGCTGTTAGTGATAGTAATTAGTTGGCAACGGGAGAAGTGGGAGAAACCGGGGAATTTAAATTCATCTTTCGACTGAATATTAATATTAGACAGATTATAGCTCCGTTTCTGCCTTTGAGTCTGTTTGTGTTTTGAATCAATACATTATATCTTAAAAACCACTTGACGTACTGATTTTAAACTGTGTGTGTGTGTGTGTATACATTTTTGTTGTTTTTTTAAAGCTAATTTTATATTGAATTTGACATTTCTAGCTTTTATCATTTCAAAATTTCAACCATTTAAATTTGTTAAATCTTAAGATCTTTAAAACGGAAAACTTTTTAAAGATTTATCCAGCCATTAACGAATTTTAAGCCAAAAGCCAAAATCCAAAATATATGGTATAAAGATTTTTACGGGATGTAATAAAAGAAGTCTTACAAAACTTAAGAATATATTTACACTTATACTGATTCACATACAGACGGTAAAAATATATAAAAAATGGTACAAGGCTATCGATTTTGACCAGTCACCGGTCATCATAAGGCCAATGAGAGAACCCCTCTCATTGGCCATAGAGTTCTTACAATTTTAAAATGGCCGCCATTTTTAAACAGTAAAAGCTAGAATTATCAAATTAAATACCAAGTTAGCCCTAAAAAGTTATAATACCCATGCCATGTTTCAAGTCAGTATTTTAAGTTGTTTCAAAGTTATGATTTATAAGTGGTTCCGAAGTATTGATTTAAGAACATGTTCAGACGGGAAATTAAGCCAAATGTTTATACAACATTTTTTGTTTGTTTTGGCTCCAGGGCTAAGTTCCTGTAGTTTTCAAAGAGAGTTCAGATACTCCCAGTACCTATATTTTAAAATATTAATTTTCAACATTAAATTAAAAAAATTGGATCTATTGAAATTGATTACTTAGTAACAACATAGAAATTGTTATATGGGCTTAACACATGGCTGCGGGCTACTATAAATATAGTACCTCGCCCCTAGCCCGCCAAGCGGCCTACTATAATACTAGTAGCGCGCTCCCCTGCCAAACAATGCTTCAGTGTGAGCTTAGTTAGCACTTGACGAGAACGGACTATACGCTGTTCGCAGTTTAGATATAACAATTTGACATTTGTGGTGTAGGTTGGTACTAAAATTTCCCTCAATTCCCGCAACTATGGAACTAGGAAAACTGCTTTTTTGCTAATAAAATCTCTCGAAATGGCAGTACTGACTCTCTACATCGACCTATCATGTGCTGCTATCTGTTGGCGCTTCTTAGAACTACGTTCAGCTACATTGTAATGTAGTACAGCGCGTTTGAACGCTACAGCCATTGGTTAGCCAAGATTTAGAAATGTGACCCCGACCAGCGATTGGCGGGCTGCATTTTGTAAAACACTCGCCTCGGGGCAGTCGCAGCGAACAGTTAATTGGAGTAGACATACAACATATGGACAGTGATCAGTTCACAACAGTTTGGCAAGTAATTCTGTTAATTATTGACTATCGTATTATGAACTATCGATTAACGTAGTATTTTGGAGGGTCATAGTCGACTACCGTCTAGAAGATCCACAGCATTTATAAATAAATAACCTTGTTGTCGTTGGGCATTAAAAATAATACATGACAATAGTTAACAGAACAATAAATTTAGATTCATCATAGTACATTTAATTACTTAAATTTCTTCTGGGTCCAGTAATTATTCTTCAAACATTCATAAATTTTGTAAGGGCAGTCATTTCGTAAAATATTCTTAATCTTCTTTTTAAAGCTTCTTTCACTTTCATTTTTCCAATCAGTTGGTAATTCATTAAAAATTTTGATACCCATTTCATTAAAATTCCTTTTGCTTTTTGAGTATTTGAAACATGTAACTTGAAATTTATATTGATTTCTTGTTTGATGTAGGTGAATATCTGAATTTAGTAAAAGTTTAGAGTGATTTATTTTAATGTAAAGTAAACTTTGTAAAATGTAGATTGATGCCAATGTTAGTAAGCCTAGTTTTTTAAATAATGGTCTGCAATGGGTTTTTGTTTTGCAAGTTGATGAAGTGTAACTTTTATATTGTTCTATATGCTATGGTAGACCAGTGGGTATAGTGTCACACTCATGATTATATGCAGTCCCAAGTTCAAATCTTACTTTTGTTGATTACTTTCTGAGGTCCGATTTTTTCAATTTAATCTTGTTCAGGATCAAATCTTACTTTTGTTAACTTTTTGAGACCTGAAATTTTTTTAAAAATTTTCTTTAGTTTTTGTTGTACAGGTTAATTTATTTGAAATATGTTGCACAATGAACAGCCACCATACAAAGCTCTGCGAAGTTAGGTTAGGTTTGGTTGCTATTATATTGTCGTGATCCGTAGCCAAATTGAATGTTATTTTTTATACATAAATCCATTTGTAATATATGTTACAAAACAAAGAGCTACTGTGATAATCGATAGTTCATAAGACGATAGTTGATAGTTAACCGAATGACCTCCCAGTCTGTTGTGAACTGAAGGCTATCCCAACAATGTAAATAATTTGGGATGCCATGGTGTCAATACAGGCCTACTTACTAGAGATAGTTTTTTGGATAACCGAGTTATCTAACCAAGTTATTTCCTTTAAGGCTCCTTAGTTTTAAAGTTAATAACTTAAACAAAATACCTGTAATGCAGAAGTGGGCTGGTAGGCAGAGTCCAAAGTTTCCTTATCTTTCTCTCGAAGGCTTGCCGTTCGTTGAGGTTTGGCTGGAGCTATCGATGATCGTACTTCCCCTAAGCAATCATAAAATTAATATTTTGGGAATTCAATAGGTGTACATTATTATTTTTATTTTTATAAAAAAATCTTTTCACTTATAAAATCTATATAAAATAAAAAAATTCAACTACCATATCTAACCAAAGAATGCATAATGGTGAAAAGTAGTTAATTCCATGACTTCATCCCTCACTGCAATGTATGACACTTGGAAGGTTAATCTTTTACTGATTGAATTTTATTTAATCAATAGATCTCTAATTTTTAACTCTCCCAATATTAATAATTTCTTTATCCTTCAAAAAAAGCTATAAGATGTTTTAGCTGATGCTACACACTTCTTGTTGCCCTCTTTTTGTTCAGATGAAGTTGTACATTACATGCTGTTTACATATATCAAATTGTGCATCTTTATAAAAAAACACTAAAATAATTTAATATCAAACAATTATGAAAACCCATACAATACTCGGCACCAAGACAACTCTTTAATTTACTATCCATAGAACAATTGTATATGAAAAGGCTCCGTTCTATATGAGAGAAAATTTTACAATCACCTCCCTGCTCAAATAAAGTCGGAAGAATCACTTTCAAGTTACCAAAAGAAGTTAAAGGAGTATTTGGAATTATTTTTTCCATATTCTGTTGATGAATGTCTTTCTAATTAGATGACCATTATGTTTTTTTATTACGATTTTAGAGCAATTTTCACTATTATTTTGGGTTTTTTATTAACTAAGGGTTTTACAAATGTAAAATGTAGTAGTATTTATAGTTCCAGATTAAGGTGTCATATGTTTATGTGTGAAACATTATAACTATGTAAACTTTATATGAGAAATGAAGCATTTAATTTAATTTCAGTTTTTACTTTCCTCACAAAACGTTTCATTTTCTCTAATAATTAGTATAAAACTTCGTACAGTTTTAAGCAAAAACAAAGACATTAATTTTTGTTACTGTAAAGAAATACTAATTTACATGATTACTGACACTGTTAAAATCAAAAGCAATCACAGGTTTAGATGTGAGCGAATCAGCAAGCAATTCTGTTTAAAAAGAACATGACTATTAGAGAGAACACAAGAGTAGTTACCCAAGTTGACATAGACAGAGGTGCAGGGAGGGGGAGGGCGGGCGGGGCGAGGGTCTCCGAGGGCTGAGTCCAGGGAGTGGCTGCGGGGAGGGGGTGGGGGCTTGCTGGGCCGGCCTGCCAACACAGAACATACATTCGGGTTTAATGGTTTGTTTAAATAACAAATCTTCAAATTGTGGCAGCTTATCAAAATTTTTTTATGATTATTAGTAAAATTGGGCTAAACAATTTTAGTTAAACTAAAATTGTGTACAGTAAACATTTATGTAAATAATCGCTTGGTCTGATAATACTTTACAGAAAATTATCATGCTAACATGGTATAAGCACTGGCTAGGTAAAGCAGTAGTCAAAGGGCATGCCTCATGATCCAAATTTTGCCAGATCGATCCTGAGTAGAATCTGAACATTTGAAGAAAGTACTACAATAGACCCAGCTGCTGCCATTGGTTATTGATGAAAGTACTACAATAGACCCAGCTGTTGCCATTGTTTATTGAAAGTACTACAATAGACCTAGCTGCTGCTATTGGTTATTGATGAAAGTACTACAATAAACCCAGCTGCTGCCATTGGTTATTGATGAAAGTACTACAATAGTCTCAGCTGCTGCCATTGGTTATTGATGAAAGTACAACAATAGACCCAGCTGCTGCCATTGGTTATTGATGAAAGTACTACAATAGACCCAGCTGCTGCTATTGGTTATTGATTAAAGCACTACAATATACCCAGCTGTTGCCATTGGTTATTGATGAAAGTACTACAATAGACCCAGCTGCTGCCATTGGTTACTGATGAAAGGACTACAGTAGACCCAGCTGCTGCCATTGGTTACTGATGAAAGTACTACAATGGACCCAACTGCTGCCATTGGTTATTGATGAAAGTACTACAATAGACCCAGCTGCTGCCATTGGTTATTGGGCTAAACATTATTGATGCTTTTCAAGGATGACATCCGACAAAAGATCAACGGGCAGAGATTGGATAGTAACAAGAATAGGGTATGCACTGTTAAATTTTAAAATGTTATAAAAATGCAACTGATGTGAATTACTTACAAACAAGTACAAAAACGCAAGCATATGAAAAGTACAGATACTTTTTTCAAACGGAACTCATTTCTGACCCTCTCTAGAGTATAAAGGCCGGAAAATATTTTATTTGTACATGAATGTTTTCAATTTGATTATATTTAATCACAACCACATTCTGAACAAACAGCTTTTGTACCAATGGTCACTAAGCTAGTTGATTACAATTTTTGTAATAAATAAAGGTTAATGAATACTAAAACTATCAAATAATTTACCATGAAAGCCTGGGGACACTGGAGATGTGGGGGAAGATGGAGAGTCAGACGAGCTGCTTAATGTCTGAAACACAACGTTTAGGTGAGATTTTTATAACAGTAGTTAACATAGTGCATAGTCAAATTATTTTAGATCGTTATAAATAATTATATTAGTATTTTAGGTAAATTTTCAAAGCGTATCCTTAATTTTGACACATCACAAAATGAGGTTATAAATTGCTGTCTAACGTTTTTCCAGAGTTCTTTACTTGGGATAGTTACAAAAACTGGGCTATTGGATGTGTCATGCTCCTTAGTTTTTAGCCTCATTTTTATAAAGCAAAACTAATAACAATTTTGATAGATGACTTAAAACTGCGCGAAAAACGTATATGATAAACAAAGTGAAAGTTCATAGTTTAAGAGCTTACCCTACTAGAGGATACAAGGCTGCCGTCGCCTCGCAGCACCTGAACTGCAGACTTGTTGAGGTCAAGGGGATGAATGATTTCTGGGCGGGGGCGGGGCGGGGGCAGCGGTGGAGCCCCCACCTCCTCACCCTTCATGTCATCGCGACTAGCCAGGCGAAGGAACTTGCGCAGTGTGGATCGCATCTTGTTGGACTTCTTCTTGTCCAACACTGGCACATACAACACGTATCAGAGAAAATTATATGTGATTGACATACAATATTACAAACATTAAATGTCAGTAATTAATTTTCAAACAACAAAAAATAGTCCTTTTATATGATCAACTAAAACATTAGTATTTTATAGTAGGCTATACTAGCTGTTGCTCGCAGGCTTCGCCCCACAAATGATTTATAAAAACTAAGACGTTGTAAGTGCTGCATTCTGTGGTTAGCCAGTGGAACTACTACGAATCAAGATCAGCTGTTTGTATTTTGATCAGCTCAAACAAAAATGAAAGTTCATAAGGAATACATGGGAACTTTGTCGGGGTCTCTGGCGGAGCCCTAAGGTCAGATCATTTAGTTTTCCTATTTTACGCCTAAAGAACCAGTGTAACAAATTTCAACTCTCTAGGTAAATGGGAAGTAGAATTCGTGATGAGTGATTGAGTGAGGGCTTTGCCTTTTATAGGTATAGATTTGAGCTAGAAAAAGGGTTTTATTGTTTTGATTTCAAGGTAGAAGTAAATCTATTTTCCTGAAAACCATGTCAAGTAAGTAGTACAATACATCAAGCGCAACATGTAAATATATGGAGGAACGCAAATAAAAGTGAATTGGTTATAAATGAATAGAAAGTTAACAATTGTGGATAATTTTGCCACCATATAATGAAAGAATAAGCAAAGTACACCTCTACCATTTTCACCACAAGGAAAGGAAAAATTACGCCTTGATGGAAACTCGATTCTCCTCTTTGATTCTTTATATTTTTCCTACATTTGTGAGATATTAAACATCTACTAAGACTATGTTTTGACACTCAAATCCTAATTTTGTTATCTTAAACAAGAAGAGGAAGATTTTGCTGTACCAAATTACAAACACTGTCAAGGGTGCCTATTTATTGAATCCTTGTGTACACTATCGGTTCCTACAGGGGCAGTACCTGGCAGAGGCGCGGAGTTGGCCAGAGCCTCGTGACTGAGGGAGAGGCTACGCCGGGCCACGGGTTCGGGTGTCTGGGAGCCTCCCGATGAGTCACTCGGGAGTGGGCTACAGCTGGCTGCTCTCTCTCGCCTTCCGGGGGGGCTCTGCTCTGGCGGCGTAACCTCGCCCTGCACAAAACCACATCATCATCACATACAATGAAACAGACAGGTTGATTCGACACTAGACAATTTTGATTTTTTTAGCTTTTTTCTACTGAGCTGAAGAATAATGCTGAGAAACTCACTGTCCACAATTTCAAATGAGCTTTAGTTGGGGTCTTATCAAATCCATTACTGTCCTGAATTTGTAAAAAATTGTCAACCCACATTTAATTGGAATTGGATGGTTCCTTAAAAAGTTGTAAAATATTATCTATTGGAAATTGTAAAATAATTGTGTATAATTGGATAAATTATTAGTAATGCAAGATACAGAAATAATGGTAAAGTAGCTTTAAAAACCAAACAATAACTTTTGAAAATCAATTTAAATTGACTTGATCATAGATATATTTACTGGAATTTTCAGTTACGTGGAACACCAAGTTGTGAGATGATTTGGTATATATTCAATCAAGGCGGACTTGGTACTTGATACATATTTTCAAAGTGAACAATATCACTTACCTTGGGGGGGCTCTCTCCGAGGGGTGTGGGGGGCGGCTTGGGGGCCTGGCGCTTGGTGATGAGGCTGTGTCGAGATGTGGGGGAGAGGTTCGGATCTGGCTCCGCCTGACCACCCATGTCCAAGGCCTGCAGAGTTGAATCAATCATTCAAGTTATTTTTCAGAAAAGCATTAACATATTTTTATCAAAACTTATTCAAAACGTATACTATTGTTAGTCTAGGATCTACGGAGGGTTGAGTATGTGTATGACAAAATATTATTGCTGATTATTGATTATTGATTATTGTTATATCGAGCACAGTGATACTGAAAATATATGTTGTCACTTTCCCAGATAGTTGATAACATGAGTGGCGGGGGGAAAATGGCTATGCAGAAAAACTACAATATCTCGGTAACCATATGTGATACATGGGGTCATTATATTCATAAAAGTATAGAAAACAATTATGTTTATTAGGCCTGAGACTGTATCTTGAATAACAAAAGAGGTCAATCTTGAATCATCATAACAATTAATTTCAAGATTTGAATAATAAATAATTGAGAATTCAACATTTTAATGATATTGACCTCGAATACAAGTTTCTTGGATCATTTTGGTGTAGTTTTATATATTAGGTCAAATATA
This sequence comes from Allygus modestus, assembly GCA_963675035.1. Classification (NCBI taxonomy): domain Eukaryota; kingdom Metazoa; phylum Arthropoda; class Insecta; order Hemiptera; family Cicadellidae; genus Allygus; species Allygus modestus. The sequence continues at coordinate 143,916,469 of OY776111.1, forward strand.
TATAACCAAATAAGTAACACCAAAACAAGTCCAAAATATGTCAATGTGATATTCAAACATCCGTTCACTGAAGTCAGCAACAGCGTCAGAGTCGGATGAGGCTGCGCAGGAAAGTCACCATATTCGGTAACGGGTTGAGATAAAACTTTGGTTAATAGGGGGGCTCCAGTCATGCTTCTCCCATAAGGCTAAATCTGATTATAATGAATTTCGAATAGTTAGGTGGTTATTTTTCAAATTCTGTTCCTCCCTAACGGGATATATTACATTTTCATCAAACAAATTTATTTGTATATGGTTCACAATGTAGAATACTGAGCTGCCTCCACAAAAACCAACAATATCACAATATCACGATAATACGCCAAACAAACCCTCAGTCAGTTTTTTGGATTTTGCTTGGCTGCTGGATATTTAGACTTTATGTTGTCTGTGTGATTAAAATTGTACCTCTTGTAATATGACTCCGTTTTCCTTCTATTAAAGAACTTAATCTAGTTTCAGCATTTCTTTCAGTCTTTTTTAAACTGTCTTCACTTTCGTCCTCGAGTTTTAGAACATCTGTGATTTGTACAATATCTTTACAGTCTGGTTTACTATCTACAACAATACTATTTACATGTGAAATTTCAGGCAAGGAAATGCTACATTTAACACTTGGAGAGCTAACAGTGTCATAGGATATTTCAGTCTTATTGCTTTCGATGTCTGACTCTATCGTTGGCAGTATAGAAGCTTTAGTTTCAGAAGAGTTGGATAAATTTAGAGAGTCTGCGGCATCATGTAGAAGATTATTTAAGTGAGTTTTTCTGCTCACCGCCAAGGGAATTGAATTTGCTGGTGATCCAAAAGGCTGAACTGAAACTAAAAGTGTTTTCTTCTTACCATCTGAAGGATTTTCTGAAGGTCTGTTCTTGACATATGGTCTCACATCTAATAATAATTATTGTTGTCCACATGTTTATGAAAATAACAACATTTTAACCCATGTTATATCTCTTACAGTTACTAAAGAAACAAGTGGTAATAGCAACAACTTGATTGCAATAACTTCTGATAAGAAAGTGTTTTAATTACCCACGTATAACTTACCAAATCCGTAGGTGGACTCTTATCCCTCAGCTTGGGCTTGGCAGGCAGTTTAGGCTTCTCCTTGGTGAGGTTGTGCAGGAAGGACGGGCGGGGGAGGGGGTCGGTGAGGAGGGGTGGGGGGGTGGTGGGTAGCTCTGGCGGGGGCTCGTCCGTGTCGTCCGAGTCAGCCCTCCCGTCTGGCTCTCCCGCCATCTCCCTGCTCTCCGCTGGCACTCCGTCTATCAACAACACCTCATCCTTGGTTGGACTTCCCACTGGACTCTCCATAGGGGATGTCTTCGATAAAACCATCGAAGACATTTCATTCAGTTTACTATCCCCTTTAACTTGCACCGGTTCATTCTCTTTCCCAACCCCTTGGCTGATGACACTCGGATTCGTATCGATATAGTCCAATGACTTAATCCTCGTTAATTGAAGGTCAGATTGGATCCCAAATTCTTTTTTCAATAGTTTACTACTAAAAAGTCCATTAGCGATATTTTTAACATTATTATGTTGAAAGTTGGATTTTAACTTTATTGTGTCTTTTGCTTTACTAAAACTGCTATTGTTGGATTTCATATCACTTTCAAATTTTCTATATAAGCTCTCTGAAATCGGAATTTCGTCATCAGGGCTTTCAGGCCCCACTTGATAATACCTTTTACTCTTCACTTGCTCGTGAGATTTGGTTAAAATTGTACCTCTTGTAATATGACTCCGTTTTCCTTCTATTAAAGAACTTAATCTAGTTTCAGCATTTCTTTCAGTCTTTTTTATACTGTCTTCACTTTCGTCCTCGAGTTTTAGAACATCTGTGATTTGTACAATATCTTTACAGTCTGGTTTACTATCTACAACAATACTATTTACATGTGAAATTTCAGGCAAGGAAATGCTACATTTAACACTTGGAGAGCTAACAGTGTCATAGGATATTTCAGTCTTATTGCTTTCGATGTCTGACTCTATCGTTGGCAGTATAGAAGCTTTAGTTTCAGAAGAGTTGGATAAATTTAGAGAGTCTGCGGCATCATGTAGAAGATTATTTAAGTGAGTTTTTCTGCTCACCGCCAAGGGAATTGAATTTGCTGGTGATCCAAAAGGCTGAACTGAAACTAAAAGTGTTTTCTTCTTACCATCTGAAGGATTTTTAATTTGACCCAACTTTAAGGAGGTGGCTGTTTGCTTCTTTGATTTTTCCTCTGTTTTGACTCCACCACTTAAAAGATTTGCTGGATCTTTATTGAATTCGGTATTGGATTCTGTAAGTTCTTGAAATCTTTTATATTCTTCCTCGTCTACTGAATCTTCTTCAACTGTTCTATTTTCTTCAGCACATGGCAATTCTTCTTCTTCATAGTCGGATAATTCATCCCCTCCGTAGCCAATTACTTGAGACTCTTCTTTTGGAAAATGAACTTTGAAAGCAGAGACATTCTTCCTTACGACACCTTTTAATATACTCTGTAAAAGAAAAATAAACATTACCAAAAAGTAACTAGATCAAGAAAAACAACAAATCTAGATACTTTCTCTAAGCACCAATTTTTATGACACTGACAATAGGTCAATGATCTTTATTAATATATTCTTCAAGAACAGTTCAAAATGTCAAAAATAATTCCCTCAAGGTGACATGAAATTCCTATACAAGCCCTTGGCTTAAAGTTTTAAAACCATTTACTCATGTTATAAATGTTTCATTACAAACAGGATATTTATTTGCTAAATTAAAATATGCACAAACCAAGCCTCTCTGTAGAAAGGCATGCTCAAGAAGCAACCTTTTACAGCCTTCCATGTGATATTTAAAGTATCTTAACAAGGTGCACCTTCAAGTTCCGTTAAAAAATAAGCCTGTATCTGATTATTAATTGAAAAAAATGCACAAAGTATAGACCTCCTAAAACACCAATAATATTGACGCACAGACACACATACACAACTTCTCATAAGCAATTGTAAACTACGAAAGTAAATATTGGATGTTTTTTTTATAAACGTTTCTGCATTTTTTATGTTTCTGCTCCACTTTCAAGCTCACCCCTGAGCAGTTTCCCCTACTCTCCTCCTCTGTTGATTGGGCTGATTAGCAGTAGCCAAAATAATTTAAACTGATAATCTATCTAAACCTATAGTTGACATACATGTTTCTGCCATCGGATGTTTTAATGTTATCATTTCTATAACTGGACTTTCACGGCAGTGACCTATATTGAGATCTTGTGAAAAAGAGAAACATGGAGTAGGTCTGTTCCTCCCTCCCCACATGAGCTACATTTGTTCATGCAGGATGCAATCAAGACAATTGAACTGTAGTGAGGTTCTACCACGTACCGGGGGCGGAGGCAGCTTGGTGAGCTCCTTGAGGCTGGCCAGGTAGCGGGCGCGGTTGTCCACCACGGGAGCATGGTCCTCCTTGCCTTTGAAGCAGTTGGAGCACAGGTCCTTCTTCCACGCATTCTGGACGAATCGGGGACAGGACATGACTACAGCTACAGCAGTGCAATCATGGCTCTCTGGAAACAACAAAAGGAATGTTATGACACACTAAATGAGTTAGCTATCATAAGCACTGAACAGAACATTACAGTGCTGATATCACAAATGATTTATGCCATTTCAGTAGTTTGTGTATTTAAATTCAGCTAATAACACAACTTGTTGCTGGAAAACTGTGTTTTATTGCATAAACAGTTGGTTTGGAACGCAATTTTATAAAATTGAAATCCATTTGAACCTTTTGGGCAAAAACAATCTTTGAGAAGGCCATGTGCTCTTCAGCATGCGGTAGTATCAAAATAGGAAATCTTGAAAGTTTTGAAAGCCACTGTTTTAGACTTGAAAACAATAAGCTCCCAAAGGGTTTTGAACAATATAGTTGTAGGTGGGGCACTTTCTAGTAGGTACACTTAGATTCATTTTAATTTTTCTCATAATAATGTGGACTAATGGCTAATCCTCATTATGTTTGTTCGGGTGAGAACATACGGGTGAATGAGGCTTTCACGCCTGCTCCACTACACCGGCCCGAACACACGGTAGCACACATTCCCACCACAGCTGTTATATTGAGCTGTTCATTAGTCATACTTTCTACTCAACACCACAATACACCTGCATGCATGTTTAATAACCGGTTAATTGATTTCAGCTCAGTATCACATTGACCCTGATTCACTTTTTATAATCCACGTTGTTAAGTGTGTAAAATAAACTATCCGATTCAATTATGTACTAAAGAATGTGGGTGAGAATTATGAGCACTGCTGGGCTGAGAATTGTGCAAATTGTGGTTAATCATATGAACTAATACCATAATTTCCAATTGTTGGTATATAAGACAATTAGTGATACAAGTTTTCTTCATGTGTAGTAGGAGGTTTTAACAGTGTGACAACATTTTTCCACTGAGATCAATATCTTGTATTTTAAAACATATTCACAGTAAATTTAGTTCTCAATTAGTGTTTTTTTAAAAGAAGACTCTAGAGTAGTACTACATATAAATTAAGGTATATCTTTACATATTTAAGCAACTTCGCCCTTTTGGAATTCAGGGGGGAGGGGGGTATGAAATACCCTCTGATTTTAAAACACAACCTGCTGATAACAAAACAAGCTCCTTGTGAATGAGATGAAAGTGGAGTGGAAAATTAAATGTTTGCTATAGATGGATACAAACTTGTGACACTACGCAATATGATGTGTTAAAATTATTCTAGGCTTACCGTCAATGAAAGCAATCCAATTGTCTTGGATTGGATACAAACTTGTGACACTACGCAATATGTTGCGTTAAAATTATTCTAGGCTTACCGTCAATGAAAGCAATCCAATTGTCTTGGATTGGATACAAACTTGTGACACTACGCAATATGTTGCGTTAAAATTATTCCAGGCTTACCGTCAATGAAAGCAATCCAATTGTCTTGGATTGGATACAAACTTGTGACACTACGCAATATGTTGCATTAAAATTATTCTAGGCTTACCATCAATGAAAGCAATCCAATTGTCTTGGATTGCTTTCATTGACGGTAAGCCTAGAATAATTTTATAGTATATAGCAAATCCTGAGTTGGTTCATCAAATATAATATGTTGTTATTAAAATTACCAAATTTCTTGTAGTTATATCACTAAAAATGCACTGAGGTTTCAATATTTGTTCCAGATCTACATTGTTCTAACTAAAAACCATCCTATATATTAAAAGACAAAATTAAATATCTTCCGGAAGAACGTGTGAGACTTCCACTGGACCGATTTACACGCGGGTGGTGTCAAATGGAAGGTAATAACCACTATATTCGCAAATGTTACGTTAACTTTGGTATCTGGTCAATAATTATTTAAAAAATGAAATTAAAGTTTTCTTTTGGCAATTTAACATGGTGTAAAATTTAAACTTTGCACTTTTTTATCAGTTTATTTGAGGTTTCCACTTTACCGTTTTACACACTGTTGGTTTCAGATGAAAGATCAATCTCTCTCTATATCTGCACAATTTACTTACATTTTTGAAATAATTTCATTTAGAATATAAAATAGGGCTTTTCTCACCTATTTTATCACTATTTCATGTTTCTCTAACCAGCTGATTATTGAAACACGTATAACAGAAGCTAAGAACAGAAAAAATAAATGCAGGGTGTCCCGTGAGAGTATGGCTCAAATGTAGGATTATATAGAAGTCATTGAAAGGATAAAAAAACTACGAATCAACTTTTTTCTAAATTGCTTCGTTTTTGGTCTATTGGCCTGTATATGATTTTTAATCAATGTAGCATATCTTAGGAACCACTTGAAACTTTTCATGTGTATTATAATAGTTTAGTGCTGATTTGGTATTACATTTTGTGTTTATATCTTTATCTGTTTCAAAATGGCCCAAAATGATCATTTTAATGGTTTAAGGCTTAGTATTTTGATGTTAAATTCCAATACATTGTTCAACATTGTCACGGAATAAATATTATTAGCGAATTTCCCCTATAGGGAAGAAGCTATTACCGTAGGTCTCATGGTAAGACTTAAGCCCGAGACCATGATAAATTTTTGCACTGAGGTCCCCAGATGTCAAAAACACTATTCGTTCAAATTTATATATATATATATATATATCTATATATGTGTCCGTGAATGCGATAACTTGAGTAAAAAACGTCCGATTTCGATGAAATTTGGCTCAAATGTGTAAAGTGTCATTCATGACTTTAAGTTCGAAAACCAGAAAAATCGGACCATGGGAAGGGGGTCTATGGGGGTTTTAAATTTTCCAAAAATCACTTTTTTGCATTTTTCACCCTAGAATTTTTAAAAAACTTAATTTTGGTTTTGACCATGTTATAGACCTTGAAAAAAAAAATATAGTTTTTTGAATTATTAACCTAAGTTGAGTGGTTGCGGAGAAAATCCAAAAAACCTACTCATAAAATCTCCCATGTTAATCTTACGGGAAAAAGGTTTTTGGTTTTCCTCAGTTCATTTCAATGTAAACTTCACATTTGCTTTTACCAATCAGTTCAGCTTCACAAGACAATCATTTTGGTGTTTAAATTGTGATTCTACGTCCAACCGTTGCAGAGATATTCAAAGTGCCAAACACAGTACGTTGTCCAATGTTATCCTTATGGAGAATAAATCAAATTTGATATCTCGATTAATTATGAATGTATATTGATGAAACTTGGTATGTGGGTTCATGTAGTTCTGATATATTGAAATTTGCACAACAAAATTTGTTGATTATCCCCGTAGCAGCAAACCTGCGTACTCAGCCCCCAATGTTAATCTTTTGGAGAATAAGTAAAACGTAATGACTCCCTTAATTATGAACATAAATTAATAAAACTTGGTATGTGGCTTCACCTTGTTGAGTTATATTGATATGTGCATAAAACCCATTTTTTGTTCCTTGTTGCAGCAAACCTGCTTACTCAGCCCCTATGTAATTCTTATGAAGAATAATTAAAATGTGATACTGTATATTGCTTATTTATCAATGAATATTGATGAAACTTGGTATGTGGCTTCACCTAGTTGAATTCTGTTTAAATTTGCAGCATAAAAACCAATTGTTTGTGTTCCTTGTTTCAGCAAACCTTCGTACTCATCACCAATGTTGTTCTTATGGAGAATAATTAAAATTGTATACATCGCTTATATGTGAATATATTTTTATGAAACTTGGTATGCGGCTTTATGTGGTATTAAGACATATATTACCACGAGTTTACTCATAAAAACTGCAATAATTTCTCAGCTAAGAGTCGAGTGATCTTTGTAATCTTTATACCATATTTTTTGCCCTAAAATTACACATTTTTTTAAATCTGCAGACCAAACACTCCATAATTTGCCATTTTTAAGATATTAAGCTTTACAAAATTAAAATGGTCGCCATTTTTAAATGGTTAAAGATAGAAACACTAAATTTAATACTGTAAATTACCACTGAACTAGTATTTCTATAAGATATACTTAGGTCTTGAAGTGTAAGTTGGTTTGAAATATTCAGGCAGTCAAATCAAGTGGGTTTTAAGTGTTATTTTTAACTACTTTTATATTCACTTAAAAAACTATGCATTAGTTATCTTACACTAAGGAAGATTTACATAGTAAGAAGGGGTGCATGTTTCACTTCATAAAACATGTTTAGGTCTGCTACTTCGTTTTAAATGGTGCTGATGTTTATGTACTGGTAGTCCGGTCCGGCCTATTATTTATATGATTTTCTTCCCTTACCTTATTTAAAAGTTCTTTACAATAAGTATCACATTACTGCACAACCTAATTTCAAGTTACCTCCTACCCCCTCCCGTTGAAGGTCAAATTAAAAAACTGGTCCTCGTTGTTGAAGCCCCAAGACAGTTAATTATTATGAACAAATTCTATATATTTTAGGGAAATAATATTAAGAGTGGGTGATACTCTCCTATCACCCTGAATCAAAATATTTTAACATCATAAAATTTCGTTGTAACAATTTTTTTTGGAAATGCAGTAAAACCCCATTTCTTGCAAATAACTTTAAACAACAAAGAAGTTTCTAAACTGAAACCTGGATTGGGCTAAACCATAATATAAAACAAATAACCAATTAAACGGTAAGCTGGATCACTCAGAATAATATATTCCATGTAAGTAATACCATTGACTGTATTGACCTGTCAACCATTACCGACCCCCACAATCCTCACTAAACTTCCCCAATGCAGTAACTTAGGGTCTTAGAAACACACAGGACGCGGCGCGGCGCGTCAAAAACAAATCCATGTTGGGCAATGGGGCAAAACCATAGAACTCAATTAATACACCTGGAATGCTAGCGCAGTGGAGTTTTTGATGCGAAAAACGGTCCTTCCCCCTCCACTTCTTAGGCAACTTCGTCAACTGAGCGATTTCTGCCGGCAAATATTTTAATGCGCGCACTCATTAACACGCTCCTCCATCGCACAGGGATCATCCGATTCTAATGAAACTTATATATTTATTATCTGGAAGAACTGAGGATTCTAACGGAGTAAACAACTTACAGATAAGTCAGTTAACAGAATTATAAAAATACAAAATATAATTAGCTAAACAAATTGGAACTTAAAAAAGTTAGTAAGCGTAAAATTTTTTATTTTTGGGGTAGAAACAAACTTCAAGCGAGAAAAATGTTGAAAATGAGTTGAATAACAACTTTTATTTGAAACATTTGTTTATACAGTCTGTAGTTTTCTTACATTTAAAGGCTAAACGCGCGCTTTCAACATCGCCACCGCCGCCGCACGCCGTCGCCGCGCCGTCGCGTCGTGTCGCTGTCCCGCGCCGGAAACATCCTTTATTCCATGTTATCCGTTCCCATGTTTTTAAGTTGAGGAATATTTTTTGCTTATATCTCAGTATGTCTCAAACTCTAGAAGGTGGTTGACGACTATGTATTTATAAGTGATGCTGTTATTTCATCATGCCAACAAGCTGTGTAGCATTCAACTGCAACTGCAGCAATCGTGCGAAGAAAGGGAGCGGGGTTAAGTCAACTATTTTACAACTAACTTATATTATTTCCAGTTCGTAGACTTACATATTAAAAATATCATCACTTAATTTTAAAGTGTAATTTCCCATGTAAGTAAATTGTGCGGAATTCATGCATTTGTAAACAGTGAAATAAATTACTTTGGTGGCAACATTTTTTGTTCCTATCCGATCACCTCCCCTGACGATGATCGGCATGAGTTACAGCTTGTAAAAAATATTTGCTATTTGTTTGTCAAAGTACGATGCCATGATTTAGCTCGGACTCGATCCATGGAAGAAAATAAAGCAATGGGCCTAAGGCAGAAACTGAACAAGTTAATTTTATTTAATCACACTAAGATCTCTAAGAGCAACTGTATAGTCTATATTGTAATAAAATATCGTTTAAAATTGGGTTTCAAATTAATTTTGAATATTAACCTGTTCCCTGTGTCATTTTACATGCTACCGTATATGTTGGTTCCACTTGTGATTCAGTTTATTTAATACAAAACAGCGGTAATGAAACAAATATCTATTTCCAAAATAAAAACAAGAGTGGCTACCATAGCACTTACTGCCTGTAAAATAATAAGTCATAGTTCAGCTTGTTAATACAATCAAATTTGTGTTGTATAGCAAAGTGTCGCGTCAGTTAGCTGGAATGAGTGCGGCGCGAATCGGTTTGAGCGCGGGAAACGTTAATACCTTCTTTTCAGAACAAATAAATCAACTTATGAAAAAAAGTTTGGGATAAAAATTGTGGATCAACTAATTATCTACAAGTTTTCCACTGGAATTTTCTTTTCAACCCCAAAACAAAAAAATTTTACGCTTACAGACTTTTTCGTGTCACACTTTTAAAACACTAAATAGTTTTCATTACTACAAATAAAATAAATTACCAAACTACAAGAAGTTTATACCGTTAGATTCCGTAGTTCATGCAGATCAATAATATATACACTTTATTGTAATTACATGAATATGGCGAGGCGCAAAAGCGTGTAAACGATAGGGCGCACAATGCTGAAATCCACTGAGCGGCCGTGAGTGCCTAAGAAGGGGTGGGGGTAAAGACCGATTTCTTGACACAGCTCGAGCGTTCCAGGTGTATTAATAGAGTTCTATGGGCAAAACACACAGCGCGCCGCGTCCTGAGTGTTTGTACCCTTAGAGTGTACCCTTTATGCTCCGATCAGTAAACCAAGGCAGTAAACTTTGACAGTTGCAAGTTTGTGATTTGCAATGTAAGTCCAGTTATTTATAATATGAGTTTAATAATATTTTTCGGACATGACTTCGATGGCCAGCAAACAGCCCAGCAATGTTTTGCTAAGTAAGAGATGGAGAAATAGGGCTGCCCTTGTAGAAGAAAAGTTGAAAACAATAGTTTTGATTATTAAAGAGATAGATTATTTTTACATTATTTGAAGGTTTTTGAGTGGACAGAAATTAAAATAACTGTAAAAAGTAACAATTGAACTTATTTCTTAAATAAATTAACTTTATTTTAACTACCGTCTCACTCAAAATGATTCCGCCCCGTATTTCGGTTAAACGGTGTTTTACTGGATTAATAAGCTGTATAAACATAATTTGTGATCACACCGTTTTTTTTTTGTTTTTATCATATAGTTCCCATGCATATTTTACAGGCAATCTTATAAACCACTCGGATGAAAACTTATTAAAAACCGTAACCTTTAGCAGCCTTCAAAAATGTCTGGATGTAAGTGAAAGGCGTTCCAACAGGAGAACGTAAATAACACTTCTAGCATCCAAAATGGAGGAGAGAAACACGATTACAAATCCTTCAGGCCGTATCATTTTCTAATTAAGGATAAACGACGGATTGGGTCGGGGAAAAACAAAGCCTCAACGAGACAAACAAGAGGAAAGTAGAGAAGTGAGTCCTGATGAAGAATGTAGGCTCAGCTGGTCGACCTCGATACAGCGGCGCGGTGTTGCCGAGATGTCGAGTGCGGTGGGGATCTCGCATCACGACCCCATCACATCACGGCGCCGGCGGTGGACCATAGGGGTCCGTGTGTTGCTGGGGGCACTGTCGACTCTGATCGTGTAGGCTCAGCTGGTCGACCTCGATACAGCGGCGCGGTGTTGCCGAGATGTCGAGTGCGGTGGGGATCTCGCATCACGACCCCATCACATCACGGCGCCGGCGGTGGACCATAGGGGTCCGTGTGTTGCTGGGGGCACTGTCGACTCTGATCGTGTAGGCTCAGCTGGTCGACCTCGATACAGCGGCGCGGTGTTGCCGAGATGTCGAGTGCGGTGGGGATCTCGCATCACGACCCCATCACATCACGGCGCCGGCGGTGGACCATAGGGGTCCGTGTGTTGCTGGGGGCACTGTCGACTCTGATCGTGTAGGCTCAGCTGGTCGACCTCGATACAGCGGCGCGGTGTTGCCGAGATGTCGAGTGCGGTGGGGATCTCGCATCACGACCCCATCACATCACGGCGCCGGCGGTGGACCATAGGGGTCCGTGTGTTGCTGGGGACACTGTCGACCTCGATACAGTGGTGCGGTGTTGCCGTGATGTCGAGTGCGGTGGGGATCTCGCATCACGACCCCATCACATCACGGCGCCGGCGGTGGACCACCATAGGGGTCCGTGTGTTGCTGGGGACACTGTCGACTCTGATCGTGTATGCCCAGCTTGGTCAGGCATCACGCAACCAAATTGTAATCCAAGCTATCTCCCTCAAACCGACCTAACATGCTGAACTTGACCATATCCTAAACTATTGTAACTATTGTTACTATTGAACTATTTTTAGTTCATTCCGATCCCTCCTCGAAATGAACATCGTTAATGAACGGGAAATCTTATCGGAAACATGTTTTCTCTGGTTAATACTTTTGAATATTACGTTTAAATATAGTTGTGCACAAGATCTCGACGTGTGTTTATTTTCAAAATAAATAAAAATGAAATTTAAAGAATTTTGGTATAAATTGATAATGTTAGCACTAACGTGCTCATCAATCTGTAATAATTCAATATTCGGAGGTATTAAATAAAACGTATTTTTCTCTAAACGTAATTCGTTAGTTTAAACCTTTAAACTCAGAAAAAAACACACACAAAACTAACACACTTTTTGTTTGGTTTTGGTTCATTAGTGTTACATTTTAAAGCTCCAAAATTATAACAAAGAACATTTTGTTGCGATATTTTGGAGATATTTACTCTTCGGAATCAAATGGCCATTTACCTTATGAAACACCGAGGCAAGTTAACTTGTATTTCTTAATCTGTAATGTGGTATCAGGCGACAGGCAAGCCAATGTCAGTAACCATACACTAACCGTGTTCTTTACATAATTTTTTAAAATTAAAAAATTAAAAACTGGAGGACTGTAGTGTTTTTTTAAGATTTACTCGATTGACAATATTGCAGTCGTTACTTTATATTATTTAGAACAATTTAATGCTCATGGTTGTCCAAATTAGGATAACTTTAGAAAATCCATAACATATTAATGGCTTGAAAATACTGGTCAAATTCTGCGACCTACAGCCTACAGCCAATGCAGCGTCATCGAAGAAACAACAAAAACATAACTGTGTTGTATAACGTAAACGTAAGACTGTTTTGTTGGCTATTAAGGAAATAATCAACAGACAGGAACAAACAACAAATTTCCATTCATCCGTCGAATTAGTCTTGTATTCCTTGGCTGCGTTGACGTAGAGTATCGCGAGATTGGAAATCTAGTAGTCTATGAGGCAGATGGCCGTTCATATTTAAACTGATAATAAGATCCGAACCAAAAAGAAATGTCGCTATTGCACGCGATACTGGAAACCATAATTGTAGCTCATGTAATATAAATAAGGCAATAATCCCATTTCTAAAGCCAATTTGTAATTTATCATTGTGGAGATGGAGCATACATTAGACACGGTATGCATAAGGTATGGAGGATACAGTACATATATTGTACATATTGGAAGGTATCGAAATAGTATACAGCAATTTTAAACTGCCAGTTGTTTCTGGAGGTGATCTGAAACCCGCATCGTAACCCGCATTCCTTCAAAAGAGAAATCCCAACATCCAGGTGTTCAGATCAAGTTGAGTGTCCAAACAACTTCGTATTTCGAATATATCTAAATAAACTTCGATACCACAGCTTTACGTGAACAACAATTCCTGTATGTTGCATGTTAGTAAACAGCGATTGAATCCGTGTTTTACTAGTAACAGTTCATTCGACCTTTCATTTAGAACTATTACGAACTCAAAATTATCATGATGATACGTCAAATATCTAAATCAGTGCAAAACCTGACACGGCGCTCGGCGGTTACTTTCGGCTGACGAGCCTCCCCTCCTGTTGCCCCCCGCAGCTGTTCTCCCCTCTCGCCGCTCGCTCACCTGTCGCGGCGACTCCATGATCGCGTCGTTTCACCGACCACCGCTGATAAGGTCAACCCGGCCGCGACCACGCCACCGCCACAAACAGCCACAGCAACGACAAAGAAAGCTGCTAACCCCCCGTCCTTGCCAAACCGGGCCTCCATCAAACCGCTGCTGCGTGCACACTAATTGTCCCGCCGGGTTTCACTGATTTCTCTCGTACGTTTTGTTAGCGTTAGATTAAAAACCTATAAATTGAAAATAAATAGAAAGTTCGAGGCATAATATATTTCGTTTATTGAAAATTGCACGTAATTTTGTTATTTTGCTCTTCGAAAGATTTTGAATTAGTCTTATTTATTACTATTAGAAACTTAAATTCCAGTCACAAACTACTGGACCGTTTGAATCGAAAATGGAATAAATACAGTAAATCCAAATCACACCCATCGCATCGGAACCTTCCTGCTGCAATGCAATGGTGAGGCGCGCATGAAGAGTTAGTTACTGGGGGTCTGATTGTCACGCCGACGGCACGTGCTATCGCGGAAACTTTCCACAGATCGTCAGGAATTGGCGTGATTTATGCAAGCCCGAGTACTCGAAAGCGGCATTGCACTTTGTCATTATTTATTACCAAAAAGCTTCCAAGACGTGACAGGCCCGTAGATTGCTGAAACGGCGCGTCGGATTGCAGCTTTCTCATTCCTCGTCGCAACAATTGCCAAGCTCGAGTGTTCATGTGTGGTCCCAACACTCAACAACACACGGCTCCTGAACAGATGGACTGTTGGCGATAACCAGCAACAACATCACACGTTCGCCTATAATAATTATTCATCGAGGTATATTCTACCTTGTACGTTGGTGCGCCGATGCCTCGAAGTCGATGATTGAGATACGACGCTGTGAGAAAACGTCAGTTTGGGTGCGGATCAGGTCGATGTAATGCTTTTATGTAAACCAATGACGCATCTAACGAGTTTAGCGAGTGAGTGAGTGACCTTTCGTCGGCCCACACCGTGGTCTCCGATCTCCCTTTCACTGCGGCCATGTTGTGGGCTGTGGCGTTGTGGCGTTGTCTGTCGTCTGCCACACAGCGACAAACCGCAACTGCAGTTTGAATCGCATCATAAACTTTCACTTCATCCAGTGCAACGGAATACAGTTCCAAAGATTTTAGAAAATGTTAAACAAATTCCCTTTTCATTCCCAAACCGTTGGTTTCTCAAGGTAGGAAGTCGCGCGCCGCGACGCCGACGCCGCCCCCGCGTTACGCCGAGATGGTTATCCGAGCCTGACGCGGTCAGTGTGTCTCTGATGTAACGTTCCCCTCACCTCTCACCACCATACACACCATATACACGCTGTAGTTGTACTGTACACCTGGCGGAATCACACCTATGTCCCCCTCGTGGGGCAGTAATGACAGCAACTTCTCCAAGTTTTCAAGTTAACGTTCCCCTCACCTCTCACCACCATACACACCATATACACGCTGTAGTTGTACTGTACACCTGGCGGAATCACACCTATGTCCCCCTCGTGGGGCAGTAATGACATCAACTTCTCCAAGTTTTCAAGTTAACGTTCCCCTCACCTCTCACCACCATACACACCATATACACGCTGTAGTTGTACTGTACACCTGGCGGAATCACACCTATGTCCCCCTCGTGGGGCAGTAATGGCAGCAACTTCTCCAAGTTTTCAAGTTAACGTTCCCCTCACCTCTCACCACCATACACACCATATACACGCTGTAGTTGTACTGTACACCTGGCGGAATCACACCTATGTCCCCCTCGTGGGGCAGTAATGACAGCAACTTCTCCAAGTTTTCAAGTTAACGACAGTACAGAAACAGAAAATGCTTACTACATTACATTTAGTTTTATTTTAGCGAACGGCATATAAAAATGGCCGATATATACCACAGTTTTTGTGGTTTCAAACTGTGAAATAATAGTTATGATAACAACTTTAATGACAAATGCGTTGTTAAAATACTCGTACATTACAATATAATATTGTTATCAAATTTATATCATTATAACCAACGTTGTACATTGTAAACTACAACCTCTTTCAATCCTGGCATACACAAAACTAGGGACACATTTTACAATGGCAATGAGAAGTCTACTTCAGTATTTATAGTCAAAATGATTATACTGTAACTGTATTATTATTATTATAGTACCGGGGGACCGAGCCATGCTCGGTGTTTGATTCCGCAGAAGAGGCAATGAATTTGTTTTATTTCAAATACTCTTTCATTTTCAATATGAGCTCGTTCGCTTCGCTCACTCGACTATTGAAAAAAGAGTTTGAGGTGCCATTCAAGTAGTTTTTTTATTTCCATTATGAGAGTTGCCATTCAAGAAGGTTTTTTATTTCCATAATGACAAACAGCTGTTTACAATATTTTAATTTATACAAGCTGATTTAATGGTTTGTTTGTGTTGTTTATAGTAACCGGTGTTATGATTTTAAACTCAATAAGCCCAATGTTACAATTTTCAATTTTCAAATGAGTTGTTTAGAAAAATACGAGTTTTCCTGAGGTAGTGGTTTTTACCGATCGATTTTCTAGACCCAAAAGCCCCTAATCCCAAACTTTCAGCAAAATCCTTCCGCTGGATCTCGAGATAAATTTTGCAAACAAACAAATAGACATGGCTCGTATTATACGTTACAGTTATAGGTTCTTGATTCCAGAAAACGTTTCTTCAATTAATTACTACAAAAATATCTAATTGGTACATTTTAATGGTAAATGGTATTATAAACATATCAATACCAGGGGTTTCCTAAGCATTCGCAATTTTAGTAGTGTTTTTATTCTTCAGAAATAGTGTTTAATGGGTGGTTTTAAAAAAATCTCAGTCACGTAGACCCTTTATAAACTGTTTAATCTGTTGACGTTAGTGGGTCTTGTTGAGTATATGAGGTATGTGTATTTATAAAACAAAATTGGTTGGGGTTTGTGCCTAACGGACACTTTCACGAATACCCATCAACAAGATCACGAAACATGTTGTCAGTGATTGGTCATTCGACACGACGTTTTGAGTAAGGACCCTTTTAACATTTATAACAGACTGTCTGCTCAAATCAGAGCAGAAAATAATATAAATACTTTCAAAAGAAAACACAAAGGATATTTTCTTGCACATAGTCCCTACCTAATGATGAAGTCGGGTGACCTACTCTATAGAATGATGTTTATTTGTTTTATTCTGACACAGTTAAAGCAGAATTTATGGATATGATTGAACGTTTTGATGTATAGTGTGATTGTTTGATCTGTTTTACCGTTGTCGTTGATTGATGTGTCCAAAGTTATAAACTATTGAAACGAATAAAGTGACTTATGACTTATAAGGTGAACTTTTTAAAATGTTTGTTGGCTAAAATGTACTAAGTGGACTAGTCCACTTATTTTCAAATAGTTGTTACCTTTTACTGTTGTACAAATATGTTTATAAGAATACGTTTTACAAAAATTCTCTCCATCAATAAAACCAATAAACTATTTAAGTCGCCATTAACTTAAGTAAATAGCCAGTGGTGCGAGAAGCTTTATTTACGAAAAACGCGTTTATCAATGCTCTAACGCTCCTCCCAAAATTTCAATGTTCTTACGACTCCGTCCCTTAAGGAACATTTTGTGTGGCCAGCAACCGACTCTTATTTCATGACAAAGTTTGACGATTGAGGTGTCAAATTAAAGGGGTTATTTGCTCAACAAGATTCTATAGTTATGATTTCCCTTTCAGTGCTCTGCGCTCGACCCCACTGGCCATTAAATTTACCACGTTATTAATTTGGAAGAAAATATTTTATTTGGGTCACATGTGTTTTGATTAACTTAATTCTAATAAACAGCTGTTATGAGAAATCTATATACAAAACAAGGCCGCACTTTAGCGTGGCCTTGTATGAAGCCAAACCGTCCCAGGAACTTTTGATAAAACCGTACGACTAACACCCATTAACAACAATGTCTCAATGTCTCGGTGAGTAAATTGGAGGAATACTATTAGTTTGATAATACATCGTTTCCTGAGGCTGTCAATCAGGGAAAATTCCAAGTAAAAGCAGATTTTTAAATTTATGAATTTTATCACTGTGTGGTTTGATTTGACTAACTGAAATCAGGTAAACAAGTGGTACTGATAGTATTACTAGTATTACTGCATATTGCCACTGTGTTGTTTACAGTTTCAGGTTTTTAAACTGAATTCCAAGTTATGTCTTCAAGATGTCCTGGAGAACGGGAAACCTACTAGCACAGACAACTCAGACTAAAGTCAACTAATACTATATTAAGCTTGATTCTTAAGCCGGCTTTAAACCTCCGATTTTGTTCTATACTGTCCCAGGGGGTAGGACGATTTGCATCAGCCTTTATTGCATATAAAGTAATCATAACAGCGTAGAGTAGCCTTATTTTTTACACATATTAAAAAAGAGCCATTTATTAGAGTCATTAGAAGCCATTCGCTACATACAGTGATTTTTTAATGGAGACTCCCCCCTCCCATTTTTCTACGGAGTCAGGCGGAAACCACATTATGACAACTGCATTATCAGTTGATCAATAATAATAGCTTATACCTTACTTTTTAATTTTTTATTTACAGATATCTTAGGGTTGCACCTGCATACAAAATAAGAACCTAAGCAAGCAGACACACATATATCACAAAGATATTTTTTATTCAGGGAGCATTAGATTAAAACGAACATTCCCACCATATGTCTGTCTATTTAGAAGATCTTTGAAGAGAAGACAGTTCAAACACAGTGACAATCCGGTCAGTAGTAAAGCGTTATAATCACAACAACTAATTGTGAAATGTCAATGTTTCAATAAATAACAATAAAAGAAACACATAACAAAAAAGTATAACTACTCGACAACGCGAGAATGCTATATTTCCTGGAGCGAGGTTGACGTAACGTGTCTCGATGACTCATAAACTCATTATATAGACAAGGATCGCCAGTGACCAGAGTGACCAGTAAGCGGTGAAAGTGCGACGCGTCGTGTCGGTCGGTGGCGGTGCGAGGATACTGCAGGCGTCGCGTCGCGGTGCTGTGTGGAGTCGTCGCTGTTGTCATTAGTTACAGTAACAAGCCGCTTCCTTCCTTCCTCGGACCAATACTCTGTCATCACTTCCGCTACACACTCACACTCCCTTCTCGTCGTTCCGCTTCTCCGATGACCAGATGTGCGAACCGTGTCCATAACTATACAATATGCAAGTAACGTCAGCAGATAACTGAGACATAATGTAGCGGCGACGCGTCGTGGAATCCAAAATATGTCTTCCTTCAGCACAGTTCATGGATGAATAACACTGTCCAATAAAACTTTTACTAAAAATATATAACCAACATGATGTTCAAATGCACATAAGGCGCGGAAAAAAAATACCCCCGCCGCAGCAAACCTGCATACTCAGCGAATTTCCAATGAATAATTATAACATAACACATTAAGCCACTTAACAGGATTCATAAGAAATATATTCACAAACAAGCGATATTTAAAATATTAATTATTCTCCATAAGAATAACATTGGGGATGAGTACACAGGTTTGCTGCGACAACGAACACAAAATAATGGGTTTTTATGCACATATCAATAGAACCCACCTAAGTGAAGTCACATAACAAGTTTCATCCATATACATTCATAAATAAGCGATATATAACATTTTAATTACTCTCCATAAGAATAACTTGGGGACCGAGTACCTAGGTTTGGTGCTACGGGAACCATAGGAGAATTTTTTTGTGCAAATTCGTACAAAACCAAATATCAAATAAATAAATAAATAAATATCGTACAATACCAAATTTCGTCAGTTTATGTTCATAAATAAGCGAGATATACAATTTTTCTTTTTCTCCATAAGAATAACATTAGACAACGTACTGTATTTAGCACTTTCAGTATCTCAGTAACCAATTGACGTAGAGCAATGATCAAGATACCAAATTGTTTGTTTTTTATGCTGAATTCAATGGCGAAAATTAAAATTTAATTTTATTAAAAGTTACATGTGTAAACCTCAAAAAACCCATTTTTGGGGTACAAAAGCCCCCCAAAACCCCCTTTAGGATGGTGCGATTCGTCTGGTTTTCGAACTCTTCAAATAAATGGTACTTTACACGTTTGTACCAAATTTCATTAAGATCGGACCTTTTTTACGAGAGTTATCGTGCTTACGGACACACACACACACACACACACACACACACACACACACACACACACACACACACACACACACACACACACACACACACACACACACACACACACACACACACACAAACACACACACACACACACATATATATATATATATACAAAACATATATCAAAATTTGAACAAATGGTGTTTTTGGCATCTGGGGACCTGAAAATGAAAAGTTATCATGGTCTCGGGCTTAAGTCTTACCATGAGAACTACGGTAATAGCATTGACTAGTCAATGGTAATAGCTTCTTCCCTATAGGGGAAATTCGCTAAAACAGGTTTATTCGGTATAAACAATTAATTTGTTTTGCAGAGTACACGCCCTTTACGGCCTATCCATCCTCCATATATGACAGAGAATACCCTTTACTTCGTTCACCCCTTTTGGCACATTCAAACCATATTTTAATACCATATCTCTTCCAAAGTTCCAAGTCTCATAAAAACAATAACTATGGAATCTAAATATGTACCACACACTGACTCGACACAAAATATCCAAAACTAAAAGGCCTACAGAGTTTAAATACATTTCTCTTTAGTCTTAGATGCTTGCTAAGAAACGCGTTTACAAAATTCCCTCAGTCCTCCGCCCATCATCGGCCTTTAAAGTTCCAATGTTGTACGTAAGGAAATCTATCAATCTTTAAATAGCTAATCTTGGACTTAAAACATTTGCAAATGTTGAATCAAATGGGAAAATCTGTGCCAATTTTAAATGGGTTTCTTGACAAAAACCCAATTTAATGCTAATTGAAATGATCGTTAGGATTCCTACATGTGTCAAAATTCATAAATTTCCCGAGATTCCTTCAGGGCTTCTCCCAATTGACTTTAAAAGTTCCATACCGTCGTTTTTATATGACAGACAATGATATTATTCGGTCAGGTCAGAGCGGCCTTGGTCAGGTGAAAACAATGTAAATATTGGATGTGCACTAGTGACGTCAAATTGGTTACTATTTGTTTATTATTATTATTTGATCATATCATTGAAAATTAACAACAAAGTTAACATTATTGCATGTTGATTGAAACAAATGTAAATTAATTATACCAAATGGCACTGGCACTGGATAAATAAATTTATTTCTTATTTGTCTGACCGACTTAAAACCGCCTAGGTTGATTGTTTGGTCCCACACTAAAGCAATTGTCATCGAATTCGAGACAGGGATTTCGTCGAGCTAACTTGTGTATATGCTCTAGTTCTTCGCGAAAGAAATATGAGAAGGGAGGAAACACACATTATTAGATATTCGTTTCCATTTATTTACCACAGTGACTGTCGATGACTAGTCAGAACGGTTTGCACATTCACTGCCAAAGTTAGATCGGTAGAAGGTACAAAGGGCCGGCGACATCGGTACCGCACCGTACAACATACTGTAGCCGCATATGCAGGTGGAAGTGCTACGTCATCACAGCTGATTGTATTAACCCTGCATCCTGATTGGCTATTGAGGCAACAATACTACTACGTCGTTAAGTGGTTAAACCAGATGACTCGACTCGACCCGATGATCCACAACTCAAACATTCATTTCATTTCCAATCCACTTGCTTTGTAGCACAAACCAGGCGGAGTTGGGCCGACCTTCAAGTGATTATTACTTCTCGACTCACGACTGATATTTAACTAGCTAACGACTCTGGCTTCACAAAACAATAATTTCAGTTATTTTTTAGGTAAGGTCGATTACTCGAATGTTTTAAAGTAATGTCTATTCAATCGATATTTTAAATAATTTCGCTGAGCAAAGACTTAGTTGTACTAGTCCTTCAAAACGTGTATTTATTATTGCCACTTCCGATATATAATACATAATTTAAAAAAGGTCACGGAAAAATGAACAACTCGTTCCGGTAGTTACGGCTTCATCCTTGAAATTTGGTATAAGGTTATAGCGAGTTGGCTTCGATCATTCAACATTTCTGCACTTGAAGGAAACCTTAGAGGCCTACTGCAGTTTTATGTGCTGCAATCGGTGGTAAAATGTTTGGACTATCTGTTGTTTAATGATTAAGCTGAAGCTAATCCAATACATTTAATAGCCAGAACTGTTATGAAAAAATACCTTGTATATTTCCTCTTTAGCTGACAACTACTAAAATGTAACTCTTTATCTTAATTAACTCACTTACTTAAAATCTAATACAGAGATGTGGAAGGCTGCTGGGCCCGGGAAACCTTCGTGGATCTCTGAATATGTGTGGGTTGCTTTCAATGAGAACAATAGTTGAAGGAAATCAGTTTATTAAGTATAAGTTTGTCACATGTCCTTTGGAGGAACAAAGAGCCATAAAGGGTGATCTTGAATTATAATTACTTTAAGTTAGGTTATTCAATCGTTTGGCGGATTTTAAGGCCTTACTATTTACTTATTATTGAAGAGTTTAATTGCACTTTAGTAAATTACACAATGTGAGTCAGCAGTGAGATATGGACATAACAGGGTATAGAATAATATTTACTGGCACGTGGCACTGCCGCAAGCGAGTTCCTGGGAATTTAATATAATGTACACTATCTCCACCTAACCTCCAGTACTCTAGCCTTCAACAATTGCCACTAATCCATTTGATGTACTCACAGCATTGACTAGATCGAGGATGACATAAGAGTGTCCTACTATCTGCTTATTTGTGCATATTATTTATTTTGTAAAATCAACCAAACTCATGAATCCTTTGATATTCAGATTTGATTTAATTTACTGGCACGATTTACAGCTCTTACAATAATTCTTTACAATATACTCAATTTAAGCAATTTTAATTTTAAATACTGAATTTCCTGTATGTTTCAATATGATTCCTAAGGGATGAGTTCACACCAGATTATTTCACAGTGTTTTAAAAATATAACAATAAAATTTCAAGAATTAACAGTGAATAAAGATATGAGAATTAACAATATAACAAATAAGATTTAAATACAATATCCGTCAACAATGATATACTACAATGTTATAGAAACTGTGACCAAGTACTAAAATTACAATATTAAATCTAGTTACTTACGTAAACATTTGAAGTACAATAATAACACACCATAAACTAAATAACGATAAATGATTTTGCACTTCAAATAAATTACTAATCCCCTTTAATTGTTACCTTTGCCCAACTTTTGCCTGACTCGACCTGAATTTTGAAAAGAAATGTGCTCACAAAATTTGTTTAAAGTTACCGAATTGAATTAAATTCAAATCGCGCGTTTATACTTTCCCGTTAATAATTCGCGAAATAGAATTACGTTGGTGGGGTGCACCCGCAAACAAATCGACGAATTTTGAGAGAGTTTAAAGTAGCGATTTAATTTTGAAGAACGAAGTGAAGCACGCGGTCAAGTTACGAGGAATGGGGCGATTTCGCGGTTTCCAGGAGTTTTGTTGGTCGGGCTGTCACGTGACTGCGCCGGTTGCCTGGCTTATTCTCTCGGTCGAGATTACATTGTTGTTTGTTTCTTGCGTTTTCGTGTTTGGCAATGTCTTGCATGTAACAGAACACAGGAAGGCAAACCAGCTAGGGCGGAGCCATAAGAATTATCAAAACGTGAGAAGACCTTTGCTTGGCCCAGATATAATATTAGCAACCTTCAATATCATTTGCATTTTAATCAGTTCAAGTGTTCAGGTGTGTAAACTACCAGGAGGTAATTATCTTGAAGGGTTGCCATTAATGGCTATAGCTTTAAAGTATTAATTTATTGGTGCGTGCGTGTGTATTAATCGATGATGTTTATGTGTTTGGAGTAGGAAACAGACCAAGAAAAATCAAGTCTTTTTAGCTAAAAAAGGTTGGACATTTTTAAAAGCTTCATTAATATGGCAAAAGTACAGCTGAATACAGTTTCTGAAACAATCACATTTGCAAAATTTGGCTCAGAATCGAACTGGTAATTCAGTTTATGAGGCGAGAGCTCTATAACCACTCCGCTTCCAACCTTACCTGGAACATGTATATTTTAGCCTAACCGGCGCGTACGTTTTTAAAATTACGTACATATCACTTACAAGAACGGTAGCTGTTGTAAAACCGTTGAATGTTTTAATGGCATGTAATTGTTTTAAATTCTACTGGAAAATAACGAAATGCACTGAGGAGAAACGCTTTTGTAGTTAGAAATTCGAAGAGAATGTTTATTGTGGCGATATCAAAACGAGTACTTATACGAGGTCATGGTTGCAAATGTTCATAGGTTTTTAATATTTGTGAACATATTATTTATGCAATAGGTTTAGTAAGTTTATTTTATTTTTATCTAAACGTTACTTTTCTAAGATCCGTGTTATTATGAAATTTTCTATTGTGTAAAGTGTTTTAGTGTGGTTTTTATTAAGAATTAAAAGGTGTCCGACACTACGTAACGAATTTTATTAAAGGCATTTCTTAAGTTCCTGACGGCAAATTTGCCGGCAAATATTTCTCAGTTTGAGGGGTTCCTAAAGAAGTACATTTGAGAAATTTGTAAAGTTTATCCCTATGTGCCTTACGCTATCAAGTTTCCATTATAGTAATTCGGTTAGAGAGACTGTACAGTAAAATGTTTATCATGTGATATTCAATGTATTTTCTTGAAACTTGACACACAATACTGCGTAAACATGAATTTGACATTATCTTTTGAACCAAATTACATAGCTTAGTAAACATCATACGTTTAATATTCTTTACAAAGTGAAAATATATCTATTATACGTTTATCTGCATTAAAATGCACTTTAAGATTATATTGTTAGATTTTTGTTATTTAATACTACATTGTTTTTCCAGTACGGGATGCAATGTTTATTTGTAAAGTAGTATATATGTGTTGCAGCATTGCAATCAGTATGAAAGAAATTTCCCCAAACTATTGGTATAACATTACCAGGGTGTTTGACAACACTTTATCAAAGAACAAACACATTACCAACTGACGTCTTTATTGCGGATTCTTTGTGTTTGACGTGCGTTACTAAAACAGCAACTCGTTCTACATTTGTTCAAGACATTCCAAAAAGCACATTAGTCTGCTGTACCCTTCTCTGTGTCTGTGTACAGTAATATCAAGTACAGTACTTTAGGTTTTATACACTCCCCGTTGATGATGTTTAATTAACACATGAAGTTCGTTCTTTGGAGTTCGTAAGTTTCCACAGGTCCGGTTTACTGATTTTTAAGAAAAATTCAAGTGAATTTTTATAATTACTTGTTTATTTTACTGACTTAGTAAACTCACTTTCTTTATGCGGTGAAAATAACTTAAAAATGCTATTTTGTAATTCAAATAAATGGGCTGTACAACCATAATCACTTTTGGTGTTTGTTTTACCTAACCGATTTTATTTACCCAACGCAATAGTCGGAAGCGGCATTTTAGTCAAGAAGGGCTCGACGGGAATAGAGCAGTATTCTTAGCGCCTCGGTGACATCTCGATCTGTTTTAAATTAGACAAAAATCTGATTAAGACGTTGAGACACCCTTACCGCAGAATAGAATTGTGGTACGAATTATTATTATAGCCTAGCCCTTATTAGTTGGAGGAAGCAGCAGCACTGTTCTAAAACTATTAATTATAATATAACACTTGGTAATTTATAATAATAAACAAGTAAAGAGGATAGAGCTCTCGATTTTAGAATACCGCATGCCTGACATCCAGGGTTACCAGACGCCCAGATTTAGCCGGTTATGTCAGTTTGTTTCTTAAAAAAACTGAACTTAGCTCAACTTTGTTTTTCCCGTTAAAACAAAACTAAACTGTATGAATGTAAATACTCCCGTCGCAGCAAACCTGCATACTCAGCGAATTTCCAATAAATTATAACATAACACATTAAGCCACTTAACAGGGATTCATAAGAAATATATTCACAAACAAGCGATATTTAAAATATTAATTATTCTCTATAAGAATAACATTGGGGATGAGTACGCAGGTTTGCTGCAACAAGGAACACAAAATAATGGGTTTTTATGCAAATATCAATAGAACTCAGCTAAGTGAAGTCACATGCCAAGTTTCATCCATATACATTCATAAATAAGCGATATATAACATTTTAATTATTTTCCATAAGAATAACATGGGGACCGAGTACCTAGGTTTGCTGCTACGGGACCCATAGGCGAAAAATTGTTTTTTTGTGCAAACAACAATAAACCACAACCAGATGAAGCCATATACCAAATTTCGTCAGTTTATGTTCATAAATAAGCGAGATATACAATTTTTCTTTTCCTCCATAAGAATAACATTAGACAACGTACTGTGTTTAGCACTTTCAATATCTCGGTAACCAATTGACGTAGAGCAATGATCAAAATACCAAATTGTTTGTTTTTTTAAGCTGAATTCAATGGTATAAATTAAAATTTGATTTAAATTAAAATTACATGTGAAAACCCCAAAAAACACATTTTTGGGGTACAAAACCCCCCAAAAACCCCCCTTCGGATGGTGCGATTCATCTGGTTTTCGAACTCGTTCAAATAAATGGTACTTTATACATTTGTACCAAATTTCATTAAGATCGGACCTTTTTTACGAGAGTTATCGTGCTTACGGACACACATATATATATATAAATATATATATATATAAATATATATATATATATATATACATATATAAAAATTTGAACGAATGGTGTTTTTGGCATCTGGGGACCTCAAAATGAAAAGTTATCATGGTCTCGGGCTTAAGTCTTACCATGAGACCTACGGTAATAGCTTCTTCCCTATAGGGGAAATTCGCTAAAAATTGAAAATGGAAAACATATATTTGTACGTATTATCACAATATATCTATTTATTAAAAGGATAAGCCTATTTTGTGTCCAGGATAATATCGAAACTATTAGGTCTTGAATGATTGTTTATATGTTATTTGAAAGCTCTTAACGCGAATAAATATAGAAGTGCCTTTTTGGGGTTTCAAAAAACCACACCTCCAGGGCTTCGCCCCTGGGCTTTCATAGTTTAAATTTTATCCTTGTGGAAGAATATAAATCCATTTAATTTAACATTTAACAGATACTGATATTAAAAAAAAAACATAATACAGAAGCGAGAGCAACGGTTCGAAGTTAACTTTTGGAATGGTATCACAAAATAAGTTAATAGGTCTGTATATAAGCTGGGTAAACAGAAAAGAAAAGGAGAATTCCAGGAACTGGATTAGTGTGTATGCATAAACGAGTTTAATTATAATGTACTTCATTGATATGTACTCGTTTTACATTTAATTTATTCAATACCTTTTTAAATTGAGTTTGAGGTTTTATCATGAAGAATGTTTGGGGCTAAAGTTCAAAATCTGGTTTTTCTACGCACATCTAAAACCCAGTTGTGCAAAAAAACGTACACCAACAAAAATCGTGTTCTAAATTATTTATGATTTTATTTCCACTTCTAAAAATACAAATATAACCTAAGAGTATGGAAAGTTTATGTAGAATCTCAATTACAACTGATCAATTTCGAAATTACTTTAGGAGCAACTTTTGGACAACTCGAGTTAACTGATATATATATATATATATACAACGGCTTCAGAAAGGTGATTTGCGGTTCCACCGAGCCGGGTCCATGCAATAACAGTTCAATAGGAACCGTTAGCCGTAGCTAGTGAGCCATGGGAATTGGCAACAGTAACATCTGATTGGGCAGCCTCGCCACTGTCCCGTTTGGTATTTGAGCACAAATACCGATACTCCCTTCCTTGGGCACTCTTTTGTGAGTCGAATTTCCTCTACATCAATTGCGCCGACCGAGGACTTCTCTTGAGATCATATTACCCATTAAAGTAAGACCAATTAAATCGGAGTATCGAAAAGGTATACACGCTAAACTTCAGTCACCGCTTCCGAAATCGGGTTTCGCTCTTTGGCTGTGCACGATTTAAAAAACTGCTGCAACGTCACTATTCTTTGAATTTTCTATACCAATGAATTTATAGGCAACAGTTTTTGTATCATGGGAACATAAGTTCCTATAAAATATTAGTTTATAATACTGGCCGTTTCTTGACGGTTCTCCCCAGAAATTTGTGATCTTTGTGATCAAAACGAGGAATGAAACATGAATTGACGTATCCTTTGTAACACACGTTTGACCCCCATGGAACTTCAGAACCATAGAATGCTAGCGTAATATATGCCTTGTAAGGCGTAGCATATTCGTCCGTAGCGAATTTGGTAAGTGGAGTCGAAGAGGAATTATGTTTATAGGCTTTTCGACAGGATGTTCCCAGGCTATAACGCATGCACTATTAAACATCGCCCATTCTCGATGGGGCGCCCACTGGTTAGACACGGACAGTTTGACGTGGGTAGGAAGACGCCGGAGACCGCGCCCAGACCTGGCTGGGTCTCGTGTACGAGGTGAGTAACTTGTCAAGGGCACTCATTGTCAACAGAGCTACTCGGCGACACAACCTGCAACAGACAATGGCAGCCTCCATCCTCGCACATGCTAATGGATACTCTGACACCACCACTTGACTGCCTGTTTACCATCTATTTACCTCTTGGATAACCGAGACGTTCTAGAGTATTACTTTGTCACCCATGCTTACTAAAGTGACAGGAGGAGTTCGGATACTTAACAACTAGACTACTTTGCAATTGGAAATAAAGAATAGGAAAAACAATCTTGTCCAACAAAACTTTGCAAATCCAATTAACTTTTTGATCATGAAATGTTACTTGCATGAAATACGGTTGTTTATTGTGTCTAATAATCTATAACCCATAATTTAACTAGCAAACGTTTTTTAATGCGTGTGCCAAGAACTTGCCGATCTTGAAATAAACTTTCGGGAATCAAGAAGACCCTTCCATGTTTGCAATTCTAGTGCATTAATATATACTAGATCACAAGCCTCCAAGACAATCCCTGGCTCTTTGATCACAAAATAACTAACGCACTACTACTCAGGGAGTTTTGGATTCCAAAATCAGTTTTATGTGTGGTAGTTTCTCATTGATAAGTTGAAATTAATGCAGGCCATTCTTCTAATTACTTTGGGACGTGGATTTAACAAACCGACTAAATGCAGTATTCTTTAAACGCCAATGCTTTATACAGCTAACATGTTCTCGAATTATTATTACCGGCAATTAAGATATTTGCAATACATGCAAGAAGAATCATAAACATCCTGAAAATCCTAGTAAAATATGTGTTTCATTGTTCGTGTTATGATAATCGAAAGTGATGACCAACAATGGGTCCGAGTTGCACGTGTCATCGGTAGTGTCGGCACGTCCACCGTGGCCTTGGTTGGCGTGGCGTGGCGGCCGCTAGCAGCAAGCCCCTGGTCACAGGTGCCTTGTGGCGGGGGCGGCCGGCAGCAGCTAGCCCCTGGTCACAGGTGCCGAGAGCCACGCTCAGCATTCCCGGAGGAAGTCGAGCTTTCCCGCGCCGCAGTTCCCGCCATTGTGTGACGAGCGGTCTCCTCTCCCATGGTTTGGGGTCGGGGTCCTCACTTTCTCATACAGACACATTCACACAACCTAACCGACACACAGTAATGGACAAAGAGCAAAGGAGTAAGCAAATCTGAGCATGGGAAAAGATGAACATTTGAATGAAGCCCTACTTCTCATAACTCGAAAGCGTAATTTCTGAAGTAAAGATGATTTTAAATTCCCTCAAATTGCTGGTTAAATTATAGGAATGTTAGAGAAACAGTTTCACCGTTTTGTCCCTTCGAATCACAACACACGTGTTCTTCCTTCTACAATTTTCGCGGATTGAAGACAAGTTTTTCTGACAGCTTCAAACTTTAGGAATGGATTGCACTTGATTTATGACCGATTTAGGAACACATAAACTGTGTTAATGCGTTAGTACACATCAACGAACAGAATCGAGTTTTCGAGTAATCGACGATTCGTTTACTTCACACTCCGCCTTTGACTAAGAGTAAACACTACTCGAGGTTGATAAGACAGTTTACTATTTATCAGACACCCCACCCCCGTCGCGTCGGCTGATAACGCATCGTCTACCTGGAATGTGGCCTTGAGTTGGCGTTTCTGAGACGTCATATGGTTTATATTCTATTGTCAATCGCAAAGGCAACAAAGCCTTTTTACTTTCTCCTCCTTATATTGAGAAAGTATTGTTTTCGTCAACACTTTCGAATTTGAGTTGTTAGTGGAATTATTCGTTTTGGTGCTCCCTGAACCCAAAAAAGTGATTTTTACGTGATGTCTGTGTGTCTGTGTGTAGTCTGTCTGTCTATCTGTCTGTATAGATGTATACAGAGCTAGAGCCCTAACCAATGGTCCGATTTTTATGAAATTTGGTATGTAGGTACTAATCCACGGTATCTCCAGGCGGTTTTTTTTCATTTTTGACTTTTAAAGGTAATTATCCCCAAAAAACCGCCAAAAATATGAAAAATCAAGATTTCTCAAAAAATGGCTCTAACGATTTTCATTATAAGTCGTTTGTAGAACTTTAGTTTTCCAACAAATTGACACCACCCACATTTCTGTAAAAATTCGGGTTCAGAAATTACAAGACTTAAAATATCAAAAGTTCAGTTATTTTGATTTTTATAAAAACAACATAAATATAAAAAATATTACTATTCACCATTAAAAGGAACGCAAAAAACTAAATAATTTAGTGTCTTGAATTACTATTCTACGATAACTGGTTGCGGAGAAAATTTAAATTTTCATTTTGCGGTAAACGCAGTACGTTTTCCAATGTTATTATTATGGGGAATACAAAAATTACTATTTTTTCTCTTATTTATTGATCCATTTCGTTCAAACTTGATATGCTTGTCAAGTTAGCATTGACCAACAGAGGATATTCGAAATATTTTGCCCCTTAATAACCCTGAGGGGAGGAATAGGGGGCATTTCCCCTCTTAAAACCACGTTGTAGTGATGGATTCTGTAGTGCCTCTTAAACAGGGATTTTGGTGGATATTTTAGAAAACAACTTGTTTACAAGATTTCCTGTACATTCGACCGTGATTTATATTCTATATTTAGTAAATAAAAAGTTATTTATTCGGGATAGAAGGGAGAAAGTATGTATCAGTTTCCTGATACCGTTTATTTTATTTTAAGCTCTGGTTCCTCAATTAAAATGCAATATCTGGTTGTAAACGTAACACTATAATTTCTATGTTAAGGGAGGTTGTTGTGTGAGCCGTCGGCGGGTATCAAAACGACGGATTTCGGAGCCATGGCCTATCGTGGGTTAGAATCCTCCTTGTAGTCCTGGTATGTTTATTTTTTCAGTACTGTTAAACAGGACCGGCTCACCCCTTTGCTTTGCTTGATACGTTTCTCACATAGACCTGATATGTAGTCGCGGTAGTCGGTGTAGGTGCAAGTGAGGTTAACAAATATCTTTAATGAAAAGGTAACAAGTCATATTTTTAGAAAAAACAATTATCATTTGAACGGGTGTAAGACGCTGTGATGGCTTTCGTAAGAAGGTATATAACACACTACAGGGATTACCACTACTGTACTATGTGAAGGTCCTCCGAGCCTAAGTGAAACCACAAAGTTCTCTGTGGTGAAACCCAGCAAGTTACGAACTTTTTATACAGGAAACATTTTTCTGAGACATCAGTTAATTTGACCACTGGTGTTCCCCAAGGTTCTCTTCTGGGCCCTTTTATATTTCGTATGTTCATAAATGATATTAGTTGGTCCACTGCCAGTGATTTCCTTATTTTTTCTGTCGCCATAAAGATCTTCACTGAAGGGTCGTCAATTTGCAAGCAACTGGAGCTCCAAGAGGATTTAGTGAATATCGAATTATGGTGTGCCATGAATGATATGCAGCTAAATACTGACAAATATCAAGTCATGGCGTTCATACGATCAAAACAGCTGCTGTCCTTCGCCTGTTGTCTTCATGGTAAACAGCTGGCGAGTGTGACTGTAGCCAAGGATCTGGGACTATGTATGACACCAATCCTGGATCAAGGTATATGTATTGTCAAAATCTGTGTCAGAGCAAACTCTGTTCTGGGGTTCATCGCTCGTGCATCAAGAAATACACTTTCTCCTGGCACTCTAAAGACTCTCTGTGTGGTACTAGTTCGTCCCTTACTTGAGTCTCCACTATTTGGACACCGTATCAGGTTGTTCATGTCGACTCCCTGAACATGGTGCAGAGGCCCCATCTGCATCTGGTGCAGAGGCCCCATCTACATCTGGTGCAGAGGCGTTTCCTTCGTCTGTTGGGTGTACGAGATGGCATCCGGTTTTCTGATGTGAATATCTACGAGATCGCTGACCGGTACCAGCTTCCTTCGCTGACATCGAGAAGAATGGCATTTGACTTGATATTCCTCTTAAAGATCATCAATGGTTTTTGGACTGTCCTGGGATTTTGCCCTGGGGCTTGGGAGGCATGTCTATTCATAATTTTATTGTATT
This sequence comes from Allygus modestus, assembly GCA_963675035.1. Taxonomy (NCBI): domain Eukaryota; kingdom Metazoa; phylum Arthropoda; class Insecta; order Hemiptera; family Cicadellidae; genus Allygus; species Allygus modestus. The sequence continues at coordinate 143,948,643 of OY776111.1, forward strand.
TCCATATTTATATTATTGTATTGTCAGTTCGCCTTACACATATTACGTGACTATTTTTTCGTCATTTCAGGCCCACCCTCCCCCATGTAACGCACCTTAACGCTTGCCCATATCCCCCCACCCCCAATGTGTTACGTAACTCAATCGTGGTAGGCTTTAAAACAGCTGAAACCTTTTAAACATAGTTTTATTAGCAATTGGAAAATGTATTTCAATAAATCATTCAACTTTAAATGACTCTTTTAACAGTATATTTTAATAACTTTTTTCAAAGCAAAATGTATACAAACAAACTAGACTGTTACTATTATAATCAACGACAAAATAGATAAGAAAGTGCACCAGCTCTTAGGGATGATATGTGTGAGTTACGTAACGTTTATTCAACCCCCCCTTCCCCACATAACGCATCATAACGCTACGCCATACCCCCTCCCCCCCGTAAGTGCGTTACGTAATATGTGTGTCCCCTACTAACCTAATAATTTCACTAATGATTAATTGATATTCCCCAACCTATTTTTTTTAATTGAGCATAATATATACTTCGCGCCGCGGGTTTCACCAATGTTTATAGTTTCCCCCATTAGTGAGTCCCCGGGTTAACCTTGTTAGAAGAGGTAATTATCTAAATTAGGTTTTCCACGAACCGAATGCACAGCAGGTGCCTAGTTGTTAGGGCTTACGAAACGTAAGTCAAACAAGTTCTTGGTCATGTTTCCTGTGCGTCCACGACGAGCGCGGGGTGGTGGCGGGGAGCGGGGTCTACTTTCATTGCTAAACTTGCAGTCACTGGTCACTGTTATAAAAGAAGAACTTGTTTATCGTCTAGTTTTGACACTTCCCGGTGTACATTTTTAACGTGAGTTTGAAAGACTTTCAAACAACTTGGGTTTGATGCTTTCAAGTGACGGTTGCCGGGAATACATTATTATAATATAAGTAGAGAATATTTTGCATTTTAACCTGTAGCCTCTATTACTAATAATATTAACTATTATATTATAATAGTTAATAATATTAACTATTATATTATATTATAATAATTAACTATTATATTAACTATTATATTATAATAGTTAATAATATTAACTATTATATTATATTATAATAGTTAATATTATTAGTAATAGAGGCTACAGACTAAAAAGCAAAAGTATTCTCTACTTATATTATAATAATGTATTCCCGGCAACCGTCACTTGAAAGCATCAAACCCAAGTTGTTTGAAAGTCTTTCAAACTCACGTTAAAAATGTACACCGGGAAGTGTCAAAACTAGACGATAAACAAGTTCTTCTTTTATAACAGTGACCAGTGACTGCAAGTTTAGCAATGAAAGTAGACCCCGCTCCCCGCCACCACCCCGCGCTCGTCGTGAACGCACAGGAAACATGACCAAGGACTTGCTTGACTGACGTTTCGTAAGCCCTAACAACTAGGCACCTGCTGTGCATTCGGTTCGTGGAAAACCTAATTTAGATAATTACCTCTTCTAACAAGGTTAACCCGGGGACTCACTAATGGGGTAAACTATAAACATTGGTTAAACCCGCGGCGCGAAGTCGGATTACTGCATTTGATGTTGTTAGTACAATCTTTGTTTGTCTAGGAAGTTAGGTTGTTATTTTAAGAAGTGTTATTAGGCATAGGCATATCGCTAGCCTAACGGTAAGCGTCTTGGACTTCGGTTCAAGGGGTCAAGGGTTCAATCCCCGGGGTGTCCACACACATTTGAAGAGTTTGGACCGCTTTCCCTAAAAGCTTTTGTGTTCTCTTGACAAAAATGCCGTTGATGTTGACATACAAAATAAGGTGTTGTTTCCACTGCCTCTTCCCCTTTTGACGAACTCTTCCCCTCACCCTACATATGTTATATTATCTCTAATATAAATTCCTCTCGACTGTTAAGTTCGAAAATAACCAACGTGGCAAAATAACTATAGTCAAAAAATTACAAATTGTAAAGTATTGCTGATAATATAAATAGCATAGGCCTTTCGTTGTAGACGTAGCGATAATGGATGACATAAAAATGGCTACTTGTTTAGTGGAATGCCATTCCTATCGGTAATTATTCGACAGCTGCCAGTCTAACATTGCAACTACTGCTCAGCTTGTCACAGTATATAAATTAACAACATTCTCAAACGGAGTAGATGTAAGAGGATCTAAATATATCAGATTTTAATAATATTACTGTAATTAATCAATTTAAAATATGCATTCACAACTGCAATTTCACTACTCTGCTTTGTGCAAATCTTTGCTAACATGTACACGTTGTTTGCTCACTTTACACATAAAAGTATTCATTTAAAAATACCTTTATTTTAAAGAAAGGCTGTTCGCAATAATAGTATATTTCATCACTAGGACTAAAAGTGACGCTTTTCAATCCGAGCTCAAGTTTAACGTCCGAAGTGGAGCCGAGGCTGGAAAATGAGCGAGGATCGAAAAGCCACTTTTGATCCTACAGTATTAGCCACTTTTATAGTCACTTATGAACCATATTTTTCCTCAAACTGCAAATAATATTAATATTACAATTTCTCAAAAACTAAATTGCCATTACCATTAAAAGTTTGCTTCCATATTGATCTTATTGCTACTCCAAACAAACAGCTATTACACAAGTTTTCATGGGGGACAAGTTGAATAATTCGTTCAATTCATATTAACAGCTGATGACCTCGACTTAAATGTAGTATCCAATGATTATTTTAGTCCTAAACATCCTCAAAATGGTACTTTTCACGAATTATTTTTCTTCACTTTTGGTCCTAGTACCTATACTATTATCATATTCATTGCTATTATTGGGAACAGCCTTTCCTTTATACAAAATAAAGGTATTTTTAAATGAATATACTATTTGTAAAGTAAGCAAACAACGTGTGCATATTAGCAAAGATTTGCACAAAGCAGAGTAGTGAAATGTTATCATTTGATTTGATTATTTACAGTAATATTATTAAAATCTGATATATTTAGATCCTCTTACATTCACTTCGTTTGAGAATGCTGTTGATTTATTTACTGCGACAAGCTGAGCAGTAGTTGCAATTTTAGATCGCAGCTGTCGAATAACAAATTACCGATAGCAAGTTGACGGCATTCCACTAACAAGTAGCTATTTTCATGTCATCCATCATTGCTAATTTCTACGTTTACAACGAAAGGCCTATGTTATTTATATTATCAGCAAAACTTTGACAATTTGTGACGTTTTGACTATAGCTATTTTGTTACGTTGGGTAGTTTCAAACTAACAATGAAAATTAATTTATATTAGAGAACGTCACTTTTAGTCCTAGTGATAAAATATACTATTTTACAAAAAACAGCTATTTTTGTATCTAATCTGTAAAATCGCAATTTTCTGATACCTTAAAATGGCGCACCCAAAAATCAGCAGTGGATTTTTTCAGGAAGCTAACCTCAAAGATTGTTATTTTTCCTTTTCCCTTACGTCTGTTTATTTAAAAGGTAACAAACACGTGGACAAAATGCAAGTCTGAAAAAAATTAGTTTGTAAATAAAAGAAATGTAAATATTGTAAAGTTAACCTAGCTGAAATACCAACACTATACAAACCACCTAATTTTTAGTCCAAATTTTCAACTATCAAAGGCTTTAAATGGGCAGTATGATAACAAAGATGTTCATCACATGGAGCAAAAGAGTGTTTTTGGTATTTAATAATTTAAGTAAAACACAATTGCGCACAAAAAACAACTACTTTTGATCCTTGTGATGAAAACCACTACTATCAGACTGTTTAGTATGACAAGAATAACATACTTAACCCCTTTATTGACAGTCCGTCACTTGAAAATTTTGTAGTTATAAAACCAACTTTATCTCTATAAAAAAATCTGTAAAGCAAAAAAATTCATGTAAATTTATAAGGTACAAGATAGATAACCATATTAAACGATGTGAGAGTAAGGGAATACAAAAGCTATAAAATACATGTTAAACATATGAAAATACAGTTCCACATCAAAAGTAAGATTTATTAAAATAGTAAACTGGCAAAATCGGGAAGCTAGTTTTTAAAACGATCACTTAACAATAGTTTTATTTCAGACTGTTTCAAAAGGTATTAACGTTGTGAATTTTGGATGTAAAGAGTTGATGTTTTATAAACTTAATTGTGCGTATTATATTACTACCGCTTCGGATAATTGTAATTTAATATTTTCTCGGCAGTTTCGTATGCTCAATTTTGGCAACATAATGCATAATTCCCGATAAATATGTAAAGCCCGCCATACACTAGCGAACATAACAACTAACCGATCCCCGACGCGAACACTGATTTGTTCGTGGCAAAGTTCGCGGTGACTGTTAAAAGAAACTAGCCCCGAACAGAACCTCAACGTGAACATTTTCACGTGAACCACAACTTTCTTTCTCAGTCAGTAATGATCAGGCGTTCAATGGATGAACAACTAGCTGCTGCGGCTTACATCTACATTAGCATGTGGTTCGGAAGAAGTGGAGGAAGAGGAAAGACCTTCGCTGATGGGAAACCATGTTTATCCAACAAAGGGAAATAAATGGGAATGGAACTTTATTGGGACAACTGAAGTTTCAGCAAGTGAGTGGACACTATAAGAACTTAACGAGAATGTCCCCTACAGATGTTGAGTTCTTGATCGATCTTACAGGAAGTGAGTAGTGCGCTCGAGAAGACACGAAACTGCGGCGTGCGATATCTGTGCAAGACTTCTCTCGCCGAATGCAGCCTTAATACTGACTGACTCATTTACGCCTGCAATCTTTCAAGGATCTGTTCATCTCATACGTAAGCTCCGTTTAAACGCATCATTCAACTTTATTTTGTGGTAATGCAGGTGATGTGTCAAATCCCATAATATTGGCCTCTTCTTGTAGCACTCTATGAGAAGAAGCTGGTCATCTTCAGACCACACCTGTCAATATGTACTTACCTCAATCAATAAACACTATTAACTAGACACAACACTGCTGAGTAACAACAACCACTGTCTTTAGAGCCAACGAAGGAACTGACGCAGGCAAGCGTAGCGCCGCAGCGGCCGGTGTTCGCCGGGGATGTTCGGGAGTCGCCATGCACTACCGAACCGTCTGAATCCCAGGGTTCGGTTCGGCGTAAAGTTCGCTAGTGTATGGTGACCTCAACTAAAGATTAATTCGACCAAACATAATAAGAGGAAATAAAAAAATTAACATTTATTTCCACTATTAAGAGCATTACAGCAATACTCAATTACACCACGATATAAGAGTCTAAGAATAGAGAACAGCACTACTCTATTAAGCATATGTTAAGCACTGAACCGGCTAGTCTCACTGAAAGTAATATACGAATATTTGGTCGGCTTTGCGGCTTTAAACTCAAAGAAGTGTAATCGTACAAACAGGAAGAGGATATCTGATCAATGATTTGGTGTTGTTAACACTTCCGGTTGAGTGGCTGAGAGATCGGCTGATAAGAGGAGGGGTGAAGGGTCGAGAGGGAGAGAGAGGGGGGGGGAGGGAGGGAGGGAGGGAGGGAGGGAGGGAGAGAGAGAGAGAGAGAGAGAGAGAGAGAGAGAGAGAGAGAGAGAGAGAGAGAGAGAGAGAGAGAGAGAGAGAGAGAGAGAGAGAGAGAGAGAGAGAGAGAGAGAGAGAGAGAGAGAGAGGCGACGCGGCGATAGGAACTGCCGCTGCCACTGATGGGATAAGCAAAACTGAAACGGGACTCGCAAAAAGAGACTTAGCTGCTCCATTTCAGATTATTATGATCAATCACCAGAAATAATTAAATTCGCACGCTGTCTCCGCTGTGCATGTTAACAATAACGACGGGGGAAAATGTGTACGAAGATTCCGCAATATGCCGTAATCATGAGATAGTTAAACCACAGAAAACTATAAACCACTCGGGAAGGATGAGTAAAGTGTTAACGGAAGTTGCGATCGGTCACCGCCGCTTTGAACGCTGACGTCGTTATAACGCTAACGGTAAACTGTAACAACACTAACAGTAGGTCGTTCAGAGGGGGTGCGTTCAGGTATACCCGTTGCCATCCCTATGAACTCACTCCACCCGTTGCCTCCCCTCACAGCGACCCGACTCGTGATGCTGTCACGGAAGCACAACCCTTCTCCTATTCCAGTTAGTCTTCTGTATTGTTCAGTTTTCTGTGGCTGGGTTAATCTAAGAATTCATAGATTTTAGTAAAATTTGTTTTACTTGATGGCCTATGCACAGCTTGCGCATAGACGCGCTTGTTCTAAGTTAAAGTAGTTGAACTTGTTGTTGTAAGATAGTGCCACCGAGACGGGAATCGCACCCAAAATTATAATTTAAATGGGTTTGAATTGTTTTTTATTTGAAATAATGGCTCAATTATCTGTGTTGATGCAGTCAGTATTAAGGGAGATATGGAGTACCGACAAACACCGTTGAGAAATAATGTGAAAATATTAGAATCTCCAATTTAATCATATAAAATATATATAAAAACCAGAAAAAAATAAAACCAAAGAGAAAACAAATTAACATCCAGAAAATTACGGGTTTCCTGAAGTGGTAATGACTAAAGTAGGGCCACGCCTGAAACCACATTCCGACCTCTTAGGAGCCATAAAAAGCGAAACGATCTCTTGACGATGCTTTCATAGCAGCCGACATCCGACAGTCGTGAGAGACACCGTTGACATGTGACTGGACCAGTGGCTATGTCCATCAAACAATCAAAACATCACGATGAGATCATCGTATATGTCAATCAGGGTAGGTACACATCCCATATTAGAGAATAACTAACACCTTAACATCAGTATCCTCCATAGCAAGGAGAAATCTTCTACAAACGGAGGATTGTCAACATATTTACGATTTAATTGTGTACAGAGGGAAAGAATGGTCTAGATAGTATATTATAATTTAAACACAATTTGTTTAACTAGTATACTTCTCTGTGCTAGTGTTGCATACAGTTAACAATCCCACAACTCAACGTTCATTCATGTAGGATTTGTGTACAATATAGCTCTGGGGATAAATTGTATTCAACCAAGGTGGCGAAGCGGCGGCTCGGGTAGCAGAGGTCGACCACGGTATAACCCGTGATAATTCGATTAAAACCTCGGCATTGTCTGATTGGCGAGGAGTGAGGAGCGTGGACAATCAGCGAGTCACGGGCTCAGCCACCGACACCGGCGCCAGCGTGAGTCACCGTTACGTATGCACGCGGAACTCCTATAGCCGTGGCCGTTATAAAGCGGAAAATTAGGAAATAGTTTTCACCAAAAACAATTTTAACTAGCCAGGTTTTAAAAAAATGGGTATCGGATGCAAATTAGAAATAGGTCTCGAGATGATCTTTTGACCACCCCCGTTAAAAGGAGGTTTCCAAAAAATCTTCAAAGCAAAATGAGACGTCTGTCCTGAGTATAAAGTCTGGCCCTAACAGTCTACCGCACACCATAAATAACTAGCCCCGCCTCTAGGGCGACAAAAGCCAATTTGTAGCACCGCGCCGCGCGCCGTCGCCCTAATCTGTTCAAAGGGAGGATTGATGTAAAACTATTCAAGTTCAAGTAAGGCACGAGAAAGTATACAATATATACACGACTTACCACTTAATTATAAACTAAAAATACCCACCATAACCAACAAAAACAATGTCTCATGCATTAATTTATCACACTCGGAGACAGGACCGTACTCAACTTTCATGCAGGGGCCCCTGGGCCCTTGTTGCCGTCCGGATCCAAGTTAGTGACCCGGGAAAAGTTCTCCTTTTCAGTCGTTTCTTATATGCAAAGGAGAGTGGATTCGTTATCATTATTCTCCTTTCCGTAACCTTAAAATCAGTTGTTTGTGCTGTTCTGTGTGATGGGTGGTGAGCCTAATGATCTCTCTTGGTTGATTATCGTACGTTAGCGTTATTTGAGTAGGAGGGAGGAGGCAAAAATGCTCGTTAAACTTTTCCACGATGACCTTGGTACGCAATTAGTTTTTACACCCTGCCAAATAAGTGTTACTGGAATCCATACATAATTAACTGAAAAACACATTTATCATATGCTGTACGTTGTGAATCAAATCGTCGTTACTAGCAAATAAAAGAAGTACAAACTAAAAATTCCAGGTGAGGAAAAGTTATTTAACTGAATTGTAAACATGTTGCGTATATAATTTATGTTTTATATGTGGTCAATGAAATGCTTACCGGAATCGTCGAACAATCTGTCCAAACTTAAATCCGAAAACTCGTTCATTATAAGATTGAAGCCTTCTCTTCTCTTCTCGTTTCGAGTTTACAAAATCGGTCGCGATTCGTTGCCTGACTGCCGAGTGAGTTGTGGCAATCAGCGAGAACATTAGTTCAGTTTATAGGCTAGAACGAACGACAAGGCCGCGAGCTAGCGAACACAGAACTGCACATCTGTGTCGGCAGATGCGATAACTGTGTCATGCTAATGCTCATGCTGCCCCGCCTCCGCGTGTCGTCGGCACAGTACAAGGTTGTACGAGGCGCCTGGAGAAGCATTGAGAGTGGGGTCCTCCGCGGCGTCAGGCGATAGCGTGAAAGAAAGTCTTTGTCTTCAAGCTGACCAACGTCCAGGGAACACAATGATGTAGTTCAGTGGCGAGATCACCGGCAGCTCGGACGCCTCGGAAGCAAAGTTCGAAGGTGTATGCAGTTGATATGATCGCTGAGAATGGCGGGAGTGGAAGGAGTTCTACGATAACACTCGATAGAAGATTAAATCGGAACAGTCCGCTTATTTCGTCCTCAAAACGTAAACAAGGAGTTCTATAATAACACTCGATAGAAGATTAAATCGGAACAGTCCGCTTATTTCGTCCTCAAAACGTAAACAAGCATGCCCTCGGGGAATTGTTAATATAACTCGGTTAAATTCGAAGTAAGAGTTGCCTGAACAAAAATTGAATATATTACACAATTGAACATGATTATTGCCAAGTCAAATCGTCTACCTTCTCTTCAGGAAACCTTGAAACCCTAAGGGGTTCGACAATAACACTACCATGAATTTGCTTGCGGCGTATTCTATTTTATTCGTCATCCGATCTCGATGAATTTTGGTTCAAACATCTAAAGCGACATTTATGAAAGTTCGGTTCGAAAGCCAAGCAACCCGCGTTAAGGGGAGTTTTGAGATGGGTTATTGGGTTATTTTTAATTTTTGGCATATCATTTTGTTTAAACCCATAACTTGGTGTTGTTCATTGGATTCCCCTTTAAAAATCAACAATTAAGTATCCTGAATCATTGCTCTGCGTCACAACAGTCGCAAAATTGGTTACGTAGACAGTGAAGTCGCTAAACACAGTACCGTTGTCCAATGATAATCTTATGGAGAGTAAGTAATATTTTATATCTTGCTTGTTAATGAACATATGTTAACGAAAATTGATGTTCGTATGTAGCTTCATACGGCTGTGATATATTAATATTTGCAAACAAAACCCATTTTTCGTGATTCCCGTGGCAGCAAACGTGCTTACGTGTAAACGTACATCCTACTGTATTAATACGCCCTAGTTGCCTCGGCGTCTTAGACATTGATTTTAAGAGAATAAATCAAAAGTCATATCTCACTTATTAGTGAATTTCCTATGGAAGAGTGAATCATTAGCTTGACCCGCACGGTGAAACTTAAGCCCGGGACCACCATATAAGCTCCTAACGTGACCCCCTGAACACGTTTTGGGGGGTCGCTAACAAATTTAAATATATATATATATATATATTATATATATTATGGTGGGTGGGTGGGGGTGGGGGTGGGGGTGGGGGTGGGGGTGGGTGTGGGTGTGGGTGTGTGTGTGTGTGTGTGTGTGTGTGTGTGTGTGTGTGTGTGTGTGTAACTGTAAACGGTTGGACAAGTTCGTTGGGAAAAACAATCGGACAACTCTAACACCCTTTTAGAGGATTTTAATTATTCTAATTCGGAGTTTTTGGGCCCAAAAACGGTCAGAAAAGCTCCGAATTTAACATTATTGCATATTAAATTATTGTACTAAAATGGCAACAATTTTAAGCCCTCCCTCATCGTTCTAGCACAAATATTTACCGAGTTATTGAAGAAAATGTTAATTACACTGGAAAAGGTTGTTTTTATATCTTTATGTAGTTTTATTACCCCCAATACCCCTATACCAACTTGTTATCCTGACTATACCTCCACCTAACCTTATAATGTACAACACTGTCATCCTAATAGTAAATTTAAAAATAACCAGAAACATGAAAACAGCCAAAAAATTTCAATTTTACCAATGTTGTTTTAAACCCTTTATTATATGTTTTTTTTAAGATTTTAATGCGGAAATTCACTTCCCTTACGTCAGCGTGCTGCGTGCGATCTCGTTATAATTATGAATACGTTTTGATGAAACTTGTTAAGTGGTAATCTGATAGTGAGGTAACATTTAAAAATTGTTGAGGACGCAGGTTTACTGCGCCGGGGTATTTTGTAATGTTAGTGATAGCAACGTAACATTTTCTATATCTATCATACCTTTTACATGATTTTTCATTATTAAAAAAATTTAAAAATTATATCATAATCAAGCCCACGGATTGCAAAACTTGTCTTAATTTTGCGTAGGCCTATTTCAAATTGTCGTTATAGGATAGGTAACACATATATTTAACAACTTTACAAAATAGTTCTTGACCTCCTAGAACAAGTGGCAAATGCCTCAAAGTGAACCCCCTAGCCCTTTACGGTCACTAAAATTAAGGGATTTTTGCTTGGTAGTCTGCAGAACAATTATCAAGTTAGTTCCATTCGATATAGACTGGATACCTTCCGCTGGCCTAGAAAGAGTCGTGCGGCGCGAATGTGACGTCTTCTGCATTCTGCCTCTGAAGCAAAAACTTCCTCAGCCTTCAGTCATGCGCGACAATGCCCCGCAGGCCTTCTGTCGCAGCCTCCACGGTGGCCGGGGGTTAGCCCCAGTGTGGCTGGAGTGTATAGCTTTGTTGAAAACGGAAGACAATTCATCGATTTGTCTGATTTGACCTGTATGTCAATACACCACAGAACAGATGATTGAAACGAAAAAGTTTGTGAACGTTCTGTGGTTAAGAACCTGAAACTTCTGTTGTTGTGATCAGTTGCTGCCAAACCAAACTTTGGGTTTAATTAATTTGCAGTTAAAATTGTACATCGAGTTACAAATACTACTATTGAGTTTTGATGGGCTACTTGAAAATCACCTTGACTGTGGGTGCAAGCTACAGTTGACATAGGAATTGTAAATAGTTTCATTTTTAGTTTAGAGGAAAGTATGATATCTTACAACCTATGTTGGTAAATATTGTCTAGTAGGCCTATCTTCGAGCAAATATTTTTGTTTTGGGATTTCCCACCTCCTAAGGACCCCCTCCCCCCAATTACCCACTTCACCTCATGTAGTTGATACCTGATGTCATTCCAGGAGATAGCTTGAAACAGCTGTTCTTTTTGCTGTACAGTGTTTTGGTAATTTCAACAACTGTTAAATATTCAACTGAATTGATTGCTGTTCTCTCGTGAGATTAACACTGTAACTTTGAAAGCCCAGAGGGCGGGAGCCCTGAAGGTGTCAATGTTTTCCAAAACCCCAAAAGGAAGCGTTAAGGATAAAGAAAAAACACTTAAACAATCGTTTAAGACATATTTTTTAGCCTCCTAACAAAAATTGGCTTACCCTTTTAATTAATAGACTAGCAAATCCAGCTGCTCGAACTTGAGCAGTTTAAATTGTGATGGCATTCCACAAGTTAGTCTAAAACAACTGATCTTGCTTCTGTACTGTGTTTTGTTACATTCAACAGCTGTGCTTTACCGTCAAATGTTAAGTTTCAATGATTATTGTTCTTCCATAAAATTAACATTGCAACTGTTGAAGGGCTTTGAGGCGTAGCCCTAAGAAGGAATGTGAATTCTTAGGAAGTTCAGCAAATCAAATCTACGCATTATCCCCTTCACTTTGACACATCAATCTTATTTATCAGTTCAGTAATCACTGATAACTTAGCGTTTCAAGCGTATATTAACATATAGGATTATATACTAAAATAGCTGTTTCATCATTAGAACATATTTGAAGTTTAGGAACAGATATTAAGTTAAAGGTTAAATGTAAATTTCAAAAAATATTGAAATGGCAACATAATTTGTACAATGTTACGTTATGGGGGCGAATGAGTGGTTTTAGCCCAAAGAGGTAAACGATCAAAGTCAGTTTACTTTGCCTATATTGTAAACTACTGAGGTCGAAGGCAAGTTAATATTACCACAAGTTGAGCCTCTAAAGATAGGCAAGGACAAATTAGCTAAGATGATACAGATTTACAACTACCTACACAGTGTATTATTTTTATCAAATTTTACTCGATTTCGAGCAAACAATAAACATGATCGAAAACAATAAAACTGCATTTACGTTTTATTACAAACGTAGACTTAAAGGCGAGCAAAGACTATACTTGCATAACATCCACCATGCTACGTTCGCCGACCGCATCGCCGCGCCGCAAAGAAGCAACGATGGCAGGAAACATGTCCGCCAATCAATTGTGCATAACTGCCAGTCACGATGAAATTACATTTTCCACCTATTATCTCATCAAAAACCAACCGATAAGCTAATTTTCATATGGTTGTGTTGAAAAAATCTTAAAAATCAGATTTAAAAGTAGCTTTTTAAATGTAGCTTAGGAGGGTGAGTCTACAGATTAAACATACAGATATAGATTGATCATCTACATCAACATTTTCAACAAAAACTGTTATTACGTAATGGGATGAACTTACATGCACAATTACCAGCAATACCATTATTTTTTTTTAAATAAACACCAAACCAGGCGGCTGAGATCAACTCAAAAATATAATGTCGGTTCCCAAAAAACGTACTAGCCTGCTGTACCATGTGGGTAATTCGCTAATATTAGCGCCCTACTTTCGCCTAAGCTTTCGCTTTTCTTGACGATGCCAATATCTAGTAAAATGTTCTCTATATGTGGCGAGCGAATGAGCGACATTCTTCTCCCTTTCATTCCTTTGGAGGATTTCGCTTTGCTAATTCAATGTGTTCTACGTCGTGACCGGATTCCCTTCAGTAGTTTTTCTCTTGTTTAGAAGACGCTATTTTCTGGTAAAGGACAACGAAGATTATCAATCGTTGTACAACGTTTATTACCACAGAAGTAATCGTAGTTTCCATGATCCATCTATGAGTTTGAGATTCTAAACGCTTAAATAAATGTAGTACTTGTAAAATTGTAAACTGGCCTTACTAATATTGTAACTCAATATTTATTGATCTTGAGAACTAATTAATACAACTGAAAGTCTCCGTTAAGCCATTTATTTTGTAACGGCTTTGTTTTTTTTGGAAAGTTCGTACAGTCAACTTATCAGTATTAGTCCAGTCGGCTTGGTTAGAAAAACGGATCGACAACTTAATGAAACTTTCAGGTATTGTTTATGGGTACCTAGTGTACCTAGACCTAATTTTTCCAAAAATAATTCCTTATGAAAATTTTTGGCAGCCAAAAAACCGCAAAATGTTGGCACTTTTGTCCGTTTTTCGGTTATATCTTTGAATCTAAGCAACCTTTGTGTACAACATGCATTTACAAACTTGTAGAGCATTAAATTTCCTTTAAATTCCACTGGTCAAACTTATGTTTTGATCCCATAGGTACTGAGATGCAGGTCTTTGAAAAAGAGGTAACCTTCTGATTTTAGCAAAAAATAGCCAACTTTTTCTGCGGTATGTTTCTTCTAATCCACTATACTTAATATGGATTCGTGGCCTCTACTCATAGTTCCGTTTAATATTGAAACTCCCCTCCCAAAAACCCCTCCACCCCCCACCCACGGTGACCATGACCATAGAAAAATAAAACATTTTTCTATGCCATGACCAACCCCCAATTTAAACTAGGTTAAAAATAGCATGATACCATACTTCTCACCTCAGCTGTCAGTTTAACCCTCTCCCCTAGTGCTGTAAAATATCTGGGTATTTAAAACTCGGGGTAAATACCCAAAATTCATAAGGACCCAAAATACCCGGGTATAATTTTCGTAAAAACACCAATGTAATTCATATGTACCCTTAATATCCTCGTTATTATCAATGTATACAACTTGAGTATATTTTATTAATTACATTTATTAATTATTTTACCAATTAAGTACCTGGGGGCCGAGCTTTGCTCGGTGGAAGGCCAGACAGTTTGTAGATTACTTGGAGCATATTTCACCACTTCCCCTTACTGATAATCAGATTTGTATAACTCATTTGCCTCTTTTCTACATTATTAAGGTCACTCTAGTTGTTAAATATATCTCAATGTCCCTTTGATCTATTTTACTACTCTAGATATGTAATCTTCAATCAAATCTTGTAATCTCTGCTCTCAGGAAACCACATGTTAATAACCATAAACAAAATAAACGGTATCAGGAAACTGACACATACTTTCTCCCTTTTAGCCAAACTTTAATGACAAAAATATTTGTTATTTACTAAATATAGAATATGAAGTATAGATAAATGTACAGAAAATTGTCTAAAATAGTTTTTTTCAGAAATATCCACCCAAATTGCTTTTTTGGGGGCACTATAGAGTCCGTTGCTACACACAGTAGTTTTGAGAGGGGAAATGCCCCCTTGCCCCCCCCAGGGTTAAATAGCAACACATTTCGAACATCATCTGTTGGTCAATGCTAACTTGACCTGCATATCAAATGAAATTGATCAGTAAATAAGAGAGAAATAGTTATTTTTGTATTCCCCATAAGAATAACATTGGACAACGTACTGTGTTTACTGCTAAATGAAAATTTCAATTTTCTCCGCAACTAGCAATCGTAGAATAGTAATTTAAAATACTAATTTATTTAGTTTTTTGAGCTCTTTTTAATGGTGAATAGTAATCTTTTTTAACATTTATGATTTTTTATGAAAAATCCAAAAAACTGAATTTTTGATGTTTTAAGTCCTGTAATTTTTGAACCCGCATTTTTCCAGAAATGCGGGTGGTGTAATTTTGTTGGAAACCTAAAGTTCTACAAACCACGAAAGTTTAATCAAAATCGTTAGAGCCGTTTTTGAGAAATTTGGATTTTTCATGTTTTTTGGCGGTTTTTGGGGGATAATTACCCTTAAAAATCAAAAATTCAAAAAAATGAAAAAAACACCTGGAGATATCGTGGATTAGTACATACATACCAAATTTCATAAAAATCGGCCCATTGGTTAAGGCTGTAGCTCTGTACACATCCACACAGACACACACACACACACACACACACACGGACACACACACATACACACACACAGACAGACATCACGTAAAAACCACTTTTTTGGGTTCAGGGAGCACCAAAACGAATATTTCCACTAACAACTCAAATTCGAAAATTTTTACGAAAACAATACTTTCTCCATATACTACGTATAGGGGGAGAAAGTAAAAGTATTACTTTGACAGTTCCCTGGTTGATTATGAACGGCTGTTACGATTCTTTTGTTTTGATTTGAAACTCCATAAGCCCAATGTTAATTTTGTTAACATTTAATTTTATTTTTTTTACATTATTTGATTTTTCCTGGGGATGAGGCCTGTCTATAACTTATTTTTATCCTAGAAATTAGTTATTTCGAACATTTTAAGGAAATCGTTGGAGCCGTTTTTGAGATCAGTGTCGCAAGCAAGCATACAATTAAACCTTACTCATAGGATAAATAATAACATGGACATTTTTGTAAAAAGACCTGTCAAGCGTACAAACCAAACTCACCGCTAGATTTTGAAGGAACTGCTTAAATTCGAGACATCCTATACAAATTTAAAAATATGTAATTTAATAATGAGACAAATGCAGGAAAAATCACAGTTTAACTGAATTACAATTTTCTTCCACAAATTACATCAAAATAGTTTATTTTTGACATCAACCAAAACTAAATTAAATGTACTCTTTTTCTTGACTCGCGACTCGGAATGCACATTTTTTTACAATAGGTAATGATTTAAAAAATTATTTTTAATCGGCCTCTACTCTCCCTATTTCCTTTCAAGCTCTACTGTTATTTTTATTACTATGTTTACAGTTTGTTGTTGTTCAATACATTTTTGCCTTACAAGTTATAGTTCACTTCCTAAACTAAGCACCTTAACTAAATCAAAACATTTCCCCTGACTTACAGCATTTTTCAACTTTATCCCTGATCTTTTTCAAATTCCCTGACTTTCCTTGACTTTTCAGAAATTGTGAACCATGAGTTTGTATGTTATTTTACCATAAGTATTATAGTTAAGTATATTAAACACTCCAAAAGACCATGAAAGTAATAAATACCCAGTCCTGGGTATTCATCTCAATCTTGTTCAGAAGTTACATGCTTGAAGTAACCATGACATACTATTCAAAACAGGAAATATAGCATTCATGAGCCGTTCATGTACTAACTATAAGCAATGAGCAGGTCAGCCACGGTGAAGGGGGGTCAAACTGACAGCTGACGTGAGGAGTATAGTATCATGCTATTCTCAACATAGTTTAAATTGGGGGTTGGTCATGGTCATCTTGGGTGAATGGGAAGGGGTTTTGGGGAGGAGGGTTACAATATTAAATGGAAATATGAGTAGAGGCCACGAATCCATATTAAATATAGTGGATTGGAAGAAACATACCGCAAAAAAAATGTTGGCTATTTTTTGGCTAACTTCAGAAAGTTACCTATTTTTCAAAGGCCTGCATCTCAGTACCTATGGGATCAAAATATACGTTTGACTAGTGAAAATTAAAGGACATTTAATGATCTAAAAGTTTTAAATGCATATGGTAAACAAAAGGTGTTTGGTTTATAAGGCATAACCGAAAAACGGAAAAAATGCCAACATTTTGTGGTTTTTTGGCTGCCAAAAATTTCCATAAGGAATTATTTATGGAAAACTTAGGTGTTGGTACACTATGTACCATAAACAATACTTGAAATTTCCGATTTTTTGCAAGCACCAAACCCTATACTGACTGGACTATATTGCCTAAAATTCAACAAACATAATATATAATTAAATTATTACATCAGCTCGTTAATCGACCAGTTAACCTGACTGTTGCCGAGGCCATGACTCGGTCCACGTCACGAGGCGGTACCAGTTGTGCAGTGGCCGGTGGGGCGGCGTCGCGGCATCTGAGAGTTACGCCCCCGGGCGCGCGGCCCCGGCCCTGCCCCGGCCCCGGTACCGGTTTTGCCGCCCCGAGCCATAGACTCGTCCGGTTGCATTCCTCCGCTTCTTCCGTCCGCATTATCAACTATATTTTCATTCAATACCACTCCTCACTTTCGTCCAACACATCATTACACGTATAATATGATGCTAATCACTTCTTCATCGATTTACTAGAACTGGCATAAATTTAGTTAAAATTACATGGGATCTAGATTTGCCAGTTAGGCCTACTTGTGAGAATAAGGTATATGAGTCTAAAGCGTGTTAAGAAATCAGGCGTACTTGAGAGGGAAGAGTATTTTGCTTTAACCAATTGAAACGACTTTGCCTGCAGTTTTGAGCTGCCCACGACTGTGATAATGATCGATGGGACACCTTCACTCCTACAGTAAATGCTAAAAAAAATCGTCAGTCACTAAATGGACCTCTGGAAAATCCAACAAAATGTTTCTGTTTTAGTCTACCCATATAAACCATTCGCTGCCGAGTGGATTGTTACGTTTTATCGACCCCTTTGCCAGATTAGCCGTGACGTGTCCCGCGGCGGCGAGGTGACGGTGACCCACTGTCTGAGGTGGCGCAGTAACTGTTTGTCTTCGCGGGTCACGCCTGTCACGCCGACACACCGCGCACTGCACCGCCACTGTCAGATGTGTTGCACTACACGATACTTCCTCTGGGACAGCCAACGTACTCGTGTTGGTAGTTTGCGCATCGTCTCAAGCTACAGGCGTATGCACGACAATCCCATACAATGAAAATTTAAACATATCTTATTCTGAGTTTGGAATATTTGCAATCATAATAAATATCATTATACGCGATGAAATGTTTGTGACTTTCAATACGGAGAACTTTTTCTCTTATATTTTAATAAATGCTACTCCCTCGACGCTCTTTACTAAGTTACTATTTTGAACTTATATTGTACACTATTCTCCAGTTTTGTTCTGAAGTTAAATAACTACGGAGATACGTAATTAAACTTATAAAGTTGTAATACGCAATATCCTAAATGTTGGACGAATACAATATGAAACGTTTCGCAGATATTATGAACTTATAAAACCACAACAATACAATGATTCCGCCAAGCATTCGAATGGTAGGCCATGTTAATTTCATGGAATAGGGGTTTCCTATCTCAGAGATTACGAGAGAATCAGATATACAGATTGTGTTGTCGTTTCAGTGGTTTGTGTATTTATATTCAGCTCATGTTATTGCTAAGCAACTTTGTTTTAGCGAATTTCCCCTATAGGGAAGAAGCTATTACCGTAGGTCTCATGGTAAGACTTAAGCCTGAGACCATGATAACTTTTCATTTTGAGGTCCCCAGATACCAAAAACACCATTCATTCAAATTTTTATATATGATATATATATATGTATATGTGTGTCCGTAAGCACGATAACTCTCGTAAAAAAGGTCCGATCTTAATGAAATTCGGTACAAATGTGTAAAGTACCATTTATTTGAACGAGTTCGAAAACCAGATGAATCGCACCATCCGAAGGGGGTTTTGTACCCCAAAAATGTGTTTTTTGGGGTTTTCATATGTAATTTTAATTGAAATCAAATTTTAATTTATAC
Organism: Allygus modestus; assembly: GCA_963675035.1. Classification (NCBI taxonomy): domain Eukaryota; kingdom Metazoa; phylum Arthropoda; class Insecta; order Hemiptera; family Cicadellidae; genus Allygus; species Allygus modestus. Next base: position 143,967,497 of record OY776111.1, read on the forward strand.
CATTGAATTCAGCTTAAAAAAACAAACAATTTGGTATTTTCATCATTGCTCTACGTCAATTGGTTGCCGAGATAGTGCTAAACACAGTACGTTGTCTAATGTTATTCTTATGGAGAAAATGAAAAATTGTATATCTCGCTTATTTATGAACATAAACTGGCGAAATTTGGTATATGGCTTGATCTGGTTGTGGTTTATTGTTGTTTGCACAAACAATTTTTCGCCTATGGTTCCTGTTGCAGCAAACCTAGGTACTTGGTCTCCATGTTATTCTTATGGAAAATACTTAAAATGTTATATATCGCTTATTTATGAATGTATATGTATGAAACTTGGTATGTGACTTCACTAAGATGAGTTCTATTGATATTTGCATTAAAAAAAAACATTATTTTGTGTGCCTTGTTGCAGCAAACCTGCGTACTCATCCCCAATGTTATTCTTATGGAGAATAATTAATATTTTAAATATCGCTTGTTTGTGAATACATTTCTTATGAATCCTGTTAAGTGTTTTAATGTGTTATGTTATGTTATGTGTTATTCATTGGAAATTCGCTGAGTATTCAGGTTTGCTGCGACGGGGGTATTATTTATACACAGCTGATTTAGAATGCTATTAAAACAAAACTAAGAACAGCCATCCGCACTGGTGCCAGTACGTTCGCACGTTGACAAACGCATAAGTGAGAATCACCCAATAATAAATGTTATGGTTTAGGGCTGTTTGTTTATTATTCTTATTTAGAGGGGAAGGCAATCTTCAAAGTGATTGATCAGTTATCAGTTGTGATTAAGCATTACGGGGTATTTGACGTACCGACAAAAACACCCTTGTACGGGTTGGCTTTAGATAGAAAAAATACAGTAGAACCTCACTTATTCGAAATTCAGAGGATAGCCAATTTATTTCATATTAAAGAAAGATTGAAATATCGAGAGTTTGAATTATAGTGTGAATGAAATTCGAATTATAGAGGCAAATAAAACAAACGTCGAAGAATTCAGATATGGAGTGAATTAATTAATGTTTCAACAGACTTGTTTTTGCCCTTAATTCGGATTTCAGAAGCTTATGGTGTCACAGTTCGTACTGTAGAGGTTGACTTCGAATTTTAAAGGTAACGTTTCAAATTACAGCAACAAAATTCGAATTATAGAGGCTTGAGTATAAACATATTCGAGTTTTAGAGGCTACATTATGCGTTAAAACACTTTTAACTATCGGTATATTATTTTTCGAAAATTAGAGGTTTTCTGAAAGGAAAAGACCAAATTTTACAAATTATAGAGGTTTTCGAGCTATCGAGGAATCAGCCTAGTGAGGTTCTTCTGTAGATGGAATAACTTATGACAGAAGAAGATTATATGTACACATACATAATTTTTGTAATAATACACATGCTATTGAGGTAACTTTACTTGAAACAAAGCTTTTGATGTAGGCTCTAGATAATTCTTGATCAACCCGTGCGAACAAAACAGAGGACTAAATTGTTCACAATAATAATTAGAAAGAGCGTGAGAACGCAACACAAGAGTGGATCGGACCGAGCGCGAGGGAACCGCATCGCAGCGCCGCGGACGATCAGCGAGGAAATGCGCTCTCACGACTGACCAGTCGAAACTGCTTGGTTGTGATGGACACATGTCAAACACCTCTCAAACCCGTGAATGCTTATTGCGCTAGAGAACACAACACAAGAGTGGATCGGACCGAGCGCGGGGGAACCGCATCGCAGCGCCGCGGACGATCAGCGAGGAAACGCGCTCTCACGACTGACCAGTCGAAACTGCTCGGTTGTGATGGACACACGTCAAACACCACTCACACCCGTGAATGCTTATTGCTTATTGCGCTAGGGAACACAACACAAGAGTGGATCGGACTGAGCGCGGGGGAACCGCATCGCAGCGCCGCGGACGATCAGCGAGGAAACGCGCTCTCACGACTGACCAGTCGAAACTGCTCGGTTGTGATGGACACATGTCAAACACCACTCACACCCGTGAATGCTTATTGCTTATTGCGCTAGAGAACACAACACAAGAGTGGATCGGACCGAGCGCGGGGAAACCGCATCGCAGCGCCGCGGACGATCAGCGAGGAAACGCGCTCTCACGACTGACCAGTCGAAACTGCTCGGTTGTGATGGACACATGTCAAACACCACTCACACCCGTGAATGCTTATTGCTTATTGCGCTAGAGAACACAACACAAGAGTGGATCGGACCGAGCGCGGGGAAACCGCATCGCAGCGCCGCGGACGATCAGCGAGAAAACGCGCTCTCACGACTGATCAGTCGAAACTGCTCGGTTGTGACGGACACACGTCAAACACCACTCACACCCGTGAATGCTTATTGCTTATTGCGCTAGAAAACACAACACAAGAGTGGATCGGACCGAGCGCGGGGGAACCGCATCGCAGCGCCGCGGACGATCAGCGAGGAAACGCGCTCTCACGACTGACCAGTCGAAACTGCTCGGTTGTGATGGACACACGTCAAACACCACTCACACCCGTGAATGCTTATTGCTTTTTGCGCTAGAGAACACAACACAAGAGTGGATCGGACTGAGCGCGGGGGAACCGCATCGCAGCGCCGCGGACGATCAGCGAGGAAACGCGCTCTCACGACTGACCAGTCGAAACTGCTCGGTTGTGATGGACACATGTCAAACACCACTCACACCCGTGAATGCTTATTGCGCTTGAGAACACAACACAAGAGTGGATCGGACTGAGCGCGGGGGAACCGCATCGCAGCGCCGCGGACGATCAGCGAGGAAACGCGCTCTCACGACTGACCAGTCGAAAACTGCTCGGTTGTGATGGACACATGTCAAACACCACTCACACCCGTGAATGCTTATTGCGCTTGAGAACTGAGGATCTCATCACAGATTCAGTTACGGCTTTCTCCGCTGGTAAGGTGCCACCCGTTTTACTTTCTCGTCTTTCTTCGCTGCTTGGCATATTGATAATTTCTGTAATGTGCCACTTCATTTCACGTGAGAAATTTCGTTATTGTAATTTAAAAAATAAACCTCCAAATTCCTCAGAATGAATGACACATTTGTTATGGTTTTCACTGACGATATTCCAGTGTTAATGAATAATAAGGAGATTATTGTTAATTTAAAAATAGGTACCGTATATACAAATAAAACCCGATACATTAATAGCTCTTACCTTGCAGGATAATAAATACTTAGCATTTATATTTACAAATTACATATAGTTAAAAGGGCCATAAAAGTTTCAGTTTACAACACCTAATTATGTGAGTGTTAGCGGTTTAGCTCCATAAATCTATGGTTGGCGCTAGCATACATGGTGGTGGTAGGCTATTCGAGTTTGATAAGTAAAAAATTATTTAATTACAAAGATATTTTGATCAAGGGGCTTTAAAAATACGCACTGCTTGACTGTTATATTTTTATCTCCAGTGAGTTCTCCTAAATTAGGAAATATTGTGAGGATAGATGGGGAGGAGTGCAACTTCCTCACTATACTGTCCCATCTTCAAGGACATTACCTTGTTCTGATCAACAGAGTATGGAACGGATTCCTTAACTTATAAAACCAACAACACCAATATCTACGCCTTCTGGTTAATATTTAGCACTGCGACGTTCTACGAGAGTAAAGAAATCACGTTTTAAATGTAGTTGTTGCAAGTTAATAAAACCTGAACTGTGGAATCAAGTAGGGAAGAACAGTTGTATCTAAATGAACTAGCAGACCCGTTACGACTTCGCTCGCGTAAACTATGAGTTAAACAGAATTAAATATAATTTAAATTGTTTGTACTGCTAGTGTCCTGTTTTTTCGCACGGGAGTCTTAAAACCCCAGATGTTTTTAAAATGTTGATATGGTATCAACAAACAAATCAATATCCATAAGGTTTAATAATACAATTTATTTTCGTTTCCATTTCAATCTATGCTTCACATATTTATTACAATTTCATTAATTGATCTGAATTTTAAATAGGTACGCTTTATTCGTTTTCAAGAAGTATTATCATCATTATATTAAAGGCAAGCACCAAACGGACTCTTTTTTTCTCAGCGTGTGGGCATCGAAGGAAAAATTCACGCATACCGTTAGAAAGGTATTGTCGTGTAGATGTGGATAAACCCTTTATAATTTACATCGGCCCTCAGGGCTACGCCCCACAGGCTTGCAAATTTGCAATGTTAATCTTATGGAAGAACAGTAATCAATTGAATTGTATATTTTATAGCTGATATAATAACAAATTGCTAGCACAAGAACAGATGTTTTAGGGCTAATGTAAAAAATACTGCTGGAATGGTAACACACTTCTTCTATCCGCTTTAACCCTACGTTAAAAAAATAAACCTGGGTGTGAGGGGGACAGGGTGATGGGGGGGAGGGAGAGAGAGGAAGAGTGCTTATTCGTTAAGTTCAGCATAAGGACACTGGTTGACTGGTTAAAATGCACTTATTTAATTGCTCACGCAGGATGTGGCAAACCTTTCTTGCAAATAGCCATTATTCGTACGTGCCGCTTTGGGTTTACATAGAATTATTTTTGTTCGAATTTCAACCTCTGGGCGATCGGTAGTTCTTATTTAATGTATAAAACAATGACTAAACCTATTCTACATGCTAATGAAAAGACAGTTTAGAGTTCTGAACTAGTAAGCTAAACTGAAGCAGTTATATTTTATTTTTTATATATAAAAAAGGAATTAGTCAAAACATTCAAATCTTTATATTTTTAAGTTTGTGAGAATACATTTTTAAACCCCCTTAAGTAAAACCAGTAACTGCCAATTTATAAAACTGTTAATTGATGATTTTTTAGGTTAATCCAAAATATCAAGAATATCAAGAACTGTAATTCGAAACTAAATAGTTGATAATAATACTGTACTTTGTTGAGAATATACGGTTCTACGGGCACCAACAATCTCTACAACGAACAACGAAAACATAAAACGAATCTACACACAACAACAACGAATCACACGAGCCTACACACAACGAGCCTACATACAACGAATGTAGAAAATCCCCCATTCATTTCCATGACATTTTTATGGTTACATTATATTTTAAACCCCTAACGTGAACCCAGCAACGAATTGACCTAAAAAGGTATTCCGAGAACCAGCAAGAAAGTTAGGCTGCGCTCGGAATGAAGTTAGCCGTACGTTGATGGAATGAAGGAGAAGTAGACCACGATCACGAACCAGACATCTGTAAAACCGGTTCTGCTTCTAGGGCCTGATTTTACACCAAACAAAAGTAACACCGCCTCTCCCGGCATAGTCGTCCCTGTCCTGTTTTTATTCGTTACTTTCCGTTATTCCATTACAGAGGACGGCGAGACTTGGAGATTCATGAATGACCTACATCTGGGATTATACTGATAAGATAATCAAACAATAATATCTATGGAAAATCCTTGAATGAGTTAAACTTTCTCCTGGGACAAGAGTTCGCACACCGGACACACAACTGCAAGACTGATTTTGTATCTCACCACCTCAGCAATGCGTCTTATCGTCGGTTGAACCGTATTTGATTTACAGCGATATTTTTCTCTTCGAAGTAGGGATCATAGATGGATGAAAACGTGGGGATGGTTCATGTATTAATAAATATTAAATGTACCCGGGTGTTATAATATTATAAAACTAGTCGACCCGTGCGCAATTCCGCACTTCGAACCAAATCTTGTCAGCTGATCAGATGTTATTTCGTTTGCATTTTCGATCCTGACAAAACAAAATATTCCCTGAATTTATCTTTAGTTTTATTACAATTTCAGAAAAGGGGTACATTTTCAGCCCGTGGGTCTATTTTTCATCTTTAGCCGGCACGATAAGCTTTAAAATGAGGGGTAAATCATGGAATTTGATAAAGGAATATCTCGCGGAGTGGCAGAAAAACAGGCTAGAGAAATAATATATAAGATTGATAGTAAATTAGCGCTCTACAATTATCGCACGATTTAATCAAACTAACAATACCAAATGCCACTCACTCACTGACTGACTAAGTGATCAATAAATCTCAAAAATTACAATGCCTATGAAGCTGATTTTGCATGTCGATGCTTTTATGCTGTAGATGTGCAAAAGGCTCGGTTACAAAAATCGTATAGGGCTGCGCTTTGGATTCTTGTGGCAATCGTATGGGCATTAATATTTACTGGACCAAATTACCTTACATTCTTTAGGGACCATCTCACAACTACTACTGGATTGTTGGAGCTGAAATTGGAAAAACATACAGCTACAGAATTAGGCTTGATTCTGATACAAATATATTTTAGGGCTTCACCCCACTGGGTACCATGTTGCCCATCACATACCAACTACTGAACCGATGGAGCTGAAATTTGGTTTAGGAAATAGATAACACACCAGAATCAAACGTAGACTTCCACCATTCAGACATCCTTTTCACTCCTCCAAACTGGCACTCAAGGGTTATGTTTACTACCACATGCCTAATACTGAAATTTGGTATAGGATGGTAAATGATAGGTGCATGTGAATAAAACAAATGCCTATCCTCCCGTTCTGAAAATATTTTGGGTCTCCACCACTCTACTGGCATTCAATTTGTTTCCGTTTGAAATTGTCAGTGTCAATCTTATTACGTGAAGATTTTACAGAATTTGAGTTTCCATGATAACAATATTTTGAATAATACAGAAAACATTGGTTTTGCTTATAATTACGGGTTAAAGCATCTACAATCTATAAAAACGCACTGAACATATATGATTCAAATACCACTACCTGATGAGAGGGTTTTCCATCAATAAAAATAACTATCATAGTCACCTTATACGTGGATAAACATCACAAAACTACCATAGATTTAGGTGAAATTTCCAATTTGATGTTAGGCTAAGTTAAATGAACAATGGATACAATTTAATTCCTGAGGCCAGCAATTCAATAGAGGTGCCGCAATTCTGGTTCTAGGAAGGAAACATTAGACAGGTATCCGTGGCGGGCGCTGCCGCTGACGCAACAGCTCCGTCGACGCAGTAAACCTAAACCTTGGCCTTGCTGGCTCAGCACACTGGCTGTGGCCATTCACTGGGGAACACGGAAGACATGAGGCAGCAACAAACTGTAGGACTTCGAACCCGCGGCAAGTTTCATGAGGTCGAACCGTAGATCACACAGTAGCCTACATTATAAAATAACATACTTCTCAACTCTTAAAAAATAACCTTCACTTTCACGCTAACATGATGGCGGTTTGTATTATTGCTGCTCCGGGAGCTTAAACCAAAATAGACAAATAAAAGATAAACAGGATTTACTTTGGGTTTATAACGGCTCTCAATACGCCCAAGCTGTTGTTGATTCATTGGTTGATTCATTGGTCTTTCAGCAGGAGCTCTGTTCACTGTATTCTCATAACACACTGGTTGGAAGTCAATGGGAAATTAGTGAATGAGCTGTAATAAATATACCCCGTAGCAGCAAACCTGCGTACTCAATGAATTTTCAATGCATGTATATGTTTCCCACTACCACATAAAGCCACTCACCAAGTTTCATAAAAATACACGAATAAATAAGTGATATATAGCATTTTATTTATTCTCCATAAGAATAACATTGTTTTCTTTTTGTTTTTTCTTTGTTTTGTTTTTGTGTCTATCTATGCCAGTAGCATTTTTAACGTTTTGATAGGGAACGGTCCAAACCCTGGCCTTGTTACTATCTAAGGTCGACCTGTTCTTAGAAAGCATCATTAATTAATAGCCCAATGACAAATGTCAGCTAGGTCCAGTTTCGAACCTCGGACTACGAGGTGAGCACGATAACCACTACGCTACCCAGCCAGTTATTGAAAGCTGAGTACGCAAGTTTGCTGCAAGAAGGAACCCAAAATATGTTTTTATGCAATTATCAATATAACTTAACAAGTCGAAGATGCATACTAAGTTTTAAACATTTATGTTCATAATTAAGGGAGACATTACATCTTACTTATTCTCCATAAGAATAACACAAAGGCTTGATTCTTGAAAGGTGGCTGAGTATGGAGGTTAGCTGCTGCGGGGAAAATCGGCTAAAATTTTTGTGTGCAAATATTAATATACCAGTGCTAGGTGCACATGCCAAGTTTCATCAACATACATTCATAAATAATCATATCAAATTTATTCTCCATAAGGATAACATTGGACAACGTACTGTGTTTAGCACATTGAATATCTCTGCAACGGTTGGACGTAGAATCACTATTTAAACACCAAAATGATTGTTTTGTAGAGCTGAACTGATTGGTAAAAGCAAATGTCAGGTTTACATTAAAATTACTGAGGAAAAGCAAAAAACCTTTTTCTCATAAGATTAAACATGGGAGATTTTATGAGCACGTTTTTTTGGATTTTCTCCGCAACCACTTAACCTAGGTTAATGATTCAAAATACTATATTATTTTTTTTTAAGTTCTATAAAATGGTTGAAACCAAAATTAAGTGTTTTAACAATTTTAGGGTGAAAAATCCAAAACTGATTTTTGAAAAATTTAAAACCCCCATAAACCTCCCTTCCCATGGTCCGATTTTTCTGGTTTTCGAACTTTAAGTCATGCATGTCACTTTACACATTTGAGCCAAATTTCATCAAATCAGACGATTTTTACTCAAGTTATCGTGTTAACGGACACACACACACACACACACACACACACACACACACACACACACACACACACACACACATATATATATATATCAATTTGAACGAATTGAGTTTTTGACATCTGGGGACTTCAAAATAAAAAGTTAACATGGTCTCGGGATTAACTTTTACCATGCCACCTAAGATAATAGATTCTTCCCTATAGAGGAAATTCGCTAACAAGATGGCATTCTCGTCTCTTTATTACTTAAAATGTCATATGTTTTCTTTAATTTGGTTTATAATTTGCTATCTGAGCGGTAAATAAAGCAGAAAGACACAATGCATTGACATTATAATAAATTATTCCTAAATTGTTATTAAGTCAGAATAAAATGTATCATTTTTATCAATTTGTATTTGCTAAAAAATCCCACAGACAAAGCAATACAAATATGGATACCGTAGATTTGTTTATTTGTTGTGATACTCATTGATTGTCTAAGTAAAAAATATTCTTACGATTGCTGAGTATATTGATAACATAATTAGCATAGCCGAAAACAGGGATCCTGGTTGCCTCCTCAACGCTCATTTTCCCTACCTTAACAATGTATTTGCACGCGGCGCCGCAGATTTTCCCGTATGGTAGACTGAAGCCTTAACATTCGGTACGCGGATGTTAATATCTCCTCTCGAGTGTGCACAGCGAGTTCCTAGGTGTTAACCACCTAGGAAATAGGGGCCTCAATAACATGTTCTTGGCCTTTAATAATGCGCCGGCGCCATCAAATGAAAATGCATGAATGGGGCTTGCGTTTTAGTTGGCTAATTTCTCGATAAGATAATGTTTTCCGACAAGAAACATCAAATAACAAGATAATTCAGCCCAAAACTTAATTTTTGTTGTTAAAACAGTATTCTAAACCCAACACAATTCTAATTTGAAGCAACATTAAAGATAATATTCTATTTCAAGCAACAGGTACTTTGGTTACTTGGTAGTTAAGTACTGTATAACAAAGTTGCAATACCTTAAGTGCATTGTGTCAGTCAAAGTAAAAATTAAATATTGCGACATTTCTTGAATTTTCGTAATGTTTAGGTACTGTTAAAAACATATCAGTGCATATCTTCTTCCAGTTAATAGATTTTAATAAGGTTAATCGCAAAACGTAACAACGCACATTATGTAAAACATGCAAATGGGAACAATCGATTCATTGTTTTAATGTTCCAAAGAAGGCTCTCTGTCAATATTCCCCAAGTCGTAACATATATTATTTGACATGGGCAAGGGTTTAACACGAATTTAAGGAATTTATGGCCTTGAGCTATAGCGTAAGAACAGATTCGTTGTGACATATAACCAATATAACCACTTAGAACCCCTCTCCGCTACCGGTACTCATGAATGAGGGTTAATTGGAGAATGGGGTAATGGGGAGGGATACAATATGGGGTGTATCAACGGTTAACAAAGAACAATGACTACTAGATTTTCTAAATATTCACTGTCGTGTACTTTAATTAACAATTTATCCCTATTTAGTGATCATGTACTTGGTAAAAATTAAGTAATGAACAAATCAGGGATTTTTTCTCGATGAACTTCAAAGAAAACTTGGATATAAAGTTATAAAAATAGTACTAAAATCATTTTAAAACTTACCTAAAATAAAATTATCCAGTTAGGTTCCAGAGTTATCCAATAAAACGTTTAAAATGTCACAAAACCATGAGTTTTAAGTGATAAAGCACTGCCGCACCACGTCGGTTATAGATCGACGACAGCCACGCCGCTGGAGGTCTGTCCACAACTGGTTGTCGGTTGTCAGCTGTTGTGTCGGTGTCTAGTTTCACTCCACTGCGGCCTGGCGGTGAAACTCTGAACTACGCCGCGCGCCAGCCTGTCTGGAGATGTCTTGATCTCTCGAAAGCGGATCAAATACACTTTACGTTTTCTACCAATTTAGAGTCTTGATAGGTCGAACTCGACTGACCTATAATTCATTTTAAATTTTAGTGACATTTCGATTTTTTGCATCCTCTGATAAGAAGATCCGGTGGTCTACAGTTATCAAGACAGAAACAAACGGTTTACTTCACGCTGAACAGAAAAGCCTCGTCTAAAAAATTTAAATTAATCTAAATTTCGCTATATTATGCAAGTAACACTTTTTTCTTACCTCATTAGCAGTATATGGGGGACGCTTTTACACTAATATTTGCGTTTGAACTGAAACACACATTATTCCTTCTTACTTCATTTACCGTACTGTAACTAACCTTTCTTGCTTCCCGGTCTAAAAAAAGTACTTTCGAAATGTACTGAACCCATTAGTATGGAGATGACGCAAAGATGGTTAAAACGATTATATTTTTCTGAACTTTTTCTCTCCAACGGATGCAGCATCTCTTTTCTTCATCTTGATTTACGCTTTGCTCGATATTTGATTGCACACACTGGTGGTATTGGTACTGGTGTTGATTACCCATTTTTTGTCGTGGTTTTGGTTACCCGGGATTTGGTTTAGAGGAGGTTGGTTAAACTTTGGTTTACTAAAGCTTGAAGCATACTACTGGGCAACTCTTAAGCGGAAGCGCGGCGCGATGCGGCGCGGCGGAAGAACTTCCACTGCTCTCAAGAAAAGTTACTTGCATGTTATCTTATGAGAGTAAGCACACCTAACAACTCTCGCGGAAGCGGAAGAGAAGCGCGGCGCGGCGCGGTTGAAAACTTCTTCTCGAATCCCCCGGGGGGAATTCGGGGTGGAAGTTTTTCGCCGCGCCGCGCCGCGCCTCCGCAGGGTTGCTAGGTGAGCGCAGGGTAGAGTCGCGGAAACGGCGACGACGATGCCCTTCGGATGTTTTTCGGAAACTCTCGGATGACTTTCGGGTGTTTTCGGAACGTCTCGTGTGCCCTCGTCCCGGTTCCGTGGTGCCACAGGGTCTGTACAGAATACTGAATAGTTATTTTAGCGAATTTCCCTTATTGGGAAGAAGCTATTACCGTAAGTAGACTACGACTGATTTTTGTTTTGAGGTCCCCACATAAAAAAAGTTTTTGAAAAAAACATCCAATTTCGATTAAATTTAGCACAAACGTGTAAAGCAACAGTCATGACTTTGAGTTTGGAAACCAGAATTAACAAGGTGTGAAAAGGGGGTTTTATGGGGATTTGAAATTTTAAAAAAATCCGTTTGCATTTTTAACCCTAAAATTAGTGAAACACTCAATTTTGGTTTTGACCATTTTATGGAGCTTACAAAAACAATTAATATAGTATTTTGAATCATTAACCTATGGGTTGTTAAGTGGTTCGGGAAAAATAAAAAAATGTGTTTATACAATTTTCTATGTTAATATTATAGGACAAATGTTTTTAGCTTTTCTACTGTTAATTTTACTGTAAACTTCATATTTGCTTTTACCAATCGGTTCAGCTCAATAAAACAATCATTTTGGTGTTTAAATTCTATGCCCATTTTTTGCAGAGATATTCAAAGTGCTAAACACAGTAAGTTGTCCAATGTTATCCTTATGGATAGTATATAAAATTTCATATCTCCATTATTTATAAATGTATATTGATCAAACTTGACACGTGGCTTCACCTAGTACTGGTATTTACCTAGTATTTAGTATGTACTGGTAGTATATTTGCACAAACAATATTTGTTGTTGATTTTTCTGTAGCAGCAAACCTACATACTCAGCTATAAGGGAGTTAAACTTCAGATAATAATAAATTAAAATATATTGCACGGTTTATGAAAACAAATTATTAGGCAATAAGCATACTCTTTTGGAATTCACTTAATTCAATTTTGTAATTTAGTAGTAATAAATACAAATTAATATTACAGTTTTTAACTTTATTTTCCATCGCGGGTTCATGTCTGCGGAAGTTCGCGCCAAACCGCACCACGTGTGCTTAGCCCCCTCTGGAGAAGTGAAGTCACCGCACCGCGCCGCGCCGCCCCGCGCTTCCGCGAGAGTTGCTAAGTGTGCTTCAACCTTAAGTGTGACAGTGTAACACTAATAAGATGCCCAAAATAATACCATATGCTTACATCAAACCAAACAACTAAACAGGAGTTGTCTTGTTATTTCCAACTACAGTTAAGTTTTGAGTTACAAGTTTCTGAAATAAATTAAAATAAGAAAATAAAATGGAATAAGATACCTTTATTACCATTTATAAGCATTCATTGGGATAGAAGCATTCATTGCGTATCGTCTCATCATAGTTATTTTGCTTATCCCAAATTTGTGTTGATAAACAAAGAAATGTAAATAATAAATTAAATTAAAAATCGTAGACACCATCTAACAATTGGAGTCTCATACTAAATATGCCTCGTTACAGAAAATGGCCTGCTATGTGTGTTTTTTAGAAGACTTAAATTTGTTTAAGTTTGCTTCCTGTCTAATACGAGCTGGCAATGCTTTGTATAATCAGAGTCCCGAGTAAAAGGGACCACGTTCAAGATTACCATTTATTACCATTTATAAGCATTCATTGGGATAGAAGCATTCATTGCGTATCGTCTCATCATAGTTATTTTGCTTATCCCAAATTTGTGTTGATAAACAAAGAAATGTAAATAATAAATTAAATTAAAAATCGTAGACACCATCTAACAATTGGAGTCTCATACTAAATATGCCTCGTTACAGAAAATGGCCTGCTATGTGTGTTTTTTAGAAGACTTAAATTTGTTTAAGTTTGCTTCCTGTCTAATACCAGCTGGCAATGCTTTGTATAATCAGAGTCCCGAGTAAAAGGGACCACGTTCAAGATGAGCCAGTCTGTGCATATGGTATTGTGAGCAGGGCCGTACTCAGCCTTCACGGGCCCCTGGGCAGGCCTGGTGGTGTGGTCTCTTGTTGCCGTCAGGATCCAATTTGGTGACCTTATTTTAGACAACAGTGTCCTAATAAGACACTGGCCCGGCTGCCCGGGCCCCAGAGGGCAGTTGTCCCCCCTACCCGCCCCCTGAGTAAGGCCCTGATTGTGAGGGGTTGTTCCTCAAGCCTACCTATTCTCAGTTGCAAAACCAAATCGTTTAAAAAATAAATACATTAACAATTGCAGGGAAGGAGCATCATTTATACGTTACCTTTTTAACTACCAATATCTGTACAATTCTGATGAGAATACCAGAGTACAGAGAGAAGTTCTAAGAAATTCAGAACAAAATCTTAGTCTGATAGTGGACAAAACCTCAGTGATACCACATTGACTATGATAGTGACAAGTTAAAATAGGTAGTCAGTTAAAATACTCACTGCACAGAGAAACGAAACTATAACTCTTTAAATTTATGAACATTTAAAATCCTTTGTCTGTGCTTGCTATCAGATGTTTCTCAGCGTGTGATATCTTTCAACTTGTTGGTAAAGTGCCAGGTAAGTCATCTGACAACAATGTTTGATTACAACTGGAATAGTTAGATGGATTCTTGACCAGACAGCAGATACGTGTAGACGATGTTTTGATTTCACAAACAAGAGTTAACATGGCAGTTTTAGGAATCAGACTTAGCCGCTCCTAAGATTGCTGGCTTGACCGGCTGCAATATAATCAAATTTCCAAGCACTTTTTCCCCATCTATGCCAGTGGCTTTTTTCAAACAATGGTCCAAACCTCTAAAAGTAATGTAGGCATTGGGCACTCAGCGAATTAGTGAATTGAGGCACAATTGAAAAAGAAGCATTTTGTTTAAGGACCAATATTTGAACAGATTGAGTTGATATTAATATAAATTCAGTAAACTTATGTTTTTTACTGATGATAAATTAGCCGTACATATAATTGATCATTATGTCACTGTTGCAATACTTTTTTAGTCCAAAAGGTCTTAAAAAGTATAAGACAACGATCATTGATTAATGATGATACACCCAATGGGGAAATGCAAAAGGGGGGATTTGATGATTCAAAATCTTGAATCAGCTAAATCCATCAAACTTATCTGCTAATCAGCTTGGAATTGTAATCAGCCAGCGTTTAAACTATGATCAACCACAGAATGGGAGGAGCCACCACTTATCTCCCACATTCTTTCCTCTCCATGGATACTGTCGACTATATCTGTGGGTAATCCTATAAGTAAATTCAGGAAAACAACTATTACACACATTATCTGCTGCTATCACTTACTAATTCACATGGACTAAAACTGTAATTTATAATCCAAATAATTAAAACGTCTTAACTATTAATTTTAGTAGAATTAACAAAATAGATGAGGTAAGAAGAACCAAGCTACAAACAATAATAAAACACTTTACCAAAACAAATAAAATGTATAAATAACATAAATAATACAATAACTCTCAGGCAGATTTTACAGGAAATTTAAATTTAACCAAGTGTTCCAGCCCTCCTTCCACAATGTCACCAGGTTTGATTTCAGCAACGCCCTTGGAAGACCCTGTGAGTATGAGGTCGTAAGGCTCCAGAGTCATGAGTCCCGAGAGGTAGCTGATGAGCTCTCCGACTGGGAATATCATGTCTGACGTGTTGGCGTCCTGCTTCAACTCCCCGTTGACTCGACACCATAGGTTGACATTGTCCGGGTCAGGGATAGCTTCCTTGGGGATGAAGCTGCTCACTGGACAAGCTGTGTCGAAACCTTTACCCAAGGCCCAAGGTAGTCCTTTGTCTTTGGCTTCATCCTGTAAGTCATAAATTGGTTTGGAGAGTAGGTTTAATTTTGAAGTTAATCATTAATATAGTTTATGAGAGTAGCTGTATAATATTTATTCAGGTACTAGGTTTTATTTTCAACATTAAATAAAATAATAAAGTTATTGAAACATTTTATAATTTCAACGATGGTTGTAAGTACCCGTGGTGAGAAATCAGATGTCGACTTTCAACCGCACATTTATATCAGACAGATTATAATAAAGTAGTTGTGTGTGTCCCAGGTGATTTTGAAAACGGCTCCTCAAAACTGCTTATAGACCATACCACGTTGTAGAGGACCAACAAATATTAGATAACTTTTTTTGTTTTTCCCCAGACCTTAGGGCTTCACCCCAGTGGCATCAAAAGCTGCCATGTTATTCTTATGTAGAAAAGGTTTTTCCTAAATGGCTCGAAAACGGCTCTTCAGATCTGCTTCCGGACCATACCACGTTGTTGGGGGACTAAAATTCTTCGGATAATTTTTGTCTTAACCTTAAGGTTGCACTCCGCTGGCTTCTTCTATCACTTCCCGACGTCCGATTTGGACGTGTGATGGTTCTTTGGATTTTTTTTACAAAGCTGTATGTCTTGAATGAGCCCTAAGGTTGGATATATCCCCCCCAACAATATTAGGGCTCCACCCCCTTGGCAAAATTGTCACGTTTTCTTTTGGGTGATTTCAGCCAATTGTCATTGATCCATAATATTTGAGTAGGTTTTTTATGACCCCCACACACATTAGGGCCCCACCCCAATAGCTAAAATATTGCTATGTTAGTCATATGGAAAACAATAATACTCCAGATTATTGCAAAAAAGGCTCCTCAAACCTGCTTACCATACTGGGTTGTTGGGGGACTAAAAGACTTCAGATTCTTTTTTCCCGACCTCAGGGAACTGCCCCACTGGCTTATTCTATTACTTCCAGACCTCCGATTTTGACATGAGATGGCTATTTGGATTAGTTTTATAAGAACCATATCTCTTATGAATGAAGTGTTGGATACGGTCCTCACTAGAGGCGTTGGGACTCCGCCCAACTCCGTCTTAGTTTCATCACGTCGGTGTAGTATAAAATACCTAAGAATTAAGTCAACGAGTGTCAAAATGTAATATGATCATAGAATGTAATCAGTTAAACAATGTTAATTATAATTAAACTGATGAGGAAAATATGGTACTCGTACGATAAATATCGTGTTTCCAGCAACACTGCAGATTGGACTCCGTCTTAGGGCTCCGTCCCTGGCAAGAATACCATGATGTTCTTTCTGATTTTATGTGTGATTTTAGTCAATTGTCATTGGTCCATCATATTTAGATACCATTTTTATAACCCAGAAAGTAAGGCTCCGCCGCACTGGCTAAAACGGCCATGTTATTCTTATTGAGAAAAGATCTATGCTAATAAAGTAGTACACTTCAGCTGATTGCGAAAAAGGCTCCTAAAAACTACTCACCCACCATAATTACGTTTTAGGGGGACCAACAATATTTTTAATATGTTTCCCTCTCCTCAAGTCTTCAATGGCCTTGGCCTTATTATACTTATGGTGAAAATACGACATCTTAAAAGCCCAAAAACGGCCTCTCAAACCTAATCCTAGACCATACAACGTTGCTAGTATGGATATGTTTTTCCAACCTTAGGAATTCACCCTATTGTCCTTAAAAAGTTTGTATGTTATAGTAAAAATATTGTTCTTGGAGCGGCGAAAGGCGCTCAGTCTAGGTACTTATTTCTATTCAGGTATTTTATTAACTATTAAGTAACAAATTATGACTTTTCAACGCTATTGTAAATCATCTAATGGTAATAAAACTATTTTTATTTTATATGAGGGATATTACATATTACATTTTTTTATATATTGTTGAAACTTCAAGTGTCAGAAATTAATTACAAATTAATTAGAGAGTACTGTTAAGAAAAACCACTCCTTATATTAAAGATATACAATAGTTTGCTATAAAGTAAAGAAATAACAAGCTTATTAAAAATATTAGTTATTAGTTATAAGTGGTATAAAAATTAAATTGAATTAGTTTGTGATGATGTACATATTTCCTAACATCAATCTTCAAAAGAACACCCAAGAAGAATGTGACTTTTTAAATCACCAATACACGATTAATTTAAAATACCCCCGTAGCAGCAAACCTGCGTACTCAGCAAATTTCCAATGCATATATATGGATCTTAATACCACATAAAGCCACATACCAAGTTTCATCAATATACATTCATAAATAAACGATTTATGACATTTTAATTATTCTCCATAAGAATAACATGGCGACTGAGTATGCAGGTTTGCTGAAGCAAGGAACATAAAAAATGGGGTTTTATACAAATGTCAATATAACTCATGTAGGTAAAGCCACATACCAAATTTAATTAATTTATTTTCATAATGAAAGGAGATAACACGTTACTTATTCTCTATAAGAATAACATGGGGCTGAGTACGCAGGTTTGCTGCTACGGGAGCCTTTGGTAAACAATTTTCTTTTAGCAAATATCAATGGTCCACAACCAGATGAAGCCGTATACCAAGTTTCGTTAGTATACGTTCATAAATAAGCGATATATAAAATTTTTATTTTCCTCCATAAGAATAACATTAGACAACGTACTGTGTTTAGCACTTTCAATATCTCAGTAACCAATTGACGTAGAGAAATGATCAAAATACCAAATTGTGTGTTTTTTGTAAGCTGAAACCAATGGGATAAACTAAAATTTGACTATTTCCAAAATTATATGTAAAAAATTTGAAAAACCCATTTTTGGGGTACAAAACCCCCCCAAAATACCCCTTCGGATAGAGCGATCTGGCTGGTTTTCGAACTTAAAGTCATAAATGTTACTTTACACGTTTATACCAAATTTCATCAAAATCAGATAATTTTTACGAGAGTTATCGTGCTCACGGACACACATATATATATAGTTTTGAACGAATGGTGTTTTTGGGGTCTGGGGACCTCAAAACGAAAAGTTATCATGGTCCCAGGCCTAGGTCTTACCATGCCGACTACGCTAATAACTTCTTCCCTATAGAGGAAATTCGCTAAAAGAACACTTCAAGTTTTAAATTTACTAATATCTTCACATTTGTTCGTTCATAGTTTATTTTGTTTTTCCGTATCTTCAAAATGACCCTGCTATCTTCTTGTATGTACTTTAAAAAATTTTTGAATTATTCAATTACTTTATTCTAGCTTCTGAAAAAATTCAGCTAAAATATGAAATATAAAATATGAAAAAGTACTTTTGTTTAAGCATGTGATTCTGAAAGAGTAATAATTATATTAGAACAGAATCATAATCTCCAGTATTGGTATAAATAAGCCATGATCAATATTTGCAGCCTAGGAACATTGTATCAAGATTCATTAAACAAGCAGATATAGTAAACACAGTATGATTAAAGCGTTTCCATGTGCCAAGCTTTGCAATATGTACTCCAAATATAATTGGGAATCATAGTTGATGGCAGCAAATAAAGGCTGTTTGTTTTCCTTATATTGGAATGGGATTCATTACATATGCTTGCAAGCATGAATTTGTCATTACTATCTTCTATGAACTAACAGTTTTCCAGGATTATTTATTTATAGTTTAGAATATACTTCTGTGTTATAAAAATTAAGTTTTATAGACCGGTGGTGTAACTGATTTTTTGGGCCCCCCAAAACTTATTTTCAGGGCCCCTCCCATGTAACATAATCATAAAATTCACTCTATCCCTATCCATACTAGATTCAGAGATAAGGTTGCCTGGGCCAGACATTTTCTAACCTCCAGATACATAACATCAGGTCTAGTATTGTTTATTTGTTGTGATTTAACAACGCCAAAGTTCTTATTTAGGCTGTAATTGAGCGGAGCTCCTATACTACACTCTGGCTTTTTATTTACACATACTCCTCCTGAACGGCTGGAGTGATCCTCACAAAATTTTGCTCGGTCATAGTAACCATCTATGGGAAGGTATAAATCTGAAATGGTCCAAATCGGACATAAGGGTTCTGCCCTACGGCCCTTTAAAGTTACCATGTTATTTTAATAGGAGAAATATTTTATTTGGTTTGTTTACTGTGTGTTGATTATACAGCTGTTGTATGGATCAAATTTAAATGCAGACTGTTACTATCAGCTGTTTGTAAATACAGTAGTTTTCTGTGAAATTGTTGTTTTGATTATTTTAGTGGTTTGTTTGTCGATACATTTCTGAAAATTATTGATTAAATAAATACTCGCTCCGCTCAATATTGCAAGCAGACAACTGCATTGTATAACTAGTTAGTTTAATAAAGTTTTATCACGTCAGTGTAGTATGAAATACCTAAGAATTAAGTCAACGAGTGTCAAAACGTAAACCTTCATAAAGTCCGGGTTCCAGGTCAGTAACTCGCTCTGTTCCTGTCCAAATGTGGAAAAAGTATTTGGATTGGATTCAGATTAGGTTTGGAGTGAAATAGCCGCTATAGCGTTTACGGTTGTACGTTGAGGTTAAGAAACCAAGGTTTATAGCAAGGTTCGTAGAGCTTTCAGACCAGGTGTGCTGAGTCGATCTGTTTAAGGTTTTCTACTTAACCGGAAGAGGCCTCGTAAAAACAGATGGAAGGTCACGTGATCACCAATCCAATCTGCATTGTTGCTGGAAACACGATATTTATCGTACGAGTACCATATTTTTTCCTCATCAGTTTAATTATAATTAACATTGTTTAACAGCTTACATTCTATGATAAGCTGTTATTTTATGAAACTAATGTATTGTTTTGATTTATTTGTATTATTAGATTAATCGATTAAGGGTTTAAATGTTCTTCCTGCTTGTCCAGTGACAATTTAAAAATAGCTGTACCATTATTATACCCAAGGTTCGTAGAGCTTTCAGACCAGGTGTGCTTACTTACATAAGAGTAATGTTCGCAGCAAAGATGTCTTACGAGGGCGTCCAGTTGATGCATAAATCAACAACATACTATAAAGTGTTGCCAACCTTAAGGGTATAATAATGGTACAGCTATTTTTAAATTGCCACTAGACATGCAGAAAGAACATTTAAACCCTTTAATCCATTAATCTAATATTACAAATAAATCAAAACAATATATTAGTATCATAAAATAACAGCTGATCATAGAATGTAAGCAGTTAAACAACGTTAATTTTAATTACAATGATGTAGAAAATATAGTATGCGTATGATAAATCGTGTTTCCAGCAACACTGCAGATTGGATTGGTGATCACGTGACCTTACAGCTGATTTTACGAGGTCTCTTCCGCTTAACTAGAAAACCTTAAATAAATCGACTCAGCAAACCTGTATAGTACAAACGTATCTATGGACCTTGATGAAACGGATCTCATCATGAGCCGCCGATTTATCATTCATTACTATCACATACCTAAGCTGATTCAAGGGAAAGTTTACTGACAACATTATTGCCGTTCTGAAATGTTTTACTTTATCCCCCTTATCCTATCCTATATATATACTCTAATATGAGTAAGGTTTGCTTGCTTGCTTGCTTGCTTGCTTGCGTGCTTGCTTGCGACACGGATCTCAAAAATGGCTTCAACGATTTCCTTCAAATGTTCAAAATAACTAATTTCTGGGATAAAAATAAGTTCTAGACAGGCCTCAACCCTAGGAAAAATCAAATAATGTAAAAAAACTAAAATGAAAAGTTAAAAAAATTAACATTGGGCTTATGGAGTTTCAAATCAAAACAAAAGAATTGTAACAGCTGTTCATAATCAACCAGGGAACTGTCAAAGTAATACTCATGTTGTTTATGATTATTACCATGTGGTTTCCTGAGAGCAGAGATTAAAAGATTTGAGTTAAGATTACATATATATAGAGTAGTAAAATAAATCAAAGGGACATTGAGCTATAAATAACAACTGGAGTGACCTTAAACATGTAGAAAACAGGCAAATGAGTTATACAAATCTGATTATCAGTAGGGGGAAGTGGTGAAATATACTCCAAGTCATCTAAGAAAACTGACTGGCCTTCCCCGAGCAAAGCTCGGCCCCCCCAGGTACTACATAGTATATGGAGAACGTATTGTTTTCGTCAAAATTTTTGAATTTGAGTTGTTAGTGGAAATATTTGTTTTGGTGCTCCTTGAATCCAAAAAAGTGATTTTTACGTGATGTCTGTGTGTATGGATGTGTACAGAGCTATAGCCCTAACCAATGGACTGATTTCTATGAAATTTGGTATGTAGGTACTAATCCACGATATATCTAGGTGTTTTTCTCATTTTATGAATTTTTTATTTTTAAGGGTAATTATCCCCCAAAAAACATGAAAATCAAAATTTCTCAAAAACGGCTCTGACGATTTTAATTAAACTTTAGTCGTTTGTAGAGCTTTAGTTTTCAAACAAATTGACACCACCCACATTTCTGTAAAAATTCAGGTTCAGAAATTACAGGACTTAAAACATCAAAAATTCAGTTTTTTGGATTTTTTATAGTAAAACATAAATATAAAAAAATATAACTATTCACCATTAAAAAAGCTCAAAAAACTAAATAATTTAGTATTTTGAATTACTATTCTACAATTGCTGGTTGCGGAGAAAATTTTAATTTTAATTTTGCGGTAAACGCAGTACGTTGTCCAATCTCTCTTTTGGGGAATACAGTACAAAAATTACTATTTCTCTCTTATTTACTGATCAAGTTTGTTCAAACTTGATATGCTTGTCAAGTTAGCATTGACCAACAGAAGAAATTTGAAATATGTTGCCCCTTAATAACCCTAGGGGAGGAATAGGGGGCATTTCCCCTCTTAAAACCACGTGTTTAGCAATGAATTCTGAACTGCCTCCAAAACAGGGATTTGGGTGGATATTTTTGAAAACAACTTGTTTACAATATTTTCTGTACATTCGACCGTGCTTTGTATTCTATATTTAGTAAATAAAAAGTAATTTATTCATTAAAGTTGAGCTAAAAAGGAGAAGGTATGTGTCAGTTTCCTGATACCGTTTATTTTAAATTAAATATAACAATTTTATCTCACCTTGCGGGCCCGCTAGAGCTTTTGCCACGACTGGCAGGCCCCGCCACCTCGGCTCATGGCCCCCTAGGCCCTTGGGCCCCCCACACCGCGGGCCTTGCGGGCCCGGCAGTTATGCCACTGTTATAGACTCAAACTCTGGTCTCTAAACCATACATTTTAAGTGAAAACATACTACCATTTTTCTATGCAGGACCATACAAAAATTGCATCGTTATTAAACCTCATGGGACCGGCACAAAGGGCGGATTATGGAAAACGTCGGTTAGTGCAAATTTTGATCTAGTCTGGTACATTTGGTACTACTCTGTGAATGTAGTACACTACTAATACTGAAAAATTGCTAAAATGTACATAAGAACGACTTAATGTGCACAGACGTGGTGAATAATGTTTAAAGTTTACTTTAAAGTGGTTAAGAAGTGTAATCCAGAACTTTACCAAAAAACTGGTCGCAGTAAGATCCAGAGCCAGACAGTACCCCATTACATGGTCCAGT
The DNA here is from genome assembly GCA_963675035.1 of Allygus modestus. Classification (NCBI taxonomy): domain Eukaryota; kingdom Metazoa; phylum Arthropoda; class Insecta; order Hemiptera; family Cicadellidae; genus Allygus; species Allygus modestus. The sequence continues at coordinate 143,990,400 of OY776111.1, forward strand.
ACTTGAGAGGGTTTTATATTCTTGCATTTCTTCCCAATTATGACCCCCAGCTCTATCTCTTCTTTGACAACAAACTCTTTAGGAATCTGTAGCCAAACAAGCAACACATTAATGATAATTAAGGTTTTTTTTAATTAGAGATAGAAAATAGAGTTATCTGTATGTTAATGAACACTTTTTTTTAGAAAATAAACCATTACTACAGAAAAGGTAATGGAAATAGACCGAAAACTATGACATGCTTCGGCTGTGTTGTGTGTTGTTTGTCAGGTGGATCTATTCAAAATTCAAATTCTTTATTTCCAAACAGTTACAAACATTTTTTATAATAAACTTGGAAACAAAAAACCTCACATTGGCATATCGGACAAGTGCTTATGTAGTGTCTATTCAAGTTTTCATGGGTATCAGGGGCATGAGGGCCATACACATATTACGTAACACATTTTTCGTCATTTCAGACCCCCCCTCCCCCACATAACGCACCATAACACTTGGCCACTCCCTAACCCCCCCCAGGTGTTATGTAACTCAATCATAGTAGGCCTTAAAACAGCTTAAACCTTTTAAAAATGGTTTTATAAGCAATTTGGAGTATGGATTTCAATGAATCATAAAACTTTCAATGAATTTATTCTAACAACAATTTTTAATAATTTATTTCAAAGGTAAATGAATACAAACAAACAATACTGTTAATACAAAATTAAAAAATAAATAAGCTAACTTAGCTAAAATGTAACAGTTTAATTTATAGCTAATACAAATACAAAACAACTTAAAAAACTAAAAATTTGGGCGACATTGCATATCAATTCCTGATTTTAAACTCTAAAACAACAGAAAACATAGGTGTAAAGCAATACATAACTTACTCAAAACATGTTATGTATTTGTTTTTAGTTTAACTGTTATTAAAATAGTATGTCGGAAGTATTTTTTACATAACAAACTGTAACCTAGATTTAGATATAAACTTGATTATTTTTTTAATTTCTAAAGGCAGTATCAATAGATACGGGAGTGCGCCAGCTCTTAGGGTTAATATGTGTGAGTTACATAACGTTGATCCAAACCCCCCCTCCCCCACATAACACAGTGTAACGCTGCGCCATACCCCCTCCTCCCCTTAAGTGCGTTACGTAATATGTGTATGGCCCCATAGGGCCTGGGCAATATGGATATCTTGTAACCATGAAACTCTGGTTATAATATTTTCTCTGTACGTACCAAGGGGCACAGACAATAATGTTTTTTGTTTTAATGTTCCATTTACACGTTGGGTGCAGAGGACGTTAACTGACGTCTTCTAATTAACATTGAAACATATGTGATTTTCATGTTGAAACATGTTTGTCAGCATTGATTGTGTTAAACAAATCATCATACTTTCTAATATTAATAAATACATATACTTGTATCTTATACCTTTATAGATAAGTTGTTATCATATTTTTACTTAATATACAGACATTTTCATATGTGAACTTCCTTTGAGATTTTCATTGTAAGTAATTATTCTAAAAGTCCAACTATAAAAAATGTTTTTATTTACTAATCGAGGGATTGAATTACTTGCAAAAACCTTACACAAACATGCTCACAGTTCTACAGTATGTAAGTTATGCCTGTGATTATAATAAACTCTATGGTACTGCTATTATCAAGGACTAAAAATCCTAAATTAACTGGGGTTGTAAATTGGATTGTACTCGAGTCATGATTCAAATATATTTATTAAATTAAAGCAAGTGAAAAATTACTGTTGGTAAATTTTACCTCAATATTTTGTCCTTCTATGATGTAGGATGAAGTAGGCTTCAAAAATATTACTGGAGTTTTTGGAAGAGGAAGCTTGCGCTCTGCACAAAGAGCTCTGAAAAATAGAAATAATGAAAAACTGTTTATTTCAAAAAGTATTAAACAATGTTTTTGTGGTGTGTTAACTAACATTATAACTTCAAAACTGATAGTATTATACATACCATCATGGTAAATATAACACAGGAGAACACTAGTATCAGAAGATAGATGTTGTATGGGCGACAGGTCCAATCTTTGCTGACAACCAAGATACATTTCACAAACAGTCACTTTGGTTTGCCATGGGACTTAATCCCATGGCAATAACTCTTATTTGCTCTTTCAATACCCCAGTCATCTTTAGATTGCTACACAGGCCTTTGGCCCATAGCAACAGGCAGTTGAGGTTTAAAAAAATGTGGCGACTTTCATCACTTGTTTACCAAAAAATCATTTAATTTATTTATTTCCTTAACAATGTGGTGTCAATAGATTTTAGCTAACCATATTGTGCACCCCAGAATCACTGAACAATAATTTATTGATAGATCGTTCTTTTTAAATATCCTTCACCCTTTAAGGATAAAGGGTGTTAATGCCATAACAAATCTTTTTATGTGCAAAACTCTCAGCTGCCTTGAAAGTATGCTATAATCTATACAAAATATCTATAAGAAAAATAATTAACAAAGCTCACTAGAAACAGAAAAGTGACGTTTAGTGTTTGAAAAATGAACAAATCGATACAATAATTATGAATACTGGACAATCCACGTAATTACTGCCACAAAACAATAATGAAACTCAAACCCAACTAATAGTGAAATGTAAGCTGAAGGTAAATCAAAGACAAGATTATGACATGATTAAATAGTTGCAAGGGACACAACCGGTTGACTGCTCTCTTGTTAGTACACCTAAGGCCTTAACTGTGGCTAATCTGGTGTGTCCGTCAGATGCAGATAACCTTCCTTACGATAGCTATAACCCACTTGAGGCTGGGCGGGAGTAGATTGTCTTCATGAGTTAGGTCTGTTTTTGTCTACTTTCAACTGACTAAATTTGACATTGCTGCAGCTGGGATAAATTCTCCTTTGGCATCCCCAAAAGTGTTACACAATCTATAATGTTCGCTGACACCGACAGAGATGTTTGGTTGGAGTTGAGGTGAGACTGACACCCGGCAGTGGTCAGTGGCGGATTTAAGCACTTGCCGCCTAAGGGCTATTAGGAAATTTGCCGCCCTCCCCCGTCCACTATATCTTTGTCTTTTTTGCCGCCCAGGTTTACCTACATGTTATATATCTTGTTTGGTTATTTTGTGACAGTATCTAAAGAAGTTACAAATTAACTGATTGAATAAGTTTAAGAAATTTCTGTTATTTCCTAGTTCAAAAAACCCAGTAAAATAATATATAATTGACTTGATTTACATTAACACAGTTTAATATTCAATATAGCCTATTCAATGACAATCAGCCCTAGAGAAAAATGTTCGTGTTAAAAGCAGTGAAGCAGTGCTAATGCTACTTTTAATAGTAAGAAAATCCTTCAACAAAGGTCTAAAAATCCCTTCTTATATTTCATCAAAACATTAATTTTTACACCAACGCATTGACTACTGAAATTTATAATAAATAACCTATAATAAGATATGATTACACTGTAGCCTTAAAATTCGTATAATTCGGACCATTAGCCTCAAAGTTATGACTATTTTTATCCTGAATTAGCGCTTTTCAATACAGTTTTTAAGTAATTTTGTAATTTATACTTTTATACAAAGAATTGTTAATATGTTTTAGACGATCAAAATACAAAATTAATTGATGTAGCCCTAATCTTACTAAAACTCTACACATTTTCAAACACGTATTCTAGTTTCACCTCCATGATATTGTAGATCCAATGATAATACCTACAATAGTCACTATACTCTCTGACAAATAAGCTTCATAAAGCGTGCCGTCATGTTTGGTATTTTGTCCTGTTGTGGTGTCAACTTGTTGGTGGGACGACATTCGATGTACAAAGGCGGCATGTTTTCAACACTATTTCCAAAGCTATATTAAAAGGATGTTTTCATTTAACTCAAATCATAACTTTGCTTCGAGATAATCAATAAAATTACATATAACATATGTCTTAAGATTATAAAGTTAAGTTTAACATCATGAGTCGCCTAAAATGCGACAAGATACTAATTTAAAGACTTAAAATATCACAGTTTTTCATTTAATGAAATCGGAGATTTTAACACCGTCCCACCCAAAAAATATATATAGAGGTCTCGCCTGGAGTAAAACACTTCAGCCTACATGCTGACCACCATTTTGACCCTATGTCAACTATGCTCCCATGGCAACAACCAATCAAATCTTCTCTTCACAAATTATGTTAATCTTTATTTGTCTTTGGTCAGATGTTTTGTTAAAAAAATGTCCTCCAGAATGAACGATAGAACGATTATGTGTGGTAGCCTTTGATGGTAAGTATAAGACGGCTGAAATAACTTTCTTTGTTACCTTGAGTTTGAAAATGAATCGAAAATATCATCGTAGTCTAAATTTTGTTATTGTCATCTCAAATTCGATTGTTGCAACATTTCTCATCCGTGTGCCTTAATCATTATTGATATTGTGTAAAAAATCATTATAATGCTTTGCGAATGTACGGGTAAACTTGGAAAAACTTGGGCGGCAAGTGCTTAAATCCGCCACTGCTTGGAAGTACGTGAGTTGGACCATAGATTAAGAATACCACAATGAGTGTGTTTAATCTATGGTTGGACGTAGTCATAGTGGCGCAGTGCCTCATTAGCGGTACGTAGTTCGTGGCTTGCCGCCCTTTCTCTGTAGCGTAATCGTCTTGTCGCTAGTACGGATGAATGACAAATGCATTATGACTGTTTTGAGGAACTGCAGTGTGAGGGACTGCAAGTGTAAAACATTAGTCTCTGATAACTACCTTTTTCTTTAAAAGGGCGGCACACCGTCATTGTCATCCGTTTTCGTCAAAATGTTCCCCGTTTCAACATTTCTTTTGTAAACAACTTATTAATTTGTTGTAAATTTGCCGCCCCTAAAAACTTGCCGCCCTGGGCTACAGCCCCTATAGCCCCCCCCTAAATCCGCCACTGGCAGTGGTGGCCATGCAGTCTGTGGTTAGGGATCATTGGGCTCAGCTGAAAGAAAGTTGAGCGGTCGAGAGTTATGGTTTGTCTCTACTATGGTAAAAGTTGTATAAAGTTCTTCAAAAGTGAGGTTAACCGTCCCTATTTTTTTGCGTAAATGGTACTTTATGCATTTTACTCCAGCTTCCCAACATGTGCTGAAATTCAGGGTAGTAGGAATGTGGCTAATGTACTTAGTTTAAGAAATTGTTTGACTTAGCTGGATGCTGTAGTTGAGATTTTGCCGATGCTTTCATCCATATAAGACAAATAAGCAATTTATTTATTTAATAAAGTGCCAAGAAATTTGTTTTGATGATGTTGCATCTGCAATAATTTGTTTTTCTGCCCACACATAAGAACTCCTCAGTTGTAGGTTTGATAAGAGCTCAAGGGGCACAGCTCTTATAGAACATTACACAAATATGGTGATGTATCCTTTAAGTAAACTATTTATTTCAAGTGTTGATATTTTTGAGTGAGGGGTTTTCCCGATCACCCTGCTCATGTCATTGACTATGTTTAGGTGACTTTTTTATATTAACAAAAATACTAAGAAGACCTGCTGCTCAAACTTGAACAAATGTTCTTCTCATAATCCTGAATTTCCATCACCCCTCATATGTATTGCATCACATCTCATAATTTTAGCATATAGCGTTGTCGTTTTAGTAGTAATTACTTATATAATGTCTATAAAATCTGTTCTTGCTGCTATGTTGTATCTTGTTAATGTTAACAATTGCACAAGACTGGGAGCCAGGGGAAAAGTAACTGTCATAAGTGTACCACTGATTGCCCTCACGGCTCTATTTAGTTGGACATCAATCTCTAGAACATGCACGCTGTTCAGCCACACGGGAGTGCAGTATTCAGCCATTGAGTAGACCAGGGACAAAACTGTTGAGCGCCGAACTTGTGTGCTGGCTCCCCATGTAGACCCAGTAAGGTGATGTACAATATTAGCCTTGGTTCTTACCTTATCTGCAGTCTTTTTTAAGTGGCTTTTATAGGTGAGAGATCGATCTAGAGTGACACACAGGTACTTCGGTTGGTCATTGTGCTTGACCTCTACAAAGTCGAATATAATCTTAAGTTTTAGGTTGGCCAACCTGTTATTTAAGTGAAGGCATGAAACTTCAGTTTTTGTTGAATTTGGATTCAGCTTCCAGGTTCTAAAATATTCTTTGAGGGTCGCAAGGTCGATGAACTTCCTGGACCGAGTAAGTGGAAAGTCGGCAGTGTACACATGGAATAGAAGAGGGGCAAGTACTGATCCCTGCGGCAGGCTGTCCTTCAGTTGCCTAAGAGTACTTTCCCTGCTCCCTAGATATACTTTGACTAACCTACTAGATAGCATTGATTTGAGGAGACGCAATATGAAATTAAATGAAAATGAAATTATATGAAATGAAAAATTCTTTATTTTAACAGGCAAAGTTAGGGCCACATAGCCCTTTCTTACACTTAACCTGCATACAAATGGAGAGGGATAGATATCTACAGCATAATCAATCATACTAATATTATAAATGTGAAAGTATGGATGTTTGTGCGTAACTCTGAAGTTCCATCACGTGAAAACTACTGGACCGATTGAACTGAAATTTTGCAGAGAGGTACTTGATAGTCCTGAGTAAGATATAGGCATATTAAAGTTGTGAAAATCCTATAGGGCTATGCCCCACGGGGGTTCAAAGTTCCCATGTATTCCTTATGGACATTCATTATTGTTTGAGCTGATGAAAATACAAACAGCTGATCTTGATTCGTAGTAGTTCCTCAGGCTAACAGAATGCGGCACACAAAACTATCATAGTTTTTATAAATAATTCGCGGGGCGAAGCCTGCGGGTAACAGCTAGTAATAATATAATAAAGCTTAAACTACTTTTTTAAGAGAAATAAGTCAATAATTTTACTCACTCTCTCTAACACACACCCATCAGTGATCCCGCCCACGACAACCCTCTAGAACACACTGGCCAAGGACATCCACTCAAAGTACGCATTTTTCAGTGCCGCCACAAACTGGGGATGGCATCTAGGGATTTGATGGAACTGGGCAACTCATTCCACAGACGGCAAGCAGTGACAACAAAAGCCCTATAATAGACTGTGGTCCTATGTTGAGGCATCGGAAATGTGGTCAAAGCAGAACGAGAGCTTCTTAAACTACCTTGTGACACAAATTTAAAGTCATTTTCAAAATATTTTGGAAAAACAGTTTTTAAGCTTGAAAAAGTCAACGGTAGAATCTATATTTTTAATACGCTAGGCATATTTTTGTCATAATTGTTTTGGAGCAGTGGTGCTACCGATCACCATGTCCAAGGTGTCGTTAGAAAGGTCTTAGCATGTAGTTTTGCCATCAATTAAAAAAATTTATAAAAGTCACCGTGGACATGGGAAAATATGGGGTCAAAGTCGCGATTTTCCCCATGGACATAATATGCAGTTACAAACCAACGATCGAGAAATCAGCTGTTTATTTAAGGAAGTGGTTAAACAAATAAAATCTGACCCTGAAAAATGGTTATTGAACGTACAGCTGGCAACAAAACACCAGTTTTTATTTGCACAAAATCAAAACATAACCAAAAAAAGGTTCGACATAATGGAGACTATAAGACGTCGACCAGGACGGCCAAGAGGAGGAGGCCGACGAACTTTAACTGGTAGACGCGAACGAAATACAAAATAATACTATTGTCGTTGATAGCCGAATACAGCAAGCACCCTTCCGTGTTGGGTTTAAGTGTGCTCTCCAACAGCCGCCTGAAGATTTCACATTCAATTTAGGACTATTGGATAATCGCTGCATAAGCTGTTCCGCATATAATTTCAAAGCCGAAGAAACAAGTGGTGATCGCCGAACCTTCATAAAGGATGATTGGGTAAGGTGGGAGTAGTTCTCCCAGAACCGGTGTTTGGTCACGGCCAATTGTATGTCGCAGTAAGTAGAGCCCGATCATTTGATGGACTTAAAGTCTACATAAAAGATGGAAAACACCAAGGCCGACTTCGTCGAGACAACCGTACTTACACTCGCAATATTGTTTATAGAGAAATTTTATAAGGTTTATTAATAAAGTAATTTGTATCATTAATGAATTAACTTGATTTTTTAAAATAGCAACACTTAAGATTAACTGCCTACACGCATTGGTGGACAGAGTTTCTCCTTGACAGTGCACGATTTCGTGCGCCAGGTACGCTAGTTTTGATTGATCTCTGGTTATTTAGTTTCAATATTCTCTAGGTAGTAAGGTGTTATATGGGCGGTAGCATACTCCCAATAATAGGACATCAGTTCCAGATTAATGAATAAGAATTCTGGCTTTGCCGAGTACTCAGAAAGCGAGGAATGGACAGTTTAAAATTGTATACCCTCCCTGATATACACTGCAACGCCTCTGCCTTGTTTACCAGTCCAGTCATTACGCTGCAGGAAGTAACCAGACAGAGATACCTCGTTAGATTGAATACTCGGCTTAAGCCAGGACTCAAAAACTCCAATAAAATCAAAATTATTATGCCCAAAAATGTAATTAACCTCATCAATATGAGCACGCGACTGAGCATTGATGTGCCCTTCCTTCAGTTTCTTTGGATAGGGATATAAGGAGCGAGAGAGACAGTCAGCGGTAGACCTTGGTGCAAGGGGGGCGGGTAAGGGAGGAGTGATAAGCCGGCCGGCGGCATGGCGAGCACCATGCGCCAGTGGACTCGGTATCCCGGGTCCACAGGTCGCGGCGCCACAACAGGTGCATCCCAGGCAGCTGCCCACGGCGCAACCACTGACACTTTCACTCACACACACACACACACACACACACAACACACACACACACACACACACACACACCCACACACCACACACACACACACACACACACACACACACACACACACACACACACACACACACACACACACACACACACACACATACATACATCCTAAAAATTAAATTAAGACAAAACAGCTTAGTTAATAAACAAAACAATTAAGGTGTACATTCAATCAGGCTCAAATTTTAGTAACAAAGAAATCACGAAGTAAAGAAATCTTAATTAATTTAGTGGAACAGAAAACTACATTGTGGGCATTTAAAATCAGTAATTTAACAAACAAGTAGGCTAATTTTAAAGAATGGAAGTTTATATAGCGTAAATTATAAATAATTGTCTACAACTATAACCACTATAAATTGATTAGCCTGTTTGCATGCTTCACTTGAGCGAATAAATTAATCAAAATAAGTTTAAATGAAGTGAATAAAATAAATACATTTTTACTAAACAATTATGACTCAAAATTAAAATTGTATAAATGAAAACAATTTAATAAACAGATAAATGAACTACTCTTTTTTAAGCCAAAAGAAATGTTGTGAGACAATTTGAGATTTAATGTTATGAAATTTCAAAGCAGTACTGAACCCACATTATCAGTTTGAACTAATAGATAAGAGTCATCGTATACATTAAAATGTGAATAAAATGAACATTTATTTCATCCTTTGGCAGCCAACAAGCATTGTGAATTATTAAAATAAAAAAATTATAATTATTACTCTAAACAAACAATACACTGAAAGAAACTAAAGAGCTGCTATGCATTATTTCCTATATAAAATGTCATTGACTGACAGAATAGGGGAGAGCATGAGATTAGACTATAAAATTTAACCAGAAGGCCCTATCTCCAGTCAGTGTCATAAGCTGCGGTCAGGTCTATGAAACCAACAGAGGTCTTTATAGGCTCCTCTCGATGAAGAAGTGATGGCAACGACCTGGTTGTAGCAGTTGCGATCAGGCCTACATCCAGCTTGCTGTACAGGGATGCTGGCATTAAGAACAGGGAGGATTCTGTTATAGATTAGCCTCTTGAGCAACTTATAACAAACACTCAGAAGGGCTATAGGGTGATAACTCTTAGGCTGTTGTGATTCTTTGCCGGGCTTCAGGACAGCTACTATTTTTTATTTCTTGAACATGCCAGGCATTTCACTGGTATCTAAGGTAGAGTTGAAAACTGCTAGATGCCACTGTTAAACTTGTGTTCCAATATGTTTTACAAATCCTGGGAATATTTCATCCAAGCCTACTGCCTTTGCTATCGGTAATGTAGGGATTGCTACTTCTAGTTTATCATAAGCTAAATGGTCTGAAGACCTCATCCAATGATGTATATACTGGCTTTCCTTTATCTCATTGAGCGTGTATGTAATTCCCCTATCACAAGGATGGTGTTCAGGTTTAGATAGGCATGCTAGTCGTTTTCCTATTTTACAAGGGTTAGGCTGTGAGCCGTGTGTTTGGCATTGGGGTTTACCAGTGGAGAGCTGTTTTCCCCCTTTATGCTTGAGATGTGTAATAAGGCTGGGTTAAAAAAGTGTAGGGGGACGATTTAATTGGTTACCTGAGGAAAATAGCGGTCAGCATGTAGGCTTCTCTTTTTTACCCCAGGCAAGACCTCTATACATATTAACCTCGTTGGTTCCATTGCTATTAAATTGTTGGTTGTTATGGCAATTGAATTCAAATAGTTGATTAACATAGTTTAACAAAAATTGAAGAAAATTAAATTAAGAAGGAAATCTGGCGTTAACTTGAGAGTTATAAGATTTCCAACCTATTAGGGAAACACCTGTGAGATGTTAAAAAAGTTATTAAGTTTGAGTGGTCAATGGGAATAATGTAGCCTTAAGTCAGTCTCTTGTATGGAGAAGGTTTAAGGTGGTTCGGAATTTTAAAAAAGCTAAGAAAATATACACATTTTTTAAGGAATGAGGTGATTTTACATTATTACAGTTACCGTTAGTTATATCCTCATGTTGGATCTCTATACTTTTAGTCAAAATATGTAAACAGTGACAAATTTGTGATTCAATTGATTAATTGTCCAGACTATTATCGGGCTGTAAATAAAGACATCTAGCTTACTCTATTGTAGAACGTGTTTGAGTCTGAAACATACTTTTATCTAAGTTAAGTCACTTGAACAAATCAACGAAAATCCTTTAGTTTTCAAAGTTTAAATTTATTCTGCTTGAAGGTTTTGCAAATACTTTGTTTATTAAATTAGATTAATTTTACATAGGTAGTGTAATAAAACTTATACCGTATTAACTTACTTGTAATTTAATCCTGCACCTGCAATTTTTTTCCCCAGTTTCCAAAACTCAACGTTTGCTGAAGTCATTGTTTAAATATCTAACGATCCAGTGTGAGTACTTCCACTTCCTCTAAAAATTCAATAAAAGAGCCGATAAACAGTCAGTTGACACTGCAGCCGATGAGATAAGAGAGTCAAGTGAGGTCAGTATAAAAATAGAGTGAGCCAGCTGTTACGTGGCTACTCTTTACTAACCACTTCTGTTGATTTATTTGATTAGAAAACCTAATAGACAACTACTGTAAAACATCAGACCATTAATATGTATAGTTTGATAAATGGTATTATTATTATTATCATAATATTTAATTCAGGTGTTTTTAAAGCAAATCTAAAGAATATCCAACCGATACTTAATGTGTTAATTTTAAAAGATCGAGGTAATAGACTCTACAAGATTTCTTATAATTTGTATTCACCTTTAGGGCTTTACCCTACATGACTTCAAAGCTTCAATGTAATAATTCAGTGAAACCTCAATAAATCAAATCTAAGGGGGAATGGAAAAAGTATAAAATATAAAATATTTCAAAATACAGTGGAACCTCGATAACTCAAACTTCTATAAGTTGAATTCCTTCATAACTCGAATTTGTATCATTCCCCCTGAACGTTCCTACCTAATGCTATATTATTTTACCTCTATAAGTCGAAGGATTAGTAGGAAACACCTTGATAACTCGAATTTGTGCAGTTTTCTTAGCCTGTCGCCACACCTCTATAAGTCAAAGTTTTAGCTGTAGAACCTCTATAATTAGAATAATTACAATCTCCGTACCTCTATAAGTGAAAGTATTGACTAGAGAACCTTTATAAGTTGAAGTTGTTCATTCATCAAACCTCCAGCGATTTATTTGCAGCCGGAAAATCCAACCCTCCCTCCCCACTACATCTCTTTCTGGGTGCTCCTGGTGTCGGTAAAACAACCGACAAATTTATATTTGGTGAGCAACACACATATCAAACACACTCATCCTTACGCACGGGTTTCACATATATGAGGATTTCATTTCATAAATAAGGAACAATCTCACGTTGTTGCAAATTATGTCTTTTTCTTGAATAAAATGGTTTTGATTTGATTAGATTTGTGTCCGGTGTCAGTTAGTGCGAGTTTAGAGGTTCTGGATAGTTTTTAGGTTGTGTTTTTACTAAATATTTGCAGTTTGGCAAAACGTGTTGGCAAAACTCTACCCTATGAGGAAAAGTTGAAGATTATTTGAGGCTGTTGACACAAAAAATAAAAAAGTGACATTGGGAAGTTTAGAAATACCAGTAGACACTGTCGACAATTTTAAAACAAAAATAAGTGGTGTACTGCTTCACCCTAATTCCAATTCCAACAATGCTCTGCAATTTTAATTGTTATCATGTTTTGTTCCATTTTAGTTTTGCAAATGATTTTAATAGCCTACAGAACATTTGATGTTCAGCTATTTAAATTGATGCACAGTTGGTCAGAACTGACATCCGTAAGGAGGAGGAATTTGTTTGGGGCAGGTGATAAGAAGTGAGCAAAAAACGTCTAGAAAATAGACAGGAAGTGGTCGAATGGGTAAAACAACACCAAAATACCGAACTATGAGTCATTATTTGTCTACTTTCCTACTGTACAATATTTTCACTGAAGGAAGTATATCATTACTACGTTAACCAAAGAAGCTTTACAAAATATTTCCGGGCTTATTTTAGACATTCAAAATTGTTCAAATCCTTCTTAATTTTAGTAATAATTATTTTGCAGTATAGTTATTTATGATAAAAAGCACAAAATGATGTAAGAATTCTACCCTTCCATGACCCATCTATTATTGCGTTACTGTGATCCTCAATAAGTCGAAGTCTGTGGAAAAACACCTTGATAAGTTGAACCTCGATATTTCGAAATATTTGATAACTCAAATTGTTCCCCCGTTACCCCTGAGGTTCGGTTTATCGAGGTTCTACTGTACTTTGATTTGACTTATCAAGGTCGAAGTCTTCAATTTATTGAGGTTCACAACAGTGCAACAACCCCCCCCCCCAATAATTTAGAGACCATAATATTGCAATATATGAAAAGTCATAATAATCACAATCATGATCATTTGCCCCACCAACTAGAATACTCAAATTACGCTTACGACAATGAGTTTTGCAAGCGTTTAATCCTTTCATATATGAATCCTTTTGTATATGAATTGTTCTGTACACGTTGTATCATAATCACACAATATTTCATATCTAATCACAGATACATTGAGACATCGAGCACAGAATATTTATTTGACATAAGATAAATATCAAAATGAGTAGTTATTTAATCTTATTTTAACATTAAACCTTAAAACTTTACTAAATTTTATGTTGATAAAATATTTAAATAAGCAATTCTATTCAAAATTCAAAATACCAAATAAGCCATAGCAGAAAGATTGATAACAATTTATTAAATGGCTTATTTTATCACTAGTACCGAAAGTGGTACTTTCCGGTACGTGATCGTGTTTTCATGTTACATGTACTTGATTATGGTACTAGATATAATTACAACTTAAAAACAAGTTTGCATGCAGCACGCTGACGTGAGGGAAGTGAATTTCCACATAACAAACTTTAAAAACTCAAAATCAGTGTAAAATCAACATTTGATCAAATTTTTATTGAAATCTAAAAACATTGAAATTTTGGCTGTTCTGATGCTTCTGGTTTCAATTACCTGCAATGCTGGGAATACAATTTTGCACAGTATGAGGTTGGGAGAAGGTCCAGTCAGGCTTGAAAGTAGGCCAGCAACCGCTGGGGATGATAAAAGTACTCCATCAAATGAATAACAGGATTTTCTAATGTAAAAACTCCATAAGACAATGCACTGTGATTGGTCAAAACACATTTGTTTTAATAACTCGGTAAATATTAATGCTTATGTGAATATTACAGAATGTAAAAATATCATTACCTTCATTAGTATAAACTAGTGACCGCCCTATAGTCAAAATTTGACTAAATATTATTTGACGAATAATGGCTGCTTTTGTGAATGTTGTATTATTCTACATTAGCTGCTAAGCAAAATCATTTGAACCAGTGCCATGATATTTACTTGACGAATAACTATGTAAATTAGTTTAACTAGTGGCTTGAAGGGGTCTAGCCCCCTAACCCTAACCCTTCTCCAATACTCTGATATCTGATTTTTATTACTCTTTACATGCTGAGGAAAATAAAATATGTATATGTTATGTTATGTTAGGCCAGCAACCGCTGGGGATGATAAAAGTACTCCATCAAATGAATAACAGGCTTTTCTAATGTAAAAACTCCATAAGACAATGCACTGTGATTGGTCAAAATACATTTGTTTTAATAACTCGGTAAATATTAATGCTTATGTGAATATTACAGAATGTAAAAATATCATTACCTTCATTAGTATAAACTAGTGACCGCCCTATAGTCAAAATTTGACTAAATATTATTTGACAAATAATGGCTGCTTTTGTGAATGTTTTATTATTCTACATTAGCTGCTAAGCAAAATCATTTGAACCAGTGCCATGATATTTACTTCACGAATAACTATGTAAATTAGTTTAACTAGTGGCTTGAAGGGGTCTAGCCCCCTAACCCTAACCCTTCTCCAATACTCTGATATCTGATTTTCATTACTCTTTACATGCTGAGGAAAATAAAATATGTATATGTTTATACATATGTCAGTTTGTAAACAAAGTAGCCACGTAATGACATGTTTCAAAGTAAACAAAGTAGACTTGTTTAAATCTCCATGATTTTCTTATGGGGGATGTTTTATATTATTTCTCGTTTGCTAGTCATTTTTAAGAAATACTGATATTTTTTCCTGCCGCTACTGTTCTTCTATAAGATTAACATAGGAACTTTAAAAGCCCATGGGGCGTAACCCTGAGAGCCGATGTAAATTATATAAGGGGTATATGCACATCTACACGAAAATACCTTTCTAACGGTATGTGTGTATTTTTCCTACGATGCCCAATGCTGAGAAAAAAGGAGAGTCTATTAATATAATGATGATACAGTAGAATCCCATAACTCCATACTATTGTGCCGGATGCCCAGTCCGGATTTATCCGGATTTTTTTCCGTTTTTTTGCGTGATTTTAACCAATTGTCATTGATCCATAACATTTGGGTAGTACCGTAGGTTTTTCATGACGCCGACCTTAGGACTCTGCCCCAGTCGCTAAACATTGCCATGGTTATTCTAATAGAAAAATGAGTTCTCCAGGTTATTGCGAAAAAGGCTCCTCTAATCTGTTCCTGAACCATACTAGGTTGTTGGGGGACTAAAAAACTTTGGATAATCTTTTCCTGACCTCAAGGCTCCCCCCCACTGGCTTCTTCTATCACTTCCAAACATCCAATTTTGATGTGTGATGGTTCTTTGGAATTATTTTACAAAGATTCAAGTCTTGAATGACGTTGGATGTGTCCTTCTCCCCCCACCAACCTTTGGGTTACGCCCCCTGGAAAAAATGCTATGTTATTCTTTCTGATTGCATGCGTGATTTTAGCCAATTATCATCTATCCATAACATTTGGATACGTTTTTTATAACCCCAACCTTAGGACTACGCCGCATTGGCTATAACTTTGCCTCGTTATTTTTATGGAGAACAGATTACTCCAGGTGACTGCGAAAAATGCTCTTCAAATCTGTTCTTGGACTATACCAGGTTGTTAGGAGGATAAAAAACTTATAATAATTTTTTTCCAGACCACCCCACTGGGTTAGGATAAGTCTTAAGGCTCTGCCTCCTGAAAAAGTTCCAATGTTGTTTTTTTTTAATTTGTTGCTGATTTTGTTGTTGATCTATAACGTTTGGATACCTTTTTTATAACCCTGAACCGATCATTGACTACACAGTGATCATTACCTAGTCAAATAACATTACCAGGTTAAATCTGATTTCAGGTTGATCTGATTTTTATGGTGGTTTGCGCATGTATTACATTGTATTAAGTGTAGGTGCTCTGCCCCACTGGCTAAAACCTTGCCATGTTATTCTTATGAAGAAAAGGCCTATAGTAAGATACTAGTACTCTCCAGTTCATTTAAAAAAAGGCTCCTCAAAACTACTCGCACACCATATTACGTTGTAGGGGACCAACAATATTTAGAATACATTTCCCCCCTCTCCAAGTCTCATGGCTCCGTTCCACTAAAAGTAACGTTCCACTAAAGTTGCCTCAAAAGTAATCATGTTATACATGGAGAAAATACGATATCTAAAAGGCTCAAAAGCTGCCCCTCAAACCTGCTCCTGGACCATACCACGTTGTTATTTGTATGGATACGTTTTTCCAAACTTAGGACTCCACACCAGTGGCCTAAAATGTTGTTATGTTCTGGTGAAAATATTGTTCTTGGAGCGACGAAAGGGGCTCGGTCTACGTACTATGAAATGATTACTGAAAACCTACATGGTTCCTAAAAACAAAAACATAAGTCTACAACCAGTGCCATATTTTCTCTTTTTGAGGGTATAGCCTGCAATCTTGATGAAGGAAATTCCTCCGCAGTCCTGTTTTCTTTTTTATATTTTAGCTAAGCAAGGCCTAGTCAAAAGCAATTTGGAAAAATCAGAGCAATTTTAGAAAATAGTAGAAAAAGAACAAAACCAGATTCCATAAATCATGAGCTCCTACTTGAGAAAATGAATGGCATAGGAATTAGAGGGTGGGCTTTGAGTGGTTCAGGTATTACCTGAAGAAAAGGAGGCAATGTGTAAAAGCAACGTCAATGAACAGACTATACCCTTCGACATTGTCTCCTTCCCTTCTCGTGGATTTTTGCGGCAGTACATCTCACCCAAGCTCCCAACATCAAGTGGTATGCCCCAGGGTTCCATTGTTGGTCCCATGTTTTGTCTTAATTTTATCTATAATCTTTTTGTCAACATTGAATCGGCCAGAGTATTTCTTTATGCTTACAACACATCTCTTACTGTCTGGTCCTACTGTGGAGTCTCTTGAAAATTAACGTTTATAGAAGCCAACAGATTACTTCAATGGTTTGTTAGTAACGTACTTTCAATTAATACTCTGAGAACCTAGCTTCTTAATTTTTATAAATTTCAGGTAGATTTTATCTGACCTTTAGCTTCCATTTAGATGTAATTCCTATTCACCAATCCAATAGTACAGCGTTTCTTGGATTGATCTTGGATGAAAAGCTCAAATTCCATCGACACATTGAACACGTCATCAGTAAAGTTAGCAACGAGACTCAGCTCACACTTTGGTGGGGGTTTGAGTGGACTGCTGACAAGCAGTCACAGTGGTTGTGAAGCTGAACTCGGCATGGTAAGCAAACATTCAGAAGAGGCAAAAAAAGACAGTTTCCTTATTTCAAAGAAAGATTAAATTTGTTTATTTGTAACTTTACTGATGTACTAGTCAACGTAGGTCATTCAGGAATCAATTTTAAGATTGAGAAAATCACAATGCAATAGTTGAACCACCAAGTAACATCTGAAAGATTTTTGAAAGAATCTTCCTTTGCATTATTCTGTACATTTGAAAAGAAATAGCACTTTTCTTTTATGTCAATAAAAGGACAAAATAACAAAAGTAAACTTGTTTTGTGTGAGTTACTGTAGTTTTATTGGTAAGTGCTGCAGTTGTAATTGCCCATTACCATAGCAATGTTCCATTGTAAGTCCAAGGCTGTTAGAGTGCTCAAAGAAAACATCATTACTTTCCAAGTTATTGAAATAACTTTACCAATGCTACTGATGTTAGTGGCAATATTGTTAAATTGGTTTCCTGATAGATTGAAATGGATTTTCATATCATTTATGGAAATGCCAATTGTTGGGTTGGTTTAGTGCAAAATGAAATATCTCTGATTTTATAAAATAATACTATAATATTGAAAACGATGGAATTGAAATAAGTGGTTATTGCTTGTTAATTTTATTACCGATTCATGGGCTAGGTATTTACTTTTTGTTACTATTCTTAAAAACGAGATTTTACGCGGCACGCTGACGTGAGGAAAGTGAATTTCCACAAACAAAACATTTAAAACTCAAAACCAGTGTAAAAACATACATTTATTCCAATTTTATTGAAATCTGAACATTGATTTTTTGGCTGTTCTGATGCTCATGGTTTCATTTACCTGCAATGCTAGGAATACAATTTTGCGCATTATAAGGTTAGTAAATGGTCCAGTCAGGCTTGAAAGTAGGTACGAGGTTGCTGGGGATGATAAAAATACACCAACAAATGAATAACATGCTTTTCTAATATAAAAACCCCATAAGACAACGTACTATGTTTAGCCGATGTACATTTTCTTTAATATCTACTCGGTAAATATTTATGCTAGAATGACGAGAGAGGGCTTAAAACTTTCGCTTCACTAATTCCCATCTTAATACATGCATTAATTTTACGTACGGGGCTTTTCTGACCCTTTTTGGGCCCAAAAACTCGAAATTTTAAAGAATAATCCCCAAAAAAGGAGTTTAGAGTTTTCCGATTGTTTTGCCCAACGAATTTGTCCAACTGATTATAGAAAGGAACGTTCCTACCAAATTTGAAGTAAATCGGGCAAAAAATGTGACCGCTAGAGTGCATACACACACACACACACACACACACTTTTGGATACGTTTGGAACATTTGGATACGTTTTTTATAACCCCAACCTTAGGACTACGCCGCATTGGCTATAACTTTGCCTCGTTATTTTTATGGAGAACAGATTACTCCAGGTGACTGCGAAAAATGCTCTTCAAATCTGTTCTTGGACTATACCAGGTTGTTAGGAGGATAAAAAACTTATAATAATTTTTTTCCAGACCACCCCACTGGGTTAGGATAAGTCTTAAGGCTCTGCCTCCTGAAAAAGTTCCAATGTTGTTTTTTTTTAATTTGTTGCTGATTTTGTTGTTGATCTATAACGTTTGGATACCTTTTTTATAACCCTGAACCGATCATTGACTACACAGTGATCATTACCTAGTCAAATAACATTACCAGGTTAAATCTGATTTCAGGTTGATCTGATTTTTATGGTGGTTTGCGCATGTATTACATTGTATTAAGTGTAGGTGCTCTGCCCCACTGGCTAAAACCTTGCCATGTTATTCTTATGAAGAAAAGGCCTATAGTAAGATACTAGTACTCTCCAGTTCATTTAAAAAAAGGCTCCTCAAAACTACTCGCACACCATATTACGTTGTAGGGGACCAACAATATTTAGAATACATTTCCCCCCTCTCCAAGTCTCATGGCTCCGTTCCACTAAAAGTAACGTTCCACTAAAGTTGCCTCAAAAGTAATCATGTTATACATGGAGAAAATACGATATCTAAAAGGCTCGAAAGCTGCCCCTCAAACCTGCTCCTGGACCATACCACGTTGTTATTTGTATGGATACGTTTTTCCAAACTTAGGACTCCACACCAGTGGCCTAAAATGTTGTTATGTTCTGGTGAAAATATTGTTCTTGGAGCGACGAAAGGCGCTCGGTCTACGTACTATGAAATGATTACTGAAAACCTACATGGTTCCTAAAAACAAAAACATAAGTCTACAACCAGTGCCATATTTTCTCTTTTTGAGGGTATAGCCTGCAATCTTGATGAAGGAAATTCCTCCGCAGTCCTGTTTTCTTTTTTATATTTTAGCTAAGCAAGGCCTAGTCAAAAGCAATTTGGAAAAATCAGAGCAATTTTAGAAAATAGTAGAAAAAGAACAAAACCAGATTCCATAAATCATGAGCTCCTACTTGAGAAAATGAATGGCATAGGAATTAGAGGGTGGGCTTTGAGTGGTTCAGGTATTACCTGAAGAAAAGGAGGCAATGTGTAAAAGCAACGTCAATGAACAGACTATACCCTTCGACATTGTCTCCTTCCCTTCTCGTGGATTTTTGCGGCAGTACATCTCACCCAAGCTCCCAACATCAAGTGGTATGCCCCAGGGTTCCATTGTTGGTCCCATGTTTTGTCTTAATTTTATCTATAATCTTTTTGTCAACATTGAATCGGCCAGAGTATTTCTTTATGCTTACAACACATCTCTTACTGTCTGGCCCTACTGTGGAGTCTCTTGAAAATTAACGTTTATAGAAGCCAACAGATTACTTCAATGGTTTGTTAGTAACGTACTTTCAATTAATACTCTGAGAACCTAGCTTCTTAATTTTTATAAATTTCAGGTAGATTTTATCTGACCTTTAGCTTCCATTTAGATGTAATTCCTATTCACCAATCCAATAGTACAGCGTTTCTTGGATTGATCTTGGATGAAAAGCTCAAATTCCATCGACACATTGAACACGTCATCAGTAAAGTTAGCAACGAGACTCAGCTCACACTTTGGTGGGGGTTTGAGTGGACTGCTGACAAGCAGTCACAGTGGTTGTGAAGCTGAACTCGGCATGGTAAGCAAACATTCAGAAGAGGCAAAAAAAGACAGTTTCCTTATTTCAAAGAAAGATTAAATTTGTTTATTTGTAACTTTACTGATGTACTAGTCAACGTAGGTCATTCAGGAATCAATTTTAAGATTGAGAAAATCACAATGCAATAGTTGAACCACCAAGTAACATCTGAAAGATTTTTGAAAGAATCTTCCTTTGCATTATTCTGTACATTTGAAAAGAAATAGCACTTTTCTTTTATGTCAATAAAAGGACAAAATAACAAAAGTAAACTTGTTTTGTGTGAGTTACTGTAGTTTTATTGGTAAGTGCTGCAGTTGTAATTGCCCATTACCATAGCAATGTTCCATTGTAAGTCCAAGGCTGTTAGAGTGCTCAAAGAAAACATCATTACTTTCCAAGTTATTGAAATAACTTTACCAATGCTACTGATGTTAGTGGCAATATTGTTAAATTGGTTTCCTGATAGATTGAAATGGATTTTCATATCATTTATGGAAATGCCAATTGTTGGGTTGGTTTAGTGCAAAATGAAATATCTCTGATTTTATAAAATAATACTATAATATTGAAAACGATGGAATTGAAATAAGTGGTTATTGCTTGTTAATTTTATTACCGATTCATGGGCTAGGTATTTACTTTTTGTTACTATTCTTAAAAACGAGATTTTACGCGGCACGCTGACGTGAGGAAAGTGAATTTCCACAAACAAAACATTTAAAACTCAAAACCAGTGTAAAAACATACATTTATTCCAATTTTATTGAAATCTGAACATTGATTTTTTGGCTGTTCTGATGCTCATGGTTTCATTTACCTGCAATGCTAGGAATACAATTTTGCGCATTATAAGGTTAGTAAATGGTCCAGTCAGGCTTGAAAGTAGGTACGAGGTTGCTGGGGATGATAAAAATACACCAACAAATGAATAACATGCTTTTCTAATATAAAAACCCCATAAGACAACGTACTATGTTTAGCCGATGTACATTTTCTTTAATATCTACTCGGTAAATATTTATGCTAGAATGACGAGAGAGGGCTTAAAACTTTCGCTTCACTAATTCCCATCTTAATACATGCATTAATTTTACGTACGGGGCTTTTCTGACCCTTTTTGGGCCCAAAAACTCGAAATTTTAAAGAATAATCCCCAAAAAAGGAGTTTAGAGTTTTCCGATTGTTTTGCCCAACGAATTTGTCCAACTGATTATAGAAAGGAACGTTCCTACCAAATTTGAAGTAAATCGGGCAAAAAATGTGACCGCTAGAGTGCATACACACACACACACACACACACACTTTTGGATACGTTTGGAACATTTGGATACGTTTTTTATAACCCCAACCTTAGGACTACGCCGCATTGGCTATAACTTTGCCTCGTTATTTTTATGGAGAACAGATTACTCCAGGTGACTGCGAAAAATGCTCTTCAAATCTGTTCTTGGACTATACCAGGTTGTTAGGAGGATAAAAAACTTATAATAATTTTTTTCCAGACCACCCCACTGGGTTAGGATAAGTCTTAAGGCTCTGCCTCCTGAAAAAGTTCCAATGTTGTTTTTTTTTAATTTGTTGCTGATTTTGTTGTTGATCTATAACGTTTGGATACCTTTTTTATAACCCTGAACCGATCATTGACTACACAGTGATCATTACCTAGTCAAATAACATTACCAGGTTAAATCTGATTTCAGGTTGATCTGATTTTTATGGTGGTTTGCGCATGTATTACATTGTATTAAGTGTAGGTGCTCTGCCCCACTGGCTAAAACCTTGCCATGTTATTCTTATGAAGAAAAGGCCTATAGTAAGATACTAGTACTCTCCAGTTCATTTAAAAAAAGGCTCCTCAAAACTACTCGCACACCATATTACGTTGTAGGGGACCAACAATATTTAGAATACATTTCCCCCCTCTCCAAGTCTCATGGCTCCGTTCCACTAAAAGTAACGTTCCACTAAAGTTGCCTCAAAAGTAATCATGTTATACATGGAGAAAATACGATATCTAAAAGGCTCGAAAGCTGCCCCTCAAACCTGCTCCTGGACCATACCACGTTGTTATTTGTATGGATACGTTTTTCCAAACTTAGGACTCCACACCAGTGGCCTAAAATGTTGTTATGTTCTGGTGAAAATATTGTTCTTGGAGCGACGAAAGGCGCTCGGTCTACGTACTATGAAATGATTACTGAAAACCTACATGGTTCCTAAAAACAAAAACATAAGTCTACAACCAGTGCCATATTTTCTCTTTTTGAGGGTATAGCCTGCAATCTTGATGAAGGAAATTCCTCCGCAGTCCTGTTTTCTTTTTTATATTTTAGCTAAGCAAGGCCTAGTCAAAAGCAATTTGGAAAAATCAGAGCAATTTTAGAAAATAGTAGAAAAAGAACAAAACCAGATTCCATAAATCATGAGCTCCTACTTGAGAAAATGAATGGCATAGGAATTAGAGGGTGGGCTTTGAGTGGTTCAGGTATTACCTGAAGAAAAGGAGGCAATGTGTAAAAGCAACGTCAATGAACAGACTATACCCTTCGACATTGTCTCCTTCCCTTCTCGTGGATTTTTGCGGCAGTACATCTCACCCAAGCTCCCAACATCAAGTGGTATGCCCCAGGGTTCCATTGTTGGTCCCATGTTTTGTCTTAATTTTATCTATAATCTTTTTGTCAACATTGAATCGGCCAGAGTATTTCTTTATGCTTACAACACATCTCTTACTGTCTGGCCCTACTGTGGAGTCTCTTGAAAATTAACGTTTATAGAAGCCAACAGATTACTTCAATGGTTTGTTAGTAACGTACTTTCAATTAATACTCTGAGAACCTAGCTTCTTAATTTTTATAAATTTCAGGTAGATTTTATCTGACCTTTAGCTTCCATTTAGATGTAATTCCTATTCACCAATCCAATAGTACAGCGTTTCTTGGATTGATCTTGGATGAAAAGCTCAAATTCCATCGACACATTGAACACGTCATCAGTAAAGTTAGCAACGAGACTCAGCTCACACTTTGGTGGGGGTTTGAGTGGACTGCTGACAAGCAGTCACAGTGGTTGTGAAGCTGAACTCGGCATGGTAAGCAAACATTCAGAAGAGGCAAAAAAAGACAGTTTCCTTATTTCAAAGAAAGATTAAATTTGTTTATTTGTAACTTTACTGATGTACTAGTCAACGTAGGTCATTCAGGAATCAATTTTAAGATTGAGAAAATCACAATGCAATAGTTGAACCACCAAGTAACATCTGAAAGATTTTTGAAAGAATCTTCCTTTGCATTATTCTGTACATTTGAAAAGAAATAGCACTTTTCTTTTATGTCAATAAAAGGACAAAATAACAAAAGTAAACTTGTTTTGTGTGAGTTACTGTAGTTTTATTGGTAAGTGCTGCAGTTGTAATTGCCCATTACCATAGCAATGTTCCATTGTAAGTCCAAGGCTGTTAGAGTGCTCAAAGAAAACATCATTACTTTCCAAGTTATTGAAATAACTTTACCAATGCTACTGATGTTAGTGGCAATATTGTTAAATTGGTTTCCTGATAGATTGAAATGGATTTTCATATCATTTATGGAAATGCCAATTGTTGGGTTGGTTTAGTGCAAAATGAAATATCTCTGATTTTATAAAATAATACTATAATATTGAAAACGATGGAATTGAAATAAGTGGTTATTGCTTGTTAATTTTATTACCGATTCATGGGCTAGGTATTTACTTTTTGTTACTATTCTTAAAAACGAGATTTTACGCGGCACGCTGACGTGAGGAAAGTGAATTTCCACAAACAAAACATTTAAAACTCAAAACCAGTGTAAAAACATACATTTATTCCAATTTTATTGAAATCTGAACATTGATTTTTTGGCTGTTCTGATGCTCATGGTTTCATTTACCTGCAATGCTAGGAATACAATTTTGCGCATTATAAGGTTAGTAAATGGTCCAGTCAGGCTTGAAAGTAGGTACGAGGTTGCTGGGGATGATAAAAATACACCAACAAATGAATAACATGCTTTTCTAATATAAAAACCCCATAAGACAACGTACTATGTTTAGCCGATGTACATTTTCTTTAATATCTACTCGGTAAATATTTATGCTAGAATGACGAGAGAGGGCTTAAAACTTTCGCTTCACTAATTCCCATCTTAATACATGCATTAATTTTACGTACGGGGCTTTTCTGACCCTTTTTGGGCCCAAAAACTCGAAATTTTAAAGAATAATCCCCAAAAAAGGAGTTTAGAGTTTTCCGATTGTTTTGCCCAACGAATTTGTCCAACTGATTATAGAAAGGAACGTTCCTACCAAATTTGAAGTAAATCGGGCAAAAAATGTGACCGCTAGAGTGCATACACACACACACACACACACACACTTTTGGATACGTTTGGAACATTTGGATACGTTTTTTATAACCCCAACCTTAGGACTACGCCGCATTGGCTATAACTTTGCCTCGTTATTTTTATGGAGAACAGATTACTCCAGGTGACTGCGAAAAATGCTCTTCAAATCTGTTCTTGGACTATACCAGGTTGTTAGGAGGATAAAAAACTTATAATAATTTTTTTCCAGACCACCCCACTGGGTTAGGATAAGTCTTAAGGCTCTGCCTCCTGAAAAAGTTCCAATGTTGTTTTTTTTTAATTTGTTGCTGATTTTGTTGTTGATCTATAACGTTTGGATACCTTTTTTATAACCCTGAACCGATCATTGACTACACAGTGATCATTACCTAGTCAAATAACATTACCAGGTTAAATCTGATTTCAGGTTGATCTGATTTTTATGGTGGTTTGCGCATGTATTACATTGTATTAAGTGTAGGTGCTCTGCCCCACTGGCTAAAACCTTGCCATGTTATTCTTATGAAGAAAAGGCCTATAGTAAGATACTAGTACTCTCCAGTTCATTTAAAAAAAGGCTCCTCAAAACTACTCGCACACCATATTACGTTGTAGGGGACCAACAATATTTAGAATACATTTCCCCCCTCTCCAAGTCTCATGGCTCCGTTCCACTAAAAGTAACGTTCCACTAAAGTTGCCTCAAAAGTAATCATGTTATACATGGAGAAAATACGATATCTAAAAGGCTCGAAAGCTGCCCCTCAAACCTGCTCCTGGACCATACCACGTTGTTATTTGTATGGATACGTTTTTCCAAACTTAGGACTCCACACCAGTGGCCTAAAATGTTGTTATGTTCTGGTGAAAATATTGTTCTTGGAGCGACGAAAGGCGCTCGGTCTACGTACTATGAAATGATTACTGAAAACCTACATGGTTCCTAAAAACAAAAACATAAGTCTACAACCAGTGCCATATTTTCTCTTTTTGAGGGTATAGCCTGCAATCTTGATGAAGGAAATTCCTCCGCAGTCCTGTTTTCTTTTTTATATTTTAGCTAAGCAAGGCCTAGTCAAAAGCAATTTGGAAAAATCAGAGCAATTTTAGAAAATAGTAGAAAAAGAACAAAACCAGATTCCATAAATCATGAGCTCCTACTTGAGAAAATGAATGGCATAGGAATTAGAGGGTGGGCTTTGAGTGGTTCAGGTATTACCTGAAGAAAAGGAGGCAATGTGTAAAAGCAACGTCAATGAACAGACTATACCCTTCGACATTGTCTCCTTCCCTTCTCGTGGATTTTTGCGGCAGTACATCTCACCCAAGCTCCCAACATCAAGTGGTATGCCCCAGGGTTCCATTGTTGGTCCCATGTTTTGTCTTAATTTTATCTATAATCTTTTTGTCAACATTGAATCGGCCAGAGTATTTCTTTATGCTTACAACACATCTCTTACTGTCTGGCCCTACTGTGGAGTCTCTTGAAAATTAACGTTTATAGAAGCCAACAGATTACTTCAATGGTTTGTTAGTAACGTACTTTCAATTAATACTCTGAGAACCTAGCTTCTTAATTTTTATAAATTTCAGGTAGATTTTATCTGACCTTTAGCTTCCATTTAGATGTAATTCCTATTCACCAATCCAATAGTACAGCGTTTCTTGGATTGATCTTGGATGAAAAGCTCAAATTCCATCGACACATTGAACACGTCATCAGTAAAGTTAGCAACGAGACTCAGCTCACACTTTGGTGGGGGTTTGAGTGGACTGCTGACAAGCAGTCACAGTGGTTGTGAAGCTGAACTCGGCATGGTAAGCAAACATTCAGAAGAGGCAAAAAAAGACAGTTTCCTTATTTCAAAGAAAGATTAAATTTGTTTATTTGTAACTTTACTGATGTACTAGTCAACGTAGGTCATTCAGGAATCAATTTTAAGATTGAGAAAATCACAATGCAATAGTTGAACCACCAAGTAACATCTGAAAGATTTTTGAAAGAATCTTCCTTTGCATTATTCTGTACATTTGAAAAGAAATAGCACTTTTCTTTTATGTCAATAAAAGGACAAAATAACAAAAGTAAACTTGTTTTGTGTGAGTTACTGTAGTTTTATTGGTAAGTGCTGCAGTTGTAATTGCCCATTACCATAGCAATGTTCCATTGTAAGTCCAAGGCTGTTAGAGTGCTCAAAGAAAACATCATTACTTTCCAAGTTATTGAAATAACTTTACCAATGCTACTGATGTTAGTGGCAATATTGTTAAATTGGTTTCCTGATAGATTGAAATGGATTTTCATATCATTTATGGAAATGCCAATTGTTGGGTTGGTTTAGTGCAAAATGAAATATCTCTGATTTTATAAAATAATACTATAATATTGAAAACGATGGAATTGAAATAAGTGGTTATTGCTTGTTAATTTTATTACCGATTCATGGGCTAGGTATTTACTTTTTGTTACTATTCTTAAAAACGAGATTTTACGCGGTACGCTGACGTGAGGAAAGTGAATTTCCACAAACAAAACATTTAAAACTCAAAACCAGTGTAAAAACATACATTTATTCCAATTTTATTGAAATCTGAACATTGATTTTTTGGCTGTTCTGATGCTCAT
This sequence comes from Allygus modestus, assembly GCA_963675035.1. Lineage (NCBI taxonomy): Eukaryota > Metazoa > Arthropoda > Insecta > Hemiptera > Cicadellidae > Allygus > Allygus modestus. Next base: position 144,017,974 of record OY776111.1, read on the forward strand.
GGTTTCATTTACCTGCAATGCTAGGAATACAATTTTGCGCATTATAAGGTTAGTAAATGGTCCAGTCAGGCTTGAAAGTAGGTACGAGGTTGCTGGGGATGATAAAAATACACCAACAAATGAATAACATGCTTTTCTAATATAAAAACCCCATAAGACAACGTACTATGTTTAGCCGATGTACATTTTCTTTAATATCTACTCGGTAAATATTTATGCTAGAATGACGAGAGAGGGCTTAAAACTTTCGCTTCACTAATTCCCATCTTAATACATGCATTAATTTTACGTACGGGGCTTTTCTGACCCTTTTTGGGCCCAAAAACTCGAAATTTTAAAGAATAATCCCCAAAAAAGGAGTTTAGAGTTTTCCGATTGTTTTGCCCAACGAATTTGTCCAACTGATTATAGAAAGGAACGTTCCTACCAAATTTGAAGTAAATCGGGCAAAAAATGTGACCGCTAGAGTGCATACACACACACACACACACACACACACATATATATATATATATATATAAATATATATATATATATATATATATATATATATATATATATATCACATTGAACGACACCCCAAAACATCTTCAGGGGGTCACGTTAGGAACTTCTATGGTGGTCCCGGGCTTAATTTTCACCGTTCAGGTCATACTAATAGTTCATTTTCCATAGGAAATTCACTAATAAAGCACTAAAGCCTTGCTATATGTGGATAGTGCTCTGGATCTCATTATTCATAGTTATTTGAAGATCAGCCATAAGAAAAACCATAATTTTTAATATCTCATGATTTGAATTAGAATATTTTACACCGAAAGTTAACTTTAAGAAGTTTAAATATGCTGTAATAAAACATCCAGATGATTTTAAAAGTGAAACTCAGGTACTTCCCATGTACTCTTTAGAAGTGTACTTTCCATCTACTCTGAATTTTGGAGTTTGAATTTATGCTTTTTCTCTGTAAAATAAAAAAATGCTAGTGTTTAGTATTTATTTCTAGTATTATTAGTTGTTCACAAAATTGTAAAGATTCTTAGCCTAAGTTACAAAAATTGCATTGACACTATTCAATTTTTATACTATGTATATTTAATGAATAAAGATTATTGAATTTGAATTTGAACAGACTAGCAATTGTATCAGACCCAGTGTTATTACAACTTATGCACTGGACGAGTTAAGGTACGGCTTCAAATGCCAGGAAAGGAACACGATAGGACAGGGACTGGAAAGGAATCATGCGGATGTAAATTCTGGTGGCTACAGCACATACTCGGAAAGGAGCAGGAACGGGCACAATCCGGACGATGTGAGTTCAGCTTACACCGCTGGCAGGCTTGCCTGAAACATATGTTCCGAAATCAGCCAGGCTCACATTCAAATGTGGGCCCGAAAAGCCAAGCTCTCGCGAAACACATGATCGCCCCTCAGAACGTCTGATGGCGGTGTATTTTGCATATATGCATTATGTTTAAACATTTGAACTTAACAAAACTCTGCACAGCCAAGCGATTGACATTCATTTAAATATACTCTTTCAAACCGCTATAATTTTTATTCAACATAACAGCCACATACCTCTAGTGTCTTCTCACTACTGTGGGCAAGACTTTTCACCACTTGTTTCTTTTATCTAGCCATAGCAGCTGGAGACTTTTAAGCTATGAAGCATGATAGCTGGTGAAAACTGGCTCTTTTAAACTAAACATGTTTAAAAATAAGTCTAACAGGAAGTTACAGAAGTATTTCAAGCTAAATCTTGGAACCAAAGTTACTGTCTGTATGAATCTATATGTTAAAAACTTACAGATTACTTCGCTGTAAAAAATAAATTAGTTGAAAATATGGAAGCTTTTTTTATCAACAAGAATAAATGGCTGAGTGATGAGTTGTTGGCTTGTCATTTTAAGTTACTCAAGAACAAAATTTCAAGCACAACTGATAAAATACTATTTTTAGATCCATCTGTTACACTCAACTACTAAAGCTTTTTTCTCATGTCGAACTAAAAAACATGTTAGATGACATGCATTTTCAAACTAAGAAAGCAATATTTTTCTGTTTAAATAGCTGTGACTTTAAAACACAAAGAAATGGCGGTACACACTGGAGCCTGCTTGTATATTATCCCGAACACCAGAGTGCAGTGCATTATGACTCGATGCAAGGCTACAATCTGCAACAAGCCCGACTGCTTGTAAACAACATTGGTTTACCGAGCATAGTACTGACGGAAGGACGAGTACCGCTGCAGACGGCCGGCCACGAGTGCGGACCGCACGTGATCATCAATGCCCGACTACTGGCGGGTCAGCTCTGTGAGGGAGTCCTGGTGCCGCGGCCTCCTAACCCCTGCAACCGCTTATCTGCCCTGTCACACTCCCATGCGTCCACACAAACTGACACCTCTGAAGTGTGTCTTCGGCCTGACTTTAATTTTAACTGTAATAGGTTACCTTCTAGCCAATTAAGTAAATTCCCGAGCGAAGAGACACAAGACGGAAGCGAATAGCATATTTTTGGTGGAAAGAAAGGCACTAAAACTAGCTCCCTTGTTACTTGTGACAGTCATAAGAAAGATAAAGTTATTAATTGCACTAGTAGGTCGAATGTACATCTAATTAACCAAATCAGGCCCATTCCTCTTCACAGTAAGTTCTCTGTGCTTGATGATGTGACTAGTCATACTGTAGGTACTGAGGTTATTATTTCAAAACCTATAAAGAGAAATTCTAGTAAACATCTAGAACGAAACAACTCCTCTAAACATAGTGAAATTCAGCAATTGAATTCTGTAAATGTTAGTCCCAATAATGATGGGGTTGTTAAAAATATAACCAATGGAAACAACAGTAGACCTTTAGAGACTGGTAGACCTGAATCTGAATTGTTAAGTAAAAATCGTTGTTGTAAGGTACACATCCTTCCAAAGCCGGAGGTCGTAGCTCCTACCCCTGGAGCACATAGTAAACACAATTTGTTTTTATTTTCTGACAGTCAGGGAAGAAAGTTGAGTGAATTACTCGGGTATAAATTAAACAACAAATTCAATGTAGTGGGACATGTCATGCCAAATGGAAAGATGTCTAAGATACTAAGCTGGACTAATAGGGCTTTGCAAGGATTGTGCCACGATGATATTGTGGTATTGATGGGAGGCACAAACGACATCGATGGTGGCCGCACTGACAATATTATGACTCAGGTAAAAACATTTATGGAAACAACCAAGGTCTGTAAAATATACCTTATTGCTATTCCATGCAGGTTTGATTATATATCTTGCAACAATCAAATCAATGTAATTAACACAGGTCTGAAGGATAAGTGCAAGAATTATGCAAATGTTAAGTTTCTGTCATTGTCATCCTTCAATCGAATTCACTCATCACATCATGATTTGCACCTGAATGTTAGGTAGAAAAATGGTTACAAATTTAGTCTACTCGGATGTTGTATCACAACAAATTTCTCAAAAGAACACAAGCAATGCTGTTATTTCAGATTTCCCTAACGCCACAAGTTTACAATCTACCCATCAACCCATTCCCGTTCACATATTCACTTCTGATAATACTAAACCTCTATCCAAAAAACCCATTAAACCCATACTGAAATGCAACAACAAACAAAACTATTTTTTAGAGGTAACCTATCCAGTGAACAGGTGGCCTTATCTCCTGAGGCCAAAATGGTTACCAGGCTAAAAACGTCCCACAATTCGTTCAGGATTGTGCATCAAAACGTTCAGGGCATATTATCGAAGCTGGGTATGGTGGAGATTTTAGTTGACACCAACTACCCACCATACACAAAACACAGTGTGTGTCAGTGTGTTGACACAGTGTTCTCTGTGTGTCTGAGCATTTTCTCAAATATGTAGATTTAAATTCATTTGCCTTTCCAGGCTACAGTGTGGCAACTGGATTTTGTCGCCCCCTCATTGATAAAGGAGGTACATCTATATTGGTCAAGGAGAGTATACCATTTCAAATTGTTGATGTAACTAATTTCTCTTTAGAGGGGTGCTGTGAACTATCTGCTATTTCTTTGGACATAGAGGGTGTTTTTTATTTCCTTCTTGCCGTTTACAGGCCGCCACATAATTCTGTTGAGCAAGTTGACCGCTTTATTGAATGAGTTCATAAATGCCTTGAAAAATTCGCGAAACCTAACCGTAGAATTATTGTGACTGGTAATTTTAATATAGATTTGTCTATTTCTGATAGTTTATCAAGGAAACTATTGGAGTTGATGCTTTCTTTTGGTCTGCATCAAACTGTTGTTTCATATATGAGAGAGTTTTTGGGTTCAAAATCTCTTATTGACCATGTTTTTTGTAACATTAGTCCGTCAGTCATGAATACAGATGTAGTCATTACAGGTGTATCTGATCATCACGCGCAGATATCTGATATCATGTTGTCAGCTCTTTTAGATAACTTATTTCCGAAATTTAGATTTAACATATCCTTCAGCGATAATAATGTTACTGTCTTCATTAAATACCTTCAAAATGAACAATGGCTTGATGTTTTCCCTGGTCAAGACTTGAATAGTAAATTTGATGGTTTTTTTGCTACTGTTAAACATTACTTTGAACTGGCTTTCCCTTTCAAGAAATCAAAAGTTCTCTCAAGGAAGCATTATAAAAAAATCAAACTGGATTCTTCTCTCACAAGGCTTCGAGAAAATGTGATTGATATGTATTTTGTAATGAAGGATTTGGAGTCCACTCATCCACTGGGACTATCCTATCTCAAATTGAAGACGTGGTATGGGTCTGCAATTAAAGCTGCTAAAACTAAAAATGTGTTGGCCCATCTTAATAACAATGGTAATAGACCCAGAGCAATCTGGAACATTGTCAATGAATTCATTCCCAACAAAAGCTGTAAGCCTTTTAAACAGATTGTTATTGAACATGAAGATGGGAGTGTTATAACTAACCCCAATGAGATTGTAAGTTCTTTCAACACGTTCTTTTCAAATATATAGCTACAGGGATAAATGGAACAAATGATCCTGTTGCACTGGGGAATTGTCATAAATTAGCAAGTGTATCTTCAACTCTCTTCTTACACCCAACAGATGACATTGAAGTGTTGAATGTAGTTCGTTCCCTTAAATGTAGTGACTCCGCTGGACATGATGGACTTTCCTCTAGGTTGCTCAAGAGAGTTGCTGAGTTCATTGCACACCCACTAAGTCATCTAGTGAATGCCTCCTTTAACGAAGGTGAATTTCCACATTCTCTAAAATCAGCGATTGTGAAACCTGTATTTAAGAAGGGTGATGTGTTTAAAAAAAGACAACTACAGGCCAATTTCTATCACTTCAAGATTTTCTAAGATTTCAAAAAAAATATATCTTGATTGTCTCTATCAATTTTTAACAATTAATAATGCTCTAATAATTCCACAACCGATGCTCTATCCAGCTTTATTTCCAATATCTCTAGAGCCTTAGATGACCATAAGAATGTGTTCGGAATATTTTTTGACCTTAGTAAGGCTTTTGATATGGTTAACCATAAATTGTTGCTTGAAAAATTGAAATATTTTGGTATTAGAGGTAAAGCTTTTGATTGGATTTCAGCTTTTGTCAAGGGAAGAACACAATCTGTTGAAATATATTTCATTGATAATAATGGTTGCTTGTGCTCCGATAAATCCAAAGAGATTGTAGTAACTGCTGGTGTTCCTCAGGGGACTGTCGTGGGTCCAATTCTTTTTCTTTTATTTATAAACGATATGCCTCAAGAAATTTCCCCTGCCAATGTTTGCTTGTTTGCGGACGATACCTCTCTGAGTGTTGTTGATGATTCCCGAGAGAATCTAGAGCTTAGAACTTTTATACAATGTAGTCTCTTATTACAGTGGCAATCATCTGGTTTTTAACCCTGGAAAAACTAATTTTATAGACTTCAGATTAAGGAATTCAGGAGATTCTGCAGTAATAACAATAGGTGAGGACGACATTGAATCTCGTTGTCACAAATTTTCTAGGGGTCATCATCGAATCCCAACTAGACTTTTCCTGACATATTGAAAAGGTTTCAAGCAAAATTAATAGTAGCATTTTTCTTCTTCGAAGGCTCTCCCAATTCTCCAACAGAGAAATTCTCCTGACGGCTTATTTTGGTTGCCTATTTCCTCATATTTCATACAGGGTCGCAATATGGGGAGCAGAGTCTTCTATAACTAAGAAAATATTTTCACTGCAGAAAAAAGCCATAAGACTGATTTATGGTATGGACCGATACGCATCATGCAGAGGTGTGTTTTCGGCAAGCATCTTGCTAACATTTCCATCGATTTACATTTTAGAATGCCTTTCATTTCTGGTTAAAAACAAACACGTTTTTCCTCAACGCATCGTCAATAGATATAATTTCCGCAACACTAACCTAATCCATATTCCCTGACACAACACAACTTCCTTTCAAAACCAAACTTACTATTCTGCCATTAAGCTTAATTTTTAATGTTCTCCCCCCAATCCTGAAAACTCAGGTGGATGTTGTAAAATTTAGATATAGACTAAAAAATACTTGGTTGAAAAAGAGTACTACAGTGTTAAGAATTATATATCTGAAAGAAGGGATATTTAGTTGGAAATGTATTATGAATTTTTAGCAGTCTGTTATTTTAGCTATTTAAGTTTGTATTTGTGACGATTGTCAATGCTGTATTTATATAGTCGTGTGACAATAAAGTATTCTTGATTCTTGATTCTTAATCAATGAATATAAACCCAATTTTTATTTAAACTGGGTTTTGTGCAAACATCTAACTTATAAAGTGCACATCTTAAAAGAAACAATTTTTATGACTGTTGTTAATAAATAATTTAATAAAAATAAACTGTCTATGGAAAAACAATAACACTTCAACTCTGGCGTTTGTTCCCACTGTCATTTAATTCTTTCCAGTTTTGTTTATGAGCCTGCTGAAAAACTAAGAAACAATACAAATTTTGCTTAATTTGCTTTAACAATTTTTGATAAAAGGTTTTATTATATTATGCATATAGTATATCTAGGACATTTAGGTGATCAAATTTATTATCCTTGGCTCTTTCAGTGCATATTGGCTTTTAAATCTGCTACCTAAAAACATTGTTAATTGTGTTAAAAGCAATAACTGTACCATAAAGCTCTGTCTGCAGTCTGTGTCTGACATGTGATGTGGTGTAACCTAGTGGATACGAAGGAAACTATATGACAGGCACGGCTACATATGACAGGAAAGGAATTTGTCCGATGAATGATCCCTGTGTAATCAAATGCAGCTAAACATACAAGGACAGGACAGGGACAGGATATGCACAGATTGTGATGTATCATCAGAAGAGCAGTCATTTGATACATACCGGTACAATGATGTTTTTAGGGAGAATCCTCCTTCCCCACCCCTGGGGGTTGGATGGTAACATATTCAAAATATTCTAAAATTTAATTTTTTTATTACAACATTGTCTTTCAAATGGATGATCATACATGCCATACGTCCTATGAAGTGTTGGCTATTTCATAATTACACAAATTTTTAGTCTGTCTTTCGTCTATATCTCAAGTTTTGGCTAGTGACACACATTCAGACAGGTATAACAATCAAAACAATTTTTTTCACTTAACATAAAAACAAATATTGTCATTACTCAAATACTCAAATATACTCAAATTACTAAAAAACGTCCTCCATACATACTATACATAGAGAATAAAATTAACCTTTCTTTACCAAATCTAACATTGGAGATATAATTAAAGTGGATAATATATATTTACACTTATTAGAATAATCTCTGATTTTCGATTATACTCCATTTTCAAAACACAGTGTATCAATCTGCAGCAGGGGAAAGTCCGATATATGGTAAAGATAATACAAACTTCACTTTAGGAGGCTCGAGGGGCCACTGAATTCTCTGATACTTCCATTTATACACCTGGAATGTTCAGAAGTTTTGAAATATGTACTCTACCGGGGCTTCCCTCTGAGACGTCAGTTGTAAGTCAGTTCTGGGTCTCATATACTTTTAACTTAGATTCAAGACATAAGGAAATATGCACTTTCAAAAAATATAGTAACACTTACATACTTTAAAAACCTAATTTTGGATGCAGGTTTGAAGATTTTCTATAGTTCTGTTTGAGAAAAGCAATAAGTATTTTAATATTTACATTTAACTTGTTGAGGCAGTAAATTTTGAAAACTCATTTGTTATTTCTGGAACAGATTTAAACAAAAGGGGTGTCTAAAAAACTTGACCTGTGTCATAGTTTGTTGTTTATAAAGGTTTTTGATGTTTCATATCCATATTCCAAAGAGTTGGGCAGAAAAAATAAGATAACATTACCATGGATTGGTTATATTTAGTTCAACAAAATTAATATTTAGTTAAATTGTCATACCTAAACAGCTGTTCATAAAGATTTGTACGGACATGACTTTATGGCCAGTGAGGGGTCAGAAGGGGAGCGAGGTACGAACAGGGAGAGTTACCATCTACACAGTTGCCAATAAACTATAAAAAAATGTAATGGTGTGTTACGATCAGTTGGTATACAGTATTGAGAAGATAAAGCCAAACAATACGCTTTGTCCAATGAGAAAAGCAAAAAATAACTGAAACTTACTCTCATTTCATTTTTCCACCAAGTGGCCAATAAGTCTTGTCCTTCCATTAAATAGTTTTTATTTTTATTTTGTTGTTCTCTACTTGTCATGAATAAGAAATTCATCTGCTAATAGTCCGGCCTTCCTCTTTTGGTTATAGGAGTTTTGGAGTCTAGTTCTTCATTTGATATGGGAAGTCCATCATAAAAGCTCTATGTCTAGTCTAGATTTTCTTCTTCCACTCCTTTTCTCTAGCAGTTTTTTTTCTCTTGACTAATAAATTAAATTACCTTAATTGGGAGGTCTTTCGGCATGTTTACGATTAGAATGTCTTTTATTTTAACGCCAAGCCCAGTCACATGAGATCTGTTTCTATCTCTTGAATGTTGTTGAAGGCATTTATCACCCCCTTAACGAGCACACTACTCAACTAGTACATGTGTAGGCCATAACAAAATTGTTGCACTTGTCACATTTAATTTAACAACTAAATCAAGAATAGTGAACAACTAAAATGAATAATACATTTTCAAAAATATATTTTGTATTTTATTAGTTTATGTTTCTATTAGTACCATTATTTAGTTATGCTTACATTTTGTGTTTTTATCCTATTACATCAATACTATGAATTCTCCTATATTTTGAAATGATCTAATTAAAACTGGTGTAATATGAACAATTTAGGTGGATTAAACTCAAAACAAAAAATACAAATATCAAAACCTTTTACTGAAAATATCAAATAATACATACTTAACAAATAATAGTAATAAGCTATTTACATTTCAGTCACGATTCAATACTAGATTTTACTTCAAAACACACAACATTGCTACCACTAGCATAGTCCAGGAGGCCCCAGTGCACCATAGGACTTATCTGTAAACAGACATTACCTTGTAATGCACATCAGTTAACAGCACAATTGGAACAAGCGTCACTTGCAATATCATAGGAAATCGACCACAGCTCATCTTTTCATATACCATATTATATTGAAAGTACCAGGGAGGCCAAGCCATGCTCGTTGATAATTGATTAGTTTCGTGGGTGAAACATATGTCTACATTATGCAATCTTTATTCAATCGTTCTAGTTACTGTTTTCAAGAAATCATCTGTTGATACTTTACCTTTTGTAAGTGCTACTTTGACAGTTAACTGGTTAGTTTATTCACAGCTGTTATGATTCTTTTGTTTTGATTTGGAACTCCATAAACCCAATGTTAAAATTTCCAATTTTCAAATGAGATTTTCAACAACATATGAATTTTTATGGGGTTAAGGTATTTACTAATCAAATGTTTAAGTCCAAAAGCTCTTAATTCCAAAGTTTTAACAAAATCGTTCTGCTGGATTTTGAGATAAATTTTTCAGACATTCAGACATTGCTCTTATTAGAGTATAGGATAAGATTTACACCCAATGCATTGTGATGGGAATCATTGAGTTCTGTTTAAATAAACTCAGTTAAAATATTCACAATTATTAGTTACTGTATTTCAAGGAATGACATTGCTTTTATATTTTACTGACCGAGGGGTAGACGGAACGTATTTCAAACGAGTCCTTGTAGAGGTACTCAGAGTAGGCGTGGAGAGGACAGCCCGCCTTGTCGCCATTGGCTAGGTAGATGTTCTCGCATGACGACTCGCCATCCACACCGACGAACGGTAGCGGGATGCCCCACACTCGCGCAAACACATGGTTCCTCAGCATGTCAACGTCTCTGTCTGGAAATCATATGCAATGTTAAAGGAGACATTTACCTACTCTACTGAAGTCATTTTTTGCAGTGCTATGCCACAGGGTTTGCACAGAGCAGAGCATAGTCATGTGAACCAAGGTTTTAGGTTTTCAATATAGACAACCATTATAGAATATAGATTAATAAACAGAATAGTTTATGAACTACAAATGTTTGATTACTCGGACGTAAATCAATTTATCTAAACTTACTTTGTGTAAAATGACCTTTGTTTTACAAAGGTTATATATTAATTAAAGCTGATTTTATGTTGTTTTAAATTTGTCTTTGACTTGATCTTGATTTTATCTTGTCTGAATAAAGTTTAATTCAGAACTGTTAGATCGAAGGGAACGTTTGCTTCATCTTAATTTTTCACTATATAAGGATCTATCTAAGACCATCTATTGAGGAAGAGTTATCTCGACTTAAAAAATTTCCTTTCCCACTTGAATAAATTGGATAAAATATCAAAAGCAGCAAGGAATGGTCATATAACAAGTACATAACCCTAACCCATTCAATGTATTATGCCAGTATAGGAATCATAATCATTACAAGTGATCCCATATTGCACTTAATTAATGTAGTAAGATAACAAGTAGTTGTTCCTCTCTGTATTTGCACCCTACTTCCTGTAAGAGGTCATCAGTGTTATTAACTCACTTACCTATAATGAGTAATTCGCCTGGAAGAGATTGCATCTCTTCCAAAATTCTAAAGGATATATCTGAGTCTGTTGCTTATCCACTGACGTATCTTTCAAATCTCACCATTGAGGAAGGTTTTCCTTCATGTCTTAAATCAGTAGTTTTTAAACCTTTGCTTAAAAAAGGAAATCCTAATCTTCTATATAACTATAGACCAATTTCTCCTACATAAACATTTTCAAAAATTCTTGAAAAACTTTATTTGAACCGCCTTTATTCATTTTTAATTTCCAATAATGTACTTTTTGATAAACAATTTGTGTTCAGCAAAAATTCTCATCAGTTGATGTTATCTTTAATCTTTCCAAGGCTCTGGATAGCAAGAAGAGTGTTTTTGGTATATTTCTCGTTCATAGTAAAGCGTTTGATCTGGTGAACCATAAACTACTTATAGAGAAACTTAACCATCTTGGCATCTGAGGAAGAGAAATTGATTGGGTGTCTTCGTTTCTCATTGGAAGATCTCAGACTGTGGAGATCTCTTACATCGATAAGGGGAGTTGTGTTAGTAAACATCAGCCAGAGGAAATTGTCATCAGCTCCGGGGTTCCACAAGGATCGGTCATTGGACCAATCATATTTTTACGTTTCATTAATGACAATGCCAGCAGTGTCCCTGGCGTTGATTTATGTTTGTTAACTGATGACACTTCCCTTAGTATTTCTAACAAGTGTAGAAGCTTTATTGAGGTAGATTGTTTCATTAACCAACTGTTACAGTGGTTCAGCGAAAATAACCTTCTTGTAAATACTGATAAAATACAGTTTATTGATTTTAAATTTAAAGACCTTCATGGAATATTTACTAAATCCACTATGATGATTGGTGATACTGAAATTGAATCTAGTCAGCAACAAATTTTTTGTGGCTTGTCATTGACTCCCGTCTTAATTTTTCTTTTCACATTGATAAGGTTTGTATTAAGCTAAGCATTGTTAGTTTATCCTCCGTCGTTTGGCCTTTTTTCAAATAGAGAAGTTCTATTTTCACTTTATTATGGTTGTTTTTCCCCCATATGGCCATATGGGGTGGCTATTTGGGGGTTCGAAACGGAGAAATACAAGCAAGTGTTTCATTGTCAAAATAAGGCGCTTCGATTGATTTTTGGAATGAAAAGTTCTGAATTATGCAGGGGAGTTTAAGTTTTTTCTTGTGTGTTTATGCTGTTCCCTTGCTTGTATATCTTGGAATTTTTAACAATTTTGGTAAAAAAAGAAGTTATAAACAAGAAAACATGTTATAGCTTTAGAAAAAATCATTTCCTTTCCATTCCACGCCATAACAAATACATTTTGAAAAACAAACATACTTCTCATCTATAAAACTGTTCAACTCTCAGCTCATACACCTAAAACAGGAATCATATGTTACCAATTTTAGATGTCAGGCAGAGATTTTCCTCATAAATAAGGAATATTAGGGTCCATGATTTTTCCAATGACAAGTTTTTGTAATTTAATTTCTAATGTTTTTATTTAATTAAATTCTTAGTTATTATTTCTGTTTGAATATTGATTTTATTTTAAGCTGTTACACAATGAAACAAATTGTGACTTGTTGTCTATACTATGTACCATAGTTTAACAGCAATCAAATTATTTTGATTTGAAAACAAATTTAAATTTTGAAAGTGTATTTTTATGTCCTGCCGCAGGTAGCTCAGCTTTAAAACAAGATCTTATTGTATTCATACATTATTTGCAACCTTGTTATCCTGGCTTATGCTAACCTTTTTCATATTTTCTCTCTGAAGTAGAGCATGCCGAGCTGTCTAAGTAATTGTGGGGAGCTATACCATAGTTATATCATATTGTTAAAATCTTATATTAGCAACATATTTCAGACTAATACCGAATAAAAACAACATCGACACAATATTTCAATCCATCTCGGCAGCTGGAGTCCTGTTTAAACCATTGTGTGAATCCTGTCATGAGCCTAGTCATATGTACTAATGTAATCAGCAGATTAAACATGCTTATAAGGTTGACTCCGGAACTTCTCCAGGCAGAGTTCTACAGGTCAATCCTGTATCAAACTTTCAATCAGCCGCAAGGAGCCAAACATTTTCTTTAGAAATCAAATATATCTAAACAAAGTTTTGGTTTCAGAGGGTGAACTTTGAGTAATAGTATCCAAGGCAATCTTTTTACATTAAAGGATAAAGATGTGGGACATATTTAGATTCTGAACAAACCTTGGCAGACCTCTTATAGTAATACTGAATCCCTTTATAATGTATTTCCTTTTGTCAAAACTTAGTGAGGGAAAGAATTTTCTCTTCATCAGGTGACTACATCTCCAAAGTAAAAATTTACTATTGCATTGAAATTCCTGCAATGAAAAAGTTTTATTTGTGAATTATATTATTGTCATTATCAACAATTACATTTCTTATAAATCGAGGAATTTAAATCATTTCTATATAGCTCAAATTATAGTATCATAATTTTCTTGAAAACCCTTCCTTAGCATAACATCTACATAGAAAAAAAGTTAACGTCCGGGAATAACTGCTGCATGCGCAGCATACTGAAGTTAAACTATAATTATTGATGTTTTTGTTTTATGAATTTATGTTAAGTAAACATCTAATTTTAAAAACTCATTCTGCTTGCACACCATAAAACTTAAAAACCCCTTATGCAGCAAACCTGCATACTCAGCAAATTTTTAATGAATATAAACATAACACATTAAAACACTTAACAGGATTCATAAGAAATATATTCACAAACTAGCGATATTTAAAATACTAATTATTCTCCATAACAATAACATTGGGGATGAGTACGCAGGTTTGCTGCAACAAGGAACACAAAATAATGGGTTTTTATGCAAATATCAATAGAATTCATCTTAGTGAAGCCACATACCAAGTTTCATCCATATATTCTTAAATAAGCGATATATAACATTTTAATTATTTTCAATAAGAATAACATGGGGACCAAGTACCTAGGTTTGCTCTACGGGAACCATAGGCGAAAAAATTTGTGGTGTGCAAACAACAATAAACCACAAACAGATGAAGCCATATACCAAATTTTGTCAATTTATGTTCATAAATAAGCGAGATATACAATTTTTATTTTTCTCCATAAGAATAACATTAGACAACGTACTGTGTTTAGCACTTGCGATATCTCAGTAACCAATTGACGTAGAGAAATGATCAAAATACCAAATTTTTTTCATGCTGAATTAAATAGGAAAAATTAAAGTTTTATTAAAATAAAAATTACATGTGGAAACCCCAAAAAACCCATTTTTGGGGTACAAATCCCCCCAAAAACCCCTCTTCGGATAGTGTGATTCCTCTGGTTTTCGAACTCGTTCAAATAAATGGTACTTTACACATTTGTACCAAATTTCATTAAGATCGGACCTTTTTTACGAGAGTTATTGTGCTTACGGACACACATATATATATATTTAAAATATAAACTAAAATTTGAACGAATGATGTTTTTGGCATCTAGGGACCTCAAAATGAAAAGTTATCATGGTCTTGGGCTTAAGGCTTACCTACAGTACAGTAATAGCTTCTTCCCTATAGGGGAAATTCACTAAAATTGCAGTGATTAGGCTAATTCCTTGCAGATGTTAATAGGAAGTATGCTATAGAGATAACATTACTTATGAGGAAAGGTTAACATCACCAAATTGGTAAATCAGATAAAGTTACAAATATAAAATTTAAAAATGTGAAAGCAATAATCCCCAGAGCTTTTATAATGCATTCAACAAGTTGGAGCACCTCCATTATTGATTCTGACAACTTTTACCCGATTTCCCCAGAGCCGCGACTCAATGTGGAGTTTGCATTCCTTAAACAAACACTCGTTCTCATTAGAATAACCATTTTCACCAACATTTTGTCGAAAAATAAACTTTAATACTTATAAAACACCATGTCTTTAAAAAAAAGCTACCTATTGTATACAAATTATCGATGAGTTTATCCAGTTTCACTGGTCCCCGCTTCAATGGTTCAATAATCTTCATTAAGTTACGTATTTTCACGTTTATATATCTTAATATCAGTATGATCATAATATCATGCATGTGCAATAGATTAGGTGAATAATTATTTGTAAACAGGTCTTACATTATTCAACTGAAACTACTTTTTCAAGATATATAAGACAATATACCAGAGAATAAAACAAAAAATCTGTCTATTCCCTTTGTATAAACCATTTAGGGCTCCGTCCTAATGCCCTACTAAGTTCCAGTACTAGACTTCCTAATACATTTTATTGTGCCTCATTGATTTAAGTTAAATAAATAACGCCATAAAGCAATACCCTATATAGAGCAACCTCCTCTTACTATATGCAACTATGGTAGGGACAAAACATATTTACTTCAAATTAAATAAAGCCCATTCATAGCATTTATCGCACATTTCAAGAAATACTTACAACTATTAAAAGTAGTTTAAAAACTGCAATCTCCTTATTAATGAGAATATATTATTTTGAGAAATACATTCCATTCTGGAGTGTACATTCCATTCTGGGATGTACATTTCATTCTGGAATATACATTTCATTCTATGCATCCAGTTACACATAAATAGTTATTAAACATATACAGAGGTTGGGCTTGTTCAGATTAGTAATCAAAATATGATAATTATCTGAAGGAGTTCTTTAACTTCATAACACAACTCACACTTAAAACTGAGTTGCTCAGAAAAGGTGAATGAGGTTTGTTGATCTTAATTTAAAGGAATGTAATAGATAAAACAACAGGTGCCCATCCTTTTTTTCTTAAAATAAATCAAATAATCCCTTCATTTATTGTCATTAAACAATTATGATAATTTTTGACTCATCAAAGAGTTTACGCCTTAGCTCGTCTCATCGTATCTGGCATGCAAAATAATTCTTAAAGCTCTTTTTAGCAAATTTCCCTATATGGAAGAAGCTATTACCGTAGTCGGCATGGTAAGACCTAGGCCCGGGATCATGATAACTTTTTGTTTTGATCCCCGGATGTCAAAAACACCATTAGTTCGAATTCATATACATATGTGTCCGTAGGCACGATAACTTTTGTAAAAATTGTCCAATACTGATGAAATTTGGTATAAACGTGTAAGGCAGCATCTATTTTCATGAGTTCGAGAACCAGACATGTCAAACTATTTTAAGGGGATGTTTGGGGGATTTTGTACCCCAATAATGGGTTTTTGGAAATTTTTATACATAATTCTTGTAATCCCAAATTTTGGTTTACACCATTAAATTAAGCTTAAAAAAATAAGCAATTTGGTACTTTGATCATCGGTCTACCAAATGCTGCTCGGTCAATTGGTTACCAAGATATTGAAAGTGCTAAACACTCTATGTTGCCCAGTCTTATGAAGAAAAAGTGAAATTGTATATCTTAGCTTGTTAATGAACATATTCTAATGAAACTTGGGATGTGGCTTCATGTGGTTGGGTTTTACTGATATTTGCATAAAAATCCCATTTTTGTGGTCCCCATGGCAGAAAACTTGCATACTCAGCAGCTATAATGTAGAATAAGAATATGGAGAATAAGGAACTTGTGATATCTTGTTGTTTATAAACATAAATTGGTAAAACTACTTTATGCAGTGGTAATCCATTGGTATTTGCATAAAAATCCGATGTTTGTAGTCCTTGATGCAGCAAACCTGCATACTCCAGTCATAATGTTTTTATCATATCTTGCTTGTTTATGAATATGCTTTGATGAAAGTTGGTAAGAGGCTTCATGAGGTAATGAAGTATCATTTGAACTTCGCTGAGTATGCAGGTTTGCTGCAACGGGGGTATTTAGTTTAAAAATCTTCTTTGGATTTATTTAGATATACCACATACATGGGCAATACAGTGATACCGGTCCCTACTATTAAAATAAGAGTAATAAGCAGTTCTTAGGTTTACATAATTGAAAAAATTTTCTAATAATTTCAGAGTTGAATTTTGTAATAATCTTATTTATTTGTGTGTTCCAATGGAATTAGTTGTCCAAAATTATACCAAATTAATTAATTTCAGAAACTTCAGGAATTTTCTCACTTTCTAATTCCTTATTGAGTAATTTTTCTTTAAAATTTTTTAAATGGAAGTGAAGAAAGTAAGTCTTTGATTTATTATGTAATAAACCATTTACATTGTACAAAAAATTTAACTCATTTAAAATAAATTGTCACAGTAATCATAGAGATGTTTAGAATTTTTGGTGACCTTCACTGAAGTGCCATCTGCAGTGTTGTAATGCCATTTTTTTATTTGATGGTACGTCTGCAAGATAAATTATAAAAGTAAGTGGTCCCAGAACAGATCCTTATGGGATACCTGTACTAATTTGTTTCCATAATCAAACATAATTCTGTTTTGGAGAATTTCATTTAACTCGTTGAAACCTGTTTTTGAAGTATGATTCAATAAACTTTCTGGCTAAACCTCGCATTCCATATTCCACTTTTTCTAATGAAATTGTATGGTTCAAGCAATCAAAAGCTTTAATTAAGCCACATTGTATGGAGGCAATATGATATTTCAGGTCAAAATTATTATCATCCACAGTTTTCACATACTGATATACTATCTTAAAATAACATTTAAAGTAGATATTTTATGTTTCAAAGATCAAACAAAATTTTTCAGGATTTAAAATTTCATATTTTTTAAGAAAAGTTTTAATTCTTAAATAAATAATGTTCCCGGAAGTTTTGAAAATGTAGGCAAAATTTAAATAGGCTAGTAAGAATGTTTTCAGTAACAAGTCCAGGCTTTTTACGTATAGGTTTAATAATTGATAATTTTAAGTCTGAAAAAATGCTCTTTTTTATGAATAAGTTAAAAATGTATATAAGATATGATATTATGAATTTTTCCCTTTGTCTTATTAAAATTGTTGGAAATCTCATCCCAACTCTGAAGCACTCACAAACATTACATATACAGTTTTAGGTTTTACTTTTTTTTTGTAAAAATTACTGCGGCAACTTGCTATGTTAAGCAACTTCCAGAACCAATTTAATTCAGACCAATAATACTGAATTCTAAATATATTATTTTATTTAGCTGATTGCACTGGTAATAACAGATTTAATACAATTCAAACTCACAGAACTTCAAACTGACTAAATGGGAAGTTTATCTGAACTCTTAACTAGTACTGATTCAAAATACTGAGTTGTTAGTTATTTCTTGCTTTGCATTGGTCAAAACTTCATTTTTAAAATTTAGTGAAAAAATGCAAAAAGCTGATTTTTGCAAATTTTAAATCTTTTATAAGACCCTCATTTGATCTTAAATCCTTGGTTCGCAATCTCGTCAACGCAGATGCCACCCTAAATTTTTATACCAAATGTCATTGAAATAAGAGCCAGGGCTTATACTCATTCACTATCTCAGAAAGTAGTTAAGTCATTTACAAATATGTGATCAGGAAGCTGATTGCCATAGATCAAGGCCTAAAATTGAAAGAATCGTGCAAAATGTGATAAGATCTTGAAGCTTTGCATATAGTTAGCTTATTATAGCATACATTTGTAAAGCGACAGTCGTATTCATGCAATGTTTAATCCTATACTCTAATATGAGTAAGGTTTGCTTGCGACACTGATCTCAATAACAGCACCAACAATTTCCTTCAAATGTTGGAAATAACTAATTTCTGGGATAAAAATAAGTTCTAGACGAGTCTCATCCCCAGGAAAAATCAAATTATGTAAAATAACGAAAATGAAAAGAAAAAAAAATTAAAATTGGGCTTATGGAGTTTCAAATCAAAACAAAAGAATTAATTGTAACAGCTGTTTATGATCAATCAATGAACTGTCAAAGTAATACACATGTTGTTTATGAGTACCTGGGGGGCCGAACTTTGCTCGGGGGAAGGCCAGTCAGTCAGTTTAGATGACTCAGGAGTAATATTTCACCACTTCCCCTTACTGATAATCAGATTTGTATAACTCATTTGCCGATTTCTACATTTTTAAGGTCCCTCCAGTTGTTATTTATAGCTCAATGTCCCTTTGATTTATTTTACTACTCTATATATGTAATCTTCACTCACATATTTAAATCTCTGCTCTCAGGAAACCACATGTTCATAATAATAAACAACATGAGTATTAATTTGACAGTTCACTAGTTGATTATGAACAGCTGTTACAATTCTTTTGTTTTGATTTGAAACTCCATAAGCCCAATGTTTTTTTTTTACTTTTCATTTTAGTTTTTTACATTATTTGATTTTTCCTGGGGATGAGGCCTGTCTAGAACTTATTTTTAACCCAGAAATTAGTTATTTCAAGCATTTGAAGGAAATCGTTGGAGCCGTTTTTGAGATCAGTGTCGCAAGCAAGCAAGCAAGCAAACATACAAGCAAACCTTACTCATATTAGAGTATAGGATTATAAACATGTGATTTCCTGAGAGCAGAGATTAAACAAGGAGTTCTATTGGTATTACTGGAGGTACCACTGTTGAACAAAACTGCGAGCCGTTCTTTCCAAATTTTGGTGAGGCTACCTCACCACCTACTCGCTGAAATCGAACGAGTTGACAAACTCGTGAATCAAACAAGTACCTATCCATGGTTGAAACTCAATAAACTTGTATTTGTTTATTTCCTCATAATAATTAATGTTTCAGGGGAATATTAGATACATAAATCAAACAAAAATATGAATTTACTCCAACTTTTATTACTTTTATTCCAGTGATTTGCATGAGTAGATTCACTTATACGAATAAAGTAGCCAATCAGGATAGTTCGAAGAACGATAAATTTGCCTCACCAAGTGTACCAAACTGACAAAATAACCGGCTTGTGTTTTTGACCAAAATCGTTAAGCAGTGTTATCTCCAGTTATACAATAAACCCCTGAGATTAAAAGATTTGAGTGAAGATTACATCTATAGAGTATTAAAATAAAAAAATAAAAGGGACACTGAACTATAAATAAGAACTGGAGTGACCTTAAAAATGTAGAAAAGAGGCAAATTAGTTATAAATAAAAATCCGATAATCAGTAGGGGGAAGTGGTGAAATATTACTCCAAGTCATCTAAAAAAACTGACTGGCCTTCCCCGAGCAAAGCTCGGCCCCCAGGTACTATATACTAAGTTGAATATTCAGCCTGACTCACTCACAGAATTCGGTTTTTAATGAGAAAAAAAGATGTTTGTTTTTACTTTTCATACTTAGATTATAGTTTTCAAAAAATGTAGTGTTTTCAATCATTGATTGACAAGTTAAGTGGTTTCGGATAAAATCTACAAATTCTTTTAATCAAATTCCCAATATTAATATTATTTTGAATAGGTATTTAGCTGTTTACAGATCATTTTAGTATAGTCCTAACACTCATCCTTCCAAATGTAACTCAATTATTAGGGTGATTGAGTTACAAGTAACATAGGAACTTTCAAGGCGAAAGAAGAAGAGCACCTAATTTGGATATCTTCCAAATCATTAGGAGGCACGAACTTAGTGAAATATATTTTGGCTAATACCAAATATATGCACGAATTCTAATTTTATAGTGTTAAAAACGTGACAAAATCAAGAAACATTTTCCTCCCGGTTTTTATACTTCAATTACATAAATAACTCGGCAATTAGCATCTAGTTAGTGTGCAGTAGGCTTATGACAAGTTACAAATTTAAACACGCAGATTTCCGTTACTCTGCCGTTGAATAATACATTTTAGTTTTACCAGGATGTTGCTTGATTACCAAACATTAACGCAGCTGATTGTTCGTCGCTTGTTTGTCGACATTTGGCTCAGCAAACAATAACTCCGTCATGCCCTTGGAACCCATCACCGGAGAATGAGGAACCGATGATACTGAGATCGAGGCTATTCTATCGCGTGGCTACAGTCTTACAAGATACCACCAGCGACCAAAGAATAACATAGACTGGCACTCACTACCCACTATACATTACTGTAGTTGAAGCCGGTTTCCCACCACTCAGAGGCTTAAACGCCTCAGCCGCTGGCCGCTACTGGCACAACTTTTAATTCGCCACGTCTCATTAACACCGTCGAAATTAGCACTTATAGTTTAAGATAAAATGTTGATATTTTTTGGTATAATAATAAAGATATATCACAATGACTATGGTGTTGAAAATAATTATAAACATTTATTGTAAGACTTTGTAAAATATTGTATACAAAACAAAAACAGTTTATGTTTAAGCATTTGAAGTAAAAAAGTAAGTCGGCTACTACAATTTTTATTTTTTGGTCAGGTGAGTTTCGTCCGTGAGAAAGTTTGAGGCAATGAAACGGACAATATCAGTATATTAAAAATAAACGGTATAAGGAAACTGACACATACTTTATCCCTTTTAGCCAAACTTTAATGAAAAAAATATTTTTTATTTTCTAAATATAGAATATGAAGTACAGATAAATGTACAGAAAATTGTCTAAAATAGTTGTTTTCAGAAATATCCACCCAAATCCCAAACAACACCCAAATTAAATGGCAACATATTTCGAACATCCTCTGTTGGTCAATTCTAACTTGACCTGCATATCAAGTTTTAATGAAATTGATCAGTAAATAAGAGAGAAATAGTTATTTTTGTATTCACCATAAGAATAACTTTGGACAATGTACTGCGTTTACCGCTAAATGAAGATTTAAATTTTCTCCGCAACTCGCAATCGTAGAATAGTAATTCAAAATACTAAATTATTTAGTATTTTAGCTATTTTTAATGGTGAATATATATTTTTTTTAATTTATGGTTTTTTATGACAATTTAAAAAAACTGAATTTTGGAAGTTTGGACTATTTTGGGGGGATAATTACCCTTAAAAATCAAAAATTCAAAAAATGAAAAACACCTGGAGATATCGGGGATTAGTACCTACATACCACATTTCATAAAAATCGGTCCATTGGTTAGGTCTCTAGCTCTGTACACATCCCCCCCATACACACACACACACACACACACACACACACACACACACACACACACACACACACACACACACACACACACACACACACAGATATCACGTAAAAACCACTTTTTTGGGTTCAGGGAGCACCAAAACGAATATTTCCACTAACAACTCAAATTCGAAAATTTTTACGAAAACAATACTTTCTCCATATACTATGTATAAGGGGAGAAAGTAAAAATTAGGGTGATCAGTTCTTTCACAATCGAGGTGGGAAAGAAATAAATATTTCGTTGCGCACAATAGAAATGAACACCACGCTGGGCCGTAGGTCGTGACGGCCACGGCAGGGCGACCCGAGAAAAATGTTATTACTGCATATTTATACCGAATATTATCAAATTAAATTATTTCAAACGCATTAAAACTAAGTCAAAACTTGATTCTAATTCTTATAATTAATTCGAATAAAAGGCCTAACTATAGTAATATTTTATATTAGTAAACAATACAGTAATTTGTTGTAAACAGTATATGTTATATAATACCATCAGTAAACAAGTACGGTACTTATATATTTTACTTGGAAATTCGTTGAGTATGCAGGTTTTATTTGGGTATTTGATTTTGATTTTTTATGTACGCCGACAGTTGAAAAAGGAAGTACGGGGCACCACTGAAATTCTTTGGTCGTTGACTACAAGATCCAACTTTCGTAGTATGTATAGTCAATGTTATTACCAGCCACGTTACTAACCACTTTTATTGCACATGATAGGAACATCGTAATCTGAAATAAAATAGTGACAATAATAACAAGTTTATAATAATCAAAGATCTATAATAAAATAACTTTAAAAATAAAGGTGTCACAACAATAACAATAGTTTTCAAGAAACATAAACCTGATTAGCAATTATGTACGGCATTCAAAAGTAACACTACTGTTAGAATTTAATATTCAACCTAATTTAATTCAACCTAATAATTGTTTTTTTAGCGGATTTCCCCTATAGGGAAGAAGCTATTACCGTAGGTCTCATGGTAAGACTTAAGCCCGAGACCATGATAACTTTTTGTTTTGAGGTCCCCAGATGCCAAAAACGCTATTCGTTAAAATTTATATATATGTATATATTATTATTATTATAGATATATATATTATATATCTATGTATGTGTCCGTTAACACGATAACTTGAGTAAAAAACGTCCGATTTTGATGAAATTTGGCTCAAATGTGTAAAATGACATTCATGACTTTAAGTTCGAAAACCAAAAAAATCGGACCATGGGAAGGGGGGTTTATGGGGGTTTTAAATTTTCCAAAAATCAGTTTTTTGCATTTTTCACCCTGAAATTTTTAAAAATTTTAATTTTGGTTTTGACCATGTTATAGAGCTTAAAAAACAAATAATTTAGTATTTCGAATTATTAACCTAGGTTAAGTGGTTGCGGAGAAAATCCAAAAAAACTTGCTCATAAAATCTCCCATGTTAATCTTATGGGAAAAAGGTTTTTGGCTTTTCCTCAGTTTATTTTAATGTAAACTTCACATTTGCTTTCACCAATCTGTTCAGTTCCACAAAAAAATCATTTTGGTGTTTAAATTGTGATTCTACGCCCAACCGTTGCAGAGATATTCTAAGTGCTATACACAGTACGTTGTCCAATGTTATCCTTATGGAGAATAAATAAAATTTTATATCTTGATTATTTATTAAAGTATGTTGATGAAACTTGGTATGTGGCTTCAAGTAGTACTGGTATACTGATATTTGCACAAAAAATTGATTTTTTGTTGATTATTCCCGTAGCAGCAAACCTGCGTACTCAGCCCCATGTTATTCTTATGGAGAATAAGTAAAATGTACTGACTCCCTTAATTATGAACATAAATTAATAAAACTTGGTATGTAGTTTCACTTGGTTGAGTTATATTGATAATTATATAAAAACCCATTTTTCTGTTCCTTGTTGCAGCAAACCTGCTTTCTCAGCCCCCATGTTATTCTTATGGAGAATAACTAGAATGTCATATATCGCTTATTTATGATTGAATATCGATGAAACTTAGTATGTGGCTTCGCCTAGTTAAATTCTATTTATATTTGCATAAAAACCAATTGTTTCTGTTCCTTGTTTCAGCAAACCTACATACTCATTACCAATGTTATTCTTATGGAGAATAATTAAAATCGCTTATATGTGAATATATTTGTATGAAACTTGGTTTGTGGCTTTATGTGGAATTCAGACAAATATTATGCATTGGAAATTCGCTGAGTCCGCAGGTTTGCTGCGACGGGGGTATTTTTGTTTTTAGGTTATTTCGAACTTTTTGCTTGTGCATTTTCTGATTATATAACTTAGTGAAATGGTGAAGACAAACAGTAAAATATCTCACACAAATTATCATTAAAAGAAACACAAACTGATTTTGGTCTCGATCCTGCTTCAAAAAGTGACTGCTCTCATTTCTAAAAATATCTTTACCAATACATTGATTTAAACCCTTTAAAGTCATGATATTTATTAAATCTTGTTGTTTCATAAGAGCTTTTCCAAGACATTCTGATCTTCTGATGTTCTCACTAACTTTACAAACAAATTCTACTCCATCATAGATAGGGTTGTAAAAGTCCACCCCTGTTTTTGCATGATATTGTTTTGTATATTTATCATGCGCAAGACCACGTGGTAGTTTTTTGACATGACAGTGAGTGACAAGTGCGGAGGGCGGGACAGCGCTCGGCGACGACGCTCGGTAGTGGATGACTCACGTGGATTCATCTCCCACCACTCAGAGGTTGTCCGGCTTCAAACCCAGCGCGCTTTTGCCAGTCTATGTTATTCTTTGGTTGCTGGATACCACAGAGGTCTAATTTCATAGACGTATTCCCACTTATTTTACAATAAATTTTGGCAAGGACTGTAATTTTGTTTTGCTAGATTAATTTGTACTGCAGTGTGCTACTAACTAATATAATAGTAACAGTAACTAATAATTATTTTGAATCTTTAGTAATGGGGACCGCATTTTTCTCGGACAGATTAAATCTGTTAGGTTTTAGCTGATTTCTGCTATAGGGAAGAAGCTATTACCGTAGGTCTCATGGTAAGATTTAAGCCCGAGACCATGATAACTTTTTGTTTTGTGGCCCCCAGATGCCAAAAACACCATTCGTTCAAATTTATGTATATTTGTATATATATATATGTCCTTAAGCACGATAACTCTCGTAAAAAAGGTCCGATCTTAATAAAATTTGGTACAAATGTATAAAGTACCATTTATTTTAACGAGTTCGAAAACCAGAAGAATCGCACTATCCAAAGGGGGGTTTTAGGGGGGGGTTTGAGGGGGGGGTTTGAGGGGGGGGTTTGAGGGGGGGGTTTGTACCCCAAAAAAGTTTTTTTTGGGGTTTTCACATGTAAATTTTAATTAAGTCAATTGGTTACTGAGATATTGTAAATGCTAAACACAGTACGTTGTCTAATGCTCTTCTTATGGAGAAAAATAAAAAAATTATAACTCGCTTATTTATGAGTATAAACTGACGAAACTAGGTATATGGCTTCATCTGGTTGTGGTTTGTTGTTGTTTTCACAAAAAAACAAAATTTTCACGTATGGTTCCCGTAGCAGCAAACCTAGGTACTCGGTCCCCATGTTATTCTTATGGAAAATAACTAGGTGTACGCTCATTCCTCGCGTATAAGGATAATTGAAACACATGATCAAACTTAAATCGAGTCTCATAAAAAATTCAATATCTGATTTGAGTAACATCATCAGAATACATTCCGTTATCATTTAACTGCCGCCAGAATCCGGATTTTATGTCTATATAGCTATAGTTTTAGTCACTTCTCTAAGGATAAATTATATAAATTATATATAGGTCGCAGTTTCGGATCCCGCCGCCGACCCAACATTTTATCCGTAGAAAAACATACATACATTTATCACTTGTTTTTATCAAAGTAAATATTGTATAAATACGTAAATTTATTTATTTTTAAAATAAATTGAAGATTTCAGGCATGGTTTGTTGTTAGGATTGGCATGGGTGCGTTATCTTAGAACAAACATAGCATTTTGGGCTAAGCAGTGACTTTAGCAGTGTGGTTAATTTAACTTTTAAGAGAACAGCGAGTTTCCTATATGAACTAATGTTAACAATTTCTATAGGCCAAGTCAAAATATCCTTAAGGATTAACAATAAATCGTCAGGCCAAGTCATTTAGATGAAAAAATGAGATTTCAATATATTGTTTCAATAGCCTAGGCTATCATGAAATTAAATGCTGTAAACATGGGTTGGCCCAAGTCCGTACATGAAACTTCTAAAATGACAAGTAGCCTAAGTGTATATGCCTACATTTTATAGTCATAGGTCCAATTTTATGATGAAAACAGCTCAATATAATCCAAACCTAGGAGATGTCAAATCATTTCAGATAACCTGTACAAAAGGCTTAGTTTGGTTAGAATAGTTTAAAGCTTTTGTTTTGGTTCGCTACAACATTCCTGGTTATGTGTTTAAAGTATTTTACAACAGTTGTATTTTACAAAATGATATTTCAATATATTGTTTCAATAGCCTAGGCTATCATGAAATTAAATTCTATAAACATGGGTTGGTCCAAGACCGTACATGAAACTTCTAAAATGGCAAGTAGCCTAGGCCTAAGTGTATATGCCTACATGTTATAGCCATAGGTCCAAGTTTATGATGAAAACAGCTCAGTATAATCCAAACCTAGGATATGTCAAATCATTTCAGATAACCTGTATAAAAGGCTTAGTTTGGTTAGAATCGTTTAAAGCTTTTGTTCTGGTTCGCTACAACATTCCTGGTAATGTTTAAAGTATTTTACAACAGTTGTATTTTACAAAATGATATTTCAATATATTGTTTCAATAGCCTAGGCTATCATGAAATTAAATTTTATAAACATGGGTTGGTCCAAGACCGTACATGAAACTTCTAAAATAGCAAGTAGCCTAAGTGTATAGACCTACATTTTATAACCATAGGTCCAAGTTTATGATGAAAACAGCTCAGTAAAATCCAAACCTAGGAATTGTCAAATCATTTCAGATAACCTGTATAAAAGGCTTAGTTTGGTTAGAATAGTTTAAAGCTTTTATTTTGGTTCACTACAACATTCCTGGTAATGTGTTTAAAGTATTTTACAAAAGTTGTTGTATTACCAGTTTAATGTCGGCTTACTCTTACTGTAATCCAACCCTAGGCTATGTCAAATCATTCAAGATAACCTTCCGAAAAAGGCTGTTTGGTTCGAATAATCTATAGCTTTTATTGTGGTTACCTACTACATTACTGGTAATGTATTTTAGGTAATGTAGACAATTTTTATTATTAATTTAGTGAAAATATAACCTAGCAAATAATTGTCCTACAAAAATAAATTTTAAGGTTGTTCGCTTACTGTGACTAACATCATCAACGCTTTCTAGACAAATTGAGGCTTTGTATACTTTTTACACATGGCAATCACAATATTACCAACTGTCTAAGAAAATGTAATAAAACAAACTATTTTATAAGTTAAGTTAATATCTTAGTATCTAAAGTAATAAAAAGTTATTTTGCGTTGTTCGATCTGTCACACGCGTCGTCTGTCGTCTGCCACTGATAAAATCGTTGCCTTCGACGACGACGACGACTGACGATATTTACACAGAGTAGGCGTACTAGGGGAATATTAACTGTATAAATATTTTTTTTAAACTTACACTTAATAATTTATAAAATAATAAATATGCTCACAACTTAAAAATATACTTCGATTTATCTCTCGTGTGTTTTTTGTTGGTAAAAAAACTGTTGTTATCCAGTATAACAAAATATACTCTAGTAAACTAACTATTGTTACTCTGTTGTTGAAACGTCGGCTAAATTTTAACGATTCAAGTACCACTAAAATGGCTTCCAATGTTATTCTTATGGAGAAAAAAATAAATTTGGTTTTAAGATAATTTGATTAATACTGAACGAAATTGTCTGAATAACGAACTTGACCGAGATTTTGACCTGTTAAGTTTTTCTGGAAAATTTTAAGTTTAACTGTGGAGGCATTCTAGAGTTATTGTGGTCACAGACACGTCAGTTGAGTTGATTCTCTTACCAGTCTAAGCAGTAAAGTTGTGTATAAGGATACTTTCACTTCGTTCAATTATCCAATTAAAATGTTATATATCGCTTTTTTACAAATGTATATGAATGAAACTTGGTATATGACTTTACTTAAATGAGTTCTATTGATATTTGCATAAAAATCCATTATTAGCGAATTTCCCCTATAGGGAAGAAGCTATTACCGTAGGTCTCATGGTAAGACTTAAGCCCGAGACCATGATAACTTTTTGTTTTGAGGTCCCCAGATGTCCAAAACACTATTCGTTCAAATTTATATATATGTATATATATATATATATATATCTATATATATATATATATATATATCTATATATATATATATATATATATATATATATATATATATATATATATCTATATATATATATATATGTGTCCGTGAATGCGATAACTTGAGTAAAAAACGTGCGATTTCGATGAAATTTGGCTCAAATGTGTAAACTGACATTTATGACTTTAAGTTCGAAAACCAGAAAAATCGGACCATGGGAAGGGGGGTTTATGGGGGTTTTAAATTTTCCAAAAATCAGTTTTTTGCACTTTTCACCCTAAAATTTTTAAAACACTTAATTTTTGTTTTGACCATGTTATAGAGCTTAAAAAAACAAATAATATGGTATTTTGAATTATTAACCTAGGTTAAGTGGTTGCGGAAAAAATCCAAAAAACCTGCTCATAAAATCTCCCATGTTAATCTTATGGGAAAAAGGTTTTTGGCTTTTCCTCAGTTAATTTTACTTTAAACTTCACATTTTCTTTTACCAATCACTTGAGCCCTACGAAACAATCATTTTGGTGTTTAAATTATGATTCTACGTCAAACCGTTGCAGAGATATTCAAAGTGCTAAACACAGTACGTTGTCCAATGTTATCCTTATGGAGAATAAATAAAATTTGATATCTTGATTATTTATGAATGTATATTGATGAAATTTGGTATGAGGCTTCATGTTGTACTGGTATATTGATATTTGCACAAAAAATAAATGTTTTGTTGGTTTTCCCCGTAGCAGCTAACCTGCATACCGAGCCCTAATGTTATTCTTATGGAGAATAAGTAAAGTTTTATATCTCCCTTAATTATGAACATAAATTAATAAAACATGGTAAGTAGCTTCACCTGGTTCAGTTATATTGATAATTGCATAAAAACTCATTTCTTATCTTCCTCGTTGCAGCAAACCTGCGTACTCAGTCCTAATGTTATTCTTATGGGGAATAAATATAAAATGTTATAAATCACTTATTTATCAATGTATTTTTGTCAAACTTGGTGAGTGGCTTTATGTAGTAGTGAGAAACATATAAATGCATTGGAAATTCGCTGAGTACGCAGGTTTGCTGCGACGGGGGTATTTTGTGTTCCTTGTTGCAGCAAAACTGCGTACTCATCCTCAATGTTTTTCTTATGGAGAATAATTAATATTGTATTTTTCGCTTATTTGTGAATATATTTTTATGAAACTTGGTATGCGGCTTCATGTGGCATTAAGACATTGGAAATTCGCTGAGTACGTGGGTCTGATGCGACGGGGGTATTTAGGTTTAGATTGAGTTTTCTATGGCTTATCAATCTAAAACTAAACAGATTCCTGGGGTGAAATTCTAAACCAATTTCGCCTTAAACCCTTCTCAAACTGGTCTACAGCTGAAAGTATGGAAATCTTAAATTTTTCTCTGATTTCATCTGTTAAATAATCAATGGATCAACTTTAAGCCTACAATCTGTATACAGTAACTTGGCGTCTGGACCCACGGATACTTTAAGAAGGCGGTAGGGATCACGAAGTGGATGCGCAGTAGCAAACGGTCACGGTGACGTCATCGGAACCTAGCGGCCTGGCGCTCCCACTGCCAATGCATTGTGAATCCAACGCGCTCTCAATGATTTACTCCTTACGGGCAGTTTGCAAACCCCATGCAATTGAATCATATATATTTGCATTCTTGATAAACCACCGATTACGCTGATATAGGGTTTATCGTAATTAACTGTGAAAATAAATTTGTAGGATGAGTTTAATTCACCAAACCTTTTTCAGGCGGTTTAAAAATGAATATTTTATAATTCTATTAACTAAGGTCGTGGTACATAGAATTGTTATGTTACTATTACATGTAAAACTACGATGTTTAATTGTAAATAATAATTTATTGTAATAATTTAAAGAGGAACTTATAAATTTATCTGAAAATCTTTAATTTAGTTTGACATTAACGAGGATAGCATTTTAAACAAGGAAAACATATGTTTTATTAAAATAATTAAGACTAAAGGTGTCTAATTTACATGAGGAAACCCGAAAGTTAGAAAATCCAAAATCCTATCCTTAAAACGCGTGAAACACATAATATTTTTGTTGCATTAATCTTTTGTAAGAGATTTAATTCGCAGCTAAATAATTTTCTACCTAGTGTGAAACAACTATTATTGTAATATGCATTTGATATTAGAAATGTAGACTGAAGATTAGGGGATTCATATTAAGATAAAAATAACATTTTTAACTCAGGACGTTAAAAAACACTACTAATATTTGGTTGCGCCTGCTAAAACAACGTGGGCTTTTAGGTTTGCACGACTGTAGTGCGCCGCGGGTAGCATTTGAAGGCACTTTTAGGGAAGAAAACGTTTACATTGCAATTTATTTTAAAATATTAACCACAAATGTGTTAGTTTTTTTAGTGTT
The DNA here is from genome assembly GCA_963675035.1 of Allygus modestus. NCBI lineage: Eukaryota > Metazoa > Arthropoda > Insecta > Hemiptera > Cicadellidae > Allygus > Allygus modestus. The sequence continues at coordinate 144,048,866 of OY776111.1, forward strand.
AACAGTTTTATAATATTTAACTCAGTTTTGGTTTAACTTTATACTAATCCTAACGAACTTGAGGGATCAGCCTAATATTCACGCGGGATATTTTCCCCTTTGTTGTCTCAGAACTGTTGTAATGTGTTTTTTAAAAAGCTCACTTTATAAGTGTACGTAATATTACTATATATTATATTCAAATTCACTTTTACAAAGAACTTGTATCACAAAAAAATGTGCGTCAGCTGTAATGCATGCGTTTGTATTTTCGCAAGATATTTCGCGCGCATTAACAGAATTTGCTGTCATACTGCATTAGGACAAAGCACATATTTTAGAAATTCATTTCATAGGTTTCCGAAGAATTAATGTTTAACAAAGTTGATCCATTGCTGCAAACGCAATATTATTTTTATTAGGTACAGTTTTAAGTACAGCTCTGTACAAAACATCTTTTACCAGTTTTTGATCAAAATTAATAAAGGATTTAAATTGTTCTCTCATAATTATGTTTTACCTTTAAATTGCAAGGCAGCCAGCCAGTTGAACAAGCTAAATATCATAAATGTTATGGTCAAGGCAATCTTAAATCTCATCATGGACCATATTTTGTAACATGAAGAAAACAGTTGTTGAACTTTATTTCAGTTTAAGCATTTTATTTCAGTTAATTATTTTGTATCTTGCCTAGTTATCAATAATGAATTATCTAGCGGAATATATCAATGGCATACTTAATGAAATATGCACTATCATAATTCAGTTCTCTTATAACTTATTCATATTATTCATATTTTTCTTATTCTTATTCTTATTCATATTTTGAGCTAGAATCAATACAACAAGTAAAAACTTTACAAATAAACCCTTGTATTAAATATTGGTTAGATAAAATAATTACAAACTATATATTACAGTGTTCGCTTATTTGTTCCGATGTCAAATATATAATCCATAAGAGCATTACGTTAGTTGTGCGATGTGTACAAGCAATTATTTGAACGCATGTCAAGCTTGCAATGCTGTTGTAATGGGAGCGATCGGCCGCTAGGTTCCGATGACGTCACAGCGACCTGCCGCCGGCGCCGCCGCCGCGCCGCCTGCGCATGATCCTTACCGTCTTCTTGTAGTATTCGTGGTCTGGACCCTTGGCTACCTGCGAGCGGCCCGGACCACCCCCCCACGGTCGCTTCCTCTCCCAGCTGTTTCAGTTATGAGTCACCTATTAGCGTTAACACTGCACTGATTAAATTTTTTATCGGACACACAATTTTAAATTGTTTTCTGCTGAGTTAAAAAACGCAGCTCAGGAAAAAAATAAAAAAAATTATACCAAACACGATATTTTTACGTTTGTAAAAGCCATTTTGTATTGTCATAAGCTTATTTAATACTTAATTTATACTGTTTGACTTAAATTACTGATTGTATTATGCTATCCTATCTCTCATAGCAATACCTCTCAAACACTGAATGTGTGCATCTGACAAAAATGGTTAAATGTAGCGTAATAGCTTACAGTTCCTAAATTAAATTAGTTTGCCTGTTTATTTTATTTTATTTATATTTGTATTAAAAATTTTCTGAAAAAGTGGCCGCAGCAAGTAATGTTTCACCTCGAACCCTGTGTAGGATAAATAAGTTACAGTTGAAACATGTCAAATGAAGCAAGTGCAATCAATGTCGACCTCAACACCGAAATCACAGAACCGTAGTAGGGAACAATGAAGCAGACGTGTAAATCACAGAACCGTAGTAGGGAACAATGAAGCAGACGTGTAAATCCAATCATGCACCCAAACTCCAAGAGGCATAAAACCCATTTAAATCTGTCGTAGCAGAGCTTGAACATTTTGAAAATACTGCCAGTCGTTATCATACGTAATACAGCAAATTTATTGAATAGTTGAATATGTACTTTGGCAAAGGTTTTGAAAACCATTGGATTCAAGTGGAAGAAACTAATAATAGCAAAATCCTAATGGAAAAGATATCAGTAGCTATATCAAGGTACCAGTTGCAATCTTTTTTCAGATGCGCACATTGAGAGGTGTCGCTATGAGGGCTAGAATACTTATTAAAACAAATTGTTCAATTAAAAAAGTATCAGTGTTTGCAAACAAATTAAAATCATGCTTAACAACATTGTTGTTTTTGTTCAATTTCCTAACAAAGTTAAGTATCAATTAAGTATTGAATAAACCTATGGCAATACAAATGGCTTTTACAAAAGTAATAGTGCCGTGTTTGGCATACATTTTATTATTTTTTTCCGAACTTTTTAATTATGATGAAACAAATTTAAACTTGTGTGTCCCATAAAAAACCTCGCATTCCATATTCCACTTTTTCTAATGAAATGTTATGGTTCAAGCAATCAAAAGCTTAAACAGTGCAGTGTTAACGCTAGTAGGTGACTCATCACTGGAACCGCTGGGTCAGGAAGCGTCCGGGCCGCTCGCAGGTAGCCAAGGGTCCAGACGCCAAGTTACTGTATACAGATTTATAAACTGCGAAGGCGCCTTGGCTGAACTATAGCTTTCAACCATGTTAGCTTTCAGTAAAGCCTTGACATCTTTTGGAATGTTAAATAAACTCTTTATCAATGTGATGAGTACTTATAGAAAGAACTTTCCCCCAGGGCCCCAGAGGCGAGTAGTGCAGAATTTCCTATTATTAACAAATATCTTCTTCCAGCTGAGATTCAATAGAATGTAGTAAAGTATTTATATTAAAGTACACACAATTACCATAATTCGGCCAGCTTGTTTAGGATAAATAATTGTTGGTCAGTAAATTTCTTGCTTTCCTAGGTCAATATACTGATCCCTAGGTCTTGCTTCATGATCGATTACACAAAATATCACACAACATATTTTAACTGCAAAACGGATAAATACCAATTATACCGGCTAAATCAATAAACATAGATTATGCTGGTAAACCGAATAAATAGGCCCAGTATATGCTTACAGCGGAACTGAGTAAATAGACTCAAATTAATAATATATATTATGGAGGGACACATTACCGGGGATAAACTTGATTTGTACAGAAGCGTTGGTGTTCTTCTTGAGGACGCAGGGCGGCTCGTCGCAGCCGGCGATGTCGACGAATAGAAGCTGGCCGCGGCTCTCGCCTGCACAAGACCCATGACAATACATGAGATAGGGAACGTTATAGGGAAAGGGTAGACTGAATAATCAGGATAAGGTTGATAACGCTTTTGGTAACCCCCTCCTGATGGGTCAAAATTGGATATGGGTAATTAATTGGAATGGGAATGTCTCACGGTTGAGCATAGCTTCAGGTTGCAAATGCCCCCATATTTCCTCACTGTTTAGTAAAAGTATCAATACTTTTACCAAACACTCTAAGATTTGAGGAGGAGGAGTCCGCACTTACTTCAAAATATTGCGTTATACTTGTTTCTCCCATTTACAAAATATAATTTGGAAAGGAATTCGATTTACATAATTTACGAATTAAAAACATACAAGATAATAACAATTATAAAATAACAATAGTATAAACTACTTTGTAATTTTTGCTCATAGTTTCGACCGCAATAGTAGTCAAATCTGTTTATTAAATTAAATAATTAACAAACATGGTGATGCTGTGAAGTTTCCACTTTAGCAAAGGATCGCTTAAGAACACACAAACTAACATACTAATAGTTTCTCGCAGTTTTCTAATAACAAAGTAAAACATAGGAAAACTAGTAAAAAATAAGAAAATTTACAACTTATTGTGAGTAAAATAGATTAAAATTAAACATAGTTTGTGTAAAAATCAAAGTAGTTTGTTCAAAAAATATAACAACTTAAACTATGCAATCTAACAAATAAACACATTTTGTATTCTGAATACGTTTGGAGACCCACTTCGTGTTATCAGTTTGCACGTTGCACGTTGGGCGAATGCGCTTAGGTATTACAATAAACACGTGTCCTTTCATATGGTAATATGAGTGGAATATATGAATACACATTGTTTTATTGTATTCAGTTTCACTAATTCAATCTTTACCATTACAAAACAAATGATTACCTGAACACTCGTTGACGTTGGTAGCCAGAGCAAGGTCGGTTGCTACGGTCAGCACGGCGGCGGCGGCGGCGGCGGCGAGGAGAGCACCGCATGTCATGGTGGCGGTGTCGGGCGTGTGACTGGTGACTGGTGACTGACTGGTGACTAGCGCGGGCCTCTGGAGGTGATTCGACACCGTGTCATATACGTAGGCATGCATTGTCGGCGGCCAATCGCTGATTAATGTTTGGGTCCCTGCGAGCAAACAAGCGAGCTGGTCGAGACGACGAATCAGCCCACCAGTAGAGCATAGTTAAATTGTTTAGTGTTGCTACATTGCTGTGGATAACGTATTTATAATATATTTTCACTATGCCTCCTGGAATATATTAACTTCCTTTTATTTTATCAAAAGAGCCTACGCTACGCTGGTGGAACAGTTTTTTGCCTATAGTGACAATCTTTGATGCTTATTTATACTAACAATTAAGCAACTTTCGAAATATAAACCCTATAAATCTTTGTTAAATCAAAACATATTACTATGCATTTATTTAGGTTATATGTATCATGTATTTAGGAAAATAGGTTTTAATGAAAATAGTCACATGTTCGTAATCATCACCTCCATCTTCAGTGGTATCAAGGTTTCAGAAGCGCGCATTCGGCGCATTCTTACAATCTTCGTAATTATTCACTAAATCATCAGATTACTTGAAGGATTGATAGTTTAAGTAATTAGGTGTCCCACGTCTCCTCCTGTTTCTGGGCTGCTCAGAACGCAGCCACAAAGTCGACAATTCAATACACTTACAAGTAAGAAGGGAATGCATATTATGCTTACAACACGTTTGTAGACTAGACAAGACAAAATATTTGTAAAAAAGTAAGAGCGTGCAGTTACGAGTGAAAAGTTAGTTAAAACACCGCATTTATTTAAGTGAAACAGTAGCAGATAGCGGCTTTAGAGAAGTAATAGGACGAAAAGGACAAGGCCAAGAACCTAAAGACGACATATTCCAGTTTAATAAATGTTTAATCTCGGTTGGCCTAAATTAATAATCGAAGCGCGAGTGTTAGGGGCTTCTCACACTTAAGTTTAAAACTACAGCAATTTACACGCGGATAATACAATAGTTCCGTAAACTCTTCGGCTTTAAATTCAACGTGCACAAATAATTAAAGTTTATATAATAAGTTTTGGATACATTATATATGTCAGATCTGTTGATTAGTATGATGTGTTGGTAAAATTAATAAGATGTAATAAAGTCCGTCAATATTAACTTACACGTTTCAGTTTATTGATTTATTCATTCGCATATTTTTCATAAATCCGTATTTTTTGTTATATTACGAAAATTTGTCAGTGGTTTAACTAAATTATTAAGACAGTACATAAATAATAGAAACAGAAAGGGAGCATATTTTGCGTGGAATAGTTTGAGGACATGAGACGGATCTGACGAAGCGCCGCGTGCAACAGCAATTGTCGTGGGTATTGGGAATGCGTTGACACAAGCCACCGGGAAATGCTGGTAGGTCATGTTTAAATCACAAAGGACGTTCACTTAAGAGATAGCAACTATTGTCTTTTCATTTATTACCTTTCACCCGGCACAAACCCCATTTTCTAACCATTCTGTTGAGCCCCAAATCTCAGCCAAGACACTTGTTTATGCTATGTTATGCTAAAGGTATTTTCTAGCATAACACTCTAAGGGTTTCAGTAAGGAGATATACGTAATAATGTTCCCCACAATATTGATATCAACCATTTTAAAGAGCTAAAACCAAATAAGTATTTTGGTATTTTGCATTATTTTAATATTATAGAGAATATGTTTGTTTAGCTTATCGGCAAACAATGTTTATAAACATTTCATATTTGACAATACAACCTAGTCAAGTCTAGTCCGGCCTCGGTTGGTTCGGCCGTCGGATAGTCCGCCGGCCTCATAGAAATTAGACAACTAACTGCCTGCGGGAGGGTTTCTCATAGCAGATATCGAACGAAGTCAATTTGTTTGTTTATTTTAAAGCTAAACTATAATCAAAACATCTCAGTTTAGCTGACGGGCGAATTTGGTTTCTTCTTTTAATTTTGCTTGGACCGTCTTAAAAGTATATTTGTTATGAACTGGAATGTTAATATAGATCTTTATTTTACAATTAACGCCGGCTGGTTCGGCCATTTTGTAATCCGGCTGAGGGTCCGATCCCTAGGAGGCCGGACTAGAGGGAATCTACTGTACTAATAAAATCAGCTAAAAAGTAATAACTTTTATTAGGTGTAATCTTTCCTCCACGTTATGTGGTCACATAGATATTGATAGTCGTTAACACATTAGATTGTCCAATGCTATCATTAGTGATGCTTTATCACTGATTATTTATAACGTTATTATTATGGTGTGAAAACACTTGATATGAGTCTTCATCTGGTATTCATCAATTCGAATAATAGAAATCGTTAAAGCAAACCCGTGTTTTGATCACTAGAGTATTATTGCGAACAAATTCATTCTTACACTCGTTTATTTATGAATATTATTTTCATAAGAAAAGAGGAGTGGCTTAGTTTTATTTTATATATATATATATATATATATATATATATATATACCTGTATAAATATTCTTTACAAATTCGGTTATCAAACAGGTTTCTTGCCGCAGGGTTATTTTATATCTGTAGGTTACCAAATAAAGTTGAGTTATATTGTTTAATTCACGTCTTTGCTGGTAATATGATTTTTATATAAAATACGATTTGGTCAAGGATCCTTTCTGGTAACAAATCTTGCTTTATCTAGAATCCCAGTTTGCTTTCATAATTAAAAGAATATTTATTCACAGAATTGGTTACAGTATTATTAAACATCCCTTGCACGAGTGGGACCACAGCTATTTTTAAATATATATCATAAAAAAACATTATCCTTGGTAAGTTGTCTTTAATAGGTGAATTTTAATCGAGTCCGTACGCTACACCCTTCCTCCGGATTAATTAAAACATTTTATAAGTAACAGTATAAAACAAACACATATAAATACAAATCAAGAAAATACTTGATAAAAAACATTATTAACTTTTTTGAGCTTTAATTTATATTTGTTACATTTGATTTCTAAAACGCAATATAAGCTGATTAAAGCCGTGATCAGTCTGTATTACGTCTGGTAATATCAGTAGCCTACTGTTGTACAAGTCGATTGTGTTACCTTTCATCAGTAAACTGTGCAATACGTATTTTAAATATCCATTAAATGCCGTAAGAAATGATTGATTGGCAAGCTGAAAGAAATTGTTTTTACAAAAGTCGCTCTTTACTCATATACTTGATACATAATTTTGACGGCAAACGTTTTACTCATAATCAATGATTTCAGTACAGTAGGAAAGGTAAAGTTGAAAGTGTCTATTACTGCAAGTAATTAAGCCGCCTAACTGAAACTGTCGACTTCAACGCCACATATTTTATGTTTTTCAACATTTACTTCCATGCTAGTACTAGAAATTAAATAACGATATGACTCAAATACCACGTACTGATGCATCACGAAATCTCAGGAAGCACTGAACAGTTTGAAACGTAGTTTCTTCTTAGGTCATAGACGTTCGCTAACCAAGTGTTTTACAAAGATCCTACAGGACGTTGGCGTAGAAGATTTCTATAGTAATCTTCAGGACAAGTAATTTTTATTTGATCAGATGATTACTGAAAGATATTAATTTCATAAACAGCTGTTGTAGTGCTTATTCAGAGTGTTCAGAAAGGGTCATTACAAACTTCGGGGGCTGGTAATACTTGTCAATTTTAACAACAAAATTGATATAAACATAGGTCAAACAATTTTCCGTTTAGCCGCCAGCAGCTATTTTTTATTTTTAAGAAAAATTAACATCTTGAGAAATATTCAAGCAACAGAAACTAAACTTTGTACGTACGTTAAATAACCAAAGAAGCAAATAATAAAAATTATGATTTCGTTGCCTTAAATATTTTCAAAATAGCTCCCGTTTTAATACCTTAAAGTTGAATGACAAACAAACTATTAATTTTATAACAATTTTACAAGAAACAAAAAATATAAACGGTCTTTTCACAAATTTAATGACAATTTATTTAACGCGATCCGTCAACGCGTAAGCGAGTAAATGCACTTCTAAGGTTTGCTTGCACAAATCAGGGAAGAAGCAGTATGGAAGCAATGCATTTGGGTGCTAATTGCCCCAGACTTATGCAAGCAAACCTTAAAAGTGAATTTTCCCGTTTATGCGTTGACGGATTGCATTCAATAGAGTGTCACTGGATTTGTGATAAGACTGTTTATCTCTTTTGTGTCTTGTAAAATTGTTATACAATTAATGGTTTGTTCCTAATTTAACTTTAAAATATTAAAACGAGCGCCATTTTGAAAATATTTAAGCCAACTTAATAATATTTTTTTATTATTTGCTTCTATGGTTATTTAACGTAGTGCAAAGTTTAGCTTTTGTTGCTTAAATAGTTCTTGAGGTATTAATTGTTTCGTGGCTAGCGGCTAAACGAAACATGTTTCAACCTATGTATATATCAAATTTTGTAAATGGTTTAAATACCTGTACTGTATAAGTGGTCCTAATATCCTAAAAGGGCTACTGCAGTTTCGACTCTTCTAATGTAATTGAGTCTTCTTCAGGCCGAATGATTTAATGGACTAGACCGAATTATTTAATTTACTAAAGTGATTCGGTGTCTTACAACATGAAGTCAATTTTTTGGTTCAAATTGATAAGTACTAACAGTCCCCGAAGTTTGTAATGACCCTTTCTGAACACCCTGTATATAGAGATGAGTAAAGATTAGCACTAAACTGTAGACAAATATAGGAGTGGACATCTTCTCTCTCTATATAAATGAATGTTTCTTTGTTTGCCCTTATGCGTTCCCGACTGTCATGAAGCGTTGCATGGTAAACCAGGTTAACCCTAGGAAGGTGTCTAGCCATTAATCAAATCCCGAAACGTTAGGGCTCACTAACCGCCCTGTTGGAATTTTAAATTATAAAGGTAACCTTACGAAGTAATCATTTTATTTGGTTTCCATGGTAAAGGGAAAATAAATGGGAGTGAAGAAAGACCATGCGATTTCTCCTTCCTCAAATCTATCAGGGAGCCGCCCCACTGGACTATTATGGCAATCTTATGGACCTTTTGAGCTGGAATTCGGTTGGAACATGTATAATATGACCGAGTTAAACATAAGTCTAATCCTTGTCAGAAAATATGTTAGGGCTCCGACTCTGACCTTCTAAATAATGATTTTAATCATCCACCACAGGACTGACGGGGTTGAAATTCGGAATTCATTAGGTGGATACGTGATAGCTCAAGGCAGACATAAGCCCACTTCTGACAAAAATATACTTCAGGCTTGGCTCCACTGGCCTTTAATATAACCATATAAGTAATTCACATCAACTGCTGAATCGATGGAGCTGAAATTTGGAAGAAAGATAGATAATAAACCAGAATTAAACATGAAGATGTTGATGTTCCCATTCCGAAAATCACAAAGGAACCCGACCTCCTGGTTTTCAAAATTAGTTTTTCCATAACACCCACTTCTGGACTGATCGGGGCTGAGGTGTGGGCAGACGCTCTAAATAAAGAGATTTATCGGATACGGCTCGTCCGAGTACAGCGGCAAGCTCCGAGTGTGTTCCGCCTATCGTACAGTGTCCGAACCGGCTGTCCTGGTTGAATCTACTGCCCGGGCGTTCCCGACGACGTGGAACACACTTTCTTCCGCTGTCCACGTTGGTAAAGGCCCCGCTTGGGGGTGGATTTTCGGTGGATACGGTCTGTGAAAAGATTATGGAGGGTGAGGACAACTGGGACTGATTGTCTCGTTTGGTCCAGGGCATCATCCGCAGATAAAAATTATCTAGATCGGGAAGCGGACTAGGCCGAATGATCAGACGACCGGAAACGGAGCGAGCCCTGCGGCTTTAAGCTACATATAGGCCTAGCCTGAAGTAATGTGACAAACAATCCCAGGTAAGAGTCCTAAAGAGAAGAGGGGGTTTTTAGTGGGTAGTCAAATTTTTAAAGGAGTCCCACACTACAGGTTGGCCACCTGAGTGCGAAAATGCATTTTTCTCTCCTCTCCCTAAAAAAATATGAAGTTAATACCGGTACATGAGAATCAAACATAGCCATACTAGGAAAACGGTATTTGAGATTTTTAAGAATGAGCTTCATCTGGGTTGCAGTTTGCATACGTTTCTTTAAACGTTTAATTCACAATTTTGAATTTATTTATACTGCAGTTAACATACTTTTTTGTAATTGAAATAGATAAACAGTAATTTCACAATGTTAAAGTACTAAATGGTACTGATTATTTGACATCAAACATGATTATTGAGGCATGAATCATTCAATAGTAGACAAAATGTGTCATAAAACTTTGGAATAATCGAAATAAAACACACAATTTTTATTAGTTAAGATAATATTAGATCGGATAGGTTGGGATGGGACATATTCTTATAATCCTTGTAAGCCGCGGAGTTGGGAGTTTGAAGTAGTTGGAGCAAAGATCGCCCGGGGGAGGCCAAGTTTTGCGGAGATTGGAGGACAAAGGCGCTTTGTCTGTGATCTCGGATAAGGCTTTGTGACCACACGTTATAACGTCTCCTCCAGCCTCCAGACCTTTCCCTGTTCTCTAACTTTAGATTTGTTCGCTGAGATTTTATTTCGTTAGTAATTTAATATGAATGTTACTTGAACATAGACAATCTCCGAGGTGACTGGAAATCTCTGAATATAAGAGTAGCTAAACAGGTTTTTGAAGAGCTACTGAAAGGTTTTTTCCAGTAAAAATAAGATAATCGAAAACTTATGAAGTTAAACATTTGCCTAATCATTGAGGAGAGTGCAATTTTAAAGGATTCTCTTCTTTAGCTATTAGATTGAGTTATGATCATTCCGAAAGTGAAACGTGTGACTCATTGTTTAGTTAGCAACAAACAAAGTTACAATTTAACATTGAATTACATTGAACGGTTGGAACGATGAGCACGCTTCGGTGATATATGGTGGTGGTGGATGAACCTTCTTATTGTTGTACTAATGCTGCTTTAGTAGTGTTGAATATAGTCCTTTGCTATCATTATCGCAAGTTATTATCTTTACACTAATAAGTAGTGCGCAGAAATTTACTCTGCTTATTTGTTCAAAGTTATAAGGGGCCATACACCAATTGCGTAACGCAATAAGGGGGGGATGGGGTATAGCGTAGCATTAGGGCGGGCAGTCTTCATCACCGGAAGTTGCTAGACGCCATCTTGCAGTTTTGCTCCATAAGACCAATGTTAAATTTGTGCCTCCATTACTCCTCACCTGATCGTCACATACAATTCATTTTGGTGTCAAATTAAAGGTTTTGCCGTCCTCTAGGGAAATACAATGTTGAATTTTTTAATTTGGGTACCATAGTTGCATAATAAATAGTTAAATTTTGAACTGAAACACTGTACATGTTCTCATTAATTTGTAACAAAATCCAAATTTGACTATTGTATTTCCCTAGATGACGACGAAACCTTTAATTTGACACCAAAATTAATTGTTTTTGACGATCAGGTGAGGAGTAACGGAGGCACAAAGTTAACATTGGCCTTATGGAACAAAACACCAAGATGGCGTTCGGCAACTTCCGGTGATGAAGACTCTTAACTGCGCTAATTGGCCTGAGTCAGGTAGTCGGGTATTCCTGAACTGCGCCAACTACTACAGGTAGCCACCAGATACTTCCTTAACTGCGCCAAGTGGTGGCCCTCTTTGACTAGAATTCTTAGAAGTGAGCATTTAAGAATTTTCAAAGCCCAAGCCATCTGTAGAGTGTGAAATTCACTACGGATCCTATGTTCTACTAAAGAAGGGAGAAAGTCCTCAACAGCTAATTTTTGAATTGAGGTAGCGTATTTAAGTTTTTAATGGAAATAAATAAAAATGTACAGAACATAATAAATTTAAATAAAATGCGCCTTTTGGGGACTAGGGAAATATCATGGCTTCAAAACGTTGACAAAGGTGCACGTTATTCAATTGCATACATGATAAATAACAGCAATATGGGGTTTTAATAAGGTAGTAGTTTTTCAAAAGAAATTACTCTAAACGGAAAACAAATATTTGAACCGTATTTAAAAATTAAATCCCGTTACTGGAAAATAAATCAAATTAATTATAAAATAAATAACATTTATCAATTAAGATACTTGTTTCGTACCTTATATTTCTGTGGTCTCATGATTCGGTAAAGTAGTAAATTATATCATATTATTTGTATATTCTCTGAAAGAAAATGTTAATCTTCCAAATGATTTTCTGTGGACTCATAGTATTGCAACTACAATAAATAAATATAGATAGGACCAAGGAATGTGCTGCAATAAAAATTCAGCAATTTAAAAACACACTTATACTGTATCTTTATTTTAAAAATAACGACATTCATAATCGAGGCATCTACCTAAGATACATTTTGCTCGAAACGCACTTCACAAATTCCAATCTGTCAATACTGTGGTTTGTGTATTGCATTAATTTATTTTCAATTAAAACTTTTCTAAATGCTCACTACATCTCCAGTACTGTTCAAAAGTATGTAAGTGTCTGTCTTGTATGTCGGTGAGGCACTTAAGAAAAACAAATATATTTGGGTGAGGTGTAGAACAATTTGCTTTAAATTTTGAGTGAAACGCCTCGCACGCGTTTTTCGTTCTCCACAAATCGGAAGACGTCGACGCCCATGGCTGAGGAGGGAAGATTGCTTCTTCGTCCCCTCCGATGTATGTCTGTTTGTTTTTGGAAATCCTCAAAATATGCAGAACTGTATGTAAGAATTTCCTGATGCGTCGAAGCCAGGCGTTTGATCAGACTTTGGTATGCACGCGTGGTATGATGACACCTAAACAAGGACATTCCTTCTGCCAGCAAGTCTCCCTTACCTGGCCTGGGCTTGGCGCAGTTAAGGAACATTTTCTGGGACCCTTTGAGGGCTTGGCGCAGTCAAGGAACTCTTTGGTGCAGTTAATGCACGACCTAGCGTTATGTGGAGGAGAGGGGGGTTTAGATCAACGTTACGTAACTCACAAATATTAACCCTAAGAGCTGGTGCACTCCCGTATCTATTGATACTGTTATAAATAATTCAAAAATAAAAATAAACTGATATCTAAATTAATGTTGCAGTTAGTTATATAAAAAATACTTCCATCATATTATTTTAATAACAGTAAAACTAAAAATAAATACATTACGTGTTCTTGGTAAGTTCTGTACTGCTTTGCACCTATGTTTTGTGTTGTTTTAGAGTGTAAGATCATTACTGGTTACAGTCCTGTGCAGCACTTCACACTCTTTAGTTTTTTAAGTTGTTTGCATTGGTATTGGTTAAAAATTAAATTTGTTACGTTTTAGCTGAGATAGTTTATTTTTTATATTATTAGTAACAGTATTGTTTGTTCGTAAACATTTTGCTTTGAAGCAAGTTATTAAAAAATGTTGTTAAAATAAAGCATAATTTAAAGTTTAATGATTTTTTGAAATCTATATTCCAAATTGCTAATAAAACGATGTTTAAAAGGTTTAAGCTATTTTAAAGCCTATTACGATTGAGTTACGTAACACATAGGGGGGTATGGTCAAGCGTTATGGAGCGTTACATGGGGAAGGGGGTCTGAAATTATGAAAAAATGCGTTACGTAATATGTGTATCACCCCTAAAATACTCGAGTTATTTAAAACTATATTTACTTATACTGAAATATTATTATTTTCCTAATCTACATAGTTACAACCTTATCTAAATGTTAAATAGCTTTATTATATATAATCAATACATTTTAGATTTTTACCAAAAGGTCGTATGCGTAGAGGATCGTCTTCTTAATAATAAAACCAAAATTAAATCTACGTGTAGAAGTTGAACTAAAATACATGTTTACATATTATTGGTGGTTTATAATATTTTGGCCGCCCTCTTCATAAATGGCGCGGATTAAAATAAGATGTAAAGTTTATTCTCAAATTTCTTGATTACAACTATGACTTCCGTATCAGTTCCTTACTATTTAGTTTTGGAGTACTGAGCAAAATATTATTTATACTCTTATTCAAGGTGTAAAAAGGTTCAAGGTTTCATGAGCCCATTTACACAAAACAACCTATTATTACTCAACACTAACCATTGGAAATTGCAACAAATAAAATTACTCGCTGAAAATAAACTTAAAAAAATTACTAATTTACTGATAATGGAAGTTTCAGTGTTATCTTTGCAATGTAGCAAATACTAGTGAAGACGATGACTTACTTACAGTGTGTAGATCTCAAAGTTGACTGAGAAATGAGTCGCAGGAGTGGTAAATATGACATAATTAGCCGCAGTGCGAGATTTTGCGCTGTTACAATAGTCTCTTAGGTATCTGACGGATAAACAAATCAGGGCGTGATTGAGAAGTTTTGTATGGAAGTTAACAGGTATTGATGTGTCAATAGTATGTGGTGTATTTCTATGGAGACCGTTTCGTTCTTTCCCATTTAAATGACTTAATAATGACTCTTACAAGTTCATATCATCAGGATTTTGAACTGACGGCTTGTATCAGTTCACGAAGCAACATCACTGCAATTATCCTTTATAGTATGTTTAATGACACTTTTATAATAACTAATACATCAAGAAAAATGAAAACTAGAGTTTTGTCCTTGTTACGTAGTTCAACAAACTTGCAAATTTTAAATTAAATATTAAATTTTGTATCTTTTATAACTTATGAATTTTTAATACCAATATAGTTTGAATAAATTGAATTATTCTGCACCTTGCAATATCAGTTTAAAGTTAACAACAGCAGTTTTATATGAATGGTATTAAAATACGTTGGACACTTCGCTAGTCAATACAACAACAACAAACATTGCTGATGTCACCTTCGATATCGTTGAAAGAGATTTGAGTTTGATTCAAAAAGTGCCCTCATGAGTTTGAGTTGGCACCTTTGTCCTATAACGTTTGAAAAATGTCATTGGCACATGGCGCAGACAAGCAAAAGACAAATATCTACAAATGAAACGTAGAAATGTAATTTGTAATAGACAATACATAAAGTATTGGTCATTTTTTTTTCTTTTTTAAAGTGAATAATTAATGGAAAATGACAACTTACGGCCAGGCCCAACGCCAGACCATTGCGTCAAGGCAAGTATTTTTTTAGATTTTCCATCAAAAGCAGCACATACAACTGTTTGAACTAAGAATTGACTTCAGAAATTATGATACCATGCAAGTCGTAATATCGACTATCAGCCCGAAACAGCTTGGGCTGAATATTGGGGAGGATTTGATGGGAGAGATCACATCTCAGTGCCCGACCCAACTACTCCAGTGGCATGAGTATCCTAAAGAAGCAGTGACCGCACAAAGCAGATTTCGCACCAACGTGGGTAGATGGAGGTGGAGGTGGAGTAGGTCTTTGACCAATTCTGTGGCTGTAGCTTCAATACCAGACTATGAACCACAAAGTAAAGCATTATTGCCCACTGTGACCTTTCTCGTGAGGGTTGGCAGGTCTGCACAATGTCAGCGCCTCTCGATCCAAAAGTTGGATTTGGCCATGTTGGCCCTATAAATGGGAGATATTTTATATTTTTATGGATTTTAACAAATAAGGCAGCATTTTTGCAATCTCCGAAGGTACTAATTATATTGATGGATAAAAATAATAAATAAGTTTGTTCAAGCTGCAGCCAACGTCCCATACGATAATCAGAAAATATTATCTTCCAACAGTTTAAAGATTCTGTTTTTATTCACAGATTCTCACCATGTACAAATTCTGAATTCTCAGGAGAATATGATTAACATTTACCACTAACATTCACGTGTTTATATAATGAACTGACCAAATAAAATCATTGTCTGCCATGGAAAATATTAAAACTTTTAAGGTCAATGGGACGAAGCCCTAAGGTAATTTTGTATATTTTATGAGTTCTGACACATGCAGGCATAATAATAACGAATGTTTGCTGTATGTTGGGGTTTATTCAAGATAACATCTTCAAACTTCGTACGGATTTCACATTAATCAAATGTATTTCAAAATTAGCCATTTAAGGTATAGAGCTTCACTCGGGGAAGGTCAGTTAGTTTGTTTAGATGACTTGGGGTAATTTTTCACCACATCCTGCTACTGCCGAGTAGATTTACTTAGTTCATTTGCCTCTTTTATGCATGTTAAAGGTCACTCCAGTTGTTATTATAGCTCAATTTCCCTTTGATTCATTTGAAATATGACATGAACACAGTGTATGTAATCGTCATTCAATGGTTTTAGACACTCTTCTCAGGAAACCACATGTTATACTTAAACTAAATGAGTATTACTTTGACAGTTCACTGGTTTATTATAATCAGCTGTTAAGATTCTTTTGCTTCCATTCGAAACTCCATAATCACAACTTTTTTTACTTTTCAAATTAGTCTTTTTACATAATTAGATTTTTTATGGCGGACTTATTTTTACCCAGAACCTAGTTAATTACAACTTTTGAAGAAAATTCAACTGTTCTTTAGATCAGAGTTGCAATCAATCAATCAATCAATTAATCAAGCAACCAAACAAACCTTACTCATATTAGGGTGTAGGATAGGATTAAGTACCAATTGTCAACTTTTCAGATTATATTGCTATCTAATATTTAAGATATATTACTCTGAAATTCAAAGTGACAGATTAATGATCTCAAATACTATGACTCTTTCGAGTCTGTTAGTGTCCTCGGACATGTATTCCAAAAATCTAAGATTAAATTTCAATACCAATAAAACCAACTTTGCTACTTACAGTCAGCTTAGGTAAAAAATGTGGTACTACCTAAGTTTATTGGTAACCAAGCCAACTTGAATTTTTAGTTTTCCCTGGCTAAAGTGGATATAATGTTTGCTACTTCCATATTGAAAGTTTTGTTCCGTGTAAAAATAATGCACTAAAGGTTTCGTTGAATACTGTATATGATAAGTGTTTGATATGTTCTGTATTATGTGTATCGTAAACGTAAAGGGCATCAACCACAAACTGTCGGCTAGACTCCCCTAGGTCCGAGTCTGAGGTATTCAACACTCATGTATTCATAACATATTCATCTTCGTGATCGTATCTTGTAATCCACACGATTCAACGCGTTCCAAAATGTTCTGAACATATATAGAAACTGGGGCTAAATTACAACACAAGTATAAGTATTAATAATGTTCATTTTATACTCATATTCTATTGTATTTTAATCGCTCACCTGATTTTAATTTTCCAATCAAATCAAAGCTGGTTGACATACAGTAATTTTAAATGTGTTTAACAAAATACACTTGGTTGTGCTATTAAAATTAGGATTTATCAACAACCAATCTCTCCTTAGATTTTCTCGCCAAGTCCTTATATTTAATTTAAATACTGGGTTGATGGGTGACTTGGGTTTTCCCAAATGCTCCTGGGTAATGGGTTGAAATTTATGTAAAAACACCAACCTCGCTCTTCACTAATCGTGCCTTACACAGCTACACAATATATCGTCACTCTCCCATTTTACTTCAAATTTAAACATCTTGTTGGCTAGCTGCATCTATGCGTATGAGTGATTATTCCAATTGTATCCCAAAAATAGGTTTTTTGGGGTTTCCTCATATAATTTTTATTTAAATCAAATTTTAATTTTCACCATTGAATTCAGCATAACAAAAAAAAACAATTTGGTATTTTGATCATTGCTCTACGTCAGTTGGTTAATGAGATATTGAAAGTGCTAAACACAGTATGTTATCTAATGTTATTCTTATGGAGAAAAAGAAAAATTGTATATCTCGCTTATTTATGAACATAAACTGACAAAATTTGGTATATGGCTTCATCTGGTTGTGGTTTATTGTTGTTTGCACAACAATTTTCGCCTATGGTTTCTGTAGCAGCAAATCTAGGTACTTGGTCCCCATGTTATTCTTATGGAAAATAATTAAAATGTTATATATCGCTTATTTATGAATGTATATGGATGAAACTTGGTATGTGACTTCACTAAGATGAATTCTATTGATATTTGCATAAAAACCCATTATTTTATGTTCCTTATTGCAGCAAACCTGCGTACTCATCCCCAATGTTATTCTCATCGAGAATAATTAATATTTTAAATATCGCTAGTTTGTGAATTTATTTCTTATGAAACCTGTTAAGTGTTTTAATGCGTTATGTTATATATTCATTGGAAATTCGCTGAGAATACAGGTTTGCTGCGACGGGGGTATTTTATAACTGTCGTAGTACAGAAGCTTTTGTACCTCCCGAAATAAATATTGGCAAAGCGTATTTGGCTTTTGTTTGTATCTTGGTGCAAGATGTATTTCTCAGTTGTCATTTTAAGAGTGCAAATATAACGTAAAAATAGTGGAACAATTGTGACATTTTCTTTTAGCGAATTTCCACTAGAGGGAAGAAGCTACTATCGTAGTCTCATTGTAATACTTAAGCCGGAGACCATGGTAATTTTTTGTTTTGTGGTCCCCAAATGACAAAAACATTATTCGTTCAAATTTATATACAGGGTGTCACAAAAATGCGAAGCGTGCTATGCAGAACCGGGTTTTACACACAAAAATAAGTCGAAAATGTAAAGTAACATTTTTTCGATTTTGGCTTAGTTTAGCCGTAATCCGCCATTTTGGATTATTTTGAAAATAATTAATAATTCAAAAACACTTGGAGATATTTGTACGAAAAATGGTATAAAATTTTAATTTTATGTTATTACAATTTTCCAAAAACATGTTTTGTCAAACTTATCAAATTTCAAAATGGCGCCCATTTAAATATTTCAAAGTCGAATTCCATGAAAACTAGCAGCTAAACCAAAATTTTAAATGTCATCAAATTTAAAGCTCTTTTTAATCCAAATCCGATGACATTTTGACTGTAAAAATCAATTAATAAATAAACAAATTATGGCAATTTTAAATAATAAATTTCAAAATGGCGGCCATTTAAAGATTTCAAAGTGTTTCCATAAAACTAGCAGCTAAAACAAAATTATACATGACATCTAATTTAATTCTATTTTTAATCCAAATCCAATGACACTTTGATTGTAAATATCGATTAATAAATAAAAAAAGTGTTGGCAATTTTGTATAATAAATTTCAAAATGGCGGCCATTAAAAATTTTCAAAGTTAAATTCCCCAGTGTGCTTGACCATCAAATGACATGTGCTTTAAATTTGATGTCTTGTAAAATTTTGTTTTAGTTGCTAGTTTTCATAGAATTTGACTTTGAATGTTTTTAAATGACCGCCATTTTGAAATTTATTATCAGAAAATTGCCATAACTTGTTTATTTATTCATCGATTTTTAAAATGAAAGTGTCATTGGATTTGGATTAAAAAGAGCCTTAAGTTTGATGACAAGTAAAATTTTGTTTTAGCTGCTAGTTTTCATGGAATTTAACTTTGAAATCTTCAAATGGCCGCCATTTTGAAATTTGATAGGTTTGACAAAAAATGTTTTTGGAAATTTTAACAACATAAAACTTAAAGTTTAAACCATGTTTCGTACAAAAATAGCTCTAAGGGTTTTTGAATGATTAAATATTTTCAAAATAATCCAAAATGGCGGATTACGGCTAAACTAAGCCAAAATCGAAAAAATGTTACATTACATTTTCGACTTGCTTTTGAATGTAGAATCCGGTTCTGCATAGCACGCTACGTATTTCTGTGACACCCTGTATATATTTGTGTGTGTGGTGTGTGTCCGTGAATGCGATAACTTGAGTAAAACACGTCCGATTTCGATTAAATTTGGCTCAAATGTGTAAAGTAACATTCATGACTTGGTTCATGGCTCGAAAACCAGAAAAATCAGACTATAAAAAGGGGTTTTAAATTGTCCAAAAATCAGTTTTTTGCATTTTTCACCCTAACATTTTTTAAATAATTAATTTTGGTTTTGTCTATGTTATATAACTTAAAAAATATACATATATAGTATTTTGAATTATTAACCTAGATTAAATGGTTGCGGAGAAAAAAAACTGCTCATAAAACCTCCCAGGTTAATCTTATGGGCAAAACGTTTTTGGCTTTTCCTTCGTTAATTTTAATGTAAACTTCACATTTGCTTTTACCAATCAGTTCAGCTCCACAATCCAATAATTTTGGTGTTTAAATTGTGATTTGTGAATTGTGCGTGATGTCCAACCGTAGCAGGGATATTCATAGTGCTAAACACAGTACGATGTAAAATTGTATCCTTATGGATAATAAATAAAATGTGATATCTCGATTATTTATGAATGTATCTTGATGAAACTTGGTATGTGGCTTCACATAGTATTGGTATTTTGATATCTGCACAAACAATTGATTTTTTTGTTGATTATCCCCGTAGCAGCAAACCTCCATACTCAGCCCTGATGTTATTCTTATGGAGAATAAGTAGTTTGATATCTCCCTTAATTATGAACATAAATTACCTAATACAACTTAGTGTGTTGCTTCACCTGGTTGAGTTATATTAATAATTGCACAAAAACATATTTCTTCTCTTTTTTGTAGCAAACCTGCGTACTCAGCCCTAATGTTATTCTTATGGAGAGTAAATAAAATGCTCTAAATCACTTATTTATTTATATATTTTAATGAAACTTGGTAAAAGTAGCTTTATGTGGTAGTGAGAAACATATGCATACATTGGAAGTTCGCTGAGTACGCAGGTTTGCTGCGATGGGGGTATTTACCTTTATAAGTAACAGATCCCCTTTTTTAATGTTTTAAGAGTGGTGTGATCAGGTATGGGGTGTATCAGGTAATACACACTATAGAACTCTTTCTCGTATAGTATCAAAAGTCCCAACTCGATTTCCTAAAACCACCAAGTTTCTTTTTCACAGAACTGTTTTATTTCTGTTCAAATTATTACTTTCTGTGGATACAGCTTAGCGGTAGAAAAGCCTGGCCGCAATAATTTTCTCAATAAAGAAACTTACCTACGGAAATAACCAATAACTATTTAATGTATTAATAGCAATCTTAATTAAATAAATATCTTAATTTCGCCACACTTCTACCAACCGTCTCATTAACCTTTAACCGCGTATGCATTAAAAATGTTGTTTCGAAACTGTAACAAAAACACCGTCATTTCCTCAATAATAGCGTGTATATCCTCCACCTTTCACCCCCACACCACTGCTTATCCACCAAGCTACGTTAAACTGCTCGGCTCATATTATACTGTTACAAATCGTCTAATGTTTGCTTATTGATACTAAATAATTTAAGTAATATAATAGTTGTTTAGTAAATCTTTAAATATTACGGTTACTAAATTCATTCGAGTTGTCTTTGTTTCTTACATAGACACGAGACAGGTAGATAAGGCAGTGTTCGGTATTGTCCCCGTGCTATGTCTTTGTCCTCCTCTGTGGGCAAGATGTCGGGGGATTACTCGTGGATTACAGGAGAGCAGATCAGGACGGCCGAGTTGGACCGACAAAGCCGCTTTTGTTTCTCGCCTTGGGATTCCACTCGTGAGAAATACTACTGAAACTGCTGTGAAGTACTACTTCAGATCCTCTTCCCAATTAATTAGGATTATTTACTTTCATTACCTGTATGTAATATTTGTGTGTTTACAATTTGAGTTAAAAATGAACCATAATCTTGGCTATTTTGTATTACTTCTACAGATAACAAGCATATTAATCATGGCATACGAATTTATTCAAATACACGTAACGTGATTTTGTGATTGAAAAAATATTATTATATTTTATGATTTATTTTAATGTCTATGATTATGTTTATAAAATCCAATTATTTTTTTATTTGCTGTTATCTATATATATTTGATTTTTTTATCATAAAACGAAATGGGGACCAAATTTACATAAAACCCCTGCCATGTATAAAATTGATATGTTCCTACTTAGCCTATATCGAAATGTTAAAAAAATTGTCGAAATTCAATAAAGCATGGTGATTTAATTCGTCCAGATGGCCGGCGTGGCATCTACAAATCACAACAGAGGAGCTTACTAACAGATGAAATTCAACAAGTTCATCATATAGCGAAAAAATGTTTAAAATAAAATGTGAAAAAATGTTTGTCTAATAAAATCACGAGAAAATTAGCAAAAAATCGTCTTGTATGACCGAAATTATTAGGCCTTGAGTGTTTTAAAGGTGCTGTTGGTTACATGTTTCTCTAAATATGCAGTATTATACGTAATTGCAGCATTTACTTAGATGGTTCATCTGTCCGTCTGATTATCAACATCATCTATATACAATATGTTTTCCTACAACGTTTTGGGAACTAAAACATAATCCCACCTTCAGATGAAATACCCCCGTCGCAGCAAACCTGCGTACTCAGCGAATTTCCAATGAATATATATGTCTTAATATTACATTAAGCCTCTTACCAAAATTCATAAGAAATAAATTCACAAACAAGCGATATTTAAAATATTAATTATTATCTATGAGAATAACATTGGGGATGAGTACGCAGGTTTGCTGCAAAAAGGAACAAAAAATAATGGGTTTTTATACAAATATCAATAGAACTCATCTAAGTGAAGTCACATACCAAGTTTGATCCATATACATTCATAAATAAGCGATATATAACATTTTTATTATTCTCCATAAGAATAAAATCGGGACCGAGTACCTAGGTTTGCTGCTTCGGGAACCATAGGCGAAAAATTTGTTTTTGGTTCAAACAACAACAAACCACAACCAGATGAAGCGATATACCAAGTTTCGTCAGTTTATGTTCATAAATAACCGAGATATAAAATTTGTCTTTTTCTCCATAAGAATAACATTGGACAACGTACTGTGTTTAGCACTGGTAATATCTCAGTATATTTTGATCATTGACGTAGAGCAATGATCAAAATACCAAATAGTTTGTTTTTTTAAGCTGAATTTAATGGTATGAATTAAAATTTGATTTAAATAACAATTACATGTGAAAACTCCAAAAAAAACATTTTTGGGATACAAAACCCCCCAAAAACCCCCCTTCGGATGGTGTGATTTGTCTGGTTTTCGAACTCGTTCAAATAAATGGTACTTTACATATTTGTACAAAATTTTATTAAGATCGAACTTTTTTTACGAGAGTTATCGTGCTTACGGACACACACACACACACACACACACACACATATATATATATATATATACATATATACAAATTTGAACGAATGGTGTTTTTGGAATCTGGGGACTTCAAAACGAAAAGTTATCATGGTCTCGGGCTTAAGTCTTACCATGAGACCTACGGTAATAGCTTCTTCCCTATAGGGGAAATTCGCTAAAAATATAAAAAATAACAAAGTTAGTAGTGAAAATGCAGACAAAAATTCATAGTAATAAAAAATAATTAAAATAGAGAACTGTAAAAACAACCAAACGTTCAGGAATGAAACAGTGCACCTAAGAATTTCACACCGGTCACTTCTGCACAGCGCAGTCCAGCGAGACTTACGCAAGAACTTGAGTAACTAACTTGAGCAGGACTTGCATTGAATTATCAGTGATAGCAAATGTCCGCACTAACTTATTAAAAACATAAATCATAGATTAATTGTCACAGGCACAGGTAGTTAGTTTAAAAAATAAATTATCTTTTTCTAAGGTTACTGTGACTTTCTGGGCAAGGTCTATTGTTAGGAGCTTTCAGGTTGCATTAATTGGCCTGACACTACCTAATGTAGCCGGGACCAACGGCTTACCTTACTTCCAATGCACAGAGACGATTAAAGTCCGAGTTTCAAGTCACATTGATTTCACCATGAATTGAACCCGAGCCGTTTGGGTGGTACTCAACCACCTCAGCTGTGACTGACAGAACTGAATCTTAAGTTGAGCTATAATTAATTACAAGTTTACATTTTGAAAGTATGATTTTGAACCTATTTCAGTTCAGAAATAAAATATAAAATTGCGGTATTAAATATTTATATTTTAACTCTTGAACACAATACCTGACGCTATGGAATTTCAATGAAAGTTTATTCATCTTCTTAATATTTAAATCAATAAACGTTAATGTTTAGTTTGTCCCTACCAAAGTGACTATAGATGTATACTGTACTATAATAGGTTTAATTTCAAAGCATGTACGTTTTAAGTGCGCTTTGCTTTATCTTTACACGTGGGTAACGGCCTAAACACAACAAGTAATAAAGCAATTTGCGGCAAGTTGTGGCTGCACTATCAGGGGACGGCTCGTAACCGCGCGCGCGTTTTACTGTTTAATTCATGACTGTTTTGTTGAATGTTTACTTTTGTAGCGTTTGTTTTAGCAGATTACGTTTTATATCTTTTTATTTCTGGAACAATCATGTTAACACATGGGATAAGCATGATGTAATACAAAATATTTCCATGGTTAGTAAACAGCCTAATATAGTTATCGGTTTAATTTTACATTTTTATAAAAATATTCATATTAACAAACTTATTTATTTGCTTGACAGTGTTTGTTATTAATTTTTTATTTAATCTCTCTACATTATTTAACTCTTTGATTTTAGTTTTTGTTCCACTTTCAGACCAAGAGTGTATTGGAAGTGTGAATTGTTGTACTTTATTGCACAGAAAGTACTTGTACTATACAGTGAGTACTTGTGCTATATAGGGTGTATATATGAAAGAGGTTTTAATATCCGTAATACCAGTACCAGAGCCATTAATTGCTCACTTTACTCTAACTCTGTAATTAGTTTATAAGTGACAAACAAATCAAATAACAGAGACAAAGGTTTTGATGCGAGAAAATATACTATCATAGCAAAAAGGAATAAACAAAATATTTTCATCTATATCAACAAAAGCTATGACATTTTAAAACGTTCTCTCCAAAAAATGTAAATAGGTAAAAATAAAATGCAATTTACAACTTATTTTGATATCGACTCTCTTAGGTTTCGAATGCAGGAAAACAATTTCGATAACTTTTATTACTCGAGAATCATCTTAAACCGGGTCTCAAGATTATACTGATTTTATTGCAATTTGGTAGAGAGGATTTTCTTACTTGATTATATGCATTCCAAATTGGCGTTTTAAATATAGACCTGTCGGCAAAGGGATATGGCATTCCCTTAGATATATTAAAATAAATAAAATGGATCAAATTAAGGTCGATTTGTACGTGTCCTAAAAGTGTGAAAAATGGAAAATATAGAAAAAGAGCAAATAATCTCCTTCATCATATAAACTAACTCAATAAAAGAATAGTTGTTCGAACACAACAAGGGTCAAATGGTAGGGTTTAGTTTTCAAGAAAAGTATCTCTCGTTCTTATAATTTAACTTTCTTGACTTCTTGACAGAATATAAATAAATATATTTTCTAGAATTTGCAGCTTGGTTTGACTTTGGAATTAAAAAAAAAAAACATTTGTCTGAGCATATTTTAACTTTAACTGCAGTATATTCTTATATTAAACTGACAATATTTTATATTATTTTAACATTTTGTAATTGATGCATTGTTTTTGCTTGCTTTTGAGTTTGCTTTGCTTTATTTTTACACGTGGGTAACGGCAAATTAGTTTAATTTGAAATCATACAGTTCATTCAATTTTTTATGTCACATTAGCATTATTATATCTGATAACAATTCCAATTGTATGCCAATTATATTTGTTATTAATTTTCTATGAGATATAAAAACAACATACTTTTAGTATATTTGTTATTCAGTTTATTTGTTACAAGATTCTTTTTTAATATTAATTATATATTGCGATCCATGTTCAATCTACTAGGGAGGTATACAATAATACCATGGTATAATAAATTGCCATGGGAAGTAGAGACCTTTGCCATTTCAAAGTTCCTCTCAGTACTCCGATAGGGGAGATCATATTATATTCCGCTTATCAAAAGAAAGTGACAGGCGAAGCAGCCGCGGGGCGATCAAACATTGTATTTCATAACCTCGAGGAAATGTAAAACCATTAACTATACACCTGTACACATCACGCGGAATATCTTGGCTTATGGCTTACTCCACTGCCGGAGTGACTGAGATAACCAGCTGGGCCATATCGAGCTTCAGTTTGACTGAACAAATGATGGAAACAACAGATGACAATCTCGCTCTACTCCAACTGTTTGAACTGAAAACAGTTCCCACAGGCCAAGATATTCCGCGTAATGTGTGCAGGTGTATAGTCAATGGTAAAACACATGGTTAACAAATTATTATAATACATCCTCCGTAACGCCTCTCCGAATACTTTGCCAGTTCGGTTCCACTCCGATGACTGACAGCGACAGCTCTTCTTCAGTAGGGGGCTTCCTCGACTTCGTCCTATACCTTACGCCTGTATCTGTGCTTTCTTACTCCGCCCTGCAAAGATTTGTTGGGCTTTTTACTTATTTCGGGTTTTCTACTGAAGGGAGAAGGGGTTTGTTTAGATTGCTGGGGGGTAACTGGTAATGCTACTTGTTGATATGTGCAATAAAATGATTGATACAACTTATTCACAAAGGTTCAATGTCATGTTTTAAGTCAGATGATATTTATTTATTATATGGTTTTGGTAGTTTTGTTTACAGATATAATTGTGAAATGTTATAATTGTGAAATGGTTTAGATTATGTTAAAAGTAATAAAATAAATAATTACTGTATTGGTGTTTTATATTAGTATGAATTTAAACTCTGCTAAAAGGTTATGGGCTACAAACTGAAATTTGTAATTTGAATTTAAGATTACAATTTTAACTTGTACCATGGATGCACTGAACACAAGTGTAAAACTCAAAGGAGAATCCAACTGGAATGTATGGAAATTTCAAATGAAGGTAATTTTATCTTCAAAGGGATTGTTTGATCTTACCAATGGAAATGAAAAGCTACCTGAAAAAGGATCTAAAACTGAAACTGAGTTTGTAAAAGCTAAAAAAGAATGGGAGCTTCGTGACAGTAAAGCTCAAGAAATTATAGTAACTAGAGTTGAAGAAGGACCAATGATACATATTTTAACCTGCAATACTGCTAATATGATGTGGTCAAAGTTACTATCGGTATTTGAAAAGAAATCTGAGGTAAGCTTACATCTGTTACAACAAAAATTCTTTAACATGAAATATGAAGGGGAAACTATATCAGAATTCATTTCTAAGATAGAAGAGGTAACTTGTAAGTTGAAACAATTGGGGGAAACTGTTTCAGAGCAGATGGTGATTACTAAAATTTTGATATCTTTGCCTGTTAATTTTAACTATTTTGTTTCTGCATAGGAATCTGTTCCCTCTGCCAATCAACAGTTGTCAGAGCTTACATCTAGACTACTCATTGAAGAAGAAAGAATAAACGAAAAATCTTCTCAGGAAGGTGCAATGCTTGCAAAGAGGTTTTTGATGAACGAAGTGAATCACTGTATTGATGAAGAAGTTTCAGTGGCCGTGTGTGTGTGGGTGGGTGTGTTATCGAAATACTAAATAACTGTAAAACATTTCTTAATGAAATTTTGAAGGAGTCATTTGGGATACCAAAGGGATGTTTTAACACAGCATTTGTATTTTATTTTGGATTATTAATAATTATTAAACCTAATTTTAATGTTTGATATTCAGTAGTTGAATTGGTTTTCGTAGTAAGCTATTGACTATGGTTGTCTTTAAAATGTCAGCTGTGATTTATCTGTGTTTCACTTGAGGGATTTTTATCCCCTATATGGTATATTTTGACTGCTTGTGGGATAAAATGGGATTGTGGGATAAAGTGGGATTTTTTTGAAATCGGCATTACGTCTGCTAGTTTGCTTACAACTTACGACCAGAGCACCTTAGCAGTAGCACTTCTAGTGGATTTTCTCGCCGTACTGGCAGTTGCGGGGTTTCCCATTTTTTAACCTCGCTGTCCGCACCTATTATGATTTTATAAACGTCACAGAACGAACACTGAATCATGTCAATTTCGCTGGCCGAGCCATGTTGGAATTAACAACACTATTTGCCATTATTTAGTACCTACTTCGTACTCTTTAGTACTACCATTAAAAATATTAGTACCTCTCACGTAAATAAATTATTTAATTTAGTTAATTCACCGTATCATTTGACCTATGTCGCATTGCTCAAAATCCTTTGAGGTACTAAAATGTAAAATACCTATAGGTAATTAGTAGATCTAAATAAGCTCTATCTAACGGTATAAATATTGTACTAATACATTATTCAATAATCATATAATATTTAACATTAATTGTGTTGCAATGTTTAACAAATCAGTGGGAAAGTGTGGGATATGACGAGGGATACTATAAGGGAGAGTCTGGGATAAAGTGGGATTTTTTGTATCAGTGCGTGGCATATTTTTACCGTAGAGTGGAAACACTGCATATTTGTTTATAAATCACAAAAAATTTAAACACGTTTTCAACTATGAAGTTAGGTTATGTTTTGTTCCATACATTTTGTTATTTTGAAATAATTTAAAATGTGAGTGTTATGTAAATTGGTAGTGTTTTGTCGTGTTTAAAACAATACTTAGCCTATATCTATTTAGATTTATTATTAGTTTATTTTTTACTGGAAAACTTCGATGTAAAAGCTAAGTGTTTGGACTAGTGATGATAAATTAATACAATAGGTTTTGGAATTTTTGAATTACTCGGACAGTATAACTCTGTAATACGACTGACTGTGATTGATAATCAAGCGTGTTGTAGACCTATAGTAGTTTCTTTACATTGTGAACAAATTACTTGATGGCAGACTTACTAAACGACCATACGTGCAAACTATCTTTATTACATGTAATGTACCAAATAAGCCTCACTGTCACCTAATGACATGGGATTAAAGTTTTGTAATCTACCGGTCAGTAAAATAGTCTGGTTACAGTTTATATTTGTTTGCATTTTCTGTGGTTAAATATTGATTTTCATAAACAATCAAGATGTCCAAAACTCCGTAATCCCAACCGCCTACATTGTTCAACTAATTACGATGTAGACAGATTGCCCTCCTGAAAAATTGTCATTAATGTAGATGTTGGATTTTGCTCTTAAATATCTCGTGCTGCGATTTCAGTAGCTTGTGTATTTAAATCCAAACTAACATATATTAATGATGTAAACATTTTTAAATTTAAGGTATGAATTTTATAAGATACTGTTATATAAATAAATCATTGAATACATTTGTTTACATTAAATGGGTTTAAAACAAGTATACTTCTGTA
Source organism: Allygus modestus (assembly GCA_963675035.1). NCBI lineage: Eukaryota > Metazoa > Arthropoda > Insecta > Hemiptera > Cicadellidae > Allygus > Allygus modestus. The sequence continues at coordinate 144,078,211 of OY776111.1, forward strand.
TGTTTAACCCCCTGATTTTGGAACTGGAAATTAATAGGTGTAATAATAATTGGCAACTTTTCCCTCAGGTTATATATTTAAAACTCGTCGAAAACCATCCGGTGTCAAAAATATATTAGTCATTGGCCGAGTCATAAAAAAGCGTGAACAGGAGCTAGGACCTGTGACCAAATAAACGCAATCAGTTCAATCTAATTTGCTAGGTACACACAGTGGTTTTAAGAGGTTAATTGCTCCACCTCACCCTCCAGGGTTAGATGGAAACGTATTCCGCATATTCTCTATTCATTGTTGCTAGATTAGGAAACCCCAGCATAGCTGTATAGGCACGTTTTCCACAAGCAGGAATTTTGCGCAGGTTACCAGAAGGTTAGGATATAGCAGGAAAGGAAAGGGTAGGATGGGACAGGCAGCCAAATTGGCCTTTCAGAGTACCAACTCCCGTGCCTTGTGACAACTGTGATCAGGCTCAATGTGGACCCGCTCTGCCCTCCAACTGGCCAACTCAACGGATGGGGTATCCATGTAAAACAGCCAGGGACCATACATTCTCAGGTTGGGGACCAACCCCTGAGTTTCCGCCCCGAGCCGCTGCAAGTGGAGGGACCAAAGGTGAAAGGGAAGTTTGTCATAATGGACATTCAAAAAACTTCATATGTAATGACAATTTCATTTGCTGTACCCAATGTCAGCATCCAAACTGGTATAGACCAGTTTTAAGGTTGTCCTAGGACGAATATTCTCTATTGGTCAATGCTAACCCACCAAGTTTTAATAAAATTAATCAGTATACAAGAGATATATGTTTTTTATTTCTTATAAGAATAACATCGGACAATATACTTAGTTTACTGCTGAATGGAAATTTAAATATTCTCCACAACCATTAGCCGAATAGCCTACTAACGAAATACTAATTTAACCGTCTGTGGATTGGAGTACTAATTTTTAATCTTTTAGAGCTTTTTATGGCAATGAGATAAAACTGTTGAAATCTGCTAAAAATATTTAAAGTTTATAAGAAAGGTAAAAAAACTGAAGTTTGGGATCTCTTAAGCCCTGTAATTTCTGAACCCAAATTTTTCTAAAAAATCAGGTGGTATATTTTATTAGAAACCTAATATAAACCACCAAATAAAAAATCCAAAGATTTCGAAAGCGGCTCCTCAAAACTGCTCCAGACCTATATACTACGTTGTTGGGTATCAAAATATTATGGATACCTCTTTGTTCTTCCCTCAGGGCTCTGCCTTTACTATCACTCCCAACTTTTAATTTTAACGTATGATTCGTTGGATTTATTTTGTTAAAGCAGCATCTCCTGAAAGATGTCCCCACGTTTGATACGCCACCCTACTCAACCATAGACCTCCACCGCACAGGAAAATTGTCTATGTTATTATTTACGCCTTTATTAGTAATTTTAGAAAATTTTCAATTATACAAAAAATTGTTGTTATTTTCTTTTAACTCCGACCTTAGAGCTCCGCCTCGCTGGCTTTAAAAGTTGCCTTGTTAAATTTATAGAGGAAAGATGATCCTTGGCTAAGCGTTCGGGAGTTCGGGTCAGCGTTCGGGTTGAGTACTACTAGCTGGTCAGACAGACATTATTCTGTCCTAATGTCACTGAATTTGTTTTATGTCAAAAATTCTCGTTCTTTTTCATGATGAGCTCGTTAGCTACGCTCACTTGCCTATGTTTATATAGAGCTTGCTTCGGTATTGAAAATGAGTTGCTATTCAAATAGATTTATTATTTCTATAATAAACATATGTTTATATGCTTTTCAAGTATGTTTAGATATCATCCTTATAACAGCTGTTTGATGAAACTAAATAACTAACATACAATCCCGACTTTGTTTTATGTATTTAGATAATGAAAATCACTTAATAATATCTTGCCATGACAATGTTAATATACACTAGGCAGAAATACGGATTTTAGCAATTCGAAATTTAAGTAATTGCACAACGCCATCTGTAGAGCCTGATATAAGTGTAGGTTATATTATATAAATCAAACAGGAAAGTTGGCCGGGCTGCTAAGGGCCCTCACTTGCATTTAGGGTGTAGACCAGAGCCTGTACAGACCTAAATTCAGCCCTGGCCGTCTGTATGCAGAACTTCAAGCATGCTAGAATCCAGAATCATTGTCCCTGTCTCGTGTACATTCTATGTGCCTAAGAATAAAAATATGTTATAGTCAATCAATACAAATGCTGAATTATTTTGACTCAATCCTATCCTACACTATAATATGAGTAAGGTTTGCATGCTCGCTTGCTTGGTTGATTGCTTGCAACTCTGATCTCAAAAACGGCTCCAACGATTTTCTTGAAAAATAGCTAATGTGTCCTTCCAACTACTTGTGTTGTAAAACCTGATATCTGGGTTAAAAATAAGTTCTAGACATGTCCCATCCCCAAAAAAATCAAATAATGTAAAAAGCCGCTATGGAAAATTGAAAAAATCACATTGGGCTTTTAGAGATTAAAATAAAAGCAAAAGAGTCATAACAGCTGTTCAAAATCTTTCAGCGAACTCTCAAAGTTATACTCATATATTTTAAGTACTACCTGGGGCTGAGATTTTCTAGGGAAAGGTCAATCTTGTTTATGACTTGGAGTTGTTTTTCACTATGTACCCTACTAAAGAGCATTTTTGAGGTCACAACAGTTGTTATTATAATGCACCTTTGAGTCATTCTGGATATGACCACTCTACATGTAATCTTCATTCAAAGGATTTATTATCTGATTTTATGGAACCACATGGAACTCATGTTGTTTATGATTATTAACATGTGGTTTCCTGAGAGCAGAGATTAAAAGATTTGAGAGAAGATTACATATATAGAGTAGTAAAATAAATCAAAGGGATATTGAGCTATAAATAACAACTGGAGTGACCTTAAAAATGTAGAAAAGAGGCAAATCAGTTATACAAATCTGATTATCAGTAGGGGGAAGTGGTGAAATATGCTCCAAGTCATCTAAACAAACTGACTGGCCTTCCCCCGAGCAAAGTTCGGTACCCAGGTATCATATACTCTAATATGAGTAAGGTTTGCTTGTATGTTTGCTTGCTTGCGACACTGATCTCAAAAACGGCTCCAACGATTTCCTTCAAATGTTCAAAATAACTAATTTCTGGGATAAAAATAAGTTCTAGACAGGCCTCATTCCCAGGAAATATCAAATAATGTAAAAAACTAAAATGATAGGTTAAAAAAATTAATATTGGGCTTATGGAGTTTTAAATCAACACAAAAGAATTTTATCAGCTGTTCATAATCAACCAGGGAATTGTCAAAGTAATACTCATGTTTTTTATGATTATTAACATGTGGTTTCCTGAGAACAGAGATTAAAAGATTTGAGTCAAGATTATATATATAGAGTAGTAAAATAAATGAAAGGGACTTTGAGCTATAAATAACAACTGGAGGAACCTTAAAAATGTAGAAAAGAGGCAGATGAGTTATACAAATCTGATTATCAGTAGGGGAAAGTGATGAAATATTACTCCAAGTCATCTAAACTGATTGACTGGCCCTCCCCCGAGCAAAGCTGGGCCCCCCCAGGTACTCTCGTGTTAAAACGGATATGAGAAGGGTGTTACCACTCCAGTAGTCAGTAGTATTTTTGATTTACATTAGTCCTAAATTATCTGTTCTTGCCGTTGTGGAGTTAAAACGGATATGGGAATGGTGTTACCATTCCATTAGTAAAATATTTGGCTTATTAATTATCTTTTCTTGCTGTTGTGGAGTTAAAACGGATAACAGAAGAGTGTTACCAATCCAGTACCTGCCTACATATATTTAAAAATTCAGTCTTCGTTCATCCTCTTACGGGAAGAATGAGCGTACACCTAGTTTAATAAATTAAGTACTAAATGTTATTCTTGTAATTCTAAGGGTCATTTGCAAAATAAATGCTACAAAAATGCTAATAATAGGCAATTTGAAACAAAACATTTTGGTTTCAAAAATGAACAGAGATGTTTTTACTGCAATAAAATTGGGCATATAGCAAAAGATTGTTGGTTAAAGGCTAAAGAAGTTAAAAATAGAGATTTTTCAGCTAAAACAGAAAGGGAGCGTCAAAAAGGGGTTGATTTAAGTAAAAATTACAAATTCAGAAATAATAAAAACGCATTTGTTGGAATAGATCATGCTTTGTTTTGTGATTTGAATCCTAATTATTGGTACATAGATAGTGGAGCGACACAACATATGTGTTGCGATGAAAAACTATTTTCAAGCATGAGCTCAATAACAGAAGAAAAGAAAGTGATGGTTGGTAATGACACTTTACTTGAGTGTAAAGGAATTGGGGTTGTAAAAGTAATGGCATATAATGGGCAAGAATGGATTCCAACTGAGATGAGTGATGTGTTGTTTGTCCCAGAACTAAGAATAAATCTATTTTCGTTGAACGTTGTGCTTGGTAAAGGATACAGAGTTGAATGGAATGAGAATGAATGTATGATTTTTAATTGTTCCAAACCGTGTGCTAAAGGTTCAAGAGCAGGTAAACTGTATTCAATGGACTTTAAATATGTTCAGGATTTTGCTGGAGTAACCGTTAAATGCTCATTAATGGAATGACATGAAAAGTTAGCTCACCAAAATATTGACCAAGTGAGGGCCATCCTTAAAAATAACAATATTATAATGAATGATAATGAAAAGTTTTTCTGCGAGTCGTGTTTGGCAGGAAAACAACAGAGAGCAATTTTCAAACTAAGTGACGTAAAAACAAATGAACCATGTCAAATTATACATGCTGATCTATGTGGTCCGATGGAAGTGACATCACTTGGCGGTTCAAAATATTTTTTACTGTTAAAAGATGATTATACTAAATATTGTTACGTTTATTTTTTGAAATACAAGTCGGAAGTTGCAGGAAAAATTAGAGATTTTCTTAAACTGGCTAAAAACGATACGGGAAGGGAAGTAAAAGTATTGAGATCAGACAATGGACTGGAGTTTGTGAATCAAGAGGTAAGAAATTTAACTGAAGCTCAAGGTATACGTCATCAGCGATCTGCAGCTTATTGTCCTGAACAGAATGGAAAGGCAGAGCGCGAGATAAGAACTGTTGTTGAAGCAGCTAGAGCAATGCTTCATGCACGTGTAATGGATAAGGTATTTTGGGCAGAAGCTGTGAACACAGCCGTGTATATAATAAACAGAACTGGAACCAGTAGAATCTTAGGAAAAAATCGGTTGGTTTGGAAAAGCTCCGGAATTTTTAGATTATTTTCAAGTTTTTGGTACTGACACCTATGCTCATGTACCCAATCAGAGACGAAAGAAATGGGATGCAAAAAGCAGAAAAGGAGTATTTATGGGTTATCAGGAAAACTCCAAAGCTTACAGTTTATTTTTCTGACTCACATAGAATTGAAGTTGTAAGAAATGTTATTTTCAAACCTTATGAGATAATAAATCAAGGGACAAATTTGGAGAGGAAAAGAGAAAATAACAACTCTAATGTTTTTTATTTCAAAGAGGAAGATACAGTTAACACTGGTACAGCAAGAAATGAAATAGACAATATAAACTTTCCCACTGTGACACAAGAGGACAAAGAAATTCAAAATGAAGTTACCGGTACACAGAATCAACTGACAAAAGAAACAGGAAATATCCTTATGCAAAATGACATTGAAAATGAATATGAAAAAGGTGGTACTGAGAACAACAAACGTTATAATTTACGAAATCGTGACAAGATTAAAAATTGTGTAACATTCACAGATTATGAAACTAGTTTTCTAGGACTAGAAGAAGATGAACCAAAAACATTTAATGAAGCAATGGGATCAAAGGATGCAAGTAAATAGAAAATTGCAATAGAAGAAGAACTAAAGGTTCTTGCAGAAAATAACACGTGGTCAGAAGTAATACCTCGAGAAAATTGCAAAACAGTAGGTACCAAGTGGGTTTTCAAAATAAAAACTGATGAAAATGGTCAACCTTCTCAATATAAAGCGCGATTAGTTGCAAAAGGTTTTCAGCAAGAGGAAAATTTTGATCTTTCTGAAATATACTCTCCTGTGGCAAGACTATCCACAATGAGGATATTATTGGCAGTAGCGACCAAGAACAGTATGCCTGTTTATCAAATGGATGTACGAAGTGCATTTATTTACGGAGAAATAAATGAAGATGTTTATCTTAAAACACCTGAAGGAGTCTCAATCACGAATGGAACTGTTTTAAAACTTAATAAATCTCTATATGGACTTAAAAAATCTCCCAAGTATTGGAATGAAAAGTTTAACAAGTGTATGCTTCACAATCACTTTGTTCAATCAAAAAATGATTACTGCCTGTACAGTAAACTAACAGACCGTGACAGATTGTATGTTTTACTTTATGTTGATGACATTATCATAGTTGGAAATAATGAAAGAATGGTTAGTGACTTGACGAATATACTGTCTGAAAACTTTAAAATGAAAGATCTAGGAGCAGTTAGAAACTTTCTTGGCATTAATATTATCCAAAACAGAGAAAAAGGGGAAATGAAAATGAACCAGTCAAAGTATTTGAGGTCAATATTGGAGGAATTCGGAATGGAAAACTGCAGACCAGTCTCAACACCAATGGATCAAAAATGTGTACTCAATTCATGCAAAACTCCTGAAAATCTAAAGGAAAGAACGGAATTAGAATCGAAGTGTCGAAAAGTTATAGGAAAACTTATGTATGCAATGTTAGGTACAAGACCTGATCTAAGTACTGCAATAAGTATTCTGAGTCGTCACCAAAACAAGCCTAGTCAAGAACTGTGGGCAGCACTTAAACGATTACTCAGGTACATAAAAGGAACTACTGACTTAAACCCAGTCTTTAAGAAAAATGAAACTGAACACATTGTGAAAGGCTATGTAGACGCAGATTGGGCAGGAGATCTTGAAGATCGTAAATCAACAACAGGCTACGTTTTCTTTTTGTGGGATTCTGCAGTCAGCTGGGTAACAAGAAAACAGCAATCAGTTGCTCTATCATCAACTGAATCAGAATATGCTGCTATGAGCAGTGCAACCGCAGAAGCTTGTTGGATAAAGAGCATTTTGACAAATGATTTTAAAATGATGGAAGACAACGAAGCGGTATTAATATTAGAAGATAATCAAGGAGCAATTAGAACTGCAAACAATGTTCAGAATGATAAAAGGCTGAAGCATGTAGACATTAAACACCATTTTATACGAGAAAAGGTTTTGGAAAATGTAATTAAGATTGAATATGTGTGTTCTTCATACCAAATTGCTGATGTATTAACGAAACCGTTGAACATAGACTTATTTCAAAAATGTATTGCTGGTATTGGTCTCCGATTAGTTTTTGATTAATCATTTTATTGAAGGGGGGTGTTGATATGTGCAATAAAATGATTGATATAACTTATTCACAAAGGTTCAATGTCATGTTTTAAGTCAGATGATATTTATTTATTATATGGTTTTGGTAGTTTTGTTTACAGATATAATTGTGAAATGTTATAATTGTGAAATGGTTTAGATTATGTTAAAAGTAATGAAATAAATAATTACTGTATTGGTGTTTTATATTAGTATGAATTTAAACTCTGCTAAAACTACTTGCGGCAGTCCCCATCAGGAGTATAGTCCTGATAAGCGTCGGGCTACTGGGGCTGCCGACTCCCCGACGACTCCCCTCTCCTCACCTACCCCAGCAAGCCAAAGCTGCTCCCCCGAGTAGTGTGCCTACCACCACACCCTTACTCTTTGACCTAGAACAATTCAAGCACGTATAATTCAAAGACATTAACATGTTCAAGTATAATTTTAAATCAAAATCGACTAATTAAACACCATAAATTCCTTAGTCAATTTTGACAGGGCAAATCTTAGTCAATAGGTCAATATCAATATACAGTCAATCAATACAGCTGTATTTGGTTAAAACAAAATCTGAAATAATCAGTAATTAAAATAACGAGCTGAAAAAGAATTTGTAAAAAGAATTAAAATTTAAAACGATAAAATTTGTTGCTGGTATTTTATCTCAGTAACGTTTGTTTAATTTTTGTTTTACTTTACAAATTTTCTATTTTAATTAACTAGTTGAAACACCTGTGATTACTTACTACATTCTGGTGAATCCATGTTTAAATTAAATTCAAATGTGATCAAACTGGCGTTTCCTAGGTTTTAAAATAATATTTTAAAACGGTTACTATAGTTATGGATTTATTAGATACATTTTTCTTTTACGTCTTGTTATACAAATATTTGGGAATTGATCTACATTAATAAAGTAGTAGTGGATGTGTGTGTGTGAGTCCAGGTGAATTCGGAAACAGCTCCTCAAAATTTCTTCCAAGAACATTCGACGTTTTAGGTGACCGAAAAACTTAGGGTACATTTTAGCGAATTTCCCCTATAGGGAAGAAGCTATTACCGTAGGTCTCATGGTAAGACTTAAGCCCGAGACCATGATAAATTTTGGTTTTGAGGCCCCCAAGTGCCAAAAACACTATTCGTTCAAATTTATGTATATGTATATATACATATATATGTATTTATTTATATAAGTGTCCGTAAGCACGATAACACGTAAAAAAGGTCCGATATTAATGAAATTTGGTACAAATGTGTAAAGTACTATTTATTTGAACGAGTACGAAATCCAGACGGATCGGGCCATCCGAAGGGGTATTTTGGAGGGGATTTGTATCCCAAAAACGTTTTTTTGGGTTTGTCACATGTAATTTATACTAAAATCAAATTTTAATCTGCACCATTGCACTGGATTCACCTAAAAAAAGAAAAAGGATTTGGTGTTTTGATTATTACTTCAATTAGTTACCGACATACTGAAAGTGCTAAACACAGTACGTTGTCTAATGTTATTCTCATGGAGAAAAATAAAAATGTTATATCTCGCTTATTTATGAACATACACTGACGAAACTTGGTATATGGCTTCATCTGGCTGTAATTTATTGTTTTTTGAACAAAAACAATTTTTTTGCTGATGAATCCTGTAGCAGCAAACCTAGGTACTCAGCCCCCATGTTAATTATTCTTATGGAGAATAATTATAATCGTATTAATTGCTTATTTATGGGTGAAACTTGGTATATGACTTCACTTATTTCAGTTCTATTGAAATTTGCATACAAACCCATTATTTTGTGTTCCTTGTTGCAGCAAACCTGCGTACTTATCCCCAATGTTATTCTTATAGAGAATAATTAATATTTTAAATATCACTTATTTGTGAATATGTTTCATATGCATCCTAGTAAGTGTCTTAATGTGTTATTAAGGCATATTATATATATTCATTGGAAATTCGCTAAGTTTGCAGGTTTTCTGCGACGGGGGTATTTGTTTTCCCACAGACCTCAGGGAAAAATTGCAGGCAACATTCAAAGCTGTCATGTAATTCTTATGGAGAAAATACGACTTATCAATGGCTTTCCAACAACATATGTTAACGTTTCGTGATCAATAACGTTAACTTAAATCAGGTAGAATCAGGAGATGTTGGGCCCAGCTAATGTCCTTAAGGTAGTTCGTCGAGTGATATTTTACTACCTTGCCGGTGAGTCGGTATGATTAAATTATAAACGGCGTCATACAACTTACACATCATGTCTCCTTTTAACCTTCTATTAATAAAAACAACCCTTTTTATTTACTATGAGAAATATAAAGTATTGAAGAATCTATCATATTATACTCTATTGCGAATAAGATTTGTTTTATGCTTGCGGCTCTAATCTCAAAAAGGAAATTTCCTTCTAATGGTTGATCTAATGTGCTCTCAACATTTTCAATTTGCCTTTATAGAAATGTGTTAACTTTTAAGTATTAAACCAGTGATAGGGGCAACATTGAGGTACATTTTTGAAGCAATTATTATTTTTCGTATTTATTTGAGCACTTGTTAAATTGCCATTTTCAAATATTTACAACGGCAAAAACACGACCAAGAAAGAAGGCTTTTGGTCTAGCAGCATTTGGCTTTTTTAATGTATGCAACTAAGCAGTGGTCAGTTGACCATTTAGAAAATTATTACTCGAACATATATTGGAATGTGCAGTTGTGTTCACAAGATGAAACCAAACTGATAACAATAGAAATAGTTAACCACAACCATTGAACTCCCACAAGTTGCATCTAGACCATTATTTTTTTATATTTTACAAATAAAAACTCCATTTTAAGTCAGGGAGTAAACTAATAAACTGTCACATGATATTAGTATTTGTTGATCAAAGTCGATTATGCTCATATTTTCAACTGCATGTTCTTTGTTGTTTGTTAAAGTGTGCATGCGCCATTGTTTTTAGTGTTTATCGGTTGTCAGCGATTGTACACCTTACAGCCTGCGGCAATCGTAACAATTACTTTTATAACCGCGTTATTGGCGATGGTTGTTAACCGTTGCCGCGTCATGTTGTGTGAGTCAGGTACAGGTAATGTTTTCTTTTAATTATTGCAGACGATCAAGTAAACATACATTTTCATCGCCCCTAAGTCTTGAAACCGAAAGATACAACAGATAGTAGTATGGCTTGCATATTTATTGCGCGGCCGGAGATGTTATGAATACTAATAGAGCCCTGAACACCACGATATAGGGCCTCCGGGACACCTGGGTCTCAGAGCTGTGGGTTGTTGTGTTTAGAGTGATTCAAGTTCAGGTATACGGATAACAGGCTTTTCAAAGCTTCATATGAGTTAGAGTCACTATTGCCCTTCTCAGTGACTGTATACATGTTTTGTTTGAAAACAAACTATAAAGACCGAGGCGTTTTTTTCTTCTGTGTATTAAACAGTAGGGTATGAGTTATCTATTCTTCACACTACGTTACGTTAGATAGTCATAAAATTACAGGTTGAAAGTTAAATATATTATCAAAACAATTTGAACTTGCACGAACAAAAATTGGTAAAACTTGGTATGTTGCTTTATCTAGTGGTGATCCATTGGTATTTGCATAAAAACCAGATTGTTGTGGTCCTTGATGCAGTAAACCTGCATACTCAGTCTAAATGTTTTTCTTATGGAGAATAAATAAAATGTCATATCTCGCTTATTCATGAATATGCTTTGATGAAAGTTGGTAAGTGGCTTCATGACTTAGTGAAGTAACATTTGAAATTTGCTGAGTATGGAGGTTTGCTGCAACGGGGGTATTTTTTTGTATTATTTTTAAATGTATCTAGATGGGTATTTTGTTAAATTCTTAGTACAACCAATTTGAATGATAACAGAAAATAATAGTAAAATGCTATAATTTGAAAATACAAAACCGAGTAAAAAAAATTAAAACTAAAATAAAATAAATGACAGCTGGTTTATCATGCTATTTTAAAACATTGTTATGAACTTTATCATTTTAACCGCAGCGTTTGTTGAATTGGCTCTTTGGCCTAAGGATGTTTTGGGTAGTTCGTTGAAATCGATTGCCTTGCATATTTTCAGTATGAATTAAACGTGTCGTGCCAGTTAAAAACTGAAGGTTATCTCGAAATTACTACAATTATTTTTTACTATTTTTTTTAGATGTATTATAAATCGGGTCATGTTAAACCTGGCATTTAGTTTTTTCCTTCTGTTAAATGTTTTGCTGTTTTAATCACTTGATCACAATATTGTTCTCTTAATAATTTAATTTACGCTATTTTGTTAAGCGTGAAGCATTATATTTTAAAATAGTAGTATATTTTTGTAGTTAAGTTGGCTTCTTGCAAATCAATGTGGACTCATTTTCACAATTAATTAATTCAGAGTATGTAAATGGAAGAACGTTTAGTGCCAATCCGACCAACAATCAGCTCTTGATCAGAATTCCAAAGGGCCAACTTTGCTACTGAAGCGATTGGGATTTGTATTAAATAGATCTGTAGAATGATAATGGCCGCAATGACAGGCACACGGGGCAAAGCTATTGCATTAATATCATTGGTTTGATATTGTTCATTGATCCCATTGATTTCAAGGACATTACCCTTCCAAAGTTTCATTTGCATATTTACAACCTATTTCACTAGCAAATTATGTCAGCAAGTGGAGACCAACGTCACTAAAATTAAACCATGGTATGTTTTCTTGTAGTAATAGCAACCTAATTTTCTGATTGTATATCTTATTTATTAATTTTATTACCAATCAATATTAATATGATGGTTTAAGTATTTTTCAGCGAATTACTAAGGTAGTATCATCAACTAAGCGATGACAAACTACTATTTGTTCTAATAACCCACGCATTGTTGACAACAAACATTAAAGGCTGGGACAGTATAGTGTTGAATATTAAATAAAACAAAGCAAGCGTTAGATTAGAATAACAACAATTAAATTGTTTTCAATATAACATATTCTACTATGTAAAAAAACAACCGAGACCGAGATAAACATAAAGAGTTGATGGAGATAACTATATAGGCTATACACCAAAAAATGTTCTTTATTAGAATCTGAAATTGAACACGTATAGTAACACGAAATATACTAAAATAATAGTTTTACATTACACGAGTTTAAATACATGACGATAATAGTTATCCATTAGGCAAGGAATAGTCATGGCGTAGTGGTGAAGGTGTCGGACTTCGGAATCATGGCAGCGGCCCTGTCGTGGGTTCGAATACTATTCCTACGGAAAGGAAACTGTCAGAACTTCCTAGCTTGTATCAGGACCGCCTTGCTTTGCTTGATACGTTCCAGGCACAGGTCCGAGGCCCACGTGGACGGGCAAAGGATAGAAAAAAGAGACCGCAAACCTCTTAAAAAAAGTTTGTCTTATCAATCAGGACTGTGCCTTCTTCTTTTTGAGCGCACTCAGAAAATCAATGCAGTGATGCAATTGCTCATCGATGAGTGCAGGCGTTGGTTTACAACTGTTATAATGTTACTTATTAGTGAATTTCCTATGGAAAGTGAACTATTAGCATGACCTGCACGGTGAAACTTAAGCCCGGGACCATCATAAAAGTTCCTAACGTGACCCCCTGAACACGTTTTGGGGTGTCGTTCAATGTGGTATATATATAAGTGTGTATGCACTCTAGCGGTCGCATCTTTTGTCCGATGTACTTCAAATTTGGTAGGGACGTTCCTTTCTATAATCAGTTGGACAAGTTCGTTGGGCAAAACAATCGAAAAACTCTAAACCCCTTTTTTGGGGATTATTCTTTAAAATCTTGAGTTTTTGGGCCGAAAAAGGGTCAGAAAAGCCCTGGACGTAAAATCAATGCATGTATTAGGATGGGAATTAGTGAAGCGAAAGTTTTAAGCCCTCTCTAGTCATTCTAGCATAAATATTTACCGAGTTATTAAAGAAAATGTATATCGGCTAAACACAGCACGTTGTCTCATGGGGTTTTTACATTAGAAAAGCATGTTATTCATTTGTTGGTGTATTTGTATCATCCCCAGCAACCTCGCGCCTACTTTCAAGCTCGACTGGACCTTTTCCTAACCTTATAATGCGCAAAATTTTATTCCTAGCATTGCAGGTAAATGAAACCAGGAGCATCAGAATACACACAAAATCAATGTTTTCAAATTTCAATAAAATTGGAATAAATGAATGTTTTGACACTGGTTTTGAGTTTTAACAGTTTTGTATGTGGAAATTCACTTCCCTCACGTCAAAGTCCTGCTCGCGAACTAGTTTTAACTGTTAAAACTTAGTTTAACTGTGTATGAAACGGCTTAAAATTAATTAGGCCTACTATTTTGGTAATCAAATAAATGGTTATTTAAATTTAAATAACAAATCTTCCTTAAAATACCAAGCATTCAATTTAGCAAGCTCATTGAGTTTTATGAAACACAAAGTAACCAAATACCGTAAATAATTATTGTTAACTATGTATAAAATACCGAATACAAACCAGAGGCGTCTCTCAATATTACATCCTTATATAAAATCCCACCCCATTATTACACTATTCTTATAATCCGAACAGTTTTGAATACTTTCCAAATATCAAGCTAACCAATTGTACATCTACATTTTCTCATTTTCTACCAGTGTGAAATATCGGAAGTAGCTGTTAAAATGCTGAGCAATGCACAGTTAAACTATAACTGTTTAACTTTGCATTGTTGAAATTATCATAACATCTAGTACACGAGCTACCTATTTTGGTTTTACTGAGAAAATTAAATTCTTGAATATATTAATGTTAAGAACATATTGCCGCTCAAAGCTAACCTCAAAAGAAATAAAGGGCAGTGTAATACGCAGTAGCATTTAAAACTCTCCAAATTACATTTGAATTTAAACTGTAAAACGCTAACAAGTTTAAACATTTAAATTGTTCTTAAAAAATCTAGTATGTTTTACAGTAATTAGGATATGTTATGCCCAATTCAACCTGTATTTACTCCCCAAAATATCCATTTTAATCAAAAATACTTATGACTATTTCTGGGTTTACTCACTCTAAGGAAAGATATCTAGTTATAGATTATAACATTAAATCCATGTAAACAAAAATCTGAACGTGTCTAATATGAAAAGTATGAGTTAAAATTTACCTTCCAAAGGCTGGCTACAATAAAAGAATAACCATAGTAACTATTTTCGGGTAAAGTTTTAAAAATTTAAAACCTAAGGTAAACTTATGTTTACAAAAATACCAATTCCAAATTCCTTCAAGCACTCGAATGAACTTCTCTTATCAGTAACCAATGCCGAACTACAGCCAATGCGACTGTCGAGTGTGTGGTAAGTAACAGCTGTAACTGATACATCTATATTCTGAAAAATTTGCAAAACAGCAAACTGGTAGGGCATTTTTTGCATGTGATTACAAAAATATTTAGGATAAGGTAAACACACAAAAATAAAACGAGTTTTTGTCAGACAAATACAAATTGTTATAATAAAAGCACATATTGCAGTATAATTGACATTCAGTTCGCCATGGTATCTGAAGCACGAGACTGTATGAGCTTCTGAGAAATAATTGACTGCTGCGTGTTGTTAAGTTGAACATTTTATTACGATTATGGTCTAAATGAATAGGTAATCTGGAACGCAATTTAAAACTCTTATCTATATTAGTTTCAATCAATTAAAAGGGGGTGTTTAGTTCTTTTCAAGCCAAATATCAAATTATGTTTCTTCACACAATATTGTAAATTAACCTAAACTTTTATCCACGATAAAGAAAAGTTACTGAAGTATTTAACCTTGTTTATTGCTCATTGCTTAGAAAATTCTTTCACGAAGTAAAGTTAACTGGTGTAACTTTATGAATATGCAAGTAATTGTCTTTTAATTACCATACTCTCCTTGTTCTGGAGTCAGGTGGGCAAAACCGAGTTATTGACGTAATATTAAATAGCTGATATACAGTATAATAATCTATATATTTGAAAAAATCCTGACTTTTATTCACTCACTTCCCAAAGTTAATACTTAACCGATTTGATGATTATTTTCGTATTTAAAAGATAATTTCAAGTTATAAGTCACTGCGAAGCTAAATATTTGGTTTACACTTTTATTTTGGTTACATTCAGACGTTTAAAATCGCATCAGTATGTTTTTTCTTAGTTAAAAAATCAGCTGATATAAGGATTATATCCACAAAATGTTGCGAGGGAGCAGCTATTCTATCTATAATATTATAAAGAAGAGGTGGTTTCTGTCTGTCTGTCTGTCTGATGTTCCGGGTAAACGCAAAAACTACTGAACCGACTGGGCTGAAACTTTACTCAAAGGTAGATCTTGAACCCATGCAACACATAGGCTTATTCACTTCCTTAAAATCCCCTCGGGCTACGCCCCGTGAATGTTCTAAGTTTCAATGTTTACATTTCAGAAACAAGTAAACATTCAGAAACTGTAATGGGAACAGCTGTGGACACTTCCATTTGACAGCTTAAAGAGCAGAAGCAAGAACAGCTGTTTCAAGCTAATTAAAATGCAAATTGCATTAAATAAAGAACGGGTAAAGAAAACCCCTGTGCGAAGAACGGGTACGTCAGATACTACATTATATTTGGTTTGTCATCTTCAGCAGTGACGTTTTTAGCGATAAGTGGACTAACTACTTATTTGGGGACTTAAAGGCTCCAGTTTTACACATATTTCGATTGTTTTTATTAAAAGTTGTTAAAATATTTGTATGTAAGTTGATAACAATTCTGTTCCATTGAACTATTACTGACGTATAAATATTTGTTTTACCATGTTAGTATGTATAAAATAAACAACCATGATTTGTCCAAGCATGATTAAAATCGTTAATTGTGAGTAAAATTGCCAGTCAAAGTAGAATAGTGTTCATACAAATTTGGATTGGAAATTACCCAACCTGTAGCACATAACTTAATATTAGTGATTTCGATCTTCGCCAAAAATGGTTAAGAAGAGAGAATAGTTAATTATTAAAAACAATACTATGAAGGATGCAAGAGTTTTTAACAAAGCTAAGAATTACCATGGTTACAATTATAAATTGCGAACCATCCCAATGCCTTTCGGAAGAAATTTGAATAATTATTAATAATGCACTCGCAGAGAAGACTATCTCATTGTTGAAATATGTAATAGAATTATGTATTCCTCGAGGCGAGTTGATGGAATTTTCCACTTGACGCCAGCAAGGTGGCGCGAATCCCGAGGGCTCAGGATCTAATTAAACTTACAGATTTCCATTTCTTAGTAGCCCGCTTTGTAGATGGTTATTCGCATTTATGGAATTGCTTCGCTTTTAAGCTAAGCTGATTATTTGGATATGTATTAAATGAACCTAAGAAGTACCGAAGTGTTCTTCCCCAGCATAATTATTGAAATCATTACGCAAAAAACTGAATTACTTAAAACTATAAAATATTAAGTTTTTTACTTTGACCTAAAATAAATTTCTGCTTGAATATATTTCCAGAAGATATATCAGTCTACTGCAACCGGATAAAATCACTTACCCAGTATTCAGACATATTCATACTAATATATATTCATACTTACACATATAATACAAGAAAACCACACAATCGTATGTATCATACTTTACCCAAACCCACTTTATATAATAAAAAAATGATACTAATGGTTTATATGTTTTAAAGTTTTCCCAATAGCAAACATACATTAAACGAATTAAAACACTGCAATTATGTTTTTAAAACTTACAATAAGTTTATTCCAGATGTATAACAAGTTGTACTAAAATATATTCATAACCAGCAAAAGCGTATTATTTTATTTATTTGGCAAGCAAATAAATATTGATTCATGGTTTGTTTCTTGCTTTTATTTACAAATAACTTATTTTCCCATGGATGGTTGGTTATTTCATTTTCATCGTGTTAGCTAAACTGGGAAACCCCATGTATACTGTCAATTCTTGTTGAATTCCAAGTTTAATTCTTTTTACTTGCTGTGTAGACGACTGTCAGGATTCATCCGGGCAAGTTTATAAACATTATAGGTCATAAAAATATTCTAATGTCATAATCCCAGCATTCTATACAATTCTGTTTGAACATATTTATAAAGGTAACTTCCCTAACAGTAAATATGTACCACGAACAACATTTACTCCCTGGGAAACAATGGGAAACGATCGGTATTAGACTCTGTAGCGTAACAATGGTATAACAATAGAAGGCACATCATTGGATGTGTGTAAATATATTTTTAATTTTTATATGAATATTGTTTTTGTTTTTGCAGGGAATGAAGAGAATAAATGATACTGAGTGAAAATGTCCAGCTTTTACGAGGTAATCTATCTGACATTGAATGTTTTATGAAGATGATGTAGAAGATGAGATTGTTGGTGAAACAGAACAAATATTAGACTATTGGTCGCCAGAATTTGAAGACTTACTAAAAGAACATAAAGTATATCTCAATTAAGTGCCGGATTAGGATAATATAAACCTTGGTTGATGGGTCTCAACAACCTGCCGATGGCCCTGAGCAACAAGCTGATGGTCCTCGTTTGGAAATGTTGGGTGATAAATATCTCCGTGAAGCGAACCTTGACAGAAAAGATATAAAGCTGATTTTTGGTATGATGGTAGTGTATGACAAGAAGAGTGTTTTCTGAAAGTTCCCCGAATTTCTACCCTAGCTTCCCCCTCCCACCCCGCGCACAGGGCTTGAAAGTGCAGTGTTTTACTACATCACAGTTATCTTCTGACCTAAACAAGATGGTGGTATATTATCTTCTTCTTTAGACTTGAGTCGGATGGGTTTATATTGCGGGTAAATAAAAAATATTATTTTATTATTGATGCAAGATGGTCGATTTTGTCAAAAATTTTTAGTAGATATTCCGGTAAAATGTTTAACAAAATATATTTGTTCTTGTTTCATAAGCTTTGAAGCAACTTTTATTTTAACTTTGATTTAAATAGTCAGCGAAGGAAGATGTTAAAATACAATCTGTACAGTAGCCGCACGGCACTCACTCAGCGCATTATTCCAAGGTGTCCGTTTGCGATTATATGGTGGTGTAAGCTGCGAACCATGAACTTCGATACGTCACACTCCATAAACAGAAACAGAAAGTAAGTGCCTACTTTCTGCCCTTCATGCATATTCTGCTTACTAACTGCCAAGCTAGATATAAAGTAACTGCCTAGTTTGGTTTGGCATCATTAGTAGTTATGTAAGTGTAGTGTTTCATGGTTAATTGACATGTTAGTTAAATTTTATTTGTAGGTGAAAATTCGTCCTTTATAGTGAACTGGTGTGTGTATGGGTGATTGAACTATTCCTTGTGAATGAGTCTGTGAGTGAACGAGTCAGTGTGTGTGGGGGTTTAGTTTGTGTAAATGATGGGGTAAGGGTAGGGGGTAAGGGTAGGGGGTAAGGGTAGGGGGTAAGGGTAGGGGGTAAGGGTAGGGGTTTACTTGGATATGATAGGGGTATTGTAAGAATACTTGGATATGACAAGGTTATGGTAAGGGTATTATTAATGTTACTTGTATAAGTATTGGATAAGTATTGGATAAGTATTGGATAAGGTACTGGGAGAGGTGTGGGAGTATGTGATGGAATGTGATGGAATGTGATGGTTTTTATATAGTATGTGTTAGTATATGATATGGTATGTGACGATGGAGGGTAATGAGGGGTTAATGTGATATGAGAGATTATTTTTTTGTGTAATTTTACAGTATCTATAGTATATTTTTGTAAATGATTGAGAGTTCTGTAAACGTATGTTTTTACATATTAGCAAAGTGTGGGGTGAATCTTGTTTTTATTATTAGAGAATATGTGCAATGCGTGTTTGTGTATTTTTAAAAGAGTTTATACAGAGTATGTACAGACACTGGTATAGGACGATGTCTTTGAACCTTAGAGTTTCAGTGTGTGTAGACACCTGTGACCTCTTTCACTACTGTACATGGTTGAGTGCGTGTGCATGTACGCGTGTCTCCGGTCTTTCACCCATCGAGTGGTATTTAATGCTCCTCCGCACGTTAACGCTCATTCCACAAGCAGAAGCCATGGCCTCTGTAACATCATATACCTTGTGGGACGCCGTCATGGTCACCAATGTAATGAACACCATCAGAGGCGAGGCGACCAACCGCCTCGTAATTGTTAGATGGGGGATGCTCTGCCCCGATGGCCGCCACCACCTGCTGCCACGGCGTTACGTGGCGAACCAGCCGGGGCAGTTAGAGGAGGTCGAGGTGCGGCTGAGGGGCCTCACAAACAACGGCGAGGTGGCCCTCCTACAGAAGAGGACAATAAACCTATTTTAGAATATAAGTTTTTTTATAAAATAAATAAAAATAAATAAAAAAAAACAAAAAAAACAACAAAAAAAACAACAAAAAACACAACAAAAAACTATAGTTTTAGTCACTTCTCTAAGAATCAGTTATTCTTAGAGGCATCGCGCTGGTTCTTGGAGCGTAGTGTCGCGGGTTCGCAGGATCCAAAAATACTGTATATGTGTTTCCGTGAGCAAGATACTTCTCGTAAAAACTTTGGATTAAATTTGGTATAAACGTGTAAAGCAACTCTATTAAGAATTTATACGAGTCTGTCTAGAGTTTATAAATATATTATTAATTACCAAAAGATGATCCAAACATTCAAACATCCAAACATTTTACCTATCATACCGTATAAATAATACATCACAGATTAGCAGCTCAAAAAGGTAACAACAATATGTTACAGCTGGTAAATTTACAACGGGGAACTATATTATGGTCCGGTCATATTTGGTCATATTTGGTCATATTTTTAAAGACAAAATCACTATGATAAAATGAAAATAAACTGTTTAAGAAGATATAATAAGTATTTAAGATTTACGGTGCTAGTCCGTAATGTATAACCGGTTTTATTTAACTATACATTCTATATACTTAAACGTGTCAATTCCATAAACTAAGATGGAGGTCATTATAAAGTGTCTAACTATGCGAAATGGGTGGTTCATCCTTACGCGCCCAACACTATACAGCCAGTGAGCCTAACAACAGGGGAGCCAGAGAAATGACTTATTTCAATAATTGTTTAATATTATCAGACTTAATTTGTAAGTTGAGAAAAAGCTGTCTGAAAAAATAAAAGTGGCTTTGTAGACAACTACAAACTTGAAGATATGAGTCTCAAAATCCTTGCTGCTCTATATATAACTATACTTGTACTGTAACTGTACTTGCTCTATATATAACTATCCGAAAATATAAATATTGTTTTATTTTACCGCGGTTTAATATTTTCAATTATTAAAACGGGGGACATGAAAGGTCACTCGGGGGTTTGTTGTTTTTAAGTTAGAAACTGTTAATCCTTGAATTGTGCTAGTACTGTTAGAGCACCAAATTTTACATTTTTAATTTGTATATAGTTACAATACGTTTAGCTCAATATATGTTTCATTTATTCGATTGTAAAAGAAAAAACAAAAATGTATCAGCTTTAATTAAGTTTATTGGTATTTAATATTTGGGTATATTCTGACGAAGGCCACCCGAATAATAGTTTATACGATGATTAAATCAAGTTTATTTACTGCCTACGATGTAGAATAGGCCAGCGGTGTACACCCTCAACTGGGTCAGGGCGCGTGCGTGGCGGCGGGGAGGGTCAGTGCTCCGCGTGGCAACAATACTTGTCGTTATCACCACCTGTTGTCGTCGGTGGGCGTCTGACACAGTAGTCACACAGTAGCCACACAGTAGCCACACAGTAATATTGCCACAGCAGTCTTTGCTAATAGTACACAGAGAAAAATGGAATTTGAAAAATGGATATTGGTTGTCATGACCAATATTAGTTAAACCACGATTAGTTAACGAAAGTGGTTGGCCAGGAAAGGTTATCGTAAACAAAACAACAGTTAGTTTAACTTTTTGTAGTAGTTGTTTCAAGGCAACTTTGGCTATTCCTCCGAGAGCTAAGTTAAGCCCCGGGTTCTAGGACTGTCTGGGTTAAGCATTGAGGCTAACAACTAAATGAATGAAAATGAAATGGGTTGTAACAAACTAGAATATGGGGTTATTACAACTACTTTGGTTAAATTAACCAAATCCTCAATTTTCAGTCAAGCCGTTTGGTTCGGGTTTTAACAACTACTTCTAAACAAATTATTTTAACCAATGAATTTATTGGTTAACTTAACTTATAAAATATATATATATTTTTTAACTCTCTGAGCTTAGTTAAATGAACTCATACAAATAATTGTCCATATAGTAACCTCTGACACTGGTTGAACTAACTTATAAACTTGGATTAACCAATCACATTTCTCTGTGTAGTTTTTACCTGCTATTTGCTGAGTAACGTTTGTGCTAGTGAAAATGAGTGAGCGTATCTTAATTTTGGACTTGCCTAAAACAAAAGAAGGGGCTGTGTTTTTTTACAGCCGAAAGAGTGTTTGCCATCTCGTCACCATTTGGACTCGTATCTGGCCGAGAGCGAGATTACAGTCAGCGATTGAAACACAACCGAGTACTTATATCCAACAGTGAGATTCAAGCAAAATAAAAAACAACCCCAGAATCCCACATAAAAAATAAATATGAACAACTATTAACTATTATTTGGAAAAATACAAGATATATAAATTTGAAGTTTAGAGTAAGCATACCCCAACTAGTCCAAGATTTCTGGAGCAAATTACACTTGGATAACTATTTATTTAATAACCTCTTATCAGATTTTCAATTATAATTATTAAAAATTATTAAAAACCATATTGCAATATTAATCATTAGAGTGTAACCCTTTCAATATAAATATATTTTTAAGTATTCTTTATTATTTAGCAAATTACAATGAGTAATATGTTAATTTTTAATAAATTATCTATACATAGTGAAAGTGTGCTTAATATAGTCGGGTTAATAATGGTAAGACGGTTTTGTGGATAATAATTTTATTATTTATTCAAGTTAACTTTAATGGGGTTTTTCTTTTTTCACTGGTTTGATAAACATTGAAAGCGAAATTGTGTAATTAGTTTGATTACATTTCCATAAGAACTTATAAACAGTTACTTTAGTTTGAAATTTAAATTTACATGTTTAACATTAATAACAAATATTATTTTAAATTTCTCAATTTAAAAATGAAAAGAAAAAATAGTTCAAGAAAAAACGTTTGAGGAATGTCTGGTCCGTGGTCCTGGGTCCTTGGGGAGTTCGATGTCGGGGCTCGGAATCGTCTGTAGGCGGTTGACATCGGGACTCGGTGGACTTGGTGGTTCTTCCGGACAATGGAGTTGTGTGAGCTTCCGGTGCACGCCGATGCACACCGTTCCGGGGACGGGTTCGTAAGTAGACCATGAAAAAATAAACAAACGTGTATGAGTAAATAGATTATTAAATAAACCACCCTAGGAGGAATAATAGTTTGAAATTTATTTCAGAAAATAAACTCACTGATTTTATTAAATTAATGGTAGCTATTCTGTTATGATTACAGTGAAGGCGGATTGGCAATTTGATTAAAATGTGCGGACTCCCAAAACTGCTGGTTGTGTGCATAGCTTCTGAAGTGCACGGTGTATTAATTTGTAGTTGATTGGGTATGTTACTCAATTTTATATTACTCAAATAAAAAACCTTGTACCAAAAATAACAAAATAAAATCATGGAACGTGTTGTATAGATTATCAATGAGTGATAGCCGGATTCTCTGATATTCTCTGATAGCAATTGCTTACATCTTTAGGCACTATGACATGTTTATACAGTTGCTCCAAGAACCAGCGCGATGCCTCTAAGAATAATTGATTCTTAGAGAAGTGACTAAAACTATAGTTTTTTGTTGTATTTTTTGTTGTTTTTTGTGTTTTTTTTATATTTTTTATTTATTATCAAAAACTTAAAAACTAAAAGAGGGGGATGACCCCTTTCTGTAGAACTGCCACGGAAAGGTAACGTCAACGTGTACACGATACAGCGCCTGCATTAACCTCCTTACAACAGTCACTTTCCATTACACTTCCCATTACACCGCGACGTGACGAACGGCAACTGCTTTTGCTGCATCGTTTGATTTGGTGGCAAAGTGTGATGAAGAGTTTTATAATAAATCGATTGTGGTTTTAATTTGATAGAAATCTTGTAAAACAACAAAACTTGCCTGCTTGTTTACCAATTAATTTTGGCATCGACTGTCAATGTAGATCTGGATTTGGGCTCAATATAGGAACAAGAGTTCAAAAATTAACAATAAGAGGCTACTATTTATTTACTATTTATTATCTGTTTTACAACTGATATCTAAATGCGGGAGTGGGAGGGTTTGTGGTTCGGGGTTTTGGGATTTGAAAAATGAACCTAACGAGCGCGGGGTTGCGGCTTGGACAAAAACTGTTGTCTATTCGGTCCAACTCCGGAGTGGACACGGTGTAAATTCGTCTACCCTCTCTATAATTTGTTTAATGCGGCACAAATAATGTGTGTTTGGAATATACTATATAAAATAAATATACTATCCATATACTATCCATATACCATCCAAACTTATTTTTAAACAACCCCGTTCTCCCCATAAAAAGTACCAATATTGAAAATATTTTAATTACATTGACTTAATTAAATTAAACTACAACTAAGCTAAAATGGTTTGGCGGGAATATATCGGTAGTATATTTTGTTATACTTAGTGCAATATATCTGATGTAATCGCCTATGGTGTTTTAATGCGAATTTCTTTTAACTTCTTTTGTGGGATATCGTGTCCTGTTGAATGGTGTGGCCTCGTTCTTCTCGCAGCCATATTCTCTGGATCGCTGATAAAAATATCATTTCCTGTTGAATGTGTAGTTGCGCCTCGGGGTGATTGCGCCCCGTTCTCTGGATCGCTGACCCCAATGGCGTCCGTCGCTCCCGTACTCCCGCACATTCCCGTCACGCCCCACCTCTGTCCACCACGGATTCCGTTGAAGTAGGTTGAACACGTCCATGTTGTAATATGTTCTTCTGATCAGGTGAAGACGCCGGTATTTTCAGATGTCCGGTGGGGTCCCAATTGGAGTTTTTTCAATCGTTCTGAATCAAAAGTATGTGTAGCGAGTTTGTAGAATCCCAGAAACGCGTCTGCTGTGATTTTTCTTGCACGTTTAAAGAATTTTAGGTTTGTGGTTTATGGCGGCCGGGCGTTTATCACGGCAGATGTTAGTGGGTGAGCCGCCTTGACACGGGGTTCCTTCAGTTTCGTCTGGTGTAAACACTTATCTGCACGTATTATATATTACCGTTATATTCCCCGGTTAAACGGAAAAATTTTTTCGCGACTATCTATCTTATATCTATTGTTTGATACTTAGAAATAATTTCCCTATGTAAACTATAAATTTGACTCAACTAAAATATTAAAATTCCCCATGATAAACTATAAATTTGACTCTACTAAAATATTAAAATTCCCCATGATAAACTATAAATTTGACCCTACTAAAATATTAAAATTATCACTAAATTATCACTATATAAATAGTAAGTGATACTCTAGATTACAGTAACCCCATTTTTAACACACATTATTAGGCCTTATGTAATTAAACACTCTACAACATATTATTTTGATGATTACAATTTTAATAGCCGACCTCGAACCATTCCGCGGTGCCCAACGATCCACATTTGTTTGAAATGAGTGATGTGAGAAAACTGGGATGGGATTGATAGGAATAATGGATATTCATAAAAATTGTTCTCTACACTACTCTAAACAGCTGTTTTATGGGGAACGCCTCTAGGGCCGAATCCCGCCTAGATATGGGGTTTGTTTATAAATAAATATTGTGTGGATTTCCTCCCAATCCGCATATTATCCGTGGCCACGGATAATAGGACAGATTTTTTTCTACCATCTGGATAAAGAGTAATATATAACTTGAGAATTACAAACAAAAGCACTATTATAATAATACTGATATATTAGAAAATATATTACTCTTACCAAATATAGCAGATTGTGAGGGGAAGTGCGTGTATTGTATGTATTTGTGTTTTATTATAAATTTATGATTATATGATAATAAGATGTGTACAAATTTAACATATACTAGCAAACCTATAAAACATCTAAAAAAGAAATGACTCATTACTCTCAAGTTGAGCCACATGTTTTATTTCTTGCGTGTCTAGATTAAAGGGGGAAAAGCTGAAGATATCCTCAGCCCCAGGATCGGAGAAATGCGACAGTTGCACAAAAAACAAAGGGGACACAATACGCTATTAGTGTAACGGAACCCGGTGACGGTAGCTGTCCTATCGGGTGAAAGTGGCACTTACGGCGGTACAACGCGCAGTTCACTCTCGCTTTCACTGCTCATGCGCGTTGCCGCGCCGAGCCACTACATAAAATATATTTTTAGAGAGGC
This sequence comes from Allygus modestus, assembly GCA_963675035.1. Taxonomy (NCBI): domain Eukaryota; kingdom Metazoa; phylum Arthropoda; class Insecta; order Hemiptera; family Cicadellidae; genus Allygus; species Allygus modestus. The sequence continues at coordinate 144,104,066 of OY776111.1, forward strand.
ATACACCTGTTTATATGGAACAACAGATAAAATTGGCCACTAAATTTACCACTAAATTTTAGCCCCATTAATCGAGTAGGATTATTTGTGATGATTATATTAAAGACTGCTCTTTAATATAATCAGAGCAGAGCCCCGAAGAATATCTGATACCATCAAAAATTTGTAAAAATTCTTAGTAAATAAAATAACTGGTTGTCCCATGTGGCAAGCTGTTGGCCGATGCCATCTGCGGGGAAGAAGCTATTACCGTAGTTGGAGACTATATTAACATCTTTTACAAACGTCAATTCGACCCCCGACGATTCAAAATAATTTGAGCCTGCAAACATAATAATTTTAAAAATGTGCGCAATGACTGCACACGTAAAACCGTTAAATATATGATAAAACAAAAACTATTTAAATATTTTGTTTAGTTGATGGGATGTCGTCCAAATTTTCAACTTTGGCGTTCTTAAAAAGTCTTTGAAGGAACACTTGTTTCTCTTGACCCTTTACGTAGACGGTGGTTTTTTGTGATAACAGCGCTGCCAGTTGTCTCTTGACGCAGTTGAAGGACGTGGTTCCTTCTTGTCATGGAATTCCGTGATAACAGTTTGCATTGAAGTTCGCCCGTCTTCTGTAGTCCGGAGATGGTTTGTCAAAACTATGGGTGTTGACCTTGATGTTCGGGTGTCGGGTCCTGACGTCGGTCAACAGGTTCAGGACTCGGGGATGTGATAATTAGCTTCCGAGGTGTAAATGTAACTCGGCCGTTATTAATTAAAAGATCGGAGCAGTTTGATTAAAATCACGGGTAATTATTTTTATGGTAAATTATCTTGGGTTATTTCAATCCTACACGAGTAAGTAATGTTCAGTAATGCATGGGGACGAATTAATGTTTATTAATAAACTAGCAGATGTACCCGCCCTTCGTACGGGTTGTACATAAGTGGCAGATTAACTAAAAATATTAACAACCCACATAATTTTACAATACTAAAATTACATTTTACACTTTTAAAGTAGAATTAAAGTTAACGAAATATACTATGGCAGATAGTTCTGGTACTGCTGGGTACTGTTGCCAAGTCGAGGAACTCTGTCGGGTAGTGAACGGTGTGGTTTTTGCGACTCCAAATCGGTACACCTTGGATTCGATTTTAGAAATAAAAGAACTATCGAAATAAAAGTACAACAAAATATTAACCCTGTTTAATTAAACGTTTTAAATACTTTGATACATTAATCTTTACATTCCAATAAATTAATAGTAATGTAACGAAACATTAAACTTTAAAAACATTTACAAACCACTTTTAAAATCACCAGTCTTGCCAGGTCCTGTTTTCAATATAATTGTAAATATTTCTAGGTAGTGAAATTGGGTTATAACCACTTTTAAAATCACCAGTCTTGCCAGGTCCTGTTTTAAATATAATTGTAAATATTTCTAGGTAGTGAAAATGGGTTATAAATACTAACTGGTTGGTCGGCGCTCTCGAGACCCCTTGCTTCGTGGTCTCAACGGGAGCGGGGGGTGTGGGTGTGAGGGGTCTCAAACGTGGCAGATGGTCGTGGAATTCGTTTAATAGTGATAAGTAGGCCCAGCATTATTAATCTCCTGAAAAACAATAGCTTCGTGTACAACTTTTATATATTAGTCTGTTCCAAAAATGTCTTAACAGAATAGAATATTTTTATTTTCTCATAATACATAGTTGTAACTTTATTTTTAATCACACGGCTTGTAACGGAGAAGTGTGGGCTAAGTGTGGGGGGGGGGGGGTTAATGTGATGAGGATATAATAGATTTATTTTGTGTAATTTTACATACTCTTTTATCTATTACTCTGTTATAGTATGCGTATATTTTTAATGTATCTATACTGGATAGTATATTTTTGTAATTTTCAAAACTAAATGATTGGGGTAAGTTTTTTAATTGAGAATCTTTTAGAGTTTTGTAACCGTATGTTTTACATCTTACTGTAGCAAAGTCTAGTATGGGGTTATTGGGAGATATATCTTTGAATAAACCTAGACGTGAGGGGTGAATGAAATCTTGTTTTGTAAACGAATCGGTTTTAGAGAATACGTGCAATGCGAAGGAATCGTTGTCTGTGTATATGAGATCGAAGGGGGGAAAGGTTTTCTTTAATTTATTGTAGTACATGTCGTACATGTATCTCTTACTTAGATCTAGTATTGAAAAACCTAAACATATTGGCTTATTACAACGAACCTTTCTTTTTGACATAAAGACTACGTAGTTATTTTCGTTTAATATTAATCTGTCTACAAAGGTGGGCTGTTTTATTAATCTCATAAGTTTTCTAGTGTTGTTGTACAGGAAGTGTTTATTTAAGTTATCGGTTACCCTTTCTATTGATTTACCATATATCAGGTTTGATTGGAGTTTAAAGAAATTGGATAGGGCTTTGTCTTGGGAATAGTGCATTCTCAAGTCTGTGTTCATTTTTATGTAGGGTTCTAACCAACATGATTCGTTAAATGAAATAGCTCTGTGGACTTTTTCTAATATGAGTCCCATTGAGAGAGCTTGTTTTAATGTCTCGTAGTGTATTACGTAATGTTTTCTGTCTTGAAAAGAAGATATTAATTTACCTTCTACGTGATGAGGACATAGTGGATAGTCCCTGTGATCTGAGTTAAATGGATATTTTAAATCCACTTCTAAGATGTAACCCGTACCTTCTGGTTTACTTTCTAAATGAACCGAGTCTGGAGATACCCACTTGAAACCGTCCAGAGGAAGTGGACATTTCAACATTACAGCGGAGTAAAGACCGATAATGTCATAAAAAAAAATTAGTGAGTCGGGTTTAGTGGGATCGTAATTGGGGAGTGAGGGGTGGTTGGAACTTGCGAACTTCTTTACTGCACGTGTAAATCCACCTCTTATACCTTTCATTATCATATTATACATTTTATCATCGTTTAAAAGTTCTATGCGAGCGTTTGTAATCTTGAGCATGACGTCGAAACTGTAAGCTCCTATTGTCAGGTAGTAGAACATGTCGAGTTTATAGTTTTCAATACAGATTGATCTTATAGTTTCTAATTTATCAATTTCTGGATAGAATTGAGAAGAGTCTAAAAACTTCATTGTAGTATTTTTAATTCTCTTTGAAATGCATAGGAACTTTTCTATTTGACCCTTGAAAGGTATGAATTTTATATTGGCATTGACGCTAGTGAAGTAGTTTAACAGTTCTATTCCTAGATCTTTTATAATTATTGGGACAAAGTATGGTAATCGGTAGTTTATATTACAAGTAGAGTGGGCGTAACCTCTTATTGATCCGTTTAAGTGATTGTGATCGAGAACGTAATCGTTGAACATACCTTTACCACAGATGTGACAGGGAGAACCTTCTATGGGTGGATGTGGAAATTCCTTTGGAGGTATATTTCTCTTGTACAATCTACCGATTAGTTCACACTCTCTTTCTAAAGAGTTCATAAAAGCTGTAATGTCTGAAAAATTTCTAGTTCTAATTATTTTACTGTTTTCATTGACGATATTGTATGTGAGACTTTTTATAGTGAATGTGCCTATACAATGAACGAAAGAAGTGTTTGGATCTGGTTCACAAGTATCTTCTTTGTTTAGCTGTTGTTCTATGTCGCAGTATATGACAAACGGTATTTTCAACTGTCTGTTGTAGTTTTTAAAGAACAAAAACTTGTTTCCTTCTTTTGGAAAGGTGACGGTTGGTATTGAGTGACTGTTACAGTCGAGTTCGTGAATGAGGAGTCGGTCTTGTTTATAAAAGTGTTTGAAACACTGCCGACAAACGTATAACCTAGTAGTTGTTTTGACCAGTTGTCTACCGATAAATGCGTCAAAGTTTTTAATCCACATATAGTGGTTTTTATAAAACAGTATATCTCTGTGATCGGGTTTTCTATGAGGTGTTACTTTTAATGGAGTGATTTTTCTATTTCTATCTTCTATAGAGTAAACGTTTATGGAGATGTTATTTACGTTTTCAAATGTTTGTATTTCGTCTAGTTTTACGGGAAAAGACACGCACGACCATTTATACTTATCGTTCAAATGCACGTATTTGAAGTAATTTAATATATTGTGATAATTCTTTCCCGAATCAGCCAAAATTTTTCCCATTATGGCGATTTTGAAACAGATATCGTTGCAACACGTTCTTCTACTACCCTTACCGCGGAATGGATTTACAAGAGATTTTTTTCCTCTAAGAAAGGGGGGTAGTTTGAATCTGGTAGATGAACCCCAGACTGGTTCGTATCTGTTGATACGGAGCTCTAGTTTGACAATCGTGTATATAGCCCAACCCGAACCTCGTAACTCCAAAGTGGATTTTTCTAATAATAATTTATTTATACTGGAAGAGTACTGCTGATTTAAATCAGTTAAACTGAAAACTGTCAAATTTTGAGTTTTAAAACTTTTTGTTTGCAATTCGTCGTTAGATTTTGAAAACTTACACTCCAACAACATATTATACTTTATGCTATCGTGCATTTGTTGGTAGTGTTTCAATAAATAAATAACATTCCCCCTCAACCACTCCATGTAAGTTTTAACGCAAGAAAATCCGAGGGGGTTGTCAGCCTTTAGTGTAACGAGTCTGCACCTTGCAGCCGATTCAATTTGAACGAAATGGTTTTCAAATGAGGTGGCGTGTTCGTGCGTGTCAAGTTCGGGATATAAAACGCCACAAACTTCACATAGCACGTCCATCGTGAAAAATGAGGAAATGGGGATTGATTGCGGATTAAATACCTTTGGGAAAATTTTAAAATTTTACATTTCTTTTTACTCCAAAACTCAATATGATCCCCTCTTGTAAACTGTTTTATATTCTTTTTTATATTTAATATTTGGTTTGAGACTTATTTCTCCATAGTTCGTGGTCTTCAACTTCTGTTATATATTTATCAAGTATTTGTTTTGCATCGATGTAACTTATAGAATCATCAAATTTTCTTTTTTTTGAAGTTGGAACTTTTCTTAAATCCTCAACATTAAGAATTTGGAAGTGGGTATCAATTATACTGGGTACGAGTGGTTTTGGTGAATTTTTTGTTATAAACATATTCAACCCCGCTTTGGGGAACTTATAGAGTAATAATAGTGCGTGTGGATATGTTACCTCATATGCGTTTTCAATATAGACATCTTTTACATCTAAATCTGGTTGAGTATAAATTAATGCTGTGTCAGTATAGTCATTTTTTTCTAAAATACTTTGTATGACATCGCAATCGTAAGGGTTTAGAAAATCTTCAACTTTTTTTAATTCTATATCTATTGGAAGATTGTCTACATAGTAAAGTTTTAATCTATTTAAAGGAGGTGTTTGGTTGGTTGCAGTCATTTGAATGAAGAACTGCGATAGCCTTCAGGAATTTATATCCCAAAAGACTGAGGAAACAATACGAACATATGTAGTTGTATTTCACCATAACAATATAGAATGTCTGGGATGTTTGAGAATCGATAGGAGCCTTCAAAAATTATTTAATTTGTCAGATAATAAAACATATGATATATATTTGAAATTGAAAAACCCACTGTCTGACTGTTGCACTCGTCTTGTTCTGACAAAAATAACAAGTGAAAACTATAAACAATAAACATTTGAAAAATTTTAAATGAAATAATTATATATAAAAAATATTTAATGGAAATTGTTGAGGTCGAAAATGAAAAACCAAAATCTAAAATACAAAATATTTTTTTAACAAGATTAAAGGAATTCATTCAAAATAGTCCTTCCCATAGAATCGAAAAAAATGAAATGAATGGCAAACCTTCACTGATGACGGTGACACTTCTTGGAGTAGTTTTTACGATAATTTTTTCAATATCAGCCGTAAAAGTCGGAATTATTAACGCATTACTTATATTACTGTTCATAATTTCTGTTATAATTCTAATTTTAAAAAATTCTAATTAATATTATATTCTATACAAAATAATACAGATTTCATTTTCAAGTTTTTATCACTTCTCTTGTAGTAAACATTTAAAATGTTGATTTTATTTCTATGCTTGAGCTCTAAGAACTGTATGAGAAGTTCTGGATATTTTTTAAAAACTATAGCCTTTTCTAAGCTCATGATGCATCTAAACTCCATTTAATGTCTCGGAAGAATTGTGATGTTGGTTCCTAATGACGTCACAAAAGCGCTTCCCGAATAACTCAAGGGGTTGGCAGAAACCCTGGCGGTTGTACTCCTACTTTCTCCAGATTTCTCTTCGTCTGCCAATTTCTTATATTCAGGAATTTCCAATTGTTCAATTGCACAATCCCACAGAGATTTCGTATGAGGAGAGTGAATTTGATCTATTTCCAAACTATTACCTTCGAAAATTAGGGGGTCGCCTTCGCATATTCGCCTTATTGAAACTACACCGATGGGCGTAAGTTTGCAGTTTGGAGTAAACGATGACACGGCTTCGTTTTTAAACTTCAATTCTGTTGGGTAGGTATTTCTGATAAACTTATACCAGTAGGCTTTGTGGCTATCGTCGAAGCAGTCCAGAATAGTTTCATCTGGTTTAATATCGGAATATTCTTCTCTAATCTTCACTATGTGAGAGTTTTCGTATTGTTGAATGAAGTTATGGAACCCGTCGCGGTTATTTTTACAAACGTCTGAACTATGAGATTCTGGAAATGCGATAGTGTTTTTTGGAAGATCTCCCGTGTACTTGAAGGCTTGACCCTTCTTATCGTCATCTTTATAAGCCCATTTGCTTATATCACCACAATACGTCTTTGGCACTCCGATATTAAGAGTATCTTCCTTACAACAAATACTTTCTCTTGTACCGGGCGGATATTGCAAAAGCCGCTTAGCTTCTACTGGTATAACAGATAGTGCGCCAATGGATTGCGAGTAGAGAAGGTTCATTTTATGCAACATAAAATACTGTTCATCCAAGTTTCTACCTTCTGTATCTATACAACGATACGCTTTTATCCTTGTATAAATGTAGGGGTTTAACGTAACATAATATAGTCCTGGTTTTGATGCATCTGTTGCTGTGTAGGGCTCAATTTTTGTTATCTTTAAATGTTCCCTATGCGTTTTAAACTCATCACCAGTAGTACCCACCATTGAGATATTCTCTCCATCGTCCACCGCTTGTATGAATATTTTAAAATTATTCGGGTCACTACTAACGCCAATTTTATCGCCCGGTATTCCCAATAGAGACCATAATATCTCTCCTCTGGGTACTATAAGAGTGTTTTTATCAAATACGATATTATCGGGGCAATTATTTTCTGAAATTGGTGTGATTCTATACGGTCTGGTAGCAATTAAATACGAAATAACACTATCTTTTCCTTGATAACACGAGATGGTGCTGAACAAAGTCTTTACATAATCATCCCGCTGTGTAAGACCATATTGTGTGAATAAGTCGCTAATACACACCCCGGAAATAGCCGAGCTGATTTTATTGCCATACTTATTATACATGTATATTTCACGCTCGAAAACGGTATTCATAATGAAATTTTTAAACAACTCCTCCGAATCTCCTCCAGTTTTCTTGTAGTGTGGAACAACACAGTTTTTTATTCGCGTTGTATAAATTCCGGTTGTCATTTTCTTTTTTATTTACCAAAAAAAACCGATAATTAATTTTACTATTGCATTTTCAATTTCTTAGCTGGTGGTTCTTCCTCATTTTTAAAAAGCGATGCCACATATGGTGAAAACAACCTCTTCGTTAGTGTAAGACTGACCAGAAGGGATATGTTCTGCAGGCTCGATTTTAACGCCTTCAATGAAGGCGAATCGTTATCCTGAACCGATCTGAGAATTTCGTCGACGTCTTTGGCTCCTAATATTCTAGCGATGATGTTCGATCCAGAATCATTTAAAATGGTTATTTTATCCTTTTGTAGGGACGTTGAAAACACTTCTATGTACTTTTGAATATCCGGAGGGGTAAACTTTTTTGCCTCGGTCAGTAATACCTCAAAAAATGTAAACACGTAATTCGCCATGTTTTTATCTGAACTGTTTTTACCCAAAACAGAATCAATTATGAGTCCAATTTTAAACTTTTTATAAAGTATATTGTCATTAACACCGTCAATGTCCTCTAGCTTTGCAAAACAACTCTGTAAGTAGGCGCAGGATCCCGTGTTGTACAAGTATTTAATAATGTCTTTCTTTAACGAGTCAGAGGACGATATTGATGAGGGAGGCGGTGTCCGCGGCGGGGGGAGTGTTGGTGATGGAACTATCTGTGGTTGGGAATTGCTGCTGCTGTTATTATTATTATTATTACTATCATCCATCCAATTTAAATCAGCGAATATATCTAACATTTCCGGGTTGGGTATATCTCGCTGTAAAGTGAAATCCTCTGCATTTAAAAAGGTGGGAGGGTTATTTAAAATAGTGTTCATTTTTTATAAAGAAAAAAATGATTTTTATGCAATGTTTTGTGTTTGACTTGGATGAAACTTTGGTTTACGTACAAGGAAAGGATATTTTTGTCAGGCCGTACTCAGAATCTATTCTACAAGCATTAAATAAAACACAGAGTAATATGCTAATTTTATGGTCGGCTGCTGATTTTACGTATGTTCATAACATACTTATAAGACTAAATTGGAGTCATTATTTTAAAAAGGTTCTTAGCAGAGAAGACTGCGAGGTTTCTTTTAAACTATACGGTGAAAATAAATCTTGTTTTTTTATAAAGAATTTATTGAAAAGGGAAAGTGAAATGTACAATATACAATTTATATTGATTGATGATTTAGCTTCAAAAAACGAAACAACAAATCAGTACGATTTTAAAATTAATATTGTGCCGTATAAAAATCCAAACTCCGGTCCAGATATACACCTATACAATGCAATCAAATGTTTCCTATAAATTTAGAAACCAACTCTTTGACCACAATTGGTTTATGGCGTGAATCTGAAATAATCATAGTTGAAAAATATTTAATAATGAATGATAACCTTTCGATATTATAGGGCTGAAATATAATCGAAAATACAATAAAAAATAAGACTGATAATAAAAATAATGAATTTTTTATATTCATATTATTATATTTTTATACTTGTTATCATAATGGTAATTTACAAACGCCCCAGTAGAACCTTTGAGATATTTAAATACAACAATAAATATATGTATTTCAAAGAAATACCTATGGGTATAACTGGTGTAATTTACAATGGCATTCCGTATATATATGACAAAGATTCATTAACAGAGTGTGGTGGAAAGTATGATTCGGTGTTTGAAATAAAAGGAGTTAATAATAGGTTCATCTCGAAATGTTTTATTTCTGAAAACGTTGTAAGAAGCGTGTTTGAGGAAGCCCCATCCGCGTTAGGCGACGTTGATTTCAATTTCCCCACATTCGTTGACCATTAACAATTTTTTATCTGGTATGTAATGAAAGTTGGTATTTCTGATGAAATTAGTTGGCCTGTTGTACAGCAAATCGAGAAACCAAATTAAACTGTCCGCGTTGTTGACCACGAAATCTGCGACTGGAAAGAGTAAAATGTTGAGTTTTCGAACGCTTTTATGTGTTTTTAGGAATTCATTTAAATCGCTGACGCTATAGTCCCCGTTCATGTGACCTAAACGGCCACAGTTTTTTACTTCTATAATAGTCTGATATGACTTTTTTACGTCTCTGGAATCCCAAAAATGGATGCTGTATTCTGATAGCCGTTTAAATAAATCATCGTAATAAAATATTATATTCTTTGTATATTTTGGCATCCAAATATTGACTTTGAAGGGTAAAATAAACCCATCTATTTCGTTACACTTTATAGAATCTAAATAGCGTGTAAAAATATTGTTTGTATTTAAAATATATTTTTCTATTGTGGAAATGAAATTAAAGACTTTTTTTATCACCTCCGTTCTATCAATTGGTAATCCAACTTTATTTATCCTCTCATAGAACTCTACAGAATCTCTTTTTTTTCTTTTTTTGTCTTTATAAAATTTATCAAAGACTGGCAAAACGTAAGACAGCAGTAGTTCACCATTTGTTGAAAAATTTTCATCAACTCCGAGAACGTTTCGCCTATAACTGCATGTGGCGTTAAAGGAATTCAAATTTGTATATTCATAAAAAACCCTCGAGTTACAAACAAACGCGTAATCGTTTATTGAGGTATTCTCCAAAACATATTTAAAAAACGTCTCAATAAAAGTGTTATAACGTGGGTTGAATTCTTCCCTCTTATCATAATAATTTTCAATCATTTCTAAAAATTGGCGAAAGAAGAGTTCAACAAAATCTTTAAACTTTGGATTTATTCTTCTGGCCACCCCCACTATTTTTAAACACCCACTCTTAAGCTTCATTATGTAGTTTTTCTTCTCTGCTAAAAACATTGTCGTTTTTGCTTCATAATCTAGGGTTAAAGAGATAGTCTCTAAACCCAAACCCTCTCTTATGTACTTATTCAAGACGTTAGCCACATCGATATCAAAATTCTCTTGTAAAATAAAAAGAGAATCTGTATCTCCGTAAACAACAGTCATCTTTAGTTGTTTTTCTATATAGGATTTGATTAATGAGTGAATCCTTCTTCCGTATGACGTTACAAGTGCCGCACAGGGGAGGTCACGCATCCGTCCCTTTGACGCCAATAACCCATAAATGGAGTTGGCTATGAGTTTGTATGCCTTGTTTAGATAGACATTTTTTGTTTTTTTCCTCTGCTCAATTAAATATTCCACTATAACAGACAGCGGAGCTTTTAAAAACTGTCTTTTGATTGTATAAAATCTGTCCATTTTATTAGTTCGTCTCAGGAATTCTTTAGCAAGGGGAGAATTCTGATTTAGATTATCGATGACGTAATTGGAACTTATATTAAATTCCCTAATAATACTGGGATACAAAGAAGTAAAATCGACTACCGAAATTGGTCTGTTAACATAGACGGTTCTTTGAGCTTTCAATACCGTTGCACCGCGATACTGTTTGTTAACTATGGACTCAAACATATCTCCGGAAAATGTACGATCCTCTACAAGTTTAAATGGTACACACATGCCCTGTGCGGGGTACATTATCGACGTGAACTTACTTATAATCTTGGACGTCGCTTTGCTCATGTAGTCAACCGTATCACAAAAACATATACTTACCAAAGGTAGTAAGTGGTGAATTATTTCCTTTTTCGCATATATTTCTACTGTCAGTTCAGAATCGCGTGCAACGTAATCGCACATTTGTTGAAGAAATTCTAAATCTTGCCCACTCTCTGCATAGTATTGGTTTAGTTTCATGAAAGACATGTCTAATTTATTTTTGCCCAGTTCTACTTTGGCTATGTTTTTTAATGAAAATGAATTGTATTCGTTGGAGTGCATGCGTTTGAGATAAGCCATTACGTCGATGATTTGAAAACGCTCACAACATACCAAGGGACTTTTAATTCCTATTAACATTTTGTTTATTTCTTCTACTGAATAATAGTTTCTCGCCAATCCTAAAATTATCATTCTATTTAAAATAACAGGAAAATCAAATTCCAATATATTGTATCCGATTAAAAACGACGCTTTTAATTCAATTCTAAAAAAGTCACATAGTGCTGCTACAAGTTTCTTTTCTTCTACAAAACACTTATAAATCCTCTTATCGTCTGTAGAGTCTATTTTTATGTTCGGATTGGGTAGTAATAAATAAATTATTTCCAACTCTTTATCAAATCTCTTACCGCTGACGGTACCTATAACGAAAGAAACCGAAACAATCTTTTCATCGGGAGCTGCCCCATTGGGTATAACATCATACTCTCTACCTTTCACCACCTCTATGTCGAACGAACACACCCTTTGATTTGGGACTGTCTCGAAACCATATAATTCTTGTAATGTATTTTTAAAAACTCCATAGTAAAGAAAATCTTTGTTTTTACGTTTTTCAAATTCAAAGTATCTCTGCAGAGAAGAGGGGGTGAAGTTGATATCGAAAATATGAAAGAGCGACTTGTTGAAGGTTAAAAACTTTTCAAGACCTGGTAGGATGTGAACACTATTAACGTGAACAAACGCTGACAAACCCCTAAGACTATCTATGTAAACCACATCTTCCACGGTTATTTGAGACTGAGTTCTCAGATTCGCCAAACTGTCATTGTATGTGATTTTATATATATGTTTACCAAAGAAATCATGAGCTTTTTTTTCAAAATCTTCCTTCTTCTTTTTATGAATTAATAATTGCAAATAATAACAATTATCACTATTTAAATTTAATTTTCCACATATAAAATTACAATTGAAGTCAAATCCAACGTAATCACCCTCGGTGCTCGTCCACTTTGTAATAAAATGATCTCCCTCTTCGAACATTAGTCCGGACTGAGGCGAACCTATAAAAAACCTATATATAATAAAAAATGTTTGAAATATTTGTATTATTTATTATTGTTACAATTGTAATGTTAAAGCCAGATTCAATTCAAATCTCATTTCCAAAGTATGATTACAAAAAGTTTTGTGACAAATTCACAGGATCGTGGGACGGGGAAGATTGCACTTGTAAACATCCAGATTTCATAACAAACAACCACTATAACGGAAATTGCGATAGGGTTGTCGATATTAAATGTATAAAAATATTCAACTCGGGGGGAAAGTTATTGAACTTCAATATCCAAGATCCCTACACTGAGGGTTTCTGTGACTGTGGCAAATACTATTCTTATGATGTTTCGAGTCGTAAATGTGTTTTGAGAAAGTTAAATATGAGGTTGAGCATCCCGGAAAGGTGCGAAGATGGATATTATTTTGATGATAAATATAAAACCTGCTTGAAAAAACTCTGTTCCTGGGACATTTTAAACCCTCTGGAAAAAATTGACCAACACGCTATATCACCCACCACATGCAAGTGCGATTTTGAAAACGGTTATGCCCCCATTGCTTTAGTTAACGGCACAATCGGCTGTACAAAAGTGCTCAGAGGAAAGGCGTGGTCTACAAATCACATAATTCTATTAGAGAAGTCTGGAAATGGCCGGAAGATATCGCATTTGTACCCACTGTCAGCACTCGGTCCCAGATTTGCAAAACGCATAAGCGATATTAACGGTGACAGTGGAGCTTTTATGCTGGCCATAGAGCAAAGTCACGGAGACTGGCTGAAAGATTTATTTTCTAGGGGGGTTAAGATCGACTCCTCTGGTGACGACTATGACAAAGCCTTGGGGTTTTATGAATCGATGACTAATATATTAACTGTTAAAATTAAAAATGAATGAAAGTTTTAAACTGATTTCTCTGTTATTTATTTTCTTATCAATATTTATTCTGTTTAAAATATCAATTGAAACTGTTTATAGATATTTTGTCAATGAAAAGTTGAACGAAATACTTGGAATATCCAATAACGTAAATACAAAAGAAATTAAATTCAAATCAATTTACGATTTTGACAATACGTTGACGATTGACAGTTTCAAATTAATTAAACCAAAGAAAGTACTTTTGGAGGTAAGGGGGTGGAATGCTGACGGATTTAAAATATATTTAGATAATAAATTAATAATCAGTAGAAAGTGTTTGAATGGATTTTACTATACAAAAAATGGTTGTTCCAAAACAAACGCATGTCAAGACAGGCGGGATGGTGAAATAGTAGCAGATAGTCGGAATAAAAATATGTTATACAAATGCAATGGTCACAACGGAGTAAGAGACATAATCTCGGCATATGGTGTGAAACCATTGAAACCATTGAAACCATTGAAACCAAAGGAGGATGTGACGAATAAACTCGGGGGAAATTGTGATTCACATAAAGCCGTCCCAGTGAACGTACCAGACATGTGGACTTCCTCTGACATGTATAAGCAGTGCGTAGACGCATTTTGGAATTTCAAATTCTGTCCCAAGGTTGAGAACACCAATTACTCGAAAATTTTGGAGGAAATCAGAGATGTTTTAGATGATGGAATCTTGTATCGTCCACTAAATTTAGATGTATCGGTGTTTGATGAGAACGTCCAGAATTGTGTTCCCTTTGATTATGCACGACATTATAAAAACGGTAAAATACCTCTACTGTATAATGACATTTTCATGTTAGATCACAGTAATGTTCTACCCACGGTGGTATACAATTCAATTACAAAGAAAAAAGAATCGATACCCAACCTTCACGAAAATGACAATTATAATGACCGAGACAAAGAGGAATGTCTTTCACAATACCAAGAATATACGAACGGTGAATTTTTGGGACTGTTAACAGTAGCGTATTCCAATGTAATTCTTTCGTGTAGATGCGGCAAACCCGTAAATAAACTCGTTGTTGATCAAAATGAAAATCCTAGTTTTTGGGGGCGTGGTTTTTTTGGAGAAAACTCTTACACCGATAAAAAACACAACATTCATATCTGCGAAGGTCATCTCCATAAGTTTATACCCACGTGTGTGGAAAACATCGAGTGTGTTAATGCAGACGGGTTAATTCCTCTGAAATCACCCGGTGTTGGTATAACGAATGATTTTGATTTAAGTTTCTGTTCAAAAACGGGACGTTTACAATACATCCTCCAAAATAATATAAAAATAGATAAATTCTGTAAAAATTTAAAAAAATATCGAGTTCACCCATACTACAATATTCCAATAGATTGTAAAAAGAAGAAAATTCTAAAAGATTTATCTTATAGAGATTTATCTTTAAACACTTTTAAAATTAAAAACGATTCAATATTTAAAAACGATATTAATGCGCCGAATTTGCATTTTTTGGGGGGGGTTCTACCGTAAGGGTATATAAAACCACTTTCCTTGTGTTGGGAAAAAATTTATCACGGCGCGGCTTCACGATACACACAACCCGTTGATCTTTGTCGAGCAAACACTCGTATATGGTGTTGGTAGTTAAATTATCGCTTGGTGTGCATATCTTGTAACAAATGCCGTTTCTATCGGCCATTTCGCTCGATGTAAATTTCAAGTCGACGGTAGACTGGTATTTTGTTTTGTAAAGTCTTTCACCGTGTATAAAGATACTTCCGTCGGTTTTTATATTAGATTTGATATATTCCGCATCAAAACTTTGAAATAGAATTGTACTATTATTGGGTGAATGAGTTTTGCGAATCTTTTCTGCTAGGCGTTCTATAAACTCCATTCTCACACTAGCGCCAAAGTGTTTCGAGTGAGCGAGGTCTATAAAAATTAAAACATTCCCCACCAGTTCCGCCACGAATGTTATGTTTTTTAAGTACAAACTATATTCCCGTCCCCATTGTTTGTAAAGGGGAGGTTTTAAAGTAAAGCTTGTAGTATTGCTTGTAAAGATTTCATAGTTGGAATAAAAGTTCACTAAACCCCTTTCCCCGTCAACCTTTGGGTATTCATTAGTGGGTGTAATAAATGGATTTTGGGATACATTTTCAATGGAACAAGTAAGGTACTGTTCATCTATATGCAAACCGTAAGTAAGAGCGGTTTGTAAATACAAATTCCTCGAGCTCTCGTCCGCACTCAACGGGTTTTCAAGCTCTATTACACATTTGTTTTGGAGACTGTATATATTTACCCCGAGATTTTCTAAAGTGTACAGAATAAAACCCCCCTCTTTTAAATAGATGTTTTTTTTTACCAAAAGACCGTTTTTAATAATATCATATAACAGCGAGCTTGGCATAATTTCTTCTTGCGACTCGTAGCAAATTTCCAACGTAGTCCAATTTAAAAATATCGGTTTAGTTTTCAGGAGAGTTTTTTTCTCTATGCGAGGATTTTTACAGTTCGTGTATGCTCTGAGATTGTTCCAGTAAATTATAAAATTAGTCTCTATTGGTTTTAGAGATTTTTTTATCACCTCTACCGCGAGAGGACTCTTTCTCCGGATTTCGCACTCAAACTCCATAGTGTTTTAAAAGTCTTCTTTGGCGGTGGGATAAGATATACATAATATAAAACTCTTTAATGTTAATAATATCAGAGTATTGAAAATAATAAATGTAACAATAATGTGCATAGTATTGTGTTTTTATTCTCCTGCTTCTATACGTTGTAAATTTTTTATCACACATCCAACAATTAAAAACTTTGAACGAAGTGTCTGAACTCCTCCTGTCTACTAACCATAAGTTGATTTCCCTAAAACAGTTTTTATTATTAACTAACGCCGGTATGATCAGTTTGTCCCTATGCTCAAGTATAAAATCTCTTTTCATCGGCATACGCGCCGAGATATATAGCCAATGCTGATATGTCAAAAACCGCATACATTCATTGCTCATATTTTTAAAGTTGTGTTTGATAAAATATAGTTCGTGAAACAGTCTTTTCTTGTTAAATTGTTTTTCAGTTTTTTTCACATGTTTAATAAAAAAACGAAAGGGGGTTGACCAGTAAAGTGCTCTAAAATAGTTTACTTTGTCTTTTAAACTTAAATAACTTGGAATGATTTGTTCCAACACCAATAAGTCCAATTGTATAAATTTCATTTATAATAAAAGATGAGGTTATTCTGTTTAAAGTGTAAAAAATATACAAAATCGGAAAATATAAAAAAGGTTTTGATATATATTAGGGGGAATAAGAGGTTGCAGTTAAAAGCTCGCTGTTTTGTTTGTAATGTCAGGAAGTGTAAATTCTTACCAAATGTACAGCTCCGGTGATAATAATTACAACAGTTGTGGTGATATAAGCACGAGTGGAATTGACTATGACGATGATGAGTATATAAGCCTTAGTGATAATGATATTTATGAAAATTCTGAAAATACTCAGTATCACAAGGAGTATATTTTGAAGCATGTAAAATTTGCATTTAAGAAATTTGGAGATATAGAAAGTTTGTTTTTAAAATATTTCATTATTATTTGGTATTTGTTAGATATCATTTCTCTACCACCCCAGAGTATAATGGAACATGTAATACCAAACGAGAATGAAGAAGAATTGTGTGAGCCTTGGAAGTTCTTCTCTATTATGATAAAACATTACAAGAGATATTGTTGTTCTGAATACAAGTTATACAATATAAAGTCAACTTTGACTGAGACTCTTGAATTGCAAAATAAACTGTCTAAATACTTGAGATTACCGCTAGATAATTCTTTTATACCAAGAATAAAAGAAATTCTGTGGCATTATAGACACCATAAAACCGTCTGTAATATCGAATCAATTTATAAAATTTTAGCAAACATAATAGATTTGGAATAATCACAGACTGGGCGTCAAAAAGTATTTAAATAGTGGTCTTGGAATGATGTTCTCAACGGTTTTATAATAATTATGATCTTCATGATTCATATAAGAGTTATTGAATGTAACGCTACAGTATAGATGCAACATGGCGTGTAAAACGGCATATACCATATGGGTTACAAAAAATTCTACCTCCACAGATTTATTTTGAGAGGTGGTTATGTAATCGTTGTTGTACAAAATCTCTGATCTGTATCTATTGTCTATTAAATTCAATAACTCTTTAGAATTGTAAAAAAAAACTACAGCATTTTTAATAATAACGGGAATGATAAATTCGTTTGTGTATTTTTTTCTTTTAGATTCAAAGAGCAATTTTATTTTAAGGTCACTTTCATAAGTAACATTGAGAAACGACACTTGGCCCATCTTTTCTATTTTAGGTATCAAAAACAGGTGTTCGCTGATTAAAGAATAAACCTGTTTCAAGTCTATTATGTAATTGTTATTATTATACTCTTCAGAGTTTTTAAGCTTATTCATTATGGCAGATATTCCTTCGGTCCACTTTTTTATAATATTAACGTCGGTCTTTTCCTCCAAATCAATAAAAGATTTTACGTGTCTGCTCGGTTCTGACACTAAAAAGATTAAAAACGATTTAATCTCGGTAAGAGTAACGTAGACATCTTTAATCATCTGTTCGTAGGGGGTTTTTTCAGATGTATCAGTTGTTGCTTCCTCTGTAATATCGGAATTGTTTCTTTCTTGTAATGGAGTTTTCTTTAAAAAGTTAAACCACAGTGTCGGGTTTGTTGTCTTTATTTCACTTTTATAAGAATCATATAGTCGTTTGACCTCATCTTTTGGTACATTCGAAGCCGCACAAAATCGCTGCCACTGATTGTACAAATTCTTACTATTCATGTTTTTTTTTATATATAAATAAAAAAGGATGGAAAATACAAATCCTATTAATGGTTTTGATACTCCTATTTATTGTATAAAATGTACAAATTTCACAGCAAACAAAGATCCGATGGTGGTTAAACGTGAAACACATCACTTGAAAGCTTTGTGCGTTAAATGTAATTCTAAGAAAAATAAATTTCTCAAAAGAAATCGCCAAATTACCGCTAAAGAAAAAGAGATCGAATCAAAACCGGACATTATTAACTCTGATACCCCTAAACAATCTGATGAGCTTTCGTAAAAAGGATTGCCACGCCGGAAGCGTGTGTATGTACACCTTGTTTGAAATGTAAACTATTGCAAAAGACGTCACGATATTTAATGTAGTCGGATTATTACTGTCTATCCAAAGGGATTCATAGGGGCGTTCAGAGTATTCTTTTGATGAGGGGTGTATCAAATTTATTAACTTGATTGTTTTTAACGATTTATTTTTTTCTCTTAGTAGAAATATACTTTCAAAATCAATATATCTATAAAATACAAAACCGTTTATGTTTAACTGATTTGCTCTAAGAATAATTTTACAAGTCTGCGCACAAAACTCATATTCTTTTTTCAAATCGTTGTACAGAAGAACTTCTTTGTTGTCCATTTACATATATTTTTTATATCTTGTTAAGTCGAATTTCCTTTACTCTTTCACAACTGCACATCCACCCGCAGTGTTATCTGTGTTTGATGAGTCGTGGAGTCTGGGAGTTTTGTCTCTGAAAGCTTTGATTGCTGAATTTATAACGTTTCTGTAATTCCTCTCGATGCATTCTTGATTCTGTTTGGTTGAAACTCTTTTAGTTTTTTTGTGGCTTTTCACGCAAAATATTTTATGTATGCTACAAGTCTGCGCACAGTTTCTTTTTTCATCTTTTGTTGTCCATTTACATATATTTTTTATATCTTGTTAAGTCGAATTTTATTTGGTTTACTTTTTCACAGCTGCACATCCACCTATTGTTCACCTTCTTGCAGTCAAGTATATCTGTGTAATTTTTGATTATGTGTCGCTTTATAGATGAGTCGTGGACGGTTATACTGGGGCATTGGTCTCTGAAAGCTTTGATTGCAATACTAATAGGTTGATAAATTTCAGTTTTGATAGAATCAATGAATTTATAATGGTTCTGTAATTCTTCTCGATGTATTCTTAATTGTTCTTGATTCTGTTTAGTTGAAACTCTTTTAGTTTTTTTGGGTGGCTTTTCACAAGAGTCACTCAATGCCAGGGAATGTTCTGAGGCGGTATCGCTGTCAAATTCCTGCATTGTAGTTTGCTGGTCTCTCGGTTCTAGGGAATGTTCACTGTCGTATCCCATCGTAGTATAATGAGTGGTGGTCATATTTTGCTTGTATTTATACAGTTTAGCCGAAATTATCTTTTGTAAAAAAATATTACTATAATTCTTGTTATAAAACAAATATACAATATCTATGTTATTTTTTTTACAAATACTAGCTTTAACTAGATCGCGGTTTATAACTCTTAAACATTGGAAATGGAAAGGACCCTGCAATTCAAAAGCCAATTTTAGTTTTGGAATGTATATATCTAGTTCAAAACGAAACCCCTCAATTCTTTGATTTATTTTTATTGGATGGTAGTATTTTGGAAGAATTTTATAAATCTTTTTGTATATCGAACGTTCCCACTGAGAATTGAATTTTAATTTTCCTAAAACAACTCTTTTGGATTTTATTATCTTCAACATTTTTATTTCAGAATAAATTGCACATTTTAGCACATTTTATCAGGGTGTTTTAAATGTAGGCGCTTTGGATAAGTAGTACAGTGTGTTGCTTTGCAAGCCGGCTGCGTACGGATCACATTTCTTTAATATTAGAGGAAAAAAATCTATAGCAATTGTTGGATAGGTTATTTTAGACTGTAAAAAATCGTCTGCCTCATTTATATTGTTGAACGATTTATTTATCATACTGTATTCTAGAATATTATTTATATCACTAACGTCGACACTTTGTATAAACAACACAAGACGATGTTTCAATATCAATTCTCGTCTATTTAACCAAATTCTTTTTTCTAAAGTTGAGGAGCAAACGTCTTCTAAAAATATTTTTCTTGTTATTTTCGGCCAAGCACATTTTAAAATTTGTAATTGTTGGTTTAGTATGTCCTCATCCTTGATATTAGCATAGAATTCTAACGGACTTTTGTTGTAAATACATCTTACAACATTATGATTTGTATACCCGAGCAATTCCAAAATCAAGTTCATTTTTATTCAAACTATAAATAAAATAGATGGTTTACGTATATCTAGCTTTAATATTAATCATATGCCTTTCCACTTACTCGGTGTATTACGCAAAAACTGCAAGCCCCGAAAAAACCGAAAGGGCCGAAAAACCTCAAATAGAGGACAAAGATGATTTAAAACAAATTTTAGATAAACTGTCCCTTATTAAAGTGGACAATTTGGAAGATTTCAGGGGTTATATGAGGGGGCCTACCGAAAATATAAATACAATGTTGAGTTTACTTAAAACCCTTAAAGAACATTACGATAAACTGGATACACCATTAAATGAATTTTCGAAATTAAAATCAAACTTGGAAACAATTAGCAACTCAATTACACGGTTGGAAAATCAACAGTTGTCCACACTAATCACGAATATGCAAATAGAGTTGCAAGGATTAAAAATCATAAATAATGAAGATGTTTCAAATAAAATAACAGAATTAGGAAAGAGCATTGAATCATTAAAGTCTCTCATTTCTGCACTCAAATTGCCAGAATCTGAAATGGTAGTTTTAAAGGGTCAGATTACGGACTTTCAAAATTCTTTAGGTATACTTAAAGACATTAAAGAACGTTGCGATAAATTGGATACACCATTAAACGAGTTGTTGAAATTAAAAACGCTATTGGAAACAATTAGCAACTCAGTTACGCAGTTGGAAAATCAACAGTTGTCCACACTAATCACGAATATGCAAAAAGAATTGGAAGGATTAAAAATCATGAATAATGAAGATGTTTCAAATAAAATAACAGAATTAGGAACGAGTATTGAATCGTTAAAGTCGCTTATTTCTACCCTCAAATTGCCAGAATCTGAAATGGTAGTTTTGAAAGGTCAGATTACAGAATTTCAAAAGTCTTTAGGAAAGACTAGCGAAGATGTTAAAGAAGTTATAAAAATACTAACGAAAATAGAAAAATTAAACATTTCCGATGAAGTCTCCAAAATAGAAAACAATCTAAAGCCCCTTCCCGGAATTTTAAAAACCAGCGCCGAAATTAAAACGAGTGTTGATGATTTAAAACCCCTTATTGAATCTCTAAAATGCAGTCCAAATCTTCACGATATTGAAAGTAAAATAGATTCTCACTGGCAAGAACTATCAAAAACGCTAGGTAGAGTCGATAGTGTCGTTAAAAGTTTAAAGGATATTAAGGAGCTTATTGAAAAAATACCATTAAATCAAATAAACAAAATTTCTGATGTGGTAAAAACCTCTTCAACAATAAACACTAATTTGCAAGCCGTTAAAACAGACGTATTAGCGAATAAAGAACTTGTAAATCGAGTAAATCTTAGTCTAGCTGACATTAAAAGTAAAATTGAAACTCTTGATTTGACCCCTTTACAAGAAGTCAAAGATAATATTTCTCAACTACATGCTGTGTTTGAAAGAGTCATTAAAACTTTAAAACCAGGAGCGCGTAATCTACTGCGAGACGGTGTTTTGATTTTCAAAGATGATCAAAACCAAGATTACCCTGTTCACATTAAAATCGCAGCTTATAGGATAGGGGAATTGGAAAGTGAAATTAGGAAATCCTTAACCAAAGACCAAGAAAAGTTTAAAATTCAATTGGTAAATGGTCTAGTAGAAGTGGAGTATTCGCAGGGGTTCCATATGGATAATTCCATTCGCGAATTACTAGGATTTCCTAGGGTTGATGGTCCGATATTTTTAAAACACTACAAAGCTACCAACCCTAGTAACATAGAACACATTATCTTAGAAACCTTGGTTCACAAACATAGCGTCGACGCAATTACTAGGAAGATGAAAAGTGCCGTACACGAGCAGATAAGTATTGTAAATAAAATACCCAAAAATTTAGAAACTATCATAAAAAAATTAGAGGAAAACAAGATTCCAAAATCTGTTGCTATAGCTGCGGATCATATAAGAAACAACTATTCTGAAGCTGAAATGTGTTGGGTAATCGATATTATATTTAAGAGTCACGAGTTCAACAAGGAATTTAAAAAATATTTAAACATTCCCTGGAACGCTGATTATACATTTAAAGACATAATCAATTTATTGGACAAGAAAATTGACGTTCAAATTCAAAAAATTGTCGAGAAGCTCAGAATCGGAACCGTTGAGACTTTATTAGATAAGCAGACATATTTTGAACATTATCATCTATTAATAACAGCAATAGACTCTCAATTTAATGCGCTTGAAAAGAAAGTAGTCGCCACAATCACTGCGTTGCTAAATAGGGGCGATGGAAAAACAATCTAATGCAATCTAATGCAATCTAATGCAATCTAAGTAAAAATATTTGTCCCAGATAGTGCAGGTAAATTAAACATATTTCGACTACGCGAATAAACTAACCTATCTTCCTCGTTATCAATCCGTAAAATCTTTCTTTGAACATCTTCGTACATAACCGATTTGAGGATTTCTTTTCTTTCTATGGTCGCGTTCCTAGTTATGGGAGAAATATCACTTTTAGGAAATATTGCCAGTGCTAAGAGTATTAAAGTGTAATTAATCTCATTAGATTCGATTCTATTTAAAAGGTTTGAAATGTTAATCATAGAACAGAGGGGGCCCATTATACGTAGATAGCTATGAATGTCAGTGCAATATTCAATACAACATTCGGGGAAATCATCGTACCACGTCCGGAGCCAAGGGAGTTGTTGCGTTTGAGTTTTTCTATACTGACAAAATATTGGATTCGGTTCTCCGTCAAATTTGATAACCACGATATTTTTCGGCTTTAAAAGGTCAATAAAATCGCTCAATTGTTTGTACAAATTGATATCGCGCAGATCGTGTTCGTTATAAAAATTTACCTTTTCCGTCTTTAAAATGTGCACAGAATCTAATTTCTCTTGTGTTGGAACCTGTTGGTATTTTTTTATCATATTAATCGTGATGTTAGTCCTTCCAGTCGGAAAACCACACATTTTGGCGCTTACTCTTTTAATCTCCTCATTTATCATTTTATTAAAAACTTCCTCTCCATATAAGTCAACACCGACTAAATACAACTTATCTGTTAATTTAACACTCCCACCGTGCATTGTCCAATAAAAATACTCTAATGTTATAAGATACCTCCACAAGCTTTGATATATATTCTTCTTTAGATTTGAATCTTGTATTTAAAATGTCTTGTTCTAGTTCCTTTGGTATTTTTAAAACTGTTTCGTGATTCAAAGCCCACATTGGGCATTTCTTCATGTAATTCCTAACAACACAAGATTTTATTTTTTTAAAACCCCCAAAGTCTTTCACCGTATAAAAATCATCCACTATCACAAATTCTAAATTTAACCTTTTCATAGACACTATCAAGAGCTCAAACAACTCGTCGGGACTCCATCTATGACTCTTTGTCATGTCAATATCCGCTATGACGTTTGAATCGTGAAAATTTACAACCCTGTTGTATCGAAACAAGACAAACTTATTAGGAATTAGTGGTGGTAATATTTCCAACTTGTAGTTTAGAATGTGTAAAGTTTGTTTCTTAAATATTACTATTTTTTCCGCCATGTAAAAAAGGAATGATAGATACTAATATTCAATCCTGTTATATAAGGTGTTTAGTTGATCAGATAAATCCCGAATGGATTGAAAAATGTAATTTCGTAAGCTTGTACAGCAACAAGAGTAAAAATAATATCACAACGTTATATATCACGGACGATGGGAAAAAGATACTGTACATAACAAATAAAATCTACGTTTTAAATGACCAAGACGGCAAACCCTGGAGTCAAAAGTATGAAAAGTACCTAAAACATCTGTTTCCAAAAGAATTAACCATTTCTAGATTTTCTTACAGCGGTTTATACTTTAATGAGTTTAAACACGGGGATAGTCTACTGACTCTATCTGAATACATGAGAGTTGAAACTTACAATCCTAAAATAATTTGCGGGTTCTTAGATGGTTTGAAAAATTTGTTAAAATATCATTTAAGTATATTTTGTTTTTCAGAAAACCTACTATTGGTAGATAGAAATAATGAAGAAATATTGTTGCCATCTTATAATTATATAGTTTCTCTCGCCCATCCTATTCCCGAAGAATTGTTTACGGTTTTCAAAAACAAATTACACCCCAGCGTTTCAAAACATATGAAAACTTTAAAACTAAAAAATAATGTTGCCAACACCGGCTTGTACAATCCCTCAAAAATGAAACAAATCTGTACTCGAGTAATAGAGAGAAGCGCAGCGAATGACCGAGTTTACCTTCTAAGCTCTATTATATATTATTTTTCAACAATTGGAACTCTGTGGAAATTACAAAAACACTGGACACTGGGTGCAAAGAAAAATCAAAAGTGTGTTGGTCTATGTTCACATTCTAAAAATCATACAAATGTTAATTTAAAAACAATGATTCACAATTACGTTTGTGTAGATCTTGTGAATTTACCAATTAATTTAAAAAAAACTAAATTTCTTTATACTGAATTTATAAAACATGTAAATGATTTGCAGTGCTACCTTGAGAATCTAAATTAGCTGTGAAGTAATCAGTGGCAGTATTGTTTTTAATATATAGTTTACTAATTCAGAAAAGGAGTGGTCGGTTTT
Organism: Allygus modestus; assembly: GCA_963675035.1. Taxonomy (NCBI): domain Eukaryota; kingdom Metazoa; phylum Arthropoda; class Insecta; order Hemiptera; family Cicadellidae; genus Allygus; species Allygus modestus. The sequence continues at coordinate 144,129,075 of OY776111.1, forward strand.
CATAAAATAAAACAAAACCTCATCCGTGAGGTTGTTTATTTTAAAACAGGGGTTTTTCTCTTGTAAATTCAACATATATTTTTTATAGGGATCAACAAAATTAAAAATCACCGCCACGTCATTTTTCATTTCTTTATAAAGATTCTGACGCAACTCGGTGGTAACGTTTCGAATACCGATGTTTTCTATATTAAAATTAGCCAAATTTTTTGTCCCAGTTATATTTTTAATTGGTTTTGCAATGCGTAAGCTCGAAAGGCTTAATCCAAATATTATAATGTAAATATAAAGTTCTGGTTTTTTATAAAAGTTGAATACTTTTCTCATGTAAGCTAAAACTACGTCAAACTCGTGATCCTTGAAGATATTAAATTGAAAAAACAGATATTGTAAAATATCCAAACAGTCTTCGCGACTACAAACGTTCTGGGCATTTTTTACTTTCATTTGAAACCTGTACCATCCATAATTGTCGTCTCTATTAAATTTAGCCCTGTTGAACAACGTTTTCGCTTTATTATTTAGATCTCTGGATATTTCTTGGGGTATTGAAGTCGGCATAGTAGACGTGACTGCCAAGGCACACATAAAGGGCAGTAGAGCAGAGTAGTTGTTTGTAGAAGAATTTGTATCTTGTAGACATTGAATAAATATTATATTACTGGCTATGACATATTCAATGTTTTTATCAGCCGCTTCCCAAACGCAGATATATCTCATTAAGTTGTTGGCTAACATAAACACGTCACGAGGATGAATTTTATACAGGGTTTCAAGAGTAGGAATGATTATCGCGTATTTTTCTATGACCTCGTTAAACCAAAATATTTTCTTAATGTTACTGTTGAAATCAAATAAATTCACAGAGTCTGTAAAACATTTTCTATTTTCTTCTGATATATCATTTACATTTAAGTTTTTAAAAATCTGCTCTATTTGTAATTGATTAAAGGGTTTAAATTCCACATTTGTTCCATTTATTTTTCCAATTATAAGCTTTACCCAAGCATAGAGCTGTTTTAACGACGTCAAACTAGACTTTACATTTGTGTGGACAAACATGTCCAGATTTTCTGGCATCAAAAGCACAGTTGGTACCACTTGTTTATCTTGGGACATCAAAGCTATCCTTATAATATCCTCTTTGTCGACTCTATACAACAGCTGGCTATAATCAATAAAGAATACCATTTCATCAGTTTCAATGTTTTTAAATATGTATGAGGTGTCGTTCTCTGTAATATTTACGGGAACGCCATTATACTTATAAATGTGTTGGTCAAACTTTAAACCGTGTAAAGTGTTCATTACGAATGAGGAGCTGGCTTACTCTCCTTCTTTATTTATATAAAAAATATGTTGCGCTATAAACCGCAATCTACAAAAACCCCTGATCTGAAAACGATTTTAAAAAGAAAGTTGATTTACAAATTATTGGTTAAATTCCTTTTATACATAAGTTGTATTACAATATCGTGCTACTGCTTGCTGGATTATTCAGAATCTAATTTTCACACTGTAAAATACTTATTGCTGTATTCGTCTATCATGTCTCAACTGTCCTGTCTCGCTATTATGCATTTGTCTTAAATACTTGCTAATATCTTTGGGGTTTATATTTTTAAATAAAGATCTCCATTGATCATATATCGGCAGCAGCATGATATCTGGTAAATCATATCCAAAACTATAATATCTAATGGTTTGTGTAACAGACTCCATTTTGAGGCGCGTTATTCGACACAAAACCCGGAGTGATAAGCCCGTAATGACGACCGACTTTGATGGTTTGATGTTTAACGTTGACCAGAGTCTAAGTAAGTTTGCAATGGATACTTTAAAACTGTGTTTTTTTCCAAAGTCGTATATCTGAGAAATTTGATTTTTTGTGCCAGAAACTATGGGGCATTCGTAATCGTTCCCACAAAAAAATACGAAATAAAATAATAACCTCTTGTAGCATAATGAATTGCTATTTAACCAATTATTCAATGAAGAAGACGTAAGGCACTGTAAACCCACGTTGGGTAATCTAATTACTATAAGGATATTTTTATATCTCAGCGAATTAAGAGAGATGAAAATGTCTGTATCGGCGGTTATTATAACTTCAATAACTTCAGTCGAATTTATTGAGTTCAAAACCGCTCTTACAATTTTAATATCCGCTTCACCGGGTTGGTCCGTAGAAAACAATTGGATATTTTCACATTCCTGACCAATTTTACATACAATATTATTGGCAATATATGAAATTATGGAACTTCTTCTATTACGATCTGTAATTAAACTCAGACCAAAGAGTTTTTTTCCAGCAGTTAATGCCCGTTGAATTCTTTCATCTCGTTTCTTTTGTAGGCTTAATTTTTGATCTGGAGATTTTCCATCGAAAAACAAATAAATGGATGTGGGATTTAGTGATAGTTCTTTGACAATTTTAATATAATATACTAAATTCTCCACCATTAAATTTAACAAAGTATCAGTGTTTTCGACTATAACCCCGGTGGGTATGGCGTAGGATATTTGATACAACAAACCCGTACAATCAAAATAAATTCTGCTGCACTTGTTGTTTTCTCTAGGATGACTCTGTAACGGATATATTACTTGGTCTCCAAAAATATATCTATGCAAAAACGTGAAACCCATTTAAGAAAAAATGAGAAAAAAATGACAGCGAAATCAAGCACAAACTTCCTCGGAATGGATTTTAGCACTCCTCTGAAGAGCAGTTCGCCGTTTACTAACATAATACTGTTACTCCTGTGGTTTATATTTTCGTATATCGCCACAGTAATTGTAAAATTTATGGATGGAGAATTTTAAAATATTAAATAAAAATGTTTATCAGCGATGAGGACATTGATAATTTACTATTTGTTGATGAGATTAATGAGTTTTTACACTACATATCGAATAAAGATATTGATAAAAAAATTATTGTAAATATTATACTTGTTGTATTCGTAAATACAAATATAATATGCCCGGACTGGATAAAAGAAATAATTTCAGTAATAGAGAATGACAATTTCAATACTAATATGCTGGCACCGACATTGAAATACGCTGACGGAATAGAACTGATTTTCAATGGCCTTGTTGAAAAGATTTACGATTTAAATGACAACAGAGAAATAAACGTCAACGAATATTGCGTTACTTATGACACGTTCAACGAATATTTAGATGCCTTGTACGTGTGGTTCAAAGAAAACTTTGAAATTAATTAGATTCAATGTCAACGGAAAAATTAACATCAACTCCGACTAGTGACAACATGTCCAGAACCCTTGCAGCCGAGGTTGAATATGGAATGTTTACCCTTTCGCCCCTATTATTTTCTAGGGTTATGTTTGTTGAATCACTCAAATCGTACATTTCCTCAACGAAACTGTTCAGCCCAAGTGCGATCAAAACCTCTCGTTCGCTCTCAGATAGCCCGAATGCGTGATTATTTCTATTGCTATATTTTTGATAACTTACTTCCGGTTGTCCAGTTAAAGCCGACGTGGGTGTCGAATCTGCTTCTGCACTATGTATTAATCCGTAAGGGTTCTGTTTCCCCATTATAACCACAAAACCCTCATACAAAATTGCTTTAACGGGGCTTCCGTCTTTACCGTTGACGTAAAAACTTTTTGTGGCGGGATCGCTTACAAAGTAGTCCTTTTTACTTTGCAAAACTTTTAATTTGTCATAAGGTGTAACCCGAAAACATTCATTGTATAACGCTGATATTTCGGGAGTAAAAAGAAAATTAAATGCTAACCTTTTAAGTGAAAACGGGTGCTGAATTATATCAATATCGCACTCTGCGACGTCATCCAGCGATAAAGTATTGTGTAATTTTGGCATAGATTTCGCTTTGAGTATGTGCCCAACAACGGATTTTTGCGCGCCGTTCAGTATAAAGAGTTTTGTTCCCAAACACCCGTCTTGTTGGTAGGAAATTGAAACGTCACAGTACAAATTTGTATTGTCATCGTAATTAAGATGAATCCTATTTAGAAATATCTTTTTAGTTTTTATCAAATCTGGATTTGGGGTCCAAATTAAATTCATGACTTCTTTGTTCAGCGGGTCGGGATTAATGGATAGATTTTTACCCAAATGAATAACTTTATCGTAAAACCGACAGTTTCTTATCATGAATTTTACAACATTTTAAAACTGTTTTTGCTACACAGCTATGACGAGGAGGATTTTTGTAACATTTGGGAGACTAATGACATTACAAAAAACACTTTGTTCAACCGATACATGACTTCAAATAGTAACCGTTTTAAAAAACAACATCTTCACTTGATGATTAAGTGTTTGAGGGGTTTAAATAAAATTGAATATTTGAAAGAATCTTTCAATAGTCGGTCCATTCTGTCAAAGTCGGGAGTGGAAATGATGGGTTATTCCACGCACAAACTCAGTTACGTCTTGCCCGAACTGTATTATGATAATGATGGTATTGTATACTACGGCATTGATCAAATAGCTTATCAGAATTTTAGAAGATTATATACTCCCGTCTACCCATTGAATATTCTAAGACAATATGCCATCTACAACCTAATCCGGCTTCGTTTTTGATTGATCTAATACTCTTTGTAATATTTTAAGAAATTCGTTGTAGTCTAGACCCGATTTTAATGGTTGCTCTAAATGCTCCGGTAATTTACACCTAGGATCTAATTCCTCAGTTTGAATGTTTAATTTATTTTTATTAATTATATTTGTTAGAAAGTTTTCTATTGAAGTACCGATGTCAATGGCTGGAGGTGGCCGTGGACAAATCGGCCAATTCAACCCCAATAAATATTCAACCGTAGTAAGAAGGATAGAGTCGTTTAACTGACTACTCTTTTTAGTTGTCGTGATAAACTCAACCGGATAAACGCTCTCAGACGGATCTTCAGTCATTTTTATTAAATAATTTTAAATAATTTTAAATAATTTCAAACAATTCCAATTATATCAATTCGAACGCTTCCTCATATAACATCTTAAAGCGGTCTATGGATATACCTACAATAACCTGTTCATATATCTTCTTAGATTTGTTGAGGCACGTGCCTACAGAATACCGGTGTTTCAATAAATTTAATATAGTTTCTATATCTTCATTGAAAAAACTCATTTGAAATTTAGAACATTTATTTGAAACCCTTATTGCATTAATTTCCGCAATCAGATCATTTATCCTTATGAATAGATTTGGAGATTCTATTATATTAAAAGCATTTAAGATACCACTCGTCAAATCATTTTTCCAGATCAACTCGTGAGAGTACCACTTCACCGATTTTGGGGGGTAAACTATATCATATTTATCGTTGTAGAAAATATTTGTTTCTAAATAGTATTTTTCCAACCAAAATATTGTTGCTAAAATATCGCTTGCTATAATTTTAAAAGTATTTTGGTTACAGTAGTAGTCAGAATTATCTGGAAAAAAGTTTAAAAACGGAATCATCAAAATTCTTTTCATCGTGGCGAAATCCGCGTTCAACCTCAAGGAATTACAACTGCCCGTAAACAGCCACTTCATTTGAATATCGGTTCCGCAATTGTACAAAGTCCTCAGGTACATGTGGGCTCCGGAAACAATTTGTTTTAGAGTAGTGGGGTTTATCTTTTGTAAATCGTCTGCGTATACTATCTTTGCGTCTTTTGCGTTATATAAATCGGGAGCGAGAGTTGATATTTTTCCACGAATCGTATCAGTGCCAATGAAACTCATGGCTTTACCAAATAACGCGTACATAACACAACTCAAAGAGCTTTTTCCGTTCTGGCCTTGGCCATAGAATATGAATGCTCTCTTGATGCTCAATCCTAATAGGACAAATCGCAGCGTCCACAGCATGAAAAATACCAGCTCTACATCTTTTGAAAACAATGTAAGAAAATAGCGCAAACAGTTATACACCGGACATTCCCCCTCGCTGTTGCACTTCTCTAAATCATTGATACAAAGCTCGGGACCATTTTCTTTTGAATAATTGTAGCGGAAGTAATCAATAACTCCGTCGGGACAAAGTGAACTTTCGCACTTTGCACCGATGTTTTCATTAAGAGTATCGAAAACTTTTTGATACGTGCAAGAACGGTTGCTGATGTGTTGAATCTTTTCCCTCATCCCCTTCCAACTGAGTCTGCACGGATATCCTCTAAATAGAGGTGTGTGTGAAAAAACAAGATACTCGTTACTGATTAACACGAAACCGTCCTTAAAAGATACAACATTTGTTGGAAACTCAATCGTGATTACTCTGCCCCAGAACTGGATTAAATAAGTGTAAATCTTGGGAAGGCTTTCTTCGGGTTTATTTTTTTTTCGCCTCTTTTTCAAACCACTTTCGGTTTCCAATTCTATATCATCACAACCGTATTTATGTAATATTTTCAAAGGTAAAAACACGTGCTCTAACCTGTTTAAGGACATACACCAAGAGTTCTTTTCGTAATAAAATATGGAACCGTCCTTCTGAGTTGCATATATGGGATACATCAACTTTACTAGTTCTAAAATAGATAAAGACTTTTTGTTGACAAGCGATAAAATGTTTGACGATATGAAGACGCTTTCATCAGTAGAGTCGTCAAAAATTAATTCCACTTTATTTGACTCTGTATACGATTGAACAAAGAGGCATTTTAAAAATAGCAACGGGTTTAGTTTACGAAATGACTTTTCAGAATCTTCACACAATTTTACAGTTTCCTTGACTAACTGCACAATCTTACTCGAAATGTTAGTGAAATAGTTCACAAGGTCTGTGTTTTGAATTTCACACAGTATTTCTTCTGCAAAGGATGTGTTGGATTCACAAATTCTATCATATAGTGCTATTAAGAACACGAATATATTAAATATAGCTCGAGACTTACCTCCGGTGTCGCCAGTTGTTAGGTCTGTATAAAAAACCAAGAGTTCCTCCCTTAAATAGGACAGACTGAAAGGAGAAAGCGACTTTTCAATTTGGGATTCGCCTAGTACTATTAAGCAATTATTTTTGTAAAACCGCGACACGGCAAAATCAGCATATGGAAGTACGTTTTTGTTTATTGTTATCACACCCTCCAAGTCATCACCCAATAGCGCAAGTTGTGAATGTTTGTAGACTTTTACATTATTGCAATTACCAAAGTAACATCCTTGAAATTGTTTGAGTAAATCCAAAGGGAAATAAGCTTGTACGCTGTCTGGATCATAATTTTTTATCACCGAATAGTTTTTTACAAATGAATTATCAAATTCATTATTTATCAATAACTCCCTTCCAGACTCCCAAAATTCAATGTTTTCGGTTAAATTATAGGACCCAACTGGTAGATAAATGTCTTTATTTTGTTTTTTCGATAGGGGTAAATTCCAGTTGATGGGTTGGTCGATTACGTTGTTTTTAATAAAGTGTGGGTATTTACCGATTAAAAGCTTCTTTAACACCTCAATAAACCAGATATTATCTCCTCTGTATAAGACTAAATCTTTAATTTCAAAATGGACACCGTTTGTTGCGCTCTCGAAAATATCTTTGTTGTCTAGGAAGTTTAGATTTTTTTTTACCATCAAAGTCAATTCAAACTCTTGGTCATTTATTAAATTGTTTAAAATACTTTTAACGGCTTTTGAAAAATCATCACAAAACTCCTTTACAATTGTCCTATCTATATTTTGAAGTTTCTTAAAATCTACATCAATCACAACGTGATGGAACTCCAAATGGTTTAAATTAACGCATATACAATAGTCAATATTCCTATTTAACAAAGATAAAATATAATCTATAACTTCATGATTATAATGCTTTAAAATACAAGCGTTACATTTAAAAATAAACGATTGAATTTTTAAAACAATATCAGATTTAGAGACGCATTTGTAATCTGCATCCGATTTTGTTAAAAATCCAGGCAAATTTCTTAGTTGGTAAAAGTTGTATATAAGTGCTATGAGATCATTCATAAGATAAAATGACTTTGAAAGAGTGCGTTACCGATATTTATAACCTCTCTCCTTTGTCATATAATAAAATTTACAAATTCGGGCTATTTGCAACTGAAATTCTACTTTTGGAAAATAAAATAGCAATCGGGTCTAATAAAAGGAGTTCCCTGACGTGGAGCATTCATAAGAATGGAAAGCGAACAATCAACCGGCGATATAATTAATCTATGGGCTGAAGAAGACCAGATTGAAGACTATATGGATCAGGAGGAACAGATAGACTTATTATCACAGCTAAAGTCCAAACACTTTGAGTCTTTACAAAAGACGTTATTTTTTAGATTGTCTGGATTAATAATTGCTCGCTTGGATGGAATAGTTAATGAGGAAGATTTTCAAAAAAATATTAAAGAATTTTTGTTAGAATATACACAAAATTATGATTTAATTGACAAATTAACTATTCAAATTTACCACATTATGAGAGAAATAAACAAAAACGTACCAGGAAATGAAAATTACTATGGAAATGATGGTATCAAAGTCACATTTAAAGGAAGTGAAAACGCGAGACGAAAAGTTGTTTTCGTAGACCCGATAGATACTAATCAATTCTCAAACCTCCTCCAACTTTCAGATTTTAGTTTGATAAATAGAATTGAACTGGGTGTATACGCTGTTATGTTAGAAATGGGATTTAACCAGTTTAATCAAAACGTCCGAACTGAGATTGAAAAGATTCGTCAAAGGGCGCATGTGGATTTATTGCCAGCATACAGAAAAGGAGTTGACCTTGTGATTAACAATTCAATGTATATGACAAATCGTACGTATGGCGTTATGTACAATAGGTTTTACAACCGCGTCTTGAAGCGGTTTGTAGATAAAATTTAAAATAAAAATAATGGAGATTAGTGAAACCGACGTTTTACTTTACATAAAATCTTATCAATATTCAAAAGCTAAAAAACTCCTGTCATCTTTTTTAAAAACCCTTTTACAAACTCTTCAGTCTCAGCAGGGTGAAAATGTTTTAGTGTTGAAATCGAGCGAAGACTGTATAAGTTCGTTGATATTTAGTTTACTTTCAAAGAAATCTACAAAACTACACAAGGCCCAGTATGACGAACATTTTGACAGCTATAGAGCTCAATATAAAGACATGCTCCGTTTTTTAAGTGCAAATATGTTTGAGTTTTTAAACTGTTATCAGTTAGTTTTTAACGATGACGCGGAGCTTGAAACCTTTTTAAAAGGTGGAAGTGATGTTTTGGATATATTGATAAGCTGTAAAATTGACAAAAAAATTATGTTATTACAAGATCTTAATAAAAGATTAACTGTTATCGGCGCACAAGATAATTTTTCACCATCGAATGTAATAAGTATATTTGAAGATATACTGTCTAAAACAAATTCTTTTACACTATCTAAACTAAAGGCCGGAATCGAGTATGTTGTAAATACTTTCGGCGGTAGGGAGTTTAAATGGAAAAGTTTAGAAGCTCCTTATAAGTTTGTTGAAAAAATGTCTGATAAACACACAACAACAGAAACGCCTCTAAAATTCAGTAAAGCCTTACAGACTGACGATTTAATCATCGATGACGGTAAAATATTGTTTGCCGAGACGGTTGTAGATATTTTAGGTCTAACAGATGTTGACTTCCAAACATTAACCTACAGTAAAATTAACTCTATTTTAAATGAATTTGTTCGTAGCAGATTAAAGAAAACAGTATCTTCAGAAAATATCTCAGAGGCAGATATCAAATGTATGTATTTGAAATATACAGACTTGTGTGAATTATTTTCAATTATATTAGACGAATTGAAAGTTTTAGAACCACGGGTTGCTGTTACAAAAATACAGACTATTAATCAGGTGATTGAAAAAATATTTCATCTATTCAATGTTGACGATGAATATGTGCTGTTTGGTATGTTGGAAGAGCAACATAAATTAGTTAAGACTCTAAATATAAATCAAACAAATTATAAACTCATACAAGAAATTATCAGCAACCTGTTATATCTTAACAACAACTCAACCCTGATTAAATTTGGTAAAGAATTTAAAGAATTACACAAAACATTTTTAGATTGTGATTTCAACAGTTTGTTTTCTTTAGAAAATATTGGGATTATGTTAAAACAGTTGAAATCTTTGACTGTGGATATGGAATCAATAAAGAATCAACTCTCTAATAAAATTATCGCCTATAACCGGTTATATGTAGATGTAAAACCATTTCTGGTTTTGGAAAATGAAATGGGTGTAGACCTTGCATATATCGTGGATTTCCTAGATAGTGTTTATAAACAAAAACCGCTCAACGTAGATGTAAAGAATTTCCTCAATAGTTGTCAAAGGCGAATAGTTTTATTTGAGGAGGTCAGAAAAGAAAGTGTTCAGTTGAAATCCGAAAACATACGTCTTTCTACTGAGGTCACCAATTTGGAAAAAGAATTGTCAGATTACCAAAAGTTAAAAACCGATAACATGTATTGCAATCAAAAACTATCAGAGCGCGAACAGATTATTCAAGATTTAAGGCTAGAAAATGAACAGAGCTCCGAGCAATTGGCTCTGTTGGAAAAGGAACACGAACAGTTCAAGAACGCTCTTGTCTTAGCTGAACAATACAACATAGAAAGAAACAGATACATCGAGGATTTGGAAAATCAAATACAAAACTTTGTCGTTCCCGTGTGATGAGACTCAAATCGGTTGAAACACTGAAGAAAAATAATCCAAGGAACTGAAAAACGTTGTTTTTACAGTATCTACAAAATTTAGATGTACTTGGCCCAAAGATTTTTTATACTTCACATACAGCACCGAAAGGGGATATATTTGAGAGGGGAAGATTCTCTGCGTTGGAGTATTAAACCCCGAAGTGTTTGATTCCTTTTTTTGTGACACGTTTTATAAAATATTACAAACATAAATAAAATATGAATTTCATAATATTTGTTGTTGTTTGTTTTTTTGTATTCCTTAGAATTATTTTGAAAAGAACAAAACATTTTAACCTTTCAAATTTACCAGCGGCAGCTATTGAAACAGATTGTAGGTTTCAACCCAAAAAATGTCCACAGGGTGTGATTAAATGTGACTGTAAAAACTATTGCAAAAGTAAAGATGCCAAAATTTTGAAAACAGATGAAAACTATTACTGCTACATTCCCCATTACTACTTTGGCTGTAAACAGGATTACGGGACTTATGATTTTGATGGAACTTGGAAATGTCTCCCGAAGTATCCCGGTGTTTTTACAACGTCCGGGGACCAGATAGTGGGCAAATATCCATATTCAAAAGCCAACAGTATTGCAAAAAACGTGGATTATAATGATCCTTCACAGTACAAAGTCGATTGTACTGGGTTATACGATGAGTATGGGAATAAACTTGTTAAAGCAACTCTGAATCGCGGGGTATCTTTTTGCGTAAAGGATTATTGTTTAAACAACACACCCAACAATCCGGCCAGCGGTTATAATTTCATCACGGGCCTATGTGAATGCACTAACGGTACTCGAAACTTGGACGGTGGTGACAAGACTACGCCTTGTGTTTTGAGCCATCGGAGCACTCATCAAAACGCCCCCTTTATAATAAATTGTTACAACAAGGATTCTTATTTAAAAGACGTGGTTTCAAATTATTTAATAGAATGTCCCGATGGGGAGGAGTATGTCGCATCGAAAGAACATGATGTCAAAATTGTTAAAATATATTCTTAAATAAAAATGATTTATTTTTGTAAAAAGTGTAGTTTGTATTATAATTATAATTTTTTAAAAGACATCAAAATAAACAGAAAGTTATGTTTAATGTGTTTATTAGAAACTATGGATAAAATATATTGTGATAATGATATTTGCCTTGATATGGACACTCCTTTACTACGTAAACCGTTGATATGTGATTACGGGTTTTTTGATGTGATTTATTATGTATAATAAAACAAAATGGAATCATCTGTAAAAAACGACTTGATTGATACTTATTTTGCTGATGTGAGAAAGCGGTTTCCTAGACGTCGTTACGTGTTGAAGGGTATAAATGATCTAATTCAGGGGGACATTATGGATTTAAAAAAATACGAAGAATTCAACGATGGTTATATCTATATACTGACCGCAATTAACTGTTTTACAAAATTTGCATATATAGAGCCATTAAAAACAAAAACGGGTGACGAAGTAACAAGCGCCATGAGTAGAATATTACTACGAGTTTTTCCGATGGTTAGAAACCTACAAGTAGATCACGGTGGGGAGTTTTACAACGATAAGTTTAAAGCCCTGATGAAAAAATATAACATTAACATGTATTCTGTCTATACGGAAATCAAAGCATCATTTATTGAAAGGTTTCATAGAACATTTAGGAAAATGCTTGTAAAGGAGACTTACAAGAGAAACTCCCCCAAATGGATTGATTTTTTACAAGATGTCTTAGATAGATACAACAACACAATTCACAGTGTAACTAAATTCAAACCCTCTGAGGTGTCATTTTCGCATGAAAAAATTATTCTCAGACGGCTGGCTCCGAAAAAACACCCCAAGAGAGCGAAACCTAAATTTAAAGTTGGTGATTATGTTCATATATCGAAATCCAAGCACGTTTTTGAAAAATCTACTTTTAATTTTACACCGCTGGTATTTCAAGTACGAAAAGTAGTGTTAGAGGACAATCCCGTGACTTATAGACTCAGAGACACAGAGGGTAGTAGGGAACCCATCAAGGGAACGTTTTATGAACAAGAGTTAAAATTAGCCGTGCACGGCTTAACTTATGTTGTCGAAAAAGTAATCAAACAGAAGAAAATTCGGAATAAACCTCACCTTTACGTGAAATGGCTTGGGTTTGACTCGGAACGGTGGAATTCCTGGATTCCAAAAGAGAATGTTGTAGTTTAATTGAAAATTAATTGCCAATTAATTGCGAATTAATTGCAAATTAATTTGAATTAATTGTGAATTAATTGCGAATTCGATTCAAAAGTTTTGTAATCGAGCCCCCCGATTTACAGCTAAAACAATAAAAAACACCAATTTTCAAATTTACACTCATGCTTGGGTTTTTATCGGTGTGAAAAACGCAACACGTCTTAAAAATATCATCTTCGGTTTTAAAATATTCTTTTACCATAGTATTCCTCATCCCACCTGCAACCCCTGCAACCTTTGCAATCATTCCTTTCCGAGCAGGAAGTTTGCGGATGTTTCGTAATAAATTAAACTGTTGTCCACATGACTCGGGAAATTCGACATGTTTGCCAATGTAAAGCGTACCTTTGGACTGCTCAATATCTTTTTCATTCAAGTAAAACCCGTAGTATATGTTATCAACTTTTAGAGTCGTAATTAAATGGCGTGTGGGTAGGTTCTCTCTGTTAGTATCACACTTTACGATGATTGCGTCGTTATCGTTCCGGAATAACATGTTAAATAAAAAAACTGTTATATTACGAACAAATATATTCTATATATTTTTCAAATAAATAAAACAGTGGATTGTGCACTAACAGACATATTAAATAAAAGTAGTAAAAAGAGATATAAGCTGTAATTGAAGACGCCCCCGATATGTCAGCACTGGTGGTGTTGTCGTCATAAAAGTGGACAAAACTCAAGTAGTTATTATGTTCCCTTATGAACTTGCCAGTTAACCGTTGATGTTCGAATAACACTTCCCAATCCAGCTTATCTTTAAACCTGTCGATGAAATTCTCAGATAGATTTTGATATTTGCTTACTACTTCCCAACAGTTATTAAAATTTGATGTCATCTCCACAAGAAAGTCTTCAGAAAACTGTTGTCTTTGTAGAATATGGATCCAGTTAACTTGATGAAAATACATTCTTAACATGGTCACCGTAAAAAAATAATGTATGGAAAGTTGTTCCCAATCCATATAACTATCAAACCGTTGAACAAAACTATCTGTCAACACTCCTTCCGGGAACCTCGGCTCTTGAGATATTAAACTCCAGGCAGTAATATTGGATGCAATCATCGTGCAACTGTCTGGTTTAGCCATGCGAGTGTCCTTTTATACAATTTTATACAATTTTATACAATTTTATGCAAAGACTTCGTCCAATTTCGCAACCAATTCAAAAAGATTTATGTTCAGGAAGTAATTTCTGATTTTGTACCAACAAGTACATATTACAATATTAAAATTGTCACTTACAAGTGGCAAATCTGGTGTTTTTAAAATTGTCGTTGAGTATCTGGAAATTGGAATATCAACTACATAGTAAAAGCACGAGTATGTTTTATTGTTTTTAGCGGTATAAGTGTAGTCAGTGTTTGACAAAATATTGACTGAATTTGCATTCAAACAAATACCAGTTTCTTCAAAGAATTCTCTTGCGGCACAGTTAAAAGGCGTTTCAGATTTCTCTCGTACACCCTTTGGAAATTCGTAAATCGTATTACAACCAAAATACATGCTAAGAGCCATGTCGGTGCTAGCATTTTCATAGGGTATAATGTTGTTATTCAATCGGTTATAAAGCGCGTAGTTAATTCTACTTAGGACTAGTGTATTTTTTAAATTTCTATCTACAAGTATTATCCCGTACCGTTTAGACTTCATACTTGTTTAAAATTATCTTGACTTGAGAACAGTATACGGTGAATCAGAGGAATACACACATCAAACTCGTCGTAATACTTAAATAACACACTGTTGCTATTACAAACACATTTGTTTTCTTTGACATCGTCGCAAAAATGTATCGTTTTTGAACAATCTTTGCCATAATAAAGTGAACTACAAACACATTGATATTTCACCTCTTTTTTATTGGAATCGTATATAGCCGTTAATTTACCAAAAATACAATTTGGTTTTAAAGTATCGGTATTAACAGTGCATTGACTTTCCAAACAGATCCAGGGTAATCCCTTATTGCAAATGTCTAAACATTCTTTATCAGTATTACAGTTAAATTTCTTTCTTAAACAATCTGAAAGTTCATATTTATGTTCACTATGTAAAATCTCGTCTAAAACTGATAGATTATTTTTATCATAATCGTGAGTGGTTGGAGACTTTTTTCTATTATACATTATGAAAAGTAAAATAAATCCAACCGATGTAAATATGAATGTTTTGTTTAAAATCATATTTTTATTATAATAAAAATAACCAATGATAAACTACATGGCATTATACGCAATTATTTTTGTGGTAATTTTATTAGGCGCCGGCGTGTATTACTTCTACAAAAAATATAAATCAAAGAAGGGTGATGATTCAAAGGACAAAAGTGAGAGCAAACAAGCTAAAGGTGGATCAGCGGGTGGCGGAGGGACTACTCCAGTGAGTGGCGGGGGCACTCCTCCCGCGGGTGGTGGAGGCACTCCTCCCGCGGGTGGCGGAGGCACTCCTCCGGCGGGTGGCGGGGGGAGTGGAAATAAAAAATCAGGACAAAGTGGATAATAACACATTAATAAAATAACACGGGCGATTGTATATCTTACACGTTTTTTTCATTTATAAAAAATACAAAACATGGTCGATATTATGTCATTGGGTCTCGGAGCGGCAGTAGGTATTGTCATAGGCGTATTACTATATATGATGTACAAAAAGTTTGTTGAATGAATGGTTTACCAAT
The DNA here is from genome assembly GCA_963675035.1 of Allygus modestus. Classification (NCBI taxonomy): domain Eukaryota; kingdom Metazoa; phylum Arthropoda; class Insecta; order Hemiptera; family Cicadellidae; genus Allygus; species Allygus modestus. Next base: position 144,144,676 of record OY776111.1, read on the forward strand.
AAAATACTTTTCTGAGTTCTAAACAATAAAGTAAATATTTTAAGTCTTCAACTTCATCAAATAATATATTATTATGAAACAATTTAAACCTATCAATTACAGAATGGTTATTTGTTATTTTTTCACTTTGTAATAATTCAATACCCGTAATGAGCTGCATACTTTTTATTTTAAGATTCTAAACTCTTCAACAAATCTAAAGCCTTTAAAAAGTATTCCTTATTAATTTCTTTTTTTTTATACAGATTTATATTTTTTATTAATTCGTAGAGTTCAAAAAATTTCACTATCCTCAAAAAATCCTTTTTGTCCTCGGGCAAACTAGAAATTCGAAACATTTGCCAGAGTTTATTCAAACAGTTTTCCCTCTCATAGAAATCTTGTAATTTGTGTGTTATGACTTTATTCAGTTTTTCACTATACGCGTCTATCTTATTTCTTCTGAATCTCTCCCTGTCGGCTCTTCTCTGTAACAGAGACCTATCATCTAATTTATCTTTTAAAAATGTAACATTTGAATTAGATCCGCAATCTATGACGTAAACCAAATCATAAAATCTCACACTCATTTTTATAATAAAAATGTTGACACGTCGTTTTGACGGTCCCAGTGCTGTTGTTGAGGGTGAGAGATATGGATTAAATTTATTATTCCAAAACCCTCACCTTATATATTGGATTCCGATGTGTTATAAGGTGGCAGACCACGAATTTCAAAATCCGAGTAACGTAACATTTGAATACAATTTTCAACTGAAAAGGGTTACTAAACATACAATATTTTCCAAATACGCATTTGATTTAGTATACTACTCAAATAAAGGGAATATCCCATTCAGGACAAGCTCAAATTTAATTTCATTTATTGTAAGTGTTTTGATTTGTATTTTATTTGTAAACATCTCCCAAGGTGCTGGTACAAAATAGCACAAAATATAATATCTTCACGCTAGGATTTTACGTGCAGACTTTGATTTGGAAATTTTTGGGGAATTTTTTGGGGAATTTTATCGCTCTCTCTTTCCAAAAGATTTTTAAAATTGTTTTAATTAAAAATACTAAAAGGTATATAATAAGTATAATCAGAGACAATATAAAAATTGGAAATTCAAGAAATGCAACAAAAACAATCTCCATTTTTGAATATTTATGTACCCGGTAGCTCCGGGTCCTCGATTGAACACTTACGTTTTTGTTCTAAACTTTATTTTAGCCGAAATTATTTTAATCACTAAATTTTTCTAAGTTCAGAGTAAAAAAATCATATTTTAGCCGAAATTATTTTAAGTACTAAATAAGACTTGGGCTGATTCTGTGAATCTACAAACATAGTATTGTAAAAAAAACTTATAAAAGAGAATTTATCCAACCAATTACCACTCCATGACTAACATTGCAATGATATATAAACATATAAGGCAATTTAACAACGAGATTCCTAGAATTATTGAAAATATTAAGTACCAATACAGTTTTTATAAACATTATTATAATCCTGATGCAAGATGTTTGCAAACAGATTTACAAAAGAATTAGGCATTTACCCGCAATAAAGAACACAATAGACATTTAATATTTTTATTCATACCCTCTTTGTTCCAAGTAGGTTTGAATCTTATAAACATTTTCAAGAGCACACATGAAACTATTAAATCTATGATAATAACAATAATTATTTAGATACTTAGATTTTAGTTTTTTAAGTGATGGCATGTCGTCCAAATTTTCAACTTTGGCGTTCTTAAAAAGTCTTTGAAGGAACACTTGTTTCTCTTGACCCTTTACGTAGACGGTGGTGTTTTGTGATAACAGCTCCGCCAGTTGTCTCTTGACGTAATTGAAGGACGTAGTTCCTTCCTGCCATGGAATTCCGTGGTAATAGTTTGCGTTGAAGATCGCCTGTCTTCTGTAGTCCGGAGATAGTTTGTCAAAATCGTACGGCGATTTTACAAACCAGTGTCTCAGAAACCAATTACCGCTGGTTTTTGTAAGTGCAATTTCTTTAATAATAAAATTGTTTTTGTTGTCTTTAAATCCTTGAAAATCGATAATATAAGCATGTTTAGCCATGTTGAGACGTCCTTAGATATCGGAATCAGCGAGGTAAATAGAGCTCTTTTCGGTTCTCTATCAGACCAAACACCAGTGCAGGAGTTCAGCAACTACTGGTATATTGGGGGGACCCGTTCCTTTATAAAGCCTCGGAATTTGTATTATGCCCTTATTTCAAATGTTGACGGGGGTGGGAGAATTTGTTGAAAGCAGGGGAATATAATAGTTTCTCCGTGTGAAACAAAACATACCTACCATTTACATACATACTGTAGTTTCAAACTCCTACATAGTCTTCAACATGGATCCGTGTGATGATGTCTCGTACCTAAGCGAAAGCGATTCGTGTGATGATGATGATGTCTGTTACCTAGGCGAAAGCATTTGCCAAGCATGTCGCCACCAACGCGCTCAGGGCGCGGGCGCGTCGGAGGACAGTGGAGTTGGCTGGATCATTATAAATTTGATGAAGGACGGGAGACTCGTTCGCAAAATAGATTTCAACGGGGAACTTTTGAAATTGGAAGTAAAATCTAATGGAAATTTTGACAGAATAGAATTCGAATTTATAGATACTAAGGCCATGTCCCTTAGCGGGTTCTCAGAGAAGCAGATTATTCAAAAAGCAGATTTTTTTTCAAAGTATAACAAATTGGACGTCCACATTTATACCAAAGACAAATGGCATGAGCGCGAATCATTTTGGATTGAGGATGATTGTGATGAAACAGATCGTCCATATACTAGCCTCAAAGAGTTTGGAGAATTTAAACAAGAAGAGGTAGATTACGTGGTCATTAAATTTAGAAACCCAAAGTATGATGACTCTTCAGATGAGGAGGGAGAGGAGAGGATCGAGTTTGCAATCGACTTGCAAGTTGGACGGGGGAGGAGATTGAAAAAAAATACGAGAAGTTTGGATTAAAAGAGGAAGAGGGTAGCTTAGGACTATGGATGTTATCATAAGCGTTCACACACAAGCGGCATTGTTTCAGAGTTTATCAACTATTATTATTTTAAGGTTTTAGTTTACCAACTCCAAAACTTAAAATCTTTAATGTTGTACAAGTTATCACTATCTTGTTAAAATATTTCGTCATTTGACTAACCCACAAAAACATAAAGACCTAGCTCGCTAAGAAAGATTGTATGTTTCTCATTATGGGTTGGGGGGCGTTTCACCCCCCTCGTACTTCCAGTCTTGTTTTGCGGTGTTTTTGTCTGTTAACGTTTAAGAATAAAGAGCGCTAAAAGTATCGTCAAAATAAATGTTATATTCTAATTCATCGTGGAGAATTTAGCTACTTTTTTTATAATCCTTTCTCTAGAGAATCCACCATTTAGCATAGCCCCACTGCTCAAAAATTCAACCCCTATCCTGTCAAAGTCTGCATTTGATTTTAAGTCCAATTTTAATGGCTTTCCATCAAATTTTATTTTTCGAACGGGTCTTCCGTCATATAGGTTTCTTTCACACTAAATTATTCTCTTTATGTTGCACTCCAGTAAAAATGTGATAACTACTTACTTTAAAAAATATATTTTCACTAAACTCTAAAAACAACTTAGGATCAAGATTTTCTTAGGCGAGTTGAGTTGTTGAACTTACCTCGGCCGCTTCAGAGACTAAATAGACTATCTTTTTATCATATCAGAGGGGAAAATTCGGGTTTCGTTAAAGCAAAGTTTAAAGTTAATGTTTATTTATTAATTCAATTATTGTAAAAAAAATAACAAAATTGCATTAATATTTGAGAAAAGAAGAAAAAAAAAATAAAATTTAGATTAAATTTTGTAACACAGAGCGTTTTCCACTAATACAAAAATGGAATATGTAGATTCAAAGTAATTTAGAAGAGGAAAAATCTAGACTGAGAAACACTTAGTCTCTTGGTGATTTTTGATGTATTCCCTCCTCCTTGGACAGTCGCGGATAAAAAACAATATTGTAAAATTTTTCATATTGTTTTTTATGATATTCCACACCTAATCTTTCCCTCCTGTCCATGGGTTTACAGTTGTCGTGAAGTATACTATAAAACTCAAAGAGTTCGTTATTCTTGGCGTACATCATTGATTCAAATGGAAGAGTTAACTGAAACGGCCGGGCAAAATCTTCTTCTTCGTTGAACTCAAACAAACTTGAATAGTGATATCTGCATATCGAACATGGTAATAAAAGATCAAAAAATCCCGTTAAACTGCATAAAGCTTCTTGATATTCTTCTTTAAGTTTAGATTCCTCCATTTTATCTATAACCAATGTTGTGAAATGTATTACTACCCAGTACGAACTACCCCAAGCGACCATTCCACTAACTATTTCATAAAGCCTAGAACACGGTATAGCGTCTGTTGATTTCTCAATGGACCCTACCGGAAAGAATTTTGAAATGCTATCAATAAATAACTTGGAGTCCTTAATAGACATGTAATTCTCAATTGTAATAAACGGAAGAACAACGTCTTTTGAAAGATGTTTAACCCCTTTCAAGTATTCCACATTTTTTCTGTACAATTCATCATTAAGTTTTATTTTGATTCCCAAAACACAATTGATAATTACAACCAAAACATCCAAGAGGTGATTTTTATTTTGTAAAAGCTCTTTTCTGCTATTTTCAAAACCCCATTCCTCGTGACTGTAGATTTTCGGCAGTATTCCAAGAGCTAACCAGTTATAAACAACAAAGGGCAAATAAGTAGCAGGGTGGTTTAAATGAAAATCTTCAAATTTCAATACGTCTCTGTACTTTATGAAAATACAATCAGACATTTTTTATATAATTTTATTTACTTCTCGACCGAGAACGACTTCGCGACCTAGATCGTCTAGTTCTAGACCGCGATCTAGACCTTTTGGGGCATTTATTTCTAAGCTTGGTAAAAGATTTTGGTCCCTTTGCGGTTGAATATTTAAAATAACCAATAGTGGGACGCTTTTTTTTCTTAATATTCATACAAGTGCACACAGCAGTTTGAGATTTCTTAGACTTTTTCATGATTTTATTTATAACAAAAAAATATGTAAAAATAATAAACTCTCGAGTGATTATGCACTGATCATGCACTGATCATGCACTACAATCATAGAGATTACCCCAGTTGCGATGTGTTCCTCCAACGTTGATCACTAGAAAATCCGCACGGTGGTGCCAACCATCTTCTAGAAGTATTAGAATGCTGCAAGGAATTCTATATATAAATGGGGGAGTGATTAGAAATATTAGTTCTTCGTTTGAGATTATTTACTTTAAATTTCCCCGGGGCGCACTCTACAATCGGGGTAATATTGGTTTCAGAATAATAATTTTAAAAATTCAAAATTATAACAAAAACACACAAAAAACACACAACTCAACCCGTATTAACTTTATTTTTAATTACACAGCTTGTTTGTAACTTAAATAAATAATAATGTACATTTTACTTGTCGGGCTGGCATAAAAATAAAAATAAAATAATGAAAAAACAATAGGTCCTCTTAAGACAAAGCCTGCTATAGGGTTCCATCACTTAAATTAAAAATAATGTAAAGTAGGCGAACAGAAATGATCGAAATATAATAAACACAATTGTCTCAGACAACCCATGTATATACAAAAATTAAACAAAAATTAAACGTAAATTTAAAATTAAACGTTAAGAAAAATACAAAATTAAATATTTGACGCGCCTTATTTCTCTCATGAACACTGAAATTCAGCGTGTGCTCAGTGCATAAAAACTAATTACAGAAAATAAATAAAACTGTATTTGTAGATTCATATAGTCTATCATATAAATTATACACGTATTATAATATTCTAAGGTTTACTCTTTCGGGCGGCTTATGGCACCTCTCCAGAGACTTGCCTCTGGGGTTGGTCTCCCCGGGTGCCGTCGAAGCTCATTGCATGCAATGCATAGTCCCCGTGTGAACCCTCAGCTATAATATCAAAAATAAAACTATTGCTGAATTTGAAATAACAATCAGTATTCTCTAGTTGAAATAACCATTTCCTTAATCTACATAAAAAAAAATTAATATTAAATGCAATCTTAACATTTTCAGGAAGTTTATTAAACAGTTTCGGAGCTATAAAATTGAAAGTTTTTGTAAAAAATGTATTGGTTGGCTTGGGAATAAAAAACTGGTTAGCTTTCCTTAATTTTTTTCTATACTCATTCTCATTTTGGGGCATATTTCCACTTTTATTGTAGAAAAGTTTTAGAAAAGTTTTAGTTTTAGAACTTTATAAACATAAATATATTTAAACGAAAAAATTCTCTGACTTATGAAAAGGGGTTTTGATCATTCATATCTGGTTTTGTATAAAATCAATCTTAAAATATGTTTCTGCTGCAAATATAATGGTTTAGTATATGACTCATGGGTATTACCCCAAAAGACTATGCCTTATACTATTATAGGGTTGGAAGAAGGTCTAGTAAGGCCAGGTTGTAGGTGCCAGGTTGCTGAGGACTATAGAGATATTTTTATATACTATTTAATTATACACATTTTAAAACCTGTTTTCTGTCAAGCCGTTTTAAAACGTCGATAACGTCGATAAATATTCTTGTTCTTCTAACGATAGTTCTGGGGCCGCGATCACCATCCTGTTAGGATTTTCCGGAAATAGTATACAGTCATCTGTGACACCAACAATAGATTCTTCATCCGCTTGTCTAACTTGAATTAATCCAATTAAATTTCCTTCTTCTGCAAAGTTCAAACTATCTGAGTCGTTACGCACTTCTGTCGTCTCTTGATTCGTGGCGGAACACTGCTGTATGTTATTATCTACTGAAGGTGGTTTTGAGTTTTTTTTGCGATATTGTCGCTTTTGAGAAACCTTGTGTATAATTGATTGTTGTTCGTCGGGCGGAAATTTAAATAATAATCTGTTTATTAAATGTTGGAATTCGTGATGATAATCTTCTTGCAATAGGGTGAATTTGGATTGCATGATCAGAAATCTTAGAATGCGTGTAACAATCTTCTTTTGCTGGGGTGTATACACGCTCTCCATTTCAAAATGACGCGTTTGCAAGTTCACGATATATTTAAGTGAAATTAGTTATTTACTTTTAAATTTTTAAAGATGTCTAAAAGTCATTTGTTTACACTTTCGGTTGTATGATATATTTAAATGTGATTTAAATGTGATTTAAATGTGATTTAAATGTGATTTAAATGTGATAACTACTTACTTTGAAAAATATATTTTTACTAAACTCTAAAAACAACTTAGGATCATAAGAACTCTCTTGGGCGAGTTGAGTTGTTGAACTGACTGACTTCGAACCAAGAAACGATTCTAGACACTCTCTCGGGGACAAACCAGCCCGGAAATCCGGTTGCAGAACACGGAAACTCGCTCGGGGATCTTGTGTAAATAGTGACCGGCGACTCACACCGTGACCCAGTTGCGCAACACGCAATTGTACTCACACCGTGACCCAGTTGCGCAACACGCAATTGTACAACAGAACTACATTAGCCTTCGTAACCTCGAGAATTTTAAAATTCTCAAGGAAGTGGTATATAAACAAACACAGGAAGCCGCGGTGGCCTTTTGTTGTCCGCGTGCACGTATGTATTGTTGTTACAGTTTAGATGTGGCTAGTAATTTTATACTTTTTATTTAGTGAAAATAATAGTTTTTCCTGGTAAGTTTTAAAATATAACTAAATATGGAGAAGATGAACAAATTAATTGCATTATTAGAGCAAAACAATAATGTGTACGGGAATTTATCGAATCTATCAACCGTAGAAGTGCTACATTTATACATCAAAGTAAGAAATGAATCTGTGCTGGAAATATTGAGAAACAAACTATTAAACTTCCCAACCGACAGTTGGAACATGATTTCTCTTTCAAATAATTTGAAAACGCCATTTTTGATGGAATTCCGACATAAAATTAACTGGGTAATTCTTTCTCAAAACATTAGGTTAACAGCTGATATTCTGTACGGGTTTCAAGATTATCTGGATTTGGACATTATTGTAAAAAGGGGCTATTTCATACCAGAAGATATAATTTTTAAAAAGTATACTGCAATCAACATACAACAACTTCTACGTATGCAGAATTTATCCGAAGACTTATTATTGTTTTTGATTTCGACGCCCAGTGAATTAGAGCTGTGTTATATTTCATATATTGATATAGAATCTTACTTAAACATATCATATTGGCCTTTAATTTGCCAAACACAAGATATGTCGGAGAGATTAATTTCTATAATTTACAATACCAGAGTTAAATATACAAGCAATTCATTAAAAAACCATTATTGGAATCTTATTCGTCGGTATCAAAAGATGAGTCTTCAAACTATGTCACGATTTGAAAAATACCTCAACCGCGATCAGCTGAAATGAACTCTAAAGTATAATGTGCTTGTGTTGTTACGTATGGTGTTCTGAGAATTATTTGTGATGTGGTCTTGTCGGTGGAAATTTAAGTGTTATGAATATTTATACGAAATATTTTATTACGTTGTAGCTCAAATCATTTTTAAGGGTATTTTTTATGATTGTATTTTAACTTGTAAAGTTGTTCCTGTTTAATAGTAAGATTTAAAGTTAAATTGTCCCACTTGTTGTATTATATTTTACACATTATCAAATGAGGAATAATAAACACAAATATACAACTAAAATGTGCCTAGCTCAACTCATATATCATAATTATTTTTAATTATTTTTGATATAATTTATTAGTATGTTCCAGAATGTATTTTAACAGATTTAAGTTTTAACATTCGCTCGCAAAGCATATAAATAGGCCAGAATTGGGTCAATTCACATACCAAAGTTTCGCTAAAATATGATCACTTTAAATAACTGAAAAGAGTATTTTTTAGTATTTTTTAGTATTTTTTATTTAAATTAAACAACAGATAATTTTAATCAAAATATTTGTTTACAAAAATTGAATTAATACAGTTCATATGATAACGGTTTTTAACAAGATCCAGTATAAAATACGATTGAATCAGTCGGCGTGGCGGGCCGATGCAGTTTAGTGTGAGAGAGTAAAGAGGTGTGCGAGTGAGACAGAAATATGGTGAAATCGGACCACTCCCGTTTCCACCTTTTGAGAGGCCTCCACGCATGCGTCATTTGTTACCAAAATTTGAAAGTGGGCTACGTGGAATGTTCGCATCCGGGGCGCGCGGGCGTTGCCAAACCGAGCGTTCTTGTCCAAGGTTGCCAAATCGCACGCCAGGTGCAAGGTTTCGGCCCGATAAAATATCACGGCCCCGCCCTACGGGTCTTAAAAGTCCCCATATTATTCATGTTGAGGAGTAGTATTAAAATGGAGAAGTAAAACCGTCTTGTGGGTTAATTCGCTAACTCAAAAACTTTAAAAAGCCGCGAGATTTTAGCACGACAACATCCTCTTGGGTCAGTGTTCCTGTATCACTTATACCGATTCTGGGGTTTTAAATTATTAAGATTTAGGCAGATTCGGGACTTGTACGATTCTACAATGAGTTAATTTTATTTAATTTTAGGGCTCTGGACTTGTAAAATTTTACAGCGATTTCCCAACACTTAGAAACCAACTATTGGGCTCTAAACATTTAATCTGGGGACTAACACCTATAAACATTCGCACTCGCCGCTATTTAACTAACAACTGATTCTAGTGTCTGTCTTATCAAGGCGACACAATTCAAAATGCAATTTTAAAATTGGGGTTTAAAATTATTATTATTTAGGCAGATTCGGGACTTGTACGATTCTACAATGAGTTAATTTTATTTAATTTTAGGGCTCTGGACTTGTAAAATTTTACAGTGATTTCCCAACACTTAGAAACCAACTATTGGGCTCTAAACATTTAATCTGGGGACTAACACCTATAAACACTCGCACAAGTTCACTCGCCACTATTTAACTAACAACTGATTCTAGTGTCTGTCTCATCAAGGCGACACAATTCAAAATGCAATTTTAAAATTGGGGTTTTAAATTATTATTATTTAGGCAGATTCGGGACTTGTACGATTCTACAATGAGTTAATTTTATTTAATTTTAGGGCTCTGGACTTGTAAAATTTTACAGCGATTTCCCAACACTTAGAAACCAACTATTGGGCTCTAAACTTTTAATCTGGGGACTAACACCTATAAACATTCGCACTCGCCGCTATTTAACTAACAACTGATTCTAGTGTCTGTCTCATCAAGGCGACACAATTCAAAATGCAATTTTAAAATTGGGGTTTTAAATTATTATTATTTAGGCAGATTCGGGACTTGTACGATTCTACAATGAGTTAATTTTGTTTAATTTTAGGGCTCTGGACTTGTAAAATTTTACAGTGATTTCCCAACACTTAGAAACCAACTATTGGGCTCTAAACTTTTAACCTGGGGACTAACACCTATAAACACTCGCACAAGTTCACTCGCCGCGATTTAACTAACAACTGATTCTAGTGTCTGTCTTATCAAGGCGACACAATTCAAAATTCAATTTTAAAATTATCTTTTGAAATATTATTATTTGCAAATGAAACATTCTCAGGGTTACCATGTGCCTAGAAACTACCACGCATCCGCGCCACAACGCCGCGAGATTTTAGCACGACAACACCCTCTTGGGTCAGTGTTCCTGTATCACTTATACCGATTCTGGGGTTTTAAATTATTAAGATTTAGGCAGATTCGGGACTTGTACGATTCTACAATGAGTTAATTTTATTTAATTTTAGGGCTCTGGACTTGTAAAATTTTACAGTGATTTCCCAACACTTAGAAACCAACACAGTGATTTCCCAACACTTAGAAACCAACTATTGGGCTCTAAACTTTTAATCTGGGGACTAACACCTATAAACATTCGCACTCGCCGCTATTTAACTAACAACTGATTCTAGTGTCTGTCTCATCAAGGCGACACAATTCAAAATTCAATTTTAAAATTATCTTTTGAAATATTATTATTTGCAAATGAGAATGTTGCAATTATCAAGACTAACCCGTGCCTAGAACCCACCACACACCCGCGCCACAACGCCGCGAGATTTTAGCACGACAACACCCTCTTGGGTCAGTGTTTCCTAACATTTAGACCAAGACTTGGGTTAATTCTGTGAATCGGGATTTTTAAATTTTATCTTATTTTTCGGCTCGGCACTTGTGATTTTTTCAAACTTTTAATCTGGGGACTTTAAATTATTTTGAAATATTTTGAATTATGTGGATTTTTGACTCTCGGGACTTGTAATATTTAACGGGAATCGCGGAGTACTGACACCTATAAACATTCGCACTCGCCGCTATTTAACTAACAACTGATTCTAGTGTCTGTCTCATCAAGGCGACACAATTCAAAATTCAATTTTAAAACTATCTTTTGAAATATTATTATTTGCAAATGAGAATGTTGCAATTATCAAGACTAACCCGTGCCCAGAACCCACCACACACCCGCGCCACAACGCCGCGAGATTTTAGCACGACAACACCCTCTTGGGTCAGTGTTTCCTAACATTTAGACCAAGACTTGGGTTAATTCTGTGAATCGGGATTTTTAAATTTTATCTTATTTTTCGGCTCGGCACTTGTGATTTTTTCAAACTTTTAATCTGGGGACTTTAAATTATTTTGAAATATTTTGAATTATGTGGATTTTTGACTCTCGGGACTTGTAATATTTAACGGGAATCGCGGAGTACTGACACCTATAAACATTCGCACTCGCCGCTATTTAACTAACAACTGATTCTAGTGTCTGTCTCATCAAGGCGACACAATTCAAAATTCAATTTTAAAATTATCTTTTGAAATATTATTATTTGCAAATGAAACATTCTCAAGACTAACCCGTGCCCAGAACCCACCACACACCCGCGCCACAACGCCGCGAGATTTTAGCACGACAACACCCTCTTGGGTCAGTGTTTCCTAACATTTAGACCAAGACTTGGGTTAATTCTGTGAATCGGGATTTTTAAATTTTATCTTATTTTTCGGCTCGGCACTTGTGATTTTTTCAAACTTTTAATCTGGGGACTTTAAATTATTTTGAAATATTTTGAATTATGTGGATTTTTGACTCTCGGGACTTGTAATATTTAACGGGAATCGCGGAGTACTGACACCTATAAACATTCGCACTCGCCGCTATTTAACTAACAACTGATTCTAGTGTCTGTCTCATCAAGGCGACACAATTCAAAATTCAATTTTAAAACTATCTTTTGAAATATTATTATTTGCAAATGAGAATGTTGCAATTATCAAGACTAACCCGTGCCCAGAACCCACCACACACCCGCGCCACAACGCCGCGAGATTTTAGCACGACAACACCCTCTTGGGTCAGTGTTTCCTAACATTTAGACCAAGACTTGGGTTAATTCTGTGAATCGGGATTTTTAAATTTTATCTTATTTTTCGGCTCGGCACTTGTGATTTTTTCAAACTTTTAATCTGGGGACTTTAAATTATTTTGAAATATTTTGAATTATGTGGATTTTTGACTCTCGGGACTTGTAATATTTAACGGGAATCGCGGAGTACTAACAAATATAAACATTCGCACTCGCCGCTATTTAACTAACAACTGATTCTAGTGTCTGTCTCATCAAGGCGACACAATTCAAAATTCAATTTTAAAATTATCTTTTGAAATATTATTATTTGCAAATGAAACATTCTCAAGACTAACCCGTGCCCAGAACCCACCACACACCCGCGCCACAACGCCGCGAGATTTTAGCACGACAACACCCTCTTGGGTCAGTGTTTCCTAACATTTAGACCAAGACTTGGGTTAATTCTGTGAATCGGGATTTTTAAATTTTATCTTATTTTTCGGCTCGGCACTTGTGATTTTTTCAAACTTTTAATCTGGGGACTTTAAATTATTTTGAAATATTTTGAATTATGTGGATTTTTGACTCTCGGGACTTGTAATATTTAACGGGAATCGCGGAGTACTGACACCTATAAACATTCGCACTCGCCGCTATTTAACTAACAACTGATTCTAGTGTCTGTCTCATCAAGGCGACACAATTCAAAATTCAATTTTAAAACTATCTTTTGAAATATTATTATTTGCAAATGAGAATGTTGCAATTATCAAGACTAACCCGTGCCCAGAACCCACCACACACCCTCGCCACAACGCCGCGAGATTTTAGCACGACAACACCCTCTTGGGTCAGTGTTTCCTAACATTTAGACCAAGACTTGGGTTAATTCTGTGAATCGGGATTTTTAAATTTTATCTTATTTTTCGGCTCGGCACTTGTGATTTTTAACTAGTGTTAACCGACAAGTCTCCATGAGTACTATCCGAGTCAACAATGTTATTTCGCTAAATCAAAAACTAAGTTAAATTTAACTACAACAGTTAAAACTGTTTTGTTCAAAGTTCCATTTATGAATTGAATTCTAATTGCTTTAATTTTAATAATTTTAGATTATTGGTGATGTGATCGTTCCACTCAGACACAGTCCCCCGCCGCACGCAAACACCAACAGAATACGCTTCATTTCTACACACACCCGCGCGTATAAAATTCAAAGAAACGGTTTCAACAAATTCCCCCACCCCCGTCAACATTTGAAATAAATGCACAAATACTTTGCGAATTCTATTTTCTGAGGGTTTATAAGGGAACGGTTCTCCACACATACCAGTAGTTCCTGTAATAAACTCCTGCGTGTTCGGTAAAGTTGTTGTTTGTTTTTGAGTTGATTTGTGATAGGTAACTAGAACCATGGTGGAGAGAATTACATTTTACGAACTCAAAGCTATTTGCCAAAGTATGGGTATCAAGTCAACCCACCTAACTAGGAAAAAGATTTTGTGGAAGATTTTAAATTCTATTAAAAGCGCTGATGGTGTTACCGCCTTTATAGACAAACTTACGGATCCTTCTGACTTGTACAGTTTGTATACTTCATTGGAACAGGAGACGTTAGATAACAGCAGCCAATTTCTACACTTCACTAAATTGGAAAAAATTACGGAAAAAATTCATCAACTCCCAGTCAACCTTTGGAGAATACTATACCGGAGAGAACAGTTCACGCATGGGTTCATGTTGAAGTTTAAAGAAGTTTTAAATTTTAACGAAATTGTCATCCACCAAAGACTGACGACTAAAGATATAGAAAGTTTTCAATCAAAAATTAACTTTTCGCTTTTGGTTAAGTACCAAAATCTCTCTGAAGCAGTGTTGGTCAAATTCAATCACAAGTTCGACTGGAATGCAGTTGTGGAACACCAAAATGTCCCGGAGTGGATTCTTAGACAGTTTTACCATAAGATTGATCCAATTGTCATAATAAAATCCATGAAGCTGACTCAAGATTTTATGTTGTGGATGGTGGATGGGGTTAATCCACGGTGTAAATTTCACAATACAGACGAAGAAGAGTATTATAAAATGGTTCTATGGCCATATCTCATAAAACACCAATCATTAAGTAAAAATTTAATATGCTACATTTACTTCTCGAAAGTGGGTAATCAAATCGATCTTTTAAAACTACTGTTTGGCTCGCTAATAAGTAAATGTCAAACTCTTGATTCTTTTCTTCTGGATACGTTTAAAAATATTTTGTGCTGGTGGTCCGTCTCAAAACATCAAACGCTCAGCGATGAAGATATTATTAAATATTGCAAATTAATCGATTTTCAAACATATACGTCGCGAGGATTACAAATTTCTGAATTTGTGAAGAGGAATCTGCCCAATCCATTTACAAAAGTAGAATCTGAAACCGATTGTCCAGTTTGCCTTGACACGAAAAAAGATTGTATCAGTCTTAAGGATTGTCAACACGTGTTTTGTACAACGTGTATATTTAAATGGCTTAAAGTAAATAAATCATGTCCTCTTTGTAGGATTAAAATTCACTTGCCAGGCTACTGTTGGGTATAAAATAGAACTCGCCGCACATATTTGCACATATTTGTACTCATTTGTAAAACTTGTGAAAAATAAATCATATTTAAAAATTTCAAATTGTGTTTTTATTTACATGACTTAAAACAGACCCGGTCTCTAGAGGTTAATCATTAGTCTATTTGAATGTTGTGCAGTGTGGTTTAAAGACAATCAGTATATTTTAATTAACATTGGCAATATTGAGGTTTTTTCGCGTGATATAATTTACCAGAAAACCCTTTGAAAAACGAGTCCATTAGACTTCTTCTTGGTTATAAAACTCATTTTGTCTCCTTTAGAAAAACATAAGAATTTGTTCAGTGTTTCAACATAAAATATTACAATACCTTAGGGGAAATCACCAAAAGTAACAATGTTAAATTCTTTTTGCTATTTCTGTATTTGAAGTCTTTGATAAATGGCTCTGTAAAGGTAATTTTGAATTTGTCAAACTTTAATTTAATTTTAAATGTATGGTTAAAAAAGAATATACCGGTTATAAATAGGATGTCAGCCCGATCCTGGGCATTAAGTCCAGGACCGCGAACCTTGTACAAGGACCAAGGCAACGGCGCAAAACATAGCCTCTCCTGGTCAAGTCAACCCCTACCGTGACGTGGTGTACGAGGCTTTACACATACGGGGCTCTGGCGAAGTAGGTTAAGTAGTATGTAGAGGTTTGTTCTCTTAGTAGTTATAAGTGTTCCCCTCCTCATAACGTCGGTTAGGCCAAACTACCGCAAAGGATCCTAAGACGCGCTCGAAATTTCCAAAATCGCTTGTTATTTTAGTTTGTAAGTTATTTGGGGGTATTTTAAAAGAGTGATACGTCGTGCAAATATTAGTGTATTAGTATTGGGTTAGTGCTTCGTGACCAACATCTCGCAAATCACTGGTATTTTAAATATGGGTATTTTAAAATTATGACTAACCAAAAGAGTAGTATTTATACGTCGACAGCGACGCGTAACTGTTAGTTGGGTTAGTGCTCTTCGTAGTGATAAGTGTTTCCCTCCTCATAACCCCGGTTGGGCCCAACCACCCCAAAAAATCAAAAACGCGATATTCCCCACATCTCCCCATTTTTAGTTTGAAGCTAAATATGGTTATTTTTGAATAATAATTGAGTGGTATAGGTAGTTTTAAGGCATGCATATGTTAGGTAGGTTACACAGAGGTTGGGTAAGTCCTCTCTTCGTAGTTATAAGTCCTATCGAATTGCTCCGGTTGCCTTGCGGTGTTAACGAAGAGCAATTCCCTTCCAGCACCAAAACTTTTCATATCCTAAACCCTCCAAACCTCCTTTCCTTTATGGCTCTTTGCGCTGGCGGATACAATCCACGCAGAGGGTCTCCTTCCAATTTCCCAATTGTCCCTCACACGTAGCTAATAAGTTAGATAGGGGGGCTTTTTAGTGGTAGGTAGTTTTAGGTAGTTTTAGGTAGTTTTTAGTCTGAGGAGGCGTTTTTATTAATGAGATAAGAGGGCCCAGCGGAGTACGCTGATTAACCTCGTCACAGCTTCTAGCGGAGTACACTGGACTGTGACATTTTTCAAAATTTAAAGGGCCCAGCGGAGTACGCTGATTAACCTCGTCACAGCTTCTAGCGGAGTACACTGGACTGTGACGTTTTTATATTTGAATAACATTAATAAAAACGTCTCGCGGACACTCATTCCCAAAAACCCCTCCAAACCTCCTTTCCTTTATGGCTCTTTGCGCTGGCGGATACAATCCACGCAGAGGGTCTCCTTCCAATTTCCCAATTTCCCTCACACGTAGCTAATAAGTTAGATGGGGGGGCTTTTTAGTGGTAGGTAGTTTTAAGGCATGCATATGTTAGGTAGGTTACACAGAGGTTGGGTAAGTCCTCTCTTCGTAGTTATAAGTCCTATCGAATTGCTCCGGTTGCCTTGCGGTGTTAACGAAGAGCAATTCCCTTCCAGCACCAAAACTTTTCATATCCTAAACCCTCCAAACCTCCTTTCCTTTATGGCTCTTTGCGCTGGCGGATACAATCCACGCAGAGGGTCTCCTTCCAATTTCCCAATTGTCCCTCACACGTAGCTAATAAGTTAGATAGGGGGGCTTTTTAGTGGTAGGTAGTTTTAGGTAGTTTTAGGTAGTTTTTAGTCTGAGGAGGCGTTTTTATTAATGAGATAAGAGGGCCCAGCGGAGTACGCTGATTAACCTCGTCACAGCTTCTAGCGGAGTACACTGGACTGTGACATTTTTCAAAATTTAAAGGGCCCAGCGGAGTACGCTGATTAACCTCGTCACAGCTTCTAGCGGAGTACACTGGACTGTGACGTTTTTATATTTGAATAACATTAATAAAAACGTCTCGCGGACACTCATTCCCAAAAACCCCTCCAAACCTCCTTTCCTTTATGGCTCTTTGCGCTGGCGGATACAATCCACGCAGAGGGTCTCCTTCCAATTTCCCAATTTCCCTCACACGTAGCTAATAAGTTAGATGGGGGGGCTTTTTAGTGGTAGGTAGTTTTAAGGCATGCATATGTTAGGTAGGTTACACAGAGGTTGGGTAAGTCCTCTCTTCGTAGTTATAAGTCCTGTCGAATGATTCTGGGAATTCCTTGCGGTGTTAACGAAGAATCATTCCCTTCCAGCACCTTTTCATTCCCAAAAACCCCTCCAAACCTCCTTTCCTTTATGGCTCTTTGCGCTGGCGGATACAATCCACGCAGAGGGTCTCCTTCCAATTTCCCAATTTCCCTCACACGTAGCTAATAAGTTAGATAGGGGGGCTTTTTAGTGGTAGGTAGTTTTAGGTAGTTTTAGGTAGTTTTTAGTCTGAGGAGGCGTTTTTATTAATGAGATAAGAGGGCCCAGCGGAGTACGCTGATTAACCTCGTCACAGCTTCTAGCGGAGTACACTGGACTGTGACATTTTTCAAAATTTAAAGGACCCAGCGGAGTACGCTGACTTCCTTGTCACAGCTTCTAGCGGAGTACACTGGACTGTGACGTTTTTATATTTGAATAACATTAATAAAAACGTCTCGCGGACACGGTTAGAATATATTTAGTTAGTAAGTTAGGGACCCCATTAAGGACTGTGGATGCGGAACTTAAAGCTTCTCCCAGTCAAGTCAACCCCAACCTTGGCGCCGGTAGTGGGGCTTTAGACAAACGGGGCTCTGGCGAATATATATATATGATTTGAATATTGCCACCCGGGATATCTAGGGGCATCACAGACTATTTATTGCATAGTTTCACGTCCTTGTGATTTTCAATTTTTTAAAGATAAAACATATACACATCATATAGTAGGAAGTATTATAGGCGGGATCGTGGATACAAGAAGAATGAGGCCACACCGTATCACCCCGGGGGGTTTGTGTGGCGAAGGGATCATTGAAGACTTTATTTCTATTTTATGTAAAAAAAATGAAGAACGCGCTGACGGATTGAAATTATATGCTTTCCCGACAGTGTTTTTCACGGCAATTGACCAGGGCGGTTTCCTGCGGGTGGAAAGGTGGACCAATAAAATAAAAATTTATGATTATGACATCTTATTGTTCCCAGTACACATCCCCGCACCAATCCGGAAGGATGGGAAGCCCGGTGTATCCCACTGGTACCTAATTGCCGCCTTTTTAAAAGATGGGCTCGTGCGGAGCTACGACTCACTGGGAAATGAGTACCCAGATAGATTAAAAGAATGTTTAAAGTATATCGAGTGGGAAATGGGCCGGTTGGGTGTAAAAATCAACCGGGAAGAGTGGTCCTTAAAGGGGATACACCAATCGTCCGAAATTTATACTACTTCCTGCGGTTCACCCCAACAACATATCAGAGATGGAAGAGAAAATCTCTAAAACTACCTGCAAATACCAGCGTCTTCATCTGATTAGAAGAAAATATTATAATGTTGACATGTTTATTCAAGTATTTAAAATATTTGTGAATCTTGTATCATCAAGTACTTAGTCATATACAATTGTATCATAT
This sequence comes from Allygus modestus, assembly GCA_963675035.1. Lineage (NCBI taxonomy): Eukaryota > Metazoa > Arthropoda > Insecta > Hemiptera > Cicadellidae > Allygus > Allygus modestus. The sequence goes on from OY776111.1 coordinate 144,163,627, forward strand.
GTATCATATATATCACGTAATAAATAATTTAACTCTTATTGTTGTTTTTTTCTTTAAAATCTTCCAAACATTTGTAATAATCAAGAAGTTATTCAAATAACCAATTCTTTTGTTTTCTATTTTTGGAAACCATAAAATAAATTATTCTACTTGTGTCATTTGTATTGAAGGTGATTTCAATAATATTTTAATTACAAAGCGTTTTCACGGATACTGTGGTCTTGACATTTAACTTTTAAACCTTTTCAAGTTTAAGTACTCATTTAAATAAAAAACCTTTCAAGTTTAAATACTCAATTCAATGATTATTATATTATTCTGGCATTTGTTGTTCAATTTTATTATGAGCAGATTTTGCAGATTTGAGATTTACAAAACCACAAATGGGTTAAATTGTAGGAAATGCAAACCATTTTAGATTACCCATATTCAAAACTTTTTATTGAGACGTTTCTCGTCTTCGGGGTATTAAAGCATCCGCTTTATAGGGGCAAATTAGGGGGAATTTTTTCCCTCACAACTTAGTATTTTAGTATTTATAATTAAAGCAATTAAAAAAAATTAAATCTTTTGAAAAGAAAGGGGTCTATTTAACTCCCGAAGAGGCAATTTAAGTCAGTGTTGAGATTTACAGCATATGATCAACTATGGAGTATTGTTGCGAGCAGAGATGTTTTAAAATTCCTGGTGACCAGGTTGATGGGAGGGCTTGTAGGAAATGTCACCATTTTGGTTATTGCATTTGTAAATGTAAAAACTTCACAGCCTTCTCTACAGAATACAACACCACGCTCGGTGTGGAATACGGCGGCCGGGGAGATGGTGCATCTCTCAGAAAGAAGAAAGACTCGGATCGCGCTAGCCCGTGTTGTGGTATTAAAATGTACCATTCGCCAGTGTCTGTGGGATTAAATTATAATTTTACGAAAGAAACAAACACTCCTAGATTTCATTACGAGACCGAAAGACTTCATAGTTTTAAGGAGTGGCCAGTTACATTTTTAAGCCCCAAAGATTTATCCAAAGCTGGTTTTTATTATTTGCGTGTTAATGATTATGTTAGATGCGCTTATTGTGGGATTGAAATTGGGTTTTGGAAAAGGGGTGACATTCCTTTCTTAGAACATAAGAAATTTAACCCGTCCTGTATATTTATAGAGAAGTTTTACCCTTTAGAATGTAAATAAAACTAACATTCAAAGGGTGTAGCATTTTATTTTCTTAACCCAAAGTCAGTATTTGAGAATTAACAAGAAATGTGAAAACTTTGGCATGTAAAACAACATTTGAAATAAGGGCATAATACAAATTCCGAGGCTTTATAAAGGAACGGTTCCCCTAATATACCAGTAGTTGCCAAACTCCTGCACTAGTGTTTGGTCTAGTGTTTTGTTCAGAGTTTGTGATTCGGAACCGAAAAGAGCTCTATTTACCTCGCTGATTCCGATATCTAAGGACATCTAAATGGCTGAACAAGCTTATATTATCGATTTTCAAGGATTCAAAGACAATAACAATAATTTTATTATTAAAGAAATTGCACTTACAAAAACCAGTGGTAATTGGTTTCTGAGACACTGGTTTGTAAAATCGCCGTACAATTTTGACAAACTATCTCCGGACTACAGAAGACAGGCGATCTTCAATGCAAACTATTACCACGGAATTCCATGGCAGGAAGGAACTACGTCCTTCAACTACGTCAAGAGACAACTGGCCGCGCTGTTATCACAAAACACCATCTACGTAAAGGGTCAGGAGAAACAAGTGTTCCTTCAAAGACTTTTTAAGAACGCCAAAGTTGAAAATTTGGACGACATGCCATCACTTAAAAAATTAAAATCTAAGTATCTAAATAATTTTTGTTATTATCATAGATTTAACGGTTTCATGTGCGCTCTTGAAAATATTTATAAGATTCAAACCTACTTGGAGCAAAGAGGGTATGAATAAAAATATTAAATGTCTATTGTGTTCTTTAATGCGTGCACCCAAACTTAATTATCTTGCATCAAGATTATAGTAATGATTATAAAAACTGTATTGGTAATTAATATTTTCAATAATTCTAGGAATCTCGTTATTAAATTGCCTTACATGTTTATATATCATTGCAATGTTAGTTATGGAGTGATAATTGGTTGGATAAATTCTCTTGTACAATACTATGTTTGTGGATTCACAGAATCAGCCCAAGCCTTAGAGTTTAGAACAAAAACTGTTAGGAAATGTACACCGGAGGTATTGTTTCTTTGACTATTGTTCATTTTCCAAACCAAACTCTCAAGCGCCTTTGCTTAAGGAAGGGGAAATGATTCTATTTTGACTAACCCCCCCCCAACCTTCCCCTCGGGTATCCCTTTGAATAACATAGTTACAAATGTAAATGCAATTTATTAATTTCTTTATAAGTAATAGATTATAAAATCCAAGGGACCGAAACTACACAATCGAGGACCCGGAGCTACCGGGTACATAAATATTTAAAAATGGAGGTTGTTTTTGTTGCATTTCTTGAATTTCAAATTTTGATATTGTCTCTGATTATACTTATTATATACTTTTTAGTATTTTTAATAAAAACAATTTTAAAATCTTTTGGAAAGAGATGGCAGATAGTCTATTTAGTCTCTGAAGAGGCCGAAGTCAGTTCAACAACTCAACTCGCCTAAGAAAGTCTTGATCCTAAGTTGTTTTTAGAGTTTAGTAAAAATATATTTTTCAAAGTAAGTAGTTATCACATTTAAATCGTAAAATATCAATGTGATGACAATGAAAATACTTTAATATATTAAAACTAATTATCCAGATTCAAGGGCGAGTAGCCTGGAAAGTATAAATATTAATTTAGAAAAAGACTATTGACTATAAAACTTACTTGGATCCGAGACCTAACCGGCCCTGGACCCCGGGCTCCCCCGCCCCAACACTACACCCTAAAACTCCATCTCACAGACACACTGTGTAAATTACAAAAAATCAAACTTGAGAAACGCAAATTTAATAACTCCTTCTAGCATTGGCGAGTACGTTTACGCTTGTGTTCCTCCATTGTCCAAGGCGCGGATAGACCCCCTTTCAGAGAGTATATTTATAGCCTTACACGTATCTTCTTCATCAACAATTCAAAGGGAGGAACGAAAAGTTCCTCCCTTCTTCGGGCAGGAGGAGTGGCAAAAGTGACCAAGGCAGAGTCAAAGTCTGCATTTGATTTTAAGTCCAATTTTATTTTTCGAACAGGTCTTCCGTCACAAAATAGATTTATAAAGATCCAACCAATATTTTGTTCACAAACTTCCCCCCCCCCATTTCAACAGGTACAGCAAACAAATTGCAATAGCACATATCAGAGCTACGTAAGGACGTCAGAGAAAAATATCGTAAAACAATGCCCGAAGAAGGGAGGAACGAAACGCCCCCCTTGTACTTTCATTCCCAAACAATCTTTCTAAACGAGCCTGGTCTTTATTCATTAATTTTAAAATCCAAATTGCCCATTGCTGAGAAGTTTCAAGACTGGGTTTTTGAAGAAGTCCTGCCTTCCATTAGAAAGTGTGGAATGTATAAAATCCAACAAGAAAATAATCAGTTGTTACAATCACTTACAAAGTCTCTGGAAAACAACCAAAAGCTAGCTCAAATTAACTCAGAATTTAAAACTAAAAACGACATATTGTGTAAAGAGAACCGGTCACTGAATGAGTTGTTGACGTCTTTACGTAGCTCTGATCTGTGCTATTACAAAATTTGTTTGCTGTACCCGTTGAAATGGAGGGGGAGGAAGTTTGGGAACAAAATATTGGTTGGATTTTTATAAATCTATTTTGTGAGGGAAGACCTGTTCGAAGGAAAGTCATTAAAATTGAACTTAAAATCAAATGCAGACTTTGACGGGATAGAAGTTGAATTTTTGAGCGGTAAGGCTATGCTAAATAGCGGATTCTCTAAAGAAATGGTTATAAAAAAAGTAGCTAAATTCTCCACGATGAATTAGAATATAACATTTATTTTGACGATACTTGTAGCGCTCTTTATTCTTAAACGTTAACTTCACTCTGCCTCGGTCACTTTTGAGGTAAGACCTTACGTTGCTCTGATCTGTTCTATTGCACGATACTTGATATAAAATGTCTAACTTAACCTCTTATATATTTAATAACCAGGCCGTTGCTGTACTGTTTGACGGAGAAAATAATCCTTGGTTCAAAGCAAAAGATGTTGCTCAAATCCTAAACTATCAAGATACAAAGCATGCAATCCGTACCCATGTTAGAGAAAAACACCGCAAAACTATACTGGAAGTACAAGGGGGGCGTTTCGCCCCCCTTGTACTTTCATTCCCAAACAATCTTTCTAAACGAGCCCGGTCTTTATTCACTAATTTTAAAATCCAAATTACCCATTGCTGAGAAGTTTCAAGACTGGGTTTTTGAAGATGTCTTACCTTCCATTAGAAAATATGGAATGTATAAAATCAAACATGAAAATAATCAGTTAAAAAATCAAAACTCTCAACTCTTGGCTGAAATTACAAGGTCTCTGGAAAACAACCAAAAGCTAGCTCAAATTAACTCAGAATTTAAAACTAAAAACGACATATTGTGTAAAGAGAACCGGTCACTGAATGAGTTGTTGACGTCCTTACGTAGCTCTGATCTGTGCTATTACAAAATTTGTTTGCTGTACCCGTTGAAATGGAGGGGGAGGAAGTTTGGGAACAACATATTGGTTGGATTTTTATAAATCTATTTTGTGAGGGAAGACCCGTTCGAAGGAAAGTCATTAAAATTGAACTTAAAATCAAATGCAGACTTTGACGGGATAGAAGTTGAATTTTTGAGCGGTAAGGCTATGCTAAATAGCGGATTCTCTAAAGAAATGGTTATAAAAAAAGTAGCTAAATTCTCCACGATGAATTAGAATATAACATTTATTTTGACGATACTTTTAGCGCTCTTTATTCTTAAACGTTAACTTCACTCTGCCTCGGTCACTTTTGAGGTAAGACCTTACGTTGCTCTGATCTGTTCTATTGCACGATACTTGATATAAAATGTCTAACTTAACCTCTTATATATTTAATAACCAGGCCGTTGCTGTACTGTTTGACGGAGAAAATAATCCTTGGTTCAAAGCAAAAGATGTTGCTCAAATCCTAAACTATCAAGATACAAAGCATGCAATCCGTACCCATGTTAGAGAAAAACACCGCAAAACTATACTGGAAGTACAAGGGGGGCGTTTCGCCCCCCTTGTACTTTCATTCCCAAACAATCTTTCTAAACGAGCCCGGTCTTTATTCACTAATTTTAAAATCCAAATTACCCATTGCTGAGAAGTTTCAAGACTGGGTTTTTGAAGATGTCTTACCTTCCATTAGAAAATATGGAATGTATAAAATCAAACATGAAAATAATCAGTTAAAAAATCAAAACTCTCAACTCTTGGCTGAAATTACAAGGTCTCTGGAAAACAACCAAAAGCTAGCTCAAATTAACTCAGAATTTAAAACTAAAAACGACATATTGTGTAAAGAGAACCGGTCACTGAATGAGTTGTTGACGTCCTTACGTAGCTCTGATCTGTGCTATTACAAAATTTGTTTGCTGTACCCGTTGAAATGGAGGGGGAGGAAGTTTGGGAACAACATATTGGTTGGATTTTTATAAATCTATTTTGTGAGGGAAGACCCGTTCGAAGGAAAGTCATTAAAATTGAACTTAAAATCAAATGCAGACTTTGACGGGATAGAAGTTGAATTTTTGAGCGGTAAGGCTATGCTAAATAGCGGATTCTCTAAAGAAATGGTTATAAAAAAAGTAGCTAAATTCTCCACGATGAATTAGAATATAACATTTATTTTGACGATACTTTTAGCGCTCTTTATTCTTAAACGTTAACTTCACTCTACCTCGGTCACTTTTGAGGTAAGACCTTACGTTGCTCTGATCTGTTCTATTGCACGATACTTGATATAAAATGTCTAACTTAACCTCTTATATATTTAATAACCAGGCCGTTGCTGTACTGTTTGACGGAGAAAATAATCCTTGGTTCAAAGGAAAAGATGTTGCTCAAATCCTGGGCTACTCTAACCCTAAAAAAGCTCTTCTAGCACATATCAGTGAAATATACAAATCAACTCAACCGGAAGTAGTTGGGACCCAAAATGGGTCCCAACTCAATTATCATGATTCTAAAGTAGTTTTTATATCAGAACCGGGTTTATACGAGTTGATTTTTTCCTCTAAACTACCAGTTGCTAAAACATTTAAATACTGGGTTTTTGAAGAAGTCCTGCCTTCCATTAGAAAGAATGGAATGTATAAAATTCAACAAGAAAATAATCAGTTGTTACAATCACTTACAAAATCACTGGAAACTAACCAAAAGCTCACTCAAATTAACTCAGAATTTAAAACTAAAAACGACATATTGTGTAAAGAGAACCGGTCACTGAATGAGTTGTTGACTGAACAGGCACCGAGGGTTGCTGTGATGTCGGGCGGCGATGGACTAAAACATGTTTTATGTGTCCTTATTAAAGAAACTCTTCTGGAACTCTACGGGGTCTGCGAGTACAAATGTATTCGCATACAAAAAAGAAAATTTAACCAAGCTCTCAATAAAGCCAAAAATGAAGGTTTCGTACCTTGTTTCATCAAGTCTCCTGTTCCTAATGGGATTAATGTACTTAACAAAGCGAAAGAATTAATGAAGAGTAGTGGTATGCACTTTAACTCTGCATACAACAACATCCTAACTTCTCACAATTTTGTAAATATAGTTGAGCACGTCTTGGACAATGGAGGAACATAAGCGTAAACGTACTCGCCAATACTAGAAGGAGTTATTAAATTTGCGTTTCTCAAGTTTGATTTTTTGTAATTTACACATTTTTAAAATGTATGTCTTGATAATATAGCATCTGAAACAACTCATTACTTGTTATTATTTATCCTAAACCAAATTAAAATAAAAAACAAATGTTAAAAAAACGAATATTTGGTTTGATTTGTTTTAAAAATTATCGTTTGAACGAATTAATACAGATAACTTTTGCAAATCATATTAAAGGAAATTGCCCAATTTGTTTAGAGTATAACATCTTAACTCATATACAATGTGGACACGTTATATGCCACAAGTGTTCCAAATTAATAGGTGTAAAATGCGGGCTGTGTAGAGAGAGTGGATTGGTTTATTTATGAGAGTGAAGTTGGGTATTCACTGTGTTGGTTTTCAAAAGGTGAGTACTGGGACCATTCTACAAAATTTTCATAATACTTTCACGCTGGCATTCTGGTTTGACTGAGTTATCAAGTTGCGGGTTACCGATTTGGGATCACGCGATTGTTAACTTTGAGATCTGTTTTAAATCTTACCGCACCAAAGGTTTACAATTATATACAATTTTAATTTAAATACAATTTGATTATTTTCACCCCAGAGTGGGTATCACCCGATATCCACTGATATCACCTTAATCTGATTCGTCACCCCTTTGCCTTTTTGGTGGTGATTTAGTTGGTGGTGATTCTACGCGGACCCGTTTAACCCGCGGGAGTGTGATCCCTACTCGTTTAGTAGTTACAGCCTCATTATAATCTACTAATAATTTATTATATTTTTCTTCTAAACTATTGTGATCATTGTGTAACTCATTAAACTGTGTTTTTAATTTTTCAATCTCTGTTGCGCGATCTGTGTCACTAATTTCAAAGTCATATAATTTATTTTTAAGTTTGTCGTTTGTTTCTAATAACGACTCGTTAGTTTTTTTAAGAGTTTCAATTTCCCGCGAATAATTCAACCCCCGTTCTTCGCACTCATTCAGTTCTTGTGTTATTGAAGAATTGGTTTCTTTAAGAGTTTCAACCTGCGACTTAAGAGTACTGTAATTTTTAATTTTGTCCAAAATATTTTGCATCGATGTTTCATTTAGTTGCCCGCTGTTTTTTGAGATTTCAATTAAAAAATTTACCAAATTATCAAAAGAAATATTAGGACATAAGCTATTTAGCTTGGTCATTAAATGCTCATTGAGGAATTTTATTTTTTCATTGAAAGTGTCGCCATATACAAATTCTAAATTTGCTTGAACTTCTTTTAGTGAGGTAATTAGTGTCGTTATATCATTTAGTGAGAATTTTCCATCAAACGATTCACTATAAGTGCGGCTTAACGTATCAATCTGGCTTTGAAAATCTTGAAAATTTGTCACGCCGGTAAAGTCATATATTCGTTTTAAAAATCCGGAAACTTGATTTAATGAATTTACTCCAAACATATTGACTAGGGATTCCGCCTCTTCAAACACGTTAATCATAGTGTTGTTGAAACGTTCGTTGTATATTGATAGCTTACTATTTAAAACTGTTATGCTTGATTCTCCACAATTGTTGTATAACGTTTTAAGCTGCCGCGACGCCTGCACAATATTTAATGAACCAAAATCTGCTAAGTGTTGGGTCAGGATTCCTAAATCCTCTGCTCCAATCAAGGTTAGAGTGTCCACTTTAAACTGTATTAATTCATTATTGTTTTGTTTAGAATCAATATAATTTTGAATCGACTGAAAACAGGTCCATTCATTGTATACGTCTATTGATCCGGGAAGTTTTAAATGTGATGTAAAATATATTCGGGAATATAATTGAATATATTGTTCTGCCGACAGATTACCAACTTCGGTAATTTTGTTACTGGAAAGTAGTTGTTTGAATATTACCACGATTTGAAAATCCTGTTCAAGAAGTATTAGGTCACCTAGTTTTTTTATTCTTAACGTTTCATAAACCCGTTTTGTTATCAACGTTAGTTCACTAAACGAAGTTATTCCCACTAAATTAAATATCGATTCAATCTTAGATTTTATCTGTTCCAAATGCTGCCTCAAATCATCTTGACGGCTTGTTGAAAAATATGATCCAATTTCGTTTAAAACTACCAAGCTATCGTTAAACCTAGTGGCAAATTCTTTAAAGTCGTCCAGGCTCGAATCAACGTTTAGATGTGTAAAAGATTTTAATGCTTCTAATTTATTTTGACAGTCTTCGTCTTGTGTGAAATCGATTTCCATGTTTTGCGGATGGAGCAGATTTAATAATTGTTGTACAATTTTAAATAACAGTTTCTCGTTCGAATGTCTAGTCATTATAGGCGATGTGTCATGATAACCACGTATAGTGGTGACCATACTCTTTAGCCTGTTGGGAAACTTTATATCATTTAAACATTCTTGCAATTCTGTAGTGTAGGACGTCCATGTAAAGTAGCTATTTTGATTTGTCAACATGTAGAATATTGCATCGGTTATTATTGTAAACAAATCAATTTGGGGTACCTTCTTCGGTTCAATTAAGTAGAGGTTGTTGTATACATCTTTTAACAATTTACTAAACAAAGACTTGGCCTTTTTATTTTGTTTATCAAGAACGGCTTTTAATATAAGAGACTCGACCGTTTCACGCATTTTTATTTATGATTTTATGCGTTGATGGTAATATTGCTAGCGGCAAGTCTACTTTTACTGAAAGTCTTTGTGATTTATTAACAACACGAGGCTATAATGTTAAACTATTTACAGAACCTCTAGACAAGTGGCGGAATGTGGGGGGTTTAAATTTGTTGGAATTATTTTACAACGACTCCAAAAGATGGGCTCTAACATTTCAAATTAACGCGCTGTTAAGTGTTGCAGATATTGAAAAAAGTGCGGTAATACATTCTTTAAACAATTCAATTGTTATCATGGAGCGATCTTCGTTTAGCATTTTTGAAATATTTTGCAAGTACTTGAGGGAAAACGTGTTTAATTCAGCAGAATCTGCTATAATTGAGGATTTTAAAACTAAATATTCAAGTATAATAGATTATTATAATAAAATCCTCTACATTTACATCAGAACAACTTCTGATATTTGTTACAAGAGGTTAAAAGACAGGGCGAGACCCGAAGAGATTGATTCAGTTGACCAATCGTATTTACAGTCTCTTGAAGATTTGTATGAAAAAAGTGTTACCACTCTTCGAGTGCCGTTAATTACAGTCAATGGAGAATACGATAAGAATTCGATTGAAGATGCCAAGAATATGTTTGATAACCAAAACACGGTAAATGAGATTTTAAATTACATCAGGCTGTACGGTTATTAAGATTTAGCTTTATATACAAAAATATAAACATTACAAGAAATATAATAAGGACAAGAGTTAGTGAAATATTTACTAATGGAATTACTATTATCAAAGTAATAAACACATATTTAATTATTTCTGGGCTTCGATCCGCAGTTTTAATGTGGGAAAATATCTTATTATAAGAAATGTCTACCTTTTCGTTTGATAAATCTTCCATATAACATTTTATTATATCAAGAAGGTTTTTTATGCCCCCATATTTCAAATCATATGCATTAGAAACTTTCTTTTTTAATTTTAACTTCATTACTTCCAAATTTAAAATTGTTTCGGGAGTGATAGTCTGTACTTTGATTTTATCATTAAAAGTTGTATCAAACTTATTCATCAAAGTATTAAACTCTAGGGAAGTCAGTGCTTTGTTTAACTTTAACGTATCCACAATATCTAATACCGTACCTAAAAAATATATTATAAACAATTCCCAGTTTCCAGCTACTCTTGCACATACAGTGAGAACTTTCAAAGTATTTAGTATTAACAAATCGGTGACTATATTGTTTATTTCTAGTAAAATTATACTTTTAGATATGTGCTGATTTAGGTTATTCGTAAACTTGTAAAGGTATTGAATAGATAGGTTACTAACATAAAGGGAGATTTCTGGCGTTGAACCCACTATAAAGTCTTTTGTAAATTCGACAAGTTTCCTTTCAACGTTGGAAATATTGTATTCCGAACTTTTTTTATTACAAGAGTACGGAGATATGACGTGATCAGTTATTTCATGATTGAATATCAAACTTGGGTGTAATAGTGAACGTATCAAAGTTTTACCAAACATATATTTTTCGAAAAAACTTTGCACGCTGGGAAGAAAACATTCGTTATTTTGAGCGTTAAATGATAAACCAAAATATTGACAGTACTCTGGCGACATAAAACATTTATTCAAATTCTGATCCCAAAGCAGGGGGGGTATAGATTTATCATCACTGGGCTTTAAACAAAATATTTTCTTAGGTAAGTTGATTAACCTACAACATTTTAAGTTCTTATCAAAATACACGTCCAGTGGCTCATTCGCTTTAAAACAATTATCTTGACAAAAGTCCACTTGAACCTTTTCGTTAAAATTTGATTTACATATTAAATTACCATCCAAATGGGGAAACTGGCAATGGGATCTTACAACACCCTCCACACAAAACGCTGCGATATTTTTACATCCATTTTCATCAAATGAAAACGTATAATCGTTTGGATAATGTTTCAAGAAACTCTTTGTAGGAGGTCCACCATATTCTAAATAATTCCATGGCTTTTTTGTAACTATCACGTTTTTAAAATAAAAATGATTTGCATTTTTTAAATTTATAATTTGATTACATATTGCTGTTCTTTGACAGTATTTAACAACCTTTTCCATTTTTTATATATTTACATAGTTTTGCATATATATGTGAGCAATTCCTACGTTAACTTCATAATAATGTCTTCCACCAGTCTTGAATACCAGGAATTGTTGGCCAATGACGTTTCTGGGCGCTTATTCAAATTTAATAACCGCCCATCGGCAAATGTAAAAAACGGATTGATATTCGGTTTTCAGCGATTTAACAGCAATACTATAAACGGTATTTATGTTGAAAATATGTCTTTTTTCGAAAGGAATTACGGGACAGATAGTTCCAGCGTGGTGAAATGTAATTTTCGGGGCCATGCTGATATTCAGAATGACAATTTAAGAGACGTGCTTACTCAAAAAATTAAATCCAGCTTATATGAAACTTTAAAAAAGCACCTTTTCACAGAAGATTGTAGATTGGTCCTCAGATTTGGAGGAATAAGCACCTGTGCGGGAAATCAGGATGGCTCTAAATATCAAAGCATACATTTGAAGTGCTCTCAGGCCAAGAAACTGTTTGAAGATGTTTATTCTACTCAACTGTGTGTTAATAAGCCAAATTCACTCTTAGTCCCCTGTTTGTATAACAATTTTGTACACGATCACAAAGACTTTAACAAAATAAAATATTACTGTGACGAGACTACGGGGAAATATACTATGTACAATCATGAGGAATCGAATGAACGAAAATTCACAATTAACCATTTTCCAAGAATCCACCCCGACGAGAACATCTACCTACTATACTCAAACAAGTTATCCGGTCTTGTAAACATCCTTATTACTGGCGTATACATCAAAGACGATTCTGTTCTGAGCGATACGATGAAATTGTGGTGCATTATCCAATCATCACACTTGCTGAGCAACGTTTCAGAAATATCAACCCCTTTTTCACTTGACCAGGAGGAAGACGCTGATGACATCTTAGATTAGTATTTTAATATAAATTGTTTTATGTCATGACAAACATCCAATATGTCAAATAAATGTTTACTCCTCTCTGGTTTCCAAACAAATCTAACCCCAGTAATATGTTGAGGAATTTGATTAATGTTGTTTGTTAATGTTGAGATATAGTTTAAAAGGCGACTTTCATATTTAATCATACACTCTGTACTATTAAATATTAAAGTAACAATCCATAGTAAATATTCCAAGCCACCTCTTGTTTCATACGTGAAATGTTTGTTCTCAGTAAATTTTTCTGTAAGATGTTTTTTCAGTTTTGTCATATTTGAAAATATAGCAGTGAATATTTGCTGTAAGTTTTTATGAAATTGGCACCATAAAACCGTTGAGTAAATTAAATTTTGTAAAACTTCTGTTAACATTTTATCCAACATTTTTATTCATTTTTATTATGAAAACACGATACAGCTAGGCCCATAATATGGTAAGTGTTGTTCATAGATTTAACGGTTTCGTGTGTGCCGCTGAACACGTCTTTAAACTTCAAACCCACAGCAAAATGGTATATGAATAAAAATATTCAACATCCGTTGTGTTCTTTAAAAAATGGGTTTGCGTGCACCCATTACGGGTAAATGTTTAATTCTTTTGTAAAACTGTTTGCAAACATAATTATCTTGCACGGTAATCTTTTTAATATTACTTACACATAAATCAATTATTAACCTTTCATAGTATTTATAAAACAAAACCCAAATATGTTTATTAATCATATTTATTACAATTGTCTCATAAAAAGAACAGTCACCGGTACTTAGAGACAATGGGTTTATGTTTATGTAAACAGTATTATCCTCGACGAGTTTTTTTTACTGCCGATTATTATATTTATATCATTTAAAATATTTGAAACCGCGATGGATTCATCAAGTTTATAGTTAAGATTATTAAAACTATATTGGTACTTAATATTTTCAATAATTCTAGGAATCTCTTTGTTAAAGTCGTTATTAAATTGTTGTATATGTTTATATATCATGGCACTGTTAGTCATGGAGTGACAATTGGTTAGATAAAATCTCTTTTATAAGTTCGTTTTTTACAATACTAGATTTGTCAAAGGGATACACAATTGCGTTAATATTCTCAAGATATAGTGAGTTGACTCCTACGAGAACTAAATGCACCGTGGAATCTGTTTTCTGTATCCCGATTTTTTGGAAATCCTCTTTTGACATAAAGTACGAGTATGCAAGTTTTTTCAGCCAAGTTTTTAATTCATATTGATTTGAACCAAAATAGTTATCTAAAGCTATAGATGGATTGGTTATTTTTGAAACTGTTTCCACAATTAATATTATCACATTAAAAAATATTAAAAATGCAGTTAGCGATATTATTCTTATTATACTTTATAATTCACTTAATAATTCACTTAATAATAGTGGGTTTGTATGAATGTTCTGCTGCCAGAGTGCTTGTACTCTGTATTCTGACCGGAATGGAGTTGTTTATTTTATACAATCACATCAAGATTAACTATTATTTACTTAATAGAAAAACAAATTAACAATGCTTAGAGCCTTCGTAAAATCTCTCAGGGGGTCCTCTTCTCCAGAATTGAAAATATTAAGTCCAAATTTTCATGAAATTTTATCTAAAGAAAGTTTGAGTGAAAATAGCGTTAGACACTTTATTCTAGATCTTGAAAGTGGTAAAAGCTTTGATAGTGCTTTAAGAAAACTAATAACTGAAACAAACCTTTCAGATTCTGAAATTAAACTGTTTCAAAATGAGCTGACGAAATCTAAGGGCATCGCTGAAGTTATGGTTGTTCAAGATTATATAAATAAATCCGACATACTGGAGACTTTGAAACTGGACGTTTTACCCAAGGACGCTGATGAACTGAACGAATTAATAAAGACAAATGGCGATTTAAAAAATAAAATACAATCATTTATAAAATTAATAAATAAACATAAAATAAAGTTATCGTTAATTACCCTGACACTAGGTTCAGCAGGAAATTACTTATTCCAGGCGGCTAAAAATCTTTCCGGTTGTTATAGATATCAAATCACACCCTCTGGAAAATACAAATTGCTCTGTAAAGTCAACGATTGCGGTTTTAATATTGAAAAACATTCCTCAATTAATAAAGTATTCTGTGACGAACCTTGTCTACCGGATATTTGTGGTGAGAATTGTATGAAACGTACGACAGACAAATTTAAGTACGTCTGTGTTCAGTTACATTGGTATGACGTCGTCAGTGTTGTCACTAAACAATTTTCAAATACTTTAGGTAATTTTTTTATTCAGTCTTTAAAATATGTGTTTATATTCTTAATTGTGTTTAGTGTTTATACTTTCTCGGATAAATTGAGTTTATTTTACAGAATCGCTCTAGGATTAATAGTTTTATCAATTCTTGTTATAAAACTTATTTGATTTTTGAAATAATACGCGACTCACATCCGATAGTTTTTAATAGTTTTTTATAGTTGTTTAATAGTTGTTTATAGATATGATTTAACCGGGACACTGGGATAGTTAAAAGGTTTCATTAAAATTTAAAAAAAAACACGCGGGTTTAAATTTTAAAAAATCACTTTTCACCTCTATATAAAGCGACTAATCAAGCATTTTGTTAGTGTTTAAAACATGTCAGACGCGTGTCTTTTCTACGTAAAACTTAGTGAATCCGCTCGGAGTCCCTTTAAAGGTAGCCGAAATGGTGTAGGGTTTGATTTACACAGTCCAGCCAATTACGAACTACCACCGAAATCAATTATAACTATTCCTACAAATTTGGCATTTAAATTCCCACCATCAACGTATGGTAGACTGGCAATGAGGTCCAGTTTGGCGAAGTACGGCCTAGAAGTTCTAGGCGGGGTGATAGACCCAGACTTTAGGGGCAATGTTGTTGTCGTTTTGAAAAATTCAGGACCAAATCACATCATAATACGAGAGGGACAACGATTCGTTCAATTGATTTGTGAAAAGGTGGAATTTCCAGTTTTAAAACAGGCTTTGTCACTTGATTTCACCGAAAGAAACGAAAAAGGATTTGGATCGACTGGAAAATTTTAGGTTAATTTTAGGTTATTTTTGGTACATTTTTTGGTAAATTTTTTGGTACCTCAACGGGCTCTAAATAGGCTCTCAAAAAGGTAAATTTAGGTCATAAAGGCTCTCATTTAGGTCATTGGACCTATTTGGACCTATTTGGACCTATTTGGACCTATTCGGACCTATCTGGATCTATTTGATCGTATTGAAATTTTTGTTTTCAATTATCTAAATTTACTTTTAAAATAAATTGTGAAGTATATTTGTTAATGGTATTAAAGAATATTTTAAATCTTAACACGTAAAAGTGCCATAATTGTTTTAAATATTCCAAATACCTAATAATTAATATAAATATATATCCCACGTTTGATAAAAATGTGAATCCATTAATGTTTTGCAAACACAAATTGTATATATGTTTATAAAATACATTAACTTCTTTTATTGTTGTTTCAATTGAATTTATATAATAATCAACCTCGAATAAATACAAGTTGTAAATTTTGTTTACATAATTTAATTCATCTACTATACTCTGAGGAGTTAAATATTTTAAATTTCTGCTAATTAGCTGTTCCAGACTTGAATTCATTGTTGTATTTTTAAATAAATCAAAACTTTATTTGAGTTGTGTGTTACAAGCTGTGTAATTATGTGTAATTAAAAATAAAGTTACAAACTGTATCCAAGTCTAACATATATAACCCATATAACGCCCGGTGTTTGTAACAATGTGTCGTAGAACCCGTCCTGCTGGAAGGTGTGGGTCGAAAAATACTCAAATTTAGAAACGCCGGAATCACTATGGATTTTGGTTTACGATGAGTAACGAACACCTAAACAGCACATCTTGACTTGCAAGTATTGCTGATTGACGACGTGAAGGTAACCCGAATATCGGGCAAAACGTTAAACTGATAAACAAGCGTTATACATGAAAGGTGCAGACACGTTATACGTCTGAGGTACCCGGGTCGGGTCTGATCTTTAAATATATCTGGCGAACACAACGTTACACATATAAGTTCAGGGGGTACTAACACACTTTAAGGACTGGCTGCATATGACTGTCTCGTCCACATATAACTGAACAATACTACTCAAATAACGATCTAGTTCTAAATGAGAACAAAACTGTACAGATTGACTTTTCCACCAAAAAACGCCTGTACTATTCTCCATGAATATTTAATAAAGAATATTGTCTATATTGGTTTTTTAGTTTAGACAATTACTGCGGGGGTATAGTCCTAGCATTTCAACGCTTCTAAGTATAATGTTAGCTTCAAACCCCAACGGTTTTATTCATCGTCCAGATTACTGTGGCTTGATATTATTTAGAGCGAAATTGAGTTTACTGATATCGTGTTGACTAAGCTTTATAATTTGTTTAAATAAGGGTACTAAAACGAATACCCTGGCGACGCGACACACGCATGATACATTTTCGACTTCCGAAATACTCAAATATTTACACATCAGTTATTGTATTCATTCTCGAGAATAACTTTTCTGGACGTGATAAAAATAAGAGCTAACTGTAGAGCTGCTGACTTTACCGAACATCCACAGTCTGGTGTAATTTCATTCTGTTCGATAAAAGAACAACCACATCTTGAACAATTGTATTTTTTGTTAATGCAATTTGAAGTCTTCTGAGATGACTCGAATCGAACCACTCGTTCATAGTTGTCAATATCAGCTACACTATTATTAAAACATCTACGACATATCTGAACGTCTTCTCGTTTGTAATAACAGATCAAGGAGCTCATACAATTTATACAATGTTCGTTGACAAGTTGTTCATATATTTCACAAGGGAGTTTATTTATAACTGCAACTAGTTCATTAAACTGTTGAAACTCCTCCAGAATAGTTTTTTTAGTTAATTCGTATAAGGACATCATGAGTGCATGCTCGTCTCTAAAACAAAAATAGGTTTATGTTATTTAAAAACGTATAAGAATACAAGGAGTTGTAACGTAGTAGGATACGTGTTTTAAAAATAACTCTAATGTTCTTTAGCAATGACATTAAAACTACATGATATAGTAGAGCATATCAGCAGCTTTATTGTTTCACACAATTTTGTATTAAAGAATTCGGTACTACCGACGAATCAGGTTATTACCCATACAGCACACCAGGTCTAAAACACGTTTAATAGTCGTTTAAAACAGCTAAAAATTATACGACTAATTATTAACCACATAAATGACGTTTTCGAAACGTGCCCGGTTATACGTCTTCGCTTCCACGTTTAGGAGATGACAAGACTTAAACCATTTTAAGACGAGCTCATATTAACCTTATAGAAGATGTTTTCAAGACATGCTCCATTGGGATTGTTAAATTTAAGTTCAAAAATGAGAACGTCTCAGTTTTTTCAATCACTACTAAAATACACTATTTATTTAATCCAGATTTCAAATATCACTTCATCTTCTTTATTTTAATTTTACAAGGGAAGTCTTCAAAACATCTCTAAAGGGTTTATTGTTTACCACAGTAATTCGTGTTAAAGACGTCTAAAATGCATAACCGATTTTGAAATAAAACGTCTGTGGCCGATTTAACATGGACTTGGACAAATATACTGTCAATATGGGGTTAAAGTCTTAAAATGAAATCGAATTAGATTTGTATTAATTCTAGCTTTCAAAAATAGTTCACTTAAGTCCAGAATTAATTTAAGTTTTTGTTTTATTTGCATTAATACTTATATTTACCGATAAATAAAACTTAAATCACTCATTATCACCTACTAAAACGTCTTAAAGGTAAGTAATACAAAAAAGCTAGTGGTTTAATTTGAATTGATGAGTAATTAATACAAAGTATTATTTGTCGATTATAAGATTAATAAAACACGTCCACAAAATGTTATCGAATCCAACGTAGGTGACGGATTGTAGATGTCAAGATTGCGTCTTAGGGCGGTCCTATACTTCTCGCTGAACAGGCCCAAACATTCAGCCTATACACAAAAGAATGCTCTGCGTCAATCACTATGTATTTGTATTTTAAATTCAGACGAATCATACATCTGATTGTAAGTGTACGTATGCCTTCAAGCGTCTCAGATAGATGCCAGACCAACAAATATTTGGAAAAGCATTCCTTTTAAAATGACTTTTAAATAATGTTAATGTGTGTGTTAATGTTATTTAAGAATTCATTGCGGACATTTTCTATAATTTCTTAAATAACATCAACTCCCCATCACTAACAACGATGTAAACAAATAAATGAAGTTAGTGTTTACGAAATACAATGTCCTTGGTTTATCAGCTGTGTAAAACAATGTTAAAAATGATCAAAACTGCTGATTAAATTTGAATAAAAGCCATTAAAATTTATAATAAACATTTATTTAAGGTCTATAGATAAGGCAGCGGGAGATATAAGTGAGAAAGCTCCTGCCACCTATCGGGAACAGTCGGAACTACCTCAGAGTTCAAGTGGTTCGACGATTCTCCGCTTGGTAGCGTTCGCGTCTACAATACCAACATTGTTTCTACTTATTGTTGTCAATACCGCGTGCCTTAGCCTAATCACGTGTTTGCCGCGTTTGTTGCCCCCACTCGCCACTCGACTGCTTGTGATGAGCATAGCCGGCGGTGAACTTTAAAATGGCAGAGGGGTCTAAAAGATTAGAAAAGTCCAGCTGGGAGGGGGACGCACTCGCTTCTGAAAACGTCACGACTCCTCCTCCGCTGAAAATCAAACAATCCCATGATCCAGGCATGCTAAGATAATAAGATAACTTACGGTCAGCGACACGCCCATTCGTAGGCCGACACTCTACCGCTTCACTCCTCACTGATGTCCCCAGAGGATGGACCCAGAAGATAGACTCGGTGGGATCTCGTCGACACCGGCCACCGGACCTAACTACAAGACGTCCCGGCATGCCGGGACGTGGGGTGTCACAGAGGTGTTTGTATTTTTTTAAAAAAATAATATACAATAGACTAATTATGTGAGAAGCTTAACAATATTTTCAAGGCAGGATCGAACCAGGTACATCAGTACATCAGATAATATATGACTTAATACCACATAAAGCCGCATACCAAGTTTCATAAAAATATATTCACAAATAAGCGATATACAATTTTAATTATTCTCCATAAGAATAGCATTGGTGATGAGTACGTAGGTTTGCTGAAACAAGGAACAGAAACAATTGGTTTTTATGCTAATATAAATAGAATTCAACTAGGCGAAGCCACATACTAAGTTTCACAAAAATACATCCATAAATTATATATAGCATTTTGTTTATTCTCTATAAGAATAACATTGGGGTTGAGGACGCAGGTTTGCTGCAACGAGGAAGATAATCATTTCAAAACACCCAATCTTGGTTTTGAACATTTTATAGAGCTTAAAAAAACAAATAATTTAGTATTTTAAATTATTAACCTAGGTTAAGTGGTTGCCGAGAAAATCCAAAACACCTGCTCATAAAATCTCTCATGTTAATCTTATGGGAAAGGGGGTTTTGGATTTTCCTCTCTTCATTTTAATGTAAACTCCACATTTGCTTTTACCAATCAATTCAGCTCTAAAAAACAATCATTGTGATTCTATGTCAAACCGTTGCAGAGATATTCAAAGTGCTAAACACGGTACATTGTCCAATGTTATCCTTATAGAGATAAATCTCTATATCTCGATTATTTTTTAAACTTGGTATATGGCTTCATTTCGTTGTGGTCTATTGATAATTTTCCAAAAAAACCAATATTTTTCTCATGGTTCCCGTAGCAGCAAACCTGCATACTCAAAGCCCATGTTATTCTTATGGAGGATAAGAAAAATGTTATGCATCACTTAATCGTGAACATAAATTAATATAACTTGGTATGTAGCTTCATCTAGTCGAGTTACATTAATATTTGTATAAAAATCCATAATTTGTGTTCCTTGTTGCAGCAAAACTTCGTACTCAACCCCCCTTTATACTACACTATGTCCTGAAGGGTTTTTGAACATTTATAACTTTCTCTCCAGTAAACTACATCTGACAGTAAATGAAACATTATGCACATTTACCTGTAACCATATACTTGATGAGATATCTGACTGGTGTCTCGATAGTAAGGAACAGTACCGGGGAGAACAATATGTAGGCTGGATATGTAGGCTGCAAAACATAGTCAGATCAGTATGATGCAAATCCAAAATCGTGATCCTTCTCTTATAATCTGGATACCTTTTTAACTATAAGAGAGCAAACGAAACCAAACTTTTGTTCATTTATATTTTTGTATAGCATTTTTGTTGATTCGTTATAAGAGAGTGATAAATAAAATTGTTCCAGAAAGTAATTGCAGAATTCCCGTAATTCTCGCCTGAAGGGTTGTTCAGCCTGTCACATATATTTGCAATATGTACGTGTTAAAATTTTTATGAACCCGGGGAAATTTGGGTAACAAATTTAACTCATGTTAAAATGTTTAAAATCTTAAAATCTACCCCATTACTGTAAAAAAATTGTAAAAGTGTTAACAAATCTTCATGTTATACACTTTACACTACCAAACATGATAAGTTATAATCTTTAAATTGAAACCAAAGAATTCTCGTTATAAATATAATTTATTTTACATTTTTAAAACATGTTTCAAAATGAACATTATAAAGCCTAGAGGTCTTTTACAACTTCCTTCTTGCAGCATCTTAATGACTTGTGACAGTCATAACAAGAATATTACTGTCAATAGATTTTATAGATTATCAACAAAATAGGAGCATAATATGATACATTAAAGGCATACTAGAAAATTAAATTTGTTTCAAGCCTTGTTCTATCAGCAGTTATCCCAACTAATATATTTGTGGTCAGCACAGATCATGCATTCCAATGAAACCATTATTGAACTTGCCGATAAGAGTAACATGGACATAGCGTTTTCCTCCCATCTTAGGTAATAGGTACGTGGTAAACGACTGATGAAATTGATAACTGATTATCAACACAGTGCATGCTTCATATCACTAATTGAAACCATGTTTGGTGAATCGGGAGATATGATCATCATTAGAACCATTCTGCATTGAAAATTGTAGGACATGGTTAAGTCTATCCCCGCAGGCTTGCAACACATTGCCACTACATAATTGGACGAAATATGCTCCCTTCCCACATTAATGATGCCAAATATTCCTACCTCTAAAGTGCATTTCTCGCTGATCAGATCAGATCTAAGATACAACATCTCGATTTGCTACACAAGTTTTCGCAAACAATAGCTTTTGTAAGATGGGTAGGAATAAAACGTTGAAAACTGTATTTCTACAGTTATGTTGAACATGTACATAATCATTTGATAATAAACCTAATTTAGGGGATAATTTTAATAATCCTAGGCAAATAAAATAAGAGAATACAAACCAGATTCATTGATGAAGTTAGACTGATATTGGAAGTTAAAGGGGAGTGTATCGATACACCCCCCTTTAGAGAGTATATTTATAGCCTTACACTTGTCTTCTTCATCAACATTTATCAATTTCATTACATTCCAAATTAACTATGCCCACGGATTTCGGAAACATTTGCTGTGCTCCAATTATGTACTAGATAATTTTTATTGTTTACTAAAAAAACCTTTTACTAAAAAAAAACTTCTTAAAGATATATGATACTGAAATATTACCACATCTATTTCCCCCCTTTTATTAGTTTATTAACAAACACTTTTATGAAAAATTCACACTAAAGTTAAGACAAAAGCATTTTATTTTTAGTGAAAATACAAAAAAATAATAGAACTTCAACGTTATTAGTTACACTGAGAAAATTCATAGAGTGGGAGAAAAATTTGTGGAGGAAGTGATGAACTTACGGCTAGCACATGCTTACATGTTTAGATTTACAATCACTTGACCAAACCATATCTGCAAAATAAAAATTGGAACTTTTAATACCAATGGGGGAAATTGAGATTTTCCTGAATGTTGACGTGGTTCTCAACCATAACTAGGGCTCCGGTCGGTGGGTGACAGAAGTGTCCCGGTGAGGGACAGTGGGACAGATATATAAATCATAAAAACATTTTGGAGTTTTACCACGATACCACGATACCACTTTCAAATTTGGCACAGTGGGGTTCCCATATGATTCCAAAATCAGTGCTTTAAATACAGATTTATTTATTATATATTTTTAAAATTTGCAAATAACAAATTATTTAAAAATCTTGTTTTGGACTGTTTTCCTTAAGTGCTAACTCAAATTCTTAATAGAATATAACTTATAACTGAACACTACCCCAGCCCATTCTTGGTTTAAGGAGTATAACGATAACGAAAGTGACAATTTATAGTTTAAATATGCAATATACCTTTAGCCAAGGATCTCTGCCTATTGCTTTTTCCTATGGATCCCACGAAAGAGCTCTGAAACTATTGTAAATGCACTACTGTTCCAAAAAATATGTGTTTTATTTTAAAACAGACATATCACATTTTTCTAGACATTCAAATGAGGAGATATAGTTTTAGTGTCTAGTAACCATAGGCATTTACAAGAGGCAGTGATTTTTGGCTTTAGGGATACACTTATATTTTAAGGCCTGAAGCATATGGAGTCAAATGGGATAAAAAGCTAAAAAAAATTTTAAGGTGTTATCATATATAAAACCCCTACAATGTAGCTGATCAATTGTTCACAAAACATAACTCCAAATGAATGAAGAAATAAGGAATGTAGAGCAAGCTGTTCACTTACGGACAACAGCTCTGAGTATGTTTCCTGATTAAGATGTAAAACATTACAATAGTATTAAATTAAAATCTTCCTTATAACAAGGGACTTATTTGTTTAGCCAGGAATACTTTTCCCATTTAAAATGTCAATGCAAGATGCAAGATATAAGCATTCATTAAAATTATGACGCTTGTTTCTTGGAATTAATAGCAGTTTATGAGGAGTCAGAGCAGATGTTTATGTACCTTTGAGAGAGGCTCCTTCCGGCGTTTGTAGATGTAGAGCCCCACCAGCAGGATGTAGGATGTTCCGCGAGCGAAGATGAGTGACAGTCCCGAGCGCACAGCGATCTCCAGCAGAGCTTGCGAGCCGCCCACTGACTGTTCCGTGATCAGCCGACCCCCCGCACCCGAGTAACCTTGAGTCTTTCCCCGTGAACAAGTGTAACAGTACCGTTACAAATCTATGCCTAACTTGAAGGAAATCTAAAACAGATATCAGAATACGTGGGCCTATTTTGTTATGTGTTTATGAGTACAGTACAAAAATAATATTGAACAAATGGCTACAGGAATAACCAAGGCCTATTTTGTTATGTGTTTATGAGTACAGTACAAAAATAATATTGAACAAATGGCTACAGGAATAATCAACAAAAAATCAATTTTATGTGCAAATATCAATATACCAGTACTACGTGAAGCCACATACCAAGTTTCATCAACACACATTCATAAATAATCGAGATATCAAATTTTATTTATTCTCCATAAGGATAATTTTGGACAACGTACTGTGTTTAGCACTTTGAATATCTCAGCAACGGTTGGGCGTAGAATCACAATTTGAACACCAAAATGATTGTTTTGTGGAACTGAAAAAAGATTTCTAAAAGTAAATGTGAAGTTTACATTAAAATAAACTGAGGAAATACCTTTTCCCCATAAGATTAACATGGGAGATTTTATGAGTAGGTTTTTTGGATTTTCTCCGCAACCACTAAACCTAGGTTAATAATTCAAAATACTATATTATTTTTTTTTTAAGCTCTTTAACACGTCAAACCCCAAATTAAGTTTTTTAAAAATTGTAGGTGAAAAATGCAAAAAACTGTTTTAATTATTATATTTAAACGTCTTATGTCTTTTTCGGGATCGAAGTCCAAATGAGGTGCAACCAGTTGCTCAGGTTGACCAGCCCCCGGCAACTGACCATAATCTCCTCCTCGGTCATCTCCTCGGTCTGGGGGAAGTCATCCAGCGCACAAAGCACCATGGCCTCCACCAGGTTCCGGCACAGCGGCCTGCACACCTCAACACAGATGCGGCCCGTCTCCATTATTCTAGCCATGTTCCTAAATTTAGGATTGGCTATATCCAATTGTTCGATTGTCCACCCGTTTCCTCGCACCATTTTCTCTCTTACCCATAATACGGTGAAGAATCTTCTGAGATCATAGAATACCTCATCGTTGTTTAATGCCTCTTTTAGGGGGCAATTAGTAGTGAGGTAAGGACAACAATCATGGATCCTCGTTTCCCAATTTTCTTCATCGCATTTTGAAAAAAACTCTCTAATTGACTCCTTTGTCAGTTGGCTTGAGCCAATCAGCGCCATGGAACGGTTCAGGAGTTCGGTTTCCTCGGATGAGTTGAGCCATTCCGGCACCCCGACTGGAGGCGACATCACTTCGTGGGGCAGATAACGAGGAGTCGAGGGCCCTGGCCCAGGAGACGGCCTGAAAAAAGTTCAAATAATCTGACACCGGGGGGCGAAAATAATCATGTTTCACAAGCAGGATACCTCAAAAATCACTGGGTTCGTACAAGTGGGTTAGAACATCGTGTCTCTATGCTCAGTGGGTAGATTGTGCATGTACACTAATGACCATCCCCCTCCACAAATAAAATAAGGATTTTCATTAAAAAACAGGGGCTTTATAATATTTTTTTTTACAATACAGAGGCAACAACACAATTTAAAACACTGTTTTGTTATTTTATAAATAATAATTTGGTCAGGGGTGGATTTGTAAACTTGGCAGCACTGCATTAAATAACGAACAGCTGATGTAGTTATTGAAGTTGCTACAGAAGATTACCGGAAGACTACCTTAAGGTAATGTATTATTTTGTTCTTTTGTAAATTGCCTTTCGGGATGTAACACCCGTTACACTTTTTTAACAAAAGTTAGTATTACAAAATGAACAAACCCTTTCTAAAAATAGTTTTACTGTAAAAGTGAGATTGTGGGTTTCCCTAATGCTCTGGTATTATTGTTTGAATTTTAGTTTTATAATTTAAGGAGTAATTTGTGTAACGGGGGTTACATAATTTAATGTAACGTGTGTTACAATCAACACAACCCACAACCATTCAGTTTTTGGTATATTTATATTAATTTTAACTAGAATTTAAATACATAGCTCTATTGAGAGTTTATTAATTTTGGTAATAACACCTAAAAAAGTTAACAATAATATGTTATCTCTACTATTATAGTACGCTTCTTTTTTCTATATTTTAGGCTAACCAACAAGGAACAAAAAATTGTTAATATCAAATATAATGTAGATTGATTGGTTCTTATTAGAGCCAGTTTAATAATTCAGATTCAATCATTCTTTTTGTATGTAATTTACAATTAAAGTGTCCAAAGTGTAACACCCGTTACAACGGAATCCCTGCATTGCTAGGTGGACAGTAAACAATACTACTCACCCCCTCTGCCGGGCCACTGGGGAGAGAGACCGGGAGCCGGTAGATGAACTAGACCCCTTCCTCTTGGGTGACCGAGACGAAGATCTGTGTTTACTCTTCTTCTTCTTCTTCTTTGATTGTGCACCAGCCTCTGGCACAACCCGGCCTTCCTTGGGGAGGGGGGGGGCTGAAAACCAATCTTTCCATCAAACCGAGGAAGAGCAAGAGATAAAAATGTCCAAATGTGTTTTGGATAGTATTTACTGCTATCGGCCATTGCTAGTATTAACTATTATTATCTTCATTGTTTGTTGATTTTATCACAAAAGTATTTATTACATAAATATTCTTAAATGACATTAAAACACAATATCGTAGTTTTAAAATGTTAATAAACCTTTATTATACTTGTAATTTATTGCTTGTAATATTCATTCATGTAAACTGCTTCAAATTATTTTATTTTATTTATTTTTCAAAATTGATCTCATTCCAAATTCAATTTGATATAGTACAAGCGTTTAAAACAAGTGACGGTGTCTACAAGAACTTCAGAAACATATGGCTGTGACTGACATTATTGAGAACCGTGTGATACAATTTAAAAAATTTAGTTTTCCAAAATGCGGTGGCCAAGTGATAGCTTTTTTGTGGGCATCTACCCAGAATTAACATTTTCCCTATAAAAAAGTGTAGTGGAACAACTAATACACTCTTTTTGTTAGGTAAGAAGAGTCACTGGCTTAAAGCAATGAAATACGGGGTGAAGTTATAGCATTAAATTACAACACTCGAGATAATAATTCACGCTTACCAAGTTGCTGTTTGGGGGGTTCCATGTTGTTAAACACACTAGAGGCGTGTCGCTGCAGCTGGAACTGCTTTAATGTAATTCCTAGGAAAATAACCAAACAAATAAAAAATATTAAATTAATATTGATACAATAAAATAATTAGAACTTAAAAAAACAAATACTTTAGTATTTTGAATCATTTTAGTGGTTGTAGAGAAAAGTAAAAAACGCGTCCATAAAGTTGTCCATGTTAATCTTATGGGAAAGGGGTTTTGGATTTTCCTCGTGACATCACAATAATTATTACAGATAATATTCACTTTATATGACTGCCTATTGTTTATTTTTTATATTTCAAATGAAATAACAATAATTCAAAACATTTGACCCGAATCACTATAACCACCAAATTTTAATTAAATATGTTTCTGAAAAACGTTTACTTTGTGTTTTTTGCGGTTTTCGGGGGAATTGTCCTTGAAAATAAAAAATAAACAACTGGAGATAAGTTATCATAGATTAGTACCTATAGCAAACATTACTACTGCTTTATCTGTATTCAATTTAATAATAGCAGAAATGGTGAAATGCCTCAGTAGTTTCCTCTTTCAAGCAACTTAAAATGCCTCTGAATTTGGAGTGGCAATGTTAGCCTGGCTATAGTTTTCATTCTAAAAAATACCCGTCAACGAAAGTGCGAGCCAAAGTATGACTTACATTGTGTTGAGAAAATCCTATTTAAATGTTGTAAAACGTAAAAACACGAGGTAAGCAAATATTGAAGGTTCTTCGTTCTGGAGTCACGGTCAATCCCCATGAGCGCTATGACCAATGACTACATATACAATAAGACAGGCAAGCCATATGGAAATAACTCAACGCCTGTTGAGAAGTCGGAGAGACTGCTTCAGCGACCCGCCGCCAGTTGGCGCTAGTGGCGACGGGCGTTGACTGTACTACTGATCTCTTGGCGCGGACTGTACGAGTACCCTCTCTCTCTCTCTCTCTCTATTTCGCCGTACCAGCGGCATGGCAGTGGGCAGTAAGCGTGTATGCATGAAATGGATACGGGCATTATTCAGGTGTATGTCAACAGGCAGATAACCTCCAATAAATATGAGTTCTGATGTTTACCTTCTGTGCCTAAGCTATCAAATCTGGCTATCCCTATAGAGTATAAGGATGGCGGGGTGGAAGTGTATATGTATATAACATAATTATTTTAGTTACAACAAAAGGTACCTAAATTAAACCTAAATTAAACCTAAATTAAACCTAAATTAAATACAAATAATGACTAATTATAGATACATCATTTAAAATTTATTAGCTCAAACAATGACGTTGCGTAAATTATTTATCCTCAGAATGTTGATTTGAATTATAAAGGAAAAAATAAGAATATTGTTTTAAATTAAGTTTTGATTTAAAATAAACATTCAAATCTCCTAAAATACAAATATCTAGACCCGGTCCTTTCGTGTAGTAGGCGTGGTATCGAGCTTATTGTACGTTTACAAATCCAGGATAATCTCCAATAGTTCCTATATAATGATGAAAACGGGGTTAAAATGTCCCATACGGCACTTGGAATGGCTGTTATGAGGTATTAATTTAATCAGGAAAAACATTTCTTTAAAAAATAAATAAATAATACACTATACTTGCATTAAAAATTTTGGACTTGGCCAGTTTACAACAGAAACCGAGTACCTATTTAATAAAAGTAAGCGACCAGATAAACCCATTCAGATAAACAACTATTAAAGTAATAAAACTGAAAATCATAAAAATGTTACATTTAAAGCCTACATGTACAGAATTGTATAAAAAGCAGAAAATTGATTACACCTGATTGACTTTAGTTGAATTGAACACACAAGCCACGTGGAACCACTACGAATCAGCTGTTTGGATTTCATCAGCTCAAACAAAAATGAATGTCCATAAGGAATACATGGGAGCTTTGAACCCCCGTGGGGCATAGCCCTATATGATTTTCACAACTTTTCACAACTTTTCATAACTTTAATGCCTATATCTTACTCAGGACTATCAAGTACCTCTCTGAAAATTTCAGCTCAATCGGTCCAGTAGTTTTCATGTGATGGAACAGAGTTACGCACAAACATCCATATTTTCACATTTAAAATATTAGTATGATTCAAGTTATATGGCTGTAACATCTGTTCGTGCTGTTTTACCAGTTACGTATTGACAACTATTATCCATACAGTAATTAAATTGATTTATATTCTTCCAAAACATATACAAAGAACCCTTCCAGGCACTTGAAAAACTTAAATTACAAGACGTTTAGACCTCGACTTGAATCAATCATTCAAGCAAGCAAAACAACACGAAAAACAATCCCATATGTTTTTTACGTTTCCCTTACGCACTTTCTATATAGTATTACATTTAATAATAAATAATAAAATACATGTTAATAGTAAATAATACTACATGTACATGTATTATATATTATAACATATGTACAAATCTTTGCTTAGTTCATTTTTTAATGTCTTAAAATACACTGAAGGAATTACAATGTGGAACAATTAATTAATCAAAAATCTAAATTCACCCGTCGAGTGGCAATAACGATTATAACAAACATATGATTACATCAGCACAACATTACATAAAGCTTTAACCCTTGGTGTTATAAGAAACAGAAAAGGTTTGGTCTAATGCAAGCTAGGGTAAGGTCGATTTAAGGGTAAGGGTAAGGGCTACTTAATAGGGGTTTGGGTCACCTAGAAATATAATAATAACGATAACAACCATTAAAGCAAATTTCATTTTTAGTTTATTTGAAATATAGTTTTTCTATTATAACTTTTTCATTACGATGAGGTTTTTATTTTGTACTCGGTGATTAAACTCATTTGGTGATGTAAATAATAAAACAGCATTTAATTTTCCTATTTACTTAACATGGAGTAAAAGTTTTGCTTTGCTTTATTCACATCCCCTTGGCTAACTAAAAAAAAGATACTTGTTAGAATTTAGTTTTATACTGTGTTCGAAAAATATACTAATCTGATTAATCCCATTTCCTTCTTAGTAATAAAAAAAACTCGTCTCAACAGTATACAAAACTGCTATCCAAAGTACCAGTCAATTAACCAGTCAACATATATAGAGAGATTTCGGTATTGCATAAAATTAATAAAATTAACGTATCTTGTTTTTTATACCCACTTCAAAGGCATTTTCAGGGAAAGCGGCCCAAATCCATATCATAAGATTAAGAATTTCAGTAATGTATAATTATGTAATGATACATGATATGACCCGTATAATTTGGAATTAATTATGTTTATTATGAGAGTCTATTGGTCTAACACAGTGGTTATGTTATGATATTAGAGATCGTCGTGTTGAGAATCAATACAAAATCAATACAAATGGGATAAGCACAAATTGAAGTTTGCTCTCATACGGTGGTCCTAATGCCAACAATGCTTCCTGGCCAAACCATTTTGACCCGTAATCATTATTTTAGTGCACAAACCATGCGAACGTTTGTTTTTAACTCATTAATTTTTCAATGTAATAAAGCTATTTAATTCTGATCATGAACCAAAGATAATAATGGTGTATTGAACTAATTCAATAGGCGATATTTTGTGGTTGTGGTTGTATGAAATTACAAAGTAATCAGTCTATATATACATGCCTTGTAGAGTAATAGAAGCTGTTGACATAACACAGTTAAATATAGTGGATTATTTATAGTGGATGTTGTACTGTAAAACGTTGCATTCATAAGCCACATTCTCTGCGTTGTGAATTTTCTTGTAGTGTTTATGTTTTATTCTGATGAAAAAGCACATTGTCACAGTTTTGCAAAAGTCGATTATTAAATGTTAAAGTCAATTTTTAAGTATCTAATTATCTTTCAATATGTTTTAGAATTAATTTACATGTTATTATTAAGTTTGGATTTGTTCCAGCCATTTTAGTTTTTGTAAAGCCCAATTCGATGAATAAGTTTCATTTGTAAATAGATCAGAGGTCAAGAATTATGTTTTTAGCAGATGGCATTCCTGCAAGCCAGTTCTCGGTAACGTGCTGCACTCAAGTGGCCAAACTTTTAACTATTACAACGCTCATCAAGCAACAGCACATTGTAACGCCCATTTGATTGTACGGAGAATTGATAATTTTGAAATGTATTTAGTTTAGGAATTGTAATTTGAATTTTTGTTGTATATAAATGTTTAAAATAAGTGAAATTTAAAAGGCACGCAAAGAAGGTTTTTATCACTTCGTATGTATAACATAAGATTGTGTAAGTAATGGGTTTCGAGTCAAACTGTATAGTTATCGTACCTTATTCAGACTAGGATTCGTCATATTTAAATTTGTTAATTTATTTAAACTATATTAAAAGGAGTCCCACTCTAGAATCATTCTCTCTGCAGCCCAAGATAAATGAGTCAATCCCAACACGGGTGCTGCTTACCTTGTCTCAACTCAATGTCTCTGGGATTGCATTCATCCGCGTCTCAACAGTGCACTACTTAAGACCAATCAGACCCGCGAGTCTTACGGGGGGCCATTGAAACAACTGAATTTTCTATAGTATCATAATTTTAACACGTTGGAGGGTCATCACTTACTTGACCAAGTGACAAATTTCATGGTGGTACTTTAACCGTCTCTAGGTCCCCGTAACGGTACCTCTGACAACAAGCACTTTCAAGGGGTTTTCAAAAATATATTTCGATTTCTCTACGAAGGGTTTTAAAAACTTTAGGTTTAAGTTTGTACGTACAAAATTTATTTTCCTTTCCCATAAATTAAAATGCAATTTTTAAAATAATGTATATTATTTGAATAAACTGCTCATCAGTACAAGGGTGTAAAAAGTATATACATTGTATGTATACACCTAACACCCAAAGCCTATCATTCCATGGATCAAAGTAAATAAAATGAGACCCTAAATCATGTTTTCATTTACAGTAATTAAATATTGCTGTGGTAAATACGTTTATTTGTTTAGTTACACGCATAATTTCTTAAGTAGCGTGACACGTTTTGTTACAACTAAGCGGGATACAATAAACTACATTCGATACGCTTAAACTGAACACTGGGCTTATGGTCTCATGGTTTTTATTTGATTTATTTATATTTTCTATCATTACAACCACTTAAAACTTAGTTCACTGTAAATTTATACTTAGATAAAAATAACTCAAATGTGTATAAACTGTAAGCCACATAAATGAATTTAAAAAAATACTATTAAGAAAAAACAAAAGTTTTCTTGTTTAGAATTTTCTGAAGAACTTCTGGTTTAATTTTCATATACGTTAACAGTGGTTCACAATATACGGCAAGTTTTGTGAAAACGTATTACAGGTGGTCACATTAGGAACTTCTATGGTAGTCCCGGGATTAAGTTTCACCCTGCGGGTCATGCTAATAGGAAATCACCTTCCTTAGGAAATTCGCTGTTAATCTAGCGGAACTAGGAATTGCGTTGTACAAAGTCTAATTAAAAAGCGTTGTCCATAAACAAATTAAACATTCACGTCCCAATTGTAATTTATCCAAGCTCTTTGTTAAATTTAAATGCTTATGTATAATTTTTGGGAATTTAAGTTATTTATTCCCTGTGATATTATGAGCGAAGAATGAACAAAAGTCATGTCATAATGAGTTTATTTTGAACTACATTCAGTAACAGACTCATTTCTATAAACCGGCATTTTGATATCACTCCTTCCAAATTACGACTGTGGTCACGGGTCTTTCCAGAAGGGTATCTTTCCTCCACTCGCTCGAGAAAGTAGTTTCTTCCTTCCTTCCGGTTGAATTGGATTAGAAATTTACCGTATACAGGCACGCAATAGTCTAGCAATGTTCGAAGCAAGGTCCATACACATTGTACGGGTTACTGAGTCGATTCATTTAAGGTTTTCTAGTTAACCGGAATAGACCTCGTTAAAGCAGCTGTAAGGTCACGTGATCACCAATCCAGTCTGCAGTGTTGCTGGAAACATTTATCGTACGCGTACCATATTTTCTACATAAAATAAACATTGTTTAACTGCTTAAATTCTATGATCAGCTGAGATTTTATGATACTAATATATTGTTTTGATTTGTTTGTATTATTAGATTAATGGATTAAGGGTTTAATTTGTCTTTCTACATGTCTAGTGACAATTTAAAAAAGCTGTACCATTATTATACTCTTGGTATGTGGCTTCACCCAAGAGTTATATTGATATTTGCATAAAACCCCATGTTATTCTTATGGAGAATAATTAAAATGTTAGCGCTTACTTATGATTGAATATTGTTTAAACTTAGTATGTGGCTTCGCCTAGTTAAATTATATTTATATTTGCATAAAAATCAATTATTTGTGTTCCCCGTCTCAGCAAATCTACTCATCACCAATGCTATTCTTATGGAGAATAATTAAAATTGTATGTATCGCTTATATATGAATATATTTTTATGAAACTTGGTATGCGGCTTTATATGGTATTCAAATATTATGCATTTGAAATTCGCTGAGTACGCGGGTTTGCTGCGACGGGGGTATTTATGTTTCTGGAAAAGCGTTATTGTTTCCCATTGGTACATTAATGCAAAATATACACAAAATGGTAAACTTTACATCAACAAATCGGTTTAATTGAACTGTGTGCAGCCATTCAATTTAATTTACTTCAATGAGTTACATAATATTAAAATTAAAATTATAAGCAATCAGTTTACGTTATTTTAAAAGCTTACCGTAAATATTTAATGTAAAATGTGTTTTGAATCTTCACAGAATAAGCTTTAATAAATATTTTTAGCAAGCGGAAGGGTCTTTTTCGCCCCCATGTTATTCTTGTGGAGAATAAGTAAAATGTAATGACTCCCTTAATTATGAACATAAATTAATAATCTTGGTATGTGGCTTCACCCAAGAGTTATATTGATATTTGCATAAAACCCCGTGTTATTCTTATGGAGAATAATTAAAATGTTAGCGCTTACTTATGATTGAATATTGATTAAACTTGGTATGCGGCTTTGCCTAGTTAAATTCGATTTATATTTGCATAAAAATCCATTGTTTGTGTTCCTTGTTTCAGCAAAC
Organism: Allygus modestus; assembly: GCA_963675035.1. Classification (NCBI taxonomy): domain Eukaryota; kingdom Metazoa; phylum Arthropoda; class Insecta; order Hemiptera; family Cicadellidae; genus Allygus; species Allygus modestus. The sequence goes on from OY776111.1 coordinate 144,197,514, forward strand.
CTACTCATTACCAATGCTATTCTTGTGGAAAATAATTAAAATTGTATATATCGCTTATATGTGAATATATTTTTATGAAACTTGGTATGCGGCTTTATATGGTATTCAAATATTATGCATTAGAAATTCGCTGAGTACGCAGGTTTGCTGCGACGGGGGTATTTTTATTTATTTTTTTATTGAAAATACAAACACATTGCTGACATTTTGACGACAGGACTTAATGTACTTAAATTATATCTAAGAAAAACTAATAATTTAAAAAAAAACACACAAGGGTACAACAAAAGAATTCAATTGTTGTACACTTCTTGTGAAAAAAACCTGAAAAAAATGCTGCAATGGTCAGGACTACGGCTGACTAGAGCATAACAAAGTCCCCTCAAATCCATCATTGGGGTGAATTTCCCCGACTTTCCCCGACTTTGGGCCTACTTCCCCGACTTTCCCCGACCAAAATTTGTTTCCCCGACTTTCCCTGACTTTCCCTGACATTCCCTGACTTTCCAGAATGTGGACGCCCCGTGTTTACTAACCATTGCTCTGCTGTATGTATCAAACTCTGTTTAACGATATAGAGACCGTGCATCAATTACGTCACGCTATACGTAGCACTTCTTGACCCCCTCTCCCCCCATTGTCACGCTCAGTCTCGCGCCTCCCCCCCTCCCCCCGTCACGACACACTAATTAGTTATCAACAGTTGGTACGGCATTTTATCACTCGTGTAACAGACAGTTTCGCAGGCTCTATGACGCGTAACGCAGCCATAACGCAGACTGTTCAAATTGCACTGATATTTATACAGGTTCAAAGAAAAATAATACGAGGAACATAGACGCGTTGGTTTGTGAATGACATAAATAATAACACTATAGAAACTACAAACTAAATTAATCCTTATTGAGAACAATTGTATCAACATTTTAACCTATAATGTATGTTTTATTTAATTTTCTTATTACCTTCTTAAAAATAAAAATAAAAGCTATAGAGCTCAAATATAGCCCAAATTAATGATTTAATGTAATTCAACCGATTTTACTAAAGCCCATCAGAAAGAATACAGTCGTTTTGTATAAGACTATAGCACAAACTGATTTCTTAAACACCCCCTTCCTCACACATTCTACACACATAATTCATATTTGCCTTAAAATACGCCCCAGATGCGTTGGCGTGGGGATTGGGAGAGATTAAGATTAAGCTTCAAGTAGTGAATAGAGTTTACAAACCAGAAACGGAAACAGTTAAATACAAATGCAATAATCATTTTATGGTGAAAACCTAAATTATTAAAAAATTAAGTAACCTTTCCAGTTTTGTTTTTGAAGTAGTCATTTTCTTTGGCTCCTTGAAAGTCAGCTTATTAAATGACTAATGGAAAATATTTTATAAGTGGTATATAAACCCTTCAAACCTAACTCCCTCCTGCCAGTTTCAGTAAAGGATTAGCGGATGCAAATGTGACATTTGGAGTATTTTGGTGTTAAAACTGGAAACCCAGGAAAGCACGTCACTGCTAATCATTAATAACGTATTCCACTTGTTTCGTTAATTTACAAATTTTCACCGGCCCTTGAACATGTTCTGTTGCTTGCAACCAACGGTTAAGTCATCTAACTGAAATATCTTACTCGTACTCGATTTATGAGTTCATGACAAACAGCTGGGAAAATTAAATTCTAGGTTTTATGTCGAAATAAATTCAGGATGTTGGTAGTCCTGAAGACTGCGGGCGAAAAATCTAGGGCAACTTAATATTGGTCTTATGCAAAATTTTGTAATCTGGACCTTGCAATGCAATAGTTACTCTCGATTGCAATAAAGAAGGTTTTATACGCCAGTAAAGAATAGTAAAGTTCGTCTTTACTTCTGGCCTAGGCCTGTTGTCGGAGTTTTAGGTCGCACTAGTGTCTCTAACACGATCTGTTGACTGGGACCAACGTCTTAACGTGTACGGTAGCAGTTTTGAGTTTCAACAATCAAATGAATGGCCAGTTACAACCAACTCAGCAGAATGTAAGGCGTGGGGGGTCATCACCATCTCCCCAGTCACCCAGCAGTGGAAAGTCCCCAGGAACCAATCTGTCCGCAACTCTCGCGGTTCTCATTTGCAAATTAAAAGCCGCTGAACCGGTCCTTGGAGGGCCAGCCGGGAGTCGGGCTAATTCGCGAACCGCGAACAAGAGAAAACAAGGAAACTAGATCACAACTGGTCCACGGTAATTGAATACAGCTGCAACCACGACAGTGAAGGGAACAGTATTTGACCTTTTCATTTATTATTATCGAGACTCCATCGAGTATAATTAATCCACGTATAAAGATGGGAATTAGTGAGGCGAAAGTTTTAAGCCCCCTCTCGTCATCCTAGCATAAATATTTATTAAAGAAAATGTGTTTAGACTAAACACAGTACGTTGTCTTATGGGTTTTAGAAAAGTCTGCTACTCCTTTGTTAGAGTACTTTTATCATCCCCAGCAACCTCACGCCTACTTTAAAGCCCGACTGGACCTTCTTCTAACATTATAATGCCCAGCTTTGAAGGTAAATGAAACCAGGAGCATCAGAACAGCCAACAAATTCAGATTTCAATAAAAATTGGAATACAAGTATGTTTTTAGACTAATTTGGGGTTTTTAAATTTTTTATGTGGAAATTCACTTCCCTCACGTCAGCGTGCTGCGTGCGAACTCGTTTATTTATCAGATTGACATGTCTAATTACAAAAACAATTAATCCTGAAGTAATTTGCATTATACACTTAAAAGGCTTCACGTTTACAGATCAATATTGAACTGGTCATTAGTAGAGACCGGTTTAATTTATCACCGTTTGACCTTTTCAGTGAAACACTTTTTAGTTCCCAATTTTCGTTTTCTCGAGTTATTGAACAAATCAATTCATGATACTAAAATATATCATTCAAAATACCAGTCACGAAACAAAGCTAATAAGAAACTTAACTAATGATAATTATTGCCAAGGTATTCGCTTAAGGTTTGCAAGATTGTGACTTAGTAAAAAACTGACCCGCATGCCTAATGATGGACAGTCGTACCAAAACTCGTACACAAAGAAACAGACACCCCGACATATGAATTTCATTCTTGGCAGCTATTAATCGAAAACCTTAATCATAGGATTAATAACACGCTGATGAAAAGAATTAGTTTTGACACGTGAATGCAAAATGAATACGTGGTGTACCTCTCGAGATAAAAATTGCCATTGATTAAAACGATTAGAAAAATAATTGCCACCCGAGTGAATCTGTGAAGTGCTTACAATGTGTCTGGGTTCACTCGTATATATATATAGAATGTGTATTTTCCTTATCCCCAAAAAGATTAAGTTTCAAGCTGAAATACTTGAGAAATGTACGCTACGTGGCTTCCCCTTGTTGAGTTATATTGATATTTGTATAAAACCCCATTTTTTTAGTTACTTGTAGCAGCAAACCTAGATACTCGGTCCCCGTGTTATTCTTATGGAGAATAATTAAAATGTTATATAGTGCTTACTTATGATTGAATATTGATTAAACTTGGTATGTGGCTTTGCCTAGTTAAATTCTATTTATATTTGCATAAAAACCAATTGTTTATGTTCCTCATTTCAGCAAATCTACTCATTACCAATGTTATTCTTATGGATAATAATTAAAATTGTATGTATCGCTTATATATGAATATATTTTTATGAAACTTGGTATGCGGCTTTATATGGTATTCAAATATTATGCATTAAAAATTCGCTGAGTACGCAGGTTTGCTGCTACGGGGGTATTTTATTTCCATTATGAGAGTTGACATTCAAGTAGGTTTTTTATTTATATAATGAACATATATTTATGCCTTTCGGTTATGTTAAGATATACTCCTAATATAAAACTATGATAATGTAATTTTTTAAATGCCACGTTTGGACAAATAGACTGTTTACAAAAATAGCTGTTTTATCGAAACATTATCTCTTATTAATTAAAAACAGAAAATGATAAACACACGGTATTTTGATCATTGCCCCACGTCAATTGGTTACTGAGATATTGAAAGTGCTAAACACGTTGTCCAATGTTATTCTTATGGAGAAAACGACAAATTTTATATCTCGGTTATTTATGAACATAAACTGACGAAATTTATCGCTTCATCTGGTTGTGGTTTATTGCTGTTTGCACAACAAAAATGTTTCGCCCATGGTTCCTGTAGCAGCAAACCTAGGTTCTTGGTCCCCATGTTATTCTTATGGAAAATACTTAAAATGTTATATATCGCTTATTTATGAATGTATATGGATGAAACTTGGTATGTGGCTTCACCAAGATGAGTTCTAATGATATTTGCATAAAAACCCATTATTTTGTGTTCCTTGTTGCAGCAACAATACTCATCCCCAATGTTATTCTTATGGAGAATAACTAAAATCATATGTGGCTATATGATTGAATATTGATGAAACTTGGTATGTGGCTTCGCATGGTTTCTATTTATATTTGCATAAAAACCAATTGTTTATGTTCCTCATTTCAGCAACAATACTCATTACCAATGTTATTCTTATGGATAATAATTAAAATTGTATATATCGCTTATATGTGAATATATTTTTATGAAACTTGGTATGCGGCTTTATGTGGTATTCAAATATTATGCATTGGAAATTCGCTGAGTACGCAGGTTTGCTGCGACGGGGGTATTCCCGATTCCCCGGGATCAAGACCTTTAATTTGAGTCGTCTCCCACCATCCCACAATTTTGACTTAAAAATTTCGCTTATAGAATGATATATAAAGATTTTCTTTCTCGCAATTATTGTCTTGAAAACCTAAGTAAACAAATTACTACACACACTAATATACAAATTTATCCTATCCTTTAACACCTCGTAAAACGTTTTACCATCCAAAATTAATCATACGGTTCAAACCCCGTTACAAGCATGCAAAAGCATTTTACCCAACAGGCAGTTCAGATATACCACGACAAGTTTTAGTTTACTCTTGTAAAATGTTATTTTTGGCAAAGTATGTGTTCAAATATTAAGTTTATTTTTCGTTCATAAAAATAATAAACTCACGTTGGAAAAACGCGACTGCTCTTAAATGTTTACTCTTTTTTTCTATGGTATTTGAATTTTATTGAGAATCAATTTATTAAAACCATTGTTGATAAATCAATATAGCTTGCTCCATAAAGTTGAACCGGAGATTAATCTACGCTTCCCACCACCCGGTTGTGTACAGTCTGAGTGTACAATAATAGGCACTTTATTAGTTAACTGCTATGGCTGTACTCAGAGAGTAGGTTTTTATTCATAGGACTCTTATTAATCCATTGACCAAAAACATATTGGCTGAGTTATTTTGGTTGAAGTGATGACCTATAATAATTTAAGGTTTTCCAGATTTGTTTGAGCAAAATGTTTCCCAAGCGGAACTCGGAGAAGTGAAACGGAGCGGAACGTGGCTACATTTCCGTTAACGTGACCGCATTTCCGGTTTGACTTGCCTTCGTATCCTACATGAGACACACTTTCTCAAACCATTGGTTCGCCAGAGCATTTCAGATGGCAGCAAGAGAATTTTTGGTTGTATGCAGATTTGTTAAAATGCAAAAATGAAAAATCAATCTTTAAATTTTAATTATCTTAGTAATAATAATTTATGTAAAAGTGGGGAATATTCGTGCTACTCTGTGAGGAAATTTATTCTACATAAGGTTTCTTGCTAAGGTTTTTTTCACAGCATCATCGCTTATGAATCCTGTTAAGCGTTTTAATGTGTTATGTTATATATTCATTGGAAATTCGCTGAGTATGCAGGTTTGCTGTGACGGGGGTATTTTATTTGTTGTATTTGTGTTTTGGTACTACCCTCAACGGTTACATTCAGCTAAAAAGCCAAACTTGTGGGTTCTTAATCAATGGCGCGGGATGGATATGAATTTATATTTTTAGGAGATTTCAAATTTACACTCATCATAATTACTGAATATTAAATAAACAAATTGAAATGGGATTTGTTTAACGCTCCCGGATGAAACTTGGTGTGTGACTTCACTTAGATGAGTTCTATTGATATTTGCATAAAAACCCATTATTTTGTGTTCCTTGTTGCAGCAAACCTAGGTATTTGGTCCCACGTTATTCTTATGGAGAATAATAAGGGTGTTATATATCGCTTATTTATGAATGTATATGGATGAAACTTGGTATGTGACTTCACTTAGATGAGTTCTATTGATATTTGCATAAAAACCCATTATTTTGTGTTCCTTGTTGCAGCAAACCTGCGTAATCAGCCCATTCTTCTGGAGAATAATGAAATGCTATGTCCCCCCTAATTATGAACATAAATAAATAAAAACTGGTATACGACTTCAACTAGTTGAGTTATATTGATAGTAGCATAAAAACCCATTTATTGTGTTCCTTGTTGCAGCAACAATACTCAACCCCAATGTTATTCTTATTGAGAATAATTAAAATTGTATATATCGCTTATTTGTGAATACGTGTTTATGAAACTTGGTAATTGGCTTTATGTAGTACTAAGAAATTTATATCTCCATTGTAAATTCGCTGAGTATGCGGGTTTGCTGCGACGGGCGTATTTATTATTTTGAATCATCATCACAATTTGTACTCGGTTGCCGTCTGATGTTTGAATACAATATAAGTGTAAACCTATTTTTAAGTGTTGTAATACGTTTTTTATTACACCCGTGAGTAATGACAGCTACTATGCTAATGAAGAAGTTGTTTCTTGCTATAGTTTAATAGGTGTGGATGCCCCTTCTCAGAGAAATGCGGAGTGTCCAGATCATGAATGCATGCACAGGACTCGAACATAATCAGATACAGTCTGGAGACATGAGATATTCCAACTCATGAGTGCTATGTAGTCAGTAATCATGAGTGTTATAAGGACTGTTTAAGAAAGCCTACTTTTCAGATTATTTATTAATTATTCAGTCAAAAATAAATAATACTGTTTTTCAAACCATAAATTTGCGTTACAAATAGTTACTTTAAGAGTCTTCGGTAACACCGACTTATGAAACAGACCAGGTCTAGCATCTAATAATTTCGTATTTTAGCGGTGAAATCAACTTGAAAACGTACTATGCGTTTTATCTTAACAACGAACCAATGAACCAATTGCCAGCAGATTTTGTTCATACAAAAGATTGAATTAGATTTAGCTGAATGTAGTCGATTATACAGTTCCTGGTGTACTTGAGCTTCATCATCAAGTACAAATCAAGTACAAATCAAGGAGAGGAAGTTACTATATATTTCCAATACACTGCACAATAGAAAACCATCATTTGTAAGACCGAAAACTATACAATGCCTAAACCGGAATAATAGAACTCGAGAAACAATTGTTGTTTTGTGTCACCCAGGATAATAACAGTTTTAGTATAAAATCAGCCTAATAAACATACGATACTATCAATAAAACAACTTTAATTACATCATGTCTCCCATCTATAAAAACGGCTTTCAGCTTGTTAAACTGTATTGATACTGTACAACTACTCATTTGAAATCAAACAATAGTCAATGCCAGAAGGTTTTGGTGTTATGTATATAACAATTGAAGTTATGATTATAATAGTATAATAGAGGTATCTCAAACTTTAAACTCGCATCATAATGTTATATCTATGGGGATATTAATATAATAATTGCAAATTTACATATTACGTAGTAAAAAAAACTCAAATAAAACGCACGAACATACAACTCTTGAGTAATTATAAACGTTTAGCACGGATGAAACTTGGTATGTGACTTCACTAAGATGAGTTATATTGATATTTGCATAAAAACCCATTATTTTCTGTTCCTTGTTGCAGCAAACCTGCATACTCGTGCCCCATGTTATTCTGTAAACCGCCTCTTGTTATTCTGCGTTACGACGCCCAACAGGAGATTAACTAATAATACTATGACGTAACGGACCTTCCAGCCTTATTACTTACTAAGACTGATTCTTTAGCCATGACATTTCTAAATATTTCTAAATATTTCTAAATATTGACTTCCTCCCCTTAATAGTATATTTCTCTTATCAAAATATCTGAATAAATAACCCCAGTAACTCAAAAATGAATTATACTTCTAGATGTAAGGCAAAATGAATCACATACCAAAAAAGCTCTGGGCGTCTGGGCGCGCGTCGCAATCTCGTCAGTCAGTCTGGGCGCGGCCGTTGCTTGGTGTCCTCAGACGATCGGCTACTAACTAACTAGCGACGCGTCCGGCTTTTAAACCCCCGCTCGGAAACGGCCCCCCCCCGCCGCTATTACTGTAGGTCTCGCGGTAAGACTTAAGCCCGAGACCACGATAACCGTTTTAGGGTCCCGGGATGCCAAAAGCGGCATTTGTTCAAATTTATATATATGTGTGTGTCCGTTACCGCGATAACTTTTGAAAGAAGCGCCCGATTTTGATACAATTTGGCACAAGTGTTGAGAGTAACATTTATGACTTTGAGTTCAAAAACCAGATCGTTCACAGAGGAGAATGATTGGTTAATCCAAGTTTTAATCCAAGTTTTTTTATAAGTTAGTTCAACCAATTTCAGAGGTTGGACAACTATTTGTATGAGTTCAATTAACTAAGCTCAGAGAGTTAAAAAATATATGTTGGAACAAACAATTTTATAAGTTAAGTTAACCAATAAATTCATTGGTTAAAATAACTAATTTGTTTCAAAGTAGTTGGATTAATCACAAATGTAGTTGTTAAAACCTATATTGTCTAAGTTGACCAAACGGCTTGACTGGTTAAATTAACCAAATCCTCAATTTTCAAAGTAGTTTGTTACAACCCATATTCATTTAGTTGTTAGGCTCAATGCTTAACCCAGACAGTCCTAGAACCCCAGGCTTAACTTAGCTCTTGGAAGAATAGGCAAAGTTGCTGGGTTCTACGTTCCGTCTAGATCAAGGATTATGCATTCATGAGAAAGGGGGGCCTAACAGTTTTATGAGGACGAAATGAATGATTCAAAAGAAATTTTTTACAAAGACCTCCATGTACTAGGATTGTAAATTAATTAATTGTTTGGATCAAATAACTTTAATCATAAAAGGAAGCTGGTAATTATATGATAACTTACCTTCAAAACGTGGTATTAAATCGTCCAACCCCCAACTTATTAGAGTAGTTTACAACTAAGTTGACTCGAATAATTTTAAAATATTCATACAAGCGGTGGACTCATTTATATACTTTTAGGAGTAATATATTGCTGTCATGTCTATGCACACGTACCTCTCGGGTTAAAATAAATATATCTAACCTATATCAATTTCTGTGTCAGCTTACAATTATTAAGTTCTAAACAGAGTTTTTAATATTTCAATGATTAGCTATTAACATTTAAAATACGGCTGAAACATAATATGCTTATACCTTAATTTTAAAAACAGTATAACAGTATTATAACAGTATTATAACAGTATACCAGTATTTGGAAAAATAACAGTATACCTGCATACTCAGCCGCCATGTTATTCTTATGGAGAATAATTAAAATGTCATATTTTGTTTATTTGTGAATGTATATTGATGAAACTTGGTAGGTGGCCGTAACAGGCCACAGTAACTTTAATGAATAATTTGCAAACTAATTACTTTAATACTAAAAACATATTTAAGGTTTAATATGACGAATTAAAGTTGTGTCAGTTAAAAGCGTTTCCCCAATGCGATACTACATAGTATAATATATAAAAAATATATACAAAATTATAATTTTAGCGAATTTCCCCTATAGGGAAGAAGCTATTACCGTAGTCGGCATGGTAAGACCCGGGACCATGATAACTTTTCGTTTTGAGGTCCCCAGACCCCCAAAACACCAGTCGTTCGAAACTGTGTGTATAACATATATATGTGTGTCCGTGAGCACGATAACTCTCGTAAAAATGATCCGATTTTGATGAAATTTGGTATAAACGTGTAAAGCAACATTTATGACTTTAAGTTCGAAAACCAGCCAGATCGCTCTATCCAAAGGGGTATTTTGGGGGGGGTTTGTACCCCAACAATGGGTATTTTGAATTTTTGACATATCATTTTTGAAGTAGTCAAGTATTAGTTTTCCCCATTCGATTCAGCTTAAAAAACACACAATTTGGTATTTCGATCATTCCTCTACGTCAATTGGTTACCGAGATATTTAAAGTGCTAAACACAGTACGTTGTCTAATGTTATTCTTATGGAGGAAAAGAAAATTTTTATATCTCGCTTATTTATGAACGTATACTGACGAAACTTGGTATACGGCTTAATCTGGTTGTGGACCATTGATATTTCCTCAAAAAAAATTTTTTTTGACAAAGGCTCCCGTAGCAGCAAACCTGCGTACTCAGCCCATTCTTATGGAGAATAATTAAATGCTATGTCTCCCTTAATTATGAACATAAATGAATAAAAACTGGTATACGACTTTACCTAGTTAATTTCTATTGATATTAGCATAGAAATCCATTTTTTCTATTCCTTGTTGCAGCAAACCTGCGTACTCAGCCCATTCTTATGGAGAATAATTAAAATGCTATGTCTCCCTTAATTATGAACATAAACGAATAAAAACTGGTATACGACTTTACCTAGTTAAGTTCTATTGATATTAGCATAGAAATCCATTTTTTCTATTCCTTGTTGCAGCAAACCTGCGTACTCAGCCCATTCTTATGGAGAATAATTAAATGCTATGTCTCCCTTAATTATGAACATAAATGAATAAAAACTGGTATGCAGCAAACCTGCGTACTCAGCCCCATGTTATTCTTATGGCGGACAAGTAACGTGTTATCTCCCTTAATTATGAAAATAAAGCAATGAAATTTGGTATGTGGCTTTGCCTAGTTGTTATATTGATATTTGTATAAAACCCCAATTTTTGTGTCCCTTCCTTCAGCAAACCCGCATAATCGGTCGCCATGTTATTCTAATGGAGAATAATTAAAATGTCATATTTTGTTTATGAATGTATATTGATGAAACTTGGTATGTGGCTTTATTTGGTATTAAGATACATTTATATGCATTGGAAATTCCCTGAGTACGCAGGTTTGCTGCTGTATACTGTATTCGATTTTATTTAAACCCCGGTATAGTATAAATGTATAATGATACTGTATTACAAACTTAAGAAAACTAAGCAAATTAGATAAATACTTAAATTTGAGAATTAATAACTAATTGTCCACGTTTTCAAAATATATAGTCTTGTAATACACGTACTGTATTTACTATTGCATTCACAGACACACACACACATATATATATAAACCCCCAATATTATTTTGTAAAAATATACAATCTTGAACGAATAATATGTTTGATTCCAGGATCTCCAAAACGAAGCGTCTGGTTGTTATAAAACCACTTTCAAACAAGTTTTAATGCCAAAGTGACCCGCAGGTTTCGCGAAACCCAACACAAACCAAAACCCGCCACCTGCCACCTGCCGTCACCCGCGGGTTTCGCTTGGTGTTGAATCCAAGGTAGCCCACAAGTTAGAAATTCAACTGCTATCGGCCGTTTCAAAAACGTTGACCCCAAAAACATCATACAAACGGATACAAACGGATACAAACGGATACAAACGGATACAAACGGATACAAACGGATACAAACGGATACAAACGGATACAAACGGATACAAACGGATACAATAAGGGGTTCACAGCCCATATAAAACTATTTTATACACATTAAAATATATAGATTATCACCTAGATGTTATATTGGCAAATATAAATGAACAATGAGTGTATACACGTTAGAATAATGTGAACTGTCCATTATCCTCCACAATATCTAGTGAATTTGTTCATTATATACCACCAAGTAACCATTACCATAACCTTGTCATATTCATATTCCACCATTAGCCAATGTAAACCTTAATAACACCCTTTACACCCACCCATTCAATAACTAACCCCCCAACCACAGTGACTCGTTCACTGAATAGTTCAAACACCCATACCAGCCACCAGTTCACTAAGAAATTTCAATCACAAATATATTTAACATAAATGTCAAAGAACCATGAAACCTTACACTTACATAACTACTATCATTATCTCCTTGACCTTTTCAGGGTACATTTACAAGTTCAGCAGTGCCTGGGTGAGCAACCCCTTACAGACTGGGGCTGGAGATAGATCAGGGAAATATTTCCCCACTCTACCTTACCGTCTACCAGCACCTGAACTGCTCCTTAAGTTAATACTTGCAACTGACAAACAAAGAAAAACTGGAACTTTGACTGTCGACGTGCTAGTCTTGTGTGTTCTCCAATGTGCTCACACTGGCAAGGCAGACGTTGATTGCGTAAACTCACTCCCGCCCTTCATTGAAGAGTTTTATAAAATCTACCATCTTACGTTTACAAATAATTATATTTTTTATTTATCCTCAATATAAACCCAACCGATAGAGGTAACGATACATGTCAGGTCATTTTACTATAGGAAATTTATTGGGGAGTCTAAAGAAAACAAATTTATTAAAACACTGAACTTTCAAGCCTTGGGGTTGGGAGGGTAAAGCAAGAGGAAATTCGGGAAACCTTCAGAAAACACTTTTATTGACATACACGATCACCACGACAATAATCAGCTTTATATTTTTCATGTCTAGGGTTCTTTCCTAAAGTGGCTGGGCTATGGACTTACATAAAATAATAAAAGGAACGGGAGAAACAAAGAGATACTAAGGGCTGTAGGGGCCCTGACTGAAAATGATATTTTCCAAAACATGGCAAGGAAACTGATGTACATACTACACCAAACTGCTTTCTATTACCACCGAGAGTGTAGTGTGATATGTATATTGGTATAATACCATAGAAAACATCATTCAGCAACAGAACTAACCTATACTCCCTACAGAAAACAGAAAATTATATTCACACACCTGTCACTAAAATGAGGCTGTAGGTATAGAATGTCTTGGAAAGCTGATACTCGCTTCTTTAATTAGCATGCAATTGCTCTGAGACTCACATGAATAACAGTACAAATGTCCCTGTTGGAAATTATCCAAACCGTGTAAACTGTTCATGTTCATTCTTTTCTTGACCATGTAAGGGAAAAAGTGGAAAAAACTTTTAGAAGCCAAAATAAGAGTTGAAGAATTTATTATTTATTTTAAGGGTCGTTCCCGAATGCAATAGCATTGACTATAAATACTGAAGTAGACTTCTCATTGCCACTGTAAAATGTGTCCCTAGTTTTATGTATGCCACGATTGAAAGAGGTCGTAGTTTACAATAATCACCAACAGAGTATACTGCTGTCAACTATTACTTATCCTCTCAAGGAGGGGATAATATAACAGTTGGTGTGTCAGGAAGCAAACATAAGTTGATTATCACTTGCTTTCTGGGGTGGAAATATTTTAAAAGTTAACGTAAATAACTAAAATAAAAAGTTGACAGCAGCACAATTTGTTGGTGACCCAATCAAACTACATCAATTTTAAATTCTAGCATACACTAAAAGTGAGACAGCTGGGCCATATGGATGGGATGTCTCCTTCAGTATTTATAGTCAATGGCAATACTGTAGCCTCATTTCAAGAATCCCCACAGGTGAGAAATCAAGTGTTTGCCCTTCCTTCAAAAAGTCTCATAGTAAATTATTGTGAACTTTATGTTATATTGAGGAACGGAATAGGAAAAAAATCTAAGAAATATTGCCATCATACTAGTTGGAATGATTCAGCACTATTTAAACAATTAAAGGATGATTGACATCTGGTTAAATTTCTATCGACAACAATGATATGTAACAGAAGTAAGCGTAGGAAATGTAATGCCAGACATGGTTATGGACAGTCAGAATCTTCCTTCATTTGGTCGCGGGAGCCTAATCATGAAGTTAGATCCTGAAAACCAGCTCAACAAGATATAGTTCATTTTCAGCGACCAGCAACGATTATCAGAGAATACAATGTTTTTTATATAGCTGTAAGAAAGGTTGGGGGGCCTCCATGACATGCATGGGAACTACACCGCATCGACAAAGCGAAGTAACATAGGTCTGGGGGCATTGGTTCCTTCAAAACCAGCAAAGGCGCAGTGAGGAATGAGGAATAAAGGTCACCCCCCCCCTGACGTCAGCCCCCCGACCTTCCCCATAGCCAAGCACGACCCCCGACCTTCCCCATAGCCAAGCACGACCCCCCCGTGACGTCAGCCCCCCCTCGGTCACGTGACCTGGTGGAAACCTAACATAGGCTTCTTCCACCAGTTTTATTATATATATATATATATATTTTTTTTTTAATTTAATATTATATAAAAAAAAGGGAAAAGGACATGGGGTACAGTCTTTTATTTCTAGTCCCACCCGTCGTCGTCCGAGAGCAGCTGGACGTCGGAGCCGGAGTCGTCGGAGGCGGCCTCCTCGGCGTGGCACCGCCGCTGTGCCTCCTCCTCCAGCTCCCGCAGGAGGCGTTGGCGGGCCTCTTCCAGCTCCCGCCTTCTGGCCTCCCGCTGCTGCCTGTCCCGCTGCTGCTACCGCACCTCGTCCTGGAGCCAATTCTGGTTCTGATGCACCTGAGGGCGGACAGCGCCTGTAAAGGAGAAGTCAGTAATTAGTAATACTGTCTAGAGCGTGAACCATCAAGGCCCTAACCCATCCCTACGATACTTACATACGGGACGCTCGACGACTGACGTCTGGGTGGAACGTTCAGACGTTCCACCCCAACCTGAATGGCCACCGAAACATCTTCGGTGGCGGTCTGGGTCGAGGTGGTGGCGGAGGTTGGTGGAGGCGGGAGAAGGTCGAAGGTTGGTTGCAGGGCGGATGAGGAGCATGGTGCGGAGGCGTCGAAGGTAGTCTGTGGAGCGGAGGAGGTGGAGGCATGAGTGAGGAGGTGAATCCTCAACTTGTCCCCCCTGCGGAACTCCTTTCCGCAGACGGGACAGCGATAGGATTCACCTCCTTCACCATGTGTGGAGTGGAGGTGGCGGATGAGGTGGTCCTTGCGGGAGAAGGTGGAAGGGCAGCGCGGGCAGGGGAACATGCTGGTGGTTCGGTGGTCAGGGAAGGAATGACGACCCGACCCCAGAGGTGTGAACAACAGCAGGTGAAAGCGGCGATATTCAGACTCCAGAGGTGTCAACAACCCCCGGGGTGAAAGCGGTAATCCGTGGAATCGTTCTAGAAGCTTCTCGAACGTTCTCCGTCCCGGAAAATTCCTTCCATCAACGAGTGGGTCCTCAAAGCGAAGTGCCTAGTACAGCCAAGCACGACCCCCGACCTTCCTCACGGCCAAGCACCCCCCCGACCTTCCCATAGACAAGCACGACCCCCCCGACCTTCCGCATAGTCAACAAGCAGAGGTGTCAACAACAGCGGGTGAAAGCGGCATTGGAAAGCGACCAGATTTAGAGGTGTCAACAACCCTCCCGGGCGAAAGCGCACATTCGAGTCAGTCTTGACCAGAGCCGCTTCCATAATGGACGCCCTTACTGTGGAAGTCTTTGTCAACGTCCCCAACATCAGCTGGTACCTTCTACTTGGACTGGAGTACCTTACTCCCACAAGGACTCGGGTCGAGGAGGCGGTGAGGAGAGGTGTCCACGTCTTCCTCAGGCCGGGGCGGTGGAGTCCAGCCAGTCCCGTGATGTCCTCCCGTCGTTACGACCCGGGCGACCCGGCGCAGTGGGACGAGGTTCTGCAAGTGCTGCAGTTCACTCTGAACCAAGGCGACATGGCGGTGTTGGACGTCCAGGAAAACTACAGAAGGCCTGGACAGTAACCGTTTAAACCCCAAACCGGTTATTCCCCAACCCAAAGACCCAAGACCCTCTGTCCTACCACATAACCCTCTGTCCTGCCTCAACCCATAACCCTATCCCATCCCCACCCCAATAAAACTAGCAAGGGTGGAGTGAGGAGCCCCCCCATGACGTCAGCCCGCCCCGTGACGTCAGCCCCCCCCGTGACGTCAGCCCCCCCGGACGTCATCAGCCGGATCAGCATGCAGGTGAGGAGCTTCACGTTTCTGGAAGCTTCTAGAAGGTCCGCTGGAGCGCGCGCGACCCGGCTATAAAACCGAGGCAGAGCCGCGCGCGCGACCTCAGTGTTGTTTGAAACGTCACCATGAACAGAAACAGAGTCAGTACAGCCGAAGTGGACCAAACGATCCGCTCCTTCCTAGAGGAGCTGAACGCAATGAACGATGAGAACGCCAACGCACCACCGGTACAGCAGGGATGTGCGTCAAAGAAGAGAAAGCTCGATGGGTGGACTGTAAAGAGGAAGGTAGCCCGGGGCTGTCGATTCCCTGACACTGTGCTGGTCCGCTGGCGGATATCAGTACACTGTGAAGAACCCTACCAACAGTGGTAACGTACTGTTGAAGATGAATGTGTTCAAAGGAGGTCGCCCCACGTTCAGTTGCGGCTTGTACTTGGACGAGGAGCGAAACGATGAAATCTGCATATGTCTAGAGGACCTGCTATCCAGATTGCAAAACCTATGGCTGGCAAATAGCGAGACGGGAGAGTCAAGATACGACGGGATCACTAGGACCGCTACTCCGCTGCCCACCTGGCGAAAGACCGATTGCGTCATCTCAGGGAAAACCAAGAGGAGTACACACTCCAGGCGCGCTACCCAGTAAACCAGAGAGAGCGTGGAAACTTCCACTAAGCAGTTGATAACCGAGACGTTTCTAGAACAATCCACTTGTTTACGCAGTAAAGCTTTCCATTACGTCACCCTTCCTGGAATTGAGCGTGGAAACTTCCACTAAGCAGTTGATAACCGAGACGCTTCTAGAACAATCCACTTGTTTACGCACTAAAGCTTTCCATTACATCACCCTTCCTGGAATTGAGCGAGTAACTATGTCATCATGTTGTTGATACAGGCGAGTAGGCACGTAGACACTGCCAATAAAAGGCGACTCGGCAGTGAGAGCCAGTCATTCCGCATCCAGCCACGCCATCATGCACCACATGGACTAGAAGATGGACCTCAGGACAGCTCTCAACAACTGCAAGGCCGCGGGTTACACCCGCATCGTAGACCTGCAGGACAACGTGGTCTATCCGATTCGCTCGTTCGAGCGAGTGGATACACCATACGGCGAGGCGGTGTTGGCCACCTTGGAGGGTCTCATCGGCGATGACCCGGTTCGCATTTACATGCCTCGGCGGTACCTCACAGTCCTGGATGACAACACCATCACTCAATAAAACGTTGGCGTGAGGCCGAGGATGAGCCCCGTGAAGAGGAGCGGCCCTCCAAGCAGTAAATTCCCTCTCCTGGAATTTGTATAAAAAATAAACGATATTCCCTATACCCTTATTTCCCTTTGATATTATAAAGAAAAATAAAGAAATAAATCAAATAAAAAAGAGCGAGAAAAAGAATTTAGTTACAAGAGCCGAGGTGGCGGTGCACGGCGGTCAGTAGACGCCATGGACTTGAGGTGGAAACACCCGTTCACCGCCATCGTGGCTGGGCCCTCGGGCAGCGGCAAGTCGCACTTCGTGGCTCGCTTCATAGAGCACGCCGACCACATGTGCGATACGCGGTTCGCCCGTATCACTTGGCACTATGGTAGCGGTGGCGGTGGTGGCAAGAGCCGTGCGGACTCTGTCGTGCGCTACGTGGCCGGTCTGCCAGACCTGGACGACTACGACGGTAGCGAGCCCGCTCTGGTCATCGTCGACGACATTATGCGCGAGGCCGGCCCAGGCGTGGTGGACCTGTTCACCAAGGGCTCGCACCACCGCAACATGAGCGTGTTCTTCATCACGCAAAACCTTTTTCACCAGGGCAGGGGCCAGCGCGACATATCGCTGAACGCTCATTACATAGTGTGTTTCAAGAATCCCAGAGACCGCGCTCAGATCAAACACCTGGCCCGTCAGGTATACCCGGAAAACCCCAAGTTCGTGGAGGAGGCTTACGCGGACGCCACGCGCGACCCGCACGCCTACCTGCTCATAGACTTGAAACAGTCCACACCTGAAGAGATGCGCATACGTTCGGCCATTTTCCCAGACGACCCGGTAAACTACGTGTCCCTGCCCAAGAAGAAGTGATAAATAGGCCGAGTGCGCGCCAGCGTCAGTCATCATGTCACACCGCGTGAAGAAAGACGCAGCGCTGCTGAGGGCCCTAGTACACGCTACGCCCAAAGAACGCAAGGCCCTGTTAAAAGCGTGCGACAAGAGTCGCATCAAGTCGTTGTGCGAGTGCGCGTATAACGTGCTACGCGGAAACGTACCGCTTTCCCCCTGCCTCAAACGCAAATTGAGTAAACACAAACAGGCGCTCAGACGGCTGGTGAAACGCGGCGAGGGTTGGGCCAAGAAGCGACACTACCTCTTCCAACGGGGTGGAGGGATCCTCCTACCCCTGCTGTTGAACGCCGTTCTGCCCGTTCTAGCGCAGAAGCTAATCGGACATGGAGTACGCTAGGAAAATGGTGGTTGTACCGCAGGAGCTCATCGAGAGATTGCGAGAAGGACCGGCACCAGGACCAAGAGGAGGAGCAGGTAGCGCCAATAAGCCAGCCAGCCTGGACGCTGAGATGCATCGCATATTGAGCGACAAGCGGCTGGACGATACGGAGAAATGGAAACAATATCAGCAGGTGGTACAGCGGTTCCTGCACTTTTCCGCGGCTAAACGTCAAACCATAGGTCTGTCAATCATCGAGGGCGAGGAGAGGGAGGAGGAGGAAGTGGCGGGAGGTCCAAGTCAGATGAAACGCGAGTCTAGCGCCTCGGCGGAGGACATTGTGGAATCGTTCTCAAAAATCTTCAGGCCGGTGGCACGCAACTTGTTGCGATTCATGACCCGACAAGGCAGCCCCATCGCCTGGGACGCCAGTGGGGCGGTGTACGTGGACAAGGTGAAGATCCCCGGATCCAATATAGTGGACATCGCGCACAGCATAGTGAGAGCGCGAAGGGCGGACCGATTGCCTACCGGCTGGCATCAAGTGATGACCGCCTTGAAGGACATGAACGTGCCCAAAGAATACGTGAACAATCCCACTGCGTTGCGTTACCTAGGCGTGGGGCTGGACTCGGCATCGAGCCCCTGGAGAGACACGATGGCCTCGTCAACACCCCTGTCACCGAGGTTGACGCCGATGCTAGACCGTCTGAGACCGCGACCTCCAGCGGCCAGGAGAAGGATAATAACCGAGGAACCCGACCAGGAATCGTCATTGGACAACTGGGAGCCGTTCTCACCGTAATGGAGAAGTTGTACTATGACCCGAGCCAGCCCGGTTCCCTCGGCGGAGTGGCTGCTCTGACCAGAGCCTCGCGCCTGCCGAAACGCCGGGTAGCCGACTGGCTGCGCACCCAGGACGCGTACACGCTGCACAAGCCCGCGCGCAAGAAGTTTTCCCGCAACCGCTACGTCTTGTTCGGGCCCCGAGAGCTGTGGCAGGCGGACCTGAACGACATGCGCGGCCTGAGCCGGTACAACGACGGAGTCAATTACCTGCTGACTGTGATCGACGTGTTCAGCAAGCGGCTGTTCGCGGTACCGCTAAGGAGGAAAAGCGGGCCCGAAGTAGCCGCTGCGTTCGAGAGAATATTCTCTGAGGCGACGCCTCGCTGCCTGCAGACCGACAAGGGGACGGAGTTCACCGGGGCCGCTACCAAGCGAGTGTTCAAGAGTCACGGCGTCACGTACGTCACCACGCAGAACCCCGATGTGAAGGCGGCGGTGGTGGAGCGAGTCAACCGCACGCTCAAGATCCGCATGTGGCGCTACCTGACCTACAAGAACACGTACCGCTACGTGGACGTGTTGGACAGGCTTGTGGACGCCTACAACCACAGCCCCCCGCACAAGAGCCTGGGTGGCGGCCTGCGACCCGCGGACTTGGACAGCGGCGATGGTCAAACGGTGTACAAGGCGTGGCGTCACATGTACGGAAAGGCGATCCGGCGGCGCAAGCCCAGGTTTGAGCCGGGTGACACGGTGCGCATAGCCAAGGAGAAGGGTACGTTCGCCAAAGGTTACGAGACCAATTGGAGCAAGGAGCTGTTCGTGGTGGACCACGTTTACGGGTCGCTTCCCCTGCCCCTGTACGTGTTGCGCGACCTTAACGGCACGCCACTGGAAGGGCGCTTCTACGAGCACGAGATGCAAAAGGTGACGGTCGCCCCGGACCGCCTGTTCCAAATAGATAAAATACTGGACACTAAAGGGCGAGGCCGCAGTAAGCGCTACTTGGTCAAGTGGGTCGGGTACGGAGAGGACTTCAACTCGTGGGTACCAGCATCCGAAGTGCAACAGCTGCTATGACGACAAAGCGCAGACAGCTGTACCTGACGTTGCCCAGCAACAGCTCTATGGACTATTATCCGAACAACACCGTGGCTAACTACATCACCCATCTACCGTCAGTCGTGCGATTGGGTGGCGATGGCGAATGGGAAGTCGCTTTAGTCGAGGTCCATTACCCGTGCTCGTTTGTCACAGTGGGGGAGGACGCGCGCGTGTATCTCTACACTAAGGATGACACGGGCAAGCCTGCACTGACCGCTGTAAAGGTGGAAGCTGGAAACTATAAGGACATCGATGAACTGATTAGATCCATCAACGCCATTCCAAAACTGGACCTGCACCAATGCCAGTTTGAGTACGACAAGGCGACCGGGAGGGTGGAATTGATCTCGATGGACCAGACCGTGGTGCAACTGGAATTTAGCCCCACTCTAGCGTTACAGTTGGGATACGACGTGCACAACGTGAATGTGATCAAACATAGAAAAGCTATAAGACCACCCGACTTACTGGCCGGGATCCCTTCGCACATGTACGTGTACTGCGACCTGGTGGAACCCCAACTAGTAGGCGACACGGTAGTGCCCTTGTTGAAGATTGTGAACATCGACGCTAAAAGCTACACCTACGGCGCGAGTACCACCGTGCACTTCACCGACCCTCACTACGTGCCGTTGATGAAGAGCTCTTTCGACAGCTTGGAAATCGATTTAAGGGACAGCGTCGGGCGCCACCTGCCATTCCGCTTCGGGACTACGTGCATGAAGCTTCACCTGCGCAGAGAGCAGCAATGAACCCGATCGATCCCTACCTGGCGTACTACCGCCAACAGCAGTCGGGGCACGGAGTGTCCTCCGTATTCAGAGGAGCCGCTTTCCAACGCGGTCAAGGCATCTGCAGTTTCCTAGGCGGGCTGATGCGTACAGTGGTCCCGTTAATCAAATCCGGCGCATCGGCGCTGGGCAAGGAGGCGCTGAGGTCCGGTGTGGGCTTCTTGGGCGACGTGGTGGCGGGCACAACCAACCCCCGTGTCGCGGCCAACGCCCGGCTCAGACAGTTTACCGGGTCACTGAAACGCAGGGCCGATGATAAATTGGATCGCTTGCTAAGCGGTGGCGGCACCTATAAGAAGAGGCGTGTACAGCGGGTCACTCCTCAGTCTCTGGCTAAACTCCTCGGAGCGAGGAAGAAGAGCGCCGCACCCAAGAGGAAAAGGAAGCCCGCAAGACGCGTCGCTAAGAAGAGGAGAAGCAAGACCGTTGTGCGACGTAAGAAGAGCAAGAGTACCACGAAGGACATTTTTGGATAATGTCGTTCATACATCAGAAGTCGCGCGAGTGCGTCAAGACCGAGTTGGACCTGTTCTCTCTGCCCCCGACGCAGACCAGTATCGAGAGCAGCAAATGGGTCTGCTACAAGCCGGTCTCGTCGCTGACGGATGATTCGCCTATAGAGTTCGTAGTGCCCTGTCATGGAGACGAATACACTGATCTGTCGCAGACGTTACTGTACGTGAAGGCGACCATCAAAACGGCTGCTGGGGCCGCGGTGACGGTGGAGGATACAATCAAACAGGTCGGCCCGGTGAACAACTGGCTCCACTCGCTGTTCAGTCATGTGGACCTGTACCTCAACAACAAACTGGTGTCGCCGCAAAACAACACGTACGCCTATTGCGCCTACCTGGAGAACCTGTTGACCTACGGCAAGGACGCCAAGAGCACACATCTCACCGCGGAGCTGTTCATGGAGAACAACACCGCTAGGATGGACGATTGCGAGGAGGGAAACGGGGGGCTCGTAACGCGGCGGGCGTGGATCGCGGGCAGCCGCTTGGTGGACATGGTGGGACATCTGCACGTCGATCTGTGCAACCAGGACAAGTTCATGCTGAACGGTGTCGAGATGCGGTTCCGTCTGATCAGATCGCGCAACTCATTCGCCATCATGTCCAAGACCATCACCGACTACAAGGTGGTGATCAGCGATGTCAGCCTGTTCATGCGCCGCTGCAAGATCAATCCCAGCGTGCTGTTGGCGCACAGAAGGACGCTGGAGACCGGCACAGCCAAATACCCAATCACCCGCGTGGAAGTGAAAACCGTCACGTTGCCGAGCGGTATCCGTGGTAAGACTATGGACAGCGTGTTCCTCGGCCAACTGCCGAAACGGGTGATAGTCGGGCTGGTCAACAACCAGGCGTTCAACGGAGACTACAAGAAGAACCCGTTCAATTTTCAACATTACAAGACGAATTTCTTCGCGCTGTACGTGGACGGTGAGCAAGTGCCTGGCAAACCGCTGCAACCGGATTACTCCGTAGGCCAAGAGTTGTGCGTGCTCGAATATCACACGCTGTTCACTGGCACCGGCATCCATTACTTGAACTGCGGTAATGACGTAGACCGCTCCCAATTCATATACGGTTGTACGGTGATGGCGTTCGACTTGACGCCTGACCTGTCGGCCGGTCAAGCGAGCCACTGGAACCTGGTGCGCAACGGCAATCTGCGCATAGAGATCGGATTTGCCGAAGCCTTGACGGAGGCGGTCAACTGCGTAGTGTATGCTGAGTTGGACAATGTAGTGGAAGTGGATCGCAACCGCAACGTGACTGTGGACTTTGGCGGGTAAAGGAGTTGCTGCGCTCAAGGCCACCGTTAGGTGATGAGGACTTTGGCGGGTACACGAGTTGCCGCGCGCTCAAGGCCACCGTGCGGACCGTTAGGTGATGGTGCGCATGCGCGTGAGTCCAAGGTCGCCCGACAGCAGCGCGCTCAGATCAGCGGCGCGCGCTCAGATCAGTTTGGACAACCGTACGAGATGGACGTGCCGCCACAGATCTACAACGAGCCACTGCCAGCGCGCTGTCATCACGGAAGCGTGGTGATGGACATGCAGTGTTCCAAGGACAGTGACAACGACTTTCTACTGAAAGAGGTCTGTGTGGTGGACGTGACTACCGGCACGCTGCTCCTACATCACATCGCCCGCCCGCTCTTCAGCAAGGACCTCCTGACCTCCGAGAAACAGCGCGAGAGCGTCTGGCTTACGCGCCACTGCCACGGCCTGGAGTGGGACCAGGCGGACATCGCGTACATCGCCCTGCTGGACAAGCTGCGCTCCTGCCTCATCCACCGCCCCTTGGTCTATGTCAAGGGATCGCAGAAGAGGGACTTCGTACGGCACCACCTCATAACCGAACCCGCCGCCACCGCCGCTCAGGACATGGAGGATCTGGGCTGCGGGTCGCTCAACGGTCCGCCCGCCTACCAGACTCTGCGCTGTCGCCACCATAAGAGCTCCCACAACCGTTGCGCCCTTCATAACTGCATCGTCTTGCGGGACTGGCTCGTGGCTAACGACAGGCCAGACCCGTCCGTCTCAAGCTGCCTGTGCTGCTTCCGCCCACGATGAATACCGTTCAGATCAGAAAATGCCTGGCGAGGATCCCCGGACTGAGGAACGTCGCGGTATACGCCTCTAACCAACTACCGGACGCGCCAGTCAAGCCTCTCACCGCCATCGTGTCCAACACGGTAGCACACACCGAGGGAGGCGAACACTGGGTGGCGTTTTACTGCTCGGAAGAGGACAGACTCTTGTATCTGGACAGCTACGGGAGGCCGCCATTCCAGGCCGACTTTCAAAGGTTCCTGAGGCGCAATCCTCATCACCGCCACTACATCTACAACAGGTATCGGCTCCAGGGATACGATACCTCTGTTTTCGGCTATTACTGCCTCACTTACCTGTACTGCCGGGCTGTTCTCCACATGTCACTCAGCGACTACGTTCAGCTCTTCGACCCTACCGCTCCCGCCACCAACGACGCTCTGGTCCGCAGGCTCTTCCACTCCATATTCGCTTAAAAACTATATTGTGAGGTTTTAATAGTGTGTGTATGTAACCTTTTCTTACTTTACAATACATGTCTTGTTATGGTAAAGCTTGTGTTTTCATTTTTCTTCTTTATCCTTACTAAATTTAAAAAAAGAAATTATCAAAACTGAGGCAGCGGGGCTGGACCTCAGGTTTATATACCAGCGGCGCCACTGGCTGAGCCCCCGCCAAGCGGCAGTGAAGGCCGCCAAAGAGGGCGCGAGACCCCTCGGACATCAGCAAGCCACTGACTAACTCGAGGGTGACCCCTCGGACATCAGCAGACCGCTGGGCAACTACTTCAGGGCCGTCCCCGACACGCGCCGCCAACCGCTCCCGGTTGGCGGGGGCTTTTTAAGCTGCACGGCTCGGGCCAAACGGCCAATAACGCCTTTCACACATACTTTAGTTTTTTTTTCTAAGCCTACCGGCTTGCGACTTTTGAGTGTGCGAAGGGGAGGAAAATAAACAACTCGGATTCATGCTGTACATAAAGCTATTATTGTATATTTTCTTACTAATACTATTTACATTTTTTTTCTTAAAATTAATATATAACTAAACCGGGAATTCCTCTTCGTCCTCTTCATCGTCCTGGCGCTGTCCCTCCTCCTCCTCGCCGTCCACCTCCATCCGCTGCGGCTGATCTCCTCTCCTCCTGGCTGGCGGTAGCGGCGGGACGTCCTTGTGTCCCCACGGCAGAGTGTGGATGCCGTCGGGGAGGACGCACCGCTTGTCGTCGGCCGGACTGAGGCTCAGCTTTTCCACTTCCACGGTGTACACCCGGTGCAAGTGGGACTGGAACCGGACGTTGGTGGTGTGCTTCCGGACCCCGTTAAACAAGCACTCTCTGTAGTCGTCGAGGGTGACGACGTTCTTGACAACGCCCTTAGCCACCCCCTTGGCTCGCTTGAGAGCCTTGCTGCCGCCTGTCGCCGCGTCCTCGATGTCCATGAAGTACAGCTTGGACCGCAGGCCGAGGTACTCGAATAAGGACAGGCCGTTGCACTCGTCCTTAAACTTTCCGATGACCTTGGCGTTGACGGGGCTGTAGCAGGGGTGGGACCTCGGGTAGCCGCTGGTGTCAAAGTCGTCCAGGTGTTCCTTCATCTCGGCGTAGACATCCTGGGACACGATGTCAAAGACGAAGCTGTCCGTGTCCATGTAGTCCACGGTGAGGCGGTCACCGTAGCGCTCCTTCATATTGCGCAGGAGTTCGTACATGAGCCACTTGCTCAGCTCCAGGACTGACATGCCTACGTAGACGGGCTTGTCCAACACGATGTTGACCTTGGACAGATGCACCAGGGCCACGTCCTCCGTGTAGTACGTCCGGTCCAGGAAGTTGGATCTAGCGACGTACTTGGAAAACGTCTCCGGGGTGCACACCAGCTTCACGTTGAGGCGCTTCCGTACATTCTCGATGGTCTTGCCGAAGACCGCGTTGTTCATGAGCTTGAAGAAGTCCTGTTCGAACTTCGTCCTGGCCCTCTTCCGCAGCTCCGTGTTCATCAGGATGTACGGTTTCAACCACCGCGACTGGCGAAACGAGATCGCCCGGTGCACCGCGACCAGCTCCAATCCGTTTTGAAGCGCCTGCTGCAAGACCCTGTAATGACAGATGTAGTGTGTCTTGTCGTCCAGGGTCGTCAACAGTTTGGGGAACTTCCCTGTCGGCGGACGCTTCGTCTCGCAGCAGTAGGGAAGGTCCTTGTGCAGGTCGTGTAGGCGCGCGGGGTAGTGCAGGTCCACCTCCAGGATGTAGCCTCGTTCGGCCTCCGCGTCCAGCGCCGCGACGTCCAACGCCCGGATCTCCTCACGGCTGAGCCACTGGAAGTCTCCGGTTGGCAGGCACTGGGACATGGCCCAGCCGTACAAGTTGTTGGCGTCCAGGTACAGGAGGAAGCGCGTGGGTTCGTCCGGGCGGTGGTCCGGGCACCCGGCGTGGTTGGCCTTGGCGTAGCGGGTGATGGCCTGTGAGATCCCTCCTCGGATCCCCTGCTCCACAAACAGGTACATGTCGAAGTCCTGCAGCGTGTCCAGCTCCACGTCGCAGGTCTTGAGCATGACGTCCCAGGCGTAGGACGGCAGGGTGTAGTAGTGGGCGGGGTCCAGCCCGTACTCGGCCAGCGAGGTGTCGCGGAACTGCTCAAAGACATCGGTGAGCAGGGCGATGTCACAGCGCAGGTACTTGTCCGCGTAGTCCTTGAGGTGTCGACACTCGAAGGCTCGCCACACGTTCAGGGCGTGCTCGTACTCCTCGTCCTTGACGTCCTCTAGGGTCATGGAGTTCCTGAACGCCTGCTTGGGCGGCAGCTCCCTGGTCCTGTACAGCGTGTCGTAGGACGTCACGAAGTCGTAGGGGAACACGCCCTTCCTGCGCACCAGGTCGAACAGCCGGTCGTCGGGGAAGCGCTTCCTCGTCTCGCGCATCCTGTCCGTGGGAAGTCCCGCCACCAGACTGGCCAGGCTCATGGACAGGAACCTGTACGTGTCCAGGAAGGGCACCGCGAAGCTGCTGCTCCGTCGCGGGTTGTCTCCGGGTCGGCCGAAGTGGAATCGCTTGGTGAAAGCGATGTACCGCTCCTCCGTGTGCGCCAACACGTCCACGTCACCGGGGTCGATGGCCAGCTCCCGCAATACGAAGTGGGTGTCGTAGTTGGACAGGTTGTGGAAGTAGCAGTTGATGTGTCGCTGCTCCCGGTACCTGAGGTTGCACGAGAGGTGGGCGGCTCCTCGGAACTCGTATGGCGGAGCGTGGTTGTGGTCCCGCACCTTGACGTCCCGGTCCGTGAACTCCTTCCTGCAGAGGTAGCAGTCGGTGGCCGTGATGTACTGGCGCGTCTCCTGGTCGTTCAAGACGGGCTGCAGTAGGACCGCGTTGGTCAGGAAGTCCCACAGTGCCAGCACGTCACCTTGGACGCGTCGGCCCCGAAGTAGACGCGGGGCTCGAACTCCTCCAGGCCGAGAGAGCCCACGATCTGGTAGGCGAAGGCGTACGGGACGTGCAGTTGCAGGGGCCTCGTGCCGAGCGGCGCTTCCGCCGGGTCGGCGTCGACGGGCTGCAGAGCACACTCAAAGTCCGCGTAGACGCAAATGTGCTCGCGCCGAGTGTACTCGGGGTGGGCGAAGCGGATCCGCTGCTTTTGGGACATGTCCAAGCGGAGGGGGGCCTTGGCGGTGCAGTATTGCATGTGCTCCTCCAGGCGCTCGGCACCGGACAGTTCCAGCTTGTTGGGCCGGTTGTCAAAGTAGGCGAAGCATCGCTTACACACGTGGATAGTGCCGCGGTGGGACGTCAGCTGGGGTCGCACCAGCCTGCTGACGTTCGCGATGTAGGTGTAGTGACTGTCCCCGCCGGTGGTCACGTAAAGCAGGTCCCGGTGATCCTCCAACTCCCGCTTGCAGATCTTCAGCGGGAACACGTGGTCCTGGAACTTTGGCGATCCGTCGGGGCGTCTCCCCACCATGGCACGCTCGATCCCGTACACGTTCACGCTGATGGGGTTCCTCCTCTCGAAGACCTTGATGTCCTTCAGCGCCACGGGGAAGCGTAGGCCGACCCAGTCGTAGCGTGCCATGACGTCCGGTGTATACGATGCAGGCCTCTACGGGTGTTGCGCGACGAACTTGGCCAGGATGGCGTACGCGAAGCACATGTCATCGACGTTTTGCACGTTGATGACAGCGCGCGTCTCGCAGATGGTCCTGGGAAGCTGGACGAACCGTGCTCCGCGTTCTCCCAACGGGGTGTAGAGGTTGACGCGGATCTCCAGGTCGCGTATCCGGAGATAGCTCCACCCGCTGCCCACTAGCAGGCACTGCTCCTTCTCTTCCACCAGCTTGTGGAAGGAAGCCGACAGGAAGTCCTCCAAGTTGGACGCGGCGGTAAGGGGCACGTTCTTCGTCTTGAAGGCCCGCAGACAGGTGGCTCCGTGGACGTTGGCGAATTTTCACTCCAGGAACATGTTGACCTTGATGTTCGGGTGTCGGGTCCTGACGTCGGTCAACAGGTTCAGGACGCTGTCGAACAGCAGCACCAGCGCGTCCTCCACGGTCAAGATGTCCTCCATGGGCCGGGACAGGCCGAAGGTCAGGAGGCGTCCGCGGAACCCCCGTTGGAGGGTGCGGAACGCGGGCAATCCACCATCGCCGCCCACCATCCCGTCGGGTGCCGTTCTGGGTCCGGGCTGAGGCTCGTGGCTGGGTCCGGGCTGGGGCTCGTGGCTGGGTCCAGGCTGCGGCTCGGGTAACAGGACGGGCAGGCGCGGCATCTCGTCCACAACGAGGTTCCTCACGACGGGGCAGTTGTGGGCCTCGTGCTGGTCCCGGTTGTAGTGCCGGGTGAAGCCTCGGTCGCAGTAGACGCACGCGAACCTCATGCCGCGGTGAGCACTCGCCATGTGCCGCTGGAGGTAAGCGGCCCTGCGGAAAAGGACGCCGCAATCGGGACAGCGGACCTCGTTGGCATGCACCAGCTGCACGTGACGCCGGAGCAGGTCCTCGCGGGCGAATCGCCGCCCGCACGCGTCGCACTCGGGCCGTGGTTCTCTGGCGGGTGGCGTTGCGGAGGAGGAGGAGGAGGTCGAAGCCGACGGGCTCGCACCGTGGACCGCTTCCATATGGTGGCGAAGATCCTCGGGGCCGGTCAGGGCGACGGGGTACAACGGGCACGGACAGCCTGCGAACAGTAAAACAAGTCCTATTAGTTACCCCGATAAACACGAGCGTGAGGAACTGGCGACCTCTTCCTCATCTCGATCGCCAGTTTACCTGAGCCCGTTAATGCAAGAGTGAGGAATTACACAGAGGGCTGGCGACCTCTTCCTCATCTCAATCGCCAGTTTACCTGAGCCCGGTAATACAAGAGTGAGGAATTGCACAGAGTGCTGGCGACCTCTTCCTCATCTCGATCGCCAGTTTACTTGAGCCCGGTAATACAATGGTGAGGAATTGCACAGAGGCTGGCAGCCCCTTGTTCACTACTTGAATCTGTTTACTCGGCTAAAGCCGTTTAATCTCTCTCGAAAACAAGTCATTAGTTACCAAAGTCCACGGACGCACCGTGGTGTCATTGGTGAGGATATCGGAGAAGAAGGCATGCTTAACAAATCTACTGGCGGTTTCCTATTTAACCTAAAACTGTACCTGGCGCTTGGTCGTGAGGAGTAGGAGGATGAACTGCGGCGAGGTGGCGTCGCAGGTTGTCGCTTCGCCCGAAGCGTCTGCCGCAGACGTCGCAGTCGAGATGGCGGTCGTTGTGGGCGGCTGCCGTGTGGCGGGTCAGGTTTCCGACGTTTGCGAACACGCGACTGCAGACCTCACACATGCGGGGGCCAGCCATCTACAAAATACATCGGGTATCTGTATTCCCTGTCCGCCACAAAGGCACAGTTGTCACAGCAGAAACACTTTGCTAGCGGTACCCCTGGGAACGAGGCGAGTCTAGCCTTTTTAATAATATTAGATAGGAATAAATGACATGAGTCGCTCCTATGACATTCCCAACACTGATAAACGTATTTGTCTTTGTTACGCTCACACATAGCGATTTCACCCTCGTCTGTAATTCCACTGGGCACTAGGAACTTCGATTTAAAAGCAAAACCAAATTTTATTTCACTCAAGAAGTTTTTAAAAAGGAGCGGAAGCGAGTCTATTTTGCTTTTTAAATTTGGTTCATTAACTTTAATCGTTAGAAGACACAACTGTCCCAAGGTCATTACGGTTTCACTCATCTCCATCTGAAAAGAGACAAGGACAAGACTCAGTGTACCGAGATATGCAAAACATTAAATATTATTTTTGGCTAATTATTATTTAGAGCATTGGTAAATCGACTAATGAAACAAAATCAAAAGTGAATTACATGTTACTTACGTTTTTATAATATCTAAGGAGAACGCTTCACACAGTCGTATAAATAGTCACCACGGAAGGCACCTACGTCCTCACTGTATGAACTGCCACTAGACACTGAGCGGTCCGGGAGGGTGGCGCGCAGAAGTAAACTAGTTGTTGACGTCGAGAGACTTTCCACTGGAACCGCTAATGGGTGAACCGACTGTGGCGGTCACGTAGGCATGAGGATGACGTCATGGCGGTTTCCTCCGAGTTGCCCTCCGAGTTGTTTACACCTTTGGTCCTACCCGTCAGTCTCCTAACGCTACTGGCAAGCGGTGCATCATGTTTCATTTATTCACAATGGTTTTGGAGCCGGTAGGGTTCTACCCAGCGACAATGCCTTTCCATATACATTCCACGATATCAGAGGTGGATTCGATAGACGCGGAGGTATTTCTGCAAACGGTGTACTACTATACGAGATGCTTCCTCGGGAAATTACATATTGAATTTTGGCTAGAAAGACCGTTGGCCCCACACAAGTGTCGGCAACTCAGGGCTGACCTGGGAGACTTTAATGTGATACCGACACACGCCTCTTGCCGCAACGCCATAGTTTGGCTCCTTCGGGAGGCTAATCCCCCGATATATGCGAGAGTTGTAGTAAACGGAGGGTAGGTTAGGGTATCGCATTTTCTGAATAAAATAAAGGATATTGTTCTAAAAAAAAACAAAAAAAGAAAAGACAAACAAAGCAAATATATAATAAAACTGGTGGAAGAAGCCTATGTTAGGTTTCCGCCTGGTCGGGGGGGGCTGACGTCACGGGGGGGGGGGGGCACGTCATCATTCGCATCCTCACTGTGCCTTTGCTGTTACAGTGAAGACTTGAATAATTAGTGATTTTTTTTGTTTTTTTCTTTTTTTTTCTTTTTTTTATGGAGAAAGGGGTAAGGGTATAAAGCTTTATTTTTAAAAGTATAGGTATCCGGAGTGCTGGGACCCCTGCCTCACCGTTGAAATATCCATTGTCATTCGTAGGAAGGTCAGGTAATTGTCGTTACTCCACCAATTACACTCCCATGCACTCCGCCCACAGCAGAAGCACTTGTAGTGTTCTTCACTGTCTACACAACGAAACACTGTTCTGGTACCTCGTATAACAGGTTACCACAGTAATGGTTTCTATAGTCACAACGCCTGCACTGATACACTATATGTCGATCGTAATTCCTATACAGCTCTCTGACACGCTCGTCCTCTACGCCTATAGGAAGCACCAGCACATAGCGTCGTACACTGCCCTTCAGGCAAGAAGCGATGTATCGCTGGATGGATACTGGTAAAGCACCTAACCCCTTATATAGTGAACATCTATTGTGTCTAATAGCTATCGTCGACAGTTGAGCGAGAGACGGTGGGTTGTGTTTCTCCATCGCGAAAGCCAACACTAGACAGAGCTCGCAAACAACTGCTGGGTGACCACGTAACACTGGCGTATGGGGTTATTCCACAAGGGTGAGAAAGCGGTCAATACAATAATAGCTCGTTTACGTCGTTGACTGATTTGAAGAGGGCTTTCCACTGAGCGGTGAAAGCTTCTGGAACGTTCCACTTGTTTACAACGCAGAAATAGCTTGTGTATTAGCCAAACCCTCATTCTCTTGTCGACAACCAACAGAGCACCATGCCGGACATCACATATGTCATGTGCTGCCCCTACACTGTGGCTGTTGCATTTCAGAAAATAGAAGAAGAAATGCAAAATGGATTGATAACCCTCCGCCTCGGCTGTGCCGAGGAGGACGGAAGACTTCACTATTTCCCCCGGTGGTTTACCGCCAATGTGCCAGTGGAGCTGGACCTTATAAAGCAGAGAGTGAACGGCTTTTTGGCGAATGGTTTTTCGGCTGTGGTAAGCTACCGGGGGGTTCAGCTTCAATAGGCTGTTATATTCATATTTTTATTACGTATTATTTTTATAATATTAGATTAATAAACTAAAAAAAAAAACAAAAAAAAACAAAAAAAAATATATAATATAAATTGATAAACAAAAGAAAAAACAAAAACAAATATATAATAAAAACAGATTTATAATAAAGCAGATGGAAGAAGCTTATGTTAGAAAACTGGTGGAAGAAGCCTATGTTAGGTTTCCACCAGGTCACGTGACCGGGGGGGGGCTGACGTCACGGGGGGGGCTGACGTCACCGGGGGGGG
Organism: Allygus modestus; assembly: GCA_963675035.1. Lineage (NCBI taxonomy): Eukaryota > Metazoa > Arthropoda > Insecta > Hemiptera > Cicadellidae > Allygus > Allygus modestus. The sequence continues at coordinate 144,229,789 of OY776111.1, forward strand.
GGGGCTGACGTCACGGGGGGGGGCTGATGTCATGGGGGGTGACCTTGATTCCTCATTCCTCACTGCGCCTTTGCTGGTTTTGAAGGAACCAATGCCCCCTACTAATACGTATTATCGGCCAGCTATAATAGACCATACAGATACTATGTAAGAGGCTAGTTGACTAAAACAGCAACTGAGCATTGTCAAATCCAACGTAATATTGTATATTAAATAGCTAAGGAATTTCGTTTTCGGCCCAGATCATTATTTTTCAACCGATTTGGACAAAGTGTCATTTTAAAAGCTTTTGCACTGCAGATTAACAGAAAAATGTAAACTCAAAAATACCGCTTTAGCTTTTAAAATATTGACATTTAACAAATCGTTCCTGTTTTTTAGATGGGGGACTATTTTTGAAGGAACTCGGCCTTAGCTTGAGAATACCAGGCAACGTGTGGTCATGGAATTTCTACAAATTTGAAGCTTAAGCTTTCCGATACTCCCCAAAATTGTCAGATTTATCATTTTCTCCCTAAAAGTTCGTTTAATGATGCAAAGTATAAAGTCCTAAAGTTTCTCCATGTTATTCATATGGGAGAATTTGTATCTAGGATTTTGAGGAACTCGGTCTTAGTTTGAGAAAACCAGGCAACGTATGGTCATGTAATTTGTACCAATTTGAAGCTTAAACATTCCGATAATCCCCAAAATTGTTAGATTTATAACTCTTTCCATTTAAGTTTGTTTAATGATATAAAGTATAAAGTCCTCAGTTCCCCATGAAATTCATATGGGAGAATTTTTGACCAGGAACTCGGCCTTGATTGAGAAAACCAGGCAACGTGTAGGCATGGAGTTTGTACCAATTTGTTGCTTAAATATTCTGATACTCCCAAAAATTGTCAGATTTATCATTTTCTTCTTTTAAGTTCGTTAAATGATATAAAGTATAAAGTCCTCAATTTTCCCCATGTTATTCATATGGAAATTTTTGACCAGGAACTCGGCCTCAGCTTGAGAAAACCAGGTAACGTGTGGTCCTGGAATTTATAATAGTTTGAAGTTAAAACATTCCGATACTCCCCAAAATTGTCAGATTTACAATTTTCTCCTTTTAAGTTTATTAAATTATACAAAATGTAAGTGTCTACAAACCATTTTGGTGGGATTTATAGTATGTTTTGTTTACAACAAACAGCTGATTATAATCTCAACTCTGTGATTTTCATCAGACAGCTGATCAGCTCAACAAGCTTTTGATTTATTAGTTTTTTTTATTTTTTTTATTGAAAGATGGGAATGATTTTTCGCACACCCCCGCTCCCACTGGGGTAGTGTAGGACTCCTTCAAGAGAAGACTACCCACCAAACCCACCTCCCCCCTCCAGTGAATTTCCTATGAAAAAGTGAACTATTAGCATGACCCGCACGGTGAAACTTAAGCCCGGGACTGCCATAGAAGTTCCTAACTTGACCCCCTAAACACATTTTGGGGGCCGCTAACAACTTATGTATATAAAAGTGTATTTTCATAATTTGTGATATTTTAAGTCAAGTACTTCATCGTTGGTGGTTGTTTTGACAGGATACCGATGGCCAAACTTAGTATTTTATCCGTCGAATTTCGACGGGCACCTACTAGTCAGTTCTTATATATATACAATACAGATCAGACCCATTTTGTTATATTTTTAAGAATATTAGTTTAAAAATTGTTTTTAATGTATGTATTTATTTTACAAATAATTTAAATGCATCCGAAATTCACCAAACAAATTATTTGTTTTAAATACGCAAAACAATTATTTATTGTATATTCGTATTTGTATGTAATTATTACCGCCATAATTTTGTGTAGTAAGTATGATAGATATTTAAAAAAATTGATATATGTATGTAAAAACATAATTTATGTAATATTATTTATGTTTTAATTACACGTCAATGCCGTCCGACCCTCCAACCCTTTCATTCCCAATGATTAATATTTGATTCGCAGTTGGTGTGGATAAATTAAATCCCACATTGGGTAAACGTATTCTCCAGTCATTATTAATAACTCAGTTCAACGACAAATATGGCCGGCCGTTGAAATGGATTCAGTGTTTCTATGTAACCAAATTATGTTTTTAGTGTGTATTAATTTTTAAAATTTTTGTATTTATGACATTCAGGAGAATGGATAAAAGTCCTACAGTTGTTATAAGGGCTTCCTGTGATCCGAAATTATTATCAACAAACCGCACTATAAGAAATTGCGTACGTCAAGGTACGTTGACGAGTTATATTATTAACAAGCTATATAGATAGATAAGTCATAAACTATGTTTTAATAACGATTTATTTGTTAAGGAACAAAACCAGTGCAATACAACGCCATTTAATCAAAAGTAAAACGTAATTGAAACACCTAGATTATTTGTACTCATCCATACTCATTTTTGTGAACAACAATTTAATATAAAATCAATGTATTTCAGGAACCTAAGTGCTTGGATATGTTTGTTTGCCGATGTTATGAAGTAAAATCCTGCAACTGCTTAACAAGCTTTTCACAATTTGGGCCAGACTTTAATTTATTTTCTAGTCTACATTTATTTTTAGATTTTGCATAATTTATATTGATTATTATTTATTACTAAACAAAACATTATTATATTAGTTGTTATATTAGTTATCGTATTTTCAGAATTCACATATTTACAATAACAAATACCACTACTACCTTTTTAATTATTTTCTGTTGGTACAAAGTGATGCCTGCATTGAGTAACGAGAGTAAAGTGTACTTTCGAAGTTTTACGTCAACGTAATATATTGTACACGATCAAGGGTGTATCGTTTTTGTCGTTCCGGTTCTTTAGTATCACCCTTTACCGGGAGTTTAATTAAATGGCTTTATTGCAGCTACGGACCTGTTTCCAAGTAAAGGAGAAAAAAACATGAGACTTTGTCGATTAGAAAACTGAACGAAATGCGTTAGTTTACTAACTAATAACAACTATTACTAACTCATACTAAATATTTTCATATAGAAATATTAACATGTGTTTTATACGGCGATCAGCGATTCGATTTTAAACTGCACAGGAAAGTATATGTTACACTCAAACCCAAAATTCGGGTAATTTCAAACATTTTACAAACCTCGTCTTGGGATCATAGCAAAATCCGCACCCTAAGCTGCGAAATCCGCATTTTAGCTATTACCGTAGGTCTCATGGTAAGACTAGAGCCCGAGACCATGATAACTTTGTTTTGAGGTCCCCAGATGCCAAAAACACTATTCGTTCAAATTCATATATATGTATGTATGTGTGTCCGTTAACTTGATAACTTTTGAAAAAACATCCGATTTCGATGAAATTTGGCACAAACGTGTAAAGCGACATTCGTGACTTTAAGTTCGAAAACCAAAAATATCGGACCATGGGAAGGAGGTTTTATGGGGATTTTAAATGTTTCAAAAATCAGTTTTTTTTATTCTTCCCTAAAATTGTTAAAACACTCAATTTTGGTTTTGACCATTTTATTGAGCTTAAAATAAAATGTATTTTGAATCATTAAGCTAGGTTGAGTGGTTGCGGAGAAAATCCAAAACACATATCATAAAATCTCCTACGTTAATCTTATGGAAAAAAGGTTTGTAGCATTTCCGCAGTTAATTTTACTATAAACTTGACATTTTCTAATACCAATCGGTTCAGCTCTACAAAACAATAATTATGGTGTTTAAATTGTGATTCTAAGTCCATTCGTTGCAGAGATATTCAAAGTGTTACAAAATACGTTTTCCAATGTTATCCTTAAGGAGAATAATTAAAATTTGAAATCTCGATTATTTATGAATGTATATTGATGAAACTTGGTACGTGGCTTCAACTAGTACTGGTATATTGATATTTACACAAAAAATTATTTTTTTGATTATCACCATAGCAGCAAACCTGCATACTCAGCCCTAATGTTATTCTTATGGACAATAAGTAAAGTTTTATATTCAACTTTAAGCCTTTGCCCAATGTTTTGTCACTTATGAAATTGCGATTCTATATAGCAGTTATTTTTAAAGGTTTGTGGCATGATATTATAATATAATTAAAGGAACATTACTAATATCATCAAATTAAATCTCTCAAAGTTTTTCATCTTGATTATTTTACTGATAATTTGCATATGCAACAAATGTTAAAAATAACTCAAACCATAGAATATTAAATAACAATTTTATTTAAATACTTATCACTTTACAATAAACATCAACTAAACATAAACAACACTTGTAACAAGAAAAACACAAAACTGTACAATATAAACATATCAATGTTACATTCAGTGAAAAAACTAAAGATTCAGACTAAAGGTTACCAATTATGTTTAATTAATTAATGTAACAGTTAACCTCACTGGACCACCTTACTGTTAGTTCAACGCAAAATATGTGCATAAATAAAGAAACCGCTTAATTTAAAATCACTGTTTATGATAAGAAAGTAGATTAGCTCTGTTTCGCAAAGTGGAAGAGCAAAAACATGCAAATGAGATTCAACGGTCTCGGCTCAACTCGTAGTAAAAATTTAGTTTTACATTTATTTACTTCATCACATTTCGCTTATCTCGTTCATGAATGAATTCTGTATGCAATTAAGAACAACACAGGGTTGCTTCTGAAAGTAAAGCATCGTCATATTACTAGCTATGCTCAGGAGCTTCACTCGTTCACCTAAGAAAACAAACCATGTAGCGGCCCAATTTGTATTATTTTTAATATGTTTTAATTTTATCTTTTACTTGATTATGCTCTAAGGAGAGTTATCGAAAAAAGGAATATTAAAAAAAAAAACTAACAGACGAATGATCTCTTTACACGGAATGTCGAATTATAGTAAATAGGCAGTTATTGTTATCAGATATATTCTTGGCCTTGTACGCATTGTCAGGAAGTTGGGATTTGCTACATAAATTTAGGGAAAAATTATTTTGATTTTAAACAAAAACTTATTTCTATCTCTAAATTATTTTACTGATGCGACACTACATGCTACATGCTTCACTTTATAAAATAAATTTCACAGTTAGAAATAAATAAATAATTGGCATAAAGTGAGTCACATCAGGCAACATTAGTGAACATGAGTTTGTACAATCTACCAGAATTCTCTAACACAAATGGTTATAAGCCCACACTGATGACGTTTTCATATTTAAACTTTGGACAGTAAAGTCACAACCACATTTTAAACTGGTACATATGATAAAAACAATCGTGAAATATACAAATATCTCAACATTAAGGTTTTTTTTAATATTGGTAATTTTATTTTAATATTTCACTTTGTTTATTTACATTTTAAATTTATCAAACCCGACCATTTAAAACGGATCAACAAATATTACGTTTATTAGTATTCTGGGAGATAGTTTATACGAAGAGAAGGTCGCACAAAGATGTAATAATAACAGATACATTTCATTAAGTACTAGTAAAACAATTATTAAAAAAACAAAATGTTAGGCGCTTGGTGTAGGCCTATTGTTAAATGTTGAATAGTTAATGTTGGCAAAGTTTGAGCGTACGGCGTGTCGCATGTGAAAGCGGCGCCACTGATGGAGGCGGATATCAACCTGGAAATGACTTTGTATGGAACGGTTAAAGTCGGAGGAAATGGTAGGGATATAACACCGCTTTCAACTTACACAATTGCAGTTGCACTTTTGCTGAGACAATACCAGATCAAGAAACTTCTCTCGTTGAATATTAGGATTATGATTTTGAAATAACACTCAGGTCCACACCTTAACTTTCAACCGTGTACCATCAACTCTGAAAGCAATTGGATCTCAAATGTTTACTTTTGGACATTTTTACTCTAGAAAACATTATTAAAATAATATCATATCATAATGAATATCCGAGTTTAATATAAAATATAAATTTATAGCCAAATTTAATAAGTTAATAACACTTTGTATCGTATGAACTCAAAACACTTTCCCCCATGATTTAATAAATTGTTTGTAATTTGAAACTTGTCGAGTAATAAAACTAGAAAAAGTAAAGAACCTTTTTCTTAATACAGAACCTAACGTTTTAATGTTAAAAGCTAAACTCAAAAGTTCATATTTTTACCGCTTGTCACGCTGGAGGCTTGCAGGGGTGATACAAAGGATGAAGAGTTTTAAATATTTAGTTCTGTCCTATGTTGTATTGTCCTATGAAGTTAACCACAGTGATAAAATACTTTACTTTATGGTCGATAAACAGTTGTACATGTATGTCATACTGCACAATAAGTTTTAGGTTACAATAATTAATCATTGCATATAGTATAGCCTAACCACAGACCATAGAAAAACCAATAGACTGGTCATCCCTATTACTTTAGCATTGCAGCTGGTGAAGCGTGTTTTTTACAAGTCCGCCACCTTGGTGGTACAGGTTTATAAAAAAGGCTTGGATAATTATTAATGTTGATTTAATAATACTTGAAATTATATTTATGAAAGGGTAGATACTGTAAACAAAAGCATTAATTTTTAATAAACATATTATTTAACTTATGTGCTTTTTAAAGACCAAAGTCACAACACAAGTAGCGATATCTGATGGGACACAGGGGAATTGCAGGCCACCAAGTTGGTTGTCAAAGTATTAATTTGTGCTTCACTTTTATACCCAGTCTAATTTTTTTTCTATGGTCTGTTGGTGTACTCCTAATTTCAAGATTAGAGGCAAGAAAAGCATATAAAATATCGCATTTAAAAATGCTGCCAGCGTAAACTGTTATTTACAACTCAATGCCACTGGTTCAAAGTTTTTTATAGGGAATTGGGCCAACAACAGTCACAACAAAAAATTGGCGCAAATGATAAACAGTAATTCATCCCTAGAGCTGGTGCATGTTATCCCCTGTAGTGGCGGCTTATTTCTTAATTTTTGTAAAGTTTCTAACACAATCCTAAACTATATGATTCTTATATAAAATTGTTCAAAATGAAGTTGCCTATGAAACCGTATCAATAAAACATAAGTTTTACCTTTTTTCTTTTTTTTTGCAACAGTAAAAGAGTTTGGAAAATATTTTTACTTTGAGTGAAAGTTGCAATTAGCCTATAAGAAAATGTTGTATAAAGAATCCAAAATGGTCATATGTTTGAAATTTGTATAGAGAAATAGAAAATACATTGGTTTATACGATAGCTTGTAATATATATTTACCCTACAGAATATTTTACTTTGTTGCGCAAGCCTGTTGATCAGAATAGTTCTGATTTCAACATTTATTTTTCATATATACACCTACCAAAAATCATGATTATAGTATGAAGTTAAAGCTTCAAATCTCTGGTTTATTATGGTACTAACACAAAGTTATTAAGGTTCAATTTAATATTTTGTTTAAACCAGTGAAAAACTAAATGTTTAATGAACGTAGACAGGACTACACCGCCACCACCGACACATCTCTAGGCGTAGTTTGAATTACGTTGCGCTAGTTCAACGGCCAGTTGTTTATAAAGAAGAAACAATTTTCAAAGCTTACTTATTGCATTACAATATTACAATATGGAACACGTACTCGTCACTTAAATGGCGTAGAGATCCATCTTCGTCCCGGCGAAACTGAGTAACCGCATGTGCCATATGTGGGCTGTAGTGTGGATTAATTGATGAAGGACTCATTCTCGTACGCTAGTACAGTTTCGAATGGAATAATATGTTCTACTAGGGGACCCGTTGCTCTAAATTGAGCAAAACAAACTTTTTTTATATCAGTTATCAGCTGTTATTACTGTACCTGTATTTTACTTTATCATCACATGTTTTGGATTGCAACTGAATTCAAACTACTCTGCATGTTATATTTAAGGGGAAAAATGAACTTTGAGGGTGTCCTGTGCCCTTCAGCAAAACAATATTGGAAACTGAAAACCATTTTGCACAACTACGAATCTGGGCCATTTTTTTGACACCTTAACCGTCAAGAGCGGTCCAGGAATAACGGAGGAGATCTGTTTACAAAAATCACCTTAGCGTATTATAGGTATAGATATAGATATAGATATAGATTACTAGTCCCGAGACTGACCTTTGATAGTAGAAATTCAAAAGTTCGATCTAGCAATGGAAAAGTACTATCGGTAGGACTTCATGAGTGATATTTCTCATAATGATGCAAAATAACCACAGTCTGGTATGTTAGACAAATTTTCAGAATTAATTTCCAAACACGTAAATAAAACAGTTAAATTTGGATATTTGTTTTGAAAATGCTGTTGTGAACCATTAGGACCAGCTGAATGGAAACACCCAAATATATTGGAAAGAAACATTAGAAACAAACTCGAAACTAAATTAGAGAAATGATAAATCAGCTGATCATGTTTCCCTTCCTCTGAATTTGAGATCGGAAAACGACCACTTTCGTTGCTCTCTGCTGTTATTTAAAATAAATACTTTCGATGGAAAATTGAGTTATTACCAGTAACTGGCTTGATTGTTAGTATCCTTGCAATATTATAGGATATATTCTAAGAGATCATTGTTCCTGTACACTCAGTTCGTGCATTGACGGGACGCCAGCGCCGGGAACAATGGCGGGAAAAATGTCATTATTTTGTTATACGTTTCGCTTTACATAATACAATTGCACTACAGTCAATTGTTCGATGTTCGTTACTTTGATTTTGCCTGTTGTGCTCGTATCGGTAGCAGTGTTAATGTTTAACTCGGTACTTGATATGCAGCGAAATTAGCCCAGGAACTGCTCAGTTCGGCTTACTTTATTACTACGCCAGGAGCGGGCAACGAGCAAGATTAATTATTACCGTAATTAGGCGAGGCTATGCTGCTCGGCTATGTTTCATATCAAAGGATGCATTTTACTTTTGTGCTTTTTAAGCTTGGAGTGAGTGCCTTGAGAGAACGCTTTTCATAGCATATATTATTTTTCTTTCATTATGTAGTTATGTATTTATAATATACGCTTTGTAGATAGTTTAAAAATATATGCTATTTGAAATTACGATTATTAATAATAATAATAATAATAATGAATAATGAATATTTTATTGTCATCAACACAATACATGTTAGAAACAACGTCAAGTTATAAAATTCTTCTAAAATTAATCAAATTACAATATCTCTACTATTTAGCTCTAAAAATTCATCAACATAATAAAATAGGGTTGAAAGTAGCCATTCAAATAGTCTTTTCTTAAATGAATTAAATGGAATGTCAAGAGCAGATTGTGGTAATTTGTTGTACAGTTTAATTCCTATAATGACATGGCTAGACTGAGTTTTGAACATTCTTCAATAAGGTACATCAATTTTTGACTGATTTCGTGTGGAGAAGGAGTGAATATTATTTCTTGAATTAAAACTACTCAGATTTTTAAAGATATATAAAATTAAATAAAAAATGTATAAGTTGTAGACAGTCAGAATCTTCAGATCTTTAAAGAGAGGTTTGCAGTGAGCTTTCCATGATGAGTTTGTGAGTATTCTAACAATTTTTTTCTGAATCAAAAGGATATTGTGCGTTTTAGATGAATTTCCATAAAAAATAAGCCCGTATCTGATAATTGATTGAAAAATGCATAGTATGAAGTGATGACATATTTTAATGGAACCACATTTAATAATCTCTTCAACAAAAAGGCAAACCCGGGAGATTCTTCTTGTTACGAAGAATACGAAGAATGCTTTCATATTGATTAGAAAGCATTGGGAAGGACAACTTTTGAAACTGGGAAATTTAAATGTAAGGATTCTAAAGTTAAAAATAACCATTATATGGGTAGAGCGAAGACGAAAATTAAGACATTTTCTATTGAACAAAGTAATCCAAATTTTCGTCACAGATATTATGTTATTTTGATTTATTCGGTTGTTTTCTTAATTATCACTCATGTAATTTATATTCTTTCTTTTAAGCCCAGTATTGGTATTAAGGGTTTTATAGAGAAACACTCCACAGTGGATAACACTGTGACAAAAATGTGTCATGCATGTACCGAAGGGCTTACCTTTATATAATATATTATATTAGTTAGAAATATATCCATTCATGAGTTTATTTTATATGTATATCACGTTTTACGACCCAAATGGATTGTTTTGCTTTTGTGTTTTATGCATCATGCATATCGTTCAATGTATAAGTTAATTATGAAAATAATAATTTGGTTATTATTAAATGTTATTAAAATATGTGTAAAATGTCATCCAATTTAACCTAAAAAATCGAAAAATATATTCAAATTATACACTTTACCCTACTTGTATAACTCCCTGCAGCCCAATAATAGTTGTTAAGGGGAGCGGCATTAGTGGTAGTTGGTCTCTGGAGATCCACACCTACCTGATATAGCCTCGTTCTGCGCTGTTACCATTGTACTGGTACTGTACTTATATAACCCCTGCAGCCCAATACTAGTTGTTAAGGGGAGCGGAATGATTCAGTGTGGCATTAGTGGTAGTAGGTCTCTGGAGATCCACACCTACCTGATATAGCCTCGTTCTGCGCTGTTACCATTGTACTGGTACTGTACTTATATAACCCCTGCAGCCCAATAATAGTTGTTAAGGGGAGCGGCATGATTCAGTGTGGCATTAGTGGTAGTTGGTCTCTGGAGATCCACACCTACCTGATATAGCCTCGTTCTGCGCTGTTACCATTGTACTGATACTGTACTTATATAACCCCTGCAGCCCAATAATAGTTGATAAGGAGAGCGGCATGATTCAGTGCGGCATTTGTGGTAGTTGGTCTCTGGAGATTCACAACTACGTGATATCCTCGTTCTGCGCTGTTACCACCGTACTAGTACTGTACTTATATAACCCCTGCACCCCAATAATAGTTGTTAAGAAGAGCGGCATGATTCAGTGTGGCATTAGTGGTAGTTGGTCTCTGGAGATCCACACCTACCTGATATCCTCGTTCTGAGCTGTTACTATCGTACTGGTACTGTACTTATATAACCCCAACAACCCAATCATAGTTGTTAAGGGGAGCGGCATGATTCAGTGTGGCATAAGTGGTAGTTGGTCTCTAGAGATCCACACTACCTGATATAGCCTCGTTCTGCGCTGTTACTATCGTACTGGTACTGTACTTATATAACCCCTGCAGCCCAATAATAGTTGTTAAGGGGAGCGGCATGATTCAGTGCGGTATTAGTGGTAGTTGGTCTCTGGAGATCCACACCTACCTGATATCCTCGTTCTGAGCTGTTACTTCCGTACTGGTAGTGTACTTATACAATCCCCTGCAGCCCAAAAATAGTTGTTAACGGGAGCGGGATGATACAGTGCGGCATTGGTGGTAGTTGGTCTCTGGAGATCCACACCTACCTGATATAGCCTCGTTTTGCGCTGTTACCATCGTACTGGTACTGTACTTATATAACCCCTGCAGCCCAATAATGGTTGTTAAGGGGAGCGGCTTGATTCAGTGTGGCATTAGTGGTAGTTGGTCTCTGGAGATCCACACCCACCTGATATAGCCTCGTTCTGCGCTGTTACCATCGTACTGGTACTGTACTTATATAACCCCTGCAGCCCAATAATAGTTGTTAAGGGGAGCGGCATGATTCAGTGCGGTATTAGTGGTAGTTGGTCTCTGGAGATCCACACCTACCTGATATCCTCGTTCTGAGCTGTTACTTCCGTACTGGTAGTGTACTTATGCAATCCCCTGCAGCCCAAAAATAGTTGTTAACGGGAGCGGGATGATTCAGTGCGGCATTAGTGGTAGTTGGTCTCTGGAGATCCACACCTACGTGATATAGCCTCGTTTTGCGCTGTTACCATCGTACTGGTACTGTACTTATATAACCCCTGCAGCCCAATAATGGTTGTTAAGGGGAGCGGCTTGATTCAGTGTGGCATTTGTGGTAGTTGGTCTCTGGAGATCCACACCTACCTGAGAGCCTCGTTCTGCGCTGTTACCATCGTACTGGTACTGTAACTATATAACCCCTGCAGCTTTAAGGGGAGCGGCATGATTCAGTGTGGCATTAGTGGTAGTTGGTCTCTGGAGATCCACACCTACCTGATATCCTCGTTCTGAGCTGTTACTATCGTACTGGTACTGTACTTATATAACCCCTGCAGCCCAAAAATAGTTGTTAAAGGGAGTGGCATGATTCAGTGCGGCATTTGTTGTAGTTAGTCTCTGGAGATCCACAACTACCTGATAGCCTCGTTCTGCGCTGTTACCATCGTACTGGTACTATTCTTATAAAACCCCTGCGGCCCAATAATAGTTGTTAAGGGGAGCGGCATGATTCAGTGTAGCATTAGTGGTAGTTGGTCTCTGGAGATACACAACTACCTGATAGCCTTGTTCTGCACTAATTCCATCGTACTGGCACTGTAGTTGTATAACCCTAATCAGTATCGTAATGGTTTCAAGAGAAGCGGCATGATTCAATGTGCGGTAATTGGTAGTCACTGAAACGCCATACGTAACTTATAACCTCGTATTGCGCTTTACCATTATACTCGTACTCTACTTGTATAACCCCATGCAGGTCAGTAATAGTTAATAAGGAAAACAGCATGATACAATAGAGCATTAGTAGAAATTAGGATCTGGAGTAACATACCTACCTGATAACCTTGTCCCGCGCTTTTACCATTGTTCTGATGCAGGCTTTTCTTTATTATCACCCTTACCTTTAAGTATTATCTACTATAATGTTTAATTGTTCAATCTGACCAATCCTGTAGGTTAATCTTACTACGATCCTCCCTCCGTCAGCAGTAAAGAATAGTGTTACATATGTTTACACTATTCTAGACTGCTGATGGTGGTATGTCTCGTTACTCAATTTGGCATTATTCTGCAGTATAGAGGGCCAAAACATGATGAAGTTCAACTTACACTTAAACCCTTAAATTTATTTATTGGAAGCGGAGATATTTTTAAAGAAAAGTAGGCTGATTACTATAAATGGAATCAGATGTTATAAAATAATAAGCTCAAATAATAAAGCTATTACAAAATAATATTGTTATATATACTTCCCAGTATTATCAATTATAATGTTTGGTTCGACCAATCCGGCAGATTAATATTATTCTTGAATTTCTTCTTGAAAGCGGAAATTTTTGTAGTACCTTTTCTGGAATCAAATGTTCTAAAATATTGAGCTCATATAATGAAGATTAGTTGAATTAAAACATGTATATTTAAAAGCGACTCATAAGAGTTTTAAAGTATAACGTGTTAGCAGTATTCCCTCATTGATTAACAGCTGACCAAGATAACGGGAGAATTGCAGGAAATTGGTTGCTCCTGTAGATCTGGTCGTTGCTAGATTATCTAGTTTCTCTTATCTATATTATTAAAAGAATTTTTGATTTTTGTTCGGCGATTTTTGACTCCTAAAAGTATTATTTTATATACATATTTGGTATCAATCGACAGCTCTTACTTTCTAGATGTGCCTTTTGGGGTTTCTATACACTCTCGACCACGGGGCTTTGCTTCATGAGCTCTCAAAGTTCGTTTTTAGCCAATAAGATTAGGGAATAATTTGATTTGAATTGCAGCTGTTAATACATTATGGACAGGTTATTAGCAACACCAGATTTTAGAGGTAAGCTATCTATTTATCTATATAAATAAAATAAGTTATTTTTCTACATCGCTTTGAGCAGTGAAATGTTGTATGCAACGGAGATATTTAAATTTGCGTAAACATTTGTTCATCCGTCTGTCTGTTTATAAGCCACATTTGTTCTGCGCTTCACAAAAAAAGATTGTACTGAATGAAATTAAATATTTAGCCTATTTTCGTGTGGAAGAGGGATCATTTTGGCTGTTTTAAATCATAGTACGTCATTAGGGTTACGCCCTTTTGTCTGACACTGCTACAAAGTCGATCTTAAGGGTACAGATTACTCAATCTTTCACTACAGCATGCACCATATTTGTCCTAATGAGCAGTTAGTCAGCAAATTATATTTTATCACAGAACGGAGGAAACACGTACTGTTTCAATTCTCTACAAAATATAACTAAACCATTTAAAATAACGGCACGGTAATAAATCATTGGCTATACAGAACACGTAAGCCCTTGCAACATGGTATTTGAAGCTCAGTTTGTCTAAGTAGCCATTGTGGTTATAATAACGAATATTTTATTTGTTTTTAAGTCCACCTTCAAAAGTCCAACAAACTACAGGAGTTATTGAGCAGATATTTGGAAGAAGATGGGTCCATCCTGAAAGAGAAAAAAAAACAACAGTTACGGGCTTATTCCCATTCCAACGTTAGGCCCTGACTCCCTTCAACATTTCCATGTTAATTATATACTTACTAGACCTACTGAGCATATATTTGGTAGAAAGACAGCAGGAAATGCACTTGAGTCAGAAACAGGCCTAGTTATGGCCTATATTTTCTATACATTATATTCATCACTGATGTTAGTAGTTAACTGAACCGGATGATCATACATTTGTTAGGAGGATAGTTAATACTAGTGGCTTGAAGGGTCCATAGCCCCTAACCCTACGCCAAAACTCTTCCTAATCTGATTTGAACACATGTCAGTTCGTAAATAAAATAGATTATTTATCACATGTTTTAGTGTAAACAAGGCTGACGTATATAATTTCCTATGATTTTCTTATGGGGGATGTTTTCCGTTATTTCTCGTTTACTGGTAATTTATGAAGATACTGCTATTTTTCCCGAGTCCCAGGGATCGAGACCTTTAATTTGAGCCCCCTCCCATCATCTTGTGTTTTGCCAAACTCCCATAATTTTGACTTGAAAATTTCGCTTAGAGAATTATATATAAAGACAACAGAATAAAACCTTTGTCTATTCCTGCTCCAAAAATGCTTTACCAGATGTTGGAACCATCGAATTTCTGGGTTAATAATATGTTCTAATCAGACCTCATCCATAGAGAAATAAAGTATTGTATAGAAATGTATTTAAAAAAAAACTAACGTATGGTTAAGATTTGTAAATAAAAACAAAAGAATCATAACAGCTGTTCAAAAGCAACCATTCAATTGTAAGAATAACACTCACTTCGTAAAGTATCATTGATTTTTGTTTAGAACCAATGTTTACATATCTTTAAATTTACATGATTAGGTTATTTATAAATTGCGATAAATATTCAAACTGAAGATTGAATATAATACCCCCGTCGCAGCAAAGCTTCATACTCAGCGAATTTCCAATGGAGATATAAATGTATTAATACTACATAAAACCACTTACCAAGTTTCATAAAAATATATTCACAAATAAACGATATATACAATTTGAATTATTCTCCATAAGAATAACATTGGGGCTGAGTATGCAGGTTTTCTGCATTAATAAATACAAAAAAATGGGTAACTAATATCAAAATAACTCAACTAGGTGAAGTCATATACCGGTTTTTATTAATTTATGTTCATAATTAAGGGAGACATAGCATTTAATTATTATCCATAAGAATAACATGGGGCTGAGTACGCAGGTTTGCTGCTACGAAAGCCTTTGGAAAAAATTGATTTTTTGAGCAAATATCAATAGACCACAACCAGATGAAGCCATATACCAAGTTTCGTCAGTATACGTTCATAAATAAGCGAGATATAACATTTGTCTTTTCCTCTATAAGAATAACAATGTACTGTTTTTAGCACTTTCGGTAACCAATTCACGTAGAGAAATCATCAAAATACCAAATTGTGTGTTTTTTAAGCTGAATCCAATGGTAAAAACTAATGTTTGACTATTTCAAAAATTGTATGTAAAAAATTCAAAAAACCCAACTTTTGGGGTACAAAACCCCCCCAAAATACCCCTTTGGATGGAGCGATCTGGCTGGTTTTCGAACTAAAGTCATAAATGTTGCTTTACACGTTTATACCAAATTTAATCAAAATCGGATCATTTTTACGAGAGTTATCGTGCTCACGGACACACACGAGCACGAGTCTGGGTCAAGCAATGGTTAAAACTTAATTTAACTTACTAATATACTATTAAAATATATTTGCTTTAAAATATTAAATAAACATTATACTACTTAGTGAAACAACTTGTAATGAAATAAATTATAAAAAATAGTAGCCCGTCACGGCTTCGCTCGTGATCACAGTACAATGTTATATGTTTGAGAAGTCGGTTCCATTTATTAAAGCACCTGGGGGTCCGAGGTTTGCTCGAAAAGCCAGTCAGTTTGTTAAAAATGCCTAGAGTACTTATATTCACGATTAGTCTCCAGGGCGAATGTATTTGCTTTGCTTATTTATTGCGTTTAGCTAGTTTCTTTTCATTTTGGGCATGTCCGATTTAGCGAATTTCCCCTATAGGGAAGAAGCTATTACCGTAGTTGGCATGGTAAGACCTAGGCCCGAGACCATGATAACTTTTCGTTTTGAGGAATGAATGTTGTTTTTGGGGTCTGGGGACCTCAAAACGAAAAGTTATCATGGTCTCGGGCCTAGGTCTTACCATGCCGACTACGGTAATAGCTTCTTCGCTATAGGGGAAATTCGCTAAAACGGACATGCCCAAAATGAAAAGAAACGAGCTAAACGCAATACATAAGCAAAGCAAATACATTCGCCCTGGAGACTAATCTTGAATATAAGTCTCTCTAGTTTTTAACAAACTGACTGGCTTTTCGAGCAAACCTCTGTCCCCCAAGTGCTTTAACAAATGGAACCGACTTCTTAAACATATAACATTGTACTGTGATCGCGATCGAAGCCGGTCTAACCACAATCGATGTAATGTTATCTACAACGTATAAAACGTAAACCGAAGGCCAGATTACTTGACTGTAAGGAAATAAAGATTAAAAGTGTAGTAAATCGGTTTGAAATAAACGTATTTCGCATTATGCATCTCTCAGAGTAGGAAAAGGGTACCAATCAATTGCGGTTTATTGCATTAAAAAGTTCAAATCTACCGATTAAAAGGTTGTGTTCATCGATATCTTTAAACTATATTTTAATATCTGTTGCGGTTGAATCCATACCAGTCTGAGGTAGAACCAGCAGCGTAGACTGTGAATGTCGCTGTCGTTTAATTTAACTTAAATAGTTTTTTGATAATTCTTTTTACATAATAGTTAATAATATAACACTTATAAGTGATAATTAGTAATCTATGCATATGTACATCAATTTACCTCTTACCTGCATACTCAGGAATACAAGTTAAGTTCGAAAACCAGATCCATCGGACAATGGAAAGGGGGTTTTATCGGGTTTTACAATTTTCCAAAAATCGGTTTTTTACAAAGTTTACCAAAAAATATTAAAAGCAATCAATTTTGGTTATAGCCATTTTATAGAGCTTAAAAAACAAATAATTTCGTATTTTGAATCATTAACCTAGGTTAAGTGGTTGCGGAGAAAATCGAAAAAACGTGTCCCATGTTAATCTTATGGGGAAAAGGTTTTTAGATTTTTCTCAGATAATTTTACTAAAATCTTCACATTTCTTTTTATTAATATATTTAGCTCAACAAAACAAACATTTTGGTGTTTTAATCGTTGTCCTACGTCCAACTGTTACAGAGATATTCAAAGTGCTAAACACAGTACGTTGTCCAATGTTATCCTTAGGGAGAATAAATAAAATTTGACATATCGATTATTTATGAATTATGAATTGATGAAACTTGGTATGTGGCTTCAACTAGTTGTGGTATATTGATTAGCACAACAATTTTTTTTATAGTCCCCGTAGCAGCAAACCTGCATACTCGGCCCCCATGTTATTCATAAGGAGAATAAGTAAAGTTGTATATCTTGCTTAATTATAAACCTAAATTAAGAGAAGTTGGTATTTAGCTTCACCTGGTTCAGTTATATTGATAATTGCAAAAAAATACATTACTTAACTTCCTCGTTGCAGCAAGCCTGCGTCCTCAACCCTAATGCTATTCTTATAGAGAATAATGGAGAATAAGTAAAGTTGTATATCTCGCTTAATTATAAACCTAAATTAAGAGAACTTAATTGGTATGTAGCTTCACCTGGTTCAGTTATATTGATAAATGCAAAAAAACACATTACTTAACTTCCTCGTTGCAGCAAACCTGCGTCCTCCTTTTGGGAGAAGCCGGAGACTGGAACCCCCTCTTGAATCCCAATTTTTTTTTTATGGTAGGAAGACAAGCTTTTTCATGTTTTCATTCAAGCAGCAATGGTTTGATTAGAAATTCAGCTTATCCAAGTATGTTGTTTTTGTTAAAGATTTAAGTGTTGACAACGCATTTACAGATACACATATTTTAAATTAAACTAATATAGCTGATGATTCCTAATTGAACCCAGTAAATAATATTTATTTCCTTACAAACAACTTACCTCAAATTTCATTAAAGAGGAAATTCGCTTCGTTTATTTGCTAACTTTTTTAAGGAGTAATCATCTTCAACGTTCATACACAGTTTTTTCACAGGAGAGTCCTCTAAGATCACTCGACCTTTGAAGTGTCGCAGGAAATAAGAGGGATACTTAACTCAGTAAGGAGGGGATGAAAATAAATCGAAGAAAAATGCATTATGTTATAGTGGCTCCTGGACATTTTATAATTCCTTATTAAGACCATTGTAATATAATATTACGCTTTACTCGAGAATAAGTTAAGGTTTGAGTCTATGAAATCGAGTAATATACTACCATCATTCATTGGATAACAATATATTGACCGATATTATATGAACAGTTATTTACTTGTATCTACCTAACAAAGCTCAATATGTACGTATAAACGTATATAAAATTTGTTTTACAACTTCACAAATGTTCAAATATTGTCATATGATTAATTTCAATAATTAAAAACCTAAACATTAAAACTGACGAACTAACTCGCTCTTGTATTCACTTAATCTGAAAGATCTATGGAAAGTTTCACATCTGTACAGTATAAGTGTGTGAATAGTGCACAGCCAACGTAGCTAATACTGTTATGTTGCACTAGAGGTACGCTCAATTATTATTCGTGTAATGGGATGAGCGAACTCATAAATGGCAGATGAAAATTACTACTTCAAACAGAATAAAAAATTCGTCTCGAAATATCAAATGATCTTGACTAGGGCACTGTTAAAATATATATTTTAAATTTGGTTTATTTAATTTAAAGGTTCACTGAGTTTTCTCCATGTATTTTCCTCTTCGTTTCGCCTTGAAATATCTTGTATTTGGGATTTTTTGGAACAAGTTCCTGTTCCTGAAGCCATTTAAAGCAGGTTTCCGTAAATATTGAGCTTTTTTACGCAGATACAAGAAAGAAACGGAACGTAAAATAATTGTCTTCATATTATTATTGAATCACTTTTAATAATAATCAATGCTTATGTCTGTTAAAAATAGGTTTTTTAAGGTGGTGAGACACCCCGGACTTCCTGAACGATAGTTTGCAAGTCTCTTCCAGGTACAGTACCTCTTAGGTTATCTGGATTCTCCGTGAAAATATATTTACGTATTGGCTCATGATTTTGCCATAGGATAGTTCGCCATAAACATAAATAAATGTATTAAACCTGCATGTTTACGTTACAAGGTATATCATGGTATATCGCTAAAAAATTAGTCTAATAAATGTGTCTCTTTCACTCCAAAAGTTTCTTTAACTTCAAGAAATGCATTTGAGAGTAAATTAAACCTGCATCCACAGTACAATATATACAGTAATTATTACACTTAATCCATTTCGTTTAGTTCGAAAATTTGATCAACCAGGGAATACAATCTTAATTTATCTAATTAATACAGGATTATTATTATATGACGTTTTAACACTCAATCGTACAATTCATACAAACAAATACAACCGAGTATTTTAGAATATTTTTTCTATCGTCTACTAACCAGAGTCGTTCACTCCCTCGCGTTTATTTTCCTTCTTCATTTTAGCGAATTTCCCCTATAGGGAAGAAGCTATTACCGTAGGTCTCATGGTAAGACTTAAGCCCGAGACCATGATAACTTTTCATTTTGAGGTCCCCAGATGCCAAAAACACCATTCGTTCAAATTTTTATATATGTGTCGTGTAAAATAAAAATGAAAAAAGGGTACTCAAGGTTTATTCCTTTATTTCTTATTAATATATATATATATATATATATATATATATATATATATATATATATATATATATATGTGTCCGTAAGCACGATAACTCTCGTAAAAAAGGTCCGATCTTAATGAAATTTGGTACAAATGTGTAAAGTACCATTTATTTGAACGAGTTCGAAAACCAGATGAATCGCACCATCCGAAGGGGGGTGTTTGGGGGGTTTTGTACCCCAAAAATGTGTTTTTTGGGGTTTTCACATTTAATTTTAATTTAAATCAAATTTTAATTTATACCATTGAATTCAGCTTAAAAAAGCAAACAATTTGGTGTTTTGATCATTGCTCTACGTCAATTGGTTACCGAGATATTGAAAGTGCTAAACACAGTACGTTGTCTAATGTTATTCTTATGGAGAAAAAGAAAAATTGTATATCTCACTTATTTATGAACATAAACTGGCGAAATTTGGTATATGGCTTGATCTGGTTATGGTTTATTGTTGTTTGCACAGAAAAATAATTTTTCGCCTATGGATCCTGTAGCAGCAAACCTAGGTACTTGGTCCCCATGTTATTCTTATGGAAAATACTTAATATGTTATATATCGCTTATTTATGAATGTATATGGATGAAACTTGGTATGTGACTTTACTAAGATGAGTTCTATTGATATTTGCATAAAAACCCATTATTTTGTGTGCCTTGTTGCAGCAAACCTGCGTACTCATCCCCAATGTTATTCTTATGGAGAATAATTAATATTTTAAATATCGCTTATTTGTGAATACATTTCTTATGAATCCTGTTAGGTGTTATAATGTGTTATGTTATATATTCATTGGAAATTCGCTGAGTATGCAGGTTTGCTGCGACGGGGGTATTTCTATTGTAATAATGCCTCGAAAGTCTGGTAAAGTTTTTGGCAGCTAAATAACTTTATATTGCAGGTCTAAAGAAAGAATACCCCCGTCGCAGCAAACCTGCGTACTCAGCGAGTTTCCAATGCATAATATATGTCTTAATACCACATAAAGCCGCATACCAAGTTTCATAAAAATATATTCACATATGAGCGATTTTAATTATTCTCTATTAGAATAACATTGGTAATGAGTACGTAGGTTTGCTGAAACAAGGAACACAAACAATTGTTTTTTATGCAATTATAAATAGAATTTAACCAGGCGAAGCCACATACCAAGTTTCATCAATATTCAATCATAAATAAGCGCTATTCTAGTTATTCTCCATAAGAATAACATGGGGGCTGAGTACGCAGGTTTGCTGCTACGGGAATAATCAACAAAAATCAATTTTTTGTGCAAATATCAATATACCAATACTACATGAAGCCACATACCAAGTTTCATCAACATACATCCATAAATAATCGAGATATCAAATTTTATTTATTCTCCATAAGGATAACATTGGACAACGTACTGTGTTTAGCACTTTGAATATCTCTGCAACGGTTGGACGTAGAATCACAATTTAAACATCAAAATGATTGTTTTGTGGAGCTGAACAGATTGGTAAAAGCAAATGTGAAGTTTACATTAAAATGAACTGAGGAAAAACCAAAATCCGTTTTCCCATAAGATTAACATGGGAGATTTTATGAGTAGGTTTTTTTGGATTTTCTCCGCAACCACTCAACCTAGGTTAATAATTCAAAAAACTATATTATTTGTTTTTTTAAGCTCTATAACATGGTCAAAATCAAAATTAAGTTATTTAAAAATTTTAGGGTGAAAAATGCAAAAAACTGATTTTTGGAAAATTTAAAACCCCCATAAACCCCCCTTCCCATGATCCGATTTTTCTGGTTTTGGAACTTAAAGTCATGAATGTCATTTTACACATTTGAGCCAAATTTCATCAAAATCGGACCTTTTTTACTCAAGTTATCGTGTTAACGGACACACATATATATATATATATATATATATATATATATATATATATAAATATATATATATATATATAAATTTGAACGAATAGTGTTTTTGGCATCTGGGGACCTCAAAACAAAAAGTTATCATGGTCTCGGGCTTAAGTCTTACCATGAGACCTACGGTAATAGCTTCTTCCCTATAGGGGAAATTCGCTAAAATCAGCGGAAAACCACCACATAACCATTCGCTTTGGCAGCTAAATAGAACCATAATTGTATTGTCTAAGTAAATATTAAAAACATGAAGGATACGGCAGATATCTATATATAATTAACTATCCTAAACGAAAAATCTCTAGAAACTTATAATTTCCATTGCTGGATTCACAAAAACAAACAAATATTTAGTTTTTAAATAGTTGCTCTATGGTAGTTGGTAGTTTAATAAACATTTACTTAAAATGGATGTTAAATATAAAAGAAATATAGTGTACTGTAAATTAAGTCTATATTAAGAATGTTTAAAATAAAAATAAATAAATTACTCTTAATCAGTAGGGTTGCTACATAAACTGATAATTTCAAAATATAATCTGAAACTAAGAAATTATTCATTATTGAAATTAGTAAGGTAACAACTAGATTTTAACATTCAACGTGTTTTACAGGTCGCACCAGTGTGCTACACAAGGCAGTGTAAAAACCACCAATAAAATTATAGAAACATTCATTTTAAAAGTAGTGATGCTTCATTACAAAATGAAGAAGAGCGTAAGTGTAACAATCTAAAGTTAGATAACCTAAAGCTATTAACAATTATTATACATTATAAAAGTGTTGGGTAATTAGCATTGGGTTAGTTCTCGTATGGATGTAATGTTATCTACAACGTATAAAACGTAAACCGAAGGCCAGATTACTTGACTGTAAGGAAATAAAGATTAAAAGTGTAGTAAATCGTTTTTAAATAAACGTATTTCGCATTATGCATCTCTCAGAGTAGGAAAAGGGTTTATCAAGTACGGTTTATTGCATTAAAAAGTTCAAATCTACCGATTAAAAGGTTGTGTTCATCGATATGTATAAACTATATTTTAATATCTGTTGCGGTTGAATCCATACCAGTCTGAGGTACAACCAGCAGCGTAGACTGTGAATGTCGCTGTCGTTTAATTTAACTTAAATAGTTTTTTGATAATTCTTTTTACATAATAATTCATAATATAACACTTATTAGTGATAATTAATAATCCTTGCATATGTACATCAATTTACCTCTTACCTGCATACTCAGGAATACAAGTTAAGTTCGAAAACCAGATCGATCGGACTATGGAAAGGAGGTTTTTATGGGGGTTTACAATTTTCCAAAAATCTGTTTTTTATAAATTTTACCCCAAAATGTTAAAAACACTCAATTTTGGTTATAGCCATTTTATAGAGCTTAAAAAACAGATAATTTAGTATTTTGAATCATTAACCTAGGTTAAGTGGTTGCGGAGAAAATCGAAAAAAACGTCTCCCATGTTAATCTTATGGGGAAAAGGTTTTTAGATTTTTCTCAGATAATTTTACTAAAAATTTCACATTTCTTTTTATTAATATATTTAGCTCAACAAAACAAACATTTTGGTGTTTTAATCGTTGTCCTACGTCCAACCGTTGCAGAGATATTCAAAGTGCTAAACACAGTACGTTGTCCAATGTTATCCTTATGGAAAGTAAATAAAATTTGATATATCGATTATTTATGAATTTATGAATTGATGAAACTTGGTATGTGGCTTCAACTAGTTGTGGTATATTGATTAGCACAACAAAAATTTGTTATAGTCCCCGTAGCAGCAAACCTGCATACTCGGCCCCCATGTTATTCATAAGGAGAATAAGTAAAGTTGTATATCTTGCTTAATTATAAACCTAAATTAAGAGAAGTTGGTATTTAGCTTCACCTGGTTCAGTTATATTGATAATTGCAAAAAAATACATTACTTAACTTCCTCGTTGCAGCAAACCTGCGTCCTCAACCCTAATGCTATTCTTATAGAGAATAATGGAGAATAAGTAAAGTTGTATATCTCGCTTAATTATAAACCTAAATTAAGAGAAGTTGGTATTTAGCTTCACCTGGTTCAGTTATATTGATAATTGCAAAAAAATACATTACTTAACTTCCTCGTTGCAGCAAACCTGCGTCCTCAACCCTAATGCTATTCTTATAGAGAATAATGGAGAATAAGTAAAGTTGTATATCTCGCTTAATTATAAACCTAAATTAAGAGAACTTAATTGGTATGTAGCTTCACCTGGTTCAGTTATATTGATAATGCAAAAAAACACATTACTTAACTTCCTCGTTGCAGCAAACCTGCGTCGTCAACCCTAATGCTATTCTTACGGAGAATAAATACACTGTTATATATCACTTGTTTATGAATGTATTTTTGTGAAACTTGGTAATTAGCTTTATGTAGTAGTGAGACACATATACGCATTGGAAATTCGCTAAGTACGCAAGTTTGCTGCAACGGGGGTATTTTTCCTCTTCAATTGTCACCTTTTATACATCGGAGGCATATTGAATCATATATCAGTATAATTAACATCTCTCTTTTATCTTAATAGTTTTGGCTTGCATAAACTCAAATTTAGATTTTTTTCTCATTAAGTAGAGCGCAGGACTCAGAAAAAGCGCACCCCACCTAAAGCTATGATACTAAAGTGAGCTATCTTATATATACATACTTATATATCTATTATATACATGATGTATTATCTACAATATATATCTATTTATCTCTTATATATCTATTCATTAATGGCGAGTGTGGCCATTAATTAAGCTAAACAAAAGATTTTAAATCAATTTATAATCCTGCTAGATGCTTTAAAAGACTATAAAATATCAAAACATCAATAGAGTAGCGAATATTATTCTATCATTCGATTGTGATGTAGTGAAAGTGAAATCGGCTGTATGGCGGGAAGCCACCGAACAAGTATAGAATTAGTTATTGAATAATATTCCTATATAGTATCAATTATTCCTAAACTACGGACCAGAGAGAATAGGTTGTACTAAATCATGAATAGTAGTTATCAAATGACAACGAAGAATATCCAAAAATTGGTATATTTTAAAACAGACGTCACACCGAAACTGAGGGGGATTGACTTGGGGATGGGAAAGACGTGTTCATTTCCCTGAGAGCAAGAGCTTTTGAATTACTCATCACTTTTGTCTGACTAATCGATTTTCTCCAGACATCTAGCCTTCATGTAGGCATCTTCATGCGTTTCTGTTATAAAGGTTCTAGGAAGTGTTTCCGGGAGTTGCAACAAATACAATAAACGATTTTATAATCTTAATTAGTAGGACTTTTCCTTTAAACCATTTTAATAAATAAACCATCAGAAAATAGTAATGTTGTGGGGTTTTGAAATTCTAAAGGTTATATTAGCATAAACTATTTTAAAGGTATAATTTTGTTGATTTGTAGTAAGATAAGAAAGATTTTGTTTGAGGAAGAGCTGATATCAGCGGAGAAAAGATCCTCAATCAGTGGCCAGGCTCAGCGAACCGCTGAACCACAGCCAACCTCGAACAAACGTTTAATTTAGATAAGACGAATTCACATCCTGCAGCTCTTCGAGGTCTTCCGAAGTTTTAATTGTCCTAGCCTTTATCATACCTTGGGAGTCCTGTGTCTATGAAGTTTCAGTGTTCGGTTTCACTTTAAATTCAGTAAGCTAAACTGAGCCATTTTGGTGGCTTATGATTATGTTTGTAAAACTATAAACTAAAACGAAAAATCTTCAAAGCTAAAAATAAATCCTTTCAAAATTATATCTCTATGTCAAGCAGTGCATATGTTACCAACTAGCTACTAGGGCTAGCTATCAAAAGAAAGAGAGATTTTTACATGATCGAATCAAATTCTTATGGTGATAGCTCACTTTACCGCCTACATAGCTGTAGGTGGGGTGCCAGGTGCTAGGCTACGTCTAATTTCTGAGTCCTACGCTCTACTTCATGAGCCTAATGTATATATATACTGTATAGTCTCACATCTCTGCTATTCAAAGTCCATATAAATAAATGTTAAGTTATATTTAAAAATAGTTATTTACTAGAGAACCCGCGCTATACTGCAGCATCAGTCAATGTTGCAACTTGAGTTTATGAGTAAAGGTAAATCAAGTTAAAACATTGTTGTGGTTTATGTATACAAGCATAATGTATGTTTTTTTATAGTAACAACTAAAAATACTTTCATATTAGCGTTAATTCATTTAAAAGTTATATAAATATTTGAAGAAATGATTAATCATGTTTGCATTGAAAACGCTGACTAGTTTTAACTATAAATAAAGGTAATGTTCTCCTTTTCCTTTCGGTAGATAATCTATGACCATACTACGATGGTTGTTTTAAAATAAAGTAATTACTATATTATTCATACGTACAAACGTAGTTTAAGAGTCATATCCTTACGATTTCACTCTCGATGCTGACAGACTGATTATTAATTACTAGCCATGTTGCGTCTTTAAGAAATTCCACACTTTCGTCATAATAACGTTTGTAAGCTCATCCCATTACATGATACACGATAACATATACATAACAATTTTACTCCAAAACGAAATAACATCGTCCCCGGCCTAGGTCTTAACTATAGGCCCCCGACTACGGTAATAGCTTAGTCTCTTTGGGAGAAATTCACTAAATAAAGCAAATTTACCTTAATCAATGTTTTAAATCATGTAATGGTAAATTGTGGTGCAGAGTTTTTTTTTTAAGTAAAGCGCATTATGGAACCAATAATATCCTTAAGATTCATTTTGGCTTTGACGCTCGTTTCGTGATGTCCTGCAAAGTTTGGTTTGGTTTAAATGTATGAAATAATAAGGAAATAATACCAGAGTGCTAAAACCAATAAGAAACGTTAAAACTGGAAACTTTAAATTCAAACCTAAATACAGTAGCTTTGAGATCAATACCTAAATAAAAATACGCACACGTAGAAATAAACACTCGGAAAAAGAAGCGTGAAACCCCAAAGGTTTATATGGGAAAATAGTTAATGAAGTTTGCTGAGAGAATCCAGAGACAAATTACTTACATAAAAGAAAATACCATTTTGTAGAAAGGTTCATTAAGGAACGTAATGAATTAGAGGAGCATGCATGTGTTTTAATAAAGCTCTAAACTTCAATCGGTAAGAAGTTGTTGAAAGAGCCCTAAAGTTGACATCATAACCTCAAAACATAAAATGTTCCTAATCAAATACACAAAGCAAGCCTTTCTTAGCTCATGTATCAGATTTTCTCAACTTATCATCGTCCAATAATAACTAGATTACATGTACATTATTGAATATATAAACAATCAAAAATAAAGTATTTGTATTATGTGCTGCATTATTATTTGTTGCGAACCAAATGAACTCTCTTGGTTAATAAACACATGTTTTAAGTAATCATCTGATGTAAACAAACTTCCCCCATAAGATTAACATGGGAACTTTGAGAGTGACTGGGCCAAGCCCATTGAAGATATGTTAGATTGGATAAGTGATGACATAATCTAGACATAATTACCTATCAGCTTGTACGCGTGTATGTAATGCTATCAGTTAACAAAAGAATCACGAAAATCGGGCCAGTAGAAAGGCCTGACGGACTCGACAAAGTTTTCCAAATTACAAAAAAAGATGATGGTTTGGCAAATACAGTAACGTATAATTTTCAATTCCATTCGTAATCAAATACCATGAATCTGAATTGATTGTAGATCAGCTACTATCTGGAACCGTTAGCTAATAAAATAATATACCCCCGCCGCAGCAAACCTGCGTACTCAGCGAATTTACAATGCATATAAAGCATGTAATATGCATATAAAGCCGCATACAAAGTTTCATAAAAATATATTCACAAATAAGCGATATATTCAATTTAAATTATTCTCCATAATAATAACATTGGGGATGAGTACATAGGTTTGCTGAAACAAGGAACATTAACAATTGTTTTCTATGCAAATATCAATACAACTCAACTAGGTGAAGCCACATACCTAGTTTCATCAATATACATTCATAAATAAGCGATATATCCCATTTTGATTAATCTCCATAAGAATAACATGGGGGATGAGTACGCAGGTTTGCTGCAACAAGGAACGAAAAAATCTGTGTTTAGGTAAATATCCATATAACTCAACTAGGTGAAGTCATATACAAGGTTTTATTAATTTATGTTCATAATTAAGGGAGACATAGCATTTTAATTTTTCTCCATATGAATAACATGGGGGCTGAGTACCTAGGTTTGCTGCTACAGAATTCATCGGCAAAAAATTGTGTTTTTTTTAAAAAAAAAACAATAGGTTACAGCCAGATGAAGCCATATACCAAGTTTCGTCAGTATACGTTCATAAAGAAGCGAGATATAATTCTTGTCTTATTCTCCATAAGAATAACGTTAGACAACGTACTGTGTTTAGCACTTTCAATATCTCGGTGACCGATTGACGTAGAGGAATGATGAAAATACCAAATTGTGTGTTTTAAGCTAAATCCAATGGTGGAAATTAAAATCTGATTATTTCAACAATTATATGTGAAAAGTTCAAAAAACCGTTTTTTGGGGTATAAAATCCCCCCAAAATACCCCTTTAGATAGAGCGATATGGATGGTTTTCGAACTCGCAACCTCGTTCGAAAATCATTATTTTTTCGTACTAAGTACCGCAGGGTGTTGAAAAAAACTTTCAGGACTTGGGGATATTATTCGTCATACAAATAAGATAGTTTGTGTGAAGGTATTGACCTAAAACGCTTAGTTTTCCGTCGATGCGTCTGTATGTATGTTTTACTTAATTCGTTATATCTTAGGACCATCTGAAGATATCAACTTAAAGTTTGTTACATGTATTACATCTAATAAGACCCATTTTGGTATGGAATATCAAATGTCTACTTTATACTATTTCAAAATGGTTGCCATTTTGGTTTTTCAAAACTAAATGTTTTAAAATCCGTAATATTTAGCAAAATACTGCAATAATCAAAATGGTTGTGACATTCTGTTCTAAAAATAATTATATGAAGACTGTAACTAACTACGATCATAAATAGCTGAGAAATTGTGATTTGTATAAGTTAAAACTTGCTTTTTGCCATTTCTGGACTAAAACGTCAAATAACTCAAAATAAAAACAGTAGTTCGGATTCATACAACTGTTAGTTTGCACAATTTAATCTTCTTGATTTTGAGTTTTCGGTGTTCTACTTGTTCATTTGTGTATCATCCACAGTTCGTTGGTTGCCCGCATTATGTGCATCAAAATCCCTGCAAAATTTTCACATGCAATTTCTCTTGATTTTTGGGTTGCATACCTTATTATTTTACTTGTTTACGATAACTTTAGATCACAAATTCAAAATATAACAAAATACATTATTAGATTGGATTCATTACAACATGAAATTAAAAACATGGCTGTGAATATATTCTGATTTTTAAATACTCTAGAATATATAAAATATATACTTACTGTTATTGTTTAAAATATATATAAATTATTAATTGTTGCCAACATTTGAAGGCGGTGCTGGCAGTATTAGTAATGACAGTTATTAGTTCTTTAGAAAAGCCACGGATATCCTTAGTTTGTATTATATACAAATAATTTTGTTAGTATAATAAAGAATGGATCCTTATTGCAAAATCAAAAAGAATAAAAGATAATACAATAATTCAGTCTCGCCTCAGCTGCTCTTCAGTGAGCATTGCATGCAAACAAAAATAAAAATTGGTCTAGTCTAATAAACGTAGATGCCCTCAATCTAAAATCACAAACCCTTTAACATAACTGTATGTGTCTGTACCTTACATATTCTTCAAATAAATCTTTGTTAATGACTAAAGATTTATAAATAGATCTGGAAAGTTTAAATGAAGTGTATTTAAAAACTTGTTTAGTTTGTACTCACGATTTCCAAAGTGCCACCACGATAAAGACGTCTGCGTGCCGGCCTAGCCTAACGAAGCAAGAAAGTTCTACGAGTTTGGAAGATTTCTAAGGATGCTTCGGCGGCTTCTGAGCCGATATCGGAAAGCCTTTCATACTCCTCATCTTAAATTCCTTTCAATCCATTTCTTTTTGTTGTGAGGTTGTACAAGGAAGTAGTACAGTCCATTACATTGAGTTATGTACAAACACCTTCTAAAAACCTTCTAACCAAAAGTGTAATAGAATAAAATTTACACAATCATATACAAATATAACAACTGATATTGATACAAATGGTAATGTCATAATCTATGTTACCTTGGCAAGGTTTAATACTCACGATAACAACAAATCAATTAAAAGTTGTTTTATAAAAATTGCCTCAATTTCTAGAGGTATTGTTTTTGTTTTAAATCAGATTAATATAATTGAAAATATATCGTTTATATAACTATATTATTAAATTAAAACATAATAACTGACTACCAAAGTTACAGAATATTTACGGACAAAAACCCATGCACACAATTTGCATTAATAATAAATTACCGATAACTGTGCGGGAGGAAAAAAACCAGCAAATAGGATCAATGCGGCAACACAGGTCCTTTATAATGAATGGAATTGAAAATTAAACGCAACTGTACAATGCTGTGAGCTCCTCGTATGTTTCATGATCACACATTGGGCTTCATTGCGAAACGCAACATTGATTTATTATTATTAATTATCCAAGAATAATTTTGTGCCATAAAATTTCATAAATATTCATATCAAAGCTGTTGTCACTGAGCATAATGAGTATACATAAATTCAATTGTTTGTTATACCAATAAAATTATTTATAACTTTATTCACCTCAATCATGTAATTTGGTGCAAATAATTTTAGCAATTACACTGATTCACGAACTTTTCACAAAAATTAACACAGAAAATATAGTATTTATTTAAAGTCAAAACATAGTTTATTCCAAGGTATTTTCTAAACCTTTATTGACAGGTTTTAATATTTTGCAAAAAATACCATTATTTGAGGGGTTTTATTAAATTTGTTAAGAATATCTTTAATGTAAATTATTCAAGCATTGTAATAGTCATAAGTTAAAGATGGTAAGCTTACTTTATATCCCCTAGATTTTTGTAATTGTATGAACAACGTGAAGGCACCTTCTCAAACCACATGAAAATTAAAGATGAACGTAGGGCGACTTAAGGAACAAATATTTTAACATACATTTTCTCAGTTACATTAAACTAGTATAAATGCATACAATTGTAATACTCGAGTTGTATATAACACATAATAATACGATAGAATTGTAGAATTAATTGCTGTGTATAGTTGGTTAAAATTGCTACAAATGCCCTTCCTGTTTAAGGTTTGCGACGTGTATTTCAAAGGAATCCACTAGTCCTAAATGGGTTGTTCAATTGCAAAAGTTTGAAAAGGTGACGGGTTTCGGAATGAAAAAGATTAATAATTAATTTAATAAGTGAATTACAAGAAGGCTTGATGTCGTAGTTCTATGAAAAAAATGTAATGCCGGAAAAGTGGCAATGCCACTGAAATTCCCTTTTACGTAGCTTCATTGGGATTGGTACCACATTGGCCCCTTTTCAACAGGAAGAAAACTAGATTTCTGAAATGTTTGAAGAAACATCCTAGCTTGATACCACATACTGAATCATTAAGGATTCAAATACCCCTCCTGACATCGCATTTGATTAGGGAGCTATGGCCGATTCAAACTCAGCAAGTCAAGTTGCTGTGGATGATCCACATGACGTCATCCCCATTTTTTGCCGCCATTTTTATGCTGCCATTTTTTCTCCGCCTTGGGCTCCCTCCACCCCATTTTTTCTGCCGCCTTAGGCTACGGTGGCATAATCCCCCCTCGGCACTTCTCATCTGTGACACTTTTGCCTAGGGACCCGCACCACACTTTCGACCTCCCCCCCGCAACTTCTCGTCTGTGACGTTTTTGGGTTTTCCCGGCTTCCCTAAGGGCCTGACAGCTGGGAAAAGTTCCTGGGGGTCCTGAGGGAACCCCCGATCAGATGAGTGGGACTCCGATCCTCTAGCGCAAAATTGACCTGTTACAAAACACTTACGGCCCCACATTGGGAGCCAATTTCGATTTTTACGTTTTCCCGGCTTCCCGAGGAGTCTTGAGAGTGGGGAAAAATTTCTGGAGGTCCTTAGGGATTGTCCGACCTGATGAACGGAGTCCCGATCCTCCATCATGAATTTGACCTGTTACGTAACAGTGATCCCTATTCGGTCGCTAGATTCCCAGCCACGATGAAAAACCAGCAAGTCAAGTTGCTGCGGATGATCTGCAGGACGTCATCCCCCCGTCACGTCGTTTACTTCCTCATTAGTCACTGGTATTTTCCGTTGTTTACTTTCCTTCTTTGACACTGACATTTTCGCATCGGTGTTGGCGCCAACCATTGCATCTCACCGGAGTCTGATGCGCAGGTGTGAAACAAAAGAAAATTGCATTAGGAACATTCAAGAAGGAACTAAGGCTTCGATACTTCAGTATGCAGTCACTTCTGTCTCACCGACCTGTACTGCCGAGCGACTCATGGCATGTCACTCAGCGACTACGTGCAGCTCTACGATTCATCCGCTCCTTCGGTCAACGGTGCTCTAGTCCGCAGGCTGTTTGACTCAATCTTCTCATCCTGTTGAAATGGACTTACTATTCTTTTATTTTTTTAAATTGTAATTTGAAACATCTTCAGTCGCTAAACTATGTATGTGTATTATGTTTCAATAAATACGACGTGTTCTCATAACTTTGTTATTTCATTTGTCCTTTCCTGGAGGCTGTGGGGCTCACAGCGTGAGTCGCTTGCATGTGACGGCGCAAGTCCTCCAGACTCGGGAAGATGGTTGGGCACAATCGACAGGGATAGTCTCCATCTACAACACATAACGACAATTAATCAACTAATAAGACGAATGGGGGAATAGGGCAACAACATTAGAACATTGACAACATTGAATACAACATTAGCCTCGGGCACCTGAAGCAGGTGAAAGCAGTAAACAATTCTCGGATGACCTTGATGGGATTTTCCATGGTAAACAGAGCTAATGAGGGCATTTACAAAGAGAAGGCCAAGACCTGAAGACAATCTACTACAATTTATTACGAATATTTTGTAAACCTTATTAACATGTCTCAAAAGTTTTTAAAATTGTTATTGGAACAACACTTGTTAAAACAGGTTAAAATCTATAAAGTATCGTTACTAACCTCGTTGTGGTTGAGGTTTCCCACGGGCCATGAACCGCAGTGATGTGGCGGCGTAGGGCGTCACTTCGTACATAGCGTCTGCCGCAGACGTTGCAATCATAGTGTCTGAAGTTGTGAACAGACTCTGCGTGTCGCCTCAGGTTTGCATACAGGGTGAAGCCACGCCCTTAGACCTCTCACAGATGTTGATTGTTCATCTGCAACAACGGATACACTAAGCCCTTTTCATTTATAAACAAGGATTTATCACAAAAACACTCCACCGTTATCATAGCACAGGGAACTGAAACTTGATGCGTTCAGTGATAGACCAGAATTATACTTACGTTTAAATATTGTAGATACTTAAAGAAGAAATAAATCAGTCTCTTTCATTTAGAATCGCGGATTTACACTTCACCGTTAACATAACACAGGGGAATGAAACATACTTGATGGGTTCAGTGATAGACTAGCCAATATGACAAAAATCAAAACCATGGGAACGCCCATCAGTGGTAAACCGATTTTTTAAATAAATTCGTTTATAGTAAAATAGAAAATGTTAACAAGTAAAAGAACGAATGCTTAAAGAATTTATTTCAATAGAACATTTCTACTTACGTTTAAATATTGTAAATAATCAAAGCAGGAAGAAAGAATTCACTGACGAATAGCACACTAGGCTTCCACTCAGCATCACATCCACAAAGAAACTAATGACATCCTCGAAGAACAGCGGAATATATAGGCATCGGTAGAGAAGCACCTGAATCGGGTGAAAGCGGTAAAATCTCTCAGAATAGATGGCCTTGGGGATTTCCATGGAAAACAAGTCGTTAAGCCGGTCGGCAACATTTTTACACAGGATAATGCAATCGGAGGGGGCGAGTCATCCGCAGCAACTTGACTTGCTGGTTTTGTATCGTGGCTTGGAATCTGGTGACCGAACAGGGATCACTGTTACGTAACGGGTCAAATTCATGATGGAGGATCAGGACTCCGTTGTCAGGTTGGACGTTCCCTAAGGACCTCCAGGACTTTTTCCCCGCTCTCAGAACTTCACGGGAAGCCGGGACAACGTAAAAATCGAAATTGGCTCCAAACGTGGGGCCGTAAGTGTTACGTAACACGTCTATTTTGCGCTAGAGGATCGGAGTCCCACTCATCTGATCGGGGGTTCCCTCACGACCTCCAGGAACTTTTCCCAGCTCTCGGGTCCCTTAGGGAAACCGGGAAAACGCAAAAAATATCACAGACGAGAAGTGCCGGGGGGGTAGAAAGTGTGGTGCGGGCCCCTATGCACAAGTGTCACAGATTAAAAGTGCCGGGGGGGGGGAAGGTCGAAAGTGTGGTGCGGGTTCCTAGGCAAAAGTGTCATAGACGAGAAGATCAGAGGGGGGAGGATGATGTCACCATAGGCTAAGGTGGCAAAAAATGGGGGGTAGCCTAAGGCGGAAAAAATGGCAGAAAAACATGGCGGGAGGGGATGACGTCATGTGGATCATCCACATCAACTTGACTTGCTGAGTTTGAATCTGTCACAGCCCCCTACTCATTTGAAGCTTGTTACAATTCTACTAACTTTTTACTCGGTTAGCCGAAACCATTTCCGATATAACGGTTGATTGAATTATGTTGCACAAACAAATCTCACTTGTATCCTAGGCGAGAGGCTGCTGGGTAACATTAACTGCGAACTAACATGAAGTCCAACATAGTTTTTTTTTTTCTACAAGAGACGACACAAATTTGTCCGGATTTGGAAACCAAGAAAAAGTAGATTTATTACAGTTATTACATTAAAGTACCTACCCCCAGTGAAATTATAAAAGTTGATTCTTTAAAATACAGAAACGCGTTTCATCAAGCTCATACGCCTTTTCATTCAGATTTATGTACAAAAATGTCTGCAAATCTTGTAGGGTTGGGCAAGTATTTAAATATAGTAATGTTTGTACTCATGATGATTATTTACCTTAGTGTAGTCTAAAATAGTTTATGAATGCATTTTAACTGCTTACGAATGATTAAATTAAATTATATGTTTATTCTCATTTCCTTCTGCTCACGCGAAGACCACATTTCTAAGTTCATCAAGATTGCCGCATTATTGTATGTCTTAAAAGTATAGTATACATTATTCATCTTAGTGTACCTTATAAGAAATGTCTTTGGTGTTTTTTATTATTATTTGTGACAAACAACTAATTTAAAACGTATTTATGGTAACTTTCAAACATCGCAGGACAAATTCGCGATATTTAGTTATTTGAATTGGTTTTGAAAATAGAAAAGTCATTAAAACGAACGGTATTGTCAAATTTAAAATTGTGTTGATCTTGACGTTTTAAGTCACAAAGGTCACAAAAGTCACCTTAAATTTTAATCTTTAGCAACCGATTGCTGTCCCTCATTAAAGTGCGAGATCAAGTGTGGCCTACAACACATTCAGGCCACAACAGCGGCCGTTAGAGACGCGAAGTGGCGCTTCGCTAGGCCGTTTGTCTTGTTAATTAGTGTAATCCTTGCTAATTAGTATAACTTCAGCAAACGAGCATAGTGTTTATCTTAAATCAACCAAGGTGCAAGATATCCCTTACTATAGTTTAACCTACATTGTATTGCTGTAGTGCCTACTACATTTTATTTTATATTGATCGGTTTACATTAACGGATGGAATAAGTACAACAAAGAATATTTTATAATTAAATGTTTGTGATTAACTATCGTATTATATGGTTATTTAGTATGGTATTTACTGTTTCCATCTATAACCTGACTTAACTCAGGAATGAACATAAACAATTGACAATGGGGTGCTTGGGTACAACACAGGACGGGTTTGTTTACTGATCAACACAAAAAGCAAAGGTTTTTGTGAGAATATATATATTTTAGTTGGAAGAGAAATCTTCGTTCTTCTCTAACAATAAATTATTCTAGTTCATGAAGAGAGATAATTTTAATAGCTACAAGAAAAAAAAAACAATCTGGATGTCAGAATGTAGTTTTTCATGTTGTGATTAACATATTATAACATATAATGGTGTAATAATACTTTTATACCTCTTTGTCAAGAAAATTCATGAGATTTGAAAAGATTTATAAATTATAGTAAGTACGCAACTAATCTAAAAAATCTTCCTTTAAAAAATTTGAAATGAAAAGAGTTCTATTGGTAGAATGGAAGGTAGCAAACATATAATTGCTGATCAAAACTACTACCAAAAGATGTTATGAATTTACGACAAATGCTCACGCCTTCAGCTAAATGAGAATGTTTTCTGTTGGGTAATACGGCAGCGCTACTGCTATTCACGAACAAAGCTTTGTTGTGAGACGCGTTTTAGTAGACTACCCTCTTGGTTATATGTTTATATCTCTATTATATGTAATCAGTTGAACTTGCTTACATTTCCCTTTTATGTACTTGAATTTTTGATATTTGCATGTATTTTTGTGTGTGCATATTGTGCATCACAATAGTCTTTCGCCGTAAACTGTATGGTACTGTTATTTCTTAATTACATTATTTCTTAGTCTAGAAGGTATCCAACTAAATATGTTCACTGAGCTATAGGGTATGTTTGGAAAACTTATACAATGGTAAGATGTTATAGATGATCTTATAATAATTTGTGTACGACGGATCAGCAAAAAACAACAAAAAAACAGAATAGTATAGGCTTACATGTGAAAAAAAATATATGAGGCCTATTTATGGGGATGCCTACTTGTGCATGCTCTGATGGTAGTAG
This sequence comes from Allygus modestus, assembly GCA_963675035.1. Classification (NCBI taxonomy): domain Eukaryota; kingdom Metazoa; phylum Arthropoda; class Insecta; order Hemiptera; family Cicadellidae; genus Allygus; species Allygus modestus. Next base: position 144,266,784 of record OY776111.1, read on the forward strand.
GGAAAATTAAATCTTCGATAGGATGTAGGGAGCTGCAGAACCATTTACATTGTCTTAAAACACTGATAACGGTGACTTAAAATTCCTCGAGTAGTAGATATGATGTCACACCTAAACAAAATTTTTTCGATTATATTTAACGTGAGTCATTGTGAAATTTGGATTTTACACACAAAGCAACATTTCTGAGGTCAGTGGTATTTTAACATATGAGTCTTTAAACAAAATTGTATTGCAACACAACACATTGTTAAGACCCTAAACACTTTTTTAGAAAATATTGGCCTTTTGACCCTTAAACAACTTTTAATAGCTAAATCATAATGTTCGCTACACATTAGCTTTACTTATCAAAAACAGCTAATACATATTTGCTATCAATAGCAAAATAAAAAATAAAATAGACAAAATGTGTCTATGAACTGTAAAGTTAGACTCGTACTAGGATTCTCGACCTCTCATTTCCTCCAAATCTTGAGCCCTTCCCTCAGTCAAGTTTCCAGTAGTTCAGTTTGTAAAGTTTATTAATTATAACTTGTTTCTCGCTGAGCTTAAATAGTTGTTGGTGATGTAATAGACAATATCCGACAACTTCACTTGCTCTACTCAATACGTCAAATATAAATAAATAATAATAAAAAAATAATTATAACATTTTTTTAGTCAGACAAAGTCGATAAGAATTCTCACACTATATGCTTCTGACCACTTTATTGCAGTAAAAACACAAGTATTTAATAAATTACCGCATTATTTACAATAGGTAACTGATTTTATAATAGCTAACTGCAGAACATAGTTTATCTATTCTACACATACAGATATATAGCTCTCAAAGCCAAGGATGTTATTTATAATAACCTTGGCTATAAGAGCTCAATTGTGTTTTTGAATTGCACATTGGATGAAGTTGTGGGTAAACCACATGAGACGTTTTGGGACAATTAATCAAATGTTATTATTCTATTTTTTCCTAAAAAGTAGCCAGTGTTTCTTTTAACCCAACGGGATGATATTTTGTGCATGTTTTAAATAATGCAGATTCTACGTTTGTTAATAGTAAGGTAAATCCCCGTTATGTGTATCAAAGGGTCTGAAACTTGAGTAAGGATATAGCTCTAGAGTTGAATTGTTGCACGTTTATCTGAAAACAGAATATTCAGGTTCTATCGGACTTTCTATACACTCGGTATATGTATAATATTGCTATATTATAATATATTAGAGTTAATGCTTGATTTCTAAAAGTCCAATCATCCGGAAATGTAATCGTCTTCAGCACCACACAATTGTTGTGGGTGTATACTGATATAAGAAAATTGATAGGATATGAAACGACTAAGGTAATAAAACCAACGTCTCTATTTAGCATTTACAGGGACTGCCTTTCCTTTGCAAAATAACGTTGTTTTGGATCATGCTCAGGACATTATAAAATGTGAAATAGGGAATGTTAAGCTGTCTTTATTATACGGAAAAGACACGTTTGCTTAATTTTGACGCTAAGTCCGAACCGAAGGAAATACATGGTACTCGAGACTCATGTGCTTGTATATGGTGACGTAGGATTAGCTGAAGTGTGTTTTATAATCGTAATAAACCAAGTTATTTTTAACTAACTCTACTACTAATGGATAAGATTATATGATATGTACATAACTTTCTATTTCGCATTCATTCTTCATGTAGTAGTGTTATTGTAATCAGAATAAATAGTGTGCAATTAAAAGGGGGATGTGGGAAATAATGTATGTGCGACTAATTTCAACGTTTTGCTTTTGTGATGAACCATTTATGTACGCTAATCTAAACTGCTTACATTTCCGTTTGTATCACGCGAACAAATAAACATTGATTGTTTGTGCTTCATAGTTACATAATCTGCCTTCACAATCCGTTCTGTTTGGTACCCCGATTGGTTTTATTTAATTGAAGATGTAAAAACTTAATTTACTACTAGAAAATAATAAATTAGTAGGATAAAAGTAATTTTAATAACATAACCAGTTTTGGTGTGAGATCTGTACAAACTTCACGGAAAGAGTAAATGTTGTAATGCACAGGGATGGTCGCCCTCCTTTGTGTACGCAGATTGCTCGCAGGAGCGGGTCCGTTATCTAAATTGAACACTTAAGACGTCACGAGTGACAATAGGGAGTAGATATAAGACAGCCTTAAGCACATTGCAAATATAGAGGGGATAAAGCTATCGGGCCGACTGCTAGCCTTACACCAAGTTTGTGATTTGAAATAGAGGTCCCCAAGTTTTTGACTAAGTTTAATACAATTTTAATATGATAACCAAATAGTTTCCTTCCTTATTTTCTACACACTAGATTTTAACACTATTTTTAACGCAATGTCACCGAGATTTACAAACTGTTACAGTTTTTTGTGTGTTTCATCCGTGCGTCCGTGTCCGTATATGTGTTTGTATGTGAAAAAACTGACGTGTTCACTAAGAACCAAATTTTAAACTACGTGTTACACCCGACGCATGACGAAGATTCCAGTGCAGTCAAAACTGCAGTGCCTACATAAGGGCTAAGAAGGATCTCTTTGGCAGTAACGGTATCTAAACCATTGTCTTAACACATAACTTGACTGTGCTATGCCAACTGTAGAAATTAATAATACCTGACTTCGGTCAAAATCCGTTATGTGCCCCCAACTCTATTTTTCCCATATTGACTTGTATAACCAACTGATAGGAACTGTAGGTGCTAAATGAAGAAGACCAATCGTAAAGTAGTATTATAACTACACACGATGTAAATTGCACAGAAAAACACACATAGATTATAAGACATTACTGGAATGACTACTGAGGTGGCCAAAATGCCGAAATGTCTTGAAGTATTGCTTCAAATTTGCTTGTTGAGGAAGCCGTTCACGCCACAACAATTCACACAAAAAGCTGTCCAACAATTGCGAATGTTTTCCGTAACTAACGTAACCAAACCTAACCTAACTCCGCAGAGCGCTATCATTATACCCCCGTTTTCTAACGTTTTCTAACCGCTCTGCGGAGTTAGGTTAGGTTGGGTTACGTTGGAAATTAAACTAAATATAATTGAAATTACTAACCTAATAATCGTCAAGGGCTAATACGGGCTGGACTGATTAGAAGCGGCCGATAACGCGAGATACCGCCGTGAGGATTTTAACCTTTTCCGAGGGTCGCCTAAAATTGAAGTTTACCCGCACATTAGTTAGAATTACCCTGTCTAATATACTGAGTAGCTGAATGATAGTGATTAATTTTATTAGTTGAGGTAGGTCAGTCGGCGATGTTACGGCGATCCTTTATCTCTCCGATGCAGATAAGATAAGAGCGACAACAATAACGATTGAAATACCTTTAAAATGTTTCCGTTTTACTTCATAAACTACTCAGTCTCTAAAAAAAAAAAACGCTGTTTTGTACAGTTTAAAGTTAATACGAAAAGGTTTAAGCGTTGGGCACATAACGGATTTTGACCCCGGACTTCTGTTTCCTTAAAGTTAATTGGAAATGAAATGTATGTGGAAACCTCAATACCTAGGCGTAACATTAGTAGAGTTGCCTGAACATTATCGAAAATAGCTGTACTTGCAAATAGAATTTAAAATTTAAAAAAATGATCATGCTGAAAATGGAGTCCTTAATTATAATTCCATCGTATCGCCATTAACAGAGCTTCATATTCTAGTAAATACATTAAACACACAAATTTTCTCGAGGATCCAGCCTGTCTCCAGCTCTCTAGTCGCTTAATCAGCTTAAAACCATTGGCGTAGAGTAATGACCTTATTCTGCAGTAGTCTCCAACACTGCAGACCGGCTTCATCCGGTGGGCTACCTCAACACGAGCATTATAAGTCTCGTTGTTTTGACATGTTAGAATTATAGGTGTTTTACGAGTTAATTAAAGCATTCGTTGTGGCTGAAAAGTCCATCGGTGGAATGTTAAATCGTTGGACTTTTTAAAAGATTACACTGACTTATTTCGCTACGGAGAGGACATACAACAGAGTTGGCCTATTAACAACGGTTTTTATTTTTATTTAAAGCCATTTTAAATTGATTGGGAAGGATTAAGTGTTTTTAACTTTGTGTTAGTGTTGTGTGCAAGGAGTCGAGATACCAATCTGTTTAAGAAGTTAGAAGGTAAAGTTTTCTTATCTAAATTGAGCCATTCGGGTATCAACTTTAAGACTCTAAAGCTCAACAAACCCTTCGTCTGATTGTAAAAGTGATCACTCAAAATCAAACAAGGAATCCTGGCTCAATCCAATCACTTAGCTTGGGAGTTTTACGTTTTTCCTCCGGGTATTTTTATACTATTATTTCACTATTATTATTATTATTTGTAATGCTTATTATTGGTTAATTGTTTAAGTATTTTTACATTGAATTTGTAAATTCACTCTATTAACGTTAGACCATTAAAGTAGTTTTATCTTAAAAAATCAAAATTTGTATTGTGACGGACCATGAATAATCGACATATTAAATGTTATTTCTTTTCTATAAGTAAGCATGCACAAACGTACTTTATTTACTATTTAAATCCCTCCACAGCCTTTTGAAGTAGAACAAAATTGTAAATGCTAGTAATTTTTTTTAAGCTGATTTTATTGGGGATTAAAGAAATAGAGTTTCAGAATTTATTATGACGGTAAAGATATTTGTGTAAAATCCCCAAAATACCTTCTCTTTGGTCGATCAAATCAAGTGCCCTATAATAGTTTTACTTTAATAATATAAAATTAGGTATTTGCCAAAGTCTATTAACACCAACCTATAAATAACCATGACATTAAAAAGCATGAAAAAAAGAGCTTTATTTAATATTTGTTTCCTCCTCCACTATTTGACGTAGAACAACATTCCAAATGTCAAATTATTTATTTTAAAGCATATTTGAATGGGGATAGTAAAAATTGGTTCAATTTAATTATATACGGACAAAATGTTAAAAAGCCCTTTTCGGATAAAAAAAAGTAAAAAGGTTCCTCAAAGCCAAATGTTAGACCTGTATTACCTAATGCATAATTCAGCTGTATTTTTATCTAATCTGCCGCACTGTAGCATTTTCAAATACGAAAGAAACTCCACTTTTTCTGTAGAACTAAAACAGTTGCAAATTTTCCAAGAAATTCTTAACAGGAAAGACGATACAAAGCTCCAGGAAACGTTTTATGACGTTGATGTTGACAACTTTAAGACTTTCATGAGTTTATTGACAAAGGTCTGAAAAAACTGTCTCTACTGGATAATGTTAAGTATTATTTTCTTTGCTTAGAAATTTGATACGATCTGACGGAGAAAGCTTATGGGACCTTCATTTGGTTCAGAATATACAACCCGTGTTTGCAGTATTTGACCGTGACAACTACCAAAGGTTGAATCTCACTCTATTTAGAAGACGTAAGAGAATTGCCTACATCTCATCCTCAAGTTTATAAAGCTTTCGAAGACGGCAAGCACGTTGTAAAATGTTTTAATCAGACTTTCTCAGCCATTGGTGCCATCATGGAATTCAAATAACGTATAATAGATATAAAAAATTGGTCATCTGGTATGACAAATGACTACAAAATGACTTCAAATGACTACAAAAGCAGTCCGACACTTAGTGTGATCGAACTTGTCATGAGCTATTGCAGATAACTAATCTAAATCGAAAACTACTAATTCTGTATCAATGGCATCTGATCTACACTCTCATGAGCTCCAGAAGACGGAAACAGAACACACCAACCCCATGATTGTCACTGAAGTACAGTAGATATTAAAAAGAGAAGAAGAAAGCCCTTTGAACCGATAAGTACCGGGTCACTATATGACCTGAGTGCGATACATGCAGAAGTTGCTGCAGATGCAAAAAATCAAGTCATAAATTATGCAAATTAGGCATTGAATACACATAATAAATAATAAAAAATGATAAATAATACTATGTTGTGCTTGTATTTATGACAATATTAAACGCATCAAACTGCCTTTTTTAACCCAAAACAGGTTCGAGGATAAAAGAGAGGATAGCGTGAGCAAAATTATTTTGGGGCTGCAACGAACACCAAGGGTATTCAGCTCGCACAAGAGACTATGAAATGGCTTGTCTGTTTCTGTTGGAACAGCAGACTTTTTATAGAACTGGTCATCTTGTCGAAAATAGTAAAAATAGGCTTACAAAGGATCTTGAGAACAACTCTACGCCGTAATGCAGGAAACATATAGTTTCCACTCAGATGAAAGATGAAATGTACTTGTTCATCATATATGTGATTAATTCTTCGAGAAAGCTGGTCACCAAAGGCAAAGGCACAAGCGGATGTTGCCTTTTCACACTTCACGTTTGGGAGTTCACTTTCAAATGGTGCAACTGAGTAGACCATATCATTGACAGTTGCAGGTTGTATTCGCCTAAGCATTAAACGCTTATCAAGATGAAAACAATTAACGTATACAATACTGTTTTCCAAAATATTTCAAGAAACAATTCACATACTGGCCTTCCTCGGACAACAAACTGTTGTTGCAAAAACTCATATCAGAAAGTTTGAGTTTCTCGTTAGTGGTTCGATCTATTAAACAACATGTTTATAATTTATTTTATAGTGAAATTAGTGTCAGTTGCACAACTATAGAAAAGGAGGAGAAGAACCATCACTTACCGTGGATTCGTGGATAGATTTAACAGGACAAGCTGATGTCAGAATGATAGCTCCTGCAGAGCTCACAGCGAAAATGGACAACATATATTGCGTTTGTTAATAATGATACAGTCATCTTAGTTTTAACTTCGTTCAAATGGGAAAAGTTCCACACTATAGGAACGAATCAAATATGGGTGAGATTTGGAGTTGATGACAAAACATTTCAAATCCAATCCAATGCCTTAACTGAAATTCTGCTGGAACATCTGGTGCCAGACATTACCTTCATGCCATAGCGCTGTTTACCAGGCTCCAGTAGTTTTCTTGAGGTAAAGAAGTGTCATCAATTAAAAGAAAAAATACCCCCGTCGCAGCAAACCTGCGGACTCAGCGAATTTCCAATGCATAATATTTGTCTGAATTCCACATACGAATTTGGAATACATACTCGTCTAGCTTTTGCAAACCAAGTTTCATAGAAATATATTCATATACAAGTAATTTTAATTATTCTCCATAAGAATAACATTGGTAATGAGCATGTAGGTTTGCTGAAACAAGGAACAGAAACAATTGGTTTTTATGCAAATATAAATAGAATTTAACTAGGCGAAACTACAAACTAAGTTTCATCGATATTCAATCATAAATAAGCGATATATGACATTCTAGTTATTCTCCATAAGAATAACATGGGGGCTGAGAAAGCAGGTTTGCTGCAACAAGAAACAGAAAAATGGGTTTTTCAATATAACTCAACCAAGTGAAGCTACATACCAAGTTTTATTAATTTATGTTCATAATTAAGGGAGTCAGTACATTTTACTTATTCTCCATAAGAATAACATGGGGGCTGAGTACGGAGGTTTGCTGCTACGGGAATAATCAATAAAAAATCAATTTTTTGTGCAAATATCAATATACCAGTACTACTTGAAGCCACATACCAAGTTTCATCAAAATACATTAATAAATAATCGAGATATCAAATTTTATTTATTCTCCATAAGGATAACATTGGACAACGTACTGTGTTTAGCACTTCGAATATCTCTGCAACGGTTGGGCGTAGAATCACAATTTAAACACCAAAATGATTGTTTTATGGAACTGAACAGATTGGTAAAAGCAAATGTGAAGTTTACATTAAAATAAACTGAGGAAAAGCCAAAAACCCTTTTCCCATAAGATTAACATGGGAGATTTTATGAGCAGGTTTTTTTGGATTTTCTCCGCAACCACTTAACCTAGGTTAATAATTCCAGATACTAAATTATTTGTTTTTTTAAGCTCTATAACATGGTCAAAACCAAAATTAAGTTTTTTAAAAATCTTAGGGTGAAAAATGCAAAAAACAGATTTTTGGAAAATTTAAAACCCCCATAAACCCCCTTTCCCATGGTCCGATTTTTCTGGTTTTCGAACTTAAAGTCATGAATGTCATTTTACACATTTGAGCCAAATTTCATCAAAATCGGACGTTTTTTACTCAAGTTATCGTGTTAACGGACACACACATATATATATATATATATATATATATATATATATATATATATATAGATATATATATACATATATATAAATTTGAACGAATAGTGTTTTTGGCATCTGGGGACCTCAAAACAAAAAGTTATCATGGTCTCGGGCTTAAGTCTTACCATGAGACCTACGGTAATAGCTTCTTCCCTATAGGGGAAATTCGCTAAAAATAAACAAAATTCTTTGAGTTTATTAAATAAAAACATTATTTGTTAGTCAAACAAATGAATATAAAAGAACTGTACTCAATACTTTATCAGTTTGCTGCAATTTATATCTTCGGTCAAGTCTTCCCCACAGGTATTTATGACACCCAAAGTCAAACGCTTCGAACCCCTGAAAAAAATTGTTTACAGACTGGTCCCCTCTTTTGAAAAACAAAATGAGAAATGGAGCGATGATTTGAACAATGACTCTAAATATTAAAACTCAACTCGTACCTGTAGAGTTTCATAGAAATACTTTAAGTTACAAAAGTTATATTTTATTGAATTCATAGTCAGAAATACAACTACATTTCTAATATTGTCAGAAATATCATAGTCAGAATAGTCAGAAATACAACTCCTGAACATCAACTGAATATCAAAAACATTATCATCTGTTTTATAAAGTAAATATTGCCAACATATTATTTTAGTTCACTACATCTTTCCCCCACTTAGTACAAAACGTGGTCCTTTAACTTCTCTGGTGCTTTTCTGACTCTCTGAGCTCTTGGAGATTTGTTAAGCTGATTTTCACCAGGCTTAGCATCGCTTACATCCTCACTTCTAGTTAAATTTTTCTCAATCAATTTATCTTCATCCGTGCCGTTGATATCTTGCTGGTTTTCACTAGACTTCAGAGATTGAACAATTTTCTTAAAAAAGAGGAGTTTCTTATTATTCTCTGATTGTATCTTTTCGCTGTGACTTGTGTTCCATTACCTTTTTAAATCTCAAAAGGGCAAGGATCATAGCAAGGGATGTATTTGTTTATCTTGCGTTGTTTCAGCCCCCACACAGTCCCCAACACTGAGATTAGCATACCTTGCATGCCTCTTCTCGTCAGCGTATTGTTTCATTTTATTTTTGCTTAGATCATCATTTACTTTTGCTTTGCTATCAGCTTCTCTGGACTCTGTGTTCGTCGTTATTGCTTTCACTTCTGGAAAAATTGATCTGTAATTGTAATTAAATAACAAACTTGCCGGAGAAACTCCTGTTGAGCTATGAGGAGTTGCTCGGTATATCATCAGAAATTCATCTAGTTGTTTTTCCCAGTTGTTATCTTCTACTTTCATACATAGGATAAACTACCTAATGTTTTATTTATTCTTTCTACACATCCATTTGCTTGGGGCCAAAACGGAGTTATCCTTTTGTGTTCACATTCTATTGAAGTGAAGAAGTCATGAAAATCGTTTCCATTAAATGGTGGTTCATTGTCTGTTTTTAAAATGTTTAGTCTTCCAAACAAGGAAAATATTTTGGTTAACTTATTTATGACAAGAGATGTAGTTAAATTTGTTAGTATTTCAGTTACTGGATACCGGGAATGTTCATCAATAAACACCATAATGTACTTTCCATTTGGGAAAGGCCCTTGAAAATCCACAGAAAGTTCACTCCATGCCGAAAATGGCATTAGGGTAGGCAAAAGAGGTTCTGATGAGTGTTTCTTTATCGTTGCTTGACATGGTAGGCATTATTTTACTTTTTCTTCCACTTTTGAATCCATTTTTGGAAACCATACCTTACTCCTAAGAAGTTGTTTTGTTTTTACCATTCCTTGGTGTCCTTTGTGAGCTAAATCAACAAATGTATTTTGCCTTTCGTTTGGTACAAAAAGTCTGTTTCATCTTAATTATTCCATCTTCTGTTATAGATAGCTCGTCTTTAAATTTAAAATAAGGTCTTATCTCTTCTTTTTCCCAAAGAGTTTGATCTTGACTTTTTATTGCTTGAGTTAGAGCTTTCAAACATCGATCATTTGTTGTTTCTCTACTTAAAACCGATCTTGAAAGAGCTTTAGGCATGAACACTTGAGTAATTGCATTTATGAAATCTTCTGCATTAGAGTCAGTCAATATTTCTTTAGTGGGATTACGTGAGAAAAAGTCACTAGGATTAGAAACGCCGGGCGTATGAAAAATATCTAAATCATAACCTTGTAGCTTGAATACCATTCTTTCAATTCTTGCAAACATTTGAGATTTGTCAGTGCTTAGTAGACTCACGAGCGGTTTGTGATCAGTATGTAAGTGGAACTTGTAGCCCTTCAAGTAGACCTTGAAGTGCCAGAATACTGCTAATATTTATCTTTCAATCTGAGAATATCTCTTTTTTGTTGGAGTAAGGGATGTGCTAGCACATGCGATTATATTCATATCTTGTGCTGTTGGCTGTGCCAGTATTGCCCCAAGTCCTTCTGGACCAGCATCTACAATTAAATGTGTCACTTTGTTGGTGTCAAAGTAAGAATTCGAAACACAGTTCTTTAGTTTTTCTTTCAAAACTTCCAGAGCTTGAAAGTTCATTGCCCCAACGGAAAACCGTGTTTTTCTTTACTAGCCGTCTTAATGGCTCAGCTAATGATGCGAGTTGGGGAATAAACCTTCCACAGTAATTAAACACTCCAAGAAGACTTCTTACTTCAGAAACATTTTTAGGTGTTTTGATCTCATCAAAAGCTTTGACTTTTTCACCACCTGGTCGAATGCCCTCAGACGAAAAAATGAAGCCAAAGAATTTAAGCTCATTCAAATTTAACTGACATTTACTAGCATTTAAGTTTAGACCTTTTTCTTGAAGCCTTTGTAATGTCTGATGTAAAGCCTGATCATGCTCTTCTTGATTTATTCCATACACTAGAATGTCATGACTTATATTTAGGACATTTTATATATTGCATATGGCTTGACGAATCCTGAAATAAATAGTTCAGCAGCAGAAGAAATTCCAAAACTAAGACTTTTGTACCTTCTGAGACCCAAATGTGTAGAAAATGTTGTGATATTTCTGGATTCTTCGTCCAGTTCCAGTTGGTGATAACCATAATTTATATCAAGTTTTGAAAATATCTTTGCACCATTTAGTTCATATATTATATCGTCCAGTGTAGGAGTAATATGCCTTTCTCTCAAAATAGCTTTGTTTGGTTCCCGTATGTCTATACAAATCCTTAAAACGTTTGGGTTACTTGCTTTTGGGACCAAAACAACAAGAGAAACCCAGGGAGTAGGTCCGTCTACCTTTTATATGATATCATTATCTTCGTTTCATTTCGGTTGCAACGGCATTTCGTAAATGCACAAGTATTCTTCGATGTTGATTAGCCACTGGACGTACAAAAGGATCTATATGAAGATGAACTTTTTTGTTTTTTAACTTTCCAACTCCGTCAAACAGTCTTGGATATTTATTCTGCACTGTGGTTTCTTGCACTGTGTATAAGAATTGTATCAAATCTAAGTCCTTTGACTTCTTATAACCAAGGAGAGAAGCACCTTTGCCATTAACCACATATACTTCTGCATTTACAGAGTGGTCTTTATAATGCAGTGGTACATCCAAAACTCCTATTACATCTATACATTTCTCAGCTTGGTAAGGATATATATATAGCTTGGTTGAAGGTGTTTTTAGCTGAGTCTTTACATTAAGATTCTCATAGGTTTCTTTGTCTATGATATTAACAGCACTACATGTATCCAAATAAAACTGTACTTCTGAATTACATAACTTAATGTTAACTCTTGGGAGCGAGACTTTACTATTTTTCAAGGAAAGTATAGATTCTTCTTTATTAGAAGAACTTTCTTGAAGCTCATCACAATTATAGTATTCAATGCAATTAACTATTGATCTTGACCTACACACTTTAACAAAATGATTTTTCTTTTTTCATTTGAAACATTCTTGTCCTTTAGCAGGACAGTCATTTTTGGATCAATATTTTTTAATCTAAAATAATTTTCTAGCCTTTGCAAATGTGTTGTGAACTGTTCATTTGACTCATCAAAAGGAGTCATAGATACAGCTAGGACTTGATGCACATCTTTACTTATCCCTGGCCTACTGGTGTTTTGTTTAATAATTTCTTGTTGCTTTTGAAATTCAAACTGAGTTCTTATAGCCTCACCAACAGCTGCAGAAACTAATTTAATTATTTCTGCAGGATCCATTATATCAAAACCAAAACAATTAACAAATCAGGGAAAATAAGTCATGTAAACAAATGCATTTTGTGAATAGCAATGATTTGAATAATAACAAATATAACTAGTATAAGGACTTTATTCAATCAAACGTTGTTAAACTAAACTTTGTATATATTCATAACTTACTGCGCCAAAGTAGAGTTTCGTAGAAACACATTAAGTTACAAAAGTTATATTTTATTGAATTCACAGTCAGAAAAACATCAACTGAACATCAAAAACATTATCATCTGTTTTATAAAATAAATATTGCTAACATATTATTTTAGTTCACTACAGTACCTTCCAATCTGAAGAAATTCACGTCTCGTAGGGTAGCCTCTTGACATGCTTAGCACAGTATTCGCACGTAAAATGCCGCAGGCTCCCGACGAGGGTGACTTTATAACCTTGGACCGAAAGTTCTTGAATTCAGCCACAACGGCCGTCACGTGACTACACCCTTTGTTCTTTCAGCTCAAGGAAAAAATTCGAACCATCGACTCCAGCTCCTTTCCTACCCCCCGGGACATGAAAATCGCGATTTTGCCCAGACCTGCAAAACCTACTACCACCATCAACGCTTACTTTTAGCTGGTTGCCATTTATTCACAATTTTACTTTATAAATTCCTTTCCTTTTTTTTGACTACACAAAATTATTACATACAGGTTATTAACAAATTGATATAGTATTTTTCAATAGCAATAAAAACGCTTTAATGCCCTTTTTTGTATATACTAACAAATTTGGAAAGGAAGTATGTTTTGATCTGGAGAAATTTAAAACTGGTTGGTTTCACAGACCGAGGAGTGCTTAGTTCAGTTGCTAAGAAAAGACTAATCTTTTGAGGTCTCATAATAGTTTAGGTTATAAAAGTAACTTCATGGAAAACAATTATCTCTTGAAGACCTAAAAGTACGAGCGCATTAGAAACTCCTCTCCGTTTCTACTTCGACACGTATTATATTATATACACAATGCCTAGATTAAGCACCAAACAACTGGAAAAACTTAAGTGTGATTCTGAAATTCAAGACTCTTTTCTAATATCTTCTAAAACCATTAACGAACAGCCAAACGACATCATCTGTTAATACATAAAAGTATGCTAGATCGATGTGCGTGTGCGTCTGTGTGTGAGTGTGCGGACAAGCTGAAATCCCATGCTTTTTATTGCATATTTGACGGTGTTATGCGAGACAAAATGAGTGTAGGGGAGGAAAAGTTAGTCCCCACTACAGCTTCTTGCCACGATAAATAAAAAGAGTTGCAAAATTAGGTATTAACTATTTCACAGTTCACCTTTGGTTAGAACAACTTAGAGGTGGATAAATGTATTTTTTGATAGCTGAAATGTTATACATTATTTTAAATAACAGTTACAAAGTAACAGAAACCGGAAAAAGCGCTTTTCGGAACTATTAAACTATTAAAGACCACACAGTTCATTTGACAGCCTTTAACCCAAATACCTGTTACTGTTGATTTCAATGCAAAACTCCCGCATGTGGTGAACAGTTAAATTTTTCACGTGTATCTAGTTTTAGTCAATATTGTTATTGGAACTCATAATACCCAGTCCAAAAAAAGTAAATTTGTATATGAACACAGTATCAACAAATATAGCAAGTTTTATATTATTGAAACCATGTAAGATATTATTTAATTTCCAGTTGTAATACCTTCCTTTAATTTTACGTTAAAATTTGTTTGACTTATTTGCCAACATTTTGCAAAAGTCTATATTACAGCTGCTTGTCTGCTAAACCAAAGTTAATTATATTATTGTTCTTACTTAAATAAACACAAGTGTTGTGTTGGCCCAAGATAATGTAGTGTTTTATGGTCCTCTGGAGAAAGGTCCTTTTAAAAACTAATTATGTAAATGAGTTCTGCAGCCCTCGGCCTATCTGATATCTTTGTTATTCCAATTGCTAGTTTTCTGACAATGTAATCTCCTGAAATGTAAGTAGCTGATAGAAATAAATACAGAAATCGATGCTCGTAAGTCACCTGTTGTTTATTATATTGTAATAAGATAAATCTATTTTTATTTTTAAGTGAAACTCAATACACACTTGTGAAACACAATGTTAAAATAACCATAGAATGTTTAATAATCAAATAAAAATGCCACATTAATGTTGCTAACTTCGGGATATTGTTCTTATGTCAAAAGGAACGTAAATAATCATATAACTGGAGGTCTATTTTTTTTCGTTTACTGTCGGTTTGTCTGCATGTGATTTAAATATAACATTTATATTTTAAAAACGGCTTGACCAAACTCAACCAAACTTTGGTTAAATATTCTCCATGGTAAATCATTTAAAAAATAAAAAATAAAATTGTGGCATTACATCTTTCCGTTTATAAATGGCGGCCATTGCAAACTAAATATTTAAAAACCTCGAAATAAACAAAATTCTTGAATAAAAACATCAGGAAATTTAATTACATATCAATATCTGTTTTAACATTTAAAATCGGGTTAAAATTAACTAAACTATGACTGAAAGGCGGAACACATGGCTAAATTTTATCTATCATAACTAATAAATAAATTTGTTCCTGTGGATCATTGGTTTGCCGTTAAATACAACACCTGACTTACTGTTAGTACCAGACAGCTGAATAACTGGCGAACAGTTTCAACAAGCAACAGATGATTAATTTAATGCTAAACTATATTAAAATTACATGCTTATTAGTTACGATAGAAAAATTTAGCCATGTGGCTAGGCTAACTTCGGGATATTGTTCATATGTCAAAAAGAACGTGAATCATCATATGACCGGGGGTCTATTTCTTTTCATTTACTGTCAGTCTCTCTGTATGTGATTTTTATATAACATTTATATAAAACAATGCTTGACCAAATTTGAAGTTTATCGATAACTGCTGCGGATGATCGCGTCGGCAGTGTGCAACAGTGCAACAGTGCAACAGTGCAACAGTAGACTGCCATAGTTTCAAACAGGACTTGACTGGGCCCGCGTTAGTGGCTTGACTTTTCCGAGAACTGTGGTTCGTGCGCGCGACTGCGATACTCGGCAGTGAGTACCCGGCCTAACTTGGGTACTTATCAAGGACTTGCTGAAATAGTTATAGGGATACGTTTTTTACTGAGCGTCTCTAACCCATGCGTAGTACCATTAAATAAAATATGTAGCATATGCTAAATATGTAGCATATGTAAAATTATTTTTTTAAATTATATGTTAAAATGGGGACTTGACAGGTTTTATCTGCAGATCTATAATGAGCTAGCGCCGTTATACCACCTGTTAATTACGTCTGAAAAAATGTAATTTCTTCTGACCTGTCAGTTTTCTGTAATTTTATTTCTTGGCATCAAAGATTAAACACAGAATTTACCTGTTGGAATTTTACAAGACGCATGTATGGAGGTCCACATATCAGGAACACCCACTGAGAATACTATTGAAAATAAGAAACAAAGCCACAAAGTCATGCGTTTTGAGAACTATTAGTATAGGTATTATAATGCATTTTCGAGTGAATATTCATGTGATCGCAGTCCCAGGTGGACGTTGATACTTCTACTCGTGTTTCATAACGAGTACGCCGAGGACAAAGAAGCAATTTTTCCCCCCTTCGCCGTGCACCTTCAGAGGTCATAATACCCCGTAGCAGCAAACCTGCATACTCAGCGAATTTCCAATGCATATTAATTTATCTTAATACCACATAAAGCCACATACCAAGTTTCATCAATATACATTCATAAATAAAAGATTTATGATATTTTAATTATTCTCCATAAGAATAACATGGCGGCTGAGTATGCAGGTTTGCTGAAATAAGGAACACTAAAAATGGGCTTTTATACAAATATCATTATAACTCAACTAGGTAAAGCCACATACCAAGTTCTATTAATTTATGTTCATAATTAAAGGAGATAACACGTTAATTATTCTCCATAAGAATAACATGGGGCTGAGTATGCAGGTTTGCTGCTACGGGAACTATCGGGCAAAAAATGGGTTGTTGTGCAAATATCAATAGACCACAATGAAATGAAGCAATATACCAAGTTTCGTCAGGATAAGTTGATAAATAAGCGAGATATACAATTTTTCTTATGCTCCGTAAGAATAACATTGGACAACGTACTGTGTTTAGCACTTTCATTATCTCAGTAACCAATTGACGTAGAGCAATGATTAAGACATCAAATTGTGCGTCTTTTTAAGCTGATTCCAATGGGAAAAAATAAAATTTTACTTTTTCAAAAGTTTTATGTAAAAAACTCAAAAAAACCCATTTTTGGGGTACAAACCCCCCCCAAAATACCCTTTCGGATAGGTCGATCCGTCTGGTTTTCGAAGTTAAAGTCATAAATGCTGCTTTACACGTTTGTACCAAATTTCATCAAAATCGGACCTTTTTTACGAGAGTTATCGCACCCACGGACACACACACACACACATATATATATATATATATATATATATATATATATATATGTACAGTTTCGAACGAATGGTGTTTTTGGGGTCTGGGGACCTCAAAACGAAAAGTTATCATGGTCCCGGGCCTAGGTCTTACCATGCCGACTACGGTAATAGCTTCTTCCCTATAGGGGAAATTCGCTAAAAACGACCGTGTTCTACTAGTAACCTCTCCCTTCCACGCGCCTGCTGATTCCTGAAATGCAGACAAACACCATACACCTTGCAAAAAAAAACTCAAAAATGATGAATCAAAAGAGTTTTAAATCAGTCAGCAATGTATTTAACTGTACAATAGAAGGAATTCACTAATTTACAGCCTTATAAATAAAATAAAGTTTGGGAGTGGAAATGTGTTTTTTTTAATATGGACAAAATACGCCAATTTTCAATTTTTAGCCCTTGAGCTCGAACGATTCATTGGAGAACAAATCCTAAATCATGAAATTGTAGGGAATTTTATGTACTTTCATTTTTAATGAGAAGGTCATTTACGAAAATATGATAGTTTCCGAGTTATATGCAAAAATATTCCGAAAGATTTAGTTTTCTCCTTTTTTGTATTTTGTCCATGTTACGCCACGACATTTTGTTGGCATACTTGTATACTTCAGATTCGGATTCAACACCCCCAAAAAACATAAATATTGGGAAAATCAAAACGATCTCAAAACTTTCCCAGGAAAACACAATTTAACTGGATTAATAGACTGATACAAATTATTAGGACATTTTGCGCATTTAACATTAGAAGAATACAGAATCTTTATATAATTTCAAAGATATTTTTAATTTAAGTGTTTTATCTCCATAACTAACGTAATATTTTTATAGTCAATGTTATTACCTACAAAACAAAACTAATATCATTTCCGACCGGTTAGTTATAAGGGAGCTGTGAACGTTTTGCTAATTGAAGTTTTTTACGATTTTGTGCCCAATTTTCGTGATTTTGCGCCCCCACCCCTAAGTAGTCGACCACCCCCGGGGTTGAAGACATGGGTTTTCATACTCTCTAAGGTCCCTACTACTAAAATCAAAAGTCAAATTCTCTGTCTCTTTCCATGCACACTCAATGACACCTGGCTCCTCATCTAAGCATGTAAGTAAATACATACCCGTTGGATACATAAATAATTTGATCGTCAGTAATTATTGCGTTTGCGGGTGTTAAATTGTGCAGCTTCAATAAAATTAGTTATTGCAATAGTTTATTTAAAACTGCATTACTTATATGCGCATTAAACTGTGGAAATCTGTTATGTCGATAATGCAGTATGAAGTTTATTTTGAAATCTAATAACTTATTAATGCTTTTGCTGTCTAATCTGGAACCCTGATCCCTGATATATTATTCGTGCATCGTTCTTAGTTCCAAAAATATATATTCAAGGAATTATAATATTTTATATGGTAAGTGCATTTACATGATTTTATTAGTTTATTGCATTTGATACCATCTCACGTTTTTGTTTGCATATTACTAACTATTTGATGAGGCCGATTTTCCCTTTTGAGATATTGCTGACCTGTTGCTTCCTCTAATATTATGACTACTTGCCGTTAATCTAAAGTTCTGGTTTCAAACGTACAACCTGTTTGTTCATTGTTTAATTTTGAATATTAAAAATTAATTGAAAACAGACATAAGCTTCATGACTGCTTAGTGCAAAATACAGTCAAAACAATAATATAATGTTTTACATAAAGAATACTCCTAGACATAAAGTTGGAATAGTGATGGGGTAGTCGACTAGTCGTTTAACCGATTAGTATTGCTAATCTAGTGTACTAGTCGCTTATTTACACTTGTCATATGGGATGATCGACTAGTAGACTAGTCTTTTAACCGACTAGTATTGATTGAATCTACTGAACTAGTCGCGTGTTTTTACTAGTCGACATAACGTTTATGACTAAAACGAGCAATGATTTAGTGAGATGGGAAATACTGAGACTAGTCGAGAGAAAGTTTTATTTCGTGGTACCGGTACCTGTTTGTTGACTCTTGGATCTAAGTGTTTCAACTAACTAGTCGAAATTTGCACAAGAACAAAAATAGTTTAAGAAAACGGTTCTTGATATTACAATTAATTATAAACAATATTTATTTTGAATTTACTGCCGTACATTATCTTTTCATTGTTAATTGATACTCTGAATTATTTAAATAATTAAATTGGCCAAATTATAAACAGTAAAATTTAGCTATAAATTTAATTTTCAAGGCTCACGACATTTTAAAACAAATTGACAAGTAAAACCATATTTGTTTTAAATTCATATTGTTACAAAACATTCTTAAGTAATCAATTTAACAACAGTGATCCGTGTCGGTCGCGTCCCAACCAAAACTGAGGAAATGTCAAGACGTGAAAGAAATTACGAATTATTTCAGAGTTGCAGGAGAATTCAACTAGTCGAGTAGTCGGCTGAACGGCTGCTCAGCTAAACCAAAATCAAACAAGGAACTAGTCGACTAGTTTGTACGTTTTAGACTAGTCGATGTTTGAAAGTAGTCGATAGTCCCATCACTAAGTTGGAACGAACTTCAAGAAACCAATTATATATCACAACTTAAGAGTTCCCATCCAGAAATAGCGTCTGCTTCGAAATAATTTAAATTCAACCAGAAATACTATGACGTAATAAAAAATGTAGCTAATGTGTAAATTACAAATTTTCAAAGATAAATAAAACACCAATTTCCTGTTTCACAGACTTAAAAAACCTGAAAGAGTTATATTTATGTTAGCTAAAGTCTTGTTCAATAAGCTGATTAGTAATTTAAAATATTTAATTTAAAAAACGGTTGGAGTTTTATAAAGCCATTAAACAGAGGAGCGTTATTAAATCATAAAACGAGCAGTATCTTTTCCAAGAGTGCGATAAAAATAAGATGCGATATTGTAGGCTGGCGGGTCTTCCAGTACTCAGTAATGGCCTTATTTTTTCACTTTTAACAGTGAAAATATTCTAATATATATAAGTTTATAATGACTACGCACATAATGTTTTATAAGTTTTCGCTTGGGTTTTAACTAAGGGGTTTTTATTAAGGGTAATCGGTAATGTTCATGTTATAAGTTTTCAATTTTTAATTTTATATCATCGGTTTACTTAGCTTTGGCAATAATAATTTGCATCTCTATAATTTAAATATTCATACTTAAGTAGAAAAATAAAGGCTGGCTAAAATAATAAAGCAATTTATGTATATGATATTACAGTACTAATAACTAATAAAGTTCACCTATCACCCAAAGATTATCAAAATAAACTAAGATTATGTTGCAGATTATTACAAATTGTGTGTTGTACATAATTAAAAACATCTGAGAAATGTTTAATGTGAATGTATATTATAAATAAGTAAATAATGCAGAAGTCATAACAAGCATAAAGTTAACGCATAGTTTCCGTGACCTATACTTTTGGGCTGTAACCTAAGGGTTGAAAAAAAAACAGTTTTAATATTATGAAAATATTTGGAATGTCTTTGCATGACTGTTTTAAGTTTGTGTTACACTATTCTAAACCTGAATAAGTGCTTAGCACTTGCGTAAATATTTACAGAGAAAACTAACTCATCTTCTACATTTTAATAAGCTAACTTACTACAACTAATACTGCTTACAGTACGTCATAGGAGCAGGAGTTTTTTACATCTATAATCACAAACCCGAATAACTAATGTAAATGATGTCTCAATATTACCCAAGATGCTCGAAATAATAGTCAACTTTTCCTCATCTACTTTCCTGTTTATGTAGTTTATTTTGCACTAAACGTCTGCAACTTAAACGTTAAGGGGGAGAGCCACATAACGCTTTTAAGTAAAGCTTTATATTTTATCAGGAAATTTCAAATTATTTTATTTCTTAATCGCATTACTAAATTTTATAAGCGACATTATGGGGTTTACGATTCTCTTTTAGCGAATTTCCCCTATAGGGAAGAAGCTACCTATAGGGATGGTAATACTCAAGCCCGAAACCATGATAACTTTTTGTTTTGAGGCCCTCAGTTGTCCAAAACACCATTCGTTCAAATTTATATATGTATATATTTGGGTGTCCTTTACCTTGATAACTTTTGAAAGAAACACCCGATAAATTCGAAAACCATGTTAATCTTATGGGAAAACGGTTTTTAGCGTTTCTTTAGTCTTAATTTTACTAAAATCTTAAAATCTGTGTTTACCAATAACTCCCGCTCTAAAAAACAATTATTTAGGTGTTTAAATTGTGATTCCGACCATTGCAGAGATAAACACAGATGGAGATGTGCTAAACACAGTACATTGTCCAATGTTATCCTTAAGGAGAGTCGATACAATTTTATATGTCGATTATTTATGGACGTATATTGATGAACTTACTTGGTGTATGGCTTCACCTAGTCGTGGTATATTGGTATTTGCACAAAAAAAATATTTTTTGTGGATTGTCCCTGTAGCAGCGAACCTGCATACTCAGCTCTAATATTACTCTGATGGAGAATAAGTAAAGCTGTGTATCTCCCTTAATTATGAACCTAAATGAATAAAACTTGGTATGTAGCTTCACCTGATTGAGTTATATTGATAGTTGCATAAAACACATTTCTTATCTTCTTTGTTGCAGAAAACCTACGTACTCAGCCCTAATGTTATTCTTAAGAAGAATAAATAACTTTTTGATCAGCATATTATGTGTTGTTATCACTTACAGGATGTAATCAAAAACGTCTTACAACACTTAAGAATATTTTTACACTTATTCTGATTTACATACAGACGGTAAACATATATAAAAGATGGTACCATCTTTTTTGGTAGTGACAAACACATACATGCATCGGAAATTTGCTGAGTATCCAGGTTTGCTGTGACGGGGGTATTTTTGTCACAAACCAAACATTGTATTTAAAACTAGTTTTATAATTTTAAAAACTATAGACATTTCTTTATTTGGGATACGGTTTTCAATAGCAACATTAGTAGTTTATATTAAAGGATAATCTAAACATACGTTGTCCTATTGTCACAAAGTGAAATAAAAAGTCATAGTGTTTCCAATTAAATGATGATTAAAATAACCATTAATAAAATAAGTAAATCTGTCCCAGTGAATACCCGAAATACAAAGGTTAATGACGAATCATGACGTAGAGATTATAATGTCAGTAAGAAAACAAATGCGTTAATTATCTTTATGATCAAGTTTAAGCTTTTACAATTACGATCACTGTAAAGTTGACTGTTAAAGATTATTGTTATAAGGAAAACTAAGTTACGCACAACTTAAAAACGTTTAGGTGTTTATAAAACTAAAGCTTTTACTGAACCATTAATCTGACTAAACAAATAATTTAATATGCTTTATAAATTACAAGTAACTTAGAATGTGTTTCTTTGAGGAGAGTAAGCGGCATTACCGAGAACATTAGCAGAAGTCGGTCTAATCTTGGGCCGCCTCTAACGTTCACATTTGCATGATTCGCCAATCACGCGAATATTGCTGCAACGAAAACGTTATTGAGACATTCACTAATGCACTCACTGAATCACACCAATCACATCGACATTCACCTTTTCATTAAAACTTCAGTCCCGTTATTATATTATCCGGATATAGTTGTTTAAATGATGCTGTATTTACGTTGTTATTTTTTTACATCTTCGAACGTGAAACTATCTTAATATACCCAATTTACCTGTACTCTTAGGACCCCTTTTGGGAGTTTTTAATTTGTTCCTTGGATCAAAATAAACATAAAGCTGTGTACAAATAATGTAGTCTAAAATAACTTAATTTGAATCTGAGTTGGTATGATTTGATTTTTACAAATGTTTTGTTAGCTCAATGGGCGTTCAACAAATAAACTTAAAAATTTTGCATAAATGTGTATATTAGTGCATAAAACACGTTCATGATATATTTTTTCTTTAACGTTAATCACGTTTTTTTAATTGACATTCAGCTACACAAACATAGAACCGCTAAACAATTATTTACTGGTTTAAAATCTATCCTTATGTTGACTTACATACTACATCAACACCTTAAAAATGTTCAAGTATAAACTAATAGTGTTAGCTAATTTTACTAAATTCAAAAACTAAATAAAGCTAAAAAACCTAACTTTAAAGATTCTGCTTGAAGTGAGTACTATTTGCGTTCTGGAATGTGTTCTTTTCTGTATTTTTAAATTTAGTTCAGAGTTATTATTAAAATGAGGTTTTGCCTGAAGAACGCGTCCCGAGGGAATGAGCAGTGATCTATAAGACTTGCGGGAGGCTCTTTTCATACCAGCAGATGTGTGAAAGGCTCCTTCCATTTGCTGATTAAACCGAACGCCGCGCGCACACAAATATCTTGCACTTTATGAAATGGTGAAAGAATAAACATAAGATATTGTGTTTTACTGCAGGAAACAAAATAATAAAAATATGTATGTCAATTTCAAACTTTCCACGTCCCAGTAATCTTGGCCATAGTATCAGATTTTGCGCACAAACAAAAACTAATGTACTTGACCTTAAGTTATCTATTCACCTCTTGCTTATAGTATAAAACATTTTTAATAAGTAAATGTGCTGCAATACATCAAATACTGTGACAGTCTCGCCATGCTTTGGAAGTACTTATACAATAACTAGACTTAGAACAATGGCTAACCGATTACTGAGTATAATTGGCAAAGAAAACTGTGATAAAGAAAGAAAAGTGATTCAAATGGCTACTAAGAATATATAAAATTATAAGTTTGTCATTAAAATAATAAAAAAATATGAAAATTCTATTAAAACCACCAAGTGTTAAAAATTAATTCATAACGCTACCTTATAACTCAATATTTAATAAAGAAAAATATGTAAATAAAATAACTATATTACTAAGCTACAAGAACTCAAAACAATGCCTGTAGCCTCTTTAAGGAATAAAATATTAAACCTGAAAAACACCAATAAGATAAATGTGACCATGCGAGTTTAGTCATTATCCTTCTCAGAACAGTATATTCAAAGGATAAATAAACTACGTCTCACAACTCGGCAAAGTATATTCAAACTTATACTGAACTAACACACAAAATATGGTACAAGGCGATCGATTTCAACCAGTTATACCGGTAATAATCAGACCCAATCAGAGAAGAGTGCAAATATACTCTGAAGTGCTGTGAGACGTCGTTTATTCATGCTGTTTAATTGTAACATCACGAATCATGCTACCAAAGAAAAACAATATCTCTTCAGAATGCAACAACTTTTAAATCAGAAAACGGGAATAAAATTAAATGGACATTCTTGAGGTTATTGCGTTTTGAATAAAGACACAGAAGTGAATTAAAGGGAGGAGTTGAATATTGATTCATGCTTCAAAGATAACTCTTAACGTACATTGAACACCTAAGATATTCTAATTTTTAAGTAGATAATACAATAAATTAAAAGAATAATTAAGGAATTCTGACAAGACATAAAGATCATACCACCTATTGGCTCAAAAGAAAAAAATAACAGCCGATTAATAAATCTAATTAATTTTTACATATTATTTTAAGACTAGCTGGATCCATTTGAATTCAAAAGAATTCAATTTCCAATATAGTAATGTTTCGAAATGAATATAAATAAGTCACAAGGTCAGACCTTCACAATTGGCGGAATCGACAATTGATAATCGACGCTACCCTAATACTACGCTACCTTTTACTCATTGGCAACTTTACGTAGCTTTCTCGAGAGTAAGAAAAAAAGGACTTGGTTATTTTATCAAACTGTAACAATACTTAAAATGGTGTACAGTACAAAGAAACATTAATTTAACAAAATTTATATGTTTATAAACATCTATATCAAAAAAATTTAAATTGTTTTGATAACAAATACTTATTTATTATTACTAACATCCTGTAGTGAAACTCGGGTATCCAGCTAGTAACCTAAAGTAATATGTAAAAATTAATTATATTTATTAATCGCTGTTCTTTTTAATTTTGAGCCAATAGGTGGTATGATCTTAATGTCTTGTCGTAAATCCTTAATTTTTCTTTTAATTAATTATCTTACACTAAAATAAACGGTATCAGGAAACTGACACATATTTTCTCCCTTTTAGCCCAACTTTAATGAATAAATTACTTTTTATTTACTAAATGTAGAATACAAAGCACGGTCGAATTTACAGAAAATCTTGTACACAAGTTGTTATAAAAAGAACCACCCAAATCCCTGCTTTGGAGGCACTACAGAATACACTGCTACACTCGTGGTTTTAAGAGGGGAAATACCCCCTATTCCCCCCCAGGGTTATTAAGGGGCAACATATTTCGAATTTCCTCTGTTGGTCAATGCTAAATTGACAAGAATATCAAGTTTGAATGAAATTAATCAGTAAATAAGAGAGAAATAGTAATTTTGTATTCCCCATAAGAATAACATTGGACAACGTACTGAGTTTACCGCAAAATGAAAATTTCAATTTTCTCCGAAACCAGCAATCGTAGAATAGTAATACAAAATACTGAATTATTTAGTTTTTTGAGCTCTTTTTAATGGTGAATAGTAATATTTTTTATATTTATGTCTTTTTATGAAAAATCCAAAAAACTGAATTTTTGATGTTTTAAGTCCTGTAATTTCTGAACCCGAATTTTTACAGAAATGCGGGTGGTGTCATTTTGTTGGAAAACTAAAGTCCTACAAACGACTAAAGTTTAATAAAAATCGTTAGAGCCGTTTTTGAGAAATTTAGATTTTTCATGTTTTTTGGTGGTTTTTGGGGGATAATTACCCTTAAAAATCAAAAATTAAAAAAAATGAAAAAATGCCTGGAGATATCGTGGATTAGTACCTACATGCCAAATTTCATAAAAATCGGCCCATTGGTTAGGGCTCTAGCTCTGTACACATCCACACAGACACACACACGGACACACACACACGGACACACACACACACACACACACACACACACACACACACACACAGAGACAGACATCACGTAAAAACCACTTTTTTGGGTTCAGGGAGCACCAAAACGAATATTTCCACTAACAACACAAATTCGAAAATTTTGACGAAAACAATACTTACTCCATATACTATGTATAGAGGGAGAAAGTAAAAACGGTAGTGTTGACAATACATTATTAATGTTGCCTCAAAGCAACTGTTTGGTTACTATACAACCATAGCTAAGTGGTGTTGTGATAACAGTAAGCTACTGTTGATTTTGATAAAGTTAGGTTTACTTTGATACAGTTGTGGATACTTTAGTCACTCACATGTTGAGTCAACAGTAAGCGGATTTTTAAAGTTGCTGCTAAGTTAGGTAATGTTACAGCAGCTATTTCCCTCAGATACTAGGGTAGCCACAACAATTGTTAACATTGAATCTACAGTAAGGTAGTGTTGCTGCTAAGTTAGCTAATGTTGTGACAACTATTGCCCTCAGGTGTACCTCACCGATTTCGGGAGTTCAATAATGATAATACGGGTTGGGAAACAAAACTACTATTTATTAAACTTTACAACAACTGATCCACGGTTAAAATACAATAATTATGGTTACATTAAATTTATAAAAACAACGCCTATTAATAATTTAACAGGGAGAGGCGACGCGACGCGTGTTAATCACATCGTGACTTCTTAGGGACTGAGGGCGAGGCTCGCGTCTTCCTCGCAGACGCTGAAGCTAAGCCAGCCAATAAGAAACAGTTTCGCACGTGTAGTCACGGGAACACTTCATTGACAAGTGCTACAGCCAAACGATCACTCACGCCGTTACTCAAACTAAGAGGCACTGAAAACGCACTCTGAGGCTGGCTTGAGAGATGCTGACGCTTTGCATTCCTGCTGATATCAACGCCTGGCCGGGCCCGTGGGAGCATCGAAGTTGAGATTAGCTTGGAGCAAATATCCTAGCGTCTGGTGGTTTATTTTTTATTTCATATTTTGTACCAGCCAACTCTTCAAAATGAAATAATAAATTAAATAATTGAAATAATGTTAAGCACCGTTCCTCCTTCCAATTATGGATTTTACGACGGTAGAAATTTAATTATTAGGAACGGTAAACTGTGATTATTTAATTACAGTGTCGTATTAATGGCTTTTAACAGTCTAGGGATTTTGGGCCGTCACATCAGGCACTAGTGTTACCCACAACAATTGTTAAAATTGAATCTAAAGTACGGTAGTGTTACTGCTAAGTAAGCTAATGTGTCGACAACTATTGCCCTCAGATACTAGTGTTACCCACAACAATTGTTAACATGGAATCTACAGTAAGGTAGTGTTACTGCTAAGTCAGCTAATGTTGTGACAACTATTGCCCTCAGATACTAGTATTACCCACAAAAATTGTTAACATTGAATCTACAGTACGGTAGTGTTGCTGCTAAGTTAGCTAATGTTGTGATCACTATTGCCCTCAGATACTAGTGTTACCCACAACAATTGTTAACATGGAATCTACAGTACGGTAGTGTTACTGCTAAGTCAGCTAATGTTGTGACAACTATTGCCCTCAGATACTAGTATTACCCACAAAAATTGATAACATTGAATCTACAGTACGGTAGTGTTACTGCTAAGTAAGCTAATGTGTCGACAACTATTGCCCTCAGATACTAGTGTTACCCACAACAATTGTTAACATGGAATCTACAGTACGGTAGTTTTACTGCTAAGTCAGCTAATGTTGTGACAACTATTGCCCTCAGATACTAGTATTACCCACAAAAATTGATAACATTGAATCTACAGTACGGTAGTGTTACTGCTAAGTAAGCTAATGTGTCGACAACTATTAACCTCAGATACTAGTGTTACCCACAAAAATTGATAACACATTGAATCTACAGTACGGTAGTGTTGCTGCTAAGTTAGCTAATGTTGTGATCACTATTGCCCTCAGATACTAGTGTTACCCACAACAATTGTTAACATGGAATCTACAGTACGGCAGTGTTACTGCTAAGTCAGCTAATGTTGTGACAACTATTGCCCTCAGATACTAGTGTTACTCACAACAATTGTTAACATTGAATCTACAATACGGTAGTGTTGCTGCTAAGTTAGCTAATGTTGTGATCACTATTGCCCTCAGATACTAGTGTTACTCACAACAATTGTTAACATTGAATCTACAATACGGTAGTGTTGCTGCTAAGTTAGCTAATGTTGTGATCACTATTGCCCTCAGATACTAGTGTTACTCACAACAATTGTTAACATTGAATCTACAATACGGTAGTGTTGCTGCTAAGTTAGCTAATGTTGTGACAGCATTGCAAAGTGGAATACGTCTCGGAACGATATAGGTTCCTATATCACATTTTTTGCTAGGCAGCTATGACATAGGCTAGGTTATAAATTTAATTTTGTAGCTCTGGATGAGTTAAACAATTGTATTTAAGTTATAAGGGTATTGGGGTACAGGTATTTTAGGCTTTCCGTCTCCTAGATCTAACCCTACTTTTAAAACTATGGAATGATTACAGTTGTAGCAAATGGATAGACTGGCGAAAAACAAACCATGCGGATTTTGAGGTTAAATTTGTTAGAAACTAAGACAAATCCCAAAAACTGCTAAAATCCCAACCCTAGACATGACGTAGGTAGCAAAATTTATTGATGGAATTAGATGTAGGTTTGCATAGTCCAACGATGAAACTACAAAGTAAGTTATCACTATTTAAGATGGATACATAAGCTAGATAGTGCAGCTCTAGGCCTTGTAGAAAAGTTTATTGATTTGTCAGATTTGTTTAAAATGTATATATATTATTGTTGTAGGCTAATGTTATAAATGCTAATCTAATAAATTCCACCTACATTTCCAAAAATCACTACTATGGTTAAATTTAAAAAAATAAATGCAAGCTTATTTACCATCCGGCTGTATAATTTCCATATTTCCAAAACTTTGTATTGTTGTGGGCCCCAACTACCTCTCTTTGTGTAATATATAATAAGTAATATATATATATATATATATATATATATATATATATATATATATATATATATATATATATATATATATATTAGCGCTAAAAAATTAATTTTAATACATCCTTTGTGGAAATCCACGAGTTCTGGCTACTTGGGAACCCAAGCCATTTTCATATAATAAATCACCCTTCCTCCTAATTACCTTCTCAACTAAATACATGTCTTTATATTTAGTCTTTAACAATTCTTGCTCATAAAATCCTCCTTTGATTATATTTCCATTCTCATCTTTCAAAATATAAGTCACAGGCTTTGTTTTCTTAACTTGTGATAATGTAAAAAGCTCCCATGTCCAGATAGGGGTATATCCTTTGCTAAATACATGTTTATACTTGGAAATCCTTACACTATCCCCTCCTTTTATCTTGGCTTTTTAACTTGTACTTTTAGATGCCAACCTTTCGTGTGCATCTTTAGAGTTCTTAGCACTTACTTGGTTAGGCTTCATCCCTATAGACCTATGTACTTTATTATTATATAATAATAATTACATCTATTATTATATAATAAATAACTATTGTTAAATATATATTTATTAACTTTGGAAGTAGATCCAACCATTTGTAACTCCCTTGTGCACTAAACTCTCTATATAGCCAATTCTTTAAAGTTCTCTGAAACCTCTCCACAATAGCCGCCTTAGTTGTAGAGTAAGCGTGGTAGTGATTAATATTTAGCTTTTTCATTAGTTTGTTAAAATGTTCATTTAAAAGTTCGTTTCCGTTATCAGATTGAATATTTTTAACTCCCTTTGGGAGAATAGTTTGTATAGCTTGTGTGACTACTAATTCAGTTTTATTCTTCAGTGGAGCAGCATAAGATTTTTTAGAAAATGCGTCTATTAAAGTTAAAATATATTTATTCCCATACTTATTCCTAACATAATTCTGCATATCTATTAAATCTATTTGTACAGTTTCATTTGTACCCAAAACTTTAAAAACCTATCAAAATTGTTTCTCCCAGGTTTATGTAACTTATAAGCAATCTTTTCCATTTTTATTATTTGTTTCATAACTTTATCACCACTTTCTGTTCTAAAAGGCTTACCATTAGCATCAACTAATACATCATCTATCATTATTCTATATACATAGTTTTCTGGTAAGTCTTAAATCCGCTTAAAGATGTAGAGTCTGCCACCAAAAATTTAGAATAAGGCTTTTTATCCATAAAATAAAATTCATAAGCGTTATGTTTATATTTTTTTACTTTTATCATCAAACCTCAAAGCCTGTGACATTAAACAAATATCGGTATCATATTTCCCCTTAGGTACATTCGTTATACATTTTTCTTCTGCATCCCATTCATCTTTATCTAATGTCATTACATTATACTGTCTATCCCCCTGTTTCATTACGTTTTTCACACCCTTTGTTAATACTTGACTGATCACCGCTACATCTTGTGAATGTATACCTGATCCAACACCTGTTTTTCTTTTACCATGGGCAAAATACCCACTATATTCTAATACTAAAGTATGATTTTTTGTAACACAATCACTACCATTTACAGCATGTTTAACATTAGTTAACCTTTTATCATTAAAATCCCACTCGTCTGGATTTGATTTTCGTATTTGAGAGGCACATACAGCATCACTGTTATTTTTACCCTAAACTAAATCTACAATTCTATGCTTCGTACCATCCCAATATTTTTATTTTTATTCTAAAAATTTTTATTTACTATCACCCTGTTTTAACACGCCACCGTCATATTGTAATAATTGATTGGCAACCGCCACATCACCTCACAAAGTTCCAGGTAAGATTTTTGTTAATTGTTTATTTTTACCATCATATTTATTTTTATTTAATGTTAAACTACAAGGTTGTATAAAATGTAATTTCGGACAAACGATTATTCATCAAAAGTTCAATTGGACTAACCGTTTTGCTTGTATAAAAGCGAGAAAGTCAACAATGATATTTTTTTAATATCCTGTTTCTTACACCATTTTGAAACTGGTTTTCGGATTCTTCCTGAAAGGTAGACGCACATACGAACATTTCAAGTACATAGTTGATGGAGGTGGAACAACGGCAAGTATGCGTTCTAATCTAACAAAGGTTTATCTGGTTTATAAATATTAAGATTTCGTGCTGAAATTTGACTTAAGGTACACAGAATGTGCCTTAGAACTGTGTACAATTCTGTAAATTAAGAATATATCGCTAATATTAAAGCTTTCCATAAAAGGATACTCAGATTATAAGTGTGGTACTCAGTTTTAACTTATAACTCTCGCGTCTCACAACTGTAATAATTTAATACAACAACTTATAATCTCACACCCCTCATTACAACCATAAGCGTTATGTGCATTAAGCATAACCGTTATAAGGCGTTGTTTAGCATTGATTTGTGTTCAGGGTACATTTTGAATATCCTCAACGTTCCTTTCACAATTATTCAAAGGGAATTTGGTTTTTGTACGTCAGTACTTTTACTAGGAAATAGGTCTTTGTTTGGTGATTATTGTTGGTGATAGTAAATGTATGTCGTTGAGGAAATTGGTGTAACGGTTTGCCGCACTGAAATAGGATTATCTAGCTCATAGGTCCATATTATTTCACATTATATATTCTCTAATACCCCCATCACAGCCAACCTGCGTACTCAGCGAATTTAAAATGTATAATATATGTCTTAATACCAAATAAAGCCGCATACCAAGTTTCATAAAAATATATTCACAAATAAGCGATGACATACAATTTGAATTGTTCTCCATAAGAATAACATTGTGGATGAGTACGCAGGTTTGCTGAAAAAGGAGCAAAAAATATGGGTTTTCATGTTAATATCAATATTGCTCAACTAGGTGAAGCCACATACCAAGTTTCATCAATACACATTCATAAATAAGTGATATATACAATTTTGATTATTCTCCATAAGAATAACATGGAGGATGACTACGCAGGTTTGCTGCAACAAGGAAAACAAAACATTGGTTTTTATGCAAATATCAATATAATTCTACAAAGTGAAGCCGTATACCAAGTTTTATTAATTTATGTTTATAATTAAGGGAGACATTACATTTTACTTATTCTCCATAAGAATGGGATAATTTTTGGGGTAATGAGTACGAAACCCACCTTAACTCCATCAGTGTCCAGCACAAGAATCTAATACGTTTAATCTCTTATGACGGTGAATTTGAACCATCTCGTCCCCTCTTTATTGAAAAAATACTACCATTGAAGTTTCTATTTGTTTTTAAAGTGTTAAAGATATTTTATACTAGAAGTGGAAACAGGCTTCCCAATGAAAATGTATACAGAAATAAACTTAGAAATGCAGAACAATTCGTACCCGGACCAAATAACCTATTGTTTACCAGAACCTATAGCTTTATTGCACCAAAAATATTCAATATGTTGCCTGAGAAGCTCAAAAGTTTAAATAGCATAATTACTTTTTCAAACAATTTAAAGATGTGGCTTTTCAGTTTAGAAGACATTAATGTTTTGTTTTTAATCATAAAATAGGTGTAGGTTGGATTCAGATTAGTTGTACAGATAAAGGCGCACTATGGCGAGCTTTGCCACACAGGGACTAAGCATTGCATGCATAGCAGTCCCTGTAGGCTTCGACGGCACCTGGGGAGACCAACTCCAGAGGTAAGCCCTTGGGGAGGTGCCATGAGCCGCCTGGTGGTGAAGTGCAGTGCGCGGTTTGAGAGCCTCTAACCATAGTTAAGTTTCAGATGTATATTCTTTTATTTTAGGTAAATCTTTAGGCACACTTGATTCTGTAGACCGGTTTTGTTTATCACGTTTTGTTTATTTTATCTGGTCGCTGTTAATAATTTTGGTTATTTTGAAAGAAAGGAACCTCCAAACGGGCTATGCCTTGGAGACCCTACATTTTCTCAAAATTTGTTTAATTGCACGTAAACTATATATGAAAGTAAATGTAAATTGAATATAGTTATTTAAATTAAAACTACGTGTAAATACATCTTTGTGAAATAGTGAAGCTGTATTAGTTGTTAATTCCTGTTTTATTTATAGAGACAATCAAAAGGAGGCATATTTAAGAGGATAATTTAAGTAGAGTATTGTTTATTTTTGTTTGCTCTTTAAGATGTGTAGATTATTTTATTTTTATTTTGAGGACAAAATCAATGAACAAGATAATGTTTGCATATTGGAAATACTTTGTATCGTGTAAAATTGGAGAAAAATCCTTCTTATTCTTATAATAACATGGGGGCTGAGTACGCAGGTTTGCTGCTACGGGAATTATTAGTAAAAATTGTTTTTTCTTGTGCAAATAACAATGGACCACAACCAGATGAAGCCGTATACCAATTTGTTTACCAATTATACGTTCATAAATAAGCGAGATATAAATTGTTCTTATTCTCCATAAGAATAGCATTGGACAACGTACTGTGTTTAGAACTTTCAATATCTCTGTAACCGATGGACGTAGACAAATGATCAAAACACTAAATTGTGTGTTTTTAAAAGCTGAATCCAATGGTGAAAACTAAAATTTGAATTTAAAAATGTTACATGTAAATCATCAAAAACCCATTTTTGGGGTACAAAACCCCCCGAAAATACCACTTAGGATGGGGTAATCTGTCTGGTTTTCGAACAACCAGACAGATGTAAAGTCATAAATGTTGCTTTACACGTTTGTACCAAATTTTATCAAAATTGCACTTTTTTATGAGAGTTATCGCACCCTCGGATACATATATAAACTTGGTATACGGCTTCATCTAGTTGTGGTCTATTGTATTATTATTGTTGACCATGATGATGGGCTTAGGTCCCGAAACATGTAGTCAGAAAAATAAAAAAATTCCTCAGTTGAAATAATGTTTCATTTGATTATTAATATATATATATATATATATATATATATATAATGTTATTATCATTATGAGAACAAAGTACCCTTATTTAGTTTCATAATTTATATTTTGACTAGTTTCGGTCTATTAAGCCATTTTCAAGTCAAAATATCAATAACCTTAAAAATAAAACAAAACATGTAAATTAAAATTAACACATATATCAAATTTTGCATACAGTATTGTAGTAACTTACATTTGCTTTTGGATATTTGTTCTATATATATATGTTGGTTCTTATTTCTTAACTTCTTATTTGTTTTATCTTTGCAAATATTGCATAAATGTTTCAAGTGAGTTGTGTTTAGTAGTTCTTGTGGACACTTTTTATTATTCAAATATATCCATAAATCTTCTTTTAGGTTTAGTTTTTCTTTATTATTTTCATACTCAAGTATTTTTAAATTGTCTTCTATTTTGGTGTAGTTGTCATTTGCTTTTAAAAGGTGGTCTGCATAGTTGGATTTCATTGTTGTAAGGTTCCTTGACTTATATGCTTGGACATGGTGTTCGAACTAATGGTGTTTTTTTGGGTCTGGGGACCTCAAAACGAAAAGTTATCATGGTCTTGGGCCCTAGGTCTTACCATGCCGACTACGGTAATAGCTTCTTCCCTATAGGGGAAATTCGCTAAAACCAGTGTAAATGACTAACTCTCTAAAAATGTCTTTTGGATTTTCACCCTAACATTGTACAATTGACAGAACAATAATTGCTTTGGACGACTGGAAAGTTTGGACTAGGCTGGCATCGGCGTGAAGTTTTAGAGACACTCAAGGGAGCGAAGCAATATCCCGTAACCACTTCAACGTCAGATCTAACTTGCCTTTCATCCGGTTATTTATAAGCAAAATTCAGTTTGAAAGCTGATTATGTCACGTTAATCACGGAGATTCTGTTGAATGCCGATTGGGTCACGTTGAGCAAATTTTGATTTAATGCCAGTTATGTCATTCTGGGATTCCCAGTTAAACAAACTAAGACCAGCCAAGTATTCGTTTCAAGGAAACACATTATTGACGGATGCGCCCCGAAGCTTATTAAGCCTGTAGGTATACACTCACGTGGCCTTCCTGTTCTACGAGGCGTAGTTTACCTACTAAAAAACCCTGAGTTTTCACAATTTCGGACTTTGACCTGAGAACTGTTTACCACATGGTTTCAAGCTAAGCCCACTTTACGCTTTCGCACACAGGGCTCGACCCTTTCCTTACCGCTAATGCTCTGTTGGAGGTTGGGCCAGCCCGAATGAATGGTGTGGGATACCTTCTCCACATTGGTGTGGATCGTTAATCTTCTTGACTTTTTCTGGTACCTAATTATAATTTATATTGTTAATGGCGAAATTTCGAATTTTAATTAATATTTTACCTTACAGGGCATTTGGTATGGTATTGATTTTTAAAATATTTTCCTGAACCTCTATGACCTAAAAATTATTTTTAATGATTGTAAGTGGTGTATGAGAAATTTTCATCTGGACATCTGACATTTTTCAAAACTGTGGTGATATAACAATATATCAAATCGGACAGCTTAGTGATATTTATTTTGTCATACATGTGGGGGAATATTGTTTATTTTGATCAAAAAGTAATATTTTATAACATGTCTTCCTGAACGTTTTGATATACATAAGTATAGGATTATGACATAATCGTATTTGTTATTGAGACATTTTGAACTTATTGCTTCCGTATATATATACACCCCAACTTTGTATATGCATATATTTTCTTTGATATTGAAAACCCCAAAAAATAGGTTTTTTTATTTGAGTCTATTGCAAAAAAGTATTTCCTTTCAACCTCAAACTATCATCACGCAGTTTGTGAGATGTCAAAAAGTTATTTACCAGAATGTAATCTAAATAAATATAAGAGTCCTCAAATAAATTGTAATATCATATTAGTAGTGAAATATACAAAATCAATTCTACATTAAATGAATAATTACCACTAGAATGCTTGAGGTCGTTCTCCGTTAAACAACTATAGTTGTATTTATTACAAAATGCAAGTTAAACACATGGTTTGTGAAAAATTAAGTGAATACTTGAGTGGTATCATTCGAAATTTTCTCTCCCTGACCAAAATAATAAGTTTAAGTAATATACAACCCGACAAAAATCTTACTTATATTCCTTTTAATTAGGAAGAGGTGTGGAAGTGGGTAGAAGGGCCATTGCTAGAACAGTCATAACTAAAAACAATTCCTTTTTGTTTAAAGTGCCAATTCGCAATGTCCGAATCGCGTCGCCAAGTCCCCAGCGGCGGGCTGTGACTGCAGGCTTCACTCCCGGGAGTCGTTATTCACAGCCAGACCGACGAATAATGGCGACGTCTCGCGCTACACTGATTACTACCTATACTTGATTTGCTGGACCGAACATTTCTTAATATTTGTATAAATGCCCAATATTTAAATAAAATATAGATTTTAATGGTTAATCATTTATTTGGTACCATAAATCGTAGGCTATAATTTGTATAGTGTTTCAGTTGCATCTTTAAAATGGTTACATAATTTTTGATGAATAATTTCACTATGATAGTTAATATTTAAATTATGAATAATGTCTCGCTAAAATAAATCAATTTTTATTGAGTGATGGATGACAAAAATTGAACCTGACTGAGCAAACCATATCATATTTTGATAAGGCAATGCCATTATAATCATGACTAACGAATCTGGTAGACGAATCTATTCTAACTACAAACCAACATGGTTTTGTTAACGCAAATAAACATTCTCTTTGTTTTAAATCCTTCATTAAGTTTACCATTTCCGTCTTTAAATTAAACTTCAGTCTTTACTAACAGTTGCGTTTCATATCTTCGTGGGTAAACGAGCGAGAGTGAAGCGGCAACGGTATTATTTGTAGCCTCACTATAATGTATGCTATTTTTTAAAAATGAGGCATAATTAGGCCATATTATTAATTCATTTGTTACATGAAAGATCGTGCAAGCAGGATATTGTAATTTCGAGGTTTGTTAGTCCTTGAGTTAAGCAATAATAACGTTTATAAAAACAAATTGTAATCTCAATTCTTGCCCAGGAATATAATGCAGTTACTGAGTTTCACTACCCCTCTAATAAATGAATAACACCACGTATGTTTAGTGTAATATAGTTGTTTATTTGCTTTAGTCAGATTTTTCGCTCGTAGAGGGTAATGAGGGTACTGTCTGCTCATTCAGGCCTACTAATAGATGCAGAATAATATTTTTATGAAGTAGGGCTTTAATTATACGTTATAATTTAGCCAAATAATTCAACTAAATAATGATCATATTGCATATAGAAATAGTTTAAATTATATTCTGGCCAGTAAAAACTGAAAACATGTTTTGATATAAATTGCTATTATAAATTTTAATTACATCAATCGGCTTTTTAAATTGAAAGCTACATATATAAAACATCACCTACAATCATCAGAATATGTATCTTTTAAATATTTAAAGTATGGGGTACTTCTAGTTTCTGATAAAAATTCATCAGGTCATCGGAAATTTGTATCTGGTGATCATACGATAAGAAAATGTGTGCATTTAGATTCGTAGTTTAGTAAACAAATATTAACTTTTTGACAGTTTATAGTAATGTAACATTTGTTGCACGCTACGAAACATTTTTAGAAGAAAAACATATCAGATCAAAACTGTTTCAAAGTTTTTAAGGTATTTAAGCCCTTATATATTGTAATATATTGTATAATCAATATATTACCTCAACCTAGTTTTGTTGAGATAAATCTGAATTTTTTTATATTTTAAGGATTTATTAGGATTTTATTTGTACAAAAACAATAATTTATACATATCATCTATATAAATAAAATTAGATTTTTGTCTGTACATTGCTTGGAATTATGAAATTTTTGCATATTTTCACGTTTTACACCCTCGGGAAGCCAAAACAAGTCTTATCTCAATTTCTGTATGTCTGTCGGTAACGCTCAAGGACGGGTTTTTGTTCGATTTTCACGGGAAAACGGGTGCACTGACATTGATGAAACTTTGTTTCTTTGTTCTATAACGTGTGAGAAGGTTTTAGGCTACTTTAAACTGGCTTACGCCTTTTTGAAAAAGAATGGCGGCCGATCAAAAACGTGATTTCCTGCGATTTTGGTCACGTTTTGTTCGCTTTTCACAGAGTAACTGGCACACTGATTTCGATGAAACGTTTTTTCTATGTTCTATATGTGCGTTAGACGGTTTTAGGTTAATTGGATTTTTGGAAATCACCTTAGAAATCTGCCCCACGGGGTTTTAAAGATCCTACGTTATTCTCATGGACAAAGAATTTATTTATATTAAACCAGATGATGACTTAAGAATAGTTCTTCTATAATCAGATGTAGTAGTTCTTATTTAAAACGTTGAGTGAAGATTGGTAATAAATTACATAAGTATACAGAGATGATATCTATATAAAAAAAATTGAAGTTTTGTCTGTACATTGCTTGGAATTATGACATTTTTTGCATATTTTCGCGTTTTACACCCTAGGGGAGCCAAAGAAGTTTTTTCTCAATATCTATGGCTGTCTGTTCTTCGGTAACACTCAAGAAAGTGTTTTTGTTCGCTATTCTCGGGAAAACGAGCGAACTGATAAATCTTTGTTTCTTTGTTTTATACATTCGGGAGAAGGTTTTAGGCTACTTTAAACTGCATTACGCCTTTTCCAAAAATAATGGCTTCCGCTCAAAAACGTGTTTTCGCGCGGTTTTGATCGTATTTGTTCGCTTTTCCCAGGGAAACGGGTGATTTGATTTAGATGAAACTTTGTTTCTATGTGTTCTGTACGTACGATAGAAGATTATAAGCTATTTCAACATTTTGAATTCACCTCAGGGCTAAACCCCACGGGATTTTCAAGAAACCATCTTATGGTTATGGTCAAAGTATTTATTTATACTGAACCAGTTGGTGACTTAAGAATATTTATTCCATAATCAGCTGTTGCAGTTATCAATTAAAATATTCAGTGAAGATTGGCAATAAATAACAGAAGTATACAGAGACGACATATTATCTAAATTTATATTTTTCAGACACATTCACTCGCTCACATTGTGATCACTGTAATTAAAAAACGACAATGTCTAAGAAGGTGAAATTTTGCATAGTGGTTCCCCTTATTCTGCAAATGTACAAAAAGGCTAGGTTTGAAAAAAAATCGTACCCGACTCTGCCTAATTTACTATTATTGCTGGCGATCTTATGAGCATTAGTTCGGACTTTTTATGTTGAATTCGTTAGGAACATACCTAATATATCAGAATAAACACAAGCCTATTCCCGTTAAGAACGTGTTTTAGGACCCCACCCCCGAACCTTCAGAATACTAAAAATATTTTAAAAATCTTGCACCTGCTACTGGACTGATGGAGATGAAATTCGGAAGCAAAAAAAGCAGATCAAAATACTTAAGGGATCTGCCTCACTGACCTTTAATATAATAATCACAAATTTCTCAACCAATAAAGCTGAAATTTGGTACTTTAAAGGACATCAGCATCAACAACATGGCCCATAATGGGAAGTCGTCATGGTGTTTTTCTCTCTAGAGATTTCATACAGACACTTAGTGCTTGCATCATGAGGGGACGAGATCTATGCCTCTCTAAATAGATATTTTATGTAGCCAACTACTGAGTGTCTCAACTGAACAGTAAATTTTAAAATTATTTTTCGATAAGACTAAAGGGTTGAGGATTTGTATTAGGTCCTTCTAAAAGTTGAGAACAGGACATGGGAAAACAGGTGGTATCATAAACATCCCTCCTTCACTCTGTTCAATCGATGAATAACAGGAACTACTGGTCGACAGTTTTTTCCCCTGAGGTTCATAAGCAGATTAATTTCGAAAGTGCCTTGTGCCATCCTCACGTCCACCAATGAAATATGTAAAATTAATTCGCCTGTTATTATTTTCAAATTCATCTGTTATTTAGACGTAGAACCTGTACGAAGGACGGGTACGCAGCTAGTTTTAATAATATAATTGAACATTATGGTAAATGTGAAGCCAACAAAATCTTGGTTTTTACTAATAATAATACTGTAAGTACTTCGTACATTTTCCAAATCAAAGCTCATGTAAATTAAGATGATCATCGGCGAAAGGAGATTTTGAGAGGTACGTTGGGTTTGTGAAAAACAACTAATAAAAGCAATTTGGAAGCCGTTCTATAGAAACAGCAACTTCCCGCCTTACTGGCTTCAAATATTTCGCTTTATTGCGTCTTTAAAGTTGTATATGAGTTGCGCCAGTTATTACTCTTTCAATGTTGGTGGATTTAAGCGTATTCTGACAAGTGGACATTTCCATTGCGATTACACATTGTATCAAGCTATCATTAGCTTACCACCCAAACTCCCAAACATCATTTGGTGTACCATACACCTGTTTTTTATAGAGTCCCAATATAAATGTATTCATTGAATGTTAGTCTTCAGTAGATAAATTGATTGTCATTCCGTGCACTGAAAAGAGAATGACTAGTGAAATAAAATATTGTTAGGCAGACAATGGAAGGCTGATCATCTAAAGAGTACTCTCTGCTGTTTGTTTGGCTATAACAGCTGTTGTTCAGCTGCTGACGGAAATGAACACGATTTAGCAGACGAGTCCCGTGTAATCGATCAGTATTGCCTGCTAACTTCATCACGGCAGCTTGTTATCTAACAGAACCGCAGTGGTCCTAGCACTCGAGTGAAGAGCTGTTGCAATAATCAACAACCTAAATACCAATAGTCAGTCAAAATAAACATCACATCAGTATGACTGTAATACAGGGTGTCCCCAAACTCTCTACTGACCTTTGCAGGTGTTATTCCTGGACCAAAGACAAACTAAAATATCATGTTAAAAATTTCCAAAAATCAACAATTACCGCCCATTTTCAACAAGTACAGCCGCCATTTTTTTCCACATAACAGTTTTTAATTTCAGAACGGTGCTTTGTAATAAAAATTGTAACAAACTGGCGGCCATTTAAAATCTTTCAACTTAAATAACATAAAAACTGCTTATGTTAACTAAGTTACAGTGATGATGTGTTATTTTGACAAGGTAATTACTGTAATTACAAATCCATACATATCAAATTTAAGGAAATTGGTTTGTAAGGAAGCGAGAAAACTCATTTGAATAAAATTGTGTTCTAAACAATATATACGGTCACTGTGTAACATCACTGCTAGTTAGCCACAACAATCAGCTGTTAATTTTTAGCTGCAATAATCAGCCGATTACAGGTTTACATTGTTGAACTGTGACAGTTACATTCTTGTTGGTAACAGTGATAACCTACACAGTTTACACGTTATATTTAATGGATAATTAAAATAATGCTAAGTATTGTGATATGTTGTATTGTGTATTGTGTGTTGTGTGGTGTATTGTGTGTAAGTGTTGTGATATGTGTTGTGTATATGAAGTTTACAAATAATCATTCACGACTCATTCATTGGTTAATTTCATAAATTAAACCTTTATAATATGAGCATTTGTTACCACATTACGGTTTTTTTCAGACGACGGTGTCTAACTTCAATACGCCTTCTCGGTATTTATCCCCATATGATAAAAATTTCAACCACAAACTTCACAAATATAAAACCATTAAATTCATTTTCTAAAACAATACTCATCGATATAATTCGAACACCCATTAGAACCCGTTCCAATTAGATTCGTTCTGTTGGAACGGTTTAATTATGATGGAAGTTTACTAGGCTTTTCATATTTTGATGATGAACATTCAACATTCTGTTTTGTTAATATCTTTTAATGTAAATATGCAAACATATTTATCGTAATTTTTTGTTTTATGTTGTAACTTGTAAGGTGCACAGCTCTACTATGCAGATACCTTTGAGTGCCTGACATAAGGAACTATTTCAAAATATCCAACATAATATTGCCTCTTCCTCTTTCTTTCCTTGATATCGTTGTATCAAATTACAGCTTGTCCATCCGTAAACCAACGCACCTGGAATAGATGGAAATCGG
This sequence comes from Allygus modestus, assembly GCA_963675035.1. Lineage (NCBI taxonomy): Eukaryota > Metazoa > Arthropoda > Insecta > Hemiptera > Cicadellidae > Allygus > Allygus modestus. The sequence goes on from OY776111.1 coordinate 144,308,565, forward strand.
AATGTCATTATACACTGCAAAACATTTTCCTTCTTTGTCTTTATTATATCCTATATGATAAAGATTTCAATCACAAACTTCAAAAGGACAAAACAATTAAATTAATTTTATAAAAAACAATACGCCGATAAGATTTAAATTACATCTAGTATGAACTTAACTATCAATCTGTTGTCAAGGAGCACAGCTCAACTGCGCAGAGGCCTTTGTGTGCATCACGTACGATTGCCTCTTCATCTTTCTTTCCTTAACACCATTTTATCAAATGTCTTATCATGTTTATAAATGTTTTATCAGCTTGTCCATCCGTAAACCAAAGCCACCGGTTAAAGATGGAAATCGTAATTTCATCATACACTCCAAACCATTGACCTTCTTAGTTTTTATCTCCCAAGTTAAATATTTCAAACTCAAACTTCACAAAAATAACATCATTAAATCTATGTTTTATAAAAAAATACGCCGATATAACTTAAGTTTTATTTAATATGAACTTAGCTATCAATTTGTTATCAAGGTGTACAACTCAACTATACAGAGGTCTTTGTGTGCATCACATAAAGAACTACTTTCGAATATCCAATATGATATTGCCTCTTCCTCTTTCTTTCCTTAACACCATTTTATCAAATTTCAGCTTGTTTGTCCGTAAATCAACGCTCCTGGAATAGATGGAAACCAGAATTTGTTAGGAAATACACGCTATCTTATCCCAAAAGATTAACTTATGAGAACAGGAGTGAATTGAAAATGTATCTCATAAAATATGCAATTTTATTTACAGTACTTTGTCCAGTAATATATGTGACACAACTGAGTAAAATTATTTTATTGGTCATTGTAACAAATTACGGAGAGTTTAAGTTAACAGATTTGTTCATCACATAAATAAATTGTCAATAAGGTAAGAGGTTAAAAATTTTTGGATTATAGCTTCATAATCTATTGGTATTACGATAATAGCTAATATTCAAATAGGCTCTGCTTTCCTTGCCCGGTAAAATGAGACGTAATATGAGATAATCTTTCCGATTAGTTATTACATTATTGTTGAACTATGACGTAGGTTTTTTTAATGAGTGATGGTTGACATTTATGTTTGATTTAAAACCAAGATTTAGTAACCTGTATTTTTAGGAAAAATCAAATTATTGGTTATTGGTACAAGTCGTTAGTTTACATTACAACGACAGTGATTAGGAAAACCTGAGTTAACTAGGTCCTGTTGAGTATCAAAAATATAGTTTTTGCTTCTGAAAACCATTAACCTGTAAACTGACTTTCTGCGGCATGTAAAGGTTGATGATGAATTACTGTAAATGTCACAGTATGTAGTGATTGTCATTAGCTCCGCATAACACAATGTTTATTTTAGTAGAAACAGAGCTCTCTGCATGAGTTAGTGTTATTATTTGTTATTGTATGTTAGTGGCTTATTATTTAGTTGTTGAAAGTAGAAACATTTAAATTACATAGTATTATTTTGCATACGTAATACATTTGCACATAAGTAAACAATATATTTATACCAGACGTTGTCTCTTGTCAAGTTTTTTATTATTTGAGTTGCTACAAGTTATTATAAAACTTGTAAAACTGATGGTAAAACGCATAATGACTATTTTTAAAACAAATAAATATGTCAGTGATTTTTATTTAACTGCATAGTAAACGTACATCCTACCTATGTCGTAGATAGATGTAATAAAAGTTCTACGGTACGAATCAAAGAAAAGCGAGTGGATCGACACGAGCGCTCCGCTGGGGGTAGGGTGTACTTAGTAACGTTGAAATTGAATTATACTAAGTGATAAACAATATGTACCTAAGTTGTTACTTCGGTTATTTGGTAAAGTTATCAACAATTAAAATGCATTGTCTCAGTAATTTAAATATGGGATGAGATTGAAACTTTTTCTTCCGATGCTTAAATCGTCGAACATTCACGTGGAAATCACTGTGGCGTTTTACATTTAGTTTTTCTTTTTTTATCCTTCAATTATGCCAATGTTGTTATTGTTTTAAAATTATTGTCTATGTTGGAAAAACATATTGAACGTTTGCTTACACCCGTTGTTTGAGGAAGGGTGGTTTAATAGTTATTATTATAATTTACTCGCAGGTGGAAAGTTATGAAAACCTTCAAATTACACAAACGATTAGTTAATTTGAGGACTGGTGAGGCATGCTGCAAATGTGTTGTACACTACAAATGCTTTATATCAGCGCCGTTAGTAATTCTGATGATCATCCAGGCTACAGTGGAACTCGTACCAACTCGCTGCAACGTATCCAATGTTATGGATCGCACTGCTGTGTTAATTAAGTGGGCGTTGGAGAGTGGCCGCATTTTTCTCTCTCCATAAGAACCGCGTTCAAATTGAAGCAATAAATCTCGTTCGTTATGATTAGGAAATTGTTGACATTGACTCAAATTACAGATCTGTTTTGCTCAAGGTTATTGCATGAGTTTTTATTTGGAGGCAATAAATATTATAATTACAAAAATATCTAGTGCAATTTTGTGTTACGTAGCCAAGCCAACACCGTCCCTATATAACACGAATCAAAATCCGGGCACATTTAAACTATAAAAATACCCTAATAAAAATAAAAACTGCTTGATTATTATTATGAGTACCGCGGGGAGCGAGCAATGTTCTGTGACATTTGATTAGTGGGTTAACTTAACTTGATAAATAAATGTTGTATAAATATGTAATTTACAAGAACTCTTCTAATCTCAATGTTAGTTACCGAAGCTAATTAATCATCTCTCTATTTTATGTCAGTCTATGGAATAGTCCTGGAGTAACCTTTCACCACCTCTTCCTCTGCTATTAAGAACTGGTTATTTACTTCGCTCAGTTGCCTTTTTCTGCATATTAGATACACTCCAGTTGTTATTATAGCTCAATATCACTTCAGGTAGAATTTTTGCATGTATGCACATTTTAATTAATTTTGATATGCCCACTCTATATGCAATCTTTATTCAAAGGTTCTAGTCACTGCTTTATATAAATCAGTTGTTGATGCTTTACCATGTGTAAGTGTTACGTTGACAGTTCACACTGGTTATTTTTTCTCAGCTGTTATGATTCTTTTGTTTTGATTTGAAACTCCATAAGCCCAATGTTAAAATTACCAATTTTCACATTAGTTTTTTTACAAAATATGTGTTTCCCCAATCATCTTGGGGTTTCAAAACCCCTGATCCCAAAGTGCAAGCAAAATCCTTCCGCTGGATTCCAAACAAACAGACATTGCTTGTATTAGAGTGTAGGATTGATTCGACCTAGCTGATTTTAATTATGCCCCGATTTGCTGATCTGGGTTACTGAAAACTCATCAAATTCATTTAGAACATATACTGAAGCGGAAAACGAAAGTATTTAAGTAGCCTGATAAATCTTGCCATTTTGGTGTTTCCTATAGACGAATTCGAATTGTTGTCTTTTATCAAGGCCACCGACTAGACTAATATTCAAACGTGAAATAAACATTTAGTCCGTTCCAGTTGATCGTTTTTATCCTGCACAATGAACTGTCATTGCAGTGAGTTAACAGTTATTTTAATTGGCGAGTGGCGAGATTTTTAATGTTAAAAACTACTAAGTTATTAACTATTAAAAAAATGACAGTTTTATTTGATTACGGTTGGTTATTGTTTAGCATATAATTAAATTTGTATTCTGACAACAAGAAGGCATACAGACGTATTTTAATGTAATAACCTTAAAACAATACTTCAGTCGAATCTAATTATAGGCCTATTTCAAAGTGGAACTCTCAATATCAGGGCTTTGGTACAACTTACACGATTACAAGCTGATTGATCACGTTGTCCAGACAATTATCCGTGTGACTGATCAGACACTAATGACATAATGACCTTCTACCCAGTTAGCTACTGTAATGCCGCGTTGCTGTTAAGCTAGTACAAGTTTACTTGGCTTTTCATTTTTTTATGATGAACATTCAACATTCTGTTTTGTTAATATATTTTAATGTAAATATGCAAACATATATATCGTACTTATTAATTATTTCTGTCTTATTTTCCACCTGGCTTCAGTTTTAAACACGTTTGGAAAGCTCATGCCCAAAGAAAACCATTATAAAATCATCTTAACAGTGTAAATAAATCTATTATTTTAAAAGCACAGGTAATAAATTAAAAATACTCAAAATTATAGCAGTAAATGTTTAAGAAATCTATTTAAGGAAATTTTGAGATTGAGTAGGATACAGATTAACAGTAGCAAAATGCAGCTATGCTTTGCATACAGAATCTTTATAATAATACCATACACAAGTAATATATAATTGGACAACATAGATTATAGTCCCTTAATTATATCACTGGTAAATTAAAATCCCAATAAACATTTAAATCAGTATCACTTGTTAAAAAGTAGTGAAGACAAAATTCTAAAAACTGAAACAATAGTTACAATTGCATTATTCTAAATTCGATTGTACATAATTGATAATTGCCATACTCTTTTACCCCAATTCGAATACTCTCATTCTTCCGAGAGTAAAACATATATAAGTTTTGTCCACAACCGTCTGTAAAATATGCTTGAGTTGTTAATCATCTGCGAGTGTATTCTTTATGAGAAATTCATATAGTAATCCACACAACAAGAACCTTTCTAGCATAGACATAAACACTTAGGCCTAGATGTATAAGTTCATCATAAAAAGCTCAATGAAAAGCTATCGAGTGACTTTTGGGTTTTCAGGCAAGAAGTTTCTCGCTAACCATTAAAATAAAAAAAATATAGGATCACCCGTTAATTCAGGAGGAATAAGTGTCTCTGTTTTCAAAGTAAGTATGTCTGGATGGGGGTTAACACATAAATAATGTGACTTTAGTAATGCAATTTAGTGTAATGCTTTACAGGAATAAAGAGTAATTTGATTCGATTAGAATGCCACAATAAATTATTTCGTTTGCTTAAAATTATTGGGGAATTTACCAGAAAAGGAAATTAATCAATCTCCTATTTCGAAAAATCATACTTGTACAGACAAATATTCAGAAGCACATAGTTTATTCATCTCACGTGTGGAGAGCCAACAATTTATATAGCTTTAGTTGGGGTAGTACAAACTATATTCGTACAGAACGTTTAAATACTAAAGAAGAAGCAATTTGAATTTTAATCTAGTACAATTATGGTTGTTAACTTAAGTAACGAAATGTTGTTCCAAATATCCGTAATGCAAATAAAGCTGTGCATTAGAGGAGAGCAAAAAGCAATTTTCGCAAGCAAATTAAACGTTAACTCGGTCGTCGTTTACAACTTGTAACAGTCTTTGTTATTCAGTTATTAAATACTTAATTACTTTGAAAAGTTTAGCGTTGACAACAGGTACTAAAATACAACTTTTAAGGAAGATGTAGTTTTCTGCAACGTTATCTATCATATCAGAGCGATGCTATTTTGAACTTCCATACATTTTCAAGGGTTAGCATGAAATGGGCGATTAACAGTTACGAATATTCAATAAGAATTGTTTCCTACAAAATTTGGACTTTTTACATTTTTGTGAATTATTTTTATTTTTGCAAATATTTCGTGTATGGAAGTTGCTATTATCGTAGGTGTCGTGGTAAGATTAAACCCTAGACCATGATAACGTTTTATTTAGGGAAAATGTTGCACACATGTGTAAAGTGGTATTTACTACTTTTACGTTCAAACATTATTAATTTAAGTTACTAAACGCATTCACAACTATAAAGGGGGCTGTCCCCTGGTCTTGCAACAAAATCAGTGAAATATGTCTAGAGGTTGGTAACAATACCAAATATATAAAAAAATTTCATTAAATTCTGGCCAGTAGTTCACGAGTTATTAACGATGTTCTAGACTTTTGGCCAACCCTGTATATTACTATAACTATAATGATCATTTTAATTTTTTAGTTATTATTAAATAATGTAATTACTATACAATGATTATTATGATTAGTTTACGATTTTTATAACTTAGGTGTTGATAAACTTAAGATAGATGTAAAATCTAATTAAAAAACTAATGACCACGGGCGTCTACGGTTCTATCCGCTAGGGGCGCGGACTGACTGAAAACCCTTAATATCGCCGCCAGGCCTTTGGTCGTGTTAGCTGAGTTGGCTACGTCGTGGAAACACCTTGGCCAGGTGGCGATACGATGTTCGTGGGTTCGATTCCCGCACACGACCAAAACTGACCAGTTGTGCAACTCTCAATGAGTTAACCGGTCTGTGGCAACGTTGGTGGGAGGGCCCAAGTAAAATAAACGGTGGCAGGCTTGCTTGGAAGTTGACGGGATCGGTTAATTATTTGAGACTTGCACATGGTCAACACTGATTTTGCTAATTTTTACTTATGTCTACTGTGTGTGTGCCAATGCGACTCTCTAAACTGAAATAAAACAATATTTTAATTAAAATATGCCATTAATCCATTTAAAAACGCCAATTTTATACTCCAATTCACACATTAATAAAATTACAAGTAAGGAACGAGACCTGCTCGTATGTCTACGCCAATGGGTTAAACCCTAGACCATGATAACGTTTTATTTAGGGAAAATGTTGCACACATGTGTAAAGTGGTATTTACTACTTTTACGTTCAAACATTATTAATTTAAGTTACTAAACGCATTCACAACTATAAAGGGGGCTGTCCCCTGGTCTTGCAACAAAATCAGTGAAATATGTCTAGAGGTTGGTAACAATACTAAATATATAAAAAAATTTCATTAAATTCTGGCCAGTAGTTCACGAGTTATTAACGATGTTCTAGACTTTTGGCCAACCCTGTATATTACTATAACTATAATGATCATTTTAATTTTTTAGTTATTATTAAATAATGTAATTACTATACAATGATTATTATGATTAGTTTACGTTTTTATAACTTAGGTGTTGATAAACTTAAGATAGATGTAAAATCGAATTAAAAAACTTTTTCAAAAAGTTTTGATCCGTCGTACCTTACATTTTTTTAATCATCTGCAGTTATTTTATGGGGAAAAGATGTTCAAATGATATAACAATTAGTTTAAGTATACGGAAGCAAAATACAAATGTAACACTAATATTATTTATTTGCCTGCATTTGGGTAATAGACGCGTCGGCTAAAGTAGGTCGTTGCAGAATCATACTAATTAACAATACAAACAGCAACAGCGACGCAGAGCACCACTTCATCCCCAGCAACAGCGACGCAGAGCACCACTTCATCCCCAGCAACAGCAACGCAGAGCACCACTTCATTCCCAGCAACAGCGACGCAGAGCACCACTTCATCCCCAACAACAATGACGCAGAGCACCACTTCATCCCCAGCAACAGCGACGCAGAGCACCACTTCATCCCCAACAACAATGACGCAGAACATCACTTCATCCCCAACAACAGCGACGCAGAGCACCACTTCATCCCCGAAAACAGCGACGCAGAGCACCACTTCATCCCCAACAACAATGACGCAGAACATCACTTCATCCCCAACAACAGCGACGCAGAGCACCACTTCATCCCCAAAAACAGCAACGCAGAGCACCACTTAATTTCCAGCAACAGTGACGCAGAGCACCACTTCATCCCCAACACGCAGCTTTCGCCTGAATGCTCTGTATTTGAACTTACTAGCCGCCATCGTTATAAACACAGACCAGTTTTAACTTATGTTTCTATGTTTCTTTCCAGATGTATAATTTTAAGTAAAAATAATATAATAAAATATAATAATAATAATAATAATAATAATAATAAAATAATAAAATAATATAATTCAAGTAAAATAAACGGTGGCAGGCTTGCTTGGAAGTTGACGGGATCGGTTAATTATTTGAGACTTGCACATGGTCAACACTGATTTTGCTAATTTTTACTTATGTCTACTGTGTGTGTGCCAATGCGACTCTCTAAACTGAAATAAAACAATATTTTAATTAAAATATGCCATTAATCCATTTAAAAACGCCAATTTTATACTCCAATTCACACATTAATAAAATTACAAGTAAGGAACGAGACCTGCTCGTATGTCTACGCCAATGGGTTAAACCCTAGACCATGATAACGTTTTATTTAGGGAAAATGTTGCACACATGTGTAAAGTGGTATTTACTACTTTTACGTTCAAACATTATTAATTTAAGTTACTAAACGCATTCACAACTATAAAGGGGGCTGTCCCCTGGTCTTGCAACAAAATCAGTGAAATATGTCTAGAGGTTGGTAACAATACCAAATATATAAAAAAATTTCATTAAATTCTGGCCAGTAGTTCACGAGTTATTAACGATGTTCTAGACTTTTGGCCAACCCTGTATATTACTATAACTATAATGATCATTTTAATTTTTTAGTTATTATTAAATAATGTAATTACTATACAATGATTATTATGATTAGTTTACGATTTTTATAACTTAGGTGTTGATAAACTTAAGATAGATGTAAAATCTAATTAAAAAACTAATGACCACGGGCGTCTACGGTTCTATCCGCTAGGGGCGCGGACTGACTGAAAACCCTTAATATCGCCGCCAGGCCTTTGGTCGTGTTAGCTGAGTTGGCTACGTCGTGGAAACACCTTGGCCAGGTGGCGATACGATGTTCGTGGGTTCGATTCCCGCACACGACCAAAACTGACCAGTTGTGCAACTCTCAATGAGTTAACCGGTCTGTGGCAACGTTGGTGGGAGGGCCCAAGTAAAATAAACGGTGGCAGGCTTGCTTGGAAGTTGACGGGATCGGTTAATTATTTGAGACTTGCACATGGTCAACACTGATTTTGCTAATTTTTACTTATGTCTACTGTGTGTGTGCCAATGCGACTCTCTAAACTGAAATAAAACAATATTTTAATTAAAATATGCCATTAATCCATTTAAAAACGCCAATTTTATACTCCAATTCACACATTAATAAAATTACAAGTAAGGAACGAGACCTGCTCGTATGTCTACGCCAATGGGTTAAACCCTAGACCATGATAACGTTTTATTTAGGGAAAATGTTGCACACATGTGTAAAGTGGTATTTACTACTTTTACGTTCAAACATTATTAATTTAAGTTACTAAACGCATTCACAACTATAAAGGGGGCTGTCCCCTGGTCTTGCAACAAAATCAGTGAAATATGTCTAGAGGTTGGTAACAATACTAAATATATAAAAAAATTTCATTAAATTCTGGCCAGTAGTTCACGAGTTATTAACGATGTTCTAGACTTTTGGCCAACCCTGTATATTACTATAACTATAATGATCATTTTAATTTTTTAGTTATTATTAAATAATGTAATTACTATACAATGATTATTATGATTAGTTTACGTTTTTATAACTTAGGTGTTGATAAACTTAAGATAGATGTAAAATCGAATTAAAAAACTTTTTCAAAAAGTTTTGATCCGTCGTACCTTACATTTTTTTAATCATCTGCAGTTATTTTATGGGGAAAAGATGTTCAAACGATATAACAATTAGTTTAAGTATACGGAAGCAAAATACAAATGTAACACTAATATTATTTATTTGCCTGCATTTGGGTAATAGACGCGTCGGCTAAAGTAGGTCGTTGCAGAATCATACTAATTAACAATACAAACAGCAACAGCGACGCAGAGCACCACTTCATCCCCAGCAACAGCGACGCAGAGCACCACTTCATCCCCAGCAACAGCAACGCAGAGCACCACTTCATTCCCAGCAACAGCGACGCAGAGCACCACTTCATCCCCAACAACAATGACGCAGAGCACCACTTCATCCCCAGCAACAGCGACGCAGAGCACCACTTCATCCCCAACAACAATGACGCAGAACATCACTTCATCCCCAACAACAGCGACGCAGAGCACCACTTCATCCCCAAAAACAGCGACGCAGAGCACCACTTCATCCCCAACAACAATGACGCAGAACATCACTTCATCCCCAACAACAGCGACGCAGAGCACCACTTCATCCCCAAAAACAGCAACGCAGAGCACCACTTAATTTCCAGCAACAGTGACGCAGAGCACCACTTCATCCCCAACACGCAGCTTTCGCCTGAATGCTCTGTATTTGAACTTACTAGCCGCCATCGTTATAAACACAGACCAGTTTTAACTTATGTTTCTATGTTTCTTTCCAGATGTATAATTTTAAAATTAAACTTTTGTAAATGTTAGTATTTATATTCTTACAGAATGTTTTCCGCCATTCAGATTAGGAACCCACATATTTCCAGGTTAGCAACATCATATAATAGTTTAAAGTTGGACATAGTAACTGTGAGATTGTGTATCAAAATATATGCATTATGAAAATGTAAAAGAAAAACTTGTTCTAAAAGCTAAAACACATTTGTAGCTTCTTAACTTGATCTTTGACTTTAAATAGGGAAATCGCCAAATTATATAATTTTTCAAGAGCAAGAGCAAATTATATAATTTAGTAAACTTTAATATAAGCATGTTTCAGATTTACCTTGGGGGACCTTAGTCTTGATCTTCAATTTTAGGTTTTACAAAAAAAATATGTATGAATGTAAAGGTGCTGTTTAACTTTAGAAAAAAAATTCTCCCCAGTTAATATAGCCGTTAGAACTATGCTGGATTTTCTCAGTATTTAAGTTAGTATATTAATTTTTATTTTTTTGGATTTTGAAAACTTGATTGATCGAACAAATCAGTGTTTGTCAAATAAATTTGGATATGTTGGCACGTAATTAAACAAGACATCAATGTCGTTCATAATATTGGCGGAAGGTGTAATTGAATCATGAATTATCATTTGAACTAAAGATCAACATCGACAACATTCGTTACTTCCATGAAAATAGCAAAATCCCTATCAAGCTTTTAGTCTTTTGCGGGGTTTTATTAACGTTAGTTTTGTTGTAGATGCTTAAAACATCAAATATAATTATTCGAAATAATACAATAAATATTTTGCACTTTTCATTAAACAATATTCTACAATAACAAAACAGAATGTTGAATGTTCATCAACAAATGTAATGCAAGCCTAGTAAACTTGTACTAGCTTAACAGCAACGCTGCATTACAGTTGCTAACTGGGTAGAAGGTCATTATGTCATTAGTGTCTGATCAGTCACACGGATAATTGTCTGGACAACGTGATCAATCAGCTTGTAATCGAGTTGTACCAAAGCCCTGATATTGAGAGTTACACTTTGAAATAGGTCTATAATTAGATTCGACTGAAGTATTGTTTTAAGGTTATTACATTAAAATCCGTCTGTATGCCTTCTTGTTGTCAGAATACAAATTTAATTAATTAATTTAAGTCGGTGGCCTTGATAAAAGAGAACAATTCGAATTCGTCTATACGAAACACCAAAATGGCAAGATTTATCAGGCTACTTAAATACTTTCGTTTTCCGCTTCAGTAAATGTTCTAAATGAATTTGATGAGTTTTTAGTAAACCAGAAGAGCAAATCGGGGCATAATTAAAATCAGCTAGGTCGAATCAATCCTACACTCTAATACGCGCAATGTCTGTTTGTTTGGAATCCAGCGGAAGGTTTTTGCTTGCACTTTGGGATCAGGGGGTTTGAAACCCAAAGATGATTGGGGAAACACATATTTTGTAACAAAACTAATGTGAAAATTGGTAAATTTAACATTGGGCTTATGGAGTTTCAAATCAAAATAAAAGAAACGTAGCAGCTGAGAAAAAAAAAAACAGTGAGAACTGTCAAAGTGACACTTACACATGGTAAAACATCAACAACTGATTTCTATAAAGCAGTGGCTAGAACCTTTGAATAAAGATTGCATATTGAAATAAATTAAAATGTGTATACATACAAAAATTCTACCTGAAGTGATATTGAGCTATAATAACAACTGGAGTGTCTCTAATGGGCAGAAAAAGGCAACTGAGCGATGTAAATAACCAGTGCTTAATGGCAGAGGAAGAGGTGGTGATAGGTTACTCCAGGACTATTACATAGACTGACATAAAATAGAGAGATGATTAATTAGCTTCGGTAACTAACATTGAGATTAGAAGAGTTCTTGTAAATTATATATTTATACAACATTTATTTATCAAGTTTTTAACCCACTAATCAAACGTCACAGAACATTGCTCGCTCCCCGCGGTACTCATAATAATAATCAAGACATTTCTACTTTTTCTTAGGGCATTTTTATAATTAAAATGTGCCCGCATTTTGATTCGTGTTATATAGGGACGGTGTTGGCTTGGCTACGTAACACAAACTTCTACTAGAAATTGTTATAATTTTAATATTTATTTCCCCCAAATAAAAACGCTTGCTATAACCTTGAGCAAAAAAGATCTTTAATTTGAGTCAATGTCAACAATTTCCTAATCATAACGAACGAGATTTATTGCTTCGATTTGAACGCGGTTCTTATGGAGAGAGAAAAATGCGGCCACTCTCTAACGCCCACTTAATTAACACAGCAGTGCGATCCATAACACTGGATACGTTGCAGCGAGTTGGTACGAGTTCCACTGTAGCCTGGATGCTCGGCAGAATTACTAAAGGCTGTGTCACACTAGGCTACACTACTAGCCGCTAGCGAAATAGCGGCTACCACGTAGCGGCCTGTCGGCCAGTGTGACAAGTGAACTAACGTAGTAGCGGCTAGCGACTGTACGTGTTTGCAGTTTGTTTGTTGTTGAATTGTGGTTTTCAATTAAATTCTGGTATGATTTGGGGTCCTCAACAGCTAGTTCTCTAATAAGGGTTCCTGATGCATCCAGCCTGTGTCTTCTCTGCATCCACTCTCTCACCCAGGAGCGTTTCTTTTTGTTGCGGATATTTTCAATCAAATCAACACAAACATCACGAACGCACATCGAAATTAAACGTCGTAATTCAAACCGGCTTATACCAACAGACGTCATTTGACATAACAAACGACCATTTTTCTTCCTGTTCGAAGGCAGGAATGCCATCGACTAGCTGAATCCCTGCTACTAGGTTGCCGCTACCGACATTTGTTGTGTGACAGCTTTTACTAGCGGCTTCTTCACTAGCCGTTACTAAATAGCAGCTAGTATGTAGCCAAGTGTGACACAGGCTTAACGGTGCTCATATAAAGCATTTGTAGTGTACAACACATTTGCAGCATGCCTCACCAGTCCTCAAATTAACTAATCGTTTGTGTAATTTGAAGGTTTTCATAACTTTTCACCTGTGAGTAAATAAACACTATTAAACCATCCTTCCCCAAACAACTGGTGTAAGCAAACATTTAATATATTTTCCAAAATTGACAATAATTTTAATGCAATAACAACCGATGGTATCATTGAAACGCCTCAGAGATTTCCACGTGAATGTACGATGAGTTAAGCATACGAAGAAATAATTTATACCTTATCCCATATTTAGATTACTGAGAGAGCATTTTCATTCTTGATAACTTTACCAAATAACCGAAGTAACAACTTAGGTAAATATTTGTTATCACTTAGTATAGTTCAATTTCAACGTTGCAAAGTAAACCCTACCCCCAACGGAGCGCTCGTGTCGATCCACTCGCTTTCCTCTGATTCGTTCCTTAGAGCTTTTATTATTTCTACCTACGACATAGGTAGGATGTACGTTTTACTATGCTGTTAAATATCAATCACTGGCAAATTAGTTGTTGTAAAAATAGTCATTATGTGATTTAATACCAGTTTTCAAGTTTTATAACAACTTTTGTTGCTCAAAGAATATAAAAACTGTCAAGTGGCAACGGCTGGAATAAATATATTTTTACTTATGTACACATGGATTACGTATGCAAATTAATACTATATAATTTAAATGTTCCTACTTCTAACAACTAAATAATAAGCCACTAACACTAACTCATACAGTGAGGTCTATTTATTCTGAAATAAACACTGAGTGATGCGAAGCTAATTACAATCACTGTGTACTGTGGCACTTAACAGTAATTCATCATTGACCTTTACATGCCGCAGAAAGTCAGTTTACAGGTAATGGTTTTCAGAAGCAAAAACCATATAAATGGTACTATACAAGTCTAGGTTAACCTAGTTAACTCAGGTTTTCCTAATCACGGTTGTTGTAACGTAAACTAACGGCTTGTACTAAGAACCAATAATTTTGATTTTTCCTAAAAATACAGGTTACTAAATCTAGGTTTTAAATCAAACATAAATGTCAACCATCACTCATTAAAAATCTACGAATAGTATAATAACTAATCGGGAAGATTATATAATTTTACGTCTCATTTTACCGGGCAAGGGAAGCAAAGCCTATTTGAATATTAGCTATTACCGTAAAACCAATATATTACTAAGCTATAATTCAAAAAGTTTGAACCTCTTACCAAATTGATAATTTATTTATGTGATGACCAAATCTGCTAACTAAAACTCTCAGTTGTGTCATATATTACTGGACAAAGTGCTGTAAATAAAATTGCATATTTTATGAGATACATTTTCAATTCACCCCAGTTTTCATAAGTTAATCTTCTGGGATAAGATTTCATATATTTCCTGACATATTATTGACGGTAAAAATTTCTCCAGGCAGATTGTAGTAACTATTTAATAATAACAAGTTATAGTACATCTTCAAACTCTACATATGTAATTAGTGATATCATACATTTATTAAGCCTTATATTATTAAAGTTATGAATTTAAACTTTATATTTCGTTATGTAACATCGTTTAAAAACAGGAGCAAATTTTCTGTGTTGATATAAATACGTCACACTTTGTTAGAACTGGTTTACAACTTAAAGCACTTTAACCTTATAAATATTACTATTGCCAATAATTTAGCTATTATTTAAACTAAAATAGAAAACACTGCTGATTTTCTTTAGCATAAAACGGATTAACCTACTGTGTTATGAACTCATCCTGGGGGTGAAATTATGCATAATTTGAATATAACAAATCTATAAACGTAATATCCGACCATCCACGGCACTTCCGCCACTGCAGAAGCCGAGCTGAGCCTGTCTCGACTCAGGAAGAATAAGATTAGATTTAAACTGTTCTTAGGGTTTCTTCGTTAAAGAATATCATGTATAAGTATGAGTTATAACTGTACAAAACAATGTGGTAGTAAATCAACCCTTAAAACGTGTTGTGTTTATCGGTTCCGTAATCTGCAATGTTATGTATAGCATGCAATCTGCTGAATTTTAGGACACATTGACTTATGCGAACCAGAGGTTTACACTTAGATATTATATTAATAACAATAATGCTGAAATAGGTCACAGAACAACAATATATTACAGAATCGTGCCCAACATTGAAGATGTATTTATGGCGAGCGATAACTTGGCGGGGCCGATGATCCGAGTACATTGACGAGACTATTGTCCTGGGCTCTACTAAAGATGAAGTGTGGTACTTGGTGTGCAGTTCGATAAATCAACGGACTTTCAGTGTAATCAATTTTATGTTGTCGTTATTGAAGTTTGTGTCTCTCATTTTTGTAGATTTTTATGAAATTTTTTATGAGAAATTTTCATTTCTCGAAAACTCACCTTTAAAGGTAAATTACATTTGTGCAGATAAAATCTTAAAATATAACAAATCTATGATAATACACCTAAAGGATTTGCATCAAGCTATAGTGTCATTGGTAATAAAGGAAGCATAATAAACTCATAACCATAAACTTGTATTTTAATTTACTATCTCCGTCTCTCATTCTCTCAACTTAGTTTATTTGCACTCATTCATAGATATTTAAGTGTATTCGTAATATGCGGTCACATGTTTTAGCGAATTTTATCCTATAGGGAAGAAGCTATTACCGTAGGTGGCATGGTAAGACTTAAGCCCAAGACCATGATTACTTTTTGTTTTGAGGCCCCCAGATGCCAAAAACACTATTCGTTCAAATTATAAATTATTATTATTATGTTTGTTCATAATTAAGGAAGTCATTACATTTTACTTATTCTCCATAATAACATGGGGGCTGAGTACGCAGGTTTGCTGCTACGAGAATAATCAATAAAAAATCAATTTGTTGTGCAAATATCAATATACCAGTACTACATGAAGCCACATACCAAGTTTCATCAATATACATCCATAAATAATCGAGATATTAAATTTTATTTATTCTCCATAAGGATAACATTGGACAAAGTACTGTGTTTAGCACCTTGAATATCTCTGCAACGGTTGGGCGTAGAATCACAATTTTAACACCAACATGATTTTTTTGTAGAACTGAACAGATTGGTAAAAGCAAATGTAAAGTTTACATGAAAATAAAATGAGGAAAAGCCAAAAACCTTTTTCCCATAAGATTAACATGGGAGATTTTATGAGTAGGTTTTTTTGGATTTTATCCGCAACCACTTAACCTAGGTTAATAATTGAAAATACTATATTATTTTTTTAAGCTCTATAAAATGGTCAAAACCAAAATTAAGTTATTTAAAAATTTTAGGGTGAAAAATGCGAAAAAATGTTTTTGGAAAATTTAAAACCCCCATAAACCCCCCTTCCCATGGTCCGATTTTTATGGTTTTCAATCTTAAAGTCATGAATGTCATTTTAGACATTTGAGCCAAATTTCATCAAAATCGGACGTTTTTTACTCAAGTTATCGTGTTAACGGTCACACACATATATATATCTATGTTTTTATTATTTTTTATTGATAAATTAATAAAACTTGGTATGTAGCTTCACTTGGTTGAGTTATATTGATAATTAAATAAAAACCCATTTTTTTGTTCCTTGTTGCAGCAATCCTGCTTTCTCAGGCCCCATGTTATTCTTATGGAGAATAACTAGAATGTTATATAGCGCTTATTTATGATTGAATATTGTTGAAACTTGGTATGTGGCTTCGCCTAGTTAAAATCTATTTATATTTGCATAAAAAAACAATTGTTTGTGTTCCTTGTTTCAGCAAACCTACGTAATCATTACCAATGTTATTCTTATGGAGAATAATTAAAATCGCTTATATGTGAATACATTTTTATGAACCTTGGTATGCGGATTTATGTGGTATTAAGACATATATTATGCATTGGAAATTCGCTGAGTACGCAGGTTTGCTGTGACGGGGGTATTTGTTTTTCTTCCTTTCGGAAGTAAAATGTTTTCATTTCTGTTCCACCATTAATTTTGCGTTTGTTTAACATTAACCAGCTTTTTGATATGGTAAAAATAATCACACTAGGTATTTATTTGTATAATGTATATTAATTCATTTAGGTATTTGTTCATTGAAAAGGATTGACCCCTTTGCATCGTGAGTGCTTAACAAGTTTGGGGAAAACTTAATTATTATCATATTATTTCATAGGCTTTTACAATTCACATTAAATTCATTGAATATGCATAACAGTTAATACTTAATTTAAAAAAAATGATCAAAACAGAATTTGGCCACAGAAACTGAAATTAAAATGTCACCCTAAATTTTGAATTAAATTCCTTTGAATGTGGTTGCTGTTAATTCGTTTTGACTTTTAACAGTTTTTTTTGTTGCATTGTTTAAAAGTTGTGAGACTGTTAAAAAGTTAAACTGTTGTGAATTTTAAAATATCTTGGCATGAATTTCCTAAATGGGTTAAAAAAATTACCAATTCGTACCTTTTTCCAACCGGTATTACTCCGAGCACGGAAATTGGTGTGTTTTAAAATAGGGTCACCTATTTTATTTAAGAAGCTATTTAACTAAACGTTTGTATTACAAATAGGTTTAGGATTTGTGTACTATGCCATTATCACAATGCAATCTTAATGTTCTTTTTGCATGGCTGCTAAGAAATTGTACCTGGATCAATTAAGCCAGTGTCGTAAATCCCCTTGTGGCAGTGAAGATATAACACTATTTTAAATCTATTTTAAACAATTTTATATTTTTCTTCCATGTCGTATTTTTTGAAGCTATGAAAAAATATCAACTAATATTAAAATAAGTATTTAAACAAATTTAATATTTATCTTTATCGATAAAAATAAAAATACTATAACAAATATACAGGGTTACCCAGAACTCTCTGGAACAATTCCATAAAATTGTTCCGATGAGCAAGACAAACATATTTAACAAGCATGGGTCTATGGCGCCTACTTTTTCGTCTGTCTGTCTGTATGTGTATTTTACTAATTTCTTCATAGATCTAAAACTCTTCAAGATAAAAAGTAAAACACTAGTAAGTAAAATAATTGTCAAAAGTTCAGTGTTTCAAGGCAGGCCATTTCAAAATGGCGGTTCTTAAAAAAAAATAAATGAAAATATCTTACAATTTTTAAGAATAAGTTTTTTGGATTATAAAATATGCAACTCCTAATGACAAAACTAACGCCACCTTGATTAGGGCAATCGATTGATGAATATGTCTCTTCATAAATCAAAGTAATTTCAACCATAAACTACCATACCTATTACAATGTTAATATACAGGGTGTAAGGAAACTCTCTTTAAAAAAATGTTGGATGTTTTTTGGGTCAAGACAAAAAAAAAACAGCGTATAAACATTTGTCTAAAATTCCTAGATTTCTGTCTGTCGGTCTGTATGTGTTTTTTACAAATGGTTTTATAACTCAAGATCTATTTAAGTTAGTAACTTGAAACTAGGTACAAATGTGTACATTAGTAACTAGAATAACTGTTTAAAACTTATTTGCTGTAACTAAAGTTATTTAAAAATGGCGGCCGTTTAAAACTTTTAATGTAAAATTTCACGAAAACCGTTATAAATAATACAAATGTTGTCGAGAGGTAAAATACCCCCGAAGCAGCAAACTTCCGTACTAAGCGAATTTCCAATGCATATATATTAATACCACATAAAGCCACATACCAAGTTTCATCAATATACAATCATAAATAAACGATTTATGACATTTGAATTATTCTCCATAAGAATAACAGGGCGGCTTAGTATGCAGGTTTGCTGAAACAAGGAACGGAAAAAATGGGTTTTTATACAAATATGAATATAACCCAATTAGGTGAAGCCACATCCCAAGTTGTATTGATTTATGTTCATAATTAAGGGAGACATCATATTTTACTTTTTCTCCTTAAGAATAACATGGGGGTTGAGTATGCAGGTTTGCTGAAACAAGGAACGGAATAAATGGGTTTTTATACAAATATGAATATAACCCAATTAGGTGAAGCCACATCCCAAGTTGTATTGATTTATGTTCATAATTAAGGGAGACATCATATTTTACTTTTTCTCCTTAAGAATAACATGGGGGTTGAGTATGCTGGTTTGCTGCTTCGGGAACCATCGGTAAAATGTGTTTGAGCTAATGACAATAGACCACAACCAGATGAAGCCATATACCAAGTTTGGTCGCTATACGTTAATAAATAAGTAAGATATAAAATGATTCTTAAGCTCCGTAAGAATAACATTGGACAATGTACTGTGTTTAGCACTTTTAATATCTCTGTAACCAATTGTCGTAGAGCAATGATCAAAACACCAAATTGTGTGTTTTTTAAGCTGAATCCAATTGTGAAAAATAAAATTTGTCTTTTTCAAAGATTATATGTAAAAATTTCAAAAACTTATTTTGGACCAAAACACCCCTTCGGATGGATCGATCTGTCTGGTTTTCGAACTTAAAGTCATAAATGTTGCTTTACACGTTTGTACCAAATTTCATCAACATCGGACAATTTTTATGAGAGTTATATATATACCGTTTTGAACGAATGGTGTTTTTGGGGTCTGGGGACCTCAAAACGAAAAGTTAGCATGGTCCTGGGCCTAGGTCTT
Organism: Allygus modestus; assembly: GCA_963675035.1. Classification (NCBI taxonomy): domain Eukaryota; kingdom Metazoa; phylum Arthropoda; class Insecta; order Hemiptera; family Cicadellidae; genus Allygus; species Allygus modestus. The sequence continues at coordinate 144,328,339 of OY776111.1, forward strand.
ATCATGCCGACTGCAGTAATAGCTTCTTCCATGTAGGGGGAATTCGCTAAAATGCAGAATTTAAAGACAAATTAATCGATTCCTTGTTTGATGAAATCAGATGATAAATAGCCCAGTAATTAGTGTTTCACTAAATACGTAACACCATTTGATATTGCTATCACGTCAATAGCAATATCACGGCCAGTACCCTGTGACCGAGGAGGTCAGGGTACTGACCCTTCACGCCCAATCCATTTCCGTCGATAAGTAGCGTTCAGGAAATCACTAACTTTGGTTCCAAAATGGGCTGGACAATCCATAATGGTTTAAATGATTGAAATGAAACCTGGCATCAACAATACTTACGTGAAAAACAAATAAATAATTGTAAACCAGCTTGATAATAATAAGTTTAATTTTAAAGTTTATGAAAATACAAAACTATGTTACCAATTTTTTTATTTAATATTGAAAGATAACCTGTTAGATGACAAAAAAAAACAAGAGTGTTATCTGAATAAAACAAGATAATACATTTTCTGCTTGTCGCAATAAGGAAATCCTAACTAAGAATACTACGGTATTCAATACAGATGTGCATTTACTATTTACAGTCTTACAAAAGTTGCTCGAAATGCTCTCCTCCCCTTTCGTTGCATAACCTAAAGCGACGTCTCATAGGGTCCCGAAAATGAGCGAAATCGTCGTTTTCCTTTTGTAAAATAGCACTAGCTTTGGCAGTCCGAGCTACCAACTCCATTTCATCACCAACAGGTGTGCTATACACAAGGTCTTTCATCCGTCCCCAGATAAAAAATTCTTTAGGAGTGAGGTCAGGGTGGCCCTCCTCGCCCAATCCATTTCCGTCGATAACTAGCGTTCAGGAAATCAGTAACATTGGTTCCAAAATGGGCTGGACAGCCATCATGTTGGAACCACATTCCCCTTCTGTCAGCTAAAGGCACATTTTATAGTAACACGGTAAGAATGTCCCTCAGGAAAAGTAGATAAATTGTAGAATTTATTCGGTTGGGTAAAATGTGTGTTCAAACTATTCTATTTTCCTAGACGCGGACTTTTTCGGCGACCAACTGCGGAATAACATAGCTCATTTTGGTTTTGACTGTTGAGGGGATAACACCAAGGGCAATAAAATAAAATATGTTCTTAAAAGTAGGTATATACCAACACACAACGTGCTGTGTTTAGTATTTTCAATATCTCCTCAACCAATTGTTGTATAGGCCTAGCAATAATATGTAAAAGAAAGACAGAAAAGGCTATAATTTGTTTTTTAGTTTTAAACAATTGAGATTTTACTTGTAAAACGCAATAAAACTGCCTATTATTTAAGCTAAAGCAACAGTACATAACAAATGTTATGTTATTTTAAAAGTACAGTAGGCCCTATGATTATTTTTGTAATGATTTATTTATCTGTTGGTAACTATACATGCCGTACTCCAGATAATTGGATGGCCTTGTATTCATTCATTAAGTTTCTCGTCATCTGACGCCCTAAATTTACCCGAACTCATTCTGTAACAAAAAAAAATCACGGGACACCAGGTTAACCTCAAAACTATTCCGCGGCGGAGAGCGGGCTCCTCTGCTCCGTGAGCGGACAGCCGGACAAAGTTATCCGCGGCGAGTGGCGCGGAACAATTCCGCTGTCTGCGCCAGCGCCATTTGATTACATGATGAGGAGAAGCCAGCGTTCTCTGTTCTCCGCGTTCCGCTCTCCGCTGCCGAAAAGTTCCGTGCCTAGGAAAACCCAGCTTTACTAAAATGATATGTTGACTTACACAACGGGATTTTAGATGTACTTAATGTTGTACAGTATTATCAATTATTGAGTTAGTTACTTATCAACTTAATCTTATATAACATATTCTCTTTTTATAAAATAAATAAATATTAAATTTATAATTTAAAAATTATTATTTGTTTTGTACCATAATTCATAATATTAAAAAAATGTATTCTTGGGCTATTCATCATCTGATTTCATCAAACAAGGTATCGTTTGATTTGTCTTTATACTATGCATATTTTACCTCTCGACAACATTTGTATTATTTATAACGGTTTTCGTGAAATTAGACATTAACATTTTTAAACGGCCGCCATTTTGAAACGGCTTTAGTTACAGGAAAGAAGATTTAAACCTTTATTCTACTTCCTAATGTACACATTTATACCTAGTTTCAAGTTACTAACTTAAATAGATCTTGAGTTATAAAACCATTTGTAAAAAAATACATACAGACCGACAGACGGAAATCTAGGAATTTTAGACAAATGTTTATACGGTGTTTTTTGTCTTGACCCAAAAAACATATCTACATTTTTTTAAAGAGAGTTCACTAACACCCTGTATAAAGACAATTTATTTATAATATAAAATATATCTTATTGCTTATTGCAAGTTGCTAATACAAAGAATACTTTACAATTTTAAATTAGTTATTATATAAATAATTTTTATTATTTTACAGAACTTTTCACTGTCAAAAGTGAAATTAGATTTTATAAGATATGTATAAGAGATGAGTCCAACTCACTTTCCACTCCTTGTAAGAATGCCTGATATTTAAATCCGCGAGGAACCGTAAAGGATACATGTTTTTGGTCATTGTCCACACAATTTACAGGATCAGAAGCAAAACGCCACTAGTCTTCCGATGGAAATCCCGAACAATGTTCGAGTACGGTTCATAACATCATCGAGCTCATGAAGAATGTGACCAACGATAATGGAAAGCATCTAGAATACGCAATTAAATCTACATTAAATTTATAGGGGTTTCAAAATAAAATGACAACTTGAGTAGAATTCACTGGTGAGTAACCTTTATTTTAATCACCCTGCAGAGTAACGCTTCGTGATTGCTCTTCGTGATTACCCTTCGGGAGCAAAGTTGTGGATGCTCTTCTAAGTAATGAATCATGCCTCGTGTGAGTAAAGTGAGAATAAAGTTCTTTAGGGTTGGGCAAGTTGTTTTTAGGTAATGATAGGAGCGTGTCTCAGTATAATAGTGTGCTCTGTATGTGCCAATATGTTAACAGAAAAATAACGTTCATGAAGTTATAGTAGCATGATAGCTAGACTATTATTTCAAGCCCTACCAGAACCTTTATAGCACAGGGATCAAAAGCATCCTATCTGTACCACACTACAGTCTGTTGCACACCCCCGTCTTACCACCGATCAGTTTAACCCTTCTCGGGAACAAGTAGAGTGAGCTTTACACCGCCCAACAGCCGCACAGCCGCACATTTCTTTTAACTACCTCATTACAATTCTTATGCTCGGTTACATACTAAAAATGAACGTGTTCGTACAGGTGTCTGTCTACACCGAAATACATAATATAGTAGTAGGGGGCTCCCTACTTATAGTTATCCATGCAATATCGAATAGTAAGCGCAATTCTGGCGGTTTCTACAATATTTATCTTGATTTACACAATATTTAAGGTAATGTCCTGCCATCACGTCAGTCAAAAATTCAATAATATTCTTGCTACTTAATTTATTTGAATATAATATTGTAATATTTATAATTTTATGTTGCACACAAAAATAAAATTTTTACAATAAGATGATTGTAGTTGCTACCAAACCCATTGCTGGGGCCAAATTAACAATTATTTATTGCTCCACGTATCGTATTCTAGTTCGTATAACAATAACGTTTTGCAGTGTATTCTTCTAAAAAGAATCAGATTGTCACTTCCATTCAGAGAGAAAGACAATTTACATTTTTACTGGTTTGTGCACTGTGTTATCTAGTATGTCATCTGATATCATGAGTTAGTGTTAGAGAACACAGTATTCCTTTACAAGTTTTCAGTTATAGTGTTTCCCCTAATTTAAATGAGTTAAAGTAAACGAAAACATAATGCAGATAATATAGAGCAGATTGTTAACGTGTTACACGTCTTTACAATTGCAGAACCAGTCAGACGTTTTAGTGATGAGGTTTGTGTCGGGATAGCAACAGTAAAATACATTGCAGAGAAACGTACAGTTGTGTGTATTGGAACATAGGAGATCGTATTTGTAACTGGTAAGCACATTATTCGTTCTAGTCCAGTCAATAAAGGGGTTGTAGAGGACATGGAAGGGGGGAGTTTTTTTCTTGTGCAGGAATGTGTTGAGGGTAGTTAGAAGATAAAAATACTAAAAGTCCCCGCCCCTATCCTAGCTGCTTCAGTGGGGAGAGGGGGGGAAATACCCCCTATTTTAGTTTTTTACTTCTGCACTGAAAACCGTGCAACGTGCGGGAAAAACTGTTATTATACAAAATAAAGAAAATAAAATTATCTACAAAAACGGTTATATTCATCTTTTCTGCACATGTCTAAGTTTCCAAGATATTTTCAAATAATGAAGGATGTAAAAGTCCTTCATTCTATGGAAATATCTATAGTTATCACGGTTTTTCTCATACAAATTGCAATTTCTCACCTATGGGTCAAGGGATCTATATAATCTTTATACCATCCTTTTTGGATTAAAATTTCACATTTTTTAAATGGAAAGATCAAATACTCAATAGTTTGCCGTTTTCAATATACTAAGCTTTAAATTATAAAATGGCCGCCATTTTGAAACGGTTAAAGATAGAAATGCCTAATATAATACCTAATATGACCTAATCTAGTATAATACACAAGTTGCCAAGTTTCAAGTCCGTAACTCAAGTAGTTCCTAATATATGTTGCATTGACTTAAAATCACATATAGATAGACAGACGTAAAACGAAACGATTTACAACAAAATGTATAAGAAGTTTCTTGCTCCTTTTGATAAGTTCTACTAAATCCTGTGTTTGTGTGATACTTTCGTGGGACATTCTATTAAATTATTTGACTAAAACCCGGGAAAAAATCAATTTATAAAAGATATTTTATATTTATTTGAAAATATCTTAGAAACTAAGACATTAACAGAAAAAATGAATATAACCATTTTTGTAGAGAATTTTATTTTCTTTATTTTGTATAGGAAGAGTTTTCCCGTACGATACACGGATTTCAGTGCAGAAGTAAAAAAGTAAACACCCCCGTCGCAGCAAACCTGCATACTCAGCGAATTTCCAATGCATGCATATGTTTTTCACTACCACATAAAGCCACTTACCAAGTTTCATAAAAATACATAAATAAATAAGTGATCTATACATTTTATTTATTCTCCATAAGAATGACAATAGGACTGAGTACCGTACGCAGGTTTGCTGCAAAAAAAGATAAGAAATATGTTTTTGGGAAATTGTCAATATAACTCAACCAGGTGAAGCTACACACTAAGTTTTATTAATTTATGTTCATAAATAACGGAGATATAAAACTTTACTTATTCTCCATAAGAATAACATTAGAGCTGAGTATGCAGGTTTGCTGCTAAGGGGATAATCAACAAAAAATCAATGTTTTGTGCAAATATACCAATATACCAATACTACGTGAAGCCACATACCAAGTTTTATCAATATACATTCATAAACAATGGAGATACCAAATTTTATTTATTCTCCATAAGGATAACATTGGACAACGTACTGTGTTTAGCACTTTGAATATCTCTGCACGGTTGGACTCACAATTTAAACACCAAAATGACTGTTTTGTGGTGTAGCTTAGTTTTTATTGGGGGGCCAGAGGAACGTGGATCTTTTACCCGAGACCAGAAAGCCTACTTAGCCAGCTTTGATTTAATCTAAATAACTGAAATGAACTAACTAACGATCCTTCCAAAAACTGATATATACTAAATCGGCATCTGAGGTTATGGCAATACTGATCTAGGCATGGTAATTAATCCTTAAGCTAAATGAATGTATGGAAATACTGCAAGCTAATAAAAAACTATGGATAATCTTCTGGGGAGTCTGATTAATTTGGTCTAAACGTGCTGAAAATTCAACCTGTTGCAAAGTGTTCGGGCCAGGCCCGAACACTACTATTTGTTCCTACATTCCTGTATCGGGGCGAACCTTATGGGTTTCCCCTTAATAAGCTGTTTAGCCAGCCATTCTGTCTCTAAATTACCCTATACTTAAATGAAAACTTATCGGTTGTGCGAATTGGTTGCAGAGATGAGGTTCAACACGTCCGTCCTTTCTGACGCCGGCAGTAGGAAGGGGGAGAGGACGCCGCTAAGCCAGATTTCGTTGACAAGACGGAAAAAAGTTGTTCGCTCTGTCAACGGCGCGACAGGCGAAGTGCTCCAGGCAGTGGCTGCGCGACGGAGTTTGCGCGCACTATATAAAATAGGGTGACGCTAAGCGTCACAACCACCCCCCTTACGGCAAAAGAAAAGAAAAAGAATCAGTTTTGCTGAAGGTGTGAGGTTGTTGAGTGTTTTGAGTGGTTTTTGTTCGAGTTGCCTCCCTCTATCGTGCTCTGGGTCCCGAGATGTCATGGTCCCGGTTTTAACTCAAGGGAAGCCGAGAACAGATGAGGAAAGGCGAAAACCCCTGACCAGTCCGGCTTCGACTTGGAACCTCGTTCGCAACATTTGTTTGGGGGAAAAGCTGATTGTTTTGGTTGACCAACCACGGCAGGGATCGGGATCCACCCCCCCTCGCGAATAGAGGAAGGTATGTTGGGTGCGACAGCTAAATTAACCTAACCTAGCAAACTTGTGACTACTGTGATCTTGGCTCAGCTGAAACAGAAAGTCGGAAAGCGACAGTAAAAGGGACGGACAACTGCACGCACAAAAACATGTTTTTTTTTTTTTTTTTTTTTTTTTTTATATAAGTTCAAAATCGCACAGAGTTGGAGAAGATAACGTGGTCTTTGGTGATGTTTTTTGTTTGGGGGGTGTCCGAGAGGAGGTCTTGCTCAGGCATCGACTTGGCTGGTTCCCCGCTGACAGGTGATGGAGAAAACTGGAACAGCCGAGGATTGCAGGCAGCAGGGTGAGATGTGCTCCCAGCAGGTCCTGATCACCGCGTTGCTGTTGGTGTGGATAATGCTGAGGCTCTGCTGGATCTGCCTTTGAAGATGTTGCCATCCCCTCGGAACTTGGTGTCGGAATATGACTTTTGTCACTTGGAGCTGATGATGTGAACTTGCGGTTGAGAGAATGTCTATTTTACTGTCCAAGTAACTGACACTGTCCAAATAAAGCACTGGTAACTGATATTGCTTGAGATCACTTTATTATTCTGTCTTTAAATAATATCATTTGGTTGCCGGTTGTACTGTTTAATGTAAATTTTTGATTGTGCAGTTGTCATGGTGTTATTTTAATAGTTGGGGGTATTAACTGTATTGATCGGTGATGATTGCTAAACAAAAAATCTTTTTAAAGGTGAACTGTCGTGGTGAAGGTGATGAAAGGTTGATCGCAAGGCGGCGGTCCGATAACTGACGGGTTGGTATTTTCCTAACTGGGGTACCGTGGGATTGTCCCATGTTTGGCGCCGGGTTACCAAGGCCAGACTGGTGAGGTCCGCGGAAACTGTTTCTGAAGTGAGTGAGAGTTGTGGAGTTTGGAAGGATCTGCAAAACTGTTGAAAACCCTTTTTTTATTTGCTTCGCATGCAGAAAAAAAATTGCGCTCGCAATTACGCTATGATGAGCGGTAATTTCAGGTGAGGATAGGTGCTTGTGGACTGTTTGGGGGAAAAAATCTTCCTAGTGCCCGGTTCTTGCTTAATTGAGAAAAATCCTGCCCCTACTCGTTCTTACAATCGACGTTTGTCTTGGTATACCTATTACAACATGAAAATCTTTAACTTAACTACCTTCTGATCTTCTCTAGACTGTTCCTAAACCTAACTACTACTACTTTAGTGACTAATTAAGCTAAAAAGTGTGAAAAGAGCAAAGGGAGAGAAATAGGAAAGAATAGTAAAAGAGTTTGTCTTCCAAACACTCGACTAGTACAAAGGTCGCCACAGAAGGTGCCACCACTGAGCCTCTTCCTGCGATGGTGAAAAAATGAATAAAACAAAAAAAAAGGTAACCATGCGCAGAAAGGTTAATCTCAATCAGGAAAAAAAAATTCTTTACAAGACCCAGTGAGGGTGTCGGAGACGAAAAGGGGAGGGGAAAGATTTGGCCGACAACGCACGGGGGAGGACGTGTAGGGCAGCCCATCCTAAGGAAGGATACCCTGAGACTCACAGTCCCCCGGGCGTTGGCGGGGACAGCGACAGAGAGAGAAGACTTAACCTAATATCACTTTTGTAGAGCGTTTCTGGTCTGGGTAAAAGATGTCTTTAATATTTTGGCTGAAAAAATCTTTTTAACTGTGAAACATGAGCGTTTCTAAGCATTGAGGGTACAAACCCAGGAAGTGCCTGCTGGTAACTCTTCGGGCGAATACACCCTTGAGGGCATTTTGTCTGAAAAGCCGGAAAACTACAAAGTGAGAAAGAATATTGTAACACAAAACACCTACTGCCTATGGGTATCCCTTATCAAGAGTCGTTGCTCAAAAATCAAAATTGCGCAAAAAAGGGTAACCCAGGCAACGCGCCCAACACAAGAAAAGAGGTATTAATTAATTTATTTTTTTTTTTTAATTTTAATCCGGAATCCCAAAAAAATCCCATTAATTTCCAGAAAGGAAAAACAAATTCCTAAATGATTGGAGGTTGAGCAATTGCAAAACAATTGGCCGTAACAGACTTTCCCTGGAGCAGAAAATTGCTGTTCGTTGAAAACCATTTACAAAAAAAAATCTACGTCGGCATTGGTGATAAAGAATTTTCTATTACAGGAATCAACTCTATAAATGCATCGTTGTTGAAATGTATTCCATCACGACGCATTGATTTCCCATAATAGGCATGAAAAAATCGGGTGCGATTTAATTCGTCGGGGAGGTCTATCACTTTGACGAAGTGTGAACGTAATGTGAGCAAAAACCTATTAATTTTATGTAAAATGGTAACTGCTGGGGTGTAGTTTCCTATCCGTGGATAACTCGGCAATGTTGTAAAAACAATGACCATCCTAGGATATAAACGCCGTATCAGTCTCAAAAAGGACAAAAAAGAATTCTTGAAAACTGTAATATCTACGTTTGCTAAAAAATCGTTTGTACCTAAGAAACATAACAAGGGCATATGCGGCTGTATGGCTGAAACATTTGACTTAACAAAAGTCTTAAGGTCAGATACTCTTGCTCCAGAGATGCTCCGAATTAAAATTGGCCGCAAACTCCCAGTTAGGCCGGGATTTGCTCGAGAAAAATTGCAAAAACGGGCGGCATATGAGTCGCCAAGGACCTGAACACTAATCAAATTACTTGCTTGGGCCATAAATAAATTAACAGTGAAGGGAAAACCCAAGCTTCGCCGACCGACACTGGAAGGTGTCTATTTGTGAAATGAAAGGAAAAGGTCGGCCCCTAATGTCCCGTATTTAACTACAAAAGAAAACAAATGGGCATGAGTTATCCTAAATTTTCCCCAAATGTAAAATTCGGTTCCCTGAACAAGTAACTGCACATAAGCAAAAATAAAATTGATAAAAGTGCCGGTTTAACTTCAGTTAAACTAATTGAAAAAGATTTTACTAGCAAAAAAGGTGGGTGCAGCGCTAATCCATTGGCCGCCCAACCAGACGTTAGCTGTAGGTAAGCTAAGTTCAGCACAAGAATTGGTGGCGAGTGACGTAGTTGTGACGTAGCGTGACCGGCCGGAGTATCGACCAATTTATAAACACAAGGCCCGACCGAATTACTAGAGGCACATTGCTGCTCAAAACGCATAATTATAAATACATTTGGCACAAGGAAAAAGAAAAAATATATTCTACAGTACGTTACATTAATGTCTTGATGTAAAATGCCAGCTGTACCAAGCCAGAATTCTGACTTAGCCTAAAAGTGAACTGAGTTAAAAACCAACTGAAATGCAAAATATAAACTAAATTGACTATGGTTACCTATGTTAGACATGTCCTGAGAACCCATTCTACAATTATATACCATAAAAATCTAGCCTAAAGGGTTTTACTGATCCAAAATTTGCAAAAAACTTCCTACTGCAAAAACTGCTAGGCCCTAAAAACTTTACTATTGGCAGATTCTGGCCCTCTGAATGCTTACACTAAAAGAATATTATTGTTACTAGGGATGACCAATAGTGTGAGAAAATATATTCACATAATTTTAAAGACAAAATCACATAGTACAAAGAATAAATTAAACATTGGACAGACAAACAGCACAGATTGTAGCCACAGACTAACAGTTGTAAAAGATGAGGCTGCAGCATGATAAATATATTTTATTGAACAATTAAATAACATAAAAAACAGTCACTGAATTTAACACATAGCAAGGTGTTGGCTTTAACTATAGAAACTGGTCTTTATTTGTATAACAAAACAAAACACCTTGGTTTTGGCCAAATGCCATTCTAATTGTAATAAAAATTGGGTTATGGCCGTTAAACCACCATACCTGAGACCTGTACCCAATACATTTTTTTATAGACCAGATATGCCTCTTGCTAGGCTTACAAATTAAAATCCTAAACACTGAATCACATCACTGAAACACTTGTACTGCTGCCAAGGCCTGATGAGTTGTGGATTCTCACTGAAATACAAAACAGAACAACAAATACAAAATCCTACCTAAGACACACTATTTTCCCTTGGTCACCCTAGTTAGATAAATTTGGAAAAGGTTTAACCTCAAAAATTGAGGGCTAGGCCCCCTACCTTCCTGGTGTCAGTCTAGCATTCTAAAAAAGTCTGATATGGGACATAAACTCCCCAGAAGATTCATCGACTAAATCCTAAGTTTTCTAACCTACAAAAAACAAAGCTGCCTAAAGCTCTCTGGCCCTAGGCTTAAGCCTGCTACCATATGTAGCTTAGTTTTTATTGGGGGGCCAGAGGAACGTGGATCTTTTACCCGAGACCAGAAAGCCTACTTAGCCAGCTTTGATTTAATCTAAATAACTGAAATGAACTAACTAACGATCCTTCCAAAAACTCATATATACTAAATCGGCATCTGAGGTTATGGCAATACTGATCTAGGCATGGTAATTAATCCTTAAGCTAAATGAATGTATGGAAATACTGCAAGCTAATAAAAAACTATGGATAATCTTCTGGGGAGTCTGATTAATTTGGTCTAAACGTGCTGAAAATTCAACCTGTTGCAAAGTGTTCGGGCCAGGCCCGAACACTACTATTTGTTCCTACATTCCTGTATCGGGGCGAACCTTATGGGTTTCCCCTTAATAAGCTGTTTAGCCAGCCATTCTGTCTCTAAATTACCCTATACTTAAATGAAAACTTATCGGTTGTGCGAATTGGTTGCAGAGATGAGGTTCAACACGTCCGTCCTTTCTGACGCCGGCAGTAGGAAGGGGGAGAGGACGCCGCTAAGCCAGATTTCGTTGACAAGACGGAAAAAAGTTGTTCGCTCTGTCAACGGCGCGACAGGCGAAGTGCTCCAGGCAGTGGCTGCGCGACGGAGTTTGCGCGCACTATATAAAATAGGGTGACGCTAAGCGTCACAGTGGAGCTAAGTTGATTGGTAAAAGCAAATGTGAAGTTTACATTAAAATTAACTGAGGAAAAGCCAAAAACCTTTTTCCCACAAGATTAACATGGGAGATTTTATGATCAGGTTTTTTGGATTTTCTCCGCAACCACTTAACCTAGGTTAATAATTCAAAATACTAAATTATTTGCTTTTTTAAGCTCTATAACACACGGTCCAAACCAACATTTTTTTGTTAATTTTAGGATGAAAAATGCAAAAAATTGATTTTTGGAAAATTTAAAACTTCCATAAACCCATCTTCCCATAGTCCGATTTTTCTGGTTTCTGGTTATATATATATGTGTGTGTGTGTGTGTCCGTGAATGCGATATTTGTATATATACATAAATACATATATATCAATTTGACCGAATAGTGTTTTTGTCATCTGGGGACTTCAAAACAAAAAAGTTCTCATGGTCTCGGGCTTAAGTCTTACCATGAGACCTAAGGTAATAGCTTCTTACCTATAGGGGAAATTCGATAAAAAGGGGATATTTTCCCCTCTCTCCCCACTGAAACAGCTAGGCTAGGGGCGGGGACTTTTAGTATTTTTATCTTATAACTGCCCCCAACACATTCCCGCATAGAAAAAAAACTCCCCCCCTCACCATGTCCACTACACCCCCCTTTTGAGCATTCAATGACTGGAATATTCCCCTAGTGCACTTTTTACTCGATTAATTGTCTTAGATCGTTATAAGCTCATTATTCATTTTATCCGTCCTTTCTTATCAAGCAAACTGGGTACTGGTCACCTGAAGTGTCGAGGTGTTAACATATGAGGAATTCGCTATTTGTAACAATGGTTGAATCTCTAATGCATTGCAAAGGATCGCCATTAACAATGTAAATTGCGCAGTTAGTTATTAAAGCTTTTGCTAATTAAAAAGAAAAACATAAAGCTCATTTTATTATTTTTATTAAAGAGTAACTCATCATACGACTCAAATAAGATAAGTGAAATGTGATTGAGTAAATAAATGTAAAACGAAACATTTACTACCAGTTGAGCCGAGACTGTTGAATCTCATTTGCATGATTCTCCTCTAGTAAGTTGCGCAAGGGAGCTATAATCTACTTTCTTATCTTAAATAAATAGGGTACTCAAAAACTATTTTGTATTGTTTCAATCATAGATATGATTTTAAGTATCAACAAATCAAGGAGTTTATAATCAAAATTGGATAAGTGTATTGCCAATAAAATTAATTAATTTGAAGACTCAATACACGTTTTATGAGTTTTATTTTATTTTATTTTAAAGAGATATATTTTTAGAGAACATATTATACGTTTAATAGTTTTATTAACTCAATACGACTGATAAATGGAGAGTATCATAAATAAATACTAAGATAAATCGCTTCGCCAAGTCTGCTGTAAATAATATCCCTCCTAGCTTAACATAAAACTGCAGCTGTTTTACTGATTTATAGTACCGGATTTTACTGACAAGTTGACGTATCGTAACGCAGCACAAATCATTAGTGTAAACTAAGTCACATATTAAGATCATAAACTTATTCTTGTAAAAATTACCCTAAACAAAAATCCCTTTGTACTAATAGCTCACTTGAATAACGCAGTAAAAATCACGAGTGTAAAATATGTTACATATTAAGATCATAAACTAGTCTTGTAAAAATTACCCTAAACAAAAAATAAATTTATCTTAAAAGTAAAATAAAACACGTTTTCAAGGAATTTCTATTAGCTGAGTATACATTAATAATCTCGACACTCAAACTTTATTGTCTCCAAACTATTTGCTGCACTTGGAGGTGTTGAATATTAATATTTTTTATATCAGTACCAATCATCTGGAAAGATTTTGCGATAGAAGCCAGATGCGAAGTAAGTTCAAATAATCGTATAGTAATAATGCTGTTATAGCTTGCTTTTTTCCTCACATGCGCCAATAAAATACTGGTTTTAAAGTTTTTTGTTTGGGGTGATACTGTTATGATCATACATGATTTTACTTACACATTAATACATTTATATATTCCAACTCTATAGTTTATTTATGGTAATTTTTTTTAACTTAAATAAGGTTTTTGTGATATGCACAGATTAATCACTGGCGTGAGATGAAGGATTGAAGGAAATATTGTTTTTTTATGTAGTACATGAAACAATGTTGCTATTTTATCAAAATCTCACTTAAACTGTCATAAACTTGTCATAATCCACATAGTTAAACCTCTATAGTGTATTATATAATTAATTTGTATTATACCTATTTCAATAAGCGACATACTTGCAGAACTAATGCGAGATAAGTTCAACAAACGGTGTTAGTAAGACCAAAGATGAACGAAAGACTGTTCCCAATATTACTTTTTGATTTTAATAACTGCCCGAATAAAATTTCATTATTTCTCTCGTAGTAACTTATGTCATCCCACAAACAGTGTTTTATTTTTATAAAACAAAGTAACAAAGAGTATTTTACTTTGCTTTGTTACAACAATTAATGTCGGTACTCACGCGACCCTGCGTTTTTAACATCATAATTATCTAAACTGTTGTAAAGTACTTTTACGAACCATATTTTTACTAAGCAATCTGAAAACATTAAACTGGATGACGGTTATAAAACTCCCATAAATGAGTTATTCGTAGGGCAAATGAATTCCTAGGAAAAACAACTATAAATTCAGTAAATCCTTGATATCTTTTACAGTTCCAGAAAGTATTATAATAGACCATGAACAATGAACCCAATCAAGTTTGGCATTAAAACAGGTTGATAAATTAAATAACAGTAGTTGATACATTTGAAAAATAACTAAAATATTAAATATATTACGTTTAAAAAAATAAATCCATCCCTATTTTGGTTTACTGATTTTCATGAAAATTACGTTTTTAATCAGTTTAATAATAGTCGTATTTCATAGGCATTATACAAATCCCATAATCTTTTAAGTACTTTCTTGACTGTAGCGCATCTTAATTCGACGAAATATAGTTAAAATTCATTTTACAGTGTCTTGGTTCTAAATACGATTTACAAGTTAATTACATTTCTTATAACGCCGATGGAAATGAAGATGTAAATCTGGTAGCCATCACTGATCCATCTTAATGCAATATTCTACTTTGGTGCCTGAAAGTAAATCCCTGTGACCTAGATGAATGAAAAAAATGATGATATTTAACGATTTTACTTTACTCCCTAGTTGTAATTCATAATAACAATTTTGAAATCCGTATTGAATGTAATTTTCCAAATACTAATACGATTCCCGATAAATTATTAATATTGATTTTGATATGTGAATTCAATGGTTTTGCTTAACAGTTTGTTCTACTTCATTTTAAAACTTAAGTAGCTTGAATATCTCACTGACCTCTACGATCCTGATATCAAATTTAACCATAGTGTTTTTAAGTGTTGATGATTATACAGGTTGAGTCAGACCACCCGTCCAGTTTGTATAACAAGAGAACGGTTTGGTCTAAAGTCGTCAAACAAAATTCTTCCCCACTAAAACGCATATGGGCTATCTATTAAAAAAAATTTCATCAAAATCCATGTACAGAATGTTCCAAAACTGAAGGTCACGGGTTAGAATCTCAAAATTTTCTAAAGAAAACATCGGAAATATTATACATAGTTTTAAAGGTCTCGTTAAAATAAATATTTTGGCGAAAACAGAACTCACTTATCTTTATTCGTTTCAAAATGGCGGCCATTTTTATGTAAAATAATGACATTTACGGAATACCCTGTATTTTCTAAACCACTACGCGTACCTTTTTTCCGACTTAAATTTCTTACTCGTGTTAAACTCAGCTTTACTCTGGTATGCTACATGACAGGCTTTTTTGAGAAAATCTATATTTCAAAAAATATTTATTTTGAAAATACCCATATACCCAAAATTCAAAAAAGTCATATGGTAGCGTATGTCAAAAAGCATACTATTGAAAAGGTCTTGTAAATCCTAGCAACTTTCTAATTTACACCAACCTTGTATCTCTTTTCGTTTTTCAGCAATCAGCAAAAAACATTATTTTCCCATATGAAATGCATGTTAATTTGAATAACACTTGCATGTATTCTCTGTCCACATTCGTTTTATGTGTTATGTACAATTAACATGTACATAGATTTTGATGAAAATATTTTTACTAGATAGCCCATATGCGTTTTGGTGGGGAAGAATTTTGTTTGACGACTTTAGACCAAACCGTTCTCTTGTTATACATACTGGACGGGTGGTCTGACTCACCCTGTATATGACTAAGTTCAAAGTTTGACCGGCCCCCATTTTTATTTCAGTATTATGCGAGGCCAACTGACGTCAGGTTTGAATGGACTAACGGAAAGATTTACTTCAATGTATTTTTATGTTTCTGTATAAGATTTCATTCTGACTAGTCATGAAACAACCCGCTGGAAGTATGCAAATCTAAAAGATACACATTTGTTAGTGCATGATGGGTGGGCTAAGTTTCGTTGCTTTTTCTGCAACAGTAAACAAATTATAAAGCCTTTCCGGAACTTAAACGACACCCTATCTATGCTAGGTTGAAAACAAGACCAAGTTATTAGGTATTAACTGCAAAACTCTTGACAAATACTGTGATTTTCGACATCTAATACTTTCTTAAGTTCAAAATGTTTACTGTAATATTTTACATTTTTAAATGTATGTCAAGTAAAAGTAACATGTTCTGCTAGAAACTGCTAGATAATAAGTCTACGCTCGTCGCTCGGAGCGGTCGACAAGACTCTTTGTACGCCTTCCTAAATCACTGCTAGTTGATCTTTCATTCCCTATATATGTATGTTAAAGACTGAACATTTACAATTTTGATTGCCTTATTTCATGCACCAACATTTCTTTCTAATGTTTTCACAGGAAAGCAGGTTTATAAGAAAAGACAATTTTTGTATGTTATTTTCTTTTAAAAATAACAATGTAAGGGAGTTTAAAGCAACTTCACTATTAGTTTAATACCAAACCAGGGCCAAAAAATGACAACTCATATTTAACATATTTTAGACCAACTACTGTAATAAAAGAAGGTTTTTGAGCGGATAACGTATACAATGCATGTTATGCATACGGTGTGGTAGAAAAGTCACGGAACGGTTTAAGCTAAAGCAATAAAACATGGTATATAAATACTACTTGTAAAAATCTACTCTTTAAGGAAACTATGAGTTATTTATCACACCAGGGTGGCGGCCCACGAGGAATAAGAAGAAAATCTTAAATTACAGTATAGGTCGGTATGTACATAATATTAAAGGTCTTAATTATTAGAAAACAATGCCGAAAATTGTATCTCGAACGAACCACCGAGTCAAATATGGCTGCTGGCTGGAATTTACTTTTAAGTCCTATTACAAAATATTAAAATTGTTATTATAACCGATTTACAGGTCCTTACGAGGTCCAGTTTGTGGCAGTGAATAACACTATATAACACCTATAAAAACATTTATAACATGATCTCCGCTTATGATTACCATAAAACGTGCCAGACTTCCCTTGGGGGTCGTCTTATAGAAGAAGCCGTGACAGATTTATGGTAAGTATAGAAAATATTATACGTAATTTTGTAGGTTTTTTATAGCGGCTTTCATTGGTACAAACTGGACCTTGAAAGGACCTTATTATCGGGAATAAAAATCATTTTCAGATTCGCTAACGGCACTTTACTTCCGTCTCAGTGGTCCGTTTGAGATTAAACTTGCGGCATTGTATCATGATCACCCATCGTAATGGGACAAGCGTACACGGTCTGCTTGTACGTCCAAGGCGACGGCGGAGCTAGTTCGGAACGTCTACGCTGCCGCGCTGCTGTCGCTGCCCTTCCCCTCTCCCCCTTCGGCCGCGCGCCCATCCTGACAGCCCCTCCGCTAACCCCTCTTAAATCTCCCATCTCCCAACCCCCAACACACACACTCCGCTGAGGGCACCGACCGAAGCCCGTTACCACGTACCGCCACTGCCAACGGCCGAGGCGCCTCGCCGAGGTGGTGTACTGCCTGAAACAGCCGCAAGCGTCTTTCGATTTTCATAGGAATGTCATGACCCCTTCACATTACAATGTTATATAACAGGTTATATAAACAGGTGTTATATAACAGGTGTTATTAACAGGTGAAGACTGAGAAAGAATATGTTCGACCTACAAATCGGATTGCCTTATAAATCTGATTAATGATTATATTAATTGTTTTTGAGTTTTCCCAATAAATTTAATTTATTTTTTATATTTTTTTATATTTTGCGAACCATAAATTTAAACTTTGGTAGTTGCAACATATTTTAATAATGGATGCGGTTTTTTTTTCAAAGCAAGTACCGAGTCCAAAGTGGTTGTGAAATCACTGTGATTTATGAAAGTCCAAAATTTATGAAATCATAATAATCTCAGATGATAATAAATTCACTGTTCCTTAATTATGTCCGCATTGTTGTTCATTGTTTCCTGCTTCATTCCTCATAAGCAATAAGCATAAATTAGTTGTGGTCCAGAAATGTCAAGAAGTCTTTACCATTTATCAGGGGCGGATCCAGGGAGTCACGTTGGGGGGGAAATGCCGGGGATTTTGGGGGGTATGGAATACTCTTCAGGCTCAGGGGTGGGGGGTCCGGGATTCCATCCCCGGAAATTTGTTAAAAATTCCATATCAATAATTTTATTGGCCGTAAAAAATAGCCGAACGCGTTTTATTGACCAAATTGTGCGTTATCGGCCTAAAAAGACGACTGTATAGAATTCATGGACCAAAATCAGAAATTGTACCTGTTATTTCGGATAAAAATGACAATTTAACCGCATTTCATGGTCGCCGTAACTTTTAGACCAAAAACGACCAATGAACGTAGTTTATCGGCCAAAAATACCGCAATAGTTTATACTCAAACCGCAATTCAAAGGCCAACCGCCAGTGGAAGTATCAAAGTATGTTATCGTCGAAAACAAAGATTTTACCGAGACTAACATCGAAACAAATTTTATCAGCCGAGATACGGTGATTTTAAAAGACACCCGAGATACATATTATTGGCCTAAAATAGCAATATATTCTAATTTAGCCGTCTAAAACGTCAATCGAACCACAATTTTTAGCCTGAAAACGGTCAAACTGTGTTATTAGAAAAATTACCGATCGGGTGTGTGTTATCAACCAAAATCGATAATGTTATCGGCAATTTTACAGCAAAATGGCTAGCCAAAATACGACCGCAAAGTTTGTTATCGGCTGAAAATTGAGTACCAACCTTATTTAATGCCGGAAATGTACTTAATCGCTCAAAACGGCAATCGGACCGCATTTTATCGGTAAAAACAAAGCCGGGTCGTGTTTTATATACAAAAGCGAAGTCCGAAACGCATTTTACCGGGCAAAATCAGATATTTGGCCGTGTTTTATCGGTAAAAACATAAATTTTGCCACAACTTGGTGGTCAAAAACACCAAAATGAGTGAATTTTTTAAGTATAATGGAATGGACCACGTTTTATTGGCCTCAAGTGGCAATCGAGCCGCATATTATCCACGGAAATAGCAATATAGCCTTGTTTTAGCGCCCGAAAAAAGCAATTGACCGACAAACCCCTTTTGAGATTTGTAGGCAAAAACATTGACCTCAAAAAATTTAAGGGCCGCATTTTATCGGCCGAGAAAGTCTGCGTTTTACAGAAAAAAAATTGTTTAAACAAAATAGGCAATTCCACTTCATTCTATTTGCCGAAAACAACCGTTTTCCTAGCATTTTAAAGTCCGAAATCGACGGTCGCAACTTGTTTATTGACCGAAAATGACGACCGAGCTTCAATATATGCCAAAAATCACAATCTAACCGTGATTTATCATAAAAATTGGCAATCGGACCACATCACCCCAACGAAAAATAAAGCCGGATTCCGTTTTATAGGCCCGAACGACAACCGGAACGTATATTATACGAATACAGTCGGCGATTCGACCCCGATCTTTCACCAAAGAACGCCTATTTTTCCGCATCGGATGGATCAAAAACAGGAATTTACTTATATTTAATGGCCCGAAATGACGATCGGCAACGTTTTTTATTGTCTGAAAATGATCACACAAAATCAAATTATAAGTCTATTTTAATAGTTGTTAGGGAGGTATAACTTAAGTTTCTGTAAACAGATGTTGATTCTCTTCTATTTCAATGTTCACAATTAAAATCATAAAATGTGACCATAAAATTAAGGATGATAAACCTGAAAACATGTAAAATTTAAATACAATCTAATTTAACGATGTAATAAATAACTGCTAGAACTAGAAGGAAAAATTTTTAAGTGATACAAATTTTAAAGGGAGAAGGGTTTAAATAAAAGGCAAAATTATGTTTAGATAAAATCCAATACATATCTAGGTTATGACTCCTGTATTTTAACTTAGAAAATGGACAAATAAAGTATTTAGTAAGGAATTTTTGCTTCACAACCACGTTATAACAAAACAAATATGTTTATTCTTGCATAAAATTTTACTATGTACAACAAATAAGTCTCATATTATTTTTCATTTAATTTAATTACATATTCATTTATAATATTTAATATGTAATTTTTAATCATGATTCAGATTAGATCTCGATAAATGTTTTTTTTATCATAATTGAAAGCTGTGTTAAGTAACAATAACCTCAATATAATATGGAGTCAAATATGTATTTATATAATTACTTTTTATAAAAATCTAAGTAAAATGAGAAGCGATTATTCTGATGTGGTAGTACGGCCGGCGTGGGGCCGTGGTCCTCGACGACGACGGCGGCGCGCGTAGAACTGAACATAGCCGTAATTTATATCGGATTATTGAAGAAACTAGAAGCTCTATCGAAAATTTTTACGAATAAATTTTGAAGATCAACTAATTAGCTACAACTTTCTCGCTGGAAGTTTAATTTTACCTCAGGAATAAAAAACCTTCTCACTTACTGACTTTTTTATGTCATGTTCTTACAACCTTCTAATATTTTAATTATTACAAATTACACATAATTTTAAACTAAAATATATTGATACCGTTAGATGCGGACATTCATGCAGAAAAGAAATATATAAGTTTCATTGTAGTTGTATTATTATTAAGAGGTACAGGAGCGTGTGAACGACAACGGGCTCACCGCTCGGGATTACTCAGATTTGCCGTTTCCTGCACTTTGGGTCTAGCCTGACAATGCGCGGACCGTTTTCTGCCCATTTGACGAGCTCTCCATGGTTTTTACCTCCCTGGGGAACGACAACCGAGCCGCATGAACGAAAATGGCCGAAAAAGACGTTTTAAAACTAAATTAACGAACTTTCACTGAAATTCCTGTAAAATTATCCGATTTTCCAGGAATTTTCGGTCTGTAAACTCTCTGTAGTAGTATTACAGAAGGCATATGAATCTGACTGACGACGCATCAATCAGACGACAAGTCGAGATGATGCTGCCGGGCAGACGTAGCACTGAAATTGAACCAATTGTAGATAATTTTGACTTATTTTCATATGTGGAATCAAATTCTGCGAATCACACCACGCTTTTTTGTGACACCCTATATATTTTTTTTGAATTACACATATTTGCCTGATTAAAATTAAGTTTATTTTTATTATATAGATAGTCATGAATTCCTTTCATGAAACGTGACAAAAGTGTTTTTAAATAACCCTTAGGCCTATATACGCCATAACAATTTTAAGCAGATACGTTTACTTGATATTTTGTAATAATCGTTTAAATTTGAGATTTACTCACACATTGTAAAAAAACACCGATATTTTGCACTGTTTTTCCTTATATAAATTTAAAAAAGCAATGTAAAGATTTGAAACTCCGTAATATAAAATTTGACAATATTTCCGTTCATTTGATAGGTCTCTCGTTAAAATCGGACTGGCCGTTTCGTAGGTGTTATAACGTAAACGTATCTTAAAATCAGCCTCAAAATCAATGTGATACGCTATATCGT
This sequence comes from Allygus modestus, assembly GCA_963675035.1. Taxonomy (NCBI): domain Eukaryota; kingdom Metazoa; phylum Arthropoda; class Insecta; order Hemiptera; family Cicadellidae; genus Allygus; species Allygus modestus. The sequence continues at coordinate 144,349,836 of OY776111.1, forward strand.
AAATAAATATTAGATAACAACCTTGCTTTGAATTGATGAGTAAATCACGTTTCATAATAATTACTGATATTCTTTAATTTCAAACCTGTATAATTTCTTAATGTTTCTCAATTTTTTTTCAAAAAGAACATAAATTTTATTTGAACTTAATAAAGGTTTTCAAAGTTAATTACTCAAATCACAGAAATTACTTTATTTATTTTAATAATTTTAAATTTTTCGCGGAGTTTTTTTAGCCAGTAAAAGTCCGGCACTACTCTCGAATACGGATTTTTGAGTGTCCATGAGGATTTACTCTCCGCCCCGACGAAATTAAAAGGAAAAAAATAATAAATTGTGAAAAAGAATTAAGTGGGATTTTAATAAGGAAATATTGTATGTTATGAATTCACTGAATCATTGGTAATGAAATATCGGTTATACATACTATACACCTATTACACTAATTTGTAATTATAACTGTAAGAGTATTTTCACAAGCGAACGTAGAACATTTATCAAGGAAGAAGCCGCTTTACGATTTGACGAAAGGAAGGCACGAAGGCACTGGGGCTGGTGGCTGGCGGACGCCCTGCGAGTGCGAGCGAGCCACGGCACTACGGCAGTGTCGCGTCGGCGGCGCCTATCTTTCTCACTCCCTCTCTCTCTATCGCACAAGTACTCCCGCTCTCTCTCGCACACGGATGTCGTATCCCCTCCTAGCCCGCGGATCGTTGGTTCCTCACGTGGACACGAGCTGCGCCACTGCGCTGATGCCGTCGGCACTAATTCTATGCTAGTACTAGAAAATCCCGCAGGAGCACGCCACTGTTCACCCGTCTTCGTCTGACAACTTGCCCATGCAATATCTCCTAAGGAGTATGCTTAATCTATGATTGTATTCTACAAATTAAGACCTTTAATTTGATGTACATGTCGACCTATGCTGTCTTTAAAGATGTTCTTCTTATTCCTCGTGGGCCGTCCCTCTAATGTGATAAAAAGCTTATAGTTGCCTCAAAGAGTAGATTTTTACAAGTAGTAATTATTTGTATTTGTTTGAAAGCACAGCAATGTATATATCGTTTTATGCGGACTACGATTTACTAAAACTTGCGTGTTTGTATTGTAGAGAAGAATAATGTTAAATAGTATTTTAAATATTTTACATTTTTCAAATATTCATTGTTATAGTAAAAATATATATTGAACCGTTGTTCTGACCTAATTTATTGACAGGATCTTTATTGTAGATCGTTATTTATCCAATCAAACAACAAAATAAGTATAAAGCTAAAATCAATATTAATGGAGATATGACCATTTTTATACATGCTTGCAGGAAAGGAAAGGGGGGCTACAAGATAAGCACCGGGGGAAATTTAGAGAATTTTTGGGATTTTGTTTCTCTAGGTGAGTGCTATCGACTGGTATGTGTTTCGGCCTGTTACTAATATCTTCCGACATTTGCTCGTGTTTTACCTTTATTGACTGGGCTAGGTGGCCGAGCGCCTGATGAGTAAAAATGTAGCGAACGCTTCTATTGATTCCTGAGTAGGATGCTTGAAATATTGAGGTAAAACTTGTTATATTGTATTTGAAGGGGATTTTATGCTATACAATTTGTATTAACAGTTTTTTCTTATATATGTAAACTTAAAGGTTACTTTAAAAAAATTGTAACTATTAATTACAATATGTAAAAATAAATATGTTTAATTAGTAACCAAATGTAAACAAATAAATTAGTACATATAATTTTATATAATATCCAGCCTGGTTTTTACAAGACATTTGTATGCAAATGGAAGGTTTTTAAGTCAATTAGTGTACTATTAATACCCATTTCCATAAACCCTTGCACATATCCAATCCAACATGGCGACTTATTTTTCAAAATGGTGGAAAAGTCCCCATGGGATTTTCTGGGACTTTCTTATGTGGGTCCAGGAGACATTTATAAATGATTTCCAACAGGAGGAACTTTTAATACATCAATCAATTATTAATATAAACATTTTATATAAGGCCTATATTTTATTTCAAACTATTTACTAAACTAACTTCATAGTCAAATTTACTATATCTTCCGACATTTGCTCGTGTTTTACCTTTATTGACTGGGCTAGGTGGCCGAGCGCCTGATGAGTAAAAATGTAGTGAACGCTTCTATTGATTCCTGAGTAGGATGCTTGAAATATTGAGGTAAAACTTGTTATAGTGTATTTGAAGGGGGATTTTATGCTATACAATTTGTATTAACAGTTTTTTCTTATATATGTAAACTTAAAGGTTACTTTAAGAAAAATTGTAGCTATTAAATACAATATGTAAAAATAAATATGTTTAATTAGTAACCAAATGTAAACAAATAAATTAGTACACATAATTTTATATAATATTTAGTCTGGTTTTTACAAGACATTTTTATGCAAATGGAAGGTTTTAAAGTCAATTAGTGTACTAGTAATACCCATTTCCATAAACCCTTGCACATATCCAATCCAACATGGCGACTTATTTTTCAAAATGGCGGAAAAGTCCCCATGGGATTTTCTGAGACTTTCTTATATGGGTCCAGGAGACCTTTATAAATGATTTCCAACAGGAGGGACTTTTAATACATCAATCAATTATTAATATAAACATTTTATATAAGGCCTATATTTTATTCCACGCTATTTAATAAATTAACTTCATAGTCAAATTTACTACGAGGTCAACTTGACTTCAAATAAACGCAACTTTACAAAACTACAATATTTATACATAAAGAATATTAGTTATTAAAATATTACCTTACTACTTATTTAAGTAATAATAACTATATGTAAGTAACAAAGGGTCTAACAATTCAAAGCAATCGTTGCAGCATTAGATTCCAGATTTCCTTTATTGCCGTAAAAATAAATTTTGTACATGGCAAGACTCACTTACATATAATTCTTATGTCCATAACAAATGCCTTATGAATAAAAAACAAGGTGAAGAAAATAAAAATGCTTAGTAATAAGTATTACAGTGAGAATTTCCGTTTGTAAAACCCTTTTCCACTATATACTCTCTCAAACCATGCCTAAATCTTCGAAAATCTAATACAAGTCTCAAAAAACCAGGAAGGGATCTGAACAGGCGGATGCACATGGAAAAGGTTTGGTTTTGATGGAATGTTGTGCTCGATCTAGGATTTTCCAGATTGCTTTTGTATCTCAGATTGAAGTGGTAAACTATGAGCAAAAAATAAATGTGGGTATTTAAAAAAAAACATAAAGATTCTAAAATGAAGATGGATGGAAAAGTCAACATATTGTTGTCACGGAAGACAGATCTGCAAGTCTCCCCATGATTGAGACCAAAGATGATCCGAATGGCTCTTTTCTGGAGTTTAAATAACCTATTGGTTTTGTAGTTTGCATTACCTCATATTGGTACACTGTAGGTCAAGAAAGGGTAAACCAAACCATAGTAGGCTGTAAGAAGAATACGTTGGTCTCTAAAACAGGAAAGCATTCTAAGAAGAAAGATACTACTGCTTAATTTACTGTAGACTTGATCAATGTGGTCTGAGAATTTCAGTTTTCTGTCTAGGACTATACCTAAATAGTTTACACTCGAGGAGGAGATTATGTTGGTGTCATCAAACAATAAATATAACGAATCAGTGCCAGAAGCCAAATGTTGCCTTATATAACAATAAAAAAATATGGGTTTTTGAGTATTTACATGGAGGGAGTTCTCAGATAGACACTGAAGGACAAAATTGCTCTGAATAAAGGTTTCAACTTCTAAGTGAGGACGATCTGGGCCTGAAACCACGAGAGAGGTGTCGTCGGCAAAGAGATAGAGCTTGGAGTCTGGTAAGATTGAGGGCAGATCATTTATGAACAACAGGAATAAAACAGGCCAAAGGACGGACCCTTGAGGCACCCCAGACCTTATAAAACATTCCTCGGAAAATTGCTTACACAAACAGCTCGAAGGATCAATGTAAGGAACTGATCCTGTAAGGATCAATGTAAGGTATTGACCTGCCTTCGCAGTCTGAGGTAGGTAGATATCCGTTCCATTGTCACCCCACGAATACCCAGTCGATCCAGTTTGAATAAAAGCAAGGAGTGATTGGCGACATCGAAAGCCTTTTTAAGGTCAAGAAATAACCCAGAGACTTGTTGCTTAGCATCGAGAGAGTTGGATACTTCTGTTTCCAGACTGTAAACGGCGTTTAGTGTTGAGTACCCTGAACGAAAGCCAAACTGGTGACTGTTAAGTACGCGGATTTGTTCCAAGAATTTATTTAGTCTGTTTAAGTACAACTTCAGTAAGGGGCATTAGTTCCTTCAAAACCAGCAAAGGCGCGGTGAGGATGCGAGGATGCAAGGTCACACCCCCCCCCCCCCGGATGACCTTGACCTTGACCCCCCCATGACGTCACCCCCCCCGTGACGTCATCCCCCCCGGATAACTTTGACCTTGACCCCCCCATGACGTCATCCCCCCCGTGACGTCATCCCCCCGTGATGTCATCCCCCCCATGACGTCATCCCCCCATGACGTCATCCCCCCATGACGTCATCCCCCCATGACGTCATCCCCCCCGACCTGCCCCATAGCCAAGCTCGACCCCCCACCCCCGGTCGTCTGCGGCACTTTTCGTGATGACCTTGAACATGAGGAAAAAACTTTCGAAAATTAATAACTAGCCCATTTACTCACCGATTCCCACGGGACTTTTTCCAGAGTGTAGGCCTATCCCAGAGGAAGCGAATGACGTAAGAACCCCATAGATCCACCATTAAACAAGGCCGCTATTAATTTATAACCGCGTTTTCCTTATGGGATCTCAGCTGTTTACCTATCGATTTTGATGAAACCTCACCACATGTCGGGCGGCGGCCTAAGTAAACCATCCCTTAAAGAAAATTAAAAATCAACCGTTAAACGGGCCCGCTATTAATTTTTAAACGCGTTTTCCTTATGGGATCTCAGCTGTTTACCGACCGATTTTGATGAAACTTCACCACATGTCAGGCGGCGGCCTAAGTAAACCATCCCTTAAAGAAAATTGAGAATCCACCGTTAAACGGGCTCGCTATTAATTTTTAAACGCGTTTTCCTCATGGGATCTCGGCTGTTTGCCGACCGAATTTGATGTGACTTCGTTACACGTTGTATGCCGGCTTGACTAATTGACCTCCCCCCCCCCGGTGAGCGGCTCCACGGAGTCACGTGTCGAGACGCGTGCTAGGGCCTACGTGACCGCCCGGGGCTGTTTACTCATCAGCGGCCTTCCAGACCTCTCACTCCTCCGACAAGTGCGTAGCATGAGGCCTCCTCCCGACTGGAGTGCTATTTATGAGCGCATCCTCAAGGGTTTCGTCAGTTTGTCTTTGGAGCTCTTGCTGTGCGGACGAAGTATTGCTGTCTCTGCGATACACCTACACAACCTGCTGTTCATTGCCTTTGGATTCCCGTAAAAGTTAACGTAAGTAACAACATATTTATTAATTAGCGTTTCTATTTTAATTATTCGTTATTTTTAATTTTCGTTACTAACACGGTGATTACTTGTGCGACTGTTACGACTTTCTCTTTGAATATCTTAAAATGTAAGTAACATGTAATTTACTTTTTCATCAGCAAGTTTACCAATGCTCTAAAATCTTATTACCTAACATTAATAATTAATCTTTTACATATCCCAGTACACTGAGCCTTGTCGTTGTTTCTTTTCCGATGGAGATGAGTGGAATTGTAATGACCTTGAAACAGTTGTGTTTTATAACGATTAAAATTAATGAATCAAATTTAAAAAGCAAAATAGACTCACTACCACTCTTTTTTTTAAAATGTTTAAGTGAAATGAAATTAGGTTTTGCTTTTCAATCAGATGGCTGTTCCTCGTATGTGTGAGGTCTGCAGTCGCGTCTTCGCGAACGCTGGAAACCTGGCTCGTCACGCTGCATCCGCCCACAACGACCGCCATTACGACTGCCATGTCTGCGGTAGACACTTCGGGCGAAGTGACAACCTGCAACGCCACCTCGCCACAGTTCATCCTCCTACTCCTCACGACCAAGCACCAGGTACAGTTTTAGGTTAAATAAGAAACCGCCAGTAGATTTATTAAGTATGCTTTCTTCTCCAGTATCCTCACGCATGACGTCACGGCGCGCCCGTGGACTTTGATAACTAATGACTTGTTTTTATGAGAGAGTAAACGGTCCTGATTGGGTAAACTGACAATTAAGACAAGAAAACAGACTCGAGAGGTAAACAAGAGGTTGCCAGCCCTCTGTATAGTTCCTCACCACCACCTCTTCACCCTTGTATTTAACAGGCTTGGGTAACTGGCGATCGTGATGAGGAAACAGACTCTAGGGGAAAACAAGAGGTTGATAACTAATGACTTGTTTTTATGAGAGAGAGTAAACGGCCCTGACTGGGTAAATCGGCAATTAAGACGAGAAAACAGACTCGAGAGGTAAACAAGAGGTTGCCAGCCCTCTGTATAGTTCCTCACCGCCACCTCCTCACCCTTGTATTTAACAGGCTTGGGTAACTGGCGATCGAGATGAGGAAACAGACTCTAGGGGAAAAACAAGAGGTTGCTAGCCTTATGTTTAGTTCCTCATCCTCGTGTTTATAGGCTAACTAATAGGACTTGTTTTCCTGTTCGCAGGCTGTCCATGTCCGTTGTGCGCTGTCGCCCAGGCGAGTCCTGAGGATCTGCGCCATCACATGGAAGCGGTCCACGGTGCGAGCCCGTCAGCTTCGACCTCCTCCTCTTCCTCCTCCTTCGCTGCAACGCCACCCGCCAGAGACCTAAGGCCCGAGTGTGACGCGTGCGGGCAGTGGTTTGCCCGCGAGGATCTGCTCCGACGCCACGTGCAGCTGGTGCACGCCAACGAGATCCGCTGTCTCGAGTGCGGCGCTCTGTTCCGCAAGGCCGCGTACCTCCAGCGACACGTGGCGAGCGCTCACCGAGGCAGGAGGTTCGAGTGCGCCTACTGCAACCGAGGCTTCACCCGGCGCTACAACCGGGACCAACACGAGGCTCACAACTGTCACGTCGTGAGGAACCTCGTTTTGGACGAGATGCCGCGACTTCCCGCCCTCTCACCCGAGCCGCACCCAGGACCCAGCCACGAGCCTCAGCCCGGACCCAGCCGCGAGCCTCAGCCCGGACCCAGCCGCGAGCCTCAGCCCGGACCCAGCACGGCACCCGACGGGATGGTGGGTGGGGGACTGACCACGTTCCGCCCCATCCAACGGGCGTTCCGCGGACGGCTCATGACCTTCGGTCTGTCTCGGCCCATGGAGGACTTCCTGACCGTGGACGACGCGCTGGTGTTGCTGTTCGACAGCGTCCTGGAACTGCTGGCTGACGTCAGGACCCGACACCCGAACATCAAGGTCAACATGTTCCTGGAGTGCGAATTCGCCAACGTCCACGGAGCCACTTGCCTGCGGGCTTTCAAGAGGAAGAACGTGCCTCTCACTGCCGCGTCCAACCTGGAGGATTTCCTGTCGGCTTCCTTCCACAAGCTGGCGGAAGAGAAGGAGCAGTGCCTGCTAGTGGGTAGCGGGTGGAGCTACCTCCGCATACGCGACTTGGAGATCCGCGTCAACCTATACACCCCGTTGGGAGATCGCGGAGCCCGGTTCATCCAGCTTCCCAGGACCATCTGCGAGACGCGCGCTGTCATCAACGTGCACAACCTCGATGACATGTGCTTTGCGTACGCTATCCTGGCCAAGTTCGTCGCGCAACACCCGGAGAGGCCTGCGGCGTATACACCGGACATCATGGCTCGCTACGATTGGACCGGCCTACGCTTCCCCGTGGCTGTGAAGGACATCAAGGCCTTTGAGAGGAAGAACGCCATCAGCGTCAACGTATACGGTATCGAGCGCACCATGGTGGGGAGACGCCCCGACGGATCCCCAAAGTTCCAGGACCGCGTGTTCCCGCTGAAGATATGCAAGCGGGAGTTGGAGGATCACCGGGACCTGTTGTACGTGACCATCGGTGGGGACAGTCACTACGCCTACATCGCGAACGTCAGCAGACTAGTGCGTCCTCAGCTGACGTCCCACCACGGCACTATCCACGTGTGTAAGCGATGCTTCGCTTACTTCGACAACCAGCCCAACAAACTGGAACTGTCCGGTGCCGAGCGTCTGGAGGAGCACATGCGATACTGCACCGCCAAGGCCCCCCTCCGCTTGGACATGTCTCAGAAGCAGCAGATCCGCTTCACCCACCCCGAGTACACTCGGCGCGAGCGCTTTTGCGTTTACGCGGACTTCAAGTGTGCTCTGCAGCCCGTCGCTGTTGACCCAGTGGAAGCGCCGCCTGGTACGAGGCCCCTGCAAATGCACGTCCCGTACGCCTTTGCCTACCAGATCGTGGACTCGCTGGGGCTGGAGGAGTTTGAACCCCGGGTCTACTTCGGGGCCGACGCGTCCAAGGTGTTTATGGAGAGGCTCAAGATGGACGTGTTGATGCTGTGGGAGTTCCTGTTCAGCACGAGAGCTCTGCACCCTTCTCTGACCCAGCAGGAGATGGACGAGTATCTGGCGGCGACTAACTGCTACCTCTGCGGGAAGGAGTTCACGGGCCAGGACGTCAAGGTGCGGGACCACAATCACGCCCCGCCCTACGAGTTCCGAGGAGCGGCACACCACTCGTGCAACCTCAGGTACCGGGAGCAGCGACACATCAACTGCTACTTCCACAACCTGTCCAACTACGACGCCCACTTCGTAGTGCGCGAGCTGGCCATCGACCCCGGCGATGTGGACGTGTTGGCACACACGGAGGAGCGGTACATCGCTTTTACCAAGCGATTCCACTTTGGCCAGCCCGGGGACAACAAACGACAGTCATCTTTCGCGGTGCGGTTCCTAGACACCTACAGGTTCTTGTCCATGAGCCTGGCCAGCCTGGCAGTGGGACTGCCCACGGACAGGATGCGTGAGACGAGGAAGCGGTTCCCTGACGACCGGCTGTTCGACCTGGTGCGCAGAAAGGGCGTGTTCCCCTACGACTTTGTCACGTCGTACGACACGTTGTACTCCACCAGGGAGCTGCCACCCAAGGAGGCGTTCAGGAACTCCATGACCCTAGAGGATATCAAGGACGAGGAGTACGAGCACGCCCTCAACGTGTGGCGAGCCTTTGACTGCAACCACCTCAAGGACTATGCCGACAAGTACCTGTGCTGTGACATCGCCCTCCTCACCGACGTGTTCGAGCAGTTCCGCGACACCTCTTTGGCTGAGTATGGACTGGACCCTGCTCACTACTACACCCTGCCCTCTTACGCCTGGGACGTGATGCTCAAGACCTGCGACGTGGAGCTGGACACGCTGCAGGACTTCGACATGTACCTGTTCGTGGAGCAGGGGATCCGGGGAGGGATCTCACAGGCCATCACCCGCTACGCCAAGGCCAACCACGACAGGTGCCCGGACTACCGCCCGGACGAGCCCACGCGCTTCCTTCTGTACCTGGACGCCAACAACCTCTACGGCTGGGCCATGTCCCAGTGCCTGCCGACCGGAGACTTCCAGTGGCTCAGCCATGAGGAAATCCAGGCGTTGGACATAGCGGCGCTGGACGCGGAGGCCGAACGAGGCTACATCTTGGAAGTGGACCTCCACTACCCCGCGCGCCTACACGACCTGCACAAGGACCTTCCCTACTGCTGTGAGACGAAGCGTCCGCCAACAGGGAACTTCCCCAAACTGTTGACGACCCTGGACGTCAAAGCGCACTACATCTGCCATTACAGGGTCTTGCATCAGGCGCTGCAAAACGGACCTGTTGGAGCTGGTCGCGGTGCATCGAGCGATCTCGTTTCGCCAGTCGCAGTGGTTGGAACCGTACATCCTCATGAACACTGAGCTGCGGAAGAAGGCCAAAACGAAGTTTGAACAGGACTTCTTCAAGCTCATGAATAACGCGGTCTTCGGCAAAACCATCGAGAATGTACGGAAGCGCCTCAACGTCAAGCTGGTGTGTACCCCGGAGATGTTTTCCAAGTACGTTGCCAGATCCAACTTCCTGGACCGAACGTACTACACGGAGGACGTGGCCCTGGTGCATCTGTCCAAAGTCAACATCGTGTTAGACAAGCCGGTCTACGTAGGCATGTCAGTCCTGGAGCTGAGCAAGTGGCTCATGTACGAGTTCCTGCGGAAGATGAAGGAGCGCTACGGTGACCGCCTCACCGTGGACTACATGGACACGGACAGCTTCGTCTTTGACATCGTGTCCCAGGACGTCTACGCCGAGATGAAGGAGCACCTGGATGATTTTGACACCAGCGGATACCCGAGGTCTCACCCCTGCTACAGCCCCGTCAACGCCAAGGTCATCGGAAAGTTTAAGGATGAGTGCAACGGCCTGTCCTTATTCGAGTACCTCGGCCTGCGGTCCAAGTTGTACTTAATGGACATCGAGGACGCAGCGACAGGCGGCAGTAAGGCTCTCAAGCGAGCCAAGGGGGTTGCGAAGGGCGTTGTCAAGAACGTCCTCATTCCCGACGACTACCGAGAGTGCTTATTTAACGGGGTCCAGAAACACACCACCAACGTCCGGTTCCAGTCCCACCTGCACCGAGTTTACACCGTGCAGGTGAACAAGCTGAGCCTCAACTCAGCTGATGACAAGGGGCTCGTCCTCCCCGACAAAATCCACACTCTACCGTGGGGACATAAAGACATCCCGCCGCTACAGCTGGCCAGGAGGAGGGGAGGAGAACATCCGCAGCGGATGGAGGTGGATGGTGAGGAGGAGGAGGGACAGCGCCAGCCCGAGGACGAAGACGAGGAAGAAGAGGAATTCCCCGTCTAGTTGTATATATTAGTTATAAGAGAAAAAATTGTAAATAGTATTTGTAAGTAATTATACGATAATAGTTTTATGTACAGCATGAACCCGAGTTGTTTATTTCCTCCCTTTACTCACTCAAAATTTACAAGCCGTTAGGCTCAGAAAAAACTCAAGTGTGTGTGAAAGGCGTTATGGGCCGTTTGGCCCGAGCCGTGCAGCTTAAAAAATCCCCGCCAACCGGGAGCGGTTGGCGGCGCGTGTCGGGGACGACCCTGAAGGTGTTGCCCAGGAAGGAGTTGCTTAGTGGTTTGCTGATGTCCGAGGGGTCTCGTGGCGCGCCCTCTTTGGCGGCCTTCACTGCCACTTGGCGGGGGCTCAGCCAGTGACACGCGCCACTGGTATATAAACCTGAGGTCCAGTCCCGCTGCCTCAGTTTTGCTAATTTATTTTTTTAATTTAGTAAGGAGAAAGGAGAAATGAAAACACAAGCTTTATCATTATGAGGCATGTATTGTACAGTAATAAGGTTACATACACATACTACAAAAAAAACCTTACAAACTAGTTTTAAGCGAATATGGAGTGGAAGAGCCTGCGGACCAGAGCGTCGTTGGCGGCGGGAGCGGTAGGGTCGAAGAGCTGGACGTAGTCGTTGAGTGACGTGCGGAGAACAGCTCGGCAGTACAGGTAAGTGAGGCAGTAATAACCGCAAAGTATCGTAGCCCTGGAGTCGATACCTGTTGTAGACGTAGTGGCGGTGATGAGGATTGCGCCTCAGGAACCTTTGAAAGTCGGCCTGGTATGGCGGCCTTCCGTAGCTGTCCAGGTACTCGAGTCTGTCTTCTCCCGAGCAGTAAAACGCCACCCAATGTTCGCCTCCCTCGGTGTGTGCTACCGTGTTGGACACGATGGCGGTGAGAGGCTTGACCGGCACGTCCGGTAGTTGGTCAGAGGCGTAGACCGCGAAGTTCCTCAGTCCGGGGATCCTCACCAGGCATTCTCTGATCTGAACGGTATTCATCGTGGACGGAAGCAGCACAGGCAGCTTGAGGCGTGTCGTTAGACACGAGCCAGTCCCGCAATACTATGCAGTTATGAAGGGCGCAACGGTTGTGGGAGCTCTTATGGTGGCGACAGCGTAGGGTCTGGTAGGTGGGCGGACCGTTGAGCGACCCGCAGCCCAGCTCCTCCATGTCCTGAGCGGTGGTGGCGGCGGGCTCGGTTATGAGGTGGCGTTGTACAAAGTCCCTCTTCTGCGATCCTTTGACGTAGACCAAGGGGCGGTGAATGAGGCAGGAGCGCAGCTTGTCCAGCAGGGCGACGTACGCGATGCCCCCCTGGTCCCACTCCAAGCCGTGGCAGTGACGAGTGACCCAGACGCTCTCGCGCTGTTTCTCGGGAGTCAGGAGGTCCTTACTGAAGGGTGGGCGGGCGATGTGATGTAGGAGCAGCGTGCCGGTAGTCACGTCCACCACGCAAACCTCTTTCAGTAGAAAGTCATTATCACTGTCTTTAAAACACTGCATATCCATCACCACGCTTCCGTGATGACAGCGTGCTGGCGGTGGCTCGTTGTAGATTGGTGGCGGCACGTCCATCCCGTACGGCTGACAGAACTCGACTGAGCGCTGGCGGGAGCGCGCCTAGCGGGATAACCTTGGGTGCGCGCGCCGCCTAGCGGTGGCGGAGCGGAGTCAACCGCCAAAGTCGACTGTGACGTTGCGATGACGGTCCACCTCCACGACGTTGTCCAACTCGGCGTACACTATGCAGTTGAACGCCTCCGCCAAGGCTTCGGAGAATCCAATCTCTATGCGCAGGTTACCGTTGCGCACCAGGTTCCAGTGGCTGGATTGAGAGGCCGCCATATCGGGTGTCAGATCAAACGCCATCAGGCAGTATCCGTAGGCGTATTCGTTGCGACTGACTTCGTTACCACAGTCTGAGAAATTGATGCCGGTGCCGGTGTACAGCGTGTGGTAGGCGAGCACGCACAACTCCCGACCGAACGTAATCCGGTTGAAGCGGCTTACATGGCACTTGCTCACCGTCTATGTACAGCGCGAAGAAGTTCACGTGGCTGTGGGTGAAGTTGAACGGGTTCTTCTTGTAGTCCCCGTTGAACGCCTGATTGCTGACCAGGCCAACTATAACGCGTTTCGGCAGTTGACCCAGAAACACACTGTTCAGAGTCTTGATGCTGATACCAGCGGGTAGCGTGAAGGATTTGACTTCCACGCGCGTAATGGGATATTTGGCTGTGCCCGACTCCAGCGTCCTGCTGTGAGCCAACAGCACGCTCGGGTTGATCTTACAGCGGCGCATAAACAGGTTGACTTCGGCGATGTCCACTTTGTAGTTTGTCACGGTTTTGGACATGATGGAGAATGAGTTCTTTGACCTGATCAGACGAAAGCGCATCTCCACGCCGTTTAACATGAACTTCTTCTGGTTGCACAGGTCGACATGCAGATGTCCGACCATGTCCGCGTACCGACTGCCCTTGATAAACTCCCTCCTACTCTTGAGCCCAGCATTATCCTCCTCAGTATTGTCCATGTACCCGGCATAGTCCTCGTAGAACAACTCCGCGGTGAGGTGTGATGTCTTGGCATCACCTCCATAGGACAACAGGTTCTCCAGGTAGGCGCGATAGGCGTACGTGTTGTTCTGAGGAGACACCAGTTTGTTGTTCAGGTACAGGTCCACTTGACTGAACAGCGAGTGCAGCCAGTTGATAATCGGGCCCACCTCTTTTATTGCTTGATCGCCCGTTACAGCGTCTCCGTTAGCCGATCTAATGGTAGCCTTCACATGCAGTAGCGTCTGTGACAGATCCGTGTACTCGTCCCCATGACCCGGAACTATGAACTCCACGGGCGAGTCGTCTGTCAGGGAGGAGATGGGCTTGTACTGCACCCATTTACCGCTCTCTATACTGGTCTGCGTGGGCGGTAGCGAGAACAGGTCCAACTCAGTCTTGACACACTCGCACGACTTTTGATGTATGAACGACATTATCCAAAAATGTCCTTCACGGTACTCTTGCTCTTCTTACGTCGTACAACGGTCTTGCTTCTCCTCTTCTTATCGACACGTTTTGCGGGCTTCCTTTTCCTCTTGCGCGCAGCGCTCTTCTTCCTCGCTCCGAGGAGTTTCGTCAGAGACTGAGGAGTGACCTGCTGTACACGCCTCCTCTTATAGGTGCCACCACCGCTCAGCACGCGATCCAGTTTTTCATCAGCCCTGCGTTTCAGCGACCCGGTAAACTCTCTGAGCCGGGTGTTTGCCGCGACTCGGGGGTCGGCTGTGCCCGCCGCCACGTCACCCAAGAAACCCATACCGGACCTCAGCGCCTCCTTGCCCAGCGCCGATGCGCCAGATCTGATCAACGGGACCACTGTACGCATCAGCCCGCCTAGGAAACTGCCGATGCCGTGACCGCGTTTGAAAGCGGCTCCTCTGAATACCGTGGACACTCCGTGCCCAGACAGCTGTTGGCGGTAGTACGCCAGATAGGGGTCGTTCGGGTTCATTGCTGCTGCTGCTCTCTGCGCAGGTGAAGCTTCATGCACGTAGTCCCGAAGTGGAATGGCAGGTGGCGCCCGACGCTGTCCCTTAAATCGATTTCCACACTATCGAAGGAGCTCTTCATCAGCGGCAAGTAGTGAGGGTCTGTGAAGTGCACGGTGATACTCGCGCCATAGATGTAGTTTTTTGCGTCGATGTTCACAATCTTTAACAAGGGCGCTACAGTGTCACCTACTAGCTGAGGTTCCACCAGGTCACAATACACGTACATGTGCGAAGGGATCCCGGCCAGTAAGTTGGGCGGTCTTATAGCTTTTCTATGTTTGATCAAATCCACATTGTGCACATCGTATCCCAACTGTAACGCTAGGGTGGGGCTAAATTCCAGTTGCACCACAGTCTGGTCTATCGAGATCAATTCCACCTTCCCAATCCCTTTGTCGTACTCAAACTGGTATTGGTATAAGTCCAATTTTGGAATGGCGTTGATGGCGTTGACCAGTTCATCGATGTCTTTATAGTTTCCGGCTCCCACCTTTACAGCGGTCTGTTCAGGCTTGTCGGTGTCATCCTTAGTGTAGAGATATACGCGAGCGTCCTCCCCCACTGTGACAAATGAGCACGGGTAATGGACCTCGACTAAAGCGACTTCCCATTCACCATTGCCACCCAATTGCACGACTGACGGTAGATGGGTGATGTAGTTAGCCACGGTGTTGTTTGGATAATAGTCCATTGAGCTGTTGCTGGGCAACGTCAGGTACAGCTGTCTGCGCTTTGTCGTCATAGTAGCTGTTGCATTTCAGATGCGGGTACCCACGAGTTGAAGTCCTCTCCGTAACCGACCCACTTGACCAAGTAGCGCTTACTGCGGCCTCGCCCTTTGGTGTCCAGTATTTTATCTATTTGGTACAGGCGGTCCGGGGCGACCGTTACCTTTTGAATCTCGTGCTCGTAGAAGCGCCCTTCCAGCTGCGTCCCTTCAGGTCGCGCAACACGTACAATGGCAGGGGAAGTGACCCGTATACGTGGTCCACCACGAACAGCTCCTTACTCCAATTGGTCTCGTAACCTTTAGCAAACGTGCCCTTCTCCTTGGCTATGCGCACCGTGTCGCCCGGCTCAAACCTGGGCTTGCGTCGCCGGATCGCCTTTCCGTACATGTGACGCCACGCCTTGTACACCGTTTTTCCATCACCGCTGTCCACGTCCGTGGGTCGCAGAACGCCACCCAGGCTCCTGTGCGGGCTGTGGTTGTAGGCGTTCACAAGCCTGTCCAACACGTCCACGTAGCGATACGTGTTCTTGTAGGTCAGGTAGCGCCACATGCGGGTCTTGAGCATGCGGTTGACTCGCTCCACCACCGCCGCCTTCACGTCGGGATTCTGCGTGGTGAAGTAGTTGACACCGTGACTCTTGAACACTCGCTTGGTCGCGGTCCCGGTGAACTCCGTCCCCTTGTCGGTCTGTAGGCAGCGAGGAGTTGCCTCAGCGAATATTCCCTCGAACGCAGCAGCCACCTCAGGCCCGCTTTTCCTCTTCAGTGGTACCGCGAACAGCCGCTTGCTGAACACGTCTATCACAGTCAGCAGGTAGTTGACTCCGTCGTTGTACCGGCTCAGGCCGCGCATGTCGTTCAGGTCCGCCTGCCACAGCTCCCGGGGCCCGAACACGACGTAGCGGTTGCGAGGAAACCGCTTGCGCGCCGGCTTGTGCAACGTGTAGGTGTCCTGGGCGCGCAGCCAGTCGGCTACCCGACGTTTCGGTAGGCGCGCCGCTCTGGCCAGGGCGGCCACCCCGCCGAGGGAACCGGGCTGGCTCGGGTCGTAGTACAACTTCTCCATTACGGTGAGAACGGCTCCCAGTTGTCCAATGACGATTCCCGGTCGGGTTCCTCGGTTATTATCCTTCTTCGGGCCGCTGGAGGTCGCGGTCTCAGGCGGTCCAGTATCGGTGTCAACCTCGGTGAGAGGGGTGTCGACGAGGCCGTCGTGTCTCTCCAGGGGCTCGATGCCGAGTCCAGCCCCACGCCTAAGTAACGCAACGCCGTGGGATTGCTCACGTATTCTTTGGGCACGTTCATGTCCTTCAAGGCGGCCATCACTTGATGCCAGCCGGTAGGCAATCGATCCGCCCTTCGCGCTCTCACTATGCTGTGCGCGATGTCCACTATATTGGAATCGGGGATCTTCACCTTGTCCACGTACACCGCCCCACTGGCGTCCCAGGTGATGGGGCTGCCTTGCCGGGTCATGAATCGCAACAAGTTGTGCGCCACCGACCTGTAGATTTTTGAGAACGATTCCACAATGTCCTCCTCCGCCGAGGCGCTAGACTCGCGCTTCATCTGACTCGGCCCCCCGCCGCTTCCTCCTCCCTCTCCTCGCCCTCGATGATTGACAGATCTATGGGTTGACGTTTAGCCGCGGAAAAGTGCAGGAACCGCTGTAACACCTGCTGATATTGTTTCCATTTCTCCGTATCGTCCAGCCGCTTGTCGCTCAATATGCGATGCATCTCAGCGTCCAGGCTGGCTGGCTTATTGGCGCTACCTGCTCCTCTTGGTCCTGGTCCCGGTCCTTCTCGCAATCTCTCGATGAGCTCCTGCGGTACAGCCACCATTTTCCTAGCGTACTCCATGTCCGATTAGCTTCTGCGCTAGAACGGGCAGAACAGCGTTCAACAGCAGAGGTAGGAGGATCCCCCCGCCCCGTTGGACGAGGTAGTGTCGCTTCTTGGTCCAACCCTCGCCGCGTTTCACCAGCCGTCTGAGCGCCTGTTTGTGTTTGCTCAATTTGCGTTTGAGGCAGGGAGAAAGCGGTACGTTTCCGCGTAGCACGTTATACGCGCACTCGCACAATGACTTGATGCGACTCTTGTCGCACGCTTTTAACAGGGCCTTGCGTTCTTTGGGCGTAGCGTGTATTAGGGCCCTCAGCAGCGCTGCGTCTTTCTTCACGCGGTGTGACATGATGACTGACACTGGCGTGCGCTCGGCCTATTTATCACTTCTCCTTAGGCAGATACACGTAGTTCACCGGGTCGTCTGGGAAAATGGCCGAACGTACGCGCATCTCTTCGGGCGTGGACTGTTTCAAGTCTATGAGCAGGTAGGCGTGCGGATCACGCGTGGCGTCCGCGTAAGCCTCCTCCACAAATTTGGGGTTTTCCGGATATACTTGACGGGCCAGGTGTTTGATCTGAGCGCGGTCCCTGGGATTCTTAAAACACACTATGTAATGAGCGTTCAGCGATATGTCGCGCTGACCCCTGCCTTGGTGAAACAGGTTTTGCGTGATGAAGAACACGCTCATGTTGCGGTGGTGCGAGCCCTTGGTGAACAGGTCCACCACGCCGGGACCAGCCTCGCGCATCATGTCATCGACGATGACCAGGGCGGGCTCGCTACCGTCGTAGTCGTCCAGGTCTGGCAGGCCGGCTACGTAGCGCACGGCAGAGTCCGCACGGCTCTTACCACCGCCGCCACCACTGCCATAGTGCCAAGTGATACGGGCGAACCGCGTATCGCACATGTGGTCGGCGTGCTCTATGAAGCGAGCCACGAAGTGCGACTTGCCGCTGCCTGAGGGCCCGGCCACGATGGCAGTGAACGGGTGTTTCCACCTCAAGTCCATGGCGTCTACTGACTGCCATGCACCGCCACCTCGGCTCTTAAAACTAAATTCTTTCCTTGCTTTTTTTTATTTGATTTCTTTTTAATTTTTTTTATATTGAAGGGAAATAAGGGAATAAGGAATACCATTTATTTATACAAATTCTAGGAGAGGACTTTTACTGCCTGGAGAGCTGCTCCTCTTCACAAGGCTCATCCTCGGCCTCACGCCAACGTTATACTGCGTGATGGTGTTATCGTCCAGGACTGCAAGGTACCGCCGAGGCATGTAAATGCGAATCGGATCATCGCCGACAAGACCCTCCAAGGTGGCCATCACCGCCTCGCCGTACGGTGTGTCCACTCGCTCAAACGAGCGAATGGGATACACCACGTTCTCCTGTAGGTCTACGATGCGGGTGTAACCCGCGGCCTTGCAGCTGTTGAGGGCTGTCCTGAGGTCCATCTTCTGGTCCGTGTTGAGCATGGCGCAGCGGCTGGATGCACAATGACCGGCTCTCGCCGCCGAGTCGCCTTTTATTGGCGGTGTCTACGTGCCAACTCGCGCGTATCAACAACATGATGACATAGTTACTCGCTCAATTCCAGGAAGGGTGATGTAATGGAAAGCTTTACTGCGTAAACAAGTGGATTGTTCTAGAAGCATCTCGGTTATCAACTGCTTAGTGGAAGTTTCCACGCTCTCTCGTTTACTGGGTAGCGCGCCTGGAGTGTGCGCTCCTCTTGGTTTTCCCTGAGATGACGCAATCGGTCTTTCGCCAGGTGGGTAGAGGAGTAGGGTCGCCCGGGTCGAAACGACGAAAGGACATTAAGGGTCCAGCTGGGCCCCACCACCCCGGCCTGAGGAAGATATGTGCACCTCTCCTCATCGCCTCCTCGACCCTAATCCTCGTGGGGGTAAGGAACTCTGGTCCTAGCAGAAGGTAGCGGTGGAAGTTGGGTTCATCGACAAACACCTCCGCCGTAGCGATATCCATCGTGAAAGGGGCTCTGGTCAAGACTAACTCAGAAACAGCAATAGTTCGTCCGCACAGTAAGAGCTCCAAAGACAAACTGACGAAACCCTTGAGGGGTCTGGAAGGCCGCTGACGAGTAAACAGCCCCGGGCGGTCACGTAGGCCCTAGCACGCGCCTCGACACGTGACTCCGCGGAGCCGCTCGCAGTTTGGCTTAGTCAAGCCGGCATACAACGTGTAACGAAGTCACATCAAATTCGGTCGGCAAACAACCGAGATCCCATGAGGAAAACGCGTTTAAAAATTAATAGCGGGCCCGTTTAACGGTGGATTCTCAATTTTCTTTAAGAGATGGTTTACTTAGGCCGCCGCCCGACATGTGGTGAAGTTTCATCAAAATCGGTCGGTAAACAGCTGAGATCCCATAAGGAAAACGCGGTTATAAATTAATAGCGGCCTTGTTTAATGGTGGATCTATGGGGTTCTTACGTCATTCGCTTCCTCTGGGATAGGCCCAAACTCTGGAAAAAGTCCCGTGAGAATCGGTGGGTAAATAGGCTAGTTATTAATTTTCGAAAGTTTTTTCCTCATGTTCACCGGGGGGGGGGGCTCCTCACTTGTCCATGAGGAAAACGCGTTTAAAAATTAATAGCGAGCCCGTTTAACGGTGGATTCTCAATTTTCTTTAAGGGATGGTTTACTTAGGCCGCCGCCTGACATGTGCTGAAGTTTCATCAAAATCGGTTGGTAAACAGCTGAGATCCCATAAGGAAAACGCGGTTATAAATTAATAGCGGCCTTGTTTAATGGTGGATCTATGGGGTTCTTACGTCATTCGCTTCCTCTGGGATAGGCCTACACTCTGGAAAAAGTCCCGTGGGAATCGGTGAGTAAATAGGCTAGTTATTAATTTGCGAAAGTTTTTTCCTCATGTTCAAGGTCATCACGAAAAGTGCCGCAGACGACCGGGGGGGGGGTCGAGCTTGGCTATGGGGCAGGTTGGGGGGGAAGGTTGGCTTAAGAATTGAAAGCTTTAATGCATTTGGGAATGTCCCAGTCTCAAATGAATAGTTAGCGAGATGTGCAATAGGAACAGTAAGCTCTCTAGCACAATCTTTGAGCAGCTTTGATGATATTTCATCTTTTCCTGTGGAGTAACCTTGTTTGAGAGATTTAATTACTTTTATCACCTCTTTTTCATCAGTAGGAGTAAGGAATAGTCATGGCTGGACAGTAGTGTGGGTTTGCCGGTTCTGGGCCAAGTGATTTATGGCTTCCGGTCACGTGACCGGAAGCGCTGAGTCATTAAACACGTCATCTGAGCCTCAGCCAGTGACGTAGGCGGTTTTGTGACGTAATGAGGGAAAGTTTAAAGGTCAAGGTCACGGGGAGGTTATTTTAAAAAAGTACTACCTCGCACGCGTAAAATCCGATTGTGATTCGATAGTTTTAATTCGATAAAATATCGAATGAAAACAATCGAATGAAGCAATCGAACGATACGAGTGCGAGGTAGTACTATTTCATTTAACTTTATTTTTACTTTTCTTTTTATTTACAATAAGTTATGTTTACAATAATTTATGTTTACAATAGTTCCCCGTTGTTTGTCGTCATCGATGTTGTTGATCCGGAGTCGCGACCATCACTTCGTTTTCTGATGAAAGGCGGTAGATACTTTGACCCCTGCGCAGAGTCTATGTTGTTTGTTGCGATCAGTTCTAAAGATAAACTGTACCCATTCGCTAGGAGAAGTCTTAACTCCTCTTTAAAAACCTCCAGGTCCGTAGAAGTTGATAGATAAATAGAGTCATAATAAATACATCGAATCTTGAGTGACATGATAATGTTATTTTGTGAAGAGCGTGGAGAGAGGATGATGTTCACCAGTCGAGAGCTGGAGGTGTACTGAGTATTCACAAGCTAGCGTTGCAATCGTACCAAATGGTGGGGGTAAAGTGTGGTGGGGCGGAGCAGATGGCGGAGCAGATGGCGGACGGCAGATGGTAGGCGGCAGATGGTAGGCGGCAGGTGACAGGCGACAAGTGCGCGGCAGATGGCAGCTGACGTGGGGAGGAAGACCTTGAATAAAATACCCATTAGTTACCCATCAAAATAGTTGTGGTTTCATGTGCACCGCGCAAAAGTTGGTCTGCTCGTTGAAGTTCCTCCTCTAGTTTAGTAACCAGCTGAAAATCCGCTTCCATTTCATCCTCCTGCTCTGGACATTGCGGCTGCGCACACCACCTCTTGCAAGCATAATCATACGCGTTATTATAGTCCTCAAGGACTTGTTCATATGTCCTAGGCTGCTGGGATATAGTTTGCATCGCCGCTCCTTGCTTAACCTCGGTAGTCTCAAGAGTTGCCACCAACTCCTTCTCACTAATCGCACCTCCCCAAATAATGTTATTGCCACGGCTTATGATGTTGCTTGTTGGCTGCTGAGATGTAGTTTGCTCAACCTCGGTAGCGTCAAGAGTTGCTATCAACTCCTCCTCACAAACCGCATCTCCCCAAATATTGTCGTTGACGCTGTTCATGGTGTTGTCCGTTCCAATGATAGTATAGTAATGCAGCGTTTGAGTGTAGGTTAGGTACTTGCTCCTTCCCCCACCACATCACTTCCCCCACCACACCACTTCCCCCACCAAGTTTTTACATCGCGCACTAACTAGCGTACACGCATTAGTTAGGGTCTGACTCTTACACTGTCAAGACCGTAGCTCCTTAACTGAAAACTTCAATTAATTTGTCTCAACACTATATGTGTATAAATATTACAGTCACTATGATCTAAACTAGTGCATGTTTCCATGTGTTGCTTCTTGTGCAGCAGACAACTGGCTAAGAGTGTTTCAACCTTAGCTATTCTACGATGGAACCGCACATTGTCCGCTAAAAGCGTAGACATTCTATCTTCATCGTTGGAGAAGTAGAAGGTGGTGGCAAGCGGGCTACTGAAGGACACCTTACTCATATTCCTGTAAAACTGTGACATGTTCAGACGTTAACACAAACTATATAGGTAGATGTTCATCCGACAAGAGATGGAAGTATAATGATGTAGCGCTAGCGAGTAGGATAGACACCTATCCCCACCACAACGTTACCTTGTCCTTCAAACAGTTGTTTTTCGCTACAGTTGCTATACCTTTGGTCGGATCTGAAGTCTGTTTGCACTAACTTGTTCGTCTAATCAATCCGCGTAGTTTGAGTACCCACTTGATATATTTTAAACCGTAAATAAAGAAGTTATGTAGGTTTGACCTCTAAAATAGCTGTTTTTTAGCTATTACTGCTATGCCCTTGATCGGATCTGAATTTTGTTTGCACCACCTTGTTTGTCTGATCAATCCACGTAATTTGAATACCCACTTGATATATGTTAATCCGTAAATAAAGAAGTTATGTAGGTTTGACCTCCAAAATAGTTGTTTTTAGCTATAACTGGAATACCCTTAGTCGGATCTGAATTCTGTTTGCACCACCTTGTTCGTCTGATCAATCCGCGTAATTTGAGTACCCACTTGATATACTTTAATCCGTAAATAAAGAAGTTATTTAGGTTTAACCTCCAAAATAGTTGTTTTTAGCTATTACTGCTATACCCTTGGTCGGATTTGAATTCTGTTTTCGCCAACTTGTTCGTCTGATCAATCCGCGTAATTTGAGTACCCACATGACATACTTTGCACAAACTTTGTCCTCCCCCACCCCCAAAATGGGTCATGTTCAAGGTCAAGGTCAAGGTCAAGGACCTTAGGACTTAGAAATTTTCACAAAGTGGGCTGCACACAAACATGAGACTAACAGTCTCCTGCCTATGTACAGGCCAAGTCCCTAACTTGAAATGCTTAGGGTGGTCCTGAAAAGGACCGTTTGTGTTCGAAGGAGATGGCGGATAAGGAGCGGTGGACAGATGGTGGTGTTTACTTTATTTCTTTGTAACCCACTTTACTTGACCCTTCAGCCGTACCAAAAACAAGTCGCACTCGGTCTCAGGAGGTGGCAGAGTGGACCTTGGAAGGTGGACCTTGACGTAACGGCCGCCAAAGAGGTGTTGGAGTAGGTATTCATCGCCGATCTTCCCCACAAATAAATATTCCACGTTCATCTTCAACTGGGCAAACTTAACGGTGAAACACTCCAGCGGCGATACCAACTCGGTAAGTTTCACCGTAGCCGTCCTCTTCATTATTTCCTCAACAGTTGGAGGTGGCGATGAAGGTCGAGGCGCTGAAGGGCGAGGCAGTGTCGATGGCGGAGATGCAGAAGACGTCGAAGGCCGTTGTTCAAAGTAAAGTGGTTGGTTCCGAAAATTTCTTTGTATACAAGACCTAAAAGAACTAGGTCTTTTGAAGCCGCTCCTTTTCTCCGAAGACTTCTTCAAAGTCTCCTTCAAACGTTGCAGTTTCTCGGGTGTGATGGGAGAAGACATAGCGCAGAGGTGTATTCAGTTCGCAAGGCAAAGCTGGAATGAGGTACCAGACGGAGCAAAGCGGGTCGCCAAGTGTAACCGTGACATTTCCATATACGGGTAGAAAGCTAAAGACCGGTCTACATCCTGTTCCCCTTCCACCGTGACGACACAAACCCCCCCCCCTGACGTCACGGGGCGGAGCCCCCCCCCCGACGTCACGGGGTGGAGCCCCCCCCTTCGACCTCCCCCCTTCGACCTCCCCCCTTCCGCTTCGGTGACGTCACTTTGCCTTTATAAGCGGGAGCAGTCCGCAGTCTCGTCGCAGTAGCTTGCCGCCCGTTGTTTGGATATACGTCCCAGTGGGTTGCACTCTGCTGCAGCGTAGGTCTGTTAAGTGTGCGTTGGGCCCGACGCGCAATTAAGAGATCCGCGCCCTTGCATGTTTAGTTAGTTTGTTAAGCATGTTAGATAACGCTTGTAGTTTGCTGCTAGGTAATGTAGTTAGTCTAATATATATGTTAGTGTGTGGTATCGGTTTGAAGTGCTTTATTTACTAATAACATATGTACTCCCGGCCCTACAGGTCCCTCAACAACCTTGGTCAAAACTTGGGTTCGCAGCAGCCTGACGCCGGGTGTTTGGGTCTACGTCCCACCGGGTTTCAGTGATACTGTTGATCTTTGCAAAACCGACCTCGGCTGTTCTTGTAAAAGTAACGTTAACTGATTAATTTTGTTTAAATAGTTGTTGGTAAAGTCTTTATTTTAAAAGTAATGTAACTTGTTTCTCATCCTTTTCCTAACCCCTTACAAAAAGGTATGGCTCCCAAACCGACCTTATGTCATTACGGCGCGCAAACCGGTTGACATTACCCATCTTAGCCTGAGAAACGTTTGTGAAATATAAAATCAGCCTCTTGTTTAAAATCAGTCTCTTGTTTAAAATCAGTCTCTTGTTTGTTGTCTTTTGTCCCCTTCCCCAATACAGAGCGGGGAATAGATCGGTTTGTGGTCCAAGTGAGAATCACTTACCGGTCTATTCCCCGTTTTGGCAACTGGTTCGGATGACCTTGGGACTTAGAAAATTCTCGTACAGAGCGGGGAATAGATTGGTTTGTGGTCCAAGTGAAACCTCGACCTCCCCCCTTCCGCTTCGGTGACGTCACTTTGCCTTTATAAGCGGGAGCAGTCCGCAGTCTCGTCGCAGTAGCTTGCCGCCCGTTGTTTGGATATACGTCCCAGTGGGTTGCACTCTGCTGCAGCGTAGGTCTGTTAAGTGTGCGTTGGGCCCGACGCGCAATTAAGAGATCCGCGCCCTTGCATGTTTAGTTAGTTTGTTAAGCATGTTAGATAACGCTTGTAGTTTGCTGCTAGGTAATGTAGTTAGTGTGTGGTATCGGTTTGAAGTGTTTTATTTACTAATAACATATGTACTCCCGGCCCTACAGGTCCCTCAACAACCTTGGTCAAAACTTGGGTTCGCAGCAGCCTGACGCCGGGTGTTTGGGTCTACGTCCCACCGGGTTTCAGTGATACTGTTGACCTTTGCAAAACCGACCTCGGCTGTTCTTGTAAAAGTAACGTTAACTGATTAATTTTGTTTAAATAGTTGTTGGCAAAGTCTTTATTTTAAAAGTAATGTAACTTGTTTCTCATCCTTTTCCTAACCCCTTACAAAAAGGTATGGCTCCCAAACCGACCTTATGTCATTACGGCGCGCAAACCGGTTGACATTACCCATCTTAGCCTGAGAAACGTTTGTGAAATATAAAATCAGCCTCTTGTTTAAAATCAGTCTCTTGTTTAAAATCAGTCTCTTGTTTGTTGTCTTTTGTCCCCTTCCCCAATACAGAGCGGGGAATAGATCGGTTTGTGGTCCAAGTGAGAAACACTTACCGGTCTATTCCCCGTTTTGGCAACTTGTTCGGATGACCTTGGGACTTAGAAAATTCTCGTACAGAGCGGGGAATAGATTGGTTTGTGGTCCAAGTGAAAACCACTTACTGCTCTATTCCCCGTTTCGACAACATGATCAAACGACCTTGACCCACTTTGGGACTTAGAAAGTTCTCGTATTGTAAAATATACATATATATATATATATATATATATATATATATATATATATATTTATTCGTTACAACATTAACACCCCCACCCTATAGCACTTTCACTCCCCACCACTAACATTGTGTATAAAAGAGGGTCCCCCAGCCCTAGTAAAATCACTCTTCTACCTGTGCTGTTATACCTCACACCATGGCACACATTAGGAAGCAGACACGACCTCTCAAATTGAAACCTTCTGCTTCGTCTTCAGCCGCCTCTACCACTTCGTCTTCTGCGGTTCCATCCATCCTTCGAACAGCTCTGATGTTAGCTAACATCGTCCCGGAGAACTGTTCACCACCACCTGCTGTGTCAACGTCTTCCACAAGTCCTTCACCTCTTCCGTCAACTTCTCGTGCTGTTTCTCCAAGTCCTTCTACATCTTCAAGTTGTTCTACATCTTCAAGGTCTTCTACATCTTCATCAAAGTCTTCCACATCTTCTGCTTCTTCATCCTCATCATCAAGGTCGAGGCCAAGCCAACCAGCCACACAATCATCTTCTCCAACCAGACCTTCAGTAATCTGCACATACACTTCATCTCCTTCAGAGAAATTCAAACAACTGAAATCTGTACAAAGGATGTGCATACTTCCTGCACAACAATGCAGTTATATATTCAAAAAAGGTGCTAAAAAAGGTGATCGCTGTCATAAACGTTGTATTTTAAATGAAGGAGAGTGCAGTCTTCATTTAAAATTAAACCATAGCGCATCTCCTTCTTCACCACGTCCAACAGTAGTGCCAACCAAAATTCGAATTAATAGGCTTTGTAAAAACAAACGCTACTTCTTTGTTAAAATAAAGGACTTTGCAAAGGTGTTGGTTCAATGTGAAGGCAAACTGTACTATGTAGAGTTACCTAGAGGCATGGACCTCCACGTCAAAAAGCCTTCCCAGAAAGACTATTTAATTCGAAATGATTCAGGTAACACTGTGTGGAAATCATTAAAATAAAAAATAAATAAAAACAAAAAAGACCAAAAAGTTTATTCCAAATTAAATAAAATTTTCTTCCAAATTAAAAAAAAAAGTGTGGACAACCTATTTACACTTTGTAGCATCTGCTGCAGAGTGTAAATAGGTTGTCCACACTTTTTTTTTACAATGTTACAACGACCTTGACCTAGATAACGGACTTAGAAACATTTCGCTCTGTTTAAATCCCTTTTCAAACCAAAACATTGATCTGTTCACCAACCTTTTAGGTGGGGGTAAGCGGGTATATAAGCGTGGCGTCGTAGAACACATTCATTAGTCAGCTATGGAGACTCCAGCAGGTTCATCCAACTTATCAGCTACTGATATGAAAGTAATCTGGGAACGTAGAGCGAAACAAAATAGTGCACGTTCGCGAAGAAACGAAAATAAAGTAAGAGAAGGATTCAAAAGATTACAAGTCGCTGTACCATTTGCTAATCCTAGTGATTCTAGGATTTCAAAAATTCGACAGGCAGTACAATATATTAAGTTCCTTCAAACACAGCTTCAAGAACCTTGTATAAAAGCTGAACTGCCTGAGGAACCGCTGCCCCCCTCAATCTTACAAAAAGAATTAGGGAACGTTTTTGTCGAACCTCCGACCCTTAAAAAAGAAGATGCCTAAACAATGAGAGGGGTTAAAAAAAAACAAAAAAAACAAAAAACAAAAAACAAAAAAAACAAAAAAAAAAAAAAAAACAAAGCGGGGAATAGATCAGTTTGTGGTCAAAGTGAGAATCACTTACTGCTCTATTCCCCGTTTTGGCAATATGTTCAGACGACCTTGACCCACTAAAAAGACTTAGAATATTCGTGTATAGTAGTGACTTACACTCCGTGTGGTAAAATAATGGAAGATATATTTATTTCTTAACACGATATACCCCTTCCCTAACCCTTGTACTCCCACCACTAACCCCCACCATTTAAACGTAGTATAAAAGGGGTTCCCTATCACTGGTAAAATCATTCTGCTGAAAATGAGTACACCCGCTCTCCCTATCGCTGCAGCAACACTAGTAGTAAGCAGAAAGGTTGAAAATCACGATCAGTTAATTGTCTTAAGAAGATTACTGCACAAGTTTCTCGATTGGGAGGTTGGTTGTGATTTGTATATGTGGAAACCTACGGCTCCAGTGTATAACAGTGAACAGGAAGCATGGAAAACAAGCTATAAAAACAATGTAAAGTTACTTAAAATGATTGGTATAATGGAAAGGTTACTCCGGCAGAAATGGATCATCAATCCAACATTTTATATTAAACCAAACCATTGTTGAATCAATAAAAAGGAGAGAGATTAAAAACAGAGCGGGGAATAGATCAGTTTGAGGTCTAAGTGAGAACCACTTACTGCTCTATTCCCCGTTCTGGTGGTATGTTCAGACGACCTTGACCCACTTACAAGACTTGTCATTCTGCGACATCGTTGTTTGATATAAAATGTACTTCCTACAATAATATCCTTGACACTTACCCCCACCACGTAAACATGGTATTTAAGCAACCGCATCGGAATATCCCCAGTAGTTAGCTATGGAATCCCAAGCAAGCACATCCAAAGAGTATAAAGATGAACTATCAGAGTTTTTGAAGTTCAACAATTGCTTGCGGAACCGAAGAGCCGAAAACGCATTAAGAACAAAAACATATAAGCTGACAATGCAAAAAGCCTACCGGAGATTATCAAGTAAAGTCCCGGGCGTTAAATCTACTACTAAAACAAAGGACATGATATATCGGGCAATAGAATACATAAAACATCTGCAGGAAATAGTTGCAGAAGTTCCTTCTGAAGAACCGGTCTCTCTTGAACCGATAGAATGCGTGTTCCTGGTGGAAGATAGGTTGGCGAAACATCATTTTCTTGAGGAAGAACCGTCAGCCTACAAACAAATCTTCCTCATGGATGAAGACCAGGATGAATAACTGGGTTAACAAAATTAAAGACGTCTGGAATACAAAGCGGGGAATAGATCAGTTTGTGGTCCAAGTGAGAATCACTTACTGCTCTATTTCCCGTTTTGGTAACATGATCAAACGACCTTGACCCACTTCAGGACTTGGAAACAACTTTGTTTAGTACTAAATATATATTTAACAACAATATCCCCTCCACAACGCCCCCCCTCTAAATATTGTGGTATAAAAGGCGAGTTTGTCTCAATGGTTGAATCAGTCTAGTCATGGCACCAAGAGACATCATCTTTCCTCATCCACGAGAGGTAATTCTAATGTTAAAAAACATTATGTTAGAAGATGAAGATGAAAATGAAGATGCGGTGTTGGAAGATGAAGAAGTTGATTCCGTAGAGATGGAAGCCGTGAGTTGGATGGAACAATTGGAGAGTGATGAGGATATCTCTAGTGTAGCGGATGACGTGGAGGAAAACTCGAATTCGGACGATGCGGAGTGTTACCAACAGTCACTCTGTTTGGAACACATGGAGGCAACTCCGAGTGGTAGTAGGACCCTTTTTGAGGGTACCTACGTCACTAGCTTTCTCCCCCGTCGCTTATTTCCGTTTGATGAGTCGGATGTGTCAGATGAGTCTGATTAGTTTTCTTCGTTAACCTTCCAACTACAAATACAGAGCGGGGAATAGATCAGTTTGTAGTCAAAGTGAGAACTACTTACTGCTCTATTCCCCGTTCTGGAAATATCTTCAGATGACCTTGACCTATATCTGGACTTGGAAACAACTTCTTTTGATACAATAATTATTACTAAATCAAACATATGCTCCAAGAGGGGGGTACTCTAATGGTGGGGGTAAGCAGGTATTTAACCATGCACTTTGGAATACACGTATTAGTCAGCTATGGATTCGCAAGCAAGCACATCCAACTCCAGATCTGGCTACAATCAGAGAAACGCTGAACACTCAAAGAAATGGAGAGTGAATATTAACACTGGATATGAGAGATTACAAAGTGTAATCCCATTCGCCAATCCTCGAGATGCAAAAATAACCGTTTTGTATAAGGCCATGGAGTATATCAAAAGTTTACAGTTAAAACTCCAAGAACCGCTGTCAGCTCCCTCAATCGACCAAAAACCGTTGGAATCATGTCCTCTGACTGAAGATGAAAAACTCCAAGAACCGCTGTCAGCTCCCTCAATCGATCAAAAACTGTTGGAATCATGTCCTCTGACTGAAGATGACTTGGCGGTTCAACATTTCTTTGCTGAAGAACCCTCATACAAACAACTTTTTGAAGATCAGAATAATTAAAAGAAAACTTAAAGATCTGTTAAATAATACAAAGCGGGGAATAGATCAGTTTGTGGTCCAAGTGAGAATCACTTACTGCTCTATTCCCCGTTTTGGCAACATGTTCAAACGACCTTGACCCACTTTGGGGACTTGAAAACATCTTGGTTTGATGCAAAATGTACTGCCTGCGTAAAATTTGGTATTTCTTCACTAACACATATACTCCGGCATGTATACCCCCCACCACTGTTCTTTTTCGGGTATAAATAGAGGTGAATTTTGGCGTGTTATTAGTAGCTGGTTAGCCTTTGAGGAAGACACAGTTATAATATGTATCGGTGCGATATTTGTAAAGCCTCATTTAGAGATGATTGGCTTTTAGCCATTCATAAAGAACTAAAACATAATCCCAACACAAATACAAAAGAAGAACAAAATGAACAAGAATTAGATTCAATCGACCATCAATTAGCACAACATCAATTTGCAAACCTAAATCAAAAAGAACAAAATGAAGTTTTAAGACCGAGTGTCATCCATTATGCACACTCAACGCCATCAACATCGACTTCTACGCCTGTTATGTCTACACTTCATCATCCTTCAACATCAACATCATCGACTTCTACGCCTGCTATGTCTACACTTCACCATCCTTCAACATCAACACCATCAACATCGACTTCAACGCCTGCTATGTCTACACTTCACCGTCCTTCAACATCAACAGCTGCTATGTCTACTCTTCACCGACCCTCAACATCAACAGCAGTAGATGTGGAACTACACGCTCAAGCACTACCTGGTAAGGTAGTAACACATTTTAAAATTGACAACGTAAAATTACAACTTGAAAACTTTTTACATAACGCCAAAGAATTAGTAACCAAAACACTAAAGAATGAACAAAAAAGATTAAATTTTATCAAATTTGGACTGTTGCTAGATGCCATATCCACTAACATTCAAAACGAAACATCACCAAGAGGTTTCATGACAAAAAACCGAACCATCATGGCTGCGTCAGATATTGAAAAGATCGTAACAGAATGTCTTGAGGAACTTTTGACGAAACTACAAGAGCATGAAGGAAGAGGATCTGGATGGACTTTATTAAGTATAACTTTTGACGAAACTACAAGAGCATGAAGGAAGAGGATCTGGATGGACTTTATTAAGTATAACAAGTCTAGATGTTAGAGTTCATAAACACGGTTATGGAATGAGAGGAAGTAGCTATATCCCTCTACCTCAAAAAATTATGAATACCAAATCCTGCATTAACGTGCAAAATGAAAATAATGAATGTTTTAAATATGTTATGTTGGCCAAATATGTAAAAAACCATCCGGAAAGACCAAGTCAAGCATATGAAGAAGTTCAACACAAGTATAATTTCCAGGGAATGACTTACCCTGTTGCAATTACTGATATATCGAAATTTGAAAAACAAAACCCTTCAGCTTCTGTCAACATTTTTGGCTTGGATTCGTCTAAAAATGTGTACCCCTTGCGCATAACACCTATTGAGCGCAGAGATCATACGGATTTGCTATTAATCACTAAAGGGGATATATCCCACCATGTCTACATTAAAAATTTTGAAGCTCTTGTTTCTAAACAATTATCTAAGCATGAAAAAAAGATTACAATTTGTAAAAGATGTTTTAGTCATACAAACAAAGAATTGAGACGGGGAGGATCAGAATGGTTAGTAGAACATCAAAGGTTATGTAGTGGAAACTATGAGGTAAGAATTAAATTGCCACATCCCAGCAGAGCGCAGATAAGATTTGACAAAGTAAATCAACAATACCCTGTTCCATTTGTTGTGTACGCGGACTTCGAAGCATCTTTACTTCCTATTGAACAACAAGAAGAGGATATCACAAAAAGAAGCAAATATCAAAAACATGCACCAAACATTTATTGTATACTAACAAAATCCACGCTGTCTGAAGAACATCTTCAAGAATTTGGACTATCATCTGCTCCGAAGATTTATCGTGGTGAACAAGCAGCGAAACACTTTGTAGATGAGTTGTATTACATTGCCTCTAAGGTGGAAGAAATCTACAAAATTAAAATACCGATGCAACCTATGGATGAACACCAACTTCAACATCACAATTTGGCAACAACATGTTATCTGTGCAATAACCTATTTACACCAGATAACGTTAAAGTGCGTGATCACGACCATCTTACAGGAGCCTACAGAGGTGCAGCCTGTAACGCTTGCAACTTAAATTACAAAGTACCATCTTTTATACCCGTTGTTCTACATAACCTTAGCGGATATGACTCTCATTTCATAATCCCGGAGTTAGGAAGAGATGATAGAGCAATAGATGTTTTGGCAACAACAATGGAAAAATTTATAAGTTTCTCTAAAAAGGTTGGCAAAATAAAACTTAGATTTATTGATTCGTTTCGATTTATGCCTTCTAGCCTAATGAAATTAACTGATAATTTAAAAAGAGAAGATCTGATAGAAACAAGCAAAATTGTAGCCAGTAGTAAAATGGATCTGGTTCTTCGAAAAGGAGTCTTCCCCTACGATTACATCGATGGACTTCATAGATTTAATGAAACATCACTTCCTCCACCAGAACAATTTAACAACAAACTTAATGATTCGGAGATTTCACTTGAAGACTATCAACACGCATGTCGAGTATGGAACGAGTTGGATATGAAGACTTTAGGAGAATACTCAGACTTTTATGTAAAACTTGACGTGACTCTTCTCTGCGATGTTATGGAAGAATTCCGAAGAACCTGTTTTGCAGCATACGGTTTAGACCCTCTACATTCATATACATCTCCAGGACTAGCTTGGCAAGCAATGCTGAAAGAAACAAAATGCAAACTCCAGCTGTTAACAGATATAGATATGGTTTTAATGGTTGAGTCGGGTGTTAGAGGTGGATTAACTCAAAGCGTGACGAGACATGTTAAAGCCAACAATAAATATCTACCTGACCATGATCAAGAGAAACCTTCAACGTACTTGGGATATTTCGACGCGAATAATCTGTATGGATGGGCCATGTCGAACCCACCTCCATTTGACAACTTTAAATGGGTTGATCCCGACTGTATTGGCGATATTTCACAAATTCCAAAACAAGGAGATACCGGATATATTTTGGATTGCGACTTTGAATATCCAGAACATTTACACGATCTTCATTATGACCTTCCACTCCTTGCAAGAACAGAAATTTCACCAACTGGAAAACACCCCAAATTAATGATGACCCTTAACAATAAACAACGATACGTAGCTCACTATTGGGTTGTTCAACAAGCTATCGCATTAGGTTTACGTCTTACTAAAATTAATAGAGCTGTAGAATTTTCCCAATCGTGCTGGTTGAAACCGTACATAGACTCGAATACTACCAGAAGAGCAGCCGCTACATCAGCCTTTCAAAAAGACTTTTTTAAATTGATGAACAATGCGATATTCGGTAAAACATTGGAAAACAAAAGAAGACATAAAAATGTTAAACTTGTTACAGATCCAAACAAACTACAAAAACTCGTACAACAGCCAAACTTTGGAACATCTATAATTATTAACAAAAATCTTGTAGCTGTATCTATGAAGAAAACAAGTGTGAAGATGGATCGTCCTTTGTATATAGGTATGACAATCCTGGATATCTCCAAGACTCATATGTACGATTTTCATTACAAGAAGATGGTCACCTTTTATGGACGAGAAAACATCGGCATCTCCTACATGGATACAGACGCATTTATATATTGGATAATTACTAACGATATGTATGAAGACCTTCGGACATTTGATTACAAAAACGACTTTGACTTTTCCGACTATCCAAAAGATCATCCAAACTACGACAATGATAGAAACAAAAAAGTGCTTGGCAAATTTAAAGACGAAGCCAATGGTGTTATACTTCAAGAAATTGTTGCACTAATGTCAAAATTATATTCTTTACAACTAAATGAAAACCAAGTCATTAAGAAAGCTAAAGGAGTAAAAAGTTTGTATTCAAAGAAGAATGTGCATTTTAATCACTATAAGAAATGTTTATTTGAAGATCAAGATATAACAGCAAAATTCAACACAATCAGAAGTTTCAACCATCAGCTGTACAGCGTGACGGAAGTAAAAAAAGCTCTCTCTTCAAATGATGATAAACGACACATCCTTGCAGACAACATCCACACTCTACCATTCGGCCACTATTCCCTCAACCCTATTGACGAGTAACCCTTTCATCGTCCTACATCCCTTTTCCTTTTCCTTTCCGTATAAAAGGGGGAACACAGCAGTATTTTGCTGTGTTCCCCTTTTATACATTAGTTTAGAATGACCTTGACCTATATAAGCGGATTTATACAAAAGAATATTTAATATCATATCAGCTGTCTTCGTGAAACCATCATGTCAGACCTGAAGGAGAAGATTATTAATGAACTACACAAACCTGCAAGAATAAAGTTTCCAAGAAGAAATACTGTTATAAAAGGGATAAATGATCTATATCAAGCGGATTTAATTGAAATGCGACCGCATAGCAGAATAAACAAAGGATTTAAATATATACTCACAATTATTAATTGTTTTACAAAAGTTGCAGACGCTTTGCCTCTAAAGGACAAGACTGGTAAAAGCGTAACAGAAGCCATGGAAATAGCCATAAAAAGAGATAAAAACAAAATTAAACATTTACAAACTGATGATGGAACAGAATACTTTAATACAAACTTTGCACAGTTAATGAATAAATATAAAATAAATCATTATTCTACAAATTCAGAGAAAAAAGCAGCTATTGTAGAAAGATTCAATAGAACCTTAAAAGGAGCACTGTATAAACAATTTTCAAAAAGAGGTTCTTACGTATGGTATGATGTTTTACCACAATTAATAAATGATTATAACAACAGGTTTCATAGAACTATTGGTATGAAACCTAACAAAGTAAATAGAAGAAATGCAAAAGATGTATTAAAACGCATTAAGAAAAATACAAAGCCTAAAGTAGAAAAAATGCAGCCAAGAAAATTTAATGTAAGTGATAAAGTACGGATTAGTAAATATAAGGGAGTGTTTACCAAGAAATACCTTCCCAATTGGACGAATGAAGTTTTTACAGTGTATAAAGTGCAACCGACTGTACCTGAAACGTATATCTTAAAAGATAACAAAGGAGATTTGTTGCAAGGTGCATTTTATGGACATGAAATGTTAAAGTCAACAGTAGGTGATGTATATCTTGTTGAAAAAGTGTTACAAAGAAAAAAGGACGCAGTTAAAGTGCGGTGGTTAGGGTTTAACAAAACTGAGGATTCATGGATACCTATAAAGGACTTGGTTTAATGCAAGCAACTCATTTCATCGTTAACCTTTGAGCAGGATGGAGATTATTAACCATAAAGATCGATTCAATATTAATAACATAGATGATTTAACTGTGGATAACGTTAAAATCAACAATGGTAAACACGGTAGTTTACTTCCAAACACTGTTCGATGTATAGTAAGTGGCCCCTCAAACTGCGGAAAGACCAATGTTGTCTTTAATTTGATCACTAATCCGCAGGGATTAAGGTTTAATAACCTATATATTTTTTCAAAGTCTCTACATCAACCAAAGTATCAATTGCTGGATAAAATCCTATCTGATGTGTCTAATGTTAATTTTTACAAATTTAACGCTAGTGATAGCATTATGCAACCAAACGAAGCGAAACCGTATTCTGTATTTATATTTGACGATGTATCTTGTGAAAATCAGGATACTATTAGAAACTACTTTGCCATGGGAAGACATAATAACATCGACAGCATATATATAGGACAAACCTATAGCAAAATCCCAAAACAACTTATCAGAGATAATGCAAATATTCTGATTGTATTCAAACAAGATGATACTAACCTAAAACATATATATAACGATCATGTGAATGCAGATATGCCATTTGAAAGGTTTAAAGAACTTTGCGGAAAAGCATGGGCGGAAAAGTATGGATTTTTGGTTATTATGAAAGATCATGCTATAAAAGATGGTCGTTATAGAATAGGTTTTGATAAATTCGTTTTAATACACTGATTAGCGGTATTACTGTACAAGTCGTCAAGGTGTGAAGATGGTTAACCAGGAAAAGGTATTAAAGGAAATAAAATCACTTAGTGATTCTATTAGACAAAAAAACCGAGCTTTAAAATCAGGTATAAATGAAAGAGAGCAATTTTTAGAAACAACATTCAAACCTGTTACTGAACCTTTAAAGCGATTAGCACAAAATATGGAAAAACCTTCAATTCGCTTCGAAGGAGACAAAATGCTACCAATTTCCAAATATGAAGAAGAATTTCAGAATGATGAAAGTTTTGGCCAGTTACATACATCTGAAGAAAGCGACGAGTATGAAGAAAGCGGAGATATAGAGGATTTAAAGGAAAAGGATATTGCAGAAGATACAAGTACAGAAGATACAAGAGCAGAAGAAGAGGATATTAACCCATCCAACTTAAGCAAATTAGGCACGGATATTATGTTTAAAGGAACACTTGGAAGAACATATACGTTAAAAATGTTACACGCCGCACATGCTAATCGAAGTTATCATACCTATGGAGCTAGAATAGAGGATAAAGGATTAATGATTGGAGATAGCAAGTTAGATATAAACGAAAATGATGATATAGTTATTGGAGATAAGAAATATAAAGGTACAAAAGGTTTGTTTGAACTTATCTTTAAAAATAATCCTGGTAAATATACTAAAAGGGATTTACAATTGTTTAAAAATATATTAGAGTATACAAATGCACATAGAAAAAAGTATTCCAAAGACCTACCTATTCATAGAAATCGGTCAATAAAATATACAAGTATTATATCTAGTCTTTTCCCCTCAAAATCAAAAAAAGCTCAAATTAAAAGAAGAGCTTTATCTTCTGCTGAATTAAATGTTTTGCATAAAAAGAGAATACCCCCGTCGCAGCAAACCTGCGTACTCAGCGAATTTCCAATGAATGTATATGTTTCTCACTACCACATAAAGGCACTTACCAAGTTTTATAAAAATAAATTAATAAATAAATGATCTATAGCATTTTATTTATTCTTCATAAGAATAACATAGGACTGAGTATGCAGGTTTGCTGCAACAAGGAGCACAAAATATGTGTTTTTATGCAATTATCAATTTAACTCAACCAGGTGAAGCTACATACTAAGTTTTATTAATTTATGTTAATAATTAAGGGAGATATAAAACTTTACTTATTCTCCATAAGAATAACATTAGGGCTGAGTATGCAGGTTAGCTGCTATGGGGACAACCAACAAAATATTTGTTTTTTGTTCAAATATCAATATACCAGTACAACATGAAGCCACATACCAAGTTTCATCAATATACATTCATAAATAATCGAGATATCAAATTTTATTTATTCTCCATAAGGATAACATTGGACAACGTACTGTGTTTAGTACTTTGAATATCTCTGCAACGGTTGGACGTAGAATCACAATTTAAACACCAAAATGATTGTTTTGTGGAGCTGAAGTGATTGGTAAAAGCAAATGTGAAGTTTAAAGTAAAATTAACTGAGGAAAAGCCAAAAACCTTTTTCCCATAAGATTAACATGGGAGATTTTATGAGCATGTTTTTTTGGATTTTTTCCGCAACCACTTAACCTAGGTTAATAATTCAAAATACCATATTATTTGTTTTTTTAAGCTCTATAACATGGTCAAAACCAAAATTAAGTGTTTCAAAAATTTTAGGGTGAAAAATGCAAAAAACTGATTTTTGGAAAATTTAAAACCCCCATAAACCCCCCTTCCCATAGTCCGATTTTTCTGGTTTTCGAACTTAAAGTCATAAATGTCACTTTACACATTTGAGCCAAATTTCATCAAAATCGGACGTTTTTTACTCAAGTTATCGCATTCACGGACACATATATAGATATATATATATATATATATATATATATATATATATATATATATATATATACATATATATAAATTTGAACGAATAGTGTTTTAGTCATCTTGGGACCTTAAAAAAAAAATTTGTCATGGTCTCGGGCTTAAGTCTTACCATGAGACCTACGGTAATAGCTTCTTCCCTATAGGGGAAATTCGCTAAAAACAACTGATCCTACCACATCTGGAAGGGGATTATTGAAAAATTTGTACAAAACTAATATAATATATTACAACGATATAAATAAGTTAGTTGATCGAATGAGATTATTACATGAAGCCATGGAAGCCGGGCACACTGGTTTAGAAAACGAATGGGTAGCTTTGGTTGATGAACTGCGAAAACAAGGAATAATTGTTCAGTAGACGTACATATATAATAAGAACCTAAACGATAGCGATTCAGTTACATCATGAGTGTGGACAAGTTTGGACGGTACTCCGAGTTTGGAGTAAAATCTGGATATAGTGAAAAAAGAGCTGGGTTTCCGTTAACACCTGACGGCAACTATAATTTTGAAGGAAAAGTAATTCAAAATGTTGGTGATCCGCTTATGTCGTCTGATGCGGTTACGGTACAGTACATGGAAAAAAGAACCCCAACTGTACACGAAGATCATTGGGGGTTTTCCGGTAAAAGGTTAAGCAATATACAATATCCCGTTTATGATGGTGAAGCAGTAAATTTAGCTACTCTAAAATTGTTAACGATTTACAAAAGGAATGAAACTGACACAAGCTATGATGTAAAAAAATTAAAATTATCAAATGTAGGTGATTGTGAGCAGGATGGAGACGCTGTAAATAAGAAAATGTTTGATATTGTACACAAGAAATGGACTACGGAATATGAAAAACATTTGGAAAGGTTTGGTGCAGCTCTATTCCATTATATCCATCGGGCTTCAGGAAGAGATGCAGCTTCAGATGTTGACAGTCACAATTATTTAGACTGGAAAAATATACACAATCCAGAGAAACCTAATCAACGAGATAAACCGTCTGAGCCTTCTAAAGTCAAGACATTAGGAAAGGGAGATAAAGTGAATGTGATTAATGAACCAACAGAAAACAATGAAGATTACATAAGAGAAAAAAGAATTTAAAATACCCCCATGATAAGGGATAAAGCTTCAGTCATATTCGAGAGACGATACAGAGAGGATGATGGAATCCAATATTACTGCGTGGAGTTTAATATCTCAAGAGCCGAGATTTCCCCAAGGAGTGTTGACAGATGGTTTTGTTCAACGGTTTGATAGATATATGGATTGGGAACAACTTTCCATACATTATCTCTTCACAATGACTATGTTAAGAATTTATTTTCACAGAGTTAACTGGATCCATATTTTACAAAGACAACAGTTTTCAGAAGACTTCCTCGTAGAGATGACATCAAATTTTAATAACTGTTGGGAAGTAATAAGTAAATATCAAAATCTCTCTGAGAATTACATTGACAATTTTAAAGATAAACTAGACTGGGATGTGTTATTCAATTACCAACGATTAAGTGGCAAGTTTCTAAGGAAACATGACAACTATTTAAAGTTTATTCATTTTACCGAAGACAACGATACCATTACCAGCGGAGAAACATCTGGAACATCTTCAATTACAACTTATTTCAATTTTTACTACTTCTATTTAATATGTCTTCATTTAATTAATAAATCCATTTTTATATAATAAATGGATTTTAAACAGTATATAATACAAGAAACCAAAACTGATATTACATTCATTGTAAAACATTTATAGAGTGCACCTACTGATTGTAGGTTTTGCTATAAATAGTCATGTCGAGGGTTAAACGCATCAGTCATAATCGAGAGAGATTACAGAGAGGAAGGGGAATAGCATCAACAGCATTTTCTCTATTGATTGAACCGGTTGGAGCTATAGTTAACAAGGCGATTGATTTATTACCTGTGGAATTACATTTACCTGGAGGATATCAATATTGTGGTCCTGGAACCAAATTAGAGAAACGTCTTGCTAGAGGAGATCCTGGAATAAATAAGCTCGATCAGGCTTGTAAACTGCACGATATAGCGTATTCCAAATTTGGTGATACTAAAAATAGATCAATAGCAGATAGAGCACTTGCTGAGAAAGCTTGGCAAAGAGTAAAATCTAGTGACGCGAGTATTGGTGAAAAAGCAGCGTCTTTAGCAGTAACAGCAGCAATGAAAGCAAAAACTACGTTTGGAGGAGGAAAGAGAAGAAGGCGTGGGAAAAAACCCGCTAAAAAACAAGGAGGTAATATCAGAAGAAAACGTCGATCTACCAGTGGTAAAGCTAAAAAGAAACCAACAATATGGTCAATGATAAAAAAGGGAGGAGGATTATACCTAAGACCGTATCGTGTGTATTAAATAAGAAAGAGCAATTAATAATTAAAAACAAAGAATTGACCAATGAAGAACTGATTACATATGCTTCTTGTTTGGAAATCCCATTTTTTAGAGGAGTATTTATGAAAGATGAGTTACCGGTTAAAATGTGGCAAAATGAGACTGGTATTGTAAATTTGGATAATAGTGAAGGATTAGGCACTCATTGGGTGTGTTACAAGAAACTTGGTAAAACCATTTATTATTTCGACAGTTTTGGAGACCTTCCACCACCGAAAGAACTTCAACAATACTTTCGTGCGGCAGAAAATGTTTTTTACAATCATACAAGAAAACAACCTGATGATACATCCATTTGCGGTCATTTATGTTTAGACTTTTTAGCAAAAAGTGTTAGTCAACTTTAAGATGTCCTCGTATACAGTGTCATTAACCGGTAACTCATGTACTTTGCGCAGTATTCTGTTTCCAGCGCTACGTTTGCAAAAAGGAAGACTATGGGAAGCCGCATTATTGGATTTAACAACATATAACTCTATTCCAAACGTTAGTGAAGGAATTAATAACAAAATACATTATTACAAGACAAAAGATGATAAAGGAAAGTATTCAGCTTTGGAAGAATTCAGTTTACCAACAGGAGCTTATGAAATTGATAATATAAATGAAGTTATACAAAAACATATGGGAAAAGAAAATATAACGATAAAAGGCAATAACAATACAATGAAAGCCGAAATTACGTCTAAGTATTATATTGATTTTAGTCAAGAACATTCAATTGGTAGTTTATTGGGGTTTTCTAAGGAAACAAAAGTATTAGAACCTAATAAAACTCATTCTGGGAATAAAACTGTGACGATCATCAAAGTTAATAGCATAGACATTACATGTAACATTATACAAGGATCCTACAGAGATGGAGAGAATCGTCATATATTACACACATTCTACCCATCAGTTGCACCGGGTTTCAAGATAGTAGAAAAGCCTCAAAACCTTGTGTACCTACCGTTAAACACCAGTTTCATTTCAGACATCGTGCTGAACATAGTGGATCAAGACGGAAACCTTATTGACTTTAGAGGAGAAGCTATTACTGTAAGAATACATATAAAATCATCCGCTTAGACAATGGGGTTATCATTTAAAAAGAGAGAGCCAACAAGCAAAGAGGTCAGTAGCTTATCAGCTGTAGAAGGGTTAACAAGTGACAACATTCGTTTTCTAGAAGAAATTGGATTAAAAGTCATTAACAATGGATATACTGGATATAGCGCAGGGTCCAACATTCGACGAGACCTTATGGGAAAAGGAATATCACACGCACAACCCTTACGCTTCGTCCAAATTAAACAATAACGATGAAATTAGGATTCCTATACAACAACAAGACATTTATACTCTTCCATGCGAAAGTTATTTATATATTGAAGGAAAAGTAACAAAAAATGATGGTACTGCTGGAACCACTGTTCCGTTCATAAATAATCCTATGGCA
Organism: Allygus modestus; assembly: GCA_963675035.1. Taxonomy (NCBI): domain Eukaryota; kingdom Metazoa; phylum Arthropoda; class Insecta; order Hemiptera; family Cicadellidae; genus Allygus; species Allygus modestus. The sequence goes on from OY776111.1 coordinate 144,391,362, forward strand.
TTTTTGTTTGACGAGATTAGATATGAAATTTCAGGAGTTACAGTCGATTCAACAAAAAAGGTTGGAATTTCCAGTACATTGAAAGGATTAGCGTCTTTAACACCAAATGAGAAGAATCTGTTAGCTGTTGCAGGATGGGTTGCACCAGACAAAAATACAATCGCTCCTGACTCTTCGGGAAACTTTGATTTCTACGTACCTTTAAGATTACTCCTAGGATTTGCTGAAGACTACAGAAGAATAATAATAAATGTAAAACAAGAACTAGTTTTATTAAGATCATCAAACGATAAAGATATTATTAAAGCAGCTACTGGAACAACTGATGCCAATTTAGACTGGAAATTAACATTAGACAAGATTGTTTGGAGAGTACCACATGTGCGACTAAATGATGAACACAGGATTACATTATTAAGAAAGTTAAAATCAGATCGAGACATTGTAATGCCATTCAGAAGCTGGGAGTTTCATGAATACCCCGTTTTACCTACAACACAACGACATACATGGACTGTAAAAACTTCTACTCATTTGGAAAAAGCGAGATATGTAATATTTGGATTACAAACGAAGAAGAAAAGTATAATAACTGAAAATGCTGGTGAATTTGACCATTGTAAATTAACAAACTGTAAAGTGTTCCTGAATTCACAATTCTTTCCCTACGACAACTTTAATATTTCTTTTGATAAGAAAAGATACAGTGTTTTATACGACATGTACGTTAGGTTCCAAAATTCATATTACGGCAAAACAAATACACCTCTACTATCTCCCGTTCAGTTTGAATCGAAAGCTCCGATTGTTGTAATTGATTGTTCCAAACAAAATGAATCTGTAAAATCGTCTAGTGTTGATATAAAAATAGAAATGGAATTTCAAGAAAACGTACCTGCAAATACATCTGCGTATTGTTTAATTTTGCACGATAAAATTGTTACATACACACCGTTGACCGGTATTGTAAAGACAGTATTATAAAACGTTGTACCACCACCGGCACCGCCACTGTCGCTAACCTATAAATAGCGGAGCAACAATGCAGGTCTTCAGTTGATCGTCTATCGGCGCATGGGTAACATCTTCTACAAAATGAGTTCTCCATCTGTTGTACAAGGTGATGCAGAGGTAGCACCGTTATTGGAACGTGATAATACTAGTGAAGCAGAAATCATCAAGGAAATAACTGCATTTTTAAAGTTTGGTAAAAGAGATAGAGAGGAGGAAATTAATGCAGACCCATCAAAGGTAGTACCAAAGAGGAAGAAGAGAGTTGAAGAAAATATTCCTCCTCACATTTTAACTGAAGTTTTTCTGCGAATCTTTTACCCCATCTCAGCATGCATCAGTAAAAGTGTATCAGTTGGATTGATGAAATCATTGGATTATTCCCCTACAGTAATACTACACCATGGAACAAAAAAGGTTTTATTTTCGCAAAATGCTTGGGAGTCATTTTTGAAACATGTACATTTAATAGAATGTTATTTAACTAACAGTTTGTGTGGAAGGAAAACACATATTCGACTTTTGGATTGTGACAATGAAATCGATATTGTTAAACATCGCGGACAACTACAAGTGCGAATTAGAGACTTGACTCAACATGAAAATAAGATTCTACTGTCACGTGAAGAATTCTACGTTTTAAACTACGCAACAGAACCTATTACAAGGTACATGAGACAGTTGGTATTTGCAAGCGCTATTATTAAAGAATATTTGGTCGATACTTTGGAAAAACAACCTGATAGCACCATCGTGTACGGACCTGTGGATACATCTATTTTTAATAGAATACCTCATGAAGTTTGCATGTGGAGAAAGTTAAAGGATTTTGAACCACTTGTAGAAATCGCTACAGAAGCTACAGAAGAAACAACACAGGAAGAAGAAGAAACGGAGAAACAAGAAGAAGAAGAAAACGAAACACAAGAAAAAGAAGTTAAAAAAGACTAAAGTTTGACTTAGTAAAGAAGAACACACGTGGGGTAGGCCTATTGGGGACGGTGCCCACGTTAAATATACACCAACGCGCCTGCAACTGTACGGCCTGGTATTTAACCTACCGTGGTGTGGAAAACAGTTTAGTTGATCGCTAGGTGCCATGATGAGCGGAGGGGATGAAGAAGTGAGTGTAAAGCCTTGTGTAATAGAATTTCAAGCATTTCGAAATAATGACGATAGGTTTATTATCAAGGAATTAGTAATTTTAGACTTGCTTACATTTGTAGCCTACCCATTCACGTTTGAAGCTCCTTTTTCTTTTAACAAACTTAACACCAAAGCAAAAAGTACAAACAAATGGATAACAAACTACTTTCATCACATACATTGGTATGAAGGATTTATAAGCTACAGTAATCTGCACAGTATTATGTTTAACTTTTGCAAACAATATTCACATATATACACAAGAGGATTAGAAAAAAAGAACTGGATACAAAAGTATACGCACGGTAATGTTTTCGATATAACTATCAGTAAGGACTTTAACATTAATCTCGGTAATATTTGTGTCGCTGCAAAAGATCTTAAACACGGTCAAACAAACTGTGCATTGTACAACGCATATCGTTTGGCTGCTTACTTGAAACAAACGCAGGAATGTGGTAGGGGTAGCGGAGAACAGAAATGTGGTGGGGGTAGCGGGGCCTATAAATACGAGGAGACAACACCGCTTCAGCATGAGTATTATTCGAGACTCCGAAGAGGCAACATCAAAGAAGACACCACCACTGACGAAGATGGCATCACAACAATATCTACAAACATTGGTTGATCAATTCAACACTCACTCAAAATCGAACCTTCTGCTAACTAAAAAATGTTCAGAACTAAAAGAACAAAGACATTACATTATTCATAGCATCAAGAAAGTGGAAACCACACATGGAGAAGCAATTCTAGTATCATTGTGCGAAGGACCTATGACTCCAGGAGATGAGCCGAAGTTTCAAGTATTTCTTCCAAAACGATTTGTTCAACTGCTACAAAATGAAGACTTGCGAGATATTCAACCGGGGACGTTGTATTTGGTATCACACGGTGTAAGCGGCAACAACTCGACGGAACTCACTCTGCACATCATGCATCATTGTACATAATGTCTCTATTTGTTTTTCTCTGTTTGTATTTCTAGTCATCAATGTTAGACTTAAGCTTATTGTATTGTAAAATGTTTGTTTAATAAAGAAAGAATAACATAAAAAAAATAGAAAATAAAAAAAAGAAAAAACAGCAACATAGCAGTATATTATTTTATATACTGCTGTGTTGCTTTTTTTTAAAATTCAAATGGATGACCTTGAACTTTCATTCAGGGTTAACTTATGAAGGGGTATAAAAGAGAGGGAGCAGTGAAGTTAGTCTCAGTCTTGTCTAACACACGCTGCAGCTAACATGTCGGTGCCACCGATGAACAATTTATTTTTCGATAACAATTTGAAGACATATTGTTGCGAGTTGCAATGTTTTAAAATACCAGGCGATCAAGTTGACGGGAAAGCTTGTCGTAAGTGCAGGTGTTTCAGCTATTGCATATGTAGATGTAAAACATATCAAATGAACCGTCAAGATAAAATACAAGAATTACGGCGACGGCTTGCATTACTTTGGCGGCGAATGGAGTAGCAACCATCTGCCGCGCACTTGCCACCTGCCGCCTACCATCTGCCGCCTGCCATCTGCCGCCTGCCATCTGCCGTCCGCCATCTGCTCCGCCCCACCACACTTTTACCCCCACCATTTAGTACGATTACAACGCTAGCTTGTGAATAGCCAGTACACCTCCGGCTCTCGACCGGTGAACATCGAGCTGCTCGTCCCGACTGTGTGTTCCCTGCAGTCACATAAATAGGCAAGGAACACACAGTCGGGATGGGCCGATTGGACAAACAAGCGCAACACTTGAAAACTGCGTCTGACGGCCGCAACTCGTCCGGATCAACAACATCGATGACGACAAACAACGGGGAACTATTGTAAACATAAATTATTGTAAACATAACTTATTGTAAATAAAAAGAAAAGTAAAAATAAAGTTAAATGAAATAGTAATACCTCGCACTCGTATCGTTCGATTGCTTCATTCGATTGTTTTCATTCGATATTTTATCGAATTAAAACTATCGAATCACAATCGGATTTTACGCGTGCGAGGTAGTACTTTTTTAAAATAACCTCCCCGTGACCTTGACCTTTAAACTTTCCCTCATTACGTCACAAAACCGCCTACGTCACTGGCTGAGGCTCAGATGACGTGTTTAATGACTCAGCGCTTCCGGTCACGTGACCGGAAGCCATAAATCACTTGGCCCAGAACCGGCAAACCCACACTACTCTGGACGCCTTCCCCAGGACTCGTCCCAAGTGGTGGTTCCTCATTACATCACGGTTCCTCAATTATGTATGGAATTTGAAATGAAATGTAACATCGCATAACAGTACATACATTTTCATTAAACATTCCAAACTAAATTAGCTACTTTTTTGATAATCTAAAGTTCAACTCTGCATTTTTCGGTTATTCAGTTATTGCTATAGTTTATATTAACGAGTAGAGTTTATATTTATATACAATGTATTAATACAGTGAAGTTATAAATATAAATTTAAAAGCTAGTGCGGTGTTGGTGATATTGCACATATATTTGTTATAAGTATATCCAAAATAAAATAAATGTGTGACAACAATGCAAATATAATTCAGAAGTTATAAGCTAAGATTAAAACAAAACCTTATGACTTTCCGCCACAATTTACATACAACTCTGTCAAGTGTAAAACATTTACTGCTCAGCGAAATTTACGGTTTGTTGCACATATTCTAACATTATTCCCGGTCATGCAAATTATTAAGCTACAAGCTATCGATCAAAATAAAACCAGTGCGTGGAGATCGCGTTGTGTCGTATATTGAAATGTATATTTTCATGTCTCAAAATTGTATTTTGACTTTCAGGTTATTACTTGCATTAAGTGACATTATGGCCAGGTAACGTTAAATTATTATTGTAACTTTAACGTTACTACACACGCATTGTCTTCTAAATTATGCAATGTTTTCTATTAGGGAATATCCCATTCATACTTGAGTAGGTAAACACATCTAGGTGATCAATTGGAGAATAGAAGAGGCTTAGCTGATAACTTACCTCAGTCTCTCAAATAAATGACAATCTAATCATTATCAATATAAGCAATTAAGTTAATTAAGCCTAGTAGCTTTCAATTGTCAGTGTACATTCTCTATAGAAATTCCACAATTTATTTTTGCTTATAAGAACGACAAATCGTGTGTGTCATCCGGGAACGTTATCCTGGAGTGCCCGGATAGAGCAGATTAAAGTGGAATAAACTGTCACATTTAGCCAGGCCAGACAGTATTATTTAACTGCAGAGAGAAGGGTGGAAGAATTTAAAGGCGTCGCCGCCGTCGTCCTAGTAGTTGAACAACGCCGCGCTGGTAAGGAAGTGCACAAATTGACTCTGTAAAGTGAACTGTGTTTATAAATACGTTCAACTGTACTAACGATTGTTGTTGATGATCCACCCAAATTAAATATAAAATATTTCTACATTACAACGTAAAGAAAAATTATTCAAGGAATAAATAAAAATGGAAATAATGCCAAAAGATTTATATTTTAAATTGTGGAGTAAAATTAAAGCGGTGCTGAGATGAATTGTAAGCTAACATCAGAGGAGACAAGCTGTGTTTATCTGCAATCAGTTGTATTTATCCGTGCTATTTTAGTTAATCATCAGTGTGTATACATTATGGTCCTAGTATAGTACATAGCTGGTGTAATATACATCACCAAGTTAGATATACCGTACAGATTTACTGTTTTAAAGATATAAATAAAAAATACAAACAGTTAACTATTTTAAAGATATAAATACTATTAAACACTTTAATCTAACAAATATTTTATTGTAATTTTTTGCTATTTTTTTTTGCTATATGTGTTAATAAACATAGTTAATACGAGTATGTTGGTTATGACAAATTAAAAGCCCAAGTTTTGACAAAAGCTCACGTGGCATTCTGGTTCATTTAACTTCATGTTCCTTTAAAAATGATAAAATATTTGTTTCATATTTAATTGGAGCAACGTTTAAATTATTACATAGATATTTAAATATATATTTTTTAAACATGTAATCAATTGGTAAATTCGCTGTGGTGCATTTGAAGGGTTTATCGTGACAAAAACCTCGCATATTAAAATATCCTAAATGTGTAAAAATTCTGAAATGTCCAAAATCCCTCAGGGGTTCACCCCATTGACCTCTTAAGTTTAATATTTATGCAAGGTGGACGATTTTTGTATCAGGTGTATAAACATTTGTATGTTAGCCGAAAATGGCCATCAATACCTCCACAGACTGTATCACAAACAATTTGTTTTCCCTCTCCATGAATATTCCCTGTATAACTGGGATCGGAAGCCCTAATTACATATAATAAAATCAACTGTATATGGAATTTATCTTAGTAAGCTAAACGTCAATACTGTTGTAGTGTTATATATTACTTGCTTAGATTGTCAATGACCTACAAAATTGGGTGCAAGGTTTATCATAAGTTTCTTTCTTAAGAGGGGCCTCCAGGAAACTACTTATCTTTAGCTTTAAAATACCATCCCTTCTCAACGGATGATCCCAAAGTGTTTATTTATAGAGCGAATAGAAAAGAAATACCAAACGATTTCATGAGAAAGAATGTTGATACCACAAATAGATAAACCATGAACAAATTGCTATCATAGAATATTTTGGAATATGATTGAACTATTGTTATTTAGGATATCAAAATTCTGCTAACTGAATTTGCTATTATTTTTTTTCTTTGCTCTTCAAAATAAGCCATTAATGAACGATTTTGAAAAATCCGTTGAGGAGGGTCGGAATTTAAAATTTAACGTTGGCCTTATGGGAGAAGCAGATAAATAGATATGGAGCCCCTCTTAAACTAATGTGGAAAACTGTATAATTGAAACGGTTACTATAAAATGCAATAAAATAATACATTTTATAAAAGTTGTTAGGTAACAAATATTTGTACACAGGTTATTACAAAAAGTGGGAAGAACCGCATTGACAGTTATGTTGGAAAGATTAGCCAGATCAGTTTTACTGTGGGATTTCAATCCGCTTCGTCGGAGAATTACCTTTTACCTAAAGCAACAACAATCACAACGTATTTTATCATACCCCACTCGACTTAATCCTCAAACCACTCCTAATTTGTTGACTTATTGGTTAGTTATTCTGTTATTCTCATTTCCCCCGAAATTTGTAGTTCAACACTAAATTTAACCATTTTAATATATTTAAGGAGATTTAAAATTGGAAAAACTTTTTTTCAGCGTACTTATACATTTGAAAAACTGTACATTATAACTGTAAAATAGTTAACAATAGATAGAAAGTAACAGTAAAGTAAGGTGCACCAAATAATTGTGACGTTAGCTTATAACTAATACGATGAAGCATCAATTAGTTACTTTATCGCGTGTATTTCGGAACTAAAGTTCATATAGTTTCTGTCTACAATGAGCATAAATAACTTTTCAAAAGAACGATGTCAGAGTTCGATTCGACCCCTGGCAACCCTAATCATTTTAAAGTAGTCAGATGTTGGCAGGTAAGTATTACTTTGAATTATTCAAGAACGAGTCTTTTGTCCCGTTTCTCACAGAGGAGAAATGAAAATTATATAATGAATGTTTGTGTCCATCTACGCATTACTTACTTTACGTTTTGTAAAACTAAACAAGTATTTAGTTCGACAGCAGTAATAATTTACATGTATGTAAAATAATAACATAATTTTCACTATGTTATTTAAAAACAAATATAATCTGACTAAACAAATATTTTTCCTGAGGTGATACCATAGATTAAACATCCACCATGTTAAATAACGTACTCGTAATTAAATAACATATATTTCTGAATCAACTATCTTACACACTTAATAATCCTGGGATATTTAGATCTGATTCCCATGAAATAACCAACCAAGCACTTGTTGATCTCCTTTTATTTGTAGACGAAAAACTTGAGTTAATATATTGAGTAAATAAATTAAAATTTTGTCTGCTTATTGATATGTAAAGCTTTTTATGAAATGCCCGGAGACGAGTAAAACATGTTACACTTGGTGAGCTAATGGAGTTACGCGTCACTTAACTTTGAAACGCTCCTTTGTCAAGCTAAAATCAATTTCATACGTTACAGCACTAATTAACACGGTATGATAAAAAATGTTGATGAATATTTTCATCTTAGTTCATTTGAACTTATTTTATATAAGTTTATTATAAGTATATGTAAGTATATTTTATATACTCTATTTTATATAATTTTCCTAGACATAAAACTGCCTAGCTGTCATTCAGTTATTTATTTACTTATTTGTCTTCAGCAATAGCATTTTTTAAATTGGTTTATATGATTTTATGGCACATATTGCATGATGTAGAATTACTAGAAACTCATCAAATTAAGTAATTTCAATGCACAATGAAATACTATAGATAATCATAACTTAACTAAATTAGGTAATACGAATAATGTAGTAACGATGTACAATAACAAATGATCATACTAATATAAAGTTTGTTAATTTGTTTGCTTGTGGCTCGATCACGCTCCAACTATAGTGAACCAATTGAGCTGGTATTAGGTAGGAAGATAGCTAAAACCCTAAGGTAATATATAGGACTATACACTTTTTAAAATTCCTTTAGGGCTTTGCCCCAGAGGCTACTAAAATTCCCATGTTAAACTTATGGCACTAACATTTACTGGATCAGACGATAAGTAAAACAGGTGCTCTATATAAACTCTCAACAAGATTTTGAGTTTATTTATTTTTTTATATTTTGGTTTAAACTTTGGTTGCACGTTTAACCACGAAGGTACCTGTATCATAATAATGCCGAAAAAATCAAATTTGTCTCAAAGTTCGGAAAAAGCCCGATTTAATAAATTGGATAGGAGTAAGGAAACATTAGCACAAATGGAAATTAGAAGGCTTCAACAAGCTCTACGACAGACAGCACACAGAGCAGAAGAAACTCCAGAAGAACAGCAAGTTCGACTTGAAGAGCAAGCTCAACGGCAGGCCAATTTGAGAGCAACTGAAATGGCAGAGCAGTGATCTACAGAAACTGTTGTGGAAGGTTAAGCTCGCAGACGAGCTATTGCTTTAAGGGCTGCCCAACGGTGGCAATGGCTAACCAGAAACACGTGGGGCGTCTTTGAAAATGTTGCCTTGGAATACGATGAGACATTTGTATATCTTATATATCGCTATGTGGTGATGCAGGCAAAGTCGCGAAGGGTTAGAGCTAGTGAACGAATAAAGCGGTATTATAACTAAAAAGCTATTGATCTACAACTAAATAAAGAATTACAGTGAATGATTATTTTATTTTGTGAATACTTCAAAGCGGGAGTATGCCCAATAAAAATGTAGCATTATTCGAGTATATTAATAATAAGGAAACATGCAAGTCTATTATTTACTTCCTTCATGCTTGCAACGACAGTTTAAAACACAATTACATATTTTGGAGTTAACTATACAGTAGAACCTCGCTACGGCGACCCTCAATAAGACGAAAACCTCGATAATGAGTCTGATTTTCTAATCCCCGCGAATCTCCCATAACACTTAATGTTATAAATACCTCTATAACACGACTCCTTTTCAAATAAATACCTCGATAGCACGTCTTTTTGTCATTTCATATTACTAATAAACAAACCTCTATAGCGCGTCTTTTCAAATAACTGAACCTTTATAGCACGACTCCCACCTCAATAACACGCTTCTTTGGGTAAGTAAACCTTTATTTCACGACTCTAACCTCAATAGCGCGCCGTTTTCCGTTACGGAACCTTTATAGCACGACTCAACCTTTCTCACGCATAGTTCCCACGGGTAAGAATAGATGTTTTGAAGTAAACAACATTTTGGGCTCAGGTCTCAACAAGAAAACCCTTTCCCTACCCCCTTCCTCTTCCGGCCTTTCCTTACCTATCACGGGTCAGATCAGTCGTATCATCATGTTAAATGGCAATAATAAAGAAGTTTGTTTTACTTGTACATGTGTTCTTTTATTTATGACTGATTTCTTCTTTATATTAATTCCGTAAGCGAATTGGTCCCCACGAAATATCTCGAGCTAGGAAGAAGTTAAGTTAGGTTATGACGATTCATTTTAAAGCTTGAGGGCCAAGGACGGTGGAAAAAATATCAGAAGTGTCAAACATTACGTGGGCTACGCTCCACTGGACTTCAAGGATCCAATGATTTTCTTATGGAAATATCACTACAGTGATTTATTAATAAGCAAAATGAACTAATGATCAGCTGTGATTATCCACTTACACAAACACCATATGTTAGGGGCTATAGCCCCTGTAAGCCACTAGTATACAGTAATGTAGAAATGTTTCATAAAAAATGTGTTTGGTATAGCAAAAAGTCTGTGACCTCAATAGCACGTCTTGTTGTGAAAACCACCTTGATAGCACGACCCTCAATTACAAGTGCACCTCGATAAGAAGACTATTTCAGAGATCCCCTTAAGAGTCGTGTTATCAAGGTTCTACTGTATTAAACTAAACCTACTTCGACATGTGAATGTTTAATATATCTGAAAAGCACTAAGAGTCATTACATGCCCAAAAATGAATAAAAAACAGTATCTAAATAACAATGAGTTATGTTATAATAACAATATTTCGTTAGAACAAAGTCTATAGAAAACTGTGAAAACGATAGTTGGAACAATAAGCAGAAAGTAATAACGAAATTATAGTGTGTATTAATTTGAAATATTCTTAATACATAAAAGCCAAATCCCTCACTCGCTCGTAATCACTAATTTGACAACTTCCCGGCATGCTAGAGTGGTGGCATGTGGCACATTGATTCTTTAGGTCTAAAATAGGAAAGTAAAGTGTTTTCATACCGATTCAAGTACAAGGCTTTGCACCTCGGGGGTTATAGTAACCTTATTTAATATGTACTTTATATATTCTTTATGGACATTGAAATTCAAACGGCTGACTTTGATTCGTTGTAGTTACACGGTCTAACCACAGAATGCAACACACACAACTGTATAGTTTACTTTACGTTTTATGTTTATTTGAACATTTTGAGTCAGCATGGTTCAAGAGTAGATTTTATTTCGTCATGGCGTTTTTTTACATTTTGCAATATTCACAAATTGTTTAGGGCTCCGCCCCTCTGACAACTGACTTATTTACTCACGACTAATTCCCAATCTTGCGATGCAGCCAAGAAGATGAAATTTGGTAAGCTTCAGGACTAAAATAGGAAAAACAAAAGGTTCTGATACCAATTTTGCCGTAGGCTGTACCCCACGAGTTATCAAAGTAACCATGTCATACTTATAGTCATTGAAATGGTAGCATAAACAGATGTTACTGATTAAAAATAAAATATATCAGGGTCTTTATTTTATTTACTTATTAAATAAAATAAATAAGCCTATTCCCGGTCTAACTTGAAAATTACTTAACCGGTTGGGATGAAATTTCAAATGAAGGTGGCTAGTGTATTCGTGTTTTGGGTAGGTTTATTCACATTTTGAAAATCCCTTAGGGCTACACCCCACGGGTCTCTAAAGTTAAAATGTTATTCTTATGGATATTAATTTGTTTATTGTTACTATGGAAACATTTTTAAAACAGCTGGAGTTTTAAGATCTCCGTGCAAAGAACAGGACACAATCAGCACAAACAATTACAATTATATTTAATTTTGAATAAATCATAGTTTACGCGGGCGATGCTAGTTGTGTATATTCTAAACGAGTTCGCACGCAGCACGCTGACGTGAGGGAAGTGAATTTCCACATAACAACTTTTAAAACAAAAAATCAGTGTAAAAACATACATTTGTTCAATTTTTATCGAAATCTGAAAAATTTGATTTTTTTGGCTGTTCTGATACTCCTGGTTTCATTTACTTGCAAAGCTGGGAATACAATTATGCCCATTTTAAGGTTAGGAGAAGGTCCAGACAGGCTTGAAAGTAGGCGTGAGGTTGCTGGGGGTAATAAAAGTACTCTAACAAAGGAATAACAGGCTTTTCTAGTGTAAAACCCCCATAAGACAACGTACTGTGTTTAGCCGATACACATTTTCTTTAATAACTCGGTAAATATGTATGCTAGAATGAGGAGAGAGGGCTTACAACTTTCGCCTTTCTAATTCCCATCTTTTTACATGCATTAATTTTATATCTGGGGCTTTTCTGACCCTTTTTGGGCCCAAAAACTCGAAATTTGAAAGATTAATCCCCAAAAAATGGGTTTAGAGTTTTCCGACTGTTTTGCCCAACGAACTTGTCCAACAGATTATAGAAAGGAAGGTCCCTACCAAATTTGAAGTAAATCGGACAAAAAATGCGACCGCTAGAGTGCATACACACACATATATATATATATATATATATATATATATATATATATGTCTATATATATATATATACATATAAAATTTTGAACGACCCCCCAAAACGTATTCAGGGGGTCACGTTAGGAACTTCTATGGTGGTCCCGGGCTTAAGTTTCACCGTGCGGGTCATGCTAATAGTTCACTTTCCAAAGGAAATTCACTAAAAAGGTAACAGTTGATGTAGCCCTTTGGAGGCACCACCAAGAGCTCTGGAAGGCACTCACTGTTCTGGGATCATCTGGTGGGCCACTGATGTGCATCTTAAAGCAACAATGAGGATTGAAGGGAGCCAAGACAGTGGCGGACGTTCATTGCGCTCATGAGTTATCAAGCTTGGGCCTCACTCAAACGATTGCGGGTGAGAGATGTAGTGTACGTGTGAGTAAACAAATGGTTGGGTCTAAAATTTAACGTTAAGATCTTGATTCCTTTAAATGGTTTAACATAAATTGAAGAATCATAATCAGGGAAGTTTCGTATCAATATTTGTCTGCCACTTTTTTTACTTTTAGATAATTTATAAATACCACTTATGCTCAAGTCTATGTGTGGCATGTCGGTAATAGAGCCATGAACGGTGAGACAATGTTTGCAAACCGCTTCCATTTGCTGATTACACTGGCATCTACTCACTCGACTGCTCTTAACCGTTCCTTTAATATTATGTATGGAATGGAAAATCAGAACTGCTGCCGGGTATAAAAATAGCACCAACTATTGTGAAAAAATCAATAGGTTCTGAAAACCCAGTTCCCAGTTCACTGTTAAAGACAGTGTTTTAATTGTTTTTCTACTTGGAAAATTTCGATAAAAATGTTTATTCCTTTCATTTGCATGTTACGATATACGTTAGAACCAAGTTGCATTACAGCAGGTCAAAATTGCACAATGAACACACAATACACATGAAAAACGTCACGCCTTAAAATGTAAAAATACAATAAATAGCATAAAACCGAATAACGTACTTTAACAACGTATTAAATCATCTCCGAACATAAAAATAAATAAAGGGCGGAATTAAGTTAGTGTTAAAGATTTGTTGTGGATAAATTGTCCCCTAAATCTTGTAATAATGTCTATTTAAAAAATTCCTTTTCGAAAACTATATATATAATAAAAGCACTTTTCCCTTTTTTAAGAAATTTGGTACTTTTGACAATAAAAGTTAATCTTCACAGCTTATATGAGCTCGTATTGAAATTCTGAAATATTTTTAAATTTTCCATAAAATGTACAACCAGACTAAAAGAGAAACAATAATTTCTTACCCCCTCGTGGTGGCCCTTGGCTTGACATAATCACAATGACCACAGTTTTGTTGTTCAAAATGACTTTTATTCTAACTAATTCAACTTTCTCGAGACTTCAAGGAAATCTTTGTCATTTGATTTATGTTCTTGAGTGTGCTTATCAATAATACCTTATATTATTAGTCGGTTAAATCATATAACTTCAACTACAGTGACGTCAAACTCTAAAGTATAGTTTAACGTTTTGAAGCTTATTTAATGGCCAAGTTTTTGATGACTTTTGCCACACCTTTAAATAATTTAAATAACAAATTTTGGGCGAGTCCAAAATTATTAATTTTACAAATACTGATTTCCTGAAACTTACAAATGTAATCTCATTCAGGTAATTTAATACAAATTATTATTTCTCTTGTTAATCTGGCTGTACATTTTATGGAGAGTTCAGGGTTCGGAGTTTCAATACGACCTTATATAATATGTGAAGATAAACCTTTATTTAAAAAATACAAAATTTTTAAAAATATGAAAAAGTGCTTTATATATAGGTTTTCTAACAGGAATTTTTTATTAAGTACATAGTTTTATTAGAATTAGAGGCTATTTTATTCACAAAAAATCGTTAACACTAATTTCATTTCACTCTGTATAATAAAAGAGAGGACAGGTGTTTGGGGGAATAACCTAAAGTATGAACCAATAAATAAACATTTTAAATTCAGCAGATAACAGTAATACCAAAACCAAGAAAAGACGACACGACGTTACAGTTTATCATCAGTTTGAATCTCCTTTGATAATCTCTCTTAAGTAACTGTTTAAAATTACATAAACATATTCAGGGTTGTTTATAAAATTAAGTAATACATCCTGAATTTAATGGTGAAGAGAAACGAGATCTAGAAAAGTTAATATAAAATGTCGAAGTTATCTTAGAATTGTATAAACGAGTTTTTATCTTTGACAAAGCAGAAAAATGCATTCCACCTCTAACTAGTTTGAAATAGAATCACAGGGGAGAAGTTTTGCGTCTTTTTTCAAGACCTTCAATTTGAAATATACATTATAGTTCAATCACATCTTAGGTGGATATTCTAGTTGATATTTTTGTTCTTTTTCAATTCATTACACCAATATATATATATATATATATAGATATTTTAGCGGCGTTTCGAAGTCGAGGCTGGTTAATAAGCTGATTTCGAAACGTCAAAATGTGCATAGAATTTACAATAAATCTGGAGATATTCGCCGCGTTCCAAAGTCGTGTAATTTGCACCATTGACTTCAAACAGCTAAAATATGCTTTAAATTCTAATAATTTCTTGATAATTTCACTGTGTTTTGAAGTCGTAATACATTTTTTGAAATTATCATGAAGGTAATTGTTATTATTAATTCCTAATTAAAAGGTGGATTGAATGTGCAAGACCGTATTATATTAATACAAGTATTATTTAATTTAAACTTTCCAAACAAGATCGTTGTTGTAGTACTTTTCCTTTCGTCCTCCAGCCTCGCCCAAGAAAGATGGTAGGGTGTATCTGTTTTTTGTTTTACGTCCATGTGTTCCTACACCGTTTATCCGATGGGGTGAAACTTCGCATGGTCAATTAGGTTGCCCGTACGAAGGCTTAAAGCTAATAATCAAAGTCTTAGGACTTTAGAGCTTCGCCCAAAAGTTACGATGATGCTCTTAAGAAAGAAAGGTCTGTTACCTCTAATAATAAAGTAGTAGTTCGTGTGTGTCCAGGTGATTTTGAAAACGAATAATCAAAACTGCTCCCGGACCATACAAAGTTATATAAATGACCAAAATAAATGTTATAGATATTTTTTTGTTTACCCCTAGACCTCAAGGCTTTGCCACACTGGGATTAAAAGCTACCGTTTTATTGTTATGAAGAAAATATTTCTATTTTTCTAATTGGCTTGACAACGGCTCTTAAAAACTGCTCTCGGAGCATACGACGTTTTTGGGGGACTAAAATATGTCGGATACCTTTTTCCCGACCTCAGGGTTCTATCCCACTGGCTTCTTCCATCACTATTCCCGCCAACCAATTTTGACGTGGTAAAGTTCTTTGGATTTGTGTTATCAATCCACATATCTTGAATGATGCCCCTACGCTGGATACGTCCTTCCCATCAACCTTATAGGGCTCCGCCCCCTGAGAGAGTTGCCATATATTATGATTTACGTCCGTTTGCATGATTTTATCCAGGTTTAACTGTCCCATTTAATTATGATATATTTTCTTATAAACCCAAACTTAAATCTCTACCCCATTTCGTTTAACTTTGCCATATTGTTTCCATGACGAAAATTTATATAATAATAAAGAAGTTGTGCGTGTGTGTCCCAGTTGATTTTGAAAACGGTTTCTCAAAACTTCTCCCGGACCATATTGTTGGGGGACTATAATGATTCAGATAGTTTTTCCCCAATCGGCTCCACCCCTCTGGCTTTTTATATTACTTCCCGATGTCCAATTTCGACGTGGGATGATTTTTTTAATTTTTTTTCACAAAGCTACATCTCTTGAATGATGCCCCATCGTTGAATTTCCCCCCCACCAACCTTATGGCTTTGCCCCCTGGCAAAACTTCGATGTTATTCTTTCCGTTTTTTTGCGTGATTTAGCCAGTTGTCAATGATCTAAAATATTTGGATAGGTTTTTTATAACCCTTTATTCGGGGTCCACCCCAATGGCTAAAACATTGCCATGATAATCTTATGGAGAAAAGAGTATTCAAGGTGATTGCGAAAAACGCTCCTCATATCTGCTCCCGAACCATACCATGTTATTGCGGGACTAAATGACTCCGGATACTTTTTTCCCAACCTCAGGACTCCGCTATTCTGGCTTCTTCTTACCGCTTCTCGACGTCCAATTTTGACGTGTGATGGTTCTTTGGATTTGTTTTACAAAGCCGTATCTGTTTAATTATGCCCTAACGTTGGATATGTGACCCCACCAACATTAGCGTTTCTTCCCCCCTTCTCCCCACGGCAATGTTTTCATGTTATTCTCTCTATATTTTAGCCAATTGTCACTGATCCATAACATATGGTAACGTTTTATTTTTGTAACCCCGAAGTTAGGGCTCCGCCCCACTGGCCAAAAGTTGCCATGTTATTCTTATGGAGAAAAGAGTACCCCAAGTTATTGCGAGAAAGCTTTTCAAAGCTGCTCCTGGACCATACAACGTTGTAGATCACCAAAAAAATTAGGTATATTTTTGGTTTATCCCCAGTCTTGAGGGCTTCGCCCCGTTGGCATCAAAAGCTGCCATGTTATTTTTATGGAGAAAATGTTTTTCTAAACGGCTCGAAAACGGCGCCGAAAATCTGCTCCCGGACCATTCTATATTTTTGTGGGACTACTTCGGATACTTTTTTACCAACCTCAGGGCTCCACCCCACAGGTTTCTTCTATCCAACATCCCGACAACTAATTTTGACGTGTGTTGGTTCTTTAGGTAAGTTTACAAAGCCCCGCTGCTCTTAAACGATGCCCTCGTTGAATACGTCCCAACGTTAGGGTCCCCCTAACGTCCCCTGGCAAAGTTGCCTCGTTATTTGTTCCATATTTTGGTGTGATTTGGGCAAATTTTCACAGATCCATAAAATTTGAAGTAGTTTTTTCATAACCGCTTATCTCAGGGCTTCACTCCATTGTGCTCAAAGTTGCCATGTGACCACATTAAAATCTTGGCACTTGTGAAGAAAATACGTTGTCCAGATGGCTGAAAAAGGGCCCCTCAAACCTGCTCCTGGACCATACCACGTTGTTAGTATGGATACGTTTTTCCAACCTGAGGACTCCACCCCAGTGCACTTAAAAAGTTGCCATGTCATTGTTACGGTGAAAAGATTATTCTTGGAGCGACGAAAGGCGCTTGGTCTAGGTACTAAAATGGTATTCCAGTTAATTGTTAAAATGGCTCCTAAAACTGTCCCCAGATCGCCACACGTCGTAGGGGGACCAACTGATTATGGATACGTTATTTTAGTAAGACTCCACCCAGGGCCTTTTCTATAACTTCCAGGCGTCCAATGTTGACATGTAATTGATCGTTGAAATTGTTTTACTAACCCGCATCTACTGGAAAAAATCCCATAGGTTAATATGTATTTTTTGTAATGGGCCCCCCATGTTGAGCACGCCCCCAATCGTAACATAATTTATGAATGTGTTTTAAAAAATAACATGCTAAATGGCCTTTAAGTGGTAATTTAGTACATATACATTCATTGTGAATTTCTTAAGAATAGGTGGTATTTGCGAGTCTACCTATGGAGGTTGACTGTGATCAAGGGAGTTTGAGGCGTTTTAAATTTGTAATATAATATATAATTTGTATATTTATTTATTACAGTTAGTTTTATATGATTGATAAAGGGAGGGTTTTTATATCATGGCAAACGTATGTCAATAATCTTAAAATACAAGTAATTTTGTCGGAAAGTTGCATTTATTGGAAAGTGGATTAATAAATAATTATGGGGTAAGTTAGTTAATTATCAAGTGTTAAGCCAATAAAGAAACATTAGTAAAGGAACAAAAAAGGATTATTGGTCGAGCGATGCGACTGTACTAAAATTATGGTGTTTTCATATTGGATGAATTAATAACTGTACGACATAGTTTATTAAAGGAAATATTGAAACAATATTAAGTAAAAGATTGAATTTTCATAGAAATATTGAGAACTGTATGAATACATTGTCTTTATTACGAACTGTGCACAATAAATCGTTTTAGTCTTGTCACTGAAAGGTGAGATTAATACAACCCTTTTTTCACGGGGACATTTTACAGATACGTTTACCAAAGGTGTTATTTACACAATAACAATCTGGAAATATCAAACTGAAACCCATAAAACATTACAATATTACAAGTGCCATTAAACATCGTTTACACAGCAATTATAGTGAAGTGTTGGTCATTTTAATTTTCTCAGCTTAAATTGTTGTAGGAATATGAACAAACCAAAAAACCTCTTTAATGTATCATAATGTTCTAAAAGGCTCTAAATTGTTATGTATAACCATAACAAAAGTAAAAACTAAATCTACATTTTTAATCATTTGTTTAACATAATACTCTTAAGTATTTAGTTAAAACCTCTAAAATAAAATAAATCTTAATTTTGTATGTTCACTTTAAGAGCAATTCCATTGTAAACGGAAAAATATTAATTTATATATGCGTAATAAGGATGCAATTTTCGTCGTTATTTATAATGATCGCCATCTTGAAATATTTTTAATATCAGTTTGGACAACCTTCAAAAGCACTTCAGAGTACAGCACTAATAGATTTGAAACTTGGGCAATATCTAACACCCATAGTAAGTAATACCACATTTTAATATAGGCAGTATAGGCTACATATATGTTTCAACATACACAGTTGACCCTGTTTAAATGTTTATCAAATACTAAGTTAAAATAAGCTATCAATTAAGTAAAATGCCTATTGAAGTAACTGGCTTCAATTTAGAATTTAGTCTCTATCCTCCCTACCATTAACGTTAAGTTTTCCTTTAATTTTAACCATGAGCAATTATCATAACAATTGGTTTTGAAATACGGGAAGTTCATTGTTTGTTTTTAAAATCTCAGGACTAATAATAATCCTTAAACACTGAAACGAACGAAATCGCAAACTGACCATAGTCCTACGCATTTTATCATTATCATCAGTTTATTTTGAACGTCGTTAAGTAAACTCCCTGTGTCTGCCATTTTGACTCCAATGTACTATGAAAAGTACTCAACGCAGGTGAAAGAGGTTGGGGAAGGTAGTCTCTCTGGAAAACCCGAGGGTTCTCTTTGATGCGCCGCACCTGCTGTAAATCAGCGTAGCTACCCTGTTCGGTTTGGGAGGCCTTCAATTTCGTAACGTTTCAAACTGGTCCCATTTATATTTGGTAACGAAGACCACCATCTTTCCGCCATCTTACCCCCAAACCCACCAGAAGTACCGCCCCCTCCTCTCCCTTCTGAGAAATGGGCATGGCATCCCAGGGATGCACACAATCTGTTGCTACCGGAACAACTGTCTACCACAACCCGACCCAAAAAAATTCCCTCGACCGATCCGAAATTACCCGTACGCGTTAAACAACTTAAAAAACGGATAGGCCTAAGATTGTCCTCATTTGCTCTGGTTTTACAACAATCCTACAGTATATATTAATACTCTAGAGGGTTTTTCTATACAGACATTACACGATAACGGCACCGTAACGGATTTTAAAGTTTGAGGTGTCAAATTAAATATATTTTTACGTAGATTTTCCAATACGTCTCAGAATTTTTAGAAAAGGCCTCACTTAAATAAATTAAAGGGCTGAATTTTCGGAACAGTGTCGCTATCCGACGCGACGGCGCCGGCGCCGGCGGAAGTGTAAACCACGTATTGTTTGAAAGTACGTTATACGCATTATTCTCAGATGTTATCATCCGTTTAAATATCAGATATTTCGTTATGTTTGTTTACAACTGAAATAACCTTTCGTTAGGTACAAACTTGCACGGATTCGAGCAACAGGACAACTAGGTTGTTATTATTGTAATTTTAATTTGTTTAACTTTATAAACGGGTTGAAAAAAATACCTTTCAGAACTTTGGGATACAATTCCTCATATAAAAAGAAAGAACTAAGTTCATAAGAAGGTATGTCCTAAAACTCTTAGTTTTCCTTCTATCTGTATGTATGTGTTCTTTACTTAATACGTTATATCTTATGGATATCGGAAGATATCAACTTTAAAATTGGTACATGTATTACATGTAATAAGACTCATTTTGTTATGGAATATCAAGTTTCTACCTTGTAACTTTTCAAAATGCTGGCCATATTTGTCTTTCAAAGCTAAATATCTTAAAAACCGTAATACTGTATTTAGAAAAACCTGTGCGGGATAAAAATTTGTGTCTTTTCGCCCCAAAAATAATTACATGAAAGTTATAACAATATGTTACAACAACGTCAAACATCATTTTTCTAATGCAAGTCCGATAAAGACGCCTTCTTTAAGTTTAGTTTCTGAAAGGTGTGGAAACTTTTGGCAGAGATTTTGTGGAAACATGGTCCATCTGTAGGTAAAGCCTTTACAAACTGTTTCATGAGGCATAGCTTTATATGTGGTAGGAACACGTTCTTCGGATCTACAAGGTGGCACCCAAGATTTATCCTGATCAACAAGTTGAATTTCAAAGTTTGATAGATAAACCTTTTTCACAAAGTCTGTAATGTTTCATTGGTGTTTTTTAATCACAAACTCACCACAAATATAACAAAACTGTCAGCAGAGTTTTTACAACCGCGATAATACATTGTACTTAACACTTGCATAGGAAATGTGAAGTGAGATAAGGTTGACTTTAAAAAAAAATAAGCTATTAACAGAGAAATAGAACCAACCTTTTTTGTCCAGCAAATATGTTTCAGCAGTGTTACCAACATCATATACCTCCATTAGATATTTACAACAATTGTTTTAACTATATAAAAGCTATTTAATTCAATAAAAATTTGCTTAATTTAATCAATTTCACTATAAAATATGAAAAAAGTTGGGAGATACAGCTTTTTAAGTATCATATTTGGACTCCGCACCACCTTAAAAACATAAGAATAAGGTACCGTATTTTTAGTGAAAAAACGTGTTCATCGTTGGCCTGTGTAATTGGAGAAAGGTTAGGTGCTACGGCCCCTTCAAGCCACTTGCTATACAAATTCTATAAACGAAATTATTAAGTCTAAATTGTGGCAAATTGCAGGATGATGGGAGACGACTAAAATTAAAGGTCTTGATCCCACAGGGATTCGGGAACAAATAGCAGGATTTTAAGAGTTATCAGCAAACGAGGAATAACGCAAAACATTCCCCATAACAAATGGATGGGGATTTAAATACCCCCGTCGCAGCAAACCTGCGTACTCAGCAAATTTCCAATGCATGCACATGTTTCTCACTACCACATAAAGCCGCTTACCTAGTTTCATAAAAATACATAAATAAATAAGTAATCTATAGCATTTTATTTATTCTCTATAAGAACAACATAGGGCAGAGTAAGCAGGTTTTCTGCAACAAGGAACACAAAATATGTGTTTTTATGCAATTATCAATACACCTCAACCAGGTGAAGCTACATACCAAGTTTTATTAATTTATGTTCATAATTAAGGGAGATCTAAAACTTTACTTATTCTCCATAAGAATAACATTATGGCTGAGTATGCAGGTTTGCTGCTACCGGGAAAAATCAACAAAAAACTTTTTTTGTGCTTATATCAATATACCACAACTAGTTGAAGCCACATACCAAGTTTCATCAATATACATTCATAAATAATCAAGATATCAAATTGTATTTATCCTCCATAAGGATAACATTGGACAACGTACTGTGTTTAGCACTTTTAATATCTCTGCAACGGTCGGACGTACAACAACAATTAAGACACCAAAATGATTGTTTTGTAGAGCTAAACTGATTGGTAAAAAGAAATGTGAGGTTTCCATTACAATGAACTGAGGGAAAGCTAAACACATTTTTCCCCTAAGATTAACATGGGATATTTTATGAGCACGTTTTTTTTCATTTTCTACGCAACCACTTAACCTAGTTTAATGATTCAAAAAACTATACTATTTTTCATTTTAAGCTCTATAAAATGGTCGAAACCAAAATTAAGTGTTTTACAAATTTGAGGATGAAAAATGCAAAAAACTGATTTTTGCAAAATTGTAAATCCCCATAAAACACCGTTCCCATGGTCCGATTTTTATGGTTTTCAAACTCAAAGTCATGAATGTCATTTTACACATTTGAGCCAAATTTCATCGTTATCAGACTTTTTTTACTCGAGTCATCGAGTTAACGGACACACACACATACATAAATATAAATTTTGTTATTCATACATATTTGTTATACATAGGTGTCTATATGTTATTTTGTTTTATTAGTTGATAAATTTGACAGCAGGGTGGCATTCTAGCTATTCACTGTAATTGTAGTTTTTATGAACTTTTTATAGTTATGTGCAAAACTGAATCAAACATTTTTGTTAACAGCGATGATAGTCTTTATACTCCCTAAAATGCAATTTGTATATCAGTGTAAAAAGGTAAAGATTTATTAATTAAAATGATATAGATGCAAGGATGGTAGTGATTTAATAAAAGTTATGATAGTTTACAAACCTGCCTACTCAGCGAATTTACAATGTATAAATATATCGCATAGGCTACCACATAAAGCCGCTTACCAAGTTTCTTTAATATGCATTCACAAATGAGTGATGTATAACGTTTTAGTTATTCTCCATAAGAATAATATGGGAGCTAAATACGCAGGTTTGCTGTAACAAGGAACACAAAATATAGGGTTTCATGAAATTTTGTTTAAACTCAACTAGGTAAAGCCATATACCAACTTTTATTACTTTATGTTCATTATTAAGAAAGACATCTATATTATTAAAAGAATTTCTTGATTTTTGTTCGGCAATTTTCAACTCCTAAAATAATTATTTTGTATACATGATTGGTATCAATGAAAAGCTCTTACTCTCTAGATGTGCCTTTTGGAATTTTGAAAAAACCTCCCAACTTCAGAGCTTTGTCCCATAGTCTTTCAAAGTTCCAATGTTAATCTTATGGAGTTACGTTTTATTACGTCAGCTAATTATAATGTAAATAAAATTGAAAAACCTCTGGCTCTATGCCTGATACATCCCCGTACGGAGAACGGGACACCTGCTAGTAATATTTTACTTATTCTCCATAAAAATGACTTTGGAGGTGAGTACGCAGGTTTGCTGCTACAGGAAATATCGGTAAACATGTTTTTTCTTTTGCAATTAACAATAGACCACAACCAGCTGAAGCCATATATCGAGTCTGGTCGGTATACTTTCATAAATAAGCGAGATGGTACCTGGGGGCCGAGCTTTGCTCGGGGGAAGGCCAGTCAGTTTGTTTAGATGACTTGGAGCATATTTAACCACTTCCCCCTACTTATAATCAGATTTGTATAACTCATTTGCCTCTTTTCTACATTTTTAAGGAAAACTTCGGTTGTTATTTAAAGCACAATGTCCCTTTGATTTATTTTATTACTCAATATATATGTAATCCTCACTCAAATATTTTATCCTCTGCTCTCAGGAAACGATATGTTAATAATCATAAACAACATGAGTATTAATTTGACAGTTCCCTGGTTGGTTATGAACAGCTGTTACAATTCATTTGTTTTTATTTGAAACTCCATAAGGCGAATGTTAATTTTTGTAACTATTCATTAGTGAATTTCCTTTGGAAAGTGAACTATTAGCATGACCCGCACGGTGAAACATAAGTCCGGGACCACCATAGAAGTTCCTAACGTGACCCCCGATCACGTTTTGGGGGGTCGTTCAAAATTGTATATATATATATGTGTTTGCACTTTAGCGGTCGCATTTTTTCCGATTTACTTAAAATTTAGTAGGGACATTCCTTTCTGTAATCAGTTGGACAAGTTCGTTCGGAAAAACAATCGGAAAACTCTAAACCCCTTTTTTGGGGATTATTCTTTCAAAGTTCGAGTTTATGGGCCCAACAAGGGTCAGAAAAGCCCTGTATGTAAAATTAATGCATGTACAAATATGGGAATTAGTGAGGCAAAAGTTCTAAGCCCTCTCTCGACATTCTAGCATACTTATTTACCAAGTTATTAAAGAAAATGTGTTTAGACTAAACACAGTACGTTGTCTTATGGGGGTTTTACACTAGAAAAGCCTGTTATTCCTTTGTTTGAGTACTTTTATCATCCTCAGCAACCTCACACCTACTTTCAAGCCTGTCTGAACCTTGTCCTAACATTATAATGCGAAAAATTGTATTCCCAGCTTTGCGAGTAAATGAAACCAGGAGCATCAGAACAGCCAAAAAATAACAGTTTTCAGATTTCAATAAAAATTTGAATAAATGTATGTTTTTACACTGATTTTGAGTTTTATAAGTTTTGATGTGGAAATTCACTTCCCTCACGTCAGCGTGCTGCGTGCGAACTCGTTTGAGTTTTTTTACATTATTTAATTTTTCTTGGGGATGAGGCCTGTCTAGGACTTATTTTTATCCCAGAAATTAGTTATTTCGAACATTTGAAGGAAATCGTTTGAGTCGTTTTTTGGGATCAGTGTCGCAAGCAAGCAAGCATACAAGCAAACTTAAAAATGCCTTCACAGATAGTATTAAAAGTGAGTTATCATTACTGTTGATATATATGTGGGACGCGGAAATATTTGCTACGGACAACGTTTCATGCAAGGTTTCGCTCCACTGAGGTTGACCTGATAATAGCCCTTTCTTATACAAACTGTCCCAAGAATGAAGTGAACCGTTTTCGAGCGGCCTCAACTGTTGAAGTAGATTACAGGCCTTCCCGCGTCAGTGTGTTCCCTTCAGTTCCCACCAGCGATCTTCCCGCGGAAAGTCCGGTAATAAATTTATAATAACTAGAACGCGACCGCTCCCGCGTCGGTGTGGACGAGGTCTTGGAATCAGAGTAAATAAATGATCGGGATACATCATGTTAGGCCTCCTTGATTTAATTTAGTATTTTCTTGGAACAAAAAATGTTTGAATAATGTTACTGAAACAAGTACTGATTCACCAATCACGCCACCCTTCAGCCGTCAAACGAACTCGGAGCCAACACAATATAAAGGCTGAGACTATTGTCGCAGTCGACTACAGTTTTCGTAGTTTTCGTTCACCTCTCCCCAAGTTGACGCCACGTATAGTTTACAACAGGAAGCCCCAAAAATATGGAAGGTATTGACCAGAAAGGGCCGGCAGCTCCCTTTGTTTCAGAAGGCAACGGGTAAACCGGGAAAGCGCCAGTTATGCGAGGGTCGAAAAATGGTCTGCCTGGCACGCACCGGGAAAGCGCCAACGATACCCCAGGTAGCCGGGTAGCCGGGTAATCGGGCGGAGGATGGAATGTAAACAAATAATTAACGCTACGGATTCTTATTTTCATTTGTCTCTAAACTCATTGGACCTTTGACAGACCATAAACGCCTGTGTAAGTATTCATAGTAATTTTTAAAAAACGCGCCAGTCTCCCCACCCGAACATTTGCATTTTTCTGGACACCTTGAAGGAGGCCCAGATAGAAACCTACATTGGCATGAATACCGCTGAAACCATAGGACCTAAGCAAAGAAGGATGAAAACCATGTGTATCAACGCTGTTGATAGGACATTTTTGCAGCTATAAAACGGATAAATTGATACCTATATTAAATTTCTTTAAGTGCGTGTCTGTGAAGGTGAGCTGATTGCAAATACGTAAGTCAAAGCTTTTAAATAACATCTGATTGTATTGCACTGTACTGTAGGTACAGGTAAATTTGCATGATATAAAATGCACGACAAACCGATAGTAAAGGGAGAAATAAAGCAAGTCTATTGGTTTGAACTGTAAATGAGATGTATGGAACATCCAGCAATACATATAATGTGTACTGCTGGACACAAACCCCTGCGCAGAGATATGTGTCCGTATACGAACATTCATGTAGGGGTAAGTGTCTGTAAATGTAAATAGAACAATAGACAGACACTACCTCATTTTTATAACAGTAGCGATGATTAGTTGGAAATGCTTGAAATTTAAAGATTTTTTCCATAGTCAAGTTATTTTACTATCATTATGTAAACATATATTACATAATGTAACAGCTTTCCATTTACTAAAGTTATTAATTAATGTGGATTTTTTTTTATTAGTATTGTATGCATATATAACTACTTAGTAAGTATTTTAAGAACATGCAGATTAGTCAAAACTAGATTTTAAAGACCACCGGGGAATTTAAATACCATTTATGGACCGAGAAACCATCCCTCCAATGTTTTATTTCTGGACCCACCACTAGAGGCGAATGAGAAAGCAGCTTAGAAATTCATAAAGGCGTTTTGTGTCGCAACGATCTCGTACAGCGACAGGCACCACTTGAATACAGCACCAAATATGACCATCATTAAGAGTTTAATCAGGCGTTATTACACGCTTAAATACGGCACCAAGGAAATTTACAGGTAGGGTAGAGAGGTTGACCCTCCACAACCCCAAATATATACTCCCTTCATTCTCTTCTCCACCCACCCGACTATTTCAGACCCATCTGCCTCTAACTCTCTCAGTGTATTATATTTAAGATTTTTCTCCGTAAAGCACGTTAAAGCTCCATTTCCCCCTAGGTTTCCCGCAAAATGTATAAAAAATTATTTAACTAATTCAGTAACTCACCAGCCGTTACTGCTCCTCGTACAACTCTATAAGTGAATTAACATACCAAACCTAAAAAAGAGTTGGCTCCTTTACACCCCGTTCTTTCACTGGTTAAGACAAAGAAAAACAATTCTAATAAACTGTATTGGTAAAAAGTATGATAATTTACTATTTTAATCTAGTAAATGACCGGAACGGTAACACAAACTCCTATTTGTTAGTTAGTTTAGGGATTATTGCATCATGGTTGATAATGTAAAGAAATGATTGAGGGGCTTTTAGAGGATTAAATAATTAATTTAAAAATAAAAATAAGAGGAAGATAAACATAATTTGTCAAATCAACAGTTCAAGATGCATTTTTGATGTTTCTTAAAGTGGGCATATCACTCTATTGATTGTGGAACAAGTTTTTCCCCCATTCTTGTATAGATGATAAACCAATTTTTCCCCCATAACCCGTAACCCCCGGTTTTCAAGAGAGTAGTTAGTTGGGGGGGGGTGAAGGAGGAGGGGTGTAAGTGTTATGGGTAAGAGGGGTGGCTGGTACCGGGTACATGTGTGTCAAGGCGGCCGGTGAAGGGTTCGGTTTCAAGTTAATGTGTTTTTTACAACATTTAAGGGTTGGTGCTGTATTCATGAACCCCGCAAAGACATTCGGGTACATGACTGGTTGATGAGGGTTAGACGTGGGGGTCATAACAACTTGCCCAACGACAATAGGGTACGAGATCTGTCTGGACCGGACGGCCGATTTCACAGGTGCGAAGCAAGATGAAAATTAATACTTGTTTATACTTTTTAAATTACAAAGGGTTTTTTTAAAATGTCTTAAGGGTAATAAAAAATATTCATCTATCTATACTAGTATACCAAAATAACTATGGATTTAAAAACGTTAAAGGCAGTACCGGCACCTTCCCTGTGAAGTAAAATTCACAAAAATATGCAATTTATGTACTAAATTTAAAGTTATAGTCATTAATGTTATGTACTTCTTAAGCTAAACGGGCAGAAAAGTAATTTGTGAGAATATTATATTTTAAAGATTATCTAAACTGTTTGAAAAACAGTAATCAGACATACTTAATGTTTATTAAGACAGTATTATTCACGTGTCATGGGCTCCACAATGTTACAGTCACCAAACCAGCAAAAAGTTTAAGTATTGTAGATTATCTTTAGTTATTCCCGCCAGCAAAAAAATGAGGTTCTCTTACGTCACATTTTAATAGGAAATTCAGTTTACTAGGTACATTCATTTCGAAAAAACAATCATTTAAGTATTTTGAATTATTTTTCTATGTCGAAGGGTTGCCGAGATATTCGAAGAGTGTGTCCCGGAAGTGAAAAGGTGGGGTCCCTAACGGTTTTTGTATTAACAACACGTGACGAGTGCGCGAGCGTTGCGTAGTGGCGGGCGGGACGATTTGGCGGCAAACGCGGACGTTGGGAGAAATTTCCCTACACTTGCAAAAATGCAGGAGCACCTACTGGGACCAGCGGGCGAGGGGTAGTTGGGAGTAATGTTGGGGAAGAGGAGAGGGAGCACTTTTTGGGTTCTGGAAGCTCCCATTACGTGCTCTTTCTTAAGTGCTCTTTAAGAGCAGTTATTGGGTTTTGGATGCTAAAAAGAGCACTTTTTGGGTTCTGGATAAATATATTTTTATTTATACCGTACATTACGTTGGACTTATGTAATATAAATCAAAGTTAATATCTAAACAGCTTAAGAATACCTGAATAAACTAACCACTAACCGTCAAAAATATTTCTCATTCTATTCAGTGAAACATAAGGTTTTCTAATAACAGTGACTTAATTAGTCATGCTCGTAATTGGGGATCTAAAATCAATTCAAGTATTCTTATCTTAATTGAAGTTTCCGCGAGCAAGGCTTGGCCACGCAAGTACTTAATAACATTAATCCTACATTTATTCTTAATTCGAAATACGAAAGTTATTGTTTGTACCTCATACATTTTAAATTATATTGAAGTGTTTGTATCGTTTCTTGGTTCGGAGTAACGAACCCAGTACTGGCTCTAGGGCAGTGCGAGCCGTGCTCCAGCACGGGGCGCGCGGGGCGCGGCGCTTTTGGGGGGGCGGCGCTCGGCGCTCATAACGGGTCGTGGAATGCGGCCGTCGTAGTTGGGTATAGCCGCCTTTAAAGGCGGCTTTGAGTTGGGAGCCTGGGGTGGCGGATATATTTGTTAGGGGCTATATATACAGTAGGGGTTGAAGAGGAAAGCCTATTCGTGTATATGTGTACGATGATTAGGGGCGTGCGAGTACTCAAAAATTTGAGTATTTAAATAGTCAAATGAACTCAAAGTTTTGAAAAATACTCCAAAGTTTGAGCGAGTATTTCCCGCCAATCTTTGGACGATCGCGACCTGCCAAATCACGTAGTAAATGGCCGCCAAAGACGATTGCACCACGTATAATCGGCCGAAAATTACGAGACATAACATTATGTATTACACATGAATCGGACATAAAAAACTACCTAACTGTGTGGATGGCGACCGAACCACGTTTTATCGACCGTAACTGAAGACATTACATATGAAATAATCTGGAACTAACGTCCTTGCCCCGTAATATCAGCTACAAACGTCGACGGAAAATAAAATACTGTCCAAAAATGACGACTTTACTACGTAATAACGGCCCAAAATATGACAGAAGATCCGTAGCGATTCTCCGGAGATCGGCGGAAAATACTCGCTCAGACCTTCGAACATTTTTCAAAATTTGGGGGCCTATGCCAAAGCGGGGCCTGGGGCGAACCGCCCCCTACGCCCCCCCCCCATGTCAGTACACCACCTGGTGCGGGGTGGGCGGCATAGGCCGTCGCGCTAACGTAAAGAATTTGAAAATATATAAAAACCAAACTGATTTTGTAAATTGTTGTATATTATTATTATAAGTTGTTGAAAGGCAATATTTGAAAGAAAGTCATGAACATTCACCATGTTTTGCACCTTCATCATACTTAAACATTAAATTTACATATCAGATAATACAACTTCTGCTCCCCTCTATTCCAAAACGAAAAACGAGCAGCTGTTTTGACCTCTATCGGTTTGTGACAACTTCAGGGCATTCTGATTGGTATTGAGAGTTTGAATAAAACTCGCAGTACGATGCAAGAAATTTGCAATGTTAAAATATAGAGTAACACAATGCAACTAATCGTTTTAATCCGCCCACGCCGATTTTTTTTAAAACTAGTTCCTATAGATGAGGAAAGATATGGTTTGGAGGCTGGAGAGTATTGAATAGGGATTTGATCTATTTGAGTTTAGTATAATATGAAATAAGGGGGAAATATGACGCACCCTCCTCAGATTCTGGCGCCCCCTTACATCGTTACTTGTAAGGTTAACTCGTTTAGTTTACTTTGAAAAATATAGTTTATCGTTCCGTCTGTTTAGTAACCATTTCAACCACGTTCTTACTTGTTAACTTAGTCATTTCGGAGCATTGAAGATTTAGTCGGAAATGTTAAGAATCAAACATATACTTTTCCTCATTACAGATTAAGATTATTTGAGCTCTGGTCGTGGTTAATTGACTAATCATCTGTATTTCTTACTAATTGGCATTACTTTAAATAAGTTGCGACAGTGTATCACAGTATAGTACTATCGAAAAAACCCATGTTTACACCCAACTTGAGTTTTTAGAGTCATTGGTGTTAAACTTAATTGATCCAAACACTTTTAGAAGATAAGATTCAATATATCATAGAATAAAAAAAATTCAAAATAAGCTTTATAGCTACACACAACCTTAAAGATTAAATACTCGAAGATATAGTCAGTATAACTGAAAAACGTGTTATACATTAAAATCATTAAACAAATATTATATTCAGAAATCATTAGTTTTTTTTCAAAAACAAAAATAACTCAACAACAAACTTTGCTGTAGCCTATCCATCGCAAACTTCAGCCTCACAGATTCCACGAACCGTCAGAATCGCGGTCGGTTTTGATCAGCGTTTTGAATATTGTTTTGGTTCCCCTGGACCTGGACGAAATCTTTCCCACGCTCAGAACAGATGTACTGTTATCAGTATGTACTTCACCGTTCCTGCTTAGTTTTAAGGGTTTGTTTTCATTATTATTTCTCTTAAAGAAACACAGAATTGTTTTATGATACACAGTGTATTGTGATACGTGGATTACAAGTGTGCACATTTGTTGTTTTAAAATTTTAGATTTTTTAGTTATTTGAGGTTTTTAATTTTTTTATGGCAAAAAGTTTAGTGGCGCGGAAGATCGGAAACGGGATACATTTCCAGGACGATAATATATGAAATCAAGATTTTGAACTACACAAGTCTCTTATCTGAATGTGTTCCATTGCTTGTCATTTCAGGTGATTAGCTTAGCACGGAACCAGAAACATCGCAAACGCAACAACAAGCGAGGAAGAGATTAGTTCGTTTCGTGAAATTCCAGTTAGCGGGAAAGTCCCTGGCCCACTGTGGCTGTTTAGGGCGCTTGGGCCCACTTCAGCCGAATAAGGGAGAGAGGCGCGCATGTGTCAGTCTATCTCAGAACTATGGGGTAGGGAGGTTTTGGATTATGGTGGGGGGCGTAACATTTGGTCTTTGCACGGGCGCTGAAAAACTGACGGGCCACCCCTGAACGAACCTTATTCCATTCGTTGGTCCATACAGTAGATCTAGTGTAAAAAGTAGACGAAATATATTTACCGAAATTTACCCGTCGTGTTTAAGTCTTTAATTAATAATTAAATACATAAATAAGGAGACGTGAAAAAACAGCAAAATAATTATAATTTTGCATTTATATATTACAATTAAAACACATCTGTAAGACCAATTAAATAAATTAATACAACTTATATTGATTTATTTCGTTTGACATTGCTCTTTCATAATCGCCACAGGTTGTGATCCGACATAGGTATATATAACACTGCATGCATCTGACTTAAACAATTTAATATGATAATTATCCATAGATGAAGATATAGTTACTTAAAGTTAAATTCTTAAAAACGAGTTTTCTCTAAAAAATTAGCTTAAATCATGGACTGAACGGTTGACGGTATGGCTGACATTGGGTTCCCCGAGTGGTCAAAGAAATATATAAGGGTCCATAATCCTACTGCTTAAAAAAGTAGTAAGTTCCCCCAGTGGACCGTCAACGTGTCCACCGAGATCGTCATGTCCGAGTTCGTCACATCTACGAAAATCAATGAGCCGTACTAATTAGGGTCGGCCGCCTACCTGCCCCGCCGGGTATGTCATGCCTCCTCCGCCCGAACGGGAACAACTTATGCTAGTCACAGATCACAAGAGAACGGCCAAATACCGTTCTGAATCTTTACGCTCAGAGTTTACTGATGTTGGTTCTTCATGTAGCTGAAAATTACAACTAGCCTGTACATTTCGCCGAGCAATATTAAAAGTGTTAAATATTGCTAAAAAAAAAGTGTTATTCAATTAAACTTTTATCCCAGATAGGATTTGGTTGTTATATTTATTAAATTCTTAAATTGTAAGAATGTATTTAACATATTTTTAATTAAGTAATTGCGAAAATATCATATCAAAACTATTACAACTTTGGTAAATTTAACCTGACAGCTGTACTATTGTATTTATTTTATCCGCACGAATACCAAGCCCTTGCTAATGAACAAACATGCACAATTGCATTTTTTTAAACTCTATTTGAAATGTAAACAGCAATATTCTTTAAAAATGTTAACATTCCGCTTTATCAGTTGATAGTTGTTCTAATAATGAAGAGCCCGCATGATTTAATAGTTGACGGAGTAAACATCCTGAAAATGTAAAATAAGCGAGAACATTATTACAATTAACACATATAAAGATGCAATGTTATGCTTTGCAAAAGATGAATGTTTATCTCAGCAAGGCTATATACCCTTATCCAAGGTGGTCCTGAGGCCGGTGACCGCGGTGAGTCATTTCCCACCCTTGCATTCCTCTACTCCAGAGGTCGACCACTCCAGATTCCAAATCACAGTTTAGACACCCCTCCCCTTAAAATATGCGAAAGAAGGTAAGTTTGAGAACCAAATTTACTCATTCAGTTTTGGGACACCACCAAGTGCAATCAGTCACGGAAAATGTCCACTATAATTTCTTAAATAACAAATCTAAAGTAAGTTTACATTTTTAATTAAACACTACTACTGTTTAAAGTGTAGCAATTCAGTTCAGGGTCCTGACCTACGAACTAGTTCCAGTAGGATAGGATCAGTCGGCAGTAACCAGCGGTGTTATCAGCCGACCCTAGATGTCCACTTTATATATTTCTATTATTACGTTACTCTTTCTCCACGAGAAGACAGGGCTGCTATCCTTCCACCATTTCTCCCCTCAACTCATTGGCATTGACAGGTTCATAAAAACGTCAATTCTTAGTTGGGAATATTTCCCCCAACTACACTTACAAACAACCGAACGTCCAGCTAGTAAACTCCCACTATCATATCAAAACAAATAGGTGCCTCAAACAATGTTCAAAAAAAGAAAAAAGAAACTTGATCAATTAACAAAGTACCAAAGTAACAAGGTCTTTCAAAATATGTATGTTGAAATTTTCACGTAAGTATTCTCAGTTACTTGAGGGACATCATGCTACTCATGCAGAATGCGGTCTCTAAAATGGTGGATTCCAACGGATTTCCAGGTACGGCGGGTGGCCCTTTACTCCGTACTTGGTTGGAATTTACCAGGCGTGCCGAGACAATGATTCCTTCGCTAGCCCCCCCCCCATGGGGGGTTATCTGTTTGTGTCCCGCTTAACAAATTCCCTGAAACCCCTTAACTAATTCCCTGTCGTTTGTCATCATCCCCTCAGAAAATTGACTAAATGAAGGACTGATCATTAAAAACTATTAATAAGCTTGTACTGTTGAAAAAAAACACTTTTGCTAAATCTACCATATACGTCGGTTTTAATATTCATAAATCTTAGCACCAGTATAAGTGTCCCAATATTGTAATTCAATGACAATAACACGATAACTTGGAGTCGAAAATTACTAGTAGACATTTATAGTGTTTCATTTCCTAATAAAATAACAGGGCAATCAGATCATTATTAAACATTTTACACGTGAATGGATTGTTAGTTAGTTGTTACGTATGCCTCCATGTGTCCTCAGCTAAATTGTCATCTAATAAAATGATAATATTTAAGTTAATAAATAATAATGGCACGCCCAACGTGCTTCCTTATGGGTGTGCCCTACCTGCCTTCCGCACACTAGAGTAGGGTTTTGCATCCCCCACATTGTAGGTTCAATTGTTAACCAATTAAAAATAATTTGTTTTTAATTCATTCCCAAAATAAGCATCTATGATTTATACGGTTTAAAAACCGTGATTTTCATTCAAACTAATTGGTAGGCCATTAGTAAAGTTTTCAAATTAAGTGTTTTTCTAAAGCTTCCTAACGTGAAAATAATTATTTTGGAAAAAAAGGAACAGCACGAATCCTAGATTGGAATCTGTAAAGTGTGAAACTGCAAATATTTTGGTAGACATCTGTAAAATAACAGTGCGATTGAGGAGAACAAAAAGGTCTGCAAGCGTAAATATGCATGGCCTGGCTTGGTTACAACACCGTACGGATCATTCAGTCTGGGGTAGGGCGCACCTTAGTTTCCAAGACCACGCCATCGCGACCTGTTCGACGTAATATCCACTGATGCGGACGTGATGTCCGCTGCTCGTTAACGTGGTTGTGGTTTCATAGACAGCGTAATTATTTCGAGGGTCAATGCGAAGCTGAGCGTCGGTAATCAGTAAACTAGGCCCACAAGCCTACTTTTTGTAATTTCAATATATTAAAGAGGTTATAATTTAAATTTACAATCCCTCCAAAGCTGAGTTTAAATTTTCTTTCATGCGCTATCCTCACAAAAATATATTTGTAGATTTTTTTAAATAAAAAAATACGGGATTCCAACGAACGAAATCTATTAAAATATAATCTTTTTCTGCTGTGAACACCTTTGACTTCATCTTATGTTAATAGTCAA
Organism: Allygus modestus; assembly: GCA_963675035.1. Classification (NCBI taxonomy): domain Eukaryota; kingdom Metazoa; phylum Arthropoda; class Insecta; order Hemiptera; family Cicadellidae; genus Allygus; species Allygus modestus. Next base: position 144,426,512 of record OY776111.1, read on the forward strand.
ATTAAATTGTAAGTGAGCTCACAAACTAAGTCGTTTAAACGAAAACGAGGTCACACGCAGCACGCTGACGTGAGGGAAGTGAACTTCTACAAAACAAAATAAACATACACACAAATAATAGCAAATACACAAATAACATATAACTTCAAAAACTGTGTTAAATATAGTCGTATTCCAATTTTTATGGGAATCCGAAAATATTTAATCTTTTAGCTGTTCTAATTCTCCTGGTTCTATTTACCTGCAATGCTGGGAAAAAATATTGCGCATTTTAAAGTTAGAAAAAGGTCCAGTTAGAATTGAAAGTAGGCGTGGATGCTAGGGATGATAAAACTACACCAAAATATGAATAACAGAATACGTTGTCTTATGGGGTTTATACATTGGTAAATACTGTTTCTCATGTGTTGATGTAGTTTTATCACCATGAAAAAGAACGACATAGTTAAATTATCTTCCCTGACTGTTTCATTTTTATTATATAAATAAGAGATTCTTTAACATTTGTTTTATTGTAATGGATACCCTTTTTAGGCTCAAACAAGAGGATTGTGTCTTCTGGTGGGACAATAGACAAGAAAATATAGTTTACAAAAATGAAATAGAACATTTTGAGAAAGGAAAACCTATAGACATTGGAAGTAGGATTGTAATGAATTATAAAAACAAGTTTTATTACGGGGAAGTTATTGAAATGGAAGCCCAAAGTCACGAAGAAGCAGCAAAGTCACCAACAGACGAGACCTCGTCAGAATAAGATATCACCAGGATTTTTTGTCTCTTAAATTTCAACGATTTCAGATAGTCCTTTGAAGTGGGACGGGATTTTAAAGTTAACATAGGCCTGATTAGAGAAACCGTACAAACGCGAATTGTTGCATGACTGGAGCAACATTATGATATCAAATATGGCTGGAGCAATTGTGGCGTCAAGAACTGGCTTCAAAACGCTGTGAAATCATACAAGTACCACAAGAGATTGTTATTAAACAAAATTATCCAGTGTTACATTGCACTTAGGTCTCCAACAGTTATAATATTTAAGTTTATTTTTAATTTAATTTAAATAAGGTTGTATATGTTTAAAATACATATATTTTATAAAATTAAAATGTTTTACAAATGTTTATGGAGTTAGAAACAAATCTATTTTTTGTGTAAAAATGGGTAAAGATATCCTAACGAAATTTTTTTGACAATAAGGTAACATTAACACCAACACCCAGTAAAATTTTGGAATAGATTCAATGCTACGTTTTGATGGGAGAATATTTCTGCGCTAAGCGCGAATTTATTCCTGTGCATAGTGTATTAACTCAATAGTGATCATTTTATTAGTGAACGTAGAAGGCATCTTTCTACAAATCATCTAAAATTTTAAAAATCTTCTTGTATCTACTTCTAGAATTACAAAATATTTGGTTTCAGTGCATTTTACTTTCTGCAAAAGTATAGCATAAAACGGGTCGAACTAATCTAAACATAGTAAAACCTAATAAAAAATGACATTCTGCACACTTTTTCTCCTGTTACAAAATCTCGTATCTGTAGCCATTGAACCATAATAAGAAATATTCGTAGATTATACTGATTCATTTTGACGACGTCAAAACGCTGCAAATGAATGTAAACATCGACTTTACGTGGATACCTTGTGGTGTCAAGAACTGGCTTCAAAACGCTGTGAAATCATACAAGTACCACAAGAGATTGTTATCAAACCAAATTATACAGTGTTACATTGCACTTAGGTCTCGACCAGTTATAATATTTAAGTTTATTTTTAATTTAATTTAAATAAGGTTGTATATGTTTAAAATACATATATTTTATAAAATTAAAATGTTTTACAAATATTTATGGAGTTAGAAACAAATCTATTTTTGGTGTAAAAATGGGGAAATATATCCTAACGAAATTTTTTTGACAACTAGGTAACATTAACACCAACACCCAGTAAAATTTTGAAATAGATTATATGTATCCTTTTGATGGGAGAATATTTCTGCGCTAAGCGCGAATTTATTCCTGTGCATAGTATATTAACTCAATGGTGATCATTTTTTTATTGAACTTAGGAAGCATCTATCTACAGGTCATATACAAATTTCAAAATCTTCTTGTAACTAGTTTTCGAATTACAAAATATTTTGTTTCAGTGCATTTTACTTTCTGCAAAGGTATAGCATAAAACGGATCTTACTAATCTAAACATAGTAAAACCTTATCAAAAATGACATTCTGCACACTTTTTCTCCTGTTACAAAATCTCGTATCTGTAGCCATTCAACCAATAATAAGAAATATACGTAGATTATACTGGTTCATTTTGACGACGTCAAAACGCTGCAAATGAATGTAAATAACGACTTTACGTGGACACCTTGTGGCGTCAAGAACTGGCTTCAAAACGCTGTGAAATCATACAAGTACCACAAGAGATTGTTATCAAAACATATTTTACAATTGTACATTGCACTTAGGTCCCAAGCAGGTATTATAGTTAAGTTTATATCTAATTTCAATTAAATTAGTTTGTATATGTTTAAAATACATATATTGTACAAATTAAAATGTTTTACGAACATTTATGGAGTTATAAACAAATCTATTTTTTGTGTAAAAATGGGTAAAGATATCCTAACGAAATTTTTTTGACAATCAGGTAACATTAACACCAACACCCAGTAAAATTTAGGAATAGATTCAATGCTACGTTTTGATGGGAGAATATTTCTGCGCTAAGCGCGAATTTATTCTTGTGCATAGTGTATTAACTCAATAGTGATCATTTTATTAGTGAACGTAGAAGGCATCTTTCTACAAATCATCTAAAATTTTAAAAATCTTCTTGTATCTACTTCTAGAATTACAAAATATTTGGTTTCAGTGCATTTTACTTTCTGCAAAAGTATGGCATAAAACGGGTCCAACTAATCTAAACATAGTAAAACCTAATCAAAAATGACATTCTGCACACTTTTTCTCCTGTTACAAAATCTCGTATCTGTAGCCATTTAACCATAGTAAGAAATATTCGTAGATTATACTGATTCATTTTGACGACGTCAAAACGCTGCAAATGAATGTAAACATCGACTTTGCGTGGATACCTTGTGGCGTCAAGAACTGGCTTCAAAACGCTCTGAAATCGTACAAGTACCACAAGAGATTGTTATTAAACCAAATGATACAGTGTTACATTGTACTTAGGTCTCGACCAGTTATAATATTTAAGTTTATTTTTAATTTAATTTAAATAAGGTTGTATATGTTTAAAATACATATATTGTACAAATTAAAATGTTTTACAAATGTTTATGGAGTTAGAAAAAAATCTATTTTTTGTGTAAAAAGGGGTAAAGATATCCTAACGAAATTTGTTTGACAACTAGGTAACATTAACACCAAAAACCAGTAAAATTTTGGAATAGATTATATGCATCCTTTTGATGGGAGAATATTTCTGCGCTAAGCGCGAATTTATTCCTGTGCATAGTATATTAACTCGATGGTGATCATTGTTTTATTGAACTTAGGAAACATCTATCTACAGGTCATATACAAATTTCAAAATCTTCTTGTAACTACTTTTAGAATTACAAAATATTTTGTTTCAGTGCATTTTACTTTCTGCAAAGGTATAGCATAAAACGGATCTAACTAATCTAAACATAGTAAAACCTAATCAAAAATGACTTTCTGCACACTTAATCTCTTCTTACAAAATCTCGTATCTGTAGCCATTCAACCAATAATAAGAAATATACGTAGATTATGCTGGTTCATTTTGTCGACGTGAAAACGCTGCAAATGAATGTAAACATCGACTTTACGTGGACACCTTGTGGCGTCAAAAACTGGCTTCAAAACGCTTTGAAATCATACAAGTACCACAAGAGATTGTTATTAAAACATATTTTACAATTGTACATTGCACTTAGGTCCCGAGCAGGTATTATAGTTAAGTTTATATCTAATTTCAATTAAATTAGTTTGTATATGTTTAAAATACATATATTGTACAAATTAAAATGTTTTACGAACATTTATGGAGTTATAAACAAATCTATTTTATGTGTAAAAATGGGTAAAGATATCCTAACGAAATTTTTTTGACAAATAGGTAACATTATCACCAACACCCAGTAAAATTTTGGAATAGATTCAATGCTACGTTTTGATGGGAGAATATTTCTGCGCTAAGCGCGAATTTATTCCTGTGCATAGTGTATTAACTCAATAGTGATCATTTTATTAGTGAACGTAGAAGGCATCTTTCTACAAATCATCTAAAATTTTCAAAATCTTCTTGTATCTACTTATAGAATTACAAAATATTTGGTTTCAGTGCATTTTACTTTCTGCAAAGGTATAGCATAAAACGGATCTTACTAATCTAAACATAGTAAAACCTTATCAAAAATGACATTCTGCACACTTTTTCTTCTGTTACAAAATCTCGTATCTGTAGCCATTCAACCAATAATAAGAAATATACGTAGATTATACTGGTTCATTTTGACGACGTCAAAACGCTGCAAATGAATGTAAATAACGACTTTACGTGGATACCTTGTGGCGTCAAGAACTGGCTTCAAAACGCTGTGAAATCATACAAGTACCACAAGAGATTGTTATCAAAACATATTTTACAATTGTACATTGCACTTAGGTCCCAAGCAGGTATTATAGTTAAGTTTATATCTAATTTCAATTAAATTAGTTTGTATATGTTTAAAATACATATATTGTACAAATTAAAATGTTTTACAAATGTTTATGGAGTTAGAAACAAATCTATTTTTTGAAAAAATGGGTAAAGATATCCTAACGAAATTTTTTTGACAACTACGTAACATTAACACCAACACCCAGTAAAATTTTGGAATAGATTATATGTATCCTTTTGATGGGAGAATATTTCTGCGCTAAGCGCGAATTTATTCCTGTGCATAGTATATTAACTCTATGGTGATCATTTTTTTATTGAACTTAGGAAACATCTATCTACAGGTCATATACAAATTTCAAAATCTTCTTGTATCTACTTATAGAATTACAAAATATTTGGTTTCAGTGCATTTTACTTTCTGCAAAGGTATAGCATAAAACGGATCTTACTAATCTAAACATAGTAAAACCTTATCAAAAATGACATTCTGCACACTTTTTCTTCTGTTACAAAATCTCGTATCTGTAGCCATTCAACCAATAATAAGAAATATACGTAGATTATACTGGTTCATTTTGTCGACGTGAAAACGCTGCAAATGAATGTAAACATCGACTTTACGTGGACACTTTGTGGCGTAAAAAACTGGCTTCAAAACGCTGTGAAATCATACAAGTACCACGAGAGATTGTTATTAAAACACATTTTACAATTGTACATTGTACTTAGGTCTCGACCAGGTATAATAGTTAAGTTTTTTCTAATAACAGTTAAATTAGTTTTTGAGTGTTTAAAATAAATATATTGTACAAATTAAAATGGTTTACGAACATTTATGGATTAAGAAACAAATCTATTTTTTTGTTGTAAAAATGGGTAAAGATATCCTAACGATTTTTTTGACAACTAGTTAACATTAACACCAACACCCAGTAAATCTTTTGAATAGATTCAATGCTACGTTTTGATGGGAGAATATTTCTGCGCTAAGCGCGAATTTATTTCTGTGCATAGTGTATTAACTCAATAGTGATCATTTTATTAGTGAACGTAGAAGGCATCTTTCTACAAATCATCAAAATTTTCGAAATCTTCTTGTAACTACTTATAGAATTACAAAATATTAGGTTTCAGTGCATTTTACTTTCTGCAAAAGTATAGCATAAAACGGATCGAACTAATCTAAACATAGTAAAACCTAATCAAAAATGACATTCTGCACACTTTTTCTCCTGTTACAAGATCTCGTATCTATAGCCATTTAACCAGAATAAGAAATAGTCGTAGATTATACTGATTCATTTTGACGACATCAAACGCTGCAAATGAATGTAAACATTGACTTTATGTGGATACCTTGTGGCGTCAAGAACTGGCTTCAAAACGCTATGAAATCATACAAGTACCACAAGAGATTGTTATTAAACCAAATTATACAGTGTTACATTGCACTTAGGTCTTGACTAGTTATAATATTTAAGTTTATTTTTAATTTCATTTAAATAAGGTTGTATATGTTTAAAATACATATACAGTATTTTATAAAATAAAAATGTTTTACAAGTATTTATGGAGTTAGAAACAAATTTAATTTTTGTGTAAAAATGGGAAAAGATATCCTAACGAAAATTTTTTGACAAATAAGTAACATTAAACTTTAAATTTGAAATAGATTCAATGTAACTTTTTGACGGGAGAATATGTCTGCGCTAAACGCGAATTTATTCCTGTGCATAGTATATTAACCAATAGTGACCATTTCTTTAGTGAAGATATGTGGCATCTTTCTACAGATCATTTACAAATTTCACAATCTCCTTGAAACTTCTTCTCGAATGAAAAAAAAACATGTCCACTGATATTTTATCTTATAGATTCTGGCATAAAACTGATATAACTAGTATAAGAATAGTACAACCTAATCGAAAATGACATTCTGCACACGTTTTGTCCTCTTACTAAATTTCGTATCTGTAGACATTTAACCAATAATAAGAGATATACGTAGATTTTACTGGTTCGTTTTTTTGACGGCAAAACGCTGCAAATGAATGTAAATATCGCCTTTACTCGGACGCCTTGTGGTGTCAAGAACTTTCTTCAAAACTCCGTGAAATCATATAACTACAACAACGATGGTTATTATAACTAATTACGCAATGTTAAATTACACTTAGATATTTTTGCGGTATATGAAATTTGAAAAATTAATTTGATTTTTATTTATGATTTTTTAATTTTAATGAAACTGTTGTACACCTTAATTTATATGTTAAATACACAATTTGTTTTCATAACGTATATTATATAAATATTTGTAGAGACAAAACCGTTTACGCCAGCGTCAAAATGCCGACGAATGTAAACAATTTACAAGTGCCTTTAAAACACATAATATAAATGCATATATATCTCGTGAAAACTTGTTATACATGTAGCATGAGGTTGTCAAACGAAAATTGTACCTGTACATTACTATGATTTATTATTTTGCTATGAATACCATAATATATATATATTATTTTAACGTTTATACTTTCTGTGTTTAATTAGGACTAATTCCGTATAGGGAGTTTATTTTGTAACGAAAAATAATAGTACGAAATATAGACTTTTCATCGAGAACAATCAAAAAAGTCATTAGAAAATCATAAATCCGAAACCAAATATTAACTTACTTCTGTTACTGTATTCAATTATAATACCAACTTAAAACTTGCCATCATTATTTATAAAAAAACAAAGATTGAATTATTTTGTTAACGTAATTTAATATATTTTATTTTTCATTATTATTGTGTTAAAACTATATATAATAATGTAGTATATGTAATTCCACTAATACATGTTGTGGAATTCTTCATTTTAGATTTATGAGGTTGAAAATCAACAAATCCAATTCCATTTTGTCACTATACTAAATTTACATGAAAACTCATACAGTTACATCAAAACATAACGTGTAAATCCACGCCAAATGTCGACGAAAGAATACACTTTTTTAAAATAAAATGATGCTAAAACTCAGTCGCTTAAAGTTGTCGGTGTAAAAAAGACAAAACAATGTAAAATATGTTCTCATGGAACACCTTCACCTTGAGGAGTCAGACTTGTTGACGTCAAAATGCGTCAGCCTGCCTAACTTGACGTCAATAGTCAGTAAAACAATGCAAGTTCCACGATTAAATGAAGTGACGCCGAAATGCAATTGCTTAACGAAGTCGACGTCACAAGGCATTCAAGCGTTCCGGCGTCGACGCCAAAAGGCGGCGAAACAGTCTAAAATCCGTCCTTGTGGCGTCACCTTGTGGCGTCAGAAATTGACTTTGAAACGCTGTGAATTCGTGCAAGTTGACTTCAAAAGGCCTTATACATAAACCTATATATATATATATATATATATATATATATATATATATATATGTGACTTCCAAACTGAGATAGGAAATTCTGTTGGATGGGATCTAACTGTTCAACTGTAAACTGTTGGACAGTAAAGTAAAGATTGTAACACAATTATTGCTTTAATATTGTCTAATAACTCCTAAATTCCCTAGATTTCACATTGAAGCTAAGCTTTGCTTAACCCTTTACAGTAGTAATTTTATTCTATTCGCAATAGCCTATAACGGGATTTCATTGGTGCTGCACTCTAGTAGCAAAATATGTAACTAATGACCGCGGGCGACTACGGTTCTATCCGCTAGGGGCGCGGACTTACTGAAAAACCTTAATATCGCCGCTGGGCCCTTGGTCGTGTTAGCTGAGTTGGCTACGTCGTGGAAACACCTTGGTCATGCACTTTGGCCATAACGTGAAAACAGTATTTTAATGAAAATAAACTATAAATCCATTTAAAAATACAAATTTCTATTCCAATTAACAAATTACAAGTAAGGGACGAGACCAGCTCGTATGTCTACGCCAATGAGTTAAATCTCTATACAGGATTAAACAAAACACCCAAATTCATAAATTCTCTTGAATGCTCAAGACCACTGTTGTTGATTCTGTAATTATTGACGGATTGTTACCCAAGTATTAAAAAAAGGTTTTCAATATCAAGCAACTATTTATTACTGCATATTTAGGCAAAAACATCATACGAGTCGTTCTGAAGAGAATTAAATGAGGAGAAAAAACAGACAGTTTTGCTCTTATTTCTTTATACGCTTTCTTTTCATCAGCATAAAACAATATTTAGAGCTATTAAAACAATTTACATCATCAATAATAAACAAACTTCAATGACCGTGGTCTATGTTTGAGCCCTGAGGGTCTCCTGAGGTTAAAAAGATTTTACATAGCTGGATGGCTTATACTAATGTATGTTTCAAAGGAACACCATTTATATTTATGCATATACAGAGGGGCTAAAAAGAAAATAACTCTCCGTAAAATTTTGTTTCTAATTAATACGTTTTTAATATGTTCACGCAAACCTTGTGCTTCCTGTAAGTATCCTATGCTGCTTTATAGAAATCAGTACTGAAATTTCGGCAGTTTTTCCCTGATAATCTTTGTGCAGGAGTATATTTACATAACTGAGATTTTTCGAGGTGTTTGGGGCTGAAGGTGAGGGCGATACGCAAGATTTCTAAAAACTCTAGATATGCCTCTGGATTCTAATTTCAAATGTAAATCAAGATGAAATGTGACTGTCGCTAAAATATCCTCCCTCGGAGAACATGTAGCTCTGGTAGCTCTTTCTATCACATCTGAGAAGGTTACCAGAAAAATGCTAAGGGGAGTTAGTACTTATATTTTAGCGATCTTGTATCAGTGTTTACACTTACCTTAATAAAATAAACTATGTGAAAAAATGTGTTGTAAAAAAAATTGTTTGCTAATAAAACGGTAATACCGCTCAAGTTATTGGTAATGAATATTGTATTTTATTTGCAGTTGTAATGCTTCTCAGAACCTGACTGGTTGGTGATGTTGATAAATCAATTGCCCTCGTGCCCAGAGTGTCCCTAAGATTCAGTGGCTGTTTGACCAGAATGCAGTTAAACGTTAATAACACCATATACCTTTGCTTATCAGTTTTAACTCTGACTAAGGCGTATATCAATATTTTATTCACTCTCAATGTTGACAAATATTACAGTTAAGGTGGAGATAAAGGAGCTCGAGCTTAATTAACTAACAGAGTTTAGTGGCCGAGGTTGGCGCTTCACTGCGGAGACGCGGAGATTACTTGAGAAAACCGCTCCCTTTGGTTGCTATTTCCTAAAAACTGGATTAGATTTTTTCGCGGTAGTATACTTTGTACCTATTATCACTGCTATGAATTATATACCATTAACAGTTGTATACAAAACGTTGACATTTAAACTATTATGACTTTAACTTCGTTGACCTCATAATATTATATATGCATGTGACTTTGCCGTAATAAAGGTGCACTTATCAGGGTTCGAACAAACCAGTTGCATAGACCTCCCACATTGTTTAAGTATAAAATTAATATCTTGATCCATTTAACTGTTTATATTAGCACTGGAATGTTTCTATAAACGTAATCTAAACCCTTTAACTAAATCTTTAAAGCCACATAGATTGTATTTTAAAGTTTTGTGGAGTAAATCAGCCGAATTTTCTGCGGTGTATAATTAGGCGAGGATCGCAGCTGGGGATTACTGATTGCAGATTAATCTCGGGTTGAGTGGAAACTGGTGTAAACACACTTGTTCACGATTCTGCCACTTTTGTTGCATTCTTCAACCTCGTATGTAATTTCCATGAATAAAATAAATACTCCTAAAAATGTGTAGTAAAAACAAGGTGCAGTTTGCTTACTAGGAACACATTTTTAAATACATTAGTATTTTTTTTGTACTGAATCAAAACAAACTTTAGATAGGACTTAGAGAAATATATTTGAATAAACAGCTCGAATCTAATCACAATGATGCTGGCACGAGGATGTCTATTCAAGTCAAAAATTGCCTTGGAATTAAAAGTATACGTGCAAAAACAAGTAATTGTACAACCCCGACACAGTGTATTGAAAATGTACTAGTCTTTAAATACAATTTTTGAATACCTCTGAGGGAAGAGCGATCGACGACGCCAAGGCTTGTAGCTTATTCTTGGTGTAAGACATAAGAGAAGATGCTGGTATTGTCACTTAGCAGCTGAAGTCTTGTATGGTAACTTTTGTGAAGTATTGGCAGTAATGAATTCTTACACCGACACAACTAAGAAAAGGTTGGAGTGAAAAGAGGTGATGTAAACTATGTTAGGAAACATCGATAAGCACATGTTTTGGAATTACTCTGTGAAATGTTTCTTTCGGATAGACGTGCAATAGTCAGAGAATTTAATCCGAAATAAAATCTTACTAGGGAAAACAAAGTTGCAATGATAATCGCTACAAACAAATATCAACTACTCCAAATAAATGACTTCAATGACATTATTAAATACCATGCACTTTAGACTGTTTCTTTGTACATGTCCTCTGGCGTACAACATAACTAATTCTGGGAAAACTCCCTAAATTATTTCATCGAGAATTTAGATTAAGAAAGGTATATTTACCAAAAAGATAAAAATAATTAACTTCAACCTCTCTCATTAAAACTTCCTACTGCAAAATCCTGTCCAAAGAAAACCTTGAGCCTTCTTTTTGTAACATTCAGGCAAGACAATGCAAAACTATAATACGATAATAACAGGCATGGAAAGATTTATGATATCTGCAAAATCACTCTACACTTATAGTCCAGGCAAAATAGTACAAATAGCCGAATAAAATCATGTAGTTCAAATTTTTTTGGGATGTATAGGGGTGGGTCCCCTGAACAACGTAACATAAAAGTCCCGTCGATTTCCGTTGCCGCGGAAGGTGAAAGGGGGGTTTCCCCCCTTAAATGGCTATTATTTTCAGTGTTTTGCTTAAACTTGAAGACTGTTGGTCGTACAGAAATTTTATAAAATGGCAAAATGAAAGAAAGTAATATTTACTATAAGGCAATTCTTAAAAATGTGATCTTATTTTTAATAATTTTCGAGATATATACAAAACTAATGGATCAGCTGAAACAAATTTTTTTCACCTCACATTTTTTTGTCAAACTCGTTCTTATAGCTTCTCACCCCTACGATTTACAGAACGTTTTTCAGAAAAACAAAGTTGTAGAACATAACATATTTTTCAAAATACATACATATTTTTCGAGTTATTTTTAACTAGCCCAGAGTGAGAGAAAAAATAAATAAGTCAAATCTCGAGATTGTCCTAACAACTGTCATTTCTATTTTTCAACCTTATGACTACTACCACTGACTATAGAATAGTCAATGCTACTACAATTTGTAGCACCGAATAAAACGTATTTTTCTCTCCGTAACGATGGAAACATTCAGTTTTTTAAATATTAATTTTTAAAATGTTCCTTCGAAATAGGAAAATATATTTAAAAAAGGTACAAAAATATGTAATAAAGTCTCCACGAAATGTATTATACTTAAAACATTATTTTATTTAAAAAATGTAGAACATAGTAAGTAACTAATTCATTATACAAATAGTTTCAAAGTACATGGAATCTTATCTTAAAAGTCCATTATATTTTCATCCTCTTCCAAGTCTTTTTCTGTTATTGACGCAGTGTCCACGCAGGCTCCGTAGCATTCGCAGATGGATGGGGTTCAAGTGTATTAATATAGTTGTATGGGTTCAGGACTCCACTGTCGTCTCGTTCGCAATCCCGCCGTTCTGGATTGAGAGAGGTGTATTGAAGCCATTGTTGCGTTTAGAAGTATACTCTAAAAAAGTGTTGATTGGCCGCCCTTTTCGCCGATGTCATAGAAGCAAGATTGGCTTTTACCTTGATAGAGTGTTTTACAAACGATTAATATGGGTGGTTGTCCAATTTATGTTTAATCGGGGGGGGGGGGGGGGGCTGGTACATGGCAAGAAACATCTCCTCACCAGCTTAGGCTATTACTTCAGGTGTTGAAGTTAAGTCGTAAAAAATGTAAGCTATCACTTTACTTTCCTTTGGCTTTCCTTGGAAACACTTCAAAATGGAGTAATTTTTTTAAATGTGGAACATGTTGTCTCACATTCTTTTTAAACTGTAGATAAACAAGATAGACTGACTAATGGGTAGTTCCTGTAATTATTTAGTAGAGTTTACCGTGTCCTCAACGATTGCGTTGTTAAACGAGAAATCGAAAAGAATATTTATATATGTTAGTACTGCCACAGAAGATGCCGATGATAGTATTGGGAAATGAGCGTTATACAAGGCCTGTGGTTTTTATTGGAGAAGATGTTGTTGACCTGCTCGTTCTGCTAACAGCTCTCACACTGGTGAGGAGATATACCTCGCTATGTACCAGCCCCCCTCCCCCGAGTGAACGTTTTTTCTACAACCACCGATACAACTACTTTGTGAAATACTTCGTTGGAGACGTGTATATTTGTCAAGTCACCTTCATTACACTCATTAGCTATAAAAATTATCATTAACATTGCTTGCACCAACACTATCACTTGTTGAATTGAAAACTGTGCTGATACCGGCACTGGCACTAATGTTGATATTTGCAGCATGCAGATTAGATGTAGATGCAGACCCGAGGGTGGTGAGTGTAGTTATAATACCCGATGATGAAGATGGTGTAGAGGCCACAAGCATTACTCTTGCACTAGAAGTTAGGTCTCGCCCAGCTGGTATGTAGGTAGGTGAGCATAAAGCAGGCAAACTCTGTAGACTCAGCTCCTCAGCGATGCTACAGCGCAACACTTCCAGAAATTCATCATGTTAAGGCCATTTCTTAGTTTTCTTGATTATCGTTCGTCATGGACAATTATTGGTGATCAACAAGGCCTTCAGATCTCGCTTGAACAGATCTAACATTGGTTGAACCCTTCAATCTAAGTGGCAGCTCATTGAAAAGCGCTGTGCAAGCTGAATGCAGTTGTTTATTGAAAAAAGCGGTATTGTGTCGAGGATGTGGATAATTGAATCAATGGCGTAAACTGTAGTTGTGAGTTAGTTTGCGTAATTGAAAAGTTAGCATTATTAAAAAGAAGAGGGATTCGGTTTATAACATGTATAAAATAATATTTTATAATGAGTATTGCCTATAACTGTATATTATAAAAAGTGGTTATAGTGAATAGGACATTTCCTAAAGTTTTTATTTTGCAGTTCTGTTTCCCACTTTTTAAAAATCTTCAAGGCAACATCCACTACCCCTCATCTTAATCAACGTGGATAATTTACTGCATATATGTATTTTCATTTCTTGAAAGCTATACAATTACATCAACTACTATAAGTTAGGGTAACATATCTTAATGTATTACTCACGTAATATACCTTTTGCATAAATTTTCGTATAAAGCCTGTCGATCAGGTCTCGAGGGATATATACTCCAGAGGCCACATCCAAAATGTAAAACGTGGCCCACATTTACGAGGTTGTATCACGCAAAGTACAGAGTCACAGTCAAAGCCACTTTAACGCTTAACACAGAAACAAATTATAAAATTAAACACCGATGAAAGAATATGACAAGTACATTGTAATAATGATTTATGCCCAATTAATGCATGCAGTACCGAAAACCAATTTCAAGTTATTTTACGATATGTATCTAAAATCAATTATTAATTTTATACAGTTCGGGTTGTATTGTATTTATTGATTTGACGCTGTAAAACTAAAACGTAGATTTACTGAAAATGGAAAGTTAGTTTATGATAAAACCCAATAAACTTGTGAGCGAGAAGCTAAATTAACACAAAAATCAAAATAAACATTTTATATGTTAATTAGCTAAGGAATTTTGTTTTCGGCCCACTACGTCGTTACGTTTCAACCGATTTAGACAATCGTTGTGTAGTTTTAAAGAGTTTACACTGAAAATTAACAGAAAAATGTAAAACTTAAAAATAGCGCTTTAGTTTTTAAAATATTGACATATAAAAAATCGCTCCATGTTATTTAAATGGGAGAATCTTTTTGAATTAACTCGGTCTTAGTTTGGCAATACCAGGCAACGTGTGGTCTTGGAATTTGTACCAATTTGAAGCTTAAACATCCCGATACTTCCCAAAATTTTCAGATTTATAATTTTCTCCTTTAAAGTTCGTTAAATGATACAAAGTTTAAAGTCCTCAAATTTCTCCATGTTATTCATATGGGAGAATTTTTGACCAGGAACTTGAACTTAGTTTGAGAAAACCAGCTAATGTTTGGTCGTGGAATTTATACCAGTTTTAAGCTAAAACATTCCGATACTCCCCATAATTGTCAGAATTATAATTTTCTCCTTTTAAGTTTGTTAAAAGTACACAATGTAAATATATACAAACCATTTTGGTGGGATTTATGATATGTTTTGTTTACAAAAAACAGTTGATTATAATTCCAACTCTGTGATTTTCACTAGACAGCTGATCAGCTCATCAAGCTTTTGACTTATTAGTGAACTTGCTATGGAAAAGTTAACTATCAGCATGACCCGCTCGGTGAAACTTAAGCCTGGGATCACCATAGAAGTTCCTAACGTAAGCCGCTAGACACGTTTTGAGGGGTCGCTAACAACTTTATATACAGGGTGTCCCGGAACTCTCTACCGAGTTTTTCAGGTATTATTCCTGGACCATAGGCAAATCAAAATATCATATTAAAAATTTCAAAAACTCAAAAGTTACTCGTATAGCCGCCATTTTTTTCTCACAAAATAATTTTTAAATCAAGAACGGCTAGTTCCCAAGTAGCATAGAAATAATTTTTAATATTTTCAAAATAATTTCAAATGGGTTTGAAATGAGTTTATGATTCAAACGAGTTAACATTATTTTAATATAATTGTAAGATGGGTTTACAATTGATTAAAAATAATTTTTAAAACATATATTAAAGTAATTTCTAAATCAGTTTTAATATTACTATAAACAAATGTTACAAAACTCGTTCAAAATAGTAAAAATAATAATTTAAAATAATTTTAAAATTGTATTAATATAATATTAAATTATAAAATGTTATGTTTTTTTACATTATATAAAGTCATTTAAAATCTTTGTTTCATCGATGAAAAATTATGAAGAAATCAAAAGTGATAGTAAATTTTACATAAGTTTCGAAATAGTTTTAAATAATTTTGAAACAACTCTAACATATTAATATAAATTGTTTATATATTGTATTACAATTATATTAAATAACTTTTTGCTAACTCAATTAAAAATCCTAACCAAATCTTTAAAAATAATTTTAAAAAGAAATTATAGTAGTTAAAATTTGTTTAAATAAATAACTTTTAAGAATAAGCAATGTTTATAATGATTAATATTGTTTTTTTTCACTGACTGGAAGTTAATGAGAAACATGGAGTGCTCAGCAAAGAAGTTCTGTATTAGTTTCAAAATTGTTTATCTTTGGCCAAAATGAGTTGATGTAATTCGTTTGGAGCCTCAAGAAACTTATATAAATGTACATTTCATATCCCAAGGATTTGTGTAAACTCAGTTTTGGGTACCACATTGTTCAACATATATGTCAATGGAATATTACAAGTTTTATTTCTCCAACCTTACAAATTACAAGATGTATACAAATTACAGTGTTTACCAGCAACAACAAAAGCAAACAAGGAATACTATAGTTTCACCAAGTCCCCATAGGGTGTAATCAATTGGTTATTTTATGTTGCCAGCCCAACCATTATTTATCAAGGGGTGAAGTGGTCGAGAGGGTGTTTGGTGATCAAAAGATTGTGCGTTCTACCCCCGGTTTGGTCATAATATTTTTGAAATGTAAAATATATTTCATAATTTTGTTCAATGATTTTCAAGCGCATTACATTAGTCAGATTGTGAAAATAAGTATAAACAGTAGTTTTTTCAGTAAATATTGTTTTTGTAATTTTAAAATTATTTTGAAAGAATTTAAAATTAATTTAAAACTGATTTATAAATTATTTCAAAATTATTCAAAAATAAATTTTAAAATGGTTAAAATATTATAAAATGGATCAGATAGGAAATTTGTTTGTAAAAAAATCATTTTATAATAATTTTAAACCCATAAAAAAATCATGTTCAAATTATTTTAAAATTGATTTTGCCGTTCCTAATGCTACTTGAGTTGTAACAGAATTAAATTTGGTATATAGCCTTTGGTATATCACCTAAAGAGATAATTACAGAAAACAAATAATATTTTTAGAATGTTAATTTTCAAAATGGTGGCTGCTTAAAACTGTTAAACGTAAATATCTCAAAAACTACAAATGAACAAAAATGATCAGCCATCAGGTTTTTAATAAAAATTTATTTAAAAATCCAACGATACCAAAATTAAGGAAATATGTTCACAAATAAGGGAGAAAACTCATTCTTAAGGCTCACTAGCAGTGGTTTTTCGTAATAACAGTTGATATTGACATGTGAAAATTCTCTTAAAAATGAGTTTTCTCCCTTAATTATGAACAAATTTCATTAATTTTGGTATCGTTGGATTTGTAATTTAATTTTATATAAAAAACTGCTGGCTAAACATTTTTATTTCATTTGCAGTTTTTGAGATATTAACGTTTAAAAGTTTTAAGCAGCCACCATTTTGAAAATAAACATTCTTTTTATTTTTTTGAAAAATAAACAATTATTTTGTTTTTGTAATTAGCTCTTTAGGTGATAAGGCTATATAAAAAATTTCATTTTGTAACAACAAGCCGTTCTTGAATTAAAAATTATTTTGTAAAAAACAAAATGACGGCTATACGAGTTACTTTTGAGTTTTTAAAATTTTGAATATGATAATATTTTGATTTGACTATGGTTCAGGAATAATACCTGAAAAAGTCGGTAGAGAGTTCCAGGACACCCTGTATATATATAAAAGTGCATTTTAATAACTTGTGAAATTTTAAGTCAAGTATTTCATTATTGGTGGTTGTTCCTACAGGGTACCGTTGGCCAAACTTTATATTTAATCCGTCGAATTTCGACGGGCACCTACTAGTAACTCTTAATGTTTTAACAATAATTGTTAAATTAATTTCAATTGTTGAAATCTTTTCCGAATCATGAAGATGTTCCTGTGGTATTTACATAACATTTTTCGTTTACGTTCAGTTCAAACATACATATATGTTTTCTGAATTGGCGTGGGATATTTAAAATAAACGATTATACAGCCAATAATAAGCACGAACACATAACAATTTTTTTTATTTTTCTCATTTCTATTAAACTTCACAATATTTTGCGGATAAAATATTTGGACATATACGCTTTTAACAAAATTGCAAATGTTTACAAGTTGTAGCTTAAATATAGTCAATCTGAATATGAACAAAAGACATAGTCAATTTTACCAAATGTTTAACTTAGTTATTAAAATACAAATTACAGTCCGGTTTCATTTGAAGTCCTTTAAGTAGGCTAAATAATCTCTGAAGTTATTCAATTTAACAACGTTGCCGTGAGAGAATAAGTAAAGCTAAAATAAGGAAGCTATTTGAGGCAGTAGGCAGTTAAGGTGGATTAAACAGATTAGTTAGACAAACAGCCGCGGAGGTGCGCCACTGTGCGGCGCTAACGAGCAACAGACACTGCTTGGACTTGAATCAGCTTGTCAACCCCGTCAACATCTCTGAATAATGATACACTAGCGATAATACCAACCTGAACAACTGCAATAGTTCCGTCATAAATTTCAACCAATTCATTATTTTATTTAGTGTTTTATAATTGATTATGTTTCTTAATCAGTCTCGTTTTTATTTTCATTAATCACAGTTTTATCAGTAATAGTAATTGTTGTTAGAGTTTTTATTATTACTAAATGTCTAAAAATGTCTATAAATATTACACATTAAACCTGGAGATATAGAATCACACGATAGAACACGATGCTGGTGCTATAAAGCGCACAATCAACTCAAAGGTCAGAGCGGCCAGCGTGTGTATACGAGCCCCCCGAGGGTCGTGTGTAGGGTCGCGGTCCAATTGATTTTGTCAGACACATCAACTCTGTCGACCAAAGAGTAAGTTCAGAGACTTTTTTGGTTATAAAACTTAACATAAATTTTGAGTCCAGACAGAACTTCCTCTAAAACATACTGACAGCCGGATGTGTAACTCACCAAGAGAGGTAGGAACGTAAATTTTGGCATTCACGTAGACTTAACCTAGAAACCCCCTCCCCTAAAAAAAAAACTTTCCAAAACTGAAAATTTCAAAATTGGGACTCCTAAACAAAATATAAAACTATCGTAAATTTTAAAATCTAAAATTGAGTGTCTTCTTATTTGAGTTCTAGCAAATCATAATCGTGTAAACTAAAGTATCTGAATACATTTTCCTACTGCTGGATATTGATGTTTAAATCAGTAATAAAATAAACCTGTTACCTTTCAATATCCTGTTATGTTGCAACTATGCTACATGTTTTGTGGCAACAACCACATCTTCAGGCAGCATCTTCAAGATTTGTCCTATAAATTTAAAATTGAAACACGAACACATATAGTGCTATGGCACACAAGACACAATTAAAAACAAGACCGGTCATTTTTGGTAACTATAGTATGCTCCTGTCGCGTTGCGTGCACGCTAGGTTGTACCACTGGAGAATCATCCAGTCACCGCCGGCACCGGTACGACCTAGCGTGCACGCACCGCGACGGGAGCATACTATAGTTACCAATACCCCCGTCGCAGCAAACCTGCATACTCAGTGAATTTCCAATGAATATGTAACATAACACATTAAAACACTTAACAGGAATCATAAGAAATATATTCACAAACAAGCGATATTTAAAAAATATTAATTATTCTCCATAAGAATAACATTGGGGATGAGTACGCAGGTTTGCTGCAACAAGGAACACAAAATAATGGGTTTCATCTTAGTGAAGTCACATACCAAGTTTCATCCATATACATTCATAAATAAGCGATATATAACATTTTAATTATTTCCCATAAGAATAACATGGGGACCAAGTGCCTAGGTTTGCTGCTACGGGAACCATAGGCGAACATTTTTTTGTGCAAACAACAATGAACCACAACCAGATGAAGCCATATACCAAATTTCGTCAGTTTATGTTCATAAATAAGCGAGATATACAATTTTTCATTTCCCCCATAATAATAACCTTAGACAACGTACTGTGTTTAGCACTTTCAATATCTCAGTAACCAATTGACGTAGAGCAATGATCAATATACCAAATAGTTTGTTTTTTATGCTGAATTCAATGGTATAAATTAAAAATTGATTTAAATAAAAATTACACGTGGAAACCCCCAAAAAAACATTTTTGGGGTACAAAACCCCTCTTCGGATAGTGCAATTCGTCTGATTTTCGAACTTGTTCAAATAAATGGTGCTTTACATATTTGTACCAAATTTCATTAAGATCGGACCTTTTTTACGAGAGTTATCAAGCTTACGGACACACACACACACACACACACACACACACACACACACACACACACACACACACACACATATATATATACCCCGTCGCAGCAAACCTGCGTACTCAGCGAATTTCCAATGATCAATTTCTTAATAAGACATTAAACCACTTACCAGGATTCATAGTAAATATGTTCACAAATAAGCGATATTTAAAATATGAATTATTCTCCATAAGAATAACATTGGGGATGAGTACGCAGGTTTGCTGCCACAAGGAAGAAAAAAATGATAGTTTTTATGCAAATATCAATAGAACTCATCTAAATGAAGTCGCTTACCAAGTTTCATTCATATACATTCATAAATAAGGGAAATATAACATTTTAATTACCGGTACTCTCCATAAGAATAACATGGGTACCGAGTACCTTGGTTTGCTGCTACAGGAACCAAAGGCGAAAATTTTTGTGTGGAAACAGCAATAAACCACAACCAGATGAAGCCATATACCAAATTTTGCAAGTTTATGTTCATAAATAAGCAAGATATAAAATTTTTCTTTTTCTCCATAGGAATAACATTAGACAACGTACTGTGATTAGCACTTTCAATATCTGGGTAACCAATTGACCTAGAGCAATGATCAAAATACCAAATTGTTTGTTTTTTAAAGTTAAATTCAATGGTACAAATTAAAATTTGATTTAAATAAAAATTACATGTGCAAACCCCAAAAAACACATTTTTGAGGTACAAAACCCCCCCCAAACCCCCCTTTGGATAGTGCAATTTATCTGGTTTTCGAACTCGTTCAAATAAATGGTACTTTACACATTTGTACCAAATTTCATTACGATTCTTTTTTACGAGAGTTATCGTGCTTACGGACACACACACACACACACACACACACACACACACACATATATATATATATATATATACATATATACAAGTTTGAACGAATGGTGTTTTTGGCATCTGGGGACCTCAAAATGAAAAGTTATCATGGTCTTGGGCATAGTCTTACCATGAGACCTACGGTAATAGCTTCTTCCCTATAGGGGAAATTCGATAAAAATGACCGGTCTTGTTTTTAATTGTGTCTTATGTGTCATAGCACTATATGTGCTCGTGTCCCAAATTTAAATTTATTACAAATCTTGAAGATGCTGCCTGAAGATGTGGTTGTTGCCACGATTATGTAGCATAGTTGCAACACAACAGGATATTGAAAGGTAACAAGTTTATTTTATTACTGATTTAAACAAAAGTAAATAAATTAAAACAGTGACTACCATATGCTACGCAATTTAAACTGCCCAAAACTTTGGTCGCACGGTGTAGCGCTGGTACGTGTGCCCTTCGACATACAGTTGGCCGTCATGTATCTACCGTTAGGTCGGTCCATCGACATACAGTTGGTCGTCATGGACCATTATCGGTAGGTCGGCCTTTCGACATATAGTTGCCCGCCATGGACCATCATCGGTAGGTCAGCCCTTCGACATACAGTTGACTGCCATATTCCATCATCGGTAGGTTGGCCCTGCGACATACAGTTGGCCGTCATGTACCATTATCGGTAGGTCGGCCTTTCGACATATAGTTGGTCGTCATAGACCATCACCGGTAGGTCGGCCCTTCGACATACAGTTGGGCGTGATGGATCATCACCGGTAGGTCGGTCCATCGACATACAGTTGGTCGTCATGGACCATCATCGGTAGGTTGGCCCTGCGACATACAGTTGGCCGTCATGTACCATTATCGGTAGGTCGGCCTTTCGACATACAGTTGGCCGTCATGGATCATCACCGGTAGGTCGGCCCTTCGACATACAGTTGGCCGCCATAGACCATCACCGGTAGGTCGGCCTTTCGACATACAGTTGGCCTTCATGGAGAATCATCGGTAGGTCGGCCCTGCGACATAAAGTTGGCCGCCATGGACCACCATCGGTAGGTCGGTCTGCATGTACCTTTATAGCTATGGTACTTTAATCCATTTATATGATGGTAGTAACTACTCATCATCATCCTACTGTTATAGGCACCGTAAAAGACTAATTCAATTTGGTTTTCCAGATGCCTTGTTTATAAAACCCCTTGTTCACGTATTCTTTTAAAGTCAGTTTATCAGTTAATGAAACCTCCTCAAAATTGCAAATGCATGTAGAACCGCTATAACGAGGGAAACATCACTCCATACGGCAACATCGGCCAAAAGCTAAAAAGGTTCCTAAAAGTGATTTATTCAGGGTTTAAAGTATTAAAAATAAAATATCACACATGCCTAGATACTATTACAGTTTTTATAACAACAGATATATATATATATATATATATATATATATATATATATATATATATATTTGTTATATAATACATTTTTCGCTATTGATATTTTTATCGTTATCTATTTTTTACTGTCGCAGTGGAAAGGCTAATTACAAAGCCGTGGGTAAGTACGAGAACTAAAGAGAATTATAATACTACTAGAAAACAAAAGCAGAGAAAAATATACTTGATAAAGGAGAGTAAGATCAAAGGAGCGTTACCTAACGACGCAGAAGGGTCTTAATTAAGCAAATAAGTTTGATAAAGTGTATATAAAACTTCTACTGCAGCGTCTTAGAAAAGAGGGAATTTATAATTGGTAACCATCAATAATTTTAACCAAATATTCGTTTTGTTGTTTGTATTTTATTAATTACAATTAATAATAATTATTATTAATATGACTGGCAGATCACTATTTAAAGGTTACATTTAAAAATTAAGTCTGTTTTTAAACTTGAATGAGTAAATGTGCCCTTAAACAGTGCGATACATCTAACTTTTAATTAAAGATGTCAAATGAAATATGTGTTTTATTATTTGCACTTAAATCAATTTTCGAATTTTACTATGTTAGTTTTATTATATGAATACCTAGTCTCTAATTTTACAAATAGTTTTAAAATTTGTTTTAGTAGTTTTGCATACGTTCATGAAGTGTCCTACGTTCATACGTGTTATCAGTGAGCTCTATGTATAACTGGAGAGACTACTGCTTGTTGGATTTTCGTGCCATCATCGGCAGCATTTTCCCCCTCTACAGTACCAACATTATAACACGAACATGGTAGTTAGTCTATTATACATGGAGTTTGTTGAGTTATGTTGGTACTATAGAGGGGAAAAATAGTGCATCCAGCTGATTTTCTACGGAATGCCTTTTTGTCAGAAACTGCATGGCAGTAGTAGTCTCTCCAGATTGTATAGAGCTCGCTGTGTCCAACGCGCCTGGGAACAGAGTGAAATAACTGGCATTAGACCATTACCTGAAGCAAAGTTGAACTGAAAGGATAATGGAATCGTTTTATAGTACGCAAAATGTATTTTGTGACTGTGTCTTGTATAAAATAAATATATAAAAAAATAAACTGATTAGAGAACGATAAAAACTAGTTTAGTTTTCCATAACCCATCCTTTAGGAGTTTCAGAAAAAGATCGTGTTATAGACAAGTATTGACGAGTAATTCGCTTTATTATTAGAGGTAGAGGAGATTTCATATCACATTTATAAATAACATGGCATCTAATTAGGCGAGACTGCTCCCAGATATTTGTCAGTTGCCCCCACCGTCGAAAGGGTGGGGGGAGGGTTATAAGCCAACAGTGAGTTTTTTTTTAATTCGTTAGAAATTTCTATAGTATTTAATATTCTTTTTTAAGACTCACACACTCTTCTTGCAGCCTCGTTGTATAAGTTTTAATGGAACCAGATTGACTGTGAGGACTGTGGGAAGGTCATATTTTAGATTTAAATTGTGAAAGGCTTAACCAAAGGTAATCATAGCCTTACTCCCTGACGTAGATAGTACATTTTATTAACTAACATATTTTATTCACTTTATGTTAAAATTAGTTCTCGAATTGCAATACACACACATCGTAGTCAATGCCTACTTTAGCCACAGTCAGTTTTATGTGATCGGCTACTTTGGGGTGATCGGTGAAAATGAAGCAATCACAAATTGTTTTCAAGAAAAAACGTTTTTCAGCGATTGTACTAACAACAAATTTTACAAAATTTAGTTGTAAAATTGTTCATAATTATTAAAATAAAGTAATTACAAAATTATGGATCTTTGACCGTAGTTCGAATACTAGAATACTGAAATTTCAAGAAAATAATATTAAATTTTATGATTATTGGTTTTGCTCTTGGAAATTACATTATAGAAGAGTCTAAAAATACAATAAAAATGTCAGAAGCGTGAGCAAATAATGTTCACATCAGTTTCAGTCAAACCGAGATTAATCTGCAATCAATGAGTCCCAGCTGCGATCCTCGCCTAATTACACGGCGCAGAAGATGCAGCTGGCCAGCTAACTAATACATAAAAATGAACGTATAATTGAAATATATTACAAGATTGAGTACCCATAAACTTGAGCTTTTAATGGAAATTCGTTGCATCATTTGCATTTAGTATCATACTGGTATTTTAAATTCTGTAAGAAACTCTAACTACTTTCTGGTATTTCAAAGAAGTTGTAACATTCACCAATATATGCTTATATATTTTCATAGGTTTAACGATAATTCATGAAATACCTCTAGGGAGGGTTGGTTGTTAAAGAAAGTAAAAAAGGGCAAACATGCACTAGTCTAATAAAAGAGAATTATGCGGCTGTTCATAAATGTATAGATTTACAGAGAAATGTGTATCTCTATAGTGGTATTCTCTATCTACCGCTCTCTACACCCTTCACAAAACCCTCTGTGACACATGTTTATGGGGAATCTTAATGGATAAATATTAAGCCCTAATATTAAGCTCTATTTAGGTTAGAGCGACAAACTCCAAAAGATCTCCATCAACAAGTAGAATGGACATCTTCAGAACAAAGTTTGAGCATGGTTTTGAGCGTGATTTAATGCAAGGAATATTTAATGAACGATTATAGGAAATTACCTGGGGGGCCAAGCTTTGCTCGGGGGAAGACCAGTCAGTTGGTTTAGATGACTTGGAGTAATATTTAACCACTTCCCCCTACTGATAATCAGATTTGTATAACTCATTTGCCTCTTTTATACATTTTTAAGTTCACTCCAGTTGTTATTTATAGCTCAATGTCCCTTTGATTTATTTTAATACTCTATATATGTAATCTTCACTCAAATCTTTTAATCTCTGCTCTCAGGAAACCACATGTTAATAATCACATACAACATGAGTATTACTTTGACAGTTCCCTGGTTGATTATGAACAGCTGTTACAATTCTTTTGTTTTGATTTGAAACTCCATATGCCCAATGTTAATTTTTTTAAATTTTTAATTTGAGTTTTTTTTACATTATTTGATTTTTCCTGGGTTTGAGGCCTATCTAGAACTTATTTTTATCCCAGAAATTAGTTATTTCGAGAATTTGAAGGAAATCATTGGAGCCGTTTTTGATATCCGTGTCGCAAGCAAGCAAGCAAGCAAGCAAGTAAACCTTACTCATATTAGAGTATAGGATATATAAAGCATGTAATTTAACATTAGTTCTTTGTAGAGTTAACTACAATTAAATTATGAGTAGCTTTTTTGACTATCTTTGTAATTCTGCTTTGAACAAAATCGAAGGGCTTCTAGTTCGTATAATTAGATTATTTGACTATACTGGATGCAATAAACCATTTCTAGAATTATGGTCAACAATTTATTACAAAACCCATTGTTATTATTGGTTTGTAGAAGGAAGTCATGAATTAACATGATGTTTACCTTTTTGACAAGATATATAACAAGGTTAAGTTTGTTTTTCATATTAAAACTGCATGGATCTCAATCTCCAATAGCCTTACTTTCAAACCAACAGGTGTTAGAGAAATAAAATAAGACTTTGATAGCATAATATTTACGTTTGTATTCGGCATTCCCGTCAGGTGTTCTTTCAATTCAGGTTCGGTGGTATTATAAATGAAACTTTATGGTCAGCTTTTTATTTATTTTCTTTCCTATATTACATTTGACATTTTATTCATTGGTTTCATAGTTGAAGAGTGCAGTTAATTAAAGAGCTTTAATATAAATATAATGTTTTCACAGTTATGGTGTTTCTTTAAGGTATATGGAGAGTGAATCTAAACGATATCATTTAAAATACGTATGGATTACTTAATAGTTTCAAAATAAATTCTAAATCAATGAATGTTTAAATAGACGGTTTGATGTTAAATTTTATATTTTAAACTATAAAACTGTAATTTGTTGTCAAATTTAAAATGGAAAACATATTACTGATAATTTTTTATCATCGTCAACTCAATTATCTAATGGAAAATTAAGTCCTAATTATGTTTCAGTAACTCTCCCTGCACGTTTACTGTGATTGTGATCGAAGGAGGAGGTGGAAGGAAGATAGCCGGCGCGTATACATTGACTGAAGATATTGACCTAACCAACCGAGTTAACCAACCAAGTGTCCAAACGAGTTACTGTTGTCACTCATTAGCGTCTCTTGTGTGCAGACTTCCTAAGCACCCAAAATACACACATGCATTTAGTGATCAGACGGTTTTCACAACATAATGGTTATTTTGAGGTTCTTTCGGTAGAAGATATGTTTAACCTTTTAAATGATCCAATTGTATAAAAGATAAAAAAAATCATTATATACTCTATATTAAAAATCGATTGGATACTTTAACACATACAATATTATTTCGTGTAAAATTTAATCTAAGAGCTAAGCTCAACTCAGCTTATATCCTTCGGTTTCGCAATTCTATTAGAATTTAAGCAAACCCAAAATGCATAAACAAAAATCGTTTTGTTTTATTTCTTTACAATAAGTCATTTTATTTTCAATTGACGATACAAAACCTCATGAAAATTCCTTTTTAACTATATATTTAAATAAGAAGAATATATTATATATTTATATACAGCAACTTTGTATTGTATATATAAACAACATGTGTGTAAGCTACCATGTATGAGGTTTGCAGTCATAGCCTTAATAGTTTGGTTAAACAAATTGTAAACCTCCAAACAGTTTTTATCGGTCATGATGAGTATTCTATTTTTCTATCATATAAAGTTGTATATAGTAACACGTTTAAGGAATAGCACAAAGGAAGCTGTTTTCTCCAAGTAATCTTCGCGTCTCCGCAGTGAAGCGCCAACCTCGGCCACTAAACTCGGTTACTTAATTAAGCTTAAGCTACTTGATCTCTACCTTAACTGGAATATTTGTTAACATTAACCATGTCTGTTGGTTTTGTAACATAACGATTTGCCTAACATGATGATAGTAGTAAAAATACGCAGTTTGAATGCAGTTTATTTATGATAATGTCGAGGGTCTTTTAAACTCTGAGCATCAAGATTAAGAGTGAAATTAGTTTAATCAACAACTTTTCACGAGAAAGGTTCCCAAAAATAATACAACTAGAAATGTTTAAAATACTATCAGCGCCAAATTACAAAGCGGCTCTAATTATCGTTTGATTAGCAAGCAACTTGTTTGTACCTAGAATTACGGAGTTCATTCAGGTATATATTCCAGAATGTAATAAGGAGGATCACATAACCGTTCGAAAGATTCAATAAACCCACTGTGGGTTTGAAAAAAATGTGTGTTAGGAAATTAACTGAATTTGTCAATATAAAAATGAAATATCGGTCTTTTAGAGTAAGCATGACTTTTATAATTTCTCGAATAGAATATATACAAAGATTTTCATACTGTTAAGCCACAAGGGCTTAATACAAAAATTCAAAAACAAATACAAACAAATGCGAAGAGTGTAAAAGCAAATACAAAATTCTTGGTTCGGTTTTATAACAGTAGAATGAGTAGATGCCAACGTGAGCAGCGGCTTGCAAACACTATCTCACCGTTATGACTGTATTACATACGTGCCATACCCACACTCATTACATATCATAACATAGCATAAACATATGTCATACAACGTTTTTAACGCACATAATGTAAGTCCGATATTTATTCACGATTGGTCAAAAGTCTGGCGGACATTTATTAATTTCAGACTTACGAACTGAAAGACTTGTTCCCAACTCTGTATACAAACAGTTGTACTATAAACTTAGTAAAATTGAAATATAATATACATCTTTGTAAATATAATATATATTTGCCTATGGTAATTATATATGTGGAGATGAAGACATATATAATAGGACTAGTCTAGTCGAAGCTCTTAATTGGTAATAATTGGAAAAATTAGGAATTGGTAGGAAAGGTTCTGCACATAACGAACGGGGGTCTATTACAAATGTATTGATGATGAAAATCACTAGTATTTATTACACCACCAATATTATTATTTCTTTGAATAAAGAACGTATTTTTTAAATTTGCATCTTTTATTATTTACGTGTAGCAAATAAAAACGAATACATACTCAAGGAGACTGACAGGAATATGTATAAATAAGAGAATTCATATTTATCTTATTTATGTAATCCAAAATAAAAGCTTTGTTGATTAATCTAAATAGTGAAAATTAATATATATTAAGTTATTATTCTATATTAAAATATAACCTGTTTTTCTATCTATTTCTCTGTTTTTAATTTTAAAGAATCGAAAACAAAATATCTAAAATGAAGCATTTTGAATTGAGTTGTATGATGGAGAATCCTAACATAATGCTTCGGCAGGACGGTGCAATAACGTAGGATTAATTTGACGCAGTGTACCGAGAACATGGCCGTCGCGACCTCCTAATATCAATGCTTACGATTTATTTTAAGGTGCTTTAGGAAAGATGTTATACCTATAACTAAAAGTCCCAATAAAGTTTGTGTAGTCAAAGGTATCTGTAAGTGTCGTTGACCATGGAGATACGAACCGCTAGCGTCTAGGCACCCGATTCTACAGAGGGATCATGAAGCAGGGTGGTAGTGGTGGGGGCAGAGCCGGACCAATGATGAAACTCAACCACCGGCTAGATATTGCCCAAGCCACTTATACAGGTCACGAGGAAATCTACTAAGCAGTCAGAAGAAAACTTTAGAATTAAAATTTTATTTTGTCAACTAAAATATATTAAATGTGCATTGTTATTAAAAAAGGATTTAGTAACCGTTAACAACCATCTATATAATTTATTTTACATTGCTTACTCCACGCCAAGGACAATTTGGGTAATTATAACACAAGGGATAGTGTTCACAGCTACAACACAAGAAATAAGAGAAATCTGAATGTTCCCCATGTAAGATTAACTAATCCCAACAATACTCTTCGCAAATTAGTCTAAGGTATTTTAATAAGCTACCCGAAAGTATTAAAAGCAAAGCAAGAGAAAGTTTTAAAAATATTCTGCATGAGTGGCTGGTGGCACAAGCTTTCTACCAGTAAATGAGTATGAGTCTTGTATTAGTTCTTTTACTGTACAAACTTAAGTTTTTTTATCTGTTTTCCTAAAAATATGTTAGCGTTTTTATTTCCTTACAGTGCGTTATACGATCATTCATGACTTGCTTAATTTTTATTGTTGTTTGTAGCATTGTAGCAAATTTCAGATTTAGTTTGACAATGTCGGTTACAATTATTGTAATTGTTTAAAGACAATAAAGACATTCTTATTCTTAATAATAAATAATATAAATTGTCAAAAACGAAGGGAACAATATAAATTTTGAGTCGTTAATAATAACGTGGCAATTAGTGGTGTGACGTATTAAATTGATTTTAGCTTGACAAAGTAGCGTTTCAAAGTTAAATGACGCGTAACCCCATTAGCTCACAAGGTGTACACTTTTCCACACGGCTCTGGATTTTTCATAACATACATTTCGTAATCATTAAGCAGACGGCAATCTTTTTTGTTTCCATATCTTTATTCGAAAAATTGGCTTACGAGATTATTTACCAGTTTAATATCTACGGTTATTGAATACAATATCCGTAAAATGAGATTAAATCCTTCGAGTGGATATATTGTCGTGTAATCGGTGTTTACCGAACACTGCGTACCGAGATTTGGGTTGGTGCTGATCGCTATTGGGTCTCCAACGATCTTAGAGATCTCTCTATAGCAGTTCTTCATGTGTGCATCGATGATATAGGATATGTTCAATATGTTTTACATCCTATAGCAAACCCGATGTATGTAACCCGAGGTTACATCTTGACTACAGTTTAAGAAAACCTTCTTACGCATTACAGATTATAATCCCAGTTATTGGGTTTCTTGTTCACGGTGTCAAACGTAACGCCATAGATTTTTGGTGTGGGTATCAGCTGAATTCAGTGAATGAGGAGAGTCAGCATTATTTCGCCAACTAGGACAATCATCTGGCTTGGCTGTGACAATTCATATTTTTCCTAATTATTGCTGTCGGATGTCGTGTTCGACGGGGCGTTGGGCGATTGCCCATCACTTAGCTGAGATTAGGTCAGCACGTCAAATGTCGACCAGCAGTGGTCAAAGGCGATTACCTGTCATGGATCATAATCCTGACTGCGCTGCTGTTGGTGCAAAGTTAACATCACTTAGTGCAGTAGTATTTTCTTCGTTGAAAAATACAACCACTCTCTGACCTAAATGATATACATAAACATAGACTTACTAAATGAGAACAGATGAAAGGTGGCTACAAAGAGGTTACATAGAAAGGCTAATTTATGGTATAAAGAATGCTGTCAAAAGTTAAGTAAAAAAAGAAACGTACAAATTCCACTATTTTTCTATAAGGATAATGTGTAATTAAATTTGTTTATACAACGGTCAGATATCATGAGCATAATCACTTGCAATCTTACCTCCCAGTCAACTTGATCCACAAACAAAAAGTTAATATATTGGAATGATAATCCAAAATTTTTAAAGGCATAAGATAACATTCGGAGACATGTACTTTCAAAAGCTATAACATATCCCAGAATCAGGTAAATAAATTAATAAATAAGTAAGTTGATATATAATAAAATAAGTTTTAATTTTTGTTTCAGAAAATAATAAACTATAAGCTGAAATTGAAAACAATTATGTATGTGTGCAGTAAACACCAATCAACAGTTTAGTTTATATATTACTGCCACCACTATATCCTTTTATTAGGGTAAAACATTTAAGCGTTGAGACATCCAAGTCACTTTTAAACTTAAAACACAAAAATATTTGTACATCCTAATAAGTATACGCAAATATTTTGTAATTATCAGTATTGTTCGAGGCCTCAACACGCTTCATATTAAATTGTTTCCATGTCATCCTATTCCGGAAATTATATTTAATATATTATGTGGACAAAACTAGGAAATTTGCAAGTATGCTAATTAGTAATTGACCAAAAAAAGTTCTGTTATTTAATAAATCCATTCCATACGTAATTTGCATTATAACAGATTTGATTTTTGCATATAATATGCATTTAATTTAGTGACCCACTTCCAATATCACCGTATTGGCGGTTTGTTGTTATTGCTGGATTAGGAAACCCCAACATTAGCTGCTAGGCACGTCTTCCACAAGCGGGAATTTTGCGCAGGATACCGGAAGGATAGGATATAGCAGGCAAGGAAAGGGTGGTGGTTGTATGGGTCAGGCAGCCAAATTGACCTTTTAGAGGGTCAACTCCCGTGCTCCTGTGACAGCTGTGATCAGGCTCAAACAGGCGGACCCGCTCTGCCTTCCAATGGCCAACTCAACTGACAGGGTATCCATGTACCAGGGAACACATTTTCAGGTTGGGAACCAAACCCGGAGTTTTCGTCCCCAGCCGCTGCAAGTGGAGGGACCAAAGGTGAAAGGGAAGCTTGTCATAATGTACAGCCAAAAGACTTACCATATGTAATGACAACTTAATTTGCTATACCCAATGTTAGTCTCAAAACTGGTATAGACCAGTTTTAAGGTTGTCCTGGGACGTATTGGCGATTTAAAAAATAAAGTCTCTCTGAACTTACTGCAGAGTTCATGTGTCTCAGTTCCAATTGGGCCACGATCCTACACAACACCCTCGAGGGGCTCGTAATAAACACGCTGGCTGCTCTGACCTGTGCTGTGGGGCGATTGTGCGCTTTATAGCACCAGCATCATGTTCTGTCTTTATCTTGTGATTCTATCACTCCAGAGGTGATGTGTCTGATAGTTTCCATTGGGCCGCGGCCCTACACACGACCCTCGAGGGGCTCGTATACACACACACGTTGGCCGCTTTGACCTGTGGGACGATTGTGCGCTTTATAGCACCAGCATCATGTTCTGTCTTTGTCTTGTGATTCTATCACTCCAGAGGTGATGTGTCTGATAGTTTCCATTGGGCCGCGGCCCTACACACGACCCTCGAGGGGCTCGTATACACACACACGTTGGCCGCTTTGACCTGTGGGACGATTGTGCGCTTTATAGCACCAGCATCATGTTCTGTCTTTGTCTTGTGATTCTATCACTCCAGAGGTGATGTGTCTGGTATAGCTTCCACTGGGCCGCGACCCTATACAACACCCTCGAGGGGCTCGTAATACACACACTGGCCGCTCTGACCTGTGCTGTGGGGCGATTGTGCACTTTATAGCACCAGCATCATGTTCTGTATTTGTCTTGTGATTCTATCACTCCAGAGGTGATGTGTCTGATATAGCTTCCATTGGGCCGCGGCCCTACACACGACCCTCAAGGGGCTCGTATACGCACGTTGGCCGCTTTGACCTGTGGGGCGATTGTGCGCTTTATAGCACCAGCATCGTGTTATGTATTTGATCACTTCGTGATTCTATCACTCCATAGTTGTTGTGTTATTGATTAAAACACTCTATGATATTAGGAAAGCTGATTATACAATTGAACACAGTCTAACAGAATTAAAATATATTGTTGTAATATGAATATAAATAGACAATCTACAAAACTGGCACATCAACCTCGTATGTTCAAGGGGGACGTAAAAAGTAAAACTAGTTTACGATTTTTATTGACGTTTTATTAAGCCAAAAGCTGAGTCTTATAGGCACAATAAAACTAATACGTTGTTCTTCTCCATCTGTATAAATTTGTGACTTAGGAGAAAAATATAATTTTGACATTGAAACCTATTTTAATAAAAAAAACGCACTGGAGAGTTTGTAGTTTTAAAACTAGGTTTTTAAGCTTTTTTTGTTTTAAAATTAATGATGATTAACGATTTTGGTTTTTACAATCTTATCGCTATCGTAAAAGGTGTTAAAAATAAACAAACTATGATTTCTGCTTTCAAATATCGAAACATTTACTGAAATAAAAAATTGCAAAAACGCGGTAAATTTTCCTATACAAATTTCAGATGTCGGGTAGTTACAATTTCTCCTTAAGACTGGCTCATAATGTTAAGCTATGTACATTTTTATGCTTTATACGATATGAAGGACATTTTACTGTTTTTCATAATTCATAAACATTTTCACATATTTAATAAATACTTGAATAATTTATTAAGGAAAGTAGGCAGTTAAGGTTTGAAGAAACAGATTAGTAAGACAAACAACTGTAAAGGGGGTGCGCCACTGTGCCGCTCTAACGAGGCAACTGATACTGCTTGGACTTGGGAAACATCAGTATGTACACATCTCTCCGAATAATGAGCCATCGGATATTAAACCAACCTTATATTGAACAGCCACATTTAATAAAAAGTTAACTAAGATGACTGACAAACAAACGTCAAGATAAAAGCTAAATAATAGTAGAGTTTTGTTATGTACACATATCAGAGATTTCATCTTTGACGATATATGTTTATATGCTTCATACATTATTGCAAGGTAGTTTTATTTACTTACCACTCTTACTGTTGAGTTCTTTCCTATTTTAATCTTAGTTTTTACGGCAGTCTTTTTCGTTATTCAGTTCAAGTTACAGTTACAACCTATTACACTTGTAAACACTCCTCTGCCAAGCCATCTTGACATGACTTAAGATTGAATTAGTATATTTTATATGTACTGTATGTAATGTAATAATTTTACAAATATCAGTAACATAAGCCCTTGACACACAAATTCTTAAATCATGTTTGGGATATCGATTTTGTGAAAAATGTCTCATTACTATAGACAAAAGTGTGTCCATTATTTTAAGAAATTTAGTACATATTTTATGAAGGACAATTTTATCAAATTTTTTTATTAGTTGCATGAAACCAAGAAAGATGTGTTTACCTATAAAACTCAGTTTTCAGGCTTGAATAAATTGTTAATAGGCATAGTAAGCTTGCAGTTTGTTTGCCATTTTATAAGATTGTCTTGTTACATTTAGCTTACAACGTCTATTAATATTGTTGGAATAGAGCTTAAACAGCTGAATTAAAATAAAACCAATTGAACTTGTTCTTTTTGATAATGTCATAGGCAAAAATAACTAAAGCTTTGCTCGACAGAAACTGTATATAGATCACCAACAAATTGCACAGGAATACAATTCTCTCCCCCGGTCTGAGCTGTGGTGTTGGTGGGACGTGCGTGCACACTACAGCTCAGAATGTATAGGGGGACTTAGTATATGGAAAAAATATTGCTTTCGTCAACATTTTCGATTTTGGCTTATTAGTGGAAATATTAATTTAATGGCCTCTGAATCTAAAAAAATGTTTTCCGAGTGATGTCTGTGTCAGTTTTGTGTCTGTCTGGATATGTACAGAGCTAGAGACAACCCCAGTGGTCCGATTTGGATGAAATTTGGTATGTAGGTACTAATCCACAATATCTCCAGGCTTTTTTCATTTTTTGAATTTTTTATTTTAAAGGGTAATTATCCCCCAAAAACCACAACCAACTTGAAAAATCTAAATTTCTCAAAAATGGCTCAAACTAGTTTTTTTTTTATTTTCTTGTTCGAGTTATAACTACATTTCTAATACAACTTCGTAATAGTTATAGGTCAAATAGCGTGCTATTTTGGAAAAAAGATTTTTTTAAGGTACTGAATAATGTAGGTTGTATCAAGTATTAAAATATTAAGACTATTTAGACGAGGGGTTCACCCCATAAAATATATCCCTATTTTTTAGAACCGGTTCTGAGAAGAATTTTATCTGCAAACATGTATACAATATCTATCTTCACTAAATTGAGCGGCGCTAATTATTTATTCTGATTGAAAAAATATGTTTCCTACAAAATCATTTTATTTAAATTTATTCTTGTTTGAACTTAAATAAACTATTAAGAAATGAAATGCGTTACATAATTTTCCAGTCCGTAATACAAATATTGAAAACATTTTTCACTGTCTTTTTATACTGAACATGTTTTAAAACCTCTATAATTGGTTATTTACAGAAGGATTCGTAATATTTATGCCCAAAGACCTAAAGCTCTGATCTTGCAGTTATAAAACTCAAGGACTAGTTTATGAGCAGGCGAGTGAGTAGATGCCAGTGTAATCAGCAAATGGAAGGAGCTTGCAAATATTGTCGCGCCGTTCATGGCTCTATTACCGATGTGCCAGATCCACACTCGTGACAATAACATGAACAGATCTTATCACACTCGTAGAATACATGCATCTCAAGTTCAGTAATTTTATATTTAAATTTATTAATGGAATGAAGTGGGAAACGTTTATCAGCATTACTTCGATTCTTTGAACATTCCTAATACAGACCTAGCCTGTTCATTAACTGTTAATGAACTATTAATAAATGTTTTATTATTAATTACCAATGATGGTATATTTTGATTTTCCTGTAGTCCTAATACTAGGACCTGCTGCTTGAACTCGATCGAATGTTTTTCTGATGCTTCTGAATTTACAACACAATTCGTTAAGTGTTGATTATACTGTGTTGTAATTCCAAAGTAGTAATTTTATTTACATAATGAATGTAGGCCAAACAGCTGTTCATGATGTTTTCATGTGTTGGGATTGTTGAAAAATACACGATTAATTCAAACTAGTGGCTTGAAGGGGCCATATCCCCTAACCTTGCTCCAACACTCCTATCTGTTTTACTCTTTAAATGCTGAGTAAAAACAGTGTAAGCAGAAACACATGTCAGTTCGTAAGCAATAGAACTTTATCACATGTTTTAATGTAAACAAAGCAGACGTATGCTCTTTTATATCCCATGCTTTTCTTATGGGGGATGTTTTACGTTATTTATCGTTTGCTGGTAACATTTTGGAAATACTGCTATTTTTACCGAGTCCCTGGAATCAAGATCTTTAATTTGAGGCGCCTCCCATCATCATGCAATTTTCCAAACTTCCACAATTTTGACTTAAAAATTTTGCTTACAGAATTATATATAAAGATTAAGCTTAAATAGCCTGTGGAGTGGAATTTTAAGGACGGATGTAAATCTTAAGAGGTTTCTTGAATATACGTCTTGGCCTCTTTAAATTAACACAACAAAACACAAATATATCTTTTTAACATGTTGGTACCAGATTTTGACTTTTTTGTTAAATTTTTCGGCAAGAATTAAAAAATTTTGTTCCTACCTTTTTTCAGAAGAGAGATTAAGTCCAGTGATGTTGGCGTCCCCGGTGCATGGATGGAGAGGCTAACTGTGTATTAGTCATAGATACCATTAATGACTCATTAGTACACCGATAATGATACGGTCAAAACGGGACTTACTGAGTGGTAATATTTTCGTTTGAAAATCTGCTAGTTTGGGATACTCTAATAAAACAATGTATTTGGCTATACAATTGAGGTTCAATTGCAATGGGATGGTTTAATTATAAGTATTATTGGTGGTTTTGAGTTTTATGTCCACAGGTAATGTAAATGAAATAAAATATTATTAACATTTACAATTTCCATAATACATTATTTTATAATGCGATTGCTTGGTTTATATTAACAAATTTTCTCCTAAAATTAAGTTTATGATGACGTTATTTCTGGAATTTATTCTGGCTGAACAGGCATCACTTAAAAAACTAAAATATGTCAAGATGATTAATTGAATGTTTTTATTAGAAAAAAGAGTTCTGTTTGTATGTTAGAAAAGAAAAGTTAAGCTTGAGCTGTATCATTAAAGAAATTGATCGCATTTTAAAATGTTTTACAATACTGCTGATAAAAAATATTTCACCTTTGACGGGATTCAATTTTTGGCCTGAAGTTTTTTAAGTCATATTTGCATAAAATAACCTAGTTAGTGGGAAAGTAATTACTTATCAGTGAGCACTGATCCAATACTTCAGAGTAGAAGATCGTGCGTACGTTATTATAAGTTCAATATAATTTTGTTGACAAATAACTTTAAAATATCCTCTCTATGTAAAAAAGCTATGATTGATGACAGTTTAATACTGTTCAAGAAGGGCTAATAGATTCTTTAGTCGGTAAAAAGCACAACAGTGTAAATCTATTTCTGAATTACTTAAAGTATTGAATTTTTTCGTTACTCTGGATTCTATTTAACTGTTACTGTAGTTTTTCATGGTATTATTTTCCATACGAAGATTTTACTTGATCGTCTGATTTAAGCTCTGAGTTAAATTAGCATAATCCTTATTTAATAATCAACTTAAAATCTAGTGTTTATAAAAATTGGTAAAAAGGTTTACAAAAACAAAGACTAATCGAATAGTTTACCTAAGAATGGGCAGACGATACAAAATACAGACCTTAGAATTTGAAAATATAAATAAACTCATATTATATTATTGTTCTTTACTTTTAGGAGTAAATTAATTGTTTTCATTTTTCTGGTTTAGGAATAAGATTCATGCAGAAACAGCAAATTAAAGACGCACAACTAAATCGTTTTATCATCTGTACAATCAACAAGAGGTTTTCGTAAAATCCGAGCCTATCAGATAGGATTATTAAGGGAAATGGACTAAAAGCCAGTTAAGGTTGGACGATCATCACTTCAGTAAACACAAAGGAAGTGAGACTGCTCTAGAACACTGCAGTTACTTGACCTGCCTCATAACAGGATCCATTCTAACAAATCTAGTAGAGTGGCTCTTACGAAAATTATACAAATACTATAAAACTTAAGACCATAGAATTTGTTCCATTGCATGTATAATATAATTAACCTTTCCCTTTTTAATACAATAATTGTGTGCATGATAAAATGTTCAACAAATAAAATCTAGCATAAAATTAAGAATCCGAATTAT
Organism: Allygus modestus; assembly: GCA_963675035.1. NCBI lineage: Eukaryota > Metazoa > Arthropoda > Insecta > Hemiptera > Cicadellidae > Allygus > Allygus modestus. Next base: position 144,464,684 of record OY776111.1, read on the forward strand.
GAAAGTAAGTGAATAAACAATAGAAAAGGATATTGATGTTTAGCTTGCTGTGATAAATAACGTTTTAAAATGTTTAAACTATATAGAACAATATTCATTTAAAAGCAGATTTAAAATATAATAAAAGTTATAAGGGTTTTTGAATCGTAAAATAAACCAGAAAGCCGCTTGTTAAACATTTAAACAAGCAAATGACATATTTGTTGGAGTTTCAATACACATTTCAATACTACTAGATCATTAGCTACAATAGCACCTGTACAAACACAGCTGATTGCAGACAACTGTCACCTTAACTTATCTGTAGATGGTGGTGTAACTTGTCTTACAATTAATCTCATTACGTTTCAATACACATTTCAATACTACTAGATCATTAGCTACAATAGCACCTGTACAAACACAGCTGATTGCAGACAACTGTCACCTTAACTCATCTGTAGATGGTGGTGTAACTTGTCTTACAATTAATCTCATTACGTTTCAATACACATTTCAATACTACTAGATCATTAGCTACAATAGCACCTGTACAAACACAGCTGATTGCAGACAACTGTCACCTTAACTCATCTGTAGATGGTGGTGTAACTTGTCTTACAATTAATCTCATTACGTTTCAATACACATTTCAATACTACTAGATCATTAGCTACAATAGCACCTGTACAAACACAGCTGATTGCAGACAACTGTCACCTTAACTCATCTGTAGATGGTGGTGTAACTTGTCTTACAATTAATCTCATTACGTTTTAATTTGAGTTTTAAGCCCAAGCATTTGCAATGTCACATAAACATGACTAAACATTCATATTCATTTTAGTTTTATAATTTGTTAATAATCCTTCTATAATTTGTTCCTTAAATATTAATTATGTAAAATAGGCTATACCTGAATACTTACTTTTCCTCAAAGGACCATTTAATATAATAGGCCTATATCACCACCCCCCATCACCCCTCAGATCTGCCACTATCTCAAATAATACAATTTATCAATTTTAATCACCTACTCAAACATAATTTATTAGATTTAGTCATTTAATCAAATAATTAGATATAACACTAATGTAAAAGGTTGTCTCAGATAAATAATTTTATATGTAATATTTTTAAAAATTGATCTCTATTACAATTTTATTCCAAAAACCAAAGTGCAGTGTATAACAGTGAAACACTTCAAGAACATTGTTGAAGATCCATCACCAAGCCCAGAGACCTCTTCCTCTTTCTTCTGAATCCAACCATGGCAGGGAAAGCACCCCAGAAAGAGCATTGCTCATTATTTTTCTTCCCCTCCCAATAAAAATCAGTATATTAGGTACCAAAAACCTAATTTTTAATAGGCCACTAGTGCTCAGTAAATTATCCATCCCTTTTTGCCACCTCAAGCTAAATTGTATTACTGAGTGAAGAATATAATAGTATCCAGTTGGTAAGAACTTTCCATAAACTTTCGGCCTTACAACTAAGAATTTCAAAGAAGAACTAAATTTATTGGACAATTTTTTTAAATTCATCAAGATCAAATTTTAATATCATTATACAAATCAATTTCAATAGAAGCAAGCTATTTATCATAGTAAGTCAAGAGTAATTTCCAAAGAACAATTTTTGTGTCTGGCCTAGATTACTAGACCAAGAATCAAGTGGACTTTAACCTCAATTAACTTCATTTAGAGATCTATATTGGTAAATCTTTATTCAGCACAAATCTTAAATAATTGGTATTAATTTTCATGTATTTTAATTTTATCACATGTTCGATAATCTTTGAGCCAGCTCGATCAACCACCCCAGAGATTTAAGAGAAGCTCATAGCCGCCATTTTAATTGTATTAATTTTTTAACATTATAAATTTCCCATCTGCCAGTACTATTCATTGTTAGCCCCAAAACTCGTATCATCTGTTTTTATGTAACTTTGAAATAAATATTGTTTGTGAGATAAACACCTTAACGTCTAATAATTATTATTTAATAATAGAAATAGAAAGGTATATAACACATTTAAGCATTTAATTACAAGAACATTCAACCAGTAATGGTGTTTACGATTATTTATAATTTGTTCCATTGAGTTTCTAATGTAATTAACCTTTACATTTGGAATACACTAAATGTGTTCCTGACAAAATGTTCAAGAACGAAAATCTAGCACATAATTAACCATCAGATTTATGAATGTAAGTGAATAAATAATAGAAAATGAAATTGACAATTAGCTTGCTATGATACATAATGTATTAAAATATTTTAACTATATTTGGTATTGAAGTAAAAGTGGTTTTAATATAACAACAGTTAAAAGGTTGCATGGATTAAAATTAAAGTAGAAAGCCACTTGTTAAATATTTCTTCAAGCAAATTACATATTAGGTGTTATATTAATAAACTTTTCAATCTGTGAATATTGAGTCAATAAGGATAATAAACTAACAACACACGGTTGAGTGTGAGATGTTGTATATTACCATCCAACTAGGAGCCAGGAGCTAGGAGTAGCTCAGAGATCATTAGCTACAATAACACGTGTACAAACACAACTGATTGCAGACAACCGACAGCTTGACTCATCTGTAGGTGGTGGTATAACAATTAATTAATTAATTAATTAATTAATGGTGTCTTACAATTAATATTAACACGTTTTCAAATGAATCGTTTGCCCAAGTTGACCTTACCTTTTAACATCATGGTCCTTTTTATCCTTATCATATTTTCTATTCTTTTAAAGAAATGGCACAGTTATTTTCATAGTGTGAAGCAAATCACACTTAGGTTATTCTATTGAGAGTTACACAACTTAAATTTTGAAGTGTAGTATTTACAATCGAGTTAGGAAAAAGTTGAGTTAGGTTATGACGATTCATTTTAAAGCTTGAGGGCCAAGGACGGTGGGAAAAATATCAGAAATGTCAAAAATTACGTGGGATACAACCCACTGGACCTTAAAGATCCAATGATGTTCTTATGGAAATATCACTTCAGTGTTTTTATTAATAAGCAAAATGAACTAATGATCAGCTGTAATTATCCACTTACACAAAAACCATATGTTAGGGACTATTGCCCCTGTAAGCCACTAGTTAAAATAAAAACAGTTAAATCAAGAACGAGAACACACACATTCTTACCCTTTATTTTACTGCGAGAATTTTGCCAACGCAACGGCCCCCACCATGTGTTGAGAGTAATAATATTTTAACGGACTTCGTATGAGGAATTGCTTATTTTTAGTCACGTCAACATGTCAAATCTAGGGTAATGTTTCTAAATAATACAAATGATGCACAATTAATTAACAATGTAAATAATCACAAATTTCTAATGGAAGTTTTGTTTGCTATAACGGCTTGGCATGAACATTCAGGCAAACCGACGCAACGTCGATGTTTTTTACCAAGTCCTCTAGATTTATTTTAATAATTTAGGTAGGTTGAAACTAGAAATTCCTTAATATAAAATTAGTCTGAATATTTTTTAAGAAACAACAGGTTGTTATATTCTTCAAAGTTAACTAAGGAATAGTTCCTGAAATACACCTATACCATACTTTCTTAAATATAAAATAACATTTCTTACATATACATATTTACGTTAAACATAATTCTACACGTATCAAAACATAGGTTCAACTTGTACGATAAGTGTCATGATGGTGTCGTAACTTTACTACTTTTACGAACATGTGTTACAAACTATGATTCTCATTGACAAAAGTAATATGTTTGCGTAAAGTCTTATTAATTTGTTTTGCAAATCATGTTTATGCCTAATTTTATCTTTTAATTTTATCTAGTGCCCTATTAATGGTGCTATAATTTTAGTTTTGTTGACTTATTGTTTGAGGAACGGTTGACACGACTCATTCAGTATACACGGATGAATTACAGACACTCGGATTCTTTAATGGTCATTATTATTAATTTTATACGAAGGTGTTACTGATAAATTGTGTTTTAAAATTAAATGAATTCTGGTAGTTTGTTATTTAAAAAATTGATGCGGCCTTTAAAATAACATACGGACATATCAAATACCGTAAACACTAAAAATGAATTTTAATCCAAGAATAGATACGTTATAATAAATTAAACTTGTAACTGTAACCAAGTAATAGTTTTCCACCAGGTCACAGATATTTTATTCTATTGTGGAACATTTCATAAAGATGGGTCAGTGATAACTATCATATTTACTTCTCCATTTCAATCGTAATAAGAACTATTCTATATCTAACTATAATAACACCTTGTTAAACAGTATTTAGTATAGCACCAGTATCAAATGAAGTTTTAATGCCGAATCAAGATCTATCATAGTTTTGATGTATAATAAGTATGTTTTAACTGTATTATACATGTTAAGTATGTAGTTGTGTTTAACCGGTTATACTGTACACGTCATTTTCATCGAATATACATATATCTATTAGTATGTTTAAGAACCATTACAGTTTGGATTATCCTGTTCATTAACCTTTATTTTAATGGATTAAAATGTTTCGTGCTCATGTATGTTTATCTGTATAATTCATACCATCTTAAAATGTAAAATATTCAACAGGTCAGGGATTTATTAGTGTAATACGTTTGAAACAGAACCAGTTTGTGACATAGCATAATGTCAGTAGGTTTTCAAATTACCTTAAAACGGTTAAAAAAAATATTTAAACACTTAAAACCCTATATTCAGAGAGTGTTAAACCTTCACTGAAATAATGCAATGAAACTCCAACCATCAGGTTTAAGATGACAAACATTCGTTTCATTATAACTTCTGTTATCGCGAGTCGTAAACCACGCCACAATAACGCTTCGTGCATTATTTACTTAAGCGATTGTAAAACTATATTATACTTGTGAAAATCAATATTTATTTATCTTTTATAATCGTATTTCTTTATGGCATTCTTTTTGTTACGTTATGCAATATCACGCCGCTTAAAAGTTTTAGATTAAAATGCATCAATCATTAGCAGTCAAATTTGTATTTACCCATTGATCGTTTGATTTATGGAGTTTTTATTCTCAACCATTTTGGACCAATCACAAGAAATTATTGTCGTCGGCATTCATTCGGCCATAATTGAAATGAAATGAAAGTGAAAAGTATTATACAATATACTACTAAATTTTAACCAACTGTACTTTGTAAAACAGACTTGATATTTTTAATAATGACGTAATAAATGAGCAAAATATAATTTATTTGCACAATATTTTCTTTACTGATCTGACTTATTGTGATAAATCTTAATTTGCGCCTTGCACGCACGCCACAAGAACCTAATGTAAGCCCAGTTAAGCTATTATTATTGACTGATTGACTAAAAAAACCTTGGAATCTTGATTTCTTTATTTATTCTTATTTTATACTAGCTTAAAATGTTCGTATTTCTGAAAACTCTGTGATTACTTAAAATTCAATAAAGTTAACGTTTCGAAATAAATATTTACTCGGTTGATGCAACTGTCATTAGGTTTTTGATAAGTTGTTTTCGGTAAATGTGTCTTGTGGGAGTAGTGTGCATTTGAGGCTGCTGGGGCGGAAGTGACGTCATCCGGTCACGTGACCGGATGCGCTGAGTCATTAAACACGTCATCTGAGCCTCAGCCAGTGACGTAGGCGGTTTTGTGACGTAATGAGGGAAAGTTTAAAGGTCAAGGTCACTGGGAGGTAATTTTAAAAAAGTACTACCTCGCACGCGTAAAATCCGATTGTGATTCGATAGTTTACATTCGATAAAAATATCGAATGAAAACAATCGAATGAAGCAATCGAATGATACGAGTGCGAGGTAGTACTATTTCATTTATTACTTTAATGTTTACATTTCTTTTTATTTACAATAAGTTATGTTTCCAATAATTTATGTTTACAATAGTTCCCCGTTGTTCGTCGTCATCGATGTTGTTGATCCGGAGTCGCGGCCGTCACTTCGCTTTCTGATGAAAGACGGTAGATACTTCGATTCCTGCGCAGAGTCCATGTTGTTTTTTGATGCGTAAAGTTCCAAAGATAAATCGTAGCCGGACGCAATTAGAAGTCTTAACTCTTCATTAAAAACCTCGAGGTCTTGGAAAGTCGCCAGATGAATAGAGTCATAATGAATACACCTAATTTTGATGGACATTTCAACAGAGAGCTCGATGTACACTGGTCAAGAGCCGGAGGTGTACTGACTATTCGCTAGCTAGCGTTTTGGTATCAAACAAAATGGTGGGGGTAAAATTGTGGTGGGGCGGAGCAGATGGCGGACGGCAGATGGCAGGCGGCAGGTGGCAGCTGGTGCGAGGCAGATGGTTGCTACTACATCCACCATCATTAGTCAAACCCTATTAGGGATGACATTATTGCTTCTGCATCAGAAGATATTGTACTAGAAACTTCATGTACTTGTATTTCATCATTTGTATTGTCAGCTTGCTCAATATTAAAAGAAGAACATGTGGAAGAAACAGTAGTGCCTTGTATTTGCGAATCCATGTGAACTATGCAAGAGCCGCAGGTATACTGAAGTGATACAAGCATGTAGGATAGGCACTCGCCTTTACCCCCCACCACACCAGTTTCCCCCACCAAGTTTCCACATCGCACAATAACCACGGGACATGCATTAGTTAGGGTCTAGCTCTGACTCTGTGAGGATCGGAGCTCCGTAACTGAAAACATTAACAATTCTTGCTCGACACTGTTTTTGCGCAATCATAACAGTCACTGTGATCTAATTTATTGCATGTACTCATATGATGCATCTTGCGTAGCAGACAACTTGCTAAGAATGTTTCAGCCTGGAGTATTCTACGGCGAAATCGCTCACAATCCACTAACAGCGTAGACCTTCTATCTTCACAGTCGGAGAAGTAGAAGGTGGTGGCAGGCGGAATGTTGAAGGACACCTTCGTCATATTTCTGTAAAACTGTGACATATTTAGAATAACACAAACTCTATAGGTAGATGTTAATCCTGCAAGAGCTGAAAGTATAATGATATAGCGCTAGCGTGTATGATACCCACCCGACCTACCCGCACCACAACGTTACCTCGGTATACTGTAAACTATAAATAACTTGTCGTAGTTTAATCCATAAACAAAGTATTTATTTATGTCAGGCCTTGAAAGTGTTGTTTTCGCGCTATTTCTTCCCTACTCTCAGTCGGATCTGAATTCTATTCGCACCATCTTGTTCGTCTAATTAACCCGCGTAATTTGAGTACCCACTCGCTGTACTTTAACTCAATAATAAAGAAGTTATTAATATGTAACCTCGAAAACATTGGTTTTTTCGCTATTTCTGCTATACCGTTCGTCGGATCTGAATTCGGTTTGCACCATCTTGTTCGTCTGATTATTCCGCGTAATTTGAGTACCCACTCGCTGTACTTTAACCCAATAATAAAGAAGTTATTAGTATGTAACCTTGAAAACATTGTTTTTTTCGCTATGTCTGCTATACCGTTGATCGGATCTGAATTCTGCTTGCACCATCTTGTTTGTCTAAACAATTCGCGTAATTTGAGTACCCACATGACATACTTTGGACAAACTTTGTACTTTTTTCGCTTCTGCTGCTATACCCTTGGGTGGATCAAAATTCTGTTTGCACCCCCTTGTTCGGCTGATCAATTCGCGTAATTTGAGTACCCACATGACATACTTTGGAAAAACTTTGTACCCCCCCCCCAACATGGGTCATGTTCAAGGTCAAGGTCAAGTTCAAGGACCTTGGGACTTAGAAATTTTCACAAAGTGGACTGTACTCAAACCGGAGACTAACAAAATCTCCTGCCTATGTACAGGCCAAGTCCCTAACTTGAAATGCTTAGGGTGGTCCTGAAAAGGACCGTTTGTGGAGGGAGGGTGGGATGGTAAGGGATTTTACTTTACAGTCCACTTCACTCTACTCTCTTCTTTAACCAAGGACAAGGTCTGCTTGTATGACACTTCTGGTGGTGCCGGAATTGATCGTGGCAATTCCACCTCAAAGAGAACTTCACCGGCAGTTAAGTAGTAGGTGCTTCCGTTCTTCAGCACCGCTCTGTACGGGAAGTTTCTTCTCAAATGTCTGAATTTTGTTTTGGTAACTTCAATGGGAGATACCAATTCGTCTTCCGTCAAGGTCTTCATCTTCTGCAACACGTGCAGATGATCCCGTGTGGCAGAGTGTCGTTCCGTTGTTGATGAAGAGTGTCGTTCCGTTGTTGATGAAGAAGTCGAACCAGAAGAACCTTGTTTGTAGTAAAGAGGGTGGTTTTTAAAATCCCTCTTTAGCCTCATTCTGAGGGAAGAAGGTTGTTTAAATCCGCTTGTCTTTGGAGCCGTCTTCTTCAAGGATTCCTTAATCCTTTTCAGCTTCTCGTTGGTTATCGGCGAAGTCATTTTGTAAGAAGAGAGAGAGCGAGAGCTGTGAAGTGTACCAGTCAATGGTTGAAGCTGGAATGAGGTACCAGACGGAGCAAAGCGGGTCGTCAAGTGTAACCGTGACATTTCCATATACGGGTAGAAAGCTAAAGACCGGTCCACATCCTGTTCCCCTTCCACCGTGACGACCCCCCCCCTGACGTCACGGGGAGGAGCCCCCCCCCTTGACGTAACCCCCCCCCGACGTAACCCCCCCCTCCCCCCCGATTTGGGTCATGTTCAAGGTCACCCCCCCCCTTCGACCTCCCCCCTTCCGCTTCGGTGACGTCACTTTGCCTTTATAAGCGGGAGCAGTCCGCAGTCTCGTCGCAGTAGCTTGCCGCCCGTTGTTTGGATATACGTCCCAGTGGGTTGCACTCTGCTGCAGCGTAGGTCTGTTAAGTGTGCGTTGGGCCCGACGCGCAATTAAGAGATCCGCGCCCTTGCATGTTTAGTTAGTTTGTTTATGCATGTTAGATAACGCTTGTAGTTTGCTGCTAGGTAATGTAGTTAGTCTAATATATATGTTAGTGTGTGGTATTGGTTTGAAGTGTTTTATTTACTAATAACATATGTACTCCCGGCCCTACAGGTCCCTCAACAACCTTGGTCAAAACTTGGGTTCGCAGCAGCCTGACGCCGGGTGTTTGGGTCTACGTCCCACCGGGTTTCAGTGATACTGTTGACCTTTGCAAAACCGACCTCGGCTGTTCTTGTAAAAGTAACGTTAACTGATTAATTTTGTTTAAATAGTTGTTGGTAAAGTCTTTATTTTAAAAGTAATGTAACTTGTTTCTCATCCTTTTCCTAACCCCTTACAAAAAGTTATGGCTCCCAAACCGACCTTATGTCATTACGGCGCGCAAACCGGTTGACATTATCCCATCTTAGCCTGAGAAACGTTTGTGAAATATAAAATCAGCCTCTTGTTTAAAATCAGTCTCTTGTTTAAAATCAGTCTCTTGTTTAAAATCAGTCTCTTGTTTGTTGTCTTTTGTCCCCTTCCCCAATACAGAGCGGGGAATAGAGCAGTATGTTATGCTCTATTCCCCGCTTTGGCATTATGTCAGATGACCTTGACCTACTGACGGGACTTAGAAAAACCGTCGTTTGATCAAATATTGGAAGAAATGTGAACTTAGAGATATTTCATGCGGACAAGGTTGACATAAAAATGTTGTATTAAAAATAAAAACTGGAGTGGGAAATGTTTTATATACTGCAACAGCGTGGTAAAAATCATCATATCGCTATGGAAGCTGTAGGTGTAAACACTTGGCTTGTTCCTTCCGAGCTTGCTATTTCAGAAGCCTTTCTGTCCATCCTTACTTATGAGTTCCGAGGCATTAAATTAAAAGTAAAGATAGAGCTGAGACCGTTGCATAGAAATGATATGCATTGTATTTTGGTGGAATGGGAATCGCCCTCCGGCATTAATCTTTTCCATTTTATCAAAAGATCGTGCAAGGAGTTTTATGTAAAACGGATAATAGTCTCCCTTGTTTAAACGTAGTACAGCTTGCTTCCAAAGTAAAATGGCAAAGGTAACACCTTTGCTATTTTACAAAATATTGTATCGTGTCCTTGACCCAGTTACCAGACTTGGAGCAATTCAGAGTATGCGATACAGTGTTGGAACAAACTACAGTCGAAGTCCTTTGCCCCCCCCATGATATATTCCTATAAAAGCGGGAGCAGCCCGCAGAGGGTTCGCAGTCACAGGCCGACAGCCTAGCTAGCTGTTTGCCCGCGCTGTCCGCAATAGTATCTCTAGTATAGAGTTGGTACCACTGTATATTAGAGATGCTACCTTAGCTTAAGGCATGTCTGTTTATTATTAAGCATGTTAGAATAACGCTTGTAGTTTGCTGCTAGTAAATGTAGTTAGTTTAACTGTAGTTAGTTTGGTGTTGGTTTTAAAGTGTCTTTGAAGTGTTTTTATTTACTAATGAAATATGTACTTTTCTTTCACGCTTTAAAACTGATCTTGGTCAAAACTTTGGTTCGCAGTTGCCTGGCGCCCGTTACTGACCAACGTCCGACTGGGTTTCAGGATGTTGTAGACCTTTGTAAAACCGACCTTGGTTGGTATGTCCTTTTCTTACACGCTATAACTAACCTTGGTCAAAACTTTGGTTCACAGTTGCCTGGCGCCCGTTACTGACCAACGTCCGACTGGGTTTCAGGATGCTGTTGACCTTTGTAAAACCGACCTTGGTTGGTCTTTGTAAAATTAACTTTAACTGATCAGTATGTTTCTCATCCTTTTCCTAACCCCTTACAAAAAGGTATGGCCCGAAAACCGACCTTTGTCAATATGGCACGAAAACCGATTGACATTACCCATCTTACCCTCGAGAAACTTTTGAAAATACTCCCTGCAAACCATTTGTAACTTCCTTTTGTTTGGATAAATTAATAAAAGGTTCTGTTATCAGGTTTATTGCCTATAACTGTGACCTTTCTTGAAAATTCACTTCCCTAATACAGAGCGGGGAATAGAGCAGTTTGTGGTCCAAGTGGGAATCACTTACTGCTCTATTCCCCGTTTTGGCAACATGTTCAGATGACCTTGACCCACTTCGGGACTTAGAAAATCATTGTTTGGTAAGATATTGGAAGATGTATTTATTTCTTACAACCCCCCCCCTACTCAAGGTCAGAACCATTTGGGTGGGGGCTCAACTGGTTTGGCTGACTCGGGTATAAAATAAGTTCCCCATCACTGGTAAAATCATTCTGCTGCTTGTGCTTGCTCACACAGGATCATGGCGCATATCAGAAAACACACCAAACCGATGAAATTTAACGTGAAGAAAACGCCGCTGGTTTTACCCACTACCTCTTCAGCATCAACTTCTTCTGCCCCGTCTATACTCCGCCAGGTTATATCATCGCCTCCTTCTACATCATCCTTCGGCCCTTCAGATATACTCCGCCAGTCATTATTATTATCTTTAATTCTTCCGGAGAAGATGACTGATTCACCGCACGATTCTACATCAAAGTATTCGCAGTCTTCTCCATCAAAGTTTTCGCCATCTTCTCCATCAAAGTCTTCGCCATCTTCCCCATCACCAAGGTCAAGGTCTTCTTCTTCATCGAGTTCGAGGTCATCTTGTTCATCACCAAGGTCAAGATCTTCTTCTTCATCTTCATCGATTTCGAGGTCATCTTGTTCATCATTAAGCTCAGGGTCTTCTTCGACATCGAGCTCAAAGATATCTACAACACCCACCAAGCCTTTAATTACTGGACCAAAAATCATTTCTCCAATCGTCACTCCACCTTCTACAAGTCTTCGTCCTTCAGTAATTTGCACAAGTATTAACCGTCCTTCAGAAAAATTTAATGAGCTAAAATCGTTGAGGAGGAAGTGTATGCTTCCTGCACAACAATGTGGTTATGTATTTAAAAAAGGTGCAAAGAAAGGTCAACGTTGTGCTAAATCCTGTGTCTTAAATGAGGAAGTGTGCGGTTCTCATTTAAAACACAATGCTAACGTTTCTCTTTCTTCACCACACCTAACAGTGAAACCATCCAAGATTCGGATTAATAGGCTTATTAAAAATAAACAATACTACTTTGTTAAAACAATGGGCTTTGCAAAAGTACTTTTAAAGTGTGGAGATCAACGCTACATTTTAAAATTACCTAGAGGCATGTTTCATCCTCCACGCCCAACCAAAAACGACTATTTAATCTGAGTTGATTCGGGGACCACTGTGTGGAAAACAGTACAGTAAAAAAAAAAAAAAACGTTCAAACAGTTTTTCTAAATTAAAAATTAAAGTTTTTCCCAAATTAAAAAAAAAGTGTGGACAACCTATTTACATTTTGTAGCATATGCTGCAGAGTGTAAATAGATTGTCCACACTTTTTTTACAATGATACAACGACCTTGACCTAGATAACAGACTTTAAGGTGACCTTGACCCACTTACAGAACTTTATACTCTGTTAGTATTAAATTGTTCATATATTGTTACAATAATACCCCTTCCCTATCACTAATTACCCCCACCACTTAAATCGGGGGGTATAAAAAGAGGTTTTTCATCATTGCTTATCTCATTCTGCTACTTGTGTTAGCACTAGGATATATAGCAGCTATGTCACCAAAGGATAATATATTTCCTTCTGCAAAATCAATCGTGGGAATTATAAAACATATTGTGATTGAAAGTGAGGATGAAAATGAAGACGAATTGGAAGATGTTGAATTATTAAGTGAGATGGATGCAATGGAAGATCTTGAATTATTAAGTGATATGGACAGTGGTGATCTTGAAGCAGGATATATGGAACAAATTGAACCGTTAAGTGACGTGGAATCTGAAACCTATAGAATCTATCAGCATCTTCTCTATTCTGAAGAAATACATGATGAAAGCCCAACCACTAGTAGTAGTTTGGATGGGTTATTTTTAGATAGCGCACGAGGGGTATATCATATTCGTCGACGACTATTTCTTTCCAATGCTTCTGATATAACTGATTCCGATTCATCAAATGAGTCTGATTAAGTGTTGTTTTTCTTGTCAGCTGTCAAACTTTAAATACAGAGCGGGGAATAGATCAGTTTGTAGTCAAAGTGAGAACTACTTACTGCTCTATTCCCCGTTTTGGTAATATCGTTGTATAACCTTGACCCATTTACAAGACAGAAAATATGTACCGGCAATCAATCCCTTTTTGTTTTGAAAAAGTGGGGGTAACTTATACATTTAATGGTGGGGGAACGTCTATTTAATGTCGATGCAACAGTGTATATTTTTCATATCGGCATTATGAACCCACCAGCAAACTCCGTTTGTTACATCTTTCCCCTCATCGATATCGATGATGTGATAAAACTTACATCAATAACAAAACGGTTTGAAATGGAAAGGCGACTAATAAAAGTCGACGTAATTCCACAAGATCTTCGTTCGGCAATGTTGACCATCGAATATGTTAAAGATGAATCTACAACTGAAGATCCCTATTGTTTTATGAAATTTTTAGTTGATCGAGATGCAATGTGTACAATCCGATTTCACATCCGAGTTTAAAATATATTAAATTTTCCTGTTGGAGAAAATTGTCCTTGTTAAATACAAAGCGGGGAATAGATCAGTTTATGGTTTAAAATGAAATCATTTACTGCTCTATTTCCCGTTTTGGCAAATATGCTCAATGTCCTTGACCCAAATACAGAATTTTGTAGCCTCCAGCTACAAACTTAAACTTAACCTAAAACGTACCCCCACCACTTTTTCTAGGGTATAAATAGAGGTGCAGTTGCAGTGTTTTTTCATTATTGCGTTGACCCTTGTGAAGAGCACGCCTACATTATGAATCGCTGCGATATTTGTAAAGCTTCTTTCAGAGATGAATGGCTTTTAACCATTCATAAAGAATTGAAACATAACACCAATACAAATACAGAAGAACCAAATGAAGAAGAATTAGATTCAATCGACCAACAACTAGCAAAACATCAAGAAGAACAAAATGAAGAAGAACACAACGAAGAAAAAGAAGAAAATGAAGAAAAAGAAGAAAATGAAGTTTCAAGATCGAGTGTCATTCATTATGCACAATCAACGCCATCAACATCGACTTCTACGCCTGTTATGTCTACACTTCACCAACCTTCAACATCAACACCATCGACTTCTACGCCTGCTATGTCTATACTTCACCATCCTTCATCATCAACACCATCAACATCGACTTCAACGCCTGCTATGTCTACACTTCACCGTCCTTCAACATCAACAGCTGCTATGTCTACACTTCACCGACCCTCAACATCAACAGCAGTAGATGTGGAACTACACGCTCAAGCACTACCTGGTAAGGTAGTAACACATTTTAAAATTGACAACGTAAAATTACAACTTGAAAACTTTTTACATAACGCCAAAGAATTAGTAACCAAAACACTAAAGAATGAACAAAAAAGATTAAATTTTATCAAATTTGGACTGTTGCTAGATGCCATATTCACTAACATTCAAAACGAAACATCACCAAGAGGTTTCATGACAAAAAACCGAACCATCATGGCTGCGTCAGATATTGAAAAAATCGTAACAGAATGTTTTGAGGAACTTTTGACGAAACTACAAGAGCATGAAGGAAGAGGATCTGGATGGACTTTATTAAGTATAACAAGTCTGGATGTTAGAGTTCATAAACACGGTTATGGAATGAGAGGAAGTAGTTACATTCCTCTTCCGAAAAAAATAAGTGATACAAAATCCTGTATTAATGTGCAAAATGAAGATAACGAATGTTTTAAATATGCTATGTTGGTAAAATATGTAAACAAAGACCATCAAAAAAGACCGAGTCAAAAATATGAAGAAGTTCAACATAAATATTATTTCCAGGGAATGACTTACCCTGTTGCAATTACTGATATATCAAAATTTGAAAAGCAAAATCCGTCGGCTTCAGTCAACATATTTGGTTTGGATTCGTCAAATAATGTGTATCCCTTGCGCATAACATCGAATGAGCGCAACAATCATACTGACTTGTTATTAATCAATAAAGGAGAGATATCTCATTACGTGTATGTAAAAGATTTTGAAGGGCTCGTATGTAAACAGTTAACAAAACATAAAAGAAAAATCACAACATGTAAGAGATGCTTTTGCCATGTGAACAAACCATTAAGAAGAGGAGGTTCAGAATGGTTATTAGAACACCAAAGGTTATGTAGTGGAAACTATGAGGTTAGAATTAAATTGCCACATCCTAGCAGATCATACGTACAATTTGACAAAGTAAATCAACAATACCCTATTCCATTTGTTGTGTACGCGGATTTCGAAGCATCTTTACTTCCAATTGAACAAGAAGAAGAGGATATCGCAAAAAGAAGCAAATATCAAAAACACGCACCAAACAGTTATTCTATACTAACAAAATCCACGCTGTCTGAAGAACATCTTCAAGAATTTGGACTATCTTCTGCTCCGAAGATTTATCGCGGTGAACAAGCAGCGAAACACTTTGTAGACGATTTGTATTACATTGCCTCTAAGGTGGAAGAACTCTACAAAATTAAAATACCGATGCTACCTATGGAAGAACATCAACTTCAACATCACAATCTGGCAACAACATGTTATCTGTGTAATAACATATTTACACCAGATAACGTTAAAGTTCGTGATCACGACCATCTTACAGGAGTCTACAGAGGAGCAGCCTGTAACGCTTGCAACTTGAATTACAAACTTCCATCTTTTATACCTGTTGTTCTACATAACCTTAGTGGATATGACTCTCACTTTATAATTCCCGAATTGGGAAGAGATGATGGGGCAATAGATGTTTTGGCAACAACAATGGAAACATTTATAAGCTTCTCTAAAAAGGTTGGCAAAATAAAACTTAGGTTTATTGATTCGTTTAGATTTATGCCTTCTAGCCTAATGAAATTAACTGAGAATTTAAAAAGAGAAGATCTGATAGAAACAAGCAAAATTGTAGCCAGTAGTAAAATGGATCTGGTTCTTCGAAAAGGGGTCTTCCCCTACGATTACATCGATGGACTGCATAGATTTAATGAAACATCACTTCCTCCACCAGAACAATTTAACAACAAACTTAATGATTCGGAAATTTCACTTGAAGATTATCAACATGCATGTCGAGTATGGAACGAGTTGGATATGAAGACTTTAGGAGAATACTCAGACTTTTATGTAAAACTTGACGTGACTCTTGTCTGCGATGTTATGGAAGAATTCCGAAGAACCTGTTTTGCAGCATACGGTTTGGACCCTCTACATTCGTATACATCTCCAGGACTAGCTTGGCAAGCAATGCTGAAAGAAACAAAATGCAAACTTCAGCTGTTAACAGATATAGATATGGTTTTAATGGTTGAGTCGGGTGTTAGAGGTGGATTAACTCAAAGCGTGACAAGACATGTTAAAGCCAACAACAAATATTTACCTGACCATGATCAAGAGAAACCTTCAACGTACTTGGGATATTTCGACGCGAATAATCTGTATGGATGGGCCATGTCGAACCCACTTCCATTTGACAACTTTAAATGGGTTGATCCCGACTGTATTGGCGATATATCACAAATTCCAAAACATGGAGATACCGGATACATTTTGGATTGCGACTTTGAATATCCAGAACATTTACACGATCTTCATTATGACCTTCCACTCCTTGCAAGAACAGAAATTTCACCAACTGGAAAACACCCCAAATTAATGATGACCCTTAACAATAAACAACGATACGTAGCTCACTATTGGGTTGTTCAACAAGCTATCGAATTAGGTTTACGTCTTACTAAAATTAATAGAGCTGTGGAATTTTACCAATCGTGCTGGTTGAAACCGTACATAGACTCGAATACTACCAGAAGAGCAGCCGCTACATCAGCCTTTCAAAAAGACTTTTTTAAATTGATGAACAATGCAATATTCGGTAAAACATTGGAAAACAAAAGAAGACATAAAAATGTTAAACTTGTTACAGATCCAAACAAACTACAGAAACTCGTACAACAGCCAAATTTTGGAACATCTATAATTATTAACGAAAATATTGTAGCTGTATCTATGAAGAAAACAAGTGTGAAGATGGATCGTCCTTTGTATATAGGTATGACAATCCTGGATATCTCCAAGACTCATATGTACGATTTTCATTATAAAAAGATGGTCACCTTTTATGGACGAGAAAACATCGGCATCTCCTACATGGATACAGACGCTTTTATATATTGGATAATTACTAACGATATGTATGAAGACCTTCGGACATTTGATTACAAAAACGATTTTGACTTTTCCGACTATCCAAAAGATCATCCAAACTACGACAATGACAGAAACAAAAAAGTGCTTGGCAAATTTAAAGATGAAGCCAATGGTGTTATACTTCAAGAAATTGTTGCACTAATGTCAAAATTATATTCTTTACAACTAAATGAAAACCAAGTCATTAAGAAAGCTAAAGGAGTAAAAAGTTTGTATTTAAAGAAGAATGTGCATTTTAATCACTATAAGAAATGTTTATTTGAAGATCAAGATATAACAGCAAAATTCAACACAATCAGAAGTTTCAACCATCAGCTGTACAGCGTGACGGAGGTAAAAAAAGCTCTCTCTTCAAATGATGACAAACGCCACATACTTGCAGACAACATCCACACTCTACCATTCGGCCACTACTCCCTCAACCCTATTGACGAGTAACCCTTTCATCGTCCTACATCCCTTTTCCTTTTCCTTTCCGTATAAAAGGGGGAACACAGCAGTATTTTGCTGTGTTCCCCCTTTTATACATTAGTTTGGAATGACCTTGACCTATATAAGGTGATGTATTAAAAATGAATATTTAATACTATCGTAGCTGTGTTAGCAGAAACATCATGACAGATCTAAAGGAGAAAATTATTGATGAACTTCATAAACCTGCAAGAATAAAGTTTCCAAGAAGAAATACTGTTATAAAAGGGATAAATGATCTATATCAAGCGGATTTAATTGAAATGCGACCGCATAGCAGAATAAACAAAGGATTTAAATATATACTCACAATTATTAATTGTTTTACAAAAGTTGCAGACGCTTTGCCTCTAAAGGACAAGACTGGTAAAAGCGTAACAGAAGCCATGGAAATAGCCATAAAAAGAGATAAAAACAAAATTAAACATTTACAAACTGATGATGGAACAGAATACTTTAATACAAACTTTGCACAGTTAATGAATAAATATAAAATAAATCATTATTCTACAAATTCAGAGAAAAAAGCAGCTATTGTAGAAAGATTCAATAGAACCTTAAAAGGAGCACTGTATAAACAATTTTCAAAAAGAGGTTCTTACGTATGGTATGATGTTTTACCACAATTAATAAATGATTATAACAACAGGTTTCATAGAACTATCGGTATGAAACCTAACAAAGTAAATAGAAGAAATGCAAAAGATGTATTAAAACGCATAAAGAAAAATACAAAGCCTAAAGTAGAAAAAATGCAGCCAAGAAAATTTAATGTAAGTGATAAAGTACGGATTAGTAAATATAAGGGAGTGTTTACCAAGAAATACCTTCCCAATTGGACGAATGAAGTTTTTACAGTGTATAAAGTACAACCGACTGTACCTGAAACGTATATCTTAAAAGATAACAAAGGAGATTTGTTGCAAGGTGCATTTTATGGACATGAAATGTTAAAGTCAACAGTAGGTGATGTATATCTTGTTGAAAAAGTGTTACAAAGAAAAAAGGACGCAGTTAAAGTGCGGTGGTTAGGGTTTAACAAAACTGAGGATTCATGGATACCTATAAAGGACTTGGTGTAATGCAAGCAACTCATTTCATCGTTAACCTTTGAGCGGGATGGAGATTATTCACCATAAAGATCGATTCAATATTAATAACATAGATGATTTAACTGTGGATAACGTTAAAATCAACAATGGTAAACACGGTAGTTTACTTCCAAACACTGTTCGATGTATAGTAAGTGGCCCCTCAAACTGTGGAAAGACCAATGTCGTCTTTAATTTGATCACTAATCCGCAGGGATTAAGGTTTAATAACCTATATATTTTTTCAAAGTCTCTACATCAACCAAAGTATAAATTGCTGGATAAAATCCTATCTGATGTGTCTGATGTTAATTTTTACAAATTTAACGCTAGTGATAGCATTACGCAACCAAACGAAGCGAAACCGTATTCTGTATTTATATTTGACGATGTATCTTGTGAAAATCAGGATACTATTAGAAACTACTTTGCCATGGGAAGACATAATAACATCGACAGCATATATATAGGACAAACCTATAGCAAAATCCCAAAACAACTTATCAGAGATAATGCAAATATTCTAATTGTATTCAAACAAGATGATACTAACCTAAAACATATATATAACGATCATGTGAATGCGGATATGCCATTTGAAAAGTTTAAAGAGCTCTGCGGAAAAGCATGGGCGGAAAAGTATGGATTTTTGGTTATTATGAAAGATCAAGCTATAAAAGATGGTCGTTATAGAATAGGTTTTGATAAATTTGTTTTAATACACTGATTAGCGGTATTACTGTACAAGTCGTCAAGGTGTGAAGATGGTTAACCAGGAAAAGCTATTAAAGGAAATAAAATCACTTAGTGATTCTATTAGACAAAAAAACCAAGCTTTAAAATCAGGTATAAATGAAAGAGAGCAATTTTTAGAAACAACATTCAAACCTGTTACTGAACCTTTAAAGCGATTAGCACAAAATATGGAAAAACCTTCATTTCGCTTCGAAGGAGACAAAATGCTACCAATTTCCAAATATGAAGAAGAATTTCAGAATGATGAAAGTTTTGGTCAGTTACAAACATCTGAAGAAAGCGACGAGTATGAAGAAAGCGGAGATATAGAGGATTTAAAGGAAAAGGACATTGCAGAAGATACAAGTACAGAAGATACAAGTGTAGAAGATACAAGAGCAGAAGAAGCGGATATTAACCCATCCAACTTAAGCAAATTAGGCACTGATATTATGTTTAAAGGAACACTTGGAAGAACATATACGTTAAAAATGTTACACGCCGCACATGCTAATCGAAATTATCATACCTATGGAGCTAGAATAGAGGATAAAGGATTAATGATTGGAGATAGCAAGTTAGATATAAACGAAAATGATGATATAGTTATTGGAGATAAGAAATATAAAGGTACAAAAGGTTTGTTTGAACTAATCTTTAAAAATAATCCTGGTAAATACACTAAAAGGGATTTACAATTGTTTAAAAATATATTAGAGTATACAAATGCACATAGAAAAAAGTATTCCAAAGACCTACCTATTCATAGAAATCGGTCAATAAAATATACAAGTATTATATCTAGTCTTTTCCCCTCAAAATCAAAAAAAGCTCAAATTAAATGAAGAGCTTTATCTTCTGCTGAATTAAATGTTTTGCATAAAAAGAGAAAAACAACTGATCCTACCACATCTGGAAGGGGATTATTGAAAAATTTGTATAAAACTAATATAATATATTACAACGATATAAATAAGTTAGTTGATCGAATGAGATTATTACATGAAGCCATGGAAGCCGGGCACACTGGTTTAGAAAACGAATGGGTAGCTTTGGTTGATGAACTGCGAAAACAAGGAATAATTGTTCAGTAGACGCATATATATAAGAAGCTAAACGATAGCGATTCAGTTACATCATGAGTGTGGACAAGTTTGGACGGTATTCCGAGTTTGGAGTAAAATCTGGATATAGTGAAAAAAGAGCTGGGTTTCCGTTAACATCCGACGGCAACTATAATTTTGAAGGAAAAGTAATTCAAAATGTTGGTGATCCGCTTATGTCGTCTGATGCGGTTACGGTACAGTACATGAAAAAAAGAACCCCAACTGTACACGATGATCATTGGGGGTTTTCCGGTAAAAGGTTAAGCGATATACAATATCCCATTTATGATGGTGAAGCAGTAAATTTAGCTACTCTAAAATTGTTAACGATTTACAAAAGGAATAAAACCGACACAAGCTATGATGTAAAAAAATTAAAATTATCAAATGTAGGTGATTGTGAGCAGGATGGAGACGCTGTAAATAAGAAAATGTTTGATATTGTACACAAGAAATGGACTACGGAATATGAAAAACATTTGGAAAGGTTTGGTGCAGCTCTATTCCATTATATCCATCGGGCTTCAGGAAGAGATGCAGCTTCAGATGTTGACAGTCACAATTATTTAGACTGGAAAAATATACACAATCCAGAGAAACCTAATCAACGAGATAAACCGTCTAAGCCTTCTAAAGTCAAGACATTAGGAAAGGAGGATAAAGTGAATGTGATTAATGAACCAACAGAAAACAATGAAGATTACATAAGAGAAAAAAGAATTTAAAATACCCCCCCATGATAAGGGATAAAGCATCAGTCATATTCGAGAGACGATACAGAGAGGATGATGGAATCCAATATTACTGCAAGGAGTTTAATATCTCAAGAGCCGAGATTTCCCCAAGGAGTGTTGACAGATGGTTTTGTTCAACGGTTTGATAGATATATGGATTGGGAACAACTTTCCATACATTACCTCTTTACAATGACTATGTTAAGAATTTATTTTCACAGAGTTAACTGGTTCCATATTTTACAAAGACAACAGTTTTCAGAAGACTTCCTCGTAGAGATGACATCAAATTTTAATAACTGTTGGGAAGTAATAAGTAAATATCAAAATCTCTCTGAGAATTACATTGACAATTTTAAAGATAAACTAGACTGGGATGTGTTATTCAATTATCAACGATTAAGTGGCAAGTTTCTAAGGGAACATGACAACTATTTAAAGTTTATTCATTTTACCGAAGACAACGATACCATCACCAGCGGAGAAACATCTGGAACATCTTCAATTACACTTTATTTCTATTTTTACTACTTTTATTTAATATGTCTACATTTAATTAATAAATGGATTTTAAACAGTATATAATACAAGAAACCAAAACTGATATTACATTCATTGTAAAACATTTATAGAGTGCACCTACTGATTGTAAGTTTTGCTATAAATAGTCATGTCGAGGGTTAAACGCATCAGTCATAATCGAGAGAGATTACAGAGAGGAAGGGGAATAGCATCAACAGCATTTTCTCTATTGAGTAAACCGGTTGGAGCTATAGTTAACAAGGCGATTGATTTATTACCTGTGGAATTACATTTACCTGGAGGATATCAATATTGTGGTCCTGGAACCAAATTAGAGAAACGTCTTGCTAGAGGAGATCCTGGAATAAATAAGCTCGACCAGGCTTGTAAACAGCACGATATAGCGTATTCCAAATTTGGTGATACTAAAAATAGATCAATAGCGGATAAAGCACTTGCTGAGAAAGCTTGGCAAAGAGTAAAATCTAGTGACGCGAGTATTGGTGAAAAAGCAGCGTCTTTAGCAGTAACAGCAGCAATGAAAGCAAAAACTACGTTTGGAGGAGGAAAGAGAAGAAGGCGTGGGAAAAAACCCGCTAAAAAACAAGGAGGTAATATCAGAAGAAAACGTCGATCTACCAGTGGTAAAGCTAAAAAGAAACCAACAATATGGTCAATGATAAAAAAGGGAGGAGGATTATACCTAAGACCGTATCGTGTGTATTAAATAAGAAAGAGCAACTAATAATTAAAAACAAAGAATTGACCAATGAAGAACTGATTACATATGCTTCTTGTTTGAAAATCCCATTTTTTAGAGGAGTATTTATGAAAGATGAGTTACCGGTTAAAATGTGGAAAAATGAGACTGGTATTGTAAATTTGGATAATAGTGAAGGATTAGGCACTCATTGGGTGTGTTACAAGAAACTTGGTAAAACCATTTATTATTTCGACAGTTTTGGAGACCTTCCACCACCGAAAGAACTTCAACAATACTTTCGTGCGGCAGAAAATGTTTTTTACAATCATACAAGAAAACAACCTGATGATACATCCATTTGCGGTCATTTATGTTTAGACTTTTTAGCTAAAAGTGTTAGTCAACTTTAAGATGTCCTCGTATACAGTGTCATTAACCGGTAACTCATGTACTTTGCGCAGTATTCTGTTTCCAGCGCTACGTTTGCAAAAAGGAAGACTATGGGAAGCCGCATTATTGGATTTAACAACATATAACTCTATTCCAAACGTTAGTGAAGGAATTAATAACAAAATACATTATTACAAGACAAAAGATGATAAAGGAAAGTATTCAGCTTTGGAAGAATTCAGTTTACCAACAGGAGCTTATGAAATTGATAATATAAATGAAGTTATACAAAAACATATGGGAAAAGAAAATATAACGATAAAAGGCAATAACAATACAATGAAAGCCGAAATTACGTCTAAGTATTATATTGATTTTAGTCAAGAACATTCAATTGCTAGTTTATTGGGGTTTTCTAAGGAAACAAAAGTATTAGAACATAATAAAACTCATTCTGGGAATAAAACTGTGACGATCATCAAAGTTAATAGCATAGACATTACATGTAACATTATACAAGGATCCTACAGAGATGGAGAGAATCGTCATATATTACACACATTCTACCCATCAGTTGCACCGGGTTTCAAGATAGTAGAAAAGCCTCAAAACCTTGTGTACCTACCGTTAAACACCAGTTTCATTTCAGACATCGTGCTGAACATAGTGGATCAAGACGGAAACCTTATTGACTTTAGAGGAGAAGCTATTACTGTAAGAATACATATAAAATCATCCGCTTAGACAATGGGGTTATCATTTAAAAAGAGAGAGCCAACAAGCAAAGAGGTCAGTAGCTCATCAGCTGTAGAAGGATTAACAAGTGACAACATTCGTTTTCTAGAAGAAATTGGATTAAAGGTCATTAACAATGGATATACTGGATATAGCGCAGGGTCCAACATTCGACGAGACCTTATGGGAAAAGGAATATCACACGCACAACCCTTACGCTTCGTCCAAATTAAACAATAACGATGAAATTAGGATTCCTATACAACAACAAGACCTTTATACTCTTCCATGCGAAAGTTATTTATATATTGAAGGAAAAGTAACAAAAAATGATGGTACTGCTGGAACCACTGTTCCGTTCATAAATAATCCTATGGCATTTTTGTTTGACGAGATTAGATATGAAATTTCAGGAGTTACAGTCGATTCAACAAAAAAGGTTGGAATTTCCAGTACATTGAAAGGATTAGCGTCTTTAACACCAAATGAGAAGAATCTGTTAGCTGTTGCAGGATGGGTTGCACCAGACAAAAGTACAATCGCTCCTGACTCTTCGGGAAACTTTGATTTCTACGTACCTTTAAGATTACTCCTAGGATTTGCTGAAGACTACAGAAGAATAATGATAAATGTAAAACAAGAACTAGTTTTATTAAGATCATCAAACGATAAAGATATTATTAAAGCAGCTACTGGAACAACTGATGCCAATTTAGACTGGAAATTAACATTAGACAAGATTGTTTGGAGAGTACCACATGTGCGACTAAATGATGAACACAGGATTACATTATTAAGAAAGTTAAAATCAGATCGAGACATTGTAATGCCATTCAGAAGCTGGGAGTTTCATGAATACCCCGTTTTACCTACAACACAACGGCATACATGAACTGTAAAAACTTCTACTCATTTGGAAAAAGCGAGATATGTAATATTTGGATTACAAACGAAGAAGAAAAGTATAATAACTGAAAATGCTGGTGAATTTGACCATTGTAAATTAACAAACTGTAAAGTGTTCCTGAATTCACAATTCTTTCCCTACGACAACTTTAATATTTCTTTTGATAAGAAAAGATACAGTGTTTTATACGACATGTACGCTAGGTTCCAAAATTCATATTACGGCAAAACAAATACACCTCTACTATCTCCCGTTCAGTTTGAATCGAAAGCTCCGATTGTTGTAATTGATTGTTCCAAACAAAATGAATCTGTAAAATCGTCTAGTGTTGATATAAAAATAGAAATGGAATTTCAAGAAAACGTACCTGCAAATACATCTGCGTATTGTTTAATTTTGCACGATAAAATTGTTACATACACACCGTTGACCGGTATTGTAAAGACAGTATTGTAAAACATTGTACCACCACCGGCACCGCCACTGTCGCTAACCTATAAATAGCGGAGCAGCAATGCAGGTCTTCAGTTGATCGTCTATCGGCGCATGGGTAACATCTTCTACAAAATGAGTTCTCCATCTGTTGTACAAGGTGATGCAGAGGTAGCACCGTTATTGGAACGTGATAATACTAGTGAAGCAGAAATCATCAAGGAAATAACTGCATTTTTAAAGTTTGGTAAAAGAGATAGAGAGGAGGAAATTAATGCAGACCCATCAAAGGTAGTACCAAAGAGGAAGAAGAAAGTTGAAGAAAATATTCCTCCTCACATTTTAACTGAAGTTTTTCTGCGAATCTTTTACCCCATCTCAGCATGCATCAGTAAAAGTGTATCAGTTGGATTGATGAAATCATTGGATTATTCCCCTACAGTAATACTACACCATGGAACAAAAAAGGTTTTATTTTCGCAAAATGCTTGGGAGTCATTTTTGAAACATGTACATTTAATAGAATGTTATTTAACTAACAGTTTGTGTGGAAGGAAAACACATATTCGACTTTTGGATTGTGACAATGAAATCGATATTGTTAAACATCGCGGACAACTACAAGTGCGAATTAGAGACTTGACTCAACATGGAAATAAGATTCTACTGTCACGTGAAGAATTCTACGTTTTAAACTACGCAACAGAACCTATTACAAGGTACATGAGACAGTTGGTATTTGCAAGCGCTATTATTAAAGAATATTTGGTCGATACTTTGGAAAAACAACCTGATAGCACCATCGTGTACGGACCTGTGGATACATCTATTTTTAATAGAATACCTCATGAAGTTTGCATGTGGAGAAAGTTAAAGGATTTTGAACCACTTGTAGAAATCGCTACAGAAGCTACAGAAGAAACAACACAGGAAGAAGAAGAAACGGAGAAACAAGAAGAAGAAGAAAACGAAACACAAGAAAAAGAAGTTAAAAAAGACTAAAGTTTGACTTAGTAAAGAAGAACACACGTGGGGTAGGCCTATTGGGGACGGTGCCCACGTTAAATATACACCAACGCGCCTGCAACTGTACGGCCTGGTATTTAACCTACCGTGGTGTGGAAAACAGTTTAGTTGATCGCTAGGTGCCATGATGAGCGGAGGGGATGAAGAAGTGAGTGTAAAGCCTTGTGTAATAGAATTTCAAGCATTTCGAAATAATGACGATAGGTTTATTATCAAGGAATTAGTAATTTTAGACTTGCTTACATTTGTAGCCTACCCATTCACGTTTGAAGCTCCTTTTTCTTTTAACAAACTTAACACCAAAGCAAAAAGTACAAACAAATGGATAACAAACTACTTTCATCACATACATTGGTATGAAGGATTTATAAGCTACAGTAATCTGCACAGTATTATGTTTAACTTTTGCAAACAATATTCACATATATACACAAGAGGATTAGAAAAAAAGAACTGGATACAAAAGTATACGCACGGTAATGTTTTCGATATAACTATCAGTAAGGACTTTAACATTAATCTCGGTAATATTTGTGTCGCTGCAAAAGATCTTAAACACGGTCAAACAAACTGTGCATTGTACAACGCATATCGTTTGGCTGCTTACTTGAAACAACGCAGGAATGTGGTGGGGGTAGCGGAGAACAGAAATGTGGTGGGGGTAGCGGGGCCTATAAATACGAGGAGACAGCACCGCTCCAGCACGAGTATTATTCGAGACTCCGAAGAGGCAACATCACAGAAGACACCACAACCACCACTGACGAAGATGGCATCACAACAGTTTCTACAAACACTGGTTGATCAATTCAACACTCATTCAAAATCCGACCTTCTGCTAACTAAAAAGTGTTCAGAACTAAAAGAACAAAAACACTACATTATTCATAACATCAAGAAAGTGGAAACCACACATGGAGAAGCAATTCTAGTTTCATTGAGCGAAGGACCTTTCACTCCAGGAGATGAGCCGAAGTTTCAAGTATTTCTTCCAAAACGATTTGTTCAACTGCTACAAAATGAAGATTTGCGAGATATTCAACCGGGGACGTTGTATTTGGTATCACACGGTGTAAGCGGCAACAACTCTACGGAACTCACTCTGCACATCACGCATCTTTGTACGTAATGTCTCTGTTTGTATTTCTCTGTTTGTATTTCTAGTCATCAATGTTAGACTTAAGCTTATTGTATTGTAAAATGTTTGTTTAATAAAGAAAGAAAAAAAAAAAAAAAAAAAGAAAAAAAAAACAGCAAAATAGCAGTATATTATTTTATATACTGCTGTGTTGCTTTTTTTAAAATTCAAATGGATGACCTTGAACTTTCATTCAGGGTTAACTTATGAAGGGGTATAAAAGAGAGGGAGCAGTGAAGTTAGTCTCAGTCTTGTCTAACACACGCTGCAGCTAACATGTCGGTGCCACCGATGAACAATTTATTTTTCGATAACAATTTGAAGACATATTGTTGCGAGTTGCAATGTTTTAAAATACCAGGCGATCAAGTTGACGGGAAAGCTTGTCGTAAGTGCAGGTGTTTCAGCTATTGCATATGTAGATGTAAAACATATCAAATGAACCGCCAAGATAAAATACAAGAATTACGGCGACGGCTTGCATTACTTTGGCGGCGAATGGAGTAGCAACCATCTGCCGCGCACTTGCCACCTGCCGCCTACCATCTGCCGCCTGCCATCTGCCGCCTGCCATCTGCCGTCCGCCATCTGCTCCGCCCCACCACACTTTTACCCCCACCATTTAGTACGATTACAACGCTAGCTTGTGAATAGCCAGTATTTCTCCGGCTCTCGACCGGTGAACATCGAGCTGCTCGTCCCGACTGTGTGTTCCCTGCGGTCACATAAATAGGCAAGGAACACACAGTCGGGATGGGCCGATTGGACAAACAAGCGCAGCACTTGAAAACTGCGTCTGACGGCCGCGACTCCGGATCAACAACATCGATGACGACGAAC
Source organism: Allygus modestus (assembly GCA_963675035.1). Classification (NCBI taxonomy): domain Eukaryota; kingdom Metazoa; phylum Arthropoda; class Insecta; order Hemiptera; family Cicadellidae; genus Allygus; species Allygus modestus. The sequence continues at coordinate 144,492,714 of OY776111.1, forward strand.
AACGGGGAACTATTGTAAACATAAATTATTGGAAACATAACTTATTGTAAATAAAAAGAAATGTAAACATTAAAGTAATAAATGAAATAGTACTACCTCGCACTCGTATCATTCGATTGCTTCATTCGATTGTTTTCATTCGATATTTTTATCGAATGCAAACTATCGAATCACAATCGGATTTTACGCGTGCGAGGTAGTACTTTTTTAAAATTACCTCCCAGTGACCTTGACCTTTAAACTTTCCCTCATTACGTCACAAAACCGCCTACGTCACTGGCTGAGGCTCAGATGACGTGTTTAATGACTCAGCGCATCCGGTCACGTGACCGGATGACGTCACTTCCGCCCCAGCAGCCTCAAATGCACACTACTTGTGGGCCCCAAAAAGTGGGGCCCTGCAATGAAATTTACAAGATATCCCGTAAGAAACTATTCAGGACGTCCACTGTCATAGCGGTAGTGGCACTGCAGCTCCCAAACACGTGAGCACTTCCGCACTTCCGCAATGTCTAGCCACGCATGTTAGTTTGTGTTGGTTTGTTTTGTTATTTGTTAAGAGTATAGTGTGTGTGAATATTTGCATTTTTTTTATAAACTGACACTGTTTGCCACAGTAAATTAGAGACTTACAAATTCCTAACTTAGCGTACGTCCGATGATGCTTATGATCTCCTAAGGCCGAAACACGTTAATCGATAGAAAAATGGATTTACGGACATTCGTAGAAAAAAATTACAAGAAAGAAACCTTAAACGGTAGCGAAAACCACCTTTGCATTTGTCCTCTACCTTAATTGAATAACATTTTTCGCGAAAATGAGCTTGGGCTGAAGCTTGTGAAGGTTATGCCGGGCAAAATTATATATTACCAACTCCTCCAGCAAGAGGTATGAATCTCCTAAAGGAAGAGTGAATCTTGCTAACAGATTTCCTTATCATAGTCACAGTAGGTAGTAGAAACTTCTTGAAATCCAAGTGGAGACAGGTCTTTGACCAATCCAGTCATGTGGGCCGAATCCCAGAGTATGAGCCACGTTGTAACTAAACTTAAACTATTGTGAACTGCATACTTTTCAGGGGTCTTGGCAGGTCTTCACAATGTCAATAGAGCTGTTCTTATTTGACTGAGGGAGCAGAGCCTTGCCCTATAAATGGTAGGTCATTTATGATTTCTAATGAATACAAAAAAATATATTGCTGCCAGCAAACTCTAGGATAAATATTTGTTATTAATTCCTAAGGATCATATTTCAAAATAAATGTTTTTCCTTGATTGTTAGTCTCCGTTACCTTAAAAACTAACTTTACCTTTCCACATCACAAATGAGTATTTATTTATAAATAACAAAATATGTAACTAAATCTTACAAGTAAATATATATATATATTAAGTAACTTCGAAAGTACGTTAGTTAACAGACCGTTCATTTTAAATAAACCCTTCATGTTTATATAAGTTTTGACCGCTAAGATATATCAGTTACCAAAGAAATAACTTCGAAAAGTTGGAAAAAGAGTCGATGCAAATAAAATATTCACAGTTCTAGAATGTCGAGAAACTTTCGAAGACTCCTCAGATGAAGGTATTTGCAGTATTGCTGTTTTTGATTATGCTAAAAGTTATATTTATGTTTTTATTAAAAGTATAATTTTATACGTGTATCTTATAATAACTTTGAAATATATTTATAATATTAAATTTGTATATATTTTATTATATTTACTGACTAATAAAAAATAGAACGTGCTACTTCACGCAGGTAATTCAAGTAAATTAAAATTGTTCAATGAATTTTCGTATACTATTAAAACCAAGCAATACAAATGTATATTCGAGTTTCTGCAAGTCCTTCAACCAACATCTACTTTCACTTAATTAACTTTTTTTAATACATTTTCCAAATGTAGTTAGAATATGGGTTAAAGGGATAAAATGGAGTTCATATTATAAAATACGGCCTAATGTGAAATGTCAACAATAAAATTATATAGATTAATAAGTTGAAATTCCAAATTTATTTTGAAAAGTTTAAAGCAGCAAATCCAGTTTTCACTCAGTTTTTTTTTTTAGTTTTAGCGAATTTCCCCTATAGGGAAGAAGCTATTACCGTAGGTCTCATGGTAAGACTTAAGCCCGAGACCATGATAACTTTTTGTTTTGAGGTCCCCAGATGCCAAAAACACTATTCGTTCAAATTTATATATATATGTATATATATATCTATATATATATACATATTATCGATATGTATAATATATATATATGTGTCCGTGAATGCGATAACTTGAGTAAAAACCGTCCGATTTCGATGAAATTTGGTTAAAATGTGTAAAGTGACATTCATGACTTTAAGTTCGAAAACCAGAAAATCGGACCGTGGGAAAGGGGGTTTATGGGGTTTTAAAATTTTCCAAAAATCAGTTTTTAGCACTTTCACCCTGAAATTTTTAAAACACACAATTTTTGTTTTAACCATTTTATAGAGCTTAAAAAAACAAATAATATAGTATTTTGAATCATTAACCTAGGTTAAGTGGTTGCGGAGAAAATCCAAAAATCGTGTTCATAAAATCTCCCATGTTAATCTTATGGGAAAATAGTTTTTAGCTTTCCCTTAATTAATTTTACTGTACACTTCACATTTGCTTTTACCAATCAGTTTAGCTCTACAAAACAATCATTTTGGTGTTTAAATTGTGATTCTACGTCTAACCGTTGCCAAGATATTCAAAGTGGTAAACACAGTTCGTTGTCCAATGTTATCCTTATGGAGAATATTTAAAATTGTATATCTCGATTATTTATGAACGTATATTGATGAAACTTGGTATGTGGCATCACCTAGTACTGGTATATTGATATTTACGCAAACAATTGATTTTTGTTGGTTATCCTCTTAGCAGAAAACCTGCATACTCATCCCTAATGTTATTCTTATGGAGAATACGTAAAGCTTTATATCTCCCTTAATTATGAACATAAATCATTAAAACTTGGTATGTAGCTTCACCTGGTTGAGTTATATTGATAATGGCAACAAACCCACATTTTTATCTTACTCGTTGCAGCAAACCTGCGTTCTCAGCCTTAATGTTATTCTTATAGAGAATAAATAAAATGCTATACATCACTTATTTATTTAAATATTTTTATGAAACTTGGTAAGTGGCTTTATGTGGTAGTAAGAAATATATTCATGCATAGGAAATTCGCTGAGTATGCAGGTTTGCTGTGACGGGGGTATTTTTTTATCTAAAATGCTGCAACTTAAAATAAATGTAAACTTACAATATATCAAGACAAATTGTTTTAGAGTCATCTTATTGTTAAGGTCATAGTACTTCACTTGGAGAACGTTTACTCTCATAATGATTCGTAACAGTGATAATAGTTTTTCTAAAGTAGAACGATTAAAGTGTGATAGCCCTTTTAGAGAAAAGCAAACAGAGGAAGCGGTTTTCTCAAGTAATCTCCGCGTCTCCGCAGTGAAGCGCCAACCTCGGCCACTAAACTCGGTTACTTAATTAAGCTCGAGCCCCTTTATCTCTACCTTAACTGGAATATTTGTTAACATAAACTATGTGAGCCAATTATATGGTATACGATGACAATTTTATTTTATTAAAATAAATGCACTGCAACCAAAGCACATGCAGAGCCTTGGTTGCAGCTCTATCTCTCAAAGCTCAGCTTGAGCACGAGTGTTTTTAGTCTATCAACATCACCAACCAGACCTGAGAAGCACTGTAACTGCAAACATTGGACAAGGTTTAACACCACTATCTTGAGAGACGCTAATTCCTTAAATTGTTTAACAAACAAGTTGTTTTAATGCTTTAATGTTGCATGGTTTATTCAACTACACACCACAATTTATATTAAAACAATAAGAAAAATTGCGCTTTCCCTCAAAATATACATGAACCATGATAACATATAAATGTATTTTTGAAACTCATAATAGCGATGGATTTTAATTAATTATTGATTTATTTGGACTTTACATTTACCTAACGCTTCTACTGTTTAAAACTATATTACGTTTCGGGAGGAAATTCATGCCGTTATCAAGTGAAACCTAGGTCACCTAAATGTCAAGTACCTTCACTTAACTAACCTACAATTTGTGTTTTAATTTTTCCTTACATTTTAATTTACACAAACACAAAACTAACAAATACAGACACAAAATCAAATACAATACACTAACACAATATGGATTAAACAAGAACAAATGCAAAACTGACAATTGATTACCTGTTCTGCAACGCTCTTTCCATGCTGACAGTAACACGGGAAAACTACACTCACGCGTAAATAAGACAATTCAAAGTAATTAGAGCTGTTACTTATGAAATTGATTTGTTTGACAGAGGAGCGTTTATAAGTTAGTGGCACGTAACTTCATTTGCTCATGAGGTTCAACATATTTTACACTGTCCCAGCATTATCATACATTACTAAAAAATGCATTAGGCCTGGCGCAACATTCGACTTTTTGACTAGCAACAGTCCCGCCACTGGTTGAACGAGAGTGGGCGCACTACGCAGACTGTCAGGTGTTGTTTCCGGAATCAACATGCCTGCGACACCAAATAGGACCAACGAGAGCAAGTGTGGATACAAAGCAAAAACGATACAAAAATATGTATAGATTATGATAAGTGATATAATTGAAAATAAAGAGACACTGACTAGATGTTGAAGAGATTTAATGAAGTAAGGAGCTGGCCACCTATTTGTTTGATTGTCTTTTTTCCAAATTTTTAGTCGTTAATGGGTTCTAGAGCTGAATTTTTTACAACTCCTAGTTATTCCCTTGTGAAGTTAACATTTGATGAAAATTTCTGTTAAATAAAAATATATAACCGATTATAATAAATAAACGAGTTCGCACGCAGCACGCTGACGTGAGGGAAGTGAATTTCCACATAAAAAACTATAAAAACTCAAAATCAGTTAAAAACATACAATTATTCCAATTTTTATTCAAATCTGAAAATATTGATTTTTTGCTGTTTTGATGCTCCTGAATCTATTTACCTGCAATGCTGGGAATACAATTTTGCGCATTTTAAGGTTAGGAGAAGGTCCAGTCAGGCTTTAAAGTAGGCGTGAGATGGTTGGGGATGATAAAAGTACACCAACAAATGAATAACAGGCTTTTCTGAAGTAAAACCCCCATAAGACAACGTACTGTGTTTGGTCAATACACATTTTCTTTAATAACTCGCTAAATATATATGCTAGAATGACGAGAGAGGGCTTAAAAGTTTTGCCACACTAATTCCCACCATTTTCCATCCGTTAATTTTACATCAGAGGCTTTTCAGACCCTTTTTGGGCCCAAAAACTCAAATTTCTAAATTTAAAATCCCAAATTTGAAAGATTAATTCCCAAAAAAGGGGGTTAGAGTTTTCCGATTGTTTTTTCCAACGAACTTGTCCAACTGATTACAAAAAGGAATGTTCCTACCAAATTTGAAGTAAATCGGACAAAAAATGCGACCGCTAGAGTGCATACACACACACACACACACATATATATATATATATATATATATATATATATATATATATATATATATATGTCTATATATATATATATATATATATACAATTTTTAACGATCCAAAACGTGTTCAGGGGGTCACATTAGGAACTTCTATGGTGCTCCCGGGCTTAAGTTTCACCGTGCGGGTCATGCTAATAGTTCACTTTCCATAGGAAATTCACTAATAAGTTAAGTATTCTTTACACAGTACAAACATTACAACAAAAAGCTTTATGAAAGATTAATTTAAGAACTTTATCCAAGAAACCGAGCCGTACGGAAGCTTATATTTTGAATTGAGCTTTTTAAGTTTGTAATATGAAGCTAAATACCTAATTTAAAATTTATTCAGCAAAACGTTGAAATAGATTAATACATTTTTCTCAAATAATATTATATTTGAAATATGATTGAACGAAGAGTCATCCATTTCCGTTTATTGTATTCATCCATAACAGATACTTTAAAGCTATGTTAATATTTTAGTACACTTTGAATATGGATTCAAAAATTTGCCAAATAAAATTCGGGGTTTTACTATAACAAGAGTGCCAAAGTTCATAAAATTTCATCAGGAACGCATTTTACGAAATAAAAACCAGGTTTAGTGTATGATGTACTAAAAAAGTATATGACCATACAAAAAATCCCCGATTTATCATTTTCATCCTTTTGGAGCTAAATAAACTTCATGTGGGTGTACGATTTTTTTCAGGAAAATTGAGGGAGTGATTCCAACTTTTTAAAGTCTGATATTTCTAACATCCCTTAGTTATCGCCTATCTGCTGCAACTACGGGTCACGTTTGCGCGCTCCTATTTGACTCTCTGCTACTTCCAAACAGTTCCTCGACTAGCCGAGGCAATGTAGAAAATAGAATAACATATTTGCAATATTATATTGGTAAATAAGCAATCTGATAAAATACCCATTTCGTTTATGCCAATATAAAATTTCTCCTAAATTCGGAATTTGTTATCAATTGTTTGGATAATATAGTTAGTGAAAAGTGTTTAAAATTATATCTTATATGACGAAAATTAGTTTCCTGTAAGTGGATAGAATTGAGTTGACAAACTATTTTAATTAACCTTTTTTTCATATACTAGTAAACTACGTAATTTTCAGCATATATCCAAAAATTATAATTAACATCACCATATATATGCAAGAGAGATATAGGTTAGAATATATAAAAAAGAACAAATGTTGTTAAAAACATTAATCAATAAAAAAAACAATTACGCTACAGTCCACATGTTTATGTATCCAAACACCCAAGTAGGTGTTCTGATTACCATTGAGAATGGAGGGTAGTAAGTGATTGACATAATTGAACAAAGATCACATTTATCTGTATTATTAACTAGACTTACATCATAACTGATCAGAACAAATTGCTGCGATTCTTAAAAGACCGATCATAACTTAATTCCGACGGGTTTAAGTGTTTTCCGTACCCATAAAAAAGTAAAGCTAAACGATTCAACACGTATTGTTACCAAGCTCTCGGGGTTAGTAAAAGGTCAATGGCAAAATAAACAAGAACATCTATTAAATAACAGTGAGCACTTTCCATACGCATCAACCAATGAACAAGGGTTAGTTGACCATTAGTTGACCTAGCGTATGTTAGAGCTTCCCACGTAGCAATATTTCTCTAGTTAAAACCGGATGGGTATAAGAGAATATAAATAATGTGAACTTTGCATTGCAATTGAAAACTGTACCTTTCTTGTGGTATCATCATAGTTTCTTGAGTTAAATATAAAATATAAGAGTTTATATTTAGCTATTTAAATATGTATTAGATTCTTCTGAAGCATATAATACATCTTTTTCTAAGTTTAACAACACAATTTGATGGTTATAAAATAATTATTTTTCAGATTGAAAATAACCGTTAAATTAATTTTGCCCCCTGTTAAGAAGGATTAAACAAAATAATAGGAAGTGCATTATTGTCATAAAATAATTCCTTACAGGTCAAAATATTTTATTAAAAATTAACTCATGACACAACTCTGAATCTTAGGTATACCTGAGAGAAAATAAAATACCAGGTACCACTAGACTTAGTATTTCATATTTTCTACTGACTCCTTGTAGAATGCCCCCTGAGGTGATGGAGCATTTTTAGTTCCTTGGAAATATTCATATCTCGCCTTAGTAGCTGTCATTGATGTAACTGAAACGGCAAGACTGAAACTCAGCCGGAGTATATTGATCCCCTACATAATTAGTTACAAATTTACAAACCGTACGTTGTTACAATATTTTGTACAAAGATTATACGGTCATATATTCGTATATACCATCCAAGCAAATAAATAGTTATACACGTTGATAGTTATTGCATATTTTATACTTAGTTCGAATGATGTCATACAGTTCCACAAAATCACAAGGAGTTTTGATCTCGGGACCAGTGTGGAGAATTTAATTAAGATGGATCAGTGATAGCCACCAGATTTACATCTTCATTTCCATCGGCGTAATAAGAACTGTAATTAACTTGTAAATCGTATTCAGGACCGTGTCAGTGTAAAATGAATTAGACCGTGCCAAATCATGATCTAAAACAATTGTTAAAGAATAAGAAGTTAAATTAATTCGAATTACAGATATATTGTAATATGTTGCATTATATTTCTTGGACTGTTTAAAATCGTAGTATTCGTAGTTATATAAATAATATAGGTATTTTTAAATGTTGAAATTAAGGTTATCTAATGCGCTAGCGGCGTTTCTTGAAAATGGATGTTTTGATTAAATATGCTCATGAGTGTAATGCATATTCTCTTAAATTTGTTATCTATTACTGTAAGGATTTACTAGTTGATTATCAACGTAATTTTTCATAAAGTCATAAGCATTGGTTCCTTAGGAAATACTTAAATCACAGAATATTTTGGGAAATTTTTGTGTGCGTATTTCAGTTTCATATTGTATTGCTTGTCTATTCAACAAATTTAAAGTGATATAACCGTTGATGAATAAATTAAATTAAATTAAATCTCAGTAGAATATCCAATTAATGTGAGGATAATATATAGCCTAAATATTTAACTGTAAGAGAGTTACACTGTCACCAAAATATCTTCAGCAGCATTTAAGCTGGGAATGATCACTGAGAAAATTTATAGAATTAAAATAACTAATAAACAATTTTAGTTTAGATTACTGTTGGCAGACCTGTAATAATCAAGTTTACAAGGAATTTAAATAAAAATAAATGTCATCCTTTATTATAGTTCTTGAACATTGTTGCGATTCTACATTAAGCAACACAATATAACGATTAAAGCAGACTCGGCAAGACTTTCACATTGATTTGGCATCGATGATACTATTACAGTGGCCACAAAAAAATTAAATTGTTTATATAATCTAAAGAAAAACAATATATATTTCAAACATAAATTACTTATACCATTTCTATTTAAACAAATCAACTAAATTAATAACTTAAATTCGGCATGTAAGAATTTGATTCGAAGACTCTTGTTTATAATACTTAACGCCAACACAAACAATTTAAAATTCAAGCATAAATCATATTTTTAATTACTAGACAGAACCCACAATATCTATATTGTATGGATATAAACTTGATAACTCACTCCCTACAGTAAATGTGCTTAGCTTTGCCGATGACACAGTTTTAATTGGAAAAAATAAAATGCAGTTCTTGCTTTACATGGCATGACACTAAATCGCTTTAAAGAAATTGGACTTAGCATAAATGTTAATAAGACTATAATTTTTAATATTTCTATAGGTAAGCTTATGTCTTAACGGTTTCAGTTGGAAGACAAATCTGTATTATCTATTAATAATAATGAACAAATTCGTTATCTTGGCATGAACTTTAACAGTGAAATTTTATTTAACAAAGGACATGATAATAATAATTTGGAAAATAAATAAACTAACATCTTTCCCCTTTTTAAAGTCAACTCAAAAACGTTTCATTTTTAATACCTTTATATGGCCTAAATTGATATATCCTTTACAGTGTGCACCACTGTCTAAATTACATATTTCTTTCCTGAATGACATTGATTTGTTAATTAGATCTTCTGTCAAATCAATTCTGGACTTGCCAAACGATGTGCCTAATTAAATGTTTTATACTCGTCAAAAAGTTGTAAAGGACTGGGTATTATAAAGGCTTCTTGGGAGGCATACCTACAATATATTAATATATGCAAAGTGTTGGAGAGACAAAATGATCCCATCACATCACACTTTAGAGACTTTAAAGCAGAAATTAAGGAATAACAAAAAAAGTTAAAATCGCCTAATACAGAATTTAACGAAAACACAAGATCAAACACTATAAGAGAAAAACTTTAAGACTTTGATATGGTCAATGGTGCCACCTCCAGCAGAAAGACAGAGGTGGATGTCTTTTCAGTGAATGTCGAAGACTAAATCAATAATTTCATAGACTACAAGGATTAACATCGGCTGAGTACACAGATATTATTAAGATGATTGGTGACGTGGCTCCTGTAAAAGGAATAAACGGCAGGTCCAACGATGGCAACCAGTGTAGGCTTTGTTCACAATTGAGCATTATACAGTTGAAACTTTGCAACATGTCCTTGGATTCTGTCCTCATAGCAGTTTATTAATTATCGCCCGCCATAACCGTCTCAGAACTCTGATATCTGACTAATTTCGAACCAAATAATTGAGCATTATACAGTTGAAACTTTGCAACATGTCCTTGGATTCTGTCCTCATAGCAGTTTATTAATTATCGCCCGCCATAACCGTCTCAGAACTCTGATATCTGACTAATTTCGAACCAAATCTTACGAAGTTTATGAAGAAGTCACTGCCCTCGCTAATAGTGAGACTAAAAGAAGGTCCGACATTATTGCAATAAATAAAAATTGTGCAAAAGGCTTTATAATTGATCCAACGGTAAGGTTTGAGTAAAAAAATAAACAACCAAAAGAAGTAAACCAAGAAAAGATTAATATTTACTCTCCTACCGCTCAGTACTTCAAATAAAAATACAACCTAAAGGAAATAGAAATCATGGGATTATTGATTGGCTCAAGAGGCCAACAATATTTATCGAAGATTTTTGGACAAAACTTAATTTTGATAAAAAACATTATACCTAATTTCACTTTTGACAGTGAAACGTTCTGTTCAAATAAAAAGAAATTATATAATAAGTAAGTTACAATTGTATAGTATTCTTTATATTAGCAACTTGCAATGAGCAAGAAGATGTAATTTATTTACCTTATATGTTATAAATAAATTGTCTTTATAATATATTAACATTTTGCGAATCATGATTGAAGCCCATTTGATCAGATACTTTTACCAAATACGTTGTATCACATTATACACGTTTTCGCCCTCCTTACCTCGAGAATCATATTTAAAATCAATGTTATATTTATAATTTGTTTTTATATTTAATTTAATTCTTTGGAATAAACCTAATGACATTTTTAGAATTCCAGCTGCCATAACAAGAGATAACAAGGGATTCCTATTTGAGTCTCAGGAGATCTAGTGCATAACCCACGTTAGTCTGTTGAGAATCCTCCTTCCTCAATTGAGGTATTAAACAAATAAGACAACCACTTTTATGTTTGATAAAGCTACGATGATTGACTTTAGCTTTTTCAGTAAGTTAATAGTTGGTACTTATTTATGAAACACAAAACATACACTTTGAAAAGGGTATCGTAATTGAATTATGTCATATAGTTCACTTTTACATTTTGCATATCAAATGGAAAATAATAAAAACAGATTAAGTATTATTAAAATACATTGCTGAAAAAGCAATTAACGAAATTGTTGAGCTAGTATCACGTTAAATGATACTCGTGAGTGATGCTATACAATATGACTATACAATATGCTATACAATATGATAAGCAGTTGTTATGGTAAGAAAGCAGATTAGCTCCGTTTCGCTACTTACTAGGGGAAAACATGCAAATGAGATTCAACAGTCTCAGCTCAACTGGTAGTAAATGTTTTACATTTATTTGCTTTATCACATTTCCGCCGTAATTTAATATGTTTTTCTCTAATAGTAAAAATACTACAAATACAGCGGTTGTTTTTATATATTTTTGTATTAATGATCTATTTTAAATGAAAAGTTAAGATAATTCTATGAATAAGTTAACTATTGTTGTTACACGTTTAATCAGAGTTAAACGTGAACGAAACATTAAAATCTCCTTTCTACATTGACCTTGTAATGTTAAAAACACATTTTCTTAATACCAGTAGAGTTTTAAATAGTTATAGTTCTGTAACATTTTTATTCGAATACGAAATTTTATGACAAACCCTTTCTTATTTTCACGTTAACATAAGCTGCCGGGTCCATTTCTCCCACAAAGGCATGTTTACAGATTGTAGCTCTTATGTAATCATATTAGATAGTTATTGAACCTTGATGGATAACATCCGCAAATGTTCGCAAATGACCGAAGCGAATTGAGAATTTCCCAAACAGATCACGTTATGAAACACGTTTAGTAGGGCTAATCAGTCATATTCGTTTAGTTGGCCGGATAGGCCTGTCGCCTTCTGCGAATGTCAAAACTGCGTGAGAGTGAGATATATTTAAGTCAGTTCACCCGCTATTCGGAGAAAATTTAGTGAGTGAGGAAAACTCGATGGACATGATTATAGACCGCAATAACAGTATTGTTGCATTAAGTTCGACACTAGTACATACATCCAAATCACATATGCTGGATCACACAATGTTGCACTGTGACAGCTCAACACAACGTTTATTACTTGGTTAAAATCAGTGGTAGGATAGTGATGGTTTACTAATAAAATACTATATAATTTAAGACTTTTTAGAGGAAATAATAAGTGTAGAGGAAATGCCAAATGAAACTACTATTATTGTAATGTACTACTATGAAACTACTATGTATCTGCTAATGTTTTGGGAACATTTTAACTTTCCAGTAATTATTGTAATGCAAATGATAATCACACATGGTAAACGAAACAGCGTTTACTTTCGTTAATTATGCGCCTTTCAATTTCCAAACCACAATGCGCTCATAATAAATATAAATTGATGACAATCAATTCCATAAATTTAATGTTCTGTTGGCGAAACAGAGAAATATGAACGTATACCAGCTATTTATGTCAGTGAAGATAACTTTTATAAAATATCAAATTGCAAGCATAAATATTTGGGCTGGAAAATGTCCGCTAAGTTGTTCTTATAATAAATACCAAGTTTTTGGGTGAAATCTCACTGCCATTTTAGAAAATAGTGGATTTGATAAGTAAACATTTCCCCTGGTTTTTCTTAATTTCAAAACAAACTTGATGCAAAATCACATCAGGCAAATAGGTAAATTTGGCTTTAGTTCAACTTTTAGAATATCATACAATGATATGGTAAAATCAAAACTCGGGAACCCTTTTTGACCTTCACATACTATATTTCATAAGTAACACCGAAGTTGTTACTTTCCGGTACGCAAACTTCGTATTCTATTCAAGAGAACAGAGTATGACACTCTGATAAATGTAAAGATATTTGTATTTACACCGACTCGGTATTTTTTTAGATCAAGAAGTCAGAGCTGACGGAACTATAACTGTTCATGATTGTATTGAGACCCTTCAGAATTTCCTTTCCACAAACTGCCAAAAGTCTTAGGCGATGTTGGGGATGTTGAACTTTTATCGTAGGTCCATCCCCATGCCGCAGAGTTTCAAGCTCTACTCCACACTGAACCAGTGTCATTAAAAGGAAATCAGAAAGTCTCTTGGACCGATGTATTAATAGAGTGTTTAAATAAATGTAAGAATCATTTAGCTTACATAGTCCTGTTACCCCAGTGTCAATAGTAAATTAGCACTTTTTTATGATGCACCGAATTAGGGGCAGTATTAAAACAATTAAATCAAGATGGTTTATGGGAACCTTTATCTTTCTTCTTCCAAAAACTAACACGTAAACAAGCCAGTTGGCCTATTATAGAGAATTGTTTGCCATTTTTGCGCCTATTAAACATTTTAGACATACTTTAGAAGCTAATCCCCAGGAGCACACCTTCTATACTGATCACAACCCCGTCGCTTTCGTATTCAACTAAAGAAAGAAACACGCTTATCATAACTATCCATTTGTTGTTTATCTTACCGTTAACGACTGATAAACAACATGGTGTTTCCAATGTGGTAGCTGATAGGTTTACTAGGATAGAATATATGCATGCCCAAAGAAACATTAAAATTTGCATTCATTATTTGGAAGATTATCAATCTAATGATGAAGAACTTGGTCTTCAACAAATTCGAGTACGTCTTAGGCTTCAAAGCGTACGTCTACTGCTATATAAAGAATGATAGACAAATATTCTAAACGTTTACTCAGAAAAGCTTGTAATTCAAACCTTAAGTCACCCTGGCACAAAATCCATGATGAAAAAGTTTACTTCAAGCTATATTTGGTCTTCAATCAATCGCTCTTTTGTCAACGTTCCAAGATCACTCGTCATGTTCAAACGCCTATTGACGATTTCCCTTAGCCAAATTGTAGATTTAAACGTCTTTAGATATAAAAGGTCAATTGCCCAAGGAGGAAATCTACACTACTTCTCACAGTAGTAAATAGGCTCACAAGATGGCCGGACGCACACACAGTGCAAGGCATCTCTGCCTAAGACTTTTCATCAACCCTTTTCAGTTGTTGGATGTCAAGATTTGGTGTCTCCTTGCGAATAATATCCAACTGGACCAAACAGTTCGAGTCTTTAATCCTTGTCAAATTGGGAAATATGTATGGATTCTAAATATTAAGAACAACTAGCTACCACCATTGAGCAACCGGCATGATGGGAAATTCCACAGATAACTCAAGGCGACCTTCATGGGCCACTCTCCCGTCATGTGCCACTGTGCCGTCATGTGCCACTGCCATCATGTGCCACTCTGCCGTCATGTGCCACTCTGCCTCCATGTGGGTCGAATCCTTACAGGCCGTGCTTCTTGGAATAAGAAACGCTTTTCATGTGACCTTGAATACTTTGTCTGCGGAAATGGCTTTTGCTGAAGTTTTACGCTTCCCCGGTGAGTATTTTATCCCAACAACAATGTTGGCACCCTTTCTGAGGGGGATTAGGGGGGATCCGATTCTGTGTCCCATCTACGAGTTAAGATTTCCTGAATAAAACCAACAAGTATGAAGAGATGTGGCACCAACGAAAGCTTATTTTTTCTTGATTTCGACACATTTTCACAATCTTTTCTGAGGGTGGATGATATGAAAAGATCCTTATACAAATCATACACGAACCTCACCAAGTGAAAAAGGCAATAAAACTATCTCGATAATATTGAAATGTAAAAGTTAGTCTTGATAGAATAAAACCGGTGTCTGTCCTTCTCGACGATGAATTCAAACCTTCAACTGAATCTCAAACTTCAAAAAAGATGAGAATCATCAAAAGTTTTACACGACGATGGTTAGAAGAAAAGTAAAATTCAAGAAAACAGTTTCAGTGAGATTTAACTCACTTTACCCTTCCCATTTCTTCCGTGGGATGTTTCTCGCCGGAACTGTCCCATAGGAACATGGTCTTCCAGTCTTCGCAGGGGGCTACTGTAGTGGTCAGGTACTGACATTGTTCTTCCGTATATCTGTAAATCGTTCACCGAATGAACTGTGTCCATATCAGCTGACAGATGTTTAAATTTTTTTATTACTAAGAAAGAGAAAACAAAACATATTTATATTTTAGACTTCTCAATAAAAATAGTTTGATTTACTTGTTCTGACCAATTAATAATTATATTAAGAAATAGTTACTATGAAATGAATTATTTAGTGGAAAATCATTAACTTTTCTTTAAAAATAATTAAAAATAAATCAATAATTAAAATTCGAGGTTTCTTCCACCAAATATCGTTCATAACTCATACCGAATGTGTTTTTCTGTGTCTCGATCGAATTTCCATGCAAGGCGATCGGAAAGCTAAATTTCAGTTCTAGTGTTGTAAAATAATATTCTCGCATTAAATTTAAATACAAGCTCCTCGAAAGTCGTGTGTAGGGCCCCCACCCAATAATTAAAACTGTCAGACACATAAACTGTGGAGTGATAGAATCACAAGACAACACTGATGCCGGTGCTATAAAGCGTACAATCGCTCCACAGGTCAGAGCGGCCAGCGTGTGTATACGAGCCCCTCGAGGGTCGAGTGTGGGGCCACGGCCCAATTTAAACTGTCAGACACATCAACTCTGGACTTAATTTTGCTATAAAACATACCTTCTATGTCTGGTGAAGAGTTTTAAAGCAGTTGTATTGGCAACAGGACATTAAATAATGTTCATGCAACAAAACTTGTTGTAATATAAATTACGTTTGGGAGTAAGCTAATTTGAATACGTGCATAGGTTAATGTCGCGGTCTTTTGGTAATTAGCATTCGTGCATATTTAATTGTTGCGCCCACACAGAAATAGATTGTAATTTCCGGAACAGGTTTCGGTTGCCATCGATTTACATTAGTTTTATTTGCCTTGTGTTCTGGAATGAAAAGGATATTAATAATTTCTAGTGAATATAAACATGCTTTGTTTCCTAACGTGTTATGATGTACGTTATGAGCAATTATGAGGGATAGAATACAAATATCAATTAAATTATAACTGATTCTTGATATTTATGGCTTGATGTTTTTTGTATGCTGTATTTGACATTTTGCCTGAGGATAAGTGTTTATTTTTCAAAAGGTCAAGTTTTGATAATTTGTTGTTTAAATTATCGCATTTAATATGTGAAAAGATTACCAAACGAAACTGGCGTACTTGGTTGTTATGTAGGAGAAAACTTAAAATATTAAATGTAATGGCAAGTTTAATAGATAGCTTTTTCAACAAAAAAGAGTATTAAATATTAATAATTTATTCAGAGGGGCTTCTTTGGTCAGGTGAACATTTTAACTTTGATATTGAGCTAAGCCACCTGATTTATTGGTTCACATTTTAATGTTTGTTTCATAGTAAACATTTTTTTTGAAAATTATTACAGAAATAAAACTTATGAAAATAATATTAAAAACGAAAGCGGAAATTATGTATTAAAATAAATCTCTTTATTTAGACTGTAACAACTTCACACTAGCGTTAAATAAAATTAGCTTTAACATGACAAACTCTCCCTTGTTTACAAAACTAAATTATGAATGTATTAAAATATATAGCTCTATAATACATCATAATCATGGAAAATAGATCCCCTTCAACTCCTTGACCCCCCTCAACCTGTCCGCAACTTTCTGTATTTTTACGGCAGTCGGCATTACAGTAAATAGCTTGATCCCGTTAAAGAAAGTTGACTTCCTAAAAAAGACGTTTTGGGTTCAGGGATTCCTATGGTGCCGGCGTCTCAGCCTACAAGATTCGGTGCTTGTGGTGGCATGTAGAATACTGCCGTAAAAACAAAGGGGACATTGGAAAACGTTAACGTCAAAGCCTTTTGAATAGATTTTTATTATGTTTTAGTCATTTTATAGACAAATTCTAAATGCTATAACTTACATATTCGTTTCCTAATTTTGTAATTTGTATGGTGATAATATTAGTTGTTACCAGTGGGGAGATTAACTGTTCGGGCTGCTGATGTTGTTTAAATGATTTTTTCAAAATTTAAATTTTAGTTCATATTTAATTTTAATCTAAATTAACCTAAAACACGGAGATTTTTTATTTTTGACTTATACCGCACATATTTTCAATGCTTTAAAAACTTGTATTTTGCATAATATTTTCTAAAAGCGTATAGGGGCCTACTATATTTAGAACTTTTTTATGAATTATATAGCCTGGATTATATAGGTATTTTTCAGTGACTAACTTAAGTCCTCGGAAGTGGTCACTAAGTAGCTGGGAGGTGGGAGAGTAAAGCACCGTGCACACTATGTCTTTGCAAGAAAGGTTGAAAGAAAGAGCTACCTAATACTTATTATGGAATATTTAAATCAGAAAATTCTAATATAAATCTTACGGTTTACTCTCCGTTGGAAATTATTATTATAAATCTAACTTCGTTGAATATAATTGTTGTTTTGTTGGGATTTCCATTTCATCTATTCCTAAGAAGAAATACATGCAAAACATGTGTTCTCATAAAACAATATAAAACGCAATAAGATTCCTTAGTTATTTCAAGATTATTGTTAGCGAACATTTCCTAAACATTCATAACACTAGGATTTTTTTGTCGCCGCTTGATAAAGTGCAAGATATTTGTGTGCGCGCGGCGTTTGGTTTAATCAGCAAATGGAAGGAGCCTTTCACACATCTGCTGGTATGAAAAGAGCCTCCCGCAAGTCTTATAGATCACTGCTCATTCCCTTGGGACGCGTTCTTCAGGCAAAACCTCATTTTATTTTATTCCAAGAACTCCATGCCAGATTTTATAAGGCACGATCATAACTTATACAAATAGCATTCTATATTAGTGCATAAATACTGTAAACACAAACTCTTTTAAACATTGACAAACATATTACTACTTGCTTTTTAAGCCTTGTCCTGCTCCATATTTTCTCTATTTTCTTAAATATATAACTATATGCGGTAAATGTGTAAATTGTTATCGCAATTTAACAATGTGAACAATACGATTGACACTAATAATGATTGTATACTTCGTTGAAATCCTTTATTTGAGTTTTAGTGATCGCATTATACGCCATCAATATTAGTAACACTAATATTAGTAACACAGTATAAGTAACACTAATACTATTACTAATAATACAAAAATTATTAGGCGTTATTTAATGTAATCCAATAAGTGTACTGGATTTAAATAAACATATTTAAAAGGTTTAATCCCTCGTTTAAAGGGTTATTATTTATAGTTAGTTAACAATGACGCCCCGTTAACAAAATATATTTAAATTTTAATTTCAGCTCCGTTCATAATTTACATAAGTAGAGGGTGTATAGAATATAGAGGCCTATTTTAATACGTTTTCCCCATTAGATTAACTTGGGGTTCAGTTTTTGAACACTTGTCCGAACCCAGCCCTATTTCCCATATACGCATATTCCCCTCCCCTACAGATTTAACTGTTTTATTTTAATACATCCTTTGCGGAAATTCATGAGTTATGGCTACTTGGGAACCCGAGCCATTTGACATATAATAAATCACCCTTCCTCCTAATTACCTTCTCAACTAAATACATGTTTTTATATTTAGTCTTTAACAATTCTTGCTCATAAAATCCTCCTTTGATTATATTGTCATTCTCATCTTTCAAAATATATGTCACAGACTTTGTTTTCTTAACTTCTGCTATTGTAAAAAGCTCCCCTGTCCAGTTAGGGGACAGTATAAATACATGTTTATACTTGGAAATCCTTACACTATCCCCCACCTTATATCTTGGCTTTTTAACTTGTACGTTAGATGTCAACCTTTCATGTACATCTTTAGAGTTCTTAGCACTTACTTCGTTGGGTTTCATCCCTATTGATCAATGTACTTAATAATAATATATCTTTATTAACTTTGGAAGTAAATCCAACCATTTGTAACTCACTTGTTCTCTAAACTCTCTAAATAACCAATTCATTAAAGTTCTCTGGAAACTTTCTACAGTATCCGCCTTAGTTGTAGAGTAAGTTTGATGGTGATTCATATTTAGCTTTTTCATTAGTTTGGTCATTAAAACATTAGTTCCCGTCATCAGATTTAATATTTTTAACTCCCTTTGGGAGAATAGTTTTTATAGCTTCTGTGACTATTAATTCAGTTTTATTCTATAGCGGAACAGCTTAAGCTTTTTTAGAAAATGTGTCTATTGAATTTAAAATATATTTATCACCAGAATTCTCTCTAGCATAATTCTGCATATCTATTAGATCGATTTGAACAGTTTCATTTTTACCCAATAATTTAAAATATCTTATAAAAAAATTCTTTCTCGCAGGGTTATGCAACTCATAAGCAATCTTTTCCATTTTTATTCTTTATTTTTTATATTTTATCACCATCTCCTGTTTTAAACGTAATATCATCAGCATCAATTAATACATTATCACTCATTATTTTATATACAAAATTACTTGGTAGGTATTCCTGTCCATCTAAAATATTAAATCCACTTAAAGATGTAGAGTTGGCAACTAAAAATTTAGAATAATCCTTTTTATCCATTGTATCAAATTTATAAGCGTCATGTTTAAATTTTTTACTTTAATCATCAAACCTAAATGCCTGTGACATTGAACAAATATCAGTATCATAATTCCCCTTATACATTTTTCTTCTGCAACCCATACATCTTAATCTAATGTCATTACACTATACATATTATTCCCCTGTTTTATTGCGATTTGTTACCCTTTGTTAATACTTGACTCACTAATACTCCGTCTGATGGATCCACACCTCGTGAAATATTTGATATTATTGTATTACCTCCATTAAACAAAAATTTTTCAACTGTTATAGTCTGACTTTTTATAACACAATCATTAGAATTAGTGGCACGTTTAACACTAGTTAACCTAGTATTGTTAAAATCCCACTTGTCTTTATTTGTTTTAGGCATTTGAGAGAAACATACAGCATCACCATTACCCGTACCCTCAAATAAATTTACAATTTTATGCTTTGCATCATCCCAATGTTTTATTTTAACTCTAAATATTCGTATTTCTATCACCCTGTTTTAACACTCCACCCTCATATTGTAATATTTTATTGACAACTGCTACGCCATTTGATGATGTTCAAGGTAAGATGTTTGTGAATTGCTTATTTTCACTACCAAATTGATTATTATTTAATGTTATAGTTTGATGTTTTGTTACACAGGTGTTTGATGTTATTATCATCAACACAGGGTTTGACACGAACTAGCCTTTTATTTCCAAAATCCCAAAAGTTTAAATCCATTTTTGGTACTTGAGAAACATTTATAGCACCACCACTTTCTTTGCCTTCTCCCAGATTACTAATTGTATAGTATTTAGTAACCCAATTGTTTTATTTTAGTCCTACAAATTGATTTGTATTATCACCCTGTACAAAGGCACCATCTTTTATCATTAAAGTATGTTGTAAAATTGGGACTTCGTATACATTTTCGACACTCTTAACATTCCCAATCTTTCGCTTTTTGAAATTCTAAACATTATTTTCCGATTCTAAAAATTCATATTTATTATCAACTTGCACAAAGGCACCATCCTTTCTTATTAAAGTTTGTTGTAAAGTTGGGACTTAATCCAAATTTTCGGCATTCTTATCATTTCCTATCTTTCGCTTTTTGGCGTTCCAAATATCTTTCTCCGATTCTAAAATCTCATATTTAGTATTACCTTGTACAAAGGCTCCATCTTTTCTGGTTAATGTCTGGCCCAAAGTCGATACATCATCAATAAACTCCCCATTTGTAACACTACTAATTTTACTGTTTAAAGCATTCCAACTATTATCTTTTAATTTTAAGTAGTTTCCTTTGACACTCTAGCTTCTGGTTTAGTATATGGGTTATAAACGCGATTGAATTTATCTATAAACATCTTTTTATTTAATAAATAATTCCACTTTCTCTCAATTCTTCTATAATAGAATCTATCTCATTATCCACTCCAGAATTCCCACTTCACGACTTAGCTAAAGCAGTCTTAACCTATCTACAAGCTCATTAGGATCGTCCCAATAAACATAGTCTTTTTATTACCAGTTACCTGCCTCAAACCTTCACCAACAGTATTAAACAGAGGTTTAATTGTGTTAACATATTTAAATAAGTAGAAGAATTCATTTCATATATTAAGTAGAAGACTTCATTTAAATATGAAGAATATTTAACTATTACTTGACACCCTAAATTGTCAAGTAATTGTTGCATTCACATTTGCATTGTTGCATTGTAATTGGGATTGTTCCACTCGCTTTATAACCCTTTAAATGTGCATTTGTAGCTTCCAAAATCTCTTTATAAATTTGCAAAAGAGCCTGACTATATTTTACGGGTTCTTTTAAAGTTAACAATCCCTACAGACCTTTCGTACCCTTATAGCTTTTATCTCCAACTGTAACATCATCATTGAAAATTTCAACTTCCTGAATCCCAATAAAAAATGTATTTGCTTCTCGCCTAATACAATTTTATGTAGTGTCTGTCATGCCAATTTTACTAAGGTAATTTCCTAAATAGTCTGATGCTAAAAGACCAAAATCTAATTTGGGCGGTGTCATCTGGGCTATTCTTGGTGTTCTAGACGGGGTTTTTTCTAAAATCATGTGAAGAACTTGCCTCTCTGTGTTAGTTTTAGAAGTATTATATTCGTGTACCACGTTTTAATGCCCTAAATTTTTCGGTTATTTTTTTGCAGAGTCAACTCATTTATGTTGAATATTTGGTTTTATTTTATTTCAATTATATTTATCTCATTTGTCAAAGGATTATACTTAAATACTTTATCGTGTATTATTAAGCAATATGCAGTTGTGTTTTAAGGGAAATTTTCCGCAGTTTCAATTTCTAATTTAATATCTACAACCCCCTCTTTGACCGATTTATTCTGTATATAACAATTAGGGGATATTTCTTTATAAAGTCAACTCTGTTAAACATAGGATCGGGGCCAATGTTGTAGTAACTCTCTCTAAACCTCACAAACATTTCATAAGCTTTAGGGGCATCTCCATTTTCAAAGACTGACCACGTATGTCAGGGGTATGATGGGAGTCCATGTAGCTCCAAACTTCTAAATGCAATTTGCAAATTTTTATTTTGGAATAACGTCTTTTGTAATTGCAGCTTTTCTCCATCAGATAGAAACACATGTGGCATCACCCGCTGGATCGATTTAAGTGAAATTTTGGGAATAGTATCGACCCCAATACGGATAGATTACAGATAACTCCTCCATGGGAGTGTTAGTAAATCTTGATTGTTTATACATATTCGAATTTCATCGGAATTATTTATTGCCAAAGTGTTGTGGGGAACATAAGAGTGATTTGTAATTTTCACCACACCAGCGTTAAATTGGGATTTCCCTGTAATCCCTAGAAAATCTTCCATTTTTATTAATAGAAAATTTTAAGTTCAGTCCGATTGATCGTAGAAACCTGGCATTTTGAACACTCGATCCGTTCTTGAAAAATATAATATATTTTTATATGACAAGTAATAGTAGTTTCTTCTCCATTAAAGTCAATTGGCCTGTCGTGTGGATCTGCAAATGTAATGCCAACAACATCCAAACTTCTCTTACCTTCTCTTACCAAACCTCAATAATTTTGTAGCCGGGAGGGGCTTCAGGATAAAAACTGTGTATAGCGTGTGATTTATCACCATTTAAATATAATCCATTTGCAATATTACATTTTACCCTAATCACATTTATATTATTTATGGATATATAAGGAACATCAGGAGTAGATATACCGTGGACTCTCAATAACATGGACCCTAAACACGGTTTTGTAAAATCAAACAAATGCCTATAATGTAATGTTGCTTTCAAAGATTTACTATCGGCTATAAGTTAAAAACTCTTGAGTTGCTTTTTAATTTCCTAAGCTCAAAAACTTCGTATGTTCCGTCAGAAATTTCTATTGTGTTTGGAATTTTGTGATCGTAATAATTCACATCCTCACCCTTGTCTATAGTTAATTTGGTGTCTTTAATTTTATTTAATTTTGGAACTAGCCCTTTGTATATCAGTTAGACTTTAGTATTAATTAATGCTTATTGATTTTGTAGTTTAACTTCAACTTTACCATCTAATGCCCGGTTTAATTATTCAATTGTGACCTCCCCTTTTGGTGTTGTTATTTTTTGCATATTGTAATAAGTCAAAGTATTTAGAGGTATTTTAACATTAAATATATAATTATAACTTTGAAAATCTACCAAACCAATTACAAAATAACCATTTAGTTCTGTAGGAGGAAAGAATACCTACTTCAATTCTGGCTCCATACCAGTAAATGTTAAATTAAATGAATCCATTTTTATAAACTAAAATATTTTAGAAATGAAAAACATAAAATCCCACAAATGGAACTGTTTAATTCATGTATTTTATCAGTTGTGTGATAAATTGTAGAAGGTACAAAATATCCAATAACCTCTTTTTGAGGTTGTATTTCAAATGGGTCCAAATAAATTGCAAATTCTTTATTTTTACGATATGCTGTCTAATGTGTACCATTGCCACTGTCTAAATTAACAATTCCGCACTCTTTTACTGTTGGTGTTTGACCAGCTCGTTTTTTAGGTACACTCCCCGAAAGTGGTGCACGTATATTGAGCCTCTAACAGCTGAAAGTTATCCATCTTTTTTATTACTTAATTTTAACCCAATTTCCATCTTTGCTTTAGCTTTCATTAAATTCGTCACTGAATAAGCCTCAGCCTTTGCGGCCAGATTGGCATCTTTTGGAGTAACTCTAGTCAAAGCCTGGTTTGCTAATCTCATATCTGCCTTGTTTCGAGCGCTGTATCAGGATTATTCATGTAAAATATGTCATGCCCTTTAAAATAAGAGTCTAGCTTATTTTTAGGGGGTACATGTTTTATTAAACCTTCACGAGTTTTAGTGCCAGGTCCACAATGAGAATATGATGGTATTTGAAACGGGAAGGGAAGATTGTTTATTAAGATATTTTAACAGCCCTCGACCTCTATATGGCTTTAAAAATAATCCTTTACCTTGAAACTTCTTACACTTTTTCTTTGCCATTTTTATTATACAAAAATTAATTTATTCAACAAAAGAAGAAATTTAAAATAGCACATTAAGAAAATACCCCAAAGAAATCGGTTCTATTTCCAGCCAATATTGGATGTGTTATATGTGGCCCCAGTGGATCAGGGAAGACGGTTGTAATTTATAATTTAATTGTAAAAAAGGAAGGATTAAAATTTCCAAATTTATATATAATATCGAAATCTTTAGAACAAGAAAAATATAAGAAAATTATTTAAATATTTTGTCTGTGTGATGAAGTTAATATTACACCATTTGTCTCAATGGGCAGACGAAAAAATATTAACTGTTTTTACTTGTGTTAATCTTACAGTAAAGTAAACAGACATATAAGAGAAAAAGCAAACTTCCTTATATTATCTAAACAAGACAATTTAAATTTAAAACATGTGTATAACAATCACTTGGGGAATGACCTTTCATTTAAAAAATTTAAAAATATGTGCCACCAATGCTGGGATAGGTCTAAATATGGCTTTTTCGTAATATAAAAGGAAAGACCAAAGAATAACGGCAAATACAGATTTATATTTGACCAATTTTATAATGACCAAGGGAAAGGGTATTGATGCCATCCAGAATAAATCTATTGTCATCATCTAATGAGAGTACCTTTTTATTCATCGTTAATGTTTTAAGGTGATGGTTTGTGTATTTAATTCTTGTAACATTCTCATAATAATCCTCCCTGGTTGCAATACAGTCTAAGTAATGGTGATGCCTTAAGAGATGTTTAAGTGTAGCATTGTCAGCCCCCTTAGCCCTCTTTACCTCTAGCTCATTTTGTTTTTTTGGTTATTTTTTGTATAACCATTGTAAAGGAATTAAAGAGTATAATCTTGGCCTTAAACCACAATATTCATACATAATAGTACCATTTAATTCGACTTTAAATTTACCCATGACCTTTTTATTTTATCGGAGTATAGGGAATGGTTTTTAATATATGCAGGGTTGTTGAAACAGTCCAGATCAGATTGTATTTCCTTGTAAAAGTCCTCTGTAACTATAGAATACATTAAAGAATCTATATCTGTGATTATGAACATTTTATTCTTACATTTTTACATATAATTATAGTGGAAATCATGCATTATTACTTTACTGATATCTAAAATGGGCATTCCTAAATAAATTAGTTTATCAAACTTAACAATTAATTAATTTAAATGTACAGCATGTAAATTATTATAGAACTTTTTCCTATGGTCAAACCTTGGCTTTGCAACGTATTTTGTTAACTTAGACTCATCTACAAGAGACTATTATTTAAAAGTTTGTAAAAGTCTTTTTTTAAATCGTTTTTAGCCTGTTTCCGCTTTTCAATATTAAAATTAATATAAGGTGCAAGCCATTTTGGTTGTCTTAATTTTAATGTTTTGTGATATTTTGTTATCACCAATCAAATTCTTCGTAATTTTGTAAAGCTTTATAATGTGAAACATATTTATTTTTTTCATTTAAATTTGGAATTAATTTTCCATTATTTTGTTCTGGGGCTAGCGGATAGTCATTGTGTAAATCATGCAAACTTGTATCGTATTTTAAATCTACTTCCAAAATGTATCCAAAATTTTCATTTTTATTGTATTTATAATCTTTCTCAATCGTCCAACAAAATCCATCGATTGTCAAAGACTCGCGCATTGTTGTAGATTATTGCGAGTTACAGTCTAAATATATTAAATAAACACTCTCTTTATCTTGGTCATAATAGTCACCCAAGTACTTATTGTTAGCTTTAGCATAGCGTGTGGAAATCATAGAGACTCCTCCTCTTATCGCGCGTTCTATAAACAAATGCATGTCAATATCACGAAATAATAGTAATTTTATGCCGGTCAGTCTAAGACATGCCTCCCATGTTAGTCCAGGGAGTGAGTACATATGGACAGGGTCAAGCTTATAATCCTTTAACAAAAAATCCATAAATGTCTCAAACACATCAGCCAATAGCAACAAATCTGTTTTAAGATATAAATCGTGATATTCTTTTAAATTCTTTATATTAAAATGAGTCCATAAGTCTTTAGCACGTTCATATTATTTGGTAGATATACATTCTTTAGTTAGACTACTGTAAAATGCCTATATTCGTGGGAGAGACTCTGAGAATTACTGTGGTCCTGTGATTTATTCATAGGGGAATAGCCCTTACATTGTAATAGGGGCTCTTTTATAAATTAAAAATGGTTTAAATTAGACGCCAATTTGCTTAGCGGAAGCGATAAAAAGTTATATCAATCTAAAAACACTAAGTCATCCACCGAGAATGAAATATATTTTTCAAAAGTTTTGGCTATGCAGTTTAATTTGAGATTACATTTTCCCAAATGTTGCATTATTAAATGACCATCATAGTTTTTAAGATTGTGGAAAAATACTAGAATTTTCTTAGTTTTTATAATATAAATGTTTTTATAATATAAAATGCAGTGACGGGGCGTCTAAACTTACCTGTTAAGTGGCAGTGGTCACGGACCTTATCACACAGTAACAACTGGCGACAGATGTAGCAATGTGTAGAGTTTTGGAATGATGTCTCTTGCTCTGGAGTCATTAAGAGGGGAATATATACTGCCATTTGGCTTTTAATAAAGTCATAAGTTTTAAATAACTATTATAAAAACACATCCATTACATTTTCACCGTTGTGTAACTCTTCGGAAATTAATTTGCTATCCCTCACTACGACGTATGCAAATCCAGAAGGAGTGTGATTGCTAGAGTTTATAAAGCATTTGAAATCTGCATACAGGACAAACGGAGCTTTAATTTGATATTTGTAATTTGTAAATTGTAATGCGTATTTTTTAGACATTTGAACTCGTTGGGTATCTTGGTTTTTACAATATGTTATGTGACGTTCCAATTTATCTTTAGTGTAAAAATGTTGTAAACAGAAATTACAATAATATTTCTTATGATCATATTTAGTAGACCGTAGCATTAACTTATCATAATCACGAATTATACAATAATGTGTTGTGCGACCTCGCTGCAATATTAACACATCAATGTCAGTATTACTATTTTGTTTTGTAATTCTCAATGGAGATATTAATTGTCCTTCAATCCCAAATAATTTAAAGTTATATTATTTTGTCTTTCAAATTAATAAATGTCAGATATTTGTACAGGATATTTTTTATTCATCATATTTAATTCGCTTTTTGTAAGGTTTGTAGTAAAATACTAAGATGCATGCTCTCGATGATTCCTTGGATGTAGGGCTGCCAATATACACCACAATAAGAATTTACTATCACTATTTTTTATGTTTAAAACTGCATGTTTTGATTTAATATATTGTGGAGTGGGAGGGTATGATTTTGGTGTTAAAGGTTTATACTTGTAAACATGCAGCTGCCAATATTTAGTATGGTCATACATCCATCCACTGCCTTGAGCTTGGTACTTATGCATGGAGGTATCTATCTCAATAAGTGATTCTTTAATTTGTGATTTTAATTTTTTTTTCAATTGTTAAGTTAGTTAAACTTCGAAAATCACCAATGCATTCTTTGTCAATTGTTAAATCACGATTATTGTTCACTGATGGACTTTTTCCTTCTAACAAGAATCCATTTGAGTGGCAGGGGACAAGACTGAAGGGTGTTTAATGTTTCTGCAGACTCAACGTTAAAATATACATCTTATAAGGTCGCTTGTCAGAGCCTATATAGTGGCGTTTCTTATTACAATTAACAACCCTTTTACAAACTTTGCATGTATCATGATTTTCTAGCATATGCATTTTTAAATTATTATTATTATCAAATATTTTATTTTTTTTAATATTTTAGGAATAACTTTGTGAATGTCTTTGTGTGTCTGATTAGACTACTTCTGTTGGAGTAAGACGTAAAACAGACTGTACTAGTAACATTTTTATATTGGAATGAGTTTAGAGATGTCATACTCTATTTTTTTATAATAAAAATTTACTATTTTTAAATTTTAATATATTTTACAAAACTCAAAATATTGAGGTTTTAGGCAAAAACACTAACTTGTAATTTTTATAAAACCTAAGCCCTTTATAAGAAATCTGGGAAATACCTTTTTAGACATTTGCATAGAGTAGCCTCAATCCAAATTTGAACCTCATATCTCAATAACAAAAAGTTATGAGGGTTTTTTGGAAAACAAAAATATGTTATTATTAAGGAGAAAAAGATATTTTTTTAAATCCGTACATGCTAGCAAGTGGGCTTAATGTTATACATGAATATTCCAAGTTTCATAAATTTTGGATCATAAACAACCATATAAGGCTAATTTTTGAATTTCAAATTATTGCTTGTAGCGCGCAGGCATGACCCCTAATTTGAAAATGTTCTTTACCAAACAAAGTTTTATATCTACATACATACATATACATAGATATTGTCTATATATATATATATATATATATATATATTTAGCCCGATAGCTCTATAAATAACGGAGATAGATCTAAAAGTCAAAGGTAAAAAAAATGTTGGCCCAAACGGAGCCCACACACATTTTTGAAACCTGAAATGGGTGGGGAACCCCATACTCATTTCATTAATGTTTTTAAAAATGTCGTTATTTTTTCGATATCTCTTACCATTTTCGAGATATAAGCAATTTTTGAAAATTGCCCTATTGCATCCTGTACCGCTCTGCTCCCCGGTGCCTCCACTCTCCGCAGTGTTTTTGAAGAATCTAAAAAATCCTAAGTCCAAGAACATGTTATAACTGTTCCAAAAGTCCAAACTAAAACAAAAGAATTTGGTTAAAGTAAAATTTTCAAATGAAAAAATGTTGAATTTATACTTTATAATTAAAATGATAATCAAATTAAATTTTAAAAATTGTAAATATTAAATAAAAAGTTAAAGATAAATATTTTAATTAAAAAGGAAAATGTTTAATTTGTTCTTAAAAATAACGATTCTGTTTCACTTGATCTGCAGAGCTAAGTACTTTCTTAAGTCATATCATAAGTTATTCATTAATTAAGTTCATAAGTTAAGTCATTCTTAGTTATGTGTTATGTGTTATGAGAAGTTTAATTTATGTGTTAAGTATTGGATCAATCTGAATTTTCTAAGTCCAGAATAAGAAAATTAATATTTTTTTAGCTGATATTAGTCTAAAGTATTTTTCCAACAAAAGTAATTTCAAGTTCAAAATAATACCTGCACCTACAAAGGTCTTCTTTCTGGTGCTGGGGCTGCTAGATGTGAAGTGAGGACCCTAGCCTGCAGCAACTCTTTATATAGCCGACAATTCACAATTTAAAATTGTGAATTCTGAAAGCAAAATTAATTTGTAGAATTATGCGTGGATCGTGGATTCCCCGTGGAGATTACCAAAAAGCGCTAGAAACGTCCACGGGGAATCTCTGGCTGTATGTCGTCTCGTGGGTATCATGTGTCGGTTGCTGTGTACTTGGTGCCGATCCTGCAGAATCGCCTTCAAGGTAGATCGTGGCGTCGCACTAGTTGGGTTGCAATAACCAAGTGCACTTCTAAGTTGTTTACATGTGTATTTAATCTAGTGTGAAGCTATTTTTTGAACCCATGGATTTCCGCAAAGGATGTATTAAAATAAAAATGTTAAATCGGTAGGGGACGGGATTATATGTATATGGGAAATAGGGCCGGGTTCGGACAAGTGTTCAAAAACTGAACCCCATGTTATTCTTATGGGGAAAACGTATTAAAATAGGCCCCTCTTTGCTATATACCCTCTACTTACATACTGGGCGTTTAAACGTTCTGGCAACGCCTGCACAGTTAATTGATTAATCAAAGTAGGTTAATTTCCTTACTATAGTTATCGACTCATTAATACGTGAAACGGGCATGTTTCGCTGTGGAGGGATGTCCCGTGGAGGATGTCCTGACGATCTAAACGTTAGGATTGCTCAAGTTATACTTGGTTGGTTTAGTAAAACAAGTTGACGCCACCCCGACTTCAAACTGACAACGCAGTTGGAGGTCGAGTCACTGCAGTCTAATTGCCTGTACTTGTCATCAGTTTACAAAGACCGCCCTGGAAGAAGCCCGAGTTGGTATTGTTAGTTACCAAAACAGAGGTAATTACTAAATGAATTAAGTGTCGTATATCAGGTCAAGATGATATACATTGGGCATTGGGCGGCATTCAGCGTTACTTAGAGGGGTTCACATTAGTGAATGTCTCAATAACGTTCTCGTTGTAGCAATATTCGCGTGATTGGGGAATCATGCAAATGTGAACATTAGAGGCGGCCCAAGATTAGACCGACTCCTTCCTAATGCCCTCTGTAATGCCGCTTACTCTCCTTTTAGTAGCGACTTATAACTCAGTTGTATTTATCTTGGGATCACGTTCTTAAATTAAAATGTATTTATTGAGTGCAATTACCTGATGAGTATATATCAGGGGCCAATTGTGCGATGATTTACTTCCTTCAAAAGAACAATGTTTCACAAACATCAGAGTCACGTAAGAGGGTATTTTCGAGTCCATCTCCAGAAATGTTTTGAATACTCATATAATACTATACTTATAGTAAGATTTAGTTGAGTAAACCCACAAAACTGTTCATACGAATCTGTTCAATTCTAAATAGGCGTTTTAATACGACACTTTATCAATTACGTACGAAAAGGCTAAGTTTTTGAGGTATTATTAAATACTAAAACGTACATCATTAAGGCTATGTCCCATTTCGTCACCATTATTGTAACACTAAATATCTAGTGTTTACTTGCACATTATTTAACAATATTCTAATGTTTAATCCCTTCGTTTACAAGGAAATGTAACGTGGGTGTTATTTAAATCACTATAAAAATATGTGAAATAATCATAAAAGCGTTAACATCAGCACAGTTTATAGTCAATTATGAAGGGGTGTTAATGAGCACTGTAAAGAGCCGGCATTCTACAGCATCTCATCTTACACCGTTTTATCGCACCCTCGGCGAAGATAATGCGCATTTTTATAATTTAATTATGTTCATTGTTTAACAGTTTTATGGGGACCAACAAATTACAAATTTTCGTTTGTCATCGTTAATGTGTTTTGTATATACGATTTAGCGACATACGGTTTAGCCATATATGATTGTGGTGCATATAATTTGTTATAGTAATAAAAGCGGTATATAAAGAAGCGAAATTAATTTAGTGAAATTTAAATTTTACCATAAGGTCGGTTATAATTGTTTTGTTTTATTCACCTCAGTAGTAGTTTTGGTAACGTTAAGCTCCGAGATTTCCAGGTTTCAAAACTAGACAGTATATTGTTTTGTAGTAATTTAATTCGTTGTCAAAATCGCAATGAATGTAATGAGATTTTTTTGGTATTAAGTAATTAAAAATGTGACAACAATGTTTTAATTACCATATACTATCATTTTATCGAACTCCAAGTTGTAAACGCTGTGCTTCGGACAGGACAGAACGTTATGACGAAATTATTTATGTAACGGTTTGGGTAAATAGGCGGGAAGAAAAAATGTTTTAAGAAGACCTCTTCTAATATTTTGATGGCAATGTGTAGTAAAATCTCTTTATAATTAATGTTTTTATAACACAATAAAAACAACACACAGGAATTTCCTAAGACCAAGTTTTTCTTCGTGTTTTGATGGGTTTAGTCAAGGGAAAACACAGAGATTGAACTCTAACAGCCCGGGAGAGCCATGAAACATTACAATCGGACGTCATAAAGCTGACGTTAACGGCGCGGCGTCACTGTAAAGCTGCTGATAACATTCAAGAGGAATAACAAATCTTATTTGCAACCAGTCTTTTATTAAATAATCAATTATTTAAATTAAATAGTGCTTTGAACATTATTTCTCAACAGATTTACATCGTAGATTCTGGGTACGCTAAAGTCCTTTCTCGAACACCTCGTTCATAACGATAACATTATAGAAAAACAATGTTCATTAGGTTCGGACATTAGGCTCAGTAACATTTTATTATTCTATATCCAACAAATCCGATTAACACGTAGAGTTTGGGAAATGAAAGTATTTTGTATACAACCCAAATTATTTTGGTATTTTAAATCTTCTGAAAGACTGATGACCCCCTTCTTAAAATGGATATATTACATGTTTAAGCTAACGATTAATATGGCACTTTCGTATTCCATGCCATCTGATTTCATCATGGATCACGAAATGTTTCTTTCGATGCGTTAAAACTAACAAACAAATAATCTAGAACTAGTTTAGAATTTACGTTCAGCACAACTAATCCCTAGTTAGGAATGTTAATCTGTTCAAACGTTTAGTGATATGACAACCTACCTTGATTTATCGATGCAAGATTTAACTATGTTATTTGGGCTACCCATGTCCGTAAGAATATGGAAAACAATTTAAAATCCATAACAATAATACATAAAGACTGTATACATTTCACTAACTGGAGAAATTATTTATTAGATTCGCAATCGCACCAACAAATGTTTCAAAATTATAGTAAATTTCTTTATAGTTTTGAAAATTTAAAGCCAAGTGCCTCACTTTCCTATTGATTACGCTTTTTTCTAGTGTTATTTATCAAGGGATCTAACGCGGGTTCCTCAGGTTTTGGCAACTGTCCTCTAACGGCTTAGCTACAAATCTACTGGTTTTTATTGAGCTATACAGGCAAAGTAAAGGTAAACAATAAAAATATTAATGCAATATCATCCCCTGCAACCCTTGGTAATGTACATATCCTAATATGTAATACCGATCCCAAAATGAGGTTTTAATATTCAGAAGAACAACAATGAGTTTAATTATTCAGAAAAATAGCAATTGAAATAACAAAGATATGAGAGAGCGCGAGGTCTGGGTAACTCATTTACATAATTAGTTTTTAAAAGGTCCTCTCTTCAGAGGACCATAAAACACTGGATTATCCGGGGTTAATACAGCCACTTTCGCATCTAATGAATTTCGTCCAACCACATGGCCACCTTTAGTTCAGCAGGTACTGTGAAACACTGTCATATAAAACAATGAGAAGCGATGAAGACTTTAAATTTTTAATGTAATTTATGTGCGTCCGTTTATATGAACCAGAAACATCGCACTGACATAAGAAGTTATTCCATCATGCATACAAGTATTTGGTTTGTTTTTTCCGTTGAAATTCTGTAATTCACATGACACTGTTAAACTG
Organism: Allygus modestus; assembly: GCA_963675035.1. Classification (NCBI taxonomy): domain Eukaryota; kingdom Metazoa; phylum Arthropoda; class Insecta; order Hemiptera; family Cicadellidae; genus Allygus; species Allygus modestus. The sequence continues at coordinate 144,526,214 of OY776111.1, forward strand.
AAATAAAAAAGTTTATTTTTTCTCAGGAAGGGTAAGTAGTCGAATTTGAGGTGTACACCGTTAAAGTTGGCGAAATAACTTAATATGATTTGGGACTGACAGTTGTGTAACATCTGATAGAACGCTTTTATGCAGGAAGAACGGGGAATACAGGGAAAACATAACACTTTATATACAGGGTTACCCTAAATGGAGTTCACGATTTTAAACATATTTATTTATGTATTAATATATCTTAAGATGATTGAAAATAGTACTACTGAAAGGAAAAACTCTAAAAAGATTGATTTCCATTGGTTACTATGACTATGTACAATAAAGGAAACGCATAAAAAGGTCCATCTCGTATACTTGATATGATGAATGTAAAATGTGTTTCCACAATATATTTTCCATTAAAGCATTCCTGGAGTCCAGGAAACTATCATCTCAGCCACAGATTCCATTGATAACCGTTGATATGACAGTCTTGTAAAGTTAATCATAAGAAGCACTTACATTTATTAAGTAATCGAAGTTTTTTATTTTAAATTCTTGTAAAAGCCTTGCAAGAGCGTGATTACAAGCTTAGAGCGTGTTGATATTCAAAGGGTCGCTCACATTGACCATGAGTGAGTAAGTATATGAGATTTCGCTTTTTAATTTGTATTTAATTGTAACCATATTAATTATTTGTAGTATATCAAATCTTTTGAGTTTTATTCTCAATGGTACCCATTTAAGTAATTTTAAGGCATATTTCACCTAGTAACATACATGTTTAAAATGGTGAAACTCAGTCAGTTACGCTATATCTGTATAATTAATTACTTTGTGTGCTACTTTATAATGGAAGACTTGAAGTCATTGGACATTCTGAAAGAGTACAAGCAGATAGAATAGATTTGCCTGAGTTCAAAGACACCAAATACTCGCACTTAACTATACTCGCAGGTGACTATGATTGGAAGATCAGTAACACTGAGGTGACTGACTGCGAGCTAATGGATTGACATCGTGGCAGAAGTAAAACTTCCATGATCCAATCGATATCACAAGTGTAAAATGAAATATGAAACATGATAATCGGGTCGATGTACCTTGTTCTGCAGCAATCCAAGTTTTCATTATGAATTACATATTGATTGTTCAACAATTTCAATTTTAATTGTAATATTCGTTTAAAAGAACCCGATTTTATTGTCATTAATTTTAAGTTACGTAAAAAAAGATAAGAAATATATTCGGGATAATATAAAGATTTTTAACATTGTTTGTTGCTTTATAGATTTTAGCTTTTAACATTAAATTATAAATATAAATAGGAGTGTTATGAATCTTTGTTTATTATTCAAATATGATCAGCTTAAATGGCTTATTTACTTGGCATGCGTTGGTGAAGGATAGTTTCATCTACGTTTCGATAACGACAAGACACGGAATTGAACTAAGATGTACAAATTATCAAAATAGCAAAAACACTCAATACACATTTAATAATATTGCAATTCAGGTTCTGACAAACAATCATCGCTAAATAATATGCTGTGGTCCGGTGTACAGAATATAGCTAACATATAAATTATATGTTGTAGTCCGATGTACAGAATATAGCTAACATATAAATTATATGCTGTAGTCCGATGTACAGAATATAGCTAACATATAAATTATATGTTGTAGTCCGATGTACAGAATATAGCTAACATATAAATTATATGCTGTAGTCCGATGTACAGAATATAGCTAACATATCAATAATATGCTGTGGTCCGGTGTACAGAATATAGCTAACATATAAATTATATGTTGTAGTCCGATGTACAGAATATAGCTAACATATAAATTATATGTTGTAGTCCGATGTACAGAATATAGCTAACATATAAATTATATGCTGTAGTCCGATGTACAGAATATAGCTAACATATCAATAATATGCTGTAGTCCGGTGTACAGAATATAGCTAACATATCAATAATATCCTGTAGTCCGGTGTACAGAATATAGCTAACATATCAATAATATGCTGTAGTCCTGTGTACAGAATATAGGTAACATTGTTGTAGTCCGGTATACAGAATATAGCTAACATATCAATAATATGCTGTAGTCCGGTGTACAGAATATAGCTAACATCAATAATACTGTATATTTGAATTATCAAGTAATATTTAAAACTGTGATTTATTTTCTCAGGGATAAATTTGAATAAAGATAAGAATCTAGTTACAAAAATAAATGTAAAACGAAACCTTTACTTTCAGCTGAGGAAAGCCCGTTGAATCAAATTTGCATGTTTTTGATATTTGTGCTTTGGGCGTCAGAGCTGATCTCCTTTCCTATTATAAGTTTTAAACTATCTTAAAATACTTCATGGATACTAAATCATAGGACGTTATACAGTAAATGCAATACAAGATCAACTTAAAATCCGTAGTAAATAGTTTGTAATAGCCTTTTTTCAAATATATGAAATAAGTAAATGATTGGTATATTTCAAATGATAAAACTGTCTCCAAATATTTCAAGAACAACATAGGTTCATAGGAAATTATAGGATCGTTTTAAAAGTAAATGCATTACACGATCTACAGTTATTGAAATCCTTTTTTAATAGTTTAGATGATATAACTTTTTAAAATTACAAGGGAATTTAATTTGATTATTAAGGAATTCCTGTAACCTAGGTTCGACTATTAAATTGGCTGTTGATTCTAAAACACTCAAATGCCTAATCAAGTGAAATAGTAGAGTATTTTTATTTTTATTAGTATTCCTTAACAATGATCATTGCATCTAAAGGCTATTTCATTTCGACTGCCATTTTGGTTAGGGAAGAGATAGCTGTCCCTAAATGTCACCACATATCTAATTTTTTAGAGTTCTTTAAAATGAGAGGTCACTCAAAAGGGATACACATTTAAAACTTTTGAGTTGCCCCCAAATTTTCTATTTTCGGGGGACACTCAAAATTTGAATAATGTCAAAAGATAATGAACCACAAGTTACTATCACTACCCAAAATATATTAGTTTTTATTAACAAATAAAAAAATAGAGGGTGGTCCTGACTTTTTGTTCGCCCTGTATTAATCGTAACTAATAGTTACATGAATAATCTAGTAATTTTATAGGTTTAATTTCCTCTCAGTCTGTGGTATTATTTGATTAAACATTGCAATATTCTCCTAGATTCTGTTTCCCTCACAATATTTCTGTGATTTGTGAATTGAAATCAATACTAAAATAAAAATATGCTTATGTTTGTATGCAAATGTAATAAATAAATACGATCAGTAAAATATCATTACTTTTCCTTATTAAATTATCATTTAAGGTATATATAAAATAATATTATAACATTCTAATATTCACTTGGACATTTTCTTTAGAAAAATAAGTCAAGAAAACGAACTACTTGAGCTTCTTTGTGTTTCCCGTAATAATGGTCTAGCAACGTCAACTCGGCTTCAGCTCATTTATTTTTTGAGGATCCCCTTTGATGAATGATGCGTTTCTTGTAAATATTACTCCTCGAGTGGTGGTTCAACAAATGGTAACGCAGTCTTGGTTTTCCTTTGGTTCCTCCAAATGTCTACTTCAGTTATGAATGAGTAATTTTACTAAATAAATCATACATTAGGAATCAATTGGATATTTACTAAACAACTTCGATCTCACATAGCTTTAACGTTTAAAAATGCCCCAGTTTTCTAAATATAAATACCGAATATAACAATCAATATATTTTTAAAATAAAAAACGCTATAATGTTGTATGGTAAAACAGTGATTTTGGGATGTCAGACAACGGATCACTAATGGTAATTAATATTACATTATAAAAAATATAAATATAATGATTTATTATTGTTTATAAAAAATAAATCTTCTAATTGAATAAAAAATCTGATCATCGGTAGTGCTCCAATATTTAAAATCCTAGTACCATAATATACGTGGCAGTACCTTTAGTACCGGCAGGAAATCTGGTGTCAAGTATAATAATGCAATTAAAAACAAATTGCTTAAATGATGATGTAAATTCTGAGACGACAAAACAAAGATTTTGGGTTCATAAAACAAACTAATTTAGTGTGATTCATATATATTATCAAGATATTTATCATTATTCAAGTCGCATTCAGACAGAATATGTTTCGACTAAGACTATACGTTTACGAGATATATTTACTATATTGTTCCCTCCTGAAACAGCTTTACAGTATTTGCACACAACAACTGCAACACAAACTGGATACAAATGGTTGGACCTCACAATACCTTTTATAATGGTACCAAGATAACAAACGTTTTCAATAGACATTATAAGGATATTTTGCGTTCTGTAATGCAAAATAAAAGTGCATTAGTATCAGTAAAATTATTCCTGGACCAAATGTATCATTTCCATTATGGATTGACTATAAACAATAAACAGGTTGTCATTCAACTGACGGACATCAGTTGAACTCTAAAGTAACGAGTCACTTGGGACTCGTTAAACTAAATCGATTAAGTAACGATGTGACTAGTATATAGTAAAAGGTTTGAATATAATCATGTATATAGAGTCTTACGGATTAACATGTTTAGGGTTAAATGTTTAACAATTAACGTAAAAAAAGAACAGTTATACAACTGTGGTTGATAAAAACTACTTAAACAACATGTGGAGATTTTTAAGACCAGCGAAGGAATGGACAATTTATCCCCTTTGACAACAAAATTAAAAGGAAAAGTAAGCTATTAATTATGTTTTGTTCTCATATATTGAAATACGTTATTAAAGTTGAATGTTAAATACAACAATTTTATGAGATAAGTAAACTTTTAAGTTTCATCCTAAATATTGAGGTAGCTCCTAAGCATGTAATAGTGGTGCAATTAGTTTTTCCTTAGCTGCAACAATTTTGTGATTTCTTGTCAGTATAAAATAAAATAGGTAAATTTTAAGTTTTTGTAACATTCTGTGTAAAGTTCGTCTGTTATGAACAAAAAGAAATCCGCCAATCAGCGACCTAGCTTAACTAAGCGCTGAACCTTCAGATTCGACCGAAGGTTTAATTAAGATAAGAGAACACTTCACATACTACGTCCCTTAAGGTTTTTCTTTAGATTCAATTATCTAAGCTTAGCTTCTTTAAGGCTTAAACGGTAACGATATTTTTTTGAAATTAGAATGTAATCAGGTATTTTGCAATGCCATCAGTAATGAAAAAAACGAATATTTTCGGTGGCTTCAATCTGGCCGACAGCATTTTCTTATATTAATTAAGTTGAGTATATTCATGCAAATGAGAAAGGACAGAGAGAGAGAGGGGCAAGCATTGATATAGGAAGGAAATTAAAAAAGGACACCAGTAGAAGTTAGGCCAAGAGAATATATGGTATGAATACATATTTAATTTTAACTATAATTTTTACTAAGGGGTCTTCCTTCTTCCCCCCAGCCACGTGGAATCTTAATTAAAAAATCCCAATAAATTTAAAATGCGATTCATTGATTTTTTTTAGTAACTATCTATGCAAAATCTTAAATCCTGAAGTGAAATTATTGATATTTCCTGTTATCTTTTTAAAACTTTTCCAATTTTAATTTTGTGGTTATTAGTCGCTAGTTGTATTGCTACTCTTTGTATTAAAGTAAATTTTACTTAAAAACATGTGTTGTTGGGCTCCACCAACATTTTTTCCTCGCATATCACTAGTTATAACAGCTGTTACTTATAATTGTAATGTACTTAAATACATGAATAATGTATTATATGGTACATTATGATACCACCGTCAATAGTTCCAAGAGTAATAATTACTCGTTTTTTTACTATCTTAACGCTGTCCCCTCTTTATATTTTAAGCTCAGATATATGTATAATAATTATCACGCCTAGTTTATTGAAGAAGTATATGTATTATTATAATATATAATATTAAACAGGACAGTGTAGGATTTCACCGGACGGTTTATATCAGAAGCCAGATATTCTAAGAGCCAATGACCCAAAAAGTCATACCATTTGCATAATTTTCTAATGCCATATAACCAGTTAGACTTCAAATTTTATTTCAGAAAATCAAAGTCTGGCAGCTTAATCGCGTTCCGAAAAAAGGTAAATAAAAAATATACAATGTTTATATATTTAATAAATAATCCCGTCCAGCATGTATGACGGGAGGACGGTTTGGTCTAAAGTCATCAAAAAAAATTCTTTATTACTAAAACGCATATGGGCAATCTATTAAAAATATGTTCATCAAAATCTATGTACAGAATGTTCCAAAACGGAAGGTCACGGGTTCGATTCTCAAAGTTTTCTTATTTGAACATAGGGAGTATTATACTTAATTATAAAGTTCTTGTTAAAATAAACATTTTGACGAAAACAGAATTCACTTATCTTTATCCGTTTCAAAATGGCGGCCATTTTTGTGTAAAATATAAACATTTACGGATCCCCTTGTATTTTCTAAACCACAACTCGTATCTTTTTTCCGACTCAAATTTCTTACTCGTGATAAACTCAGCTTTACTCTGTTATGATGCATGACAGGTTTGTTTACCAAATATAAATTTCAATAACATAGTTTTTTTGAAAATGCTTATTTGCCCAAAATTCAAAAAAGATAGTGAAAAGTAGTGTATGTCAAAAACCATATCATTGAAAAGGTCTTGTAAATTCTAGCAACTTTCTAAAAATTATAGCTCTTTTTTTTTGTTTGCAATCAGCAAAAAAACCTTATTTTCCCATACGAAATGCATGTTAATTGTACAAATGAATGTGGCCATAGAATACATGCAAGTGTTATGTAAATTTAACTGTACTTTCAGATCAGAAAACATTCTTTTGGAAAAGTTGCACATACGGAGCACAGCCAAACGGAAATCCAAAAAAGTACTTCAAACTGTTACTTCTAGCTTATTAAGAGCAGTGAGTGCGTGGTTGGAAGGTCACCACCGATGAGATAAGATTAAGATATCGAGTCAGAAATCAGAAATTTTACTGTCGTAAAACATTACAAGAATGTATTGACATCGTCAGGTACTAACTATATAACAAATACAATCATTGTTAAGTTGCATGTGATCAATTCAACAGTATAATGTATACATTTATAATAGGCAACATTCGTTAAACTAAATAAAAGCTAAAAATCAATTTACCTAAATTAATTACATGGAAAAACGATATAAAATGGTTTAATACAATAAATAAATAATATTAAGACAAAACCTTAATTATTAAAAATGGTCATGTTTGGCAATACAGGTACGTATTTTTATCACAGCAAATTGGCTAAATCACTAAAACAATAAGTAAAGCATAGCGGAAAACAGAACGTCACAAAGAAAACCCATCATTAGGCCCTACACAATTTATCAGTAATTCTAATATACTTCATATACATCTGAAGTAGGCCTAATAACAAAAACATATAGGCTACCAGTTGCAAATAGTCATTCCATACAACAGAGAAAAAGTCGTTAACATGATATAAACATTCATTAATTAATATTAACTTAATTTTAGATTTAAACAACTGACATGGTAACGTTTTTAATCTAACAGGAAGTGAGTTGTAAAGTTTAATTGACATGTAATGGTGTTTTTTTAGAGGAACTATAGTGAAATTGGTGAGATTGTTATTGTTCCTTGTATCATGTACCTGATAGTTACTATTTTTTAAATGGGCACTAATATTACACTGTGTATTACACAAAGAAGTTAAACATAAAGTGACGGAAGGGTTAAAATTCCCAGCTTCCTAAAAATTGGTTTGCAATGGGTGCGATAAGGAACATTGCAAATTATTCTTACTGCCCTTTTTTGGATTATTAAAACTTTTCAGAGAGAGAACTATTTCCCCATAGCATGACACCATAACAAATAATACAAGTATTTGTGCATATTATACATTTAAAAGCACATCAAGGCCACGCATGAACTGAGCCTTCTTAGTAAATACAGTCTTTTAGATAATTTTTTGATTACCGACTCAACATGATTACAATGACCCCATGATTACAGTAACATAAACATGATTACATTACCCAAGCTTAAGTTAGGGTCCAGCATAATACCTAAATATTTCAGAGTGTTACAGCTCTCATCAACTGGTAAACTTTTATTATAACTAAAGTGAATATCACATATTTTTCCCTTGTCCATTGATAAGTTATTAGCAGCACACTAGTCCTCTGACAATATAGAGCTCCTCTTAAGATTAGTATCTACATAAGTTTTACTTTGACAACCGACTTTCAAACCAAAATCATCAGCAAATAAAAAACCATCATTAAAACGATTGTCTATATTAATTGGTAGGTCATTAATATATACATTAAATAAAACAGGTCCTAAAATCGATCCTTGTGGGACATCATACTCAACAACCTGGCCTTTAGAATAAGTACCATTTGTGTACACAAACTGGGTTCTACCCCTCAAGTAAGACATTATCAGATCAACTGATTTGGAGGTGAGCCCATAGTAAGACAGCTTATTCTTAAGCAAATTATGTTCAACAGTGTCAAAAGCCTGACATATTAAACAGAATCAAAAGTTTGACATATCAAAAGATCGAAATGAAACAAAAATCCCGTCTTCAAGATCATCCACTACACCGTTAAAAAGTTTAAGCACTGCTTGAGAGGTTAAAAGACATGTTGTTTACCTGTAATAATATTATTTGTTTCAAAATGAACAGTTAGCTACTCAAGTAACAAAGCCTCAAAAAGCTTTGTAGCCTGTAGTCAAAAAGCCTGTAGTTATTTATGCCAGTCTTAGGCCCTTTTTCGTGTACAGGCAATACTTTGACATTCTTAAGCTGTCTAGGGAAAGCACTGCAACTAACCAGTGTTTCATTAAATAAGTAAGTCAAAATCTCACTTTAATAACTAGCAGATAATTTGAAAATAAAAGAATTAACACCATATGTATCTAGTACACAATTCCTATTACTTAATCTAAGAATTTTCTTATACATCACATCCACGCTAATACTATTAATATTGAACTGGATCTCTGGCCAATTATAATTATTTAGAAAGGCGGCACTTGTGGTTTCATTTCTAGGAACACTCTTGCTAATTTCAGAGACACTGTCTACAAAGAAAAAATTGAAGGTATCAGAATCAATTTCAACAGGCATTTGAACATTTTTACAGTTTAAGTTACTAAGACTATTTACAACTTTCCACATCTCTTTATTTTTATTGTGAGCATTATAATCTTGTTAGAAAAATACTTAACTTTAGCATTACTGATAGCTTTTTTTATTGTTTTTTACATGTATTGCACTTATCAATCAATTCATAATGCAAACACCCTGATTTGAATATTTTGGAAAAACTATACAATTTTTAACATTGTTCCTTAATTCTAAACAGTTTATTAGTATACCACATGTTATCTCATCTGGTGTTGATTTGCCTTGCCTTGACAAGGGGAAATGTTTCATTAAGTACCGAACTACCCACATAAACAATTAAAATAATTTACTAAACTTACTATCACTAGTATCCTGTGATAACTTCTCCCTTGGTGGTCTGGAGTTGATTATTAATCTGCGGCAATATCTTCTCAGCTTTTAGAAGTTTTTCCATAACGGCCTTCACAAAACAGCCAGTAATTTTGCATGGGATCGAGACACCCGCTATAAAGGCGGTGTCGTTAACTGTATAAACGATTACCAACTTCATAAGTTTCAATCTGATCTTTGGGTTTGTCGATCTCTTCCACTGGTGGCTACTCCGCTCTCTAACCTGTTTAATAATCTATGTTAGTACCAAATGAGGCCCCCATTCCTAACTCCTTTCCTACGACACGCTCGTTTATAATTTGGCCCAAAGGCCAGGATTGAGTGGAATTGCTTTCGCTTCCGGTTTAACACAACTCGTGCAACAAATTAATTAGTACACTCTTAGGAAAAGGTTTTAGGGTCATCCGGTTCAGTAGCCATTAGTCTTCCACTTGATTATCTGAAATCTCAGCGACGCCCTTGCCTTGTGAAGGATAAGCTTCCCAATTACAATTCCTAGACCCGGGGTGGTATCACTCCTATATGGTGTTGAGAGAAGTGCTGACTCGCAGAAGTAGTCTCTCGGGACCTGGGTATCCACTGAGATTTGCACCAAATCTTATGAAATATCCCATAAGGGGGGGGGGGGGAATTCCTCCCCCTCAGTGGGACATTCAGATGAACGTGCTTCTAGCACTAAGATATATTCATAGTTACTCCCGCCTTTTATTGGCGTAGCTAGAATATCTTCACTTAGATGTGAATTTATATGTTTCTTAAAGACCTTTGGCTATTTCTTTAATAATATAGTGCTAGTCAAAAGAGAATGGAAAAGGAAAATAAGGTTGATAAAGGTATCTGGAAATAAAAATATCACGCTTTGAAGTTCTTTGTAGTATTCATCTACTGCGAACAAGATCGCAACAAACTTAAACTTTTGATAACAAAATTGGGGTAAAATTGTTTTATAATACAAACGTAGATTAAATTATAACTTTTATTATTGCGGAGGTAAAAGAGGTATTGAGGTTCAGACTAAAACAGAGATAACAAAAACTGGGATTTAACAGGATAAGATCTAGATACCTCGCTTGAAGCAGCGGAGTTTATGGTAGGTAGTTCGAAACGCCTCAGCTGTGAATGGGATAAGTTTGAGCGCAGAGGGTCTCAGAGATTACTATTGAAAATCTACCTAGCGATTACATAGTGAGATATGGAGTCGTTCGTACAAAATCTTATTGGTAGGCCTACACGTTCTTTTACTGTGAGGACTGTGAAGCGTTGTGCTGACGAAATACTACAGCCAAGCTGCAAAATATCTTTATAGACCAGGCGCGATACTGTGGTAAAGAAGCTTAGTTCGCAATATTAAAAACGTGGCAACACGCAAATAACGTGATGCGTAACGGTTATATTGTTGTAAACATTAGCTCATTTAGCGTGAGTAAAGTTAACATTTTAAAATTTTAATTTTGTTGGAGTTAAATTTAATTTCTAAATACGAAAAATATTATCGTTATTATTGTCGTTACATTTTTAGAAAACGTTATTCCTAACCCCGGAAGATTAGCATTACAAAATAGAGTCTTTAAAAAGAATACTTAAATACAAAGTTTCGTTTCTAATATAATATCAAAATCAGTATTACACGCTGACTATGAAAATCAGTTAATGTCTGACTTCTTGTACAAACTTGGACTCTCCCGTATATATGTTGAAACGGATTTTCTTTCAGCCAACTGATTCAAACTATAGCTAGAGGTTCGATATTGGACTTGAAAATTAAAGCTAACCTCCATATCTTCCTAATGTATCAATTAAAATCGTATACTTCATGTACAACACTCTATGTTGTGATAATATACAATAATTATTACTATGCTAAATTATAATTTACAGAATAGCTTGAAGAGAAGAGATGAAATACAAGAATGATAACGAATGTCGTGCAATGGTGAACAGCTGGTAGATGTTAGTCGTGATAAGATATCCAGATTATAAATTCATTATATATTTAATAACTTCCCATACTAAAATCGAGTATTTTTAATTGCGTTGTTGTTATAAAATAATGCATTTTAAATCGCTCATTATGTTTTAAATCACTTACTATTTAACAAATTATTTAATAATTCAAGCTAGGTTTTATAACAGTGTATTTTAGTACAAATATATTAGTGACCCTTCAAGTATAATGAACTGCCATTAAATGTTTAACGATAAAGTTAATATGTTAGCGCCTTAATACTGCTGGCTTCGGGAAATATTGTTTTAGCGATTTTACTAATCTGATAAATAGGTGAACTAGTTAAATTACCATTTCTGTAACATTTATTAGCTACATTATGTACCTGGACCATAGACATATATATAATATATATATATATATGTCTATATATAATACATATATATAACATATATATGTATATATACAGGGTGTCACAAAAATCCGGAACTGGTTATACATAACCATATTCTACATACAAAAATAAATCGAAAATGTTCAGTAAAATTGTTTCGATTTCAACTTCGTTTAGCCGCTATCCGCCATTTTGTTTTTTTCACTTAAACATTTCTATTTCCATAATGGATTAATGTATAAAGTAAAAATTTGGTATGGAGCTTTACAGGATAAATGTCTAAATCCACAAAAAAATTATTTTTTCCGACGTTTATTTTCAAAATGGCGGCCACTTTAAATTTTTAAAGTCAAATTCCATGAAAACTAGCAACTGAAACAAAATTTTACAGGATATACAATTTAAAGCACTTTGTAATCCAAATCTAATGGCATTTTTACTGAAAAAATAGGTTAATAAATTAAAAAGTTATGGTAATTTTTTTATAATAAATTTCAAAATGGCGGACATATAGAAATTTCAAAGTCAAATTCCTGGAAAACTAGCAACTAAAACAAAATTTTACAAGACATAAAATTTAAAGGACTTGGTCAAATGCACTAGGGAATTTGACTTTGAAAATGTTATATGGCCGCCATTTTGAAATTTATTATACAAAATTGCCATAACTTTGTTATTTATTAACCGATTTTTACAGTAAAAATGTCATTAGATTTGGATTACAAAGTGCTTTAAATTGTATAACTTGTAAAATTTTGTTTCAGTTGCTATTTTTCATGGAATTTGACTTTAAAAATTTAAAGTGGCCGCCATTTTGAAAATAAACGTCGGAAAAAAATAATTTTTTTTGTGGATTTAGACATTTATCCTGTAAAGCTCCATACCAAATGTTTACTTGATACATTAATCCATTACGGAAATAGAAATGTTTAAGTGAAAAAAAAACAAAATGGTGGATAGCGGCTAAACGAAGTTGAAATCGAAAAAGTTTTACTGAACATTTTCGATTTATTTTTGTATGTAGAATATGGTTATGTATAGCCAGTTCCGGATTTTTGTGACACCCTGTATATATATTTCTAAGCGTAAAAAAATTAAAAACAAATATATAACCCGACCCAGCTTTTTAATACTATCGTAAAACTCAATGAAACATAACACGGTATTTATCTCCCGTATTCAGAACTTGATTTACTTGTTAAGGGCTAATTTATTATTGTTTGATGGATGTAACCACAGATTGTTTATAATGTTGTTTAATGATTATGTAATTATCTGTTGTCTAACCCAATAGTTGCTCGAATTATTTTTCTATGGCAAAATAAATACAGTAATAAATTTAATGGTTTATACTGATGTCCTGTTTGGACATCATATTTGTATGTATTTGTACATCATTGTGTTTATATATATATATATATATATATATATATATATATATAAACAGGATTATAAATAACGGATTTAAAAATAAGTCATGAATGTGAAGTAAAATGTCTTGACGTTTGTTTTAGTAATAACAAGTGGATTTTTGCCAACTTTAGCTATTCACAAAGTTTGGTACCCAAAAAACAAGCTTCGTACTTAATAATAAACACCATCTACTTATATAAAGCTAGACGGGTTCACTCACTCACTCACTCACTCACTCACTCACTCACTCACTCACTGACATAAACTATGAGGCACTTCCCGTAACCGAACCCCCTCGACCCCATACTTTAATTAAAGCTCTTGACGAGAAACTCCCAGAAAAATTACCAAAAGTTAACATTTTTGAGTTTTTGGGGTGGGGAAAATTCCACTTTTTCAATTTTTCCACTATGAGCGCGTTTTGTACGGAAACGGTAAGAGATGGCAAAAATGTTAAATACAAAAGTTGTTGAAAGTTTAATTTCCAACTACCGATTTTTCGTCGGATTTAAGATCCGATCATCCGTTTAGCCGCTATTCATCGAAGAAGTAATTTTGAGTATTTTAGAGCATTTAAAAGTGTGCAGTTTTGGAAAGCCGTTTAATGAAAGCACACTATCTTTGGCTAATACCACATGTTTGTATCAGCTAATTTTAAAAAATCCGCCCGTGTAGGCAATACTAATTTGCTCACATGAGGTTTATATAAATCAGCTGTTACAAAACAAGGTGAGCACATTATCGCCTACACGGGAGGTCCAATTTCGCGAATATCGTTTGTTTCGATATTGGAAAATGTAATCAACCGATTGTTTGTTCTATCGAAAGATAAATTTGATGGGCCCGCGGTAGCCCAGTGGATATGTTGTCAGGTGATTCAAGATCATGTGGTCACGGGTTTGAATCCTACTTTTGTTGCTTACTTTTTGAGGTCTGCAATTTATTTCTGTTTAATTTGACTTTATTTTGTTTTTACAAATTCATTTATTTGTAATTTGCACAACGAACAGCCACCATACATCGCTCTGCGGAGTTAGGTTAGGATAGGTTACTATAATTCTGTCGTGACTGAAGTCTAATTTGTTGTTTTGTTTACACGAAAATCCATTTGTAGAACTTTAATTTAACATTGTAACTACAACTTTGTATTTATATCTGATTGACTTTGATTGAGTGAGCACTTTATTTTTTGCTTTTATTCCCCTCGAAACAACCATCGCAGTCGAGAGTTCATTCGATAAAACTAACAAGCAACCGGTTGGTCCAATGTTTCGATATCGAACCGATATGGGACCGACCACCCTTGCAATCATCAATGCCTTTAGCAAGAGATCATGCATCAAATTTGCATTCACAGTCTAGTTCATCAATGACAATTAAGAATGCAAGAATTAATAGTACTCATGTTCGTGTTCAAGGGGAACCACTTACTTCTTCGTTAATTACAAACAAAAGTAACAAAATCAAAGAATCCTACATCAATTTGTCCGACTATCCCTTGAAACACAATGAAATTAAACTAATTCAGAAAGGTCTTAACTTTGCTCCCACACCAATTTTTGACCATATTCAACTGGTTTCAGATACTTTGATTTTTGCAAGAAACTTAAGAAAATATTTCATTAGAAAAACAGCGAATGTAAATAATATTTGTAGTTCAAACCAATTAGATGCTGTTAAAGACCATACTTTATCTAAGTTCTTCAATACTTTCGGAGTAGTTGAATCGGATCCAGAACCACTGTCAGCAGATCATCCAATTGAACAGTTTATTAACACCGTTCTTTCCTATGTCTCAAACTCAAATTTTCCAGATGACTTAAGTCGAACTAAAAATCTTGCCTTCGATGAATTTAAGGCCATTTCATCTTTGAAGTACAATGAAAGTATCATAATATTGCCTGCAGACAAAGGTGATGTAACTGTAATCATGAATAAATGTGACTATGTTGCGGAAGCACACATACAACTAAAGGACATAAATACATACGAACTCTTAAGTAAGGACAAAACATCAGAAATCAATAACCAGATTTCAAAGTTCATCAAACAGAATTCTGAGGAAGAAGATCTTCCAAAATATCTAGTTGATTTATTGATTAATAAAAACCCACTAACTCCGATATTTTATGTCTTGCCAAAGGTCCACAAAGGATCCCATCCACCACCAGGTCGACCAATAGTAGCATCAATATCATCTCCAACAGAAAAGATTTCAGCATATGTTGATGCTTACTTACAACCATTTGTAAAGGAAATGCCTTCATATGTAAGGAATTCTGAACATTTCATCGATGAGTTAAAGAAAATACCACAGCCTTTACCTAATGATATCCAACTTGTTTCTATTGATGTTGAGAGTTTATACACAAACATTGAACATGAAAAAGGCATAAAAGCTGTGGAGGAGATCCTCGATAGCAGACCAAACAATACCAAACCAAGTACAAAGTTTCTTTCTGGTTTAATGAATTTCATTTTAACATGCAACTGCTTCCGATTTCAAAGCAATTACTATTTACAAAAGAAAGGAACTTCAATGGGAACCCGTATGGCTCCATCATATGCTAACATCTTCATGGCTAAGTTTGAACATGATTTTCTAAAAACCCAAACCAAAAAACCCCTCTGTTGGATGCGATTCATCGACGATATTTTCATTATTTGGACACACGGGGCGGATAAACTAAACAAATTCTTAAACTCACTTAATAACTTTGGGAACTTGAATTTTACATGGAAAATTTCTCCTAATGATGCAACGTTCTTGGATGTATTTATAAAAGATGGATTCTTAAAAAATAAAATAAATATTAAACCGACCAACAAGTTTCAATATTTACATTACCAAAGTTGTCATCCATTATATGTAAAAAAGTCAATACCAAGAGGTCAGTTATTTAGAGCTGAAAAACTTTGCAGTGAGAATGAACACAAACTAGAGTACATATCAACGATGAAGAACGCTTTCCTAAACAGAGGTTACCCAAAGAAGTTGTTAGATGAGAAACTAGATCAAAGGAATATGAACGCTCAACCAAAAGGAATGCGTTTTACAAATGACGAACCTAAACTTATTACCCAATTCCATCCCGGTTTACACAAACTCAACAACGTCATCATGATCGCCTTCAACATCCTTCAAAACTCATCAATGACTCACTCATTATTTTCATCACCACCAAGGGTCATTTTCAGGCGACCACCTATTCTGAAAGAGATGATTTCACGTCCAAAGCTTCCAACTGGCGAAGAGGTGAACAGAAACACAGGTTCTCACCCATGTCTGAAGCCGAGATGTCTTGTATGTAAACAGATTGAAGATGCGTCCAGTTTCAACAGCAGTATGACTTCAAAAAACTACAAGATCCAAGGGAGTTTGTCGTGTGATTCCAAAAATATTGTTTCTCAAATACAATGTAAGAAATGTCCGAAAGATTACATAGGTTCCACGACAAACACTTTGAGAGTAAGAATGACTGGCCATCGTTTTGACTACAAACATCAAGACATGACGAAGCCACTGGTTTTACATGGGTTAGAACATAAAGAAAACTTTGAAGATACATATAAAGTGAAACCTCTTCGTCAGTTGAATAAGAAATTTAGTGTACCATCTCTGAGGTGCCTTGAACAAGCCCATCAAATCATCACTCGTTCAAAAGCACCTCATGGCCTTAATCTTCGTTGATCATTCCTGCACCACATCATTTTCATATATGATATTCAATGAAAGCACAGATTTCTACAAGCATTTATCCAACATCTGTTCATCAAAAATCATGAAAGCTTTTTACGAAAAATTTCAAGAATCATGTGTTATTTTTAAATTTGTAGGTTACAGTATTATTTAATATATATATATATATATATATATATATATATATATATATATATATATATATATATATATATGTGTCCGTGAGCACGATAACTCTCGTAAAAATGATCCGATTTTGACGAAATTTAGTATAAATATGTAAAGCAGCATTTATGACTTTAAGTTCGAAAACCAGACAGATCGACCTATCCGAAGGGGTATTTTGGGGGAGTTTTGTACCCCAAAAATGGGTTTTTTGAATGTTTTACATATAATTTTTGAAAAAGTCAAATTTTAGTTTTGACCATTCGATTCAGCTTAAAAAAACACACAATTTGGTATTTCAATCATTCCTCTACGTCAATTTGTTACCGAGATATTGAAAGTGCTAAACACAGTACGTTGTCTAATGTTATTCTTAAGGAGGAAAAGACAATTTTTTATCTCGCTTATTTATGAACGTATACTGACGAAACTTGGTATACAGCTTCATCTCGTTGAGGTCTATTGATATTTGCTCCAAAAAATTGTTTTTGCATAATTCTCCCGTAGCAGCAAACCTGCGTACTCAGCCCCCATGTTATTCTTATGGATAATAATTAAATGCTCTGTCTCCCTTAATTATGAACATAAATGAATAAAAACTAGTATACGACTTCACCTAGTTGAGTTATATTGACATTAGCATAAAAACCCATTTTTTGTGTTCCTTGTTACAGCAAACCTGCGTACTCAGCCCCAATGTTATTCTTATGGAGAATAATTAAAATTGTATATATCACTTATTTGTGAATATATTTTTATGAAACTTGGTAAGTGGCTTTATGTAGTATTAAGACATTTATATCTCCATTGGAAATTCGCTGAGTATGCAGGTTTGCTGCGACGGGGGTATTTAATTTTAGTTTATACTTATTATCCTGAAAGTGTAAATAATACGTCATGCGTCAATAAGTAAGGTCTAGTTATTCATAAATAACTGTTATGGCTGTTATGGCGATAACTGTTATGGCTGTTTTAGTTACAGATCACGGACTACAGGTTTTCAAGCTGTTATATCGTAAACCTAATAACAAAGTTAATTACTTAAACAAATATTATTTTTGGTCTAGTCAACACAATACCAAACCCTCGTATGGTGTACATATACACTGCTGCTGTTACTGTTGGATTTTTTTATTAAATATGCTACCAATAAGATGTTTGAATTCGAGGTAAGATTAAATATTTATTATTATAAACATAACATTATTTAAAAATAAACATGTTGAAATCACTGAATTTATAGTAGTTTGTTATGTTTTTGGGATGGGAGGCAGAAATGGTTATTTGCCACCATTCTAAACTTTTAGAATTAAGGTACATTTTGATCTCAGAGGTGAAAGCTAGAATAATGTTTTTATACAACTTCATATAACAACTGTTCTTAAAGTTGTTAACGTAATAATAACTTGACTAGAGTGTCTTAAAGCCGGCTTAGATTAATCTCCCTAAACCCAAACAACCGTAGTAAGAAACATAATTCTAATGAATGAAACACTGTAGAAAGTATGAATAGGCTCTCCAACACCGGCTATGAGCTAAGAATATCCTTAGAAAGCTTCGAGCGCCTTCAACTTAAGCGCTACGTCCGTTCGTCAATACAGGTGGGGCTTTTGTAATAATGTTTCGCAGGTGCCTTACTTTATACTTACACAAAAACATTAAAAAATAGAATTTATTACCGACAGAAAAGTTGTTTTCCAATATTGGTTTCATACAACGTTTTAAAAGCAATAAAAGAAGATTTTTTAATGGAAGTTGAGCAGGAAATAAACAAATCATTTACATTTTACTCTTTAGAAATTAAAACATATGATTTGTTACAGGTTAAAAATAAAAATAAAATAAAAGTATAACATTAGCTAAGTTGAATCACTTTGGACATAAGAAAAATTATCTAAGATTTAAACCGGAAGGAACCTTGATCTTTAATACCAACTGATGTGCCAATTCAGATTTTCTCAATCAGTTGAATCCACTTAGTATTTTAATGTGGTTTAATATTTTGAAAGGCTTTGAGTTCATTGTTATAAAAATTATAACGGAAATAAAATGCCAAGGAACAAAAATTGACCCTTATGTTTTTAATGATGCGGTTGTATTTTTTTAATATAGTGTTTAAGTTGTCATGTATATTGTTTTATCTAACGAAAGTATATAATAATTTCAGTGCAGTAATATACAAACTGCTTATTTGGTATTCTTACTCACAGTCACGAAAAGATGCCTTGTACTTTGATTTTAGAATACATGAATATTACAGTTAAGAAAAACATACGATACAATATTTTTATTTGTGCTGCAACAGATGTATAAGATGAAATGCAACGTAGTAAGGCGATGCATAATATATTCCAAATATTCAGCTCGACTGACAGTTCAACGTCTCATTGCACATCTGTTCCAGTTACTTGTAACCCCATGTTCTAACAGCCCCCAGGGTTGAAAGATTCAGTCAACTAATTCTTAACACATCAAATGAATAATTTCAGAACTGATGTATACATTTCCAGTTTTCTGCATTGTTAAACATTCCCTTTAGATCAATTAGTATTAAAAGTAGTTGAACAGAGTACCTTTTCAGCACTAAGACCATCGCTAGAATCTTCATAATATAATTCATAATATTATAAATTCATAATATAAATAAAATATATAAACAATAAATACAAATTATATAAATAAATAAACTAGCATAACTTAATTTTAATAGGCAACGTATTATTTTGTATGTTGCTGGTGTCTTCTTATATTATTATTTTCTTTTGTTATTATAGTCTAAAACAAACCTTTTTTCAATATCTTTTATTATGGTTGGACTAAAGAAGATGTTCTGTGAAAATTTACGTATTGTCCAGAGAATTGTTTGTCCTAAGAGCCTAAGAATGTTCACTAAATAAACTACGGTTTCTCGTGAATTTATATTTGAATTAGTTAAACTAAAAAAATCTTAAGTGTTAATATAAAATTATCTATATTGAAGTTTTTATAAGAATTAGTATTAATAAATGATGTAAACCTCGAATGTTAATTAGGCTACATTATTTTTTCGGGAACAGTAAAATATTACGTTAGTGGTTTTACTTTACTACCACAATGTATACAGATAAAACGAAACAATGAGATAAGCGGAATGTGATGAAGTAAATATATGCAAAAGGAAACATTTACCCACAGTTGAGCTGAGACTGTTAAATCTCGTTTGCATGTTTTTGCTCCGGTACTATTTGCCCTAGAGCTTATATACATTCTTGTCAAAGCATTGCCGCAACATTAACTTCTAATAAACAGTTTAGATTAATATATTATAATTCATATTTTCATATCGATATTTTGTAAAGCTAACCTCAAAAATTTTATCATATATTATTATTGAAGTATTAGTTAAATAAATATAAGTTTAATCTACAAGAATTACCCATTTTTCCAACATGTAAATAACGGCTTGAAAAGGATGACACAATAAAACAATATTTAATCTTATAAATTATTCAATATCTTTAAAATTTATTTACAAACCTAATTCTTAATGTTTAAATGTGCTTGTGTATTAATAGATTGCATGTAACAGTAATATTTCCAATGAACTTTCTTAATAATACAGTTTGATCTTTAAATTAGTTTTAGGGATTAATATGAATAATTATGCAGCTTAAACATGTTATATTTTCTTTAAAATGTTTACTATTGCAAATTTGAAATGCTTTTCTTCGACAATTGAATTTTACTTTTAATTGAATAATACTCTAGTATAGTGTATAAAAACTTGCAATACCACATATAATAGCGTTCTTATGAAGAAGGAATCCAAAGTTCTGCCCTGCATATATTGATTATTTTTTATGAGTGACTTCATATTTACAGAATAATTTATTTTGTGTAAGTACTTAAGATTTTAATGGAGCCAACCCGTTATTGAACAACGCGTTTTATTAACACATCAATTCTTCAGGTATCGTAAACCGTCTGCTGTCAATTCGGTTTTTATAGGGATTTCGCAGGTGATCAATGGGTTGCGACAAGATAGCAATCAGGACAGATGTCTTTGGCGAAACGGACAGTGACTGAATGACAAACTGGTTATCTAGGACAAGAGCCTAGTTCTTGTTAATCAAGATAATTTAAAGAATAGTATTTATTAGGTCTAAAAAGTGTTAAATTTAGTAAATTGTAAATTAAATACTCATAGTATTAAAATGTAAGTATGAATCCTAAGAAATCATAATACATTCAATATATATCAAGACATAGACTGTAAGTTTTAAAATCTAATTTACCCTATCAACCAAATAAAGTTATTGATAACTGTTGCGTTTCAAACAACTTTCACGGTTTAAGAAAGCCTAAATTGATATTAATACATTTTACCATATTCACTTTAATATTTAATGGACTACGAAAAAAATACGGAACGATAAAGCGGTTCAAAAAATGTAAATAATATGAAGATTTCATAATTTGGTAGTGAAAATGTTTTAACTTCACAACTTAAACATACATATACCTGGAACGATACTTTTCTTCAAATAATATAATTTTTAATCGCACCATAAAAATTAAAAACTAAGAAACACATTTCTTGTTAGGCTCAAAAGATGCTTTTACTAATGTTTAATAAATAGGATCTTATCAAAGTAATTACCCTTCGGGCAAACTTTAACGATTAGATATAGTAAATGCATCTTAAGATTCTAAATAGTTCCTATTTTCCTTATTTAAACTTAAGCTATATCACCACTCTCGCAGTCCTCGAGTGACTGTCAGGCTGGTCCGTTTATCTCAACACCCCTTGCGACGATTATGCCCCAATACCTCGATGCCTTGAGTACGATTAGCATTTTTGGAATTTATTGATTTTCTTGACCTGGAAATATAGAGATCGACCTTATAATAGAATAAAAATGTATATTTTTGACAATTTTTGAACCATGATTAAAGATAAATGTAAGTTAATATAAATATAGGAAATATAAATGTGTTAATAGACCAGTTTTATGCTCTTCCTCCAAGATTTAAAATCCGTATTATTTACGTACATCTGTAGAAACTAGAAATGGAATCTCCGAGACGAGTTAAATTTTTAGTGCACTGCTAATTTTCTTTTCAATTGCGATTGCAGTAGCATTTTTTCCCTCTATTAATAATATAGCATAAATCCGTAATAGTTTTATAACAAGTTTATAATTTTCCTCCAGGCCATTTTGATGAAGAGTTTTATTTCAATACAAGAAGTAGGGCAACTATAATTGCATTTCGATTCAAAATTGAATTAATGTCTTACCAATTTTTATATGCTTATTGCTTTTAGTTCTAGGAAACATGTACAACAAAAGGTTTTAAGTCTAAGGAAACGTATTATAGAAGATGTTTACAAACCGGTCCATACCATAAATGTATTACCTGTAAACTGGCAAACTATCAAAGCGTAATCCTTGGATACCTTTCAATTGCAAATAACTTATCATTATTAAATATAATCCTAGATGTACTTGGCAGCACAGCATTTAATAGCGAGAATATTCTATGAAGGCATTAAATATGAAACTCTATGTTAGAAGACAGATATGGGTCGAGTAATATTTATACTTTGTTTATAGTATAAAATTATGCATATTTTGTCTCTGAATAAGGCATTTTAAAATTTACAGTTTTTACAATATTTAGCTGTATAAAACATAAATAGTTGCCATTTCAAAAATATAAAAGCTGGAAACACACATGTGTCAAGTTTCAAGTATATGTCTCAAATGGTCCCTAGGGCAAGATGTATATCTTCATCTTAACCCGAAGGAAACCTGTCGAACGATTGAACAGCCCTCACAATAATGATAACAATATGTGAAAGAGAGTCACAGTTAGTGGGATGTCAAGAAGAACTCAACAATAACTCCGTAAATACGGCAGTAAATGTCTCTACCTGGGCTTCGAGTACGGTGCTAAATGTTCAGTGTGAGTTGTGAATCGAAAATAAATGCAAATTGACCACTATACCGAGACAATCTTTCCTCAGCTATAAAATTAGAGGATGATTTAAATGCACATTGACATTGTCTTAATTTAAGGATTATATTCAGGGTCCCTCAGTAAGCCTTAGAAAAGTGCTTCTAGAAGTTTTTTTATAAAGATGCCTATCAACGCGTAGTATGCCGAGAAATCGCACCAAGCCAGGGTCTTAGGATGAGCTGTTTAAACAGTTTCTTCATCTTGTGGAATCTGATCTTTCAGGATAAGTTGCATTGCATCCACCTCTGGCACCCTATCCTAATCTTGGGAAATACGCCATAGAGTTGAGAGATGATTTTTCATAGAGATGGCTTTTTTAAATCAGATAATATCTATTAGAACAACTCTTTTATGTTCAAAATTATTGCATCGAGACTTTTTGACGTAGTTAGAAAGAGAGAATAAATAACAAGTTGATTGAAAGTGATAAGAAGAAGTACATGGTTTAAAATTAGTGGTAAATTACCTATTCAATTTAACAAATCATGGGGCGATGTGAATAATCAAGAGCTTTTGTAAGTAATGGTGGAAGAGTAAATTCAACGTGAAACAGTAGACATCACTACCACGATTCAGCATTATTGAATAATTATTAATTATGTTTTCATTGACTGTATATTTTGTCATAAAAAGTGTTCATAAATAATACCTGAATTAAATTTACCCTAGGAACAGGTGAGTGTAATTACTACTAAAAATAGCCAATTTGACTTCAAAGAAGCTCCAAAATATTGTTGGTGGGGAATTGTGAGTGCTCGACGTTTATTGTGTACGCGGATTGCTGAGCAGCAGCGGGTTCGTTATCTAAATTGAACACTTAAGACGTCGCATGTGACAATGGAGAGGCGGGTTTAAGACGCCCGCAGCTGATTGTGATTTTAAGCGTTGAAACTTCTCCTGTCACTGACCTCAGCAAGACTCTGATCATCTATTCTCGATGAGTTTGATAAATTTACTAAGATCACGGACCAAAGATACACACTGTGCCATTTAGTTATTCTTGAACTATTTATTATTTAAGCTTCATACATTCTTTCAAGTATATACTTAAAGGTATATATATACTTGTGATCTGATTTAAAGTTTGTAACAATATTTAAGATCTCATTGAAATTATATGTTATATTTTTTGTTGATTTATAAATTAAATTCTAAAAACCCTTAGTCACTTCAATGTTTAATAACAATTGAATGGTAGGAACAGATAGTAGGGTCTTACAAATATGTTTTGTATTAAATAAAGTGATATACACTGTTACAATACAACCCTACCCTAACTTAAAATTGTAAGAAAACAGAGCAAAATATACTATGTGAACAAACTCAATGTAAAATAATCATAGGCCTAAAATTTAACTTACAGCTAAACCCACCTGCACTTACAGTATTCATTAAAATCATTTTATTTACATTTAGGGGAGCTAACTTGTAGAATTTAAGTTCATTTGTATTATAACAAGAATGTCAGAATTAGCCTATAGAACGTTAAATACTTCAATGCAAGCAGTAAGATAACATTTAACCTCAATCCTCCATGAAACGCTTAGTCGGGCATTTCAATCAACTAAACTGTTATAATGAAGAATTGAAGCATACTGTTATACAAAATTCAAATCTAGATGTATCAAGGACGAATTTAATAACCAAATTTGTATAAGGGGGCCTAAAATTTTATTACTTGCAAAGAAATAGAGTATCTAAAAGGATCAGCTCGTTGGCTGTTGAAAATGTAAACACTGTACTAGGGCCGAGTAGGGCCCACAGCAGAAGGTTTGAGTTCAACTGAGCAACTAAAGGCGGTCCCACACTACTCGCGAACACGTCTGAACATTCGGCCGAACATTCTCCAGAACATTCAGCCGAACATTCTACCGAACATTCACTGAACGTTCGTCCTGATGAAGCTCCCACACTTCTCGCGAACACCCACCGAACATTCGGGGGAATGTTCGGGCGAACATTCCCTCGAACATAAATAAATTCCAATCAGCTGTTTGCGCATTGTCCGTCGTGTCCAACGAGCATTGTCGTGAAAAAATGGACAACTCTACTGATAATGTCACTGTTGTTGCATCTACAGTCGTATTTTTTCTGCAATAGCAGATACACCCCTGTTTGATTTTGTTAATCAGCTGGTTATAAACAATTGTTGGAAATCAGCTGTAATAACTGCTAGTTTGGGCGTTGGCGCGGCGATCGTCCATCGTTGACCACTCTGCCTTCAGTGTTCACAAGGAAACGCTTTGTATTTGACTTGTTTATAATTAATTCATGATAATCATATTAATAACAATGTTTTCGTTTGTTGGCAATTAATTAACATCGAGTAAATATGTCTTGTCCTGATGTAATAAATTATAAAAGGTGTAGAATTTATTCGTGTAGAAGAAACCAACGAAAACAGGAGAAGCCTATGTTTTACAAAGTAAAAAATCAAATATAAATATATCAAGTACTAGCTGATACCAATATTTTGCAGAGCTGATTAAAATCCTACTGTAAACATCTGTTTAAGTACTCACCTGAATCATTAAACCTATTGCCCATAAGAGGAACGTTGTAACTTTAAGGGTGACTGGGGCGAAGCCCTAATTAAGGGATTGCTAAGATGGGACGTTGAAACGGAACAGACAAGTCGACAGACAGTCACCATCTTTCTTTTATACATGTATAAGATAGTATAATTCATTATAAAAAAAGGTTAACAAACATTGGACATTATTTTATTATCCGGCATAAACATTTATATATTAAGTTTATTAACAGTCAAGCTTTTACTAGTTCTTACAATAAGGAATATACTGAACAATAATATTAGTCAAGAGATAACTCAAAAAACTATTCTTTTCGGGAAAAATTTCAACGTGGGAATGACAGACTGGTTGACTGTGCACCTGTACCACGCCGCCGATGCGATTCTTACCCCGGCGATGCAATTTTCTTGGAAACTTCTTATCTCTTGTTAAATACTTGAGGTAAATTAAATCGGTAGTAGGGGGCAAAGACCGATTCAGAACCAGCATAGGCGCGGTGTGGACGCGTGGACGCGAGGACGTCCCCCCCCGACCTTCCCCATAGCCAAGCTCGGACCCCCCCCCATGACGTCATCCCCCCATGACGTCATCCCCCCCCATGACGTCATCCCCCCCATGACGTCATCCCCCCCCCGGTCGTCTGCGGCACTGTTCGTGATGAGGAAAAAACTTTTGAAAATTAATAACTAGCCTATTTACTTACCGATTCCCACGGGACTTTTTCCAGAGTGTAGGCCTATCCCAGAGGAAGCAAATGACGAAAGAACCCCATAGATCCGTCATCAAACAAGGCCGCTATTAATTTATAACCGCGTTTTCCTTATGGGATCTCAGCTGTTTACCGACCGATTTTGATGAAACTTCACCACATGCCGGGTGCCCTCCTAAGTAAACCATCCCTTAAAGAAAATTGAAAATCCGCCTATAAACGGGCCCGCTATTAATTTTTAAACGTGTTTTCCTTATGGGATCTCGGCTGTTTACCGACCGATTTTGACGAAATTTCACCACATGCCGGGCGGCGGTCTAAGTAAACCATCCCTTAAAGAAAATTGAGAATCCACCCTTAAACGGGCCCACTATTAATTTTTAAACGCGTTTTCCTCATGGGATCTCGGCTGTTTACCGACCGATTTTGATGAAACTTCGCCACATGTCGAGCGGCGGTCTAAGTAAACCATCCCTTAAAGAAAATTGAGAATCCACCGTTAACCGGGCCCACTATTAATATTTAAACGCGTTTTCCTCATGGGATCTTGGCTGTTTACTCATCAGTGGTCTTCTAGACCCCTCACGATGGTTCAAAACCAGCAAAGGCGCGGTGAGGATGCAACTAATGCTAATACACAAGCTATTTCTGCGTTGTAAACAAGTGGAATGTTCCAGAAGCTTTCACCTCTCAGTGGAAAGCCCTCTTCAAATCAGTCAACGACGTAAACAAGCTATTATTGTATTGACCAACTGGTAGAAACCTAACATAGGCTTCTTCCACGCGAGAGGATATACCTGCTCCCGACATCAACTGGCGAGAGGATATACCTGCCTCGCGACATCACCTGGCGTGAGGATCCCCCCCCGGACCGAAATCAGCATGTAAGTGAGGAGCCCCTGATGACGTCATTACCTGGAATCAGCATGTAGGTGAGGAGCAAGTGAGGAGCCCCCAGCTGGCAGCAAGCAAGTGAGGAGCCCCTGGTGACGTCATTACCCGGAACCAGCATGTAGGTGAGGAGCAAGTGAGTAGCCCCCAGCTGGCAGCACGCAAGTGAGGAGCCCCGACCCCGGTGACGTCATCACCAGGAATCAGCATGTAGGTGAGGAGCAAGTGAGGAGCCCCCAGCTGGCAGCACGCAAGTGAGGAGCCCCGACTGACAGCATGCAAGTGAGGAGCCCCTGGTGACGTCATTACCCGGAACCAGCATGTAGGTGAGGAGCAAGTGAGTAGCCCCCAGCTGGCAGCACGCAAGTGAGGAGCCCCTGGTGACGTCATCACCCGGAACCAGCATGTAGGTGAGGAGCAAGTGAGGAGCCCCCAGCTGGCAGCACGCAAGTGAGGAGCCCCGACCCCGGTGACGTCATCACCCGGAATCAGCATGTAGGTGAGGAGCAAGTGAGGAGCCCCCAGCTGGCAGCACGCAAGTGAGGAGCCCCGACTGACAGCGCGCAAGTGAGGAGCCCCCCCCCCCCCGACCGACATCAGCATGCAAGTGAGGCTCCGCGGCGTCACGTGTCGAGGCGCGTGCTAGGACCTACGTGACTGTCCCAGCCTGTTTACTCATCAGCGGTTCCGGGAACTGTTTACCGCTTACATTACACTACCAAGCTCCTCTGGAGGGCGATGCGGTGGAAAGTTCCACGGCCGAGGCCTCCTCCCGACCGGAGTGCTATTTATGAGCGCGTCCTCAAGGGTTTAGTCAGTTTGTCTTTGGAGCTCTTACTGTGCGGGCGAAGTATTGCCGTCTCTGTGATACACCTTGAGTTCCGAAGCGACAACAGCTACGAAGAGATCATGGACAACATCGAGTGGGATTGTGCCATCACAGACGTCGAGTTGGAAGATGTATGTGTTGCAGCGGAAACGTCAATGAATAGCAATGATAAGAAGAGGCCATTTGACGATGAAGATGATTACTTTGAAGGTGATGAATTCTACAACCAAAAGGACGACGATGATTGCACCTTGAAGCATTTCCATAAAAAGAGGCTATGGCGCAATGACAAAAAGTTCAAGCACGTTCATGAACCAAAGGTGTATTCAACCATCCAAGATCTTGACGACGCTCTGTACTCCAAACAACGGGGAATCAACAGCATGTGGAACCATTGTCCGCTGGACGACTTGGAATGGGAATATTGGCAGCGGGACATGGACTACAAGATGAATTTCTACCCTATTGAAGAGGAGCACATCTACGCCATTGAACATGAGCAGAAGTACATGATGCTTGTTGAAATGTGGTGGAATCAACGAACGGATGAACTCCACCCAGATGAAATAACAAAGTTTTTCAACATTAAAAAATAAATATTTCCCAACACCTTAGCCTCCACCTGATTCCACCATCATAATCGGCCTTTTTCAAGGCCACAAAAGCTTTTCATGTTAGGGATTAGAAGAAAATCTTTCTAATAAGAGGAGATTTCCCTTCTCTCCCTTCCCTCGATCCCTGTACCTTAAAGAAATAAAAATAGAAAATTAAATCAACCGAACACCAGTTGTCAAACACCCACGGGCTCATTCTTGTTCGGGAGTTTGAAGTGTGTGTTTGTGTAATAGTGTTGCTGTGTGACGTTCTGTCAGAGTGTTCACCCGACGTTTTGATCTAACCTATAAAATGAACCAGTTAACCGCCTATGTGTTTAATGATCAGCCTTTGTCTGTACTGTTTGACAGCAGCGATAATCCATGGTTCAAAGCTAAGGATGTAGCTACAATATTGGGCTACGCTAACCCTAAAGAAGCAATCAGAGTACATGTTAGAGAAAAATATCGCAAAACAATTCCTGAAGTATGGGGGAGCGAAAATCTCCCCCTAACCTATAATGAGAAACATTCAATCTTTCTTAAAGAGCCGGGATTATATTCGTTACTTATGAAATCTAAAATGCACATTGCTGAGAAGTTTCAAGATTGGATCTTTGAAGAAGTTTTGCCATCCATTAGAAAAAAAAATGGTCAGTACAGACTTATAAACGAGAACCAAAGGCTGCTACAATCACTTACGAAGTCGCTAACAAATAACCGAAAGCTAGATCAAACAAACTCCGAGTTTAAAACTACAAATGATATATTGTGTATGGAAAACCAATCCATGAATCAAACGCTGATCGAACAGACACCTAAAGTGGCAGTGTTGCCTGAAGATGTAAATCTGAAGCATATATTTTGTGTAATGATTAGGGAAACCCTTCTAGAGCAGTACGGAGTTTGTGAATACAAGTGCATTCGAACACAGAGGAGGAATTTCAAACAAGCCTTGAAAAAAGCAAAGGAAGAAGGATTTACAATGTGCTACTGTAGAGAAAATGTCCCCAACGGCATAAACATAGTGAATAAGGCTAAAGAAGTGATGAATAGTTACGGCATGCACATTGACTGCAGATACAACAACATCCTAACCTCGCACAATTTCATGAATATAGTTGAACATATCATTGACAATGTATAGGTCTGCGCTTGTGGACACGTTCCAGAACCTTCAACGCTTGTCAGGTAGTAACAGTCGATACGTGCTCCAAAGATGACCAGTGCGGATGATGCAAGAAAAGTAATCACCATATCAATGAACAAAATACGTTATAAACGTAACAACATCCGAGAAAGGCTCGCAATCAAGTTAGTTTTGGATAGAGCGAGAGATGTGTTTGAGAGAAAATATCATACGAAACAGCATACTTATGAAGAAAACAAAAATATTGAATATCATGTAAAAGAATATAACTATGAAGAAAACAAAACAGACTGTTAAATTTAACGAGGAGCTAAATACACAGTACACTTATGAGCCCTGTGAGGATGTACAACAATTATCGTGGACTCAAATCGCAATAGATGAAATAAGATTCCGCAGACCGTTGGAACTGATGTTGGGTGAAAAAATCAAACATCTAACCTATTGCAACAAGATGTGTCACAGCGAGTGCATACAGTTTACTTCAAGGGTGAGCAGACGCACCACCAGTCCGTAGTACGGTTGAAGTCACACGGTAAGGACGTGAACATGGACGCTTACGCTTCTGCGGACGACTATATCAAATCGTTTATTCAGGAGATTGAGGTTATGAACAATAATGCTAGTGATCAGACATTGGCATCACCTCAGACGTCATCTGTAAAACCGATCACTGCCTGCAAGAGAGAAAGGAGGCTGAGGACGAAGACAACGGATCCAAGGCGATCAAGCGAGCCAAGGGAGTCGCCAAGGGGGTTGTTAAAAACGTCTTAACCCCTGACGACTACAGGGAATGTCTGTTTGACGGGGTGTTGAAAACCACCGTCATCACCCGTTTCCAGTCGTACCTGCACCGTGTCTTCACCGTACAAGTAGAAAAGCTATCCTTGAGCCCGGCCGATGATAAACGCTACATCTTGGCTGATGGTATCCACACCTTACCTTGGGGGCATAAGGACATCCCACCACTGCCCGCAGCAAGAAGTCGAGACAATCTCGAGGAGCAGCAAGGCGGACCTATGGAGGTGGATGAGGAGGAGGACATGGACGAAGAGTTCCCGGTGTAAACAGAACTAGGCTAATTTTTTTAAATATAATTAAGTATATTTTGTAAATAGTATTCGTAAGCAAATATAGTCAAACAGTTTAGTTTACAGCATACATCTGTGTTGTTACTACCCCTTGCATTTCCCTGACATTTACTTTCAAAAGACTCTTCTAATGCAAACTGAATTTTGTAAAACTATCATGTTTTCAAAACAAAACTTTCAAAATTGTTAAAAATTCGATATTCTTTCTTAAATACTAAAGAGAAAGACAAGTGAAAACAACAGTTAACGAGAAACAACAACATTTATTGAAACACAATAAGAATATACACACAAACATATTACAATCAAGAACTCAAAAGGTATATACACAAAAATAGACTTAAGCGAAGATGGAGTAGAAGAGCCTACGGACCAGTGCTTCGTTATGGTGGGAGCGACCGGGTCGAAGAGCTGCACGTAGTCGCTGAGTGGTATATCGAGGACCGTCCGACAGTACAGGTAGGTGAGGCAGTAGTGGTCATAAACAGAAGTACCGTAGCCCTGGAGTCGATACCTGTTGTAGAGACTACCACCAGGCGCTTCTCAATCTGGGTGCGCGACGTTCATGCATCCCCAAACCTAACTTAAACCTGCGTCGCGACGTTCATGCATCCTCAAACCTAACTTAAACCTGCGTCTGTAAACCTAACCTAAACCTGCGTCTGTAAACCTAACGCACGCATTGGCCTACCTTAAGTAGTGAAGTCGTGGACTGCGGTTACGTCATCACCCCGTGCCTACGTGACTGCCCCAGGCTGTTTACTCATTAGCGATAATTGCCGCGATTTCGAGAATTGTCCACCGCCTTCTACTGTACGGTACGTAGCTATGTTACTTAAGTGATTGTCATCGCTTCCTTCATTCAGTTTGTGTTTGAAGCTCAGTGTGCGTAGACGTTCTACTTCAGTGCTGTGCTAGTCCTTACCGCACCATACTCCGAGATCTGTTAAACGTAAGTATATGTAGTCTTATAAGTTGTAGTGTGAACCACCTCAGGCTGTTTACTCATTAGCGATAATTGCCGCGATTTCGAGAATTGTTCACCGCCTTCTACTGTACGGTACGTAGCTATGTTACTTAAGTGATTGTCATCGCTTCCTTCATTCAGTTTGTCTAGTGATGTTGCAAAGTAAACACAAACATGGCTAGTGCAATTGAAGTGGATGAATCAGTCCAGACGTTGTTGAAGGAGTTGGAAGCGATGGAAGGCTACAGCACCATGTACTTTTCTCCACGAAGTCCTGAACAACCACCGCCAGCACCATCACTGAAACGGTCAGTCGCCACACCATCGAAGCTGGCGACCTGGAAATGTCCATACTGTGAGGAGTCGTTCACGTCGCGAGATGGACTTCGTCTTCATCATCGTCAGCACCACCTCTGTGTTAGAAGGAAGCGAAGAAACAATCGTTCCTCACAACCGAGATCGTTCATACAAACCTCAGCAGGAAGAGGTCCGCAGAAAGTCAACACATGTATTGATAGCAGTTGTATAAACGACATTGAAAGTGGCAATGCTCCGGAGATATCTGAAGACTTTGCATCACCATCATCCAACCAAATAACCGAAGGGGGAGGTTCCCAGAACGTCAGCATATGTGCCGATAGCAGTTGCATAAACGACAACAGTAGAAGTGTCAATCACCCGGAACTACCTGGAGACTTGGAGCTTGTGGAAAAAGATTCGAACGATTCACCACCGACTGTCAGTTGGGTAGATTCCGGTTATCAACATACAGTACAAAATCCCGCCAATCAGGGTAATGTGTTCTTGAACATCCAGTTACATCATAGAGGTCAGTATACACATGGTTGCAACTTATATTTGGATGAAAATAAAGACTATGAAATCTATATTATGATTATGAACATTATAACGCGATTGGAAAACCTTTGGGTGGACCGTTATTCAGGAGTCCCCAGAGTCACTGGTTTGACATATACAGTGAAGCCGGTGGTGATAAAGCGTGCAACTGGTAGTAATGAGGGTATCACACAATCGGCGGGGACTGCTTCCGCCCGCGATGAACACCACCCAGATTGAGAAGCGCCTGGTGGTAGTCTCTACAACAGGTATCGACTCCAGGGCTACGGTACTTCTGTTTATGACCACTACTGCCTCACCTACCTGTACTGTCGGACGGTCCTCGATATACCACTCAGCGACTACGTGCAGCTCTTCGACCCGGTCGCTCCCACCATAACGAAGCACTGGTCCGTAGGCTCTTCTACTCCATCTTCGCTTAAGTCTATTTTTGTGTATATACCTTTTGAGTTCTTGATTGTAATATGTTTGTGTGTATATTCTTATTGTGTTTCAATAAATGTTGTTGTTTCTCGTTAACTGTTGTTTTCACTTGTCTTTCTCTTTAGTATTTAAGAAAGAATATCGAATTTTTAACAATTTTGAAAGTTTTGTTTTGAAAACATGATAGTTTTACAAAATTCAGTTTGCATTAGAAGAGTCTTTTGAAAGTAAATATCAGGGAAATGCAAGGGGTAGTAACAACACAGATGTATGCTGTAAACTAAACTGTTTGACTATATTTGCTTACTAATACTATTTACAAAATATACTTAATTATATTTTAAAAAATTAGCCTAGTTCTGTTTACACCGGGAACTCTTCGTCCATGTCCTCCTCCTCATCCACCTCCATAGGTCCGCCTTGCTGCTCCTCGAGATTGTCTCGACTTCTTGCTGCGGGCAGTGGTGGGATGTCCTTATGCCCCCAAGGTAAGGTGTGGATACCATCAGCCAAGATGTAGCGTTTATCATCGGCCGGGCTCAAGGATAGCTTTTCTACTTGTACGGTGAAGACACGGTGCAGGTACGACTGGAAACGGGTGATGACGGTGGTTTTCAACACCCCGTCAAACAGACATTCCCTGTAGTCGTCAGGGGTTAGGACGTTTTTAACAACCCCCTTGGCGACTCCCTTGGCTCGCTTGATCGCCTTGGATCCGTTGTCTTCGTCCTCAGCCTCCTTTCTCTCTTGCAGGCAGTGATCGGTTTTACAGATGACGTCTGAGGTGATGCCAATGTCTGATCACTAGCATTATTGTTCATAACCTCAATCTCCTGAATAAACGATTTGATATAGTCGTCCGCAGAAGCGTAAGCGTCCATGTTCACGTCCTTACCGTGTGACTTCAACCGTACTACGGACTGGTGGTGCGTCTGCTCACCCTTGAAGTAAACTGTATGCACTCGCTGTGACACATCTTGTTGCAATAGGTTAGATGTTTGATTTTTTCACCCAACATCAGTTCCAACGGTCTGCGGAATCTTATTTCATCTATTGCGATTTGAGTCCACGATAATTGTTGTACATCCTCACAGGGCTCGTAAGTGTACTGTGTATTTAGCTCCTCGTTAAATTTAACAGTCTGTTTTGTTTTCTTCATAGTTATATTCTTTTACATGATATTCAATATTTTTGTTTTCTTCATAAGTATGCTGTTTCGTATGATATTTTCTCTCAAACACATCTCTCGCTCTATCCAAAACTAACTTGATTGCGAGCCTTTCTCGGATGTTGTTACGTTTATAACGTATTTTGTTCATTGATATGGTGATTACTTTTCTTGCATCATCCGCACTGGTCATCTTTGGAGCACGTATCGACTGTTACTACCTGACAAGCGTTGAAGGTTCTGGAACGTGTCCACAAGCGCAGACCTATACATTGTCAATGATATGTTCAACTATATTCATGAAATTGTGCGAGGTTAGGATGTTGTTGTATCTGCAGTCAATGTGCATGCCGTAACTATTCATCACTTCTTTAGCCTTATTCACTATGTTTATGCCGTTGGGGACATTTTCTCTACAGTAGCACATTGTAAATCCTTCTTCCTTTGCTTTTTTCAAGGCTTGTTTGAAATTCCTCCTCTGTGTTCGAATGCACTTGTATTCACAAACTCCGTACTGCTCTAGAAGGGTTTCCCTAATCATTACACAAAATATATGCTTCAGATTTACATCTTCAGGCAACACTGCCACTTTAGGTGTCTGTTCGATCAGCGTTTGATTCATGGATTGGTTTTCCATACACAATATATCATTTGTAGTTTTAAACTCGGAGTTTGTTTGATCTAGCTTTCGGTTATTTGTTAGCGACTTCGTAAGTGATTGTAGCAGCCTTTGGTTCTCGTTTATAAGTCTGTACTGACCATTTTTTTTTTTCTAATGGATGGCAAAACCTCTTCAAAGATCCAATCTTGAAACTTCTCAGCAATGTGCATTTTAGATTTCATAAGTAACGAATATAATCCCGGCTCTTTAAGAAAGATTGAATGTTTCTCATTATAGGTTAGGGGGAGATTTTCGCTCCCCCATACTTCAGGAATTGTTTTGCGATATTTTTCTCTAACATGTACTCTGATTGCTTCTTTAGGGTTAGCGTAGCCCAATATTGTAGCTACATCCTTAGCTTTGAACCATGGATTATCGCTGCTGTCAAACAGTACAGACAAAGGCTGATCATTAAACACATAGGCGGTTAACTGGTTCATTTTATAGGTTAGATCAAAACGTCGGGTGAACACTCTGACAGAACGTCACACAGCAACACTATTACACAAACACACACTTCAAACTCCCGAACAAGAATGAGCCCGTGGGTGTTTGACAACTGGTGTTCGGTTGATTTAATTTTCTATTTTTATTTCTTTAAGGTACAGGGATCGAGGGAAGGGAGAGAAGGGAAATCTCCTCTTATTAGAAAGATTTTCTTCTAATCCCTAACATGAAAAGCTTTTGTGGCCTTGAAAAAGGCCGATTATGATGGTGGAATCAGGTGGAGGCTAAGGTGTTGGGAAATATTTATTTTTTAATGTTGAAAAACTTTGTTATTTCATCTGGGTGGAGTTCATCCGTTCGTTGATTCCACCACATTTCAACAAGCATCATGTACTTCTGCTCATGTTCAATGGCGTAGATGTGCTCCTCTTCAATAGGGTAGAAATTCATCTTGTAGTCCATGTCCCGCTGCCAATATTCCCATTCCAAGTCGTCCAGCGGACAATGGTTCCACATGCTGTTGATTCCCCGTTGTTTGGAGTACAGAGCGTCGTCAAGATCTTGGATGGTTGAATACACCTTTGGTTCATGAACGTGCTTGAACTTTTTGTCATTGCGCCATAGCCTCTTTTTATGGAAATGCTTCAAGGTGCAATCATCGTCGTCCTTTTGGTTGTAGAATTCATCACCTTCAAAGTAATCATCTTCATCGTCAAATGGCCTCTTCTTATCATTGCTATTCATTGACGTTTCCGCTGCAACACATACATCTTCCAACTCGACGTCTGTGATGGCACAATCCCACTCGATGTTGTCCATGATCTCTTCGTAGCTGTTGTCGCTTCGGAACTCAAGGTGTATCACAGAGACGGCAATACTTCGCCCGCACAGTAAGAGCTCCAAAGACAAACTGACTAAACCCTTGAGGACGCGCTCATAAATAGCACTCCGGTCGGGAGGAGGCCTCGGCCGTGGAACTTTCCACCGCATCGCCCTCCAGAGGAGCTTGGTAGTGTAATGTAAGCGGTAAACAGTTCCCGGAACCGCTGATGAGTAAACAGGCTGGGACAGTCACGTAGGTCCTAGCACGCGCCTCGACACGTGACGCCGTGGAGCCTCACTTGCATGCTGATGTCGGTCGGGGGGGGGGGGGGGCTCCTCACTTGCGCGCTGTCAGTCGGGGCTCCTCACTTGCGTGCTGCCAGCTGGGGGCTCCTCACTTGCTCCTCACCTACATGCTGATTCCGGGTGATGACGTCACCGGGGTCGGGGCTCCTCACTTGCGTGCTGCCAGCTGGGGGCTCCTCACTTGCTCCTCACCTACATGCTGGTTCCGGGTGATGACGTCACCAGGGGCTCCTCACTTGCGTGCTGCCAGCTGGGGGCTACTCACTTGCTCCTCACCTACATGCTGGTTCCGGGTAATGACGTCACCAGGGGCTCCTCACTTGCATGCTGTCAGTCGGGGCTCCTCACTTGCGTGCTGCCAGCTGGGGGCTCCTCACTTGCTCCTCACCTACATGCTGATTCCTGGTGATGACGTCACCGGGGTCGGGGCTCCTCACTTGCGTGCTGCCAGCTGGGGGCTACTCACTTGCTCCTCACCTACATGCTGGTTCCGGGTAATGACGTCACCAGGGGCTCCTCACTTGCGTGCTGCCAGCTGGGGGCTCCTCACTTGCTCCTCACCTACATGCTGATTCCAGGTAATGACGTCATCGGGGGCTCCTCACTTACATGCTGATTTCGGTCCGGGGGGGGGGGATCCTCACGCCAGGTGATGTCGCGAGGCAGGTATATCCTCTCGCCAGTTGATGTCGGGAGCAGGTATATCCTCTCGCGTGGAAGAAGCCTATGTTAGGTTTCTACCAGTTGGTCAATACAATAATAGCTTGTTTACGTCGTTGACTGATTTGAAGAGGGCTTTCCACTGAGAGGTGAAAGCTTCTGGAACATTCCACTTGTTTACAACGCAGAAATAGCTTGTGTATTAGCATTAGTTGCATCCTCACCGCGCCTTTGCTGGTTTTGAACCATCGTGAGGGGTCTAGAAGACCACTGATGAGTAAACAGCCAAGATCCCATGAGGAAAACGCGTTTAAATATTAATAGTGGGCCCGGTTAACGGTGGATTCTCAATTTTCTTTAAGGGATGGTTTACTTAGACCGCCGCTCGACATGTGGCGAAGTTTCATCAAAATCGGTCGGTAAACAGCCGAGATCCCATGAGGAAAACGCGTTTAAAAATTAATAGTGGGCCCGTTTAAGGGTGGATTCTCAATTTTCTTTAAGGGATGGTTTACTTAGACCGCCGCCCGGCATGTGGTGAAATTTCGTCAAAATCGGTCGGTAAACAGCCGAGATCCCATAAGGAAAACACGTTTAAAAATTAATAGCGGGCCCGTTTATAGGCGGATTTTCAATTTTCTTTAAGGGATGGTTTACTTAGGAGGGCACCCGGCATGTGGTGAAGTTTCATCAAAATCGGTCGGTAAACAGCTGAGATCCCATAAGGAAAACGCGGTTATAAATTAATAGCGGCCTTGTTTGATGACGGATCTATGGGGTTCTTTCGTCATTTGCTTCCTCTGGGATAGGCCTACACTCTGGAAAAAGTCCCGTGGGAATCGGTAAGTAAATAGGCTAGTTATTAATTTTCAAAAGTTTTTTCCTCATCACGAAAAGTGCCGCAGACGACCGGGGGGGGATGACGTCATGGGGGGGGGATGACGTCATGGGGGGGGATGACGTCATGGGGGGGGGGTCCGAGCTTGGCTATGGGGAAGGTCGGGGGGGGGGACGTCCTCGCGTCCACGCGTCCACACCGCGCCTATGCTGGTTCTGAATCGGTCTTTGCCCCCTACTATCGGTTCCACTGTCATTTACTCAACTTAGATGACAGACTTATATTAATTTGAAAAAAAGATACGTTTGGGTGTTGTGACCACAAACAAATGTTTTTTTCTCCTTGAGTAGTTGTCCCCCCTTCACCACTGAGACCGGCTCTGATTTTGGAGAGTGGAAGAAAATAAACTACTATTTAAATAAAGGATATGTAGGGACAATAATTAAGGGTTCCGTATTAAAGGATTTATTTGTATCTTCTATAATCAGTTAATTAAAATGTCCATTATTGAGGTTGGCGTCAATCTGCTGTCGCGAAAACGCAAGTGATTGTATGAACTGAATGATTTGAAACAACACATTGCCTCAACACACTGACAAAATAGTGCAGCTGAGTTGAAGAAGTGACTCAAGCCCTGAATCCTGCAGAATCCGTCGACAGTATACTAATAAATGTCAACCCCCTGTGCCTTAAAACAAAACTTAAATTTACACAATTTTTTTTATTTATAGCTATAATTATAACTGACATACGCATAGTATCTCAGTACAACTAGAGATTGACTATTCATTACCAATGACCACTTAAGTGGTATTCAATACTTACTTGAAAGCACAACAAATAAATACGGTACCATTCAAATAAATACGCATGTTTTATAGTATTGTCTCAGTAGAACAAGATCGATGACTATCAATGATGCAGTGATACAATAATGCATGTTCGCGAACAGTGTGGGAGCCTGCGGAATATTCGTCGGAATGTTCGGCTGAACATTCGCCCGAATGTTCACTGAACGTTCACTGAACATTCGGTCCCGTATTCAAAGTTCGCGCAGCTCCCACACTTCTCGCGAATACTCCGAACATTCGGAGTTCGGCCGAATGTTCGGGCGTGTTCGCGAGTAGTGTGGGACCGCCTTAAAACTATGGTGTAGGTAGAGTCAAATAAGCTGTTAAAACAAACTAATGTAATGAACCTTTTGCTAATTTATGGCCAGATGGGATATATTTTATTTATAATACATCTTGTATATTTAATTTAGATAATAATTATTGAATATTTAAATAAAAGGAAAACTGATTTTAATATTATTTTTAACATGGCAAAAGTATGAATGTTTGTAATATATTAGTTATAAGAATAGTATAAGAAAGTTATTTTATCTCATAGCCCGAAATTCAAGTATTTAAATTAAATTTTAGTTTATATTTTATTTTAAATTTAACCTATTTTGGAATAAAAGTAATAACATTTAACGTGAATCACGGTTATCAGATGTACTGCATATAGTATCCAAATCCAAGTTGAGAAAGTAAATCTAAAGTGCTGTGCTCAATAATACACCAACATCTGGAAGACAAAGTTAAACAGGAGGGCAATTGTTGTGAAAATTTGAAAGAAGATGGACATTTTACTCAGAGCTCCACATTTATTATAAGTTTTTATCTAATTGCATCCATTAAATGATTGAATTAACCTGTTAGAAAGTACTAAATTTATGTTTTAAAGTTGTTTTTTCTAAATTACTAAACCCAAGAAGATCTCCAGGGACATTATTTTTGTTTATTGAAATTTACCACATGGGCATTGCACATATCTTGGTAACCGACGCTGGAGGGGATTTTACCACAGTAATATATTGAAGTAACTTACAATAACTAAACTTAATTTAATTTAAATGTGTTGCCACTTAACCCTGTGGGGGGATGAGGGAGCGTTTCTCATATTTTACCCACTGTGTGTAGCAAAACTGTAGTGCCCCCAGTAGTGGGCATTTGGGGCTTCTGGGCCAAGTGATTGACAGCTTCCGGTCACGTGACCGGAAGTGCTGAGTCATGAAAGACGTCATCTGAGGCTGAGCCAGTGACGTAGGCGGTTTTGTGACGTAATGAGTGAAAGTTCAAAGTTCAAGGTCACTGGGAGGTAATTTTAAAAAAGTACTACCTCGCACTCGTAAAATCCGATTGTGATTCGATAGTTGTCATTCGATAAAATATCGAATGAAAACAATCGAATGAAGCAATCGAATGAAACTAGTGCGAGGTAGTACTAATACAAATATTACTTTATTTTATTTACAATAATTCATATTACAAATATTACTTTATTTACAATAATTCATGTTTACAATAGTTCCCCGTTGTTCGTTGTCATCGATGTTGTTGATCCGGACGAGTTGCGGCCATCAATTTGCTTTCTGAAGAAAGACGGTAGATACTTCGATCCCTGCGCAGAGTCCATGTTGTGTTTTTGACACCTATCTGTTCTGTTAGGTGTTTGCATTTCATTGCTGTCAGGAGGAAAGAATACGTGACGGCAATGAAATAGAAACATCTATCAGACCTTGAGTGAAATGATATTGTTATTTTGTGAAGAGCGTCTCGGAGAGCTCGATGTTCACCGGTCGAGAGCCGGAGGTGTACTGACTATTCGCTAGCTAGCGTTTTTGGTATCAAACAAAATGGTGGGGGTAAAAGTGTAGTAGAACGAAGCAGATGGTGGACAGCAGATGGGCGGCGGCAGGTGGCAGGCGGCAGGTGGCAAGTGTGCGGCAGATGGTAGTCCCCCACTACACCAGTCCCCCACTACACCAGTCTCCCCACCAAGTTTTACATCGCACAATAACTAGTTTACATGTGTTAGTTAGGGTTTAGCTCTTAGACTGTCAAGACCTTACCTCCGTAACTAAAAACCTCAATAATGTTTGCGCTTCAACGCTGTATAAGTATAACAGCTACTATGATCTAAACCGGTGCATGTATTCATATGGTTCTTTTTGCGTAGCAAACAACTGGTTAAAAGTGTTTCAACCTCAATTATTCTTCGACGAAACCGCTCATTGTCCACTAAAAGTGTAGACCTTCTGTCTTCATCGTCAGGGAAGTAGAAAGTAGTGTCAAGGGGACTACTGAAGGTCACCTTCCTCATGTTCCTGTAAAACTGCGACATTTTTCAGACCGTCTAGGTAGATGTTCATACGACAAGAGCTGGAAGAATAATGATGTAGCGTTATCGTGTATAATAGGCATCTACCCCCACCACAACGTTACCTTGTCCTTCAAACCATCGTTTTTACGCCACGGATGCTATACTGTTGGTTAGATTTAAATTTAAATTGCACTTACTTGTTCGCCTTGTCAAGCTGCGTAATTGAAGTACCCACATGTTAGACCTTGAACCAAAAACAAAGAAGTTATTTAGGTTTGTCCTTGAAAATAGTTGTTTTTTCGCTGTTGCTGCTATACCCTTTGTTGGATCTGAATTCTGTTTGCACCAACTTGTTCGTCTGATCAATCCGCGTAATTTGAGTACCCACTTAATATATTTTAAACCGTAAATAAAGAAGTTATTTAGGCTTGCCCTTGAAAATAGTTGTTTTTCGCTGTTGCTGCTATACCCTTTGTCGGATCTGAATTCTGTTTGCGCCAACTTGTTCGTCTGATCAATCCGCGTAATTTGAGTACCCACATGACATACTTTGCACAAACTGTGTACCCCCCCCCTTTTTTGGGTCATGTTCAAGGTCAAGGTCAAGGTCAAGGACCTTGGGACTTAGAAATTTTCACAAAGTGGGCTGCACACAAACATAAAACTAATAGTCTCCTGCCTATGTACAGGCCAAGTCCCTAACTTGAAATGCTTAGGGTGGTCCTGAAAAGGACCGTTTGTGTTTGAAGGAGATGGTGGATAAGGAGCGGTGAGCGGTAGTCAGTGTTTATTTTTCCTTTGTAACCCACTTTACTTGTCCCTTCTGCCGTACTAAAATCAAGTCGCACTTGGTCTCAGGAGGTGGCAGAGTGGACCTTGGAAGGTGGACCTTGACGTAACGGCCGCCGCCAAAGAGGTGTTGGAGTAGGTACTCATCATCGCTGATCTTCCCCACAAGTAGATACTCCACGTTTAATTTCAACTGCGCAAACTTGACGGCGACAGACTCCAGCGGCGTTACCAACTCGGTAAGTTTCACCGTAGCCGTCCTCTTCATTATCTCCTCAACAGTTGGTGGCGGCGATGAAGGTCGTAGCGATGAAGGGCGAGGTGATAGCGATGGTGAAGATGCAGTGGACGTCGAAGGCCGTTGGTAGAAGTAAAGTGGGTGGTTTCGAAAATTCTTCCGTATGCAAGATTTAAAAGAACTAGGTCTTTTGAATCCGCTCCTTTTTTCCGAAGACTTCTTCAAAGTCTCCTTCAAACGTTGCAGTTTCTCGGGTGTAATGGGAGAAGACATAGCGCAGAGGTGTATTCAGTTCGCAAGGCAAAGCTGGAATGAGGTACCAGACGGAGCAAAGCGGGTCGCCAAGTGTAACCGTGACATTTGCATATACGAATAGAAAGCTAAAAACCGGTCTACATCCGGTTCCCCTTCCCCCGTGACGACACAACCTCCCCCCCCCCCTTTGGGTCATGTTCAAGGTCGCACCCCCCCCCGCACCCCCCCCCCTTTTTTTGGGTCATGTTCAAGGTCACCCCCCCCCGTGACGCAACATCCCCCCCCATGACGTAACATCCCCCCTTCCGCTTCGGTGACGTCACTTTGCCTTTATAAGCGGGAGCAGTCCGCAGTCTCGTCGCAGTAGCTTGCCGCCCGCTGTTTGGGTATACGTCCCAGTGGGTTGCACTCTGCTGCAGCGTAGGTCTGTTAAGTGTGCGTTGGGCCCGACGCGCAATTAAGAGATCCGCGCCCTTGCATGTTTAGTTAGTTTGTTAAGCATGTTAGATAACGCTTGTAGTTTGCTGCTAGGTAATGTAGTTAGTCTAATATATGTTAGTGTTTGGTATCGGTTTGAAGTGTCTTATTTACTAATGAAATATGTACTCCCGGCCCTACAGGTCCCTCAACAACCTTGGTCAAAACTTGGGTTCGCAGCAGCCTGACGCCGGGTGTTTGGGTCTACGTCCCACCGGGTTTCAGTGATACTGTTGACCTTTGCAAAACCGACCTTGGTTGTTCTTGTAAAAGTAACGTTAACTGATTAATTTTGTTTACATAGTTGATGGTAAAGTCTTTATTTTCAAAGTAATGTATCTTGCTTCTCATCCTTTTCCTAACCCCTCTAAGGTATGGCGCGCAAACCGACCTTGTGTCAATACGGCGCGTAAACCGGTTGACATTTCCCATCTTAGCCTGAGAAAACTGTGTAAAATATAAAGTCAGTCTCTTGTTTGTTGTCTTTTGTCCCCTTCCCAAATACAGAGC
Organism: Allygus modestus; assembly: GCA_963675035.1. NCBI lineage: Eukaryota > Metazoa > Arthropoda > Insecta > Hemiptera > Cicadellidae > Allygus > Allygus modestus. The sequence goes on from OY776111.1 coordinate 144,569,720, forward strand.
GGGGAATAGAGCAGTATGTTATGCTCTATTCCCCGCTTTGGCTTCATGTTCAGATGACCTTGGGACTTAGAAAATTCACGTACAAAGCGGGGAATAGATCGGTTTGTGGTCCAAGTGAGAATCACTTACTGCTCTATTTCCCGTTTTAATAATATGATCAAACGACCTTGACCCACTTCGGGACTTAGAAAATCCCCGTATTGTAATATATATTTACTCGTTACAACATTATTACCCCCACCGTATAACACTTGCACTCCCCACCACTATCAGTATGTATAAAAGAGGGTCCCCCAGCACTAGTAAAATCATTCTTCCTCTTGTGCTGTTATACCTCACACCATGGCACACATTAGGAAGCAGACACAACCTCTCAAATTGAAACCTTCTGCTTCGTCTTCGCCCGCCTCTACCACTCCGTCTTCTGCGGTTCCATCCATCCTTCGGACAGCCCTGATGTTAGCCAACATCGTCCCGGAGAACTGTCCACCACTACCTGCTGCGTCAACGACTTACACAAGTCCTTCACCTCTTCCGTCAACTTCTCGTGCTGTTTCTCCAAGTCCTTCACCTCTTCCGTCAACTTCTCGTGCTGTTTCTCCAAGTCCTTTGTCAACGTCTCGTGCTGTTTCTCCAAGTCCTTCTACATCTTCAAGTTGTTCTACATGTTCATCAAAGTCTTCCAAATCATCTGCTTCTTCATCCTCATCAACATCAAGTTCGAGACCAAGCCAACCAGCCACCCAATCATCTTCTCCAACCAGACCTTCAGTAATCTACACATATACTTCATCTCCTTCAGAGAAATTTAAACAACTTAAATCTGTACAAAGGATGTGCATGCTTCCTGCACAACAATGTAATTATATATTCAAAAAAGGTGCTAAGAAAGGTGAACGCTGTGTTAAACGTTGTATTTTAAATGAAGAAACGTGCAGTCTTCATTTAAAATTAAACCATGGCGCATCTCCTTCTTCACCACGTGCAACAGTGGTGCCAATTAAAATTCGAATTAACAGGCTTTGTAAAAACAAACGCTACTTCTTTGTTAAAATAAAGGACTTTGCAAAGGTGTTGGTTCAATGTGAAGGTAAACTGTACTATGTAGAGTTACCTAGAGCCATGGACCTCCACGTCAAAAAACCTACCCACAAGGACTATTTAATTCGAAATGATACAGGTATCACTGTGTGGAAATCATTAAAATAATAATATAAATAAAAATACCAAAAGTTTATTCCAAATTAAATAAAGCATTTTTTCCAAATTAAAAAAAAAGTGTGGACAACCTATTTACAATTTGTAGCATATGCTGCAGAGTGTAAATAAGTTGTCCACACTTTTTTTTGCAATGTTACAACGACCTTGACCTAGATAACGGACTTGGATAATTTACACTAAGTCAAAGATAAACTTAAAAGGAAAAAGGAGAAATATTATACTAAAGTCATTATTCAACAGTAAAGAGGGGAGGGGGTAAGCGGGTATTTAAGCGAGCGATTCGGAATATAATTATTAGTTGTATCATCATGAGCGTCAACAGCAACACATGGGGAAAGGAAATTAACGAAGAGGAGTTGTACGCAATTGCTGAGGCTGCAGAAATGACTGAAGTTTTTAAGATTAATAAGGTTGCGGAGAATGATGCTCAGTCACATCCGCAACAAACTACATCATCGATGCAGTCTACAACGCAGCAACCAAGACCCTATCATGTTATCCTGGAGGAGTATAATGAGGCGATGAGGTACGCCTTTACTAAGTGGTGTGGTCAACCGCGTTCTCCTGAACAATGGGAGGAGCATGATGCAGACTTTCGCCTGGTTGCAGACTTAGAACTTGAGCTTCAAAGAACAAAGGCTGCTCAATAGTGAGAAGAGTTATTGTTTACTTTAAAATACAGAGCGGGGAATAGATCAGTTTGCGGTCTAAGTGAGAACCACTTACTGCTCTATTCCCCGTTTTGGCAACTTGTTTAGATGACCTTGGGACTTAGACAATTTTCGTTTGGTAAAAAACAACATTGAAATATATGTTGTTTTTCAACATATATTCCCCCCCCCCACTTCCATTGGGTATAAAAGAGACACCTCGATGGTAAAATTAGTCTGCTGCTTGTATTCGCCCACCTCAGACACCATGGAGCACATCACTGTTTCATCTTCTGCTGCCCCATCGATACTTGTCCAGGCTATGATTCTATCCAACATTTTTCCAGAGACTAGTAATACTTCGCCAAACTTAAACTCGAGATCTTTCAAAACCGAGAGAAACAATGCTAGTTCTCGGAAAATGAGAACAAAGATCGCTGACCGTTATAAAGTATTAAGAAGCATATTACCATCCTCCAATCCGTATGATTCTAAATTAACCACTATACAAAAGACAATAAAATACATTGCAAACCTACAATCGCAGCTTCAAGAACCGTCCTCAATTCACAAAGAAGTTTTACACAACCCTCCACCTTTTGAATCCGTTTTTCTTAAAGAGGATGAGTTAGCGGACCAACATTTTTTCGCTGAAGAACCTTCAGCTTACAAACAAATCTTCCTTATGGATGAAGATCAGGACGAGTAACTATCTTAAAACTAAAGTCCTTTGAAATACAAAGCGGGGAATAGATCAGTTTGAGGTCAAAGTGAGAACCTCTTACTGCTCTATTCCCCGTTTTGGCAATATGTTCAGACGACCTTGACCCACTCACAGACTTAGAAAATCTGCGGATAGGATAGAAAAATAAAACTGTTAAATAAAACTTTCCTTCTCTACTACCTACCCCCACTCTACTACCTACCCCCCACTCTACTACCTACCCCCACTCTAATGGTATAGGTAAGCGGGGTATTTAAGCGGCCGCTCCAGAACTTAGTAATTAGTCAGCTATGGACAGTCAAGCTGGATCATCCAACTTACATAGAGAGCCTAGAAATGTTCGAGAGCAGAAAAGGGTGCTAAAAGTAAATAAAGCATACAAGATACTACAATCAAAATTACCATTTGCTAGTCCAAAAATGTCAAGATTATCAATTATACAACACGCGACAAAATACATTAAAACTTTACAAATGGAGTTGGAAAAACCATTGACTTCGCCTCAACTGCCTGATCAACCAATCTCCAACTCAACTCTTAAAGAAGTTTTTCTTGATGATGGTGATGTTGCAATAGAAAAAATTCTTAATGAAATTGTAACATTCGAAATTGATCAATTTGTTTCAACTGACTAAAGATGGTTTGGAAATACTGAACGGAAGAATTCAGAACGGGGAATAGATCAGTTTGCGGTCAAAGTAAGAACCACTTACTGCTCTATTCCCCGTTCTGGCAACTGATGTAAATGACCTTGGGACTTAGAAAATATTCGTTTGATAAAAAATAATGAAAGATCTTCTTATTTCTTACAACAACAACAATATCCTTTCCTAACCCCCACCACCACCTAAACTAAGTATAAAGGAGGTTCTCCATCGTTGGTAAAAATTAGTACTATCGATGATGTGATGAAACTTACATCAATAACAAAACGGTTTGAAATCGAAAGGCGACTAATAAAAGTAGACGTAATTCCACAAGATCTTCGTTCGGCAATGTTGACCATCGAATATGTTAAAGATGAATCTACAACTGAAGATCCCTATTGTTTTATGAAATTTTTAGTTGATCGAGATGCAATGTGTACAATCCGATTTCACATCCGAGTTTAAAATATATTAAATTTTCCTGTTGGAGAAAATTGTCCTTCTTAAATACAAAGCGGGGAATAGATCAGTTTATGGTTTAAAATGAAATCATTTACTGCTCTATTCCCCGTTTTGGCAAATATGTTCAATGACCTTGACCTAAATACAGAACTTTGTAGCCTCCAGCTACGATAGTAAATATAAAATGTAAAAAATAGAAAACTTAACGTAATACGTACCCCCACCACTTTTGCTAGGGTATAAATAGAGGAGCATTTGCAGTGTTTTTCATTATTGCGTTGACCCTTGTGGAGATCACACCTACATTATGCATCGCTGCAATATTTGTAAGACTTCATTTAAGGATGAATTTCTTTTAATAATTCATAAGGAACTAAAACATAACAACAACCATGATGAAGAATATGAAGAAGAAGAATTGAAGGAAATAGATCAAATGTTAGCCCAACACCAACATTCCAGACCAAGTGTTATTCGATATGCACCATCAACAACAGCTGCATCGAATTCTACGTCTGCTCTGTCTACACTTCACCGTCCTTCAACATCAATAGCTGCATCGTTTTCTACGCCTGCTATGTCTACACTTCATCATCCTTCAACATCAACACCATCGACTTCTACGCTTGCTATGTCTACACTTCACCATCCTTCAACATCAACACCATCAACATCGACTTCAACGCCTGCTATGTCTACACTTCACCGTCCTTCAACATCAACAGCTGCTATGTCTACTCTTCACCGACCCTCAACATCAACAGCAGTAGATGTGGAACTACACGCTCAAGCACTACCTGGTAAGGCAGTAACACATTTTAAAATTGACAACGTAAAATTACAACTTGAAAACTTTTTACATAACGCCAAAGAATTAGTAACCAAAACACTAAAGAATGAACAAAAAAGATTAAATTTTATCAAATTTGGACTGTTGCTAGATGCCATATTCACTAACATTCAAAACGAAACATCACCAAGAGGTTTCATGACAAAAAACCGAACCATCATGGCTGCGTCAGATATTGAAAAGATCGTAACAGAATGTATTGAGGAACTTTTGACGAAACTACAAGAGCATGAAGGAAGAGGATCTGGATGGACTTTATTAAGTATAACAAGTCTGGATGTTAGAGTTCATAAACACGGTTATGGAATGAGAGGAAGTAGCTATATCCCTCTACCTCAAAAAATTATGAATACCAAATCCTGTATTAACGTGCAAAATGAAAATAATGAATGTTTTAAATATGTTATGTTGGCCAAATATGTAAAAAACCATCCGGAAAGACCAAGTCAAGCATATGAAGAAGTTCAACACAAGTATAATTTCCAGGGAATGACTTACCCTGTTGCAATTACTGATATATCAAAATTTGAAAAGCAAAATCCGTCGGCTTCAGTCAACATATTTGGTTTGGATTCGTCAAATAATGTGTATCCCTTGCGCATAACATCGAATGAGCGCAACAATCATACTGACCTGTTATTAATCAATAAAGGAGAGATATCACATTACGTGTATATAAAAGATTTTGAAGGGCTCGTATGTAAACAGTTAACAAAACATAAAAGTAAAATCACAACATGTAAGAGATGCTTTTGCCACGTGAGCAAACCATTAAGAAGAGGAGGTACAGAATGGTTAGTAGAACATCAAAGGTTATGTAGTGGAAACTATGAGGTAAGAATTAAATTGCCACATCCCAGCAGAGCGCAGATAAAATTTGATAAAGTAAATCACCAATACCCTGTTCCATTTGTTGTGTACGCGGATTTCGAAGCATCCTTACTTCCAATTGAACAACAAGAAGAGGATATCACAAAAAGAAGCAAATATCAAAAACATGCACCAAACAGTTATTGTATACTAACAAAATCCACGTTGTCTGAAGAACATCTTCAAGAATTTGGACTATCATCTGCTCCGAAGATTTATCGTGGTGAACAAGCAGCGAAACACTTTGTAGATAAGTTGTATTACATTGCCTCCAAGGTGGAAGAAATCTACAAAATTAAAATACCGATGCAGCCTATGGATGAACACCAACTTCAACATCACAATTTGGCAACAACATGTTATCTGTGTAATAACCTATTTACACCAGAAAACGTTAAAGTGCGTGACCACGACCATCTTACCGGAGCCTACAGAGGTGCAGCCTGTAATGCTTGCAACTTAAATTACAAAGTTCCATCTTTTATACCTGTTGTTCTACATAACCTTAGTGGATATGACTCTCATTTCATAATCCCGGAGTTAGGAAGAGATGATGGAGCAACAGATGTTTTGGCAACAACAATGGAAAAATTTATAAGCTTCTCTAAAAAGGTTGGCAAAATAAAACTTAGGTTTATTGATTCGTTTAGATTTATGCCTTTTAGCCTAATGAAATTAACTGAGAATTTAAAAAGAGAAGATCTAATAGAAACAAGCAAAATTGTAGCCAGTAGTAAAATGGATCTGGTTCTTAGAAAAGGAGTCTTCCCCTACGATTACATCGATGGACTGCATAGATTTAATGAAACATCACTTCCTCCACCAGAACAATTTAAGAACAAACTTAATGATTCGGAGATTTCACTTGAAGACTATCAACACGCATGTCGAGTATGGAACGAGTTGGATATGAAGACTTTAGGAGAATACTCAGACTTTTATGTAAAACTTGACGTGACTCTTCTCTGCGATGTTATGGAAGAATTCCGAAGAACCTGTTTTGCAGCATACGGTTTAGACCCTCTACATTCATATACATCTCCAGGACTAGCTTGGCAAGCAATGCTGAAAGAAACAAAATGCAAACTCCAGCTGTTAACAGATATAGATATGGTTTTAATGGTTGAGTCGGGTGTTAGAGGTGGATTAACTCAAAGCGTGACGAGACATGTTAAAGCCAACAACAAATATCTACCTGACCATGATCAAGAGAAACCTTCAACGTACTTGGGATATTTCGACGCGAATAATCTGTATGGATGGGCCATGTCGAACCCACTTCCATTTGACAACTTTAAATGGGTTGATCCCGACTGTATTGGCGATATTTCACAAATTCCAAAACAAGGAGATACCGGATATATTTTGGATTGCGACTTTGAGTATCCAGAACATTTACACGATCTTCATTATGACCTTCCACTCCTTGCAAGAACAGAAATTTCACCAACTGGAAAACACCCCAAATTAATGATGACCCTTAACAATAAACAACGATACGTAGCTCACTATTGGGTTGTTCAACAAGCTATCGAATTAGGTTTACGTCTTACTAAAATTAATAGAGCTGTAGAATTTTCCCAATCGTGCTGGTTGAAACCATACATAGACTCGAATACTACCAGAAGAGCAGCCGCTACATCAGCCTTTCAAAAAGACTTTTTTAAATTGATGAACAATGCGATATTCGGTAAAACATTGGAAAACAAAAGAAGATATAAAAATGTAAAACTTGTTACAGATCCGAACAAACTACAGAAACTCGTACAACAGCCAAATTTTGGAACATCTATAATTATTAACGAAAATCTTGTAGCTGTATCTATGAAGAAAACAAGTGTGAAGATGGATCGTCCTTTGTATATAGGAATGTCAATCCTGGATATCTCCAAGACTCATATGTACGATTTTCATTACAAAAAGATGGTCACCTTTTATGGACGGGAAAACATCGGCATCTCCTACATGGATACAGACGCTTTTATATATTGGATAATTACTAACGATATGTATGAAGATCTTCGGACATTTGATTACAAAAACGACTTTGACTTTTCCGACTATCCAAAAGATCATCCAAACTACGACAATGACAGAAACAAAAAAGTGCTTGGCAAATTTAAAGATGAAGCCAATGGTGTTATACTTCAAGAAATTGTTGTACTAATGTCAAAATTATATTCTTTACAACTAAATGAAAACCAAGTCATTAAGAAAGCTAAAGGAGTAAAAAGTTTGTATTTAAAGAAGAATGTGCTATAAGAAATGTTTATTTGAAGATCAAGATATAACAGCAAAATTCAACACGATCAGAAGTTTCAACCATCAGCTGTACAGTGTGACGGAGGTAAAAAAAGCTCTTTCTTCAAATGATGACAAACGCCACATCCTTGCAGACAACATCCACACTCTACCATTCGGTCACTACTCCCTCAACCCTATTGACGAGTAACCCTTTCATCGTCCTACATCCCTTTTCCTTTTCCTTTCCGTATAAAAGGGGGAACACAGCAGTATTTTGCTGTGTTCCCCCTTTTATACATTAGTTTAGAATGACCTTGACCTATATAAGCAGATTTATACAAAAGAATATTTAATACCATATCAGCTGTCTTCGTGAAACCATCATGTCAGACCTAAAGGAGAAGATTATTAATGAACTACACAAACCTGCAAGAATAAAGTTTCCAAGAAGAAATACTGTTATAAAAGGGATAAATGATCTATATCAAGCGGATTTAATTGAAATGCGACCGCATAGCAGAATAAACAAAGGATTTAAATATATACTCACAATTATTAATTGTTTTACAAAAGTTGCAGACGCTTTGCCTCTAAAGGACAAGACTGGTAAAAGCGTAACAGAAGCCATGGAAATAGCCATAAAAAGAGATAAAAACAAAATTAAACATTTACAAACTGATGATGGAACAGAATACTTTAATACAAACTTTGCACAGTTAATGAATAAATATAAAATAAATCATTATTCTACAAATTCAGAGAAAAAAGCAGCTATTGTAGAAAGATTCAATAGAACCTTAAAAGGAGCACTGTATAAACAATTTTCAAAAAGAGGTTCTTACGTATGGTATGATGTTTTACCACAATTAATAAATGATTATAACAACAGGTTTCATATAACTATTGGTATGAAACCTAACAAAGTAAATAGAAGAAATGCAAAAGATGTATTAAAACGCATAAAGAAAAATACAAAGCCTAAAGTAGAAAAAATGCAGCCAAGAAAATTTAATGTAAGTGATAAAGTACGGATTAGTAAATATAAGGGAGTGTTTACCAAGAAATACCTTCCCAATTGGACAAATGAAGTTTTTACAGTGTATAAAGTGCAACCGACTGTACCTGAAACGTATATCTTAAAAGATAACAAAGGAGATTTGTTGCAAGGTGCATTTTATGGACATGAAATGTTAAAGTCAACAGTAGGTGATGTATATCTTGTTGAAAAAGTGTTACAAAGAAAAAAGGACGCAGTTAAAGTGCGGTGGTTAGGGTTTAACAAAACTGAGGATTCATGGATACCTATAAAGGACTTGGTTTAATGCAAGCAACTCATTTCATCGTTAACCTTTGAGCAGGATGGAGATTATTCACCATAAAGATCGATTCAATATTAATAACATAGATGATTTAACTGTGGATAACGTTAAAATCAACAATGGTAAACACGGTAGTTTACTTCCAAACACTGTTCGATGTATAGTAAGTGGCCCCTCAAACTGCGGAAAGACCAATGTTGTCTTTAATTTGATCACTAATCCGCAGGGATTAAGGTTTAATAACCTATATATTTTTTCAAAGTCTCTACATCAACCAAAGTATCAATTGCTGGATAAAATCCTATCTGATGTGTCTGATGTTAATTTTTACAAATTTAACGCTAGTGATAGCATTATGCAACCAAACGAAGCGAAACCGTATTCTGTATTTATATTTGACGATGTATCTTGTGAAAATCAGGATACTATTAGAAACTACTTTACCATGGGAAGACATAATAACATCGACAGCATATATATAGGACAAACTTATAGCAAAATTCCAAAACAACTTATCAGAGATAATGCAAATATTCTAATTTTATTCAAACAAGATGATACTAACCTAAAACATATATATAACGACCATGTGAATGCGGATATGTCATTTGAAAAGTTTAAAGAGCTTTGCGGAAAAGCATGGGCGGAAAAGTATGGATTTTTGGTTATTATGAAAGATCAAGCTATAAAAGATGGTCGTTATAGAATAGGTTTTGATAAATTTGTTTTAATACACTGATTAGCGGTATTACTGTACAAGTCGTCAAGGTGTGAAGATGGTTAACCAGGAAAAGCTATTAAAGGAAATAAAATCACTTAGTGATTCTATTAGACAAAAAAACCGAGCTTTAAAATCAGGTATAAATGAAAGAGAGCAATTTTTAGAAACAACATTCAAACCTGTTACTGAACCTTTAAAGCGATTAGCACAAAATATGGAAAAACCTTCAATTCGCTTCGAAGGAGACAAAATGCTACCAATTTCCAAATATGAAGAAGAATTTCAGAATGATGAAAGTTTTGACCAGTTACAAACATCTGAAGAAAGCGACGAGTATGAAGAAAGCGGAGATATAGGAGATTTAAGGGAAAAGAACATTGCAGGAGATACAAGTACAGAAGATACAAGTGCGGAAGATACAAGAGCAGAAGAAGAGGATATCAACCCATCCAACTTAAGCAAATTAGGCACAGATATTATGTTTAAAGGAACACTTGGAAGAAAATATACATTAAAAATGTTACATGGCACACATGCTAATCGAAATTATCATACATATGGAGCTAGAATAGAGGATAAAGGATTAATGATTGGAGATAGAAAGTTAGATATAAACGAAAATGATGATATAGTTATTGGTGATAAGAAATATAAAGGTACAACAGGTTTGTTTGAACTCATCTTTAAAAATAATCCTGGTAAATATACTAAAAAGGATTTACAATTGTTTAAAAATATACTAGAGTATACAAATGCACATAGAAAAAAATATTCCAAAGACCTACCTATTCATAGAAACAGGTCAATAAAATACACAAACATTATATCTAGTCTTTTCCCCTCGAAATCAAATAAAGCTCCAATTAAAAGAAGAGCTTTATCTTCTGCTGAATTAAATGTTTTGCATAAAAAAAGAAAAACAACTGATCTTACTACATCTGGAAGGGGATTATTGAAAAATTTGTATAAAACCAATATAATATATTACAACGATATAAATAAGTTAGTTGATCGAATGAGGTTATTACATGAAGCTATGGAAGCCGGGCACACTGGTTTAGAAAACCAATGGGTAGCTTTGGTTGATGAACTGCGAAAACGAGAAATAATTGTTCAGTAGACGTATATATAGTAAGAACCTAAACGATAGCGATTCAGTTACATCATGAGTGTGGACAAGTTTGGACGGTATTCCGAGTTTGGAGTAAAATCTGGATATAGTGAAAAAAGAGCTGGGTTTCCGTTAACACCTGATGGTAATTATAATTTTGAAGGAAAAGTAATTCAAAATGTTGGTGATCCGCTTTTGTCTTCTGATGCGGTTACGGTACAATATATGGATAAAAGAACCCCGATTGTACACGAAGACCATTGGGGATTTTCCGGTAAAAGATTAAGCAATATAAAACATCCCATTTATGATGGTGAAGCAGTAAATTTAGCGACTTTAAAATTGTTAACGATTTACAAAAAGAATGAAACTGATACAAGCTATGATGTAAAAAAATTAAAATTGTCAAATGTAGGTGATTGTGAGCAGGATGGAGACGCTGTAAATAAGAAAATATTTGATATAGTACACAAGAAATGGACTACAGAATATGAAAAACATATGGAAAGGTTTGGTGCAGCTTTATTTAATTATATCCATCGGGCTTCAGGAAGAGCTGTAGCTTCAGATGTTGACAGCCACAATTATTTAGACTGGAAAAAGATACACAATCCAGAAAAACCTAATCAATTAGATAAACCGTCTGAGCCTTCTAAAGTCAAGACATTAGGAAAGGGGGATAAAGTGAATGTGATTAATGAACCAACAGAAAACGATGAAGATTATATAAGAGAAAAAAGAATTTAAATACCCATGATAAGGGATAAAGCATCAGTCATATTCGAGAGATAATACAGAGAGGATGATGGAATCCAATATTACTGCGTGGAGTTTAATATCTCAAGAGCCGAGATTTCCCCAAGGAGTGCTGACAGATGGTTTTGTTCAACGGTTTGATAGATATATGGATTGGGAACAACTTTCCATACACTACCTCTTCACAATGACTATGTTAAGAATTTATTTTCACAGAGTTAACTGGATTCATATTTTACAAAGACAACAGTTTTCAGAAGACTTCCTTGTAGAGATGACATCAAATTTTAATAACTGTTCGGAAGTAATAAGTAAATATCAAAATCTCTCTGAAAATTACATTGACAATTTTAAAGATAAACTAGACTGGAATGTGTTATTTAATTACCAACGATTAAGTGGCAAGTTTCTAAGGGAACATGACAACTATTTAGATTTTATTCATTTTACCGAAAACAACGATACCATCACCAGCGGAGAAACATTTGAAACATCTTCAATTACACCTTATTTCTATTTTTACTACTTTTATTTATTATGTCTACATTTAATTAATTAATCCATTTCTATATAATAAATGGATTTTAAACAGTATATATAATACAAGAAGCCAAGACTAATATTACATTCATTGTAAAACATTTATAGAGTGCACCTACTGATTGTAAGTTTGGCTATAAATAGTCATGCCGAGGGCTAAACGCATCAGTCATAATCGAGAGAGATTACAGAGAGGAAGGGGAATAGCATCAACAGCATTTTCTCTATTAAGTAAACCGGTTGGAGCTATAGTTAACAAGGCGATTGATTTATTACCTGTGGAATTACATTTACCTGGAGGATATCAATATTGTGGTCCTGGAACCAAATTAGAGAAACGGCTTGCTAGAGGAGATCCTGGAATAAATAAGCTTGATCAGGCCTGTAAACAGCACGATATAGCGTATTCCAAATTTGGTGATACAAAAAATAGATCAATAGCAGATAGAGCACTTTCTGAGAAAGCTTGGCAAAGAGTAAAATCTAGTGACGCGAGTATTGGTGAAAAAGCAGCGTCTTTAGCAGTAACAGCAGCAATGAAAGCAAAAACTACGTTTGGAGGAGGAAAGAGAAGAAGGCGTGGGAAAAGACCCGCTAAGAAACAAGGAGGTAATATCAGAAGAAAACGTCGATCTACTAGTGGTAAAGGTAAAAAGAAACCAACAATATGGTCAATGATAAAAAAGGGAGGAGGACTATACCTAAGACCGTATCGTGTGTATTAAATAAGAAAGAGCAATTAATAATTACAAACAAAGAATTAACCAATGAAGAACTGATTACATATGCTTCTTGTTTGAAAATCCCATTTTTTAGAGGAGTATTTATGAAAGATGAATTACTGGTTAAAATGTGGAAAAATGAGACTGGTATAGTAAATTTGGATAATAGTGAAGGATTAGGCACTCATTGGGTGTGTTACAAGAAACTTGGTGAAACGATTTATTATTTCGACAGTTTTGGAAACCTTCCACCACCGAAAGAACTTCAACAATACTTTCGTGCGGCAGAAAATGTTTTTTACAATTATACAAGAAAACAACCTGATGATACATCCATTTGCGGTCATTTATGTTTAGACTTTTTAGCTAAAAGTGTTAGTCAACTTTAAGATGTCTTCGTATACAGTGTCATTAACCGGTAACTCATGTACTTTGCGCAGTATTCTGTTTCCAGCGCTACGTTTGCAAAAAGGAAGACTATGGGAAGCCGCATTATTGGATTTAACAACATATAACTCTATTCCAAACGTTAGTGAAGGAATTAATAACAAAATACATTATTACAAGACAAAAGATAATAAAGGAAAATATTCAGCTTTGGAAGAATTCAGTTTACCAACAGGAGCTTATGAAATTGATAATATAAATGAAGTTATACAAAAACATATGGGAAAAGAAAATATAACGATAAAAGGCAATAACAATACAATGAAAGCCGAAATTACTTCTAAGTATTATATTGATTTTGGCCAAGAACGTTCAATTGGTAGTTTATTGGGGTTTTCTAAGGAAACAAAGGTATTAGAACCTAATACAACTCATTCTGGGAATAGAACTGTGACGATCATCAAAGTAAACAGCATAGACATTACATGTAACATTATACAAGGATCCTACAGAGATGGAGAAAATCGGCATATATTACACACATTTTACCCATCAGTCGCACCGGGTTTCAAGATAGTAGAAAAGCCTCAAAACCTTGTGTACCTACCGTTAAACACCAGTTTCATTTCAGACATCGTGCTGAACATAGTGGATCAAGACGGAAACCTTATTGACTTTCGAGGAGAAGCTATTACTGTAAGAATACATATAAAATCATCCGCTTAGATAATGGGGTTATCATTTAAAAAGAGAGAGCCAACCAGCAAAGAGGTCAGTAGCTCATCAGCTGTAGAAGGATTAACAAGTGACAACATTCGTTTTCTAGAAGAAATTGGATTAAAGGTCATTAACAATGGATATACTGGATATAGCGCAGGGCCCAACATTCGACGAGACCTTATGGGAAAAGGAATATCACACGCACAACCCTTACGCTTCGTCCAAATTAAACAATAACGATGAAATTAGGATTCCTATACAACAACAAGACATTTATACTCTTCCATGCGAAAGTTATTTATATATTGAAGGAAAAGTAACAAAAGCTGACGGTACTGTTGGAACCACTGTTCCGTTCATAAATAATCCTATGGCATTTTTGTTTGACGAGATTAGATATGAAATTTCAGGAGTTACAGTCGATTCAACAAAAAAGGTTGGAATTTCCAGTACATTAAAAGGATTAGCGTCTTTAACACCAAATGAGAAGAATCTGTTAGCTGTTGCAGGATGGGTTGCACCAGACAAAAGTATAATTACTCCTGACGCTTCGGGAAACTTTGATTTTTACGTACCTTTAAGATTACTTTTAGGATTTGCTGAAGATTACAGAAGAATAATAATAAATGTAAAACAAGAACTAGTTTTATTAAGGTCATCAAACGATAATGATATTATTAAAGCATCTGCTGGAACAACTGAAGCCAATTTAGACTGGAAACTAACATTAGACAAGATTGTTTGGAGAGTACCACATGTGCGACTAAATGATGAACACAGGATTACATTATTAAGAAAGTTAAAATCAGATCGAGACATTGTAATGCCATTCAGAAGCTGGGAGTTTCATGAATACCCCGTTTTACCTTCAACACAACGGCATACATGGACTGTAAAAACTTCTACTCATTTGGAAAAAGCGAGATATGTAATCTTTGGATTACAAACAAAGAAAAAAAGTATATTAACTGAAAATGCTGGTGAATTTGACCATTGTAAATTAACAAACTGTAAAGTGTTCCTGAATTCACAATTCTTTCCCTACGACAACTTTAATATCTCTTTTGATAAAAAAAGGTACAGTGTTTTATACGATATGTACGCTAGGTTCCAAAATTCATATTACGGCAAAACAAACACACCTCTACTATCTCCCGTACAGTTTGAATCGAAAGCTCCGATTGTTGTAATTGATTGCTCCAAACAAAACGAATCTGTAAAATCGTCTAGTATTGATATAAAAATAGAAATGGAATTTCAAGAAAACGTACCTGCAAATACATCTGCGTATTGTTTAATTTTGCACGATAAAATTGTTACATACACACCGTTGACTGGTATCGTAAAGACGGTATTGTAAAACGTTGTACCACCACCGGCACCGCCACTGTCGCTAACCTATAAATAGCGGAGCAACAATGCAGGTCTTCAGTTGATCGTCTATCGTCGCATGGGCAACATCTTCTACAAAATGAGTTCTCCATCTGTTGTACAAGGTGATGCAGAGGTAGCACCGTTATTGGAACGTGATAATACTAGTGAAGAAGAAATCATCAAGGAAATAACTGCATTTTTAAAGTTTGGTAAAAGAGATAGAGAGGAGGAAAGTAATGCAGACCCATCAAAGGTAGTACCAAAGAGGAAGAAGAAAGTTGAAGAAAATATTCCTCCTCACATTTTAACTGAAGTTTTTTTGCGAATCTTTTACCCCATCTCAGCATGCATCAGTAAAAGTGTATCAGTTGGATTGATGAAGTCATTGGATTATTCCCCTACAGTAATACTACACCATGGAACAAAAAAGGTTTTATTTTCGCAAAATGCTTGGGAGTCATTTTTGAAACATGTACATTTAATAGAATGTTATTTAACTAACAGTTTGTGTGGAAGGAAAACACATATTCGACTTTTGGATTGTGACAATGAAATCGATATTGTTAAACATCGTGGACAACTACAAGTGCGAATTAGAGACTTGACTCAACATGAAAATAAGATTCTACTGTCACGTGAAGAATTCTACGTTTTAAACTACGCAACAGAACCTATTACAAGGTACATGAGACAGTTGGTATTTGCAAGCGCTATTATTAAAGAATATTTGGTCGATACTTTGGAAAAACAACCTGATAGCACCATCGTGTACGGACCTGTGGATACATCTATTTTTAATAGAATACCTCATGAAGTTTGCATGTGGAGAAAGTTAAAGGATTTTGAACCACTTGTAGAAATCGCTACAGAAGCTACAGAAGAAACAACACAGGAAGAAGAAACGGAGAAACAAGAAGAAGAAGAAAACGAAACACAAGAAGAAGAAGTTAAAAAAGACTAAAGTTTGACTTAGTAAAGAAGAACACACGTGGGGTAGGCCTATTGGGGACGGTGCCCACGTTAAATATACACCAACGCGCCTGCAACTGTACGGCCTGGTATTTAACCTACCGTGGTGTGGAAAACAGTTTAGTTGATCGCTAGGTGCCATGATGAGCGGAGGGGATGAAGAAGTGAGTGTAAAGCCTTGTGTAATAGAATTTCAAGCATTTCGAAATAATGATGATAGGTTTATTATCAAGGAATTAGTAATTTTAGACTTGCTTACATTTGTAGCCTACCCATTCACGTTTGATGCTCCTTTTTCTTTTAACAAACTTAACACCAAAGCAAAAAGTACAAACAAATGGATAACAAACTACTTTCATCACATACATTGGTATGAAGGATTTATAAGCTACAGTAATCTGCACAGTATTATGTTTAACTTTTGCAAACAATATTCACATATATACACAAGAGGATTAGAAAAAAAGAACTGGATACAAAAGTACACGCACGGTGATGTTTTCGATATAACTATCAGTAAGGACTTTACCATTAATCTCGGTAATATTTGTGTCGCTGCAAAAGATCTTAAACACGGCCAAACAAACTGTGCATTGTACAACGCGTATCGTTTGGCTGCTTACTTGAAACAAACGCAGGAATGTGGTGGGGGTAGCGGAGAACAGAAATGTGGTGGGGGTAGCGGGGCCTATAAATACGAGGAGACAGCACCGCTCCAGCACGAGTATTATTCGAGACTCCGAAGAGGCAACATCACAGAAGACACCACAACCACCACTGACGAAGATGGCATCACAACAGTTTCTACAAACACTGGTTGATCAATTCAACACTCATTCAAAATCCGACCTTCTGCTAACTATAAAGTGTTCAGAACTAAAAGAACAAAAACACTACATTATTCATAACATCAAGAAAGTGGAAACCACACATGGAGAAGCAATTCTAGTTTCATTGAGCGAAGGACCTTTCACTCCAGGAGATGAGCCGAAGTTTCAAGTATTTCTTCCAAAACGATTTGTTCAACTGCTACAAAATGAAGATTTGCGAGATATTCAACCGGGGACGTTGTATTTGGTATCACACGGTGTAAGCGGCAACAACTCGACGGAACTCACTCTGCACATCACGCATCCTTGTACATAATGTCTTTGTTTGTATTTTTCTGTTTGTATTTCTAGTCATCAATATTAGACTTAAGCTTATTGTATTGTAAGATGTTTGTTTAATAAAGAAAATATTAAAAAAAATATAAAAAAAATATAAAAAAAAATAAAAACAGCAACACAGCAGTATATTATTTTATATACTGCTGTTGCTTTTTTTAAAATTCAAATGGATGACCATGAACTTTCATTCAGGGTTAACTTATGAAGAGGTATAAAAGAGAGGGAGCAGTGAAGTTAGTCTCAGTCTTGTCTAACACACGCTGCAGCTAACATGTCGGTGCCACCTATGAACAATTTATTTTTCGATAACAATTTGAAGACATATTGTTGCGAGTTACAATGTTTTAAAATACCAGGCGATCAAGTTGACGGGAAAGCTTGTCGTAAGTGCAAGTGTTTCAGCTATTGCATATGTAGATGTAAAACGTATCAAATGAACCGACAAGATAAAATACAAGAATTACGCCGAAGGATTGCATTACTGTGGCGGCGAATGTAGTAGCAACCATCTGCCTCGCACCACCTGCCGCCTGCCATCTGCTGTCCGCCATCTTCTCCGCCCCACCACACTTTTACCCCCACCATTTCGTTTCATACCAGAACGCTAGCTAGCGAATAGTCAGTACACCTCCGGCTCTCGACTGGTGAACATCGAGTGCTTTTCACAAACGTAAAACATTATATTAAAATGTCCATTAAAATTAGGTGTATTCATTATGACTCTATTCATCTTGCGACTTACCAAGACCTCGAGGTGTTTAGTGAAGAGTTAAGACTTCTTATTGCGTCCGGTTACGATTTATCTTTGGAACTTTACGCATCAAAAAACAACATGGACTCTGCGCAGGGAACGAAGTATCTACCGTCTTTCTTCAGAAAGCAAATTGATGGCCGCAACTCGTCCGGATCAACAACATCGATGACAACGAACAACGGGGAACTATTGTAAACATGAATTATTGTAAATAAAGTAATATTTGTAATATGAATTATTGTAAATAAAATAAAGTAATATTTGTATTAGTACTACCTCGCACTAGTTTCATTCGATTGCTTCATTCGATTGTTTTCATTCGATATTTTATCGAATGACAACTATCGAATCACAATCGGATTTTACGAGTGCGAGGTAGTACTTTTTTAAAATTACCTCCCAGTGACCTTGAACTTTGAACTTTCACTCATTACGTCACAAAACCGCCTACGTCACTGGCTCAGCCTCAGATGACGTCTTTCATGACTCAGCACTTCCGGTCACGTGACCGGAAGCTGTCAATCACTTGGCCCAGAAGCCCCAAATGCCCACTACTGCCCCCATAAAAGGGATTTGGTTGGACATTTTTTTAAACAACTTATTTAGAAGATTTTCTGTACATTCAACCGTAATTTATATTCCATATTTAGTAAATAAAAAGAAATTTGTTCATTAAAGTTGGGCTAAAAGGGAGGAAGTATGTGTCAGTTTCCTGATACCGTTTATTATAGTATATCAGTATGTTAATAAAAACTGTACAGTTAAGTCACTATAAGATGCATTTGCCTCAATAATGTTCTATACAAAAAAGTTGGAGAAGATGAACCATTTGGAAGACTTTAAATTTTGCATACATCTTAATAAATCAACATATTTCGTATTATTATTTAAAGAAGTAAAATTGAAGGGGGCTATAAACACCCTGCATATAAAATAACTTTGACTTAAGTTAAAGTAGAACTAAATCCCATGCCTGACCTTTTTCGTTTATGGTTGCACTAGGTGGTCTGACATTGAAGGAACGTCACTAGTAAATTAAATTCTGCAGATTCTTAATACGGCCATTACCATTTAAAATGAAGGTAATTTTTCAAATGATCGGAGTTATGTAAGATAATCTATCATTACTTCGTAACTTACAAAATACATACATTTTAAAATAGCCTAAAAGGGGTAGGTTTATTAAGACTATTGTAAGAGGGAAGTGAGTATACCTGGATACTCGAACCTTAGCAACCAATTTAACTTTAGATTAAACACCTATAAGCTCGATACAAAGGAATCAGGAGTCGTAGTTTTGCGTATGTTAGATATCTAAATTTAAATCCTCAATAAAATATCCCGAACATACCTAATACTGCAGTGAGTAATCCCACATTTGCAGGCTAATAGTTTTATCTGCAGCTCCAGTGACGCGCGCCGTTACCGTCAGCTTTATGACGTCTGATAGTAATGTTTCATGAGTCTCTTGGGCCGCGAGTGTTCCGTCTTTGTGTTTAATCTTACATCGCTCGTCAAAAACGACAAAGTCGTAGTAGTTATGGAAGGAATGTTTTAACGGATATATTTCTCTGACGTGCTAATGATCAACTCCTTGCACCTAGAAGTAAATGTCATACATTTTTTTAAATAAATCGTACCGCAAATAAAATTTAAAACACATTACTACATTGCTACTCAATACGGATCTCTTAATGGTGTGACTGAAGGCACACTTTGTATATACTACATTTCAAAAAAAGTGGTGAAATAATGAAATACTGTATTCAAGTGAGTTTTTTTACGACTGTATTTATTAATACTCTTCTGTGAAATATACAAGCATTTAAGAAGATTGAATAAACATTTAAAATTGTATAACCACATTATACAATTGATTCCTCAGCTACTACTTTCTAAGTAGACATCTACTTAAACATTTACAACATTTATGTATTCTTCAAATCAAATATTTATATTAATTTTAGCGTATTTCCCCTATAGGGAAGAAGCTATTACCGTAGTCGGCATGGTAAGACCTAGGCCCGGGACAGTGATAACTTTTCGTTTTGAGATCCCCAGACCCCAAAAACACCATTCGTTCGAAACTGTATATATATATGTGTGTGTGTCCGTGAGCACGATAACTCTCGTAAAAAAATCCAAATTTTGATTAAATTTGGTACAAACGTGTAAAGCAACATCTATGACTTTAAGTTCGAAGACCAGACAGATCGACTCATCGGAACTGGTATTTTTTTTTTGGGGGGGGGGGGGTTGTACACTTGTGGTATTTTTAAGTTTTTAAATGTAATATTTTAAAAAGTCTATTTTTGTTTATTAAATATCTCGCTTATTTATGAACGTATCCCAACAAAACTTGGTATATTATCATCTGGTTGTGGTATATTATTATTTGTTCAAAAACACAACTTTTACCGATGGTTCCCGTAGCAGCAAACCTGCGTACTCTGCCCCCATGTTATTCTTATGGAGAAAAAGTAAAATATTATATCTTTCTTAATTATAAACATAAATTAATAAAACTTGGCATGAGCCTTCCCCTAGTTGAGTTCTATTGATATTTGCATAAAAACATTTTTTGTGTTCCTTGTTACAGCAAACCTGCTTACTCAGCTCCCATGTTTTACTTATGGAGGATAATTGAAATGGCCTATATCGCTTGTTTATGAATGTATATTGATGAAACTTGGTATGTGACCTAGTTGAGTTATATTTATCTCTATATCTATAAAAGGCAAAGCCCTGGCTGACAGACTGACTCACTCATCACTAATTATCCACCTTCCCATGTAGGTAGAGAGCTGGCATTTTGTACACTGATTCTTTAGGCATAAAATAGGAAAACTAAATGGTTTTCAACCTAATCTGACCTTAGGGCTCCGCCAGAGACCCCGGCAAAGTTTCCAATGTAATCCTTATGGACGTTCAATTTTGTTTGAGCTGATAAAAATACAAACAGCTGATCTTGATTTGTAGTAGTTCCACGGGCTAACCACAGAATGCAGCACACACAACTGTAATAGTTTTTATGAATCATTAGCGGGGTGAAGACTGCGGCTATCAGCTAGTATTTGCATAAAAATCCATATTTTGTGTACTCAGCAAACCTGCAACCCCTTGTTGTAGCAAACTGCCCCCATGTTATTCTTATGGTTTGCGGCTTTATGCGGTATTAAGACAAATATAATCATTGGGCATTCGCTGAGTACGCAGGTTTGCTGCGATGGGGGTATTTTTATTAAAATTATTATTGGAAGTATTACCTATTTACGTTTTTAAGTCTATTTGATGCTTGCTGGAGAAAGGTATCACAACAATTATTAATTTTAGCGAATTTCTCCTATAGGAAAGATGCTATTACCGTAGGTCTTATGGTAAGACTTAAGCCCGAGACCATTATAACTTTTTGTTTTGAGGTCCCCAGATGCCAAAAAACTATTTGTTAAAATGCATATACACACACACACACACACACACACACACACACACACACACACACACATATATATATATATATATATATATACATAAATAAACATTTGAACGAATGGTAACGAATGGCCTATGGACGGACACACACACACACACACACACACACACACACACACACACACACACATACACACACACATATATATATATATATATATATATATATATATATATAAATATCCGATTTCGATTAAATGTGGCACAAATATGAAAAGCGACATTCATGACTTTAAGTTCGAAAACCAGAAAGATCGGACTATGGGAATGGGGGTTTTAAATTTTCCAAAAATCAGTTTTTAGAACTTTTTACCCTAACATTTTTTAAAGACTAAATTTCGGTTTTGACCATTTTATAGAGCTTAAAAAACAAATAATAGGGTATTTTGAATTATTAACCTAAGTTAAGTGGTTGCGGAGAAAATCCAAAAAAGTGTTCATAAAATCTCCCATGTTAATCTTAAGGGAAAAAGATTTTTAGCATTTCCACAGTTAATTTTACTGTAAACTTGACATTTGCTAATACCAATCGGTTCAGCTCCACGAAACAATTATTGTGTGTTTAAATTGCGATTCTACACGTCCATTCGTTGCAGAGATATTCCAAGTGCTGAACGCAGTACGTTGTCCAATGTTATCCTTATGGAGGATAATTAAAATGGCATATATTGATTATTTATGAATGTATATTTATGAAACTTGGTATGTGGCTTCAACTAGTACTGGTATATTTATATTTGCACAACAAAAAATAT
The DNA here is from genome assembly GCA_963675035.1 of Allygus modestus. Lineage (NCBI taxonomy): Eukaryota > Metazoa > Arthropoda > Insecta > Hemiptera > Cicadellidae > Allygus > Allygus modestus. Next base: position 144,592,177 of record OY776111.1, read on the forward strand.
ATTTTGTTCATTGTCCCCATAGCAGTAAACCTGCATACTAATGTTATTTTAATGGACAATAATTAAAGCTTTATATCTCCCTTGATTATGAACATAAATGATTAAAACTTGGTAGTAGCTTCACTTGGTTGGGTTGAATTGATAATTGCATAAAACACATTTCTTATATTTCTTGTTGCATCAAACCTGCATGCTCAGCCCTAATGTTATTCTTATGGAGAATAAAGAAATTTCTATGTATCAGTTATTTATAAATGTATTTTTATGAAACTTGGTAAATGGCTTTATGTGGTAGTAAGAAACATAAATATACATGCATTGGAATTCGCTTAATATGCAGGTTTGCTGTGACGCAAGGTATTTAAATGTTGGTATAGGTTATTAATTTAAATTAGTTTACAGTAAGAAAATGTAGAGTCTATGTACTTGGGTTTAGTTGTGCAAAAGTAATAGAAGACACATAATCGTCATAGTTTAGTACAGTTTTCAACTAATGGCAGCCACTGTCTTCGGCGCCTGGCTAATGCCCTCTAGGAAGAAGAAGTTTGCATTGATTGATGGTTAAATAGTTACTTAAAGCTGTGGGTAAATTAACTTTCCGTGTCAGTTGAGGTAATATTAACCAGTTATTCGTGTATCGTTAAGTTTAAACTCGCTTACTAAAGACTAAATGTCATCCGGTTTTACAATACTGATTTAATTTCATTATTGTGATTATTTGGAGCTAATATACTAGGCCTACTTAATTAAAACAATCATAATAGATCATCAAAAATATCCACATTCCAAGATTTTCCCTAAACGCTAGCCATTTTCAACAGGGCATTTAACGACTTAAAGAATTCCCAATTGAATATTGAACATTCTTGTAGAAAACAAATGGAAATATCGAGATAAAATTTGTTAATTGTTGACAAAACGTTAAACGAACAAGCGTTATTAAATCAAAAAGCACATAATCTTCACTAAGAGTGCGATAAACTGTGTAGAATAAGATAGTATGAGTTGCCGGCATTTTACAGTGCTCATTAACAACATCCTTCTCTGCTCAGCCATAAACTGTGATAATATTTTACCAGCAAAACTCTCAAGACGTTATCTTTCCATTCATTGCGTTAGGTAAGCACAAAAGGTATTGGATGATTATGATACCACCGTCACAGCAAACCTGCGTACTCAGCGAATTTCCAATGAATGTATATGTTTCTCACTACCACATAAAGCCACTTACCAAGTTTTATAAAAATAAATTAATAAATAAGTGTTCTATAGCATTTTATTTATTCTCCATAAGAATAACATAGGACTGAGTACGCAGGTTTGCTGCAACAAAGAACACAAAATATGTGTTTTTATGCAATTATCAATTCAACTCAACCAGGTGAAGCTACATACTAAGTTTTATTAATTTATTTTAATAATTAAGGGAGATATAAAACTTGACTTATTCTCCATAAGAATAACATTAGGGCTGAGTATGCAGGTTTGCTGCTACTGGGATAATCGTCAAAAAATCAATTGTTTTTGCAAATATCAATATACCAGTACTACATGGAGCCACACACCAAGTTTGATTAATCTACATTCATAAATAATTGAGATATCAAATTTTATTTATTCTCCATAAGGATAACATTGGACAACGTACTGTGTTTAGCACTTTGAATATCTCTGCAACGGTTGGACGTAGAATCACATTTTAAACACCAAAATGATTGTTTTGTAGAGCTGAATTGATTGGTAAAAGCAAATGTGAAGTTTACATTAAAATGATCTGAGGAAAAGCCAAAAACCTTTTTCTAATAAGATTAACATGAGAGATTTTATGAGCAGGTTTTTTGGATTTTCTCCGCAACCACTTAACCTAGGTTAATAATTTAAAATACTAAATTATTTGTTTTTTTAAGCTCTATAAAATTCCCAAAACCAAAATTGAGTGTTTTAAAAATTTTAGGGTGAAAATTGCAAAATAAAATTTTTGGAAAATTTAAAACCCCCGTAAACCCCCCTTCCCATGGTTCGATTTTTCTGGTTTTCGAACTTAAAGTCATGAATGCCACTTTACACATTTGAGCCAAATTTCATCAAAATCGGACGTTTTTTACTCAAGTTATCGTGTTAATGGACACACACACACACACACATATATGTCCATATATATATATATATATATATATATATATATATATATATATATATATATATATATATATATATATTATATTATTAAGTTCACTGCATAGGGCTACTATTATAATTATTATTTTTAAAAGAAAATTACCAGAGTACCCTTCAAAATTCATGTAAGTTTCTTAATAGCAAACTCAAAAATAAATTGAATTTTGAACAAGACTATAGTGTAAAAAACAGCTTAGACTTAATAGAAAAAATAACAAATGTAGAAATTCCAACAAACTCAATGTTTATATCATTTGATGTCTCAAATATTTATTCAAACATACCAACTAATGAAACGCTTGAAATTCTCAAAAACAACCTAAACAAAAATAAAATTCCCAAAAACGAAGTAAAAGATTTATTAAAATTAACAAAAACAACTTTAAACCAAAATTATTTTGAATACAACTCAAAATACTATAAACAAGATGACGGACTTGCTATGGGATCACCATTATCAGGAATGCTTGCAAACTTATTCATGAATCATTTAGAAACATCAAAAATTATTAATGAAAACAACCCATTTAAAAACGACATAATATATTGGTTTAGATATGTTGATGACGTTATTTGTCTTTTTAATGGTGATGAAAACAAGTGTAACGATTTATTGCAATATTTAAATTCCTTATCTGAGAAAATTAAATTCACAATAGAAACCCAAAAAGAACAAATCAACTTCATGGACCTGACTATATTTAAGGAAAGAACCAAACACGGTTTCAAAATATATAGAAAGCCCACTCAAACTGACCTAATAATTCCACAAAGTTCCAACCACCCATGGCAACAAAAAATGTCTATTTTTTATTCATTGACCGATGACAGAAAAACATTTTGAGGAAGAAAGAAGTAAAATCAAATCGATAGCTATAAGAAATGGATACAAATCTAAAATAATTGATACTATCATAAGAAAAATTAAAAATAAAACTTCACAAAATTTTGATGGACAAAACAAGATAGAGTTTATCTGTATGCCTTATAGTTCTGTGTTGAACAAAGCTATGAGAAAAACCTTCGTAAATACAAACTTAAAAGTCAGCTATAAAACCAGGAATAATACATTTCATTTGATAACAAAATTTTCAAACGGCTCACATAATCAAAACGCCGACATTTTTGACCGATCAGGAATATATAAATTGACATGCAAGGAATGCCCAAAATATTACTTTGGGCAAACTGGACGTAATTTTAAATGTAGATATAAAGAGCATATTCAAGCCATAAAATAAAACAACCAAACCACACAAAAATCAAAATTTGCCGAACATATTTTAACTACAGATCACAATTTTGGTACACTGCAAGAAAGTTTAGAAGTTTTGTCTATTGAAAAGAAAGGTGACAAAATGAATGCAAAAGAAGAGCTTCACATTTACATGAATTATTCAGAAGACAAAACTAATATACTAAATATAATGCAGGCACAACAAAAAAATCCAATCTTTGAAACAATCAAAAAAATCAAAAGTAATTAATCATATATAGATAGATAATTTAGCATATGTTAACAAAATTATCATACTGTTTTGTTTATTTACAGGTTATTTAATTTTAAGTTTAAGGTTATTAGCTGCACTGTGATCATGAGGTAAACCTCGAAACACGTGTCAGTGAATTAAAAATGAATTTTGAAGGGTACTCTGGTAATTTTCTTTTAAAAATAATAAATATATATATATATATATATATATATATATATATGTATGTATACAATTACTATTTTGATGTTAATGGGCAGCGTAAAAGAGTTTGCAAAAGCTGTTTCACTAACACGTTGGATGAAACAAATAAATTTATCGCTCTAACTGTTACCAATAAACTGAAAACTACCTCTGTAACCAGAACCCTTGACCAAAGAGGACTCCATCCACCATCAAACAAAGTGCCACAAGAAAGAATCGATGCTATAAGTAGCAACATCAAATCTTTCCCGACATATGAAAGCCACTATACTAGGAAGACTAATGACAAATTGTACCTCCCTTCTCATCTAAACTTGACTAAAATGTACAGTTTATATTGCGATCAAACACAAAACCCCGTGTCAAGGGGAATTTATGAGCGTGAATTTTACAAACTAGACCTACGATTTAAACGTAGAAAAACTAAAACTTGCCACAAATGTGAAGTGTTCAACATGAAACTACAGACATGTGAAAGTGAAGAAGAGACAAACCAAACTCTGGATTTACAAAAAAATCATCATGAAGCAGCAGATTCAGCTTATGAAGCGAAGACAAAAGACAAAGAACTCGCTGAAAAGAATGAGGGTATAAAATGCTTTGCTTTTGATTTACAACAGTGTTTACCCACACCAGATTTACAGACATCCGTTTCTTTTTACAAAAGGCTTTACTGGACATACAATCTTTCTATCCATGATTTGGTAACTAATGAAGTAACCTGTTATTTATGGCATGAAGCAGTTGCCAACAGGGGTGATAATGAAATTGCTTTATGCATATTTAAGCAATTTTTGGACTTACCAGAGTGTTAAAACTGTCATTTTGTACTCCGATATATGCGGGGGGCAAAATAAAAACTCCCACGTTGCTTCCATGTTCATGTACCTGTTACAGGTAAAATCTACCATTAATGAAATACACCACAAGTTTCTTGTACCTGGTCAGACTCATATGGAATGTGATGCAGACCACTCAGTTATAGAAAGACAAAAGAAGAAGGCCCAGTCACTCATTTCACATCCACATGACTGGGTTACTCTTATTAGATGTTCAAATAATAAATTTAAAGTTGTAGAAATGGAACAAGAAGATTTTTTTGATTTTGCTGCTTTACTAAAAGTTCCACTAGTTTTGTGCTAAAAAACTCATCAGGAGAAAAGTTTCTGTGGAGGCCATGTCGTTAGTTTTGTTATTCAAACTACTTTGGTGAGGTGTCCTACAAAACGAGTTTAAAAGAGGAAGAGAAATACACTAGTTATTCTCTGAAAAGAAAGGCGAGGAAATCTCGCACTTTCTCTGCACCTGAACTCCAAAGAGCTTACTCAGGACCTCTCCCAGTTGCTGCAGTAAAAATCCGGGGATTTGTTGTGTCTGTTTAATGTAATCCCTAAAGTCTAACACGACTTCTACAAAAACCTCAAAACTGCTAATGTCATGGATGAAGTCCCTGATTTAGCAGACATTGACCCAGCCAATATGTAGCCAACAGAAGCCAAATAGTAGTCAGCTGTATGTAGCCAACACCATATTTTACTTAGACTAAGTGAGGAAGCTCTACATAAAGCGATTTTACTTGTAATTGTTATACTTAAATACTTTTTATACTTTTCAACATTAATAATCAAGTTAGTAATAACCTTTATGTAGTCTACATTTTACTTAATAAAGAATTTTTACTTATTTTAATCTTTTAATTTGATTTTAATCCTACACAGTCCAACTATTATGGGAGTAGTTAAGTCAAACTTTGTAAGATCAAATGGGGATAAGTCGTGGTACAAAGGGGTTAAGTCAATTAAGTCATAATTTACTAATAATAACGCTTTTGGCAGTTTCATTCTTACTTATGTTTTTTATTTTTACCTAGACGTTTCGATGCCACTTTGGACTTTTTTTTTTTTTTTTTCTTTGTTTACATAACCTTCCTACCGATGAAGATGTCCAAAGTGGCATCGAAACGTCTAGGTAAAAATAAAAAACATAAGTAAGAATGAAACTGCCAAAAGCGTTATTATTAGTAATTATAACAATGGCTTACTTAAGTTTAAGAATTGAAGTCATAATTTGTATGATCGAATGGGGTTAAGTCATGGTACAAAGGGGTTAAGTCATTGGTCGAAAGGAGTTAAGTACATTTAAATTCTGTAAAACAATAACAAATTTTAAAATTGAATTTTTTTGTTTAGGACGTCCTAATAGAAAATGTATATGAAGGTTTAAAAGAGTTGTTGTTAATAGTTATCTAAAACTGATTTTGTAAACTAGAGCGTTTTCTTTGTTCCCTTGTCCTGTAAAGTTGGCCCTTACTGACTTAATCCCTTTTGCCCAAACATCGAAGATATAAAAATGATAATAATAAAAAGGGCTTTATTAATTATGACCTAAATTAGCTGGAATATTTTTTTTTTATTTTAATTATTTGTAACATCATATGTACTGTTCGGAAAAGATAAGGAAAAGGAAAAATATTTTATGATGTATTGGAAAACAGTTTGAACAATTACAATTTATTAAAATCTTAAATTTAAGGGCAATAAAGTAATATCTAATTAAGGATAGTAAAATATTAGACCGATTAAAAAATTAAGTATCATTCCAAACACCTGTCACTATGAAAACTGGCTTATTAACTTAACAAAAGTTATTTCAGCTTTTGCTAGTCTAATGGTTAGAGTCTTGGACTTCGGTTCAAGAGGACACTGGTTCTACTCCCGAGCTGTCCACTACTTTGTGGGTTTGGACCGGTTTACCCCAAAACTGTTTAGTAATCTCTCTAAAAAATACCTCTGGAGTAGATTTACAGAATTAATTTGGTATTGCCATGTATAATATTTAAATGACATTTTAAACAAAAGCAATTCTACACAAAAACAGTAAACTGTGTAATTTTTATATTTTGTATTTTATTGTCTTTAAGGTTTGCTGAGGATAACTTATTTTTATTGTAGATATAGGAACAAAATATAGACTAATTATATGTTATGGCAACAAAACAGAGGATGAGGAATGGAATTAGCTATGCATTATTAAATTATTTGGTCAATTATCAACTAGCATTTTTAGACTGAATTATATATGAGCCTATGTTTTGTTATTTGGCGCCGTTATTGTTAAAAAGCCAAAGTCAATTAATATAAGAGCCTTGGGAAGTTACTTAATGGAACAACTGAAACTAGCTCAAAGGAACCAGGGCCAACTCATTTAGCTTCAAGACTTTAATTGCTTTTTAAAGAAGGTAACTTTTAAGTGGTTCTTATTTAAAAAATAAATTGTCGAGGCCTTCTCCAGAAGATATGCGAAATTAATATCATAACGTTATTTGGTACTTTGAGTATAACAGGTTTGCAGGTCGTAAGCTGATGAGTTAGGTTTAAAAAAATAATCAAACTAATAGTTTACTGCGTAAAAAGACTTGGGTATCCGACTTTAAAATTCTGATGAAATACAATTGAAGTCAGGTTTTATAGTAGTAGTTGGTTTAGTAATAAGTATTGTTTAAAGATAATACTTCAAGAAATACTAGTTTTGAGAAAACGGTATTTTATTAAAATTAAAAAAAACATAAACTATAAGGGGGAGATTACCACACACATGTATGTAAAATTAACATTGATAACAGTTTTGCTTCCGATTAAGCCATCTCAATACAGGAGACATCAACTCTCATTTATTACGTTAACAAACCTAGAAATAAATTTTGTGAGATTATCTATTACGTAGTTTATGTACAATTTTTTTCTAATTGAGTATTCCCATGCCAAATTGTACTGATATATATATGTACATATCAGTAAATACCATGTATACCATATTATCTTATGTTTAAAGGTATTTTTTAATGTCGCTACTCAATAATTTGTACGGATTGTGTTCAGAGATTTAACAAACCTAAATCCAAAACGTTTCGAGGCTTCATCGTAGAAACGTACCCCACAAAAAAACGTTAGTTTTCTTTGACCGAATCTTGTTGTGTGAGTAAAAACTAATCCCTTAGGTAAATTACCGTTTGAAAGTGTGAATTAAATTAAAAATGTTACTTAACTTAGAAAATAAGGGTTGCTTTAATGATTTTGGATTTGGTAACAGGCAATTTGGTAATGGATTTTACGGTAATTCTTGGATTGGTAAACTTAAACATATTTCATTAACATATCATATTTATTCCTATCCAAGAAATATTACCACTTTTGATATATCCCCTCTTTAAAGGTATTTGTGGTATTGTTCCGGAAGTAAATTCTAAGTAAAAATTTTAAACATACGGATGTCAGACTTGAAGTCCTTGCGACATTCAATTGCCTCCCAGTCCCGAAGGAAGTTACAGCGAGGTTTCTCGGGTAATTGTTGTGTAGTGTGCATCTGATGTGCAAGACTATCACAACGAAATGTAACGCTTTGGCAAAAATTTAATTTGGCGAATTTTTCCTAAAGGGAATATACACTATATTTTGACTCTTGTTGGTGCAGTTCATTATTGCAGGAAATAACAAAAACCCTCTCGTCCGTAAACCAAGGAGTAAATTCGTAAACTGAGGTCATACCGTGGATAAGTTAGATGAATTACGACGCTGCTTTAGCAAGGTTCTAATCTGGAGCCACCAGTAATGTTCTTATTTGCATCATTTCCCAATCAGGCTTTGGCGAGAACTTTATTGAATATCATTACAGTGTTATAAAATGTAGACATAGTTACAGGTAGAACAATTTATAATAAATTTAATTTTTAATCTGTTTTTATCAAAAAGGTTTTAAATTGATTAAAACATGTTTTATCAGCTACTTTTAAAAATTAATTGTAAATGTTCATTTTTATATACAAAACGCTGCTACGGTATAAAATGTATGTAGATAGATAACAACTTAACCATCTAATTCTAAATAAGTTTAATAAGTCATATGGTTTACTTTTATTTTTGATTATCGTTTAGTTTTTGAAATTTTGTACTCCTGATGAAAGCTTAAGCCGAAAATTTTAGTTTTATTCTAATAAAAAGAATGTGTATCAAGATGTTTTTGTTAATTATCAGCTACTTTAGTAACTGATGATCAACAGCTATGACGTCTCTGGCGTGTGACGTAACTGGCTGCAGTACGAAAGTTTTACTTTGTGCTAGTTATTTGATTTAGTCTTTGAAAACTTTATTTTAGTCAGGTTAAAGACCTGATGAGGTCAGCGGTCGAATTTAATCCCAGCGTCAACCACTTTATCACTTTCCTATAAAACGTATTGTAGCTTTTGAGGAGACAACGTTTTTCTCTTCAAACAAGGATTCCCTTTGTGATCGAGTCACAGGATTTTCTCCTTTGTTTCATTTTTATTTATTTGTTGGCACACAAATTATTTAAATTACAGTGCAGAACAAATTTGAAAAAGTGATATAGACAATATCAGTCATCTTTTCCTATACATGGCTTGAGCATAGGGTCTGGGGTCTGGGGTCTGGGGCTCCCGTTAAACCACTGGAAACAAACTCTTGGCCCAGCTAACTGCGACTGCTTATATGACCACATATTCTACAACGTTTGGTATGGTTCTAAACAGTTATCGATTGCTGTCTTAAACTTGCTCGTGACTTTCGATGGAGAGTCTAGAGACCGATAAATTTCAACAGCTGACAATTTGAAAACTTTGCAATTTTATGCGTGTGGCCAGAAAATGCTTGTCTAAAGTGTTTTTGATTTCAAAGGCAGAAAATTAAAGATGTCGTTTCGCAAATACTACATCAGCCCCGCTTTACAAGTATTTCGGTAAAACGAATTTGCCAAATTGCAATTTGTAAATTTGCGAAATTTGAAGATTGAAACAATTTATAGTTATGACAAACAAGATAGGAGAGAGCTAATCGCTATTATTCGTTGCAATCTGAGCATTTATTTTAATCATTTTAAAGCTATTATGATAAGCATTGATTGGCTATGTGTCGTGCTAAAGTTTGACAGGCCTTTATCAATAGTTTATTTTTCTCCTCGATGACACTTAAAGAGATTTTAATGATTCCGTTTCTTCTTTAAGTATTGGAAACTTTGTGCAAGAGCGGTTGGTATAATATTATACTCCCTTTAAGTTCACTATTTTGGTTTTGGACTTTGTTTTTGGAGGAAGCCTGTCTCTAGAAATAAAAATGCTTCGAGTAAATCTTAGAAGCCACTGATCTGAATCTATTGAATGCTCTAGGACAGTTTTCACTCTTACTTTTACAATTTATTATTTTAAGCATATATTTTCGTCGATTAAAAGAGACATGTTTTGGTGGCTCATGGGTTTGTTTCAATAGCAATAACACGATACTCATCCGAAGTATTTGGGGATATTGGTTGTAGTGCATAGCTTGTAGTAGCAGGATGATGGCGACGCGATACTTGAGTGCGGGGTCGACGCTGTACCGGGTGCGGGAGTCGTGATGTCGGGAGTGCAGGTGTGGCGCTAGGGCCCATGTTAACGGGCAGCAAAAACGCGACGGATAAAACGATGACGCTGAACATAAAAAACTGAGCTATATGAGCATCCATTAACGCCGCGATGTCAACGCCTACGCACAGTGGTGGAGCTGTTAGGCCCATGTTATACGGACAGCAAAAACGCGACAGCTAAAACGCTGACGCTGAACGGCGCTTTTATACGAGCGTCAGTTAACGCCGCGTCGTCGACGCCTACGCTCAGTGAGGAAGTTGTAATGGGCAGAAAAAACGCCGCGGCAGGCACCACGAATATCATAGGTGGGTTGAGGAAATATATCTGCCGCGTCAAATCAGCCCATATAACAGCGACTCGCGTCATTTCTGCCGTGTCTTTGCTGCCACTTTACCAGTCTGGACGCGTTGCCGACGCTGACGCGGAGTTTACAGGGTCCGACACGACAGATAAAACGTTTGTATAACTTGCACACAGGGAAGTCCATTGCCCGGTAGGCTTGGCGACTACGCGACGAAAAATCTGTCGCGTCTTTGCTGTCCGTATAACATGGGCCTTAACAGCGTTTCACGTCATTTCTGCCGCGTCTTTGCTGCCAGACCGGTGTCTGGACGCGTTGCCGACGCTGACGCGGAGTTTACAGGGTCCGACGCGATAGATAAAAAGCTCGTATGACTTGCACACAGGGAAGTCCATTCCCGGTAGGCTTGGCGTCTACGCTACGAAAAATCTGTCGCGTTTTTGCTGCACTTATAACATGGGCCTAGGCTAGACGGTGGAGGCAGAGGAGGTCGGTGTTCTTGTTGAGCACCGTACTCTCTTTAGGCACATTGAATCATTTTAAGAGGCAATTTTCATAAACTCTTTGTTACTATTCAGTTTAGTTAAATGAATATCAAATGTGGAAAAACGAACTAATATGTTAAATTTGACTCTTAGCTAAAACAATTGTTTGACAAGAGGTGTTTTTAGCATAACTTACTTTTTTTAAAGGGGTACCACTTATATACAGCCCAAAAGTCGAGTATATGTAAGGCTAGACGTACTACACGTTAATCGGAGATCTCTTTTTACTACATCCAAACAATAGCCAAGCAAACTGTATATTTTGACCTATTCTTTCCTTGTTTCTCAAAGAAACATCAACTGTATACCGTTCAACGCCGTCGTCCGTGATTGAGAGACTGACGATAGGCAATAAACTCAACAGACCCTGATCCCTGGAGATATCTTCATCCCCTCTCCGAGTGCTTGGACTGATATATTTCTGACACCCTTTCTGTTTTCAAAGAAGGAAATAAGTATCCAAAACGTTCTGGTTTTTGAAATTATTTATAGTGTGCCCAAATAGCTTATCAGATATTAGACATTAACTTCAAACAACCTTGTAAAGTACCTCTTTCAAGCTTCTCTGATATTATTATTGATGTGGAGGAATATTACTTACAAAAGATCTAAATTATTAAACACAAATTTAAATATAACCCGATAAAAGTATTCAAAATAAAGCTAGAACTTATACAATTTCAAGAAAAAGTAGTAAAGTATAATATTAGGATTTATGCATTATTACCTCGTAAAATGGCCAGAAACTTAAAAGGAATACATCGACTCAATTTTTGCACATATTAGTTATAATTTTTAAAAGAAAATTATCAGAGTACTCTTCAAAGTGATAAAGTGTAGTTTAAGTTATCATAGATAAATGTGTAATACAATAATCTTTTTAATTCAGAAATTACATATTTTAGAGTTCGTATTCCCGACTCTCTCTTGATCACCAAAATGAAAGGCCGGCCAAATAATATATATGTTACTTATTTAGAATAAGATTTAATACTGGTTGGAGAGTATTTCAAACCAGTACATGAATATTTCTGAGAGTAATATATTAATTTATCCAATGTGTTATCAGATTACCTCTTGATCGCAGTTGATACGTAGATGCTGTTGCACACGAGATCGTCATACAAATACATTAAAGCATAGGGGGAAAACATATCAAATAAGTGGCGGTGGAGCTGCATCATGATACCATGAAAGTGGTCCTCAGCGATGCTTTCAAACTTAACACACGTTTGAAGAGTATTTATGAGTGGTTGATCCGAAAACTAGTTCCTCTCAGCTTACTATGGCATATATTATGAAAATTTAACGCCTAATTTGTAAAAAAAAAAAAAAAAAAAAACTAGTTAACATGTTTAGCTGGAACTAATATCCACTGTATATAGCCATCCTGGACTTTTTAATGACTAAAACAGCACCTTAACAACAACTGAGCACCAAGAACAGCAGATAACAACAAAGATAATGTTTATTTTGTTGATTTATTTGGACTTTACCTATCGCTTCTAGTGTTTAAAACTACACTACGTTTCGGGAGGTAAGAAAATCCTCCCGTTATCAGGTTATTAGGTAAAGTCCAAATAAATCAAAAAATAAATTCAAATCCATCGCTATTATGAGTTTCAAAGATAATGTGTTAAGCTTTTTTATTTTATTCAAATAAAGCAGCAAAACCAACACTTAATGTTATATAAACAAAGGATTATATTACTCCGTTACTCGTCTGATGTGTGCTTTTGGACTTTCTATCAATAAGTGATATCTTAAATCCACTTGAGGTTAGTTCAAGTCAATACTTTAATCTTGACACAATTAATACCACTCTTTAGGAGTATTTAATATTGAACTCGACGTTTCGAGCGTTAACCGTTTTAAAATGGTGACTGTTTAAAATTTGAAAGTTGTATACTAGACCTAGGTTGAGATAGATTAAAAATACAAATTCAGTTGTTTTGAAGGATATGTATAATAATAATAATGCATAGGATTAAATCCTCAAATCTTCATCAATGCACAAATATTGGATGGAGAGAAGACGAAATTAAAATTGAAGCCAACCATTCACCGAAAACCTAATGATTAAGTTTTTTAATTTGTTGCTTATGAAAATAAACCCTGGCAAATTTATTTTTAAAACTGAACTGTGGTTAAGTCTAATCGGAAAAAGTCATAACGATACTAGAAAAATAGTGGTAAGGAAGGATCTAGAACATTCATTTGTTTGGGTTGCTTTAATGATGAATATTGGATGGAGAGAAGACGAAATTAAAATTGAAGCCAAACCATTCACCGAAAACCTAATGATTAAGTTTTTTAATGTGTTGCTTATGAAAATAAACCCTGGCAAATTTATTTTTAAAACTGAACTGTGGTTAAGTCTAATCGGAAAAAGTCATAACGATACTAGAAAAATAGTGGTAAGGAAGGATCTAGAACATTCATTTGTTTGGGTTGCTTTAATGATGAAACGCTATAATGTTCATTTAATACAATAACGAGCAGCATCTATGTTATACTTTTCAAGCTTGATATTGCAAATTAGATGAAATTTGTGATAATTTACAAAATGTCTGTACCCAATTTAAAGTTAACTAGTAATAAATTAATTTAAACGGTTAATTGAAGACTCAATCTTTAACAACAAAGAATTCATAGTCTAACATTAATAACATACTAATTGCATAGTTTATTATTAACATTTATTACCATTAATCACGATTAAATGAGCATAAACAATTGTCAATAACATTAATTATTATGTGCTAGTTGAACATCAGCGATTAAACAATGATATAGTCGATTATCCTGCGGTCTGTAACTAACAAACAGGCCTGAATCATAGATTGGTTTGAGGGGAAACAAAAGCACTAATCTGTGTTCTTTATTACAACATCGATAGTTACAGTGTGTCATTGTATATTACAACAAGAGTATTTTCCATGTTAAGAGATTTTATTAGATTTATTTTTATTTTAAAGCCTGCAGCAGTCTCCATTAAACAAAATTAGCCATAAATGGGTGGGAAATGATAACTTGATAAACTAGATTAATAACATGCATTTAGGTTTACTAGAACACGTCATACTAACTTGGCAGTAGGTACAGCATGCATAACCTTGTGAAGGGTAAGTACCCTGATTAAAACTATAAGTGAAAAACCATTGTAATGTAGTCAAACACATTTGGAGTATATTACCTTATTTCAACTCAAAGCCTGATTGAATAACCTTCCGCAAAAGAACAAAAAGTATTGTGAACTCTATGATTTATCAAAAATGCAATACTTTATCGAGAGTTGAATTTCGGAATTATAATGTGATCTAAGTTTAGTAAAATTTGACGAGACCCATTTTATATTTTATTTGTTTATAAAACTCTTAATTTATTTTTATATTTACTTAATTATCTACAAATTAGTTTAGTTAAAATAATACATTTTAGTATCGATATTAATAATATTGCATATGATAATATTATTAAAACAGTTCGTAAAAGCAGTTAATTTAAATATAAATTCCCTTTCTGCCATTTTAACAAAATCATTCCTGCCTCTAATAAATTATTCGTGCATATTAATCAACAAGAGACAACGAAACGAAATTGTTTACATACAACGCACGATACATTAAACCCAATGCAAATGTCGTACTTTAATTGTTTTACCAGCTTTATAGGTTTCAAATTAATTGATATATTTTTGGTAATTTGATTAGTTTAATAAGATAAACACTTAGCATTACAATAAAAGCAAGATCAACTAATCAGCGGGCATTATTTATTAAATAAAATAAATGTTCTTGCTCTTTTGATGAAACAAAATGTTAAAATAGATTTTTAATATGGATATTAAATTAAGTGATAACCCACATTTCACAAATTATAAAATAGAATAAAACAAAACTGGTGTAGGACTTTTTAAGTTATCAAAGCAGCAGTGAGTGCTACAACAGAAACGGTTGGTCTCTAGGACGCCCTCTGGAGTCGTAAAGTAGGGAGGGAAAATTGAAAATTACTTGAATGGAAAGTAGAATTGAAGTTTGGAAAAAGACAGATTTGCGTTTTATTTGTTTTATACTATAGGTGGTATGTGGGTGATACGTTGTACATAATTTTAATGAAAATGGAAGTCAATAATAGCGGACAAAGGACATAGCATAAAGATATAAATATAGAGCTTAGCTGGCTAATAAATTATCCAAATAAAAAAACAGGCAAGATTCTATTACTGTTGCCACGCACATGATCGTTAAAAGGGTAGCGCTCTAAAGCTGTAAAAAATAATTGAACTAATAAAACTAAATGTAAATTAAATTGTATCCATGAGTTTCGGGTGGATGAGTTTGTTTATGATTTACAGGACTAAATAATTGTGATGGACGACTAAGAGAGGAGTTTGGACTAGGCTAACGTAAAGTTACAAGACGCTCCAGAGAGCGGTGCAGTATCCTGTAACGGCTTCTGTGTTAGATCTAACTTTCCTTCCATCCGGTAACTTATATGCCAACTTATGTTCGGACTGGTTTTGCACTTGGTTAAGACTCGGATAATTTACTAAATTGATAAATGAGTTTGAAAAGGAAAATAAAAACTTATCTGGATTTAGTTTGAATTACTGAAAAATAAATTTCCTCACCGCATTGTTTAAGGTTGAGTTGTCTGACTTCGATTTTGGCGAAATGAAGTGGCTGTTAATGTAACCATTAATGTGTTATTATATTGTGAATCTTGGTTATATAAAAGATAACAAGATAACTTTCTTTAACTATGTATTATCTTCACAAAGTATGTTTAGTCATCCACATTTGGAACCTCATGATACGTCTTGCGTTTTTCACCTAAATCTTTGTGTCTTGGGATTTTTGTGAATACCTTTTACAGAATTAAAAAGTATTGTTATCGAATTTCCTTTAGGGAAGAGCTATTACCGTAGTCGGCATGGTAAGACCTAGGCCCCGGGATCGTGATAAATTTTCATTTTGAGGTCCCCATATGCCCAAAAACACCATTCGAGCAATACTGTATAAAACTGTTACGGATATGTCCGTAGGCACGATAACTCCCGTAAAAATAGTCCGATTTCGATTAAACTTGGTACAAACGTGGAAAGCAACATTTCTGACTTTAAGTTCGCGGACAGATCACCCTATCCAAAAGGGTATTTTAGAGGGGTTTTACACCCAAATTATTGACTTTTTGATATTTGTCATATAATATTTGAAAAAGTCAAATTTTAGTTTTCACAATTGGACTCAGCATAAAAACCGAACAATTTGAGGTTTTGAACATTTCGTTACGTATTGGTTACAGAGATATTGAAAGTGATAATAATAGTGTGTTGTCCAATGTTATTCTTATGGAGAATAAGTAAAATATTATGTCTCCCTCAATTATGAACATATATTAATAAAACTCGGTATGTGGCTTCACCTAGTTTGATTATATATATTTTTTGTTGCATAAAAACACGTTTATCGTGTTCCTCGTTGCATAAAAAATCCTGCTTACTCAGCCCCCATCTTATTTCTATGGAGAATAATTAAAATGTTATAAATTTCTTATTTAATAATGGATACGGATGAAACTTGGTATATGGCTTCACCTGGTTGTGGTCTGTTGATATTTGCATACAAACCTAATATTTTCCATTCTTTGTTGTATCAAAGTAGTTGTAGCTGAGTACTCAGCCCCCATGTTATTCTTATGGAGATTAATTACAATTTTACATACCGCTCATTTGTAAATATATATTAAACTTGGGAAGTAAGTTTATATTGTATATATTTATGGATTGGATATTAGCTGAGTATGCAAGTTTGCTGTGACGGGGCATTTTTAAGTAACCGTCTGTGTTATTGAGTGTGATTTACGTAGCGCTTATTCAGCATCGAAGTGTGAATCGTGTAAAGCCTAACAATTTTTTTCAAACTGAACCAACTAGTGAATGAAATACATTATTAAAGAAAGTAAAATCATGAGATACGAGTGGCAGAAACATGTTTTCCGCCTAGTTTACACGCTGGTATCGACGCAAGGGATAATGTCCTAATGGAGTGTCCGGCACCGGGTCAAACTGTCGTGAGAGACGAGCGGTAGAAACATGTCTTTCGCTACTAGTATACACGCTAGTAGCGACGCAGGGGATAACGTCCTAATGGGCTGTCCGGCACCGGAGCAAACAGTCGTGAGAGACAAGCGGTAGAAACATGTCTTTCACTACTAGTATACACGCTGGTAGCGACGCAGGGGATAACGTACTAATGGGCTGTCCTTCACCGGGTCAAACTGTCGTGAGAGACGAGCGGTAGAAACATGTGTTCCGCCTAGTATACACGCTGGTAGCGACGCAGGGGATAACGTACTAATGGGCTGTCCGGCACCGGGTCAAACTGTCGTGAGAGACGAGCGGTAGAAACATGTCTTTCGCTACTAGTATACACGCTAGTAGCGACGCAGGGGATAACGTCCTAATGGGCTGTCCGGCACCGGGTCAAACTGTCGTGAGAGACGAGCGGTAGAAACATGTGTTCCGCCTAGTATACACGCTGGTAGCGACGCAGGGGATAACGTCCTAATGGGCTGTCCGGCACCAGGTCAAACTGTCGTGAGAGACGAGCGGTAGAAACATGTGTTCCGCCTAGTATACACGCTGGTAGCGACGCAGGGGATAACGTCCTAATGGGCTGTCCGGCACCAGGTCAAACTGTCGTGAGAGACGAGCGGTAGAAACATGTGTTCCGCCTAGTATACACGCTGGTAGCGACGCAGGGGATAACGTCCTAATGGGCTGTCCGGCACCGGAGCAAACAGTCGTGAGAGACAAGCGGTAGAAACATGTCTTTCACTACTAGTATACACGCTGGTAGCGACGCAGGGGATAACGTACTAATGGGCTGTCCGGCACCGGGTCAAACTGTCGTGAGAGACGAGCGGTAGAAACATGTGTTCCGCCTAGTATACACGCTGGTAGCGACGCAGGGGATAACGTACTAATGGGCTGTCCGGCACCGGGTCAAACTGTCGTGAGAGACGAGCGGTAGAAACATGTCTTTCGCTACTAGTATACACGCTAGTAGCGACGCAGGGGATAACGTCCTAATGGGCTGTCCGGCACCGGGTCAAACTGTCGTGAGAGACGAGCGGTAGAAACATGTGTTCCGCCTAGTATACACGCAGGTAGCGACGCAGGGGATAACGTCCTAATGGGCTGTCCGGCACCGGGTCAAACTGTCGTGAGAGACGAGCGGTAGAAACATTTGTTCCGCCTAGTATACACGCTAGTAGCGACGCAGGGGATAACGTCCTAATGGGCTGTCCGGCACCGGAGCAAACAGTCGTGAGAGACAAGCGGTAGAAACATGTCTTTCACTACTAGTATACACGCTGGTAGCGACGCAGGGGATAACGTACTAATGGGCTGTCCTTCACCGGGTCAAACTGTCGTGAGAGACGAGCGGTAGAAACATGTGTTCCGCCTAGTATACACGCTGGTAGCGACGCAGGGGATAACGTACTAATGGGCTGTCCGGCACCGGGTCAAACTGTCGTGAGAGACGAGCGGTAGAAACATGTCTTTCGCTACTAGTATACACGCTAGTAGCGACGCAGGGGATAACGTCCTAATGGGCTGTCCGGCACCGGGTCAAACTGTCGTGAGAGACGAGCGGTAGAAACATGTGTTCCACCTAGTATACACGCTGGTAGCGACGCAGGGGATAACGTACTAATGGGCTGTCCGGCACCAGGTCAAACTGTCGTGAGAGACGAGCGGTAGAAACATGTGTTCCGCCTAGTATACACGCTGGTAGCGACGCAGGGGATAACGTCCTAATGGGCTGTCCGGCACCAGGTCAAACTGTCGTGAGAGACGAGCGGTAGAAACATGTGTTCCGCCTAGTATACACGCTGGTAGCGACGCAGGGGATAACGTCCTAATGGGCTGTCCGGCACCGGGTCAAACTGTCGTGAGAGACGAGCGGTAGAAACATGTGTTCCGCCTAGTATACACGCAGGTAGCGACGCAGGGGATAACGTCCTAATGGGCTGTCCGGCACCGGGTCAAACTGTCGTGAGAGACGAGCGGTAGAAACATTTGTTCCGCATAGTATACACGCTGGTAGCGACGCAGGGGATAACGTCCTAATGGGCTGTCCGGCACCGGGTCAAACTGTCGTGAGAGACGAGCGGTAGAAACATGTGTTCCGCCTAGTATACACGCTGGTAGCGACGCAGGGGATAACGTCCTAATGGGCTGTCCGGCACCGGGTCAGACTGTTGTGAGAGACGAGCGGTAGAAACATGTGTTCCGCCTAGTATACACGCTGGTAGTGACGCAGGGGATTACTTCCTAATGGGCTGTCCGGCACCGAGTCAAACTGTCGTGAGATACGAGTGGTAAAAATATGTGTTCCGCCTAGTATACACGCTGGTAGTGACGCAGGGGATAACGTCCTAATGGAGTGTCCGGCACCGGGTCAAACTGTCGTGAGAGACGAGTGGTAGAAACATGTGTTCCGCCTAGTATACACGCTGGTAGCGACGCAGGGGATAACGTCCTAATGGGGTGTCTGGCACTGAGTCAAACTGTCGTGAGAGACGAGCGGTAGAAACATGTGTTCCGCCTAGTATACACGCTGGTAGCGACGCAGGGGATAACGTCCTAATGGGGTGTCTGGCACTGAGTCAAACTGTCGTGAGAGACGAGCGGTAGAAACATGTGTTCCGCCTAGTATACACGCTGGTAGCGACGCAGGGGATAACGTCCTAATGGGGTGTCTGGCACTGAGTCAAACTGTCGTGAGAGACGAGCGGCATAAACATATGTTCCGCCTAGTATACACGCTGGAAGTGACGCGGGCAATAACGTCCTAATGCGGTGTCTGGCACCGAGTCAAATTGTCACTCCAACTGTGGACAGTTCTAAAAAGTTCTAAAATCTCCTATAACGAACTCACACGTCGGACACTTTTTTAAAAGTAACTTTAAGCTCATTTAATAACTGAATATTACTGATTATCTATCGCATAGAAATGCCAATTTGACACCTATCCGATATGCTAAACACAGCATGTACTTTAAGACTAGTAGTTGTGAATGCAAACATTGTTTTTTAATAAAATTTTTTTAAAATTAAGTATAAAAGGACAACATAAATACCCATAACGGTAAAAGGCTGAAATAGTTTCAAAAATGTGGCAAACATTCATCTTAATAATTATTTATGATAATAGAAAGGGTAATATTCACTAGCTTGCTTGTTTTGAGGTAACTACCCATTTCATATTGTAATTTATAGGCCAAGTTCTTGTAACTGCAGAGTGTGCTATACCGAGTTTCAGTTGACAGCTATTGATTCACTACCGTCCCTTGTTTAACTTTTTAATCAATTTAGCAGTCTACATTTTACTTTCTTCATCTTAAAAAAATATATGCTTGGTAAAGCCACACTGCTTGAGTGATCTAAAACTAATCAGTAACTTAAAAGTATGATCCATACAATATAACTCTGTAACCTCATAATGGGGTGGAGGAGAAATAATATAACATTTTAATATGTATTTTACCTTTCTCATTATAAGCTTGGTCAATAATTAAATGATGACTATGTTGGTAACAAATCTTCAGCAGGAAACGTAAGGCAATGACGGATTATTTCACCAACCATGATTCCCAAGATAAAAGGCTTGGGAAGGAAAGTAGTGCTTCTGTCTTTAGGGTTGGATAAGCTGATGCATTAGTTTAGAAATTATAGGAAAAATCTCAGAACGACGGAAGACTACAAGTTACTTACAATTTCATGAAACCAGGAAATAATTCTTTACATCTTCAAAAATGCCAGTTATAACCGGTTATAGAGTCAGATATGTTGTAAAATTAATATATTACCAATTTAAAATAGTGATAAGAAGTTAAGCACCACGGTCAATTGCTCTTTTGCAGAAGCAACTAAAACATTTTTAGATAAATCTAATAGGCACTGTCCATTAATTACCACTAAAACTATGGTTTCTATAAGGTTTTATATACTGTGTCTGTAATGTTTATGAACGGCTAATTGATACTACACACAATTTAAAATCATTATTTTACATTATAGTCAGAACGTATAGATGTACGTTCTATGTGATTATAGTTATTTATTTGCAACCTGATGTACAAATGTGTTTGAAAGCAGAACAGTTAATGTTGTTAGGGTGCATCAGTGATGATTACTTCTAGTTCTTTTTGCTGCAGTGATGAACTGATTGAATCTTATAAGTAAGTAAATTTATTATTTTGAATCAATCGACTAAAAGTTAAAAATTTGGTACAGCTCGTATGTTATTCGTTATGTTTGTTTATTTATTATTCAATTGTTAGTTACTGATTACAATATTTTTTGTTTGTAAATTGGTCGAATCATGATTTTCAAGTTATGGTAGTGTTACAGCTAATTAAAGCTGGCTCGAGGTATAATACAGGTCTGGGTTGAGTACGAACTGACCTTTGGGTAACATCCACACCTTCCTACAAATGTTTTGGTAGCAGTTAACTATTTCATATTCCCCAAAACTGTCTTCCTTCAGTTCACCATACAAATTTGTATTTATTATTTACCATACATTATAATAAAATGCTAACAAAAAATGCAATCATAGGTCATATTAAATAATAAATAATTTATTAGATACATCTTGGCTAATAGTTCAATTTCAACAACTAGTTTATTTTCTTCACCGGAAAATGGCGGTCGGCACGGCCGGCGCTGGTCGGTCCAGTAGCAGCACGCAGTCTCCTTGATCAGTGTTGCCTACAATATGTAGGTGGAGCTCAGTGTTTGCGACCTACCTACCATCACTGTACATCCAATGAGCACTTCTGCGTTTTGAAAAATTTTCATCGGATATTTTTCAACATTGGTGATTATATAATAAGATAAGGTGTTTTGAGGTGTACTGGCGTCGAAAATGTAAAGCATCTATTAGATCTACATGCACAACGAAATAGTCTCCTTAGTGCAGAAAAATCGATGATTGAAAATGCTTAACGATCCCTATGAAAGTCAAACTCAAAAGTAAAGGAATAAATAAAACGAGTTCGTACGCAGCACGCTGTCGTGAGGGAAGTGAATTTCCACATAAAAACTTTTAAAACTCAAAATCAGGTAAAAACATACATTTATTCCAATTTTTATTAAAATCTGAAAACAGTGATTTTTTGGCTCCTGGTTTCATTTACCTGCAAAGCTGGGAATACAAATTTGCGCATTATAATGTTAGGAGAAGATCCAGACAGGCTTGAAAGTAGGCGTGAGGTTACTGGGGATGATAAAAGTACTCTAGCAAAGGCGTAACAGGCTTTTCTAGTATAAAACCCCCATAAGACAACGTACTGTGTTTAGTCTAAACACAGTTTCTTTAATAACTCGGTAAATATGTATGCTAGAATGACAAGAGAGGGCTTAAAACTTTCGCCTCACTAATTCCCATCTTTTTACATGCACTAATTTTACATACAGGGCTTTTCTGACCCTTTTTGGGCCGAAAAACCCGAAATTTTAAAGATTAATCCCCGAAAAAAGGGGTTTAGAGTTTTCCGATTGTTTTGCCCAACGAACTTGTCCAACTGATTACAGAAAGGGACGTCCCTACCAAATTTGAAGTAAATCGGATAAAAAATGCGACCGCTAGAGTGCAAACACACACACACATATATATATATATATAAAAAATTTTGAACGACCCCCCAAAACGTGTTCAGGGGGTCAAGTTAGGAACTTCTATGGTGGTCCCGGGCTTAAGTTTCACCGTGCGGGTCATGCTAATAGTTCACTTTCCAAAGGAAATTCACTATTAACATCTGATATAATTTTCAATCTGCGCACAGAGTGAAAACGGATTTATAGCTGTACAAAAACTCACAAGCACTAACCTCATTACTTAAGTTTCTAAAGTGTCTTAAAGTTTTAATATTATTTCTATTTTAGTACAAACCCAGTAAATATATGGGGGAATATAGGGTCATAATTTGCAACATTAAGGTAAAAAGGTTAAGTAATCAGTAAGTTTATAAACTTAAAAATTACTTAATCATACCTACAGTTGTAGGCCCATACGCAGGGCGAATATGTTAGCGCTGTTATTAACCACTCTCGGCCCTGGAGGGAGACGTTTCCTCTTGATTAAGTCGTTCTTCCCTGCGAGGTCTACACCAACAGCAATTTAGTTTATTTTTTTAATTTTCAGAATGACATAATGATTTTTACACATATTTGTTATGTTTTAATATATTCAAAGATGTGTAACAACACGTGCGTAGGATCCTCTTTTGAATTTCGGCAGTATTTTACCTCTATCTTTCACAAAATATTCTCCAGTATGTAATAATAAACTAGTGATAGATAGCCTGACTGTTGATTTTTATTAAATCTTTCATTACTTTTGTTTACATTTTCAACCTCAATATGTGTGTTTCACTGGTATTTATATCATCGAATCCCAATGCGTCTCTACAAGTACTGACCCTACATCAAAATTGCAGAAGCTGATCAAAACTACATTCCGTATGGTATTTATAAGTGCTAAAGATTTAATTTACATTAATTAACGGTTATGGTATTCATTAGAGTAAATATCACAAATCTAGGTTTTGCAGAAGGTCGTTCACACTTTACTTACAGTTTAGTCGAACCTTAGCCGAAAAATCTGTTGAGTACCAAAGAGCAGAAATATTTCATAGTTATTATTTTTGAGATTAAAATACAATTGGCTGACTTACTAGAGTACTATTCAATTTAAAAATTACTCCTATCCCGACGGATGAAATGAATATAGAAACTTATATATTATGGATTATGTACTATATACTATGTGAACTTATATATTGGACTAAATGCGTTACTTTTGCAAGAAACTCATTAACAAAAGAAGTACTGTTTTAATCATACAAGCTGCAACGAACTATTTAAGATAAATTATATAAAGTTAAATCCCATACAATCCCTACCTACCGCCTTAAACCTATGAAAGAAAGACTGCAATAGTAAAACTTTTATAAGTTACTAGGGGTGGGGCACGGATTGGGCAGTTACAGTGGACTTCTGTAGACGGCTCCCATGGGACCTATGTGTAGCGTCACGTCCCGATTGATTTTGTTAGCCCCATCTGTTGTATCAGTGTCAAACAATTCTACACTGTATGATATGATACAACTTGATAGTTGCGGATCGGTGAAAACTTTGAAATACACAGTCAACAACAGTCAACAGTCTGCTAACAGTCACCAACATTTTATTTCATATGTAATTTTAAGTGGAATATTCGGGGGCCGAAAAAATACTGACCAAAACTTCACTACGTAAAAAACAAATGAAGTCATCAGAAAATCTACGATAGCCCTATCTATCTTCATTAGTTTTCTGTATGTGATAAAAAAACGAAATATCGTGGAAACGAGTTGAGAAAAAAGCAATGAAACTTGGTACGAAAATTTATGTCGGTGGCTTACGAATTGCTTTAAAATTTGTGTTTCCTGAAAAATTCTGCTTTAAAATGGCGGAAAGTGAAATAGGTATTTAAAGACAAAATTAAAGATGTACCATTATTAAAAACTAGGTTATGGATAACAGAGGAAACCACAATTTAAGTTTTAGTCGTAATATTTAAGGGCTATATTAGTATTACGACCATCTTAAGCCAACATTTTACTTTGAGCAGTTACCTAAGATTAAATAACTATAAATGATACATCGTTGTGACTTCCACCCAAAGTTTATTTTTTATTTTTATAAATAAAAAATTACATTTAATTTTCATTACTGCATTTAATGTTACCAGACTTTTTAAGCGAGATAGTAACACTCTTTCTACAATGATAACAAAATACACTGTCTTCAAAATGCTGTGTAGAAGGATGATATATATATATATATTTACCGAAAATATCTTAAAGTTAATTGATATCACATACCTTTACACTCTCCGATTTCATATAAAAAAAACACAACGGCATGTACGTTGTAGATAGGACTCGCAGAGTTAGATGGACAACATCGATAGCTAAAGTAGTGAACCGAACAATCCCGGTAGCTCCGGATGGAGAAACGACACCTTGCTACCAGGCTCCAAGAACGTACTCTTGATAGAGCGAATGGAGGGAGGCCTCAAGAGATATTACAACCGTGGCACCGGTAAACGTAGACTTATCACTTGATACTACACTCCCCCTCTACAAAGTCGCAGTACAGGGGTACAATTGTGGAATAACCACTGAAGGAAACTACATTTCCACTTAAACATTTTTGAATTACACACTTTTGCTGTGGAAATTTAGAAGAGCTTAAAATCAAACAATTTAAAAGCTAGCTTAAGTAGTTGTGAAGCAAATAGTGTTAAACAATTCCTCCAAGTTAATTCTAAGGGGAAACAGGTTTTAGTTGTTTCACAAAATTCAGACGTGAAAAACAATAATTTTGGTTTGGTAGTATAAACAAATTACTTTGTCCAATGTTATTCTCATGGAAAATAAAAATAATAGTATGTTTTTATGATATATAAATATATTTAAATGTGTCCCATTGATATTTGTGTAAAACCCTACTTATTGAGAAACGTGTTGCAGCGAATATGCATAGTCAACCTAATGTTATTCTTATGGTTAGCTGATTACTATTACATGCTACTTACTTATTAATATACAGTGTGTAAAAAAGTCCGTCCCCCTCTTTAATTTTTTTTTAAAACAAACAAATCACCTTTGGGGAACGATACTAACTTAACCCAAAATATCTTTTGACGTTATCGGAAATTTTGAGTGTCCCCCAAAAATGGGGGATTTTGGGGGCAACTCAAACTTTTCTGATGTAAACCCCTTTTGAGTGACCCCTCATTTTAAAGAGATTTTTTAACCTAGGCGAAAGGTGACAGTTAAAAGTAAATTTAACCCCTTCAAAAGGGGTTTACATTAGAAAACTTTGAGTTGCCCCCAAAATCCTCCATTTTTGCGGGTTCTCGAAATTTTAAATATTACCAAAAGAGACCAGTTCTTCATTTAATAGCATTTCTTCAAGAGTCGTTCCAGTTTTAAGTCACCAAAGGTGAAATTAAAACTCCAAAAGTCTTAGACGCCAGGTTTCAAGAATGAGTTGTATTCAAAACTTTGACAAGCTGCCATTTTGGATAGAAATACGTTACAGACCTCCAACCTCCACCATTCGCCTATTTTGTTAAATCTCTTTAAAATGAGGGGTCACTCAAAAGGGGTTACATTTGAAAATTTTGAGCTGCCCCCAAAATCCCCCATTTTTGAGGGACACTCAAAATTTCCGATAACGTCAAAAGATACTTTGGGTTAAGTTATTATTAGTTATTAAGTTAATAGTTCCCCAAAGGTGATTTGTTTGTTTTATCAAACAAAAAAATTAAAGGGGGGCGGACTTTTTTTACACACTGTAGGTTATATTTAATCAAACTTAAGTCGTGGTTTTCATGTGGTAATTAGGTATAAGTATTTTCATTCGAAAATCAACTCAGTGCAGGTTTGCTGGATAGGGATATTTCTGTTTGATTAAGAGTGTACAATTTTATTTGGGAGCTACATATTTATGTATACGCAGTTTTAGAGCTAACCCAAAGGTTTCCACGGAAGTTATATAACAGACGGCCTGCGGTGGACACGGTCAAGAGTCGTGTTTCACGTCAGAAGCGGCACTCATTATGGTGGTGGCTGGTGACAACTATAAACACAGCACTTCCAGCCTTGGTGGAAATGATTACCACAAGTATGAGCAGATATGGGTATATTCTGTTACTAAACGATCAAAATCACAAGGTTTATATTAGTTAATATGTTGTATAGGGAAATAGATTTAAACTAATACGAATACAGTTGTGTAAGTATAAATGTAACTTAATCATTTGTAATAGGTAATTCTGCACCAAAATCATTGCGGAAACTCGGCAAGCCTCAATAAAACATTAAAAATCACTGTTGCAGCAAATCGGTATACGTACACTCAGCAAATATCTTATGGAATTTGATTTAAAAAGGATATAAATCTTCTATATATTATCTGTCGTTAAACATTGGACATTCTCTTACAGGTTTAGTTTTATATTTTCTCAACAGGGGACAGAGATACAAGTTTACAAACTTACAATTTATTTGTTCTTTTTAGCTGGTTTTATGAAACAATTAAGTAATTTCCACATTACATGCACAATGGGCGTTTGTTCTTGGTAACAAAGAAACCTATACTGCAAACTATCAAATTCTTCACTAAAATAAAATAAAAATATCTGTTTGAAATCAATTTTGTTCTAACATAATTGGATTACAATACATTTCTTAAAATGCTGAGGCACTTTGTTCAGAAGGTCATTTCAAAATAATCGTACTAAGAACGGATAAACTTTAAAAACCAAGTAGTTAATATAACTTAGGTCTAAACAGTAAATGTTTTAATCAGAAATAGGCTCGTAATAAATCGTAAAACAAGCTGCCAGTCCGCTCCAAATTAATGTGGACTTAATGCACCACCATCTGTTGGTTGATTTATTTCGAGCAAACAATCCCCACTAAGAAGTCCCCTGAAGCACTCTTCTAAAAAATAAACATAGCTGCAAGAAGTAACAAAAGTTGTATTACAACACTAAAACAACTAACAAGTTAAAATGTAAAAGTTAAATAAAATTAATATCGAAAGGTTTTTATAAGAAAACTTTTCGTGGAGTGTTACCATGGACTTAGTTAAAAAAAAAAAAATAACACGTTTTTGATTATTTAGGAAATTAATGTTGAAAACTTTACTATATACCGTATAACAGACACACTGAATATTGTTTCTGAATTATAATATAGCTTACATTGATCAAACGTTGTTTTCAATTCACTAACATATTTATATTTTTTACAAAGAAAATCTCATAGACTTGACATTAGTTATTGATTTAAATTATGATGACATTATGAAAACAAATACATATACTCACTCCTAATGAATAACCGGAAAAATATATTTTGTTTCAGTTTATAAAAATTGATTAAATATTGCATATTAAGAGGACTTCTAAACTTAGGAACGTAGAATAAACATTTTTATGGGATTTTACGGGATTTGTTTTACATTTACGATTATATCCTTTGGGGAAAATATCTACGTAATTGTTGGCGTGCCAGTCAGTTTATCTGCGATGCGGCATCAAAACTTTACCAAGCTCTGGCCATCAAACTTGGCCACTTAATTAAGCTTCTTTCGCATCGTTACCCGACCTCAGGAGGCGATTGTTTGTGTTAATTGATTTTTATATTTATTTATTTGTAGTAATGGCTGAATTAGTTAATTTGTGTTATAAACATAATTTAGTAATTTGTTAACTGTGTATGAATATTTGTACAAGTGAAAAACGTCACTGTTGAATGTCTGCAAAATAAATGTTGTGGATATGACACTGCTAGATAAATATGTTAAACTATTCGGTATTTAATGAAAGTAAACTACACACGTTTTCCCTTTAGATGCTTTGATAATGTGTAGACGAGCATTTAAACAATCGCCATGTACGTTGAGCCAAGAAGCCAAACTGCATTTTGCATTCTCGCTAAAAACAGGTTCGAAATTCCAAACAGAACAAAACCAACTGCTGCAAACCCCGTTGCAGCTAACGTGTGAACTCTCTGTAATAAAAAAATTATATGAATGTAGTTTTTTTTCTCCTTGCCCTTTTTTCATAGATGTGTTAGTTTCAGTCATGAGTACGAAAGCTGCAGCTGTACATGTGCATGCAAGAGTGAAAACTTTTGTTGTGCTTTTCTTACAATAGCCACTGGGTGTGCACACGCCATGTATGAATCCTACAGTTAATAAAAATGTAAAAATAGTTACTGACTTCAAATTAATATTTGTACGTAAAATCATACAAGATCATACAAATATATGTTTTTTTAAACAGATTAAAGACGAACTATTTAGTTGACCTAGAAGGATGAAACAAAGTTATTCTCCACTAAATTAACCCCGAGGAATAGAGTAAATATATTCTTAACTTATTTTAAATACAGAGTGTTCAAAAACTGACGGCCTCTGATTATGTTAACTTTCAAACATTAACCATTGATGTGGTCAACTTACTTTTAAAGCCCACAATACTCATTTTAAAGAATAAAACTCATTTATCTTTATCCGTTTGAAATGGTGGCCATATTTGTAAAACTATTGACATAGAATACCCTGTATTTTATAAAAATAAGATACATGCTGTATGCGATTATAATGTCTTACACTGGTAATATACTCAGCTTTATTCCGATATTCTACACGACGGTATATATGGAAGAATATGTTTTTTATGATTGCAAAAAACAAACCATCAACAATCATTCTCTGATTGAGCCTGATGATGACCGGTGTAACTGGTTGAAATCGATCGCCATGTACCATCTTTTGTGTATATTTACCTTCTTATATGTAAGTACGTTAGAGCAAATATAGTGTGTAGTGTTGTGAGATGTAGTTTATTTATCCTCTTTAGTAATACAAACGAAAAAAGATTCGAGGTTGACTTAAATGATAAAGTTGCTATTATTAACAAGACTTTTCATATTAACTGCTTTTTGAAATATGTTACTATTTCACATTCTTTAATTTGGGGCTCATAAACAAGATAAAAAATTAAATTTTGTATTTATTTATTAAATAGCGCATCAGAGTAAAGGTGAGTATATTACGGATAAGAAATTGGAATCGGAATCAATACATTGTCAAGTGGTTAAGAAAATACATGGTATTCTACTAATACCAATACTTGCTACAAAAGCGACCGCCATTTTTAACTAGATAAAGATAAGTGAGATCTGATCTCACCAAAAAGGTGTATGTAGGCTTTTAAATTATGTACAATGCAACATATAATACATTTGAAAATTCAGTTATTCAATGGCCCTACAATTTTAGAACATCCTGTATTTTTTAAATAATTTTGTTTCATCCTTCTTGGTTAAATAGTTCTGTAATCGATTTGATACACCTTACGTGGGACACCCTCCATAAAGAGTCGTCCCGACTTGATGGACACAAGTTTTACTGTAAAAATGCAATACACATATAAACTCAAAATTTAACTCGTCTAATATCCTATCCTGAATAAAACAAATCGTATGTAACCTAAACGATTACAACTCAAGTCCATAGCCAAGTTTTAAATTTGTAAATTATATGTATAAAAACATAAGTTTAACACAGCGCTTAGGCACTTTAGCATGTTCTATCATTCAAATATTTTCTTTGAAAAACAAACTAAAATGTTGTAGTAATTAAATAAGTAAATTTAATAGTTGAAACTAAGGTGTGTAATTGGATGATATTCCTAGTGTCCTACTTATTTTACTCAGTTTATCGGTTCACTAATATTATGACTGATTATAAATATCAGTAAACTTTTCAGTGATTTTTTTAAATTTATTCATTGTGTAGTCCATGTTTATTTTATCCGTACTTATTACAATTTTTCACCTGTTAAATAAAAAGTATTTAACAACAGACAGAAGTTGAACACTATAAATGATTAAAGAAATAACTGCAGGCGACCAAATCTAAGATGAATAAATGAAGCAACATCTTAATTATGGAGATAAGTTTAAAAAGTATGCATAAAGTTTCAACTGCAGCACCTCTGGGGATAAAACTTACTTTCTTGTTTAACAAAAACCATTATTGCATCTTTAACTCACCTGTTGATCAATCTGTACGTGTGTTAGTGTTTCCAGTTTGCTTTTGCACATGTTTTATTATGACTGAAGTTTTATGTTAGGCATTCCATTAATCGGCCCATCGTTATACATTATTAAATGGTTTCGTGCTTTTTATGGTAATGAACAACAACGATGCGTGTTTAGAGGGACAAATATTTACACATTTACGTATTGAACGTTCAATGACAGATGACTGTGTCTTTGCGAAGAACACTATTGACGGGGGGACGATGATTACAGCGATGTGAACATCTCGTTTGTTGACATCAGTTGAGTTTCAAAGCAAACTACGATCCACGAAAAGTCTGTGATTCATAAATCATAACCTCAGGACGGTACACAGGATTGGCTTTGTAAACTCCTACAATTAAATTAATCCTCAAGTCCTCAGAAGCGTGATAAATTAACGCTTCTTAAACATTCTAAAACTAATTATAATCCGGTGTAAACCGATATGAAAATTACAAGTCTTATCACGTCTGTGTTTTGTCTGACACTGCCGTCTTGTGTAGAGTGTACTAGCAAACAGTCGTCAGTATGGCAGGTGGCCAAGGTCAGCTTTGTTTAGTACATTGCTTAGCTTTCTTTGATTGTGCTGCTTTAGATTTGATATGACCGAAAACAAAACAACCGAATTGAGTCTTCTTGTTTTCAGAAATTGCATAGTCGGTTTAACATGAGTTTTAAATTTATAGAATTGGATAAAAATAATATTATATAGTATTATTCAGCATTTAGAGTAGTATTAATTGAGGGGTGGAACTAGATCTACTAACAGTTCAAAATATATTTACTGTTACTCTGTACTTACATATTTAACAGTGTGTACCACATTATATAAATATTTTCCATCGTGTTTGGGAGTACACAGTGTGAATGTAAATATATTTGGTGTTGTAAGACGTATTTAATTACATTCCGCAGTTATACATAAATGTTTACATTCGATCCCATCGAAAGTTTCTTAAACACAAATGTTAACAAATTGAACATTATAAAAAAATACATAAACCTTTATAGATTTTGATTGCTAAAAATGGGAAAATTATTTTTCTTTTTGTTTATTGATTTTGTATTTACAGGTTTTGAAGTCCATGACTATCATCAATGTACAAAATAAATTGGTTATGTTGCCTCTTGATCCCAGAGACAAACCAACGACCTACAAATGTTGATAATAAAGTTAGAAATATGATAATGCAAAGGTTGTTCAATAAATTAATAAGGTAATTATGTTAAAAGTTGAATAACAATTTTAGGTAGGCCTGACCAGCCTGAACAATTCCAGAAACTCTCCTACATATTTTAAATTGGTATTGACCCTTTTACATTTAACTGCCCAAATAAAATCAATGAAGTATGAAAAGGTGATGGAATGACGTATTGATGAAATGGCGTTAGAAGCGTGAACAAATGGTCCAGATGTCAGTTTCCGGTCAAACCGAGATTAATGTAGAATCAATGAGTCCCAGCTGCGATCCCCGTGCCGAGCTGCTAATCACACCCTGCAGCAAATGTGGCTGTCTGCAATCGCAAAACATTGTATTCTTAAGAAAAAACAAGTAGTCACGATAACATCACAAATTGGCCTACTTCTAAAACATTCACTTTTGACGACATGATTTAACTTCTAACGTCATGACCTCTTTCATCTCGTATGGTTACTGCCTTTAAATGTGTCGCATTCGTTGAGATGTATATGATAATTCCAGATTTACCCTTAAAAGTAAGGTTATGATTCGCTTTCATGTGGTGTTTAATTGCTCACAGTAATATATTTGCCATGAATGTTTATAGTAAACCAGATAGTTCCAGACCCTGAATGAAATGTTTAAAGCAATTTACCAAATAACAGATTTTACAAAATCTGATGATCCCCAATTTAGGCAGTTTTTGAATTAGTATGTTGGTTACAACCATTATTGAATGGATGCAATTGTAAGAAAATAAAACAATTCATAACGAACGGCTAGAAAGCATCCAAATCTTGCTGTACAATATTTTAAGCAAGCAATTATGATATTTGGATATATTTGCTAATATATTTATTTGCTTATCGAGGATGGTTTACTAACGTATTATCGATTAATTAGATTACCATGCCCAGTATGATATTTGGAGTAGACCACTGATTAAAAAATCAATTAGTGGCAGTAACTTGTTTCTTCTTTTACGTGCAAAGTGTTTATAGTTCCTTAGACCAGATGTTTATGTGACTTCTTGCGCAACGCTTAATGGATCAACATGGCTTGGTTCGCATTTTTTGAAGTTTTATTTGAAGAATCGAAGGTGAAAAAACCTATAATATGATGAATGATTTCAATTAAACTCTTCTTTGAAACATGAAATTATTATTCGCCTTTATTACTTAACCAAAAGTTTGTAATGAAAGGAATTTTGGAAAGTAACTGATACTTTTTAGATACACGTTTTAACCAAACTAGATTCGAAGCCAAACCAAAATGTTTTAGTCTAGTTAGTAATCGTGTCAAAACAGCTACTTACATATTTTCCCATTCTATAAATATTCAGTACTTTGGTTACTTAAGTGGAGTCGCATATGTCTGATAATAGTTATTAATAATACATTATTATTTAAATTTGTAATGCTATTTATTAACACACATTTTAAAGGCCAGAACTTAATCCAAAGAGAGACTGGTATATCCATTATTAAACGGAATGCAGTTAAATACGTCTTAAAACATTTACAAACATATTCACACTTGCACTGTGTTTGCATACTAGACGATAAATATTTATATATTAAAGATGGTATAATGCTATCTACTTCGACCAAACACTCCTGTCATCATCAGGCCCAATGGCAGAATGCCTATGTAGTATGCAAATGCAGTGTAAGTTTAAATATATAAGTGTTGTAAGGCGTCTTTAATTACATCCCGTAGGAATAACAATCCGTACTACACTTACTAAGAAGTTATTTATTTAGTTATTAAATTTAGAGGGGCAGGAGACCCCCGTCATTATGAACAAATAATGATAAAATAAAATTCTACATCCCAGGACTTTTGTAAAGATATTGTTAGGAGTAACCAATAATTATACACTAGAATGTTAACCTACGCCAGTTATAATACGGTAATAAATTTTCAATTTACATCTTTGGTTCAAAAACTGGTCTTGTTCAGACCGAAAAAACTACTTCAACTGTTGAGCAACGAAACATACCATTGAAAAACTTTGTCGTTTTGTATTAAAAGCCGCTTTTACTAAGCTGATTTAGATCAAAAGAGGTGAAGCGCGAAACAGAATTAAACCCACCTTTAATGTATCACTTTTAAACCAATTTAAAACTGCTTTAAAATGTGTCGCATCAGCTTTAAAAAAGGTTCTTTTACTGCGCATTTTAATTTGTAAAAATATAAATAATTGGAACTGATAAATATTATATATTATATTATATTATATTATGTGTTAAAATACCCCCCTCTCCTTATGATGCTGCTACGACACCTTAAAGTTAAAATAAAAAAGGACTTCTGGATATATAGTAGGATCGTACCTGAATACACAATGACATAAAAAAGATCATTAGTGGGTGGGGGGGGACAGTTGGGTATGCTGAACAAAATATAGATCACAGACGGACGGAACAGTCTTTCAAACAACGTTTTGAAAGCAGGGAGCACCGAATCAAATATTTGCACAAATAACCCTTTCAATAAATTTATGAAATAAATAAATAGTTTTACTAGGTACTATGTATAGCGAGAGAAAGACAAAATAAATTACTTCTTACTTTCTTAAGGTACGTTTTTGAATAGCAGTTTCCCAAATTATAACAGCACGAAGGTTCAAAGTCTAAGTGATTAAGAATGGGGGAAATTTTACATTATTGTTAATAATTTATGATTACATTATAAATGACAATTAACTATAGGAGACTTTAAGTTACTTATAATCGGTATAAAGTGGATGGTTCAAAACCATCGAAGGGCCCTAAAATAATCAAAAATATGTCGCATGAAATAGAGGACGGAAGATCAGTTTTAGAAATTGTTGTATTTATAAACAAAAGAGACAATTGTCCCATGTAACAAAATTAAAACGTTGTTGCATTGTTAGCTACCTGAACTTTGGAACATTTTGTCAGGTAGGTAAATTAAAAAGGAATTATGTAAAAGTTCAAAAGAAAACATATGTGATTGTGAGTAAGAAGAATTAAGGAAACAAAACAACAGGGTTTATATAAAAAATACAAAAAAAAAACATGTAATGTTAAATTATAATCTAACATTTTGAAAATATACACAAGCTGAGGATAAAAACTAGAGATAGGCAATTCTCAGAGAAATATTATATTCATTAAAAATGAACAAGAATAAGACAGGAGCCCGTTGCAATGCCAGGGCTCTCTCTGCCTGTTTTAACATAAACACTGAACACACACATACATACAAATAGACGCATGCGGTGTACATAAAGAACATTATATAAATATCTGTGTGCCTCCATTGTTTAAATAACTTTGAATAACATTTAATTTGAAACAAATAAGTTGGACATAATACATAAAGCATAACACAAACAATGATTGAGACAAAGACACCCACTGGCCTTAAGTTTTGAGAAACCACTTGAAGCCACAAACAATCAAACAAGGTTGTGCTAAGGGTCGTTAGCAACGAACTTTAGTAAACTGTCTTTTGGTAAATTATGTAACAATCTATGACTTAATTTTAACGTTGGCAAACGACAAGAATAGCTTTAAACTATATCTCCATTTACCTAAAACGTGTTGCCCTTAGATTTCCCTGCCTTTGTCTAAAACATATGAAGTCTGTTCAGTTTTTAAGGGTTTTGAGATTTCAATTTAATTTGTAAATATGAATTATGTTTGCAATAGAGGTATAACGATATTTTAAACACCAGATACCGTTATTACGTAATCGCAATCTTAATACTAGTGAGACTTTTTACGTACAGTAAATCGTAATTCCTCCCCATGCATTTCTTATGGGAGTTTCAAAGCATTGTCTTATGATTGTTTTTCATATATCTTCTGATATAATACAGGTACATAGTTAGTTTTGGTCTTGAAATACTCATTGAATTACAGGTTGTCATATGAGATAAAGATAATTAAAATTTGTTTAGTTTAATGCAATTTGTGGACCTCCAGACAACATAAATTTGAATTTTTCCTAAATCCGACATTATTTAAAGATCTATATCTCCAGTTCAAATTAAGTAACCCAAAATGTCTTTGTCTAATAACCATCAGTATAGTACTAGCTTTCATTTAAGCCATTAATTATAGAGATTAGATGAGTTTAAAGTGAACGCAAGGTGGACGACCAGCTTTAATTTTAATTTTACCAAGATTTGTCGTTAACGAAGGATTGATAGATCCAGTATTACTTATGTTATTATATATATTTTGGTATTAGAACAATCAGTGAATTACAGGTTTTCAGTTGAGCTATTGTTTATTATGGTAGGATGAACTTTATGCGAACTGCTTGATTCCAAATAACACCGATTTTATTTTTCATAGGATTTGTCTTCAATCAACGATCCATAACTCCAGTTGTATTAAAGTTATTTAACACATTTTGGTCTTAAAATACTTATAAAAATAAACTCTTTCATTTGAAATGTTGATTGTTGAATTCGGGCAGGTTAAAGGAGTTTAAGGCAAGGAATGAACCTCTATACAGCACAAATTTGACTAATTCCAATTTATGGTTTTATATTTCCACTAGATGACCCGACAGACGTTGTCCTGTCTTTAATGTGAATATTAAATGTGAAATGGAATAAATAACAATAAATATATAACAATACAAACTCGTTTATTGTAATGCTTTTTGGTATACAACATTATTAGTCTTCTTGTTCACATTATAGCACAGTTAAATGAAAAGGTTCCAGCTCAAATTATAACACCTTGGTTATTAAAAAAGCTTTGAACTAAGTACAATTTCTAAATCCTTGACAAAATTAAAACCAAAATGTAAACAAATAAACACATGTTTTTTAACTCATTCAAATCTTAGTATTGATTACATATGATCAAACCAAATGGCATTGGAAATTTTCAAATATCAGGTGCTGCCACCTAGGGGATAAATTGTTAATGGTTTGGGATAAGTCTACAGGAGAACGTTGTCCCTCAAATTCTTATATTAATGATTTATTTGTTCACGAATTATAAATATAAACCCTTTTTCTCATTCGGGAAAAACCTTTCACTATATACTAAGTACGTTATGTTTCATGAAATGTATTTGATTGATATTTAATCATGATAGTTTCTTTGTAATTGGAAATTATCTCTTTTGTATCTCACAGTTTAATAAAAGCATTTTCCACCAATGTTAATTTAAAGGCATTTTTTACAATTTTTAAAGTCAAATTACTAAATAATGGTTGGGTGGATTAAAAATTTTCTTTCATACAAACCTTCCCCTGGCATTAAAGAACACAACAAAAAAAATCGTCCAATTTGGTACACTCGTTCTCGAGCTATGGAGTCACGTCAAGAAAAGGGATTGTGATTTATTTATATAGATTTATAGTTATGTTATGCTAAATATTTGACGCACAGCCAATATTGTATGGAAACAAATATTTTAAACGGCCAAAATTGATGGTTTAGTTTTATTTTTATTTATTTCATATTTAAATACATTTTTAATATTTTATAATTATTAATTATTCTTATATTACGGTAATACAAATGTACACTTCTGGCAGGCCTAATAATTTTATTAGAGTATTATCACCATTATTAAGGTAAGTATTTGTTTAAATATTTTTTTATTATTAATTTTAATCCTGCGGAGCAACACGGGAACTCTAGTTTTGTTCTTACCAAATAATTTTTGCTAAGTAATTTTTAGAAGAAAAACTGTTTTGTTTGGAAAGTAAGTTAAACTAATACAATACGAACAGTTATTAATATAAAGACGGATACAGATCTTCAAGTAGTGACGAACGTCTTGAGGCCGCAGACAATCAATGTCGGGCAGAGAGTCGTTAGCAAGGTACTTCGGCGACTGTCTTTTAGCGGAGTACGCCATAGTTTACAACTAGGTAATAATGTTGGCGAATATGTTTTGATTTACTTAAATGTGTTATAATTCAATAGCATTTATGAAACAAAGTTTACATATAAATTAACAAATATATGTAGTGTTTAGCTAGGGTTTGTCACTAACAAGACCACTAACAAAACCATGTGATATTTGCAAAGAAACGCTCCGTTTCAGAACATATCTTCTATTGTGGTCCCGGGATTAAGTATCACCCTGCGAGTCATACTTAGAGCTCACTATTCCAAAAGAAATCCGCAAATAATGCGATAAGCAATCATAATAAAATACTTGCATAACTTTCATTGGTAGTTTTGCAGTACGATTTTTAAACACCCTATTAACACACGAATGGTTTGTTTAAGAAAATTAAAGTGTAGAGAAAAATCGTACAATAAAAGTGTCTTAATTTTTAGTTTTGCATCACGTGGTGTGATTAAAGTTTATAATCTAGTTTTGCCTAATATTATCATTGTGTTTAAAAAAATCCTCCTTTTATTGACAAAATCAGAAGGAGTGATCCCGTAACAAATGTGACAAATACGAAACTTTCAATGTAATTTTAGTTAGTACTCTCTACGCTTTATAGAGTTTAATACAGCTCAGCGTTATAACAGTTTTCTCATTTTAGGGTAGGGGTGTATGGCCGGTACTGTGCCAGCAAAAGTTGCTGAGGACGAGCAAGAGGATTATCCTCCCCCCATGACCCCAAGTTGGGCACCAATTCCGATTTTAACGTTTTCCCGGCTTCCCGTTGAGTCCTGAGAGTGGGGAAAAAGTCCTGAAGGACCTTAGGGAACCCCCAACCTGATGAGCGGATGAGCCTCGATCCTCCATCTTGAACTTTGCCCATCACGCGTAACAGTGATCCCTGTTTGGGCACCATATTCCTGGTCACAATACAAAACCATCAGCAAAGTTCCTGAGGACAAGCAAGAGAATAATCCCCTCCCGCCGGTGCCTGCCCAATGCCCAACCACCCCAGGCTGTTTACTCATTAGCGATAATTGACGCGATACCGAGAATTGTTTACCACTTTCACGACGCAAGGCACTACTCGCTTCTTCGTTTCTGCCGATGCCTATTTAATGAGCTGCTCTTAGTG